>JAGSMP010000033.1:4412500-6951684 GCA_029286625.1 Parnassius orleans
TTAAAACAAGCGAGTAAGTATGATATTTGGCATGAATAATTTCTGTGAGTATGTGTGTGTGTGTGTAAGTGAAAAGTATACAAGTTAAATATTTAACAGCTTCGATTTGATAGCAAGCAAAGATACATATTAAATAATAAATAGAACCAAAGATTGTATTAAAGTCAAGTAAGTCTAGTCATGCTCCCTGTAGAAGATGGTGTACTTGAGATTCGTTCTTGATGAGTATTATTGGATTATTTTCTTCTTTTCTAACATATACTTTTCCAAACCTAGTCCAACAGAATTTATAAGCTTTTGTCTTGGCTAAGTCTCTTGCTAAGAAGAATAAGCGGGATCCCTTAGCAGTAAGCTGCTCTGAGATAAATATGGGAGTGTTTTCACTTGTAGTACAGCCCAGATGTTTAGCGCATAGCTTTTCTTTGCGTTTGACATTATGCGATTTGCACATTTTATGAAATCATTTTCAAGAGCGTTGATGAAGTTTCTACTATTATTGGCGTATTCTTACATCATTTCTCGAGCTCTTTACCCTGTAGATGTCTTTTATGTCTGATTTTAAAAAGTACAGCCAATGTTTTTGGAGAGGTAGTTACCATATTTATTAAGCTATCCTTAGTTTCGTCTTTGACTTTAGGACATTTTAATTTCAAGATTATTCTTTCTACTGTTTCTTTGCAATTCCTCCACCTTGTCCTCCAACATTGTAATGTGCTCTTGATCTTTTTAGCTTGTTTTCAAATTGTTCAATTTTATTTTCAGCTCTATGTTTTGGCTAGTCAAAAAGTTATAGAGCTCTCAATATTTAGATTTGTTTGTTGAATGGCCTCCAATGTAGGGGTAATTGATTTTAAATTATTATATGTTATCATCATAGATTGCATCATAGATCGGATCTCTTCCTGAACAATTCCATTTCCGCACAGTCACACCTCTTTTCGCTTAACTTGGCGCTGAGATACGAAGTTAGGCGGAGTGACTTCATAACTTGATTTACCAATGTCGTTTAAGTTAGACTCGGAAAAAGATTTGTCCGTCGTCGCTTCCATTGTACCAGGGTAGTATGAATATCGAAGAGGTGACCCGCTGCTAACTACTCAATGTATGCGAGATAACAAGTTCTATCGCACGCAGCAATGGATGCGCAACAATTCCAGCTCCGCGCGCGATAGGCCCGTGTAGTGATGTTTAATGTATGGGTCAGTCCAATTAGCAGTAAGTAGGCGTAAGTAGTTTGACGAGCAGGCCTACGCGCGCGTCATCTACGAGCTGCGCATTGTGAAGTACCAGGGTAACAGAAATTTAGAAGTACTCACGAACATAGGCGCGCGCGTTGACAATTTGCTCCTCAAGGCTTATGCAGTCCTATTATTATACGTTGATTTAATTTTGCATAAATTCACACACTTTTTAAATAAAATTTCGTAGCGGATACTGGAACACGTTCACTTTGTTTGGCGGTCCGAGGGAAGAGAAAACTTATGGAGGTCAATCTGTGTTGGTCGCGATTGTGGAAACAGTACAATATCACTTTCTGTCCAGTGTATGTAGATCTCCGACGTAGACGTTTAACCCCTTACCGTATACCAAGCCATATATGGACACAAAAGATTATGATTTTATCTAGTCTAATAAACAATTTTATCTTTAAAGTTACAATAGTTATTTAAAATAAAATCTCATGAAAATAATAAATAATATTTCCAAGAATCAAACACGTCAAACGTCAATATTTTAGATATAATAAGATTTTAGTAGCGCGTTCGATAAAGTTAACCACGCCATTCTTTTGTCCAAATTAAATTATTATGGTATTCACGGAAACCTGTTGAATTGGATAAAATCCTACTTATTTAATCGAACTCAAAGAGTAACAATACAGGGTTTCAAGTCTTTTCGTTTTATCCAACTTCAGGCGTTCCACAGGGTCGCATATCGGCCCTGTTCTCTTTTGGTATTTATAAATGACATTTCTGCTCACATTACCTTTAGTAATTACTCAATATTTGCAGATGACTTAAAATTGTATAAGGTTATAGAGTCTCCAGATGATGTAGTTAGATTACAGACAGATCTCACCTCTATCTCAGATTGGTGCAAACGTAACAAAATGCTACTAAATCCTAAGAAATGTCTGTCTATAAAATTACCAGAAAGAGAAACATTATTCGCTCCAGTTATTTTGTAGACGGAGAAAATTAACAGAATCCGAAGTAGTCCGTGATCTTGGCGTAATGATCGATAAAAATTAAATTTCAACATTCATATCGATAATATTGCATCCAAGGCATGGAAGATGGCAGGATTCGTAAAGCGAATATGTAAGTTGCGGAACCCTATATCTATTCTCACTATATACAAAGCTCTTATTTGTAGTACACTAGAATATGCATCACCTGTTTGGAACCCATCATACCAAATTCACAGTGATCGAATAGAGCGTATCCAGCGCAATTTACCCGCTACTTAACCTTTAAAGATCAAATTTGTCCTTACCGTGCTGACTATAATACTAGGCTATCCATTTCAAATTAGAGTCTCTCGAAAAAGACGTCGACTTTGCGATCTTAAAACACTTTATAAGCTAATTCACGGCCTCCTACTATCACCGGCACTGTTAAATCAAATAAGTATCAGAGTTCCAAGATATATACCAAGACATCCGATTACCAAAATCTTCTGTTTACCTAACCATAGAACAAATTTAGGTAAACGAGCCCCAATAAATAGGTTAATGCAAACGTATAACGACATAACTACCAACGACGACGTCGACATTTTCCATACGGATAACGTATCAGAATTTGCTAGATTATGTAATAAGTATTTATAACTCTTTCTCTCTTCTTCAAGTTTAGCGTTAGTTTTATTGTAAGCAAATTACTCGTAAATTTATTAATGATATTGTTCTAGTTAAGTGTTAACAACTGTCTTATTGTAGCTGCACTATTTTGTGAATGTTGTATATACCTTTAAAGGCGAATCATTTTGAACAAAACCAATTGTTTTATATTTAACAATGTCTAGTGATAAGCCAATGGTGTATCTGTTAAAATAAATAAAATAAAATAAAATTAACAAAAATAAATCCAAACCCAAGCATACCACTGAAAGACTTCAAGATACTGTAAGCTCATTCTGCGTAGATCGGACCAAAAATTAATATTCAAAAACTGAAGGTAGCCGGGCTAATTATGGCATTGGGACGTCAAACACCTCAGTTCCCCCCGTGACCATAGGTGCTGTAAAGCACCCGAAACGTCGGGAATTAAAATAGTAAATTAAACGCGATTCAATCCGTAAAAATAGTTTTATACGAAAAGGATGTGCCAAAAACGCAGCAAAAAAAGTGCCAGAACTCGCTTCAAAAATTGATCCACAATCAATTTGTGAAGCGAGTTCGTGAAACTGGATCGTTGTTGGATAAAACAACCCGTGTACGTACTCTTCCAGTGCGCTCAACCGAAAACATCGCTGCTGTTGCTCAGAGTGTGCGTGAACAACCATCAACATTAACTCGTCATCATTCTTAAGAATTGGACATTTCACGCACTTCTTTGAGAACAATTTTGCATAAAGGTCTCGGCATGAAAGCGTACAAAGTTCAATTAACGCAAGAGCTGAAGCCGCATGACCATCCGATGCGTTTTTATTTTGCTTAATGGGCTGAAGACCGCTTGATCGAAGATGAGCATTTTTACCGAAAAATCATCTTTTCAGATGAAGCTCATTTCCACCTCGGAGGATATGTCAATAAGCAAAATTGTCCTATTTGGGGCTCAGAAAATCCACACGTCATCGTGGAGAAACCAATGCATCCACAACGAGTTACTGTCGGCGGTGCGGATTTTGGTCCGGCGGCATTATTGGTCATATTCTTCGAAAATGAGCGAGGCAACGCCTTTACAGTGAATGGTGATCGCTACCGCGCCATGCTAAGTGATTTTCTATTTCCCAAAATTGAGGAGGATTACATAGACGACATTTGATTTCAACAGGACGGCGCAACGTGCCACACAGTCAACGTAACAATCCATCTTTTGCGCAGTGTTTTCGAAAATCGCATTATCAGCCGAAATGCTGATGTTAATTGGACACTCGAAGCTGCGATTTGACTCCGTTGGACTTTTTTTTGTGAGAAGCCGTTAAGGACAAGTTTTACGCTAACCATTCAGAGACGATTGACGACTTGAAACATGAAATCGAAGTTGCCATTGACAAAATAGAGGCCCAAACAATCGAAAATGTACTGAAAAATTGGACTGATCGAATGGAGTATTGTAAGGGTAGCCGTGGCAGTCATTTGAATGATGTTATCTTCCATTCCTAAATGGAAAGGTTCAATCTTTCTAATAACTTTGTAAAACTCATAACTTTGAAAAAATATTCATTAGCTTTTTTTTAATACTTGGTCAATAAAATGATCATTAAATGCCTTCGCAATGCCTTTTGGATTCGTTACAAATTTATTATATATTTTAATTCGTGTTATAACATTTCTACTAAAATCTTCAACAATTTTCCAAGTTATTTTTTTTCTTATTAATTGATAAATAGACAATGCTACTTTTTTGAGCTTTTTGTGTTTATTTTTTTGTTTGAATAATTCCTAAGCATATTTTTATTGCTTTGATTAGGATTTCTTCTCTTGAAGCTAAGCTAAATATTTCGCAAAAGTAATCGAAAAAATATTGATTCAATATTTTTGAAAGACCTATCCTATGAAAAAAAATTCCCTGTATGGGAGATACCCAAAATAAAAATGTTTTTCAAGTATTTATCTCATAACTTTGTATAACTATGCCAAATTACAGCTTTGTAGCACTTAGGTTCTCTGATTAAAACTGCGGACGGACAGAAGAACGGACGTGGCGAAACTTTAAGGGTTTCTTGTTGTTTAACTACTAAAAAGGGTTTCAAAATAATAACAAAAAATCGATTTTGCTAAAATTGTTATCTACAGTGCGTTTTGGTGGACTTCACACAGCCTCGAAATATTGTATTGATCTGTCATGCAGGTTACCTCACGTTGTTTACCTTCACCGCCAAGCATGTTGTGTTAAATTAGCACCTAAAAATGTATTAAGAATTTCATTTGTGCCATTGGGTATCTTAGAGTTATGCGGATATATTAAATACAGTAAATATTATTATGTTCTGTTTTATTTAATAACTAGCGACCCGCCTCGGCTTCGCCTGGATGTTATCTATAAATATGGCGTTATTTAGATATAAGATAAGCAAGGACCAATTATTTTATAAATTTTTCGCTTTTTTCAAAAAAAATCTTTAAGTTTTTATTGATAAAATATAGCCTAGATCCTCCTGGTATTGCTCTAATCTGTTCGTAAAATTTCATCACAATCAGTTCAACAATTCCGAAGATTAGCCTGGAAAGATACACAGACAGACAAAAATTTTAAAAAATAGTTATTTATATATCGTAATACCATGCAAGTAACCCCCTGAGCTTAATAGAAGCCAGACACTTCAATTTAATTTCTATGTATAGATAATTTACTATACACAAACATGCATATACATTACACCGATAATGACAATACAGGAATGAACCCGAGTTGCTCGTGTACTGTGTTTACGACTCCCCTTAGAAATTAGAGGCCTGTGCCCAACAATGCGACTTTTAGAAGCTGCAACTTTACCTTTTATACCCTTTATATTAAATCATTTTTATTCAGTTATAACTTATAGTAGTGGGAGTAAGGTAGATAAAATTTCTTTACTAAACCTTTTTTCGAAATACCAACTAAATACGTACCCGGCTTACTTACACAACTCATCGACGGACGAGGTTCTTAAATACAGACTAGAATAGAATACACACATTATTTTTTATTCAATATAGATTATTACATAATACTTATCAAAAGTATTTTTTTTATTTACTGGTTCGCAAAATGCCTCTCTTCCGGGGAGAACCAGCAAGAAACCCACTGACGATGGGTGATTGATACGACTGACGGATTATATATTTTGACAAACCCAAAATATAAAGAATAATAATAATATCCAGTTCGAATATCGGTCGCGACGGCCAGTCTCAACGGAGTCTAGTCATCTTTAAGATTACAGTGCCAGATTGTGTGCGCAAGCACAGGCGTACTCTCTATTCCCTCACTCTCGTAGTCCGCGGGAGCCGCAAGCGGACACGACCGAAAAGGGATCAGGCGCAGTACCAACGGCTTAACGTGCTTCCAGAAACACGTGGGTGGAACACCACACCAACTTCCTGACTCCAGGTTGCTACTCAAAATTTCCTGACAGAAAAACCTAATTACTGCTTTTCGCCCAATACGGGACTCGAACCTGAAACCACGTGATCAGCAGTAGCGCTTACCACTAGACTAATAAGGAAGTCGAACCACTAATATATGAACAGATTTTATTTGCGTTTATTTACGTTTTATTACTCTTCTTCTTCCCACAGCCCGCAAATGTTCACTCTTACACTTAATAGCCACTCTCTTGGCAGGTAGATTAGCTATCGCAGTACTAGAAAGTCTCGTACCTTTGACGCTACTTCTCGTCGCCGATCTAGATATGTATTTTACTTTTGGCTTGGAGATGGTTACGCCGCCATCTATCGGTATTCGTGAGATATTTTGAAGTTATCCATAATCTCTACGGCAAAATAAATTGGTACTAACCCCTTAGGTATATATAGTTATGGATACACCCCGTCCCTCTGTTTTAGATTATATTCAAATATATAATATCGTATAATTTAGACTAAGCAATAAAACTAATGCATCAGCATTTCTATGTAAGTTCCTAGTACTTAATTGATGAGTCGAATGTCTGCGCACAAACGGACTCTTTGAATATTGTTCATTATTAAAGCCACCTCCAAATCGGTCGGACATAGTAATCTAATTGTATTTTAGTTTTAAAACCCTTTCGACGCTCCCGAAATTTGACTGGCGCAGCCGGTAGGATTTGTTCGTGAAGGCTGTACCGTCTCGAAATATTCAGGTGTCCAAATTCGCCTGAATTCGTGATAGGCGCGAATAGCTGTTGGGCAAATCCAAGAACCAAAGAAATTTGTCATCGAGGGAAGCGGAAGACATGGGAATAGCGGCTGGTTGGTGAGTAAAACTTTTCACCATCCTTGATACCACTATTATCCTCCATTTTTATTTAAATTTGTTATTATTGAGATCGGACTTCTCTCATTATAACGTATCTGGTTTTTCAATTAAATATATTTAGTAATAGACACTCTATTAGTGTAGGCGTAACATAACAGTGATAAGAATACGGGACACAGAGTGCCCTTTCGCACAGAGATTATTAAACGTTTTAAAAATAAGACTTTTATAAAATTAATAAATTAAATATAATTAAAGCTTTACTTGATAATTAAAGAATATATGTTTTATAAAGGCTAGAGATATAATACAGTTTTCTTTCATTTAATTTTATTTTCATTACATTTACATTTACTTTTACACATTTATACTTTAAATAAACTTTTATTTTATAAATTATATTTTTATATGCTTTAGTGTGTTCTACCTTATATTTTGTGTTATTGCATAAAATAGCGCTCTATATTAACTGACTCCTCTGACTCGTGCATTACTCTATAACGATGGAACAACCAATGGCAGCAGAACGACAGACCGTTGTAATTAATCCCATTCCTACAGAAATGCTACGGCTTATTCCACTTTTTAATGGCGACAAAAGACAGTTAAATTTGTTTTGAAAATGTGAATATGATAATGTAATTCAAAGGTAGGTATAGTGACGAAGAACAAAATTTATACGTTTATCATTCTATAACCAGTAGGCTTACAGATAACGCGGCGTCACTCTTATCGGAACGGGAGGATGTTGTGTCGTGGTCTCAGTTGAAATTTGCTAACGCAACATTTCCGGAGACAGCGAAGAGTGTATTAGTATTGAATTAGAATCTTTAAAGATTAAATCTGGCGAAAACTTTCAAGATTTTTGTAACCGTATTCAAAGTATTCGATCATTATTAATTTCGAAAGTGAACATATCGGATGATAGTAATCTTAAAAGCGCTAAATTAGCAATTTACAACAATACAGCTCTAAACGTATTCCTATATAATCTTCCGAGAATATGGTTCGGATAGTGAGATTAAAGAGGCCAAGCGACTTTAGAAGACGCCTGAGCATTGTAGAAGTCAACTTCATGACCAATACAATATGCGTAATCGTATCCACAGTAGTAGCGGTTTAGCTTTAAGGCAGCCTCAAACATCAGTTCCAACACAAGTTTTAAATTCGGTAGTACGCCCCACGCGGTAATGCAACCATACGGATACAAACCAGTGTTTCCAAATAATATACACCAAAATTTAATTTCGGCATTCAAAATCAAAGCCAATTTAAGATGCCCCAACCTGGCTTTCGTCCTCAACCAATTACAACAGATGGGTTACCGTCCACCTCAATTTGGTTATCGGCCTGGCAGCAAACCACAACAGTTCGGCTACTGTCCACAACTCGGCCTCAGCCACAACAGTTCAGTTACTGTCCACAACTGGGCTTTCAGCCACAACATTTTGAGTCAAAGACCTCAACAGCAATTTGGCCCATGCCAACTACACAATTTGGTAATAAACCACAAACTCAAAACCAATTTTCAAGAGACTGACGTTTCCATGAGGACAGCTCCTCCTCAGGCCACAGCCGCCTGGCTTAGACTAAATGAGTTGACCTTAAGAGAAAATGACGGACAGTACTGTGATGATATTATGACACAGACGAGTATGTAGACAATATGACACGTGAACTGATACCATCCGCTGAGGAAACCGTTAACGAAATGACTTACGACGAACTTACAGACGGAACTCAACCTCAAACTCTTGAAAATTTTCACATGAAAGCCTCCATCGGAACAAGAAGTCATAGAAATAAATTGTGATCCGAATCTCAAGTTACCCTATATTCATATCCCTGAAATAGATGCAAAATTAATGATAGACACAGGTAGTACTCGATCTTTTATCAGCCCCCGTAAGGCATATCAACACTTCTATCAATATATAACACATGAACCGTTCGAAGTAGTCAGTACCCACGCTCTCAGCAGACACGAGGGTGATACAAATCCTCTACCACCCACTTTCAAGAGTTCAGATTGTCATAAATTTTATCTATATGACGTCGACTCTCGATATGACGTCTCATTGGTAACGACCTATTGAAACAACTAGATACAATTATAGACCTTAAAGACCTTGTACTTAAAACAAAACAACTTGCACCAATAGTTAATAATAACTTAAATTATGTTATAATACTACCACCACGATCAGAGCAGCGAAGTTGCTACAGACCAATGTTCTGGAGGCAATCATTAACTATAAGGAATTTGCCAGCGGTGTACGAATGCCTAGTGCATTGGTAAATTGCGTTAACGGCTATGCCGCAACCGTCATACAGAACGTCCTTGACAAAGAAATGATATTAACAACACGACCTTTTACAGTTTTAAGTATGACGACTACTCAATGTGACATAAACTTAACATGTACCTATAGTGACTTAGAGATCGATAAAGTACTCGAGGAAAATCTACTTAAACTAAGACTTAATCACTAACGATGAGGAACGCGACAAAATTTTAGACTTTGCCAAGAATTTAAAGACATATTTTACTGCGACAAATTACCACTGACTTTCGCTAACGAAATTAAACATAAGATACGCACAAAAAATGAGACCGGATTTATGTCAGACCCTACCGTCAAGCACCAATGCAAGTAGACGAGATAAATAGGCAAGTAGACAAGTTATTGAAGGACAATGTCATTCAGGAGTCACATTCATGGAATGCTCCTGTACACCTAGTACCCAAAAATGGATGCATCTGGTGAAATTAAATTTCGTATGGTTATAGACTATCGACGTTTGAATGACATAACCATAGACGACAAATACCACTACCAAACATAACAGACTTATTTGACAAGTTAGGGAAGAGTTCTTATTTCAGTACAATCGACTTGGCAAGTGGTTATCACCAAATCGAAATAGAAGAACAAGACAGGCAAAACAGCCTTTAGCACTCAAAACGTATTACGAATTCCTTAGGATGCCGTTTGGCCTGAACAACTCCTGCAACTTTTCAGCGGACCATGGACAGTGCTGAGGGATTACAGGGATACACTGTATGGTATACTTAGATGATATAATTGTGTTTTCGACAAGTCTGGAAGAACATATACAAAAGTTACGGACGATATTTGACAGAATTAGGGCGACTAATCTAAAAGTTCAATTAGACAAGTCTGAATTTTTAGGAAAGAGGTTTTATATTTAGGACATACCATTACAAAAGAAGGGCTACGTCCGAACACAGACAAAATTAATGCCGTGTTAAATTTTCCTATACCTAAGACAACAACGGAAATTAAAAGTTTCTTAGGGCTGGTAGGGTACTATCGACGCTTCATAAAAGACTTTGCTAAGATCACACAACCTCTAACACACTGCCTTAAAAAGCGAAATAAAATAATCATCGATGAAAAATATATCAATGCGTTTGAAAAATGTAAAGAAATACTAACGAGTGTACCCTTATTACAGTACGGACTTCGATAAAACCTTTATTTTGACGACACGCCTCTATATCCTTTTAGGAGCAGTTCTATCACAGGACCTATTGGTAGTGATAGACCTGTTGCATACGCTAGGACGCTTAGTGACACTGAAAGTAGATACAGCACCATCGAACGCGAACTTTTAGCTGTTATTTGGGCTGCAAAACATTTCCGACCGTACCTTTACGGACGAAAATTTGTAATTTATACTGACCACCGACCCTTAGTTTGGCTTTATTCATTAAAGGAACCAAACAGTAAGCTCACCAGATGGCGATTACGACTACAGGGTACGATTTTGAAATCATTTATAAAATGGAAAACAAAATACAAATGCCGATGCCCTATCCAGAATTAAATTAATGCAAATTCAGACGACGAAGGTCATTCGATGGACGTTAATTTCGACAGCAAAGTATAAGCAGGAGCATCTGAAAGACGTAGTTAAGAAATTGAAAAATTAAACACTCAAAATAAAAGACATAATGACACAACGTCCATTGTGACAATATCAGACTCAAGTACTGTTTCGCGGTCCTATGTCTCGTTCCGACACAATATCAATTTGTAGTTCAGAAAAGGTTTCAACATCAATTGATCACCTTCAGAATCTAGTAAGTCCCAACTGTGCATTCAGCCGTAGAATTAGAGTCAAACGGAATACCAATACTACACGAGCTATCGATACAAAGCCAAATCAAATATTAATATTTTCATGGTTTAAAATGAATATCAGGTTAAAGATATTTCTAGGGAAAAACAAAAAGTATTAGAAGTATTTTTACCATTAGATAATTCCGAATTAATTAAAGAATTTTAAAAAGAAATATATTAGGCCTAAAATTAAATATTTTATATATTTCGAACGAAAAGAACATCGAAGCAATTAGCAATATTATAATACACCTTTCAAAAGGACATGGTTCAATTTATGAATGCACGGAACGAGTAATTTTGTCGAAGACGAAAAAGAACAAAGACGATTGTACTTAAGTATCACGAAGGAAAGACATGTCACCAGGGCATTAAAGAGACGCTAGTTAGAATCCGCAGAAATTACTATTGGGATAATTTTACGAAACTGTTTCGTAATAATAAATAGTTGCACTGCGTGTAAAAATGAAATATGACAGAAAGCCAATTAAACCTATTCTTCAATTAAACAGACCCAAGATGCTCCGTTTCAAGAGATATTTATAGACCTGTTTAACATCGAAGGAAAACATTATCTGACTCTCATAGATGCGTTTAGCAAATTAGGTAAACGATAGAAATTGCAAATAGATCCACCCCAAGTAGTCCGAGCTTTAATAAGTACTTTTCATTTGGGATACCAAAAAGATAAGTTCAGATCCGGGCTCTGAATTTAACAATGAACTAATTAAAGATTTTAGCTTACATAAATTAGCAACACATTGGAACTCAAATAGCCCAAGCTCGATGGGGCTTATAGAACGCTTCCACTCGACAATAATAGAAATTTATAGATTGGCAAAATGAAAGAAAACCTACTGATGCGGCATCAGTTATGACGTATTCAGTACTAGCATATAATAATACTATTCATTCGGTAACAGAACTTACACCCTTCGAGGTAGTTTTCGGACATACTGACACGGTAGCCCGTTTAATACAGAATTTGATAAGCAGTATTTACAACACAGTAAGAGACCATGCAAAGCGAACAAAATTCTTATACAAATATTTAGCAGAAAATATGGTAGCAATTAAAGAAAGATTAGGAAAAGCAAGGCGGTGAAGGTGAGATAGTATTTCAGTGTGGTAACTATATTTGCTAAGGATACAAACAAAAGAAAGAGCAAGACAAACCGCGATATGTTAAGGCTAAGGTAGTAGGCAAGGTCAGAAAGAAATATAGTGCCAATACAAATAGGAGAAAGGAAGACTAAAGCTCCAATTAAAAATATCAAACGCCTCCACAGGTGGTGCATACTGATGATTGCAAGAAGCCGATCCTGGCCCATCATCTGCAGTCACTTGAGGAAAACCCAGGATACTTCCGGTAAAACAAGGACAAGCATAACATGAATGGTGTCAACTTGGACGAAGTGAAATATATGTCAAATGTTAAAACACAGTGAAATCTATTACACAGATTTAAGTGCTCTCAACGGAGAAAAGACTCTAACTTCAGTGTTCTAACATATGTAATTTTAAATTTCCTAGCTTTAAGTTTCTTATTGTTCTTTATATACGTGTTAAGAAAAATGTATATTTACATACAAAATTATCGTAAAACATCAAAATGATATTACCGATAATTTTGTTTTAGGAGGGAGGAGTTATGGATACACCCTGTCCTCTGTTTTAGATTAATATATTCAAATATATAATATCGTATAATTTAGACTAAGCAATAAAACTAATGCATCAGCATTTCTATGTAAGTTCTAGTACTTAATTGATGAGTCGAATGTCTGCGCACAAACGGACTCTTTGAATATTGTTCATTATTAAAGCCACCCAAATCGGTCGGACATAGTAATCTAATTGTATTTTAGTTTTAAAAACTCCTTTCGACGCTCCCGAAATTTGACTATACTCTAAGTACTAAACCAAATTATAAAATACTATTTTAATTTTTAAACATGTAAGCAGTATGGTTTGATAATCTACCAAAATGTTGAAGTTAAATTAGGTTATTATAACTCAAGTAATAGGAACTCTATTTGTTATTAGAATACAATTTCTATATAAACAAAAATAATTATTACTGAGTGTTTTTAAAAAAATATTACGTAGCGTGAGCGCTATCTATTGGGGTAAGTGATATACACTTTAATTTTTCAATAATCTTATTTCTAATTAGTTTTACTTTACGTGTATAGATGACGCTAATATTAAATTTAAATTCTTAATACTTTTATTCGATGTGCAGTATTGCGAAAATTTATATTAGTTTAGTAAACTGTTTTTGCTTGGCTGCCTTTTGACTTAGCATTCACATTATCAGCTGACTAAATTGTAGACCGTCCGAATTCCAGGGAAAGTTAGGGATGCCATACCAAATGTCAATCACAAGTTGATTATAATAACTAATTTACATGCCATTTTACTGCAAAAGGCTATACATTAAATGAACGGATTCTTTTTTTCTTATTTTCTTTGCATAAAAAGTAAATCTACTAACAGCGTACTAAACTGTCCTTACACTTTCCTGCCTAGCCACTTCCCTGCCCTGACACTTTCAGCCCTGCCACTTTCAGCCTGTGTCAGATGAAGCTGTAAGAGCCGCATAGGCTAATAGCACTTACATCACAGAAAATAGATGACTAAAAGTGGCATTTGTAAGAGGCGACCCCGATGAGTGTCAGCGGACTACAAATGTTCTTGAAATCTACAATTTTGTAGACATGTAGATTTGCTCGCGAAGTTTTCTTTGTTGTGGAGTACCTACATAGTAAATCAGTACATAAAATTGCAATTTACAATTCTGTTGTTGCCAATTGGGGTTGAACTTAGTACTGTGAAAGACCAGGAATTGGGGATTCCAAAGTAGTGCTATAAATCTTGATTTTGACTCGGTCTTCATAGTCAACCGGCAATAAAACTCAAAAGATATTAATGACACTTTATTTCCTAATTTATTACCTTTGTTCCCGAGTTAGCTACTGGTTCCAATAATTCATCTTCTGAGTCACTGGAATCGCTTTCACTATCGCTCTGTAACGTGTTTTTGTCTGTATTCATTTTCAATTGTTTTCACATGATTACAAATGTTTTTCCACTCCAGGCAGGTGTAGAATTATTGCTGTAGAAATGTAGTCATTTAGGAATATGTTAGCGGTGACTCTGAATGACATAGTAAGAAATTGTTTAGGAGAATTGTGTGGTTTCCAAGATGATGTTGTGACCAGGATTAAAATGATGCTTCGGTGGTTGGGTCATGTAGAAAGAATGAATGAGGAAAGACGAAATGATGAAAGCAAATTTATGCTACAAAAGTGAGTGGCAGAGTTGACAAGGTACGCTACGCTTTAGACGGATGTTTATTATCCATATTGGCGATATATTGAAGATGAGCCAAATAAAGAATACTCTTAACCAATGAGCATGTATGCGTCGATCGAGAAGGAAGCAGGAGAGTTATGTGAGGGTCATGCTAGATTCAAGTATAATAACTCATATTAAACAATTTTTGCTTAATAAAAAATTTAAAATTTTTGATAGATAGGTCCTGCATATTTTCTGGGACTTTGTTGAAAATGCGTATACATTGTCCTATGAAGAATAACTATCTCTTTAAATAACTGATATTATATACATTTTATACAAAATTATATTTATTATTAGATGACTACAGGTGCATTATCAATTCTGAGGGCTAAGATTTAATGCTTCACAGCTTGTAATTATATTGACTATCTAAACCCTTCAGACCAGAACTCAGCAGTGTACGCACTGTTGTTTCGCGGAAGAAATAGATAGAAGGGTGGTACCTACCCAGACGAACTAAAGGCAATATATTAAATGAAACTAATTTTTACGGATTATATCGCGTTTAATTTTAACTTTTTAATTCCCGTCGTTTCGGGTGCTTTACAGCACCCATGGTCACGTAAAAATTAGTTTCTTTTAATGTGTAGTCTTCGCGTAAATATAAGAAAACATAAAGGCAATATAGATAAAAAGTCCTGCCACCTAGTGAACTTAACTTTTGTTGCCTTAACTTTCTCGGAATCAGTTACATCTAGATCTGCAATACACAAAGTCCACTGCTATTTTTTATAGAATAAGGGTGACAAACGAGCACACATTCCACCTGATGGTAAGTGGATGCTGTGGCCCATAGACATCTACATTTATCCTCGATTAAGAATAAATGATGCGTTGTCACCGAGGACTAAGATGGAGTGCCTGTTTCCAGTAAAAGGTATCCGGTTCTCTACACTCACCATACATGAAACACAGCAGCATTAAGCTTTATTTACGCTGGTATTCTGTGAGAGTGTGGTCCCCCGGTCATGGTCCACCACGTAAAAAATGCTAATATGGACCTCATCATAGATTTTCTCAATAGAGGAATATTTGCCATAATTTGCACGCTTGACAGGCGGGTTCATAGCCGCAGTTTTTTTATATTCTAGTTGATATTTGGAAGACTCTGCTGCCCACCTCCTGGTTTGTTTCCCTCTGTCACATCTTACAATATCCACGGAATGATATGGGGTAGTGGATACTCGATCAATATGTGGAAGGGATAGGTAAATATTGTCGCAACGTATAACAAGCATTCAGGACAGGAAGTAGTTTTTTTGTGAAGAGCATAATTTTCATACACTTTACTTAACGCAGCTACATATCAAATGTGTCCTCAAATATCATATGTGTGAGGAACGCCTTATTTTCTTTGACCAGCAATTATTTTTATTCTAGAAAGATCCATTCACTTCTCTAGACGCGCATGTAAAGATTAATGAAGTTGTACCGATTATACTGCAACCGCAATACTGACTTTAATACGATTTTCTACTACGACAGGGGGTAGAGGGGAGGATTTATAACACAAGAATGGAACCTTAAGGCAGATATGTAGCAGGAATGAGCCGGCTCAACCGGAGGAGTACCACGCATGCATAGAATACCAGCGTGAAATAGTAGCAAAATTCTGCTATATTTCGTATAGTGACTAACCACATACGGAGACCCTTTCTAATGGTAAAGAAGTATTCCATCCTAGGATATTATATCCAACGCATCTGCATTGTGATTCTCTTAATTGAGATGTCGTAGGGCCACAGCTGTGTGCTCGCTTATCAACCTTACTTCTATAAAAAAAAGTATCACTGCAGTAACTGTGACATATCTATCTTAATAGACTTTGACTATCTTTACACGACAGCTCTACTACGATTTAATTCTTATCTTATTTTAGCAATTAATAGTCCAATGTTTACTTCTAGCCTATTATAGATATATACTATTGCCTATTATTAAGATTATTTAGCTTGGTCACCAAACTTGATAATAAATTTATGTAAAATATGTAATGTAAAATATTGAGTAATTTATTCATGCGGCAATGTGTAGGTATACGTATTACGTACGTTCACGGATAGTAGACAGACGATAGACATCAAATATATATTTGATATTATTATTAAAGAATAGCAATAACTAAAATAAAATATTTTTTTTATATTTTTTTTCTTTTTAATAGGATAAGGATGACAAGCGAACACACAGTCCACCTAATGGTAAGTGGATGCTGTGGCCCATAGACATCTACATCTATCCTCATTTGTGAATCAAAATGCAAATACGTTGTCAGCCGTGAGGACTAATATGGACTGCCTCTTTTCCAGGAAAAAGGGTCTCCGGTTCTTTACACTCACCATATGAAACACGGCAGCATTAAGCTGTTATTTTAATTTGGTATTCTGTGAGAGCGTGGTCCTTCCCCGGTCGAGCCGACCCATTTGTGCTACAACTATATTATCAGATGCAGCATGACTCTACCACGTCAAATAGTCAAATAGTCTTTTTTGTGCAAGCATCTATGCAGGTCTTGAAGGACCAATATCCCTGCGACCAGTATAGTCTATTATGATCGCTGTTATGGCTAGTCAGGAGTTGCTAAGCTGAAGCTATGAGCATTTGTAATTCTTTTGGGCTTAGTATTTAGTTCTCCAGATGAATGCTACGTTTACGAATTAGTGAGAATGCAAAGGTATTTTTCCGCTAGGGAACAGAAACTACACATTCTTGAATTGCTTCGTTCCAAAATAGTAATTTGCTTTTTTTAAACATCATTGTCTAGTCAGGGTTCATGCCAGATAGTTTGTCTTTACCTACCTTCTTTTATTGCTTATCTTTAAACAACACTTACCTTTATGATAATTTTTTGATAAATCTACTGGATTAAAGTCACAGTAGATTTCCTCTGGATATTAACCACCAGCAGCAACAATAGCCAGGAGCTTAACGATGAATCTTTGAAGACTTTCGAATCGATGAACCTGATACTTCAATTTTAGAAAACATCCACGTACTGTACAGGAATTTTCACTCGAAATGAAGGCAGCGGCGATGAAGACGACATCGTTGAAGATTCGAGTGAAGAAGACTGATATAAGAAAATCTTCTAGGTTGGGAGACCGTCTGGGAAGGTACCACCCACTTTTTATATAATAAATTTTTAGATAATTATAATTAAACTTTTAAGAAAAAGTATAAACGAGAAGCTATTAAGTGGATTTGTTTTTTGAAGTCAATTAATTAAAGAAGGTTTTTTTTTACATTGCATTTGTTAATTGATGGTTTTTATGTGTTGTTATTTAATATTTTTTGTGTTTTATTTTTATATATATGCATCTGTCTATTTTTGTAAGTATGTTCCAAATAAATGTCTGTTTCTTTCAATAAATTCAACACGTTTTACAGTACCACAATTTAATCCCACATTGTCATTAATTAAAAAACAAAAATACGGTCTATATGTAAGCCAAGGGCCTGGAACTGTGCTCTGAGCTAAAGTTGTTGCTTGCTACCTTATGTTCTCTCTATCTTCTCAAAAATTTCCTACTTAGTTTTAACTAAGCTTAACGAGAACTTGTTGAATGAAACTACTTTGATGGATTCTGTCGCATTTAATTTGAACTATTTACTTTAAATTGTATGTTAATTTATATTTAAAATATGGCCCTAGGACCATGGACCAACGGTGCTGCAAAGTAATCAAAACGTTAAAATTTAGAATTAGAGAAATAGGTTAAAATTTACCATCACTATCACTATCACTACAGGCTATCACAAGTCCACAGCTGGACATAGACCTCCCCAGATCCACCTCCATAGATTGCCACAAAGTAGAGTTGTGAGCCACCTGTATCCGTCGACTACCTGCGTGTTTCATTAGGTTGTCATTCCACCTAGTGGGGAGTCGCTCAACATTGCGCTTGCCAGTACGAGGTTGCCACTCGAGACTTTAAAATTAAACTTTTAACTTAAAACTAAACTTCGTAAAATCCGCAAAAGTATTGTAATTCAATAAGCTTATGCTATCTCTTTTTTTATTACACTTAAATACCCACGCTCAAATAGAATACCAGAGTAAAATAGCAGCATAGCGCTGATGTGTTTTGTATGGTTAGTGATGAAAACTGGGTGACCTTTTTACTTGTAACGTGTGATTCAATTTTAGTCCTTAGGGGTGACAACGCATCTGCATTTTAATATTTAATCCCTTACCATATCTTAGACCGCTTACTCGCTTGTTACCGTTATTTCTTCCTAATAATTCTAAAACTTTTTTTATTAAAGTATGACCATATTACCTTACTTTATTTATTATTAAAATAAAAAACCCAAAGTCTCCTTCTCTCTCAACTTTACTTTCGCTCCAATAGTTAATCAAAAAACTAGTCTTTCACTGAGGTTGGTTTTGGCCGAAGCCGAACGTTGATTTGTGCTAAGAAATTTAATTCAAGTCCTAGCAAAATTCATCATCTAAAAGTGGTGATGCGTGGTTTAAAATTGGTATAAAGTGGACTGTAATAGGTAGTTGGAATTGGATTTCGTTGAAATTTGCAACCGACACATAAAACTGAGGTTGACACTTGCGTGGTACAGGTTTTCTTGCGCGATTTACACTTATTTGATAAAATTCACGGCCGTGATTTTAAATATATGATAATTAAATAGATATAGCGAACGTGACACAATATGCTTCCGCGTGCGGGCGTGTTTTTACTTAGACCTCTTCTACCCGGTTGTCGGTCGCAAGAAGGAATGAATGAAAAAACCGCGGAATATTTCAATTTGATAAGTGGCGGTAACATTTCCCCCGCCCTTAAAGGGTCGCCTTTAAAAGGATAATAATAATATGATGCGATAAATACTGTCGGCGCACCTCATCGCGCCTCGGGCCAAAATTAAGGATGCGTGGGGGCGGGGGCCGGTCGCTGACCCCGCGGCAGCGCGAGCGCCTCCATTCCTCACTCAGCTGTGAGAGGGCACTTCATTTTTCAATTTATAATAATATGTTTGTTTAGAGGTTTTACGGCATTAAACCTATTGTTAATACAGTCCACTCGATTTATTTCTAAAGTCCTGATAAGGCCTAAACATATGGTCCTTCGATCGCGCAAAATATATACCAGTTTATGCCGTAATTAACGTCAACGGTCGCCGAGCAAAATTTGAATCCACGGTCACTTATATTGAAGAAGGAAGTCTTTCCCGTAGCAGCCTGCGTCATCATTGAAGACGCTGATGTCATCCTGGGAGTATAAAAACTGTATTTGAGTGAGTTCGTTCCAATTAGTTATTTCATTGGCTAAGTACATTTACTTTTAATAACTAGGTACCTAATTAACTTCAGTGCTTCAAAAATTGCTTTGTCATTGCAACGCTCGCTTGTTTAAATTTAAATGCTTATTCCGTTACAAATATCAAGCGCTTTAAGTAGGTAGATAGTTACGTTAAACAGGTTCTACTGCTCCGTGCAACGGTCCCTTTAGTTCTCGCACAGCTGTAGTCTTTTTTTATCCTAAAGTAATCAACGTTTTCTCTTCTTTCTGTGTTTATATAAAAATAAAATGGCAGATAATTTAAAAACTTTATTGAAGAAGCGTAGTTCGATAAAATCAAAGCTTACAATTTACAACAATTATTTAAATTTAATTAAAAGTAGTTCTGATATTTCTGAGTTGCAACGTCTAGACTTAGCGGAGCGTTTTAATAAATTCGAAACCTTATATTCCGAATTTGACGAATTACAGACAAACATAGAAGTGCTTGCCGATGATGCGGGGTCTGCGTTAGTTGAGCGTGAGGACTTTGACCGTCAGTTCTTCAATCTGGTGGCCATCACGCGCAGCCTGCTCGGTGCTTCGTCCAACGGTGCTGGGTCGGAGGCGGGCTTCAGAGATGCTGACTCAGGTGCACACTGTTCTAATAAGAATAGTTTTGTTCGTTTGCCTAAAATTGATTTACCTCATTTCGATGGGAACTACCAATGCTGGCTCGAATTTCGAGATACATTTACGTCATTGATTCACGATAACTCTAGTATCAATGAAATAAATAAGTTCCACTATTTTCGCGCATCATTGCAGGGAAACGCAGCCTTAGTAATTAAAAATATTGATTTTAAAGGCGATCATTATAAAATTGTGTTGGACATGTTGTGTGAGCGGTATAACAACAACCATGCTGCTTGTGAATAATCATGTGCAAGCTTTATTTGATGTCGAGCCTGTAGTCAAGAATCAAGTATCTCAATCAAAATCTTGTCTCAATCAGCTCACTCAATATTGGAATACATTATTAATATACGTCATGACTAAAAATTTGATTTGACAACAAGTCGTGACTGGGAAGAGCGTAAGAACAATATTTTAAAAGATGATCCTACTTTAATGCAATTTTGTTCTTTTTTAAGCAGGAAAGTGGATTGGTTAGAGTCTGTCGAGTCAAATATCAATTCTTCTCAGACTAATATACTATTGTAGCTTTAAATAATAGTCATACATATAAACATTTTAAATTCAAATAAAAAATGTTCCTTTGCTCCCAGGTTCATACATTATATAAATGTGAATCCTTTAGAAACTTAACTATAGAGGATGGCATAAAAAAGGCAAATGATTAAATGATTGATGTTTGTCTTAATTGTTTACGCGTCGAACATTCTGCTAAGCAGTGTAAACTCACACATTGCAAATATCGCAAAATAACACAATACGCTTTTGCATTTAGAATCTAGTGAACCCAAACCATTTTCTGCTATGCCTTCTGCTTTGCCTTCTGCATCAAATATCGCACTATCAGCCAATTCCTTGCAGCTTGCTACTTCTGCGCATGTTTTACTGTCCACAGCTATGGTGAACGTGATTAGCGGGACGGGTAAGAAGTACACTGCGCGGCTACTGCTGGACAACGGTAGTACGGCCAACTTTGTTACGCAGAGACTATCAGAGAAACTGGGTTTGTCACATCGCGGTACGAGCACCAAGGTAACGGGTATTAATAATCACATATCCACCAGTACACAGTCTTGTCACCTCACAATTGAGTCTTTATGCTGTGCTTTTACTGTTGATATCGAGTGTCATATTTTACCTGAAATTACAAACGTTCTATCGTCTTCGTTCGTGCACATAAATTACTTCCCTATTCCTTCAGGTCTTACACTAGCAGAGCAGAATTTTATTGCTCCGTCGGTCGTAGACATCCTAGTAGGGGCTGAGGTCTTTTGGAATGTCTTAGGCAGCAGAACTATAGATTTAGGGAAACATCTTCCTAGATTGTGCGAAACTAAATTTGAATGGCTAGTCTCCGCTAGTATTTCGCATCAATCTAGTTTTGTTTCTGCATTCTTTTGCCATCATACCAGTGTCTTCGCCGACCTAACTCAAATTTGGGAGCTTGACAACGTGTCGTCAAAACATTCACTTTCTCTTGAAGAAAGAATCTGTGAACAACTTTTTACCCAAACCACCGTTCGTAAAAAGGTAGGTTTGTCGTGACGATGCCCTTAAAAGAGGATCCTAGCACTTTAAGGCATTCGTATGAAAACGCAAAAATCGTTTTCTATCCCTGGAGCGGCGATTTAAACGCGATCCTTCATTTAAAACTAAATATTGTGAATTTATGAGAGAATATGAGCATTTAGGTCATATGACTTTAGACTCTGACTGTACTTCTACGCCTGAAAACTCCGTGATCACATATTTCATTCCACATCATGGAGTCATTCGTAGCTCTAGTACCACTACTCAACTACGCGTAGTATTCGACGCATCAGCCTCTACCAGTTCGGGCGTGTCTCTTAATGACATTCAGATGGTCGGTCCCGTAGTGCAAGACGATCTATTTTCCATTTTAATACGTTTTCGTCAACATAGATACGTGGTCTCAGGTGATGTAGAGAAGATGTATAGAGCCATTGAGCTAAAACAAGTCCAACGTCCTCTACAAAAAATTATTTTTTGTTTGATCCTTCAATAACTCTTATAACCTATACATTAAATAAGGTCACCTATGGTACCGCTTCTGTTCCTTATTTAGCCACGAAGTGCCTGGTAGGTCTGGCTGATAACATTGAGGATAGTCAGGTCCAGTGAGCCATACGACGTGGATGACTATTTGAGTGGGGAAACACCATAGCTGAGACTGTAGCAATTGCAAAACGTGTACATTCGGTCCTATTCTGCTAAATTTAACTTACAATTGCGACAAATCATCCTCAAATTTTAAATAAAATTACAAACAGTAACGAATCATATAATACTCATACGTTGCATTTTTCTGAGCAGGGTTTAAATTCATCTCAATTTAAAACTTTAGGTCTTAACTGGGCTTGTGATTCTGATTCGCTTAATTATACTATTAACATAAAGTCGACCACTAAAGTCACTAAACGTCACGTCCTCTCAGTTATCAGTCAGATCTTTGACCCATTAGGCCTCGTAGGTCCGTGTGTTGTCGAAGCGAAAATAGTCATGCAGCGTTTATGGTTACACAACTATGACTGGAACGACGAAGTATCGCTCGAGGTCAGAAACCTTTGGTCGACATTCGAAAATACAATAACATCTTTAAATAATTTAAAGATTCCTTGGGTTTGCGTCAAGACTTTGTACGCATGAAGTACACGTCTTCACCGATGCGTCCGAAAAAGCTTATGGCGCATGTGTGTACATTCGGTCATGCAGTAACAGTAAATCTATTGGCGTACAACTTCTAGTTTCTAGAAATCGTGTAGCGCCCATCAAGCCGACAACAATACCAAGGCTTGAACTGTGCGGAGCTTTGTTAGGTGCCAGGTTGTGTACTAAGGTGTTGTTAATCTGAGGTAACCGTGGTTAACTATGACATTGGGACGTCAAATATCTCAGTCCCCCGTGACCATGGGTGCTGTAAAGTACTGAAACGTCGGGAATATAAAATAAGTTAATATACGCGATAAAATCCGTAAAACTAGTTTTATTTAAATGTGTAGTGTTCGCGTAAATATAAGAAATCATTATGTGTACTACGGTTCTGGAAACGGTAACTTTACCCATTCACCGATGTAGATTCTGGTGTGACTCAACCATAGTCTTGGGTTGGCTCTCTACTCCAGCTAACCAATTAAAACCTTTTGTTAAAAATAGAGTCAACGAGATACAGGAGAGCACTTGTGGTCATACCTGGAGCTACGTACCGTCGAAGGACAACCCGGCGGATCTTGTTTCCCGTGGTCTTAAGGTTGACGTTATCAGGATACACCTCTGTGGTGGTCCGGCCCTCTTTTCTGTTGCGTAATGAAAATGAGAGGCCTAAAATGCCAAACACAGAGAAACATGATTTGCCGGACGTAGTGACTCATTTCATATGTAGTGATAGCGACTGTCATGTAGTTAGTAATATTTCTCATTCAACTATATATTCATCTATCATTCATTGCTTAATTATTTATCCTAGTTTTCCAAAATTCAAAGATTGTTTGCATATGCACAAAGATTTATATATAATTTAAAATAAAGATAATTGTGTGGCGATCTTCCGTAACAGAACTCCAAGATTCGTATAATTTAGTAATACATCATTCACAATTAGAAATGTTTTCTGAAGAACTTTATCTTTTTAAATCTAAACAAAAATTGCCACGCAATAGTAGATTGCTTTGACTCCGTTCATTGACGATCATAACATCATCCGAGTGGGTGGGAGGCTCGATAACTCCCCTTATGATTTTAGTGTAAAGCATCCCATAATAATATGCAGTAAGCACATACTTACTAAGCTTATATTTCAAATGCAACATTTAGAGCTACTACTTCAATTAATATTGTCATATATAAGGCAGACTTATTGGCCTATAGGTGGTAGAAACCTTTCTAGAAATATCGTGAATAAATGCCTTAAATGTTTCAGATGTAAGTCTCAAAGCGTCCAGCCTATAATGGATCAACTACCTCAGGCAAGAACTCATCTTGAATTTCCATTTTTAAATTGTTATGTTGACTACACTGGGCCAGTATTGGTGGCCGATCGCAGGGGTCGCGGCTGCAAACTTACAAAATCTTATATGTGCATTTTTGTCTGCTCTGCAGTGAAAGCCGTACATTTGGAGCTCGTCACTGACCTCACCTCTGAGGCTTACATGGCCGCTCTAAATCGTTTCGTGGCGCGTCGAGGCAAACCTCGAAGCATCACGTCCGATAACGGGACGAATTTCGTAGGCGCATCAAACGAAATGCATAGGTTCTTGCATTCATCGAGTGTTGCATCTGAAATAGCACAACAGGGTATCGAATTTATTTTCACGCCTGCTTACAGCCCACATTTTAATTCATTAGCTGAGGCTGCTGTTAAATCTTAAGCATCATTTAAAAAGACTCTTAAAGCTTACCCATTTTACCTTTGAGGAGATGGCTACTTGTCTTACGCACATAGAGGCGGTCTTGAATTCGCGCCCTCTTACTCCTCTCTCTTCAGACCCTAACGATTTTTCGGCACTTACTCCCTCTCACTTCCTGATTTGACGACCATTCTTATCTGTACCACATTCCCAGGTGACTGATGCCAACATCACGCGATATAGTACATGAGACAGCATTTCTGGAGCCGCTTTCATAATGAATACAACTCTGCTGCAGGCCAAATCCAAGTGGTTTCATTCCATAGGTGAAGTGAAGCCAGGGTCTTGGTTCTTATCAAGGACAAGACAACACCACAGCTGTTCTGGTCCCTGGGACGGATCATGACGACCTATCCCGGCGTAGACAGAGTCACGCGGGTGGCTGAGTTGAAGACGAAGCGAGGCCTCATTCGTCGTACTGTCAACTGCATCTGCCCTCTGCCAGTTGAAGATTGAAGACGTCTCTTCAACCCGAGGAATATGTCGACGCACCTCATCGCGCATGTCCCGGTAGAGCAGCCATTAAAGGAAATTGCGGGCGCGGTTTTAATTGAAAGCAAACGTTACACTTATTAATTCTAGACCGAATAATTTGTCTTGCAGATCCAAAATCGTTGCCTTAACAAAGACATGAGCAGCTCTGGGCCGGCATGTAAATATTTTTTATGATAGTAGTCGATCAACAACTCTACAAGAGCGCCGTGACGCGGTAAAATAATCGGATATTTGTATTATGAACTTTCAGCGGAGTTGGTAAGGCGGCCACCAACTTGGATAAGGCCATCACATAAAAATGGTTTAAGCTTCATTAACGCGGGAGAGCAATTATTACCGGCTCCTAGCTGTCGAATCTCGAATGCAAAATGTCTTTATTGAATCGCCTATTACCATATGCTCTGCGGCGCATATATCGAACGCGGTTACTGCTTTCGAACCGGAACGAGGTAGTTTATTTACAAATCTGCAGACATAAACAAGGATACGCGTGAGCCTACTCCATGAAGAGATGCGTTTATTAAGATCCTGAACTAGAGACATTTCTGGATCTGACGTAGTAATGGGGTGTGCGGTTATTTTCTCTTCCGGTATGTTGTCTAGCGCTATACTATTATGGTCTGTATTGATGATAGGCCACAGCGAGAGGTCTTTAGTGAGCCAGGGCGGACCTTGTGACCATAATGGATGAGATATTAGCTTTTCGGTGTAAGACCTCTCGACAAACAATCAGCTGGGTTATCTATTCCCGCGTCGAAGAAAATTAGCGGCTGGTAAATTTTCAATGATCTTGACGACGCGGTTGTCGACAAAAGTTTGCCAGCGGTGCGGAAGATGTTATCCAACAAAGTCTGTAAACGCGTACATCTCACTAATATAAAAGCGTGAATCATAGGTATCGTGCACGCGTCTAATTAGTCTTGCCAGTAATTCGGCAGCACAGAGCTCGAGACGTGCGATAGAAAAACTTCATTGGTGAGACCTTTGACTTGGCGCAGACGAGTCGCGTCGTAACAGCTTGCGTGAGTAATATGGGCCACTGCTCCATAAGCACGCTCACTAGCATCGGAAAAGTCAACCATTCGTACAACGCAATGTTCGAAGACACCCAAATATCGCGGTATTTTGGCGGACAATCGTCCCAATCAAGTTTCACCTGCCACAAATCTTTTATGAGAAGTTTAGCGAAGAGAACAACAGGCGCTACGAAGCCCATTATATCCCAAATACAGTGGCTAAAATGATTCGTTTTGAACACTTTTCGTCAGGCGTGGTTACTTTAAATTCAAAACAATCATGAGATTTATCCCAACTCAAGCCCAAAATTTTTAACTGAGCAGTTTTATCAAATTCAAGAGGCTCAGACATCTTATATGACGAAGGCAGAGCGCTTAAGACCGAGTCGGAATTACATGTCCATTTTACTAAATCGAACTGCGCACGTTTAAATAACTCAATCAGCTCATTAGCAGCTGATGTAGCTTCATCCTCCGACATAACGCTAAAAACGATATCGTCCATATAGATATAGTGAGAAGCAATTATCTTGGATGAATCTCCATCATCCGCAATGAGTTGCTGAATGACACGGAGCGCGTGGTACGGGCTGGACCTTAGTCCAAAACAAACCCTATTAAATTCATATTCGGTAAGTTCTTCTTGCGGGTGAAAACGATATAACATGCGTTGAAAGCGACGATCGCGCCTATTCATTATAATTTGAAGGAACATCTGTTTACAATCAGCGGAAAGCGCGGTAGCGAAAAGACGAAAATTTAAAATAATTGCAAACAGATCACCTTGTAAATTAGGACCACTATGGAGAATATCGTTCAGTGAGCGGCCTGAACTCGATTTATGACTCGCGTCGAGAACCATGCGAAGTTTAGTAGTGGTCTTATCTGTACGCAAAACACCGTGGTGTGGTATGACGTACACGGGATAGCAATTATCACTGTCAACAAGCGGCGCGGGTGACAGATAGCCTTTCTCTAAATATTCGTGGATAACTGAGTCATACGCGGCCTTAAACTCAGGAGCGGCTCAAACTTCCGAAAACGTTTCCGAGTGGTTTCATAAGTATCACCAAGCGAAATATATCATCCCGAAAAGGCAACGAGACTATGTATCTGCCTGTTTTCTCACGTTTAGTGGTTTCATGAAAGAAATGCTCACACTCATCTCAGCCGGGGACTGAGGGAGGAGTTCTCAAAGGAGATTCATCTATTTGACTAAACCTTTTATTAGCGTATCTAGCGGGTCTTCATCTGCGTGTGCGGGTAATATACTACAACACGTCAAGGTTACGTTTTCGCAAGCGGAAAGAGCGGGCACGGTGCCCACAATGACGTAACAGACCATGGTTTGTATAGCGGGTGGTACAGCGGAATTATCCTTATTATACCGGGTAGTAAAAATTGCGAAAATAAAGAGGCACCGATCAGAACATCGATCTGTGATGGCTCAAAGAATTTATCATCGGCCAACGGCAAACCTTGTAAGAACGGCATAGCGGATGCGTCGACAGGCGTAGACGGTAAGTCATCTGTTATTCTATCGACGACGAGCGACGAAATATTGTATCTTATGTTAAGGTTAAAACGAGAAGTGAACTGGAATGCCACAACTCCCTTTGCGTATTTTTCTGAACCCCCGATACCCTTTACCTTTATATTGTCGTCATTTACTGATAAACCTAATCTATCACAACATTCCGACGTTATAAAACTGCTCTGCGATGCACTATCTAATAAGCAACGCACACTACGGCTCGTGCCATCGGGTACAATAACCGTTGCAGTGGATAGCAGAACTGTAGTGTATACATTGCGTATAAATAAATCTTCGGATACGCAAGATTGCGTTGATAGCGGCTCGGCAATGGACGTTGTACATAACGAAACGCTTTTGCTACGCGCATCGGGCGACGACGCGGAGCAGCTGTTGTCGGTAAGGTCGCGCGCGTTGTCCCTGATGACTCAAACGTCAAAGTGAGGTGAACTAAGATGTTTACCCTTGCAAATTTTACATTTAGAATTAGAGTTGCAAGTCCCTGCCTTATGTATAACACTCAAACAATTTACACATGCGTGTCGTTCTTTAACATATTTATAACGGTCGTTTGCTGTCATCTTACAAAATGCCGGACGCTTGTATAAATTATCATGCACAATATCCTTGCACAAACATTTGTATGTATCGGCCATAGCGACATAAGATTGCGGTTGTGGAGCTTTTCGGTGGGTCGGTGATTCGGGTTCGAATTCGAAGTCGAAGTCGAAAGATAAGAGCGCTGTAATATATTAGCTTGTTCTTTTACGTAGTCGGTTAAACTTTTAAACTTAGGAATTTTATCGTTTCGAGAATGCATTTCGAAAGGACGAACTGTTTCGGGATCTAACTTTTTTAAAGCGGTATGTAATATAATAAAATCAGTTAAATCAGATATTTGTAAGTTTTTTAATGCGCTAATCGCGGTTACGAATGTATGTAAAAATAATTCTAAGTTTCGAGCGGAAGAGTTAGAAATTGGTTTAGTCGAAAAATTTTTTATAGGATAACGTGACAAACGAGCACACAGTCCACCTGATGGTAAGTGGTTGCTGTGGCCCATAGACATCTACATCTATCCTCGATTACAAATCAAAATGCAGATTCGTTGTCACCCGTAAGGACTAAGATGGAATGCCTCATTTCCAGTAAAAAGGGTCTCCGGTTCTCTACACTCACCATACGAAACACAGCAGCTGCTATTTTACGCTGGTATTCTGTGAGAGCGTGGTCCTTCCCCGGTCGAGCCGACCCATTTTCTACAACTATACTACTAATATAGCTGCAGCATGGCTCTACCATTTAATTGATATAGGTCGATGCTAGCATGCGTTTATCATCGTACTTCTCTATAAGCGCTATCAAAATAAGTTCATAATTCTCAGCACAAGGAGTAATACCGGCGAACACAGAATGTGTTTTGATTGTTAATTTACCTAGCAGGTAATACAATTTATCGGCGTCTGATAGGGACGGATTATCATGCACAGTGGATTTGAATCATAAATAAAATAATGACCATGAGCGGATATCACCATCAAACGTCGCTAGCTCTATAGGCGGTAAAGACGGTCGCGATATTGTGGCCGATTTCGGACATTCATTTGTTATTCGACTTGTAAGACGAGACATTACACGTTTCATATGACAGTATAATTCCTCGAACGCGACCCTTGACTGATATTCCACCTTTGCTCCTGGGTAGACTTGCGTATTATACAAATTGTACTCGGTTAATACCTTTTCGAAATCATTTCGTAATGCATCAATCGTAATATGCTTCCGCGTGCGGGCGTGTTTTTACTTAGATTCCTATTCTACCTTGTTGTCGGTCGCAAGAAGGAATGAATGGAATGAAGGAAAGGTATTATAGAGGAAATCTGATTCGTCAATAAGATTGACCAAACAACGCGGAATATTTCAATTTGAGAAGTGGCGGTAACAAAAAGTGTTAACCATTTTTATCGGTTTAGAGTTTTTGATATCATTGCAAAGAGAAAAAACATACCTATAATACTGTAAAAAATGCCAAATCTATCAGACTGATACAAAACAAAAAAATCAAGCTCAATCTTAACTGATAACCCCATCGAGAATAAATTTTGCGCGTACGTTATAATTGACAACTTCGCCTACCTGTTAGAACGCGCTTGCAAGAACAAGCATCTGCATCATTTTATTGGAAAACAGATAGATATCCAGTGTTGTAAAAAATCAATAATTGAATAAAATTATTTTTACGGATTTTATCGCGTTTAATTTATTTGTTTTTAATTCCCGACGTTTCGGATGTTTTTCAGCACCCACGGCTGGACGTGACCATAGATAATACACTATAGTGTATTATGTATGGTCACGTTGGGACTGAGGTGATTGACGTCCCGATGTCAAAGTTAACCCGGAGTACCTTCAGCTTTCTAGTTATTACTTTTGGTCCGATCTACGCAGAATGAGCTTACTGTGTCTTAATGTTATAAAGTAGTATGCTTGAGTTTAGATTTAATTTTATTAATAACAGGATCCCAAGCAGGTGGTAGTACCCAGCCTCTCTAGAATAGAATAGAATAGAATCGTTTTTATTCAATATATATTACAATACATAATAGTTCGTAAAAAACTTTTTTGTATTTGGTTCGCAAAAAAACCTCTGTCCTGGGAAGAACCAGCAAGAAACCCAGCGGGACTTTTTTTATTAAAAGCATAATTTACAATATAATATTTTAGACAATTGTTATGAAAACATTTAGAAACAGCATGGTAGCGATCACCTCATTCCCAGGGGTTATTATCAGTCATGTACTCTTCAGTAGTATAATAACCCTTACTAGACAATTTTTGCTTAATAAATAATTTAAAGCTTTTGATAGAAAAGGTCTGCATATTTTCTGGGATTTTGTTGTAAAAGCGTATACATTGCCCCATGAAGGAGTTACTGACTCTTTGGAGTCGAGTAACTGGTATAACTAACTTGTGCTTGTTCCTAGTATTTACAGAATGTACATCACTATTTTTAATAAAAATGTTTTTGTTTTTGTGTACCTACATACATTAAATTCTCGTAAATATATTGAGAGGCCAAAGTAAATATATATTTCTTTAAATTTTTCTCCAAGGGATTCCTTCCGACCTAGGTTATAAATTGCTCTTATGACTCTCTTTTGAAAAACAAAGATTGTTTCAATGTCAGTCGCATTACCCCATAGCAAGATTCCATATGACATGCATATGGAAATAATTAAAATAAATTAATCTAGCTGTTTCAACACATGTAAGGTATCTAATCTTTTTTACAGCATATGCTGCAGAAATAAGTTTGCTAGCTAGTTTAGATATATGAGGGCCCCATTGAAGCTTCGCGTCAACTGTAATACCGAGAAAAACGGTGGATTCAACAAGGCCCAGCTCCTCCCCATTTAAAAGCACACTGGTATTCACCTGTTTAACATTAGGTGTAGTGAATTTAATACATTTCATTTTATTACTGTTCAAAAGCAAATTATTAACGTTAAACCAGTGTACTACTTTTGATATAGCATTATTCACTTCGTCATATTTCAATAATTGCCTTTTTAGTCGGAAAATTAACGAAGTATCATGAGCAAATAATACTATATTCGTGGTTATTCCCTACCAAGTAAGGTAAGTCAATAATATAAACTAAGAACAGAAAGGGACCAAAAACTGAGCCCTGAGGAACACCCATAGATATCTATTGACACACAAGAGCACACACTAAACATTCATACCATTTTGTCAGTGAGATTAAAGACCTAAGTCTTGCTGACAATGAATAATAATAATAATATTTATTTTCATAAAACATGGTAATTATACGTATATGTTTTAGTTGTATTATGCACTCATGTTTTGCTATTTTAATATAACATAGCATGCAAATTATATTTAAATCATGAGTACCTACATTAAACAATAAAACACTGTAAACAATAAAATTACCTATATGATATTTAAAATTAACAAATTAAACATTTTTTCAAATCATATTTTACAATCTCAGAATCACTCTAATGGTCAGAATACAATGTCAGAGTGTATCTTACAATGTCAGAAATTCATTAATGTCATTAATTTTTTGTCAATTAACCAATCGTACAGTTTATTTTTAAATAAATTCATATTATCTAGTGTTTTAATTTCGTCGGGCATTTTGTTTTATATACGTACACACATTGATATACATCATTTACTATATTTAGTTGATGATTTCGGAACTTCGCTTAGAAATAACCTATTCGGATTTCTCTTAAACCTAGGATTAACATCAAAGGACTTTTTAAATAAATTTGTATGCTGTTTTACAAATTTACACATCTCAAAAATGTATAACGATGGCAGATTTAGTAAACAAAGATTTTTAAATATTGGCTTACAGGATTCTCTTGTTGAGATACCACATATCGCCCATATGCACTTTTTTTGTGCGATAAATACCCTACGACAATCTGTGCTATTACCCTACATTATTATACCATATCAGAGTATAGATTCAAAATACGCCATATAGGATATTAGGGCTGTTTTTTTATTAGTAACATTTTTTATTGTACGTAGCGCATACACAAAACGATTAACTATTTTACATAGCTCATCTATATGTATTTTCCAGTCTAAATTTCGATCTATAATCACACCATATTTAGACTAAAATTAGAAGTGTAAATTCAATTAGAACGTGGGTGCAGCAGTTCCGAGCAACTGTTTCAACCATAAACAACCCTCGGCCAGTCGGTGGCTGGACGTCAAGGACCAAAAAAAACATTCAACGTGTTGAAAGCAGCGTACTGCAAAATCTGAGCCAGTCCGTGCGCAAGAGAGCATCGTCTTTGGCGCTACCAAAAACGACCGTGCAGCGAATTTTAAGCAAGGACATGAAACTTCATCCATATAAGGTCCAATTGGTGCAGGCTCTTAAACCAGATGACTTCATAGCGCGTAAGGAGTTCTGTGAAAACATGCTAAGCCGATTTCAAACTGTAAACACAATTTGGTTCAGGGACGAAGCACATTTCCATTTACATGGGTTTGTCAACAAACAAAACTGCCGGTATTGGGCACCAAGAGGCTAAAACCCGCGATTAAAGCACCAACTAGCCCTGTACAGCCTGAAAGTTACCGTTTGGGCAGCTTTATCAACGAATGGAATAATTGGGCCTTTTTTCTTTGAAAATTCCCGTGGAGCAACAGTAACCATTGATGGTGTTGCTTACCGCCGCATGATAAGCGAATATTTTTTGCCGAAACTTCGAGAGCACCAATTGTAGAGTTCACACACGTGGTTCCAACAACTCTCACATGGCGAGCCATGTGAGAGTTGTTGGACCTCTCAAAAGCCACCATGAGCTTCCTCCGAGAACAGTTCCCTAGAAAACTGATTAGTCGATATGGTGACATCGTGTGGCCACCCAGATCGCCGGATCTCACCCCCTTGGACTTTTTTCTGTGGGGGTATCTTAAGGCAAAGGTCTATAATAACCACCCAACAAACAAATTAGAATTAAAAGAAAATATCGAGCGAGAAGTGAATGCTATTCCTCAATCAATATTGCAACGCGTCGCTCGGAATTGTGTCGAGAGGTTCCGTGAATGTGTACGCCGCGACGGAAAACATTTAGACGGCATAATCTTTAAAAAGTAAAACCCGCATGTGTGAAGATTGATTTGGTAGGCAATACTTAATTTTTCTTCACATCTTATATCTATTTGTTTCATTTACTAATCGTAAACCTTCCACGGTACACCCAGAGATTTCTTTTTCTGCAAGCCATATTGTTCTTTTTTGATTATGTTAAATCTCTCACAAAACTCCATTAATCTCTTATAAAAACATTTCTCAAAAACTTTTGATATTAAAGGTATAGGAGTTATCGGTCGATAATTGTTGATATCGTATTTTTACCTTTTAATCCGTTGTATTAAAGGTAAAAAGACGATTTCAACAGTAGAAATTTTTAAATTGTCGGGAAATGTTCCTGTCGAAAATGATAAATTAATTAAATAAGTCATAATGTCAACAAGTTCGCATACGCATGCTTTAATTATTTTGGTATTCATTCCATCGTAACCTTCCGAAACAGTGTTATTTAAGGACATGATCTCTTTATTCACCTCATCTTTCGACATGGGTTTAAGAAATATTGAATTTGATAATAATATTGTATTATTAGGCGTAATGTTTTCCGTGTTATCATGTCAATAAAATAGTTGTTAAAAGCGGTTGCTAAGTCATATTGGGTTTGTTAGGTTTATAAGGGTTTGTTAGGTTTTCATAAGGGTTTGTTTTATGAAACCATGGTCATTTTTGATGAAAAGGAGGCGAGAGAGGTGTGTCGGGATTGTGCCTAATGGAAGTCCGTAGTCTTTTCCTACCCCTCTGGGCGACAGGCGTGAGTGTTTAATCTAAAATCTAATGATTTTTGGACTGCTCAAACGTTTTCTTATGTGACCGTGGTTGACAGCCGACCTCTTTGCTTCATCTTCAAAGCTTCCTTCTTTCTTCTTGTTCTTAATTCTATAATCTAATTAAGAGCTGTTGCTCGTGTACGTGTACGAATATTCTTAAGTTGAACCTTTTCTACAGTCATACAAAACCATATTGTTAAAATCACGTCGACTGAGCTTCGTTGCAGCGGGCGAATTCCGGACAGATTCTCAAAAAAAACATATTTCAAATAAAAACAACTGAAATAAAGCGTAATACAACTTTTAAACTAATGAGTAAAGAGTATCTTACCTCTTTTGGCATGCCCATTGTAAGATCCACTTACTGCTAAACGATGCATTTACGTAGGTCACTCAATAAGTTTTGAGATGCTCTAAATTTAAAAATGGAACGGGTGCGTTATATGTTTCTAAAAAGCAAATTTATTTAAAATAGAACTCCATAAGCCAATTGCTTTTCATTTAAAACGATGGATCTTAACCATGAACATTTACGCGCTATGATATATTATGATTTTAAATTTGGTTTAACTGAACAATTAAGTTTACAACGATTACAATCAGCATTAGGGACTCAGCTCCATCACGCGTAACAATTTTAGGTGGTTTGTTGAATTCAAAAGGGTAAAATTAATCTTAAAATGACCAAGAACCGGGGCCCGCAAACAGCAGTAACGGCAGAAAATGTATGGACTACTGAAATTTTGGTGCGAGAAGACCCATGAATCATATACAGACATCGAAAAGATTGTAGGCATTAGTTCGGGGAGCATTCATACCATCATACATCAACATCTTGGAGTGAGGAAGCTTTGTTGTCGATGGATCCCTCGTTTGCTCTCCGAAAGCGAAAACAGACTCGTGTGGATTGGTGCCATGAAATGCGTCTACATTTTGAAAACGGGCATCTAGACGTGTTTCAGAAATTGTTACTGGTAACGAGACATGGATCTATAAATATGATCTGGAAAATAAAAGGCAATCATCGGTATGGGTCTACTCAAAGGACAGTTACCGACAAAACTGCAAAGACCTCGCAACGTCGGCTAAAAATGGTGGCTAGTTTTTTTCGCGGAGCGGACATTTGTCGACGTCAATGCTGGAAAATTGTAGGTCAGTCAACTCTGAATGGTATACTACAGTTGCATTACCCAAAGCTTTTCAAGCTGTGGGAGAGAAGACCAAAGACCCTGCTTGGGAATCATGCTGCATCACGATAACGCCTCTTCACATACCTCCTTCGAACAAAAGCATTTATTGAGGAATCTGGTGTTGAAACTCTAAGTCACCCACCCTACATCCCTGACTCTGAGCTCCTTGTGATTTCTTTTTGTTCCCAAGAGTCAAAGAAAAATAAAAGGCAAGTTTTTCAAGCGCCAAAGAAGCCGTGGCTGCCTACGAAGAAGCGATTTCAGACTGTCAGATCAAGACTGGCGAAAGTATTTTCTGAGTTGGTTTAGGCGAATGGACCTTTGTATAGAGCATGATGGAGAATATTTTGAAAAGATGTAAAATAAATATTAATAGTATCTAGAATACTTTTTGTATATCTCAAAACTTATTGAGTGACCTACGTAATATTAATCTGCGTTGGTGATAGCTCTCGATCTTAATGTTTTATCGGAGAAAGAATTAAGATACTTATAGAAGCGATGTCTCATATACACAACAGAAAAAAAATGTTAACAAGATGTAACAAACATTAGATTTTTTTAGATTAATATGAAGACTAGCAGTTTACAGTCTGAGTGAGCCAATGTAATTTCAGTTTCTGAGGCATTTCATCTTAGTACTCAAAGTTGACACCGCATCTACGGCCTTCTATTATGTGGAATTGGGTGTAGCTGTTATGTTTCAGAAACTAGAACGCTGGCAATATCAATATCAACTGATTTAAGCATCTAGATGTCGTGGTAGTCGCTTGCTAGTTGGGCAATACACTATTTATTCAACTTACTGAAACAATAAACAAAACAAAATTCCTAACTACTTTGCTCAAAAGTTGAGACGGAACTATTTTGCCCAAAACAACTCAGCATCACATAATATATTCATGCAGTTTAGAAGTTATAACACATTACTTACTTCCCATTAAATTTATCAATTGATACATAAAAAATAAAGGAATACGTCAGCACAGTCTTTCCCTGATTACTGAGGGAGTAAGGGGCATTAAAGAGCCCGTTGCGCTGACCCTATGTATGTTGGCAGACTTCATATTCTCGCAAGATTTTTTATACATTTTAGACATTCAGGTTAACTTACGATCTTTTCGTTCATAATATCAGTAGTACTCGCGGAAGCTGGGTTATTAAAAAACATATTTGAGCGTGATGGACTCAAATATGTTTTTTTTTGGGTTGATTGAAGGAATTTAAATAATTATTTAACTTACAGATTTATTTGTGGACTGTTAGCTCGCTTATCTTTAAAATATAAAAACTAACTAAGTTATATTTAAAGGGTAATGCATATAATTTTAGTTACAATTTTCCTTTCCGATATCGATAGTAGATTGTATTAATTTTATACTGATTAGATTTATGTATGTACGTATAATTAAACGACTTAGTTGCAAAAAAGCGGATCAAGTATTATCACGATCATAAATTATTATTTAATGCATTTTCGGTGACTCCATATTTATCAAAAATAGTTTTTCTTGTACCTCCGTCATGATAGTTACTTGAAACATGAAATGTTAAATCTAGTGGTGTTGACAACTTTAATAACATCAGTGCTATCACAAGAAATAATAGGTGTAGCTTACACATTTGATGAAGATTTTAAATGGACCTTTGACAATAAAACGTGCCAACATAAAACAGAATGGAATTTGATAAGTTACGAGCATTTAAAAATACCGTCATCAAATATAGGCAGTCCTGTCGGGATAAGAGCAATTAATAATAGTTGCACTTCATCATTTCCTATCATTTTCTTCCCGGATAGTATTTTAGAACTAACAGTGTACCTTAAGGTGAAAGCTTTTGAAAGTGGATTGACTGCAACGGTATTTGATGAAGTTGGAGTTTCTGTAGTGAAGTACGTTTACAATAAATCCAATGAAAACTTTTCATTAGGATGGAATATACTATTAATTCCAATCCACGTAAATGTAAAAGGATATGTAAGTTTTTATATAATCACCTAATAGTATATCATTATTAAAAATGAATCATAATATCAACTTAAATAAATATCATACACATAACTCTTAATTTTTTTTATATGTCCTCTTGCTTTCAGATCAACCTTCTTGGATATTGTCAGAGTAATGAAATTGTTATAGTGGATTCATTTAGATACACAATAAACAAAACTAACGACAACAGAAATAAAGAAAAGGAAATAAGCTTACATACACATGTTATTGATATAGTCGAGTTTGGTAGTGGTGATGAAGACATTGATAACGAAGGATCTGGAAGCATTGACGAAAATGATTCAAATACTACAATACCAGAGGATTCGGGAAATGTTACCGAGCCGCCTGACTTACCAACAAATACTAACTTCTGGAACCCGGCGACTATAACCATTATTGCTGCTGGTTCTTTTGTAGTGATTTCAATAATTTCTATTTCTGCTTATCACTTTGGTAAGCTCAGAGGTCTAGAACAAAATGCATCAATATTTGAAAACATTGAACCAGCAAGAACCATAACTATACCTCGTGTTAACAATATTTATTCAAACCCCTTTTCGGATAGATTTAGGAGATAGATACAGTTCGTAGTACATTTTTTGATTTTATGAATAATTTACATAAAGATGTACAAAGAACAATATTGTGTCTTCGAAAACCTTTCACATAAATTATAATAATATTCCGTATTTTTTTATAGAATAAGGGTGACAAACAAGCACACAGTCCACCTGATGGAAAGTGGATGCTGTGGCCCACAGACATCTATAATTATACTTGATTAAGAATCAAAATGAAGATGCGTTGTCGCCCCTTAGTAAATGAAGAACAAACACAATATTGTTATCCCGATGTAAGAAAATACTCGTAAATTAGCCTATCTCATCTCATGGATATCGAAAAATACAACTGCCACTGAAAATACACTATGGTTTCTGATAGTAGGTATGATAATTATCTAGCGTTTGCCCGATGTGACATACATCCGTCGGGCAAACGTACGAGAGCATAGAATTAATAGTAATAGTAATTCATCCCTTTTATGGGATGGGCGGAGTCCAATATTCAACTGTTTACGAACTAAAGCAGAAGATGTAGAAGTTCTTTATTGACAATCAATAAAATATTTAATTTTATTGTATATTTTAACCTAAAAACATCCACGTAGAGATTAATTATATCATGTATCGATACTGATAAAATGCATTTAGCGAGTTTTAAACGTTTCGTTAATCCTAGAAAGATAAATGATAATGAAGATTAAACTTGATCATACTGTTAAATTAATCAAATTGATTAAAAAAACAATTTTAAAAGATTTCCTTATTCATTATATTTTCTCTTGACCGCCCGCTTATAACTCAATACACTAATAGATCCTATTCAAGGATCTATTAGTGTAGTATTAATAATTAAAATAATAAAAGACCATTGCGACATGTGTTATTCTGGAGTTTTTGCTGTTATGTCAGATTTATAATATATGAATAGGAATACACATTGGTAATTCTTTTCAGATTTGTATCTACCTTTATTTAGAGTGATATAATAAATTACACTTTTATTGTATGGAAATTCATAAGCTTGTTAATGACTAGAAAAGTATCGTTACATAACAAAACAAAATTTTTTTGTGTTTGATTTGGTAAATTAATATTACCGCAGTTTTGGCGTAAACAAATAGTAATGAAGTTTAAATAAAACTAGTTTTTACAGAATGTATAGCTTATATTAACTTATTTTTATATTCCCAATGTTTTGAGCAGTTTACAGCACCCATGGTCACGGAGGGGACTGAAGTGTTCGACGTCCCAATTTCATAGTTAACCACGGCTACCTTCAGATTAAAATTATAATTTTTTTGTCCTATCTACGCAGTATGAACTCTAAGTATCTTGAAGTCTTGTAGTTATGTGCTTGGGTTGAGATTTAATTTTATTAATTATAGGATCCCAAGCAGATGGTAGCACTCAGCTAAGTGTAATCTTCTCTATTGAAATTATAATGTTTTTAAATTTCAATAGCCTCTCGAATCATCCTTGGAAGGAATTGGTATTCTGTAGCGAGGATTTGTGGTTTATCAAATCTGATGTAATGGCGGGGACGATTTTGGTGATCCTGCGCGTGTTCTCAGACTGCAGACTTCCCGGAGTGTCGATTCTTCACATTAGCTGTGTTCTTTTACGCGGGCACTTACACCCCGTCGATATAGAGAAAGAATTCATACCGAAAATACTGTTCAAATGCTCTGAATATCTCAAAAATGAATCGTTCATAAATTGTTTAATTGGTTCAACAAGTTTACTTAGATTTTCTGATCGCCACAAACACGCCAATATGAAACAGTTATTCATACAAAATAACTCTTCATTTTTCAAACCAAAAACGATGCTCTATACGTGAAAAACTTAGGATGGATGATTTATTAGTTTGACCCGGCTGACCATCCAATAAAAGCATCTCTAAACAAGATATAGGTACCATTTAAAAAGAAAGGAAAAATTTGACTGAAAAGGTAGAAGTGGTTATAACTGACATTTGAATTTACCTCAATTTAATGTAGGTTCGTAAGAAGGGCAAATTCTACTTCTACGGAAAGTATCCAGTGTATAATTTTACTATTTTAATAAAAATTTAAATAGTATCTTTTTAGGTGATCTTACGAATTTCCACCCCATACTGTGATGGCTGCAATATCCATCAGTATGGGGTGAAAATTCGTAATAATAAAATAAATAGCACATGTTTGCCATATGTTTACCTTGTGTGGGTTTTTCGAAATTGGGCACAACCAAAGCGAAAAATAATGTTATCTATACCCACTCCTTAAAAAATCTACAACATTATTTTGAATTCTATATTCTATTCTCTTCAAATATCCCTAAATTCAGACTTTCGATAGGTTGTGATGAATTATGTAATAAGAACAACAATGTGAATTATGAACTAGTAAATCTTTATTATTGGCGATATGATAAAGATCATCGAATAATGTTTCCATAATTCGATGGGCTGATGTTATAAACGTCATAAGTTCACGTTTACAAGAAAATACACTATTTTGCGAAATAATTATGAGAAAGGAGGAGTTTTGTTGATAAATGTTAGACGAAGAAGACGAAAGAAGCGTACTCATGCATTCGGAGAACGTTGAATGGACACAAGCATAACATTACCACCAGCCCATTCGAAAACGAAAAGCTTTGAATAAAGGTCTTGTTTGTTTTGTAAACGAGAAGCGAGCTCACATTTTATTTATTTAATTCATTTTTTAATAAAGATTTCTAAACTAAATTATGACTATTAACTTCTGAAGTTTGTTTAAAACTCCCCCCTTATTTGATATCATAACAATTCGTGATTTTTGTTAAAATTTAAATATTTCTTAGTACACCTACAGTGGTGATTTTGTATAATTTTAATAATATAAAATAAATTAATATGAAACTAATTTTTAAGGTTTTTTTTTTCATAAACTTTGAAATAACTCTTTAATTATTCTCAAAATTTTTACTAGTATTAGACGAATACTTAGAAAATCTAATTTTGATTAATACTGAAAAAAAAACTGAGTTTTATTATGTCTTTGCTTTTGACTAATCTATTTTAAAGTACCGCAATAACTTTGTTAAAGCACATTTTGCCTCTTAAATAAAAAAGGTCCAATAAGTCAGTAGTATAATGTTACTATAACATCACTTTTGAGAAATTTATCACAATATTCTCGTAAGTACATAAGTGTTAAGTGAATATTAGTGAAACAATGTCCTTAGCACAATTTCGGTATTCTTTATTTCCCAATGAAAACATAGATACATATTGTGTTATCATTGAGAAAAATATCAAACTCAATGATAACATCAAAATCAGATTCTATAAAAAAAATAACTTTCTTTTTATATGTATATCAATTACTTTGTTATTCCAACGCGTTCTTGAGTTATAAGCTTATAACACAACAAGTGGTAACATTAAAAACTTGATAACATCATCAATGTAGTCGAAGTCAATTAAATACGGATTTAAGGATAACTCAAAAACTACTGGTCAGGTCTTGATCAAATTTATATGGGACCACATGAGAAGCACCAGCATTCAAATAAAAAAAGAATCACTAAAATAGGTTCACCTAGAAAAAAGTTCTGAGGTAACACACATAAAAAAATAAATTTAAAAAAATACAGTCCAAATGAGTACCTCCTCCTTTTTTTGAAGTCGGTTAAAAAAAGTAAATCATTTTTCCTGCAAAATTTAAATTTTACCATTACCAACTTTTTGCTCGGGGGGGCATCGATTTATTTTATAAATTTTACATTTTTCAACAAAAAATTCAAGTTTCCAGATAAAATATTGTTTGCATTGCTCTCTACCTGTTCTCTATCGGTTCAGCCACTCCAGAGATTAGCCCAAAGAGACCGACCGACAGATTTTTTTTAATGTTTGCTTATGTCTTCATAGCGTGCAAATAACCTCCTGAGTTTAACAGTGGCCAATATTACAAACAGACACTTCAATTTTATTTATATGTATAGATCAAAAGCATATATAGCCATGCGGAATCTGTCAAACAAGGTTGTATCTATTTCATAAAATTTTCTACACATTATTGTTCGGTAGTCAGTTTTCACAAACTGACTTAATGTGACTTACCTTCATATGTCTAATTTCAATTTTTTTCAAAAGGATGTTAAGTCTTTGGCTTGCTCAAATACTGAGGACACCAAAACAAATCCTTTGTAAATAACCGCTAATGTTTAAAAGTTAAAAGTAATATAATCATGTAAAATATTTTCTATACCTACTAATATTTCATATCATACGAAGTTGCCAGAGATAAAATATTCCGTTAAGGATATTTTTAGTGGCAGAAAAATTTAAATGAATTCATAGTTTGGTGGATAACTGTAGGATTTCAGTAATTTCAACAATATAAGCATTTTCCGCCTTTAATTTTTTTCCAGCGTTTTAAATAACTCATCAAAGATTATTTTTTTAATTAGAACCACATGCAACATTATCGCGTACAGACTTCCATGTATACTCTAACTACTAGACGGGCTCTGCGGGCTTAATAAATTGCGCACTAAGTTACGGTCAATTCTCCGTAACTCCTTCAGTCGACTACCTCTAAAGAAAGATTACTTTGTATTGTAAACCGCAAAAACGTTGTATACGACAATCTAACACTGATTTTCTTTAATGTGACTTAGAAAACGCTGTTATTATTTATGTGTGCACTTTTTGTCCACGTGATGTTTTTTTATAGGATAGGGTGACAAACGAGCACACAGTCCACCTGATGGTAAGTGGTTGCTGTGACCCATAGACATCTACATTTATCCTCAATAAAGAATCAAAATGCAGATGCGTCGTCACCCGTGAGGACTAAGATGGAATGCCCCTTTTCCAGTAAAATGGGTCTCCGGTTCTCTACACTCACCATACGAAACACAGCAGTGTCAAGCTGCCATTTTACGCTGGTATTCTGTGAGAGCGTGGTCCTTCCCCGGTCGAGCCGACCCATTCATGCTACAACTATACTACTAATAAAGCTGCAGCATGGCTCTACCACGTATAAAATTTGAAGTTTAATTCAGATAAGTATGTAACTTTATTTCTTATTTGCCTATAAATTGTAAGAAATACCATAATTTCAGGTAAAGTATATATAAATAGACAAATTTTACATAATTAGCTTATTTTGCTGTATAATATTATCAAAGAACCGTTATTTAACGGCGGGCGTTAAAAATACAGACTTATTTTTACAACGAAAATGTGAGTGTGAGCATATAGAACTTACAATTTTACACGCACACAAATACATCAACGGCCGACGCGCGTTTCATATAATATGTGTACATGTATCGCGATATACACGCAAACATATATGAAACGACATAATATCCGTTACCGTTACCGTTACAGCCTATTAAAGTCCACTGCTGAACATAGGCCTCCCCACAGATTGCCTCATAGGGGGATATTTGCCATAGTTGCCACGCTTGGCAAGCTGGTTCGCAACCTTAGTTTTTTTTTATTTTTAGTCGTTATTATGAAAACGCTGCTGCCCATCTCCTGTTTTGTTTCTCTCTGTCGCCTCTTACGATACCCACGGGACGATATGTGTAGTAGATATTCTTACACACACCACTACTAGGTGAAAACGACATAATATGACACACTTTAGAACCTAGGCAGCTCACGTTGTCATTGTAATAATACGTCTGTATTTTTTTACGATCGTCGTTGAATACCGATTCATATTTGGGAAATATAATATATTTTTATAAAGTCACAGAATGTTAGTATTCCTAGACCCGAGAGTACTATTCGTAAAATTTGCTTTAAATATTTAATTTCTAGTAAAAGATGATTGATGAGATGAGTCTATTTCTTCCAAAAAAACAGGTAACGCCCCTCCAATTCCTCAGTGTTGCGGTGTCTTTTGTTTCGTCGGTTTCAACCGCATGCTTGTTTGTTTCGTCTTCAATAATAGCAAGTGGTAAGATTAAAAATTTTGTACAACCGACTTCAATATAAATTAATAAAGATTACTCAAATTGATACAAGAGAAGAACCCGCTTTCAAATAAAAAAAGAATCATCAAAATTGGTTCACGTAGAAAAGGGCAACACACACGAATGAGGTAACACATTAAAAATACAGTCGAATTGAGTACCTCGCCCTTTGTGAAGTCGGTTAAAATATAACATTGTAAGTAAATCACTCAGAATACGTTCTAGGTACTTCTGAGGTACTTCTGAGGTAAATCATTATATTATCTTATAAAATATTTTTGACTTCCAGAAGTATGATTTTCTCTATTAAAGATATTATATTCATTTACTTCAAAAGAGTGACAGATATCGAAGAAAAAATATAGTTTTTAAAATGTATATACTTTTGTGGCGTAATATTTAATTAACTTATCACAGGAGAAATTGAATAATTTGGAATTTCAGGGTGCAATGACTTTTTGACTTTTGCAATGACAATAAATTCCAATCCAATACACATAAATTAACATATTATCATTGTCATCTTATCTTAACGTTGTTAATCTTTCACTTTTATGTCCTCGTAAATATTTAAATGTCTTTGTTCACTTCCTCTGATGATAAATTAGGTAGTTTTCCAAATATTGAATAAAAAGATAACGCAGTAGGTAGGTTCATTGATAATAATTAACGTTATAGAATGCATCATCGTCAAAAACAATAAGTGTTACTTGATAATAATTTTCAAATAATTTATAAAAGCTAATAAATTATTCCGAGTTATGAGTTTGGGTTTTTAATATTTGTACTACGTGTTAGCGCTGGCTTCAGAAGCCATTAGAAATCTCCGAAACGGCTGGACCGATTTTGACTGGATTTTCACTGGCAGATAGCTGATGTTATAAGGAGTAACTTAGGCTACTTTTATTTTAGAAAAAGAATTAGGATTCCGCGCCAAAAAATTAAAACTCATGAAATCCAATCGCGGAGAACAGCTAGTATTTAATAAAGCTCTGTCGTATAATAGCGATATAAGATAATCGATCATCCTATTTTGTTCCGAAGTATCGTAGCAGAAGCGAAGAGAGCTTATCCAAGCAAATTGAGCGCTGCACCTTCTAGAATTTATAATAAATAATATGCCAGTTCCCATGCTGAGCATAGCAGTAATCTAGAAACCGAGACAGAAACTTTTTTTATTGAATATAGATTGTAAATAATACTTATTGAAAGTCACTCTTTTGTTTAATTTACCTCGTCGTGGGTTCGAATCCGCAATTCGACTTCTGTGGCGAAACACTCCTAACATAAGCATTTTAAGCTTACTTAGATTAGTTAACGTATATTAGTAATAGTAATAAGGTTAAAAAATTAAAGCTTTTAAAAAATTAACTTATTAATATAACTTTTATCAAAGGACTGAAAAATCGGCCCAAAATGGGTTAGACAGGCCAAATTAATATACATTTTGTTAAACAAAGTGTGGCGGGTGGAAGAAAAAGGGGAGATCTCCCGCCGGGCAAGGTGTTCTGCCCGGGGAGCGGCCAACGCTCCGAGTGGTAGTTCGAAGCTATTCTATATATACTGTTTTTGCTTCGGAACTTTGTTAGCGCGATTTAGGCTTCGATGTATTTTCGCTTGTGGTGCGACGACAGCGCCGCCACAAAAGTCTCAGATTGGGGTCGACTAAATCTAGTCCAGTTTAACCCTAAGAAGACATATTTTTGCGCGTTTACCGCTAAAAAAACCCTTTGTCGTACTTCGTAGCACTTCCTTTGCTACCTTAGCCAGCATCGGAATCCCATAATATCCTACAATACCTAATACCTACCTACATATCGAATGACGTACAGTTCCGCGGTCACTTGGAAGTGAAGGCTAAATTGGCCTCTTAAGAGCTTGGCGTGCTCAGCAGGGCGGGACAGTATTTTATGCCTGCTCACCGCTTTCTATAAAAAAAAACTACATGTCACTGAAAATATAGCTATTTCATTACAGTTGTTGAACAGTGTTTTAAAATTGACCAACCATTTAGATTTTCCTAAATAATGCAAAGTGCACAAGTGTGTTAAAGTCTTAAGAAAAATATTATCATAATAGCATTTTTCAAGTAATGAAATGAACGGAAACTCCTTTAAAAATGAATACTCTTCACGATTCATCTTCCATGACGAAATAAGTTCACATTATATTTTGGAATATTTCTTAAATTTCTTTGAGTAAATCACATTAGGTTTCGTCAACAAAAATAACTTAATAAACATCAAAGTCAAAACATGTAAGAGCGCAGATAGCAGTAATTTATGATGAATATGAATAATATGAGAAATCTCCCAGAAATAGATGAGCGGACGGATTGTCTCAACACGAAATTATTAGATTGGAATATTTAGATATTGATAATAATCCACGAGTCCAAGAACAACTCCACGAGTCAAAGACTAAACGTGTAATATACGTTGCAGCTTTATTCAAACCAAGCTGGTATGGCTGAAAAATAAAATCCTATAATAGCTTGGCGTAGTGTTGTACATACATAAACACTCACGCCTGTGACAGGCGTGAGTTCTACACAAACTATTAAAAGTACTAGCGTCATAGAATAATCTAATATACCCGGAAATTAGCGTAGTTTTATGAATCCTATTAACTCACTTAAAGATAAAGTTACATTTACTTCCATATTAATATTATTATTGGAAATTTGACACTATATAGAAATTATGTGGGAAAAAAGTGTTGAGTGAGGGTAGAAAATAAATTAGTAATAAATGTGACTACTATATGATAAATAAGATTTTTAGTCTTAGTTTTTCTTTATTAGGTATATTTTTTTTAATATTGTGCGTAATCTTTTAGTTAGGTTTAATTTTATACTATGTTCTAACAATGTAAACATGCTTGATAGAGTTTTGGCTCAAGTTGCCGTCAAAACTCCCAAGGGCTGCGCAATGTGACCCATCAACATATTGTGAAGCATACTACTTTAAAGGATTATTATCACTTGATACTGAGATAAATGAAAACATGGCTTAAATGACAAGCATCCAAGCCAAAAACCTTATTAAAAATATGCTTAATATATCATTTAAAAAAAGGTAAAAATACAATAATAAATATAACAACTCTTCCGAGGCTGAAACATGCCGTTACTTGGGTTTGTCACAAAAAATAGGTATCTTTTTTTTGCACGCTCGACAAAAGTGCGCTGGGCGTGAATAAAACAAGCGCATATATATTTTACCCGTGCTCATGCCAATTGTCATGTATACCTTCGGCATACTAAGGTTGAGTCCACCTTAGTATGCCGACAAAACTTAACGCCTTGAATAGAAAAGTCTGCACTGTTATGACGTCTCACAGAATGTATCACCCGACATCGTCGGTAATGAGGCTGTACTTGCCGCGGAAACATGGTGGGCGCAGGATTTTAAGCTCTCACCATGCATAATCGCGAAGTGTGCAGCCTCTTTAATTTTTCCCTGGCGAGATTCATTCTACATGTCACTTCGTGTGATAAAGGGCTTACTTCTCTATCTTTAGCCAACGAGCAATGGCATGAACCGGCTATACAGAGCTTTTCCGATCGGGAGATCGTATGGAAGGGTAAGGAATTCTACGGGAGGTTCTACAAGGCTCTACACGAGCCTTTGGTATACATCGTCGCCTCCCTCCACTAGCTACCGTTCGGTGACCTCTTTGGGGAAACCGAGGGTTTGATCTGTGCGATAAAGGATCAGGTTGTTTGTATTAGTAATAAAAACCGACAGCAGATTACAATGAAAGCCATTTAAGATTTAAGGGAGAATGTTCCAACTCTTTCTCCAAGTGCCAGCCTTACCTGAACGCAGTGTACCCAGCTAATTGGCAAACAGGGTTTTGGCTATGGAATAATATGGACATCCATCTGAATATGCCAAATCCAAATACCACAGACCTGATAATCTGCTGCCAGGAGTCAGGAAGTTGGCGGTGTCTCACCCCCGTGCCTCGGAAAGTACGTAAAGCAGTTGGTCCTGCGCCTTATCTCTCTCCGGTCGTCTCGGTTTACCGTCCATGAGGACTATGAGAGTGAAGGAATAGAGAATGCACCTGTGCTTGCGCATACACTTGGGCACTATAATCCTGTTCTGCGCCGATGGCTAGTCTCCGTTGAGACTGGCCGCCGTGCTTGAAATTCGGTCAGTAGGACATTGAGTGAGATCAAATTTTCAATCGAGATAATTTAAACAACAATTTTAAAATTCGGGGCAAGGGACGCCCTAAACGGAAGTTTGTCCACCAAACTAATAATGCCCTAATGCAGGGGTTCCCAAAGTGTACACCGCGACGCCCTGATGTGCAATAGAGAGTAAAGACGGGCGCCGTGAGGCACTCCTGTTTACAATTCTCCGGAAACTAAACTTACCAAATATCCTCAAAGGTCAATGTGGAGCAAGAAATGGGCGTAGCGGTGTCAAGCCTCCTCCCACGCTTTGAAAAAATATGTGGAGATCACCAAGTTCACACGTTACATTGACTAAGTTGCTACTTTATTTTATTTCCTATTTTTCTTAAATGATTAATGTATTCTTGTGTGTCAATGTGTCTTGTGTAAAAATCAGCTTAATATTGTGGATGTTTTAATTTTTGTTACTATCTACCTAGTATTATTGTATCCTATTACGACTAGCTAGGGCGCCGAGACAAAATACTTAATTATTAAGTGCGCTGCGAACTGAAAAAGTTTGGCAACCCCTGCCCTATTGCGTAGATGGATGGATATGGAAAAACGAACAGAAGTGTGAGAGCTGGTAAGAGATGCAGGAAGTCGCTGGATGCAGTTGGCTTTAGACCATGATGTTGCATTCCTTGGGAAGGCCTATGTTCAGCAGTGGAATTTAAAGGGCTGTAATAATGATGATAATGTGAAATATAAGTATATAAGGTGAAATGCAAGCGAGATTGGTAAAATTATATGCCAAATTTTGACTCCATAGCCAATTCCAAACAAAACATCAGAATGAGCGAAGGACATCATTACCATAAGTTGACTATGGCTCACACTTTCGTATTTTTATTTATGTATATGTGAATCAAAAAAATTGATTAAAATCAGAAAATTCCTTATAAAATGTTTTAATTAAGCTGACAAAGCAATAATAAGGAAATATTTTCTTTGCTTGCTAACTAACTATTTCCTTTATTTAAAAAGAAATATGCATTTCATTTTCTATCTCTCCTTTACAAAGGCTATCAAAGTGGACGATCTCTCAACAAAATTCAATTTCTCTGTATTTAATATGAGCGAAATAATTTTTGCGCTGCAGTATAAGTATTTGACGGCTCCGTGGTGCAGTGGCTTAGCAATGAGTTGTTGCGCTTAAGGGCCGCGGGTTCAAATCCCGCACGGAACAAGTATTTGTATGGCCTACAAATAATTGTTCCGGGTCTGTATTATTGTCTGTGTGTCTGTATATTTGTCCTTATGAAATTTATGTATGTAAACTGCCCACACGATACAGGAGAAAATCCTAGTGTGGAGGTAACGTTTTTTTTAAAAGAAAAATAAATGCCTGATTTGACCTTTTTGTTGCATTATTGAATAGAATACAAAAGAAACCCAAGTAGCTTTTTTTCTGTAGTGGCTTTGTTTATGTGGGATTTGGCCAGGGCAGAAAAAATGTTTGCTACTCAATTAAGAACAAATGCAGTACATATGGCATACAGAACAATAAAGAACATTAGGAACAGATACAAAAGACATAGTACAACAGATGCAAAAAAACAGACAGAAACAGTAAGAACAGTTACAAAAGCATAGTAGTCAACGACCAAACGAGATCTTAAAGAGTCTGCGTTATTTATGCTGTCTAGAAACAACGTTATTTTATACAAATAAACGAGCACACACTCCATCTGATGGTTAGTAGATCATGTGTTCCATAGACATCTACATCTATTCCTGGTTAAGAATTAAAATGCAGGGGCGTCATCCCTGAGAACTACGACGGAACTCTCCTTATCCTTACTACCTCGTCACTAGTAAATAATCAAGAGAATTTTTTCTACTTCTTGACTACTTCTTTGTTTTGTAAACCGCGTTGTTTACGACAATCTAACACTGATTTTCTTTAATGTGACTTAGAAAACGCTGTTATTATTTATGTGTGCACTTTTTCCACGTGATTTGAAGTTTAATTCAGGTAAGTATGTAACTTTATTTCGTATTTGCCTAAAATTTTAAGAAATACCATAATTTCAGGTAAAGTATAAATAAATAGACAAATTTTACATAATTTGCTTATTTTGCTATATATTTATATTATCAAAGAACCGTTATTTACACAGTCGAATTGAGTACCTCCTCCTTTTTGAAGTCGGTAAAAAATATAACATTGTTAGTAAATCACTCAGAATACATTCTTGGTACTCAGTTGGTGTCACAGATCCCTCGCGCTCTCTGAAATAAAGATTTTCCTACGGTAGCTAACTGTGATGGACCACCATCCTATCCAGATGGACTACCGTGGGAAAATCTTTGTTTTAGAGAGCACGAGGGATCTGTGACAGAAAACATCTGGCCGCCGAGCTGGAGCACGTCGAGCAAGTATTGCAAGACAACAAGCTTCGGGTCCCGCGCCTACGTCACAGTGACCGAGTGAAGCCGGCCACAGTCGAGCGTGTGCCTGCTGTACTACCCTATGCCAGAGGAGTCACAGACCAGGTTGGCTACATCTTGAAGCGAGCTTCCATTAAAATATATTTCAAGCCGCCGAAGAAGATTAGTCAATTTTTACCATCCGTCAAGTGTAATATCCCTCTACAAGATGCAGGAGTGTACAAGCTTGATTAATAGATCTTTTTGCTGGTCTCTCTTACATAGGACAAACAAAAAGATCTATTAAAACCCGCGTGAAACAACATATAGCTGACGTGAGGCACATGTTCAAGATCGTCCCCGCCATTACAGATTTGATAAACCACAAATCCTCGTAAAAGAACATCGATTCCTACCAAAGATGATACGCGAGGCATTAAATAATTACTATATATATTGTAATTAAAAAACATCCTAATTTCAGTAGAGAAAATGGATGGGTGCTGCCATCTGCTTGGGATCCTATAATTAACAAAATTAAAACCAAACCCAAGCAAACAACTGATACTGTAAGCTCATTCTGCGTAGATCGAACCAAAAATTAATATTCAAAAACTGAAGGTAGCCGGGCTAACTATGACATCGGGACGTTAAACATTTCAGTCAAGTGACCATGAGTTGCTGTAAAGCACCCGAAACGTCGGGAAATTAAACGCGATAAAATCCGTAAACATAGTTTTATTCAAACATAATTTGTCAATATAAATAAAATGAGAACATCATCAATGTAGTCGAAGTCAATCAAATACACATTATTAATGATCAAATTTATATGGGACCACATGAGAAGCACCAGCTTTCAATTAAAAAAATCATGAAAATAGGTTCACCTAGAAAAAAGTTCTGAGGTAACACACACATAAAAAAAATACATTCGAATTGAAAACCTCCTCATTTTTTTGAATTCTGTTAAAAAAACTGCGTTTGCCAATCCTATCAAGCGACAATGTAAGGATGAAACAATCTAAGGGGGAGGCCTATGTTGAGCTGTGGACTTTGATAGGCATAACAATAAATAGATTAATAAATAATATATTTTAACCTTAGGAGTAAAACTAGTATTTAATAAAGCTCTGTCGTATAATAGCTATATAAGATAATCGATAATCCCATTTTGTTCCGAAGTATCGTAGCAAAGGCGAAGAGAGCTTATCCAAGCAAATTGAGCGCTGCACCTTCTAGCGTCCACTAATTCCAGTCGGAATACAGGGCACCTTTGGATGCTGGTTGCTTAGGTCCAACGATACTGTGGAAGACGCATGCGTATAAAATTCACGAAATGAACGTATTTTATTTTGTTTCATATTCAAAGTTATCGTCAAAATTTTAACAAGTCAAAAATCAAATAAATTGAGGTAATTTTACCTTTTAAACACCTTCACATTATAATTACTTTGCTATCATTAAGAATATTATTATATAGAAATTAAATACTCGTATAGACCACAAAGCAGTAATTTATGATGAAATGAATAATATGATAAACCTGACTCCCGGAAATAGATGAGCGGACGGATTGTCTCAACACGAAATTATTAGATTGGAATATTTAGATATTGATAATAATCCACGAGTCAAAGAACAACTCCACGAGTCAAAGACCAAACGTGTAATATGCGTTGCAGCTTTATCCAAACCAAGCTGGTATGGCTGATAGCTTAGTTAATTATTACCTCTTCAGCAGTAAATACAAAAAATATTGACAAAGTCGCAATATGAGCTTCACTGGTAATGTTTATTTCTCGAACATACATATACGGTACCCGTACGGGTATTGATTTTAAGTTGCTCGTTAGGGGGAGTGACAAGACCATATATATATATATATATATATATATATATATATATATATATATATATATATATATATATATATATTGCTACTTTGGTAAAAATAATGATTTTTTATGTGGTCACGATAACTCCCGAAAAAATTGACGTATCGAGACCGGGTTTCTTTTATTAGCTTCAGAATTACAGAATTTTTTCAGAAATTCAGAATTTTCAGAATGAAACGCTCATGGGGCGTGCACTTTTGGATTTTCCAAAATTATTTTAACATACGGTGCCAGGGACGCCCTAAACGGAAGTTTGTCGACCAAACTAAGAATGCCCTAATGCAGGTATTGTAGAGAGCAAAGAGGGGCGCCGTGAGGCGCTCCTGTTTACAATTCTCCGGAAACTAAACTTAGCAAATATCACTCAAAGGACAATGTGGAGCCAGAAATGGGAGTAGCGGTGTCAAGCCTTATCCCATGCTTTGAAAAAATGTGTGGAGATCATCAAAACTCACACGTTACATTGACTAAGTTGCCATTGTATTTTATTTCTTATTTTTCTTAAAGGATATATGTATTCTTGTGTGTCAATATAAATAAAAACTCAACTTCATATTGTGGATGTTTTAATTTTTGTGCCTGTCTAGCTAGTATTATTGTACCCTATTACGACTAGCTAGGGCGCCACGCCGAGATAAAATACTAAATTTGTAAGTGCGCCGCGAACTGAAAAGTTTGTCAACTCCTGCCCTAATGCGTAAATAGATGGATTTGGAAGAATGGACGAAGGTGTGTCAAAATCGTGCCAAATGTAAGGATGTGGAAGTCCTTAGAGTGACGACCTGGTACGCGATACAGTAAGTCATCTCTTGGATCATGAATGCAGTTAGCTCAGGACCGTGATTTGTGGTATTTCTTGGGAAGGCCAATGTTCAGCAGTGGACTTGTAAAGAGCTGTAATGATTAACATGCCAAACTCTGACCCCATGGCCAATTCTAAATAAAACATCAGAATGATTCAAGGACATCATTATCATAAGTTCTCTAATATGTAAATCAAAATAATTTGATTAAAATCCCAAAATTCTCTATCAAATGTTTTAATTAAGCTGACAAAGCAATAATAAGTAAATATATTCCTTGCTTGCTAACTACCAAATTCCCTTATCTATAATTTAAAATTAAATATTTTGTACAACGGACTTCAATATAAATTATTAAGAATAACTCAAAAACTATTGGTCAGTCCTTGATCAAATTTATATGAAACCACATGAGAAGCACCAGCTTACAAATAAAAAAAGAATCATCGAAACCGGATCACCCAGAAAAGCTATGAGGTAACACACATAAAAAAAGAACATACAGTCGAATTAAGTACCTCCCCCTTTTTGAAGTCGGTAGAAAAATGAATATGCATTTCATTTTCCATCTGTTCATATAAAACCTATCAAACTGGACGATCTCTCAACAAAATTCAATTTCCCTGAATTTAATATGAGCGAAATTCTTTTTGCGCTGCAGTATAAATGACTGATATAATCTTTTTCCTGTATTAATGGATTGGATACAAAAATGATACCTAAGTAGCCTTTCTTCTGTAGTGGCTTTGTTTATGTGGGATTTGGCCAGGGCAGAAAAAATGTTTGTTTCTCTATTAGGAACAAATGCAGTACATATACCTACATACAGAACAATACAGTACATTAGGAACAGATACAAAAGATGTTATTAGTGATTGCATTCCCACAAAGTGGACATTAGTCATTGTAGTCAACGACCAAACGAGAGCCAAAAGAGCCTGCGTTAGTGCCCAGGAATGACGTTTTTATACACACAAATGAGCACACAGTCCACCTGACGATTAGTAGATCCTGTGGTCCATAAACCTAAATCGTTGAAGAATTAAAATGCACGGGCGTCACCCCTGATGACAAACACAGACTTATCTAACTACCATAAGAAACACAATCTGCTGCTGAAACGCATTATGCTGCTATTTAACCCTGGTATTCTTTTTTTATGGGATAAGGGTGACAAGCGAGCACGCAGTCCACCTGATGGTAAGTGGTTGTTGTGGCCCATAGACATCTACACCTATCCTCGTTTGCGAATCAAAATGCAGATGCGTTGTCAGCCGTGAGGACTAAGATGGAATGCCTCTTTTCCAGTAAAAAGGGTCTCGGTTTCTACACTTACCATACGAAACACAGCAGCATTAAGCTACTATTTTACGCTGGTATTCTGCGAGAGCGTGGTCCTTTCCCGGTCGAGCCGACCCATTCGTGCTACAACTATACAATTAATATAGCTGCAGCAAGGCTCTACCACTTCTAAAAACGACTAATATATTACAAAATACAGCACTGGGTACTCTGTTTTTCGTGCAGTAAATATAAATAAAGGATACTAAATTTTAAAAAAACAGTGAGCACGTTATAGTTCACAAGAAGGTCCATAGGCGGATCCTTAAAAGGGCTGGTACTAGACTTGACATGGTAAAGTAGGTTGCAGTTATTATGAATAAATAATTTTAAAAAGAATAAGGAAATTAGATTATAGAATTAATTAAAAAGCTAAAATAAGAAAAAAACAATAAAAAAAATTGAGCACATGTAACCTTTACGCGCGGTTAAAGTAATATTTTATTTTATTGGTATTATTTCTATTTATTCATTACTAGCTGGCACCCGGCACATTGCTGCTACAGAAGGAATAATTTTAGAAATATCGTTTTAAATTTGAAACAGTTATATTGTTTAATTAGGAATGATAATACATTCATTGAAATTGAATGATATATTATAACTTTCAAATAAATTTGTAGGTACGATACGCGCGCCACCTACTGCAAGTTAATTGTACTATGCCTATAACCTTCGCGCAAGTGCAAGCAATAAGTTGACAAAGTTTTACCGCAATCTGATGAACGGTATGGCCTCGCATAAGATACGAACAAACAAATATTAATTTTTATATATTAGATTAATGATTTTGAAATAATTTTTACTTACCGTTACCGCTACAGCCTCAACAAAGGCCTCTCCCCATACATTGCCTCATAGGAATAATATTTTGTCATATTTGCCACGCTTTTCAGGCGGGTTGACAACCGCAGTTTTTATTTGTTAGTTGTTATTAGGTAGACGCTTCTGCTTCCTTGTTAGTTTCTCTTTCTAAAGAGCGTCAGCTTTGTAGTGGGATAAAATTGTAAAGCATTACATAATAAATACAATAAATACTTAACATGAAACACAACTGACATACTCAATAGTTATCTTCAGCGACATATTATATAAATTATAATTCTTTGTAAATATCATCACATTGTTTACAATTTACAGGTGCTACAGATCATAAGTAAATGTAATATTTCCGCCAACCAAGTTTCAGCTGCGGAGGGTAGGGAGAGCGGCGCCTCGCAATACCGACACTCCTCGGAGGGAAGGGCACCCCTCTCGCGGCAGCCCACCGACACACATCCGAAGTGGGCTCGCCAAGCCCACTTGAAGTGACCACCTCGGGCCGGCCCTACACCGCGGGCCAGCCAAGGGGTTCCTCTTTGTTCACCGCGGGTGACCAAGCCACGGCTACTAAGCCCCCCCGCCACGACAAGGCGGCAACCCGTTCGGGGGGTGAGGATCGTACCTATTCAGCGGGGTGCATTAGGAAATACCTATATTCAGCAGCGGACTGCAACAGTTTGATAATGATGAAGTTCTGATGGGGTTTTGTCGCCTCTTAAGACACCCACATCATATGGGGTAGTAGATATTCTTACGCCTCTCAGCCTGTAATTATACTGGATTTCTATACCGTTCAGATCAGAACACAGAAATGTAAGCACTACTATTTGGCGGCAGAAATAACTTAGAGGGTTATACCGACCCAGACGGACCCCTAGGCAGAAAAGAACCGAGAAGGACTCCTACCACCTAAAGAAGGCATTAAAATATTATGAAAACTGTGGCATTGAAAAGAGCAATTTTGGTTCTAGCGGCTCCGGTCGACAGAACCTGTGCTACACCACTGGCCTAACTGTTATCGAATACCTTCCTACCGAGTTTCTTACCTTTCCTTTCAGTTAAGAGAACGTTTTATGAAACGGTAAGAGATAAGATAATAACGACAAATGAAATATCCTTACGTAAAAACAAGTGATAAAATTAAAAAATTTGTACAACCGACTTCAATATAAATTATTAAGAATAACTCAAAAACTATTGATCAGACCTGGATCAAATTTATATGGGACCACATGTAAAGTACTAGCTTTCAAATAAAAAATAATTATCAAAATCGGTTCTCCTAGAAAAAAGTACTGAGGTAACACACATAAAAAATACGAATTGAGAACATCCTCCTTTTTTGAAGTCGGTTGAAAAGGTTTTAATTCATTAAAAAATTAAACGTTACAACCCAACGTTTATATATTGCACACCAAGTTCAAAAAGGCGGACTTAATGCTACAAGGAATTCTTGTGGCATTAAGCAGAAAAGATAATATGAGTGCAAAGTGCAAACAACTACATTAAAAAAAATCTACGTCAAATACTTCTAAAAAGAGACCTAGGAAGTAATGTAAATGGCAATAAAATATTTATAAGCTATTAAAAAACAAAAGCACCGTTCCCTAAATACATTGTGAAAGATGGACGCGATATATAAAACCCTCTTCAGGGTCCGATTAACTGGCACTACAGTGGAACATCGTTAAACTAAAATTATTCGTACTATCATAGAGGCCCAATTCTGCCTTTCCTTATCTTAATCGTCGGTGTGGCAAGGGATTCAACATAAAATAATGTTTATTTGTGAGGTAAACCAGCTCTCATTTAGAACCAGGTTTTAATTTTACAGTTATCTTTTTATAAAATAAAGGTGACAAACGAGTCCACCTGATGGCAAGTGGATGCTGTGGCCCATAGACATATATCCTTGATTAAGAATTAAAATTCAAATGCATCATCTCCCTTGAGGGCTAAGGTCTAATGCCTTGCTTGCAGTAAAAAGGGTTCAAAATGTGATATCACCCGGTCTTATTACAACATACTACATATTACCTCACAGGCGTGTAATGACGGCAGAGAATCCACTAGCCCATATCCTCCCAAGGGTGTGTAAGAGGCGTCAGATGGAAATAAATCAGGAGATGGGCAGCAGCAATTTTCTGATAACAAATCAATATAAAAAAACTGGTGGCAACCTGCTAAGTATGGCAACAATGGCAAAAATCCTCCGTATGAGGCAATATGGAGGGGCCTATGTCCAGCACTTTTATATAATGATGATTATAGGCTGTTATAATGGTGATGATAACATATTACCTAAGTACAGAAATCATCACACACATCACACGTTAGTTAACGCGGCCGGACCTACCACTACCAATCTAATATCCCACTCGTTAAAGGACGAGCAATGTATGATCGAGCTCATAGTCATACCTGGCAGAAAGAGACAGAAATATCAAACTCAACTTAAAATTCAAACTTTACTTTTAAAAAGAAATAATCAACACAATTTGTTTTGTTGAAGTAGTCCTTGATGTGGCGAATTTTCTTGAGCCGCCACCCATAGTTAAGTTTCACATAATGTGTTCCAAAGTGACCTGTCTAATATTATAAGGAAATTAATAAGATTCAGGGACTATCACAACATGTACAAATACTATATGTATGTATACATTATAACATAAGTTTAATTTCTTCATTTATTACAGCTTATCCAAAGTCCACTGCTGAACATAGGCCTTCCCTATATTTTGCCTAATAGAGATTGATTTAATCGTCTCACGCTCAGCAAGGGTTAGCGATCGCTGTACCCGAAGTTACAGATCATTTACGCTTGTCCACATTGTCGGTCTGGATGTTTCACGTCTGGAGTGCACGATTGTGTGCGCAAGCACAAGCGCGCTCTCTATTCCCTAACTCTGATAGTCCGTTGGGACGACAAGCCGACACGACCGAAAAGGAAGAGGAACCGCAGTACCAACGGCTTAACGTGCTTTCAGAAGGACGGGGGTGAAAAACGGCCAACTTCCTGACTCCGAGTTACTTATTAGAATTTCATTACATAAAAACCCAATTACTGACTTTTAGCTCTATACGGTACTCGAACCCGATACCACATGATCGGCAATGACGTTTATGGTCACTAGACCAAAGAGGAAGTCGATAATGTAATAAGTCGATCGTGAAAATATATGAACAGTTTTTATTTGCGGCATCCTCACACAAAAACTCAGTGATTACCTATATTTTATTACTATTCTTCTTCCACATTAGCCCGCAAAAGTGTATTTAGGATTAGAGATCGCAGTACCAGAACGTCTATTACCTTTAACGCTACTCCCGTCGCCAGTCTAGATATTTTACCTCTAGCTTGGGGGCGGTTATAGCGCCATCTATCGAAAACCATGAGATCTGGCATTTTCCACAGTCGCTTCTTACGACACCCACGGGACGAAATGTGGTGATGAATTGTCTAGTTACCACCACATGGCATATTATCAAACAAAAAGATATTTGCCAATAACGAGACAATTCTCTGAAACAATAAAAGGGAATGAGCTTTCTGTCCTGACTTTTCGCTTACAAATTACGTCTTCCAAGTTTTAAGTAGCATTAGCGATTCTTTCGGAACATCAAATTAATGTATTCAACAATTAACGTATAATTCTCCGAATGAAAATGCTCTCTTAAAATTTTATGTACAAAAATTTGTTTTAAAGTCTCACTTTAGACCATCAGAAGCTAAGGCTGTAATTGTTTTAAAATCTATATCTCTACATTGTAGAGATATAGTTTTTAAAACATCGGTGTATATAGTTTTAAAGATGTTGTAGAGTGTACAACATCTTTAAAACTATATACACCCGATTGACTTGAAATTTTGTATAGTTACTCATTTCGCAATGTAGAAGCTCACTAAGAACGGATTTTACGATAGTCCCATAAAAAAATCTTGATATTTTATATCTACATTATTATCGTCTATTATCGTGCGCCCAGCGAAGCGAGCAGGTATTAGCTAGTAATAATATATAGTAAACGACAGTAGCCTAATGGCAGGGCGCGGACCGCGAACTCTAGAGGTCGTGAGTTCGAATCCGCCATTCGAACTCACGACTGTCGTGAACCACTCCTAACACAAGCATTTTAAGCTTATCAGAAGTGGTTAAAGGGAATATTAGTAATGTTAATAGCATTGTTAGTATTTTTATTATACCGTTTTATTTAAAGTCCAATGCTGAACATAGGTCTCTCCCATAGATTGCCTCATAGGGAGGATATTGCCATAGTTGCCAAGCCACGCCACGGTTTTCCCGTCACGGTTCTTTGAACGAAGTCATCCAAAGGACTCTTGTCTCTATAAATGTTCCCTCGGTTTTAGAGGCTTGTGAATATTTAGAGACGATGGCAAGAGACACGACGGAATGACTTTAGTCCCTTGAGAAAGAGGTAAAGCCCTAGTGTGGGATTCTACTTGCGTAGACACTATGGCGATGTCTCATCTCAAGGGTATCTTGTTTAGAGCAGGGGCGACATCAGAGGCAGTTGAATTAAGTAAGTGGCGCAAATATGAGTCTTTGAGAGATGACTACATATTTGTGCCATTTGCTGTAGAGACTATCGGTCCGTGACATCCACGTGCGGTAAAGTTGCGAAAGGAACTGTATCCGCGACTGATCGTCGCTGCTGGTGATAAGAGGGCTGGTTCTTTTCTCGATCAAAGGCTAAGTATAGCCATTCAGCGTGGAAACGCAGCCAGCGTTCTTGGCACGATACCACGGGGAGTAGGACTGTATGACAATTAAAATTTTTAGTTTCAGTTTTTCTTTATTATAGTTTTTTTTTTAATTACATAATAAGTTTTCAATTAAATATATGTTTATAGTATAAAATTGAAATGCCTATCTGTAATATCGAAATAACTGGCTTTAACCATTCTGAAAAGTATCTGTCTGTCCGGGCTAATCTGAATGGTTGAACTATTTGTGATGAGACGAACAGATAATGATCAATGCCAGTGTGATCTAGGCTGTATTTTATCCGAAAAGCATGGAGGATTTTTTTTCTGAAATAGAAAAACCGATAAAATAAATGGTTTTTGATGATTTGAGACTTACAGATTTACGGGCATGTAGAAAAAATTCGCACAAAACTTTTTTGGTTTGCAATATTACACAAAAAAGTATTAGCACTTTGTCTTATAACTCTTAAAATATTGATGCAAAAGCGGCAGGCAGATATGGAGCTCTACCACTAAGTGAAACAAGATTAATATTAACACGTACAAACATTAAGGCATTAGCAGTATTGAGATAGAATTTTAAGTTTGAACTCAAACTGAAAATTATCTTCTATCCAAGTTTAATCTAATATTTTAAATATGACCACTGTGTTCAATTTGTTTTCAAATTACTTATATTTGATCGTTAATGGCATAAACTTGCAGTAGTACGTAGGTCTTTCCCAAAGTAATACGGTAAGACATATGTCTTTCCCAAGGCGCGCCACCGGACTGCTTTACACGTCTAATTAGTGCCAATTGTCTTTCGCAAATCAGTTAATAAACAGAGTGGACGACCTATATCGTGTTTATCTAAACGCAGTGACCAATCCAAGGAGACAGAACATTTAGTTCAATGTTTATTTTGTTTTCCATACTCGCTCCCCATTTTTTTATAGAATAAGGGTGACAAACGAGCACACATTCCACCTGATGGTAAGTGAATGATGTGGCCCATAGACATCTACATTTATCCTCAATTAAGAATCAAAATAAAGATGTGTTGTAATCCCTGAGAATTAAGATGGAATTGCTCGTTTCTAGTAAGAAATATCTACATTTATCTTCTAGGGGAAGAAAATTCGATAAGAACAAATTAATTGGATTATACATTTTTCGATGTTCATGATATTATCATTTCTATAAAGGGTATTAACGAAAGTAAACCGCGTAGTGGCAGTGTAAAAATATCCACTACCCCATATCGTCCCACTGATGTCGTAAGAGGCGACAGACGGAAACTGAATCAGGAGATGGGCAGCAGCATCTTCCTGATAACTCAAACTTATAAAAACTGCGGTTGCCTACCCACCTACCTAGCGTGGCAGAATAAGGCAAGTATTCTCTTTATGAAGCAATCTATGGGCAAGGCAAAATATTCAGCAATGGATTTCTTATGTTTACGCGAACAGTATACATTTAAATAAAACTAGTTTTAAGGATTTTCTCGCGTATATTAACTTATTTTAGATTTCCGACGTTTCGAGCACTTTAAAGCACCCATGGTAACGGAGTGGGCTGAGGTGTTCGACGTCCCAATGTCATAGTTAACCGCGGCCACCTACAGATTAAAATTATTAATTTTTGCTCCGATCTACGCAGTATGAACTTATTGTATCTTGAAGTCTTGCAGATGTTTGCTTGGAATAAAAAAAAATTATACGATCTCAAGCAGATGGTAGCACCCAGCCATCTTCTCTATTGTAATTAGGATGCTTTTTGATTTCAATAGACTCGCGAATCATCCTTGCAATGAATCGGTGTTCTTTAGCGAGGATTCGTGGTCTATTAAATCTGATATAGTGACGGGGGCGATCCTGTATATGTTCACAGACTGCAGACTCCAGAGCGTCGATTCTTCACATCAGCTATGTGTTCTTTAACACGGGTTTTTATTGGTCTTTTAGTTTGTCCTATGTAAGAGAGACCACATTTACAATCAAGCTTGTGAACTTCTGCGTCTCGCAGAGGGATATTACACTTGACTGATGTTAAAAACTGACTAATCTTCTTCGGCGGCTTGAAGTATGTTTTAATGGAAGCACGTTTCAAGATGTAGCCAATCTTGTCAGTGACACCTCTGAGAAATGGCATACATCAAACGCGTTATCCTAAGCCATTCCTAAGCACTTCCTATCATCCCTTTTATATTAACGAAATATAATATACATCACACTATTAACATTATAGGCTTTGACTTTTACAAGTATTTCTGTTAAATTTTACAAATATTCCTGTAATGTCATATACAGGTCGAATTGTGCTATTTGTGCTGCTAGCACAAATAGACCTAATGGTAATAATGATTTATATTTAAGTTTGACACAATTAAAAACATATTGCTAATGACAAAAATAAAAAGATTTCACAATCAAGTGAAAAAATATTTCAAAGACACTCCAAGGAATTATATTCAAACAAAACAATTCAGATATCATTAGAGAGTATTTTCTTTTCGTTCAATTATTCGCTAATTGTTGTATAAATTAGTATGATGGGAAGTATTCGCTAATGCTACTTAAAACTTCCGAAATTAAATGCTGAAACGTTAGGGCGGAAACTTATACTTCATTTGTTTTTACGTATAAGTTCTTCTTCGATTTTTGGCGAGTAATGGACATTTTTTATATAATATTATTATATATTATACACCACAAAAGCGATAAAAAAAACAGATTACAGAGAGTAAAACTTAAGAGGTAGGTACAATAAGGTGGTTTTATCGCTAAAAAGCGATCTCTGCCAGACAACCTTAAGTTAACAGAAAATTGTACCTACTATTGGACTATGGGAGGTGGTGTACATTATAGTAAACTTACATACTAATACCTAAATAAACTAAACAGATATTATAATAACAAAATAATAAACTAATATATACTATAAAATATGATAGACATACATAAGATTAAACAGGCAAATATACATAAAAAATACAGAAAAGATACAATAATCTAAATGTCGCAAATGATGACAAGTGTCTATTGCAGTAATAGGTAGTAATTTTGACGTCAGTCTTAAACTTGTCTAGTGTTTTCGCACGATGAATTTGCAGATGAAGTTCGTTCCATAAGCAGATAGTCTTGACTGTGAAGAAATTTTTGAAGTATTTAGTTCGATAAGAATGTGGCGTGAGTATAAAGGTCATAATAAACCGGATAGACCGTAAAACTTTATCCAGTTTATTATGACCAAGGAAAGTTTACCTTCACATAGCTAGGAGTCATAGGATTGAATAATACAGAGTACAGAATAGAACACGTGAAGTTTAAACTAAATTAGGAGACATAGTCATACTTGCGCCAACCAAATATGCACCTAATTTTGAATACGCTCAAGTTTGTTTAGTTGGTCCTCAGTTAAATCACGGTAGCTTGCGCCTGCAAAATCGAGAATAGGAAGGAGTAAAAATTGTGCTTAAATAATCTTATTAGGAATGGAAAGAAAAGAACGCAAACGCCGCAGTAAGCCCATGGTACCAAAAGTCTTTCTGCTAACTTCCTTCAATTGATGAGATGACGAGAAATTCAATACCACCGACTAAAGCCAAAAATTCAAGAAACAACAGTTTTTTTTTTTAAAACGGTTGTACTTTAGCGAGCTTTGTCCAGTAAAATATGAAAAATGAACCGAAAAGAAAAAAGAAGATATATAAGAGGTAACATCGCTTCAGCGTTATTTTTATATATTATATTTAATTATTTTATTATATTTTAGACTATATTAAATAAAAAAGTAATGCATTAAATATTAAATGTACGGTATTTACAAGTATTTACTAGAAAATATTTGTCAGATTTTAACAATTTATAATATTTTTAGTAATATTGTTTTCTAAAAACCATACATTTTACGATGAACAGGTTCGTGTTAAAGGAAATATATTTTTATAGTAGTTTTAATTTAAATGTATACAATTTTGAAAAGGGTTTTATAAAAAAAAAACTCGCAATTATTATAAGTTATAATAATTTTTCTTCTTTTCTAAAGGCATGGAAACCTTAAAGTAACTTTATTATTATATATAAATATATATTATATAACCTTTAATAAACAATCTTACGGTTAATATTACCTACTTAAAAATCTAAATTGTTCTTTTCAATATTTAAATATAGTTATGTTTTGTTTATACAAACTTGTTAGCTGTAATAGTGATTACCGTTTTTTTTCTGTAGGTATACGATTTCTTAAATATCATAATTCTAGCAATCCTACATTTTATATGTAAATTAAATGTATTATTAAAGCTAATACATTTTTCGATATAAGTAAAAGTAATATTAATTTTATATTTTTAACTACTTTATCTTACCACTTATCCATGTCTAACATTGTACTTTATTTTACTGTTCAATATTAAATGTATTATTATGTTATAAGATTCAGGGTTGATGTAATATTATATTTAAATATTTCATTTTGTAATGTCCATATTATTGATAACAGCATTATATGACAAGTATTTAGTACAATGTAATGTAAATGTAATCAGAAATATTTTTTTATTATAAGAATCAACAACATAAAATGTAAAAAAAGTAAATACAAAACATTTCTTTTTTTTAAAGTATCGAAAGAAAAAAAAAGATTCTCGAGTGGCTGCCTCTTACCGGCGGACGAAGTGTAGGGCGTCCCCCTACTAGATGGAGTGACGACCTGGTAAGACATGTAGGAAGTCGATGGATGCGGGTGGCTCAGGACCGTGCCTTGTGGTATTCCTTGGGGGAGGCCTATGTTCAGTAGTGGACTTGTGAAGGGCTGTAATGATGATAAATAAATAGTGATGTGCGTAACGTGATTACTCTACTCCAAAGAGTCAGTAATACCTGAGTCCAAACATACGCGTTTACATAGAAAATAACAAAATAACATGCATCGCATATGCAATAAAATATGCAGATGCCTTGCATCTACATATTTTCTTGCATATGTGATGCATGTCATCAAAGTGTCAATTTTTTAAGCAAAACTTGTTAATTAAGGATCATTATAGAACAATTTTTGCTAACAAGTACATGATCGATAATCCCTGGGAAAGAGGTCATCGCTACCACTGTTTCTAAATGTTTTATATTTAATTGTACTAATATTTTAAACTCGTGAACCACCCTATCTTTGCCTGAGTAGGATTTACTAATGTGGCGTTATTTAGATTTAAAAGAATCATCAAATACCATTTATTTTATAAATTTTTAGATTTTTTGTAAAAATCTCCAAGTTTTTAGTATAAACTATAGCCTAGATCACTCCTGGCATTGCTCTCTATTCGTTCGTGAAGTTAGAAGACACTAATTCTTAGAAGTGGTATCGAGTTTTACGAAGTCCTATTAAGAAAAGCTGTCAATTACCGAGTAAGATATAGATTATATTTAATTTTTTTAATATTCAGCCTCTATGAATCTACTGATAAACATAGCATTTTTAGCATTTCTAAAGTTTTACAAAAATCTTCATTAATAATTTGAATTGTTGCCCATACTCAGCCTGCTGCACACAGGGGGTATGATTAACGCCTCCCGCATGTGCCGTGGGTGTCGTAAGCGCCAACGATAGGAAATGCGAAAAGAGTCTTATGGCTTCTAATAGGCCATAGTATATTGTTTACGATAAACTTAAAATACCCATTCCGGCAACTTTCCGCCGTTTCTAAGTCTCTAGGTGTCTGGTACTGCGATCGACAATCCACCTGCCAAGCGTAGCGATTAAGACAACTTCCATACGACGGGAAGCGAACGGAGGAGCCCGTTATTATACTCCCGTTATTATATTATACTCTCTGTACACTTCAGACACCCTTCAGTCAGAACACAACCATGCACGCACTTCAGCTTGGCAACAGAAATAAGGGAAACAATGGTGGTAACTTCCCAGACGGACTTCTAGGCCGTGATCGACATGCTTGGCAGATTTATAAAAGTAACAGAGGATTTTTTACTACCACAGTACGAAATGTCTCACGCCTTTAACAGTGCTTTAAGTAACTTACGGTTACAGCCTTTCAAAAGTCCATCATAAGGGGGATATTTGCCATAGTTGCCACGCCTGGCAGGTGGGTTAGCAACCACATTTTTTTATGTTGTTGTAAGAAAGACGCTGCTGCCCATCTCCTGGTTTGTTTTCCTCGGTCGTCTCTTACGTCTCCCCGAGTACGTAGTAGGTAGTAGATATCCTTACACCGCCACTACTCGGTCAAATCTTAAAGTAACTTGCAAGGCACAAAATCCTTACAACCGCAATGCTATCACGTCACACAGTCGGCTGAGCAATGACATGTAAGGTTTTTTATTACTGCCTTGACCTTCTTACGTCACTCAGCGGCCCATTGCGGTATGATATAAAAGGTATATACTGACATCGTCTCTATAAATCAAATGTTTGGACATATATCAAACAGATCAAGAATCTTAAATAAATGCTCCAGAGGATTTTTTACTATCACTATTAGGAAATTTAATAAAAATATTAGATTTAATAAAAAGTAAAAGCCGACCCCAAAGTACTATAAAGAATAAAATAATTTGCACACACTCGTAAGAGCTTTATTCAGGTGTTTAATTCTACACATATGTCTTTGCATCGACTTTTGAAGCTATTATGTAAAAATTGTTTTATTTTTTGCGCGTATCTTGTATGTTTGTAAATTTCTTTATTACCTCGTATCTTGCAAACGGCTGGTTGGGTTTCGACAATTAAGGTACCGTTTTATTCGTCTTAAAAATCCAAGTGTTCTTAGATAGCTGTTTGAAAAATATAAACAAAATGACGGATTTTTTGCGCAAAATACTAATTACGTTAATTAAAAAAAAAATAACCAAACCTATCGAGTAGGGTACCAAAATATATATATTTAATGGGTTCCGCTTGCTACTAAACTTAATGCGGCTATTTAATTTAGGCTTTCAGCTCATAGTATAGTCTGTTAAACCGACGTAGAGTTTACTTTGTTAATAAGTACTTTATTTTAATTTTGTTTTCTATTCTCAATCTTGTTTCGGTCGTTTTAGTGCATTACTTTTAAATTGTCTTTTTGCAATCGGGTTTTTGATTTTTTAAATTATTTATTTTATTAGTTGTATGAAGTAAAAAGAATAAAACAATTTTTATATAATAGCGTTAAATACACGTTAATATTTGTGTAACTTTTGAGTGGACTAAGGTACGAGTATATCATAAGCTTGAATATTGTCTAAATGGAAAGATCATCCGCTCAATAATAAAATTATTAACTGAAATCTGTTCGCAATTACAACGCAGATATAGCGTAACATACATACAATAAAAATAACATAAAAATATAATATTTAACAAAGTTCCATTAATGCATTGAATGCTTTCAAGCTTACGTGAACTAAATGGTTAATCGGACATTGTTTTCACACAATAGATGAATTCAGGAATTGGTAAATTACATATTACGCTTTGATTATTCATTTAAATGATTAGGTATTTTAATAAATGAAAATTTAACATACGATAATTACTATTTAAAAATTTTAGACATTTCAATTGTTAAATATATATATATATATGCTACACACTTAGAGTATACATAAGCAAGCTATGCTTATGTATACTCTAAGTGTGTAACAGTTTACACTTAAAATAAAACGTTGATATTGCCATTCATGATCTTTACCGTTACGTATATTAAATTTCTTCGTAACACATTATAGGCAGGCGCTGATAAAATTATGTCAAGGCACGTTAAAATACCCCAAGGAGATTTTACAAATGAGTACATGTAGTTCCGCCCACGACAGGCCTAAACTGTGAAAGGACATAGCTATATTCAACATAAACTTGTTTTTTGCCTAGTCGCTTGTGTTATTTAAACTCAAAGATATTTTTCTTTTATAAAATAGAAATGGCAGTTGTTGTTGTACTGAGGTCATTTATACTGAGATAATATTATGTACAATTAGGTGGTATTATCGCGAAACAGCGATATACACACACACACACATTATATATATATATATATATATATTTATATATAATTAAAAGTTTAAGTTTGGTATGTAAAGAGTATAAAATGAGAATGTAAGAAATATTTTTTTTATATAATAAATGTGATAAACAAGCACACAGTCCGCCTGATGGTAATTGGATGCTGTAACCCAGAGACATCTACGTTTATGCTCAATTAAGGATCAAAATGCAGTTGCGCCGTGACCCCTGAGGACTAAGATGGAATGCCTCATTTCTAGTAAAATTCAATCCACCTGATGTGCTGTGGCCTATATACATCTACATTTACCCTCAATTAAGAAATAAAATACAGGTATGTCGTAACCCCGAGGACTAAGATGGAATTCCACGCTTGCAGTAAAAAAGTTATTTTTTTGTCGTGAAGATATTTTACCTGCATTAATTACACATGAACAAACTTCCAAATTCAAAATTCCTGCCTAGGAGTACCATCTAGGTGAAAACCCCTTTTACCTTTGTGGCGGGTGGAAGGAAAAGGGGAGATCTCCCGCCGGGCAAGGTGTTCTGCCCGGGGAGCGGCCAACGCTCCGAGTGGTAGGTCGGAGCTATTGTATATATACCGTTTTTAATTCGGAACTTTGATAGCGCGATTTAGGCTACGATGTATTTCGTTTGTGGCGCGACGACAGCGCCGCCACATCACCCCCCTTGCTCAGACCGGAGGTCGATAGTGCAGTCTAGATGTCGACGAATGTGCAAGTGCCAGGGAATTGCCTTGTAGTCTGCGGTGAGTCGAGAAGAAGGCAAGTAATCTGCGAGAGTGCCGTGAAGCAGAGGCGAGCAGTAAGGCTCAGAGCCGTGCCGAACACTGTAGCGCAGAGAGTAGCTTGAAGGAACAGGAAGCATTATTATAGTGCTGTGATGAACCTTTGTAAAGCTAGATGGCTTGCAGGATGTGAAGACTGAATATTTGCTCGGGAGCGAATGAATGGGGTACTTGAGAACGATGATGAAGATTTGAAGGTAGTTTTCCGAAGGTTGTTGGTTGCGTGTTCATATCACGTCGGTTGGTCACCACTGTGGCGGGTGGAAGGAAAAGGGGAGATCTCCCGCCGGGCAAGGTGTTCTTGCCCGGGGAGCGGCCAACGCTCCGAGTGGTAGTTCGGAGCTATTGTATATGTACTGTTTTTAATTCGGAACTTTGATAGCGCGATTTAGGCTTCGATGTATTTCGCTTGTGGCGCGACGACAGCGCCGCCACATCACCCCCCTGCTCAGACCGGAGGTCGATAGTGCAGTCTAGATGTCGACGAATGTGCAAGTGTCAGGGAATTTTGCCTTGTAGTCTGCGGTGAGTCGAGAAGAAGGCAAGTAGTCTGCGAGAGTGCCGTGAAACAGAGGCGAGCAGTAAGGCTCAGAGCCGTGCCGAACACTGTAGCGCAGAGAGTAGCTTGAAGGAACAGGAAGCATTATTATAGTGCTGCGATGAACCTTTGTAAAGCTAGATGGCTTGCAGGATGTGAAGACTGAATATTTGCTCGGGAGCGAATGAATGGGGTACTTGAGAACGATGACGAGGATTTGAAGTTGTAGTTTCCGAAGGTTCTTGGTTGCGTGTTCATATCACGTCGGGGTCACCACTGTGGCGGGTGGAAGGAAAAGGGGAGATCTCCCGCCGGGCAAGGTGTTCTGCCCGGGGAGCGGCCAACGCTCCGAGTGGTAGTTCGGAGCTATTGTATATATACTGTTTTTAATTCGGAACTTTGATAGCGCGATTTAGGCTTCGATGTATTTCGCTTGTGGCGCGACGACAGCGCCGCCACATCTTTTTCCGCCGCCTAATAGTGCTTGCACTGCTGTGTTCCGGCCTGAAAGATATAGACGGTCAGTACAATTACAGACTGTTAGGCATTCTATCTTAATCCGCAGAGGTGGCAATTTTTTATTACATTTATTATTATACTCATATTTAATACTACATATATTTGTTCTTACAGACAACACAGCAAACGGTTTCCATTCCCTCACTCTTCAAATCTGATGAGACAGCAAAGCGAAATGCATGAAAATAAATCTGGTCCAGGACCTACGGCTTTACGTGCTATTCGAGGCACGGGGGTGAAACAAAGCCAACTTCCTGATTCCGGGTTATTACTGAGAATTTCTTGATTTTCTGATTCGAACCCAAGAACCCCATCATCACCAGTCGCGCTTACGGCCACTAAACCATGAAACCACTAAACGAGGCAGTCACAACAGAATATTAATTTTCATTTAAACTTTAATGTTACGAGTATATGAAGTTTTAATTTAAAACGTTAATTTTTGGTTATGAACATAATAGATTTATTTTTCTTTTCAGTCCCCGAATTTGGTGAAATTCGACTAAAATTTGACGTAACAAGTTTTTGTACGGCCTACAAGTAATTTTTCCGGGTCTGGATGTTTGTCCTTGTGCAATTTATCTATGTAAACTGCCTCCACAATACAGGAGAAAATGCTAATGGTTACGTTTAAAAAAAAAATAAGCAATACATATGATAGGTTTAGATAAGTAAATATTTTTATTGTCAAAATTCAAAAACCCCTGAAAACAGGTTGCCTTGTTAGGCAGTCAGGTCAAAAGGTCGGTGTTCAATCGCGAAAAGTGTACCTAGTGTATTGTACCTACATAAACTTCACGTAATAGGATTGTTTAAAAATCAGACATTTTGATTTACTAGCAGTAAAGAAAAGTAAAGTAAATACCGTACTTAACCCGATTCTGAATCACTAATGGATGTTACGTCATAGTTTCAACGTCAACAGCGCAATCACAATGACTAGATAAAACGGTATTGTCCTCTAACTTCTAAGAACCTGTAGTTTCTACAAGAACAACACATTGCATAATTGGTTGGAAAACTGTTGCTAGGCTTTTCATACAATTTTTCTTTACATCTATATACACGCATATGAATAAAATTGAAGTGTATCTTTATAATATGGAAATAACTGCCCTTTATCGGACACAGGGGTTATTTGCATCCCATCAAAACATGAATAGCTAAACCATTTGTTAATTTTCTGTCTGTCTGTCCAGGCTAATCTTCGGAATGTTTGAACGGATTGTGATAAAACTTCACGAACAGATAAAGAGCAACGCCAGGAGTGATCTAAGCTATATTGTATATAGACATTTCAATTTAAATATACTTAGATCTGTTTTAGTGGAATGGAAAAATTATAAAATAAATGGTCATTAATGATTATTTAAATCATTGACATAAATAATATCCTTTTAAAGTACATAGCTTGGAGTGGATTTTTAAGGAATGCTTCCGCAGCATCGTTTTTTTTTATAGAATTAGGGTGACATGCGAGCACACAGTCCACCTGATGGTAAGTGGATGTTGTGGCCCACAGATATCTAAATCTTTCCTCGATAAAGAATCAAAATTCAGATACCTTGTCACCTCTGAGGACTAAGACGGAATGCCTTCTTACCCGTAAACCCGTAATAATATATTAAAAAATCTTGGACCAGCATCCGGATGCATCATCAGATCAACTCCATGGTACCATATTATTGCATTGTCATGGAAGTTACATAAGTTTGCCGAATTTTAGCTTAATCAGATGTCAGCAAGTGCTTCAAAAATTGATTAAAAATTTTGAACCAGAAAGACATAATATGAAAAAAGCAATTGATAAAAAGCTTATTTAAAGGTTTCTCTGATTCTCTACACTCATCTTACAAAACTCTGCAGCGTTATTCTTTAGTTTCACGCTGGTATTATGTGGGAGCGTGGTCGCGTGGTCCCCGGTCGAGCCGACCCACTCGTGCTGCAGCAAAAATATAGCTGCAGCGTGGCTCTACCACGCAAAACACGTTTGGATGATTGGCCCATAATCACAATGCTGGACTACCGGATTTTTTGTGACAAAGCTGATACTCCTGCATTGATAATGCTATTCCTCCACAGTCTCTGTTGTTCTACAACAGTGTAGCAATAAAATGCCACATCAAAATCGCTATTTACTGTTACATTATATATTATATTGGTATAGTATTTACTGCTTTCGTATCCGTGCAAGCCGGTGTAAGCAGGAGCTAAGCACCCGGTGTAAGTTTCACAGTATGCGTGCAGCCCTGGTTCGATTCCCGCCGGCATCAATGAATTTGTTAAATTCAATTTTAAGTGCTGATTTACTTGCTCGGTGGTGAAGGATAACATCGTGAGGAAACCTGCATATATAATAAAAAAATATTTTGATAACATGTGCCCTCAAAAACTCTCAGAAATGAGACAAGGAAACCTGTGTCCAGCTTTGGGTACTGTATCCCAAAGCTGTATGGACTCTAATTTAATTTTTTCGTAGTTTTATTGATATACTATGTTTCGATATTATATTAAATTAATTATTGAAATATAAAATGTCAACAAAGCCAAAAACACCGCCAGGCACTAAGTATATATACAGTAATCTATGCACTAACACGATAGTTACATACGTAAAGAAAACATTAATTTCTTTTTAAATTTAGTCGCATAGTTATTAAACCTCTTGATGGTATTGGAAATAAAAAACTTTCGGTAAATCCAAATGTATGCCTTAAGCACTCATGTTATACGTAATTTTTTTAAAGGAGTTTAAATACACACAAGTTTTCACTAATAATTTTATTACCATACTTCCAATTTTCCGATAATATTATGTCAACGTCAATAAAAAAAAGTTTGGAAAATCCAAAAGTGCACGACTCATAATGCTCATATGATCCTGAAAAAATATTTTTAAAAAAATGTAAATTGTAGTTCTATTCGTCAAAGAGTTCCAGTAGCAGTCACCGAAATACACCTTCAAGTCACTCTATCAAGTCCGGAAGTAAGGTCCCATCATAACTAACAAAACGAGTCCAAATTTGGCACACCTACACTTTCGGTCATTTCTCAAGTCCGTAGGAAAGGTGTCAAGATAACTAGTTGATAACTAGTTATCTTGACACCTTTCCTACGGATTCCTAGATAACTAGTTGTTTTAGATCAACCACTATCATGGTTTGATCAGATTGAACTTGTAAATGCGCGAATTAGAAAACTAAGTTGGCTTTTTAAACAGATTTTTTAGATATGTAGCTTCTAAAAAACTACTTAAACAGATTTATATTTATCTAATTCAATCTATTATCACTTATTGCATTCCTGTCTGGGGTGGAGCAACGAAAACTAAATTTCTAGAAGTGGAACAATCACAGAGATCACTTTTAAAAGTTATGCATTTTAAACTTTTCTTTTTTTCAACCACCAACTTGTTTCAAATGTGTGACTTGCTAACAGTAAGAAAATTATAGAACATATAATTTTCTAATTCTATTCTAAAATTTCATACAACCTTAGTATATGACCATAGCACTCAAAATAAAAGGAGAAAGGATATAGTCGTAATTACTAAAAAAGTAAATTATGCTTTTGCAAGGCGTCAATATGCAGCTCAAGTTAAAATCTCATATAATAGAATAAATAAAATAATAGATATCTATCAAAATAATCCGTACAGTGTAAAAATAAATTAATTATTTGGCTTAAAACCTTAAATTATGAAGAAATTGAGGATTTACTATATTAAATTATTTGATAAAGAGTACACATACTTACACACACACACGCACGCGCACACACACACACACACACACACACACACACACACACACACACACACAAAAACACACACACACACACACACACACACACACACACACACACACACACACACACACACACACACACACACACACACACACACACACACACACACACACACACGTACCATTTTTTTTCATTATTTAAGAAGAAATAAATTATTGGTAATAAGTTTATAATATAAGGCTATGGTAGCGTGTGGCCTTCTGGCACAAGTATTTTAAATACTTAAAAGTAGGTCTCAACTATAACACTATCAATTTACAATGTACTTATTACCCAATAAATATTATTTTTATTATTATTAACTATCAAAACGAGCCCAAACTCGACACACCTAGTTCTACTGGTCGAGGAGTTCCAGCAGCATTCACCGAAGTACACCTTCAGGTCACTCCATAAAGTCCAAGACGTATTTAAGTATATTTATATATAAATCTTACTTACTTTTAGCGAAACAAAATAATGTAAAAATCTGTGATTATAAAAATAATAATATCATACCTTGTCAAGTATCTATCAAATTTGGTTTTTCGAATGTTTTGTATTTCTACAGCGATCTTTTTCGCTGCAAACAAGCGATACAGCATCCACTCACGACGGCGACCGAGCCCGGAGTGACGGAACGGAGTGAGGCAAAGTGTATTTAGTAAAATAAATTATTACAAGGCTGCTCAAAACACCGAAAATTTCGGGATTTCTCAGCCGAAAAAGAAATTATAACTAAACAAAACAAAATTAAACTGCCATTTACATTCCATGGCTTCCCACATGATAGATGAAGAGATTAAAAAATAGATTGAGTTGAAAAATTGATATTTTCAAAAGTTATCGTGTTTACCCCTCCATGCGGACTTGATAAATCCACACCATAAGCCACTAAATCCACTTTTTAATGTAAAAATAGCAATTAATCGATTTGAAAAAAAAATAAGTTCAACAATCATATATCTTTCCGACAATGTGCTTTTTATATCATTTATATGTACAATATGATTGTTAGATACGATTTCATGCGATAAAACGTTGGAATCTTAATTTTTAGGCGCTAGTAGAACATACCTACGCGCTTCGCGCATAAGGCATGCAAATTGAACTAAATATTTGTCCTTATTCATTATTTCATTCATTACACAGCCTATCAATGTCCACTGCTGAACACAGGCCTCCTTATAAATTATTCTGATGGAGTTCTCGCCTGTGTGCTTCCCAACCTACCTGACCAACGTAAATATGAGCACATTGATCACGGCGTCTTGCCAATTAGGGCATTGATAAAAACGCCCATAGAGTATATTTAGAGTTTGGTTAAGCAGAGAAGGTAAAAGATGTAGGAAGTCGATGCATATAAGTAGCTCAGCCTGAACCTGAGCTACACAGTGCCCCGCTTTGTAGTGTTCCTTGTGGTAGGCCTATAGTCAACAGTTAACTTGCATAGGCTGTAATGGTGATAATGATGAAACCAAATCAATCTTTTCTTTGACGGCTTTATGGCGCAGTGGCTTGCCATTGAGTTTTCGAACCCCGCACGGAGCCAGTATGTGTATAGCCTACAAATAATAATTGTTCCACGTCTGGATGTTTGTCCATGTGCAATTTATGTTTTTAAACTTCCTCCACGATACAAGAGAATATCCTAATGTAATGTGGGCGGTAACGTAGTTTTTAAAGAAAAAAAAATCTTGACATGTTTTTATGCACCATAAGAACCTATAATTCGATTGGACCAAACACCTTCCATTTCATTGATTAATTTACATTAAGACAGTGCTTATTCCGTTTTGTCGATACAAATGGTATACTTACAATAAAAATAGGGTCTCCATATCAGGGAGAGTCTTGTCAGGACGCTCTGTGATAGGGAATCTGTTGAGTTGAGTCACACTTTTAATATTTACTCCGAGTCTAGTGAAGTAAAAATATTTATACTACATAATTCAAAACGCGAAACTGCTCATGACATTAATTTATTATATTTTTCATTCATTGTTCATATGCATTACTTGTCTTTATAGATGGTTTCTGATGCTTCCATATTATGAATATCATGAATTCTATTAGCTTTAATAGACAACAACAATTATTGACGTCAATCAACGAAGATGAAATATTTTTCATCTTCGTTGTTTGACGAGAAGACAAGAAACTTATGGAAACGAGGCATTAAATTACTCAATACTCAACGAAGACAGTCCCAACAAATCTGGACAAATGGTAACCCTAACAATGCATAATATACAGTTAATATTCCATCCTTGTGATCGCCGTTAGCCTTGCCGATTGTGCCTCTGCATATGGCGCACGAAATTTTATTGTCATACATTATATTATTGCTTGCTTCCGTAAAATAATATTTGTTTTATATTATTAGATAGACAAACAATACGCTCAACTAAATATAAATTAATTACTCTATTCTATACGTTCGACTCAATAAAAATAAATAATAAATTAATAGATAAATGCATCAGTCATACAACAGTTCAGCAGTTTACAAGTCCACTGCTGAACAAATGCCTCCCAAGGCATGCCACAAAGCGCGGTACCTGCAACCATTGACTTCCTATATTTTTTACCAGGTCGTCACTCCGAAAAGTGGATCTGAGACGAGGGATGCTACCAGTAAAATTAAAGATCTCCGATTCTCGTCGCTTACCGAACTACACTCACGAAGCACAGCACCCTTATGCATTGTCATAAATGAAATTTTTTTTCAGAATGACATGTTTCTTGAAAAGCGACAGAAGATGAAGTTAAGGTCCAATGCACGCAATAAAATTAACCAAGTAATATTTTATAATATGTCGATTTCTCGGCAGTAGATTATTTAATTATTTCAGTATTTTTGTATGAATTTATAAAGTTAAGGGACGTAGAATTTTGGATTAGTAATCTGGAATGGGCAATCCAAACAATTCTAGGAGGTCACGGTCCACCCGGATCCCCTCTATATGTTCCAATGCCTATTACATTGGTATTCTGTGCGAGTGTTACCCTTCCCCGGCTGGGACATTCCATTCGTGCTGCTACCATGATACACCGCAGCCGGGGCTCTACCACATAAAGAAATGATGACCTGAAGGATTTAAATCCATTTACTAATTTAACTGGTGGGATTTATTGAGTAAAGATATATACTTGTCCCCATTACATATGTACCATTTCTTATCATGACCTTAATGGTCCAAATATGGAAAATCCCAGAAACGCAATCTCCAAGGTTCAGTGAGCGAAGAAATAAATGTCCAAATTAGTCGCATATCAATTTACAACTTAGTAAAGTTTCGCTAAATTTATGATCTTCATTATGTAGACCTGAAGATTATGATGATATTCTCTTGATTTGGCACGAGTGGCGTTTAAAGTGAGAATGCGATACAAACTCTTTTTAATTTAAAAAGTAAGCACTGGCTGATAAATCAGGAAGACACCTAAAAAAACTGTCTCTCTGTCTCTTTGTTCTTAAAAAATAGAAGTCATTTGTTTGCGTATTGAAGAAAATGAAAAAATTAAACTACGTGCAGTCATTAAGTATAGTTATATCATATGCATCAAAATTTTCACTGCGGAACAAGTGAATCAAAATTCACGAGATACATTAGAGGTAACTGCTCCGCCATATTCTTCAGGTTTCAGGTAAACACCTGGCCGCCGAGCTCCAACACGTCAAGCAAGTTTTGCACGACAATAAGCTTCGGGTCCCGCGCCTACGTCACAGTGAACGAGTGAAGCCGGCCACAGTCGAGCGAGTGCCTGCTGTACTGCCATATGTCAGAGGTGTCACTGACAAAATTGGCTACATCCTGAAGCGTGCTTCTATTAAAACATACTTCAAGCCGCCGAAGAAGATTAGTCAGTTTTACCATCAGTTATGTAATATCCTCTGCAAGATGCAGGAGTGTACAAGCTTGATTGTCAATGTGGTCTCTCTTATATAGGACAAACTAAAAGATCAATAAAAACCCGCGTTAAAGAACACATAGCTGATGTGAAGAATCGACGCTCTGGGAAGTCTGCAGTCTGTGAACATGTACAGGATCGCCCCCGTCACTACATTAGATTTGATAGACCACAAATCCTCGCTAAATAACACCGATTCCTTCCAAGGATGATTAGCGAGGCTATTGAAATCAAAAAACATCCTAATTTCAATAGAGAAGATGGTTGGATGCTACCATCTGCTTGGGATCCTATAATTAATAAAATTAAATCCCAACCCAAGCATACAACTGCAAGACTTCAAGATACTGTAAGTTCATACTGCGTAGATCGGAACAAAAATTAATAATTTTTAATCTGGAGGTAACCGTGGTTAACTATGACATTGGGACGTCAAATACCTCAGTCCCCCTCGTGACCATGGGTGCTGTAAAGTACTCGAAACGTCGGGAATATAAAATAAGTTAATATACGCGATAAAATCCGTAAAACTAGTTTTATTTAAAAGAATACAGTAAATTTTCAGTTAAAGTCAAAAGAGTCAACATTTTTAAAGAGACACGCTAAACGTTGCGTTGTATAAGCTGTTTTGGATTTTGGATTTAAATAGAAGATGCCAAGTCTATGAGGCATAAGAAATTAAATTTTTCAATGGATTTGCAAGGCAACAATAATTAAAACGGATCTGGAAAGTGTACCTATGTACGCAATATTATTGATTATTATCCAGATGACGTAGACGAACATTTAGTAGATGAGTGAATTCGGTTAAAATCTTACTAAAGTCTAAGCTAGAGTCTTACCCCTCTTGCAGTGAAATGTTTATGCTAATTAATGAAAAGAAACTTGTTGATGTTTTCCCAAATTGCTTTACTATCTTATAGATTTTTTAACGTTGTCAAGCACTCGCTGTGAAGCGGTCCTGTTTCTACAGGATGTCGTATAAAGACAACAAATATAGGTCAACAATGTTGAACAATCGACTAAATAATTTATCAGTTCTTTCCATAAATTGTGATTTAACAAAGGACTGACAAAGTGATGAGCAAATAAAGGAATTTACAGCGCAAAAGTCTAGAAAAGTCTTTATAATTTATTTACCATAACTACACATAACCTGTTAATTTCTTATGCAATAATGTCTTACAGTTGCTGTTTGTGAATCTAAGTCATATAATTTTTTTCCCAGACCGTATACATAATTTGACTTGATTAGTTTGATTAATTTGGTAGGGCCCCAAGTAGTGTTAGCCCAGGGCCCCACTAATTCACGGTCCGCTCCTGCCCCTGTGGACTAAGATGGAATGCTAAATTTCCAGTAAAAAGGTTTCCGGTTCTCTACACTCGACATACGATTCACAGTAATCTACTATTCCACCATGGCAATATGTGAGAGCGTGGTCCTTCCCCGGTCGAACTGACGCATTCCTGCCACAACCATATTACATAGCTACAGTGTAGTTCTACCACGGAAAAAACATTACTAAGTAAAAGTTGGTATTGAATGCCCGTAGCACAGTAACGTAACTATAAGTAACTTTCTGAAGTTACTTACTAAAGTTTTTATGATCTGTGGCCATAACAGTCACGCTTGGCAACCAGATTGTCGATAGCTGAACCAGACGTTGTTTCTTGGACGTTGCTTCCCGTCACAGGTCCAAATATTTTAGTCTTGTATACGGAATAGTAAAATTAGCCTCTTAGGGCACTCAGGGAACGCAATCGGATGATTGATTCTGATACGCCGCCACCACGCCATAATATCATTAGAAAGAAAGAAAGAATGAAAGAGATATTTATTTGGCCATTCCTTAACTCCTTAAAAATAGATTTTTTAATGTTAATATGATATTTTTATTTATGATTAGACCTTGTTCAATTTCTGATGACGCAAAGGTATTGTGTGTACCTTGGGTAATGTAGGCAATCATTATGATTATCTTGTCTAAAGCGTAGAATGCTGTCTTGCAATAAGGGTTATTGCTACTATAAAAGCATAAATTCAATTATGTAGAAAAGTTAGCTGAGAACTCCTTTATATTCCCTTAAGTAACAGACATTATAAATGTATTTACAAAGGACAGACACTGATCAAAGTTGACAATTTAACAATTTTTAAAAAAATTGGCGTTTACGCACATAATACTATAATTACATAAATTACTCAACTTTAGGTACATAAATTGGACGTGGTAGGTTACGTTGTTGTCGAGATCCAGAAATCACCCGTGCGAAGCCGGGGGGGATTGCTAGTGTCTGATAAATTCAGGTTTTCTATTGCCGGAAATGCTAGGCACAAAGTATTATGTGACGCTCTGTCAACTTGGATCCACAGGTGGTGGATATTTTATCTCCTTTTTGATCCACCTGTGTAGGGCAGACGTTCTGCCCATTCCGGTAGGTGGTGCTATAATTTTCACTGGGATATCTTTACCTATCGGCTTAAGATTTAATGATTTTCTTTTTTGGCATTAAACCAAATATTGTAAATATAAGTTAATTCGGTCCATAATAATATGGTTTGTCATTAATTTTGGGATTTGCGGGGGCACAAGTCGATCTAGCAAGGTCTCATTTCAGGGTAAATTAATTTTTCCGTGTATTCAAACAAACTTGACTTGCCCGCGCAATATGTGAGTAACATCAGCATTCATAATTTTCTCATTCGCCTAATGGCTAGAGGTCTATTGCGAATAGGTCTACTAGGACTTCAAACACTGCAATGTGGTTCAGGTTTTTTTAGTTTTTGTTTTTTAGTAGCAGCAAAAGTAAATTATTATGGACTCATAAAATGTTTATTATGCGCATTTTTATTGCGCTATGCGTATATATTTTTAAACCTTGAGGCTTTGGTCTAAAAATTTCAATTGCTGTGTTTTACAAAAATCATTGTTAAATTTGGGAGAATTAAGTTTATTAATTTGAATTTTGCTTTGGAAAAGCAAAATTCAAATATGGACTTCTTCTCTACCATATATAGGTATAGGTCATCTCTGGCCATAGTTTTCCGTTTACATCCCTGTCCTGCGAGTCTCGTATACCGTCCGGTCTGCCGATACCTCTTTACAACTCGGTGGCCCACAGATTTTGATACTCGTAATGTTTAGGCCACTTATTGAGTGCCCAGTTTCAATTAAAGTAACAGCCCTAGCAACTTAAGTGGCGTTTAGATCTGGCATTCTCAGTTTATTTGCAGATATAATTCACACTTAACACAATAAACAAGGCTGTCAAGGCAAACACTAAAACATTTAAACAAAACCTAAATTTAAACTCTAATTCAAAAGTTTTCAAAATTTTTCGCAGTGTGTAAGAACGGAATATAACGCAATATTTAAATAAAAGCAAAAGAAATTAAAAAAAAAACATTCCAAAACTTTCTTTTTTTCAATAGCATTTATATAATGTTTGCAGCCAGTACGTGTAAGCACGCTAAATACAACAGGAGAAATCCATGATTATACATAATCAAACCTATTTAATAGATTTTTGAATAATTTTTAAAACACTATTAAATATTAAAATTATATAAAATAATTAAATTTTAATATTTAATAGTTTTTAAATTAATTAAAAGAAAAAATTATATGTATGTCTATATGTAACTTCTTCGGTTTCTTGGAAACGGCTCTAATGAATGAATGTATGATTTATGGAAAAAAAGATAACATTTTGTACTTGCTTTACAAGTTTCAATAGGTAGGTGTGTAATGCCTGAGAAAAATATATTTTTTATTCCAACACTGAGCTAAGTTCGGTGCCAGGCACCCATGTATTATTAAAGATATTACCTACGTAGTAAGAGCGACAGCGGTATACTCGCGTAGCTGCATGAGGTCGCCGCTACATGATACACGTGGTATCGGGTATATACCCGGGTTCAAATCCCGGGACCTCATGATCAGCAGTAGCGCTTATGACCACTAGACCCACCAGGCAGTCCACAAAACAAGAACGAAAAATATGGAATTTGTGGAATACTTTTTAACGATTTCAAAAAGTGCCGTTGTAAGAATATCCACTAACCCATATCATCCCGTGGGTGTCGGCCACAGAGGGAAACAAATCAGGAGATGGGCAGCAGCGTCTTCCTAATAACGACTAAAAATAAAAAACCTGCGGTTGCCAACGCGCTTGCCAAGCGTGGCAACTATGGTAAATATCTCCCCAATGAGGCAATCTATATGGGAGGCCTATCAGTAGACTTTAATAGGCTGTAAAGGTGACTGTCGAAAATGAGGAGGCTGTCAATTCGAATGTATTTTTTTCTGTATGTTTGTTAGTTAACGCGATATTTTCGCCAGTTGTAACATGATTTTAATGGTGTTGTTTTTTTTTAAATTAAATAGGCTCTACAGCTCAAGGATAGATGTAGGAATTATGAATGAAGCTTGTATGCAGCTATTTATACGACATTCTAGTTGTCACCTTAAGTGCTTGTAATATTGTTTATTTTACTTAAAAGGGACATATAATTAAACTTTAAAAAGTAAAAACAAACTTCAAAAAACTAAAAAGTATAAAATATTTTTTACATAATATATTCTGAAGCCGGTGCTAAAACATAGTGAATCGAAATATGAAAGTGCTGACTTCAAAAGCTATTAAATTAAAGAGAAATTATTATATACCTCTTTGAAGTCGATTTTTGCTTACTTAAAGTTTAATTCATCATCATCATCATCATCATTATTACAGCCCTTCACAAGTCCACTGCTGAACATAGGCCTCCCTCAAGGAATACCACAAAGCACAGTCCTGAGCCACCTGCATCCATCGACTTCCTGCATGTCTTACCAGGTCGTCACTCCATCTAGTGGGGGGTAGCCCTACACTTCGCCTACCGGTACTAGGCTGCCACTCGAGAGCCTTTTTTCCCCATCGGTTGTCGGTTCTTCGAGCTATATGACCGGCCCATTGCCACTTCAGCTTACTAATCCATTGGGCTATGTCGGTCACTCTGGTTCTATTGCGGATATCCTCATTTCTAAGTTTATCACGCAGAGAAACCCCGAGCATAGCTCTCTCCATAGCTCGCTGAGCAACCTTGAGCGTCCTCAACCACCATGCCTCAGATCCATAAGTCATTACTGGCAACACGCACTGGTTGTACAATCTTGTTCTCAAGTTTTGAGGTATACCTGACGAGAAGATGTGTCGTAATTTCCCGAACGCTGCCCAGCCGAGTTGAATTCGTCGATTGACCTCTCGGTCGAAGTTGGACTTACCTAGTCGGACTATTTGTCTCAGGTAAACATACTTGTCAGCAACTTCTGGCATAGGTGTGACTTCGACGTAATACATAATCTTAGTTTTGTCCATGTTCATCTTAAGACCTATCCGCTGGGAGGCACTATTGAGGTCATTGAGCAGAGTGCTTAAGTCCTCCAGAAATTCTGCCATAAGGACTATATCGTCGGCAAATCAAAGATGAGTGATGTAATCGCCATTGATCTTAATACCGTATCCTTTACAGTCCAGAAGCTTGAGAACGTCTTCCAATGCAGCGGTGAAGAGTTTCGGGGATATAACGTCACCCTGTCTTACACCTCTCTGCTGCTTCCGTACTCTGGTTCTGTACACGGATAGCCATCGTAGCCCTACTGTACAAACACATCAGCACTTGATATACCAACAGTCAACTTGGCACCGCTGAAGGGACTGCAGCACCGTCCAAATTTCGACGGAATCAAAGTCTTTCTCACAGCCTACATACGCAAGACATAGTGGCAAATTGTACTCCTCGGTCTTCTGTACAATTTGCCGAATGGTATGTATGTGGTCTATGGTATTAAAGCCTTTTCGGAAACCGGCTTGTTCGGGAGGCTGGAAGTCGTCGAGTCTGCGTGCGAGACGATTCGTAATGACTCTCGAAAACAGCACGTAGACGCGGCTCAGAAGGGAAATCGGTCTATAGTTCTTCAAGAGAGCATTGTCGCCTTTCTTGAAGAACAAGACCACCGCACTTCTGCTCCACGCCTCCGGAGAAGTGCCACCATGGACGACGGAATTAAAGAGCTTCTGAAGGACTTCATGTACCGGTTTTCCACCCGTTTTCAGAAGCTCCGCTGTAACTCCATCCTCGCCCGGGGACTTGCCGTTTTTAAGGTTCTGGAGAGCCATTCTAATCTGGCTCAGACTGACGTCCGGGATAACATCGGAATAGTGTCGGATGAGACTTGCTCTTGGATCGTTACTCACACTTGCGTATGGCTCCAACACTTGCATGTGTTCTTCTGCGGCGGGTCTTGCAAAACTTAGCTCCGACAACATGGACAGTTTCCACGGGCTTGTCATTGATATCGTTCACTGCATTGCAATCTTCTAGGCACTGAAAACGGTTTTGTAACTCGAGCTGAAAGATTTCGGGACTTTGGATTAGAGCACGAGGGGGACGGAGCGTTGACTTCATTAGACGACACCTCTCCAACTTTACGTTTAGGTTCAGTGTGCCTCTAACCATTCGGTGATCGCTACCAGTTTTCACCCTCACGATCACTGAGACATCACTGAACAGTTGTCGTCTGGTCGTCATAATGAAGTCAATGTCATTTTTTGTCGAACTGTCGGGGCTCGACCAGGTCCACTTCCTGTTAAGCACCTTCTGGAAGAAAGAGTTTTATTATCAAACTTTAAACATATTTTTTTTAATATTCATAATTAGATAAGAATTGCTTAGTCTCAAGCAAACAAACATTGTCTAATCTTGTTATATCCTTTCTTTCGCTACGTGTTTCCTTTTTGTTGTTAACAATTCAAGAGGACAGTTCCACGCTCCGTTCGGTAAAAATGTCTAACGGAATACATTTCTTATTTATTCAGGGTTACCCACCGCAGGCATCCCGTTTTGATATTTTGCGTGATCTTTATTTTTTTATTGCTTTGTAATAAATTAAGAGATTGTTTTTTTTATAGCAAAAGGGTGACAAACGATTACACAGTCCACCTGATGGTAAGTGGTTACTGTGGCTTCGATTATGAATTAAAATGCAGATGCGTTGTCACCCGTGAGTATTAAGATGGAATGCCTCGTTTCTAGTAAAAAGGGTCTCCGGTTCTCTACACTCACGGCGTTAAGCTGCTATTTTACGCTGGTATTCTGTGAGAGCGTGGTCCTTCCCCGGTCGAGCCGACCTATTCGTGCTACAACTATACTACTAATATACATAGCTGCAGCATGGCTCTACCATAATTTAATTTACGAAGTTTTGATTTATTACACTCCATCTATGATATTGTTAACTAAAACACAGTACCTACATATTGATAAAAACAATATTGTTTTCAGTAATGATAGTATTTTTTTGTTTTGTTTTTCGAACTGCATTATTACTAGCGTTCATCCACGAAAAAACACACAAATTATTTCTTTATTGTAAATTATTTTACCTTTACTACGCACAATGGATACGGAAAGTTTGGCAAAGTGATATCTATGCCAAGAAAAATATAGAATTATTTCTACCTAAAACCATCGGCCACAGTAGCATAGCCCAGTCTTAGTAGATTAAAAATTTTTAGGGCCTTTTTCAGGAATTATTTCAGCTTTACATATGTATTTTCAGACAGCGAGTAGGTACCCTTCGTCATTAATATAGCATATACAAAAGTAACTTAATAGGTTGGTGACGTCCAAGATCCTAGGTACGAAGTGCTGAATTCTGGCAAGCCTGGATTACGGTAAATCCTCCCAACTTAGGAGAGCCAAATTACATTTATTACTCTAATTTTAAGGTTATCGTTCTTGCTTGTTTGTTATTTATTGAATAACATTATAGTGTCTTTGTGGATAAGATAAAGAAATAGATAACGAAAAAGGGTCCCTTACAAAATATACAAGATATATACGGCACGAATTTGGCAGATGGGGGCTAGGCGAGAAAAAGCGTAAGATTTTTCCGTCACGACCCCTTCAGACGTAGTGTAGACGGCCTTGGCGGCTATAAGAAAGCTAGATGGAATAACATCCATCTAACTCGCACTTTTTCTTATCTTGCCATGAAAGAAATATTGTTTTATTTCAAATGACGCTTCATTTTAATAGACGCTAGTAATTCATTTATTTGTATTTGTTAGTATAATACGTTTATCAATAATAACATATCAGAAACGTCAGTAGCCTAATGGCAGGGCGCGGACCGCGAACTCGAAAGGTCTTGGGTTCGAATCCGCCGTTCGACTACTGTCGTTAACCACTTCTAACACAATCATTTTAAGCTTACCAGAAATGATTTAAGGGAATATTAGTAATGTTTAATAGTATTACTAGTATTTAAAGAAATACTACGAAAGGAACTTCGTTCCAACCGAGTGTTCCAAGACACTCACGCATGTTTTTTTTAGAATAAGGGTGACAAACGAGCACACAGTCCACCTGATGGTAAGTGGATGCTGGGAGCCATAGACATCTAGCCTTGATTAAGAATCAAAATGCAGATGTGTTCTCACCCCTGAGGATTAAGATGGAATACCTCGTTTCCAGTAAAAACAGTCTCCGGTTGTCTACACTCACCATACGAAACATAGCAGCACTAAGCTGCTATTTCACACTGATATTCAGTGAGAGCGTGGTCCTCCCCCGGTCGAGCCGACCCATTCGTGCTATAACCGTAATATAGCTGGAGCATGGCTCTACCACGAATTAATCAATAAACATTTTTTATTTTCATATCTTTTTTCTCTCTGATGTGATGTTTGAGATGTTTTAACAATGCCCTTAATAATGAATGAATGATGATATATTTCATTAATGATTATTTTTGTGAATCAATTTAGCAGAAACCATTCTATAAATTGGGCCAAAAAAGGCGTGTTACTGCGTTTTGAAATAAGTCTTAACATCATGAGAATACGTACTCAAATTTAAATTAGTATCCTAATTTAATTAAGTCAGCCAGAATTCTTAACTAGCTATACTGAAGAGGAATCAGTACTGCTCTATGTATCGCACCTAGATAAAAAGTGCTGCTTCTTGTAACAAGTCTACAACGGCTTGTAATCTATAACTAATAATTTTATCTTATACATTACCCTAATATATATTTATTAGTTAGATATTTAGAAAGAAGAAGATATTAAGAGCCGTGGTAGTTGCGGGGCTAAGCGCCCGCTGTAAATTTCACAGAACATTAGCAACTGGGGTTCGATCTCAGCCGGCAACAATGAAATTGATAATTACAATTTTAAATTATGATTTTCCACGTGCCCGGCGGTGAAGAAAAACATCGTGAGGAAACATGCATATCTGAAAAAAAAATATTTTGAAGACATGTGAAGTCCGCCAACTCTCCTCTCAGGGAATAAATGAGGGAAGGCCTGTGCCTCATACATAGGCTGTAACTTTACTTTATAGCCCACTTCAAAGAAGTCTGCAGAATCCTCTTCATCTAAATTCGAGTGTAATTTCTTTTTTGTATGTTTCTCGAAATCTTCGTCCGATTTTAATGTTTAATTTTTTTATAAAAACTATAATAAAAAAAACTAAAACTAGTAACTTAATTATCATACAGTCTTTTTTTTATTAAATAGGTTAACTTCAGGGGTGATCCCTTATATATTTGGAGAGAAATTTCCACCCCTAAGAGAGGAAAAACGGGGGATTAAGTTTGACCGTGCAGTGGCGATGTAAGTACAGTACCCCGTATCACACACAATACCCCATATTATCATCCCGTGGGTGTCGTAAGAAACGACAGAGGGAAACAAATCAGGAGAGACATGCAGCGTCTTCATATAATAATGACTAAAAATAAAAAACTGCGATAGCCAACCCGCTTGCCAAGCGTGGCAGCTATGGCAAATATCCTATGAGGCAATCTATGGGGGAGGACTATGTTCAGCAGTGGATTTTAATAGGTTATAATGGTAACGGTAAAGGTAAGACGAAATTCGTGCTTTTGATATTCCTTAGTCCACTCAAAAAGGGTCAAAAAATTAGACTGCAAATAAAATGTAAACGCTTACTTTCAAATACGTAAACGTAAATTATTTTTTTTTTTGGTTCTTTGAAGCCAGCTTTAATTTTTTTTATTAAAAGTCTACGTTTATACTTGGAAGGACAAAATTATACCTTTCCTCTTAGGAAACCTCACTTAATACAATTGCAGATGAAATAAATATTTTGATAAATTAAATCTAATGTTTAAATCTGTTTATTGTAGACAGATAGAAACGTGAAGGTTCTATAGGCCCATAATGCAATTCTCAAACATGGTGTTCACGCTCCTAATAGTTTGTAATTGTGCGTCACAGTACGTTCGCGTAAAAACCACACGACTGTCTGCTCTTGGGTGTAAGTATAAATGCGACGCAGCGTCCATCTTTTCATCAATACTGTAACGTTGCTCCATGCTAAATACGTGTGACTAAATATTTTAAGCAATGCATACTTTGGTAAGTAGTTTATTTTAATCATTAATGTCTGTAAAAAGTAATTTGATTAGTTCAATAATATATTAACGCATAAATTTAAATTTGAAACCATAGAAATTTTAAAATATTTTTTTATTATCTAATGCAGTTTTACGAAAAACGAGACATTTTGTTAAATTTTATATTCGAATAGATACTATTAATAGTAAACAAGTTCTCTAAAAAAACATTATTTAATGTTATTCTTAGTTTTAATAGGACTATTTTTCAGCAGCAATTTTGAATTATTTTAATGTATGTATCATAATCGTGAATAATCATTAAAGTCCCTTCATTTTGTTGAATATAGGCCTCCCCCAAAGAATACCACAAAACACGGTCCTGAACTCCTGAGCCATCTGCATTTATCGATTTACTGCATTTATTATCAAGTCATCACTCCATCTAATGGGGGCGCCCTACACTTAGCTATATTATGTCTTATGTATATTATACTACCTGGGAGCCGTGGCAGCTCAAGCTCAGGAGTTAAGCGCTCGCTGTAAATGTACGGCACCTATAAAATTATTAATTGCAATTAACTTCAAATTGCTGATCTACCACGTGCTCGTTGGTGAAGGGAAACATCGTGAAGAAACTTGCATGTTTGTCAAATCAAAAAAGAATATTTCAAAAACAAGTCCGCAAACACGCATTACAGTAACGCGGATATCTCCTAAAACCCTCACAGATATTAGAGGAGGCCTGTACCCAGCAGTGGAACGTGTATAGACTGTTACTTTACTTTACTTATATAATATATAATATAATGTTTACGGGACAATAATGAGGAATTAGCAGCACTTTACTCTAATAGTTGTATTTATTTACAACAATAACATTCACTGTATAATATTATTTAGTATAAGAATTGATTTTAATTAAGTTAAGGATCAAAGGATTTGATATTTACTAAGATTATTTCCTAACTTATATTTTTATATAACTAATAATAAAACTAATATACTTTAATATAACGTAGAATGACGGTGTAAGAATATCCACTACCCAATATCGTCTCGGTGGTGTCGTAAGTCGTAAGGGAACAGAAGGAAATTGGCAGCAACGTCTTCCTAATAACAATTAAAAAATAAACAACCGGTTGCCTGCCAAGCGTGGCAATGTTCAGCAATGGATTTTTATAGGCTGTAACGGTAACGGTACCAAATAATTTGAAGTTGTCAAATCATAATATAATAACGATACTTCCGCTGTACTTACTGCAAATTGCTTGATAATTTTAAAGTATTTTAAACAATAGCAAGTTACAATGTAAGAAACTTTATTCGAAAAAATAAATTCTCATATCAGAATTGTAGAAATCGTGCGCTGGAACTTTAGCTTGCAATTTTCTTTAATTCTCCAGAAAAAGGACAATTTGAAAAAACAATAATCATTTTCAACAAACACTAAAATTAAAGCAAGACTGAACTAAGCGAAAAATTAAACCGCTTATCTTAAAATAATATGTACACTAGATACACAGAAACGTGACAGACTTGGTGATTGCGTGGCTGGCTCTAACGCCAACTTACATAATACTTTTAAATTAACTATTTTAAAAAATACCTCTTGTCCGTTTTTAAATCTTTTAATAAAGAATACTAGCAACGCATTGAATTGGGAATTATTTTCTATAAGTTTGCGTAATTTAAAATTATTTATGTAACATCAAAAGAGAGACTTGAACTTGAGAACTACACCGTGGGTCCTGGATTCAGATCTCAAGAGGAACCAGCAAATGTGAAAAAACACTCATTATAGGTTTTCGGTTCTAATTGTTTATTCATTATCCCATTGTCTGTGATACCGAATCCTAGTGTACCTCCGATCTTATCTATCGCATTTGCGTTTTGTCGGGCGCAGGTCAGGACGAAAGTGTCACACTAGCATTAAAATATCTCCTACGCTGCAGATATCCAATTATTTGGAACTTGTTACCGCAGTCGAAAATCGGCCAAGAGGACGTTACCATCAAGATAAAAGTGTAGTAATCAAAGATTAATTCATGTGCATAAATTTTGCGCGAATAAGGAATTAAAGTTAAGGTGTCTGACGTCACCTACTACCTTAAGCTTGAGTACCTTGAAATACTTTTTGTTACCCATGTTTATGAAACGAAAAACCCCAATATATGTGTATACAGCAGTAACGTTTTTAGGACATAATTGTTTTAGTTGAGACCTTCGGCTTTAATTGTCTACATGTGAACCAACAAATGTAGATATATTTTTGAATATGAGTGTAATATTAGTTCCTTATTTTAACAGACTTCAAGTAAATAAGAAGCTTCTTAATTCGACTGTATTTTTTATGTGTGTTACCTCAGAACTTTTTTTCTAGTTGAACCGATTTTGATGATTCTTTTTTGTTTGAAAGCTGGTGCTTCTTGTTGGGTCCCATATAAATTTGATTAAGATCTGACTAGTAGTTTTTGAGTTATCCTTAATAATGCGTATTTAATTGACTTCGAATACATTGATGATGTTCTCATTTTATTTATATTGAAGTCGGTTGTACAAAATTTCTAATTTTGCTACTTGTCTTTGTTCCGAATGCAAATTTACTTTATTTACTAATCTATAATACATGTATATTAAACTACAATAAACTATTTAATTTTAAGAGAGAATCGTATTATATTTTGAGCAATAACCAGAAATAACCTTCTGGTTTTTAAAAGCTACATAGTGCCAAAATGTGTACAAGTAAAAGAACATTCGGGAAATTTGCCAGTAATTTATTGGAAATGAATCCTTTAAAACATAACTATTGTTTCAACTATGTTTTGTGCACGTTACGAACTATTATTCAACGAATACCTATTTAGGAACTATGCCAAACATCCCCCCATGATGAAAGTTACGAAGAGACGGCCCCAAGTTCCTGGCGGCCCCGCTATTCCTGGCTACGGTGACGAAAATGGTAACGGCGGGACAGGCGGTGCTAAGAATCTGCGGAGGAGGTTCGATTGCCACTTGACACTGAGGACCGACGACCGACGAGAAGATCCTGGAGCTGGAGGAAATGATAGACAAGTTGCACTGGGATATTATAGGATTATCTGAGGTCCGAAGAGAGGGGGAGGACACGTTAATCCTCGAATCCGGCAACTTGTTCTATCACTGGGAGGGCAACCATCTGTCCCAAGGAGGTGTCGGATTTATCGTCTACAAGTCTCTCGTTAACAACGTTGTAAAGATTGAGAATGTGCCGATGAGGGTTGTGTACCTTATTCTCAGAATTACCAAACGGTATTCCCGATGAGGAGGTGGAGGAAATGAATGAGGATATCTCTGAAGCCATGCATTCTTCCAAAACCCACTATACGGTGTTAATGGGAGACTTCAACGCAAAACTAAGCACAAGAGAGAACGGTGAGCTGAAGGTAGGGAAATTTGGAATTGGGCAACGGAACCCAAGGGGCCAGCAGCTGGCCGACTTCATGGAGAAAGTGGGACTCTTTATGATGAACTCTTTCTTCCAGAAGCGGCCCCACAGGAAGTGGACCTGGTCGAGCCCCGACGGTTCGACAAAAAATGAGATTGACTTCATTATGACGACTAGACGGCAACTGTTCAGTGAGTCTCTGAACTGGTAGCGATCACCGATTGGTTAGAGACACACTGAACCTAAACATTAAATTGGAGAGGTCTCGTCTAATGAAGTCAACGCTGCGTCGCCCTCGTACTCTAATCCAAAGTCCCGAAACCTTTCAGTTCGAGTTACAAAATCGTTTTCAGTGCCTAGAAGACTGCAATGCAGTGAACGATACGAATGACAAGCTCGTAAAACTGTTCATGCGGTCGAAGCTAAGTTATGCCAGACCTGCCGCAGGAGAACACAAAAACTCTCCGATCACACTCTTAATCAGCCATGAGGCTGTTAGACGGGAAATGAAGCTGCATTCTTCAACAGATTTAACAGCATACAGGCAACTGAACAGACAGATCTCCAAATGCATGCGGCGGGACTTACGCAACTTCAATACAGCTCGTGTTGAAGAAGCGATCGAGCGGAACCAAGGCTCCAAAGTCTTTGCCAGAGATCTGTCTGCCAGATAGACCCAACTGTCAAAGTTGAAGACCGAGTGTGACAGCATCTTTCCGAGACACCTGAGATTTTGAGTGAGATTGAGAGGTTCTATAGGCAGCTGTACACGTATGGAGCCACACGCAAGTGTGAATAACGATTCAAGAGCAAGTCTTATCCGATACTATTCCGATAAATACCCGAATGTCAGTCTGAGCGAGATGAATGGCTCTCCAGCACCTTAAAAACGGCAAGGCCCCAGACGAGGATGAAATTACAGCGAAGCTTCTGAAAGCGGGTGCAAAACCGGTTCTTGAAGTACTTCAGAAACTCTTTAATTCCGTTCTCGATGATGGGACTACTCCGAAGTAGTGGACCACTTCTGGTCCACGCCTTCGGTGGTCTTGTTCTTCAAGAAAGGCGACAACACTCTCTTGAAGAACTACAGACCGATTTCCCTTCTTAGCCGCGTCTACGTGCTGTTTTCGAGAGTCATTACGAATCTCGCATGCAGACTCGACGACTTCCAGCCTCCCGAACAAGCCGGTTTCCGAAAAGGCTTTAGTACCATAGACCACATACAAGCCCTTCCGCAAATTGTACAGAAAACCGAAGACTTGCGTATGTGGACTATGAGAAAGTCTTTGATTCCGTCGAAATTTGGGCAGTGCTACAGTCCCTTTAGCTATGCCAAGTTGACTGTCGGTATATCGAAGTGCTGAAGTGTTTGTATAGTAGGGCTACGATGGCTATCCGTGTACAGAACCAGAGTACGAAACCTATCCAACTGCAGAGCGGTGTAAGACAGGGTGTCGTTATATCCCCGCAACTCTTCGCCGCTGCATTTGAAGACGTTTTCAAGGTACTGGACTGGAAAGGATACGGTATTAACATCAATGACGAGTACATCACTCACCTTCGATTTGCCGACGAAATAGTCCTTATGGCAGAATCGCTGGACGACCTAAGCACTATGCTCAATGACCTCAATAGTGCTTCCCAACGGATAAGTCTTAAGATGAACATGGACAAAACAAAGTTCATGTCTAATATAAAGTGATATAAATAAGGTGTGACATGGACACCTATGCCGGTAGTTGTTGGGAGCACTAAGCTCGAAGTTGTTGATGAGTATGTTTACCTGGGACAAATAGTCCAACTAGGTAAGTCCAACTTCGACCGAGAGTCAATCGGCGGATTCAACTCAGCTGAGCAGCGTTCGGGAAATTACGACACATCTTCTCATCAGGTATACCTCAAAAGCTGAACACGAGATTGTACACCCAGTGCGTGTTGTCAGTGATGACTTATGGATCTGAGACGTGGTACTTCACTGTTGGCCGTATGAGGACGCTCAAGGTCGCTGAGCGAACTATGGAGAGGGCTATGCTCTGAGGGTTTCTTTACGTGATACGTAACTTAGAAATGAGGATATCCGCAGTAGAACCAGAGTAACCAACATAGCCCAACGGATAAGTAAGCTGAAGTGGCAATGAGCCGGCCATATAGCTCGAAGAACCGACAACCGATTGAGAAAAAAGGTTCTCGAGTGGCAGTCTCGTACCGGTGGGCGACCCCCCACTAGATCGAGTGACGACCTGGTAAGACATGCAGGAAGTCGATTGATGCAGATGGCTCAGGACCGTGCTTTAGGGCATTCCTTGGGGGAGGCCTATGTTCAGCAGTGGACTTGTGAAGGGCTGTAATGATGATGATGAATAAAAATCTTTGGCTTTTGTTACGCTAAGGCAGTGCGATTTGCCATCTAGGGCTTCACCACCGCTTTCCTCCAAGTGGGGTTGGAGTCAAGCACTGGCTTATTATACCTAAGTTAAAAAAAATCCTTCCATACATCTATTTAAAAAAAAATTGAAGTACATTAATAAATGAAAATAGGTTTAAAACTTTCAAACCATAATTATTAGTCTTTAAACGTTATTTTTCAATTTTTTTATTTTATTCTTTTTTTTTTCAGAACATATTTTTATTTTGCTTACTGGGAGTGAGTCTCGCACAGGGTATTTCAGAACTTAACAATGAATTTAGCGATGCCCAAAGAAGAACAGGTGGATATGGCTTGCTAAGACCCGGCTATCCGAATTACTCGGGAGGATTTGGAGGTTATCCAGGAGGATATAACACAGGATACAATAATGGAGGTTACGGCGGAAATTACAATTCCGGCTACGGAGGTTCTGGAGTAGGGTATCCGAATCAAGGCGGTTACCCCGGTAACTATCAAGGTGAGCAAACATAGTTTATGAAATATTCTAGCAAAAGATAGAGGTCGGAGGTAGACTAAGAGACCGAAAGAATTTGGGGAGGCGACAAAATTTTGAAAACGTGGCCATGTCCCAAAACCTATTAAGGGTTTTTTTCTGGAATAATGTCCATTTAAAAAAATATATTTAATCTCTGTGAAAAACACTGTAATTATTACCACCTGTTCTACGGTATAGTGAAGGTATAAGAGAAACCATAAATTCATTTTGTCTCGTGGGTGTCGTAAGAGGAGCCTTAAGGAAAGGTCCAAAATATCTTGTGGTCTCCAACAGATGGGGCCTTCCTTCCTTTACAGCCTATAAAAGTCCGCTGCTGAACATAGGCCTCCCTCATAGATTGGCTCATAGGAGGGATTGGCCACAGTTGCCACGCTTGGCAGGCGTGTTGACAACCGCAGTTTTTTATACTATTGAGTTATGATCAGAAAGGTGATGCCCATCATCGTCACCGTGATATAACCGTCTCGTATTTATACCACTACGGCAAGTATAAAATTCCCAGTACGGGGAAAAGATACGAGGCGGAGTCAGAGATACCAGACGCCTGCCACTACGACTGCAAGTTGTCCTGCGAAGCGTGGTGATTACGCCATATCCTCACTATAATGAGAAAGGATAACGTCCGGTAGACATACAGACAGAAAGGTGTCCACAAAATAATTCGATATATACAATACACAGACTTAGTATGTGTATATACAATAAAGGACTATAAAACTATAAATAACGACAGTAGCCTAATGGCAGGATACGGACCGCGAATTCAAAAGGTCGTGGGTTCGAATCCGCCATTCGACTACTGTCGTGAACCACTCCTAACAGAAGCATTTCAAGCTTACTAGGGGTTAAAGGGAATATTAGTAATGTTAATAGCATTGCTAGTATCTTTTTAATTATGTATAAAAAGGTATGTAAGAATCATGACACGAAAGGCGAATTGGCCTCATATAACTTAATCTACAACATGCAGGCGGTTACGGCGGATATCCGGGCTACGTTGACGGCGCTTACGGAGGTGTGTACTTATTCCTTCTCCTTCTCAAAACACTATTTAGTGACAGTAAGTTCACTCGAACGTAAATTATTGCGCTTAATGCACTTTATTAACCTACTGCATTAATGTGGTAATAGGTGTCGAATAGAGTAGCTTTTACTTGCAAGAATATTATTATATAGATAATATAACATCTAAATCTTAAATATTATATAATATAATATATTTTAATATGTGTAAGATATAGATGTTAAATTAAATAACATGCACACAGTACAATATTATGTTGTTATATTGTTATGTATTCTAAAGAAGTACCTAGTATTTAACTTTATAAATAAGTAAAGTAAGTTAAATCTATTCATCTATTAATAGTGCTTCTTATTAAACAGACATGTGCACGTGTTAAATTAAAATATGAAACATATACAACATATTTAAGTTCTTATAATTTATAAGTATAAAATGTATTATAAATTAAATCAAATTTAATATTTAAACTAAATGCGTAATTCGTTCCCTACTATGAACTAATAGTTTCAAGTATTAGCACTATTAGCTTATTTTAAAACAGGTTTTTGTTAAAACTGTACTTTGCTAAACCCTTTTCTTAATAAAAATTAATTGAATAAGATTGAATCGTAAAATGCTCATTAACGCAAACTGGTTCTGGAGTATATGGTGGCACTTCATCACAAGTCTTTTAAATTTAATATTTTTTTAGGTAATCGTCCCAACTACAGGCCAGGTTACGACGGTAGACCAGGCTACAATTATCAGTCAACCGGCTATCAGGGTTATAGACACGGATATAACCAGTACAGGCCCGGTTTCGATCGGCCTTACCAGGGTTACAACGGATACTTCGGCGGTTATCGCGACAGCTACAATGACAACTTGGGACTGTTGGGACGAAAAGTGTCCGAAATAAAAAGATGACGCCGAAGCATAGGTTAAGAAACTAAATATAGATTATACTTAAATAGCTTTATTTATTAATTTAATTTTTTGTAATAAAATAGTCTTATATGTATTTACTTATTGTTATTTTTTTGTCAGTATAAACCGGCAATTGTTTGACTTTAGTTAGCTATAATTACAATAATAAAAAGAAATCTATCGGCATCGGAAATCAAGATTTAAAAAAAACAATTAAGTATTACAAAGATTTATTTGCACTTACAATAGATAAATAAAACAATATGATTCCTATAGTTTAAGAGCCGCTAAACCAGTCCGACGTCATGGAATTGAAGAACGAGGCAGCTCCTGACCTAGCGTTCGCAAAGTTGATAGGCAAGGAACTTGTCATCAGTTCGGATATATCCGATTTCGACTTGCTGGGACTGGTTGCAGTGACTGGCTTCTTCTTAACCTGATAGTAAAAAGTGTTCATTAAAAAAACAAAATCTAAAATATAATTGCGCTTTACGAAAAATAACTCATCACGTTCTATTCCTGTAATTGTAATAAGCATTATGTGGAAATGAATAAGTTTCGAGTTAACTGATATAATACATATAGGTACAGATAACAGCTTCTTAAATTAAATGATGATGACGTCGCAGTTCATCTTAACAAATTTCTAAAACGAAAGCTATATGAAAGTGAATTTATATACCTTTTAGGTACCTAGCCTAGCGCAACAACTGTAGAACACGCTTTTTTATATTATAACCAATGTTTGAATATCCCACCTGCTGTTAAGTGGTAATACAGCCGAAAATGACAAAGTGCGCTGACTTAGCCTAATGGAAGGCTTTCATTCTTGTCTTGAAGACATCCACGTGGTAGAGCCACGCTGCAGCTATATCATCATTGTTGCACCAATGGGTCGGCTCAACCGGGGAACCACCACGCTTTCACAGAATACCAGCGTGAAATAGCAGTTTAATGTTGCGGTGTTCATAAGGTGGGTGTAGAGAACCGGGGCCCCTTTCTACTGCAAACGAGGCATACCATCTTAGACCTAAGGGGTGACCATCAGCACTTTGATTCTTAATCGATGTGTATGGGCCACAGCATCCACTTACCACCAGGAGGACTGTGTGCTCGTTTGTCACCCTTATTCTATGAAAAAATCCCACACTGTCGTCGTTGTCGGTATTACCATATCATACATATCAGACCAGTTAAATTCCCAGACTGTTAAGGAGAAGCGTGAATAACGTCAGACATTTTGGACAGCGATCGACAATTTGACTGCGAAGCGAGTCTCTGTTTCTGGAATATCATCAGAAATTGGAATTCAGCATTTTAGGATAAAGTGGCAGCGTAATAAAAACCACTACCCCATATAATCCAGTATGTGACGTAAGAGGCGACAAAGGGAAACTGAAACATAGGCAGATAGTGGAGATAGGCAGCAGCATCTTCCTGATAATCACATTTTTTTAACAGGATATGGGTGACAAACGAGCACACAGTTCACCTGATGGTAAGTGGTTACTGCGGCCCATAGACATCTACATCTATCCTCGATTACGAATCAAAGTGCAGATGCGTTGAACGCGTGAGGACTAAGATGGACTGCCTCGTTTCCAGTAAAAAGGGTCTCCGGTTCTCTACACTCACCATACGAAACACAGCAGCGTTAAGCTGCTATTTTACGCTGGTATTCTGTGAAAGCGTGGTCCTTCCCCGGTCGAGCCGACCCATTCGTGCTACAACTATTAACAGAAACAGAAACAGAAATATAGCTGCAGCATGGCTCTATCACGTAATTTCAAAATAATGAAAAACTGTGGTTGCCAAACCGGCAGCCAAGCGTGGCAACTACAGAAATCCCCTTATGAAGCAATCTATGGGGGAGCCCTTTGCTCAGCGATGGACTTTAAACAGGCTGTTGTGATGACCGTTTTAGATGAATTTTCCGCTATTATTAGGTTGCCAATTCATCTATCAACCAGAGGGATGCAGCTCGTACAGGTGGTGTTAGCATTCATAGAATAAATTGGCATATTTCCCCTAATTTTTTCTTATTTCAATTTAGGTGCCATTCAGTCAGTATCGCAGTGGCTACATGCATGACAGGGGCGCTGCGTGGCCGCAAGTTCATATCCCGTTTTGAACAAGTATTTGTATGTGAAATGATCCAAAGAGAGAAACTTTATATGGGGGCAACAGTTTATACAAATAAAAATATATATATAATATATGTATTTCATTTGTGACTACTGCATGCATGTTACAGTTCTTAGTGATGAGAATATTAGATATCCACGTACATACATTACTTGTTGATAAGTCACATGTTACAATTTTAGTGACAATATTATTAGATACCCACGCGTACTAGTTGTCGATAAGTCACGTGAAAATTCTATCTTATTGGTATAAACTTAAGACTTAAATTTAAACATTTTTATTATGTACGCCTTGTTACATTTCAGTACTGTATATTATATAAACTGTATTTGTTTATTAATGTGATTATAATAAAACTCAACGTAAACAAATGCAAGACAATGGGTTAGTATTCATTATAAAACAACAAAAATAATACTACATTCATACCCATTATTGACGGTTTGAAGTAATCATTATTCTGTTAAAATACATTACAGTGTTAAAATTAATGAAATACTTTTAATTCAATACAATTACTAAGATATCGAAAAGAAACAATATAATATATAATAATGTCCTCCAGACCGAATTTGACCTGATCATTTTAGTGCACGAGTATACGTGCAAACATATGTTGTGCACTCTCATTCCCTTACTATCATAGTCCGGTGGTATAGAAATTCGACACGACCGAAGAAAAATTGGGCGCAGGACCAACGGCTTCACGTGCTTTCCGAGGCAAGGTGGTGAAACACACCCAATTTTTTGACTTCGGGTTTCTACTGAGAATTTCTTGACAGAAAAACTCAATAATTGGTTTTTGGTTTGACACGGGATTTGAACCTTACGATTTAAACGTAACGTCTATTTAATCTAATTAACACTACTAAGTCTTAGAATTTTATATATCTAAAACAAAATCAACCAATGAAATATCATGTCTTATCCCTACAGAGAGTATTTAAGCATATTCTATTCAAGACATAGAAACAATATTATGGCAAAATTATATATAATGGAAATCCTAAACCACTAGCAAATTACTAATTTAGCCTGATGAAACATACAGTTAATCGACGGATGGTGACTCTGGACCGTAATTTGAGGGAATCTTTACCACGCTCTCACAGAATACCAGCTTGTTAATAGCAACTTCATGTTTATGCTGTGTTTTGTATGGTAAGTGTAGAGAACCGGAGACTAATTTTACTGGTAACGAGGCATTCTATGTTATTCCTTAGAGGTGACAACGCTTCTATAGTTTGATTCTTAATCGAACATAAATGTCCATGGGCCATAGCATCCACTTACCATCAGGTGAACTGTGTACTCGTTTGCCACCCTTATCTCAAAATAAAATATTTTGTAGGGGATGATGGTAATCATGATAATGCCATGATTTTTTATTGATACGCTCGCATACCGGGGAAATCTAAAGCCGATATAATGATGATGATACCAGACTATATTAAAACCCCATAAGACGTTTGAGTGTCATTGAAAGACAAACATCCAAACAGACAAATTTTCACATTTATATTATATTATCTCTGCCTGGTCCGTGGTTTTTAGGTATCATTATATTATAGTTCTGTTTATGTAATCTTTTTCAGAGAATGAATAAAAAGTTACCCCGCAAAAAATGTAATTAAATTTATTTAAATAGTTAAAGTAACATAACAATTCACGAGCAGCTGTATCTAGAGATTACGACTTTAGCCTCTGTTGACTGCAGGCTTTAATAAAAATGTGTGATTGCAGTTACTTTGGTTACCGTAGCCGATGACGGTGTTTGAAGATTTGAATTTTAAGCAAATTGTAGTGCTTATTTAAATTTGTATTTTAAATAATTATATTTTTATATTCATTAATAATAATAAAAAATGTGGTGGTACCATTGCGGTACCTATTTCGGATCAGATCCATCCATCCATCCATTACAGTCTATAGAAGTCCACAGCTGAACATAGGCCTCCCCACAAATTGCCTCATTTTGCCATAGCTGCCACGCTTGGCTGGCGGGTTGGCAACCGCATTTTTTTTTTTTTTGAGTTGTTGCATGCATCAGGAAGATGCTGCTGTCCATCACCTGTTTCAATTTTCCTCTGTTTCCTGGTACGACATATTGTATAAGATTAAGGATATAACGATTATTTATTATAACGATTAAGTACTTACTGATTTCTCCTGTTTCTTATTAACATTCGTCGGCGTGGCCACTGGCAACAGAGAGAACCAGTGTGCATCTGAGGCCGCGAGTAGAGACGCGGCCTTATCCCCAGTGCCGCCGGATAAAACCGGTTTAGTCCCAATGATACCGGTTAATTGTGCGTGATGTTGGATCAAACTTCCCAGGAGAGTCTAAAAAAACGTCAATTTAAGTAACAAAGACCGATAAAGGAACATACCAGGTAAGTCTAAAATAGTAGTTACTTGCGTTTCATATGATATGACGTAAAATTGATTATCAGAACATAGGCATTCTTTGCTTCTCATCATCTGCTCTTCATTTTTATAGTTTTGAAGTTAAGTTTTAAGTAAGTTTATTAAGTGGCCAAATTTAGTAAGTTTATTTTTCTGCTCATCTAAGTATGTAGTGTAGGTACTATGACGAAGCAATGTAACCGGAATATTAAATGATATCCTCCATATATGAAGTCTACGTGTCATCATGAAATGTAGAAATGATATCTAATTAGTTCAGTAATATTATATTATATTTATAGAAAAAGACACCATTCACGTGTCTCTACCTGGAACCACGTAACACGAACCCTACCTACGTCATAATTACTATATATAAATCTCCTTCAATTCAATAAAGAGAGAGAGTTGTTAAACTGCATTAGTGAGTTTAATTTCTTGCCTTGCTCCCCACATCGCAGTAGGTACTTCCCTCTTACTTACTTCTGCAACAAATAGCAGTGTGTACACCGGTCCGGTGCTCCGGTCTAAAAGATACCTTTATATATATACTATATATATATTTTATATTTTATATATTATTTTATATTTTATATATATTTATATATATTTATATATATAGATACCTTTTCTATACAGAAAGCCAGTGTAATTACAGGCTGTAAGGCATTCTATCTTAGTCCTCAGAGGAGACAGCACATGTGTCGCCTTCTTTATCTGAAGTTGGTTGCAAGTGTTCATGGGCTACAGTAGCCACTTACCAACAGGTGAACTTTGGATTCGTTCGTCATTTCGAATTTATTAAAAAAAAATTATCTTATAAAAATAATAACATCACCGCCTCTACAAAAACAACGACCGCATGACAGACTAACACCATTTCATTACGTACTAACAATAAATGAAACAAGTGATTTTCATTTATTGTTTACGTGGTAGAGCCACGCTGCAGCTATATTATGGTTTTAGCACGAAAGGGTTGGCTCGACCGGGGTAGGACCATGCACTCACAGAATACCAGCGTAAAACAACATCTCAATACTGCTGTGTTTCGTATGGTGAGTGTAGAAAACCGGAGACCCGTTTTACTATAAACGAGGTATTCCATCTTAGTCCTCAGGGTGACAACGCATCTGCATTTTGATTCTTAATCGAGGATAAATGTAGATGTCTATGGGCCGCAGCATCCACTTATCATCAGGTGAACTGTGTACTCGTTTGTCGCCCTTATTCTATAAAAAAAAAAATTTTTTAAATTTCGTACTAAGAAAATTAATACCTACCACGTTTTCATCACATCCGATCAACACAAGAAAGTTACTTAATAAAAACGTGGTAAAATTAGAGCTGGAATCAATAGAAGGACGTTTACAACTACCCTTTACCTACCCCAAGACTTACCTGTACTCGTTGCACGGATCGCTTCAAATTGGTCTGAACATATGGATAGAACACGTCGTAATCAAAAGGATCTATCTTCTGTCTTAGAAACTCGCAAATATCATGAGAGAACTCTATCGATATTTTGTTCTCCCGCGGCACCATCAGCATAGTTAGATGTCTAACGTCCATCAGCAACTGAAGTGCGCACCGCTGATTTATATCGCTCTCCTTCTCTCTTATGACTGTATTGTAATGTGTGAGTGTAACAGACGTAACTTTCTCTATGAAGGCAGTGTGGATCTCATGAGGTAACGTGTGCGGGACTACTTCGTCCAATATTCGACTAACCGCGTACAGATATTCCTGAAGTTTTAACGAAGGACCAGCGGGTACTTTTATAATGGATTCTATCGTGTTCCCTTCGTCGCCCTTTTCCTGTATCTGTATCACGTCCCATTGCTGTTGAACAAAACACAAGAACAATTTATAAATAGTACTAGCTGCTACACGACGCGTTGCAGCCGCAGAAGAAATATATGCGGAAATATCGTTTTAAATTTGGAACAAATATGTTGTTTAATTGGGAGTGATAAAACATTCATTGAAGTTGAATGATATATAACTTTCAAATAAATTTGTTAATTTATTAATTTATTTGTTAAGTTAATTGTAGAATAGAATAGAATACAATATTTTTTATTCAATATAGATTACTCCATAATACTTATTGAAAGTCATTTTTTTATTTACCACTGGTTCGGAAAATACCTCTGTCCTGGGAAGAACCAGCAAGAAACCCAACGGGACTTTTTTTTAAACATATTTCACTTTACAATTATTTTGTTTTTTTGTTTGTACAAATTTTAAATGAGTTTTAATAGAACCAGCATGGTGGCGATCACCTCATTCCAAGGGGTTTTTTTTTTCATTTATGTATTGACCCCTTGTGAAACCAAATAATTTTTTATGGAGTAATTTATTTTTATTAAAAAAAAACAATTGATCTAAAATTATCAAAATTTAAATAAATATCAAAAATTTTACTGAGAGTTGGTAGTACAGAAATAGATCTAAAATTAGTGGGGTCCAATGTACTACTAGATTTAAATAAAGGTATTACTTTACTATGTTTCATTAAATCAGGAAACACACCAGATTCGACACTAGTATTCAAAATAATAGCAAGATGAGGTGCACTTAAATATATTATGGACGCAATAACTGTAACGGAAATCTCCCATAAATCTTAGATTTTCTTTACATCAAGGGTTTTGAAAAATTTTACAATATCTTGTGGTAATACTTTTTCAAATTTAAATTCTTTTAAACAGGTATTAACATTCTGTTTGAGTAATGAATCGGCGACAGTTGGAGAACTATTCAATGAGTTTGTTATCGAAATAAGAATAACAGTAAAATATTTCTCAAACACCGTTGCGACTTCTTGATTTAGTCAATTCATTATTAATTTTCAATTGACAATTTGTGTTACGAGGTTTGTCTTTACCGGTTTCGCTATTAATTATACTCCACTTCATTTTAATTTTATTTTTAGCGGTCTTAATTTTGTTGCTAATATGTAAAGGTTTGGCTGTGGAGCACACTCTTTTAAACATTTTAGAATAATTTTTGACATATTCTCTAAAAGTATCGGAAAGATTATATGATCTTGCATGGTAAAGTTCATATAATCTTCGTCTGCTCTTATGAATTCCTAATGTCGTCCACTCATTAAATGCCTTGCGACTGTTATCCTTATATCCTTATTTAAATTGGAATTTAAATTGGAAGGCAAAATAATTGGTCGGTTGACATCGTCATTAGTAAATTACTGCATCACGCAACTAATATTAGCTACTTTTAGTTGAGACTAAAAATTTTAACTGTTTTCAGTTTCAAGTTAAATTTGAATTTTACTGTTCATCTTCATCATCATCATTACAGCCCTTCACAAGTCCACTGCTGAACATAGGCCTCCCGTAAAGAACGCCACAAAGCACGGTTCCGAGCCATCTGCGCCCATTGACTTCCTGCATGTATTACCAGGTCGTCATTCCATCTAGTGAGGGGACGTCCTACACTTCGCCTGCCGGTACGAGGCTGCCACTCGAGAACCTTTCTTCGCCATCGGTTGTCAGTTCTTCGAGCTATATGGCCGGCCCATTGCCACTTCAGCTTACTAATCCGTTGGGCTAAGTCGGTTACTCTGGTTCTACTGCTTTTTACTGTTCAAATATACAAATAAGACGTTTGTATATGACGTTAAGAAACTATGATATCATTTAATTAATTGTATTTTGATACAGTTTCAATAGAAGATTCCTTTTAAAAGCTCCAAAAAAGTATTTCAATGATAATGGCTTTCACAACTTTTTCTAACACCAGGGCGGCGCCACTTTTGAAATATTTGACAGATCTCATGGCGTGCAAGTTAAATTATTAGAAAAATGTAAATATTAACGTTTCTTTCTTATTGTGACATTAGTTATTTATTGTATTAATTAGATTAAAAATGGATAAACCATATTCTCTAAAATTACAAGATTTAAAAGAGTTCAAAACGTGTAAAATATTAAAGAGCACACCACTGAGGATTTTTTGTGTATTCATAAACTGGAAACTGAAAATCTTTTATTTAAAAGCAATTTTTCAATTATGATGGCAATGTCTGACCAATGTCTAACAAATAAGTTTACCTAAATACCAACTAGTGACATCTAGTGAGCGGAAAATTATTCAATTCAACTACCCTATTGACCATTGGGCCTCTGATTGAGTTGTCTTTAAACAGTTGATACCGTCATTCGACATTATAAGCCATTTTAATATAATAATTTAATTGTAATCAGGTTGACGATACACTTACCATCATCAAATAATCAACGTTGGCTTCCAAAGTGAACTCTTGTGGCAAACCTTTGACCAAATCTGTCACTTTATCCATCACGATGTCCAACCAATTGCCCCAACAATACTGACAGCTCTTTTTAAGAACAGCACAGATATCGTTCCAGCTTTTTATTGCGTTCTCGTCTACCGCGACGTCGTCGATGTACCGGTCTTCGGGGATATAGCACTTGCGTAGATTAGGCATAAGGTAGGTAATTGCTTGCGTGAATCGCGCAGTGTAGACTGCAGTGGTTTTTCGTTGTAGCTCTGTGGATTGGAGCATTGGTTCTTCGAAGCACGCTTTTATGTACTGGAGCATACTAGACGAATAAAAAATATAATTAAATTTATGTACTGCAGCATACTAGACGAATAAAAAATATAATTAAATTTTAATTAATGGATAAAAGTTTGGCACGGGCGTTTCTGTGAAGAGCAATTTTACACTCTAAAAACTATTTTCTCTATCGCTTGCCGTTGCTTTGAGATATATAACCGACCCCTAGCCACTTTATGCAGTTTTCCATTACAAGCCATTTTAATAATAATAACAATAACGCCTTTTATTCAGATCGAACTAGTATTCTATTGCCTAGGCCACACACATCGCGATAGAATTCCGGCGATAAAACTTCGCCTTCGGTCTACGGCGAAGGTGCCTGGCCATACTGCGCGTTGTAAAGTTTATCGATAGTTTATCGCGATAAACACACGCTAATCACAAAATGGACGCCGCGGTCGCTCTATATTATATGGCATCGAATAATTATTTTTTACTACGTTTTTGGCAACAGGGGACAGCTTTAGACGCCTGCATTATTTATTCCAAATGTCTCATCAAATTATTTATCTTCTCATTACTTCAAAAAATTGTCGCTGTCAAAAATACGTCACATATTCTAATTTAATTTTACACTTCCGCTACGTACGTCAGTGGGCCTGAAGTGTGGCCGCACAAGCGAAGCGCGCGCTTTATCTTTTCATCGCATTCATCGCGATAAAACGCTTTGATTTGCGAGAATTTACCTACAGCGAAGCGATGTGATTGCGATTGACTGCGATGTGACTTCGCAAGAAATGACGAAGTATTCGCGAATATGTGGCCACATATCCCTTGATAACGCGAATATTCACGTTATTGCGATATGTGTGACCGCGGCATATTGCATATAACATATAAACACTCACGCCTGTCACCCTGAGGGGTAGGCAGAGACTATGGACTTCCATTTGGCACGATCCTGACACACCTCTCTCGCCTCCTCCACATCCATATATCTACGCATACACGCTCGTCGGTTAAGGGTACTCCTAATCTGGCCTTTTTTCAATATATCGGCCAATTTGGTCGATAAATTTTCGCCTAGGGCGTCCTTCCCGACTCTGCCGTTCACCTCTGCCACATAAATTTGCTTTGTCACTCTTTCCTCATCCATTCTTTCTACCACCAAACCACCGAAGCATTCCTTTCTTAATCCTGGTCACAACATCATCTTGCAAACCACACTCTTCTCTTATCACACAATTTCTCACTCTGTCATTCAGATTCAACCCTAACATACTCCTTAATGACCGCATTTCTACAGCATTTATTCTACTCTCATGCTTCTTCTGCCACACCCAACTTTCACTACCATACATTAAAGTAGGGACTAACACAGCATTGTGAATTGCCATACGTACCTTTTGGGCACATTCTGACTTTCCACAACAGAGTGTAGAGCCCCATTTACTTTATTTCCTTACTCGTCGTTCTATATCCTTATCATATCTACCATCCCTGCTAAAAACACATCCCAAATACACAAACCCATCTACTTGCTCGACCAATTCCCCTTCTATTCTTATTTCACATATCGTTTTACATTCTTCTCTTTCAAAAACCATAACTTTCGTCATACTTGCGTTCACTTTCATTCCCGTTTCTTTTAATGAACTGTTCATTAATGTAACCATCATTTGCAACTCGGCCGCCGACGACGCGAGTATGACTTGATCATCGGCGTACAAAAGGCAATTGACGGTTAACTCACCCATTCTTAACCCGCATTCTTCAACTTTCAAATTCATATTGCATTTAAAAAATAAAAACTTAGTCTAGTCTAGTATTTGGTTCTTGCTTATTGTCTGCAGGTCTGTTTGCCTGTCGGCAAAGGCCTCCTCCGACCACAAGTTTTGGCCTTCAACAAGCCATTTTACAGTTAATAAAGTGCATGAGAACCTCTTTTTTTAACAATACTGATTCAACAACAACAAAATGTTTCTTGAATATAGGAATGGGCTTTAAACTTAATAATCCTTTGGGCTATGTAATAATCCTCGAGTGTTACGGATTTTATCTGCGAAGCAACTTTAACCATCACATTATGTTCACTACACACACCTTACACAAATAAGCATATGTTTATTCTAATAAAAAATATAAACAGCGTCACCCCTGTAATGCCCGAGCGAGTTGGTAGAGTCCAAAGAGCTGCAGCTTATCGGACCACATTACCCAAAAACTATGGGTCAAGATGGAAAATATTGAAACGATAGTTACATACTTTATCCAACTTTACTTTATTTTACTTAATACTTGACGGATCCATGGCGCAGTGGCTTGGCATTGAGTTGCGGCGCTGAGGGCCGCGGGTTCGAATCCCGCACGGACCAAGTATTTGTATGGCCAACAAATAATTGTTCTGGGTCTGAATGTTTGTCCTTGTGCAATATATGTTTAAATTAAACTGCCTCCACGATACAGGAAAAATCCTACCACACTCCCACACAACGTTTTTTTTAAATTAATTTAATAATTACTTATATCTTTCAAAAACAGATTTAATATTAACCTTTGTATATTTCTATCGGAAACATCTCTCAAATACTGTTCAATTTCAGCCCTATCGCCATATATCTGCTGACTGTCATCTTCTTCTTCGTACGAAAACAACTGTTTATTACTCGTACTGCTCTTCTTCTGATATAGGTATACCTGTAAATCTTCTAGAAGCTTCTGCAGTTCTTCGTCAAGACCTTGACAGAGTTTCTCAAGATTCGGTGTGAAACCACGATCTTGTCTTGCCATGCCTAAAACAGTAATACTTTTATCAACCTAAAATAATAATTAAAACAACGTCATCCAGACAGATTCGACACATTTCGGTCACGGCAGCCAGACTTAATGACTAGCCATCTAGGCAGGACAGAATTATAGTACAAAATATTAGGTTATCTTTGCTAGATGCCAAAATCCTCACTCTCCCAACGCTGCTTTATATTATTAATCTTGTAGAATTTGGAATTGGTACATTTAGATAAACTTCGAGTAAAAGGGTGTACACTTATAAGTAAAATTGGTATTTAGAGAAAATACTACTAAATACAGATATATAATGATTTCTTATATTTACGCGAACAATATACATTAAATGAAACTAATTTTACAGAGGCCAGGCCCGTGACCATGAGTGCTGTAAAGCACCCAAAACGTCGGGGATTAAAAAGTTAAAATTAAACGCGATGAAATCCGTAAAATTAGTTTTATTTAAATACTGATATATTTTCATCACCTTTGCTCCCTATAATAATTCTACATCTGAACAGATAGCTTTAAGCGACCTTCCCACAGATTATAACAAAATCACTTATGCATAAGTTAATTTGATACAATTATCTAAAACACAGCCGTTGACAGCATCAATAGTGCGAGATACCTTAACAAACGCCTGTTAAGTGTGGTGATTACATTTATAACAACAGTAGGCATATTAATCCAACGGTGAACTCTTGAAGACAAAATACAAAATTGAGAAACATCTATTATGCAACTTACACTCATACAGTTTTAATACAGAAAAAAAAAGTATAAAAGAAACAATGATAAAAATAAATAAGAGAACACAGAAATAAAATTATCCGATCACATAACAGATGTGGTGGTGCAATGGGCACTGACTCAACATGATGCTACCTGAAAATAAGAATGAGTAACTTACCTTTCATAAGGGAATTCATAACCTTAATCACTTCATTTCTGGATTCAATAACAGTTTCTCCAATGAGATCCTTCCACACAAACCAATTTATATCGGCCTCCTTCTCCAACTCGCTTTCTGACGATACTTTAGTGAGGTCAACCAATATCTGAGTTTTGAAAGCATCATACACTTTCAGCCAGCGATTATCGATTATAATCTTAACCTCAATGTTAGCAGAGGCTGGAAGTAGTGGCACCAGACATGAACTTCCGGTATGTCAAGAGAACTGCAAATTTCACTCCAATTCGGTGGCGTCTCTGTAATAAAATTTTAAGTATTAAATTCGGTTCTTTAACTAAAATACATGTATATTTCATATTAATACATTTTTACAATAAAATATGATTGTTGTGTCAAACCCCACTATGTATACCCCACTGTATACTAACTTTGAGATTCCGAACATGCTTTCCCAAGCCAAGTGCGAGTCGGACTCGCCCATGAAGGGTTCCGTACCATCTTAAAACACGTTTCTAGGAGGGGAGTTCCCTTTAATTTTTAATTTATTTTATTATTTGTTGTTATAGCGGCAACAGAAATACACATTCTGTGAAAATTTCAACTGTGACATACGGACGGACGGACGGACAGTGGAGGCTTAGTAATAGGGTGCCGTAGGTACAGAACCCTAAAAAGCATTTGGATTTGTATGTATACATTATGTGCAGGCACCATAATGTCTAAAGTAATTGATAACTTCCGGATAGTATTTGGAAATGTTCAGAAGAACATCATTTGGAGCAACAAGTTACCTATTTTAAATGCCTCTTCCCTTATCTCGTGTAGCACTTTAACTCTTGTTATGTTCTGAAGTAATGCTTTAACATTACACTCTATGTAAGATTTCACCCACACACTCCATTGTTGAACAGATTTCGATATATCTTCCTTTGCCAATGCTTGCACTTCCTTATTTGATGACAACCTATGACAAAATTTGATGATGATTCTATAAATTATTAATGTTATGTACATTCTTCTATGTCTCTAATTTATCATTTTCATGATAATGTTAATGATTTATTTCTATGAAATATGGTAAAAAACAGATGTTAGTAAGACACAAATTAGGTTCGGAGACTATTTTTGCCAAAATGGCGTGCAAAATTTACAAACTAAGCAGATACATTATACTTATTTTATAGATTATAAATCACAAATAAATGAAGAGTTTAGAGAACATACAGTAAAATAAAAATAACTGATTATACACTATATTACCATATTCAATATTCGGGGAATCTACATTAAAATGTAATATACATTACATTATAATATATATATACGTTTAATATTACATAAAAAAATTCTAATATCCATTTTAACAACTACCAGTATCTGAATAGCATAATATATATCTTTATACTCAATTTAATTCTTATAATTACCTATAGTTTGAAATAACTGAGGGTAGCAATTTCAATGAAACGGGATCACTGAAGTTCACTAAATCTAATAACGGATTGGAATCCTTTCGGTACAAATCTTTCAACATTTCCACAACTGCTCCTCCATCGTTATCTGAATTGATAAGTTAAGTATCAAAATTATTTAATGCAATATTATAATTTAAAATTAAAAATTTTGTACAACCGACTTCAATATAAATTATTAAGAATAACTCAAAAACTATTGGTCAGACCTTGATCAAATTTATATGGGAGCACATGAGAATCACCAGCTTTCAAATAAAAAAAATATCATCGAAATCGGTTCACCCAGAAAAAAGTTATAAGGTAATACACATAAAAAACACAGTCAAATTGAGTACCTCCTCCTTTTTGAAGTCGGTAGAAAAATTTTCTTCTGATTTCTTTTTAAATCAGAAAAGTGAAAAGTAGCAGAAAGTAGAAAAGTGTTTATATTTAACCATTATTCCATGGAATACTACACTGAAGGATTTAACATTTACGTTACATGGAATTAGGTGGTGGGACTCCTTCTCTGACGAGTAGTCTATTCGGGTAAATCCCACCTTCTTACCTATTTCTGCCGCCAAGCAGCAGTGCTTGCAAAGCTGTGTTCGTCTTAAGAATATTGAAAGCTAGCATAATCACAGGCTGTAAAGCATTCCATCCTAGTCCTCAGTGGTGACAATGCATCTGTAGTGTGAAGTTGTTACTAGGCTGCAGTAACCACATACCATCAGGTGGGCTATTAATTCAATTGTCACTTCAATTTTATAATAAACACTGAGTTATAGAATTATAAAGGAATATATTATATGAAAAATATATCCCTAAATATAGCATTAATTTTTCATAATTATGAATGTAAAAAATCCCAAAATTACTCACTTACAAAACAGGCATATACCAAGACAACAGTCTTTAACACAATTTTTACTCCATTTACAATCTTCTTTTTTATCTGTGCTTTGACATCTCCATCTAAGATCTGTGCTAGATCAAACTGCAGTGTAGATTTAAGACTACTGTCACTGTGCAAGCCAATTAAGGTATTTAAAAGTTCAACCATAGTCTGAGAATCCAACAGATACAGGCTAACTAGACATGAGCAAGCCACCTAAAACAAATTAAACGTAAAAATGTCTTGAGAAGGTTTTGTAGATTTTAAATATCTTTATACGTCACAGTCAAAACTCATAACCGGTCAAAACCACTTTTGACTGCAAAAATCAGACAAAAATGATTTTGACCGATGCCCTTAGTCAAAAATCAGTTAAAAGTGGTATTAACAAACGTCCTTAGTCAAAACTACTTTTGCCTGATTTTTTACAGTCTAAAGTGGTTTTCACCGGTTATGAGTTTTGACTGCAACATATATAATTCTTCTGTACTGCATTGATTTTGATGACATTTTTTGCATGTGTTTGAGTGGATCCCTGAATGGTTTAGATTCACAATTGGACCCCTTAGGTGGCACTGTTATCGAGATCAAGAAATCAACCATGTGAAGCCGGAGCGAATCGCTAGTAGAATATATAATTGAGTTATCTTCCATATTTAAAAATATTTTTTCAAAAACGAAGAGGCATTCCATACCCAGTAATATGGCTTTGAAAGGCTGTTTAAGAATAGTACATTTAGTATTTTTTTCATATCGCACTGAATTAAGACACCCTTTTTCATTCTGCAAAGAACAATAGCAGTGATACCCGGCTTTGCTGAATTAAATATTATGTAATTTTATATTACTAGTGAGTAGGGTCACCGTGTAGTGGCATCAGAATTCATATACATATATCATATCATCCCGTGGATGTCACAAGCGACGAAACATGGAAACTGGAACAGGAGATGGACAACAACAAAAAAGTGATGAACATGTAGCAACTAAAGCACCCTATGCAGCCAATTTTGGGGGTGGCCTATGTTCAGTAGTGGACCCTTAACAGGCTATAATGGATGAATATAATGTATATATCGGAAATATATGACATACATATGTATTTTCTATATATACACATATGTATGTGAATGTGTGTGTTGCACGCGAGCGTGCGTGCGTGCGTGTGTGCATACGTGCGTCTGTGAGAGTGCGTGTGCAAGAGCGTGTTGGTGTGCGTGAGCGTGTGTATGTGTGTGTTAGTATTATTCTTCAATTCTCTTATTTTGCATGAAGACAATATTTACCTGAACACTGATATCAACATCTTGCAGTTTCTCACGGCACACATTAATAATTGTCTGACTAAAGTTGGAAATAGAAATCCATTGTTGTTGCACAATCCTCTGCAATGATTGCATGCCTGGCTTAATATTTTTGCCACCAATTTGTAATTGCAATCCTGAAAATATTGAGATTTAAATATTAGGCAATTCCTCAGAAGCTGTAATACCATAATTATAGCAATAAATATTTAAATGCACAATGCAAGAAACATTAAACATAAATTAAATGCATGCATCACTCCTCCAATAGATCTCAGTTTCTTGACAGTTCTTCTCTGAGGTTTTCATTGTAGACTTTAATCTTCATAAGAGCTTTAAACAAGTGTCAAAGATATTATGTTTAGATGTTTGTTGCTCAATCATGAATAAAGGTCTCAGTAGATCTATTTCATCTGCTGATGCCTTGTTTAGAGGCGAAACACATGTCGTGTTATCGACGGTGGTGTATTTCCTAGTGTAGGTGTGGTTTATTACGCAGATCTTAGCTGAATAATTTTTAACATCTTCAATATCATGAATTTTCGCAAAGTAGCACCTGATCCTATTAATCATGCCTAAAGGTTTAGACAGATTTAATTGAAATTTGGCAGAGAGGTGGATTAAGTTATGGAATAGGACTTATCACATTAAAGCAATGAAACAAAATTTTTAATAATTACTACCTCTACACTACATACATATTTTTGATAAGATAGCACTGAATTATTTTACCTGTGTTAACATGACGAGCCATTATAAACAACTGTGATCCCTTCACAAAATCATCACATTCAATGCATTTCCATATTTTCTCTGGTATTTCCATTAGCAATTTAACTTGCACTGCTATAGCATGTACTGGGTTTGAGTTTAATTGGAAGCTGTAAAACAGTGAACGAAATAGGTTAAGTCAAAACTAAGTAGGAAAATGTTCCATAAATAACAAGTGGTAAAATCAAAAATTTTGTACAACCAGCTTCAATATAAATTATTATGGATAATTCAAAAACTACTGAAACTGGTGCTTCTCAAAATTTTTTCCAGACCTTGAAAAAATTTGAGAAGCACCAGTTTCCAAATAAAAAAAGAATCATCAAAATCGATTCACCTAGAAAAAAGTTATGAGGTACAACAACACATAAAAAAATACAGTCGAATTGAGTACCTCCTTTTTGAAGTTGGTTAAAAATGAGCACTTCAGCAATAGTGTTAATACACACTATTTTATTACGACTTACCTATTTATGCTGCCAAATAGCAATGCTTGCACTGCTGTGAGGCATCCATCTTAGTCCTCGGAGGTGGCAATGCATCCATAGCCTTGTTTGTTTGAAGTTGCCTGCTGGTATCCAAGGACTGCAGTAGCCACTTACCATCAGGTAGATTGTAAGTCCATTTGTCACTTCAGTTTTATAAAACAAAACATACTAATATTCCCTTTTATAATTCACATAAGTTATAATTTTTAAATAACAATCACAATTCATAATTACGTAAAAAATCACCTCTGTACATGTTGATCCTGCACTTTAAATCCGACTAAATGTGTGTTGTGCAAACTTTTGCATGCTACCATCATCTCATGGATGTGATTCAAGGTGCTTGCTGTTGTTACTTTCATTTCTTCAATTGTATCTGCAGCCTGAATCAAATCTCTATATCTTTCTCTATAAAAAGGCAAAAGAGAGGCAACAGAGACATTAATGTAAAATGTAAATAATGCAAGTTTAAAAAAAATGTAATATCACATAAATTACTTAACACCAATTGTAAACCAATATAAAATGCTTACTTGATGAAAATACTAAGCAAAGTATAAAGCTATGCACCTATTAATTTCCCTTAGTTTTACCATGGATATGTTAGTTTTTTTTTTTAATAACATGCTTAGGTGTACAGGATAACATTATTAGGAAACCTGCATGTCAAAGAAATTAAAAAAGAAAGACAGAAATGGGAGGAGACATATGCGCCATTGTTGGGACCTGTGCATGTATAAATGACAATAATTTTATTTTCGGGATGAGCGCAAGACTTTCGTCGCTTGTAAAGTTAGAGCTACTAAGTTGTCAGAGAGGAAGGGTCACTAGATTTAGCATCGTCCTACCTGTACCCATGTATACATGCTGTTACTTCACCTTTTTACTAGCAAAACGATACTGCTCGTAATATTTAAAGGGTTTAAAATACATAATTTATTAAATGATCGCTTAAGTTTTTGCAGTTCATATTATCTTCTATATCTAATAATACAGTATAGAGACAACATACCCCACCATAGCCCGCAATTCCTCTCTTTTTCGCTCGATTTCATACTGCAACTTCTTTTGAACTTGATCTATTTCGTTAATGGAATGTGTTTGGAATAAATCTTCCGGTACTATATCAAGCAAGTTCGGTTGAGACATTTTTGTATATTTAAAACTTTGATAAATATTTATTTTTTATTATTAAAACAATGAATATAATGCAGATATGCTATTTTTTAATAATTTTATTCTCATATTTACGTCAACAATCAACACATAAAATGTCAGTGTCAAAATAACAATGTTGTTGTTGTTTTTATTATTCGCTCGAGAGAGCAGGCAAAGGAACTAAGCCATACAGCCTTGTCTTTTTTATTCAGACAATGACACTGACACGTATCTTAATTTTTAAAAGTAAAAGAAAAAGGATCTGCGCCCATACAACCTCACGTCACATTGCGAAGAAAATCGATGATTATGGTATCTCAAAATATCGAGACAGACACAATTTCTTCAGTTGTCATCACAATCCAAGCACCTATTTCATTGTTTTTACCAATAGTTTATATTCGCAGACATTTGATACACAAAATCGCATTAATTTTATGTATCAAAAACTACTAAATTCTAATATTACAAGAAGCAATCCGACAGCTATCAAATCATCGCCAAAACTTTCAACATAGATTATATTTAACGTAGTGATTATATTCTCTTTGGATTATATACTAATATACTGAACTCTTGACCTGAGTACTCTGTGTTCCCGACAGATTAAGAACGGTGCTGTGACTTTTTTTCTTTGATAATGTACTCGTACAGTTTTACTTTTACTTTTACTGTATCAAGTAATAGGAAATTGTCCTATTATTAACAATTTATCCAAAAAATTGCAGCCAATAAAATGTATACGCATAATATTGCGGAGTTAGAACAGTCGACGACGACAGTATCTCAAGTTGTTAACACTTGTTTCGTGGTTTCCATAGTTCACAGCAGACAATTATTATACAAAACCGTATCAATTTTACATTATCACAATTCACTTCAAAAAATTATTTATACGATAAAACAGTACGAACAATCCAGCAGTGGTTAAGTTCTCGCCAAAATTCCTTTTAGTGACTATAAAAATAATAAAAAATTTGAAGAAAATAAATATTAAAAAGAATAGGAATAAATGATTTTTATTAATGTTTTAATAGTGTAAATATAGGTCTGTGTTTAGACTAGATATACGAGTACATATTTGCAGGGTTTTATATATAATAGCGCAGTACTGAAAAAATGATAGTTACAGAAGATGGGCAGCAGCGTATTCATAATAACAACTGAAAATAACGTTGCAACTGTGGCAAAATCCCCTTATGAGGCAATCTGTAGGGGAGGCCAATGTTTAGTTGTGCACACGTAGTGATTATATTATACCCTTTGCACTACACTTTGATAGGATATAATGAATAAATGAATTAATGTATAATCATTAACTTAACTAAAACTGCGTAAGGATTTGACGGCCCGCACGTTAGAATGGCGCCACTGATGTGGTCCTAAAATGGTTTTCCTTAAATCGAAGTGAATTAGTCGCACGCTTGGCTGCACAGAACACTAACTCATGGATCGGCTGTCGCGGTGACGGTCGTAAATTGTATTAGAAAATATTTTCACATGATAAAGCCACGCTTAAGTGGTAGACGCTGTAGCTATATTATAGTTGTAACACGAATGAGGCGGCTCGACCGGGGTAGAACCACGCTCTCAGAATACCAGCGTAAATTAGTGTTTCGTGTGGTGAGTATTGAGAATCAGAAACCCTTTTTACTGAAAACGAGGCATTCCATCTTAGTCCTCAGGGGTGTCGTATTAGTCTTAGTCCTCAACGCATCTGAATTTGATTCTTTATTAAGGATAAATGAAGATATCAATGGGCCAGCCACAGTATCCACTTAAATACCATCAGCTGGATTGTGTGCTCGTTTGTCACTGTTAACACACTAACGCCCTCCTCACAATTCAGTCAATTACATTGACGTCACATTTTGCTAAATTAACTACAATTCGTTAACTTCAAAATTTTAATTTTACACTACCCGTCCAGAGTTCAATCGAATTGTACATTTCTAAACAGAATACACGTATGTTATTAAATTTAAAATGAAGAAAATCATTGAAGGTCGTTCCCTGTACCCTGCACAAGAATTAATTTACATGCAAACAGTCACCCTTATTCTATAAAAATAGAAAAAATTCCAAGATTTGACGAAAACGGAATTGAACTATGATAAAAAGCACACAAAAGAAAACATTTTATAACACCGGGAATTCAAAATAGAAGAAGGGGCAAACGAGCATGCATTGCCGGCCTTTTAAAAACGAGTAAGCCCGTTCCTTGAAGGTCCCTAAGTCGTATCGGCCAGGAAAATCGCCGAGTAACGATAATAAAGGAAAATGTAAATGTAAAATATTTTTTATTATAAATAATCCAAACAATAATGTACTGTAATTTATCTATTTTTTATTTCATTTTCAAAGAAAAGCAATAATTAATAATAATAATAATAACTTTATTGTAGGCCATAAACAAAAATAATGGAATTGTGTTTCTTAACAGTGGTAGAGCCACGCGGCAGCTTTTGCTGTCGCACGCATGGGCCGGCTTGAACCGGGGTGGTACCACGACCTCACAGAATACCAGCGTGAAGTAGAGGTTTACCTCTGCATTTCACTTGGTAAGTGCAGGTGGCCCAATCCCCCCCCCTTAACATCATCATCATCATCATCATCATTACAGCCCTTCACAGGTCCACTGCTGAACATAGGCCTCCCCCAAGGAATGCCACAAAGCACGGTCCTGAGCCACCAGGTCGTCACTCCATCTAGTGGGGGGACGCCCTATACTTCGTCCGCCGATACGAGGCCGCCACTCGAGAACCTTTTTTCCCCATCGGTTGTAGGTTCTTCGAGCTATATGGCCGGCCCATTGCCATTGCCATTTTTATAAAAAAAAAAGATGTGCCGTAATTTCCCGAACGCTGCCCAACCGAGTTGAATCCGTCGATTGACCTCTCGGTCGAAGTTAGACTTACCTAGTCGGACTATTTGTCCCAGTTAAACATATTCAACAACAACTTCGAGCTTAGTGCTCCCAACAACTACCGGCATAGGTGTGACATGGACATTAAACATAATCTTTGTTTTGTCCATGTTCATTTTAAGACCTATCCGTTGGGAGACACTATTGAGGTCATTGAGCATAGTGCTAAGGTCCTCCAGCGATTCTGCCATAAGGACTATATCGTCGGCAAATCGAAGGTGAGTGATGTATTCGCCATTGATGTTAATACTTATCCTTTCCAGTCCAGTAGCTTGAAAACGTCTTCCAATGCAGCGGTGAAGAGTTTCGGGGATATAACGTCACCCTGTCTTACACCTCTCTGCATTTGGATAGGTTTCGTACTCCGATTCTGTACTCGGATAGCCATCGTAGCCCTACTGTACAAACACTTCAGCACTTCGATATACCGACAGTCAACTTGGCATAGCAGAATGGACTGTAGCACCGGCCAAATTTCGACGGAATCAAACGCTTTCTCATAGTCAACATACGCAAGGCAAAGTGGCAGATTGTACTCTTCGGTCTTCTGCACAATTTGCCGAAGGGTGTTTATGTGGTCTATAAAGCCTTTTCGGAAACCGGCTTGTTTGGGAGGCTGGAAGTCGTCGAATCTGCGTGCGAAACGATTCGTAATGACTCTCGAAAACAGCACGTAGACGCGGCTCAGAAGGGAAATCGGTCTGTAGTTCTTCAAGAAATGCGATAACGCTCTCTTGAACAACTACAGACCGATTTCCAAGACCACCGCACTTCTGCTTCACGCCTCCGGAGTAGTGCCACCATGGAGGACGGAATTAAAGAGCTTCTGAAGGACTTCAAGTACCGGTTTTTCACCCGCTTTCAGAAGCACCGCTGTAATTCCATCCTCACCTGGGGCCTTGCCGTTTTTAAGGTGCTGGAGAGCCATTCTAATCTCGCTCAGACTGACGTCCGGGATATCTTCGGAATAGTGTCGGATAAGACTCGCTCTTGGATCGTTACTCACACTTGCGTGTGGCTCCAACGATGACGTGTACAGCTGCTCATAGAACCTCTCAATCTCACTCAAAATCTCAGGTGTCCCGGAAACGATGCTGCCACACTCGGTCTTCAGCTTTGACAGTTGGCTCTTTCTGGCAGACAGATCTCTGGCAAAGACTTTGGAGCCCTGGTTCCTCTCGATCGCTTCTTCAATACAAGCTGTATTGAAGTTGAGTAAGTCCCGCCGCATGCATTTGGAAATCTGTCTGTTCAGTTGCCTGTATTCTGTCAAATCTGTTGAAGACTGCAACTTCATTTCCCGTCTAACAACCATGAGATTAAGAGTGTGATCGGAGAGTTTTTGTGTTCTTCTGCGATGGGTCTTACAGAACTTAGCTCCGACCGCATGGACAGTTTCCACGAGCTTATCATTTATATCGTCCACTTCATTGCAGTCTTCTAGGCACTGAAGGCGGTTTTTTTAACTCGAGCTGAAAGATTTCGGGACTTTGGACTAGAGCACGAGGGGGATGGAGCGTTGACTTCATTAGACGAGACCTCTCCAACTTAACGTTTAGGTTCAGTGTGCCTCTAACCATTCGGTGATCGCTGCCGGTTTTCACCCTCGCGATCACTGAGACATCACTGAACAGTTGTCGTCTGGTCGTCATAATGAAGTCAATCTCATTTTTTGTCGAACCGTCGGGGCTCGACCAGGTCAATTTCCTGTGGGGCCGCTTCTGGATGAAACAGTTCATCATAAAGAGTCCCCTCTTTCTCCATGAAGTCAGCCAGCTGCTGGCCCCTTAGGTTCCGTTGCCCTATTCAGAATTTCCCTACTTTCAGCTCACCGTTCTCTCTTGTGCCTAGTTTTGGGTTGAAGTCTCCCATTAACACAGTATAGTGGGTTTTGGAGGAATGCATGGCTCTAGAGATATCCTCATACATTTCCTCCACCTCCTCATCGGGGTGTGCCGAGGTTGGTGCGTAAACCTGTATGACTTTCAGCGAATACCGTTTGGTTATTCTGAGTATAAGGTACGCAACCCTCGTCGACACACTCCCTATCTTTACAACGTTGTTAACGAGAGACTTGTGGACGATAAATCCGACACCTCCTTGGGACAGATGGTCGCCCTCCCGGTGATAGAACAAGTTGCCGGATTCGAGGATTACCGAGTCCTCCCCCTCTCTTCGGACCTCGGATAATCCTATAATATTCCAGCGCAACTTGTCTATCTCTTCTTCCAGCTTCAGGATCTTCTCGTCAGTCCCCAGGGTGCGTGCGTTATAAGTTGCCAGGTCGAGTCGTCGTAGGTGGCAACCGAACCTCCACCGGAGATTCTTAGCACCCCCTGCCCCCCTTAACATGGTAGCAGAATCAAATGAAAAAACTACTGACATCCACTACCAAGCTATCCTACTCTTCCCGGGCGTGGGAGCTCAGGCTGCCCCGCGTATTCTTGGGAGGGGGGGAGGGTGCGAAATTCCGCCTGCAACTAAAACTGCTCGGGGAGCAATAAGAGCAAGGCGACCACTGTCACGCTATCCATGAATCTTTGCAACATCAGGTACTTCATTCCAAACTTAACGCTGACCACTACCTCCTAGAGACGGCAAAGCCGGCCTTGCTCTTTTTAACCGAGACTCTAGATGTACTCTCCGGCTGATACTTCATATCTCTCCTACCCGGGGTACAAATTAGAACACTCCTTTGTGCCCCGGACTGGAGTTTGCGTATACGTCAGAGAGGACATCTGTTTTCGACGCCTCGGCAGTCTTGAAGGTACGGACCTGTCCATCCTATAGCTGCGCGTAGACAGCGACGACCATCCCCGCGTCTACGGGTGCCTCTATAGGTCCCATAGCGGTAATGCCAAAACAGACCAACTCATCGACTACGTCCAAATGGCTACAGATTCCTTGGTACAGCAGATCCCATCCGCAGAGATCGTGATCCTTGGCGATTTTAACGCCCACCACGCTGAATAGCTCGATTCACGTTTAACCGATCATGCGGGGAGATCTGTTTATAACTTTGCCTTGGCATATGGTCTTACACAGCTGGTTACTTCGCCTACGCGGATTTCAGATGTGGACGATCAAGCACCTTCTCCGTAGGACCTTCTGCTGACCTCTCATCCGGACGGATATCAGGTTTCCGTCGACGCCCCTTTAGGCTCGTTTGACTATTGTCTTGTCCGGAGTGTGGTGCCACTCACACTAACGTTGCGGTTGCATTCTGCAGGCTGCCGCCGTGTTTGGCACTATAGGTCGGCCGATTGGTATAGCTCCTTCCTATGGCCTTCCCAAGAAATAGTAGGTCGTAGTAGACGGTGCATGCTCTGATTACAAGCCTATCAACGAATGCAAAATGCTATCACCAACGCTGTTTCTTCTGCATATCAATGATATGTTACAAACTGGTAACATTCACTGCTATGCAGACGACAGCACTGGTGATGCCTTATATACCGGCCGTGCCAATATTACTCGGGAAAACGTCACCGAGTACCGGGACAAACTTGTTTCTGAAGTCGAGTCTTTGCTGAACAAAGTCTCGGATTGGGGGCGACTAAATCTAGTCCAGTTCAATTCCCAGAAGACACAAGTTTGCGCGTTTACCGCTAAAAAGAACCCCTTTGTCTTATCTCCTGTTTCAAGGCACTCCCCTTGCTGCCTCAGCTAGCATCGGAATCCTCGTCGTCGACATATCGAATAGTGCGCAGTTTCGTGGTCACTTGAAAGGGAAGACCAAATTGGCCTCTAAAAAGCTTGGCCTGCTCAGCAGAGCGAGACAGTATTTCATGCCGACACATCGCTTGCAACTTTACAAAGCGCAAGTTCGGCCTCATCCCAGTGCCAGATCCACTTGATCGCATCCAGCGCAGAGCGGTTCGAATCGTCGACGACCGAGTTCTTTCTGACCGGCTCGATTTTTTTTATATAGGAGGGGCAAACGAGCATGCGGCTCACCTGATGGTAAGTGATTACCGCCGCCCGCGAACAACTGCAACACCAGGGAATTGCAGATGCGTTGCCGGCCTTTTAAAAAGGAGTAGGCTCTTTTCTTGAAGGTCCCTAAGTCGTATCGGTCCGGAAAAATCGCTGGTGGTAATCTATTCCACAAGGAAGTTGTGCGAGGAAGAAAACTTCTTCTAAATCGCACAGTGGTGGACCGCCAATCATCCAGATGGTATGGATGGTATCTCGAGTTCTGTCGCGATGTGCGATGGTGAAATTGAGCGGCTGGAATTAGTCCGAACAATTCCTCAGTGCACTCCCGTGGTAAATGCGATAAAATACGCAAAGAGATGCAACATCTCTACGCGGTGCCAGTGAGTCAAGCCGATCGGACAGAACTCGGTCGTCGACGATTCGAGCTGCTCTGCGCTGGATGCGGTCAAGTGGAAGGAGCTGGCACTGGGGAGCCCTGCCCAGAGATGGGAACAGTATTCCATGTGGGGCCGAACTTGCGCCTTGTAAAGTTGCAAGCGGTGTGCCGGCATGAAATACTGTCCCGCTCTGCTGAGCACGCCAAGCTTCTTAGAGGCCAATTTGGCCTTCTCTTCAAGTGACCACGAAACTGCATCACTCGATATGTCGACACCGAGGATTCCGATACTGGCTGAGGCAACAAAGTGCCTTGAAACTGAAGCGATACGACAAAGGGTTCTTTTTAGCGGTAAACGCGCAAACTTGTGTCTTCTGGGATTGAACTGGACTAGATTTAGTCGCCCCCAGTCTGAGACTTTGTTCAACAAAGTCTCGACTTCAGACACAAGTTTGTTCCGGTACTCAGTGACGTTTTCCCGAGAAATATTGGCACGGCCGGTGTATAAAGCATCACCAGTGCTGTCGTCTGCATAGCAATGAATGTTACCAGTTTGCAACATATCATTGATATGCAGAAGAAACAGCGTTGGTGATAGCACGCAGCCTTGTGGAACACCAGCGTTAATGGGCTTGTAATCGGAGCATGCACCGTCTACTACGACCTTAATGCTCCGATCTGCAAGAAAACTAGTGATCCAATTGCACAATTTCTCGGGAAGCCCATAGGAAGGGAGCTTCGAAAGAAGCGCTTTGTGCCAAACCCGATCGAAGGCCTTCGCTACGTCCAAACTAACGGCCAACGCCTCTCCCTTGACCTCTGCCTCCGCCCATCTATGAGTTAGGTAACCTAGAAGATCACCAGCTGAGCGACCTCGACGGAAACCGTACTGGCGGTCACTAATCAGCTGGTGATCCTCAAGGTACCGCATGAGCTGGCAGTTGATAACAGTTTCCATTACTTTGGAGAACATGGAGGTGATAGCGATAGGCCTGTAGTTGGACGGATCTGAGCGGTCGCCTTTTTAGGATCAGGTGCACCAAAGCTGCCTTCCATGAGTTCGGGACTACGCCTAAGAAGTAGGAGTACCGGAAAGACGCGTTAAAACCGGTGCCAACTCCGGAGCACGTCTTCAGCACAATATGTGGACTCCATCAGGCCCACTCGACTTGTTGACGTCCAGGAGAGAAGTGCTTACGCACAGAGCGCTGTGTGAACAGCACTTCCGCATGGAGCACTCACACCGCGGGATGGTAGGCGGTATGTTCCCCGTCATCAAGAGTCGAGTTGGAAGCAAAAAGAGAGCCTAGCAGATCGGCTTTCTCCTTTGCGTCATGAGCCAGTGAGTCGTTCACCCTGTGCAGAGATGGCAGATATGGCTGACAGAAGTTCCCTTGGACAGCCTTGGCGAGAGACCAGAATGCACGTGTTCCCGAAGGGAGGCGAACTAGTTTCTCGCCAATTCTGCCGATGCTCTGACTTTGCCTTGGCAATGACACTTTTGAAGGACCTGGAGGCGGAATTATACTTCTTTTAAGAGCGCTAGTGTTTACATCCCGGACGTTGATGCGTCAGCCCAGGCCCGGTAACACTCCTGCTTATAGCGTGATGCAACTTTACAGGAGCGACCAAACCATGGCTGAGATCTGCCTCCGATAGGCACCACAGATGATGGAATAAATAATTCCATTCCTGAAGTACCACATCAGTGACAGAATCAGCAACAACGTTGGGATCATCCGGCGAGAAGCAAACCCGCCCCAAGGATAGGATGCAAAAGACCGCATCCCATCCCAATCGGCTGACCTATAGTGCCAAACACGGCGGCGAGCTGCAGATCGCAACTGCGATGGGAGCGTGAGTGGCACCGTGCTCCGGATCAGACAATGGTCCGAAGAGCCAAGAGGGCATCGACGGAGACCTGATATCCGTCCGGATGAGAGGTCAGCAGAAGGTCCAACAGGAAGGTACATGGTCTTCCACATCTGGGATCCGCGTAGGCGAAGTAACCAGTTGTGTCAGACCATATGCCAAAACGAAGTCATAAACAGATCTACCCGCATGATCGGTTAAACGGGAACCAAGCCATTCAGCGTGGGGGCGTTAAAATCACCGAGCATCACGATCTCTGCGGAAGGGACCTGTTGTAGCACGGGTCTGCAGCCATTTGGACGTGGTCGATGAGTCGGTCTGTGTCGGCATTACCGCTATGGGACCTATAGAGGCACCCGTAGACGCGAGGATGGTCGTCGCTGTCTACGCGCAGCCATAGGATGGACAGGTCCGTACCTTCAAGACTGCCGAGGCGTCGATAACAGATGTCTCTCTGACGTACACGCAAACTCCAGCCCGGGGCACAAAGGTGTTCAATTTGTACCCCGGGCAGGAGAGATACGAAGTATCAGCCGGAGAGGACACCTGTGTCTCGGTTAGAAAGAGCAAGGCTGGCTTTGCCGTCTCCAGATGGTAGTGGACGGCGTTAAGGTTTGAATGAAGTCCCTGATATTGCAGAAATCCACGGAAAGCGTAGCAGGGTTGCCTTTGTCTTTTGCTCCGCTTGCGCCGAGCAGGTTTCGTCTTGAGCGGAATTTCGCCCCCAGAATACGCGGGGCAGCCGGAGCACCCACACTCAGAAAAAGTAGGGTAGCATGGGCGTGGATGCTCAGCGAGGGATACTCCAGGGATGCTGGTACCCTCCTGGGGTAGTCTTGTAGTCTTTCTGTTTAATTCCTACCATGTTGATTGGGGATTGGGCCTCCGGCCACCTGCACTCACCAGGCGAAATGCAGAAGTAAACCTCTACTTCACGCTGGTATTCTGTGAGGTCGTGGTACCACCCTGGTTTGAGCCGGCCCATCCATGCGACAGCAAAAGCTGCCGCGTGGCTCTCCCACTGTTTAAAATTCACTGGCGCTGCGTAGGGATGTTGCATCCCTTTGCATTTTCTATCGCATCTACCACGGGGAGTCATCTACCCTGAGGTGTTCGGATTAATTCCAGCCGCCAAATTTCACGAACGCACATCGCGTCAAAATTCACGATACCATCCTCACCATCTGGATGCTTGGCGGTCCACCACTGTGCGTTTTACTAGGAGTTTTCTTCCTCGTACAAATTCTCTGTGGAATTGTTTACCACCATTTTTCCGGACCGATACGACTTAGGGACCTTCAAGAAAAGTGCTTACACCTTTCTAAAAGGCCGGCAACGCACCTGCAATTCCCCTGGTGTTGCGGTTGTTCATGGGCGGCGGTAGCACAGAACATATATAACCCTAAAGGGGCAGTAGTCACTTACCATCAGGTGAGCCGCATGCTCGTTTGCCCCCTGTTCTATAAAAAAAAATAAGTGTACAATGGGCGACCTTATCTCTTCCAGGCAACCTTTATGTAGGTATAACGTTTTTATTTACACAAAAAACCTATTTTACTTACATTGCTTTTTTGCATTGAGACGTGGTAGCTCAGATGGTTAGCGCTCGCTGTAAATGTCACAGTACGCGAGCAACCCGGGTTTGATCCCCGCGGGCACCAATGAAATTGTTAATTGCAATTTTAAGTGCTAATTTACCATGTGCTCGGCGGTGAAGGAAAACATCGTGAGGAAACCGGCATGTCTGAGAAATAAGAAAAAAAATTCGAAGACGTGAAGTTCGCCAACACGCATTAGGGCAGCGCAGCGCGGCGGACATTTCCGTGTCCTAAAACCCTCTCAGAAATGAGGGGAGGCCTGTGTATACATTTATGCACGTATATAATTCATGTGTGTATACGTGTATAGGCTATAACTTTAACTGTAACATTGCTTATAATCTTTATCTGGAAAAAGAGTTTTGTTTTCTTCAACCTCTGTTACTCTTACAAGGTTAAGTCTTTTAGACAGCCCACACCAATCACGTCATAGCTGTTAATAATGGTTTTCTAGTACGAAAAACACGTTAAGCGAAATTACGGAAGACCGTATCTTGATTTCCGACATATCTTCATGATGTGAAGAGGGGAATCGATCACGAAAATTTCTACGGAACTCTTCCCACAAAAGTTCTATTGGGTTGAAATCAGGATTCGATCGAGATTTATTAACTTTGGTTCGTATTTCTGGCGCTGTTAACCGTCTATTCAGGTTCCTTAGAGAAAGCACAGAGATAATAAGCATTTCATCTTCATCCTTAAGTAAAATGTATTGTAGCCTCAAATGGCTGCAGAGGTCACATGTATCAACTGTTGTTATGCAACCCACTTTATACTTAACTTTTTAAATACACTTTACTCCGTACTTTTTAATATATGTATTTATAATTCGCGGACAGTGCTTTGTGACATTCCTTGAGGGAGGCCTATGTTCAGCAGTGGACTTGTGAAGAGCTGTAATAATGATGATGATGAAATATATATTTTTATTAGGTTTTAAAAACGTAAATACTGTATCCTGATTTTAAAAACCAATAGAAATTAAGATACTCTTTTCAGTTCAATAAAGTATGTATATTTTTTGTAGGGTCAATGTGGAATTAAAATGAAAATATCTGGACGGAAACTGATTCAATTTGTAATGTTTTATAAAAGAAATAATACATTTTGGCGACATATTACAAAATATAACGAATTTAACAAAACAACTATAGTCTTCATTCTTCATAGTCATAAATTTTCGCGATACGAGGACCTAATAATGTAAGACATTTTATATTCGATTAAAAAAACAAAACAGCTTTAAAATTTACATTTATATAGAACTATTATCCTTTTAACCAAATCCGTAGTATTTGGTTAGACCTTTTCATACATACAATGTAGCAAAACTATTTCAACGCATTTAGCATCTTACAAATTTAACATAAAACTAAAAATTGAATGCACCTGAGACAAATAATATTGAATTGGTGCAACAATCTTCTGGTAATGATTTATGAATAAGATATGTAGATTATTACACTATTCAAGAGCAAAAATTCAGTCTGACCTAGAAATAGATCTGCAGTCGCAATAAATACTAATAAGAAATGGACCTTGGTGTAACTAAATTTAACTTAGTAAATAAAATTATTTTCATATCTCGATATAAAAATATACAATAACACTAAAATTATCCAAGATTAACGGTGCAACATTGATCTATTTTAGACATGTATCAATCGTGAGTGATTTGTTCCTTTGACCCGGATCGCATCAAAATATTGTTTTATTATATTATTTTTTGAACATTCGGATCAAACGATTGTCAGGAACTACGACCAAAGAGTATAGTAATGTCCGACGACCGACATTATTCAGTGGGTCTCACAGATCACAGAATACTGAAACTCGAAATGATCCATTTGAATGATCAACGCAAACAACCCGATTCGTAAGACAAATCAATACTTGAATGATCGGATGAATGAATGACACATGTCTAATCTATTGTTACAATAAATTTCATATAATTCATCAGAGATGAAAGTTGATTGTGCTAATTGATTAAACAATATGATCAATAACTGGAATAATATTAGGCTTAAAACTTTAAAGAATAATTTCATTTTCAATATAAAGTTTTAGATTCTGATAGACAGACATCAATGTAATAATTGTACTTTAATAAAAATGTATATTACCAATGTTCATTTGACCTAAGTAAATTTATTTTAGCAATCAACTTTATCTCCAACATTTAGATTATGACAGATTAAATATGTTAATTCATAAAAAAATGTAATAACTAATATTTCAAAATTTATAACGAAAAAGAAAGAACAATAATTATATGGTAAATATTGTACAATTGATTGCTTGTACAGAAATAAACACCTAACTGCATTCATTAAATTTAATTGGTGCTCATTTTGATACTTATCCTATACTTAATATGAACAATTCTGATTTCCATAGTGACCAAAATAAGACCTGCCTTCCATCTGTTTCGACTAAAGAAACTAGCCACTGGTTATCAAGTAATCTCGGCACATTACTTGACGCTTGCGCTTAGCCTTAGGAATTCGAACGAAAAGGAGCGGCGATCTCTCAACCTCATCAGTGCCCTTGTGGTAGCAGCGTTGACGAATTTGGGCTCCACAGACGATTTCATGTAAGAAAAGTGCTGATAGGTTGTCCTGTCACAGTCACCTCGATGTTATCTGAAGGGCTCTTCTCTGTAAATGTACATTCGGTTCTAGAGACTTGTGGAAAATTTACAGACAATGGCAAGAGATCCACCGGTATAACTTTGGTTCCTTGGGAGATAGACAAAGCATTAGTGGGATGCTACATGTGGTGACACTGCTGATCTCTCATCTCAGGGGGTACCTAGTTTAAAGCCGGGGCGACAACAGATACGAGTAAGCCAGATAAATGGCGTAAATATAAGTCTCTGAGAAATGACTACATACTTATGCCATTTGTTATAGAAACTATTAGTTTGTAGGGTTTATGTGCAGTGAATTTCCTAAAGGAAGTGTACCCGCGCCTTGTCATTACAGTGACAATAGGGCTGATTATTTTCTCGCTCAAAGGCTTAGTACATTCAGCAAGGAAACAGCCAGCATTCTTAGCACTATACCACTGGGTGAAGGACTGTATATTAATTTAAGTTTTAGTTATTATAATAAATATTGTATATTTTTATGTAAATTCATTAAAAAAAGCAATTCTTGTACTTGTATATATGTATATATTATGTAATTGGATTCCCAGAAATGGCTAACAATTTGGATGAAATTTTGTATTTGAATAATGTTTCACTATCCATGTTTATCTATATATATGTTTCATCCCTGAATAAAATATTTTTTCTCCAACGCCGAGCAAAGCTCGATCGTCCAGGTACTTAAGATTTAAACATAAACATGTATGTATAGTACTATATAACATTGTTTCTTACATATCAAAATTAGACAGCTTGATTATTATACATATGTACATTACAACCAAGTATTTAAAATGCTTAGTAATAACACTTTAATCTGCCACATCTCTTCTAAATCACACTTCACTGGACCACATGTCAATAACATAGTCAGTCATTTTGCCTAATGAGATTATCACTTCACAGTTAATAAATAACTTCATACACTGTCGCCTTCTTGTCTCCAGAGCCTGTCACTATGAACTTATCGTCCGACGATATATCACAACTAAGCACTGATGACGATTCCTTTGACTGAAAAAAAAATTAAACACATATTTAAAGATAATAATTCTATATATTTATAATTTATTCAATATAATATAAAATATAATTTGTTCAATAATAAATATAAAAGGTTTCATATAAGGACTCTTATCTTACACAAGCATTAATAGCAATTACTTGAAAAAGCTTGATATGTGACATTGATGCTAAGGCAAATAAAAATGCGTGATTTAAAAAAAACGTTTTGCTACTACAATTAAATTTTCCGGGTCTGAAGATATCTCTTATGTGAAAGTATAATTAAAATGATAAAATTTTTATTTTCTTAATAATACTTTCAAACTGCATATATATTTATTTAGTTTTATTTAAAAAAATATATTTTTTATATCATGAAACTTTAAAGAAAACACCACTGGTTCTAGATGTATAAATGTAATTATATCATTAGTTTGAGTTGTATAACTGTAAGAACTAGTCATAGTTATTGACCCAAAGTGACGTCATACCTACGGTGACGATTGAGTGGCCGTGGTTGTACGTGCGTTTGCACTTATTAGTACGTGTGCGTATGTATAGGAAGCACGTGAGCGTGTGTGTGAGGCGTAGGCGCATGCGTACGTTTACCTACATGAATGACGGCTAATAATCTTACGCTGACCAAATATGGCTAGTTGGGACTAAGGTGAACTTATTTGTTAAGCAGATGGTCACACAGTGTCGTCATCATTGAAAAGTTACGTTTTAAGTAAGTTTTTGGTTAATAGTGTATGTAAATACACAAAACAATGCCTCAGTGCTGTATTCTTTAACTTAATACATTAACTTTTGCTTTATCCATTTCTAATCTAATTAATATAAAATACAACTAATATTCTAGAAAGAAACATTAATCTCTTCACTTTTCTAATAAATTAATTTCCCACGCTATGAAATCTGTCAAAATTTCACCTAATTCCTAAGTAGCGCAGTCCTGGTGGCAGAACAAGTTGTGGATGCCCTCATTGCGTGTCGCGTTTGTGCATATGTGTTTGCGCGTGCGAGCTATGAATATGGGATGTGTGTGAACTGTGAGTACGTGCACGCGTGCACATGTGTGAACGTTTCTGTCTGTGTGCGTGCGCACCTGGAAGATGCTGGCGCCGTAGGGCGTGCGCCAGGCATTGAGCAGGTTGTCCTTGCCGGTGGAGATGAACCAGAGGCCCGAGGCGGCGAAGCGCAGCGCCAGCACGCACGACTCGTGCAGCAGCAGCTGGTAGCGGTCCGGCTTGCCGCAGTGCAGCACCTCCACCTGCGAGTTCTCCATGCCCACCGCCAGCCACGACCCTGCGCACCATACCCACGCATTAGCAGACTTTCCACTTCTGGGGATGTTGTGGTATAGTTATTCTATTTCACGATGAAGGTTTCGCTTTGATTGTAGTAGTGACGTGTACCGACAAGCGCGTTTGTGTGTGTAACTGCGATTCGTTCGACTTGAGATCGTGACTGAGCGCTCTCGAAGCCTACGCACACTAACACAATGTGTATGTGCACAGCTAACACAACCAAAGTCAAATCTTCATCGTGAAATAGAATAACTATAGTCGATAAGATCAAGCGAAATATGACAGTTCGAACTTCGAATAAACTACTTTGAACAGACAGCGTGCGACAGCCGATGTTTTTTACACCACACACAGCGTTTTTAAATTATGAATGAAGTACCAGAAAAATTTTGAGCTCTTGACTTATTACGCAAGCTGAACATAAATCTCACGGATGGTTACCCAAACTGCAGCTAGCCTCAATCGCAACCGCAAAATTCGTTTGTGGAACCGCTAAAATATTATAGTCAAAATAAATCACTATAAAGATGGACGTAGAATAAGTCGCAGTTATCCTGCAGTCGGTTCGCAGCTTTTTTGCAGCAGCTGAACGGCTGGGCGCAACTCATTTAAACGCATAATACGATGTGCCATAATTAATATAATTGTTCATTATAAGTGAATAAAAAAAAAATTAACATTTAAATAATTTAAGAAATAGTTTCCTTATTGCAATTGATTTATGATGTAATTCTGATAAAACATCCGTATGATCTGAAGCCATACATTATCATTAATCAAAATATACTTGATGACTTTTTTACCGTCTGGAAAAAAATAGGGTGTAACAGGTGAACGGAGTAGAAGCCTATGGCACTGATATTTTACTTTTTTTTTTAAATCAAATTATGAAATTTATCTATCAATAAATACTATTAATTTGAAGTAAGCTTTCCATACTAAAAACATAAAAACAAAAGTTTTGACGTAAATGAATAAATCAATTAAAAACTATCGAAATTCAAATCATATGCATCCTACTTTACGAGCGGCAATAAAACAATGAATTTGTAACGCAGTCGCCGCACCCGCCGTAGGCCTCTTTGTCCTTGTCCTTACGCTAGGTCGCAAGCGCAAGGCCGCGCGCGCTCCAATTTCAGTGACCTGCCATTAGCTACGGCGTGATGTCGTATTGTTTGTTTACCGGCCGATTGCTGATAGTTATTGTAAACATGTATCAATACTCTAATGTAGAGTACCTAGCAATGGTGAGATTTTATGTCTTGTCTGGTGAAAACTTAGACGGTGGATATTTACCCGCGTTGGAATTTACAACGTGCAAAATGAACACTGGTGGAATTTCCAAAACCTACACAAAATCCATCCAAGTCCAAATCATTACGAACGATTTGTGCGCGCATATCTGGACAGCTAATTCGGTGATAGGTGGCGAGATCACCAGACCTAAGGCCTGAATTCCTCCTACGCTGACGTCGATCGCGTACGTCGGTCGCGCGTACTAATGTACATATATAGATTATACACTATATAGCCCCACACTACGACGCTGACGACAGCGGCGCGTAGGTTGCTACGCGCCGCGTACCGCGCGCGTCGGTCTCGCTCGTCAGCGTCGCGTATGTCGGTCGACTGACGAGCGCCCTTACTCTATTACCGACGATCCACGCGTGCACGTACAGTTGCAATGAATATCGATACAGAACGTCTTATTTATCTAATGATTTGTACAAAGATGCGAGAGCAAAATGCTGGGTAGACGTTTTCGAGGCTTTATTTCCGGATTACAATAATGAGGACCATAGTAAAAAAAGGAGATCGGTAAGTAAGTAAGACAATGTTAATAATCATAATTATTAACATTGTATTTTACTTACCGATCTCCTTTCCGAAATCCACTTAGCAGACGACTGTACCGTATAGAGCTCGGTATCGCAGTATGGTATTTTATTTCGCTGACGTACGCGACCGACCGTACGCAACCGACGTCAGCGTAGGAGGAGTTCAGGCCTAACACCTCTAGACTTTTATTTGTGAGCCGAACTAAAACGATTAGTGTACACAGAAGAAGCACAAAGTGGTAGTGAAAATTCAACAAACAATTTACTAAGACGTGCTAGTTTGTGTTTAGAAAGAAAAGGTAGACATTTTGAATTATTACTGCGATATCGCTAAAAGATTTTTTTTTGTAAATAACAATCATGTAGTATAATTTTGTAAACATCAATCAGTGTTGTTTGTAAATAAGTTGATATCGATCTTTTAAATACGCCTAAGATGTTGCAGTATACGGTAGGCATAAAAATTATTATTAGAAATATGAATTCATTATAATCTACTATATAAAAATAAGTCGGGTTTTCCTTCCTGACGCTATAACTCCAGAACGCACGAACCAATTTCCACGGTTTTGCATTCGTTGGAAAGGTCTCGGGCTCCGTGAGGTTTGTAGCAAAGAAAATTTGTGAAAAATTTCAACAGAAAAGCGGGAAAATCTTTTTTCACATACAGCACCATCTCTGATACATAGCATGTACTACAAACCAATATTTTAAGTAGATGTCTTTTTCACATACAGCGCCATCTCTGATACATAGCATGTACTACAAACCAATATTTTAAGTAGATGGCGCCGGTGCGTGATACATTGTTTGACAGCTACTCATTGTTCTCTGCTTAGCACAAGTACCTTTATCTGCTTAGTCAATTTCATGTGACAAACCGGTATTGTGTTCACTGTGAAATTGTGATAAAAGTAAAAGAATAAGTTATTTGTTTCCTAACATTACAATTGGAAACCATCAAATCAATCACGTGTATTGTGCAAATTTTATCAATTTCAACAGCAGGCATTTTGTCTTTAAAGTGGTAAGTTGAAGTGTGTAAATTATGTGGATCATGCATTTGAGGTTAAATTCACTATTCTGTCCATAGTCCAAAATGCCTGAGGACGACGTGCGAACATCGGCCGCCGCACAAGGCATGCAAGCCAGCAACAAGTGTATTCACAGAACTTAAGCGAAGAAAGACAAAATATAATAAGAGAAAATGCCCGATTGAGACAACGCGTGAGCACACGAAGATCATTGGCATCATACAATCGCTTGGCATTCCAATATGATTCCACTGCGAACTACAGTGATGATGAAAATTTAGATATTGGAACAATGACGACTATATGCCGATATTGCAATGCGTTAAAGTTCAAAAGAAACGGCTGGATTGTGCTGCGCAAGTGGAAAAGTCAAACTGGATCCATTACTTACACCACCACAGCCACTGAAACCATTGTTTGATGGAAGTGATCCGATTCCAGCCATTTTCTTCAACACATCCTTGAATACAATAACTGCTTTCGCATGACTTCCTTTGGAGCTAATATCATTCGAGAAGGCGGCTTCATGCCGACTTGCAAGGTAAAAGATACAACACACAACCAATCACTCACACCAACACAATGAATTGCAACACATAACAACTACATATACGACACACTACACCATCACACGATCAGAAGTTACACCGTTTTCTTCAACAAATGATTCTTTGCAATTACAGGTACAAGGACAAATATATCATTTGCATGGTTCAATGGTACCAACACCAGATGAACCGCATCAATTTCTGCAAATATATTTCATTTCGTCGATGGTGGATCAGCTGAATGTGCGGTGCAATATACAGGGAACACAACAGTTAAAGAGACGAATTATTGAACAGTTGCAAACATTTTTTCACGCTAATAATGCTGTGGTTAATATGTTCAAAACAGCATTGGAACGAATGCCATCGGATACGCACAAATTTGTCATAAGAGCGGATTGTACCCCAACAGGTGAACATGTGCGAAGATTCAATGCACCCACCGTTAATGATGTTGCTGCAATTATTGTTGGCGATCCAACTAAATCGCGAGACATTGTCGTTCAGCGAAGAAGCAATATCATGCATCGTGTAAACGAGACACATCGTTTGTACGATGCGTTACAATATCCAATCATTTATTGGCAAGGGCAAGACGGATACAACATCACGTTGAAGATGGTCGATCAATTACAGGTACAATATTCACACTAATTATTGCTATTATTGCTATTATTGGTTTCCATTAACAATTTACTTAATTTTGCATTTTCAGGCGTATCAACGAATAAAAATCTAAGCGCAATGAATTACTATGCGTATCGTATGATGATTCGTACACATGAGGAGAATGTCATTCTGAAGTGCCGTCGGCTATTCCAGCAATTCGCTGTCGACATGTATGTCAAAGTCGAGACCGAACGTTTAGCTTTCATCCGATTCAATCAGGCAAGCTACGATCTGAGGACTATATACACTTGCGTGATGCTATTAATTCAGATGGTGATGTTCAGAATATTGGACGTCTGACGATTCTCCCATCATCTTATATCGGAAGCCCACGCCACATGCGAATACGCTCAAGACGCTATGACGTACGTGCGAAATTATGGAACTCGGATTTATTTATTACGTTCACATGCAATCCGAAGTGGACGGAAATTGAACGTGAGTTGGAACCGGGCCAAAACCGCAAGATCGCCATGACATAATCGCCAGAGTATTTCAGCAAAAGCTCAAGGTTATGATGGATGTGCTTACTAAGTATCGAGTTTTGGTGACACACGTTGTTATATGTACTCGGTGGAATGGCAGAAGCGTGGACTACCGCATGCTCATATCCTAATTTGGTTGCTGAACAAATTACATTCAAATGAAGTGGATGACATCATATCAGCTGAAATTCTGATCCAGTCACTGATCCCCATCTACGACATTGTGACGACACAGATGGTGCATGGACCGTGCGGTACATTAAATCCATTATCGCCTTGCATGGCTGATGGAAAGTGCACAAAACGATATCCGCGACCGTTAGTTGCTGAAACAGTCACAGGGACGATGGATATCCAGTTTATCGTCGGCGTTCAAAGAAGATAATGGTCGAACTATCAAAGTTAAAGTTCAAAATCAAGAGATTGAGATCGGAAATGAATTCATTGTACCATATTGCCCGCTGCTATCACGAATTTTTGAAACACATGCAAACGTTGAGAGTTGTCATTCGGCCAAATCAATCAAATATTTGTGCAAGTACGTCACAAAAGGCAGCGACATGGCTGTGTTTGGTATTGCATCGGAAAATGCGAATGACGAAATCAGCAACTTCAAATGGGCAGATACGTCAGTACCAATGAAGCACTGTGGCGATTATTGTCATTTCAAATTCATGAAAGATATCCCACAGTTGTACATTTAGCAGTGCATTTGGAAAATGGCCAAAAGTTTACTTCACTGAGGCTAATGCGGCACAACGAGCTGAGACCACCATCGACAACATTGACTAGCTTCTTTGCAATGTGTGAAGCAGATCCATTCGCAGCGACGCTGATGTACGTTGAAATGCCCAAGTATTATACTTGGAATCAATCAACAAAGAAATTCCAACGTCGCAAACAAGGAACCCCAGTTCCAGATTGGCCACAGGTGTTTTCCACTGATGCACTAGGTCGCATGTATACTGTTCATCCTAGAAATGATGAATGTTTTTATTTGCGACTGCTGTTGGTAAATGTACGTGGACCAAAATCATTTGCGCATTTGAAAACTGTGAATGGCCACCAATGCCAAACATATCGAAAGTATGTCAACTATTGGGTTTGCTGGAGAACGATTCTCATTGGGATTTAACACTTGCGGATTCAGTTGTTTCATCAAATGCGTACCAAATACGAACGCTATTCGCAATTATTATCACCACATGTTTTCCTTCACAACCAATTCAGTTATGGAACAAATACAAAGACGACATATGTGAAGATATCTTGCATCGCTTGCGCATTCAAACGAATAATCCTGACAACCAAATAACCGATGAAATCTACAATGAAGGATTGATTCTGATTGAGGATCAATGTGACTATTGCAAACAAGCTACTGATTGAAGTAGGAATGATTGCGCCAAATCGATCGATGCACGATGCATTCAACCAAGAATTAAATCGAGAGCTGCAATACAATGTTGATACATTGCATGAATTCGTTCGAAATAATGTGCCGTTGCTGAATGAACAGCAAAAACAAGTATACGAAACATTAATGCAAGCGGTGGACAATAATACTGGTGGTCTATTCTTCCTGGACGCACCTGGAGGAACAGGAAAACATTTGTCATTTCATTGATTTTGGCCACTATTCGATCAAGATGTGACATAGCTTTGGCGTTAGCATCATCTGGAATTGCGGCGACTCTTCTAGATGGCGGTCGTACTGCACATTCTGCGCTTAAGTTGCCACTCAATTTAAACACAATTGATACTCCAACATGCAATATTTCCGATCCAGTGCAATGGGAAAATTGTTGATGCAATGCAAGCTCATTGTTTGGGATGAGTGCACATTGGCACATAAGAAATCTCTTGACACTTAACTTCACTGAAGGATCTTCGGCGAAATAACAACATCTTTGGCGGCTTGATGATATTGTTGGCAGGCGATTTCAGGCAGACGTTGCCAGTAATTCCCGTGGAACGCCTGCAGATGAATTGAATGCTTGCCTGAAGGCATCACCTTTATGGAATAACGTAAAAACATTATCGCTAACCACTAATATGAGTTCAACTTCAAAATTATCAAAGTGCTGCATTTTCCAAACAATTGTTAGCTGTTGGAAATGGAAAAGTCCCAGTTGATGTGACATCTGGATTAATTACTCTTACCAACGACTTTTGCCGATTTGTAGACTCTCAATTAGCTCTTATTGAAAATGTTTTCCCAAACATTAGTGAGAATTATCAAATTATGCTTGGTTAAGTCAACGAGCAATTCTTGCCGCAAAGAATAATGATGTACACGCACTGAATTTCACCATTCAATCAAAAATTGCTGGCGATTTGGTGACATACAAATCCGTTGATTCCATAACAAATCCCGATGATGTAGTAAATTATCCAACGGAGTTTTGAACTCTGGAGTTACCAGTTTCCACCACATAACTTGCAACTCAAAGTTGGTACAGTTATTATGATATTGCGTAATTTGAATCCACCGCGACTTTGCAACGGTACTCGACTTTCGGTAAAAGACTTATGCCGAATTTGATTGAGGCAACCATTATTAACGGAAAGTACGCAGGTGAAAATGTATGTATTCCTCGAATACCAATGATTCCGACTGATCTTCCGTTTGAATTCAAACGATTGCAATTTCAGTTCGCCTGGCGTTCGCAATGACAATTAACAAGTCGCAAGGCCAATCGCTTAGTGTTTGCGGGATAAATTTAGAAAATCACTGTTTTCACATGGACAGTTATACGTAGCGTGTTCACGAGTTGGGAAACCATCCGCTTTGTTTGTGTTAACGTCAGACCAAAAACAAAAATGGTTTTACCAAAGAGCTCTTCAATGAAACGGATAATTTGCGGACACATATAACGCTTCGATTCAGTATTTACTTTGGATTCACTTTCATTTACTTAGAAGTTCAACTAAATAACACTTCATTTTTGTAATCGAAAAGAATTCATTACTGTTGTGATGAAATAAAATTTTTCCTTTTCAAATATAAAACAAAAAAATTTTCTTCTTCTTTTAATCACCGAACAAAATGTTAAATAAAACGAAGCCATCTGGTGGCGAAACGGAGTTCGCCGGGTTTGCTAGTGCAACATAAAATAGTATCGGAATCCTCGGCGTCGACATATAGTATCGGATCCTCGGCGTCGACATAGTATCGGAATCCTCGGCGTCGACATATCGGTGACGTGCAGTTTCGCGGTCACTTGGAAGAGAGGCCAAATTGGCCTCTAAAAACTTGGCGTGCTCAGCAGAGCGGACAGTATTTCATGCCGGCACAACGCCTGCAACTTTACAAGGCGCAGGTTCGGCCTCACATGGAATACTGTTCCCATCTCTGGGCTGGGGCCCCAGTGCCAGCTCCTTCCCTTGACCGCATCCAGCGCAGAGCGGCTCGAATCGTCGACGACCAAGTCCTTTCCGATCGGCTCGATTCATTGGCGCTGCGAAGAGATGTTGCATCTCTTTGCATTTTCTTCGCATTTACCACGGGAGTGCTCTGAGGAATTGTTCGGATTAATCCCAGCCGCCACATTTCACGAACGCACATCGCGGCAGAACTCCCGATACCATCCACACCATCTGGATGATTGGCGGTCCACCACTGTGCGATTTAGAAGATGTTTTCTTCCTCGCACAACTTCCTTGTGGAATAGTTTACCACCAGCGATTTTTCCGGACCGATACGACTGAGGACCTTCAAGAAAAGAGCCTACTCCTTTTTAAAAGGCCGGCAACGCATCTGCAATTCCTCTGGTTCCCCTGGTGTTGCAGTTGTTCATGGGCGGCGGTAGTCACTTACCATCAGGTGAGCCGCATGATCGTTTGCCCCCTCTCCTATAAAAAAAATTTAACATGTAATTAGCCCGTAAAAGTATGGCGGAAAGATCGAAATCACATAAATAATAATCTGAAACAAAAGGTTTTCGGTTGCGGCGAGTGGCTTCGACTGCATTCGCGGTCGGCAGAATGTATGTCGCAGTTAAATAAGAAATAAGACGTATTAATAAACGCCTAGTCGCAATGCACATCATGTAAGCGAGTCGTCAAGCGGGTTGTCTTTAATACCGCAACATTCAATAGTGCTTTTGCATTGTGGCTAGAAATTTTGTCGTAAAGAAAGTGGACCTAACTAATCGTTCTGTAATCAGGCTAGACATTGTCTGCCGTTTTAGTCAACGTATTGTAACGTCATTCCGACTGAACGTCAGTAATCTGCATTCGTAAACGGCGCCGTATCAAAAAAAAAACACTTAACTGCAAGCATTACGAAGCCAAGTATTGTAGCTAGGTCTTTTTGAATACACCTGATTCTAAATGTTGGCTGCAACGATGTGTGGCCGCCTCCACTCGGCCGATAAGGACGATGAATGCCGAAAGAACGAAAGAAATGTGCATGCGTCTCGCTCGCGCTACAACTTTCATTCACTATAGTTCGGCCGTTCAGAGAATGCGTTCCTGACACGTCGCGATTGAACTGACGACGTAACTTTGTAATGGCGTTGCAGTTACGATAAAAATATTTTGCTGGTTGTTTACCGTTTTAACAATTGATGAGCATTAAAACAACATTATTATATCAATAATCAATGAATGTTATAATTTTGTGCCAAACTGAGTGTCAAATAACTTGGTAAACAATATTTTTCTAAATCTATACTGCGCTATTACAAGGTTATGTCAGCGCTTTATATTGTCGTCGTAATCTGTTCTTATACAGTTATACTTTATAAAATAATACGTTTTGTTTTCTTTTAAGAATTTGAAAATAATGGACTATAAGATAACTTTTATTAAATATAAAAATAAAACTACGACCAAACCGAACGCGCGAAAGAAAGTAGCATTTTATATTTAGGTTGAAAATGGTAACCCCAAATGGCGTTATGGGCCGCCATTTTGTGACGCTAAAACAGTCGTCTGTTGTCGTTTCGTGCGCATAGACCACGTTCTTCAAGTGTTTTCGATCTGTTTTATTTGATTACCCGGCTTTCGTTTAATGGACTGTTTCTGCTTTTCAAACTGACATCGGCGCTAAATCGGACTTCGATTGTGTTTTGTATTGCGTTCTTTTTACTTTTGGTGCATAATAATGCCTAAACGTGGACAAACATTGAAAAGTGGAGCCCGTGAGTTAATCATCAAGCTGCAAGATTACTTTGAGCGGAGCGGCAAAATGGCGGACCCTGTTACCTGTCGAACAAGTACAAGAACGCGTCTCTCAGGCGCTTGGAGTTAGCAAACGAACGATAACAAATATTAATAAAGAAAAGTTCGGCTCTACTGGCACGGAAGATAATATTTTACGTACTCCGAAGAAGAAACGTAGAACTAAGCCCGTGGCAGATATTGACACCTTGACGCCGATGCAATCAGAAATCATATATGGTTACAATTCCAAATGAATATCTCAACAGGAAGAAGCTTTTGGCATCGTTAAGAGAAGCTGGACTGTTTAGCGGGCGTAAACTGCTTTAACCAAAATCTTAAAAGATATTGGTTTTCGTATAAAAACAGACAAAAGAAAAATTTTATTAGAACGATACGACATAATTTTAAAACGGATAAGTTTTTGAGAGAAGCAAAAATATTGATAACTGGGATAATGTCGTGTTCATTGACGAGACATGGCTAAACGCCAATCACACACTTTCCCGTTCTTGGACGGATGATACACAAGCGTCGACGTCGAAAGTACCAATGGGCAGGGGCCTGTCTGATAATATGCCACGCAGGTTCTGCAAAATACGGCTTTGTGGAGAACGCGTTACTGGCATTTCAATCAAAACCACAAATGACTACCACGAGGAAATGAATGCCACTACATTTAAAGAGTGGTTCCAGAACGTGCTTTTGCCCAGCCTACCAGAGCCTTCTGTAATATTCATGGATAATGCCTCCTATCACTCGGTTCAAATACAGAAACCACCTACCCAGCTAATAAAAAGAAGAAATGGTGGCTTGGTTACAAGCAAAAGGCATTGACGCAAATATGCAGATGCTAAAACCAGAGCTAATTAAATTAGTTAAAGAAAATAAAGCGGCAAATGTGCGATACGAAATCGATGAACTGGCTCTGAGTACGGTCATCGCGTTCTAAGAATTCCACCGTATCATTGCCAATATAACGCGATTGAGCTAATCTGGGCTCAAATAAAGGTTACGCCGCCCGCCACAATACTTCCCGCCATTCAGCACGAAAAAGATGATGACTCTATTAAAAGAAGCCTGCGGGAAGTCGCAAGAGGTGACTGGGCAAGGTTGTTGAGAAGACTAAAAACCTGATTGTGGAACATTTTGACCGAGATATCAGGATTGATTCTGTTATTGATAATAATATAATTATACATGTAGGCGAAGATGATGATGAAGACACCACCTCCTCAAGCGAATCGAGTCTGATTAATATTCTGTACGCACATTCAATTCAATGTACTTTATTGCATAGAAATACAGATTGTAACTTTGTAACAAAGAATAAATAAAACAATTTTATTATATTAATATTACCTTTTTGGTTTCACTTAAATTACTAAAATATAAATTTTAAATGATTCCGCCAATTTAAAACGAAAATAATCTTAAAAATAACGCGGCGGTTCATTTTGGAGGAACAGTAACGAACTCAGTGTTATGTTGTGCCCATCACTAGTCGTGACTAACTGATAGGGGTGTCAGGAACGCATTCTCTGAATGGCCGAACTATAGCGATCGTAACCCACGCCGTTTAAAATAATATCACCTATTTATAGTTATACTTTTACGCAAATGCCATAGGATGAATTGCTTTTATGTATTTTTGGATTTTCAGAAATTTTGCCTATCAGTAACAGTTATATTTTTCAAATACTTTCGAGAATAGCTTCTATTTCACTTACAAAAAACACCATATTATTTTCCAGACGATAAAAAAGTCACCCAGTAGGTAATATTCAATATGAACTACTTCAAAAAATTAATTAATTGACTAAAACAACTGCTATTTCATCAGCCATGACTGAAGTTTAAAAAAGGAAATCAGCATTTTTAAAAACACAAAAATTAGTGCACGATATATGATATTAAACAAGTATTCTAGTTTTCAAGTATTCAATTTTGTATCGGGTAGAGAAGTTCAAAATAACGTCCAATCGTTTGAGGCAGTGGTGGTGTTGGTGTAGTAGGGTACCTGTGGGGCAGTATCCGAGCGAGAAGATTTGGCTGGAGAAGTCGTGCTGGTGCAGCTGGCGGCCCTCGCGCAGGTCCCACGAGCGCACCGTGTTGTCCAGCCCGCCCGTCCACAGCCGCGTGCCGTCCGGGCTGATGTCGATGCACGACGCGCCGTCCGTGTGCCCTGCGCACCCGCACCCGCACCGTTACACGCGCCGTCACGGACCGGCACGTACCGATACGTACCGACACGCACCGGCACTAGCTGATACGCACCGGCACTATATCTAATACGCACCGGCACTAGCTGATACACACTAGCACTAGCCGATATGCACCGGCACTAGCTGCTACGAACCGACACTAGCTGATACGCACTGATACGCACCGACACGCGTAGACACACTAAAACGCATCGGTGCACACCGGCACTAGTTGATACGCATCGGCAAGCATCGGCACTAGTTGATATGCAACGATACGCACAAAAACTAGGTGATTCGCCGATACGTACTGAAACGAATCGAAAGTAGGTGATACGCAGCGTTCACCGATGTTATTTATTAACGATATAGAATAATAAATTTTAATTCAATCCTTAAATTTCATACTACGCAAACATCCTGAGTTTGATCCTCGCTAGTACTAACGGAAGTTGTTAACTGCAATTAAGTGCTGATTTACGTGCGTCAGCGATGAAGAAAATATTCGTGAGTAAACCTGCATATTTTTAAGAATTTCAAAGCTTTTCGAGAACATGTTAAAACTCTTTATTTTTACTTGTAACAACCAAGATAACAGTCTACGTAAGAGTAAATATCCATGGACACCTGTAACCAACTTCAAACTAAGAAGACCATAGATTTGATTCACGACAGGTAATTATACTAACTCTCGTCCCCTTTTAACTAACGCTCAGCAGGAGCACTTTGCTTGATAGCAGAAATATATAAGAAGGGACCTACCCCGACAAACTCCTCGGCAGAGAAGAAACACTACTATCTCTTTTACCTATTTTACGCCATCCGGCAGGGTGTGTGGGTGCAGAATTCTTTACCACACTTCTTCTTTCTACTAATTAGCTTGTAAACAACCCACAGGTGGACAAATTCTCTAGGATTTTGTCGCAGGCGAAATTTTTGTCAGGTGAATTTTTGGATCCGTTTAGCACCTTTGAATAACTATATTTAGGTATTTGGTTTTAGGTATTACACATCTGTAAATATATATATATATATATATATATATATATATATATATATATATATATATATATATATATATATATATATATATATATATATATATATATATATATATATATATATATATATATATAAGTATGTAGTATATAGATTATACTTATAATGCCACCTGTCACAGAACGATGAGATGAGGTGATGTATTTTGTTACGCCGTCACCACACGCCGTAACAAGACGATAAACAGTTACCTCAATAACGTTACGTACCTTGGAATTGTCTAACTAATGTTTGATTATGGAGATCCCAAACAGCTATGTTGCCATCTGAACAGCAACTAAAGCACACCTGAAATAAAAATAAGCAATTTATATGCTTTAAAACAGTTCACTCAGTAGATGGTATAGATCCTTAATGGTGAAGTATCAGATTGATAGACTGAATTGCATGTCATGGGTTTGAATTAGTCAGTTAGTAGTAGCACAGTTTAAAGACCTTACAGTTGGGAAACTAATGTACTTGTGCAGAGCAATGGTGGGGGCATTGCGGAGCAGGGGGCGGGCTGACCTTGTGCTAGCGCACTTCACTGAATCTGCTATACATGCGGTTGGCGCGAGCGTGTTTTATAGTAACTAATTTTAAGTGCCGTTTTCAAATAAATTTATATCTATAATGGTGAATTACTGATAGAGTTATGTGAGTTACTAAGTAAAATTGTATTCAAATGACAGCCATGCTTATGTTTCACTCATATTTTTTTTTCAAAATTATAAATAACTGATGATTACCAACCCGCCTGCCAAGCGTAGCAACTATGACACACTCGACAAAATGAGGCTATCTATGGGGGAGGCCTATGTTCAGCAGTGGCCTTTTGTAGGCTATACTGGATGAATGAATAGATATATTAAACATCTTGTAGTTTGTGGATGGCTATAACTTTGTGCAAGTGTGTGTGTGCGTACGCACGCACGTTGTGTAACTTTTAAAAAGTGCGTAACTTGTAAACACTGTGTGTGCGTGCGAGCGTGTAGTGGTGAGTAGAGTTACCTTGAAGTCGGGGCAGATGGCGAGCGCGTAGCAGACGGGTGCCGAGGAAGTGGTGAGATACTTGTGAAATGTGTGTGTGTGTGTGTAACTTGTGAAATGTTTGTGTGTGTGTAACTTGTGAAGTGTGTGCGTGCGTATGCGCGTGTGTGTGTGTGGGATACCTTGGAGTCGGGGCTGATGGCGAGCGCGTAGCAGGCGGGCGCCGAGGAGGTGAGCTCTGCGCGCATGCGCGGTGTGGGCGACGCCAGGTCCCAGATGGACAGGTTGGACGCCTCGCCGCCCACGATCAGCGTCCGCCCGTCCGGCAGCAGCTTCACCGACCGGATGTAGTTGTCGCGTTGCTGCCGAAACATGCAAACAACACGTCATATAAAGTAATCAACAAAAACGTGGTAGAGCTACGCTGCAGCCTATATTATGGTAGCAGCTTTATGTCGGCTTGACCGGTGAAGGACCATGTTCTCACAGAATACCAGCTTAAAATAGCAAGTTAATGCTGCTGTGTTTCGTATGGTGAGTGTTGAGAATCGGAGACCCTTTTAATGGAAACAAGGCAATCCATCTTGGTCCTCAGGGGTGACAATCATAATCGAGAATAGATGTAGATGTCTATGGACCACAGCATCCACTTACGATCAGGTGGATTATGTGCCCGTTTGTCATACTCATTCTATAAAAAAAATGTATGCAGTTCACACGCGGTCAAAATGAAACCTTCAAATGAAATTAAATATAAAATAAAAATATTTCACGGCAAATGATTTATTTAATATGATCATTTTAGCCACAAGTGCGGCATAAAATATGAGATAAAAGTTTCATTTTATAGCAAATAAATGTTACAGACCTTATTTTTAGACTTAATTTTAGTGTAATAAATCAAAAGTATATTTTCTTTCGAGTAAAATTGCTTGATAAGAGCGCAATCTACCACATTCTATAGGTAAAGTCATTTTATTGAACAAAAATTGATTCACTCTCAAAGTGGTATATAAGATATGCGCTGTATGGCATAAACACGAATAATTTAATATAAATCGGTAAATGAATAAATTGGATATGATAATTTTTTTATTATGGTTAATTTTATTAATTTAATAAATTTATTCATTTTTTTACAGTTTATTTTAACAGTTAAAATGTATATTAACCATCTTTATAGCACCGCACAAAGAGGAGACCGAAATAAAAGGAAATACAATTTTTTTAAACACTAGCAAAACTATTAACATTAATAAAATTCACTTTAACCACTATTGGTAAACTTAAACGAACCCACAACCTTTTGAGTTCGTGGTTCAGTGGTTCGCACCCTGCCATTAGGCTGCTGTTGCTTACTACATTGTATTTTATCCCATTCTCACGCAGGCTAAATCCTATAGATGTATTCGCTTGTCTCTTTTTAGTGTCGCTTACTGGATGAAACGAACATCCAGTTTTAATCACAATAATGCTAAAGAAGTTTTCACTTCAAAAATCAATGACAACACAAACAGGACACTTTAGCGTGATATTTCTTCTATCAAAACTCCTTTTAAATATGTATTTTGGAAAAAAATTGTCGACAGCTTTATCTGAACTTGATTTGGTACAAGTAGAATTAAAAATTTCAAAAATGGTATTTTGTATTGGGATTTGGGAACACCGTCTTGTATAAACAGCCATCTCTGCTCAATTTTATCAATATTCATTACCTTCCCATCAAAGCACATAAAGTATTTTAAAAGTTTTTTTTACGTCATATAATAATAGGTCGGGGAAAAAGTTTCTTCGTATTTTGTTTGTATAAAATTGGAGAAAAATCTCTTTGCTTGTACCGTTTGTATCTGGCTGGTTTTAATATCAATACATATAGGACATTAACAGAGTGTGCAACTAGTGTGGCAGAGGAGTGTTGTGTCAGAGAGCAGGCAGTCGAGCTACGCCAGTGGCTCAAGCACGTGCGACAGCGCCACGGCGCACACCACCTCGCGTGCTATATACTATATAGTATATAGTATATGTTGCGTGTTGCGGCACTGACCAGGCAGTCGAGCTGCGCGAGCGGGTCGAGCGCGGCGGGCGCGGCGGGCTCGCTGATGTCCCACAGCTTGACGCAGCCCTTGCCGCCGGTGTAGGCGCGGCGCGCGGGCGCGTGCGACAGCGCCACGGCGCACACCACCTCGCGTGCTATATACTATATAGTATATAGTATATGTTGCGTGTTGCGGCACTGACCAGGCAGTCGAGCTGCGCGAGCGGGTCGAGCGCGGCGGGCGCGGCGGGCTCGCTGATGTCCCACAGCTTGACGCAGCCCTTGCCGCCGGTGTAGGCGCGGCGCGCGGGCGCGTGCGACAGCGCCACGGCGCACACCACCTCGCGTGCTATATACTATATAGTATATAGTATATACTATATGTTGCGTGTTGCGGCACTGACCAGGCAGTCGAGCTGCGCGAGCGGGTCGAGCGCGGCGGGCGCGGCGGGCTCGCTGATGTCCCACAGCTTGACGCAGCCCTTGCCGCCGGTGTAGGCGCGGCGCGCGGCGCGTGCGACAGCGCCACGGCGCACACCACTCGCGTGCTATATACTATATGGTATATAGTATATAGTATAGTATATAGTATGTTGCGTGTTGCGGCACTGACCAGGCAGTCGAGCTGCGCGAGCGGGTCGAGCGGCGGGCGCGGCGGGCGCGGCGGCCTCGCTGATGTCCCACAGCTTGACGCAGCCCTTGCCGCCGGTGTAGCGCGGCGCGCGGGCGCGTGCGACAGCGCCACGGCGCACACCACTCGCGTGCTATATACTATATGGTATATAGTATATAGTATGTTGCGTGTTGCGTTGCGGCACTGACCAGGCAGTCGAGCTGCGCGAGCGGGTCGAGCGCGGCGGGCGCGGCGGGCTCGCTGATGTCCCACAGCTTGACGCAGCCCTTGCCGCCGGTGTAGGCGCGGCGCGCGGGCGCGTGCGACAGCGCCACGGCGCACACCACCTCGCGTGCTATATACTATATAGTATATAGTATATACTATATGTTGCGTGTTGCGGCACTGACCAGGCAGTCGAGCTGCGCGAGCGGGTCGAGCGCGGCGGGCGCGGCGGGCTCGCTGATGTCCCACAGCTTGACGCAGCCCTTGCCGCCGGTGTAGGCGCGGCGCGCGGGCGCGTGCGACAGCGCCACGGCGCACACCACCTCGCCGTGCGGCAGCGCGACGGCGGCGCGCGCGCCCCGCGGCACGCCCACGCCCACCAGCGCGTCCGCCGGGAACGGCACCGGCTGCGGCGGACCGCCGCACGTGTGGTACGAGTACGCGCTGCACAACACACCACACCACTTTACAATGCAATCATTTGTATTCAATCATCGATTTATATGTACTACGTACTAGATTTGGCATTCCGAACATTCACTATGTTCAAATGAACTGTACTGCAATCCGTACACCTTTAGTGTCATTTAGTGTGGCTTCAATATTCATAGAGTGTGGAGCTGCGCTAATAATACGAGATTTCAAATTAAAGTTTAAACCTGAACGTAGTTAATAATTCAGTAGTCAAATAAGTAAAATTATTTGTTGTTCAAGTGAATAAATAGGTAATAATATTACAATAGAAAAAATAAATTTTTTCATTTAAATATGCCACGCTATCTACAATCATAGACTAAAATCTACTATCTCCCGCGCATGCGCGAAAACAGAGTAGTGCGCATTTTTTGTTTGGCATAGCTTCTCTAGTACATAGTACATAGAACTCAATGCATTCAATTTTTTTTTTATAGAATAATGCCCAAATACTCAAACGCTGCTCGATGTTAAGATGCCGTTAAGTCTCGTGCTGTCTTTATCATTTTAAGTCAAAGTGAGTGTGAAATTGAGTAGCGTTTTTGTATTTGGTCACAAGGGTGACAATCGAGCACACAGTCCACCTGATGGTAAGTGGATGCTATGGCCCATAAACATCTACATCTATCCTGTATCAAGAATCAAAATGCAGATGCGTTGTCACCCCGAAGACTAAGAAGGAATGCCTCGTTTCCAGTAAAAAGGGCATACGGTTCTCTACACTCACTATATGAAACACAACATCATTAAGCTGCTATTTTACGTTAGTATTCTGTGAGAGTGTGGTTTATGCTACAACCATAATATAGTTGCAGTGTGGCTCTACTAAGTATAAATAGACGGAGTCGCGCCTACAGTCATCGCGCATATCCCGAACGCAAATACATCACGCCATGTGTCGGTATTGAACAAATAACAAATTAAACACCTATGGCATAAATATTTTTCAAAAATTTCAATTAAAACACATTACATAGCGTTACCAAAATTAGAAGGTAGTCAAATGATTTTATCAGTTGACATCATCATCATTATCATCAGCATATACAGCTCTTCACAAGACAACTGCTGAACATAGGCCTCCTCGAAGGAATGACACAAAGCACGATCCTGAGCCACCTACATTCATCGACTTCCTGCATACCTTACCAGGTCGTCACTCCATCTAGTGGGGGAGGGCCACCCTACATTTACTTCCCTTACCAATAAGAGTCTGCCACTCAAGAACTTTTCTTCCCCATCAATTGTCGGTTTTTCGAGCTATATGGCTGGCCCATTGCCATTCAGCTTATTGATCTATTGGACTATGTCGGATACTCTGCTCTGGTTCTATTGCGGATATCCTTATTTTGCGAAGTCTATAACGCGATGAGAAACTCCGAACATAGCTCGACGATCGACCTTTAGCATCCTCATACGGCCAGCAGTGAAAAACCAGTACTCAGATCCATATTATATTATCACTAGCAACATGCACTGATTGCACAAATATTTTTATAAAGTTGTACCAAGTTATTCCTGTCCATTTACAAACAACAAATATATATAATTTACGTAGCGATCAAGTGCTCATACAGTGTACGTGTGTGTATTTACGTGTACGTGTGCGTGTACATATGCGTATGTGTGTGCGTGTACGTATACGTGTGCGGCATACTCACGGCTTGGCGGGCGGCATGCCGTTGGAGCGCGCGTGCGTGTTGTCGTAGGGATGCGGCGCCCGGTACGCCGCGTACGCCGGGAACGCATAGCGGCCAGTCGGCGTTGGTGCACGTCCTTTCGCGCCAGGCGTGCCCGGCTTCTCCTGTAATCGTAATATTTACAAATGAACATCGAAAATGTTCGTCAGCTTTTCTTAGTATTTTTTTATAAAATGAGAGCAATGAAACTTATATCATTTAAAATGTATTGTGCCATAGTTGTGCAGTTAAAAAAATGGTGTGTGACATTAAGGAAGATAAAATAAAATTATTAAAACTTTGACATTTATAACAAAATGATTGACGCTGTTGTTATATAATAATAAACAATCTGTAATATTTTTATTAATATGGCAGTGTAATGAAGGGCACTCAATATAGGTCAAAGATAGCTGAAAAATGACATCAGATGATATGTTGACAACTCTGAAAACTATAATAACAAATAGTTGGTCTAGACTCGTCGTCCAGATTCAGTTAAATAATATGGATGAAGCCAAGAAAAAACTATTAGAAATAAAATGGTTTATATTATGTGACAGTTACTATATGTATTTCATGACAGAAAAATCTTTTATCTTTTTCCAGTCCATAACTATCCTATGAAGATCAGATTTCTACCTTTGACAAAAAGATAGGATCATAATCTTCACGCTCGAGAGATGGATGGGGATTGTATTACCAAATGTTTTGCCACTTTAACACTGCTTCCCATCACTGGTCTGGGTTTTTTACACCTTTAGATTGTGGTGTAAGATAGTTACACCACATTCTAAAGGTCTTTATGGCCTTTCACATAGTCGCCTATTACAATTTACAACACCCATGGGACGAAAGAGGGTGATGGATCCTTTAATGTAGCTACCAAATGACACAAAAATATATTCAACTATAAAAAAACACATTTCCTTATTTGATGGTAAGCTTTAGTGTTCTCACTTAATAAAAAAAACACTTTCACAGAGACATCGGATAAGTCAAAACACATTAAAGAACCGAAACCAAACAAATACCTGCAGTTTCAACCCAGGACACGCGCTTCAGTTAAATAGTACTTTTATATTAACAATGCATCTAAATTAAGTGCTAACTTACATCTTTTGAACTTTTAGGTGTTGAGCGACTCGAGGAGGATCCCGATCTTGAGGGAGGTCGCGGTCCGTTTTCTGTTCTTTCTCCACCTTCCGTCCGTACACTTGGTGATACTCTGTCCTCCTTAAAATTTATAATATTATATTCGTCAAATGTAAACTTTTAGAAATGTTAAATAGCTCTATATTTCTACATATCATATCTACAAAGAAATACTATTGATGTTTAAGAGCTGACCTCAAAAAGCTTAAAGTAACTCGACGAGCTATGAAGAAGGCAATCTTCGACATTTCTCCGAGTGATAAAATTCGTAACTATAAGATATTATTGATGGACAGTCCACTGGCTCGGTAGACTAAAATGGCAATGGGTCGGCCTTATAGTCCGAAGAACGAACCATAGTGACGACTTGATAAAACATGAAATCAATGGATATAGGTGACTCGGGGGTGTGCTTTGTAACAACCTGACGGACAGGCCTGTATTCAACAGAAGACTTGTAATGAGCTACTATGATTTAGATATCTCAGCTAGATTTTTTATTCAACCAGTTAATTGGAGAGCCAGGCCAATAGTAAAACCCTAGCATTCAAATTTTAGACGAATTATTTGTACAATGACGCAAATAACATTTAACGTTTTAGCTGACTTTTACTAACCGCGTAGTGGCGGTGTGAGAATATCCAAAACCCCACGTCGTCCCGTGGATGTCGTAAGAGACAACACGAGGGTAACAAATGAGGAAATGGGCGGCAACGCCTTTCTTATAACATCTAAAAAATAAAAAACCCACATGCCAAGCGTGGCAACCATAGCAAATTTTCCAGCTATGAGGCAATCTATGGAGGTGATCTATGTTCAGCAGTGGACTTTTGATAGGCTGTAACGATTACGGTTTTAGCTGACTAAAAGCCATGTTTTCCGAAACAGTTAAATAAATTTTAATCCCTTATCCTACCACTGTAGTGCTAACAGTTATTTTACAAGATGGCGTCAACAGCTGATGTAATTTTACATCAAATGGAAGAATTACAGGGATTGATGATTATTTACCTATTATAGATTTGCCTATTAAGTATCAGATAGATTTTGTATTTGCTTAAAGTGGCTACGTAACAATATCTATCTTACATCATTCAGTGGGTGTCGAAAGAGGCGACAAAGGGAAGCTGAAACAGGGGAACAGTTTTCCTGATATCAACTGAAAGTGCTAAAAAAATGCGATAGCCAACCCGCTTTGAACTATAGCAAATTAATGAACGAATGATGAATGATATGATATAGTTAAACTTTTTATTTAAAACTAAAAAAAAATTGAACCAGATGGTTAAATCGTGTCAGCCCTTTTGTTAAACGATAAGCAGTTTAGCTAAGCTTTCTTTGGACATTCAATTTAACGTCCGTGTTAAAATAAAAAGCTACACAAATCAAAACAAATATTTGTGCTGCCACATCATAGTTATAGCATGTCACTATATTTCTCTAGGGACAATACGTTATTAAACGTCCCCTTATTCACTTACCTCATTAGCAACATCAACAACTAAGTCCTGATCGCTCTTTTCGGCGTCACTATCCTAGAAGTATAATGTTTATGTCAGTAATTAGGTTCCATAACTTGTGTTCAACATTCAAAATTAGCAATGTATTTAGTAACAACGACGATAGAAGCAATTTCCGTTTCCCTTATAAGCATTTACAAGCTCCAATTACGATTAAATAACTGCTACTTTATTATATTTCTTTGTACATTTGTTAATAACTGTATGGATTAAAAACACTTGAGGTAAAATAAAACATTGTAAGTGAATCATCTAGACTTGCAGCGAATAGTATATTCGGCCACACGCTGAATACCGAATTATTCTGCGGACTTCCTGACCGAATAGCCGAATATTAGACAAAAGTATTCGGCCGGGAAGGAAGTAGTGTTTATTCTTAAGAGTGTCTATTTTCTGAAGCTGGGATTGTCTACGAGAAGAAAAAGAGTAAACTACTGTCTGAAAATGAAGAAAATTAGTCTTTCTGCACCATTATCTTCCACTTTACGATAATTACGATAATTCGAGTGCATAGACATTTATCTGATAATTCTTTTTTTTAATTTTTATAATATGGAAGTTGATTATGTACCTGTAACTACTTTAAATATTACAAGAAAAAAAATTATAAAATAAATATTTTCATTTTACCAATTACCTGACAACAATAAAACCTTTTACTTAAATATTCGGTATTCGGCCGAATAGTACCAAGATATTCGGTATTCGACCGAATAGGATAAGAGTAGCCGAATAGGCCGAATACCGAATAATAGCCGAATATTTGTTGCAAGACTACCAATCAACTTTAAATATATATTTTTTGTATATTTTTATGTATAGTACAGATTCCACCATATTTTAACAGAAGGCATGCAAAAAATATATATAATTACATTTTTTTTAATCAATTACGTAAATATGTCAATCACAACACATTACAGTAGATTAACAATTATGTCTTTTCAAATTATATATCAGTCTTAATAAGTGAAAAGGTACCTATAAGTATTATACTATTATAAACCGTCGTCAAATTAATTATATTATTAATTAAAAAATATTACAATTTATAAATATAAATATCTATGCGATAAACATACAAATTTTAAGAAAACATTTTGTCCATTAAGAATTCATTTATATTATATTACACTTTGTCTGCTAAAAAGTTTTGTAGCCTTTTCTTAAATAATGATGTATTGAGATCCCTACAACACTTGGGTAATTTGTTATATATAGCCAACCCCATATAGCAGGCACTGTTGCGCATTAGTGCTGTTTTTCCCCTAGGAATGTAAACTTTACTATTGCCGCGTCTGTTTCTTGGGACAAGGTCTGCTAGGCACTTAAAGCGGTTCTGGTTCGACTTTACAAAGACTGCTATTTCTAATATATATAAACAAGGTACAGTTAATATTTTTTATTGCTTAAAATATGGCTTACAACTATCGGTACTTTTCAGCTTTAATATGGAACGTATACACCTTTTTGGCGTCGTGAATACCTTTCCTTTTTCGCAAGAGTTACTTCAAAATATTACGCCATATCGTAGGTATAGCCCCAGAAATCTCGTGCTTTCTATATATATATATATATATATATATATATATATATATATATATATATATATATATATATATTATTACAGCCATAGCCGTACTAGGTACTAGGTTAGGTTTCACAGATAATGTAATATAATTCTAGGATTCTAGGTAATAAAATAATGTTAAAATGATAAATTAATTAAATTGAATTATTTATTATTAACTTAAAAATTAATGTTATTAATGTGATTAGTAGTTAAAAAACTATTATCTCAAGAATTTGTGTCTTCTGTACAAGTATTTAGTTTTATACATTGCATTTTCGTTTTACTAATGCATAAACATTTACTATTTTATTCTATACTTTATTTTCTCGATTTTTACTTTTAATGTCTCATAGACAAATCATGTTTAGCGACTGCCTATAAATTATTGATAAGGACACTTGCCAGAATATCAGCGCTGTGGTTCAGAACACAGCAGCATAATGCTGAGTCGGATGCCTATTTGTTACAACATTAATGATGATATAATATATATACATGTGGTGCAATTATGTATAACATACCTAGCTACAGATGTTTCTTTCATTAAACTCATACATGTTTAATATTAGTACGAAGTAAAATACAACACCAATCCTATTGTACAATCTTTTCATTGTTCGATAAGTAGTCAGTGGTATAAGCACCATACAATTCCGAATTACTTAATTGTGTAAGATGAAGGTGACTAAAGAATGTGCTTTGTGGCATTTCTTGGGGGAGGCCTACGTTCAGTAGTAGACTTATGATGAGTTGTAATGATGATGATGATGATGATATGATGTAAATAAAATCCATCCACATAAATTAGCCCCACGAAAATTATCCAGCACTTAAAACTCGTGCCGACACTTAGGGCGGTATTCGGACACAATCCCGATTTTAAACTCAAACACAATGTCAACATTTGTAAAGTATGGATTATACTCAAATTTTGACAGTATAGAATTTGAATTTAAACTCAAAATTGTCTTATGGCCAAAAACTCAAACGTAACTCAATTTTAAGATGTCGTTAAGTCTCATGGTGTTACAGTTGCTTTCACTTAAAGTGATAGAGATAGCACGAGACTTAACGGCATCTTAAATTGAGCAGCTTTTGAGTATTATACAAGCAAACACAGCATAAGCACAAGATGACGAAGCGAGGCTGGGGAGGACAAGCAAGCGAAGCGAGCTAGGGAAGCGACACATACACTACACAGACTCACATGAGCGAGTACCTTCTCCTCTTTGCGTCGCTTGGCGTCGAGCGGCTCGGGCTCGTTGGGCGAGCGAGCGCGGTACTTCTGCTCGCGTTCCTGCGGGGACACGGAACGACGCTGCTGAACAAGGAATTTAATTTTTTTAGGACTTTAAAATCACGTTTGTCAAAAGAGCCACACTGCATTATGGCTGCAGCGCGAATGGGTCAATGCGACTGCGAAAGTACCCCTCTCTCGCAGAATCCCAGCGTAAAATAGCAGCTTAATGCTGCTGTGTTTCGATTGGTGAATGTAGAGAACCGGAAACCCTTTTTACTGGTAACGAGACATTCCGTCTTAGTCCTCAGGCGCAACAACAACAACGCTTTTGCATGCGTGAGTTTCGTGGATATTATTATTGATAAACGTATTATATTATTGATTAACAAATACAAATAAATGAATTACTAGCGTCTATTAAAATAAAGCGTCATTTAAAATAAAATAATATTTCATTGATGGCAAGATAAAAAAAAGTGCGAGGGAGATGGATATTATTCCATCTCGCTTCCTTATATACACTACGTCAGAAGGGTCGTGACGGAAAAAATGTTACACTTTTTGTTGCCTAGCCCCCATCCGCCAAATCCGTATCGTCCGATAAGGAACTTCATTCCAAAAAATCTATAAAAAATGTATTCGAAAAGAAAACTAAAAATAAATTATAACAACTTACTTGCTGCATTACTCTAGAAGCGACCATCCTGTCGTCTTCTCGGGGAGGTGGCTGTCCTGGTAATAAAGGGGGCGGTGCCGGACCCCCGGGATGCACCGGCGGCTTGATGTCCGTAGGGGGAGGCAGTTCAACCTACAGAAATTAGTTGTTAGCAGTGATACAACCATAGGTGGTAAACCTCCCCTGGCTGACTTTCACAGGTCTGTTCAATGTTGTAGTGTTAAATTCTAGAATATTCTAGTACATAAAATGAAAACTAATAATTTTATATTACTCATCCATTATGAAAAAGATATACTATATATCTTTTCCTTATCAGCCCATAACTAACAGTTCATTACAGTTCATAGGCTCCACGCCTGGAAACTGGATATGCGATCGCAATATCAGATGCATCGCCAGTCTGGGTGTTTGTAATACTAAATCAGGGTAAATGTGATTTTCTAAATACTATATCGGGGGTTCCCAAAGTGTGCGCCGCAGCTCCCTGGTGCAACATAGAAGTATGGGTTGGGTTATTAGTCCTTGTGGTACGTATTTATGTAAAAAGATACAACAGAAATTATTTGTGTGGGAGTACCAGTTCTTTAACATATAAGAAAACCCTTAGTTACAGAGTCGAAGAATTAGTTGTGTATGCGAGCGTGCGTGCGTGTGCACGCGCATGTTTTCGATTCCTACAGCATCGCATTGGTGCAAAGAGCTTTAACCATCTCCCTCATTTCCTTATACGTATATAGGATTATTTCCATCATTTTATTTGACTGTCTCGTTGGTCTAGTGGTCATAAACGCGGCTGATGATCACGAGGCCCCGGGTTCGAATCACCAGTCGAATAAAAAAAAGTCAGTAATTCGAGTTTGTCTGACAAGAAATGCTCAGTAGCTGCCCGTAGTCAAGAAGTTGGCGGTGTCTCACCCCCGTGCCTCGGAAAGCACGTAAAGCCGGTGGTCCTGCGCCTGATCTCTCCGGTCGTGTCGGTTTATCGTGTCATCGGACTCTGAGAGTGTGGGAATAGAGAGTGCACCTGTGTTTGCGCATACACTCGGACAGTATAATCCTGTTCTGCGCAGATAGCTAGCCTCCGATGAGGCTGGCCGCCGTGACCGAAATTCGGTCTGGAATTCACTGCTGAACATAGGCCTACCCCATAGATTACATCATAGGGGGATTTTAGTTTTGGTGGCCACGCTTGGCTGGCGGGTGGGCAACCGCAGATTTGTATTTATTATTTTGAGCCGTTATTAGGAAGATACTACTGTCCATCTCCTGTTTCAGTTTTCCTCTGTCCCTCTTAAGACACCCACGGGTAGATATGGGATAGTGGCCACTACCCAGTACATGATTACTATAGGATTATTGACCTTATGCGCGGGCGGAGGCAGGTGCGGCGGTGGTGGCGGGCCAGCGCCCGGCGCGAACAGCAGCCCGCCGGCGCCCAGCAGTGCGCCCGCGCCGCCCACGCCGTGCGGCAGCCCGGCCGACGCGTGGATCTGTTGCTAACCACAACAATTCCCATCACTAGTGCACTCCGACGCGAATCAACAACACGATACAGTACGATTGATTAATAAAACAGCGATCGTTATAGTTCGTCGTACATTATACAGAACTAAATAATACATTCCTATCAACGTCATAAAAATGTCTGATAGAAATAGTAAGGAAAACTTAAAAATTGTTAAAGCAATAAATTAACAGGTCCTTAAGCAATTGGATTTAAAAAATCGGATTTGAATTTGGTTGATATTTATATTAAATCTCTGTGGAAGTTTGACAAATCTCCGAGTAATTGTATTATATAACATTTGAAATATAATACAGTCGAATTCTCTTTCTTGGAGTCGGTTAAAAAGAAATACACTAGCAAAAATTCAAATACCATTATATGCAGAAATAGGCGGGAAGCGCTCTGATCCTATATTAAAAAAAACTACTGTAACGAACTACTGAAAAACGGTTTTTACTTGCACTTTATGATCAAAAAGTACCAATACCGTTGATAGGGAGCAGAATCTAGGATGCCAAAGGTTTTGTATTGCTTTCGTTATTCTCCCTGCTAAGCGTTAGCATTCAGGGCTCATCCCAGCCTGCAGGCCTATGTCGAATAGTGGATTTTTTATACATGATAATGATTGTTGGGATAAACTAGGATTCTGATTCATCGTAGTTTTCTGTTAATATTTTATTAGACAATTTTGTATTCACATAATATTATTAGAAGTTTAGAATTCGGTTTATGGAAGAGATTAGCTTAATAAACTTGTTGGTTTTTCCGTTTTTAGTGAAATTTAAGTTTTACGATTTAAGACACTGACCTCTATATATACAAAATTTAAGATTATAAAGTGACTATAACAAACTACGACATTATTTTCTCGTATTTCCATACGATTTCGAAAAGTATTTCAATTTACATTAGTGCAACTACCTAAATGTCACCAATCAAATTTTGAACAAGTTTATGGATTACTAGCGATCCACCCCGGCTTCACACGGGTGATTTCTGGATCTCGACAACAGCTCTACCTATCGCGTCCAATTGTGTATCTAAGCCATCCAGGGACCCACTAAAACACACAATGAATTTCATCAGAATCGGTCGAGCCAGTTTCGAGTTTTAGCGAGACTAACTGACAGCAATTGATTTTTATATACTTATAGAGATTACTTATATGGAACAAATCTTTAATTGCACCCTTTTCAACGTCAATGATTTAAAGTACCACGTATTAATAAATAGTTATTCGTATATAAAAGCAACAAATAAAATGAGTCACAATTGCATCTAGGAATTGCATAACAATACAAAAAGCAACACACATATTACTTTAATAAATCACGACATAATTAAATAGCTACGCACTAAATCACAATTACACGATATAGGTATTTGATTTTATGAAAAAAATTGCCACATAGCTAGCTACGTAAGAAATATGTCTAGGTATTTTAGATTATACGTGGTAGAGCCACGCTACAATAGTAGAGGTCACCTAATTTAGAACTGCACGTGCCTCTCTTGTATTTTGGCAGATTTTGTCAATTTCAAATCTAAATCTGCGCATCCTTTTTGTGTTACAGTAGATTTTAGTATTTTTACTATATATGATGTGATAAAAACTGAAGATTTTTTGTTGGTTTTTGTTATTTTATCTTATTGCTAACAAGGCATTCCATCTTAGTTCTCAAGGGTGACAACGCGTTTAAATTATAAAACACTGGCGGTATACCTTTGTGCTAAGTTATATCACGTAATTCGTTTTTGTTATTCAAAACCGTCCCCTTATATGCGTAGTGCACTTACCCGGTCTTGAAAATGCTGTTGTATATTTTATTTAATGAGGTAGTATGTGGCAGACGCGGATCTAGAGTAAGAAGTAAAATTGTACCTTAAAAAGTACAGTCGACACTCGATAATTTGACACTCTTTAATTTGAATCTCTCGATAATTTGATTTTTTTTCCGGGTCCCTTGAATTTCAAATTATCGAGAGTCAACTGTATATAGTTTTAGGGGGTCATGACCCTAATGACCCTCCCTCTAGATCCATGCCTGCCAGATGGTAAATGAAGTTTTATGAAAGGCGCTAGTGATGACATTTTTCTTATTATTTTCGTTATTATTCTTTATTATTATTGTACTTATAATGAAATCACCTACTAAACAACACCAAATGAAATAGTAAATAATAAATAAACACCAGTCTGGTATACTAGGTATGACTAGGAAAACATGCATGTGCAGAACTCTAAACAATAAAATGTGTGAACAAACGTGAAAATGTGAGTAAATGAGAAATTATTTTTTTAGAAAGCGGACCCAATTAGTCACTTTTTTATTTACGACGACGACAGATAATGAACTTAAACAGGCCTGTGCATTTTCGTAGCACTCGATTTTGTAAAAACACTTATATATTAACATTGAGGGAATTATTAGAGGCGTCGATGACTAGAGCGTCTGTGGGCTAGGATCCCCTATCGTACGATCCACGCACTTTACATCAAAATCCGATCAAATATATACAGGGTTATTTTACAATATACGGCCCAATTTGCAAGAAGGGTCAAAATAAGTAATATAGGCGAATGATAAAGAAAAATTAATTAACTTTTTATCTTTTAAATTCAGAATGTGTGGTAATGCATTATTTTAACTGATTGTCATTCGTAAATATCTTATGTCTACTATTTTACTACGCACGCACGCAGACATTCGTAGAGTCGCTCGGTCAGCAAAAACGTGAATTGAATCGCACACAGAGGAGCGTGCGTAGGTACGCGTATTTGTTGCCCATAAATCACATTCAATTTGGGATAATTTCAAATAAAAGTAGAAGCCTTATTTACTCGTATTTTCAAAAACTGTAATAACGGTATGTCGTTACTTATATATTTGAACTTAAGTATAAAATTTGGCTACTCTTTGAAAAATAACCCTGTATAACTAGGAAATATACATACGGCCGATTCGTTAGCCGTATAGCAATATTAAAATACGGCTGACGAGTCGCCGGCTTAGTGGTTGTTTGGCTGTTGTGTTGCGTTAAGAGTCACGGATTCTATAACATTTTTAAATTTCTTCGACCCTCTAATTCATGTTAAAATTCAAGTGTCAGCTGCTTTACATTATTTGTAAGACAGTAAAACTATATCAACACATTACAAATAATTGTTCTGAGTCGCGCAGTTAATAAACTATTTATATTGCGAAAGATGTTTCTTTAATAGATGTGCCATTACTGGATGGGGGGGGGGGACTAAATTCCACTCGCGACTAATACTGCTCGGGGCAAGCGGAGCAATAAGACCAAGGCGACCCCTGTCACGCTATCCATGAATTTTTCCAATTCCAATTGAATCAGGGGACTTCATTCCAACCTTAACGCTGTCCACTTCCATCTAGAGACGGCGAAGCCGGCCTTGCTCTATTTAACCGAGACTCAGGTGTCCTCTCCGGCTGGTACTTCATATCTTTCCTACCCGGGGTACAAATTAGAACACTCCTTTGTGCCCCGGGCTGGAGTTTGCGTATACTCGTATATACGTATTTGCGTCAGAGAGGACATCTATTTTCGACGCCTCGGCAGTCTTGAAGGTACGTCCATCCTATGGCTGCGCGTAGACAGCGACGACCATCCCCGTGTCTACGGGTGCCTCTATAAGTCCCATAGCGGTAATGCTGAAACAGACCGACTCATCGACCACGTCCAAATGGCTACAGATTCCTTGTTACAGCAGATTCCGTCCGCAGAGATCGTGATCCTTGGCGATGTTAACGCCCACCACGCCAAATGGCTCGATTCACGTTCAACCGATCATGCGGGGAGATCTGTTTATGACTTTGCTTTGGCATAATATAGTCTTACACAGCTGGTTACTTCCCCTACGCGGATTCCAGTTGTGGAGGATCATGCACCTTCCCTGTTGGACCTTCTGCTGACCACTCATCCGGACGGATATCAGGTTTCCGTCGACGCTCCTTTAGGCTCGTCGGACTATTGTCTTGTCCGTGGTGCCACTCACACTAACGTCGCGGTTGCATTCTGCAGGCTGCCGCCGTGCTTGGCACTATAGGTCGGCCGATTGGGATAGGATGCGGTCTTTTTTTGCATCCTACCCTTGGGGGCGAATTTGCTTCTCGCCGGAAGATCCCAGCGTTATTACTGATTCTGTTGCTGATGTGGTACTTCAGGGTATGGAAGTTTTTATTCCATCCTGTGTGGTGCCCATCGGAGGCAGATCCCAGCCATGGTTTGGTCGCTCCTGTAAAATAGCATCACGCTATAAGCAGGAGTGCTACCGGGCCTGGGCTGACGCATCAACGTCTCGGGATGTAAACACCAGCGCTCTTAAAAGTATAATTCCGCCTCCAGCGCAGAGCGGTTCGAATCGTCGACGACCGAGTTCTTTCTGATCGGCTCGATACACTGGCGCTGCGTAGGGATGTTGCATCCCTTTGCATTTTCTATCGAATCTAACACGAGGAGTGCTCTGAGGAATTGTTCGGATTAATTCCAGCCGCCAAATTTCACGAACGCACATCGCGTCAAAATTCACGATACCATCCTCACCATCTGGATGCTTGGCGGTCCACGACTGTGCGTTTTACTAAGAGTTTTCTTCCTCGTACAACTTCTCTGTGGAATTGTTTACCACCGGCGATTTTTCCGGACCGATACGACTTAGGGACCTTCAAGAAAAGAGCTTACACCTTTCTAAAAGGCCGGCAACGGATCTGCAACTCCCCTGGTGTTGCGGTTGTTCATGGGCGGCGATAGTCACTTACCATCAGGTGAGCCGCATGCTCGTTTGCCCCCTCTTCTATAAAAATAAGTAATAATTTATATAAATAATTCCACCTGCCGTGTAGTGGCGATGAAAGAATATCCACTACCCCATATCATCCTGTGGGTATCATAAGAGGCAACAGACAGAAAGAGACCATGAGAAGGTGGCAGTATCTTCCTGGTAACAACTCAAAGTTATTAAAAAATAAAAAACTGTGGTTGTCAACCCGCCTGCCAAATGTGACAACTATGGAGATATAAACAGCAAAATGTGAAATACGACCTCTATTAAGAGTAGGTTCACATAATATTTCCTGTACCGCTATATACATCTACGAACACGTGACGAGATAATGATTTATTCTCTTTTGCTGTATTGCATTAAGTTTGTATTACAATTTCATACGTGGTAGAGCCATGCTGCAGCTATATTACTGGTATAGCTGTAGCACGAATGGGTCGGCTTGGCCGGGGAAGGACCACGCTCTAACAGAATACCAGCTTAAAATAGCATCTTAACGCTGCTGTGTTTCGTATGGTAAGTGTAGAGAACCGGAGACCCTTTTTACTTGAAACATGGCATTCCATCTTAGTCCTCACGGGTGACAACGCATCTGTATTTTGATTTGTAATCGAGGATAGATTTGGATGTCTATGGGCCACCATAACCATTAACCACCAGGTGGCCTTTTACTCTCGTTTGTCCCCCTTATCCTATAAAAAAAAATATTCAACTGTGCGGAAATAAACTGTTGCATTTAAAGGTATACAGGATACCTCTAGGGCTAGGTACTTTAACCCCTATCTATGACCGGCGCAACCTAGGAATTTGCGAATTGTCCTATTGCAAATTGGCTAATGTTTCCACTGCGATTTTTACCACAGACCTTAGTGTCTGGGTAAGAAATGGTGAGATTTCCATAGATAGTCTTTTTGGGGTTCCGTAACCGGAAGGGTAACCAACGGGACCCTATTACTAAGCCTCCGCTGTCCGTCCGTTTGTCTGTCAACGGGCTGTATCTCATAAACCGTAATAGGTAGACAGTTTACATTTTCACAGAATGTGTATTTCTGTAGCCGCTATAACAAAAAATAATAAAAATAAATAAAAAATAAAAAGGGGCTCCCCCACTAGATATATTACGATGGTATGGAAACCCTTCATGCGCGAGTCCGACTCGAACTTGGCTGGCTTTTTCAAATTCCTTTTCCATTATATTCTCTTTAACAAAATGTCATAAACTAAAATCAGGCTGCTGTAAATGACTACAGGACATTTAAATGCGTACTTAAACAAAGCTAAAATATTGACCTTAATTATTTATTTTATTTACGGTCATAAATTAAAAAAATTTAAAATATGTTCTCACACTCAAAGTTCGTAAAATTGTTACATCGAAGATAATAAAATATTCACTCAGAGAGAAACTCAATTAATACAGCTTACATTAACATCGATTTTTGTGTGAAAATTTTAACAAAGCACAGGTGCTTCACGAATAACTCATTACAACAATGAAATAAAATGATAAACAAAGAGAATTCAAGCCAAGTTCATTGTTTGAACAGTTTGCTGATAACTTGTATATTTGTACGTAAACTTGTGTTACGCAATTCAAAATGTTATATTTACAAAACAGACATTCAAATAAGTTTTAATTTTTGTCTCATAACTGAAATTAAAATAAATATTTTTCGAGTTTACTCTTTAGCTTATCTTAAAACCGTAATTTATATGGATCACTGGATAGTTAGGTGTGGTATGAAAAACTAAAAGAAAGCTATAATAACGGGTTCATGATTCAAGACTAACTTGACATTACACCAAGCTATTGAGGTATTGTAAATATAATAGATGGCAAAGTAACAGCCTACATATGTCCCACAGCTGGGCACAGGCCTTCTGTGTCTGAGACGGAAGGAAGAGTCCGCCATGCCACCCCCATACGTGTTTTTTCCTCCAAAGCAAATTAAATTATAATGACTAAATAATGAATGATGAACTGAGCTTATAATTTGAATTAGCAATTTAAATTATAAGCTCAGTGTTTAGTGAAGGAGATCATGCATCTCCGAGAAATAAAAAAAATTTTTTTTCGAAAACATGTGAATTCCGCCAAAACGTATTGGGGCAATGTTGCGGACATTTTCCTTACCTCCTCTCTTCTGTCAGAAATGAGAGGAGGTTTGTGCCCAGCTTCGGAATATTATATAGGTGGTATAGGACTATAAAACTTTATTAGTCCCGTTCGGCGGAGATCGAATTAAATTTGTTCGCGCACTATAAATAAATCCTACCATGTTTCATGAACGGCAGTTATTTTTAAATTAGTAATTTTTGCATACTTTGTACACAGTAAGTAATGCTTAAGTTAGGTCTATTGTTTATTTTAGACATTTTATAGCGTCGGGTGTTGGAGAATTTCGCTTTGGGAAAACGCGACTTATGAAGCTATATTTAAAGATAATAATAGAAAAGTTAAAAGAAATATAATAAATTCAGCCCTCAATATATTTCACGGCTGAGAGCCGAAATGCGGGTAAACTAAGTTTAGCCGACTACACTTAGGTGCAGCCGATTACGGCAAAAATACGAAAGCACGTATCAAGTAATATCAGCGACGAGAAGGTTCAGATAGGTGAAGCCGCGGACATTCATAAGTAAACCCAGGTAACCTAGGCTTATTAATTCTTCTGGCATTACTTGTAATGAAATACCATGACCGACCTGGTAAGACATGCAGGAAGTCGATGGATGCAGGTGGCTCAGGACCATACTTTGCGGCATCCCTTGGGGGAGGCCTATGTTCCGCAGTAAACTTGTGAAGGGCTGTAATTATGATGATGATGATGACATACCATGAATAAATCAAATACACCAAGTTTAACTAAATGCATTCGGCTGCACCTAGTTGTAGCTGGCTAAAACAAGGTTTCACCGTACTTTAGCTTTGAGCCATGACATAATTATATACATAATCGTTACCAAGCCTTTTCTAAAATAATTCATGGAAAACATTGTAGACGTTAGAATTATTGTGAACTTTTTATATTAGAATTAAACAAAATCTTCTTTCTAGTATTTTCCAAACCAGTCATATTAATTTTTAAGACTTTTATGACATTTTTAAACCTGAATTAATAAACTTAAGACTTTTCACAAAGTTGATAACCATAGTAATTAATAATTAAATACTATAATACTATAATTATACACCAATAGTGCATACATTATGTATGTTATAAATCTCATATTATACTCTGTTGTTTATCAAAATGTTCAAAAATGCACAGGCTTTCAGTTCTAACAAAATTATAAAATTGCTAACAAAAAAAACACTAAACAAGGAGTTAATCACAAAAATAAAGTACAACAAGCTCGATTAATATTCTTAACTTACAAGAAGTTGCTGTAGACCCTGTTGTTGTTGTTGCTGCGGACAACAATTAATAAAACAACGCTGAATTATATGAAATCATGAAACAATTTAAAGAAGCTAAACTCCAATGATTGGCCCAAAATATTTTTTACCAAATAGATAAAACATCTTACATTCACTTATAAAATGTAAAAAATGCCAAAACTAACTCCCTCTTAAAATTATTGTACAATTTAACTGTAGAAAGCAATAAAAAACGATAAGATTATTATTGTAATTTTGCACTAATTGACTGTTTATTTAAATTAGTTTTATATTTTGAATTAGAATACATAATAGAGAAAATGGAGGACAAAACAGCTCAACGCCGACACAAAACTAAATGAAAGGATCAAATGAAAGAAGCCTAGAATTCTAAATGCATGGACTGCTATCTGTCCCGGATGACAAGGTCAAATGGAAAGTACTTGTATCCTATATTTGCACACATAATAGTTATAACTCTTGCATTGGAGAAATAACTGGATTAATGGATGGATTGATTTATACCACCACAATGTTCTTCTGGCTGATTTTCAACTACTGCAACAACTTTAAAATAATTTAAAGCTATCAAGTATACAGAGAATATTATAATGCCACAAACATACATGCAAATACACAGACACCCACTCATCTTTACCTAGCCATGCCAGGTGTAAAACTTATGCAATAAGATCAAGGTAAGTTAGAAAGGTAAGGTATCAGAGGCACAGGGATAATTACAAACATTTATTTTTATATTTTTGCACAAATGTTGGCTCCAGCTGACATTGATACCAAGGTGCCAAAGTGTAATAGCAAAGTACACTGATTACTAATTCATGCAGTCAACATCATGTCAAGTTAAGGTGATACCTCGAAAATTTGGTGGTTTTTTTATATCACATATTTTTTTAAGTTTTATAGATTACAAACCAAATTTATGGTATATGATTTTTGACTATAAGACCTTTGATTGCATAAAATTAAAACACGATAATAACATGCAATTTTTTCAAAAAAAAAATTGTAAAATAGGCTCTAATTAGTCCCATTTCTCCATTACACCACAATATTTTTATGAATAAGTTCATGGAATTATTTTTAAAGCATAGTAAACAATCATATCTAAGTTCACATAAACCATTTTTTTTAATCCATAATGAAGTTATGTTACAAAAAACAAAAATGTTGTTTGGCGTTTATGTAGTTTATTTCCGAGGGCGCGCTCGGTATAGCTATCTCATAATTTGCATACATAAAGTACATTGCATCACTTTCATTTTGACACTCTCTCAGTCGACGGTGAGCTTCACCGACAAAGGGCTAAGCCACGCCCCTAAAACTACGATTTATTTCCAAGGTATCCTCTTAAGGTACTATAAAGATAGTATTTAAAGGGCATTGATACAAGTTTATATAGAAAATGTAAGCATATTTATGTGTAATGTATATTATTTAATATAATTTTATGATGATATTCACAGGGGTGCCAATAATTGGAGTGAAGGCTTAAAATAGATCTTACAATATAATAAAGTGCAAAATCAGGAAATATTTAAACAAAGTTTAAATTCCTGTTTTATACAACAAAGTTATTAACCACGACCTTGGAAAAGGGATACCCACTTGTTTATTAATTTTGTATCAACTTACCCCAATAATAGCATTAAGTTCAGACATAGTGACCTGCTTTGCTCTATCCACAGCTGAGGCGACCTGTTGCTGATGCTCCTGAGCCAGGAATGGCAGCACTTGTCCTATAATAGCACTTAGCCTTTTTGCTATCTCCGTCTAAATACAAAAATATGAAAATTATTTTTTTCCAGCCGTAACTTTAATTAATTACCAAAGTCTAAATAATTATTTCTTTTTTTTATCTCTCCTCACTTCTATAATTTTACTTCTTAAGGTTTTTTGGTCTAATACAACTAGACAAACAAAAAAAAATTAAATTTGATTTGGCAAGTTATTACAATACTTTGCACTGATTTTAATATTTCCATGATGATATTCGGAAAATGGAAAATTTTCCCCAAATTACCTGTCCATTACATGCTAAAAAATCCACTGCTAAACATAGGCCTCCCCTATAGATTGCCCCACAGACACGATTTCACCATAGTTGCCATAATTGGCAAGCGGGTTGGCAATCACAGTTTTTATTATTGAGTTGTTGTCAGGATGATGCCGCTGCCCATCTCCTGTTTCAGTTTCCTTCTGTTGCCTTTTACGACATCACAATATCACGACAACAACCATACGCAATAGTGGATACTCTTACATCACTACATGATTTACAGCGCCACGCCACTACACGGTTTAAGTATCTCCTTGCCATTATTAATGATTTTTTTTTCGTAATAAATTTGTGCCTTCTTTTATAATAGTTTTGAAAGGGATATCATGTGCCTTAACTGTACATGCAAATACTGAGACATACACCTTGTTTTTGACCTACTAGACACAGTAGCAGGGACACAGACTTCTGTTGGGATTTACAAAAGACCTGGATCCACCTCAAGTCAGATCAGACCTCTAAGTAATGGGTTTAAAACCCCATATGAACACCTCAAATTACAAAAGTTGAACATTAATAGCAGAATAACAATAAATTTGTAAATATAGGAAGGAATCTTTACCTGTTTATGCATTTCAACATTCAGTCCGTACGACATTTCATAATACTGTAAATAAACAAGTAAAACATTAGTTAATTTGATCATATTATTAAGTGAATGTGTGTTAGAAAAATACTATACCATGACATAATGCCTTTGCATTTCCGTTTTCTCACTGGCCAATTTTTCACATTCTAATTTCAAACTGTAAGAAATAAATTTGAATTAATAAAACTTTTTTTGTTTAAATATACTAAATATTAAGTCCTATAAAATTAACTCACGAATGATATTGGGCTTGTAAAAAGTTAAATTCTTCTTTTATTCGCTCTAATGTATCTGCTACAGTAAATTTTATAGGTCCTGCCGCGGGTTGTGGCCCCTTTAACAGAAAAAAAAAACACAATAAAAGTGTCTTTGAGAAATCATTATTATTAAAAGCTTCTTCTGCTAGTAACGTATATTTATGTTATAAAGACAAGCTTCAAAAATATAAAAAATAACACAAACCCTTACCGCGGCAGCCGGATGCCGCGTCGGCGTCGGATACATATTGATAATGAACTATTTCAATGTTTAATATATACAAAATTAAAAACAGTTTTCTTTTGCTCCGTGTAAAGAAAATATTGCAAACACCATTTCCAAATTCTAAGCCACTGCTATAAATTAGTATAAACGATAGAACTACGGTTAGGCGCTAAGGACAATGATATGCACAAACTTTGCTTCAAAACTTTTGAAATACCAGTCATTATATTGAGATGTTTAACTTATACGTTTTATTATCAAAACTACTATAAACGTACACAATACGTTGGAAAGTAACAATATAATTTATGCCAAGCAACAGTTTTTGGTTCGCAAAATTTAACCATAAATCCACGCCGCAATTTTTGTTTGGCTGATTGTTGGCTGTCATGTCATCTATCCATCCCGATCCCATTCACAATCCAAATCCATCATCCGCAGTGTTGCCACCGGACAAAAACTAAAGTCACTAACAAAGAGTATAAAGTTCGCTTTTCACTATGGGATATAATGTAATTTATATTATATCTCGAGATATAAATTAATATCGCTCACCGTACTTTTTAATGGAACTGTTTGCACTGAGATGTAATATATATTACATCTCATACTATAAATATTGTTTCGATTGACAAAACGATATTTTCATATTATATTTCGGCCCCTGTACCCCGCACCCGCACACCGTTCCGCGTTTTCGTATACTCATGTATTAGTAACTTTTCTTCATAATTCAACATACTCCTCTCTAAACTTTATATAATTTGATATCCAGTATCGACGCTACCTGTTTTAACTTAAAAATAACACACGTAACCCGAATTCTACATATCTTCCTCTGGTGAACTGTTGAGGCTATCTAGCAAAACTATATCCATTTTGTTTGAAAGACAATTTTGTTCGTATACGACACACTGGTTAAAACTTAAAAGATATATCTCACAGTGTGAAAGCCAGTCGCGGGATATAATTTATATCTCGGGATATACAGTACGTTCACCGTAAGATGTCCCTGCCTTGGGAAATGGCAGCATTGTCTACGGTGCTGCCAACAATATATAGAGCATTTACCCACTTGGTGGTTGCTGGCAAAATTATCTAAACTTGAAAACCCTGATTAATATGTTTTACTTGCTTATTTAAATAATATACAGTTAGTTATAAGACTAGTAATGTTGTGAATGATAACACAATTTAATTTTAAATTATTTATTGATTTATTTTTTCCGACAATAATTATGGTCGAAAGGAACAATTCAGACATACTCGTATCACTGTCACTTTCATAAACGTCGTTATCATCATCTGTCGTATCCGAATCTGTGCTGCTGTCATTTCCTAATTCAATTATGAATTTATCAGTAATATCATCCAAACAGCCATCAAGTACATAAAACTTGTCTTCTAAATTTTTACGTGTTCACACTGCTTTGCCAATCCTGAGGGGTTATAGATGAAAAAGCTTCTTCAGTTAACTTCACGATATTCCCAGCTTCTTGGCCGACATTATTGCTGGCTACTCGTCTCTTTAAAAGACTCCACATAAACTCAATCGCATTTAAATCGCAGTGGTAAGGGGGCAACCTAACCACTTTATGGCCATGAGAAAGCAATAATTGGTCAGCCTCATAAATCGGCGCTTCTTTGTGCTCTTTTATAATTTCATAAAGTTCTGCTTTCAGCATTGTTGGTATATAAGACAATCCCTTATTTGTTATCCAATTTTGCATTTGAAGTTTTGAGGAACTCATAGTAGGTGCTTTATTTACTTGTACGGTATGATAGGAGCGTTATCCATCACGACTAAGGAGTTCGGAGGCAAATTGGGTAAGTTTCTCTGAAAGCCATTTTATAAAATTGGTTCTGTTCATGTCGTCATGGTAGTCCCTGATTTACTCTGTGATTTAAAATCAATTGAGCATTAGGAATAAACCCTGTTTCTCCACCTGCATTAATAATTATCCACCGCGTTCCAACAGAATCACTTATTATTACTCCGTCCTCGTCATCTTTTTGTAACATTTTTCACTGCATACGATGCGTGAATGTATGTTTCATCTAAGAAAACTATTGGCCGACCATCTGCTCGATTTTGCCTCATAGTAACGATATACTTGCGTCTCCATGCAACTATGTCGTGCCTTTCCATTAAAATTTTCCGTTTCGAACCACACTTTTATACTGAAATCAATTTGTTTTAAAATTTTCCACAAAGTCGTTCGACCTCCACCAAAGTTTATGTCATTCTTTAATTCTACAAGTAATTTATTTAAACTAGGAACAACTTTTCTTACAGTATACATTTCATGGATTTTGTTTCTTATTGCGCATAAATCGAAATCATCAAGATCCACCGTTTTACGTCTTTGACGGTGTTTTCCAGGAGACTTGAGTTTTGAGATGTAGAGGCAGCAGCTTCACCTTCTTTAGATATTCTACTCACGGTTTTCTCTGACATGCCTGAAATAGACACTAAAGTACCATTTTATAAAATTACATATTTATAAAATACAAATACAGACATTATGATAAAAAAGTAAATTAAATTAACTGAGATACGTACTTTTTTATTTTAATTCGTAATGTTAGTAATTTCTTATTATTACCCATACTAAAGGCATTTTGCATGAAGCTGGCATCCCTATTTTACTAACCTGTCATGGCGGCGACGCGAGTTCGCACTTGATTGAGTGGAATTAACAGGGCTTGATTTGCCTTTTCTCTCTCACAAAAGGCACGCACCTTCAACACAACCTCTCTTGCACTGCTTCTAAATGGTTTCGGCATAATTAATTCGGAATATTTTAAATAATAACACAAAAACGAGCGCAGCTAATCACAAACTGACAACAGATTGACAAGCAATAGTGCCAACATCACAGCAGGGGACATCTTACGGTGAACGGTCTATAATATATAGTATATCCCATAGTGAAAAGCGAGCTTAAGACACTAATTTTTGGCTGTGGTTTTCAAGGTACCCGGTACAAAGGAATGGCCAACCTATTCTCCTCGTGGTAAATATTGAGCTGTTCTATAAATACTCAAGTAAAATTTAATAAGCGTGATTTTCGATTGGTTTTGCTCACAATTTACCCAAAATTATTCCCCAAAACTCACAAGATTAAGCTAATTTCATCTAAGCGCAAGCGAAAAGTCAACAGAAATCGCTAAGCCTAGTCTGTTTGAAATCGCTTAATTTGCTCGCTTTATTAGCTTTATTTATTCGCTTAATTAATTTTGAACCCCCGATGAAAACAAAGGGGTATTTTAAGTTTTTAGTGTGTATCTGTGTATCTGTATACCTGTGTTTCTGTCTGAGGTTTCTGTCTGTGGCATCATAATCATAGCTCCTAAACCACAGACTAATATGATGCTCCTAAATGCTCCTAATGTCCTAAACCTTGTATGTATAGATGTCAGTGTCCTAAACGGATGAACCATAGAATACTATAATACACGGAATATAAAAAACAAGAGGAAGTCCAAAGTGGGCGGGACAGGCGAGTCAGAATTAGTGACAGTAGAGCGTAATTGACTGTCAGTCGTAGGCTCAAATTCTTGCGAGCTGACGGATCGCTGTTTAAGTGATATATGCGAAAATATACCGTTTTGGGCAATATTGGAGTGTAAAAACGAAATTAAAAAGAGAGTATTTTGAATGTAGGTGTTTCGTACCAAAGACACGTGTAATTTTTTAGTTTTTTGGATAGAAACTTAACTAATCATGGACAAAATATCAAATTGCCTTTATTACAAGTAATATTCAACCTTATTTCGTTATGCTAAGGTTTATCTGTAAATACATTTTGAATAAAAATAGCTGAGATAGTGTTGTGACTATGCCGATATTAAAGTTTTCGATAAAATTTTATCACAGTTCTGTTCATTCACTAACATATTAATGAAAATTTGCAAATACTGGATGTCTATAAAAATATACGAAGTTCATTAATAGGGTGATACCCTATTAATGAACTTTTGTTAGGGTTGCTAAGACAGAGAAGTAAGCAAGTAGTTGAGTAATACTCACGAAATTTGGAAAGAAGCTGAAATAAAAGTGATCTTAATATAACGATATACATTAGTAGCTCAATTAATTATCGTCTAAACTTTAATATTAAAGTGTGAAAACGATTATTTTTAACAAATATGTGTTATTTCAATGACAATAAACAATTGCAAAATTATTTTGTGTGTTTTTTATTATTTTCCTTGTTTCCATTTCATAAATGATAATTTAGCTAACAATCAATAAATTTCACATATGCTATTTACAATTAATTATATGCCGGCTATATGAATTACGGGGATATACGTAATACATTAAGATAATTTCCAATAAATTTTACAATTTTACTCATTTTATCATATTTTATTTCAATTCTGTTTTTTGAGTCAATGCATTTCATATACATAATAATAATCATTTACTGAATATCGATATAAGCCAGATCACTTTCAGGGAGAGTAACTACATCACTAACATCATTCACTTAGCAGTATAGGTTAGGTAGGGCAATGTCAACGTTATATCTATTACCATTGTGACTATAAAAGCGTGAATTTATTATTGCGACATCTAACGTTAAGAAGCTAAATTTTCTCATTAATTCTAGAAACTTCATTGGTGAAAAGTAATATGATCTCTATTATTAAGTACATATGGTTCGTACTCAAGTGAATGGTAAGTAACACAATGCCTTTCTCTTTTATTTTTTAATAGACAATCACGCAAAAATTATTGAAATGGTACACAATTGTCGGTACACATTTCTTTCTTGCGTATGTGTGAGTTTGGCGACAGTGGTTCTGCTACAAATTATGCGTTTTGCTACTTCCTCTTGTTTTTTATATTCCGTGCTATAATACATACCATAGACTTAGAATATACTGGCACAGTATATTCTAAGTCTATGATACATACACAATAAAACGGGGGAGTGGGCGGTGCCTGTGTAGCCACCATAGACTTAGAATCATAGACTTAGAATATACTGGCATTAGACCACCTGATAGTCCCAAAACGCGTGACCAATTTTGATTCGTCATTGTGTGCGTTAGCTAGTGATGTATATTTTACTTACAAGGACTATAAAAAATTATTGTTAAGGAAGCGGTAAAAAGATTTAAAAAATATTAAGTGCATGAAATTGAATAACTTCAAAAATTAACTGAATTTTACCATGATAGTTCTAAAACAGTTAAAAAATATTCATATAACATGTTCCTGGGAATAAGCTGAATCTGCCTGCCTTTTGTTGGATTTTAATTCAAATGAATAAAACTACTTTTACGGATTATATAGCGTTTAATTAACTTATTTTTATTAATTCCCGACGTATCATGTCTCATGCGCGGTCGTCTAGTAGCGCTTCAGGAGCGTTACTAAATATCTATACCTAATTACGCTAAAAGTTTTATCATTGTGACTTGGGAATATAATCCAAAGTTCGAAGCTCCGCTCAACCCCAATATTTTATTTACTGTTACAAATAATGTAGAAATGACTCCTTTTAATAAAATTGTTTTTATTCTACTTTATCTTTTATACTTCTCAAGAAAATGTTTGCTGCAAATTGTTGAGTTCTTCTTTGCATTCTCACCAACCCATCCTTAACCATTACCTTAACCATAACCTTAACCATTTTTTCTAATTATAGAATCCGGAGGGAAACTGTTTGACAAACGGCAAAATAAAATTACATTTTAGAACGCAAACTGAGGATTTATTTTCTTGTTGTGTGGGCAAGTCTATCGATTCATTATAAACATTCAAGATAAATATCGACATTAATTTTGATTTAGTTTAGTCAATCCCTGGCCTACATGTAAAATATTTTGTATAAAATGTATTTACCAAATTCATGCAAATTATCAACAACGTGACTTTTTTCTTTTCAAAATATCAAAATTAACAGAATAATTGAAAACGTTCTATATTTTAAACAGTATATAACATAAATTTTAACCAAAAATAAACGCTTCATAACATTGACGACGTCTTGAGAATTTACCTGTGAAATGGGCAATTATCAGGATTATTTCTATTATTCACACCACAATCACTCACAGAACAAATAAGCATTTTGGAAAAAAGTTACTTACTAAAAATAACCAATATTACACTTTAAAAATTACAAAATATCTAGGAGCTATTTCTCGCGTGCCGAATTGTGCCGACCTGTCATTCAAAATCGGTTACAGAGTCATAAGATGTGGTATCCTTTTCTATCTTGCATTTTTGCCATAAGGAATTTTCTTTTCCCTACTACTACGTCAGTATATTCTAAGAATATGCTTAGAATATACTTACGCCAGTATATTCTAAGTCTATAGTAGCCACTAACATTTTAATTTCACAGATTACCCCCTAATAGATACCGCATCATTGAATATTTGTTCTCTTTCGAGTTCACCAAACTTGGCGGTATGAAAGGGTTGCGGGGGAGATGTCAAATGCGCTGTGATTGGATATTTAAAGGTCATACTTACAAGCACCAAACCATAGTGATGGAACAGGGTTTGGACGTTGATCGATAAATTTGGGATTTATTGATTATTGATGATTGATAAATAAATATACTAATCAATTTTTATTTGATGTTTATTTAAAAATAAAACAATGTATACATTAATAAAAAATAAAACAATGTATATTTGTACATTTAATTTATAAATATATATGTCGGAGATTCAGGAGCAGATCCCGATTTTGATCTCGAAAATACATCAGGATAGCGTTAAATGTAAAAAATAGTAAAAGTGTAAGAGCGGATATTCAACTTGCTCTCTTGCTTACGCAATTAATCATTATCAGTAATAAGACAGCGTAACGCCCTATACATTCAGTATAAAGAAATTACAGTTCGACAACACCGTAACACGTCCCCGCCACCATCGCACACCAGTGTAACGTGAGGTACGTAATTACATGATAACACCAAAGTATGCAAACAAACAGCAACACTACTTATCTCAGTGTAACACAGGGTAGCCTATCAGCAACACCATCCTCCTTGCCTGCACCAGAAGAATTACTAAAATGAACAGAACCACAACACTGTATTAATTATCACACATTTTTACGTGGTAGAGCCATGCTGCAGCTATATTAGTAGTATAGTTGTAGCACGAATGGTTCGGCTCGACCGGGGAAGGACCACGCTCTCAGAGAATACCAGCGTAAAATAGCAGCTTAACACAATGTGTTTCGTATAGTGAGTGTAGAGAACCGGAGACCCTTTTTACTGGAAAAGAGGCATTCCATCTTAGTCCTTACGGGTGACAACGCATCTACATTTTGATTCGCAAACGAGGATAAATGTAAATGTCTATGGGCCACAGCAACCACTTACCATCAGGTGGACTGTGTGCTCGTTTGTCGCCCTATCCTATAAAAAAAAAACACTGTATTAATAATAATAATCTTAGAACTCGTAACATAATTTCACTCGTAGAATGACTCAAGCGGAATCTCTCACGCACGGCGCCTACAGTGAACTTTATACTGCACCAACAAGTTGTGGTTTCTCGACATACCCTCAATTCCACCTCGCTACCATCGATATGACATTCCGCTAGAGTGACGCAACCTCTCGCTCACTCGATTCAACTGGTATTTTGTAGACACTCCGACATATATTTCACTGATTTTTAAAATGGATAAGCTTAGTATAAAATTGTCTCACAGAATTCTTAGGATCTGTCTTCCTGGATAAGTAGAGTAATCTTATGTCTATGTATTTTTCCATGACACTCTTAGCTAAATCATGACATGATTACAACTTTCGTAATCGAATTGGTGATTTTTATTTCAGGAAAAATATTCTCATTAACAAAACTGCTTAATGTTTGTGTTACAAACCGGAATTTGTCTTTGTAATATATTTGAGAACCTTGATTTGAATCTATTGAGCTTCGAATGACTTGTTCAGATCGTCTGCAAATTTTGGTGACCATGTTGGACGGGAACAGTAATTCTCCTGCATCTCTTGCGTAAATCAAACTGGTTTTTTTCTCATCCAGGGATATTAAAGCTTTAACGCACTTATTACATTTGATTTTCTTTATTAAGTAATGTACAAAAGCGCCAGCGAGATATTCTATTATGCTTTCTGAAAACCGAGATATTGGCAAGCTATCAACAAAAGTTTCATCAACGCATTCTTCAGTCTCGCAAGTTTCACCCCTTTCAGTCATCATATTTATACGTTTTATAGCTGAAGAACAGTATAGTATGGCAATATGTTCTAATGCTACATAATTACCGGTATTGAGTTCTTGCAGTTCCATGTGTACAAGCATTTTTCTATAAATTCCATAAAACTGTTTTGGCGTTGGGTTGTTATTAGCCCCTCCATGTGATCTCATATTGCAGAAAAACAGTTCAATGTGGTCTTGGCTGATACGGTGAAACGATATATAAGGACAGCGCTGGTTCTTTATCAAATCATTAAATAAAAAATTTGCACTTTCAATACATCAGCTTTCTACGGTTTTGAATGAATCCAACAGCTTTCTACGGTTTTTCATAATGTGAAGATTGTCTTCTGTGAGGTGTCTTGAGCATAGCACACTACTTTTGGTGGGAAACCATTCGTCCCCTCGACAAGTTGCGTCGATCCACATCTTTTTCCTTTCGGGACATTTAGGAAACCTATAACATATAGGTACCACAATGATACGCCACTATTTTTATAAAATAATATGACTGCAAAAAAAATAATTAAACGATGACCAAACAAAAAATATCGACTTAAAAATCACAACACTATCGATACACGTGCTGTTGTTAGACAAAGACAACTATTGTAATTTACGTAATGAGTGAAAGAGACATTTCAAAACGACATCAACGGGTGCTTCATTGTTATCACTTTGCACCATTATATTACTAGTATAAGTTGATCCCCGGTGCATTTGAAATGGGTTAACGTGATAAGAATAGAATTTACTTACCGATGAAACGTTATGCCATCTTTTTGATAACTGGATGTCTTAGCTGACTTGCCACACCATTTTACTGCACAGGAAGTCATTTGTAATGTATTTTGGATACAAAACTATTTTTAAATTGTCAAGAACTCTGACGTGCAAACTTGGTCGACACTGATGTCTTGATTCTTAGCGTCACTTCATATGCTAGCTACAGTTTTTTTTTGCGCCCAACGCAAAGGCACCCTCCGGAAGCGGGGGAGGGAGGTGGTGAATGCTCATAGCATACCACGCAGCCACTAAACACCACCTGAGAACGGCTCTAGCCCGAAGGCTTTATCGCCGAATCGGATACGACCTCCCTCGGGGAGAGGGAGGCGTGGGGCACAACCGTTCGGGGACGGAAGCGCGGGTCTCCAGCACAGGCGCAAAGGGCGGCGGTGCTGGAGTGTCGGAGTGGGAATCGCATGAGCGAGGATGCACTCACCGTACGGGGACGGTGAGCACTGACTGCTAAGGCAACCGCGCGGGGGCGGCGGCACTAGCGGAGGCAGGGAGGGAAGGCACTCACCGTTCAACGGTGAGCGCGGGCGCACAACACAACCGCACAGGGGCGGCTGGCGGAGACGGGAAGGCTCCCACCGTCGCCTGAACCCACATTAGTGGGCACGGAAACACGGCGACGGTGAGACAGCTAGCACAACCGCACGGGGGCGGTATACATAACATTAGCACCGGTAAGTGTTTTCCTGTGAAAATGATTAATTCAGCATCTAAGAATGTAATGGCTCGAAACAACGAGGCTACAGATGACAGCACTGAAGAAGAAGAAGATATACGATCGAAACGTGGTAATCACTCATAGGCTGTTTCTCATAACTGTTTTTTAAGATTATATTTAACCCAATGAATATCCTAAAAGAAATGATATGCGAAATATATACTTGAAAAATATATCAATATTCGATATAATTTCTTGTTGAAAATCTGAGTTGCTAAAAACATCAAACGGCAATTGTTAAACAAACAATATTTTTCCAAGGTTAATTAAAAAACTTTTTAAAATTAATCTATAGAAATTATCAAAAACGTGCCATGAAAATTTTCGGCAAAAACTAAAGTATAGTTGTAGCACGAATGGGTCGGCTCGACCGGGGAAAGACCACACTCTCACAGAATACCAGCGTAAAATAGCAGCTTAATGCTGCTGTATTTCGTATGGTGAGTGTAGAGAACCGGAGACCCTTTTTACTGGTAAAGAGGCATTCTATGGAAAGAGGCTGACAGCGCATCTGCATTTAAATTCGCAAACGAAGATAGATGTAGATGTCTATGGGCCACAGCAACCTCTTACTATCAGGTGGACTGTGTGCACGTTTGTCACCCTTATTCTATTAAAAAAAAGTCGCCAAATGTCTACTAGATCGTTTAATGATTATGGATTTGTGTTTAAATGTTACGGCCTAGTTGAATTTCTTAATGTTACTGTTAAAGTTAAAAAGTTACAGCCTATATACGTCCCACTGCTGAGCACAGGCCTCCCCTCATTTCTGAGAAGGTTTTAGGGCATAGAAGTGTCCGCCGCGCTGCCCCAATGTGTGTTGGCGTACTTCTCATGTCTTCGAAATATATATATTTTTTTAATTTCTCAGACATGCAGGTTTCCTCACGATGTTTTCCTTCACCGCCGAGCACGTGGTAAATCAGCACTTAAAATTGCAATTAACAATTTCATTGGTGCCGGCGGGGATCGAATCCGGTTTGCTCGCGTACTGTGAAATTTACAGCGAGCGCTAACCATCTGAGCTACCACGGCTCACAATGTTACTGTAACATAAGCTTTTTAATGCATTTTATTATTCTGTAAATACTATTTTATTTATTAAACGAAGTAAGTACCGCCTTCCTAATAGACCAATAATAATTTTTAGTTACTTTTGTATTCGTTGCAACGTATTGCAATTTGTAGATGCTAAACACATAGGCAAAAAGGTCAGCCAATTTTAAAGGCCACCAATAATAAAGAAATTCTAACTTCAAAAATTATAATGAATAGTAACTTTCGTCCGCGTGGAAGTCGGTCATATCTCGTTCACTATAGTAAATTTTGAGAATAAAAGGTAGCCTAGCCTTTTTAATGTTTCCAGCTATCTGAATACCACATATCGTCAAAATCGGTTGAGTGGCTTAATATTTATTACCTTTCATAGCTTTTTATCCCCAAGTTCGCGGTTTAACGGCTAAACATGACCAAATTTGTAAAGCCTTCTTAGCTGTGATAGTTTACCTTTTTAACTGAACCATACATCAAACTATCTCAATTTTATCAAAATCAGTTCGGCAGTTTTGTCATGTAAGCTGGACAGATTTACGCATTAAAATAGAAAAATATGGATTTTCTTTCTGCAATACATTTGGCAGCGGATTATGTTTTGTCTTATATTTTTTGAAGTAAAATTTAAAATTGACAACATTAAACAATAGATATGTAGGGGCTTACATTGCAATATTATAATACTGTATAACGGTATAACGGTTCGACGCCGGGCCGGCAGTTAGCCCCTCGCCTCGGACCGAATAAGTAGTTGTAACTGAGTGAAAATAAATGCAGTAATATTTAAATAGACTTTGAGTTATTTATCACCTACACCTATAGGCGACGATAAGGGCTAACTCACAAATAACAACATGTTTAGTGTATAGTTATATATTGGATTTTTTAATCGAAAAATTTACAAAGAATCGTGTATTTGCAGCATAGAAACCATTTTTTCATTGCTTTAAATTACAAAATGAATACTTTAGTATTTATCTTTTAGTAGAAGATTGTTCAAAACTAATTGAGGTGCTGTCGGCTCTTAAAACATTAAATAGCAAGTATTATTGTAAAATTTCAAAATATATATATACATATACTCAAGTTTTACCGGTGGTTACCGGTTACCGGTTAATCACTAAACAAGAATCATCCCTAGCTGTGATACCATCATATACTACAGAATGCTCATGAATTTGAAGGCTCCGTGGCGCAGTGGCTTAGCAATGCTTAGACTACAAATAATTGTTCCGTGTCTGGCTGTTTGTCCTTGTGAAATTTATGTATGTAAACTGCCCCCACGATACAGGAGAAAATCCTAGTGTGGAGGTAACGTTTAAAAAAAATAGAAATAGAAATGCTTAAACGCACAGACTAATATGATGCTACGTATCTTAAACGTGTTCAACAAAACTTTTTATTTACAATAAGAGAAAATAATACTTATTGCGATTGTATTTGCAATTACTTTGCACACTATTTACAAATAAATATGTATTAAAATTTAAGTGATTTCTTTTTTTAATGATGATTGTGAACATCGATCAAAAGTCTAAAATGAACAAATTCGCTGTCTGTCAACACAGTTATTCCTTCTCTTTATTTTCAGAAAGAGACTGTCTGTAAAGATTCTTTGTGAATCCGTTGGTATTGCCGTGGAATAATTGTTTCTTGCGTGCCGACTTGTGCCTGTCATTCAAAATCGGTTACAGTCATGAGATTTGCTATCCTTTTCTATTTTGCTATATTTTGCCATAAGGAATTTTCTTCTCCCTTACACACTATGGCCGTCTATTACTATCCTAAGTCTTTGGTTTCAATGGGTTCAAGGTACCTAAAATTTATATGAGCTTTAAAAAGTAAGAAGTTGATATTTCAAAACGTAATAGTGAAATAGTTTTAAACTGTTTAACATAGCAAGAATACATGATTGTTTTTTCCATTCATTTTTACTAATATAATATTTCTTGTTGTAATACGTTACTTAGTACGTAGGTAGTACAACAAGGAACGTATTTCTACCATTCTACGTAGGCAAGTTTTTTAAACGTAGACAGAGAATCCCATTTCTCTGTCTACGTTTTTAAACAATAACATGACATGTTTTTTCTTGGTACTAGACTCGTATGATTGCACTTTTGCCAGTGTCCATTCCTGTTACTTATTTTAGCTCTTTATTGAAATAATTAATAGAATCAGGAATTATTTTTCAGAAATACACTAGTATAAATGATTTCAAAAATTAATAAGCTGAGATCTTTTCTTGATCGCTTTTTACGCGGATCTTAGCTAATTAATTTTTAACATCTTTTTTCTTTTTCTTTGGTGAAATTAATATTTAGAGAGATATTTATTCATTTCAATTAAACTTTTTCTATAAAAATATTTTAATTTTCCCATACCAAACCGCAATCTCATATTTATTTGTTTCATATACTACGAATGAAAAAATAAAAATATTTTGAGAATTGATTCTTATGATTTGTGTAATAATTTATATGATAAGAGAATTCATTATTCTAAGCTATTTGTGATACTCTCGAGTCTGGACATCAAGATTAATCGCGACGAATAATGAATAAATATGAAATAAATTCGAAACATTCGTTACATACGTTCCTTTTGGTGTATTTTTCGTGTAACAATAAATAACTGGGAAGCCACGATACTAAGATTACTGTATTCACTGTGACTTAAAACAATTTTTTATTTATAAGAGAAAATATATAAAAATATTTCTATGTTATCATACCCAAAACGTAAAATCAAATTTAACTTTTACTAAAAAGTGAATTAATTATCAACTATTAAAAAAATGCTGAAAGAACATTCTTATCCCCCTATCTTTCTCATTTATTTGTTTAATTTTTTTCTTAACAATTTTCTACTTCCTTAATTTTTAAAATATTGAGTTTTTCTTGATTGAGATAGATGATATAAATAGTATTTTGATTTAATAAGAATTTTGTTCCAAAATCTCTTAGTTTTAAATTAATTTTTATGAAGTCTCTACATTGTTCCTATTATTTTACTTAATGTTTAACTAATCATCAGTTTTGAAGCTTTAGGGGCTTTTAGATATCATTTAGGGAGATTCAAGAACTGGCCACACTGTTATTTTACAGGCCCCTCTTCGTCTTTGTTTTCGATGTGACTTTTAAATGGCAGATTGTGATTGTCGTTGTCGTTGTCGCGCAGCTGTTCAATCGTAGAGTGCAGTGCCGGAGTGTTTTGTAACAAAATAGTTGGTTGCTTCGAAATTCGTGAAATAGTGCATTTTCAATGATTATTTTCAGAAGAAAGTGCTGTTCATAAAGTGTCAATTCGATTATTGTGATTATTGAATTACGAAGAGAACAAATATGGATTTCAAAACAGCCGTTTTCAACGCTGCACGGGATGGAAGTCTTACACGATTAAGAGTAAGTACTTCTTATCATTAGTTATGCATTCGTCCTATTATTTAGAAAAAAATAAATTGATTACTGTAATAATAAAATTGCTTTCTTATTACTTTAAGTGAATATTTTTGTTACGGTACGGTTACGGTTACCTAGAATTTCTGCTACAGATCCACGTTATCTATACTCTGCTCGTGTATCTAACAGACGAAGTATTAATTTTTGTTATAATTTTAATGATTGGGGTATATTACTATAAAATAAAAATTTATTCTTTATAATCAGGATATTTATGCCACTTGTACACAATTATCACAGGAGGCAGAACGTTCGAAAAACATTTTTTTAAATAAAAATGCCGCTGTATTTTGTTTTGCTTTTTTAATCCAAAAAAATATTTAGTGAAACAATTAGCTGTGAAGATTTTACTTTTTGTGAAGATTTTTTTTTTGTACTTTAATTATGCAAATTATGGAAAATAACTTTATTTAACTGGGATATCCTGCAATAATGATGTGCGTAACTAAAGTCAGAGTTATCCTACTAATTAGTAGCTGCAGGACATCCGAAATGTTTCTTCATCTCATTCTTGTTGGTTACTCTTGTAAAGTTATTTTTATTAATTTTTTATATGAAAACAATATAGACATTTTGATAAGAAATTTGTATATTTAAATTCTTTATCTTTTTGTTATATAATTTTTACTGCTGAACACCCAAAGCATAGTCCGACTATGAAATCTTTTACCAGGTTGTTATTCCATCTATGTATAGGGATCTTCTACATTTCGATTACCGGTACATGCCTACGACTCGTAACCTTTCTCCACATTGGTTCTTGGTTCTTCATCAGTTTGGTTTTTCTTCAAGCTATATGGCCGACTTATTAATGTAGACTTTTACCCAGAGAAACTGAACACAGGCCTCTTTATAGTTCAGTAAGCAACCTTGAACTTCCTCATAAGGCCTGCACTGAAAGATCACGTCTCAGATCCATGTCATCACTAACAACATGCCCAAGTTGTACAGTCTTGTTTCCCCATTTTGAAGTATGTATTATAATATCTGACTAGAAAATTTGTAATAATCTACTGAACTTTGACCAACCGAGTTAGAGCTGTCAATTGATATTCAACTATAACTACAGATTTATTTAATCATATATCATTCAATCAAGACAGTAGAAATGTATGTCTCTGTGTGAAATCCATAACAAAAGTTTTAAAATACTTTTTTATTTCTTTTTAGTAGTCTATACATATAACCAAATTTTAATAAAGCTTCTGGTATAAAATTTACACAGTCTTTTAATATAAAATAAGATTCATTGTACCATAGTTAATATTTGATGTTCTTCTGGCTGATTTTGACACCAACTACAAATCATTAGTTCCTGGAACATGTATCCGATAATAATGTTATCTCAGTTTCTACACATTACTCTTAGGTTAACATGTTAGTGTTTACACATTAGTACACAGTTAAGCAGCTTACATTTTTGTAATCTAAACGTCTCACTCCAATTATTCATTCCTTCAACTTGGCCTTTGGATATTTATAATATTAAAGTGACAATTAAAAACGACTGTCCGTCTCTCTACCATATAGTGGCAGTGTAAGAATATCCACTACCCCATTTCATCCCATGTGTGTCATAAGAGGCGACAAAGGGAAACAAATCAGGAGATGGACACTTGTGTGAACTAAGATGGAATGCCTCTTTTTTTCAAAGGTCCTCCAGTTCTCTATACTTACCATACAAATCACAGCAGTGTTAAGCTGCTATTTTACTCTGGTATTCTGTGAGAGCATGGTTCTTCCCCGGTCCAGTCAACCCATTGGTGCTACAACTTCCTAATAACGAATCAAAATAATAAATGCGGTTGCCAACCCGCTTGCCAAGTTTCGCAACTATGGAAAATATCCTCCCTATGAGGTTATTTATGGGGGAGGTCTATGTTCAGCACTGGACTTTAATAGTCTGTAATGGTAACTGTAATGGTTTATCTGATAGTAAGTGGCTACTGTAGCTCACAACAACAAAGAACTGTTCTATTCTGCCTGGAAATTTGTCTGGATAGGTATCACTCACTACTTCTGCCCCCAAGCAGCAGTGCATGCACTGCTGTATACCAGTCTGAAACTTATAGAGGATCAATATGATTTCAGGCTGTGAGGCATTCCATCTGAGCCCTAGGAGATGACAACACACCTGTAGCCTTCTTTGTTTAAAGTTGGTTGTAGTTGCCCATGGGTTGCAGTAGCCATTACCATAGTATTTGCAGCGGTATATTCAATAACCTCTCCTGTGCATCCTATTAAGTACATCTGTTCTTTATTATAGTAGTTTCTTGTGTACTTATCTCTCATTCAGGTATTACAGTCTAAAGCATGAGCCTGTAATGCCTACAGGGTGATGATTTGAAAAAAATGGCAGTTTCCTTAAGGTCCAACCTTTCCCTCCAATGTCCCATGTACTCCTCTACATTTTATGATAGATCTTTCTCTGTTCTTGGATTAAAACTTTGGAATTCCTTGCCTCTGTCAATTAAACATTCTCAATACTTACATTTTGGATTGTCTAAAAGAGATTGCTAGAAGTAATAAGTCTACTCTAGTTATACTCACGACTGCACAGTACATACAGTGCTATACAGTAGCAGCCCAGAGTCTAGAATTTGGAGGCGTTTCACACCTATGCCTCAGAAAGTTTGTAATGGTAAAGCTAAGCTAAGCATGTAAAAGTGTTGGTCCTGCGTCTCATCTCATCTAATCATGTTGGATTGCTGTCCCATCAGACTATAAGAGTGAGGGAATAGAGAGTGCACATGTTTTTACACACTCACTGGTGCGCAATAATCTTGTTCTGTACAGTTGGCTAGTTTCCATTGACTCTGGCCACTTTGACCGAAATTTGGTCTAGAGGACATTATTATAATTTTGTTATTATAATCTCTCCTTGGTGTACAATAAAGATGTATTGAGTGTTGTATTGTAGTTTGCATTGTTTGTTAATTTTTCAGGCATTAGAAGTCACATATGCCACACATACTCAATGCATTGTCACATGTAATTTTAACGCCTGAGCTGTAATTGTTTAAGTGGCCTTTAAAAATGTACGAAATAACATTAAACAGTAAACCTTTGAGCTGATAATTTTATGAACAGTAGCTTTAGCAAGTGTATGTAATACAATAAGTGACTGATCAGTAACTTTAGCAAGTGTATGTAATACAATAAGTGACACATATATGTTAAGTCTCACTTCCTTTCCAATAATTTTCTACTTACTTCATTCCTTCCCACTATTACAACTGAATCTATAATATTTTATTCTAGTAATAGGTAGACATGTATAATGAAAATTATTGTTAACACTGAATTTACACCAATTGAAACCAATTTCCAAAACTAGAATCAAATAAATTTCACATTCACATAGCTTCTGATGTTGATGCTAAACAATGTAAAAATTATTTTATTCTTTTGAGATTTTGAAGTTGGTTTTTAATTTTATTAAACTTTATTTACCTTTTGAGTGAACTAAGGAATATCACAAGTTCAAGGTAACATCTAGAATGTTGCCTAAATAATAACTTAAAAAACTTCATTCCCTATTTTTCCACTCTTAGGGGTGAAAGTTTTTCTTCAAATTTATATGGTACCTTCTTATACGTGGTAGAGCCTTGCTGCAGCTATATTAGTAGTATAGTTGTAGTACGAATGGGTCGGCTCGACCGTGGAAGGACCATGCTCTCACAGAATACCAGCGTAAAATAGCAGCTTAACACGCTGTGTTTCGTATGTTGAGTGTACAGAACTGGAGACCCTTTTTACTGGAAAAGAGGCATTTCATCTTAGTCCTCACAGGTGACAATGCATCTGCATTTTTTTCTTTATTAAGGATAGATGTAGATGTCTATGGGTCACATAAACCACTTACCATCAGGTGGACTCTGTGCTCGTTTGTCTCCCTATCCTATAAAAACCTCCCCTGAAGTATAACTTATGTATTAAAATAAAAATAATTAAAATTGGATCATAAACAAAGTTAAGACAACAGACGAATTCAGAAGTTCCTCCTATTAACTTAGTAGTAGTAACTACTAAGTTACTACTTCTTTGAAAGAAACATTTATTCATGTAAACCTGCTTATGGCAATAAAATGAAACTAATTAAAAGAAATTATTATTTTTAAGTATTTGGTAATTTGGCAATTATCCTGTCATTTATTATATTATACTTATTATGCAAAATACCCTAACACATTAAGTAAGCAATCCTAGGAAATAACAGATTTAAATGTTCATTACCTTGGATAAGAATTATAATCCATTAACAAGTTTCCTAATTTATTTGTATGACAAATCAGTGCATGAATTAATTTACTTAATTTATTAAAAATGAATAATTTGCTGTGTGTGATAAGTAGTGGTGGGAGTAAGAGAATCGATCATGCCATTTCGTCTCATGGGTATTGGAGGTGACTATAGAATAAGCCAGAAAAGTGATATGGGTACGAAAAATGGCGGTGGCTTTAATATATGAACCGTGTATATACGCAGACCGGCGACAAGCAGCAGCATCAAAAGTCCGTGAGGCCAGTCCTCAGTCCTAGTGTGATTGTGAATCCACCGTCACACTTGATGATTTAGGCAAATCCTCCTTACATCAGGAGAGTTTGCAATTGTCCAGCAGTTGACTTTTACATGCTGATAATGCAGAAGAAAAATAAAAATGATGTGTGTATGTATCTTGTTATTTACTTATTACAATAACAATAATTTATATTTGGGTAAATTTTAATGTAAACATTTACAACATAAATTCTTAACATCATCAACAATTTCATTAATCCCAGCTCTACACAAGTCCACTGCTGAACATAGGCCTCAAACAAGGAATGCCACAAAACACGATCCTGAACCACCTGCATTCATCGACTTTCTGCATCGCAGCGATGAATTCGGACTCCAATATAGTTACGTTTAAATGTTTACAAAAACTTCCGAAATAATGGGAAGTTAATAAAATAATTGGCAACAGTAATAAAAAGTTTTTAAGCTTGAAATGCCGTGCACACACATTGTTTTGGTGCCCTAAACGTAATTTTACTCTATTCATTGTAAAAAGTAATAAAGTATAAAATATAAGTAATAAATAAAAAAACCTAATTATTAGAGTTGGAGTAAATTCACGATAAATAAAATCAACAGTACTCTGGAGGGAAAGTAGGTGGAAGTGCGACGACCCCATTCAGCCTGTTGTTTACATTACATGACTGTACCAGGGGCGTGGGCGAGCGGAACACTCGTGAGTGAAACTAACTCCGACCAGGATTTCTTTATTACAAGGCATTTTATTAATTTATGAAACTCTGATGCTTTCATTTATTTACAAAGATTTATCATTGACGAATGTATGTACGTACGTGTTCATCTTAATTTCGAGGTCGTCATAACACAGGCTAACTATTCTTCGGTGAGCTATCTATACGTGTCTTTAGTTCCAGTGGCCTATTATACACTTTTTGTGTTGATAGTTATTAAATGGCTATGCGAATTCTGTTGATGACTTCTCGTCCAAATAAAATAGATCTTCTGCCTGTTTTGGCCCGATATAATAAGCCTTTATCTGCCGGATCAAGAAAGCTGGTGTCCTTTGTCGACTTAAATTTAGTATCCCAGCGCTAATCCGCCAAGCGGATTACTCATTCCAGATGTATGGATACGATCCAAAGCTAACTTGTTAAACGAGAGGATAAATTTAAACCATATTGTTGCGGTAATTTTTTTTTAATGTGTCAACAATAACTTTAAATTTTTTATGTAATGAATAATTAAAAAGTTCCTATCTATTGAATCAAACTATGTTTACGGATTTTATCGCGTTTAATTTACTTATTTTAATTCCCGACGTTTCGGGTGCTATACAGCAACCCATGGTCACGGGTGGGACAGAGATGTTTGACGTCCCGATGTCATAGTTAGCCCGGCTACCTTCAGTTTTTGAATATGAATTTTTGGTTCGATCTACGCAGAATTAGCTTACAGTATCTTGAAGTCTTGCAGTGGTATACTTGTGTTTGGATTTAATTTGGTTAATTAAAGGTTTCTGTCTACGTGAGGATAAGAGTCCACTGTGGTCATTGACTCCAACCGCCGCGACTCCTTCCGAATATTGGAAGCGATCAACTACGCAGGAAATATTATAGTGTCGTAAAGAGTACGTAGTGAATAACGATAAGCGTAAGATTAGGTGTAGGCTCGGATGTGATCGAAGACATCGCTATAATCACAACGCAATCAGAAAACCACCAATTTGTGGTTTAGAACAAACGTTAGCTTCGGCTTGGATTCAAACCCAAGACGTGTAACGTAGTAGTTACACTGCGGCATATATACACAAGTACACAACGATCACTCCAGCGGATAAAACTCAAATAAAAATATATTGTCCGTGAGGATAAACAAGGATTCATCCTGTGTGGGTTAAGGGACTTATAGGTTAGCATACAGTTACAGTTAAAGCCTATTAAAGTACAACGCTGAACATAAACCTCCCCCATAGATTACCTCATATCAGGGGGGATGTTTGCCATAGTTGCCACGCTGGGGTGGCGGGCTGGCAACCGCAGTTTTTTACTTTTAGTCGTATTAAGAAGACGCTGCTAACCATCTCCTGATTTGTTTCCCTCTGTCGCCACTTACGACACCCACGGGATGATATGGGGTAGTGGATATTCTTACACCGCCACTACATGTTTAGCATACCAAGTAGCAATATTGCAGGTACAACAAATTAGGAGGTGGGCAGCAGCTTCTTCCTAATAACGACTAAAAACAAAAATAAACTGCGGTTGCCGACCCGCTTGCCAAGCGTGGCATCTATGGCAATAGTAACGGTAAATATTCGTGGCTTGATGACGGTGTCTTCCTATTCGATTTTGGACCATGGCTTCTTCGGCTTTTCTCCTTTATCAGCCCGTAAATGTCTATTGTTGGATATGGGTATCTCCAGTTGTAAGGAGGATTTGGCTTAATAGTCACGCTTGGCAGGCGGCTGCGTGCCAAATGTCTCGCAGCTTTGACGTTGCTGTCCGTCTCTGGTCTGGGTATTTTAGGTCTGAGGTAAGCGAGATTTTTATTTATTTATTTACTAACTCCCAATTGTTATTACAGGAGTGGAGCCTAATGCAACAATGCAATGTGGTCACTAATGTAATAATTTAAAATAAAAATTTTGTACAACCGACTTCAATATAAATTGTTAAGAAAAACTCAAAAACTATTGGTCAGACCTTGATCAAATTTATATGGAACCACAAGAGAAGCACCAGCTTCCAAATAAAAAAAAGAATCATCGAAATCGGTTCACGTAGAACAAAGTTATAAGGTAACACACATAAAAAAACATGTAGTCGAATTGAGTACCTCCTCCTTTTTGAACTCGGTAGAAAAAAGAACATACAGTCGAATTGAGTACCATATCCTGTTTGAAGTCTGTAGAAAATGACAAATAGTTTAATGTCACCCTCTCGAATTCCGCCAATGTACAAGCAAATATGTCTAGTCGTTGTGCTACGATGTTACAGTGGGTCCACACGGCACAGACTTTAGTCTGCGCAGCTTGAGGTGCAGTAGTCTGCGCAGACATGCGTGTTTGCGCAGACTACTGCACTGTGTGGACGCATGTTCAGACTTGTTTAGGTCAACATACGACAACTTTGGTTTATTAATTCACAGTTTGCTTTGTTTTTATTAAAAAAATGAACGATTTAAGAAAATATTCGAGAGAATTCTTAGTTGAATTTATAGATCTGTACAAAGATATGAAGACCCAGGCCTACGAGGCATAATTTTGTCCAATTTGCAAAACGAACCCTTAAGTATTTAGATTATGTGGCTTAGCTTAGGTAATAATTTAAACTAGTCTAAATCCAATCCAACTCATGGTTCATGAGTCATGACTTATGACGACAATAAATAATGAAATAACGGACGAAACTCGCCGTCGTCAAAAATTCGAAATAACTGAAGTCGAGGAGTTAATTGTCTAACTCCTCGAATGCGCAGGCATTTCGAAACTCGAAAACAACTGTGAAGTCGAGGAGTAATGCTTGTTTGGAAATCAAAGTTGTGAATTTTAAATCCTCATATGAGCGTCCTGTTGCAAGGTATCGTAAAGTTGCTGACAATCTTTCGTGTGGAGATATAGATTTTCTCATACATGTGTCTTGTTTTAACAATAATGGAGTAAGTTCTAAAATCATATCATTTAAAAGCAGCTAGTTGTAGTAAACGACGCCGTCGATTGATATCTGCCATTGCAACCGTCCGCACACCACGAGGTTTAAAAAACAACTAACATATCTGTATCGTGTGGACAATGTGAGTCGCACATACTTTTGTCCGTGCAACAGTCTGCGCAGCGCAAGTCTGCACCGTCTGGACCTACATTTAAGTATTCTAGCTGCGCGAACAACCGGTGCGTAATTTAAGAGAATTGTACGAGCAACTGGTAGGTCCAGCAACCCTCCCCTCAGCCCGCGTCGCAGCCTGGGATTAGGATTAGGAGATGATTATATTGCCATTTATTGGAAGCTATAAGATTTAACTGGCATTTCTCGGTGGAATGGGGTGATAGATTCTGGAATGGGGATTCAAGGGGGAGGTTATTTTTCAACGTGGTATAGCTGTGCTGCAGCTATATTATGGTTGTAGCACGAAAGGGTCGGCTCGTTTTCAACCATAATATAGCTGTGCTGCAGCTATATTATGGTTGTAGCATGAAAGGGTCGGCTCGACCGGGGTAGGACCACGCTCTCACAGAATACCAGCTTAAAATAGCAACTTAATGCTGCTGTTTCGTATGGTGAGTGTAGAGACCCGGAGACCCTTTTTACTGGAAACGAGACATTCCACCTTGGTCCACAGGTCTGACAACGCATCTGCATTTTGATTCTTAATCGAGGATAAATGTAGATGTCTATGGGCTTCAGCATCCACTTACCATCGGGTGGGCTGTGTGCTCGTTTGTCACCCATATTCTATAAAAAAAAACAAGCCACGACATCCACTTACGACCATGGCTACAACTTCTGAATTCAATAAGTGTATGCGCAGGTAAGCACAGAGGCGATCACTTGTCGTTACCTATTAGTGCCCGATGTAAAGCTTATGCGATAAGCCCCGAGGTAGTCTAGGGTACTAAGTCGAAAAGAGATACGGAATTTTTTATCTATACGCAAATGTAACGTTTTTGTACAAGTTTGGTTCGGATTTGAATCCGAGATCCACGGCTTAGTTGCCCGTTACTTTAACGACTAACTCTTGCAACCGTCGATGGCCTAATAATGTATGCAAGAAGTTGATGAATACAGAAGGTCCTGGACAGTGCTTATCTCTGGTAGAAGCCAATGTTCAGCTTAGGACTTATGATAGGCCAATTATGAAGTCCACTAGTTTTGAAGTCAACGTTTTTAGACAGATAGACTGTCGGAGATATTTGCATTTCAATATAAATTATTAAGAATAACTAAAAAACTATTGGTCAGACCTTGATGAAATTTATATCGGACCACATGAGAAGAACCAACTTTCAAATAAAAAAAGAATTATCGAAATCGGTTCACTAAGAAAAAAAGTTATGAGGTAACACACATAAAAAAAACATACAGTCGAATTGAGTACCTCCTCCTTTTTGAAGTCGGTAGAAAATCAATTTTATATCTTCTGTATTAATTTTAATTAATTGATCAGTTAAGTGCATACTTGCCCTATGATAATATTCCATAGGTTGCTTTAATGTCAATGGCTCGTATATTTAATCATACCGTCGAATAATATTTCACATTATGACGCATTAGGACTGTATTATTTATTGTGCCATTTAAATGCTTTAATCGACTTAAAAGAACTACTTGCTACTTGCTACTTTGCTCAACCTATGTACATCTATGGGGTATACCTACCGCATATATTGAACTCATAGGTTTTACTACTACTATTTTACGTGCAATATATATATATATATATTCGGGTCAAAATTAGTAGCATAAGTACATAAGTACGTGATTATTACGGCTTACGGCTTAAGATATTTATTGTCAAAAATAATAAAAGTCACAATGAGAAATATTAAGTTTAGAAACAAAGAAAAAATAATGTATAATAACAACCCGTAATTGTTAAATATTATTATATCGTCATCATCATCATCATCATAATTACAGCCTATCGAGCGTCCACTGCTGAACATGGCATTCACCACAGATTGCCTCTTAGGAGGGATATTTGCGACAGTTGGCACGCTTGGCAGGCGGGTTGGCAGCTGCAGTTTTTTATTATTCTGAATTGTTATCAGGAAGATGCTGCTGCCTTTTTCTTATTTTAATTCTCGCTGTCACCTCTTACGACGTCTGCGAGATGATATGCGGAAATGGATATTTTTACACCGCTATTATACGGTTCTTAGCAAACAATATATAATTTTTAATCAATATTTTGTGTACATTTTGAGTAATAATATATAATTTATTCTGCTGTGCGGTTTTCTGTGGCAACTATTTTAATAGGTTCAATTTTCTGCATGATAATAAGATGCCTGTGCGCCCTTAACTAGCCATTTAGAGAGCCAAGATTCGCTTTGATATACTGCCTTATCCGAAGTGTTTATTAAGAATCGATCAATTTCTAATATTATTATTATAAAAAGTTAAAATTCAATTCATAAGCGACCATTAAAGTATTGTGCGTTTTATTAATTTTATTCATCACACTAAAAAAACAAGGAAGTCATGAATTCGCGCTTTTGCACTGAAATTAGACCGCGTGTCTCATTGCCTCTCCTCTATTTCGTTTTGCTGCACGTTTCTTTGTCTGCGTGTGAGTCAGACGCGCCCCTCTTCTGGTTAAAATAGAGTGGCCACATATACCCGTTACTGTCGAGTCTCGTACTTAAATATGACTATATCTTCACAACGGAAGACGCCCATGTTATCGCACGTGTCAATGCCTATTTTGTCCAATAAGTTCGCGGGTGCACGACAACTCGTCAAAGTTTCATCGTTAATAGAAGAATGGTAGCGCATAGAAAACGAATTTTTGTTCGTTTTCCACCAACAAATATAATACATATTTTTTCAGAAACCTTTGCGGACGCACACAAACACTTTAAGATTCACCGTAATTTTTTATTTTGTTTTATTTTATTCGGAAAACTTACAGAAATTTCTTATTTTTAAATAACAAAGTATAATAATGTACTATTAAGCCATTTACAAGTTCCAATTTTAGAATTAAAAATAAAAGATATTTTAAACAAAAGCCAGTTCAAAGATAAATCAACTAGTTAATAATACCTTAAAATTAAATATGATATGTAGGTATTTTAAGAATTAAGATAAAGATTTTTTAGTAAAATATTCTCTGGTAAAGGTACGCTTGGCCACACTAGGGGAAGTATTAAATGGATTAATATCAAAGTTAAGCGAGTTTATAAATTTAGCAGTTCTAATCATGAAATAATTACGTCTCTAGTTCGTATGAGCTCTGTTTATGTAAAGAAGTTTGCGTTTCCTCATATTTGTTATTGGAACATTTAAAGTAACATCAGATAATCATTCCGGGGAGTACATTACAATTTTTTAGATAAAAATACGTCATTAATATTACCTCGAACAGATAAAGGAAGAAAGTGATATCGTTTGCACCTCTCTTCATAGTCCCGAGAATCCGTATGCGCTGTATAATCGAGATACCTACTTTAAAAACCTTTTCTTGACACTTCATATTACGGGCCAGGCCTGTGATGCATATTTAAGAATAGGTCGTACAAATGAACTGTAGAGAATTTTCATCGTTTTTAGGCTATTGAAAGCATAATAACAACGGATGACAAATCCCATGGGTATATATGCCCCGGTTATAATGCTAGATATATGCTTATCATAGATAAGTTTAGAGTCTTGAATTACTCCAAGATCACAGGCCTCATATACTCTGGCAGTAATAGTAATCGGATGAATGGTATATTAACCGATACGAGACAAACAAAGAAACATTCATTTTTCTAGATATTATCTATTTAGATTAGGAACATTCAGTCAACGAACTATCCGTATAAAAGCCAATCATTTGGTCATATTAAACACGAAACAAGGAAGAATCTTTTTTGTTTAGGCCTCAATGTGTTTCCTCAAAAAGTCTTTGTATTAAGAATGTCGCATCGTTTTTATTGTACTTTGAAACATTGCCAAATCTTTGACGTGACAAAAGGCGTCTTTAACAATTGTTTTTGTCTCATTATAAAAGAAGAATAAATGCTTTAGTGCTATATTTTTCTTTTAAGATTATTAAACATTGAAGATAGCTGTGTATTAGCGGCTGTAGAGAAACCACTACCCCATATCATCCCATGGGTATATTTTTATGTGTAAGAGACAGACAGAGGAAAATGTTACGGGAGAGGGGCAGCAGCATCTTCGCGATAACATTTCGATAATTATAATAAAAAAACTGCTGTAGTCTCCTGGCCTGCCAAGCGTGGCAACTATGGCAAATATTCCATCTATGCGGCAGTATAAGGAAGGCGTTTAGCTGTGGATTTTTAATGGGCTGTAATGAATGAATGAATGAACGTTGTAGATACGGGGAATATCTAGGATAATGATGATAATTGCATATTATATTTTACACATTACTACGTGTTCATTTCATGAATGCCGTTACCTCCCGCTTAGTAGCTTTTCCCGGCTTCGCCCGGTTTTCGCGGCCAAGGATAGGCAAGTGTGGGAAACTGATAAGAAATCGTGACTCATTAGTGGCCAAAATAAAATATAAAGATAAAATTATTGTGTAGGTACTAGCGATCCGCCCTGGCTTCGCACGGGTGATGTCTGGATCTCGACAACAGCGCCACCTACCGGCTCCAATATGAATTTAAACCGTCTAGGGAACCATTCAAAAACACACAAAAGTTTTCGAGTTTTAGCGAGACTAACTGATAGCTATTGATTTTATATTAGAGATATTATATAATACAAGCTAAATAAACATCTTAATAATACCACTTAGTTTTTATTTGTCGGTAGTCATACAACATATAAAACTAAAGGGTTTCTTTCTCCATAATTTTTAATAGCAGAACGTAAATTGTGATGTATCTGATATTAAATCGTAAATAATCTGCCAAGTTTGGCGATTACTGCAGTACAAGGTCACAATGACAACACATCTATGGCTTTTTGTAGCCGTTAGCAGGTGATAGGACTCTTACTGCCTAGGGGCCCGTCTGGGTTAAGTACAATCCTCTTACCTGTTTCTGCCGCCAAATAATAGTGCGTGCATTGATATGTTCCGGCCTGTAGGGTATAGCGAGCCGTATAATTACAGGCTGTGAGGTGACAACGCATCTCTAGCCTTTTTTTGTTTGAAATTGGCTGCAAGTGTCCATCAACCTGATACCATCTACGACTTACCATCAGGTAGACAGTTAGTTAATTTTTCACTTCAGTTTTATAATGACAGGACAGATTAGAATAGAATAGAATAGAATATTTTTCATTCAATATAGATTACATGTGTAATTCTTATTGAAAGTCATTTTTTACTTTACCACTGGTTCGAAAAAAAACCTCTGTCCTGGGAAGAACCAGCAAGAAACCCAGCGGGACTTTTTTTAAAAGTAAATTTTACATTAATGGTTGTACAAACTATTTAAGTACAAAATTTATTTTAGAAACAGCTTGGTAGCGACCACCTCATTCCCAGGGTTATTATCAATCATATATTCATTTGTACTATGATAACCCTTTTATACAGTTTCAGCAATAAAACATTTAAACTTGGTAATAGAGAGCCTGTACACTTTCCGGGACCTTGTTGTAATAGCGTATACATTGCCCCAAGAATGAATTACTGACTCTGTGGAGTCGAGAAACTGGTATCACTAGCTTGTGTTTGTTCCTAGTGTTTACAGAATGTATATTACTTTTTACTAAAACTACCTTTGTTTTGTGAACATACATTAAATTTTCGTAAATATACTGAGAGGCCAAAGTTAATATATTTATTTCTTTAAATTTATCTCTAAGAGACTCTCTCGGTTTTAGGTTGTAAATAGCTCTAATGGCCCTCTTCTGTAAAACAAAAATAGTTTCTGAATCAGCCGCATTTCCCCATAGCAAAATCCCATAAGACATTATGCTATGGAAATAACTGAAATAAACTAGTCTAGCTGTCTCGACACTAGTGAGACCTCTAATCTTTTTTACAGCATAGGCTGCAGAACTTAGTCTGCTTGCTAGTTTGGATATATGGGGGCCCCACTGAAGCTTTGCGTCGAGTGATGCCAAGAAAACAGTGGATTCAACAGGGCTCAGTTCTTCCCCATTTAAAACACATTGGTACCCAGATTTTTAACATTCGTTGTTGTAAATTTAATACATTTAGTTTTATTTCCGTTTAAATGTAGATTATTAACGTTAAACCAATGCACTAATTTTGATATAGCATTATTCACTTCGTCACATTTAAATGATTGACGTTTAAGTTTAAAAATCAAGGAAGTATCATCAGCAAATAATACTATATCATGATTATCCCTACAAGGAAGGTAAGTCATTAATATATACCAGAAATAGGAATGGGCCGAGAATCGAGCCCTGAGGGACTCCCATTAGTACAGGTGACCCGGAAGAACTTTCACCATTGATAATAACTTTCTGCATTCTATTACTTAAATATGAAATAATTAGTTTAAGCGCTGTGTTTTTGACACCATAGTACTGTAGCTTCCTGATTAATGTCTCATGGTGAACACAGTCGAATGCCTAGGAAAGGTCACAAAATATACCCAAAGCATCCTCCGAATTCTCCCATGCACAAAAAGTATGCATGGGAGAATTCGGAGTTCGGTTTAATAAGCTCAACTCCAGCGTCAGTTGTCGAGCGACCTCTTGTAAACCGAATTGATTTTTATGTAGCAATTTATTAATATTAAAGAAACTTAAGATCTGATCTAAAATTATTTTTTCAGAAATTTTACTAAATGTTGGTAGTACAGAAATCGCTCTAAAATTGACAGGGTCTAATGTACTACCAGATTTAAATAAAGGTATGACTTTACTATGTTTCATTAAATCAGAAACACACCAGATTCGACGCTTGTATTAAATATAGTGGCTAGATAAGGTGCTATTATATCTATTATAGATAAAATAACTTTAACGGAAATCCCCATAAGTCTGCCGTTTTCTTAACATCAATAGTTTTGAAATATTTAACGATATCTTTTGGCAATACTCTATGGAATTTAAAAGGATTTGAACAAGCCTTTACATTTTGTTTAAGCAATGATTCGGCGACAGTAGGAGAAGAATTTAATGATTTTGTAGTCAAAAGGAACATCAGTAAAATGTTTCTCAAAAGCCATAGCAACTTCTTGATCAGATCGAGTTAAACTGTTGTTAATATTCAATTGAAAATCCGAGTTGCGCGGTTTGACCTTGCCCGTTTCACTATTTATTATTCTCCAGGTCATTTTAATTTTGTTGGATGCAGTTTTAATTTTGTTACTTAAATGTAAAGCCTTAGCTGTGTAGCACACTTTTTTAAATATTTTAGAATATGTTTTTACATAATCTCTAAATATAACACTAGTATTATATGATCTTTCATTATAAAGCTCATATAACTTTCGCCTACTTTTATAAATTCCTACTGTCGCCCATTCATTAAATGATTTGCGACTGTTAAAAGAAAGTTTTAGAAGTAAATATTCTACTAAATTCACAAGTTATAATTTTAAATAACATACCATACAAATAATTAGCACTATTTTTAAATGAAAGTGATGGAAGTCTTTTATTATATTACTTCTAAACCTCTCCAAGCGATGGTCATTTATTGGAACAAACACAACTTTCTTATTAACAGATTAGAAGATAATAATGTTCATTGATAATTAGCCGGTTATCAACCAGCAATATAATGTCTAATAAAAGTATTTTAATAGTTCTAATTATTTTATTTCAAAACAAAAAAATGCTCTTTGTTTGATCAACAATAACATAATAATTAAAAATTAAAAGTTTTGTACAACCGACTTCAATATATATTATTAAAGATAAAAACTACTGGTCAGACCTTGATCAAATAATATGAGACCACATGAGAAGCACCAGCTTTCAAATAAAAAAAGAATCATCGAAATCGGTTCTAGTACAAACATAAAAAAACATACAGTCGAATTGAGTACCTACTCCTTTTTGAAGTCGGTAGAAAATTTAAACAAATCAACATTATTTGTCATGTTGCCAAAAAATTGACGCACAAACACATTACCCGCGTTCGGATACACGCTATAGACTTTACGCACAATATCACACGCAGGAATAAACGTTATTATCATTGATAATTATCTCGATAATTATCCCGTGCAACCTAAATAATGAAAAAACAATACAGATCACCTGTTGATGGTAAGTAGTGATGAAGCCGAAAATGGTATAGCGCACTGATTGAACTTGACAAAAGCCTATTCAAAATTCCCTTGAAGACAGATTAAAGATATCTTTTTGAGATGGTTCTGCTGGCGTAAATTATGTTTCGATAGAATTCTGTTTGATTGCATCAGTTGCGACTAAATATTTGATGCGGCTCTGGAATCAAAAGTGCAAGCGATAATTTTGACCTACCGCGTAGCTTATGTAATCTCGATTTTGCTATTTTCAAATTCCACCGAATCGAGGAATATATGTAGCGCATATGTATGAGTAGAAGGCAAGTTATCACTTATCATACCAAATATATAAAAAAAAATCGATTTTTAATAGATGGCGCTATTATCACTAGTATATAATGATAGTCAAAAATTTCGAACTACTTTATTATACACACCGAGTAGTGGCGGTGTAAAAACCCATATCTCGTGGGTGTCGCAAGAGGCAGCAGAGGGAAATAAAACAGGGGACCGACAGCAGCGTCTTCCTTATAACAACTAGAAAATAAAAAACTGCCAAGCGTGGCAACTATGACAAATATCCTCCTTATGAGACAATCTTAGGGGAGGCCTATGTTCAGCAGTGGACTTTAATAGACAGTAATAGATGAATGGATTATACACACATAAAAAGTAATAACATCTTGAAAATGACAGATTTTCGATAATCACAAGTAAAGATATTTTATAATACATTACCACTACAGTCTATAAAACTCCATGCTGAATATAGACCACCCCCACAGTTCGCCTTGTAGGAGGGACAATACATTTATTTATACATATTATATTATATGTAACTGAATTGAAACATCTCACTTTTTTAGTTATTATATGTATTTTGCGATTAGCCTAATTCCCAAATATGTCAACGGTTTCATGGTTAACGTATTTTAAGACTTAATTCTTTAATAATTTCTTATATTTACGCGAACGCTACACATTGAATACAACTACTTTTACGGATTTATCCGTTTAATGTTCTTATTTCTAATTCCCGATGTTTCGGTGTTTTCCAGCACCCATGGTCACCGGGGGCTGAGGTGATTGACGTCCCGATGTCAGAGTTAACTTTATTCTTTCTTCATTTAACGTTTATCCCTGCCTAGCTTATCAAAAGTTTTAAAACATTGTATGAAGAGGAAAACGTTACACCCTTCATAAATTTAATAGTAGGTATTTGCTATCCAGTTTCATATATTCAATAAAATATGTACACGAAATTTTATGAAAATCTGTTCAGCATAGTTCTATTAAGTTCAAAAATATTCCAATGTCCCCAACTTTGACCTACACTTAAATCAATTGCTTCGACTTTCAACCGAATATTAGAATCTAAGGAAGGGTGGACTTTGTACATATCATAAACTTTATCACATGGCTGGGGAAAACATCTGGTATTAACAGGAAGTGATCGATGACAGATTTAGACTTTAGCATGATCAGCCCGTAAAATCTCGGACACTCAGATAGTTTATACAATACATAGTACTGAAATTCTGTCACGGCGGCCAGCCTCAAACATCAGACCAGGACAGGATTATAGTGCCCAAGTGTATGAGCCAGCACAGGTGCCTCTCTATTCCTTCACTCTCATTGTCCGATGGGACGGTAAACCGACACGACCGGAGGCTGATCAGGCGCAGGCCAACGGCTTTACGTGCTTTCCGAGGCACAGGGGTGGGACGCCGCCATAGTATGTAAGTAATATGGTAATAGGTATTATAGTAAATTTACTGCAATACCTTGATTTGTAGATGATAATCGCAGCACCAGACGCCTTGCATCTCGTTCGCGGTCTAGTTGTTAATTATACCTCGCTCATACGATAACGTTATACATAGGTTATACGGTTATAGGGCATGCCATGGGATCTTTGTGACATTTCTTTATTAGAAATTTCCATTACTCCTCTACCTTGTGACATTTCTTTATGTACGAATAGCGATCCGCCCCAGCTTCACACGGTTGATTTCTTGATCTCGACAACAACGCCACCCACCGGGTCCAATTGAATCTAAACCATTCTCTAAACAACTTAATCACACACATAAAATTTCATCAAAATCGGTCCAGCCGTTTCGGAGTTCAGTCACAGACGCGGACAGTAGAATTATGTAATATAAAATATACATATATTAAACATATTATAAACCTTCATCTTGAATCATTCTGTATATTGATAGAAACCGCATCAAAATTAGAGATGGGCCGAATATTCGTTTCATATTCGGTATTCGGCATATTCATACAGTTGTGGAATCACTGTTTCACCTATATATTTCGGTTCGGTATTTGGTATTTGGGCTTTGCCAACTGCATGAGCCAATTAAAGCCTTTATCTTCGACTATAGAAATTGGCTGGTTATCTATTGCTATCATTTCAGCAATTGAATTCGTAATTGGAAGTGATATGGGGTCGTCGATTCGCCATTTGGAAATAAATGAATCTTCTAATGTAGTTTGAGTGGTTGGACAGGTTTTAGTATATGTAGATTGAGCACCTCTTGTCGTTTTTAATATTTTGTATATTTGAGCCTACCTGATGCACAGGTTTTTCCAGACCAGAAAATTCCGCAGTGTGTTTCAATTTTAAATGATTGCTCAAAGCCGAGGATGAAGCTTTCCTGCTTTGCCACCCTGCGAAAGTATTTTTCATAAATCGTACATTTTACTTTACTTTGGTCGTCAGTTTCTCTAAAATAAGTCCAAATAGTAGATCTCCTCCTGCCACTCATTTTGATCATATAATTATCAATTTTCACTAAGAATAACACAACGAAACACTTTTTTTCTCACAAAAACAGTCAAAAAATAAGCACGTGCCGGCAATTTGCTCAGTACTAGACACAGACTACTAAGAGGATACTACGCATGTACTAGATGATGCAATAACATGTCAGGTGTAGCGGGGGAGCGAGGGGCAGGGTTCGGCGCTTTACGTAAACAAGTTTCGACATGAATTGATTAGGTACCGAGGTGATCCTGCCGAATAATGTTCGGCCGAATATTCAATTCGGTAAAAGTTTTACCGAACTTCCGGCCGAATATTCGTATTCGGTGAAATCCATATTCAGCCCATCTCTAATCAAAATCCGTTGTGTAGTTTAAAAGATCTAAGCGTACAGATGGCGGGAAGCGAGTTTGTTTTATATTATGTAGAGATTGTCTTGCATAAAGAAATGTCACAGGCTGTAAAGGAGTAAATGTAAAGGCAACGCTGTTTTTCTTACGTAGCACCGTATTTCTTTAACCTAATTCCTTCCTTTTCAACCGACTTCAAAAGGACAATTCGACTATGTTTTTTTTTTCTTTTTATGTGTGTTACTTCATAACTTTTTCTCGTTGAACCGATTTCGATGATTCTTTTTTTATTTGAAAGCTGGTGCTTCTCATGTGGTCTCATATTATTTGATCAAGGTCTGACCAGTAGTTTTTATCTTTAATAATTTATATTGAAGTCGGCTGTACAAAATTATTAATTTTATCACTTGTGTATTACTATGGTTGAATTTGTTTGATCGTCCGCAGCTATAGTGCGGCATTATAAATTGTACATCTGCAATAAGTGTAAAGATTACTATAAATACAGTCCATTCAATTTAATTGTTCGTGTGTCATTTAGACCAGGCACTTTAATTGAATCTTATGATACCTTCATGACGAGATAGGATAATGATGGATTATGTTACGGCGCTATCAGGAGGTGAAAAATTATCTTCTCAACAGTCTGTCAAAAGTCCACTGCTGGCAACAACATGGAGGAATTGCCATAATCGACACGCTTGGCAGACATTCTGACACCTGGCACATGTAGCGCTGCTCCCCCCGTCATTGATCTGTTGTGTACCGATCTGTTTTGTACGTCTTACGTAAACGAAACTGCTGTATCTGTCGGAAGCCATAAGAACTTTGGTATTCTCCATACAAGTATCTAACGATGAAATGGGAGTAATAGATTATCTTATACCGCAAACAAATTATAGCATGTCATTATTATTAGATGTATCGACTCGAAGTAATAACTACAAATAGTAAATGAGCGCTCATTTAGTCGGTTACATTCTTATTACCTCTCCAATTTGGATGCGTTGCGTCCATCGAACGCGGGAACGGGAAGTGGAAGAAATTGACTTTAGTCGTTATTTGTATATCATTGTCTGTTACTACCTTATGTATTAGGGCGCTGTCTGCATATTAATGTACGGCATGTATAGTTCGCAGCGGTCGCGGTCGCTCATTGTATCGGACACCTCCGTCACTACCGTCGTCCGTAAGGCCATAGCATGCGTAGTGGTTTTTAAATTCTTTAAGTAGTATAATGTGGTATGATTTTGACGTAATTTCTATTTCAGTGTATATAGGTGATGCTTCGAGAGCTTTCTGTAACTCGATTTATTTATTCAATATTGCAAACATTTATCAATGCCGTGTAGTGGCGGTGTAAGAATATCCACTACCCCATATCGTCACTTGGAGGTCAAAAGAGGCGACAGAGGAAATTGAAACAGGTGATGGGCAGCAGCGTCTTCCTGATGCATGCAACAACTCAAAATAATAAAAAACTGCGGTCGACAACTCGCTCGCCAAGCGTGTCAACTATGGCAAAAAGTCCTCTATGAGGCAATCTATGGGGGAGGCCTATGTTCAGCAGTGGACTTCTATAGGCTGTAATAGATGATTCAATGTTTGATCTGATGTCGTCATTACAATTCTAGTTCGCGAGTTTGAATGTTTAGTAAGTATTTAAAAATGGAATCCTCTCACAGCTTTGACTTATAAATAGAAGATCTGATATAGAAGTAACTTATAGTGCAATGCAAACTCCTTGCGCGTCCTACTATTGAACGAATCAGTGCTGAAAATGCATCTCAAAATATTATAATATGTTAAACGAAATTTACTTCTGTGTTGATAATGAGAGACGACCCTTTTGTTTTGTGAGTAATTCACACTAGAGTGTAAACGACAATTTTTTTTCTTCTGTAATTAACTGGTTTTTAAGCACTTTATAGTGTATAGTTATGTTCTTTTGTACTGGCGCTTAAGGCACGTACCATGGTGCACGCACAACTGCTTGTTTAATTAACCGGAAATCGTTGATATGATTCTAAAACATCCGGAAGTCATAGTAGGTTAAAGAAACCTTACTCTCAAGGTGTTATTAGATTAAATGTTGAGCGTAAGTGTCGCGTAGTATGTTTTTTTATTGGCCCGAGGGTTATACTTCAGCTTCATTTTCGGTTCTCGAGTTTATAAGCTTAATATTATAATATTACTTTTGGGTGATATGAATATAAATTTTGTGAGGCAGAATTCATAAGCTCCTTTCGTCTCGTAGGTTTCGTAAAAGTAAAGGAAAGATCATCGTCTTTGGAAAACCCTTCCCAATGATATTAAGAATCTAATCAAAAAACTCCTTTAAAGTATTTTACGACAATATTAGGTACCTGAGAGCAATTACTAACTGACATTTTTTTTTGCTTCAAGTATGTCTTTATTTATATATTCATTCGGATATTTATATATTAAGTAATATTATCTTTGGCACCTAGCTTGACTGGCAGAGAATGCCACATGGCATTAAGTCCGCCCAATGAACCTTTAGCTTTAAGGTGTTACATTTAAGCTTATTAAATAAATAAAATGAAAAGCGACTAAGCGACATGCCCTGAAGGTCTTGAGGCATCCAATAAATGGCGACATAACTATCTCGTATATTATGCTATGTCAAATATCAATACCGGGAACGGGGAACGTCAAAGTTGCAAGACCTCTGTTACTGCGATCGCCAATTTGCCGGCATTGTGGCAATAATAGCAAATGTTTCCCACTAAGAGAGAAAGCTCATGGACTGTTTACGGGCTGACAATGAAGTGTGTTTAAGAGGAAATAAACTTACTTGGTGTGCAACACGGTAAGACCTCTTGTGACTCTGATCTCTAAGAACCGATTGTGGTCGGAAATCCCATCTTAAAGCGCTGAACCCAAATTTTAAAATCTGGTAATATGGAATAGCATTACGGATGCGAAAAGTCACCAACGGGCCAATGCGCCTCCAGATGCTGTTTTCACCTTGAGTAGATTTTCCTGAAAATATTTTATATCCTCTGAAAAATTCTAAAAAATATAGTATAGTGTTGTTGATATTACAGCTTTCATTCCAGTTACGTGTCCTGATGTAGTGCCTTAGGTAATAAAACATTTACTGCGTTATTATAATTGGCAGTAACACAAGGAAGTCACTTCCTTTGCGTGCAAGTTACAGTTTATCATTAGCAAGCGGTAGATATATTTTTAATAGAATTAGGGTGACAAACGAGCACACAGTCCACCTGATGGTAAATGAACATTGTGGCCCATAGATATCTACATTTATCCTCGATTAAGAATCAAAATGCAGTTGCGTTGTCACCCCTGAGGACTAAGATGGACGGTTCTCTACACTCACTATACGAAACACTAGATATTTACGTGTTATTATATTACGACGGGCAGGTCGATGACGAAAATTGACTTGTAAACATGTGGTGATTATTATGACATTATTAACATTGAGATTGTATTTGACAAAACATATTATTTTTCTTTTTATGTATTGATATTATATTTTAACATATTGTTAAAAATAATAATAATATATTTTTAATTACCTTTTTTGTCATTCATGTTTTAATAACAGCAGTAAATATTTAGATTTAATGGCGCACCATGGATAGCAGCTCATGTTCTCCCTACTCGTAACGAAAGTTGAATTGACCATGTAATGTTGAGATGAAATAGATATACTGCAACATATATACTGGATTCGCTTATTACTGACCATGCTCCGATAGTGTTTTATCTAGATTGCAAAACTATAAGGAATCCATCTAAAACCATTACTCTCAAAATTGATTATCCACCATTATTAAAACAATTATCTGATACAGATTTTAGCTTTGTATACAATATCACGGATGCCAATGATGCAGCTACCGCTTTAACTAACATTATTACTGATGCCATCATTTCTCATTCCAATAAAATAAATATTCCTCATCGTAAGCGTTGCATCAAGCGTACAGCGTACCAATCCATGGCTAACTCCTGGATTGGTACGCTGTATAAGACACAGGGACTAATTGCATAAGAAAGCAAAGCGTGATAAAAACAATGCAATATTACAGATTACTTATACAAGGTATCGCAATTTTTGCAACAATTTGTTGAAAAAAATTAAAACTGCCTATGAGAAAACTGAGTTCTGTAAAAATAAACGCAATCCAAAGGGTACTTGGAATACTATAAACAAAATCACTAACCTTAAACAATATTCACGCCCTCCCTGTGAGTTACTAAATCTAACTCATGATCCACATAAATCTCTCAATATTGTTAATAATTACTTTGCAGAGGTTGGCACAACCTACGCTAACGCAATATTAAAAAAACAGCAAAACATTGGCCATCCTAACATCGTTAAACATCAAAGTGAATCCGACCCTTTGAATAATTCCATGGTGTTGCTTGATACAGACTGTTACGAGATAGAAGCTATTATCACAAACTTAAAAAATGATTTAGCCACAGGAATCGACAGAATATCTACGCTAGTTATAAAACGTGCCAAAAACAGCCTAATCCCGCCTGTAATTTGTATTATGTGTAACCTTTGCTTAAAAACTGGTGTTTTTAAGCAAAGCTTAAAAAGGGCTTTAGTTCATCCCATACATAAGAGTGGTGACAGAGACAGTGTTGAAAATTACCGGCCCATATCTGTACTGAGTGCGCTTTCTAAAATACTTGAAAAAGTTTTAAATCTTAGACTCACAAATTTTCTGAAACATAATAATATTATTTTTTATTATTATTAATAATAATAATAATTTGGCTTTGTGAAAGGTAAGTCTACTGGAGACGCAACTTTAATCCTAACTGAGACGATTGCAAAACATCTTGATAATAAGTCGAAAGTTATAGGTGTTTTTATTGATTTGTCAAAGGCAAAGGCCTTTGACACTGTCTCTGTTCCCCTACTTCTTCATAAGATGGAACTGATCGGTGTACGTGTATATTTCGATCTTATTTGTCTAATCGAACGCAGTTAGTTAAAATCGGTGATTACACTAGTTTACCTGCAACTGTCTCGTTTGGAGTTCCACAAGGCAGCGTACTGGGCCCAACTCTCTTTCTCGTTTACGTGAATTGTTTATGCAAAATTACGTTGCCTAACTGCAAAATCATTTCGTATGCCGACGATACAGCTTTAATTGTACACGGTAAGGATTGGAAAGACGCCCAATATTATACAGAGTTTGCGCTTGGTAAGGTCATGCGATGGCTTAGTAGTAGCCTACTGACACTTAATTTAAAGAAAACGAGATATATAACCTTCACTCACCGTGTTAGTACTTAGTACCCAACCATCAGCGGAATTTCATCTCAAAGCACATACATGTGAACAACAAAGCAAATGTAACTGCCCAATACTAAGTCGTTCCACTTACATAAGATACCTCGTCTTATCATAGACTACTGCCTAACTTGGTCAGCGCATATTAGCAACTTAACCTGCCGTTAATACCAATTTTCAGAAAATTGAGGAATTCAGCTGTTTTTGAAACCTTGCTATGTGTTTATTATGCCCTTGCTCAGAGTTTACTACTATATTGCATTGTAACCTAGGGTGGAATTAGAAAGACAACTCTACTCCCCATAGAACGTGCACAGAGAGCAATATTAAAGGTTATGCTGGGTAAATCACAAAGATATAGCACTGAGCTTATTTTTAAGAAATGTTCTGTACTTACTGTAAGACAGCTATTTGTCATGTCTGTTATACTACGTAAGCACAAAAATACAGTTTTTAAACCTAATTTAAAACGTAACAAAAATATAATTTGTAAAATGACTTCATAGAACTGCTCGTCCCGTCGACAATATTATGTCCTGTAATATTAACCCTGTGTTCCTTATAAATGCGAAGACAAAATTCTAAATTGGTTGCTAAATCTTAATTACATGGAAACAGAGAGGTTAATGAATATTTAAATTCTAACGCCCACACACACACACGCACACACACACACACACACACACACACACACACACACACACACACACACACACACACACACACACACACACACACACACACACACACACACACACACACACACACACACACACACACAAAATTTTCTCTTTATTTTCCATATTTACTTTAACATGTTTTTGTGTTGTACAGCGAAATGAAATGCTTTTTTATTTATTTTGTACTACTCAGGGTGGAAGACGCTGACGGCTGTAACACAGTTTATACTAGTATGGCCGCCAACGCTAACTTCTTTGAAATGTTATTATTATTAAGTATTAATTTCTAAGCCAGTATTAGCAGAACGTGTGATACAAATAAACTATGTTGTGTTATGTATTATCAGATCGTGACCGTGTGCGCGAATGCTGGAACACTAGGCAATCTAAAGAATAGAATATTTTTTTATATAGATTAAAAATAATACTTATTTAGGTAAAAACCTTTTCTACTTTTATCACTGTTTCGGAAAAACCTGTCCTGAGCAGAACCAGAAAAAATCCAGTGGGACTTTCTATAGATATTACTACCACGGTTAAAACTAGTCAGTAGTTTCAAAAATAAAGCGACTTGATACCGCAGTGTCTGAGCGTTTGACTATTTCACTGTGTACCGCGTGATTTTTCCGCACTGAAAAAGTGCCTATTTGAAAAGCATACATTTTTTTTCCTGGTCTGGATGATTGTAAAGCTGCTATTATGTATTTAAAACACCCTACGTTACGCGAGAAATTTTTCGTGTGGAGATAAATAATGAAAAAAGTAACGGGCCTGGGGACTTCAACTACTTATAATAAATATAAGGTTTGCTTCAAGATAGCATGATGTCTTTCCTCACGAATAACCATGGCCATTAGCCATCTGGATGATTGGCGGTTCACCATTGTGCGATTTACTAGAAGTTTTCTTCCTCGCACAACTTTCTTGTGGAATCTACTACCACCAGCGATTTTTCCAGACCGATACAACTTGGGGACCTTTAACAAAAGAGCTTACTCTTTTTATTATTATTATTATTATTATTTTTAAAAGGCCGGCAACGCACCTGCAATTCGCCTATTGTTACAGGTGTTCATGGGTGGCGATAGTCACTTACCAACGTTTACGTTTTAACGTGGTAGAGCCATGCTGCAGCTATATTAGTAGTATAGCTGTAGCACGAATGGGTCGGCTCGACCGGGGCAGGACCACGCTCTCACAGAATACCACCGTAAAATAGCAGCTTAACACTGCTGTGTTTCGTATGGTGAGTGTAGAGAACCGGAGACCATTTTTACTGAAAACGAGGCATTCCATCTTAGTCCTCACGGGTGACAACGCATCTACATTTTGATTCGTAATCGAGGATAGATGTAGATGTCTATGGGCCACAGCAACCACTTACCATCAGGTGGACTGTGTGCTCGTTTGTCACCCTTATCCTATAAAAAAAAAAACAACATGTGAGCTGCATGCTCGTTTGCCCCCCACTGTTATAAAAAAAAAAACAACTGTCTATCGGTCTATGATACTAATCGTGGACTTAGCTCCACATATTATGAGGTAAGCGGCCAGTATAAATTATGATATTATCATCGACAACTTGTACTGCTGACTGGAATTGGATGCTGTTACGCAAAAAGTGTCTAGCTTGCACTCGTGTCTAAAATTTGTTATAAGTGCGAATATACTTTGTATTTGTTTTCAAAAAGCCCCAGCTGATAACAAGCAAAACCACAAACAAATCAAAGCTAGTCAAGCGTGGCTACTATGGCAAATATCCCCCCATGAGGCTCTCGTTTCTATGGTCTGTCTATGTCTATGGGGAGGCCTTTGTTGAGCAGTGGACTTTCATAGGCTGTAACGGTAAGGGAAACCAAAACTTTAAACAACAATAGTTCTGTCAAGAGTAGCTTTTTGTTGGTTGGATTCCTTTCAAACGACTTCAAAAAAGGAGAAAGTTCTCAATTCGTCGGAATCTTTCTTTTTATGTGTGTTCACCGATTACTCGAAGACACCTGACCCTATTTGGAAAATTCTTTTTTTTTTTCAAAGTGTATACTTCCCAGGTGGTCCCATTTAAATTTTTATCGAAATCGGTCGAGGGGTTTTAAAAAAATCAACAATAAGTTATATTCATATTGAAGTCGTTTGTACAAAATTTAAAATTTACGACTTGTTGCGTAATCTATTCAAATAAATAAAATTTAAGTGTCTGTTTGTAATTTCAAAATAACAGCTTTTTACTAAATGCATATGAAAGTATATACGGTACTTATAACAAAAACACAATTTTTAAAATTTTTGTCTGTCTGTCTGTCTGTCTGCCTGTTTGTTCCGGCTAATCTCCGAAATGGCTAGACTGATTTTGACGGGACTTTCACTGGCAGATAGCTGATGTTATAAGGAGTAACATAATATGCTATTTTTATTTTAGAAAAAGAATCAGGGTTCTGCGTAAAAAAATTAAAACCCAAAAAATCCAATCGTAATAAATTACACGCGGACGAAATCGCAGGGAACAGCTAGTAACTATATATAAGTAATTGTACTTTGCAGACGGACTAGTGATTAGTAATCGCAGTACCAAAACACCTCTTTAGTCTTTTTATTTTTCTCAAGCTTAAAAATACCTTAATACTTCTTTTTTTTAAATATTGCTTATTTATTCTACGTAACCGGTTCTTGTTGACTAGATTTTTAGTTAAGCATATACTTGTTTTTTACTATGATATGTAAAGCATTCTCAAACTTTCTTCGATGGTTTTGAATTTGATTATTTCTAAAAAGAAATATTACACCATGTCTTTCCAAACCTAGCGTTTGTGGCAAAACTCGGTCACGCTACGTAACACATTATTTGTAATCAGCGCACAAATCACAAAATATTTTAGACTTACACAGACGACATTGATTATAAATGGGAACCAAGCTTGATGACTAAATGTACAATCATTTTGTTGTGATGATCATGATAACGATGGTAAATGGACCGATTCTAATAGCGACTACAGTTCCTATGATCTATCAAGACTAGGTGTGTTACCACCTTTTTACAGCAGTACATCACTGCTTTGTTCTCGTTCGAACAGCGAGAACTCCATGATAGTTACATCGATTACAGCCTATAAAAGTCCACTGCTGAACATGGACCTCCTGCTTATTGGGATTCCTTAGGAGAGGACGCACTTGTGATGTTCTTTGTTCCAGTACCCACTTAACATAAAGTAGACTGCTGGCTCGTTTGACATTCTAAGAACTGCTCAGGGATATTAGTTAATATGTACACTAAGGATTTCTTTGAGGAGGCCTATGTTCAATAGTTGACTTGTAAAGGCCTATAATGATGATAATGATAGCCAACCAACCTATAACGGATCTAATCCTTATGCGATAAGATTATAGGCAGAATATTATATATTATAAGCGAATCGAGGACAGTCTACGCAATCCGCAAACCAACATTTAGTGTTTTCGTTGAACGTTTATTGAAATATACAAATAAACTAATTGAAACCTGATAGGATTTGTTCGCGACCCGTGACTTGTTAGTCATGTCATGTTCAGCATTACGATTAACTAACTCTGGGTGGGAATTGCTGCCGGTAAGAATCACTCTGCAACTTCGTTCTTTTTTCATAATAATAATACTTTGTAAAGTAAAATAATATATTGTTATAAAATGACGTCGGCTTATAATCGATACAGTTCAATAAACGGTTCGCAACTCTGTTACAAACGTCGAAAGTGAGCTCGTAGTATCAATTTCAATCCTTGAGCTAGCTTGCCGACAACTGAAATTGTTTGTTATGTCATCACAAGTTTGCATGCAATAAGACGCGTTCGTGGTACGAAATAGCATGCCAGTTCAGTTTATGGTTTTAAACTTACCTGCAATAAGAGTTGGCGTGTAGCCCTTCTGATACAATTACACAATACAAACCGTGAATACAACGAAGCCTAACGTCAAATTTCAACGTGGATGATTTATCACGATTCCGATCAGATTGAAACAATCCCACTGCTGGTAATAAGTCTCGTATAGCAATCATTCTAGGCTGTTTTGAATGTCCCCTGGCAGTTCTTACGAGTTTCCAGAACATTTTAATATTTGCATGGAAGTTATCCGGTATTCTTCTATCATTCTTATCCGTTCTTTCTTGCTTTTTCCTTTCAACTACTTCTTTTACTCTCTTATTTAGATGTCTAAAGACTGCCTTTTTCCTTTCAATATCATCATTCATACCGCTAGAATAACTAGCCTTGGTTGCTAGTAAATCTAGCCATGCTCTCTTCTTTGCTTCTACTACCATCCGTACCTCATCATCCCACCATAAAGTGTTATTTTTCCTTTCAATCGTTTTTAAAAAAAAGTTGCGCTTAAAAAAAAGGAATAAGGGTAATAAACGAGCACGCAGTCCACGTGACCGTAAGTGGATGCTGTGGTCCATAGACATCTTCATCCATCTTGACTAAGATGAAAAGCCTCATTTCCATTCAAAAGAAAGCGGCTTTGGGCTGTCTACAAAACCCTAACGACATTTACGCAAAATAGAAATTATTGGTTTTATTCATGTTAACAAGAACATAAAGATTGCGATGATATCTTCATGTTCCTTCTTTATTGAAATTAACGGTTTGTAAGACTCCTTTTCTGCGAAGTAGCAATAACGCAATTTAAGTCATTGAGTAACTGAAACGTCGACTATTTTGGCACGACAATTTTATTATGAAGACCTGTTGAATTAAGCTCATGTACAGATTCGAAATCAATTTTTTTTAAATAAATTCTATATTTAAAAAAAATATAGTATATTATATATTATATATATATTTAAAAAAAATATAGTATATTATATATTATATATAAGTATAATGTCGCTGACACTAATATGAGGGCTGGGTGAATATACAGTATTTGATTTTTTTGTGTCCCAGAAGGAAATGTTATCTGTTCAATTCAATATTAATAACATCACTATTTGACACTATTTTTGCATTTGTAATGATAAGGGCCAGAAGATTTTCCATTTTTTTAATTTTATAAGCACCAGGGGAAAATGTGTTATTAGGGGAGACACACTTGGCAGAGTAGTGACAAATTAAAGCAGGGAAGTGACAGGCCATTGATTATTAGCTAAGAAAGAGGAATAATAATGAATAAAACAAATATAAATTATAGTCTTTGGATATTTTTTATATATCAGATACTTAACAGTTTCTTCAGCTTCTTTTAGCAAACTTTTAGCAAACTTTACTTTTAATATTAATGGTTGGTTAATGCTTAAGTTTCAATTAACCGATTCAAATAACAGAAATTATATTTTCTGGTAATCAGAGATTTAAACAAGTTAAGTATTTATCTAATATAAAAATTACAGCACATACTGTTTGACCGGATACGTTTTTTACTGGAAACGAGGCATTCCATCTTAGTCCTCACGGGTGACAACGCATCTGCATTTTGTTTCGTAATCGAAGATAGATGTAGATGTCTATGGGTCACAGCAACCACTTACCATCAGGGGGACTGTGTGCTCGTTTGTCACCCTTATCCTATAAAAAAAATACACAAAACAATGCCTCAGTGCTGTGTTCTTTATTTATTTTTTTACACATTTTTAACTTTTTTAATTCTTCTACTTTTAGGAATATCCGTAGTTTTGTTTATCTATTTTTAATCTAATTATTCAATATTTCGGAAATAAACATTAATCTCTGCACCACATTGACTTCCCCCGCCTTGAAACCTGTCGAATATTTCATCTCATAACAAAGTGGCCCTGCCCTGGTGGCAGAAAAAGTCGTGGATGCCCTCATTGAACAAAATTGTTTGTATATTTTTTATCACACAGCGTTCCAGTTTTAATCTTAATTTATCCACTACATACTGGGCCACTCAATTCACCGTTCTTGCGCTAAAAATAAATTGAATACTTTAAACCCTTTAAATTGTGCCATATTTATTTGGAGCAGTCGTTTATAATAATTTGCGCATTGCAAAGATTAGATATTAATATCGCGGCTTGGATAAATACATCACGCATTAAATACGAATTACTGGTAAATGTTTCCTACATTTACGCCGATACAGTTGCCTGTGACATTTAAGAAAGATTATATGAAGGATAAAATATGTTAACTGAAAAATATAAATGTATTTGAATTTATAATAGCTGCGTGTGTTCGCTACTTCGCCGGACTAGTGGTTATCATTCATTTATAATCTATTTATAAGATAGAACAGTCAAGCATAAACTTAGTTAATTTTTAAAACAGTTTACATACGGGTACGTCCTTCTTCTAGGCACTTGTATGTTTTGAGGGATACGACGGAATATTATCCCTTGAAGGAATTTATATGTCCACGATTTCTTTTTAAATTTTTTAGACTTGCAGATCTCTCCTCATGTTTTCCTTAACCGATTACAGAACTTCATCCAAACAGCAACAGCGGGGATCAACCTTGGTTCCTCACGTTCTGAAAACTGTGTTGTGAGGCATCAAGGCTTTAAAAGAAAATTAAAAATTAATGTTTTATTCCAAATAATCTGAAAGTCATGGTTCTTATTAAGCTTGTATAAATTGGACTTAAAGTGATTTTGCAAGTAACATGCTTTATTTATGCGATAAAGTTGTTTTTCCTTTAAACGTGCTATCACACGCGAGCTCCGATAAACGTCACCTTGATAACCTCTATCAATAAACACCATTGGAAATATCACATCGTGTGGGTAAAATACGATATCTTTTTTATCGCACTGTAGTAGGTTGGGAGTTAACAGTCCACCTGATGGTAAGTGGTTAACGCAGCCAATGGGCACCATTTTATAGAAAAATGGTGACAAGCGAGCATAAGCGTAAGATTATTAGCCCTGTTTGAACCAAACGGTTTGCTTCTTCGTTTGTAATGCGTATAGCATAGGAATATAATAATTTTGCAACGTTTTTATAAAACAAAGGAGATACGAACTTACAGCCCACCTAATAGTGAGTTTTAAACGTGGTAGAGCCAAGCTGCAGCTATATTAATTGTATAGTTGTAGCACGAATGGGTCGGCTCGACCGGGAAAGGACCGCGTTCTCACAGAATACCGGCGAAAAATGGCAGCTTAATACTGCTGTGTTTCGTATGGTGAGTGTAGAGAACCGGAGACCCTTTTTATTGGAAAAGAGGCATTCCATCTTAGTCCTCACGGCTGACAACACATCTGCATTTTCATTCGCAGATGAGGATAGATGTAGATGTCTATGGGCCACAGCAACCACTTACCATCAGGTGGACTGTGTGCTCGCTTGACGCCGTTATCCTATAAAAAAAAAAGAGTAGCTACTGCACTCCATATAGTCTAGTCAACAAGTTCAAAAAACGTGTTAAGAATATGTGCGACAGCTCATTCAATTTGGAATGACATCTAGAAAAAAGTATCTCGAGGATTTATTACCTCATAAAAAATTGCAATTGTTATCAACAAAATAAGATGAAAAAAACAGATATATTTAGTTTTTCGTTAATAACTCAAAAATATTAATATTTAAGAACTTATGAAAAAAGATCCTTAAAGAGGAGAAAATATCCAATAAAAAAGTCCCGACTCCCGGAATTCTATCTCCATTATTTATAATTTTTATTTAACGCCGAAAATAGAACTCCGGGCGACCGTTACGGCTAGAGCGCATCGCCGCTGAAGACAGTCATATCACTTAAATTTTTTTTTATTGTATTAAATATTGATTTAAAAATTTGAAAAAAATATGGTGCTAAAGCTATCGCACATATTTTTAGGAGCGGGAACAAGAATTAACATTTTTTGTACCTGCATCCTGCAGCCAACTTCAAATAAAGAACGCTACAGATGCTCTTTTATTATAGGATAAGAGTGAAAAACGAGCACACAGTCCACCTGATGGTAAGTGGTTGCTGTGGCCCATAGACATCTACATCTATCTTCGATTACGAATCAAAAGGCAGATGCGTCGTCACCCGTGAGGACTAAGATGGAATGCCTCGGTTCCAGTAAAAAATGATCTCCGGTTCTCTACACTCACCATACGAAACACAGCAGCGTTAAGCTGCTATTTTGCGCTGGTATTCTGCGAGAGCGTGGTCCTTCCCCGGACGAGCCGACCCATTCGTGCTACAACTACGAGTATACTACTAACATAGCTGCAGCATGGCTCTACCACGTAAAGATGCCTTACAGCCTGTAATTATACTGACTCTCTATCAGACTGGAACTATTAATTTATTTCACAGGCATATAAAATAGAACATCTTAAGAACAATGTAGTGCTGCGTCATATCGTACACATTCGAGAGTTAGTTATCGAGAAGAGAGATCGTTCCAAGTAATCGTTTGCGAACAATAATAATGTTAAAGTTGGAATTTATCGGTGTCTAACTTCCCATCGAATAACAATATGGGTCTTCAACGCAACAGTAAAACCGACGTTTTTCGACGTGGTAGAGCCAAGCTGCAGCTATATTAGTAGTATAGTTGTAGCACGAATGGGTCGGCTCGACCGGGGGAGGACCACGCTCTCACAGAATACCAGCGTAAAATAGCAGCTGAACGCCGCTGCGTTTCGTATGGTGTGTGTAGAGAACCAGATACGTTTTTTACTGGAAACGAGGCATTCCATCTTAGTCCTCACGGATGACAACGCATCTTTGATTCGTAATTGAGGCTAGATGTAGATGTCTGTGGGCCACAGCTACCACTTACCATCAGGTGGACTTTGTGCTCGTTTTTCATCCTTATCCTATAAAAATAACTTTAAATATAAAAGACTAATCAGGTGCGGTTTATTATCTTTGGCTACACCTCGACTGACTATCAGGTGTCATTGAGGTGGCATGTTGCCACCCTACCTATCGTGTACACAACGAGCACGTCAACTGTTGCATGACTTTAACGTTATGAATAAATAATATTGTTATTAGAATTCTTGAAAGACTAAATAATATTCGATTACAAGATAGAATTATTTATTTCGGTCGAAGTTGTTGAGAAGTTAAACCGTGTAGTGGCGGTGCAAAAATATTATTCACTGCTCCTCATTGTTCTGGATGTCATAAGAGGCGACAGAAAAAATTAATACAGAAGATGGGCAGCAGCATCTCCTGATAACATCTTAAAATAATAGAAAACTGCAGTTGCCAACCCGCCTGCCAAGCGTGGTAACTATAGCAAAATCATCCATACGAGCCAATCTATGGGGGAAGTCTATGTTCAGCAGTGGACTTTAATAGGCTGTAATGAAATTGATAATGGAAGCGAAGTTGTATGTCGCCAATTTTGGTTATGGAATAAGGTTAACAAACGAGCACACATTCCACCTGATGGTAAGTGGATGCTCTGGACATATGGACATCTACATCTATCCTCGATTAAATATCCAAATGCAGTTGCGTTGTCACCCCTGAACACTAAGTTAGAATGCCTCGTTTCCAGTAAAAAGGGTCTCCGATTCTCTACACATAGTATAACACAAGCATTTCTTTGAGGAGGCCTATGTTCAATAGTGGACTTGTAAAGGCCTATAATGATGATAATGATAGCCAACCAACCTATAACGGAAGTAATGCTTATGCGATAAGATTATAGGCAGGATATTATATATTATAAGAGCATTGAGCAACAATTGGTATTTTCAACCGACTTCAAAAAAAGGAGGAAGTTCTCAATTTGACTGTATTTTTTTATAGAATAAGGGTACACACGAGCACACAGTCCACCTGATAGTAAGTGGATGCTGTGGCCCATAGGCATCTACATTTATCCTCGATTAAGAATCAAAATGCAGATGCAGTGAGCACTAAGTTAGATTGCCTCGTTTCCAGTAAAAAGGGTATCCGATTCTCTACACTCACCATACGAAACACAGCAGTATATTAGGTTGCTATTTTATGCCGGTATTTTCTGTTAGAGCGTGGTCCTTCCTCGGTTGAGACGACCCATTCGTGCTTCAACCATAATATAGCTGCAGCGTGGCTCTACCACGTATAAAACTTTTATAGTTACTCAAAGTTGCCAATAATGATAGATAAAATTTTGAGAACGGTATGATATCCGTGTAATATCGCTATTAGAGTGCAGTCGTTTGCATCCGACTCCGATATATGAACGCTATAATGTACCATAATAGCATAAAACACACACACGTGTATTACACACATACATGAACAAGATTTAATATTTCAAGATGTTATTTTAGTTTGCCATTTATAAATGCCTGAAAACGTACTTTATATGCATAGCTTTAGATCAAAACTTCGTTGCTCACTTATCTAGCCGGCTGTTTGTTGTTTATTGTGTTTCCAACCACGGCGCCGTTATTTTGATCACTCGCTCGTATTTTTTTTATAAGGACGCTATTTTCTCACATCAACGGTAAATACCTCGATGTCGGTTTACATTGATAACTATTTTTGGTGTTTGTCGTGAATATTTAAATTAGTGCTCGTCCAATAGTAGAAATTCATTAAATTTTTAAGTTTGTATAATAATACGCTATATTTCACTTTTACTCTAAGTTGTCAATAATGATAGATAGAATTGGAGGTCGGTATGATATCTGATAAATTATATCGTTGATCGTTGTTAGTGTGCAGTCGCTTGCATCCGACTCCGTTATATGAACGCTATACCACAATAACATAAAACGCACACACGTGTTTTACACACATACACGAAGAAGATTTAATATTTCAAGATGTTATTTTAGTTTGCCATTTATAAATGCCTGAAATCGTAGGTACTTTAGATGCATAGCTTTAGACTAAAATTTCGTTGCTCACCTATCTAGCCGGCTGTTTGTTGTTTATTGTGTTTTCAACCGCGGCGCCGTTATTTAATCACACGATCTTAGTTTTTTTTAAGGATGCTATTTCTCCAACGGTCGATACTTCGATATCGAATTACTCGATGTCGGTTTACGTTGATAACTATTTTTGGGGTTTGTGGTTGTTATTTTAACTAGTGATCGTCCATTGGTCGAAATTCGGCACTAAATTATTAAATTTTTAAGTTTGTATAATATTAAGCAAGCTATATTAACTCTCAGTAGGTACTTACATATATTAGGTATAATCTGTAGTTTCAACTGCACGTTAATATATAAAACACATTTATCTAAATCCACAAGATATAAAATAAACGCTTTTTTGCCTTGACATACAAACCACAGACTAACTGAAAATGGAACATATTGAAATCACACTAAATTTACAGCTCATTCAGTCAATATGTTAGCAATTATTTTGTTGGCAACATTTTAAAGTTCTTTGGCGACAATGACAATGACAATCTCTACTCTGTGGGACTGTTTGACCACACTTTGCCCACATGGTAAGTGTTTCATAGAATATACAAGGGGAGGTCAAAAAGTTCGCGGAATGGCGGGGTTGGCGAGGGTGAGTTTACTCATCCAGGTAGGCGCTGGTTGAGTGACTCATTGTTAGTATATATACCAAGTTTCAGCCTAATCGGGTCATTAAAACGAGTAAACAAGTCAATCGGGAAGAAACTAGCCACTATGGAGAAAATTGAATATCGCGCCGTCATTAAGTTTCTTGCCAAACAAGGAAAGACACCTCAAACCACTTTTCAAGAGATTTCAGCTGTTTATGGGGACTCTGCTCCTGGGAAAACCATGATTTATAAATGGCACGCCCTTTTCAAACAAGGGAGGGACTCCATTAAAGACGACCCTCGACCTGGACGGCCGATTGAGGCTACCACGCCAGAAATAATCGAAAAAGTTGAAAAACTTGTATCGGAAGATGCCCGGCTAAAGAATAAACAGCTTGCAGCTTTAGTTGGAGTATCAGAAACAACAGAAAGAGTTGGAGTATACATCAACACCTTGGCATGACTAAAGTCTGTGCAAGATGGGTTCCGAGAATGCTTTCTGCGCATCAAAAACACGAGCGCGTCGAATGTTGTCGCGAGGTTTTGGACCGCTGTGGAGAGCAAAGAGAGGAAGTTATGGCCCGAATTGTAACTGGCGATGAAACTTGGGTTTACTATTATGAACCTGAGTCAAAGTAAGAGTCGATGCAGTGGCATAAACACCTCCTAAGAAGTATAAGGTGTCTCAATCGGCCGGAAAGATCATGGCGACGATCTTTTGGAATACAGAAGGTATCCTTTTGATTGATTATAAGGAACGTGTTGTTTCCATAACGGGAGAATACTACGCTTCTTTACTAGATCAATTGAAAGATCCTTCTAGATCTCGACAATAGTGCCACCTGCCGGGTGGCACTACTTTCGAGATACCGGTAAGCAAAGCAAGCTAGAAAGCCAGTTGGAACTGTAGTAAGAACCATCCACGTGACCCCCATGAGTACACCATAAAAGTTCATAGAAATCGGTCAAGCCGTTTAGGAAGAGAAGAATTATGAACACACTTACATCGGAGTTTTATTATTTATTAAGATAAATATATACGAGATATTTTTTGTTAATTGTTTGCGTTGATTGTTTCTCACGGAAATGTCTTCTGATAAGCAGTGCTCGCTAATTTTCTTACGTGATCCTGTGTTATTTTGATAATTTAAGATTTCATACATTTATGACATAAAAAATCGTTTTTTTTTTACAATAACAATAAGTCTGTAGCGTAGTGCGTAATTTTTATTTAAATGAGCGTAGGCGATAATAAGGAATAACAGAAAGGTGAAAGTAATAATAAAGAGAGATTAAACGAACGTGCAATTCTTTTGTTTCAATGAATTTTATATTTTATGACCCTAACCTCGCTAACCTTCAAGCGTTAATAGTTATAACACAGCAAGACACAAAAATTTCTATATTGAATAAATTTTAAGAACCGATATAACAAAGTAAAATAACAGCCTATATACGCTCCATAGCTGGGCACGGGTCACCTTTCTGGGAGGGTTCGAAACCCTCCCTGAAAGATAAACATAAAATTCAGTTTATTTATAGTTCGCATTAAATTTAGTTGTTAAACATAATAGAGTTTATTTATAGTTCATAACCCCAGGACAAGCATGTTTCATTCTAACGTGACAATTGTAAAGTGAAAATTCATTCTCGAAGTGAAACGGTAGAAAGAAGAGTGATTTACATTGTTGGAAGAAATAAGCCAACGCGAATGCGAAACTAGTCTATAATTAATTCATTGGCAAGCGACGTCGCCCTGTACTGAAACATCTCCAACTGCCGACTCGTGCGGCTAATTAGCGAGGTGTATACTTACTGAGATTAAGTATAAAACAATTAAGCCACTTTCTGTACTTTACAATCTATTAAATTTCAAAAAATAATATTATAGGGACGTTTGTAGTGAGACCGTGTGTTGGCGGTGTAGGAATATACACTACCACCACTACTCCATAACGTTCCGTGGGTGTCGTAAGAGGTGCCCTCTGGGCAACTACTCAGGAGATGGACAGCAGCGTCTTCCTAATACGAATTTTAAAAAAACTGCGGTTGCCAACCCGACTGCCAAGCGTAGCAAATATGTCAAATAATTTATGAGGCTATCTATGGCGGAGCCCTATATTCAGCAGTGAACTTTTGATAGACAGGAACGGTAACAGAGACGTGTGTTTTTTTTTTAAGTGGAACAAAAGTTTCCATGGATGTGGTAAAACGTACTGAACTCGCGTGACCGTCACGCTCAGTTACATATTTATATTGAATATACAGATGTATTTATAAATTTGTTTAAATGATATAGATAATAATAATTATTTTTTATGTAAAGTAGTAAAAGTAAGTCAGCGCAATAAATGAAAAATTTATTACTATCTTAAGTAATACGTTGATAAAAATAATTTCTAATAAAAATACTTCCTAAAAATATTTCTAAGTGGATGCTGTGGCCCATAGACATCTACATCTATCCTCGATCAAGAATCATAATGCAGATGTGTTATCACCCCCGAGGACTAAGATGGAATGCCTCGTATCCAGTAATAAGGGTCTCCGGTTCTCTACACTCACCATACGAAACACAGCAGCATTAAATTGCTATTTTATGCTGGTATTCTGTGAGACCTATATCGTAGATAGGACTGTAATGCATGGGCCCCATGCATTACAGTCCTATCTACGATACGACCAAGGGTAGGGCATCGTTTTTTACGAGCTCTCTGAATGGATGATCGTATGAAATTAGGTCGTTTAACAATAACCCCACTTAAATAAGTTTATATCATGAATATTTGACCATCATCATAAGTAGAAAGACAACCGCGTGTCTCAGTGTTCAAAGCAGTACATAGTCGAGGGGCCTATAGTTTCGAATCCATTGACGAACTAATGTCGATTTGGTATTGTGTGAATATTACAAAATACTATTTTATAGTATTCTCACAAGGTTCATCACACACAGCACGTGATCAAAACGTGTTGTTGGAGTGTTTTTAAACTCTAAAGGGTAAGGGAGACCGGGGCCAAAATTAACAAAAATTGGATTTTTAGTTGTACTCTCGAAATTATTAAATATTTAGACTTCATTTTTATGTGACATGATGCTTTAACTATTCAAGTATCATGTTATTAACATAAATCAAACATAAAATAAATGATGTCTTAAATGGAACATTATTTCTCAAAAAAGTCAGTTGTTAATTCTTACCTCATCAACGGGGCTACAATTAACAGCTCTGAGGTAAGTATTAACATTATGTTATGCCAACTATTCAAGAAGAAAACAAATATATGTATGGAATTATTTTTTATTAATAAAAGTGCTATTAATACAGACGTGTTTGGAGCATCTTTTTTATATAAATTGACATTACAAAACACAAAATATCACTATAAACTTGAAAAAAAAAACCCGTTTAATTATTCGTTAAACTTTTTTAGATATCAATATTTTTTGGTCACTTTTTCTTAACATTTATCAGTTTTGCACCGGTCATCAGTATGGTACCGGTTCTATGCGAAGAATTAAACAATTAGACAAACAACTTATAAATCATCATGAGATGAGGTAGAAAATGGTATTTTCCTTAAACTTACACAACATGGATAAAATGTAGTTTTTTATAAAATCAACAAATACTAAAAAAATATCAACGATTAGCTACTAAATTAAGTATAACAAAAGGATATCTATTCGTACTCATCATCCGAACTACAATTCAGGCAATTGAATGATGTGATGTCACTTTTGATACATCCAGCTTGGGCTCAATCATTGCAAGAGATACATTAAATCCTGTCACCATCTGATAAATCTTCATTATACTAGACGCAACAAACAATATATAAATATTAATTTTCTATAGAGTCACTGCTTTTCTTTAACATCTTTTTCTTTACTTTTTCTACTTTGTCGTCTATATTTATTTTTTTGACTCCTTTTGCCTTGCTTTTACTTTTCCCTTTACCCTTTGCTTTATCTTTTTTGTTCCCTTTCTACTGGTTTTAACTGTCATTTTCCTCTTTTTCAGTTTTTTAATATGATGTTCTTTTTTCTAAAGCTTTCTTTCCTGGAGTATCGGTGAGAATGGCAGATTTTTTAGCCCACTTACGATTAAATTGAGCTTGTGGAGGAACTTTTCAGTCAGAGGTCTTACAATTTCCAAGACATCACTAGCATTTTTTTAGCTTAGGGCTAGGTTTTTTGTAACCCATTTCCGCTGGTGCACCCGCTTTTTTTTTACAAAATTGAATAGTGAATCGTGGCAGAGCCCAAATTCTTTTGCTACATTTCGGTAATTTCTGTTTTGCTCCATCACTTCTAGCACATTCAACTCGTAGACCCGTAGATTTGATGCCTCGAGTATATTTTCGTTTATACGTTCTCATGCTGTCATAAAAAACATAAAATTATTACTTATACACAAACAGTCAGTTTCCTTGTTAATACTAGCCCTCGCATCCGGGGTTGGTATTAACACGTTAATACTAACCCCCCCGATTTGTTAATTATAGCCCCAAAGGCACATTTTTGGTTTTAAATAACATAACAAAATATTGGTTAATAAGTTAGTCAAATAAACAATGAAGCGTTATTAAGTATAAAATATGCTTCTGAGGAAACTAAAAACATAATCGTAACAAAGTTCATTTTGAGCATAAATCAAGAAATTGTAAAGTTAAAAATTTTCGTTACTTGCGTAAAAAAGAAGTCCGGTACGCAACTCAGTCGTACGATGCGCGGAGCACAATTGACCAATTCCGAGTCATGCGGCGTGATCTATTCGGCGTTTTATACCACACGCTGTAGGTTTAGTATGTATAGTTTTAGAGAAATTCGCTTGTTAATACTTACCTCTGTTAATTGTAGCCCCGGCTTCCCCTACCCAAAACGGTCAGTAGCGATTGTCAATAAGTAGCGACACTCATTGATGCGAGCAATGATCGTTTACTTTATGCAATGAAACGATTGTCAATATTATTTTGGCATTGACGGCAAATGCCAAAAAATTTGATTGATTGCAATTACGCATAGCTCTGCAATCGACTTAGGCGTGGGCAAATGATACACCTTCCATTGGAACTTCAATCTATACATATAAATAAAATTGAACCGTATGTCTGTAATATAGAAATAACTGGCTTCTTTTAAGCTCAGGGGTTAATTTGCGTGTTATTAAGACATAAATAACCATTTAAAAAAGTCTGAAAAAATTATCTGTCTGTCTGTCCGTCCGGGCTAATCTCCGGAATGGCTGAACCGATTGTAATGGAACTTTACGAACAGATAGAAATGCGATGCCACGAAGGATCTACGTTACATTCTATTCGAAAAACTTAATTATTTTGAAAAAAAAAGTTAAGACATTAACAATTGCAATCGACAGTTTCGCGGGGACCCTTATGAATAGTTTCGTCATTATTTGTAAACTTGAATAAAATAATAGATTTAACTCTTTGGTTTAATCCAATACCGAAGTAGATGGCCTCGTTATTCGTTCACACGTTTCCAGCTTGAAGCTTGATTTTTAATTGACGTTGTTCACCTTTAATTTATTATCGGCCAGTGTCTTTAAGCAGCGTCTTATTGTTTTTATCTAATAACTTTTTGTTAATTTGGCCTTATATTTAACTAACGGTCATATAATATGTTGGAAGTTGCAATAAATGTTTCGATACTTTAGTATGAAGCGAAACTATTATATCCTAAAAAAAAAACATGCGTGAGTGTTGTGAACACTCGGTTGGAACGAAGTTCCTTTCGTAGTATATTATTATTGATAAACGTATTATATTATTGATTAAAAATACAAATAAATAAATTACTAGCGTCTATTAAAATGAAGCATCGTTTAAAAGAAAATAATATTTCTTTCATGACAAGATAAGAAAAAGTGCGAGGGAGATGGATATTATTCCACCCCGCTCACACTATAGAAAGGGGGTCGTGACGGAAAAATCTTACACGTTTTCTCGCCGTCAAATTCGTACCGTGCTATAAGGAACTTAGTTCCAAAAAACTATGAAATGATTTAAAGAAATATATTTTAAAAACAATTCATTCAACGATGCATGTTAGCTGACTTGTTTTTGAGAAGGCCCTTGTCCAGCATTGGTCTTACAGAGACTAACGACGACAATTTTAATAGGAATGGATACTGACACTACTAAATAATTAAATTTCTAGTCACACTTCCATTTAAACGACTGTGGCCAAGCCTAATAGCTGGAAGAACTGATAATTGATGGGGAAAAAATGTTTTAGAGTGGCAATCTCGTAGCGGTTCTGTAAGCCAGAAATCGATGAATGCAGTTGGCTCAGGCCGAGTTTTGTAGTAGTCTTTACAGGTGTCAAAGGAGCATGCTCAGCAGAGCACTCCTGATAGGCTCTGATGGATTGGGCACTATCTGATAAACCTAACGAGATTTTTCTAGTAGACATATTTGCGTTCCCCATATCATGCCGTGGGTGGCGTCAAAGCAACCCACCAAAGTGGGGTCAGTAGTTTTTTAATAATATTAAGTTTTTATTAGAAAGATGCTCTCTTGTTTCTGTTTCCCTTAGTCGCCTCTAGGTATTCCATGGGATAATATGGGTTAGTGGATTTTTAAAATATATATGTAACTAATTTGCGAATAGGGAATAGTAAATATGTAGTGTTAGAAACTGTGCCAAATTATCCCTCTGTAATGATCGGAACTGCGACTATTTGTAGCTCATTTTACGTATTCGGGACTGCTTCAGTTCCTTTTGGCTCAAGTTCATAATTCTTCATTTTGTAATGTCTTATTACTCTATAAACTATATTATGCATGTCCTAAAGCAGGACACAGACCAGACACACAGATATTTCGTCACACACAGATTATTTTTTGTAGGTATATAATATAATACAAGATAGTGAAGTGTTTAAGAACAACATCACTCGATGATAAACGACAATGCGGTTTTGGATGGTAAAGCGGACTAGCCTTAAAGATCCTGTTCTCTTTTCTCTACGTAAAACCTACTAGGTAGACTACAAGGTGGTAGGACTAAAAATCTGCCAGAGTAGGAAGACAACTCTACCTTTTTTTTATAGAATGAGATGACAAACTTGCACACAGTCCACCTGATGGTAAGTGGTTGCTGTGGCCATGGCTCCAGTAAATTAAAGGTTACCCAATAAGTCTCTTGGTAAGTTTTCCACTGGATATAGTTTCTAGTTGGTATTTATATAATTTTCAGATAGATTTGCTTACGATATTATTCTTTATTAAATACGTATTACCTAAGTTTTAAATGTGGTAGAGCCATGCTGCAGCTATATTAATTTTATAGTTGTAGCACGAATGGGTCGGTGCGACCGGGAAAGGACCACGCTCTCACAGAATACCAGCTTAAAATAGCAGCTTAATGTTGCTGTGTTTCGTATGGTGAGTGTAGAGAACCGGAGACCTTTTTTACTGGAAAAGAGGCATTCCATCGTAGTCCTCACGGCTGACAACGCATCTGCATTTTGATTCGAAAACGAGGATAGATGTAGATGTCTATGAGCCACAGCAACCACTTACCATCAGGTGGACTGCGTGGTCGCTTGTCACCCTTATCCTATAAAAAAACAAGTATTTTTAGTAAATCATCACTTAATTTTACAATGAATGGCACAATTTTTGACACTAATGTCAAAAAATTGTGCTAAAGAAGTCTAAAATTATATGTAAATATAAAACACCCACGTGGACGTAAAAGGAACTATGTTTTGTAATACTAAGTCACTCGATTGCGATACGAATTCGATACGAAAGAAAATTCATGCTCATGTCTGGAGGTGTATGGTAGACACGATGAGATACAACGAAAACAATTGAAATTTGTTAATCATTTTATTTATACCATTCACAATGCTCTAATTGTACGCCTAATGAGCGTTATGAAGCCCTGGTAACAATACAAAAGCGATGTAAATAATTGACACAAGTAATTACTACATTTAAGCTGACTTATTTATGAACGGCTGGCTTAATAGCCAGTTTACTCGTGGTTACTGGGGTAAGTGCCAGTATCCACAAAGTAAATAAAAATATAATAATTGCTTTGCAGGTCAATATTTTATTAGTAACATCTACACTCGTTATGTTGCGTATTGGGTGTGAGTGCTGATTATGTGGGTTTGTATTCGAATTCTGAGTCGAACCAAACACAATTTTTGGATTTATCTATCAAGATATTGTCAGCAGCAGTCCAGAGTAATGAAGTTTAGGGGTGTTTCACCCCCTGCCTATGAGCCCCATTGAATTTGAAAGCCCATCAAACTATCAGAGTGAGGGAATAGTATATAACAGTACTAGCGGTCCGCCCCGGCTTCGCACGGGTGATTTCTGGATCTTGACAACAGCGCTACCTACCGGGTCCAATTGTGAATCTAAACCATCTAGGGACCCATTCAAACACACAAAAATTTTCATCAAAATCAGTTGAGCCGTTTTTGAGAGACAATCAGACAGCAATTGATTTTTATATATATAGAGATTTTTTTTATTTTTAACGCCCCCGCACTTCCCTTTGTGGGTGGAATTTCATAAAATCCGTTCTTGTTATTTTTTAACATGCCAAAAGTAATATTCTGGCCAAGTTTTATACCCATAAGAGCTATAGTTTGATAATGTGATTTTTCTTAATTAACGTCCCCATAACCCCCTTGCGGGTGGAATTTCGTAAAATCCGTTCTTAGCTGACCTCTACTCGGCGAAAGGAATATTCCTACCAAATTTCAAGTCTCTAGGCCTTATGGTTCCAGAGATATCGTGATGAGTCAGTACATATGTGGAAATATCTATATATATATATATATATATATATATAGATATATAAGTGCACCTGTGTTTGTGTACTCGATGAGACTGGCCGTCGTGACCGAAGTTCGGTCTAGAGGACATTATTATTATTATTTATTTAATTGATTTTATATTCTCGGCAAGCCGGATAGAGCTGTTAACACGGGCCTAAGCCAAGTGATTAGTATGTGTTTAGTATCGTGGCCTTCTGCAGCAGATGATAGGTATTTGGAGGTAAGTTGAGGGAATTAAGGGACTGGTGAAGTTGTTTCGGTATTACTCCTGTTGTAGACAATACTATTGGTACTATTGTAACTTTTTGCAGATGCCAGAGTCCTACTTCATCTTTTAATTCAGTGTATTTACTCAGTTTTTCTGCTATTGTTGTCTGCAAGTTATAGGTATTTGGTATAGCAATATCTATTAAATATCCGGTTTTGTGTATCTTGTTTATAAGTGTAATATCTGGTCTATTCAAATGGATTGTCCGATCGGTAAGAATGGCGCGGTCCAAATATAGTTTTGTTGAGGGTTCTCTAATACAGTTTCTGGATTGTATTTGTAGTATGGTGTAACGTAATCTATAAGTGTATACTTGTGTGCTAATTTTTGGTGTATAATGTTGGCTACTTGATCGTGTCTATGTTTGTAGTCTGTTTGGGTTATTGACTTGTACGCGCCTGTGATATGCTGAATCGTTTCTGGAGAGCTATGGCATTTCCTACAGGTGTCATTATTTAAATTCTTTATGATAAACTTTCTGTAATTTTTGGTTTCAACTACCTGGTCCTGTATAGCAAGCATGAACCCTTCAGTCTCCGGGAAGAGTTCGCCTCGATTTAACCACGCGTTTGGCGCCTCTTTGTCGACATTTATCTGGCATAAGTCTTGGCGATGTCTTCCGTGTAGAGATTTCTGGCTCCATTCTAAAAGCTTGGTTTTGTCGTCAATTACTTTCTCATTTTTCTGTTCAGTTGTATCTTTTAAATTTAGGGGTGTTAAGTTTTGGTCGTTTTGTGATATAATTTTATGAAGAATAGAGGTTTCGATTTTTGAAAAAAAGAATTGTCTAAGTGCTTTTATCTGTCTATTGTGTAGGTTTAGGATATTAATTAGTCCTCTACCTCCTTCTTTCCGTGGCAGTGTTAATCTCTGCAGGCATGATCGTAGGTGGTGTTTGCGGAATGTGGTCATTTTGGTATTAATTTTCGTTGAAGGTTTTTCAGGTCGGCTTTGGTCCAATTGATTATCCCAAAAGAATATCTGAGGACCGGTATAGCGAAGGTGTTAATTGCTTTGATAGTATTTCGAGAATATAGTTATGTTTTCAGAATTGTGTTTAGTCTGTGTTAAAATTGTAGTGTTAATTTTTGTTTAGTTTCTTTATAGTGTATCTGTCGTGATTGTGTGTAGCCTAGGTATTTATAGCTATCTAGTTCTTCTAATGGTTCTATCTGTTCTCCTGTTCCTAAAGTGTATTGGTGTTGGTAATTCTGTCCTGCTGTAATTGAATTTATTTTACATTTATCTATGCCGAATTCCATTTTAATATCGTTTGAGAATTGTTCTGTCAAGTTCGGTAATTCATAGAGTTGAAACTTACTTATGGCGTATAGTTTAATATCGTCCATGTACAACAGATGATTTAATTCTATTTTTGAATTTCATTTTGTCCTTCGGTAGTTGTATTTTTTAACGGGATTCCTAAAATAGTTGCGTTAAATATATTAGATAGGGGATTTAGAGCAAGACAGAACCACAGTGGGCTTAAAGCATCTCCCTGAAAGATCCTTTTTATTGGGGTGGTATCTTCTATTTTGGTAGGGGAAGTTAGTCTTAATACAGTGGTCCAGGTTGTCATCATGACCTTTAGGAATGTTACTATAGTTGGATGTATTTTGTATATCTCACAAGCCATGAATGGGAAACAGAGTCGTAGGCTTTTTTTGTAGTCAATATACATGCTAAACAGATCGGTTTTGGTTTTTTTAACTTTTTTAAGGATAACTGAGTCTATGGTTAATTGTTCCTTGCAGCCTTGGCTGAATTTGCGACATCCTTTTTGTTGTTCAGCTAAGATATTATTAGTGTCGATGTGTTGATATATTAGTTCAGATATACAAGATGTGATAATTTTGTACAAGGTCTGCAAGCATGTTATTGGTCGGTATTTTGCTGGATTTGAGAGATCATTACGATCTTTAGGTATTTTAAAAGTTGTACCTGAAGTTACGTAGTATGGTATTGTTTTAGGATCCTGGATGAAAGTATTTATGTAATTATATAGAAACCTATGGATGGATGTAAATTTTTTGTACCAATAACTATGAATATTGTCTGAACCGGGTGCTTTCCAGTTATGTAAACGAGAAAGTACTTTATGGAAAATTTCTGGGGATATGTGATCAAATGTCATTGCTTGAATATTTGTGTTGCTGTTTGTCAGTTCTGTTTGTATCCACTTTGCTTGGGCATTATGTTCGATTGGTTGTTCCCAAATTCCTGCCCAGAAGTTTTGTAACGTCTCTGAGTCAGGGTAGTTATGATCATCATCTTTTGGTTTGTTATCCTGGAAGTTAGATGTCGCCTGTCTAATATTGCGGTAGAAAAGTTTTTCATTGTGGGTGAATTGAGTGTTTTGTAGTTTTCTTTGGGCACATGCTTTGTATCGTTGTAGTCGGCCTGCTACAACTGACAGTTTTTGTTTAAGCGTGTCTAATGTGTGAGCTGCTTGTGTATTTGGTTCTTCATGAACAGTGTGGATTCTATATTGTTCTAGTATCTTGTTAACGTGTTTAACTATTTTCCTACTTCTATTGCCATTGATGAATTGTGTCATTTGTGCTATCTTTGATCGTAAATCATTTAATTTTCGATTTAATCGTGTCTCCCAGTTAGGTTTATATTCTTTTTTTGCCCTTTGGGTGACTTCTCCTGGCTGAAGGGTTATCTTTGCTCCGTTAACTTTTGCCGCAGTCCATGCCGCACAATATATAGTAGTCTATAAGGTATAGAAGTCAGTTTCTTTATTAACGTTTTCAGGTAAAATTATTTTGTTTAGGTAGGCAACTATACAGGCAAGTTTTTTAGAAGGTCTTTGTTTGGGAATAAAAATTATTTTCGTAGGGCTAGTTTCTTTATAATATTCGAATGCTTGTTGGAACGTCTCATCTATTAGTGGATCCCTATCTAGGTTCGCTTGTGGGTTGGGTAGCATTTCTTCTGCAATGTTGATTTCAATATGATTTAAAGTAAGTGAAGGTTCTTGTGTGGAGCTGATGTCAATGCTGTTTATAAATTGAGTTTCAGAATTACTGTTGTGGTTTGGGTTTACTAGCGTCATTTCGCTTGTGAAATTGGTAAAGTTAAGATTATGTAGTCGTAATTCTTCAGATACTTCTAGTTTTAATGAATTTAATTTGTCACTGGTGACGTAATAATTGTTTACAATTGCTCGCCTCTGATCAGCTATTCGTTGTTCGTTAAGATGAGCAAGTGCAGGAAATCTGTTGATAAAATCTTATTATTATTATTGTCGTGTCTTTGCCAATACTGAAGTATCGTATTTTTCCAAACCTGTTAGACCAGACAGTCTTATCGGGCTTTGCACGAGATAATAATACCCTCAGAATTTAGAAGAAAACCATTTGTTCTATAATCTGTCATATTGCCCTTTATCTGCCGATAAACAAAGTGTATGACGCATAGATAAACAGTAGACAATGTTTATGTGCTGACGGTATGATTCTGAATAAGGAGCCTGGTACCTAGGCATCGCACTCTGTAGAGTATGCTCGCATCACTGGCATGTTAACTATGACGTCCACCGTAATTAATGCTTCGATACGTGCAGCTCTAGATTAAGTATGTAAATAACACTACAAAACTTCCATTTACGTATTCTTATTATAATGAGGAAACGGTGAATGAAGTCGACGGGTGTCTGTACTCTGTATTGTTGTTTGCATGCAAGTTTCATATGGGCCATCATCACATTTTACGGCGTGGTAGCGCATTTTTTAAGCGTTTGGATAGGGCGCAGGAGACATGTGTCATTCATTAATTTGTAGTGACCCGATAATAATAATAATAATAAATAATAAATTTATTTCCTCCCACATATTATGATCAGTACTTCACAATAAACTAAGTAACAATGAACTATACATAACAGCTATAATACTAGCTAAATAAGATCTAGGTGGGAGACTGGTAGACGATCATTCAAGTAGTGATTCGATCATTTAAATGGATCATTTCGAGTTTCAGTACTCTGTGATCTGTGAGACCCGCTCGATAATGGCGGTCGTCGGACATTAATACTCTTTGGTCGTAAGTCCTGTCAATCGTTTGATCCGGAACATTCAAAACATGGAATTGCAATCATCAATACTTGATGTGATCCGGGTCAAAACACGAATCATTCACGATTGACACATGTCTGTCTAGGCATATTTAGGCACAGCAGGCACATACAAAAAGTGTTTGGAGATTGTTCCGGGTCTGGATGTTTGTTTGCAATTTATGTACATCTAAACGTCTTCACGATATAGGAGAAATATGTGATTTATGCAGTAAAAAAAATGTTCTTAGGTTACGATATCAGATACGATGTTTTAATGATAATAAAAAAAAGATAACGAAGATGTTATTGTGGCTTTAAATTTTATTAATTAATTTTAAAATTATTACTAAATTCGTGTGGAACATTAAAAAATATAAATATGAAGTAGAATGAAATACTATTTAAACACAAGCCTTTGATACTATTGTTTCCAAAGATAAAAAATAAACAAAACATATTTATAAATACAATAATTTTATACGGAACTATAACGGAATAGAATGTTTTTTACTCATTCCATACCTACGTCGGCGAACTTGAAGTATAAATATATCTTGTGTTATTGAAAAAAAAATAGGTCGCCCGGTCCAGATGTTGTGTGTTTAAAAGAAAAACTACGTAAAATGTGAGTCAGTTTGTAAATTCGATGTTGTTATTCTGCATAATAAAAATCCAGGGTTAGAGGGAAAGGGAAAGAAATCGGCGGACGATGCCGGTATCGAGGAGCATTTGGGCCTGGACCGGTCCGTCACTGATTCCCAGTCGCCACAGATGACTTGAAAGCCTGACCGAAATTACTTTGTTCGCAGAAACGACCACAGGAGTAATTTCGGTCGGCAGACCACCAAAATATTTGGACCTGGCTCCCGTGGTCGGTCACCTCGTGAGCCAGGTCCAAATATTTTGTTCATTTATCTGTTTCGGCTTTCACGAGGATCTCGTCATACGGAATGGTAATGGCGACCAAAAATATCCTTCACTGTGTCCGGTCCATCAACACAATATCAGGCTTATTCGCAAGAATAGTCCTGTAAGTAAGTCATGATGGCCCGATCCCAGTAGAGCCTGGCGCGGTCATATTCGAGCACGGCTTCCGGCAAGTACTAAGGCAGTTTCCGAGCCACGAGATCATATTTCAGTGCAAACTCCTGGTGTAGAATAGTATTTATTTATTTAATTATTCAAGTAACCAGGACTCATTCTTAATTATACTTAAGTAATATACATTATTCGATTCCTGTCTGGCTGCACCGTCAGCTCGCAACTTACAAAAGCCCACATGCTTTCAAATGCTGTCAAATTATTTTATTGTATTTTCGTGTCATGGTATTAAACAATTATATTATCGTCTGGTTTGTTTAGAAAAATCTTAAATTTTTGACCACTATCCCATATCGTCCCGTGAGTGTCGTAAGAGGCGACAGATGGAACTTGAAACAGGAGATGGCCAGCAACATCTGCTAAATTACAACTCAAATAATAAAATACTACGGACACCCGTCTGCCAAGTGTGGCAACTATATGAAACGATCTTTGGGGAGGCCTATGTTTAGCAGTGGACTTTTAATAGGATGTAACGGTAACTGTAATCTATATAGTGTAATATTATATAATTTGTTATGTGTTGTGACTGCGACGCATGACTCGGCTTGACCGGACAGGTTCTTCTCCGGTCTCGCCATCGCTGTCGAATCCAGCTCGAATACCAGCGTAAATGCTACTGTGCTTTTTATGGTTAGTGTAGAGAACCGGAGACCTCTTTTACTGGTAACGAGGCATTCCATCTCATAGTCCTAAAGGGTGACAACGCATCTGCATTTTAAGTCTTAATTGAGAGTAGATGTTAGTGCCTACACACAGCATCCACTTACCATTAGGTGGACTGAGTGCTTGTTTTTCTTCCTAATTCTATAAAAAAATCAATAACTACTTAAATAAATGTAAACCAACTATAACTAGTTTGAATAAATGAGTCTTAACAGGGAGGAGCTATTGTCGCGTGTGACCCCAATGTATATAATAGTTCTAGAACGCTGTCGAAGCGGAAAGATCTTATATTTTGTTATTTCCAATTCATATCACGCCGAGCAATCGGTATTGAGATATTCCGTATTGTGTACGACACAATAATATATTATAATGCTATCCATTACATCCATTAGAGTGGTGCGAGGTTTGTTCTTGATGGGTATTAATTGAGTTGGAAAAGAAAACTCGAACCGAAACAAAGTGTTATGTTCGAGAATATTCTACTCGGGCCAGACTATGATTAGAATTAAATAGTTTTTGTAATGATAAAATGAGAAAAACATAAAGCCCACTAGTTAAAATGACTAGATACTTATGGTTCCGGTCATTACTCGGTGTATGGACTCCTTTTCTACCGACTTCAAAAAGGAGGAGGTACTCAATTCGACTGTATGTTCTTTTTTTATGTGTGTTACCTCATAACTTTTTTCTGTGTGAACCGATTTCGATGATCATTTGTTTTTTTTATTTGAAAGCTGTTGCTTCTCATGTGGTCCCATATAAATTTGATCCAGGTCTGACCAATAGTTTTTGAGTTATTTTTAATAATTTATATTGAAGTCGGTTGTACAAAATTTTTAAATTATTTGCCTAGAAGTTAATTTAGGTACCGCGCTCTTACCTATGTCCGAATGGTCAAGACAGCCAGTAGTAGCCAGGCTGTGAGACATGTTATCTTGGTTCTCAGAGGTCACAACGCATCTGTAATCATCTTTATTTGAGGTTGGTCGCATGTGTCCATAGGCTGCACTTTCCATTTAACAAAAGGTGGGTGGTGAGTTCGTTTAATAAGTCACTTCAATATTATAAAAATTGCAGTGACATATTAAACGAAGTAAGATAATCGTTTTTGGGCCCACTAGAAACTTTAACGTAACTTAATTTTATTACACATAAAAAAGATACCAATTTCAATTCAATTCACGGCCTAAAGATTTTATGAAAATTTAACCGGAATCATAAAATCTGAAAAAAAAAAGGTCTTTTGATATTCGTGAATTGGCTAATGTAATATGAAAAAAGGCGTATAAAGAAGAACGAACTACTAAAAAATTTTCCATCAACCTTAAAGTATCTATAAATGCTGAATATACCTACAACTTTATTTAATACTATTGTTGCGCGCCACTATTAATGTCTTTTACATGGCAACACTAGCCACTAGCGCCCTCTAGTATCGAGTAGCAGAACTAGGAGAGTCAAGATCTTTCTAGAAATTTCGGGACCGATATGTACTCGAACATTCTAGATGTTTCCACAGTAGAAGGTTCTGGAAAGTATCGGAGGCGCTATATAAGGCCGGTATAGACCACGATCGAGGCAGTATTGAATTGGCGATACAAGCGAAGACTTCGAAGCGATACAACTACGAACTTAAGCGATCTGTAGTAAAATTGTGTTTTGTTATTAGTGTGGTTTAAAGTGTAATTAGTGTTGTGTAATTAAAGAGTCAATTTTGGTAATTCAATCGGCAGTTTTTAATTGTCTCGAACCCCAAGCTCGTAACACTATTAATTATTGACCAGTGCACTATTTTAACTTATAATACCGGTGAAACCTACTAGACAATCGCTTTTAGTTTGTTTTTAGGTTATTGTGATATTCATATTTTAATTGTTAATTTCTCAGTATTCTCGTTAGATACGGTAAAACTAATATTACTATTGTAATCTATTGGTTGTAAGGAATAAATCGACACGTGTTTCATTAAGTTACGCCTGGTTAAGGTGGTGTGCCCATTCTCAATACAAAAAGAAATTGTCTTCTTTAAGAACGCGTTTTCACCGTATATTACGTTCATTAATTGTTCTCTTCTTCTCTATATATAAAAAATCTATTGTTGTCCGTTAGTCTCGCTAAAACTCAAAAAACGGCAAACATTTTGATTCGGTAGGTGGCGCTCTTGTCGAGATCCAGAAATTACTCGTGCGAAGCAGGGGCAGATCGCTAATATTAAATAAATAATTTTTTGATTCATTCATTACAGCCTATCAAAAGTCCACTAATCATTGACGTTTATACTGGAAAAGAGGCATTCCATCTTAGTCCTCAGGGGTAACAACGCATCTGCATTTTGTTTCTTAATAGAGGATAGATGTAGATGTCTATGGACCACACTATCCACTTACCATCAGGTAACCTGTTTGCTCGTATATCACTCTTATTCTATAAAAAATCCTCTCCCTTATATTGCCTTATGTCATTTGCCAAAGTTGCCACGCTTGGCAGGCGGGTTGACAACCGCAGTTTTTTGTTATTTTAAGCTGTTATGAAGAGGATGATCCTGTCCATCTCCTCCTATGTCAGTTTACCTCAATCGCAAACCTCGACATTCATGAGATGATTTTGGGGCAGTGGATTGTCTTAAGCCGTCATTACACTTCAAAGGTTAATAATATGTAAAAACTGCTTTTTTAATCGTATTTGAAAGTTCGATTTTATTAGGTCAATGGAACGTACTACATTTTTTATTACATCTTCGTCATCATCACTACAGCCGATTTCTTATATTTACGCGAACACTACACATTGAATTAAACTACTTTTACGGATTATATCGCGTTTAATTAACTTATTTTATTAATTCCCGACGTTTCGGGTGCTTTACAGCACCCATGGTCACGGGTGACTGAGGTGATTGACGTCCCAATGTCAAAGTTAATACGGAGTACCTTCAGCTTTTTTAATTATTAATTTTGGTCCGATCTACGCAGAATGAACTAACTGTGTCTTGAAGTCTTGCAGTGGTATGCTTGGGTTTAGTTTTAATTTTATTAATTACAGAATCCCAAGCAGGTGGTAGTACCCAGCCTCCTCTTTATTGAAATTAGGATGTTTTTAATTTCAATAGCTCACGTATCATCCTTGGCAAGAATCGATGTTCTTTCGCGAGAATCTGTGGTTTATCAAATCTAATGTAATGGCGGGGGCCGTCTAGGATATGATCACAAACTGCAGACTTCCCGGAACGTTGGTGCTTCACGTCAGCTATGTGTTCTTTTACGCGGGTTTTAATAGATCGTTTTGTTTGCCCTATATGAGAGACCACATTCACAATCAAGCTTGTACACTCCTGCATCTTAGTAAGAACTGACTAATCTTCTTTGGCGGCTTGAAGAATGTTCTAATAGAAGCTCGCTTCAAGATGTAGCCAATCTTGTCTGTGACACCTCTGACATATGGTAGTACAGCAGGCACACGCTCGACTGTGGCCGGCTTCACTCGGTCACTGTGACGTAGGCGCGGGACCCGAAGCTTGTTGTCGTGCAGAACCTGCTTGACGTGCTGAAGCTCGGCGGCCAGGTGTTTGCTGTCACAGATCCCTCGTGCTCTCTGTAACAAAGATTTGCCCACGGTAGCCAACTGTGAAGGATGATGGTGGGATTCACCATTTAAATATCTGTTTGTATGGGTCTTTTTCTATACGGTGTGACCTATGGTGTTGTTAGGATTTCGAATGACTAATACATCTAGGAAAGCTAAAGAATTATTTGCCTCTAACTCCATAGTAAATTGAATTTTAGAGTTTATGGAATTAAGATGTTCTAAAAATGCAGTTACTTTGTCTGATGGTAAAATTGTGAAAGTATCGTCTACGTACCGCTTGTAGAACCTTGGAGTTACTGGTGCAGTAAGCAGGGCTTTCTCCTCAAAGTCCTCCATGAAAATATCGGCGACAATGGAGATACCGGTGAGCCCATTGCAACACCATCTACTTGCTTGTAAAACTCTTCCTTCCACAATAGATAGCCAGATGTAAGGCAATGTCTAGCAGTACTGCATATTCTGCTGGCATGTTGTTTTCCTCTAGTTTCTAGTTACAATTGAGATGCAGTCTTCAACAGGTAAGCATGTAAATAGAGACTGAACATCAAAACTGACCATAGTTTCATTGTCAGTAAGACATAGGTCTTTATCTCACTAACAAAATGGTATGAATCCTTAGTGTGTGCTCTTGTGTGTCCTCTGAGTGGTGATAGTGTTTTTGCTAAGAGTTGAGCCAATCTGTAAGTTGGCGAATCGATCTGACTCACTATTGGACGTAATGGAGCGTTCGGTTTGTATTTTGGTAACCCATACAACTTCGGTGGTTTGGCACACGCAGGTATTATCGAATTGACGTCTAGATTCAATTTCGGAGTATTTCTTAATTAGATCGCTAGTTGTTTTAAGCGTATTAGTTGTAGGTCTGTTTTGACCTTTACGTACGTACTTTCATCCGATAAAAGTTGTTGTATTTTAGAATTGTAATCCGACGTATCCATTATAACCGTAGCATTACCTTTATCTGCGCGGAGAATCGTTAAATCTGGTCTGTTGCGTAAGTTTTTCAATGCATTATTTCATCCTTCGGAAGATTTAATTTCGGCACTGAGCTTCGACGTAACAAAGACGAGATGTCTTGACGTATGGCCTCTAAATCTTCCTTACCAATATTATTTTTATACAGACAGTCCTCAACACTACAGATAATGTTTTCATACGGGATTTTTCGCGGTGTTATTGCGAAATTCATACCTTTGGCCAAAACTTTTATTGTCGCGTCGTCCAGAGATTGTTTTGACAGGTTATAGACCGCGCGTTGTTAATTACTCGCGTCTGTTGTCAATGGTTGTGTTCCGTTCTTACATTGACGTTGGTGTTGGACATTTGATTTAGTTGTTAGTTTTTGGTATTTATCTATATGTTTATTTTTGCATTCATTGTATTTAGTTGATTCCCGTTTATCTAAAGTTTCCATGCAATTCTTATAATCAAATGTCGATAAAATTGTCTTTAGATCACTGGACGATTTGTCTATGGTTTTTTTTTTAGTTTTTGTATTTTAGAATTGTCGGATTACAATTCTAAAATACAACAACTTTTATCGGATGAAAGTACGTACGTAAAGGTCAAAACAGACCCTACAACTAATACGCTTAAAACAACTAGCGATCTAATTAAGAAATACTCCGAGAAATTGAATCTAGACGTCAATTCGATAATACCTGCGTGTGCCAAACCACCAGTTGTATACCAAAATACACAAACCGCACGCTCCATTACGTCCAATAGTGAGTCAGATCGATTCGCCAACTTACAGATTGGCTCAACTCCTAGCAAAAACACTATCACCACTCAGAGGACACACAAGAGCACACACTAAGGATTCATACCATTTTGTTAGTGAGATAAAGACCTATGTCTTACTGACAATGAAACTATGGTCAGTTTTGATGTTCAGTCTCTATTTACATGCTTACCTGTTGAAGACTGCATCTCAATTGTAACTAGGAAACTAGAGGAAAACAACATGCCAGCAGAATATGCAGTAATGCTTAGACATTGACTTACATCTGGCTATCTATTGTGGAAGGAAGAGTTTTACAAGCAAGTAGATGGTGTTGCAATGGGCTCACCGGTATCTCCATTGTCGCCGATATTTTCATGGAGGACTTTAAGGAGAAAGCCCTGCTTACTGCACCAGTAACTCCAAGGTTCTACAAGCGGTACGTAGACGATACTTTCACAATTTTACCATCAGACAAAGTAACTGCATTTTAGAACATCTTAATTCCATAAACTCTAAAATTCAATTTACTATGGAGTTAGAGGCAATAATTATTTAGCTTTCCTAGATGTATTAGTCATTCGAAATCCTAACAACACCATAGGTCACACCGTGTATAGAAAAAAGACCCATACAAACAGATATTTAAATGGTGAATCCCACCATCATCCTTCACAGTTGGCTACCGTGGGCAAATCTTTGTTACAGAGAGCACGAGGGATCTGTGACAGCAAACACCTGGCCGCCGAGCTTCAGCACGTCAAGCAGGTTCTGCACGACAACAAGCTTCGGGTCCCGCGCCTACGTCACAGTGACCGAGTGAAGCCGGCCACAGTCGAGCGTGTGCCTGCTGTACTACCATATGTCAGAGGTGTCACAGACAAGATTGGCTACATCTTGAAGCGAGCTTCTATAAGAACATTCTTCAAGCCGCCGAAGAAGATTAGTCAGTTCTTACCATCCGTCAAGTGCAATATTCCTCTACAAGATGCAGGAGTGTACAAGCTTGATTGTGAATGTGGTCTCTCATATATAGGGCAAACAAAACGATCTATTAAAACCGCGTAAAAGAACACATAGCTGACGTGAAGCACCAACGTTCCGGGAAGTCTGCAGTTTGTGATCATATCCTAGACGGCCCCGCCATTACATTAGATTTGATAAACCACAGATTCTCGCGAAAGAACATCGATTCCTGCCAAGGATGATATTGTGAGGCTATTGAAATTAAAAACATCCTAATTTCAATAAAGAGGAGGCTGGTACTACCACCTGCTTGGGATCCTGTAATTAATAAAATTAAAACTAAACCCAAGCATACCACTGCAAGACTTCAAGACACAGTTAGTTCATTCTGCGTAGATCGGACCAAAATTAATAATTAAAAAAGCTGAAGGTACTCCGTATTAACTTTGACATTGGGACGTCAATCACCTCAGTCACCCGTGACCATGGGTGCTGTAAAGCACCCGAAACGTCGGGAATTAATAAAATAAGTTAATTAAACGCGATATAATCCGTAAAAGTAGTTTAATTCAATCACTACAGCTCTTCACAAGTCCACTGCTGAACATAGGCCTCCCCCAAGGAACAAAGCACGGTCCTGAGCCACCTGCATCCATCGACTTCCTGCATGTCTTACCGGGTCGTCACTCCATCTAGTGGGGTGCCGCCCTACACTTCGCAGATCGGTACGAGACTGCTACTCAAGAACCTTTCTTCCCCATCGGTTGTCGGTTCTTCGAGCTGGCCAGCCTATCGCCACTTCAGCTTACTAAACCGTTGGGCTATGTTGGTTACTCTGGTTCTACTACGGATATCCTCATTTCTAAATTTATGACACAGAGAAACCCCAAACATAGCCTTCTCCGTAGTCTCGCCAGTAGAGAAGGACCACGTCTCAGATCCATAAGTCATCACTGGCAACACGCACTGGTTGTACAATCTTCTTTTCAAGTTTTGAGGAATACTTGACGAGATGTGTCGTAGTCGGACTACATATAGATTTAAAAATAAACTATAGAATGCTATTTACTTTCATAGAACACTTGTTCTTGAAATACTATATTTATAAAAATAGTTACACAACGTAAACATAATATATTATTATTATCTACTGAAACATTAATTTATTTGATATGTTGATAAAATGTTATTTTTATTTAGCTGTTACATCGTTTTAGACTGTGCATAAGAAATTGGTTCTTTAGTACTGCCATATGTACATTATATGCAGTGGAAAATTTCTAAACGATTTCGTAGCTGACTAAATATCATAAGGCAATCATACGCCCACAAATATAAATAAATAAACATAAGTCGTTTGCCTAATAGTCTCGTTGACTTTGTGCGGTCGTAAAAAAGATTAAAATAAAATAATAACGAATTTTTTTTATGAAATTTAAACACGCTTTTTTAAACATTCAGATTCGTATGTGTGTGTTATTCTTCGTGCAGGAAAGTAGAAAATAAAAATACCCAATTATTTGACACTCATTTCAATGAAGGCTAATAATTTTCTGCTCACCAGATGTCGCTAGCTGATACTGAGGTAAAGTTTTTTGTTACACAATTTAATTGAGAATTTAGTTTTTAATAAAAGTTTAAATGGCTCAGTGGTTTGCTCTTTAATTTTATGCACATTTTTAACATTTTTTAAATTTTTCTGCTTTTATGAATATCTGTGTTTTGGTTTATTTATTTTTAATCTTATTAGTATAAAATATAGCTAATACGGAAAGACACATTAACCTTTACATTTTCCGAACAAATTAACTTCCCCGCTATGAAATCTGTCAAATATTATACCTCATTTTTAAGTGGCGCCGCCCTGGTGGCAGAAAAAGATGTTTTTTTTTGTGGAATGGATTTATAAAACATTTCTAAAAGTAGCAAATTCCAATTATGCGATGAATTTAATTAGCTATTAAACATGGAATTTGTTTAAAAACTAACACACGCTTTAAGAACTGATGACCATAAATTAATTTCGTTACCGTGAAACCTTGATATATCAGCCAGGGGCTTAGTGAAGCCATGAACGGATTATAGTAAATCCGTAGACGCATTTTAATCAGTGCGTTATCACGATGATATCTTTACGAATAAGACATCTTGCTATTCTCCGGAAGATTAGTTTTAATTCCTCATCTCGTTTTGGTTATATTTATTAAGAAATATCCACCTGAAATCGTAGAGGTGTAATGCCGTTAGTGGTAGTTATATTTATTATAAAACATCAACCTGAAGAATACAACAAGTTGGTCAGGTCAGGCGAAAAGATGAGCAAGAAGTATTTTGCTCTCATCACCAGACAGTCAAATCCGGCTTTGCGTTTTTTAAGCTAGATTTTCATATATTAATTTTTTTAATAAAATAATAAAGCTGATATTGTTACCTGCCAGTTTATTTGTAACTCGTTTTAATTTAACGATTTACTTTGTCATTGTAAGTTGCTATCTCTAATTGTGTGTTTAAATCGTTTAATGCCAAGCTCACGGAAATGTCATCACGTAGCTGAATATATGACCGTCCATAAAGGTGAAATTCAATTGCTTTGCCGCTGCTATTAAGTTTGTTTGTATGACATAAATAATAAGGAAGTATGTAGTAATAATGATGAATTTCTTAACTGTCACTAATAGCACATGAGTAAAGAAACAGTACAGAGGCAAAGCTTCTAAGGAGCTGTCAAAATTTTAAAATATTTTTGTAGGGTTTAATAAAAGTAGGTATGTTTAATAAAATTAAATAACAAAACGTTCATCAGCTTTTATTATAAACTTAATGTATTTTATTATATTATATTTTTATTCTAAATATTTTATTTTTATAATTTTTGTTCTTCAAAAATTTGTTGCGCCTTTTAATTAAATGGTAAATTCTAAATCTAATGTCGTTTTTTTAAAAATAATCTATTGGAAAGCACTCACATGACATAACAAATATATCTTGCACACGTTTTAATATTTCATTACCAATATTTACAATGTTTCTTTCGAGATCAAAATATTCGCGAAATTTTTGCTCAAGCAAGTCATACATTTATTTCAGATACATTCTTACATTGACTGGAACTCGAACAAGCACCGTCAGTTGTCGGCAAGTTGAGCGTTTTCATTTAAATTAAATTTAAAATTTAAAACGCATTTCCAAATAAATATTTTACGGTCCTTTTAAATTTAATACAGGGTTTTCAGTAATCCTCACAATTTTATAATCAAAAGTTTTGAATCCTTCAAAACTTTTGATTATATCTTCTATCTTAGATCTTTTCGTCCGACAGCTTTTAACCACTCTTGTCGTCTAAATTAATTTAAAAAAACATGAACCTATGTATTTAACTTATAAGCGTAATTATTCAATTATAAACATTATAAAAATAACTATTAGGTACTACGTACGTTTTCTTTCAATGTTAATAGATACCTCATACATAATATACCTATATGTATGAGGTAACTATCTACCACATTAAAAATAATAAATTATAGTCAAGTATATATACTATATATACTTACCTAGTGGAGTTCTTAGGATAATTAAAAAATATATATTTATATTTATTCTATTATTGTTCATACAAAAAAAAGTATATTAAACCATATTTACACTTTTTTATATTTCATTGAACACGAATAATTCTTTAAAAACAAAGGACATTGCTCTGCGCCCATACAATGTTCGCCCTGTAACCAAGAGCATCGGAAAATTATGTGATGTATTTTCGATAATTAGTAAATTCCTATATGATCTTATTTTATAGCGGACTAGCTGCAGAATATTTAAAAAAGTATCAGATTTTGAGGTTATAATCGAACCACGAACATTACGGTTTTTCATAGCTCCGAGTGATTTTTAAGAAATTGTAAAATAATATCCAAAACATTTAGCTATTTTTAGTTCCTACCTAGATAATTGGGTATGTAGTTTTTGTTCTAAAGCCTAAATATAAGTAAGTGCAACATATAAATGCATAGAATATAATCGCGTCTACTATCTAGTGCATTTACAAGCCTTTGCGTCTGGATGGCGCTGTTAAAACGCGTGACTATGAAACCAGCCTTACCAGTTAGGTAGTAAGTTGTTTTTAAACCTACATTAACTTATTATTTTTGAATTAGAAATAAAACACAGATTTAATTTCATGTTTATTGTTCATCTTCTAAATACATCACGAGACTCGGAATATGCAGACAAAGTAAAATGTAATTACAAAAAGAGGTGTACACAGTGACGAATCTGTTCATCTTCCAAGAATATAGAACCAACAGCAGAGCCACAATTTAAACAAAATACACTTTCCATTGCGTATGCGTAAGTCCGTTTATGAGTGCCAGGTTATCTTTTGAGCGGTACACAGTTAAAGAAAATCACAGCCAGGTAAATCGTTTTGAAAGCAATCAGAGTCCGTTAAAATAGCCAAGTCGTAATATTCAATATGATAGTCCCGAAAGTCACCAAAACACACCGATATAATTACAAAGAGCGAGCGACAGCGACGTCAATGTAATTGACAGAGTGAGACACAGGTGAGAGACCATAGACTTAGAATATACTGGCATATTCTAAGTCTATGTGAGACTGACAAGTGACAAGCGACCATTTAGTGAAGTCAAAATAGGGTGCTAAATACGATACGATTTATCGATATTTAATAAGATTTACTATGGCCATATGTTACAAACAGTATAACATCAACTTTTGTCATACGATAACAAATACTTATACCTACCATAACAAGTACTTATGACAATGTCCTACTTTACTTATAATGACACGATACTTTCTACTTCTTCTAAACTTGTAACAATATTAATAATAACACCTGTATCTAGTCTGCAATATTACTTTTTATAAAGAAAACATTTATAATTCATGAAGTAACAATAAGTGTTTTTTTATATTAACTGTCGTAAATTCGTTAGTGATCGTTTATTTAGAAGTAAACCACACACTTTTCTAAACAGTCATTAGAAAACCCTGAATAATAATGATCATGATGAAATATGTAGGTTTTGTTCACTTCAGCATTATTATAACTAACTATAATTTAAAATCGAGTATGACCTCATTCATTAGGTATAGAAGGTTTTTGAAATTATACTTTAAGGGAATAATAATAAAGGAATGGTAATTGAATGTTTTTATTCAAGCTTCTATTCGCACTTTATTTGAAATAAATTCAAAGTGTGATTCAGATTAAAAAATATGCAACATTGGGCATCCCTAATCATTTTTCGACACCACATGTCGTTTGGCGAAGATGGCGGTGATTAATGTTATTAGTCGAATAGAATACTTTTTAATATTCATTTCGGCATGCAGCTAGTCCGTGTTATAAAATTAAGTGCAACTTATATAATAAAATAGACAATTAATTATCGTGTATGTCCGATGCTTTTATTACACAGGGCGATTCTGGACATTGTCATTTGACACTTATTATTTTTTACACAACCCTAAGTTGCCTGGCCGAGTCGGTTTAAAGCAGTTTCTCTTAGTACGTGACGAGCAGCCAGTGCTCACGCACACACTCGCGTCTGTCTTGTAGTAGTGTACCTATCATAGCACAGTTGTATGAAGCTTTGCCTCTGTACGGTACGGTTTCTTTACTCATGTGCTAATAGTATAGTTCCGGAATATGATGACGAACATTGCAGCTGTCATTCTTTAGGTCACTTTTATAGTTTCTTTAAATAACAAATAACCTAATAATCGATAAGATGGTAATTGGCTACTGCGGCCCACCGACTCTTGCAACCTTCGAGCAATGATTGCCACAGATGCGTTGTCACCTCAGAGGACTAAGATGAAATGCCTTACAGCCTGTCATATATTGGCTCTCTTAGTCTTCACACTTGAAATAAAGTAGTGGGTACACTGTTGCTTTGTGGAAGAAAGAGGTAAGAGCGTGAACCCGTTGAACTCGTTGAGGCAGTTAACAAACATTAATTGCAAAAGGACAAACATTCAGACCGAGAACAATTTGTAGGCCATAAAACAAATATTTGTTCTGTGCGAGATTGGAACCCGCGACCCTTAGCACCGTGACTTCATGCTGAGTAAGCCACTACGCAGAGCTTCAATTGCCGAGCAGTCACGAAACATAAAATCATAATGATTAAATATTTAGCACTTTACTATGGTCTTTGCACATGGTATTTTATTTGTATTGTTATGTACTCTACGTAGGTTCTTATTTTAAATCTTTAAAAGAAACTTCTCTCGGTACTTTTTATTTTATACTAGTGTTCCGCCCCGGCGTCGCACGGGTGATTTCTGGATCTTGACAACAACGCCACCTACCGGGTCCAAATGTGAATCTGAATCATTTAGGGACCCATTCAAACACACATAATTTTTTAAATCAAAATCGGTTGTGCCGTGTTTGAGTTTTAGCGAGACTAACGGACAGCAATTGATTTTTATAGACATATTATGAAAAGCAATTCCTCGAAACGTTTCAAATCGTTAGTACATAACACAAGAAGACCTTTGCGTGATCGCATCATTAAAATCGATGACGGTTTCAAATATTACGAACATCGTTATCTAGTTGTGAAAAAATTGATTATGTGATCGGATTCTGTTTTCTTGACTCTTCTGTTTTTGTAGGAACATATTCGGAGTGCAGTGAGAGTAACCAATATAGCCTACAGTATAGCCTAAATGGCAATGAGCCAAACTAGATAGTTCGCACAAAACTATTAGGAACAAAAACAAGAGACTAGTAGCAACCGGGCAAAGGCAGTGTAGGTAGAATCCTTTTTAACCGACTTCAAAAGGAGGAGGTTCTCAATTCAGTGCATGAGGTTTTTGTATGTATGTTACGATATCTTCGCAGATAAATTAGCAGCAAATAAATAACTTCATTTTTAGCAATTTGAAGTCGGTTTTACATTTTGTTAAAAGTTATAAAAGCACGTTATAAAAATTAAGTGTTAATATTTAGGTGAGCATCCTTGCTTTCCTCATATTACATATTTTAAGTGGGGTAGAGGCACGCTGCAGCTGTATTAGGTTTGCAGCACGAATGGGTTGGCTCGACCAGGGAAGGATCACGTTCCCTCAGAATACCAGCGTAAAATAGCAACCTAAAAAAGCTGTGTTTTGTATGATGATAACCGGAGATCGTTTTTACTGGTAACGAGGCATTCTTTCTTAGTCCTCAAAGGTGACAGCGCATCTACATTTTGATTCTTAATAGATGATAGATGTGTCTATAGGCCGCAGCAACCACTTACCGTCAGGTAGACTTTGTGCTCGTTTGCTAACCTTTTTCCATAAAAAAAAAACATAGAACCAAGCTAGAGCTATACCTAGATATTAATAATAACAGTCGGACTCCTTGGTTATCATTGTATGTGATAAAAAGCTTTCGCTTTCGCTTTAGCCTTCGCTTTGATGCAATTTATAAACTTGACAAACGCACTGATGCGAATGTCATTGTTGGTAATGTAAATAATTGTAATGATCATGCTAATGATTATACGATTTTTACGTTCTTAGGTTTCTATAATTGTTGTAATATCTCTTAACATAAATGTTTATTTTTCTACCGACTTCAAAAAGGAGGAGGTACTCAATTAGACTGTATGTTTTTTTTATGTGTATTACCTCAAAACTTTTTTCTGGGTGAACCGATTTCGATGATTCTTTTTTTTTATTTGAAAGCTGGTGCTTCTCGTGTGGTCCCATATAAATTTGATCAAGGTCTGACCAATAGTTTTTGAGTTATTCTTAATCATTTATATTGAAGTCGGTTGTACAACATTTTCAATTTAAAATTATTTAAATTATTTGCATATACAAGAAAATATTACAAAGAAGTTGTGCAAACAAATACTTAGCGCTGTTTCCATACTATTGAATTTCGACAAGAGGCCATACTACTACGAGTAGTTACCACTTTCGACAACGAGCAATACTATATAACACTTTAATGATTCTTAAGTTTATATTAATAGGACACATTTTAAATCGATGCGCATGCTGCGATTACCTTTAAGTGATTGTACATTTAGAAATATGCATACCATATTTTTTATTGGTGTAATAAATAATTTATAGATCGTTGGTGATCCTAATAAATAATAAAAAACTATTTGTGCAGATGGATGTAAAATAAAAAAATAAAATCTTAATTAAAATCTTGTTTGTTTCAGGTAAGTGGCATATTTATCAGTAGTCTCGAAACATTGACGTCATAGGTGTTGTGAGTATTTATTATTCGAGTTATTAAGTTATCAGTTAGCAGATTGATTTAACGAGTTCTATTTCTGCAAACAGCGATATCTACAATGGACGCGTCACCGTTATATTCACACTACTCTTGCTTGAAAATATTTATGTGGAAAACTAGTGTATGTTCAAGCATGGAGACGTAATAACCGTAACCGTTACAGCCTACTAAAGTCCTACAGGCCTCCCCCTTAGATTGCCTCATAGGGGGGATATTTGCCATAGTTGACGACGCTTGGCAAGCGGGTTGGCAACCGCAGTTTCTTATTTTTAGGTTTAGCCGTTACTAGGAAGACGCTGCTGCCCATCTCCTGTCGCCTCTTGCGACACCCGCGAGAAAATATGAGGTAGTGTATATTCTTATAGCCACTACACGGTAATAACCTAACAAATATATTAATAATTGTATTCGAAATATTCTGTGAGCGGCGAAAGAAAATGCATCACCCTAAATACTAGGGTGATGTGAGACGAAACGTTTCGTCGCTTGGGGACGTGGGAATGGGGAACACCAGAAAAATCGAATGGTGTCTGATAGATGTCGGTATAACTTTTTCATTTACACCATACATAAAATAGTCCGGCGACGAGTAACAGCGTCGAAGGTGCGAGACGCCTGGTACTGCGAATCTTACAACCGTTGAGGCCCATGTCAAGTTGTGAATTTTTATGAGCTGATGATGAAGAAGATACGCGATGAGATAAGTAGATAGGTAGGACATACAGTGTCACGGGATCTACAACAATACAATCATACAAGAATACGTTAATTATTTATTTACGTATTATTAATTTGCGTTTTGTGCAAAACCCGAAATTCGCAAGTCATTGTTTCGATACTCAAGTTACTCGGTCACGTAAAACTGGTTTTGTATTTCTGTGCTGACAGTAAAAGACGTATACGCACTTGCTTAGATATTTATATTAATTATTTAGATATTTTATATGTAATGTATTTTTAAATGCTTATATTCTAATGTTCTATTAACTAAATATGGGGCAAGAATCTTCTATAGAAACGGCTATGAATCCTTTAACGACGAGAAGGTCAGCACTTGTAGTCGCGGAAGCACCTGCAATCACGTGTCAGGTTAGTTCGAGGACCTCGCTTTGGATACCTTTTATATTGGACGTGGACGGATACACAGGCAAATAAACCGTACGCTTTTACTGTAAGTTTTAATGCATAATAAAGTAGAGTAATAGTCTTTATGCGTCCAAAGGCTTCCTCTTATTTCTGAGAGGGTTTTCGAGCAGTTATGCGTGTAAGCGGAATTCACATGTCCTCGAAATATTTTAATTAAGTACTTATGCAGCCAGATAGGTTTCTTAAAATTGCAGCACATAAAATTACAATTAACAATTTAGTACCGGCGACGATCGAGCTGGGTTTGCTCGCGTACTATGAATGTCGAGTTCTCACTTTCGGAACTCCCGCACCTCACTTTTGAATGTAAATTAAATTACGCAATATCACTGATGCGAACTGATAATTAAAATAGTTTTATATTATTTTATTTCACCAATAAACCAATAATCATAGGTACATTGGCCGACTCTGATTATCACCACTGAAAAATATGGCAGATTGTCAATCGATGAGGACATTGTCCGGCTTGCCATCGCAGATCCATCGTGGCAGATAGATAGTTTTTGGAACGAAGTTCCTTATCGCACGGTAGGTACGAATTTGACGGATGGGGGCTAGGCGAGAAAAAGTGTAAGATTTTTCCGTCACGACTCCCCCTTTCTATAGTGCGAGCGAGATGGAATAATATTCATCTCCCTCGCACTTTTTCTTATCTTGCCATGAAAGAAATATTATTTTAAATGACGCTTCATTTTAATAGACGCTATTAATTCATTTATTTGTATTTGTTAATCAATAATATAATACGTTTATCAATAATAATATACTACGAAAGGAACTTTGTTCTAACCGAGTGTTCCACGACACACGCATTTTTTTCTATCACCTGAGCAATATTGTTCTATTTTAACATTAACTGTTACTCGCTTACTTCGCCTATACATACATATGAATATAATTTAAAATCGTGTCGGTGTCGTAGCTTCGTAGTGTGGTCGTATTATGTTGTAAATGCTCACTGCACAGTATGTTTAGTATGCGGATAAATCAGAACGTTTGTGCCATAACAAGCAACTCGTTTCTATTATCGGCACCAGTTGATTGATTGAGTATTGTCGCAATTTTTGCGAAGCAAAAAGTTTGAAACGAAATAGTCGAATAATATCTCAGAAATTATGTAGTCAACCCAACTATGAAGTGAATTGTGAATCACCATGTTATAATAGTTATCGGTGGATTAATTTATTTCCTTACCTTTTCGTTTGTTATCGTGCGCGTCATTTTTGTTTTCAGATACTTTAACACTAATTCTATGCATATTATTCATTTAATGTTTCAGGTATCGTTCTTTACTATCTGTTGTTATCAGATAAAGTTTTTTAGATCACATCGAAATATAATAACACCTAATAAAACCAAAATAATGTATTTCGTATACTTTTAGATAGGCTTTTAGTTTACTGTAATGATTTTTCGAACTATCCCTGAAGGAGTGTGAGAGTTTAAATTGAAGTTGTTATAACTTAATTTGCTTAATTCCGCGTAAGCAAATTAAATTATAACATCTTCATTATAATGGATTTCCGCAAAGTAACACCTGATTCTATTCACAACATAACATAAACACTCACGCCTGTCACGCAGAGGGGTAGGCAGTGACTATTATATTTATAAGAGTTTAAATTATTATTTTAGACTTCGAATTTTATACTAAGTATAAACGCAACTCAACGCTATGTAAATATTTAAGCTTAGACCTTTGGATATATTTTTGTGAGTCACTAATTCTTTCTAAGCTTAATTACGCTGATGCAGTTATATTCGAGTGTCTCGTTTCTCTTAGATTACAGCGCGTGTGTTTTCAAGGCAAGAGTGAATAGCCTTTTAATACGCTACGACAGTGCGATTTACTACTTAGGGTTATATCACCACTTATCACTGTTCAGGATTTTATAATAATTAAAAAAAATACCACGTATTTAGCGGTTAATGATATCTACCTGCGAAGGAAACCTGCATGTGGAAAAAATTTATTATATTTTAAGACCATGGAAAGCTCACCGACTTTCATTGAAACAGCGGGACAGACTCCTCCCTGCTCCGAAAAATAAATTTTTCTAGGTTTGGTAAAATCTCAGGTCGAAACAAATAAGATGATGCATTATTTTTTGTGTATACTGTTAGATTTAGAATTATTGTACTATACGGAAGCTATGTCGATCGTAATAAATGGCAGGCCAAAGAAGGTGCATTACAAGCATTCTCCACGATCGTTACAACCATGGGATATTAAATTGAAGGCGCCCTCGTCGTTGCGGAAGAGAAGCTCGGCCCAGACCTTCAGGGCCTGTGTGATTAATGGCGTGAGTTCATTGATCATTCCGTGAGGAAGGATAAGCTTCTTAATTTATTGTCTGTTACTTATAACGATTTAAATTATAATATTCATTTAGTAACGATTAATGTATGTTAGTTATGAATTTATTATACACTGACGGTTTGATAATGCAGTCGCCTTTGGCAGCGGCAAACAATTGCGGATTGTATTCCGCACGAAACAAGAGTTACGGCGTTAAGGGTCGCGGGTTTGAATCCCGCAAGGAACAAGTATTTGTATGGTAATTGTTCCGGGTTTGGATGTTTGTCCTTGTTCAATGTATGTACGTAAACAGCCTTATATGTTGCTTTAATATATTGTATAATGATAATCTTCTAACAATCTAATTACTCTAACCTCTTATTTACGAGGGTGGATTGAAAAGTACTGGCCTAACCAAGAAAATAAACACATACTAAATCAGTAATATTTTATTTTTCTACATAATCACCATCAAGTTCAATACACTTTGCCACCTCCCTTCCAAGCATTTAGACCGTTGAAAAAATGATTCTTCCTTAGAGTCAAAATATGCGTCTACAGCTGCTTTGACCTCGTCGTTTGTCGAAAATCTTGACCTCCCAAGTGCTTTTTAGGTTAGGAACAGAAAGAAGTCTGATGGTGCCAGATCAGGTGAATACGGCGGATGCGGTAACAGTTCAAAGCCACAGTTGTGAATTTCAGCCATTGACTGTACTGACGTGAACACGGGCGTTATCTTGATGAAACAGGACTTTTCTTCTGAGCATTCCTCGACGTTTTTCTTTTATTTACTCTCGTAAACGACGTAGTAAGGTGCAGTAGTAATCAGAGTTTATAGTCTGACCCCTTTCAAGATAATCAATCATAATCACACCTTTCGAGTCCCAGAATACTGAAGCCATCACCTTATTTGCCGGCAAAATCGACTTAGCCCTTTTAGGGGTGGTGAACCAGGTCTTCTCCACTGTTTTGATTGTTGTTTTGTTTTCGGTGTACAGTAATGAACCCATGTTTCGTCCATAGTAACAAAACGATTCAAAAAATCATCTGCATCGGCTTCAAATAACTCCAAACAGTCGCGTGAAATAGTCAATCGCGTCCTTTTTTGTTCAACTGAAAGCAGTCGCGGAACCCACCTCGCAGACACCTTGTGGAAACCCAACTCGTTGACAATGATGTTTTGAGTTCGTTCATAAGAGATGCCTATAATCTCGGCTATCTCTAATTTTTAATCTGCGGTCTCCATTATTAAATCAAGTACTTTTTTAATATTTTCATCAGTAGTTGACGTCGAAGGCCTTCCAGAGCGGGGTTCATCTTTCACACTCTCTCTACCACGCTTAAATTCTGCTATCCATTTTTTGACGGATGAATATGACAGAGCACAATCGCCTAATGTACTGACCATGTCATCATGGATGGCTTTGATGATAGCCCCTTCTTATGGAGGTACTTAATGACGGCACGCTGCTCGATTTGCTCCATTCGCGGAAATTATGTCCGATTACTTTGTTAATAAATTTATAAAATCACAACTAATTATCGCACGTTTCGAACTTCACACAATGAACTAGTCTGAACTGAACTAAATAATGTGGGTAGATTTGATTTTTAGAATTGAATGGATCTGTGTTAGGCCGAGTACTTTTCAATCCACCTCGTATCAGCTAGTAAAATTAAAAGATATTATATGTGTACAGATATCAGCAACCATTTTGTATTACGATTTGATCGCATTGTTATAATATATTATATCGAACCGGAAACCACAGACCAATGGTCAAAAGAACAAAAAATTTATCGCTATTAAACAATAATTGATACTTCTGACCTTTTCTAGCTCATGTAAGATCATAAGAGGCCTTCAACTACAAATACGTTAGGGTCTTACACTTGACAATATTACAGCCTATCAAAAGTTTACTGCTGAACATAAGCCTCCCCCATAGATTGCCTCATAGGGGGGATATTTGTCATAGTTACCACGCTTGGCAGGTGGGTTGGCAACCACAGTTTTGTATTATTTTGAGTCGTTATCAGGAATCCCATCTCCTGTTTCATTTCCCTCTGTCGCCTCTAACGGTACGCACGGCACTCTTGATATTAAATTGAAGCAAATTGCCAAATTTCGTAGGGTATTTAAATTTCTATTATGATATAATTATGATTTCTTATAATATTTACACCTCGTTCCCACTTGTATCATATCGTAGTATCGGGCGCCGTATTTTAATCGGGTGTCGGCGCCTCTGTTCACACTTGTCGGTTGTCGGACCCGTTCGAAACTGGAGCCATTTTTTGGCAGTCTATGCGTGGCGACTGTACACGATGGACAACGACGGAGCATTTGTTGTGCGTGAGTGTCGTGGAACACTCGGTTGGAACGAAGTTCCTTTCGTAGTATATTATTATTGATAAACGTATTATATTATTGATTAACAAATACAAATAAATGAATTAATAACGTCTATTAAAATGAAGCGTCATTTAAAATAATATTTCTTTCATGGCAAGATAAGGATTAAGAGGGAGATGGATATTATTCCATCTCGCTCGCACTATAGAAAGGGTCGTGGCGGAAAAATCTTACACTTTTTCTCGCCTAGCCCCAATCCGCCAAATTCGTACCGTGCGATAAGGAACTTCGTTCCAAAAACCAAGAAACGAAATTTTTTGTTCCAAAGAACACCTCTTTCCTGAACTAGTGTGATCAAATATTCAGGATTTATAATATATTTTTCCATTATTACGAAACACCAAACGTGCGTACAATATGTTGGGTACAATAAAAACGCAACAACTCTGCGTGTGCGCCGCGATATAGAGGGTTGCCAGGCACGACATCCGACATAAGCTGAACAGGGCCACACTTATTCATAAGCGAAGGATATCCGACACGATTTTTACGGAATAAGCGTGAACGTTCTACGCTCCGGTGCATTTGACGGAAAAATTAATATTCAAAAACTGAAGGTATCCGGGCTAACTATGACATCTGGACGTCAAACACCTCAGCCACAACACCCACGGTCATGGGGGGGCCCATGACCATGGGTGCTGTAAAGCACCCGAAACGCCAGGAATCAAAAATTTAAAATTAAACACGATAAAATCCGTAAAATTATTATAATTTAATTTTATGTTAGTATTTTTCTTCTCAACGATAAAAATATCATCGCAAACTTATACGAAAACATGTTACGGATGCGGCCACGTTAAGGAAAAAAACCTTTTCACATAAATAAAATGTTTGTACGGCCACCGTTGTTAATGCAGTACTTATTAGGATTACCGGAAAGATCTGTCTGGTATCTGTTTAATATTAAAACTTGTTAACATATAAATGGATATTATTTCAAAAATATACATATACAACGAACGACTGAAATGTATTTGGGACCAATATTAAATCGGATAACTTCGTAGATATCGTGTAAGAGATGATGACAGTAATGTCCTCCAGACCGAATTTCAGTCACGGCGGCCAACCTCATCGGAGACTAATCATCAGCGCGGGTCAGAATTATAGTGCCCAAGTGTATGCGCAACCACAGGTGTACTCTATATTCCCTCACTCTCATAGTCCGATGGAACGATAAACCGACACGACCGGAGAGAGATCAGGCGCAAGACCAACGGCTTAACGTGCTTCCGAGGCACGTGGGTGAGACAACGCCAACTTCTTGACGCCGGGCAGCTACTGAGAATTTCTTGATGGAGCTCAATTACAATTTTTTTTGCTCAACCCGGGATTCGAACCCGGGACCTCGTGATCAGTAGTCGCACTACTACAACCACTAGAGCAATGAGGCAGTCTAAGGATGTATGATGACAGTACAGTACAGTCGAATCGATATCCTCTTCATTGCTTACAGTAGGTTAAAACATCAAAACCATCTTATATCTGTACAAGAAATGAAAATTAATTTCATTTCATTTTCATATTACGATATTATTTTTTTGTCGCTGTACACATAGCTATTTTAGTTTAATATTGTAAAATTAACCCATCGCGATTGTTCTCTATAAATTTCTTAATATGTAATATCTATCCGTAATAATTATTTTTGTCCATTTCCTAATCACCATAAAAAGTAAAGTAAAGTAAATAGGAAATATTTGCCACCATTTGCCACTGTTGACCAATTTTAACACTTTTTGCTGTTATAAGTGTTAAAATTGTCTTTGAGTGTAGCCGTGAGTGTAACAACATATGACAACGGATGTTACTTGCTCTCTCTCTTATAAAAATTTTCTCGTAGTATAATATTGTAACGCGCTCCAATCTAAAATTTAAATCATTTAAGTCTTTTCTTGTTTACTTTTGCTGCTGACCGGCAGAGCCACATGCCACATGCCATCGAAATGTATAATTTATCAGTTTGCAGGTTTCTCCTAGATTTTCCCTTACCGCCAAGCACATGGCACATCTACCTACCACGCTGCATTGTTGAAAATAATAAATAATAATAAGAAAATATAAATAAAAATATACTAATCAACGTAGTACCTATTAATTATGTAATTATTATGTCTATGTCGCATCCAACTAGCTTAATTAGTCTTTGAGTTAACAGTCTAGCCTTTTTACTAAACGGCGCTTTTCAACTAGCGACCTGAATGATATTCAGCTGATGCATCTAATACATCATTGCACCTATCTTTTAATATCATTGACAGTAAGTTATGGTGCGGCTGGGGTGGCTCACGAGCCACGGCTTTTAGAATGACCCGTGGGTCACTCTAAAAGCCGTGTAGGTACATATTTATAATGTAGCACATAGCGCACAGTTAGGCACATACCATTCACTATTACTAATTTGGTTTACCTATGTACTATATTGTAAAAAGGCTAGGCTATTAATTGAAAAGCTAATTAAGCTATTTGGCTGCGACACCTACTTAGGTATAAAAAAAATTATATATATAACGACGACACGACAGTTACAATAACGACATAAAATTATAACACAACTGATATATTCCAACTTTAAAAATTAGTATTTACAAACGATTAATTACAACGATCTCTAATGTGCATGCATGCATGATACAGCTCTGCAATATTTTTAAGATAATATTCTAGTTTATATGCTAGAGAAATAAACTATTCCAGTCTGAAGAGTATAGAGAGCCAATATAATTACAGACTGTGAGGCATTCCATCTAAGTCCCCAGAGGTGTTAACGCATCTGTGGCCTTCTTTGTTTGATGTTGGCTGCAGGTGTCAGCGGACTGCAGTAGTCACACACTATCAGGTGGACTCATTTATCACTTCACTTTTATAAAAAAAATATACTTTGTACAAATAAATTATAGATTTAATTTTGCATTTTTTTTTATAGGATAAGAGTGACAAACGAGCACACAGTCCACCTGGCCCATTGACATCTACATCTATCCTCGATTACGAATCAAAACGCAGATGTGTTGTCACCCCTGAGGACTAAGATGGAATGCCTCTTTCCAGTAAAAAGGGTCTCCGGTTCTCTACACTCACCATACGAAACACAGCAGCGTTAAGCTGCTATTTTACGCTGGTATTCTGTGAGTGATTGTGTGTGTGATTTTTGTCCTGTTTTGGATATAATATTGGACATACTAAGGATAAGGGTATATACATATGATTTTATAATAAGGATCTATGTGCCACAACATCCAGTTACCATCAAGTAGACTGTATGATCTTTGTTACCTTCCATAAAAAGTACATATGAAGTTGGATGAGCTAGCCGATGTCAACTCTAGTGCTACAAGAAATAACGTGATAACGCGTCTTAGAGGTCAGAGACCTGACCACCGAATCAAGGGTCCTGGATTCGACCTCAACTCGAGCTAACTTTTATACAAAACAAATTGTTGGTTGCATTGTGAATATCCGTGACGAAACTTGTCCTACAACATGAGAATAAATAAGAAGAGTACAGTCTCATATCGACAAATTGTTTAAGATGATCCCCTGCTAGATCGACGAAGCCTAGCCCAATTTTAATTTGTTGAGGGTGAGGTACAAAGATAATTATGTTTTTAGTACCTACCGCGGAGAATGCATCACGCCTTGCCGTCGTAATAGGTGCATTTATTTGGCCAGACTGTGGACGATTAAAGTCATCTTACATTGATTACAAAGGAAGAGGTTTTTATGTTTGGATGTTTGTTGTACAACCATGCTAAAAGACTGAACGGATTTAGAGAGTAGATTGTTATGGAATAGGACACAGTATTCTTTTTTTTGATGATAGACAAAAACCTCTTGATTTTTCACACCCACGTATAATACACTGACCGGCACAAAAAAACGAATCACTTTCAATTTTAAGTAATAAATTGTCTTAGAAAATTTTTCGGTATCATGTCTTATTGATAAGTTTTATTTAATTTATTCTTTGGCAATGAATATCCGAACAAAAACTCGTAAGCAAAATCGGGACTCATCTATGAACAGTACTTGGCTCTACTGTTCCATATCCCAATTCACATGTTCATGTGCGAATGCAAGTCTGCTGACTCGATGCTGCCTGGTAAACTCTGGGCCATGTGCAGGTCTTCTGGCCATGATATAAATTTCATTGAGGCGTCTCCTGATAGTCCTGTCACTTACATGCACATCTCGAACTTCAAGGCGATTCCTGACTTCAACAGCAGTCATGGCCCTGTTACGTAGTATTTGCTAGGGTAAGGAGTAGGGTCTTTGGCGACCTGTTCCTGTCCGAAAATAAACACAAATATAATTTCAAGATTATTTATTTAAAGAAATCATAGTGAGTCGTTTTTTGTGCAGGTCAGTATATAATAAGGAAGTGAGGCATAGAATGAATAACCATCAAAATACATTAAAAGCACCAACAACGTATGAAAGAAGTAGTTAGAACTAGTTTTTACGGATTTTATCGCGTATATTAACTTATTTTATATTCCCGACGTTTCGAGCACTTTACAGCACCTATGGTCACCGGGGGGACTGAGGTGTTTGACGTCCCAATGTCATAGTTAACCACGGCTACCTCCAGATTAAATTTTTTGTTCCGATCTAAGCAGTATGAACTTACAATGTTATTTAAATGTGTAGTGTTCGCGTAAATATAAGAAATCATTAAGAAGTAGTTAGGTTTAACAAGGTGCGCTTTCACCGATTGAACGACGGTGTAACGAAAATCATCGGGACTGAAACGAATCGATTCTGTTACTTTATAATGACTTATTTCGCGTCTCGCCGGTTATATAGGCGTGAAGTGAATTAGGTGATAAAAACTCGAATTACGAACAAACGGTGCAGCGGAAAATGTCCATAACAAATAAAGCAGTTGGGTGTTCCGAATTGATTACTCTTTCGTCATTTATTACGTAAATACTAAATACTACTCGAAATGTTACGGTAAAAAACAGCGGCCGTGATCCGCCACGCCGAATGCTAGGTAGAGCAATGCTGCAGCAATAGTAGCACGAATGAGTCGGCTCGAAGGACCACGCTCTCACAGAATACCAGCTTGATGCTGCTGTGTTTCGTGTGGTGAGGGTAGTGAACCGGAGACACTTTTTACTGGAAATAAGATTCTTTCACTTTGATTCTTAATCGAGAATAGATGTAGATGTCCATGGGCCACAGCATCCACTTACCATCAAGTGGACTGTGTGCTCTCTTGTCACACTTATTCTAAAAAAAATATGACGATTTTATAAAAGAAAGCACCAGATTTTATATAAATAATCTAATTACAGGAAGAAAGTCGAAGGATGCAGGTGGGTCAGGACCGTGTTATGTGCCATTCCCCTGGTGAAGGCCTATTTTAGCAGTAGATTTGTAAAGGGCAGTAAAGATGATGATGATCTAATATTATAAAATATAAACATGTTTCAAACACTTAAATTATCGTTTCCAGGTTTTTAAGGCCAAAAGCAAAGGAATAAATTCAAAAATTCCTTTACATACTGTTTTATATTATAGTAGGCAATTTAGTATCCACCATAAAATCAGAACATATTTTCACAAAAGCCTTACCTCGATGTTAGAATTTTTGACTATTGAAACAATTGCCGTTATTTGGTCTCTGAGCGCCATTCACAAACAATAAAAGCCGATAAAAGAAAGAAAAACTGCATTCAACGGGTAACGGTGACGAGTGAGTAAAAATAAAACAAGGTGAACGATAAAAGCCGATACTATGAAACGTTTATGTTCGAAGCGAACACGATTAAATACATTGAAATATCTTCCATACGGTAAACAATAAATTGTCTTACGGAAGGTCAAGGAAAAACAGTGAATTTATTTATATATAAGGATTGATATGGACATCACATTACAATCAACAAGTAAACTTTTCGAATTTTAAGATGCTGGAACACCGTCTGATAAAGAATGTAAAGAACGAGTAAATCATTTTTAAGGTTCCGTACCCAAAGGGTAACCAACGGGACCCCATTACTAAGCTTCCGCTGGCCGTTCGTCTGTCTGTCGCCCGCTGCCTGTATCTCATGATACGTAATAGGTAGACAGTTGACATTTTCACAGAATGTGTATTTCTGTTGCCGCTATAACAGTAAATAATAAAAATTAAAATAAATTAAAAATTAAACGGGGTTCCTCTACTAGAAACTTGTTTTACGATGACACGGAACCAACTTCATGCGCGAGTCTGACTCGCTCTTGGCCGGCTTTTTTTAAAACAAAGAGCTCGATTGCAAAGATCTATGATTTTGTACACTTGGTGGTAGGACTTCTTTTCTTAGGAGTCCGTTTTGTTAAGTACTATTTTCTTACCTATTTCTGCAGCTAAATAACAGTGCCTGCATTTCCGTGTTTCCGTCTGAAGGGTTAAAGATAGTCAGTATGATTACAGACTGTAAAACATTCGATCTTAGTCCTCAGAGGTGACAAGGAATCTGTAGTCTTTGCTTGAAGTTGGTTACTTGCAGTTGATGGGCCGCAATGGCCTTTTACTGTTAGCTGGATTGTGAGTATTCCACTTTATTTGTATAAAAAATAAATAAAATGCCATGTGTTATCGCAGCGTTGGGCGATCTTCACTAGATGTCACCACCAGAGTAAACATAAAGGGAGTCGATGAATGCAGGTGGCTCAGGACCGTGCCTTTGGATAATATTCAGATGTGAACATGTTATAGGCTGTACCTGTAATAAATTAAAATATGAAATGTTACCGCCACAATACGTTCCGTTCGTCGTCTATGACATTCTGGGATGAAGATGAATGTAAGGGACGTGAGTGGTGAGCGTTAGGCGGGGCGTGCGGCGTAACGGCGCGTTCGTTGTACATTTTGAGCCGCCGCCACTCAGTACAGAGTACCTATAGAATCTTGCACTATGTTATCTAGTCCACTAAGTTGTTTTTTATAGACTAAGGGTGTCAAACAAGCATATAGTTTACCTGATGGTAAGTGGATGCTGTGGCCCATAGATATCTATGTCTATCCTCGATTAAGTATCAAAATGCAGATGCGTTGTCACCCCTAGAGATTAGACGGGATTAGGACTAAGACGGAATGCCTCGTTTCCAGTAAAAAGGGTCTCCGGTTCTCTACACTCACCATACGAAACACAGCAGCATGCATTTTGCATTCGTGCTGCGACCATAATATAGCTGCAACATGGCTCTACCACGAATAAGGTATTGATAAGTAGTCAGGGTTGAAATAAAGGAAAATGTCTAAAAATATAATGGCTTTTGATAATAAACAGAAACAGGAAATAAAACCTCATAAAAGAAAATGCAGCTATCGTGACACATCAACGTTTTAAAAAGCTTGTAGTCTGCGATGAACATAGATCATAGAAGAATTAAAAGCGCAAGGTAAAATAATGATGAAATTATTATTTAATATACTAATCCCTTAAATCATCCGGACATTAATTAATAATTAAGTTTTTTTTAATTATTAATTAATGTCCGGATGATGTTAATATTGTAGTTTGTAGTAGTTTTTACACTATATTATTTTTTGTTGGTATTTACTTTTACACACTATTAGCATCGTGTAGCGGCGGTGTAAGAATATCCGCAACGCTACAAAGTACCGTGGGTGTCGTAAGAAGCGGCAGAGGGAAACAAACCAGGAGAAAAGCAGCAGCGTTTTTCTGAGCAACTAGAAAAAAAAACTACGGTTGCCAACCCGTCAGCCAAGCGCAGCGCCACCTACCGAGTCCAATTGTGAACCAAAACCATCCGTTCAGGAGGAGTTCAGTGACAAACACACGTACAGAATGATTACATATTTCTTTCTTTTCTTTTTTAAAAAAAAAATGTAACCTCCACACTAGGATTTTCTCCTGTATCGTGGGGGCAGTATATATGAATTTCACAAGGACAAACATCCAGACCGGAACAATTATTTGTAGGCCATACAAATACTACTTCCGTGCGGGATTCGAACCCGCGACCCTAAGCGCTGCAATTCATTGCTAAGCCACTGCACCACAGAGCCGCCATATACGAGTATATATTATAAAGATAGATTACGAGAATACTTATTGAAAGTCATTTATGCTTTTAACACTGGTTCGGAAAAACCTGTCCTGGGAAGAACGAGCAAGGAATCCAGCGGGACTTTTTTTAAACATTAATTTTCAATTTAATTACTACTATTATAATGAAATGTCTAACGAAATAATTAGGTTTATCTAGTAGTTTCCGCCAAAGGCCAAGCGACACATTTAACCCGGTTGGGCCGCGTTGCAGTATTGCGATTTGCGACACATCTTCTAGTTCTTGTGCTTGCTTCACAATTAGGGTTGCCACCTGTAATATATAGTATCGTACTATATTTCAGTCAATTGTAATATATTATAGAAAAAAAAAAATAGTACGAAAAATACTATATTTTTGTCCGTAATTCAACTGTCGCGCTTTTTTATATTAACTGTGACTGGAAATCTGGACAAGTAAGTTTTACGGAAAGATTTTTTTCCGTCATGAATGTAAAATGGAAAGACGAGATATAGAGCATGTATTAATTTAATTAAAAATGAATTGTTAATTTATTTTAATATGAATCTAAATTCTTAGCTCAGATTCTTACAATTATTTTAAAGGTAATAGATCATTGATGGCATAAGCGAAAAGCAATAACAAATATATTTCCTGAATTTCCCAAAAGTACTATATTTTTGTATCTTTTTTGGGAAAAATTGTATATTTGTTCAAAAAGGTGGCAACCCTATTCACAGTAGGTATTGTGACAGAAATGTACAAACAGCGCGTGTAGTCAGTGTTGATTTGCGTAAAGGAAAAATGTAGTCCTTCACTGGAAGTCGTATAGGGAAGCTCAAATATCTAAAGCAAGGTAACTCCTCGGATGCAGGTGATCATGGACCGCCTTTTTGTTGCAGTTTAATTGTGATAGGTTGTTATGATGCTCATGATATGCATTAGAAAACAGAATCTAGTAAACAGGATTCGGTAATCTATTATTTTTTAACTTATAGTAGGCCAGCATCCTTAAGCGTTTAAAAGTTGCCTCCATCAACTGCCGTCAAATTGAGGTTTATTTATATGATAATCTATGTTCTAATTGCTATTTTGCACGCGAAGGAGAATCTGTATCAACTACGTAATAAGTCTATCAATAAATCGTAGAGGAAACCGTTGAGTAAAAGGGAGATCAATAAACAATAAACCGTAATCAAGTTCCATCAAAAAGCGACCTAAAGTAACCTTACCGTTTAAGTATGATGTAAGGAAACCTAATAATAGAATAAATTCATTATTGACCATATTTACTAAACATTTTCCTCTTTAATTACCCCCTTAAGAAAATTACAAAAATGATGCAATACAAACACGATATTGTGATATGAACCGGTTGATTGCTTATTCAGCATGGATTAGTTGTAGAAACATATTTGTTTACCTTATAGGGTGGATATTGTAGTGTATTGCATATGAGGAAGTGTCTGCTAGGGCACTGTATATTCTAGAAAAATCTTATAGGATTTTATAATTAAATATAACTAAGGGATGGATTCTCATATTTGTTCTCTCCGTTCTTCAGCTAATCTTAAGTTGCTCACTTCTTTACACCGTACTGGTTACATATCTCACTCTTTCGCCCTCACGGCCATCAGACTCTGGAACAACATCCCTCTTGACATTAAAAAAGCTTCCAACAAGTTTGTTTTTATGAATCAAGTATTACAGACTTGATTAACGGCATGTGAAAAAATCGTTGCAAGTTTGACTAACACAGCTCTTATTTTCATATATAATTCATATTTGTTCTGACATAGATAACACAAGGGAACAGCATTTTTGTTGCATGAAATATTACGACTAATGTTATACTTTCTCGGGATGCTGATTTCAGATCTGAAGTCAGATTGTTCGTCTCAGCTTTAGTTTTTGAGATATAATTAAAACACGTTTTCAAGAAAAATCAATTTTTTTTTAAGAAAACCATTAGAAAAACAACCACTACCTACCTATCAAAAAAATTTCTTTTATAAGATTTTCTTGCTTGACTTGGTTCACGAGGGCTGTGCTTAATGCTCCAACAGTAGTCCGTCATCATGTGAGCATTCCAGTGACCCTGGTAACGTTCCTCCATAGTTCGAATGTCTTGATGGAACCGTTCCCCTTGTTCTTCACTCAGATCACCAAGATTTTCAGGGAAACAGTCCAAATGGCTGTGGAGGAAGTGTACCTTGATGCTCATATTACAACCAAGCTGCTGGAAGTGTGACAACATAATACTTCTGTAATCCCATTGCTTTCAATAAACAAGGAACATCAGAACAAAAACAAAGTCGTCATTTTTAGGAAAGAATGAAAGCAATTCTGTCTCTCGGTTACGATAGTATGAAATTCTTGTTTCTGGGGTTAAAAGATTTCTTTAATCGAGAAGCTATTTTAGAGCTATCCTAACCGATGCTTTTTTAGAAAGACGGAAGTCTTCCTGATTAAAGGGCTGGGGCTCAGAAGAAATATCTGGGTTAAAATCAGTTGTCCCACTTTCATCACTTGAAGAAAAACTTTTTTCTTCTAACTCGTGATCATTTCGTCTAGATGAAGAAGCTTGGGGTACTGGCGCATCGCCGGAGTACAGGACTGCAAGCTTACTCTTGAATCCAATAACAATTTCAATCCAATTTCAATCCAATGTAATTACAATCTTGACAAATTATCATACTCTCGAAAACAATTTTGTTAACATTGGATTGAAATCGGAATTGCGCTTGTATTGGCCAAAATTTTGTCGTAACACATGAAGTTAGCTGCGTTACTTAGCAAAAGGCATGTTTTATTTATCGTTAAACCGGTGAAACCATAATAAACCCTTTGTAACTTTCATAAATGGCCTTTAGGTAGTAAAAACATTTAAAAATGGTATAATTGTCAAACATAACATCTTTTCACACATTTCTTATAAAACGCTATATTTACGAACTTTAAAAATTATATGGCTGTATAGAGCGTGCTTTGTCTCGTTCCTTTGTTATGTCAGAAAAAATTGTTATCACGAAACAAAGTAAACAAAGATCAACTTTCGATTTTGTTTAAGGATTAAAGGTGAAGTGCTTTTTAAGTATGTGAATTATTAAAAGACCTTTCAATTTGGTATAAGCAGTTTGAAACTTTGAAATAGTTAATTGCCGTAATAACACGGCTTGTTGCACCCAAGCATGCACACGCATCCAACTTTCTGCACAGTTAAGAATCTTATGAAACAGAGGAAGGAGCATCCATCTCTAAGCTCATTAAGAGGAACAAAATAAATAATAATGGTTGGGTTAAAGTAAGTATAATAATGTTTTTTAAGAATAGTATGAGTAAGTAATGTTTTGTTTTAAATTGGGCAAGAAAAAATTTGCCTTAAATAAATTGTGTGTTTAACATAGCATTTACAGCAGCATAGGCCTTTGACAACCCACCCATTTTGTCAAAATTCGACAAGGGATTGATAGCAGGCACAGGTGGTCAAGTGTTACTTTTAGAGACTCAACTTACAATTGACCTTTCACCACTCAGTTATAAATAATAATGTTATAATTCATTAACTTCTCTCATAATAACTCTATTTTTCCTCAACTTTATAGATAGATTATTTTAATATTGTTTTATTTATTTTGGGAACATCAAATGTAAAGGACACTCCCAGGAATCCTTGCAATATGTATGCCTTGCACTGAGTGGTACAAGAAGGTAACCCACCGTTTTAATTGCAATAATTTACTTAAATTAACGTCATATATGTCATTTCTTAGTGTGGAGAATATAGATGTTTCAATAAATCTTAAACATCCTTTTAAGTGGTTTGTGATGGTTTAAAACTTCCAATTCAAATATTCCATCTTAATTTTGTCATTGTTATAATATATTATTTCAGTTTTAAAATATTTGTTATTCTAATTTCAGAATCAACTGAATTCCATATCACATTTCCCAAGCAACAACACTTACCAACAAGAAATGATCAAGATATGGAACATCTGAAAAGTAAGAAGCAAATGCAATGTACCAAATAGCCAGGACAATTGAGAGTTATCAGCAGTTATTAATATTGCTGTTTTAATTTTTCAAAACAATACAACAACATTAGCATTACTGTAATTTGAAATAAAAAAAAAAGACTCATTAAATTTTATCAATGTTTTCATGTTATTTTAAATTAATTTGTTTTCTTTTAATATCTATTGTAAAAGAAACTGATTTTTGTTCATTTTAAATATAGTTTTATAACTGTTATTTAAATATTAATAATATTTTATTAATTTATTTAAGAATAGATACTAATGATGGTAGGTTGTTAAAATATTTTTGTATTAAATAAATGGTTAAACTTTGTATCGTAATTTTATTTATAACCTTATTAAAATTACTTTACCTATATAATTTTAGTTTCAATTCTTATAAAATCATACATTTAAAGTAACTTAACATTATATTCATATTTCCTGCTACATGAAATACGCCATTAACCTTTTAGAAATGAGAATAGAGCTCTGCCCAACAGGACACATATAAAGGATGTAAATGAACTTTATTTAGACTAACATTGATTAACAGTACTTCATTCGTAATATATCTTCTCCACAGATGTTACAAAATAGTTGGGATCGTTTTTACAGATATTTCTCGACGTGGACATTGTTAAACAAAAAACTTTTTAAAAAAACAGCTCGGTTGATTTGAAGTTTAAATGTGACTAGTACAAAAATATGTCCGATAGCTGTATCTCAAAAACTAGAGCTGCTAAAGAAAAAATGAAGGTAGATTTGAAATCAGCGACCTGAAATTAGTAAACAACAGGCATACAATTCCATGCAACAAACAAAAAGTTTAATTTTGTTCCCTTGTGTAATATTTATATATGTATATATTGTATTTATTTAAGTATATAATTTATATATATGATAATTTAACCTTTCTATTATGATTATTGCTGCATGCGCCTCTTATATGTCTATCTCTGTTTAGCCTAATGGTTGATTGGGTGAGAATGCCCTATGGCAGTAAGTCCGCCATATGTACTACTTTGTGCATGAAAGTATAAATAAAATAAAATGGGGATAAATGACCGTGACTATCTCGCTTACGCCAGACATAACCAGACCGGCGAAGGTGTTAAACAGGCAATACATATGTTGCTGCGATTCTCAATACACATGTAAAGCCGAGCTATTTAAGCGAATTCTCGCTGACGGGCTGAAGAATAAGTAAGATATCACCATCATCATCATTACAACTCTTCACAAGTCCACTGCTAAACTTAAGCCTCCCCCAAGTAATCGCACAAAACACGGCCCCGAGCCACCTTCATCTATCGACTTTCTGCATGTCTTACTAGGTCTTCACTCTAGTAGTGGACCAATAGATATAATCCAAGAAAATTAAAAAACTATGAGCAAAAATAGTACGTCAAGTAATGCTTGACTTTAATTTAAAGGAGCACTCTATACCATATAGCGCGTGACCATTTAACATGGTGTGAGCTTGTCGGTACGATACTTTAGAGAATGTTTCTTTCCTCCTTGAAACAATTTGATTTAAAGACATTTTTTCCAATTTTCGTGTGTTCAGTGTTGAACTGTTTACAGGCTGATGTTAGATATATAATATATAATAATAATAAACTTTATTTGTATAAAAGTGATTGTAGTACATGGATTGGGCATTACATCGTTTGTACTATCTATAAACTATGATCTTCAATCTAGTGAATATAGCTCTTCTCTCCTAGCTAGGTTACAGAATAACCTGTATTAAGTAGTATTAGTCTCAAACCCCATAATAGTAGGTATATAATAAATAAATATAAACCAATAATTACTTGAATCCTATCTATTAAAAACTACTGCTGTAGTTTTAATCGTAAAATCGAATTAATTATGTATTATTTATAATTGTGAAATATCACGAGCAATATGTAAATTTAAAGAATCATAGAATTAACAAAAACTTTTTTTACATAATATAATTTATCTAATTTTAAATTCATACTCTACTTTAAAGCTCAGTCGGCTTATTTCGCTATCAATCGATTCCACCTATAAAATTATATTACGAGTATGATTTAGTTGAGATTCTTAATCCAGTTGAATATTGTCTGTCCATAAAACCTTCTTATTTTATAAATGCTTGACTGCGATCCACCTTAATAAATAAGTAATTGGTGATGCAGTCTTGTGTGGTAAAATGCTTGAGCTGTGCTGCAGATGGAAATACAGATGAAGGTTAATTATTCTAATTCTTCGCTGCACGCATTTAAATGACGAAGTAAGTCCTTGTCCGAATGCGAGGTATCTAATATATTCACAACGAAAGGGTGGATAATAACTCGCCGTGTGTCTTGTATAATGCACGACTGTCGACGTTGGCATGGGGATGGGGGAATCAAATCATGTGGTCTTGCGTAAAGGTAAGATACAGCCTATATACCTCCAGCTGCAAGGCACAGGACTCCGCCTTTCTGAGAGGGTTATGGTGCGAGAGTTCCTCCGCGTTGCTCCTGTGCCTGTTGGCGAAACTTACATTCCTCAAACATGCAGGTTTCCTCACGACGTTTTGTTTTACCACTAAGCAAGTGGCGAATCAACACTTAAAATTGCAATTAACAATTTCATTTGTTACAAACACAGGTTGCTCGCGTTGGTACTGTGAAATTTACGATGACCGCTTAGTACCATGAGGTGTCGTCAAGGCTCATTAAAATATATTCTATTCGATTTTTTTTTAAATATAGAATAAGGGTGACAAAAGAGCACACAATCCACCTAATAATAAGTGAATGCAGTGTCCCGTAGACATCTCTTATCTTCGCTTAAGAACTAAAATGCAGATGCGTTGTCACCCCTAAGGAATAAGATGGAATGCCTTGTTTCCAGTGAAAAGAATCTCCGGTTCTCTACACTCATCATACGAAACACAGCAGCATTAAGCTGCTATTTCACGCTAGTATTCTGTGAGAGCGCGGTCCTTCTCCGATCGAGCTGACCCATTTGTGCTACAATCATAATATAGCTGCAGCGTAGCTCTACAAAAAGATCGAGAGACTGCGATTGATCTTTAATTTTCGAAAACCAGTCGAAAATAGAATCATGTACCTACGTATGATTGGTTCCACTTAGGTACAATCTGCTAATTTAATGAAACAGTACATTGTATTTCCTCTTACTTTATGTAAATATAGCTTTCAATTAAGGACCGGTTTCGCGAAACAACGCCATTTACGCAATGTGAACCGACGCACGATCTACCCGGTAAAACGTGATGCATGAGTTCGCGGCGCCACGTGACGTAGCAGCACGTGCGCCAGTTCATCAAACGTTTCCTTTATCCCAGTATACGGCGTGGCTTATTGGCTCGAAAATAGGATATGCGCTCGCAGTAAACCTCACAGTAAGCGAGCAACCCGGGTTCGATCCTCGGTTGGCCTCAATGTAATTGCTAATTCCAATTTTAAGTGCTGATTTAAGACGTGCTGGGCGGTGAAGGAACATCGTGAGAAACCTGCATGTCAAAGGAATTTGAAAAAATATATAATACTACTCACCTACACGACATGATTATAACGCCTAAGTGTATGCGCAAGCGCTATATATATATTATATATACGAGGTGCACTCTCTATTCCCTCATTCTCATAGTCCCATGCGACGGTAAACCGAGACGACCGGAGAGGTCAGGCGCAAGACCAACGACTTTAGGTGTTTGTAAATTCATGTTCTTTCTTTCTTTCCGAGGCACGAAGTGGGAGTAAGGAATGAGGGCATCCACGACTTTTTCTGCCACCAGGGCGGCGCCACTTAAAAATGAGGTGTAATATTTGACAGATTTCATAGCGGAAGTTAATTTGTACGAAAAATGTAAAGGTTAATGTTGCTTTCTGTACAATTAGTTATATTTTATATTAATTAGATTAAACATAAATAAAACAAACCTCAGATATTCATAAAAGTTGAAAAATTAAAAAAGAGTTAAAATGTGCAAAAAATTAAAAAGCAAACCACTGAGGCTTTGTTTTGTATATTGACGTAATACTCTAGAAATTGTTAATCTTTTATTTAAAACTAACTTCTCAATCAAATGACATTGTGTAAAAACATCAACTAAGTGTCAACTAGCGACATCTGGTGAGCGGAAGGTTATTAGCCCTCATTAACGGCTTTACGTGCTTTCCGAGGCACGGGTTGAAACGACACCGACACCGACAGAGAAACTTGAATAGATTTTTTTAGCAGTCGCGTTTTACGACCACTAAATCAACGAGGAAGTCACGATGAAAAATAATAGGTCGTTGAAAAAGTTTCTTCGTATTTTGTTTGTACAAAATTGAAGAAAAATCTCTTTGGCTGTACTGTTTGTATCTGGCTGGTTTTTATATCAATACATATAGGACATTAAGAAAAAGAAAATAAAAAGTGAAAAATACTTTTCCGTCATTTTTCAATTGTTTTTCTGTCCGCCAAAATGAATGAATCTAACAAAGAAATTCGATACATTCTAAAGTTTTATTACAAAAAAGGATAAATGCGACTCAAGCCGCGAAAAAATTGTGACGTTTATGGACCTAATGCAGTGTCAAGTAAAGGCCTGTTTTCACTTTGATTAGTGCGAGTGCAGGTGATTAGTAATTGGGGGTGATTAGTGCAGGTGTGTAGTGTAAGTAGTGTCCAATTCTGTTTAGTGGCTGTGTTTAGTAAATTCAGTTGTTAGCCATCGACCAGCATGTATGGACGCACCATACTGAAAGAAATATTAAAAAAGTTAGGGTATTTACTATTGTAAAGACATTCATGTTTTAGATACTCCTTCACAAATTTATAGGTTATGTCTTCGGTCCACTTTGCCATTTTTTCAACACAATCGAGCGTCCGACGCTAAACGCTAAACACTAAACACTGCTGTCCAGACGTGTTTAGTGGCAGGCATGCTGCGAGTGAGGGGGAAGGGAGGGCGCGCGGGGCGTGGAACTCGCAGTCCACTCGCAAAAAAATAGAACACGCTTCTAATCACTTTACTACACAGGTTACTAATCACCTGCACTAATCACTAATCAAAGTGAAAACAGGCCGTTTTCAGTCTGGGAATTTTGATGTCAAAGATGCAGCTCGCTCAGGTTGCCCTCATACGGATAAAGTCGGTGTCATTATTTTTGAAAAAGTGGAGCAAGATCGACATATTAGTAGTTACGACATAGTTGAAGAATTGAGGATTGACCACAAAGCAGTTTTGACCCATTTGAAAAATTCTGGCTATACAAAAAAGCTCGATATTTGAGTACCACACGTGCTCACTGAAAGAAACCTAATGAATCGTGTACTCATTTGCGATTCTCTATTGAAACGTAATGAAACCGAACCATTTTTGAAAAGATTGATCACTGGTGATGAAAAGTGGATCACCTACGACAAGAACGTGCGAAAAAGATCATGGTCAAAGGGTATTCAAGTTTTCAAGCTCCACAAACTATAGCGAAACCCGGATTAACACGCAATAAGGTGATGCTGTGTGTATGGTGGGATTGGAAGGGCATCTTTTATTATGAGCTTTTACCGCCAGGTAAAACCATCGATTTGGATCTCCACTGCCAACAACTAATGAGACTCAAGCAAGAAATTGAGAAAAGCGGCCGGAATCGATCAACAGAAAAGGAGTGGTCTTTCATCATCATAACGCCGGATCGACCACACACATCTTTGGCCACTCAGCAAAAATTGAGAGAGCTTGGTTGGGAGCTTGGTTGCACCCTCAGATTTTCCCCTGTTTCGGTCTCTTCAGAATTCTTTAGGTAGTGATAGGTTAACATCAAGAAGACTGTCAAAACTACTTGTCGCATTTTTTTGATCAAAAATCCCAAGATTTCTAACAACAACGGGATTATGTCACTACAGCCTACAAGATGGCAACAAGTTATCGAACAAAATGGCAAATATATATTATAATAAAATGTAATCAAACTTTGAAAAAAAAATGTCTTGAATTTGTATATAAAACACGAAGAAACTTTCCACCGACCTTATATAATAATAAGAAAGGACAAAAATACTTCCAGCAATACCGAAGGGAAAATTTATGACCTTTTGTTTACCTATAAGAAACCTTTGAAAATCGTGTGCTACGAATTTGTAATATCTTAAGGAATTTGGACCGTTTCAGTAAATCTGCTTTTGTGTTGATTTTGTTACTAACGTGTCCTAAATCAAAAGTGACTTCTTAAAATACGCCAAAGGAAATAAGTTTTGGCAGATTTTTATTATTTATATTCGTAAAACAGTTTTCATAATAATCTCTATTTATAAAAATAATTGCCGTCCGTTAGTCTCGCTAAAACGGCTCGACCGATTTAGATGCAATTTTTTCTGTGTTTGAATGGGTACCTAGATGGCTACCCCGACTTCGCAAGGGCGACCCGGTAGGTGGCGCTATTGTAGATATAATCAGACTGAAACCAATGTTTTCATTTCGGTGTTGTTTTTCAGTGATTTTCTGTAAGTTGATTGACTTTCCATGGGTGAATGTATTTCAAACGTACTATGAATGATAATTTAGGTGTCCCTCTAGTATCCCTTTTCCATTGACGGCTAAAAATACTGTATTAAAAAAAATGTTTGTGATTTTTTAACTAAACAATATAGATATTAGACAACCTTTCGACCAGTAGGGTCTCCCAACGGGCCAAGACAGTCGAGTAGGAGAATTTTGTGGTGACAATTAACAGTTCTAACTCCTCTAACCCTATGAATGTTCATCAAGCATGCATTGCTTGAAACAGCTGTCCATATTCAACACTCCGAGCAAGCTGGATGGCGAGTGCATGATTACGCATGAACTGGCACAGGTAATAACACCTCTCACCATCAATTGGTCGTCAGAAGACGTCATACATGAATCAACTGGATGTACGACTCAAATATGTAAAGTTTATTTTGTTTTATAAAACTGAAATGACAAACGAACTTACAGTCTACTAGAAGTTAAGGCTAGGCTATTGCATTCCATGGACACTTGCAGCCAACTTTAAACGAAGAAGGCTACAGATTACACTATCTCTTCTCTATACTGTTCAGACTGGAACAAAGCAAGCGCTGCTACTTGGTAGTAGGGATAAGTAAGAGGGTGGTATCTACGCAGACAAACTTCTACGTAGAAAAGGCTTCCTACCACCTAGTAATAAGTATATTCGGATATTTCGAGAAAATATTTGCATATATCCCAAACACTTTAAATAAAAACAATTAACAAATCCGATCAAGGACATAGGCTTTTTCCGAACCAATGATAAAAGTAAAAAATAACTTTCATTAAGAATTACTAGTAATCTGTGAATAAAAAGTATTCTATTCCATACCATTCTAAATGGATACAGGTACTAAAATGCATTGATTTGATTATATTTACAGAAAAGCGCCTAGGCCTAGTTTAGGGCGTAACATTGTAACTTTGAATAAACCTCTTTGAACAGGTTCTAGTGGTAGCAGTATAGTTTTAGCTGCCCCCATCAGTTACAGCTTGCAGTTCAAAGTTCACTGCTGAACATAGGCCTCCTCCATAGATTATAGGAAGGATTTTGCCGTAGTTGCCACGCTTGACAGGTGAGTTGATACCATGAGTTTTTAATTTTGCCACTGCCATAAGGCAGTGTGCCTTGGTGCCCTCAGATTGAGTAGTTTTAGGTCTATGCTAATGAACTTAGATTTTTAAACATTGATATGAGTTTCTAAATAGTCGGTAAAAAAGCTTAAGCTTACTTTGTATATTTTCTAATTTATCTATCACGACGAGAATAATAATAATTGCCTCCAGACCGAATTTTGGTCTCGGCGGTTAATCTCAACAGAGATTAGCCATCTGCACACAGGCTACGGAAAGGATTATAGAGCACGAGTGTGTGCGCAAGCACAGGTGCACTATTTATTCCTTCACTATCATAGTCTGATGGGACGGCAAATCGACACGACCGGAGAAAGATCGTGTGCAGGACCAACGGCTCTACGTGCTTACCCAGACCGAGACTATCAAGTTCTTGAGATATGTATTTCGGTTTAATAAAAACAGTAAACATTAATATCCGGTTTATTTCCACCAAATGTCCCACTGGTGGGACAAAGTGGACTCTTTAAAATGTGTTCGTCTACTTTCCCCACTAATCGTTTCTTAGTGGGACAAATTACTCTGTTATAATAACCTCGTCCAATATTCCCCACTAGGGCTGGTTATAAGCAAATTCTAAGATCTTGAAGTGTTTTTCAAACAAAAAAAAAACCAAATCATCAAAATTAAATAATTGTAATCAATATAACATATATATGTCATAGATTTACATATTGCCGATATTTGTTTACCCACCGCAATGTACTAATGTACTGCTTCTTGGCTCGGTTATATCACCTAATTAAACAATTATTCATTATTCTAATCGATTCCACCGTAAACGGTTACATTCACTTTCCAATTGTCAACAAAGTGGAATACGTAATGCGAGACGCCGCCCGCAAACAACAATTAGTAATGATGACATTTAATTACATAATAAAGTTATTTAGCGCGAATTAATGTAAGTAGCTCTCTCGGTCTCGCCTGGATTGAATTGAAGGAGAAAACAGTGGTATTATATTATTGTGTTTACAAAAATGGACTTTATTGTTCTGAAATAACTGCAAACAGACAGGCGCGATTACATGAGCTTGCGGTAGTAGTGTCCAGAAATATGCAGACCTTATCTATCAAAAGGTTTAAAATATTTATTAAGCAAAAATTGTTTAAAGTTAAAGTTAAAGTTACAGCCTATATACGCCCCACTGCTGGGCACAGGCCTCCCCTCATTTCTGAGAGGGTTTTAGGGCAAGGAAGTGTCTACCGCGCTGCACCAATGCGTGTTGGCGAACTTCACATGTCTTCGAAATATTTTTTTCTTATTTCTTAGACATGCAGGTTTCCTCACGATGTTTTCCTTCACCGTCGAGCACGTGGTAAATCAGCACTTAAAATTGCGATTCACAATTTCATTGGTGCCGGCGGGGATCGAACTCGGTTTGCTCGCGTACTGTGAAATTTTCAGCGAGCGCTAACGATCTGAGCTTAAGCATCTAAAAATTGTTTAGTAAAGGTTTTTATACTATTAAAGAGTACATGATTGATAATAACTCCTGTGAATGAGGTGATCGCTACTATGCTGTTTCTAAATTAATGTTTTCATAACAATTGTTGTATTAAAATATTATACTGTAAATTAACTTAAAAAAAAAGTCCCGCTGGTTTTCTTGCTGGTTCTTCCCAGGACAGAGGTTTTTTTCCGAACCAATGGTAAAAGTATAAAATGACTTTTGCGGTTTTACTTTATGTTACTTGGTGAAATGTTTAATTGTTGTGTCACAAAATAGTATCGCACAAGCCGTTCAAAACTTCGGCATATTACCTATATATGTATATGTTTTGTTAAAGCCTATCAAAGTCCACCGCTGAACATATGCCTCCTCCATAGATTGTCTCATAAGGAGGATGTTTGCCATAGTTGCCACGCTTGGCAGGCGGGTTGGCAGATTTTTATTTTCTAGTTGTTATTAGGAAGATACTGCCCATCTTATTTTTTTCTCTGTCGCCACTTATGACACCCACGGAACGATGCGATACTTAAAAATTGTGTAATTTTTTACGTAAGACATTAAAATGAGAAACAAAATAGGAAAATCCAAAAGTGCACGCCTCATGAGCGTTTTTATTAAAAATAAATATCTTTTAAACGTCTATGAGTCTGATAACAACCAGCAATAGGGACCATCCTGAGGATAAATGGAAACTTATTCAGAAAGATTTATTTCATTTCTTATTATTTGAAATTTTCGTATATTTTTCTGAAACGTGAAGACTAACAAGGGCACAGACTAGGTAGGTAACTGACAGCCGTACTAATATTTTTAACTACTTAAATTTTTTTGTAAAATATAACTAAACAAATGAATAAAAAAATACGCTGACTTTATAATTTAATATATCTAGTTTTCAAAACATCTCTTTTTTATTGTCTAAATTAAGACATAATACTAACAATTTTATATTGCAAAATCGTCACATAGCGGCATGTGGAGAGTAGAGCACTCCCACACGCTCGCGCGTTGTGAGGCGTGCAATTCATCAAATGCCGTGATGACAGCTTCTGCACAAGATGCATGGGACATCCATTATAATGAAACTCCGTAATACGACACCGTCTGATTTTAAATTAGTCCACTGCTGGACATAGACATAGACCTATTCAAGTCTTTGCTCAGAAGACGCGCTGAGCAGGCATGCTAATGTATGCTAAATATGGACAAACAGCAGACTCATTAACAGCCTGTGAAATTAAGGTTTGGCGTTTGTAGATATATTACTACAAGTATAATTTAATATAGGTACCTACTTTAGTTTCTGTAAGTAACATTTGTCTTTTTCTGGTTCCTTATATCCTCCGGTTATTATATCGCATAACAGTCCCTCTGTTATGCGATCCTACTTCTTAGCGCCTCGGATGCAAATAAAAATACTGAAATTTACATTCATGTTGGCAATCAGTTATGCAGACGACGAATAGACATTAAATTCTTATTTACTGTTGCATACTCAGTATATAAATTTTTAATATTTAAATCATATTTACTGTTGTAGTATACAAGTTTGTAGACGTGGTAAAGCCATGCTGCAGCTATATTAATTGTATAGTTGCAGCACGAATGGGTCGGCTCGACCGGGGAAGGTCCACGGTCACACATAATACTAGTGTAAAATAGCAGCTTTACGCTGCTGTGTTTTGTATGGTGAGTGTAGAGAACCGGAGACCCTTTTTACTGGAAACGAGGCATTCCATTTTAGTCCTCATGGGTGACAACGCGTCTGCATTTTGATTCGCAAACGAGGATAGATGTAGATGTCTATGGGCCACAGCAGCACTTAGGTACCATCAGGTGGACTGTGTGCTCGCTTGTCACCCTAATCCTATAAAAAAAACACAGTATATTATTTGAATTTTAAATTATATGTGTTGCATTATGCAATGTCGTTCATGTTACTCAAGGATCAACTCTAATGACTTGAAAAATTTCAATGGCAATTTTTTCCCTATTCACATTCGCAATGATCTGTCACGGACTACATGTCATGAAGCTTTTTTGTTTGATTGCGCCTTACGTTCTCTTTTGCAAAAGTTTTTGCACAATGCTTACGTAGTAACATTATTTAATTTGTGACAATGCTACTTTAGAACCGCTCTCCAGTGCAAAGCGGTGCTAATGTATAACATTAATTTTAACGGTAGCTAGATAATAGCTATATAAATATTGTTATTCTATACATATTGTAATTTAAAAAAAAATTTTCAATATATTAATTTTGCCTATGCATTTTATTTTAAAATTTGGATATTGGACAATATTTTTCATCGGTATTTAAATAGCGTGCGAATGTTTGAATAGAATAGAATAGAATAATTTTTATTCAATACAGATCATATGTGTAATTCTTATTGAAAGTCATTTTTTACTTTACCAATGGTTCGACAAAAACCCTCTGTCCTGGGAAGAACCAGCAAGAAACCCAGCGTCACTTTTTTTTTAAAGTAAATTTTCAAAATCAATTTCAATTTTAAAATCACAACCATTAATGTTTGTACAAACATTAATGGTTGTAAAAACTATTTACAAAATTTATTTTAGAAACTGCTTGGAAGCGACCACCTCATCCCCACTTAGCTAAGAAAAATGTTATTGATTTTACGAAAGTAGTATAAGTATGGCCTAATCGGTTAATACAGTGATCGCCTTATTACAAAAAGTAGTTTATGATAATACTTGGGCTCAGGTTTAAACTAGAGTGTTTTATTGAAAACGTTGTGTAAAAAATATTATGTACCTATATAAAGTATGAAATTTGACATCAAATGTGAAATTTCGCGAAGAATGGGTGCCGCGACTAATGTAATGGTCTTCATTCGTGACAAAGACTTCTCTTCAGACCCGAGACTATTAATAAATCACGTTTTGTAATAAGATTGTCATAAAGCCATAAACCTAATTTATGCTTCCACTTTTATAATTTAAAATTTTGTTTTTTGTTTTGAATCCAAAACAGTAATACTGGATTATTATTATTAACAAAAACTATCCGCGAAATTTATGTATTTCACGGATAATGACGTATTTTTTCCGGTAGTATTAGTTTTTATTACCAACTTGTTCTGATATAAATGACATTTTCCTGATTATAAGTATCTCTGTTACAGTAAAGTTTTACAAAATAATTAGAAACTTCCTTTTTAAAACGGAATGCAATTAACAGTAGTTTTCTAGTTTTGTGAATGTCGCATAATGATAGATGACTCTGAATGAAACTAGTTTTTTGGATTTTATTGTGTTTAATTAACTTACTAACGACCCACCTTCGCCTTAGTAAGATCTAGTAATGTGGCGTTTGGCCATTTGCACTATCTTTTTTTTAATCTTCAAGTTTTTCAGATAAAATATAGGCTAGATCAGTCCTTGTATTGCTCTCTATCTGTTCGTAGTTTCATTACAATCGGTTGAGTCATTCCGAAGATTAGCCCGGATAGACAGAAATGAAGAGGGGCACTCAGGTGTTTGGCGTCCGAATTGAGAATATAAAATAAGTTGATAAAACGCAATAAAATCCGTAAAACTAGTTTCATTCAATGAGTAGTGTTCGCTTAAACATAAGAAATCGATATACGACTCTTTTATAATTTTATGTAATGTACGAATAATTATAACAATCTTTAGTACATTACGTATTGAATATAGTATATTTTAAAAGTAAAGGCTATAAAGCACCGCATAACAAAGTATATATCATGTAGTGGACGAAGGGCGAACTTCACTGCCTAGATGTTATCTACAGTATAAAGTTAATGTATAAATATTTATGATTTTAAACCGAGAAGTGTTCTTTATTAGCACATAGATGGAGGACGTTCTCTATATTAGATATTCATTGACGTCAAATTCTATTATTGATTAAAACTATGAGGTGAGCCAACTTCCTAATAAATTTGATTCATTACCATGTCTTAGGTTCTTAATTGTGTTATAAAAGTGTACCTTAAAGTTTAAGGCCATGAATACATAATTATTAACTAATCAAAAATATTTTCATTCATTCATTTATTCATTCATTATAGCCTATTAAAAGTTCACAGCTCAATATAGGCCACCACATACATTGCCTCTTAGGGGGGAAATGGGGAAATTTGCCATAGTTGCCATGGTTGGCCGCAATTACACTGCAATCTTCTTTATTTTAGACTAATACATATGTGTTTCAATAAAATGCTATAATATATATATATAGTGTGTACAACAGGCGGTCTTATCGTTCTAAAAGCCCTTTCTTCAAGACAGCCTTTTACATAAAAATATGATATAATGTAAATATAAAGGGAATAATGATGGCAAATTAAAGAGTTCCAAATCATAAGGTTTCAATATTTTTTTCAACGAGAAAACAGACCTGCATGCGTCTTTTATGTGGAGGTAAGTAGTTTCACAAGCGTGCAGGTGGTAACAGAAAATGATTATGAGAGAAACGGAGATGAAGATTTTATACGTGGTAGAGCCATGCTGGTTGTAGCACGAATGGGTCGGCTCGACCGGGGAAGGACCACGCTCTCACAGAATACCAGCGTAAAATAGCGGCTTAATGCTGCTGTGTTTCGTATGGTGAGTGTAGAGAACCGGAGATCCTTTTTACTGGAAACTAGGCATTCCATCTTAGTCCTCACGGCTGACAACGCATCTGCATTTTGATTCGCAAACGAGGATAGATGCAGATGTACATATATGGGCCACAGCATCCACTTACCATTAGGTGGACTGTGTGCTCGCTTGAGAAGGAAATGAACTTAAGGTTTCAGATTTAATGTTTTAGACACATTTATGCTCTAATCAATTAATACAGCGCTATTTTTTTAAATCGGTAAACTGAATTGCTAGCGCAATATTTTTACCAGACTGCTCTAGAGGAGAGTTATGTTTTCCTGTGTTATTTTCCTTGTGTATAATAATAATTAACTTGTTAATTAAAATACATTTATATTGTTACTTATTATAAATACGTAATTGTATGTAACAACGTAAACAAAAGCATAAACAAACATATTTATTTATGTTAGAAATATAATACTATTTTTTTTATTTGTTTCAGGTAAGTTTTTCACATCCAGAGCACCGAAAGCCTTACGAATGTAATAACCTCCATAAAATAAGTTAAGTTATAAACGCTTTGACCGTGTAGTACCTAGCAGTGCAAGAATATGTGTTACGTTTACGCCATATCATCCTGTGGAAGGCGGCAGAGGGAAGAAACCAAAAGATGAGCAGCCTTCCTAGTAACAATTAGAAAATAATAAACTGCATGTGCCAACCCGCCTGCCAAACGTGGAAACTATGCTAAATATCACCCTCATGTGGGTATCTCTGGGGAGAACTATGTTCAGAAGTGGACTTTGATAGGTTGTTACGGTGATGATAAAAAAAAAAGTTAAAGTTACAGTCTATAATACGTCCCACTTCTGGGCACAAGCCTCCTCTCATTTCTGAGAGGTTTTAGGGCAAGGAAATGTCCGCCGCGCTGCCCCAATGCGTGTTGGCGAACTTCACAACATGTCTTCGAAATATTTTTTTCTTATCTCTCAGACATGCAGGTTTCCTCACGATTTTTCCTTCACCGCCCAGTACTGACCATTTGACCATCATCCATGAAATTTACAGCGAGCGCTAACCATCTGAGCTGCCACAGCTGTTATACACTTAAATGCTCGTTAAATAATGGGGTCATCTAAATTATATTATAATTTATAATTATAAAGGCTCAATTGTATACAAACGTGTATTAACAGGCAACTATTTTAGTATATTTTCTATCAGCCCGTCCTGTCCAATGGGTCTAATATTTCCCCAGACACAACATCCCCGACATTGCCATAGTTGCCACGCTTGGCAGGCGGGTTGGCAACCGCAGTTTTTTTTTGATTGATTATCAGGAAGATGCTGCTGTTCATCTCGTGTTGAGTTTCCCGCTGTCGCCTATTACAATACCCACGTGATGATAATAAGTAATGGATGCTCTTAATTTTATCGCATTTCATTTTTGCCGTATAGTGATTATAATGAATAAAATTAGAAGATTAAAATATTCAGTAGGTATAGAACATTGAGTGAATATACTAACCTCAAATTTAGATACGTTTGATTCGTTATCAGAAAGAGGTGCAAATATATACTCTTCCCCATCCATATCACATATCCATCTTGTCCATATCACAGAGTAAAATTGTATGTGTAACTATTTTTTTTTTGTATAGGATAAGGGTGACAAACGAGCACACAGTCGGATGCTCTTAATTTTATCGCATTTCATTTTTGCCGTATGGTAATTATAATGATTAAAATTAGAAGATTAAAATATTCAGTAGGTATACAACATTGAGTGAATATACTAACCTCAAATTTAGATACGTTTGATTCGTTATCAGAAAGAGGTGCAAATATATACTCTTCCCCATCCATATCACATATCCATCTTGTCCATTGATATGTAAAATTGTATGTGTAACTATTTTTTTTGTATAGGATAAGGGTGACAAACGAGCACACAGTCCACCTGATGGTAAGTGGTTGCTGCGGCCCACAGACATATACATCTATCCTCGATTACGAACCAAAATGCAGATGCGTTGTCACCCGTGAGGACTAAGATGGAATGCCTCGTTTCCAGTAAAAAAGGATCTCCGGTTCTCTACACTCACCATACAAAACACAGCAGCGTTAAGCTGCTATTTTACGTTGGTATTTTCGCAAGCCATGGGAACATGTGTAAAGAAACCGACGTTTACTCATGTGCTATGGGTAAACCATCTAAGTGTAAAACGTTAATTCCGTGTAATTTTCTTGGGTGACGTCTAACGAGGTCCGTGGCGATCAAACTTCATTATTACAATATTACGTTTACAACGTGTACAAAGTAAGTTAACTAAACAGTATCAAAGTTTTAATAGTGTTCTGAAACTTCATTAAATATTGTTGTTCTACCGAGATAATATACATAGACACAAGACGAACTGTAAATTACAAACTGTAATGGTCATTAAAGTTTGGGGAGATATTAGTTGCTTGTTTTAAAAATGTTGATTAAGTTTTATTTTTATAAAACAAAAGTGACTTACAGGCCTGATGGCAAGTGGCTACTGCAGCCCGTGGACACCTGGACAACCAAATTAAAATACGGAAGGCTACAGACATTGAAGTTATAATCATGTACTATACTAATGTTAAACACTCGCTGCCCGCGGTGCATAAAGTGGAGAAACAGGACGCCGCGCCGCGCCGCCTGAATACGCTTTGAGCTCTCTGTCGCACTTACGGGCTTACGGCAGCGTCCTGTTTCCCCATTTTATTGCACTGCGGGCAGCGAGTGTTTAACATTATAATAATATTATAGTATATGTACTAGAACAGACACCGCGAACATGGTCGGAGGCACAGGAGTAACTTTTTATAGCGCAGACTTGTTGCAAACAACCAAGACCCGACGTCTCTTCTAGTACGTATTACATATTGATTCAGTGGCTACAGATGCGTCGTCACCTCTAAAGACTAAGGTGGAATGCCTCACAGCTTGTAACTATCCAGTGCACGCACTGCTACTTGACGGGAGATATAAATAAGAGAGTGGTATATAACCGAAAATACTTCTAGGCAGAGAAAGAGTGCTACCACCTAAAACAGTTTTTGTGACATCTTCTATTTTCATCATCATCATTATTCTGCTATTTTAAGCTGGTATTCTTTGAGACTCGCTTTGCTCGCTCGCAGAACATTTTTGGCCAAGCTGACCCATTTGTTACTAAATTCATAATACAGGGACGCTTCTACTACGCAGGAAAATTGCTAAATCAGACCGAGTCGCTAGATGAACTAGTGCTTTATTTAGTTATCACTATGCTTAGATTTAACAGGAATTCATATAATAAATACTAATACTACAACCAGAGACCATTATAAATCTTGGCATAAACCTCACCTTGAACTTTTTTGTATAAAGCTGTTTAAGTGTGAGAAATGTAAAAACCAAAAGTAAATAAATTTAGTGTGAATAGAATGTGATGGGAAATGACTGCCTTAATTAAACCTTGTTATCTTTGGTCAAATACAAAATAAACTCTTTATTTTATGTTTCAACGTTATGTGTTGTGTCAGAGGGTAGCCGCCTGTGACTGGCGTTCGCAAGTTGGCAGTCTTATAACATGGACATTTACAAAAGAAATTAATCGACAGTACAAATAGCGATTATGTATATTAACTTTGGAAAGTCCTGATTTATTATTTTACTTACTCTTACTATAACCAAAAGATATGGACGAGATCGACTGAGGTCAATGCACTGATGTTGATATATGATTAGCACTACTTCATAGGTTTGATTTGCACTGCTTTTTATCTCAATATTTATACAAGTGTCTTTTTTTCTAATTTTGCACTAAAAAAAATTAATATACCACGTTTTAGTTTTTTCATATTCCTGCATTGTCATCCGATTCTGAGCAATGTTCAAAATTTCAAGTCTCTAGCTCATCGGGAAGTGCTCGAAATTTGAGTTGCAAGATTCCACCCGGAACGACAGACACACAAACAAATAAGAAATTACTTATAAAAACGGTAAAATTTCGTGTCACGATGTTCGTTCACACTAATACCCGAAACCGCTCAACCGATTTTAACGAAATTTTGTAAATGTGTATTGCTTGCTCCAACTTGAGAGATAGGATAGTTTTTTATCATGATAAGTGACCCTCAATTTTTTTATTGCGAGATTAAGGATTTTTATAGTACAAAGGGTCGTTGGAAATGGCAGGACAACGTCTGCCTGGCCAGCTAGTTTATTATAATTTTAAGTTTTTATTGTCTACAAGTTGTTATATTGCTAATTAAGCTGAAGTGGCCGCCCATATAGCTCGAAGAGCCGACAACCGATGGGGAAAAAAGGTTCTCGAGTGGCCGCCTCGTACCGGCGGACGAAGTGTCCCCGTCCCCCCACTAGATGGAGTGACAAACTGGTAAGACATGCAGGAAGTCGATGGATGCAGGTGGCTCAGGACCGTGCTTTGTGGCATTCCTTGGGGGAGGCCTATGTTCAGCAGTGGACTTGTGAAGGGCTGTAATGATGATGATGATGATTGTCTACAAAGAATTCACATTTTTGAATTACTAAATTGATAAAAGCTTTGGTTGATAAGGAAACTGCAAAAGAAGGAAATTGTGTGTTCATGACATATTATAATCGATATGGTCAGTATCTGCTTACCGATTGTCAATTATTCTCTTGCCATCAAGGCTATTAATTAGGCTACCTCCGCCTACCTATTAATTAGGCTATCTTTTCGCGTGAGCGGTTCGGTCACGGATTAGTTCGGAATATAGAACTCTATAAAACGCGTATGCTTTAACTCCCGAGTTAGTGATTAGCCTATAACAGTATTCGGTAGTTGTTCATTGTTATCACAGTTGGGATCGGCCAGAAGGATCATTATTATTTTATTTATAAAATAACTCAAAACAACCATCTAACAATAATCACATTTATTCAAAACTTTAATAATAATTTTTTTTTTCAAACACTACTACTAACTCGAAGTCTAAATAATCCTTTTGCCCCATTAACACAATATTTGGAAATTAACGCCGTGGTCGAAATAGGAGCTTTTTGTAGAAATTTACATGAAAAGGGACGGCATGATTACAGTTTAATAATTGAATCGATTACCCTTCTTTTGTCCACATCGGAGGTCAGGTCGATTGACTTACACATGATATTTATATTTTCAGACATTAACAAAGGGTACGTGAAAAGTTCAAGGCTAATCGTTGTTTGTTATTCGTTACCTAATTTGACGTCTTTATTTACGCTTTGAATATCTAGTTATAGTCCAAGATCCTAGGGCCACCAGATGTCACTTATTTTCTGATGAACAAAATGTGTTAGATTGAGTAGTGTTAGTATGTACTATGATCGCATGCCTGCCTGCTAGCTTGGCCACTGGCCATTTTCCAGGTATCAGGTAATCAAGATACGTAAAACATTACTCATCTAACGTTAATTCTTACAGCTGATTTTTACGTATAAGTTAGATAATATCTTTCATTTATCACATATACCACGGGGAGTGCTCAGAGGTATTGTTCGGATTAATTCCAGCTGCTGAATTCCACCATCGTACACTGCAACAGAACTCGAAACTCCATCCTCATCATCTCAACGGCTGGCGGTCCACTACTTTTACTCTTACTTACTCACTCTTCCATAAAAAAAAAAACTGACATTTGGCTCTTTGGCGGCTGAAATAGGTAAAGGGTTGTGGCTAGATGGATTCTTAAAAAAAAGTCGTTTAGTTTGATTTTATTAACATTGAAATACAAATGTGGCAAAAATCGGTAAAATAACAGTTGCTATTAATGGAAAGATTTATAGATCTTATTATATGAAAATTAATGGCTTCTTCTATCTATTGTTTATCTTTAAAATATGCATTAATGCGAGTTCATTTAATCACGTTCGACTTAACGATTGCGGGGAAGTCTGAATCCCCTATTCTGAGTGTGACGCCAGTCGAACACAATAATTGTGCTAATAACAAATCATTAGTTTGCTCATTAATATAACTTAAGAAGGTTGCATTATCAGAATCTACCACTAATATACCAATTATCAACGTCATATTTAACATCCGTGTAGCGGTGGTATAGGAGCTACGTAGGGAAACTGAAATAAGAGATGGCAACAAAGGATAGCAGCAAAATTATAAAAACATGCGGTTTTTATATTTTTGCTGCTGTCCTCTGTTGCCAAGTGTAGCAACTATGGAAAATCCTCCCTATAAGGAAACCAATGGGTGAAGGTGTTCAGCAGTGGATTTTTATAGGCTAATACCTAATGGACATGAAGCATTATAATTAAATAAAGGCTAGCATATAAGGCGAAATATTTAACACAGGTGGCGTTCAACTAGGTATTACCACAGAATAAATAATAGTACTACGTACAGAAGTTGCACTCCTTTGATGTTGACTGCTTGCTGACGTTTTAATTGCCTACATAACTATTATTAATCAGATAAATCGCGCACGCAAGCTGAATAAAACTTTATCGCTGCGCGCGAGTGTCCGTATTACTTTGCATCTTTTCCCCTTCCTACGTCACGACGGACTTTCCGTGGTTACTAAGGGCTGTTAATAAAGAGTAAAAAAATACATTGTGAAATGATAAGTAAGTTACTTAGGTAAAGTAGGTACCTATTCTGACTATGATCGACCATATTTCCGCTACTTTGTGAGTTCTGTGATGCCCAACGCCTGCAACTTGCAAGGCCATTCGTTGGGAATCACGATGTTTGGCTCGTAAGAAATAGGTACCTATACCTAGATAGTGTAAACAACAAATAAACCCGAAATACGATTCCTAACATAAACGTGATCGTATTCTACTTAGTTAGAAGTCTTGTAAACAAATGTTTAATTTCAGTATTTTGTGTAATTATAACTTAAAATATTTTAATTACAAAAGACAAGTATAGGTATGCAAGTAGGTACTTGGATAGTGAAGTAAATTTCAACTAAGTTTTGTAATAAAGTACTTAGGTATTACTTCTGTAGTTAAATTATTACTTAATTCTTTTTTCGCTATAAGTACATATTTAACAAAAAAATATATATATTCACCTTTCATTATCCTTCGGTAACTTAAAAAATGATAAATCTGAATCCTTTTGTTTGCTCATTAGGCATCCATCCCCATCCCCGCAACAATTATAGTAGGAACGACGTTTTGCCATTATAATTTATGAAATACATAGGTAATATACTATACATATATAATATTATTCTTAAATTACATTATAACTTTTTCAACTATTTTATCCTACAAGTAAATATACTTAACACTAAACAAAAACTATTTCGACGAGTATTTCAACAAGTATTTACAAAAAACTATATACGTAAACTTTAACTTTCAATCGCCTAGAACGCGCTAGCCCCGACTGCGTTCTGCCCCGGGGGCGCCTCACGATTTTAGGTAATTATTTCACGCAGGTAGCAAGAGTGACAGGACGTAAGAGTGAATTTTTCTTACTTTTGCTGAGAAACGGAGCGTAGGGAATATTAAAAATCTTACGTAAGATAAAAAAAATATAAAACAAATTTATTTTTAAAACAATATTTATAATATTAAATTATAATTTAAATTAATAATACAATTTTTATTATTTTATTATGGTATACCGAATTTATTTTATATTTCTTACTAAAAATAATTAAACAAGTTTTCCAAGAACTGACTCTACACTACTTACTATCGCGCTGCTCCAGTGCTTCTTGGCGGACTCTTGGCGGAACGTGATCTCTTATTATTACACGAATAGATCTTACTTCACTTATCTTAGAAAATAGTAAATTTGCTGATGCCAAGAAATTTCATAGTGCAAAAAGTAGTTAGTATTCCGTAATGTTCTAAGCAGTTTATCTTTTATACTACTTATGTATAATGCTACAATTATGGTATGAAGCAGAAAGGTGAACTAAAGGCTGTTTAAGTTGTGCCCAATTAAGCATTATAGCTGCTATATAAGCGCTTCTAACTTTATTAAACAGCTTGCGTGTGTAGATATCAGTATCCATGTCTTGATAGCGTCTAATTTAAGTTAACAAAAAAAAACCGGCCAAGTGAGAGTCTTAAGTTCCGTACCATCGTAATACGTACACGTTTCTAGTAGGGGAGCCCCTTTTAATTTTTAATTTATTTTTATTATTTTTTGTTATAGCGGCTACAGAAACACGCTCACGCTATACACACTCTGTGAAAATTTCAACTGTCTACCTATTACGGATCATGAGAAACAGCCCGCTGACAGACAGACGGACAGCGGAGGTTTGGTAATAGGGTCCCGTTGGTTACCCTTTCGGTACGGAACCCTAAAAATAAAACATTATGTTTCATGAACTTTAAGTCGGAAAATAAGCAGTTAATAGTTTCTTTTTACCTAAACACTGGCACCTCTAGACTCGAGACTTATTGTTGTGAAACGGCGTGTGAACTTGCGTTTGCGTTACTAAGGGGATTGCATACTACATACTCGTATATTGAAATTCTAAATAAAAGAACAAAGGTTTATAAACGCAGGTGTCAAGGTCGGATCCCAAGCTTTATCTCGCCAGCAAAATATCAAGTGCGTTGCAACTCATATTTCAAAATTACCAATATAAAATGAGCCTTAGATCTATAATATGCTGACTGCCTCGATGATCTGGTGGTCGTAAGCGCGATTGCTTATCATGAGGTCCCGGGTTCGAATCCTGGGTCAGATTAAGAAACACAGCCCAGAGTTAGGAATTTGGCGGTATTCCACCCCCGTGGCCTTGGAAGCACGCAAAGCTATTGGCCCTGCGCATGATCTCTCTCCGATCGTGTCGGATTGCAGTCCCATCGGACTATGAGGGTGAGGAATTAGATAGTGTAATTGTGCTTGCGCACACACTCGTGCGCTAAATCAAAATTTAGTCTCGTGGAGATTATTATCTTTATATACAAAAACGCGTAACGACAAAGTATCGACGCTTTTTACCTTCATGCTCATATACTAGACATTAACATCAGCTTATTGCTAGACACAGGTCTCGTCCTGACTAATGATTCCTATATTTGTTTTCTAAATTTCTATACGTGGTAGAACCATGCTGCAGCTATATTATCGTTGTAGCACGAATGGGTCGGCTCGACCGGGGTAGGACCACGCTCACAGAATACCAGCGTAAAATAGCAACTAAATGTGGCTATGTTTTGTATGGTGAGTGTAGAGAACCGGAGACCCCTTTTAATGGAAACGAGGCATTCCATCTTAGTCCCCAGGGGTAACAAAGAATCTGCATTTTGATTTTTAATCGAGGATAAATGTTTATAGGCCACAGCATTCACTTACCATCAGGTGGACTGTGAGCTCGTTCGTCACCCTTATTCTATAAAAAAAAGTCGGTTATGTGTAGTCAATTTCTTTAATATAATATCATGAACGAGGCAAATTACTGTGATAAAACAGTACTGATATCCATTCAAATAAAAACAATGCCTATTGCAGTTCAATAACGGCTTTGTTTTCTACTTTTCAGTGATTCGAAGGGTAAATGAACAATTTGTTAGGTGTGTACTTACATCTCTTTTCTTTGCTGAAAACCGGTTGTGATAGATTAGCGACATGAATGTGAAATTTGTGTCACGGTGTTTTGATATCATATACTAGTTTGACAGCGCAAGAGCCATCCTCATACACGTGAGTACATCGAGCGAGAATAATTTGTGACTGACTCTTTAAATGTAGGCACATAAATTAAATTGGACCATTTGAAATCAGGTTCTTGGACTACTAAAAACATATAAACTAGATTCTTCTAGTAACAACTTAAAAAAATTCTAATACTGGGTACAAAATCTTTATTTCTAAATCGTGAAGTGCTAAAGGCGTCCGCGGTCCTTCCAGAACAGATTACGGACTTCACCATCCATCCATTTCAACCTATAAAAGTCTACTTCTGAACATAGGTCTCCCACATAGATTGTCTCAACCCCCCCGATTTTGCATGGCGGGCTGGTCGCAGTTTATTATAATTAAGTAGTAATCAGGAAGATGCTACACGCATCTCCTGTATTAGATTTCCTCTGTCGCCTCATACAACACCTACGTGACAGTATGGGTAGTGGATATTCTTACACTGCCACTTTACGGACTTCACGTGCTGTCGAACTAACCACAAGCAAACAGGTATTGATTTTTGCGAGTAAATTATGGAATAACATACAAAACTGTGGCAATTTTACTATAAGTTTGAAGGGAATATGCAATTTACTACAGCTTAAGGCTTTGCCTTAATACTTAACTGTAAGTGTGATTAACACTGTTGTGATTACTGTGTACTATTTATGATTATAGCTACTTTGTCCATAGTCATTTCGTTTTAATTCAAAATAGCAATCACTCATTCCTACCGGTACTATTGTCGTCGGTTTAACCATACTAAGTGAAAGTTACAATTCATTGTAACTTACTGCAAAAGGAAGTTGTAAAATGAACATGAAATGCAAATTAGCACGAAGACAAAACAATAGAAGGATAAAGCTAATTTAGAGCATATTGTTTTAGTCATGCATATGAATATCATTCTGTTTTATTCAGATCAAAGAATTAACGTCCTGATAATTACGGAGCAGGAACAATATTTTAAATGGTTCTTAGAAGTTATCACTTTCACATATGAACCACTTAAAGAGAAATTGTTTTACCATAGACAATGGTTCTAGAGCTGGTGCTTAGCCAATATAAAATGAGCCTTAGATTTTTAAAGTCTTTGTTTTTTAAAGCCGGCTACTCACTTGGCTGCCGCAGGGCAATCTAGGGTGTAGGAGTGGGGATGACCTTTAATTGCCTCCTTAATTGTGATGTGTGTATGCAAGCAGGGGCAATTTTCTAAGTCGGCCCTGTGGCAGGGCGGCATGGGTGCCAAACCTTCCTTGCTCCCTATTTTCAATCAGTTCGTTGCGACTTTCGCGCGGAGCACACGTGTGAGTACAAGTTATAATGGATACCAATAAAGAATGTGAAATTTGGACACTGGTGATAGAAGTGTATAAAGAGCGGCTTCGTCACCCAGTATCTCCTTTTTGTCTTTTTGCGGTAGCACCACAGAAAGAACGTGGTAACGTTTTTAAACTATCTGGCTATCAAATTGCCATCAATACCAAAGTCCCTAAAAGAAAGTTTATATATCAGTTTTAAGACATTATACATATCAAAACTGACACACAAGAATACCCAGAACATAACAAAAGTGTTGCAAATCTGCTGATGCAGTATTACAATTGCTGGAATATAAATAAAATGTCATTAACTGAATAATTAAATAATAATTAAAACTTTAGTAATTAAAATTATTAAAAGTAATCATTAGAAAACTATCCTGGCTATTTGTAACACTAGTTAAAACTATAGTTACTAAGCACTTGTTAGTTAAGTTATATCACAGAATAAATTGGTTATATTAAATTATGACGAGTGAAGTTATTCACATTTAATTATCTTTGATAGCCTAAAAATAGCGTGGCAGAGCTATGCTGCAGCTTATAAGCACTATATTATGGTTGTAATTAACTATTTGTTTTATTGATAAATGTGGGTGTCTATTACACAGTGCCAGTAAGTGAACACGGGCCACAGTGTTCACTTACCATCAGGTGGACTGTGCTCATTTGTCATCCTTATTCTATATAAAAAAGAGCAAAGGCTATATATACTGATTCATTGATATTTCGATAAAACTGGCGCCATTCTCAACGCGTGTGCCCAGCGAGACGTACACTCTCATACTGAACGGCAGGCATGTGTGTTGAGACAGTTCAGATATTGCTCGCGATCGCTGTACCCCCTAGATTGCCCCTGCGGCAGACATGTGAGTAACCGCCTTAAGAATTTAATTGCGGCGAGTTATTGCGCTTATGACTTATATTAACTGTTTATTACGTGTTTAATAACCTTAAGCTCATTGGAGCTCAGACTTAAGGAATATTACAGAAGTGGCATTTCAAATCTATTTTTAACCGATTTCAAAAAGGATGAGTGTATGTTTTTTTGTATGTGTATGTTACGCGATATCTTCTCAGATTTTGAACCAATTTTGATGATTACAATTTATTAAATAGGTTATACTTCAAGGGTGGTCCCATATGAATTTGGAGAAAAAATTTCATCCCTTAAGGTAGCAAATAAAGAATTTCTTTTTAGCAATTTGAAGTCGGTATTTACTTTTTGTTAAAAGTTATAATTGTCTTAAACAAATGTTATTTTCTCGATTAAGTGAAATCTAATTTTTAAGAGTACCATAAGTATATTAACATGGAATACATTTATTTATTTAAACTTTTATACACAAAAGAAAACTCGTACATATGGCGGACTTAATGCCTTAAGGCATTCTCTCCCAGTCAAGCATTAGGCTAAGCAGAGATAAACATATGGGAGGTAGTGCAGCAAAAGTAAACTAATAATGAGAAAAAAAAAGGTAACGAAGAATGTAGTTATATTTATCGTTTTAAAGTTACCAATATTCGTAATGAATATTACATTTGGTGGCATTTAATGCATGAAATGCTTTATGTTATAAATATTTGCTCTTGCTTTCTTGACTTTAACTTTTATTTAAAATTTATATTATTTTATTATGTTGTGTGGAGTGCTACACTTTAAAAATTTTTTTTAATACTTTTCGATTGTGTTTACGACTTTTAAAGCTTTTGGAATAAACTACCTAACAAAAATCAACTAGAAAAGTATCTGAAATATGATAAATATGTTGTTATCGACCAAATTGGCGATATATTGAAGTTGGGCCAAATTAAGAGTAGCATTAACAGACGACAATGTATGGGTAAGTACGAGTATGTCAATGGACGTGAAAGATACGAGAGATGTGGGTAAAAGGAAGTCGGTAGCCTCTGCCTGCCCCTATGGGTGACAAGCGTGAATGTTTATGTTATGTTATGTTTAACCGTCCTAATTTTCTTATAACATTCTAAATCCTTATTATGGAACGGCATATTTTTAGGGGTATAATATATTCTCTGATTGTTCGGGTGTTGTATATATTTATTTTGGAACAAATAACTTACACTAAAACAAAAAAAAACAAATTATTAAAACATTTAAAACTCTAATAACGTGTAAAAACAATTATATCTTTATAATTTTTTAATCGCTTATCCGTTCTGCTGTTCAATATGCAAAAATGAGTGCAAAAACTCGCCATGAATCATCGCAGACCAAGTTGTATTGGACAGTGTCCGTAGTTAAATCGAACTAAACTGTTATTGATCTCGGATAGATTATTTAAATTAAAGATTAACATATATAATTTTAAATGGCTTGAAATAACATGACATTGAAATTAATTTCCACAATATTGTAGAATGAATAGAATACATTTCTATTATATTCTAAAATACATTAATAATGCCATAAAATTCTAAATTTGCTTTTCTCTAAGCACCTAATAATATTTTTTAAGTACGATGGTAAATATTAAATACGGTTTTAGAAAAGCAGAAATACAAATATGGATAGAGGATACAAATAGGTCGGGACAGCAATTTATGTCAGACCTGTGTTCAACAGTGATTAATAACTTTAATGTTTATGAGGATGATTAAAAATGGGTCTTATTATTTAATTTTTCGTACCTGATCCGCAAGCAAATTGTTGCATCTGCGAGATGCCTATATAATGAGCAGTTTTGCTAATACATACTAAAAGGTGAACTGTGGCCGTATTTCTCTTCTAATGCAAATTTCGTATAAGCAGGTCAAAACAAGCCGAGGTTTTTAAAAACTTATTTGTAGTATACGATACCCGTTGTGATTTTATCGGTAAGCAGAGCAGTGTAAAATTTTCTTCTCATCTTTTAAAGAGCACATTCTTGTTGGAAGTAAAGTTAGTTTAATTATAGGCCTCCTCTCAAGTACCTTTTTTGTTTTACATGGGGAAATGCCTACGCATACCCGCCTCGCGGGGGCAAGGACGGGTTAAGTCGGACTCGCACCGACTAAAACCATCACTGTCACCATCAGCCTGTCAAATCCACTGCTCGCCATGGCCCTATCCCTTGATTTTTTATTTGAGCCTCACGATGCTTAACGAACGAGATGGAACGACGGATTTACTCACAAAGACATCATCTTTATTTATTGTAATTACATACTCTTATTTAAATAAGTTTTAAAATGTAAAGCAGTGTTCTAGCGTGTTACACAATTGATACCAAATAAACACCGGCGACGTATCGTTTTGTATTCATGTAACCAAAAAAAGCAATAGCGGATTACGAGGTTACCTCATTTTTTATTACAATACGAATTCGCTGATGCGCCACGTCGCCTAACAGTCGTTACTCGTTACGTAATCGTTGCGGATAGTTGCATACATTATTATAAATATTGGAATAGTGGTGTGGGCTATCTTTCTGAAAGATAACTGTTTGTTGTTCCTGCTCATTAATTATCAGGACGTTATTAAGAGGGATGTAGCTAGTGTACTGATGTCAAAGTCAAAGTAAAAATATTTTATTTTATTTAAGCTTATTTAAATCTCTTATGAACCTCTGTATCTACCCTTTCCTTTTTAACCTATCAAATGTCCACTGCTGAACATAGGCCTCCCCATAGATTACCTCATAGGGCGATATTTGCCATAGTTGCCACGCTTAGCAGGCGGGTTGGCAACTGCAGTTTTTTTAGTTGTTATTAGGATGACGCTGCTGTCCATCTCCTCTGGTTTGTTTCCCTCTGTCACTTCTTACGACACCCACGGGACAATACGGTAGTGTGGATATTCTTTTAACGCCACTACGCGACAATATCTACCAGTGGTTCAATAAGTTAGCTGTCCCTTGAGCATGATTTTTCTACCGTATCGAATTCGGATCACCATCAGGTAATATGGTATGATAAAACATAGTTCCATTTACGCTCGCCAACGCTTTCCATATTCCCATACAATTTTAGGTGATGACGATACGAGAACGTTAATGTCAAAAACTTGCCAACGGCGAGCTTAGGGCACAGTTCTGACTTTCTACCGGAAAGAACCGGAAGAAACTTTGGGGTCATTGTTTTCGTATCTCATATAGCTCCAAAGAAGGTATAATTTTACGTCTGTTAGTTTGAAGACAATGTTAACCGGTGTTGATAATACTATTTTTTTATTTGTAATCACCGGTGTCAGCGGCACTGAACGATAGCGAAACGCGTTATTTCATTATCTCAGTTAATAACTACTATTATATTATTTTACCCTGTTCAATAAAAGTGGTTCACTGAAAGTGAACAGGCTATAAAGAGTATAGACTTTTTTCCGAATAATGCCTCGTTTAGAGGCGGAACAATGTGTCGTATTATCGACCGTGGTATCTGTTTCCTAGAGTAGCGGAGTTGGGAGTAGTGGTGACGTGGTTAGTGTACGCAATTGAAGGTGGACGGGAGGTGCTCTCTAAACTAGTTAGGATTTTTTACTTTTTACGCAGATCTTAGCTAATTAATTTTTAATATCTTTAGAACTAAATTAAACTACTATTTGAGTACGGTATTTTTTATCACTTGGCTGTGTCTATAAATAACCATTAATGGTTTGTTTACATAAAATCTAATTCTAAAATAAACAGTATAAGTTAAACTTGAGTGTCTAGTGTCGAAGTGTATTCTTTAAATTAAAAAATGTAATTGTGTACACACGTACGAAGTGAATCTTCTTTACGTCATATCTTTCTTCTTTTATTTTATATTTTACATAAACTCATGTATACTCATGTAAGTATACTCTACATAACACGTGACGTTTTTGGTTTTGACACTATACTAAATTTCTCCACTACATCGATTAAGAAGTTTCACATCGATAATGTAGATTTTTAGTAGATCACGGAAACTATAACTACCTAGTCCTACCTAACAATAAAACAGACGCACATATATAAGAACGAGTTATCATTTGTTTTTAAATGTGATATCACGTTCAATTCCTCATCATCGTTACAGCCCATCGCAAGTTCATTGCTGAATACATGTCCCCCTCCCAAAGAATGTCACATAGCACGGTCCCAGGCCGTCACTTCATCTGGTGGGGGGCCGCCCTGCACTTTGTTGACCGATACGAGGCTGCCACTCAAAAACCTTTATTCCTCATCCTTTGTCGGTACTTTGAGCAATAGGGAATGCCCATTGTGGCTTCAGCTTACTGATCCGTTGAACTATGTTGGTTACTTTGAATCAAAGTGAATATCTTCAGTTCGATCTTTCTCAACAACAACAATTCGACAATTACTCAATCTTCACCTCCAATTGGAAATATTAGATGACGGACATAGGCAAGTTGCTTCTGCAGCAGTAGCTCGTTTCGTTTGTATCGGTATGCGTGGAGTAACGATTAATGATGCAAATCAATAAACTCCACTTATCACTACGGGCGTGTTTCGAGAGCGCGCGAAAGTCGAACGGAAGAAGCAGGCCACTGGGTGAGCAGAATTTGTGTCGAAGCCAGGTCATAGTGTGCAGTACTATAACCCACTTTGCAATTATACGAATCTAATGCAACTGAACGCGATTGTACATGATTGTTGATTTAGTGGTTACTCGTGCTGTCAGCTGTCGACTCGAGCATTCTTCTTTATCTGCTCACTGAAGTGGCAGTGGGCTGGTCACATATGTCGAGAAGTGACTAACATTTTTTTTAACTTATTATAAGCCAGCGCTTGACCACAATCCCACCTGGTGGTAAGTGGTGATGCATGCATGCCCTAGATGGTAAATCGCACTGTCTTAGCGTAACAAAAGCCTATTCACTCTTGCCTTGAAGACGCCCAGATTGTATTCGGACGGGAAGATAGACACCGGCAAATTATTCCACTCCTTTGCTGTACGCATTACAAAAGTCGAAGCAAACCGTTTGGTTTTACTAAGGGGTGAAGACCCGCCGACCACCTGGTCGTCCGATGGTGGAAAGGAGAGGGAGGAATTAAAGCGTGTAATTCCTGCGCACACTCACCGAAATGCATCCTATAGAACGAGAGACTGGCTACTCTGCGCTTGTACTCGAGGCTGACGAGATTGATTTCAACCAAATCAAGGTCACCAATGAGCCTCTTAGCACGTCTTTACACTGAGTCCAAGTTTAATTCCACATTGTGATAACTGTTGAATTAAACGTGTTTTGGGGTAAAAATATATGACTCTCCCGCCTTGATAGAGCGACGACCCGTGAACCTTCATACATCGATAACTTAAATTGGAAATCTTAAAAACCCCTCAAAAAGAACCCTACAAAACAGCTGATGACCTTGAAACGGCTCAACCGATTTTGATAAAACATGTCTAAGAACCACCGCTGCTGAACCTGCTTTTAAATAAATAAAAAACCGCACCCAAATGTTTCACCCGTTTAAGAGCTACGGTGCCACAGATAGACACACACACACATAGCTGTCTAACTTATAACACCCCTCTTTTGCTTGGGATTAAAATCTGACTGCAATGGACTGCTGCTAGACTTGTTGAAGCGTTAGCGTAGCTTTGGGCTTTCAAAAAGTTATTTGTAAAAGCCAATTTAGAATAAAAATATTTGACTGTGACTTGTGAGATGATTACTTCTCCCCCTATTAGCCTGTGTTCAGACTTACCTTTACTGAGGAGAAGATGTATTATGTGATTTTGAATTATAAATACGCGACTGTACTCTTGATAATCTATTCGATTGTTTTTCAATAACAATCGCCCATCGATATATTATCTTCGGACAATAGTATAAGTAAAAGATGATGTACAACTGGTAAAATAGCATATAACTGGTCTTTCAAGAATAATAATGATGATTTCTTCTAATATCTTTAGGATAATGATCGATAAAATACGTAACAACACTACAGTCGCATCAATCTCTCGGGTCGACTCTCGCTCATCCAACCGCTGCACTGGCTTTTACAGATAAGATTATTACGTGGTATTACTTGGTGTTAGGTCTCCTTTTCTGCCTAAGACACAAAGAGCCCATCTTGGTAGATACACACCTATTTCTACCGTCAGGCAGCAGTGCGTTGCACTGCAGTTTTCTAGTCTGAAGGGTATAGAGAGTCAGTATTACAGGCTGTGAGCCATTTTATCTTAGTCCTCATAGGTGTCAACGCATCTTTAGCCTCCGTTGTTTGAAGTTGGATTCAGGTTTCCACTGACTGCATTCAGGTAGCCACTTACCATCACGTGAACTGTGAGTTCGTTTGACATTTCAGAACCATAAAAAAGCGAAGCTGTCAAACGCGACAAAATTATTGTGTACTTTCTCACAAAGTTCATGCAATTTAAATATCGATTTCGAAATGTGTTACAGGTTCAAAGTCAGTATATAATTCTATTGTAACAATGTTTTTTTAAACAGCATTGAACTTTTTTAATTTAAATACAGTAAAGGACGTGATTGCTAAATTATAATGACCGTCGAATAATATTAACATAAAATTTTGATTAAATACATATTTATAACATACAAAACATTCCAAAGCATTTATAGTCTTTTGTCAATTTAAACGAGAAACAGTAGTTTTGTTATAGATTATAGTGACAAACGAGCACATAGTATCTATACTTGATGGTAAGTGGATGCTGTGGCCCATAGACATTCAATCATAATGCAGATGCGTTGTCACATCGGAGGAATACGATGAAATGCCTCGTTTCCAGTACAAAAGGGTTTCCGGTTCTCTACAGTTAACAGCTTTAAGCTGCTATTTTACACTGGTATTCTGTGAGACCGTGGTTCTTTCACGGCTCTATCACGTGTAAAAACTCCATTAATATGTGTCCAAAAATATATATGAATTTCGAAAGATGACGGTATAACAACCTCGTTGATGCCGGACGTTTAACCAGACCGGCGGCGGGAAACAGATTCAAAGGTGCGAAACGTCTGGTGCTGAGATCGCCAATCCGCCAACCTACTATGACAATGTTTTCTACAATGGTAGAAGTCTATCCAGCAATCGACCGTTACGTGCTGATGAAGAATCTATATATATATATAAGAGATTTCTACCTATGTACTGACTCGTCACGATATCTCTGGAACCATAAGCCCTAGAAACTTGAAATTTGGTAGGAATATTCCTTTCGCCGAGTAGAGGTCAGCTAAGAACGGATTTTACGTCACTGGATGGTTTAGATTCACCCGCTAGGTGGTGTTGTTATCGAGATCCAGAAATGATCCGTGCGAAGCCGGAGCGGATCGCTAGTAACAATATAAAGGAAAAAATTTAAATACTTTCGTGCTTGTATTAATAATTGTATTAAAAATTATACTGTAAATTAATGTTTAATAAATGTCCCGCTGGGTTTCTTGCTGGTTATTCCAGAGGGCAGAGGTTTTTTCTGAACCAGTGGAAAGCATAATTGACTCTCAATTAGTATTCTTGTAATCTGTATGATACATGATAGTAGCCTATTAATGCGATAGTAGATAGTAGTAGTTAAGGTTGCGGACTGCAAACTAGTAAAGTCGTATCGTTATTATTATTTTTTATAAACTGTAATGTTTATTAAAAAATATACCCATAAATAATCGAACCTTGTACTATTAGCTATCTTATATTATGCTATCTTAAACAATAGGGTAAACACTACTTTACAGTTATTTAATTTTTTTATTGAATAAGAATAGAATAAGGGTGATAAACGAGCACTCAGCCCATCTGATGGTAAGTGGATACTGTGGTTCATAGACATCTACATCGTCCCTCAGTTAAAACTTAAAAATGAAAAAAAAAAACACATGCGCTGTCACTCCCGAGGAGGAAGATGGAATGCCTCGTTTCCAATAAAATGGGTCTTCGGTTCTCTACACTCACCATACGAAACACAGAATTTTTTTTAAACTATGGGAAGAGAAAACGCCGTCGCTTAGCGAACTGATTGCGGTGATACGATTTTTCTACCGCTGCGCCTGATGATTTATTCACAGCTATTTTGCGTTTCAGTAACTTAGTACGTTTTTAATAAAAGTGAAGCATTAAAATTGCTGCTTGGCGACACAAGAGATGAACTTTTAGACAGAAAAGGAATGAACCACCAAGTAAATAAAAATATAAAGGAGTTTTTTTGTAGTATTTTGATAAAAAATAATATAATAATAAAAACGATATTTTTTTGTAAATTCTTTTGTTTTTCACACATGGTTGCTGCGGTTTAGCCTATAGTCTCCCATCGATTCTTAAAACGTTTGATGGTGTTAGCTGGCCGAAGGATTTACGGTGCCACAAATGTGTAACTTGTAAATATGGAATGTTTAAGAATAGTATTTCAGGTTCATCTAGAATATTTCAGAATGTTTATGAAAGTTACCACTACCTTCAATAATTACTCCACCCACCTCCCTTCCTTACGAATCTCTTAAAGTTTTTCCTAAAAAAAAAAGTATTACACACCATACTAGATCTTTTAAGATCATGTACATATATTTTGTGATTAATCTTAAATTATTATGACACAATACTTGCTTAACAAGAAGGCTTTTTAACTATGAGGGTAGAGTAGAGAGAAGTCATTGAGCAATGTGTAAAGACTAAAGGATAACATTACCATTTTTATATAAATATTAGATGTGTTCGCGATTTCATACGTGCACACATGTATCATCTACGCATCCTACTAATTAATACATGCAAATAAATCTTTCTTGTGTATTAGACTCAGACATTACTTATTGTTACGCACTGGAGCAGCTTTGCGGTCAAATGGCTCCATAAGTCCATAACCCTCTCATGTACCTACTCTCTGTACTACTCTGTACTCTACTCTGCATGTACCTACTGCCTATCAGTGGGGCGTATATAGGTTACAAGTTACAACCTATTAGCCTCTTTAATTTTTTAACATATATGCCAAAAATCGTCTTAAACAAATAAATCATAAACTTAGATTTATAACTAAAGGACGATTAAACCAATACAGATGAAATAGATATAGTTTCAGCTTCAACATAGATACAAAAATGACGCCGGGAAAAACAGAGGAACTTACATTCGTCAAAAAGATTATTGAACTCTATATTCTCTTATTATATATTTATATATTTTCTCTTATTCTCTATATTCTCCCTATATAGTTTCTTCTTTTAGTTCTTGCTAACACAAGGCAGAACTACGTAGAGCTGGCCGTGTGAACAGCTGATACTGAGATCTACAAAAGCTACTTACAGCGTCTCGTCCAGCGCTTTGTTGATTGTCACAGCGTAACATATGCCGACTGGAAATTGTACATTTTAAAATCGATTTATGATTATCGATTATACGATTTATAACAGCAATCATATTTCTTTTTTATTTATTTACATTTCGTTTAAATTTTTAGACTGGTCTTGAAAACTCGTGTTCCCCTTTTTTGAAAGAAACATATATGTATAACGTATCTGCTTTAAAATGATTAGATAATAAACTGGTTTATTTACTGTATACATTTCTTTTAACCAGTTTTAAAGACAGCTTAATTGTTCATGATCGCTCCAGTTAAATAGAGAAAGTAAGGTGTTATATTTGCAGCGGCTGTAGGTATATTTTAATTCTGTTTAAATAAGCGCCAAAGTTAATAAGACAGTTACATATTATATTGAAACCTTTGGAATCTTTATGAAGATTATTCCAAAATCTCAGACTGTATTTATCGATGATTTGTCATTTGGTACGCAAAACTTCAGTTATGGGTTTATTTCAGTATAAGTAAGGGTAACCTTAGATAACATCAATCGGTGCCGTGCCCCCCAATCTGATGTAAGCAAAATCTTTTGATTGTACAAGAAGATGTCGCAGAGAGTTGACGAAATACCTATTTAATAAAAATACCAGACCCACATCAGATCCGACAAATATACATAACTGCAGCGTGGCTGTAAGCTCATGGTCTCTCCACGCTAATAGAGTTGCCACAGAGTACGATCTGGAACCCAGATCATAATAACCTAGTATGATCTGAGGGCTTGAGCTATCTGTATCCATGTTCTCAATAAATGCAGCATCAGAAGTCACCTAACTGCGTTTAATGTTATAAAGTTGCCGCTCGAGAATTTTTTTCCGTTGGTTTTTTTCAATTGGTTGTCGATTCTTCGAGCTATTGCTGGCCATTGCCATTTCATCTTACTGATAGGTTGGGCTTTATCAGTTATTTATGATCTTTTACAGTTACACTCGATTAGGATTGTTTATAATCTGACAAATAATATCAAGATACTTAAAACATAAAAGCAACATAAATCCTAAACAATTTAATAGATAAGATGAAGTTGTGGATAGAACAACTTCATCTTATGTATTAAATTAAAGAAAAGTATAACGATACAATTAGAAGGAATGATTCAGCCGTATTAATTGGACCTTAAAACACTACCGTTACCGTTACAGCCTATTAAAGTCCACAACTGAACATAGGCCTCCCCATAGATTGCCTCATGAGGGGATATTTGCCATAATTGACACGCTTGGCAAGCGGGTTGATAAGCGCAGTTTTTTATTTTTAGTCTTTATTAGGAAGACGCTCGACATCCACGACATGATACGGGGTAGTATAGTACAGTATAGTGGATATTCTTCCACCGCCACTACACGCTAATAACACTAACTGCTATGTAAAATAATACAATGTGTTCATTATCAAGAGCAAACTGCCTGTATAAGGTTAGTATTTAATCTGCAAAATACACAATATAACTTCTGTAAAACGGGTTTATCGCGTAGCTGCAAAATCTTTAGGAAGACAATATAAGCCCTTATATAGAACGTATCGACGTAGTCCAATGTTTAAAGGATGAGGTCATATGTATGTTCGTATGTATGTATATTTTTTCTAGCGATTGGCCGGCTCAATATATTATAAACTAGTGATCCGCCCCGGCTTCGCACGGTTGATTTCTAGATGTCGACAACAACGCCACCTACCGGATCCAATTGTGAATCTAAACCATTCTCTAATCAACTTATTCTCACACACAAAATTTCATCAAAATCGGTCCAGCCGTTTAGGAGGAGTTCAGTCACATACACACGGACAGATGAATTATATACATGTATTATTATAAACCTTCCTCTTGAATCATCCTGTCTATAGATGAAAATCGCATCAAAATCCGTTGCGTAGTTAAAAAGATCTAAGCGTACAGACGGCGGAAAGCGACTTTGTTTTATACTATGTAAATAATTATATTAATAAAACTGTACTGCATTATTCCATTATCTAATTATTAAAAATAAGTTACAATCTATATACCTCTCTACTTAAATTGGCAACTAATGCCGGCGGAGATCGAACTAGGGTTGCTCGTTTACCATGAAATTTTAAGGCAAGCCCTTATTTCCCTTGCATGGCAGCAGATATAGTGCCACAATTTATTGATAAGCTTATACGATAATACCGGATGTAGACACAGGTGCAGCGTCAGAGATACGAGGACATATTACAACCAGACCTGAAATAAAAAAAGGCACTACTTTACTCACTTTTACTTTTTCAAATGATTATAAGCCTGTGACTACTACCTCACTTGATGGTAAGTGGTGACATAAACTAGTAGTTTTAAATCGCTTATTGACTGCTAACTGACTTAGCTTAACAATAGCTTAGTCACTCTTGCCTTGAACACTCCCACATTGTAATCGAATGGAAAGACAGATGCTGACAAATGATTCCACTTATTTGATGTACGCATTACGATCGACGAAGCAAACTGTTTTGTTTTGAATACAATAAAGGGGTGGACGGACACTGGCCGAAATTAGGGTGTGCAATTTCTGCTCAAACTGCTCGAAACATACCTGCATCTTCTATTAATACTCTAGACTAGATGGAATCTAAGATTTCCATCTACTCTTCTTTTACGTGTACGTGTACAGCTGCCAATAGAACCTCTCAATCTCACTCAAAATATCAGGTGTCCCGGAAACGATGCTGCCACATTCGGTCTTCAGCTTCGACAGTTGGCTCTTTCTGGCAGACAGATCTCTGGCAAAGACTTTGGAGCTCTGGTTCCGCTCGATCACTTCTTCAATACGAGCTGTATTAAAGTTGCGTAAGTCCCGCCGCATGCACTTGGAGATCTGTCTGTTCAGTTGCCTGTATGCTGTCAAATCTGCTGAAGACTGTAGCTTCATCTCCCGTTTAACACCCATGAGATTAAGAGTCTGATCGGAGAAGTTTTGTGTTCTTCTGCGACGGGTCTTGCAGAACTTAGCTCCGAACGCATGGACAGTTTCCATAAGCTTGTTATTCATATCGTCTACTTCATTGCAATCTTCTAGGCACTGAAAACGATTTTGTAACTCGAGCTGAAAGTTTTCGGGGTTTTGGATTAGAGCACGAGGGGACTGAGCGTTGACTTCATTAGACGTGACCTCTCCAAATTAGCGTTTAAGTTCAGTGTGCCTAAACGTTAAGTTGGAGAGGTAAACTAAACAGTCGTTGAACAAAAACACTAACTCTCACGCCTGTCACCAAGAGGAGTAGGCAGAGACTTTTTTTTATAGGATAGGGTAACATACGGGCACACAGTCTACCTGATCTTAAGTGGTTGCTGTGACCCATAGACATCTACATCTATCCTCGATTAAGAATCAAAATGCAGATTCGTTGTCACCCGTGAGGACTAAGATGGAATGCCTCTTTTCCAGTAAAAAGGGTCTCCGGTTCTCTACACTCACCATACGAAACACAGTAGTGTTAAGCTGCTATTTTACGCTGGTATTCTGTGAGAGCGTGGTCCTTCCCCGGTCGAGCCGACCCATTCGTGCTACAATTATACTACTAATATAGCTGCAGCATGGCTCTACCACGACTAGACATCTTTCTTGCTCCTTTCACTTTCTGGAGTACGGGTCGATTACGTCCGTGGGCTTACACCACCCTATACGTGTCCTCCGGGTGGTTGGTGCTAAACGAGCGACATAGTCGAAAGAATAAATAGCTCCTACTTATTACCGATAGTGTTAACGTGATGTATTAAATTAAAACATATACACCAGACAAAGCATATATTTGTCCGATAATAAGTTTCCAGTTTTGGCCTCACTTAGGCCGTGTGGGAGCAGCGTAAAATTCTGCCACCTCATTCGCACTATGGAAAGGATATGGTCTCGTTAATTACGTAATAATTATTGACTGGTAGTTGGTACTCGAAATTCGACCGTAATTCATGAAATGTTTATGTTTGTATATTAAGCCGCGTATCCACCGAAAATGTTGACAACATTTATGTTTCCAACTGTTTGCAACTCAACAAAAGTTACAAACTTTTGTTTCCGATGTTTCCGCACCGAATTGAAACATGTCGCCAACAATTTGAGAAACATTTTAGTTGACAACTTGCTGGTCTCCACCAAAGTTTTTTTGGCAACAATGTGTCTTCAAGTGACGATATTATGCAGGATTGCCGCAGTATTTATAATTTTATACAAAAAAAAAAACGGAAGCATATATATTGGGTACGAACAAGCCTCAAAGAAAGAAAAGCACATGGAGGGATTGAGCTATTAAATACTATGAGAAGAGATGACTTGTTAGCAGGCCGCATTGAAGATGGACAAATCAGAAACTTTCTTCGTATGACTGACTATGATTTTGAATGGCTGCTAAATCTTGTTGGACCAAAAATAAAAAAAATCTGATACTAATTATAGAAAAGCAATCAAACCTACGGAACGTTTCTTAATTACTTTAAAATATAAATATATATATAATATTTTTCCATGCATCCTTTTTTATCTTTATAATTTCCATTACACACATCCCATAATATAATATAACTCGTTCGTCCACGTGACAGACATGTTGCCAACAAATGTTACCAACAAGCGTCTCCACAGAGGGAACAAATGTTTGCAACAAGCGTATCCTTTGATGTTGCCACCGAAAATGTAAACACGGTGCTCGACATAGTTTACAAGTTTTGTTGCCAACACTAGGTAACTACAGAAACATTTGTCACCAACACGTGTTGACAACACAAAAGTTGGTTACTTTTCTTTGGTGGAGACGCGGCATAAAGCAAGCTGTATTTCACTTTCAACTGCACATTAATATATATATATAAAACACAGATATCTTGTATAAAAAATACAAAATAAACGCATTATTGCTTTGATATACATTCCACAGACTATTAAAAAAGGAACATTTGAAATCACACAAAATTAACTAATCACGCTAATTTGCCAGTAATGATTTGTTGGCAACATTTTAAAATTCTTCGGCGACAATCGCTACTCTGTGCGACTGTTTAACTACAGACTATTATGTTTGACATTGAATATTTTATTTAATATAATTCAGTGTATTTAGTATTATAGGTTATATAAATTTCAGCTTTCTTTCACTCCCGCTCCATATTAACTTATATTATGCCATATCTATTTTGGACGTGGTAGAGCCATGCTGCAGCTATATTACTGGTATAGTTAGCACGAATGGGTCGGCTCCACTGGGGAAGGACCACGCTCACACAGAATACTAGCGTAAAATAGCAGCTTAACGCTGCTGTGTTTCATATGGTGAGTGTAGAGAACCGGAGACCCTTTTTACTGGAAACGAGACATTCCATCTTAGTCTAGTGACAACGTTTTGATTCGTAATCGAGGATAGGTGAAGATGTCTATGGGCCACAGCAACCACTTACAATGAGGTGGACTGTGTACTCGTTTGTCACCTTATCCTATAAAAAAAAATCTCACACTTCTCCGTGCACGCAATAAGCTTAAAAAGGAGTACAGATAGATTAATCATCCTATAAATTTCGAAGGCAAACTATAGCTTTCCAAGTTGCCCAGTCATTTTTCTTTATTATTTTATGTTTTCTTTTCTAAGGCTTATTTCTTTATTTATTTTAATAAAAGTACATCTCGTCCTCGTTACTCTTATGTTTGTATGAGCATTGGGTCATCGTTTTATTTCGTTCAATAACTCCACTGCGTGGTTGACCCTCACACGGAACAACTATTTGTATGCCACACAATTTGTTCCGCACCCGGATGTTTACCCATGAACATTTTGTGTAAAACGCCTCTGAGTTAGATTCCTTCCAGAATTTTTAAATGAAAACAAGTGGTAAAATTAGGAATTTTGTTCAACCGACATTATATTATTAAGTATAACTCAAAAACTACTAGTCAGACCTTGATCAAATTTATATGGGACCACTTAAGAAGCACTAGTTTTGAAATAAAAAAAGAATCATCAAAATTGGTTCACTTAGAAAAAAGTTATGAGGTAATACACGTAAATGAAAACAGTCGAATTGAGTACCTCCTCCTTTTTGAAGTCGGTTAATGAAATAAGAACATTATCAATGTAGTCGAAGTCAATTAAATAGGCATTATTAAGGATAACTCAAAAACTGCTGGTGAGATCTTGATCAAATTTATATGGGACCACATGAAAAGCACCAGCTTTTAAATTAAAAAAATATCATCAAAATCGGTTCACCTAAAAAAAAGTTCTGAGGTAACAAACATAAAAAAACATATAGTCAAATTGAGAACCTCCTCCTATTTTGAAGTCGGTTGAAAAGGAAAAACTGCTTTTGATATAACTTTAACAATATATAAAATTATGTTTTTTACATGACCATTTATACCCAGTGGCGAAGCTAGGGCTCCAAACTAGGGCAAGCCCAAGATATGGTTTTGTTGTTTTTAGCAGTTTTATAAAAAATTGCCTTTTCTCTTTTTCGATTTTACATTTTCCTCGCCGATTAGCACTTTAACACACTTCAATTCATCACAAGGAACACTATTATCCTCCATTTTCACTAAAAATCTATAAAAAAGCATAAATTTTCAACTCGCAATATTTATTCCCTCAAGTAAACACACAGAGTAAACATTGAAATGTGAAGTGAAGTTGCAAACGTATCGCCCGCTCGCCCCCGCGCTTGACTAACTTCACACTAAAAGCCGGGCTTTATCGCTCCATACAAATTGCTATATAAACAATCGTAGTTATATTTCATTATAGAACATTTTGCCACAGGTTAGAAAGGGAGCGATCGTCTTCTCGAAAGCCCGGTAAAAGCCCACGCGTGCGAGAGAGACGACTAATTTTTATGACAGCAGTATCGCGCAGTTTTGCCGCGTGTTGGTGTTACATAATAAGGCTACGAGGTCATGACCTGTGTAGAACAGAGAAGCGCGCGGGAAATTTGAAATAGTTTGAAACAGTTTACAGAGTTATTTTATTAGTTGATATTATTGATTGAGCAGTTTGATAGGGAAAGCCCGGATTTTCGGCTTCTATGGAGGCTTCGCTACCGTTATACCTAGGAATAGCTAACAATATAGAATCAATGCTGTCAGAAACACGATAGTGTTAGTATATCTCCTGTACAAATCTTTATAATTATTTATCTTTAATTGGTATTATTTTTCTACCATGCACACGTTTCTTATCCCAATGAAATTGTTATTTGCAATTTAAAGTGCTGATTTACCACTTGCTGGCCGATGATGAAAAACATCAGGATGCCTGACCTGCATACCAGCAGGGCTAGCATGGGTAGAAGACAATTTTATCCCCGGGGAAAGGAGAAAATGTTTATCCCCTCGCATAGTTTTATCCACCCTTCGAGCATGGCATATTAAATTTTGCTAGTAGTTCGTGAGCTTAGCGCGTTCAAACATACAAACTCTTCAGCTGTATAATACTAATATTATAGATATAATAAATCTCTATTGTTATTGACCTTGCCCTTAACAGCTTGGACTCGTATTTGATTCAATGTTCATGATTTCAGTTTCCTTACGTCATTTTATGATCAGTAGCAGTTTTCTTTGTTTTTTTTTTAAATTAAATTTAAAGGAGTAACCACCACGATTAAAATTGCCCTTCTACTCTATATTGGAATCATTTTTACAAACCTAGATTACTCATGAACAAACAGACAGATGCAAAATATCGCATACCACAAAAATATATGCTCCATGCGGGAGTCAAACTCGTGGTGAGAAGCGCTGCAACCAAACACTTGCGATGTAAGCTAGTAATTTGCTTTATTGCTGCTGTAATAATTACAATTTTATGACAATGTTCACTACATCAGCTCATAAAAGTCCAATGCTGGACATAGGCCTCTCCCGTTTTAGTAGAATTTGCCTTTATTGTCACGCTTGACAGGCGGATTGGTACTTAGGCTGATGTATGTATGTAGGGTGGTATGATGTATGATGATGTATTTAGGCTGACGTGTGAAGGGGTAATAATCATAGAACACAAAAAAAATATTCTGTGCCTAACCTCTGTGTAGAACACGTAATTAATGGAACTAATTCTTGTTCATCATTAACATCCATTCTGAATCGCGGGTATTGCCTGTAACACTGTTTACAAACCGTTAACTAATATTGTCTCGGTTAAAACCTATAACGGCACCTATTATCTCATCAATCAAAACGTATGTTGCTACACGCTGAACGGGCGTTGGAAAGGCAAAAGCCCAATTACGTAACGGCTTGTGTAACTGGTAGGTGAAAGAAACCGTCCCACCAACGTTGCAGCGTTGCAGTCGCCGCGCACGCCAGTCAGCTCCGCGCGTGACTGCGAGCCTGGTGTCTAACGGGCGATTGCACTCACAAAGTATAACGGTATTTGTGCTATGTGCGGCTTAAATCGATCTAGATTGTGCTCTGTGCGTCCCTAGGGATAATTTAGGCTCCCCATTTTTAGTGGCCGTGTGTAAACAATTTGTTTACTCCATCGTTCTTTACAGCTGACGTGCGTGTTTCACGGCTCAGTAGATTAGAAAGCATGTCGTGGATCTTGTTTATTTACGTACTTCCCTTCTGTAGAGGCCTTGTTGTTTTTTAAAAGCAATTTTAATATGATAAATCGAGTCAAGAATTATAGTTACCTAATAATAGGTTACCATTTAATTTATTCTTTATTGCATGCATCCTCCAGATCAAAAAAGAATATAATAATTAAAAATTAAAAATTTTGTACAACCGACTTCAATATAAATTATTAAGAATAACTCAAACACTATTGGTCAGACCTTGATCAAATTTATATGAAGCATCAGCTTTCAAATAAAAAAAAGAATCATCGAAATCGGTTCACCCAGAAAAAAGTTATGAGGTAACACAAAAAAAAGAACATACAGTCAAATTGAGTACTGTTTTCTTTTTGAAGTCGGTAGAAAAACAACGACGAACATTCTCTTCAAGTTAATTTACACGGATTTGTATGATTGTGTCGTATATATAGCAATACCAAAAAGCAAATAGCATATTCTTAATAAAAATTAAGCTACCTATACATTGAATTAAACTACTTTTACGGATTATATCGCGTTTAATTAATAATATCCGTAAAAGTAGTTTAATTCAATGTGTAGTGTTCGCGTAAATATAAGAAATCATTAAGCTACCTATAAATAGTTATTCTGTAACTTCATTTTTTATAAATAATAATGAATAATGAATATTGCCTACATGTAATTAATACCCTCACAATTTTTATTGTTTTTGACTGTTTTAAAAAAATTGTATTGTATTTCTAATTGACCCTTACTTATTTAACTGACATTGAATTGTAATGAAGGACGGCTGTTTCTTTTATCTTCATGTGATCTTCGGATCTATAATTAAAAACATTCATTTATTCATTGACCCTAATAAGAATCTCGAGTGAACCTTACAACTTACTAGGAATTCTGCTTTGTTGTGGAAGCTTTTTAACATAAATTGCATTTTTACGCCAATTAAAGAATTCTTAACCACAAACACGTACATAATGTTTTTCTTCTTACTGTTTCGTGCGTTATACTTGTTACTGTTTCGTGCGGTAATCGAACCCTGTAGTCTGTAGTCGTCGTCGCGGCACTTCGTTGTGTTAACCAGCCATCAAAGTATATAGTATACAAGTGATAGTTATAAGTTAAAATTAACGTTTCAGTACCATGCACTTGATATCCCAAGAATATTTTTTTCATTCATTATATCATATCAAAAGTTCACTGCTGAACATAGGTCTCCATAGATTGTCATATAGAGGAATATTGGTCATAGTTGCCACGCTTGGCAGTTTTTATTAGAAAGATGCCGCTGCCCATCTCTTGTTTAATTTACCTTTGTCGCCTCTAACGACATTTTACGATGATATGGGGTAGTGGATTCTATTACGCCGCCACTACATGGCGCGATTACAAGGATGAGTTTTTTTTAAATAAAATCGTGTCAGTATAAATATAAAATGGTACGGCTCCTTAGCTGCCCAGGAGTCCATTTAAATTGGGAGTGTCACTGATGACTAGTGGTAGTAAGAGAAGCAATGTAACTGCAGGCTGTAAGGCTGTTCATTCAGTTATCGGAGACACTTATTACTAGTGTTGCCAGGTCCAGTGGATCAAATTTCGGGACGGAAGCTAAAAATAATCGGGAATTTGGTTTTGAAATCGGGGTATCTACAATGGTTACAAAAAAGCAGGTCTTTTTTGTTGCCCATTTGTTGAATTATACTAAAGTTTTTTTGACAAAATGCGCAATGTGCTTTATAATTATTATTAGAGAATGATCTAATTAACGAATAATTTTTCGTCGAAACATCGGAAAAACTACACATTTGTCTGTGTTTTTTCTTTTTCGGCGAAACAAAACTTGTTCAACGAGTTGTTTCGTTGCAGACTCAAAATTTTCCGAATCACTAATTTTAATTTAATTCTGAAAAAAGGAATAAATCTGAACTTCAAACTACAACAACAACGCATGCACTTCAAAAACGCTCAAAAACGGCATCATTCAATAAAAATGATAACCCTAAAAGCACAAATAAAATCCTTGCATCGCATGCATAATGTCACTTTATTTATAAAAAACAACACAAGGCTTTTACATTTTAAATATGGTAAAATTTATTACTAGTAAAAGAATGATATAGTAAATGATCGTTGAATTGACGACGTTGATGCATAGCGCGGCGGGGCGGGCGGGCATCAGGCGGCGAGGGAATAAAAAAGAGACAGCATAAATAATATCTGTATCTCGCCAACATAGTACGTGCCAAGTTTAAAACTTTTATGTTGACTATTTAGTCGGAGTTTGGTGAGAAAATATGAAAATGTCAAAGCAAAAATATTTTAATGGAATAACAGCTTACAGACTGATGTATTCATTTTTTCTGTCAAAATTATCGATCAAGTACAGACTAAGGAGGTTAATGAAATATCGGGATATTTGGCGTCCCGATCAAGGGTGAATCGGGACGTGCAACCAGACCCCTGAAAATCGGGACGTGTCGCGCAAATCGGGACACCTGGCAACACTACACAACAACTACTTATTACTGATAACTGGGTATACTATCTTAGACTCGAGACATGCTGACGCATCTGCATTTTAATGTTTATCGATGATAGATGTAGATGTCTATAGTTCGCAGCACTTGATTACTTATATATTTAAAAAAAAAAACATTCTTAAGGTATTAGGAACTTAGGGGACTTAACGGTTGAGCGCAAAGTGGCGTTCTGCGCTTCGTGCTTGAAAAACGCAGCCGACACTAGAAGTGAAAAGTTTGTAACAACTTTTATTGAAAAAAATACTGTCAATAAGTTATTAACATAATTAACTGTCACATAACTACAGCCCCATGTTGCACATATTATACCTTTCCAAGAATTTGCCAGCTGGAGTAAGTAACATGAAATATTTGCCCATACTCACCACGTTGGACAGGCGGATTGACGAGCGTAGGAGTTCTGGAGGACAGTGCGAAGTAGTAATCCACGAGCTGTTTCATGTCTGAGAAATAAGCAAAAGAAATATTTCGAACACATGTGAGGTTCGCCAACAAGCATTGGGGCAGCGCGGCGGACATTTGCTTGCCCTAAAACCCTCTCAGGAATAAGAGGAGGCCTGTGCCCAGCAGTGGGACGTATATAGGCTGTAACGTTAACTTTAAGGTCCGTACTCCATCATATTAAGAAATCATAATATAAACTGATGTCAATTTCAGAAGTGCTTAAAGTTGTGATTTCTTATATTTACGCGAACACTACACATTGAATAAAACTATTTTTACGGATTTTATCGCGTTTAATTTTACTAATTTTGATTCCCGACGTTTCGGGTGCTTTACAGCACCCATGGTCACGGGGGGGACTGAGGTGTTTGACGTCCCAATGTCATAGTTAGCCCGGCTACCTTCAGTTTTTTGAATATTAATTTTTGGTAGATCGGACCTCAGTCCCCCCTGTGACCATGGGTGCTGTAAAGCACCCGGAATGTCGGGAATCAAAATTAGTAAAATTAAACGCGATAAAATCCGTAAAAATAGTTTTATTCAAAGTGCTTAAAGTTGCTGTCTCTCTCTCTTTTCACTAAATGACAGTAAAAAGAGACAGATATAGATATAATTAGGTAATATTTAATTTAAGTAAGCAATAATGAACGATTGTAAGTTTGTAAATAAGGTTGTAATAGTTTTGTACATAGGTAATCTGTATTTGCAATCTTATTATATTTTGCGCGTAAAATATTTTTCCTACTAGGTACTTGTTATTCTTATATCAAACGTCGCAACAGTACTTTGTTGACCGCTCGTTATGTCAGTGGCGCGCATGTTTGCGGCTCTACAGGGCCGCGTGTTCGTATTCCGCACGGAAGAAGTGTTTATGTGAGCCACAAATAATTTTAAAATGATGTTAAAAGTAATTAAGAAAAATAAAAATGATGTCTTACCTCGTTTGTAGAGCCTCTCCCACCCTCCCTCAATTGCAGTTTCATAGTTAAGGTTAAGGGGGTTGGGAGCGGGAGGTGCTCTTGAAACTAATTAAGACTCATCATTTGTATTTTTCACACGGAACACACGGCGGTATGTGAGCCGCCCCCACAGTACAGGCAAATATTGCTCACGTATTGGTTACTTGCAATAAAAAAAAAAACATATTTCAATGTTCACTGAATCCGCACAGCACATTTTATTTAATTTTTACGTGTTTTTGCGAGGGCTATTCCTATTAATTTACACCTATTTGTTTAAGAAAAACCATCCGATATTAGTTTTTAATACCTAAGCCATAAGCACAACATAAAGCGAATATAATTTAGTTTGCGTTGTCCATACGTTGTTACATATCGACTTGTCGGTTACTTAGTGACCTCGTTATTGAAAACTGAATTCTGTTGCACCTAGTTTTGGCGTTGTTATTGCCTTTTTAAATCTTGTTCTTTTTGTCAGTACAGGATGTAAATTTATTTGATCAACGTTATGGCGAAACTCGTCATTATATTGCCAAATATTTGACATTATGACATACAAGTATGGCCTTTACATTACTGGCATAAACTCGATAAGTGGAAAAATAATTCAAAACAATAAGTAGGGCAAATAGTTGCAGAATGTTTTAAACCGATTCGCTGTCTCTTTTGTGTATAGGTGATTTTACGTTTATTGTTTCGTTTGTTTTGCTTAAAAACATCGATTTCTCCAAGTTGGATCGCTGACTCATTGTTCCTTTGCATGCGTATAGCAAATACAGTATTTCGCAGTCCGGTTGCATTTATTTGTTGCTTACACAGTCATAAAAAACCGCCTAATGCATGCAATTTTTATAAAAAAAAAAAAACACTGTTTTTTGTTAAATAATTAATTCAGTAATGCGTTACAGGCTATCACAGACCACTGCTAAATATACCTTAACCTAAGATTGCCTCATAGGGGCAATTTTAACGTGGTTCCCACGGTAATATCTCTACAATGCAAATAACTCTATTATTTCAACTACAACACATTTAATTACACAGTAGAGCCTCTCTGCAGCTGTTTTATGACTGAATCATGAATGAATCGGCTCGACCGGGGAACGACCCATTCAATTCATTCAACACAGAACCACGCTCTCTTCGAAAGAATCATCATCATCATCATCATTACAGCCCTTCACAAGTCCACTGCTGAACATAGGCCTCCCCCAAGGAATGCCACAAAGCACGGTCCTGAGCCACCCGCATCCATCGACTTCCTGCATGTCTTACCAGGTCGTCACTCCATCTAGTGGGGGGACGCCCTACACTTCGTCCGCCGGTACGAGGCCGCCACTCGAGAACCTTTTTTCCCCATCGGTTGTCGGTTCTTCGAGCTATATGGCCGGCCCATTGCCACTTCAGCTTACTAATCTGTTGGGCTATGTCGGTCACTCTGGTTCTACTGCGGATATCCTCATTTCTAAGTTTATCACGCAGTGAGACCCCGAGCATAGCCCTCTCCATAGCTCGCTGAGCGACCTTGAGCTTCCTCATCCGCATCCGCATGTCTATGCAGGAAGTCGATGGATGCAGGTGGCTCAGGACCGTGCTTTGTGGCATTCTTTGGGGGAGGCCTATGTTCAGCAGTGGACTTGTGAAGGGCTGTAATGATGATAATGATGACTCTATACTCATTAATTAATATTGTAATTGTAGGGTTCGGGTATACCAACTTTTTTCTCCAAGTGTCAACCTTAACCACGCGATGCACCCGGCTAACTGATGAACGTAGCTCATTGTCCCACGTTACAGAAAATCCATCCAAGACAGCTGAACTTAAATTTGACAGACCCCACTCTGCGTGCCGGAGCGAGACCTTTTTTCCGTGTAAGGAGTAATGTGGAAAAAGTATGGTAAACTACTCGGCTCTAATAGGCCACTATTTCAAAATCGAGTAGAGACTACAACTTAGTTTTATAATATAATAGCGAAGAAACTTAAATCATTCCATCTTAGTCCTCCCGGGTGACAATGCATCTGCATTTTGATTCTTTATTGAGGATAGATGTAGATGTCTATGGGTCACAGCAACCACTTACCATCAGGTGGACTGTGTGCTCGTTTGTCACCCTATCATATTAAAAAAAAAAATCTCGAAAAGTTTTAATTATTCCTCCTCACACATACACTCACACACACACACTCCTTAGCAGTACATAAAGGCGTATTATCTTCCCATGATCACAAACTACTGACTAATCGCAGGGTATACAAACTCTCCATACCATCTGTCAATACTAAATTTGCACAACGTTTTGGCGACTTTATCAAAAGACAAATTTATAATAAGGTCGTAAAACATTGTAATATTAGTAATAAAAACTACATATCTGCGAAATTAATTATATTGAAATGGTTGGTCACCCTATCATATGAGGAAACATAAGAATTGTTAAAAACTGGCTTTTGCTAATTGATGGTATTTGTAATATTATTAGGTAAATTTTGTTATTGTTTTAATTTTTATTTTCTTTTTTAAATGCACATAGTTAATACATTTCAGTTTTATATAACTTGGCCTTGTTGTTATAGTTTTTTTTCTTTTTATGTTCAAAGATTTAAAGCAATAAGCAGTTCTGTTTTGTGTATATGTTAATACAATCTGTTTGATAAGGTGTATAAAATAATCCTTAATGAACTTAGGTCTTAGGTTTCCTCGATACAGGCTTGCCTAGTGAGGAAACCAACAGATATTACCTATTGTATTTTTTTTCTGATAATTAAACATTTTTCATTTTTTTTTCATTCGTCTTTCTGTAGGGAATTACTAATTAGTATACTCAATACATAGAGACGGGTTTCATGCTGGTCCAACGCTTGCTGCTTACAATGCGCAGGTTCGGCCTCTTAACTGTTCTCATCTCGGGGCACCATGTCACTCACTGGGTTTTGATATGAAACAGTTGAACTTTTTCGACAACCTATGACGTCTTATACATTTTTCATGTCATCATAAATCGCCGAACGAATAGTTTTCTTATACAGACGGATTTCAAATTATGACAATACAGTGAATCGTAATAGAAAAATAATATTTCTTGTATAGGGAAACTGGGTCAAAGTCAATGTCGGTTACTTCTACTCGTATATTTACGGCTACTTCTAGTGATGCACTTTCATACTATTTATTCTCTTTTCAGTTAAAATTGGTGCTGGTAACTCGCGTTGCTCGCGTACTGTGCTATCACGGCTTGCAAAATAATATATAGTACTTATTCTAAATTAAAGACGTTTAAAATTAATTGGCTAAGATCCGCGTAATAAAATAAAATGTATTACCCTAGTTTCAAGTACACCTCCCGCCTTCCCTCAATTGCGTGCACTATCCACGTCACCACTTATCCTAATACCAATACACTAGGAAAGACACCACCGTCGATAATACGACACGTGTTTCGCCTCTAAACGAGGCATCCTCTAGTAAAGTAGACTCTGCGGTGGCTGACCGCTAATTGAAGAGATGGTGTTGGGAGTAGTTGTGCTGGGATTAGTAGTGACATATGGACGTATATAGGTAACTCAATTTTAGTTTAGATAATCGATTTTGTGAAATTTTATTAAAAGAATTTAATATTGGAAGTGGTATGTATTTATTTTACATAATACAATTATTTGCCTTATCGTTTCACGACGGTTTGCTACGAATAAGATTGTACAATTTGCCGCCGTAAGAGTAATCTGCGTTAAAGAAGTTCACAGAATTCCCATTGTGCCCCGGACGTATAAACAGGCGAGTATGTCACTCGGTAAGCTCCTTCTCGCTTGCTTACTCGAACATTTTATAGGTTCTTTATAATATTATCTATGTTAGATACACATACAGGGTTATTTTGCAATAACTGACCAAATTTGCAGAGAAGGTTCAGAATAAGTAATATAGGCAAATGGTGAAGAAAAATTAATTAAAAAAAATCTCAAACATTCTGTCCTTTTAAATTCAAAAGGCGTGGTAATGCATTGTTTTAACTGATTTTACTGCGCACGCACACATTCGTAAGGGTCGATCGGTAGGTAAAAACGTTGTTGCACATAAATCACATTCAATTTGTGCAATTTGGGATAATTTCAAATAAAAGTAGAAGCCTTATTTACTCGTATTTTCGAAAACTGCAATAACTGTATATCATTATTTATATATTTGAACTTAAGTTTAAAATTTGGCTACTCTTTGAAAAATAACCCTGTATATTATGAAGGTTTAGTTGATTTTCTGTTTTATAGAAACGTAAATGTAAGCGGTCGTCCATTGCGTCACATTAGGAATTTTTCAAATCAATGCGAATCCATCTCTTTATGAACTTTATAATGGATTATTAGTATTCTTCTCAGCTTTAGAACACACCTTAAATAGCTCCATTTAGGTTTATATTTATCTAAAAAGTCACGTGTTATACCGATTTATTTTTTTATTTTTGAGATCGAAAAATTATCTGTATAAATAACACGCACAAGCACAAGCCGTTGTATAAAATATGAAAATAAAATGAATTTTCGTTTTAAGGCAATTCAAATTTACGATTTTCATTAAAAATAACCTTGGATTTTATAGTGTTGTGTGATAGGTGCTATAAATAGAACCTTAGTGTAGTGTACATAACAATAAACAGTGTAATGTGTTGAGTCAATATGTCAGTTGCCATGTGGGATCTCGTGCCGGTAAGGTGCCGATGGATCGAGACGCTAAGGCACTGCGGGAAAACGCTTCTGCGCCGCCAACGGAGGCTACTTAGACGTATCAAAAAGGTAAACGCAAATCCTTGCATTGTTAATATACGAATATCTTTATTTAACAATTAATCGACAACCAATCCAATCAACCTCTACGATTTTATATAAAGATTGTGTAAAAAGGGTTATTATCATATTAAGAAATTTATGATAAATAGAAATTAGGTGATCGCTGCCAAGCTATTTCTATTTTTTTTGTGTATTAAATTGTGTAACATAATATACGATTGTAAACCAAGGGTCGGAAACCGGTAAAATTTTCAAACCGGTTTGGCTTGCAAGTACATGTGAACGAAATATTAAGGTTTCGTTCCAACGTAACCTTAATTTAACCGGTATTTTCAAATAAAGTTCCCATTGTGGTTAGTGTTCATTAACCGTTATTGAACACTATTTTTTCGTTCTTTAGATTTAAGGCAAGGCGGGGATAGGGGAATCCACCGAGCCGCGCGCCGCCGCGCCACACACGCCAGTGGCAGCGGCAGATAGCTACAAAAATCACGTCGCACAGACAATTATATTACTTTTCTTAGTGCGATATCAAGCACCGCGGATCGTGATTCAAAAAACCGGTTTATTTTGTTTACAGAACAAAATGAATTCCGGTTTTGTTCTGAACATAACGTTGACACAAAACCGTTATTAACCTTTATTAACCGTTATTTTTCAAACCGGTTCCGGGCCTTGTTGTAAACTGTTCTGTTTTTCAAAAAAAAATGTCTCGTTGGGTTCCTTGCTGGTTCTTTCTAGGACACAGGGGTATTTTCCGAACCAATGGTAAATTCAACATAAGAATGTCTTTCAAAAAGTCTTATTTATAATCTATATTTAATAAAAAAAGTTTCATTTTCCGTAAGACCTGCATTGCGATTGTGTAACCCAGTGTGTTGGGAATCGTTTGCCGGTGGGAATTACTCCGCAGTAACTGTAACGCAGTGTAACTACGTTATTCATTACGATAGTTTTATATACGGTAAAGTAATGTTACATCTATATTATATGTAGTAGCATGAATGGGTCGGCTCGACCGGGAAGAGACCACGCTCTCACAGAATACCAACGTAAAACAGCAGCTTAATACTGCTGTGTTTCGTATAGTGTAGAGAATCGGAGACCATTCCATCTTAGTCCTCACGGGTGACAACGCATCTGCATTTTGAGTCTTTATTGAGGATAGATGTAGATGTCTATGGGTCACAGCAACCACTTACCATCAGGTGGACTGTGTGCTCGTTTGTCACCCTATACAAAAAAAAAAAAAAAAGACCCTTTTTACAGGAAACGAGATATTCCATCTTAGTCCTTAGAGGTGACTACGATCTCTATGGGCATCCACTTACCATCAGGTGGAGTGTGTGCACGTTTGTCAACATTATTCTATAAAATTAAATAAAAATCTAAAATAAATTAATAAAAAAAACATCAGTTTTTCGATATTGGAACATTTACAATTTACAACATAACTAAACGTCAAAGTAAAGCCAATACGAGTCTCACCAATACAAGTGGCACTGCTGAGCTCATTATGAGCTCTTTATATCTCACTTTGTGTTCATCGGCGATTCTTCTCTGCACAGTTTTATATATTTGCACCTTTGGTTTATTTAACGTTATTTTAGCCGTGGTAGCTCAGATGGTTAGCGCTCGCTGTAAGTTTCACAGTACGCGAGCAACCCGGGTTCGATCCCCGCCGGCACCAATGAAATTGTTGATTGCAATTTTTTTGATTGCAAAAAAAAGTGCTGATTTACCACGTGCTCGGCGGTGAAGGAAAACATCGTAAGGAAACCTGCATGTCTGAGAAATCAAAAAAAAAATATTTCGAAGACATGTGAAGTTCGCCAACACGTATTGGGGCAGCGCGGCGGACATTTCCTTGCCCTAAAACCCTCTCAGAAATGAGAGAGGAGGCCTGTGCCCAGCAGTGGGACGTATATAGGCTGTAACTTTTAACGTTAACTAGAGCTTGACATAAGCCCAAACTGATTAATTATTTTTATTAATTTTATACTCTCTTAGTGTTTTTTAAGTTATTGGTTGCTACGTACAAATCCACCCGTCCGAATATACTAACCCATAACATCCCGTGGGTGTCATAAGAGGCAACGGAGGAAAGTGAAACAGATGATAGGCAGCATCTTCCTGATAAAAACTTAAAATAATGAAAAACTGTGGTTGTCAACCCGCCATCCAAGCGTGGCAACTATGGTAAAACACCATAAAGTTATAATGTTCTTGGCTTCGTTGGACCCATTGATGAAAACATATTAAAGCAAAAATTAAAATAATTTTGGTCTCTAATGAAGAAGAACATTTTTTATCACCAGCCTATCTGGAAATTTATTTGGAAGATATATAAATCAACCAACACGCTGCAACAGCCGTGCAAACTCTTCCCTTCTTCCCGCTCCATGATACGTTCCATTTCACCTTTAAAATTCACTAAGATATAATTATATGATATAATTTAGTTACAATATTTACTTTTATAAATATCTAAACTCGAATCATCTCGACTAAACTTACCTCTTGAATAAAATCTTTTGCATAATATATCTTGCATAACATAATACCCAAGGCGAATAACCGAGCTTAAACGATCAATTCTGCAATGATAGTAATACTAGACGTGAAATTGTTTTCACGGCGTGTGCGTATAATTAAATTAAAAACGGTGGAAGTTTTATATAATTGTTTATTTTGCTATGTATTAGGAAAATGTAGGTTATTTAAATAATAATTTGTTAATGTTCAATATTCATGGGTTACAATAATAATATTCATGGGTTTTATACGTGGTAAAGTCACGCTGCAGCTATATTGCTGTTGTAGCACGAATGGGTCGGCTCGACGGGAGTAGGAGCACGCTCTCACAGAATAAAATTGTAGCTTAATGCTGCAGTGTTTCGTATGGTGAGTGTAGAGAACCGGAGACCCTTTTTACTGGAAACGAGGCATTCCATCTCAGTCCTCACGGGTGACAACGCATCTGAATTTTGATCCTTAATTGAGGATAAATGTAGATGTCTATGGACCACAGCATCCACTTACCATCAGGTGGACTGTGTGCTCGTTTGTAATTGTTTGCAATACCCAAAACTTGACAGATAAAACCCAATAACTGATTCTGGCCCGACCCAGTTCGAACCCGGGACCTCATGATCAGCAATCACGTTTACGACCACAAGACCAACGAGGCAGCCAATATCATATAACCATCTCTGACATTCATCTGAAAATATATTGGCAAGTGCAAACTTTGTTATTATTGAGAACAAGACCGCAGTAAATACAAACTGAAATCGTATGTTACTAAACATGGACTTATATAATTTTCTTCAATTTAGATTTTCATTCGTTACAAACATAATGTCGTTTGGAAAACACACACAACTGATCCACGAAATGATATCTAGATAATATTAACATCTGCATTTTATTTCTCAATTGAGGATAGATGTTAGTATCTATGAGCGACAGGATCCACTTATCCGTAGGTGAACTGGAGCTGGACTGTGTGCTCGTTTATCACAATTGACAAAACCGAATAAAAATTTTGTGTCGATGGAATTTATATTTTAAAAATTACTAACGCTATTATTAGGAAAGAACTGATCTAGGACTAATCCCGTCACCACTTTTTAGCAGAACTATCTGTACTAAACTTGCTATAATCTATAGTACATATAATAAACGTGTAAATTGCATTTAATAATTTTGTGACTAAAATAATTGAGATTGACTAAAAATAAATAACTAAGTAAATACATTTCTATAATTTTTAGAATTGTCTTGTCTGTCTGTCTGTTTGTTTATGAACGTATCACGTCTAAAGTACTAATCTGTAATAAACTTGCTATAAAGTATACTATTATACTTATTAACGCCTCGTCTGATATGACTATGTAGTTTATGCACTTTTCGCATCAACAAACACGCGTTCAAAGATTTGGTTAAAATTAACCAAAAATAAAATTTTATTTGTGACGGCCACCCGTGGGTCCATGGCAACACTGGCCGGCGTGCGACCAATCATTATGACATTTCGTGTCAAACAATCCGCGTCGTATCTGTAAAGAAATTACTGAAAAGGTGGGAAGGCATAAAATTAAGCGCGTTAAGTTAAAATGGAGAATAAGAAAGAAAACTAAAAAGGAAGCTTATGGATCTCTTATTTTCTTCATCAGAAGGTATGTTTACTCGGAGATTTTAAGCGTGTTGTGCTTGGGCGTCGCCATTTTAAAATGTTAAAATGCGTCCTTCGTTTTATCACAACAAATAATATCTCAAGGATGAAAATATTGGCCTTAGCGATAGGACGAGCGCCTATACTTGGTCAAAAAACTGTTTTCTTACTATAAGCAGTTTATTTCATATTATGTTAATCATACGGTACTACGAGCGAGTACATGTGATTTCATTATTGTATATTAAATGTATCTAACGGTACTACGAACGAGTACATGTGATACTTATTTCATACCTTCTAACAAAAGTCACGAAATATTGCTATAAAGTTTCATTTAACGTTATTTTAGCCGTGGTAGCTCAGATGGTTAGCGCTCGCTGTAAGTTTCACAGTACGCGAGCAACCCGGTTCGATCCCGCCGGCACCAATGAAATTGTTGATTGCAATTTTTGATTGCAAAAAAGTGCTGATTTACCACGTGCTCGGCGGTGAAGGAAAAATAAGAAACCTGCATGTCTGAAATCAAAAAAAAAATATTTCGAAGACATGTGAAGTTCGCCAACACGTATTGGGGCAGCGCGGCGGACATTTCCTTGCCCTAAAACCCTCTCAGAAATGAGAGAGGAGGCCTGTGCCCAGCAGTGGGACGTATATAGGCTGTAACTTTTAACGTTAACTAGAGCTTGACATAAGCCCAAACTGATTAATTATTTTTATTAATTTTATACTCTCTTAGTGTTTTTTAAGTTATTGGTTGCTACGTACAAATCCACCCGTCCGAATATACTAACCCATAACATCCCGTGGGTGTCATAAGAGGCAACGGAGGAAAGTGAAACAGATGATAGGCAGCATCTTCCTGATAAAAACTTAAAATAATGAAAAACTGTGGTTGTCAACCCGCCATCCAAGCGTGGCAACTATGGTAAAACACCATAAAGTTATAATGTTCTTGGCTTCGTTGGACCCATTGATGAAAACATATTAAAGCAAAAATTAAAATAATTTTGGTCTCTAATGAAGAAGAACATTTTTTATCACCAGCCTATCTGGAAATTTATTTGGAAGATATATAAATCAACCAACACGCTGCAACAGCCGTGCAAACTCTTCCCTTCTTCCCGCTCCATGATACGTTCCATTTCACCTTTAAAATTCACTAAGATATAATTATATGATATAATTTAGTTACAATATTTACTTTTATAAATATCTAAACTCGAATCATCTCGACTAAACTTACCTCTTGAATAAAATCTTTTGCATAATATATCTTGCATAACATAATACCCAAGGCGAATAACCGAGCTTAAACGATCAATTCTGCAATGATAGTAATACTAGACGTGAAATTGTTTTCACGGCGTGTGCGTATAATTAAATTAAAAAACGGTGGAAGTTTTATATAATTGTTTATTTTGCTATGTATTAGGAAAATGTAGGTTATTTAAATAATAATTTGTTAATGTTCAATATTCATGGGTTACAATAATAATATTCATGGGTTTTATACGTGGTAAAGTCACGCTGCAGCTATATTGCTGTTGTAGCACGAATGGGTCGGCTCGACGGGAGTAGGACACGCTCACAGAATAAAATTGTAGCTTAATGCTGCAGTGTTTCGTATGGTGAGTGTAGAGAACCGGAGACCCTTTTACTGGAAACAGGCATTCCATCTCAGTCCTCACGGGTGACAACGCATCTGAATTTTGATCCTTAATTGAGGATAAATGTAGATGTCTATGGACCACAGCATCCACTTACCATCAGGTGGACTGTGTGCTCGTTTGTAATTGTTTGCAATACCAAAACTTGACAGATAAAACCCAATAACTGATTCTGGCCCGACCCAGTTCGAACCCGGGACCTCATGATCAGCAATCACGTTTACGACCACAAGACCAACGAGGCAGCCAATATCATATAACCATCTCTGACATTCATCTGAAAATATATTGGCAAGTGCAAACTTTGTTATTATTGAGAACAAGACCGCAGTAAATACAAACTGAAATCGTATGTTACTAAACATGGACTTATATAATTTTCTTCAATTTAGATTTTCATTCGTTACAAACATAATGTCGTTTGGAAAACACACACAACTGATCCACGAAATGATATCTAGATAATATTAACATCTGCATTTTATTTCTCAATTGAGGATAGATGTTAGTATCTATGAGCGACAGGATCCACTTATCCGTAGGTGAACTGGAGCTGGACTGTGTGCTCGTTTATCACAATTGACAAAACCGAATAAAAATTTTGTGTCGATGGAATTTATATTTTAAAAATTACTAACGCTATTATTAGGAAAGAACTTTTTAGCAGAACTATCTGTACTAAACTTGCTATAATCTATAGTACATATAATAAACGTGTAAATTGCATTTAATAATTTTGTGACTAAAATAATTGAGATTGACTAAAAATAAATAACTAAGTAAATACATTTCTATAATTTTTAGAATTGTCTTGTCTGTCTGTCTGTTTGTTTATGAACGTATCACGTCTAAAGTACTAATCTGTAATAAACTTGCTATAAAGTATACTATTAAAACACAATATTTGAAACTTTTGAAAACAAAATCGGGGAAATATCTCTCCTTTTTTTTTTAATTCTGCCACGTGTCTGAAAGTGTTGATTCATCTATTAAAACCTACGACCTTCGTTAGTAGTTATTTGTAAACCGATATATCTGTTCAACGGTCGGCATTGAACCTGTGACCCAGTTGCGAGAGATGTTGCCAGTCATCGCTCCCGGGCCACCCGGGCCCTGCATACAATACCGATTGTGAAACGTCTTACAAGTTTACACTGGATTACTCATTGCTATTTATTCCAATATGAAGCGAGTGATAGGAATCAGTGTTGGTTTTCACTCAGCACGAAGGCAAAGACTGATTGAAGTTTTGGTTAGTTTATTTTTATGTTTTCGTTTAACGCAGTGGCCTTTTATATTTTTCATTCAGTAATTAATTAATGTGCGTGTTTTGATTTTAGCGATAGATGTACTTATTTTTATTGTTTTTGATTAATTTAATAAGATTATTTTTTAATAAATTATATACCCTTTAGTACACAAACAGAAATTTCCACTTCTGTCGTACTCGGTAAACTAAAAATGACATAAATTTTCTTTTAACGAAATGTTTTTACTGGATTGAACATTAAAAATTTAATTAAAATATTTACACACATACGAGTATCTTCTGCTTCTGAAGTCTAATGTGGAAATTATTTTTTTTTGTTTTGGTTTTTGAAGTCGATTTTACATTTTATTAAAAGTTTAAGTTTATACTCTTTTCGAGTGGACTCAAAAATATCTCAAATCTGGAGTAATAACAAAAACGTTGTGTGTACTGTGTATATAGATACATTAAAAACTCGGATAGAGAATTGTGGAAAAAGCTGGAAGAGAACTATACTCGTAGAGAGGTCCTTAACAACAATGAGGCTTGACAACAATTATTTTATATATGTGTCGAGAAGTAGTAAGTTCTTATTGATTGTGATGATAATTTTATTTTAATATTTTTGCTTTTATGATTTTATGTTTCTATCTGTTATAATTTAGGGAAATAAATGGCTTTATAATAATAATAATACCTACAACAGCGTATTTGAATCGGTGTAACATTTTCTTCCAATAAATTTTCGTTTTCTCAAGTTCAGAGTAACTGCGGGGTTAGCCAAATTGTCATTCTACAACCTCGTACCGGTAGGCGAAGTGTGTCACTCCATCTAGTGCCGCTGCCGCCCCCCCCGCGCCCACACTAGATGGAGTGACGACCTGATAACACATGCAGGAAGGACGGATGCAGGTGGCTCAGGACCGTGCTTTGTGGCATTCCTTAGGGGAGGCCTATGTTCAAGAGTGGACTTGTGAATGTGATGACGATGATAATTAGCGTTAACGATTGTAGAAAGTCATCTTGATCCTGCTGGTGATCACAGCTTAAGAAAACGTTAGTACAAAACACAATCGAATCCAATTTTTTTTAAAATATAGAATAAGGGTGACAAACGAGCACTCAGTCCACCTAATGGTAAGTGGTTGCTGTGGCCCATAGACATCTACATCTATCTTCGATTACGAATCAAAATGCAGATGCGTTGTCACCCGTGAGGACTAAGATGGAATGCCTCGTTTCCAGTAAAAAGGGTCTCCGGTTCTCTACACTCACCATACGAAACACAGCGTTAATCTGCTATTTTACGCTGGTATTCTGTGAGAGCGTGGTCCTTCCCCGGTCGAGCCGACCCATTTGTGCTACAACTATACTACTAATATAGCTGCAGCATGGCTCTACCACGTAAAATAATGTTTGATAGAAATATATATAAAATATTGTTGTGATAGAATTCGAGCTTGATAATGCATTCGAGCGTTCCTCCGGTTTTATTGCAAGAGCGTTACATCGGTTAGAACGGGTGAGCTTCTCCTGTGTTAGTGCCTACATCTGCAGCACTATAATATTTTCCGCACAGTTGATAGTTTCGTCCAGGAGGACATTGTCATACTTGCGAGATTTTTCTTTTAACCGTTATTCGAAATACTATTCTATAATACATTTCGGTGAAAGCCCTCAACCTTTTAATCTTCGCCGATCTTTCCGGAACGTGATGATACGTTGAAGAAAACCCAAGTGTCACTGTGTCAGCATTCTTAAATTTTACCTTGTAATTACACGTAATTGTGTTTTAACGATTATTATCATCGTAAGAGACCAACGCATACGTGACTAATTGTGTAATTAGCGACACATTCACTACTACAAAAGAACTCGCGGAAATTTCGGTTTTAAATCGAAACGGTGAAATGCCGGCTCAGTATTTTTCTTCTTTATGAATTTCATGCATTTGCTTTGATTACTTTCATTATATGCCCTTAAAATATACAATATACATAAATGGCTCCGTGGCGTGGTGGTCCGACGGCTCCGTGGTGCAGTGGCTTAGCAATTGAGTTGCGGCGCTAAGGGTCATGAGTTCGATCCTGCACGGAACAAGTATTTGTATGACCTACAAGTAATTGTTCCGGGTCTGGATGTTTGTCCTTGTGCAATTTATGTTTGTAAACTGCCGCCACGATACAGGAGAAAATCCTAGTGTGGAAGTTATTAACCCTCTATTGCATGAATTATTAAATTAAAAAGAAAAAATATTTTTATGTTTCAATGTGTTTTAATAGGGTTTGTAAGACAAAATATAAAGTGAAAAAAAAATAAGTATCTTATTTTAGAAAACAGAAGCCAAAATTGGCTTCCCATGCAATAACGTCTGTGTATGAGACTGCCATTTTGGCTTCCTATGCACAACAAATACCAAAACTTACACAAGGTGAAATTCTCAAACAGTTTCTTTTCTCATTCAAGCAAAGAAAACGTCACATTTCTCACATTTTATATGAGAACGCAAAGAACAATCATTCTGACATAATTGACGATTTTATTTTAATAAATATTTATCAGTTTAATGTCCTACCTTTTGGTTTATCCACAGCACCTATATGTTTTTAACAAAATAATGAGACAAATTGTTTCCTACCTTAGGTCAAAAGGATAACCTTGGTAAATTATCTTGATGATTTTCTTTTATATACCAACTGCCAACAAATGTAGAAGAATGTAAATACTGCCTTTCGATTTCTCAAATCATTAGGATTCATTATAAATTATGAAAAGTCAATTAAATCCTTAAAAGTAGTAAATTCTTAGGTTTCATATTAAATAGTGATAATTTTACAATAAGTATTCCACTAGATAAAAGAAATAAAATTAACTCTAAACTACACTCTATTATACAAAAAGAATATGTACCATCAGGAGTTTGCATCTCTCTTGGGTTCCTTAACATCAATTTGTCCCTCTGCCATATGGATGGATGTATACCAAATTTTGGAAGAAAATAAGTATATAGCTTTAAAAATCAGGGGATTATGAATCAAAATAAAGATCAATCAAGACATTATAGAAGACCTATTGTGGTGGAAAAAAGTAATCTTCTCATGTTCAGCCCCAATTAAGCAAGAAAAATATAAATTGGAAATATTTTCTGATGCATCTAATACTGGGTGGGGAGTAGTATGTGGCCAGAAAAAATTACATGGAAACTGGTCAAAAAGAAAGAAAATATCATATAAATTTCTTAGAACTTTTGCAATTTATTTTGCATTAAAATGCTTTGCAAATAATGAGAAGGACTGTAATATAATTCGCTCGGATAATACAACAGCAATTTCATATGTAAACAGAATGGGTGGAATACAATTCCCACATAAATTCTTTATCTAGAAAAATATGGCAGTTTTGTGAAAAGAAACTACATATTTTTTGCTTCCATACCTTCAAAAGAAATATAGAAGCTGATGCACAATCTAGGTTAATTAATATAGAAACTGAATAGGAACTAGCCTCATATGCTTATGAAAAAATTATTATAAAATTAGAATACCTGAAATTGACCTTTTGCTTCTCATGCGAATAAAAAAATGGTAAGTTTATTTCATGGAAAATTGACCAGATTGTTTTCAGTAGATGCTTTTACCATAGAGTGGACAGGACTAAAATTTTATGCCTTCCCACCTTTTCAGTAATTTTGCGTTGCTAAAAAGGTTCAAGAAGATCGTGCTGAGGGTATTGTGGTAGTACGAAATGGCCAGGACAAGCATGGTACCCCCTCTTTATGAGTCTGTTGAGCTCAAAGCCTATTTATTTAAACCAACCCAAATTACTTTCATCCATTTTCAGGTCTTGTCACCCGCTACAGAGCCTTTCACTAATTGCAGGGATGTTGTCAGCAAGATCTACCTAAAAAGGATACTCCTTGGAATGTGTAATATTATCATAAATTCTCTGTCAAAAACACTCTACAGCAATATAGTTCTTGTTATCAACATTGGTGGAATTTCTGTCAAACAATAAATCTGACCCATTGTCTGAATCAGTTTCCCTATTATTAAAATTTTAACTGAAAATTTAAATAGTTAGCATGGCACCTTAAATAGTATAAGATCAGCTTTGTCACTACTTTTGGATAGTGAATTAAGTGCAAATAGAGATATTAATAGATTTTTTAGAGTATCTTTAAATTAAGACCTAACAACCTAAATATAAGAAACTTGGGATCCAAGTCTAGTACTTGATTATGTAAGCAATTTATACCCAAATTCAAATTAGATCTAAGTATTTTGTCCAAAAATTACTAATATTATTAGCTTTAACAACAGCACAAAGATTACAAACTTTTCTGTGATAACAATAGATAACATAACTATTACTAATACTTGCATAAAATCAAAGTTCCCAATTAATTAAAACTTCCAAAATAAATGGTCTTCAACCTTTATTGACCTTAAAGTTTTAATGAGAATATAATTATTTATATGCAAAAACATTATGTGATTATTTAGAGGCCACAAGACCACTACGGATGAACACAAATAATCTTTTATCACCATTAAAAACCACATACTCCTGCTTCAACCCACACTCAGCAGGTGGATAAAGATGTTTTATTTGAGGCTGGAATTGATGTATCAATATACTCTGTACACGACATGCCTCTACATCAGCAGCACACCGAAAAGGCCTTAATAAATTTGATTAAATCAACAGCTGGGTGGTCCCACAGGTCAAAAATTTTGCCATATTTTATAACTTACCTTTGAAAATAATGAAAACTTTGGTGAATTCATCCTTCGCAATCAATGAGTCAATTAATTATAATTGTAACTGTGAATTTTCATAAATAAACACTATTTGAAAACATTTCCATTATTTCGCAAGACCTTTCAACATCTACATAGTCATATCAGACGAGGCGTTAATAAAGTATAATAGTATGATCAAAGTAACTTGCCTGTAAGTGAACTTGATCACTATTATACCAGTTAACGCCTCGTCTGAACCCTCCCATTTCTTAAATTTCCCACCCTGCTCCATAATGAAAATGGCTGGAGTTCTTTAAACTTAATGATTGGTCGCACGCCGGCCAGTGTTGCCATGGACCCACGGGTGGCCGTCACAAATAAAATTTTATTTTGGTTAATTTAACAAATCTTTGAACGCGTGTTTGTTGATGCGAAAAGTGCATAAACTACATAGTCATATCAGACGAGGCGTTAACTGCGTATAATAGTGATCGAGTTCACTTACAGGTAAGTTACTTTGATCATACTATTAAAACACAATATTTGAAACTTTTGAAAACAAAATCGGGGAAATATCTCTCCTTTTTTTTTTAATTCTGCCACGTGTCTGAAAGTGTTGATTCATCTATTAAAACCTACGACCTTCGTTAGTAGTTATTTGTAAACCGATATATCTGTTCAACGGTCGGCATTGAACCTGTGACCCAGTTGCGAGAGATGTTGCCAGTCATCGCTCCCGGGCCACCCGGGCCCTGCATACAATACCGATTGTGAAACGTCTTACAAGTTTACACTGGATTACTCATTGCTATTTATTCCAATATGAAGCGAGTGATAGGAATCAGTGTTGGTTTTCACTCAGCACGAAGGCAAAGACTGATTGAAGTTTTGGTTAGTTTATTTTTATGTTTTCGTTTAACGCAGTGGCCTTTTATATTTTTCATTCAGTAATTAATTAATGTGCGTGTTTTGATTTTAGCGATAGATGTACTTATTTTTATTGTTTTTGATTAATTTAATAAGATTATTTTTTAATAAATTATATACCCTTTAGTACACAAACAGAAATTTCCACTTCTGTCGTACTCGGTAAACTAAAAATGACATAAATTTTCTTTTAACGAAATGTTTTTACTGGATTGAACATTAAAAATTTAATTAAAATATTTACACACATACAGTATCTTCTGCTTCTGAAGTCTAATGTGGAAATTATTTTTTGTTTTGGTTTTGAAGTCGATTTTACATTTTATTAAAAGTTTAAGTTTATACTCTTTTCAGTGGACTCAAAATATCTCAAATCTGGAGTAATAACAAAACGTTGTGTGTACTGTGTATATAGATACATTAAAAACTCGGATAGAGAATTGTGGAAAAAGCTGGAGAACTATACTCGTAGAGAGGTCCTTAACAACAATGAGGCTTGACAACAATTATTTTATATATGTGTCAGTAGTAAGTTCTTATTGATTGTGATGATAATTTTATTTTAATATTTTTGCTTTTATGATTTTATGTTTCTATCTGTTATAATTTAGGGAAATAAATGGCTTTATAATAATAATAATACCTACAACAGCGTATTTGAATCGGTGTAACATTTTCTTCCAATAAATTTTCGTTTTCTCAAGTTCAGAGTAACTGCGGGGTTAGCCAAATTGTCATTCTACAACCTCGTACCGGTAGGCGAAGTGTGTCACTCCATCTAGTGCCGCTGCCGCCCCCCCCCCGCGCCCACACTAGATGGAGTGACGACCTGATAACACATGCAGGAAGGACGGATGCAGGTGGCTCAGGACCGTGCTTTGTGGCATTCCTTAGGGAGGCCTATGTTCAGAGTGGACTTGTGATGTGATGACGATGATAATTAGCGTTAACGATTGTAGAAAGTCATCTTGATCCTGCTGGTGATCACAGCTTAAGAAAACGTTAGTACAAAACACAATCGAATCCAATTTTTTTTAAAATATAGAATAAGGGTGACAAACGAGCACTCAGTCCACCTAATGGTAAGTGGTTGCTGTGGCCCATAGACATCTACATCTATCTTCGATTACGAATCAAAATGCAGATGCGTTGTCACCCGTGAGGACTAAGATGGAATGCCTCGTTTCCAGTAAAAAAGGGTCTCCGGTTCTCTACACTCACCATACGAAACACAGCAGCGTTAAGCTGCTATTTTACGCTGGTATTCTGTGAGAGCGTGGTCCTTCCCCGGTCGAGCCGACCCATTTGTGCTACAACTATACTACTAATATAGCTGCAGCATGGCTCTACCACGTAAAATAATGTTTGATAGAAATATATATAAAATATTGTTGTGATAGAATTCGAGCTTGATAATGCATTCGAGCGTTCCTCCGGTTTTATTGCAAGAGCGTTACATCGGTTAGAACGGGTGAGCTTCTCCTGTGTTAGTGCCTACATCTGCAGCACTATAATATTTTCCGCACAGTTGATAGTTTCGTCCAGGAGGACATTGTCATACTTGCGAGATTTTCTTTAACCGTTATTCGAAATACTATTCTATAATACATTTCGGTGAAAGCCCTCAACCTTTAATCTTCGCCGATCTTTCCGGAACGTGATGATACGTTGAAGAAAACCCAAGTGTCACTGTGTCAGCATTCTTAAATTTTACCTTGTAATTACACGTAATTGTGTTTTAACGATTATTATCATCGTAAGAGACCAACGCATACGTGACTAATTGTGTAATTAGCGACACATTCACTACTACAAAAGAACTCGCGGAAATTTCGGTTTTAAATCGAAACGGTGAAATGCCGGCTCAGTATTTTTCTTCTTTATGAATTTCATGCATTTGCTTTGATTACTTTCATTATATGCCCTTAAAATATACAATATACATAAATGGCTCCGTGGCGTGGTGGTCCGACGGCTCCGTGGTGCAGTGGCTTAGCAATTGAGTTGCGGCGCTAAGGGCCGCGAGTTCGAATCCCGCACGGAACAAGTATTTGTATGACCTACAAGTAATTGTTCCGGGTCTGGATGTTTGTCCTTGTGCAATTTATGTTTGTAAACTGCCGCCACGATACAGGAGAAAATCCTAGTGTGGAAGTTATTAAGTTTAAAAAAAAAAACATAAATGTTGTAAAGCTGTTCTTACGATGTTTAATCAGAATTAAAAATGATAGTAAGTAGTAGAGATATAAATGATAGTAGAAAATAGTACAGTGGACCCCCGGTAATCCGACAAACATTTTGCAGGGCAGTGTCGGACTATCGAATTTGTCGCATTATAGAGTAGCCTAAGACCCCCTATAGTCCGGATTTTTTTATAAAAGAGTACCTTGTAATCCGACAAATTCCAGATCCAATGATAAGATTCTATATGTTATATATATGTACTATCTTCATCACATGTAGTCAAATTAAAACTAAGCAATCAGAATCAAAACAATACCCTACGCGTCGAGCACAATAGTGGTGGTGCGTACAAGTTATAACTTGTTCAATCATGAATTTGCGAAGATTGTCAAAAAATATCTAATAATAAATAATAGACCATGTCGGATTACAGGGGATGCCGGATTAGACAGGGGCCGGATTACCGGGGGTCCACTGTATATAGTAGTATGAATTGAAAATGATAGTGCCAGCGTCATGTATTAGAAGTGGGATGTTCCTTCACTTTACAAGCCCGCAATGCTTCTGCGATTGCTTGATTTGTAATCTCTTAGAATAAATATCTATTCTGTGATCTATGACCAACAAAAATTAATAAAAAATCGTAGAGAAAATACTAAATGTAGGCAGTGTCAACACAAGCTTATAATGAACGTAATTTTCATTATTTTGAAAGTAAATTTGTGCTTGCACTGAAGTTAATATTGTTTATTAGATGGTGGTCAATGTATGGACCTCTCACATTGGAAAGGATTCGCCTTAATCGTCACGGTTGGCAACAGCACGCGGATTGACGATCGCAGTACCATACGTTTCGCACCGTGACGATATAACTCGTATAATATATATGTATAGTTGTATAAAATTAATTAATAGAATAAAATAGAATGATTTCTAATGCTCGGGCCACACTAACGAGAAATGCCGTTAATTATCGTGTTGATGGACGTTGAATGTAGGTGTGGCCACGACTTAACGCGATAATTTGACAACGGCATTAACAATGCCGTTTGCCGTTTGGCGATAACTCGAGTGGCGGTACATCAAAGAGATTAACGCACGAAATAACGCGTTGAAGCGGCCACACTACGTTTGTCTCATTGTGCGCGGTGAGCGCAACGGGGTCGCACGTATGGCTTAGGATGGAGTGGAATAATGAAAAAGTTATTACGTTTCTTGAGATTCTGCAAACACAGCCATGCTTAGGCAATGATAAAATATATTCATATAATAAAAATTTACACTCATCAAATATAGAGTAGCAGCGTCAACGTCCATCCATCTTGCTTAAAATTCAAGGAAAATTAACGCCGTTCAACGGCATTGAAATTGAAATGACGTTGACCGTCCAAGTGTAGCCACTCACTTTATCGCGTTAAAATTAAAGCAATAATTGTTGCGTTTATGGGCATTGACGTTTCCCGTTACTGTGGCCCCAGCATTATTCAATTTGATTATTACATAATACTTATTGAAAGACATTTTTTTTATTTACCACTGGTTCGGAAAATACCTCTGTCTTGGGAAAAATCAGCAAGATACCCAGCGGGACTTTTTTTTTAAACATATTTCACTTAACAATAATTTTGTATGTACAATTTTTAAATGAATTTTCATAGAACCAGCATGGTGGCGATCACCTTATTCCCAGGGTTATTTTCATTCATGTATTCCTGGATATTATAATAACTAATTAGTACGTGGTAGAGCCACGCTGCAGCTATATTATGGTTGTAGCACGAATGAGTCTGCTCGACCGGAGTAGGACCACGCTCTCACAGAATACCAGCGCAAAATAGCAGCTTGATACTGTTGTGTTTCGTATGGTGAGTGTAGAGAACCGAAGAACCTTTTTATTGAAAACGAGGCATTCCATCTCAGTCCTCAGGGGTGACAACGCATCTGCATTTTGATTCTTAATTGAGGATAAATGCAGATGTCTATGGGCCACAGCATCTACTTACCATCAGGTGGACTGGGTGCTCGTTTGTCACCCTTATTCTATAAAAAAAATCTTTTTGTACAGTTTTTCTTTAACAAAACTTTTAAACTTCTTTATTGACAAACTTTGAACGTGTTCTGGGATAATGTTTTTTACTACAAAATGTAATTTGTAATTGTTAAATATATTTTGATCTGGTTATGCTAAGAATAAATTAAATACATTAAGTCTAAAATATAACACTTTTATCGAGGCTGATCTTAATTAGGTAGTTATATAAGGGAAATAATTATATAAAGAACTCGTTGGCTAAAGAGGTTACAAGTAACGTATTCCTTTCTAAATGTACGCTGCACTTAACAATGAATTAAACTTACGTATTAAGAAGGAACACGAGATGTCCGTATGTATTAATTTGATTTTAACTTGGTTTTCTTGTAAGTATAAGTGTTTATCATCATCATCACAGACCTTTACAAGTCCAGCGCTGAACATAGGACTCCCCCAGTAATGCCACAAAACATGGCCCTGTGCTACCATATCGTCACTCTATACCGGTAAGTGAAATGTGGGGGGCTGCCTTACATTTCACTTACCGGTACGAGTCTGCCACTCGATAACCTTTCTCCCACATCGGCGGCTGTCGGTTGTTCGAGCTATATGGCCAGCCCATTGCCATTTAAACTTTTTGATCCGTTAGCTATGTCGGTGACTCCGGTTCTACTGCGGATATCCTCACTTCAAAGTCTACCACGCAAAAAAACTTTAAGTATGTCCCTCTCCATATCTCGCATAGACCTTAAGATTCCTGATACGACCAGCAGTGAAGAACCACGTCAATGATCATGATCGTCATCACTGGCCATACGCACTGGTTGTGCACACTTATTTTGAAGTTTAAAAGAAAGTGTGAGAAGATGTGTAGCAATATCCTGGACGCTGCACTGTCCAGCTGTGTTAAATCCATCTAAAACCTCTCGGACTTACCTATTCGGACAATTTGTCCCACTTAAACATACTTATCAACAACTTCGAATGTAGTTTTTCCAACAACTACCGAAATAGGTGTGACATGGACGTTACACATGGTCTTTGTCTTGAGCATGTTCATCTTAAGACCTAGCCGTTGGTAGACACCATTGAGGTTAATGAGAGTATAGCTGTGGTCCTCCAAAGATTCTGCCAAAATGACTATATTGTCGTAATTCGAAGGCGAGTGATGTATTAGTCATATTGACGTAGGTACTTTACTCCTACAAAAATACTTCTCAGTTCAGTAGCTTGAAAACGTGAGCGAACACGCCTACTAAATAATTGTTCCTTGATTCGAAATCTCGAGGCAAATATTAAATTTGTCAAAAACATAAATTGCTTTTTGATCTAGGATTTAACGTCTAGATGTGAATGTCCTCTTGACAATACGATATCGTTTATTAAACACTAGCTGTTCCCCGCGACTTCGCCCGTGTGGAATTGTTTTGCGCAGAACCTTAAAATAAAAGTAACCTGAGTTACTCCGTATATCATCAGCTATCTGCCAGTGAAAGTCCCATCCAAATCGGTTCACAGGTTTTTGCGTAATGCGTGTTCACGCCAAAATAGCTCGATTTTTTCAGATTAATATAACATTTATCGTTATATTTTGGCAAATTTACAGAATATTTTTATGAATTATAGCTTGTGTTATTCTGATGTATAAGCTATATTATTGTAAAGTTTTATTAAAATCCATTCATTAGTTTTTGCGTGAAAGAGTAACAAATATCCATACATCCTCACAAACTTTCACATTTATAATATTAGTAGGATATCAATATTGACAGAATTAACAACCTACGAGGGAAAGAAAATAAGTTCGCGGAATGGAGACCTAGATCTATAAGTTTTATTTAAACATATAGATAGGGTATACTCATAATTATTTTTCCTTCTCATTAATAACAATGTCCTCCAGACGACGGCTGGTCTCAACGAAGGTTAACCAGCAGCGCAGGACAGAATTATAGTGCACAAATGCGGTGCGCAAGCACAGGTCCACTCTCTATTCCCGCACTGTCATAGTCACATGGGTGGAATAGACCGAAGAGAGCAGAACCAAAAACTTTACGTGGACCAGAGTTGAAAATGTTTGTGTTTGTAAAATTTCTAAGACCATTCTCTACACAGCAGCATTCTCAACAAGACTTGTGGGCGTCGTTGCTCGTTGTGCTTTATCAGCACGCCTTTGCTCAATTTTCCCCGCCTTTTCATCTTTACAGCGACTTTCAATATTTCAATAAATCGAAGTCGAATAGTCTCCTATTTATGGAAATTTTGCTATTAATCGGATACCTAATAAATCACAAAAAACTTGGCCTTGAGTTTTTCGGCCTATTGGGGCACATAGAACTTTTTGGGAGAACAACTCCTCCTATTACTCTTAAGTAAGGCGTGACGTGTAGTGGCGGTGTATGAATATCTACTACCCCATATCGTCAGGTGGTTGTCGTAAGAGGCGATAGAGGGAAATAAACCAGGAGGAGAGCAGCAGCATCCTCCTGGTGACAACTCGAAATCATTAAAATTTGAATCATTGCTTACCTGCCCGCCTAGCGTGGCAATTATGGCAAATATCCCCCCGATGAAGCAATCTACTGGGGAACCCGTGTTCAGTGGACTTTTGATAGGCTGTAATTAATGATGAAACTGGAACAAAAGGCGCGCCTTCTAGCTTTATCAACAATTATATATCGGACCCCGCAAAAACATTCGGAAGCACCAGTCTTCTTGGCCCAAAAGACGAATCAATCTGGTTTATGGCCGACCACATTTCGACTCGGATATGAAGAGCTGCGTGTCGTAAAAGCAGGACCAGGTTAGCATATCTGTCGTCATAATTCTGAAAATTCTAATTTTGAATCATTTTCAACCTTTTTGATCTCACCGCGTTCCCAATAACGTTTGTTCCTGTAAATGTTCCGCGTAAATAAAATGTGATTCGATATTTTTTAACTTGTTTTAGTGCTTTAAATGTTACGCCAGTGAAGGTTAGCCTGACTATGTACTAATACGACTATAATTGAATAAATTAAAAATAATACAAACCGACTTTACTTGTCATCGCATCGAGTAATTACGAATGTGAACTTTTTCATTGTAGTATAGAGTGACAAATGACCACGCAGCCCACTTAATAGTAAGTGGATGATTAGGTCTATAGATCTGTCCTCTGTCTGTCTGTCATCTGTCCATGGAAAAGTAGAAGCGTTGTAATCACTGGACTCCTTCCTCGGTTGAGCCGACCTATTAGTGCTGGAGCCATAATACGTTGAAGCCAACTGCAACCAACTTCATACAAAAAAAGCAACAGATGCGTTGCTACCCCTAAGGACTAAGATGGAATACCTTACAGCCTGACATCATAATAGCTTACTACACACTTCAGACCGGAACAGAGTAGTGTAGGCACTGCCATCTCGCGACAGAAACAGGCAAGAGGGTGTTACCTACCACCTGGTAGTAGTATTAGTAGTATAATGTAAAATTCGTGTTATTTTTGAATATGAGTTCAGCAAACACACGCAATATCAATGACGTATGCCGTAACTATGTCGCTCGGCAAAGGAGACAATTTCTTTTTGTATGGAGAATGGGCCTACTACAAATTGTGGCGTAATTTACTGAAATTCATGTCGATTTTTTTTTTGGAGTTTATGGCCTGGTGTCTAGACCTTTAGGCCAAGTCTTAGGTATTTTTATTCGGTTTATTATAATTTCAAATGTTTATTTATCCTTCATAGCTTCTATCCTACAATGCTTCACAATATGTTGATGCGTCACATTGTGCAGCCCTTGGGAGATTTTGACGGCAACTTGAGTCAGCAGACAGTTGACAGTTGGCGATGGTATCTCAAGGCGCCTAAGCAGATAGACACCTTATATTGAGAATCACATCACCATCAGAGCACTTGTATCACCGTTTCCATTAATAGTTCACATGCGCAGACACACCACTTTTACATATCAAAATCCACTTCAAGCCATTATTCAAACAATAATACAGGAGCAGCAAACCGCCGCCGATCAAGTTCCCGCCAAAACCTCTCATGTCGATTTATTTCTTATAACCTACAGATTACAAAAGTAATAGTAGCAAACAAATCTATCTACCTCTCTATCTATGTACCAAATACTTGATTTTAAGTATGCGGCAGAATAAAGGCACTTTGCTACATATCTTTTCCGAACTTGTCTAGTTCGGAAAAGAAAAGAACGTCGTACCGGCAGTGTGTATATTTACACGAACCATTATCAGCCACTTACGAACACCTCCCCCCTCCCCCCATAACTCAAATGAATGTCTAATAAGACCCCCTTGAATACCTAGAAACATAGTTATAGTTCTTGAGATATTAAGGTCTAAAAAATCTCAATATTTTTATCACTCACTGACTCATTCAAAAACCTACTTCTAAGAACTAAGGAAATTGAAATTTGACGTCAAGGTAGATTGTAGGCGTATACTTAAGAAACATTTTTTAAAACGACAAATTATCGATATTTGGTGCCTATATTTATGACCCGACGCTCACTAATTCTTATATTTAAAAAAAAAAGCTTTAACGCTAGGAAAAACGTTGAATGACGTGTATTTATTTCGATAAACTAAAAGGATAAAACTTTCATATCCCACCAAAAACCTAAATTTTAAAAAGGAGTCAAGTTTGATACAATCGGCGGTCGGGGTTGTCGACTTTGATAATAAAAATCTATAGATGAATGGGTGTCAAGCTTTATAGACTTCTTAAATTATAGTTATAGGATATTCAACGTTCTCTAAAGTATTTAAAAGGCAATTTGTTACGTTTTTTGATATTGAATTTATAACTTGGCAGGGTTTTAATAGAATAGAATAAAGAAAACACTTAGTGTCCATAAAGTATCAAACGTTGGCCTAATAAACTAGTTATTAGTTAGATGACTTTTGGCGGAACGTCCCAACGTAAAAGGAAAACCAGTTTACCTTTTATTATTTCTCATCGGCCTTGAGCGCAAGCCTTACTAAAATGTTTCTAATTATAACCGGAAACGACGACGGTTCAACGTGCCACGAACACACAAATGTTATGGCAAACGTCACAATTCCAAGTGCGACCGCAAAGAACGTTGCAAAACATCCACAATAGTTAAGACATCGTAAAACGTTACTATATTTTTGTACTTAATGTATAAAAAACAAATGTGGCCTCGTTTACCGCGTTTTTATTAACTCGCTTTCGTGTATATCTGTACGTGTGGAATTAAGTCGCTTTCGTGTATGTCTGTTCGTGTGGAATTAAGTCGCTTTCGTGTATGTCTGTACGTGTGGAATTAAGTCGCTTTCGTGTATGTCTGTTCGTGTGGAATTAAGTGATTACTTCCCAATGAGCTAGAGACGAAGTTTTGACATAGATCAGAATCGTATGAGAAAAAAACGAAACGTGGTATTTAAAAAATGTTTTTACCTCATAATAACCTCAATAATTATTTCTTACTAGCTGTCCCTCGCGACTTCGCCCGCGTGGAATTTACTATTCATTGTTTTAATTATTTTTGCGCGGAACCCTAATTATTTTTCTAGAATAAAAGTGGTAACTCCTTATAACATCAACTATCTGCCAAAGTCCCATCAAAATCGGTCCAGCCGTTTCGGAGATTAGCCGGAACAAACAGACAGACAGACAAAAATTTTAAAAAATGTTCTTTTGTTATTAGTACCGTATATACTTTCATATGCATTTAGTAAAAAGCTGTTATTTTAACATTACAAACAGACGCTTCTATTTCATTTATTTGTATAGATTATATCGATTAAAATGATTGCGACGATTAAGGACAGTAGTTATGAAATTCTCAAATTTTTCCACGCACTTTTTCCTTTTGTAGAGTAATTACAAATCAGATTTTTATAGATTGCATTGAATTAAACTAATCAAAAGGATAAGAAGAAATACAATAGAAAAGGTATAATCTAATATCCTGAAAAAGAAAATTACGGTGCAAGGAAATGACCCTATTATTTAGTCACATCTGTGGCGGAAATATCAAGCGTTAGAATACCTTGGAATAATGGCAAGTGCTAGGACGTTTCCTCGTTGGTTAGATTGTTGATCATTGAAAAGTTATGTAAGTGGTTATGCCACACTGCCATTATGGTTGCAGCGCGAATGGATCGGCTTGACCGGCGAAGGACAACGCACACAAAGAATACTATTTATGTTTGGTGAGTGGCGAGATTAAGTGCTGATTTTATTGGGCATTCCATCTCAGTTCTCACTCTGTATTTGCCTTATATGTAAGTGTCTATGATAGACTCTATGTCATATAACATAAAGTGAACTCAGTGTTCGTTTGTCATCCCTATTTATATAAATTAAAGGTCCTGAAACCAACTAAAAACGTAAGAAAGAAGACTGCAAGTAGTTTTTAAAAATGGCCAACTTTCTAATAAGTCGTCTAAGTAACTCAAACATTTTATTGCGTTCATGTGGTTACATAAATAAGTTTTATGTTGGATATAATGGAACCAATTAAGAATTATTCAATATTTCGAAAAGCCACCCTCCCCTCTTCAACTAATTTATTTATATGTATTAATAATATATGTACAGAAATGTACGTCAATTACCTGTCGAGTAACTTTTGTATTATTATTTGAAAAAAAGTAGGGCTTCTTCCTAATGCACGCTGTGCCGACCGCAGACACGAGATTAGCAAAAGTGAAATCCCAGCCGGCGCAACAACGGCAGTGTTGCAAGCGCCGCGCCGGCGCGGTGCCGCAACGCATTGCAACACTTGAACTTAAAGCCACCCAAACGACCGGTGGACTCCTTGTGGATTGATTATTAATAATATTATGTATATCGTCACATTTTATTCCTAAACCAATAAAGAATGTACCGTCTCACATAACTTTTTGATATCTTTGTAACTGATTTAAATTAAACCGTCGTATCTTCTCCGCTTATCTATCGCAAACCCGCCTAGATTTCAAACGTACGAGTATTATACATTTTTTTTTGTTTTGCACCAGGGTAAGAGCGAAACACCCTAACAAGAATTATTAAATTACTCCCTGGGGTTGTGTCACTACCATTATTAATAAATCTTATTAAGATTTTTTAAATTTATATTTACATACTGTTTTTCATAACACATAATTGCGGAATCCATCCGAAGGAAAATGGTGAAAGGGGGAAACATTTTTTTCTCAAAATGCCAACCTCATCGGCATTGCGCCGCATTCTACTAATAGACAAACGAGGCTCCAGCAACCGACTAATGAGAAAAATCCATCAAACAACACTGAAGACCGGATCGACCGGTTTTAATGAAATTTTGTAAATGCAAATTGCTTGCTCAAACTTAAGATAGTTTATAGTTTTTATCCGGATAAGTAACCCTCGATATTTGCGAATTTAGTGATTTTTATTGGATAAAAACCCATCGCAAAGGTCAGAACGTCTGCCTGGCCAGCTAGTTTAATATAGAAAAAATATAGTGATTGTTCGTAACGCCAGTATGTGTTGTCGATAGGTGTACCTGCACAGTTGGCGCTCCGCGAGCGAGCTGAACATGTTGGTGGGTGCGAAGGTCGGCGGCGCGACGCCGCTCGTCATCGCCTGCAGGAACGGACACTACGACGTCGCCGAGTACCTCATCGAGAGGTGCAAGGCCGACATCGAACAGCCCGGTTCAGGTGAGCATTTGAACAGCTTTCGAAGTCATAATAATGAGGTGAGGAGGAGTAACTAATAATTTGCCGCTCACCAGATGTCGCTAGTTGGGACTGAGATGAAGATAATTGTTACACAGTGTCACCATAAGTGAAAACTTGCTTTTCAAATAAAAGTTTTTCGATTTTTAGTGTATTATATCTATATACATATACACAAAACAACTTTTTAACTCTCTTTCTAATTCTTTTACTTTAAGGAATATCCATAGTTTGGCTAATCTACCCATTTTTATTCTCATTAATTTGAAATACAGTCAAAACCGGATATAACGACATTGAAGGGACCATATAACTTCGGACGTTATATCCGATAGTTGTTATAAGCTATATACACAAGTATACAAACATAAAAATATTTATTCTAAAAAACTTGCAGGACCAACAGTACAGCTTATAGACTACAATTAATTTTTAAAGTAATCGGTAACTTTGGTCTGTTTTTTTTAAGCTGTGTCTCAAATGTGTTTTGCATTTTACGTTTTATTCTCGTCAAGATTGCTTGATTATCATCAGCATTAAACTCTTCGTTAAAAGCAACAAATTTTTGTAAAACTATAAACATTCCTTTGCAATTTCACTATTTGACTCGCCATTTTGTAATCTCTATATAACGTGTTTTTTTCAATATTAAACACTTTCCTCTTTTCATCATGTTTTTGTGACATGGTAAAGCGAAAACACAATCAAAACCAAAACTTATCAATTCAACCTTTAATTCACGCTGTTAACTATTGCACTAAATAAGTCGTGGAACATGCAAGGTCAAATGGCAAAGAGCGCGCAAGAGGTTCGGATAGGGTGGGAGAAAGTGCGTAGGCAATAATAAGTCAAAACATTCCTTCATAGATTAGAATTAGTTTGAAAATTGTTCGTATTGTTTTATTTTGCTTTTTTTTATAGTATAGGGTGACAAACGAGCACACAGTCCACCTGATGGTAAGTGGTTGCTGTGACCCATAGATATCTACATCTATCCTCAATAAAGACTCAAAATGCAGATGCGTTATCACCCGTGAGGACTAAGATGGAATGCCTCTTTTCCAGTAAAAAGGGTCTCCGGTTCTCTACACTCACCATACGAAACACAGCAGTGTTAAGCTGCTATTTTACGCTGGTATTCTGTGAGAGCGTGGTCCTTCCCCGGTCGAGCCGACCCATTCGTGCTACAACTATACTACTAATATAGTTGCAGCATGGCTCTACCACGTATAAGCTGGTACAAGCGCAACGGTTGGTCGTTATAACCGATGAATATCGATAAAGAATATCGATAAGCGATATGTCGCTGTATCCGATGTTGTTATAGGCGGTATGTTTACTTAACTATTTATTAGGGATTCGGCCAGGACCTTACCATTCGGTCGTAATAACCGATTCGTCGTTATAAGCGATGTCGTTATATTCGGTTTCGACTGTATAACTAATATTTCGGAAAAAAACATTAAACTTTAGATTTTCCTAATAGAGCGAGAGCCCGTGATCGGCCGGACCTTCCTTACCTTTTAAAAGCTGAAAATTTCTCATACAACATAGGTAGGAACGTTGGGCTACTATGAAGTTTGGATCATGGTGGCTTTGGCAGGTAACAGGTAGCAAAGGTGTATAAAATAGCAACAGCGTAATTTTCATATTTTCTTCGGAATAATATTAGAAATCACGTCATCCGTTGCCAGACACTTAGCATCGTGGTAATCCCTTGCCAGACACCCTTAAAGTTGTAACTGTACTTACGTTATAGTATAAAAGCTGAATTTTATATATGTTATTTGGGTAACTATTAGAAGATGTTTCCTCAGTAGCCAGACAGTTTCGACAGTTCTAACACCTGGCACAGAATAAATAATAGTACTACGTACAGAAGTTGCACTCTTTTGATGTTGATTGCTTGCCGACGTTTTAATAACCTACATAGTTATTATTAATCAGATAAATCGCGCACGCAATCTAAATAAATCTTTATCGCTGCGCGCGAGTGTCCGTATTACTTTGCATCTTTTCTCCTTACTACGTCACAACGGACTTTCCGTGGTTGCTAAGGGTTTGTTAATAAAGAGTAAAAAAATACATTGTGAAATGGTAAGTTACTTAGGTAAAGTACCTATGCTGACTATAATCTACCATATTATCTACTATGTGAGTTCTGTGATGCCCAACGCGTGTAACTTGCAAGGCCCATTCGTCGGGAATCGCGATGCTTGGTTCGTATAGGTAGATAGCGTAAACAACAAATAAACCCGAAATACGATTCCTAACAGAAATATGATCGTAATCTACTTAGTTGAAAATCTTGCAAACAAAGTTTTAATTTCAGTATTTTGTGCTATTATAACTTAAAATATTTTAATTACAAAGACGAGTATAGGTATGTAAGTAGGTACTTGGATAGTGATGTAAATTTCAACTAAGTTTTGTAATAAAGTACTTAGGTATTACTTCTGTAGTTAAATTATTACTTAATTATTTTTTCCCTAGAAGTACCTATCTAACAAAAAAATGAAATAAATGTACCTTTCATTATCCTTCGGTAACTTAAAAAATGATATATCTGAACCCTTTTAATTGCTCATTAAGCATCCATTCCCGCAACAATTATAGTAGGAACGACTTATTCTTAAATTACATTAAAACTTTTTCAACTATTGTATCCTACAATTAAATATACTAAACACTAAACAAAAACTATTTCCACGAGTATTTTAACAAGTATTTAAAAAAATTATTTACGTAAACAGCGTTAAAAAAACTTTAACATTCAATCGCATAGAACGCGCTAGCCCTGACTGCGATCTACCCCTGGGGCAGCTCGCTATTGTAGGTAATTATTTCACGCAGGTAGCAAGAGTGACAGAGGCCTGCACCTGGCCAGACAAACATATTATAGGGTAGCTGTAGGTGCGGGCGCGAGGCAATATACATCCGAGTGAGATAGTTATATAGATTTATATAGGATTGATCGGACAATTTTAATAGTTTGTTTAAAAATTATTGACTTAAATTTCATTATGATAATTGAGTAAAAGATAAACCTAATAAATTAGTAAATAATGTTTTTGAATTTCATGAACTTAATTTTTTATATACAATTGTATAAAAACTTGACATTTCATTAAAATTTGATTGTTTATTTATGTATGTATTATTGTAAAAAGTAAATAAAAGAAATTACTAGACTCTAAGATATGCAAAAGGATTTTGTTCATTTGCATCATTATAGTCGATATTTTCATTGTCTATTGGTATACTTGCTCTTGATCTATTTTTTTTATTCTTTTCATTTTCTGTTTCAACGGGTTTTTCAGATTATAGATTTTTACTTTAAGGGGATGATTGACCTCTTGGATCGGTCTGCCTTCTTATAAAAAGTTTTAATATAGTTGTCTGGCTAACATAATTATATAAAAATGGAGCTTATAGAATGTAAGTGAAATTTAATTTTTTTTTTTGAGATCTTTAAAGCGTCTGCAAATCGATACTGACGACGGAAAGTGTCTGGGAGTATTGATGACTGATTTTTAACGATATTATCTAACATACACGTAAACATCAGCTGGGATAATTAACGTGAGGTGAGCAATGTTTTTACGTATCTTGATTACCTGATACCTGATAAATAGCCCTCTGGCAAAGCTAGCAGGCAGGCATGCGATCATATTACACACTAACACTACTCAGTCTTACACATTTCGTTTGTCAGAAAATAAGTGACGTCTGGTACCTGGGATCTTGGACTTGAAATTGAATCACACTTATATTATAAACTGCAGAAGCAAATAGTAATACGTATATTGTGTGTATATACATATGCCCATAGATAATATACTATATAGGGCACATATTACGACTGAGTAAACGAAGGATGCGCAGCGAAGTGTCGCGAAAGACCTAACTCACTATCTCACTCAGATATATATTACCTACAGCTACCCTATAATATGTTTGTCTGGCCAGGTGTTAGAACTGTTGAAACTGTCTGGCTACTGAGAAAACATCTTCTAATAGTTACGCAAGTAACATATATAAAATTCAGCTTTTATACTATAACGTAAGTACAGTTACAACTTTAAGGGTGTTTGGCAACGTGATTTATAATATTATTCCGAAGAAAATATGAGAAAATTACGATGTTGCTATTTTAAACACCTTTGCTAACTGTTACCTGCCAAAGCCACCATGATCCATACTTCATAGTAGTCCAACGTTCCCACCTATGTTGGGAGCATGCGCTGAGATATTTTCAGCTTTTAAAAAATAAGGAAGGTCTAGCCGATCACGGGCTCTTATATAATATAACATTTCACTCTTCCATGAAATCTGTTAAATATTTCACCTCTTTCTAAAGGATTTCGTTGGTTCAGGCAAATCGTGATTCACTCGTTGACAAGTGAGTCACTTGCAAAAACTCTAAAGAGCTGAATTTAATCCAAGGGTGTAATGCTCATTAATGTAAACGCACAAGAGTTTAGTTTTTAACAAGCTTTTATTAGCTTAATCTGTATGTATGTATGTATTAATGAATGTATGTATGTGTGTATATCATATATGTAATGGAATTTTATAATTCGGTCTTCACCCACATCCTGACGTTCGATGTCGAGTATTAAAAATTGACTATAATACAATATTCTTTTCATGAATACTTTACCACGTCATACGTGTTAAAGCCATGCTACAGCTATATTATAGCTGTAGCACGAATGACTAAGTCCACGCTCTAACAGAATGCCAGCATAAAAGCTTAATGCTGCTGTGTTTCGTATGGTGAGTGTACAGAACCGGAGACTAATTTTACTAAAAACGATGCATTCCATCATAGTCCTCAATGGTCCTCAAGGGTGACAACGTATCTGCATTTTGATTCTTAACCTTCAAGCGGGCGCGCGGTCATTCTTAACGGCAGTGGTCGTGTAACCTAAAAGACCTATGGAATATTTCAGGATTTACAACACGAATGACACAATTTGTCGAAAACAAACTTAAACTTCGATAAAAACAAAATTATAAAATCAAAAACATAACTCAAATTTTCCTTGGATTAGAAAGCAATTTGGCAACACAAAATGTTCTAACTAGCTTTATATAGTATAACACAATCAAAATATTAAAATTAGTTGACCCCATGAGATAAAATAATTAAAATTAAAGTATTTATCATCAACTTAGGTCTAACTAGACCTTAAGAATCAGTTTCTTGGTACATAATGTGCGTTGTGTCTTGATTGCCTCCTTGTTTGCTGGACATATTTTGCAGCTTGTTCTGCATATGCTGGAACTAATGGTTAATTTCACTGACTTCAACACTCATATTCAAATGCTCTCTTATGTTTCTTTGAGTTTTCTTGGAAGGTTTAACATCATAACTCTTCTTTGTACGTACCTTTGTTAGTTCAATGCCTAACTCACGTACATATTTTCGTCTTTTCTGCATAACCACTTTATTTGCCCTCAATATTACCATGGCATTTATTCCAGCAATATCCAGTGCATTGCCATTGGGAACGGCCAGCTATTATTCTTTCTTGAGGTCGAATACATCTTCACTTTTTATCGACTTCATCGATACCGCCTTTCGTTTTATTGTAAGAAGTTATGATGCTTGGCTTGCGATTTTCATAATTTACTCTCTTCATCTTCTCGTTGCATTTGCGCTGTAGTGTGTATTAAAAAAACTATTTGTTGATATTCCAAAAATGATATCTCAAGTAGAGCGTCGTGCGTTGCCTTTTCGATGACAGGCGCGTGGCGTGCTTTCAACGCCTGTGTTGCGACGCAAACAAATACAATATGTGCGTTTCGGAAGACGCGTGCAAAGTGGTAAACTGTTTATTTCGTGCATAGTGAAACAATAACAGGCTACTAGGAATAGGAAATGCATGGGACGAGAAATAACAATAATATGAACGAAAATGTGTCGAGTACGGTCGATTCGACGCCGCGCGACCGCTTGAAGGTTAATCCAGGATAGACGTAGATGTTTATGGGCCCCAGCATCCACTTGACATCAGATGGACTGTATACTTGTTTGTCACCCTTATTAACTTATTACATAAAAAGAAAAAAATTGAGCCCAAGATCAATGCGTATTGTTTATTTTTTTAAACTCTAATATTACTTAAGTTATCACTAACTTCATTTGTGCGGCAAACCGGCAGACGTAGTATTTTTTATTAGGCTTCTTAATTTACTTATTTTATTTTAAATAGGCTATAAAATCCCACGTCAAGGCTTTATTGGGCCTTGTCAGATGAACACACACAAGTAAAGGGTTTTTTGTCTATTCCTTTGTTTTATTTTACCGTTACCTTGTTTTGTATCTAGAAAATGTATGTGTTAGAAAGGAATGCTTCGCTGGTTTGGTCATCTAGAGAGAATGAACGAGGAAAGCGTGACAAACTTATGTTTGCAGAAGTGAACGGCAGAGTTGGCAAGGGACGACCTAGACGAAAGTTTATCTACCAAGTTACCGATATATTGAATGAAGATGGGCCATATTAAGAGTACCCTTAACCGACGAGCATGTATGCGTATATATGAATGTAAAAGAGTTGAGAGAGGTGTGTCAGGCTCGTGCCAACTGGAAGTCCGTAGTATCTGCCTACCCCTATGGGTGACAGGCGTGAGTGTTTATAATGTCGTTTTTCATTTTCTTTTTCAAGGGTGACAAAAGAGTGCTCTATCCACCTGATATTAAATGACGTTGTGACCACACACATCTACATCTATGGTCAATTACGAATCAAAATGCATATGCTTTAGTACATTGCGTCGTATGTTTTATGATCCGAGGTAGTTCTTATAAAAAGCTATAGAACATGCCATGGACTACAAAGTGACTTATCATTTTCATCTCAACGAAGTTGGCGAAATAGTTATGCGGGATTCGTGCTGTAGCGCTAACACAGCGTTACTCTACCACGTCGAAATACATAATCCTAATTTAGCATATTCATTATATCACTTAGAACATAATAGTCGTAATTTAGCAGCGAAATTGCCTCACTTTGCCAACTGCGGTTTTGTGTCAACATTACTATTTAGTAATGAGACATATTACAGCATTTGTAACTTACATTTCAACAGCTATATTAGTAGTATAGTTGCAGCACGAATGGGTCGGCTCGACCGGGGATGGACCACGCTCTCACAGAATACCAGTGTAAAATAGCAGTTTAACGCTGCTATGTTTCGTGTAGAGAACCGGAGACCCTTTTTACTGCAAACGAGGCATTCCATCTTAGTCCTCACGGGTGACAACGCATCTGCATTTTGATTCGTAATTGAGGATAGATGTAGATGTCTATGGGCCACAGCAACCACTTACCATCAGGTGGACTGTGTGCTCGTTTGTCACAATATTCCTATAAAAAAATATATATTCTCAAATTTTTATATCCGTGGCGTAACTAACCGATACTTACCGATTGCTCCCCCTCATAATAGGTCGGGGAAAAAGATTCTTCGTATTTTGTTTGTATAAAATTGAAAAAAATGTCTTTGTTTGTACTGTTTGTATCTGGCTGGTTTTAATATAAATACATATAGGACATTAAGATAAAGAAAATAAAAAGTAAAAAACACTTTCCCGCTATTTTTCAATTGTTTCTTAAAATGTGAAACTAACGAAGAAATTCGATACGTTCTGAAGTTTTATTGCAAAAAAGGGAAAAATGCGACTCAAGCTGCGAAAAAATTGTGACGTTTATAGACCTATTGCAGTGTCAGTAAGAGTAACACAAAGTTGATTCAAGCGTTTTCAGTCCGGGAATTTAGATGTCAAAGATGCAGCTCGCTCTGGTCGCCCTCATACGTATAAAGTCGATGCCATTTTTGAAGCAGTGGAGCAAGATCGTCATATTAGTAGTTACGACATAGCCGAGGAATTGAGGATTGACCACAAAGCAGTTTTGACCCATTTGAAAAAGTCTGGCTATACAAAAAATCTCGATATTTGGATACCACACGAGCTCACTGAAAGAAACCTAATTAATCGTGTACTCATTTGCAATTCTCTATTAAAACGTAATGAAATCGAACCATTTTTGAAAAGATTGATCACTGGTGGTGGAAAGTGGATCACCTACGACAAGAAAGTGCGAAAAAGATCATGGTCAAAGGGTAGTCGAGCTCCACAGACTCCATCATAAGGTGATGCTGTGTGTATGGTGGGATTGGAAGGGCATCGTTTATTATGAGATTTTACCGTCAGGCAAAACCATCGATTTGGATCTCTACTGCCAACAACTAATGAGACTCAAGCAAGAAATTGAGAAACAACGACCGGAATTGATCAACAGAAAAGGAGTTATCTTTCATCATGATAACGCCAGACCATACACATCTTTGGCCACTCGGCAAAGTTCTGACCATGCACCCTCAGATTTTCACCTGTTTCGGTCTCTTCAGAATTCTTCGGGTAGTGTTAGGTTAACATCAAGAGAGGACTGTCAAAACTACTTGTCGCATTTGTTTGATCAAAAATCCCAAGATTTCTACAGCAACGGGATTATGTCACTACCTACAAGATAGCAACAACTTATTTAATTATTGTAATTAAACTTTGACAAAAAAATGTCTTGAATTTGTATATAAAATACGAAGAAATTTTTCCTCGACCTGTATATTATGTTAAGGGTAAAGTGCGTAAATCAGTTATATTGCAGATTAGTTAACTAGTTTCATAACTTAAATTAAAAATACCCCGAAACGAAATGAGCTGATGATCTTCAAATGGCTGAACAGATTTTCTTAAAATATAGCTAAAAACACTCTCGATTAAGACACCATGAAAAGGAAAAAAACTTAAACAAAATCGGTTCATCCGTTCAGGAGCTATGATGCACACTACACACATATAACACCCCTTTGTTTTCGTCGGGGGTTAAAAATGATATAAAATATAATATTGAAAGAATTGAACTTTTTAAATACAAAAAGTATAAGTCAAAAGTAGTTTTGTCTAAAATTCTTCGTTGAAACTACTTTTAACCACTTTTAAACTTAAAAAAAAAGACTAAAAACAGTCCGACGGTAAAAGACAACAATCATTCATAAAATATAGTATTAAAGTTATAAATTTGCAAAACAATCAATTCCCTGTCTTCCGCGATTTAACGGTGTATCATCCGTTAATATGCAGATTAACTAGGTAAAGTGCAGATATTTGCTACTTTAAGTAAAATTTCGCACATTAACGGATCGCACTCGATAATAATCTGCAGATTACCTAGCTAATGCGCACATTAACACATTCCGCATGCTAACGGTAACATATTATTACATTAATTCAATACAGTTTAACAAAAGTCCACTGCTGAACATAGGCTTCCCCTATAGATTGCCTCACAGGGAAGATATTTGTCGAAGTTGCCTCGCTTGGCAAGCGGGTGGGCAATCGCATCTTCTTAATTTTACTCAGCTGTTGTCATCTCCTGGTTTAGTATCACTCTGTCGCCTCTTACGACACCCACGGGATGACATGCGATAGTGGATATTCTTACACCGTCATTACACTGTGAAATCATCATTTTTTTATCATTATATTGTAATTCGTTGCAGTGACATTCGACGGCGAGACGATAGAGGGCGCGCCTCCGCTGTGGTGCGCGGCGGCGGCGGGCCACATGCCCCTGGTGCGACTGCTGGTGCGCGCCGGCGCCAACGTGAACTCCACCACGCGCACGCACAGCACGCCACTGCGAGCCGCCTGCTTCGATGGCCATTATGATATAGTCAAGTTCCTAGTGGAGAACGGTGCCGGTGAGTTTGGAAACGCGTTTATGTTTGTCTTAAATTTCATTAGTACGCGAGCAATCCGACTTCCATCCCCGACGGTACCACTGAGATTGTTATTTGCAAATTTATGTATTGATTTACCATATGAAGTTAAAGGTAACCATCGTTAAACGCTCGCTCTAAATTTCATTAGTCTGCGAGCAACCGGAGTCTCTTCCTGACGGTACCCTTGAAATAGTTATTTGCAATTTTAAAAGCTGAAGCTTTTTTATAGAATAAGGATGACAAGCGTGCGTGCACACAGTTCACCTAATGGTATGTGGATTCTGCGGATTCTGGATTCCTGGATTAAGAATTAAAATACAGATGCGTTGTCATCCCTTAGGACTAAGATGGAATGCCTCGTTACCAGCAGAAAGGGTCTCCGATTCTTTGCACTCACCATTCGAAACACAGCATTATGTTTTTTCACGCTCGTATTCTGTAACAGCGTGCTCCTACACCGGTCGAGCCGACCTTATCGTGCTGCATCCATAGTATATAGCTGCAGCGTGGCTCTACAACGTTAAGAAACACGTAAACTCAAGAAATGGTAGATTTGGGCACTCACACGTAGCAACACGGCGGACTAACTAACTACTCCATTACCTCCTCAAAATGAGAAGAGGGCTGTGCCCAGCTGTGGGACATAATATAAGGGCGAACTTTACCCTTTATATGTCTATGTGATGTGAGAAATTTACCCAGTTAACTTTAGCTTTAGCAGTCCGGAGTCAGTTAGTTGGTGGTATTTTATCTCACTGTCTCGGAAAGCACGTAAAGCCGTTGGTCCTGCGCCTGATCCCATTCCGGTTGTGCCAGATTGCCGTCCTATCGGACTATGTCCACCTATGCTTACACACACTTGTGCACTTGGCTCGTCTTCATTGTAACTGGCCGCCGTTTTTTTATAGGATAAGGGCACATAGTCCACCTGATGGTAAGTGCTTGCTGTGGCCCATAGACATCTACATCTATCCTCGATTACGAATCAAAGTGCAGATGCGTTGTCACCCCTGAGGACTAAGATGGAATGCCTCGTTTCCAGTAAAAGGGTCTCCGGTTCTCTACACTCACCATATGAAACACAGCAGCGTTAAGCTGCTATTTTACGCTGGTATTCTGCGAGAGCGTGGTCCTTCCCCGGTCGAGCCGACCCATTAGTGCTACAACTATACCAGTCATATAGCTGCAGCATGGCTCTACCACGTAGACCGTAAAGGCCGTGACTGATATTCGGTCTAAAATTAATTATTATTTAGATATTCGGTCTAAAAGTCATTATAACAAAAATAATAGCACTTATTATAATTGGATTATATAAAAAATCTATTAACATTTATCTATGAAATCATTTTGAAAGTAATGTTCTATCGATAAATAAAAACATGGCTTAAGTGGGCTTAATAACCTTGACGAAATTGTGTTACATGCCTTTAAAAAAATCGGTCAAGTGCAAGAGCTAAATTTGCACAAAAAAAAAACATGCGTGAGTGTCGTGGAACACTCGGTTGGAACGAAGTTACTTTCGTAGTATATTATTATTGATAAACGTATGATATTATGTTACACAAATATCATTTAAAATTAAATAATATTTCTTTCATGGCAAGAAAGTGCGAGGGAGATGGATGTTATTCCATCTCGCTTCCTTATAGCCGCCAAGGCCGTCTACATTACGTCAGAAGGGGTCGTGACGGAAAAATCTTACACTTTTTTCTCGCCTAGCCGCCATCCGCCAAATTCGATTCGTACCGTCCGATAAGGAACTTCGTTCCAAAAACAACTAAAGCTCAAAAAGAGAAAACAAAAATAATTTGCAAGGTTGTAGCGCTTTTAGTTTATGCCGATAGGAGTTTGTAATGAGGATGTCCCCAGTAGAACCAAAGTAACCGACATAGCCCAACGGATCAGTAAGCTGAAGTGGCAATGCGCCATATAGCTCGAAGAACCGACAACCGGAAACCGGGAAAAATGTTTTGAGTGGCAGCCTTGTACCGGTAAGTAAAGATGGAGTGCCGGCTTGGTGAGAGATGCAGAAAGTCGATGCAAGCAGGTGGCTCCGGACTGTGATTTGTGGCATTCTTTCCTATCTTCACCAGTTAACTTGTAGATGGGATGTAATGATGACGATGATAAAATTAATTTTTACTTAGAGTAAGGCTTTCGAGATTTACTTATTAACAGTGTGTCGATGTATTCCAGACATAGAAATAGCGAATCGCCACGGCCACACATGCCTTATGATCGCCTGCTACAAGGGACACATCAGAATCGCCAAGTACCTCTTATCACTGAACGCGGACGTGAACAGGAAGAGCGTGAAAGGCAACACAGCGCTACACGATTGCGCAGAGAGCGGTTCCCTACATATACTGAAGATGTTGTTGGGTCACGGCGCCACAATGGACGTTGATTCTTATGGTGAGTGTAATAAGGTTGATTTTTGTGTTCTTCGTAAACAGCCGCCAATGGATATCCAATAAGATAATATATTTTTGTTCAATTCGTAGCAGTTCATTGCTAAAGTAAGGGTTAAAAAGTTCTATGTTACCGTTTATATTCTGAAATACCTGTTAATATGATTTTAATAAGTTTCTAATACCTATTTAAAACAGTATTTGCATAAAAAATCACAAATCATTCAAATTTCTATTTATCTTTGTTATTGAGTTGTAACGGGATAGGAGGATATCCGCCCGCCGTCACTACATGCACCGTGTAGTGGCTGCGTAAGATTATTATCCCCTACCCAAAACCATCCCGTGGGCGTCGTAAGAGGAGACAGAGGGAAACAAACCAGGAGATGTGCAGCAGCGTTTTCCTAATAACAGCTAAAATTAAAAACTGCGGTTGCCAACCCGTTTGCTAAGCGTGGCAACTATGGCAAATGTTCCCCCTATGAGGCAATCTATGTTCAGTAGTGGACTTAAGCCGTTTTATAAATAAATAGCACACAGGTAAACATTCTGGTCCGAAAGAATTATCTGCAGGTCATACAAACACTTGTTCCGTGCGAGATTTGAACCCGCACCTTTGTAGCGTCGCAGCCAAATGCTTAACATTCTGTGTGATTCTAATTTCTAACCTCTTACGTTTGTCACGCGTAAACGGAAGCGTTGCTAGCATTATTTAACAAAAAAGTGCGGTCACGTACGGCGAGACGCGCGCGGCTTGTACAATCGTTGTCCCGACGTGCACATGGGGTCGACAGTGGGACGTTAATGTAGTGGTTGTCCGGTGCAGGCATGACGCCGCTGCTGGCCGCGTCGGTGACGGGGCACACGCACATCGTGGAGCACCTGATCACGGCGGAGCACGGGCTGGTGAGCCGGCAGCAGCGCATCGACGCGCTCGAGCTGCTCGGCGCCACGTACGTCGACAAGCGCCGCGACATGGTCGGCGCGCTCGCGCTCTGGAAGCGCGCCATGGACGACAGGTAACCAAACGCTTCTGTATGTACTACTAGACCGACAGTTCAAAACAAAAACTGTGTCACAGCTGAAAAACGCGCGGTCGTGGAAGTAAAGGAACAGCGACGACTTTTAGTTTTTTAAATTGACAGACAGACAGCACTTAATTAAGAACAGAACAATAATCATATTAATACTATGCTCTGACGCACGGCCTACATCTAATGTGTGCTTGCCAAGCATATATCTTAGGCTGGGTACTCTTAACCTGGGCGCTGGCAGGTAGCTCGCAAGGTAAAAATAAAAATTGTTGACAACAACGTTCGCGGTTCACAATACAAAGAACTTTTCTCGCCCACTCGCAGTGGACTAAAGGAGTTACGGAGAATTGATCAAAATTTAGTGCGCAATGTATTTAGTCTTTACAGATAACTGGCCAAACGATGCTTCTTCCTCCTTAATTTTTAGCCCATATGGGCCTCCCCCATTATAGCAATGATGACTGCTTTCGTCTGTTGAAGATTTCGATGACACGATTTGACGGATTTTGTTTATGATTGTTATCTTTATATAAACCAATAAGAAATACAGGTTGTTGTAACATTAGTAGATCGGTAAAGTATTTCAAAAATAGTTAATTTGATTTTATGTAAAAAAATTGTGCGATGCAAAAATGTCAATTTGTAAACAATGCAATGTGATGTAAACAAAATAAATATTATATTATTTTAAACGAATAACAACAGCTTGTATAACGGGAAACCTATATGAGGATATCCGGAAGGAGTTTGGTCTATGCGAAAATATAATACTACATATTGAAAATTCCCAGTTATACCGTCATTATTAGACAATCAGCAAACAAATTTAACAAACATCCAAAACAAAAGAGAATACAGATATATCCACGATTCTCCCTTCATTGTTTTTGAGAAAAAAAATCGTTCAAGTTTCAGAGGAGGAAACGGGAATACGGAATGATGATTTCGTCAATTTTTCATAGGCGTAACAGACCTATAATAACCTATTCTTGAAAATTTCTTGTAGCCCTTGTTTTATGTCCCGTTAAGAGCGGCAACTTCCCTTTCTTTATTTTGTAGCTATACAGTTTTTGGGCCATATCGATATAGGGAAAGTCTATCTACTATACAGATATTTTAAAGGAAAGGGATCAGACCCAGGGACAGTCGATGAGTTCGACCGATGCAGCAAAGAATATGAGGAAGCCCTCAGATTAATTGCTGCATTGAAATTACAGTTAACTGAAGCTAATGAGCAGATTTCACAATTTAAACAATACATTGATAACTTGCAAGCATTTCAAACTCAGAGTCTGTTCAATGAGCTCGTAGAATGTAAATCTCATAAAACGTTGCAACCCTCCACAACAATAGATTTGACTGATGATTCTGCCACATCAAGAACAGCAGAAAGGATTACAAGCAGCAGAAGGAAATTAAGAAAATATATAAAAATCAATAAATATATTAGGAAAGTGCAAAAATTAGTTAAAACTAAAATGAATACTAAAAATTATACAAATGTATGTAAGAAAAAGCAAGAGTTAATTAGTAAACTTAAATTATATTCAATTGAGGTGGAAAACATGAAAAATTGTTATGAGACTGAAATAGTGTCTTAATTCAGAAATGTTATTACTTCAAACCTCATTACAAATTATGTCAAATAAATATAAATCAGCAGAGAATGAGATAAAAGAACACATGCTGGCCATGGATAATCTGGTAGTCATCTAAATATAACGAGGAACGTTTTGACTCCTTATTAAAATATCAAAATGAATATCAGCGCTCAATGCCAGGTTCTTTAGGGACAGTGTGTGTTAATAATATGACAAGCAGTAATACTTCATTTTCTTTACCTACACTCTATGACAGTACCATAACAAAGCAGATAAATTTAAAAAGTAATTCATATAATGAAAAAAATAATGTTATTGTGTATAGTGATGACATAGGCAAAAACTTGGGAATATCATTAAATAACTGTTTAAAAGGGCAACAGATAAGTAATTACTGCATGCCTGGAGCATCATTCAGTGATATTATGAATAAAATTTCAACTGGTAAATTTAGCCCTAATAGTATATTAATAATTTTTGTTGGGAGAAGAGGCAATATGGACAAGAATCAATTATTAAAATATATTGAATATCTCAATAACATAAATGTGCATAAAGTTATCTTGTTTACATTGCCTTACATAGAGGGGTGGCCACAGGAAAATAAACTAAGATATAATTTAAATTTATTGATGCATAATTTGACATGTAATAATAATTTAAATTTGACATTTAATGAAGTTTTTGACAAGAGATTGGTATTACCTATCAAAGTATAGTATAAGACTGATAGCAAATGTGCTATCTTATTGTTTATATTTTAACTCGGCCAAGGATTTGGCTACCCAGACATCTGCTTCTATTGAGCAGTATAGTGATTTTACATTGAATTTGGAATCAGTTCCAAGTAATTTAAATTAGAAAATGAGACAATAGAGGTAATCTCTAGCAATCATAGTAACAATTTAAATTATCCAGAATGTAGCCCACAAATAGTTAATTGTATAATTTCTCATAAAAACAATCATAAAAGTTGTATACACCTGGTGCATCAAATTTACGCGGTGGCTCCTTAATATTAGCTAATAAATTATTAATAAGTAAAGAACGTAAGGATATTGTGAGCCTCTCTGTTGAGCGAACTGTAGAAATGGCGTGTGTTAAGTTCGAGCACTTAACACATGCCATTTCTGTATGATAATTTTGAAAAAATAATGGAAGAAGTTTTGCTTAAACTTAATAAACAGAATAAATCTGTCGTCGTATGTGGAGACTTTAATATCAATATCCTTGAAACTTCTTCCATGAGTATTAAGATCATTGCTCAAATCATATAACCTTGTTAATTTGTTCTTTGAGCCAACACGTATTGCAGGCCTAGTGCAACTTTTATAGATAATATTTTTACTGATGTTGAGCCCTTACATAAATTAATTATTCAAAATTTAAGTTCTGATCACTGTGGACAGTTAGACCTTACATGCACAAAAACAGAAAGTTAAGAAAGTTGTGCTTGTACAAATAAATGAACATCGCTTAGAGAGACTTAGAAGTAGTATAGTGAAAAATCAGCCTGTTCTTCCATATAAAAACAATAGTAACTATTTGTATGGATCATTATTTAAACTGATAAGTCTTGAATTTAATAAAACATTCACTTCTAAAACACTCTCTTTAAACAGTCGCAAATCGTTTAATGAGTGGGCGACAGTAGGAGTAGGAGTAGACAAAAGTTATATGACCTTTACAATGAAAGATTATATAATCATAGTGTTTCATTTAGAGAATATGTAAAAAAATATTCCAAAATATTTAAAAGAGTGTGTTGTGCAGCCAAGTCTTTATATTTAAAAAACAAAATTAAGAATGCCTCTAAAAAAATTAAAATGACTTGGAGTATAATCAATATTGAAACTGGCTAGATGAAGCTACACAACTCAAACTTTCAATTAAATTTTAACAATAATTTGACAAGATCAGAGAGAAAAATTATTCTAGATCAAATGTTAAGTTTTTTAATGTAAATAAATTACTCCATAACAATCAGTTTGAATTTACAAGGGGTCGCTCGACAACTGATGCCGGTGTTGAGCTAATCAAACATATTTTCTGGGCATGGGAAAATTCAGAAGATGCTTTGGGTATGTTTTGTGATCTTTCCAAGGCTTTCGACTGTGTTCACCATGAGACATTAATCAGGAAGCTACATCATTATGGTGTAAAAACATAGCGCTTAAACTTATTAAGTCATATCTAAATAGTAGAACGCAAACAGTTGTTATTAATGGATGCAGTTCGTCCGGATCGGTAGTATCTATGGGTGTTCCTCAGGCATCTGTTCCTGGCCCCTTTCTGTTCTTAGTTTATTTTAATGACTTACCATACTTGGTATGGAATAACTATGATATAGTATTATTTGCTGATAATACTTCGTTGATTTTCCGTCTAAAAAGGCAATTATTGAAATATGACGAAGTGAATAATGCTATATCAAAAGTAGTACACTGGTTTAACGTTAATAATTTGCTTTTAACGAACGGTAATAAAACGAAATGTATAAAATTCACTACACCTAATGTTAAACAGGTGCAAACCAATGTGCTTTTAAATGGGGAGGAGCTGGGCCTTGTTGCATCCACTGTTTTTTTCGGAATTACAGTTGACGCGAAGCTTCAATGGGGCCCTCATATATCTAAACTAGCTAGCAAACTTAGTTCTGCAGCATATGCTGTAAAAAAGATTAGATGCCTTACATGTGTTGAAACAGCTAGATTAGTTTATTTTAGTTATTTCCATAGCATAATGTCATATGGAATCTTGCTATGGGGTAATGCGACTGACATTGAAACTATCTTTATTTTGCAAAAGAGAGCTATAAAAGCAATTTATAACCTAGGTCCGAAGGAATCGCTTAGAGAAAAATTAAAAAAAAAAATATATTAACTTTGGCCTCTCAATATATTTACGAGAATGTATGTACACAAAAACAAAAATAGTTTTATTAAAAATAGTGATGTACATTCTGTAAATACTAGAACTAACACAAGTTAGTTATACCAGTTACTCGACTCCAAAGAGTCAGTAACTCCTTCATGGGGCAATGTATACGCTTTTACAACAAAGTCCCAGAAAATATGCAGACTTATCTATCAAAAGGTTTAAATTATTTATTAAGCAAAAATTGTCTAGTAAGGGTTATTATACTACTAAAGATTACATGACTGATAATAACCCCTGGGAATGAGGTGATCGCTACCATGCTGTTTCTAAATGTTTTCATAACAATTGTATAAAATATTATGTTGTAAATTATGCTTTAAAAAAAAGTCCCGCTGGGTTTCTTGCTGGTTCTTCCCAGGACAGAGGTTTTTTTGCGAACCAGTGGTAAAAGTAAAAAATGACTTTCAATAAGTATTATGTATTGTAATCTATATTTAATAAAAATGATTCTATTCTATATCACGTGGAAAATGACTGAAAAAATACAATTTCTGTGGCTAAACTAACTTAATGTAACTTCTCTCAATTTTTAATTACTATTTATATTGTACCATATAGAAACAGAAAGTTTACTTACTCGATTATTTTATGAGAAAATAGAATATTATGTTGCAATATCCGTAAATCGTAAATCTGATCCGTGTAAGTGCGGAGTAAGAATATCCAACACTACCCCACATATTGTCACACAGGTGTCATAGAACAAACGAGAAGATGAGCAGCAGCGTCTTCCTAATAACAGCTAGAAAACAAAATACTGCAGTTCCAACCCGCCAACCAAGCGTGGCATCTTTGGCAATTATCCCATTTTATGTGGCAATCCATGGGGAGGTCTATTTTCAGCAGTGGACTTTGATAGTATGTAATGATTTTAGAATGAAAGATCTGTACATCAAAGACAGTTAAAAAGTTATAGAAAAATGTAATGAATTTTAGATTCCCCGCCGATGGCAGCGAACCTATTCCAAAGCCCAAGGACATACCTCGTATCGAAGCTTACGACTACGCCGTGGAGCCCAGTAACGCGCAGCAGTTGGAAGAAATACTTGCTGATCCGGACGCCATGAGGATGCAGGCCCTGGTTATTAGAGAAAGAATTCTAGGTAGGTGAGGCATAATAAATTAAAACGATGTTTTTTTATTCAAAATGTCAAGCTATGTATTTTATTAGACAGGGTGGCGCCATACATGAAGGAAGAAAAAAGAAATGAGGTGGAATATTTTCATAGCGGGGAAGTTAATTTGTTAGAAAAGTGTAGAGATTAATGTTTCTTTCCGAAATATTAGATATATTTTATATTAATTAGATTAGAAATGAATATACCAAACTACGGATATTCCTAAAAGTTCGTACTCTTATTTAATATTTCTAGTATTAAATGAAAGTTAAAAAAGTGAAAAAATTTAAAGAGTACAGCACTGAGACATTTTAAATACACTAGACATCGAAAAACTTGCAAAAAAACGTTGCAATGATGATGTAACAAGATTATTAGCTCTCATTGACGCACGTCATCTTTGTATACGACGTTGCTAAACAAAAGTTCCGCATCGTCGCACAACATGTTGCGCGTTAATTGTTGCATAATGAATCTCGTTAGATAGTCTAACAAGAGTGTCGATCACCATTTTTACTATATTTATAGCAAAATTTTACACGTGTTAGAGCCACGCTGCAGCTATGTAATGGTTGTAGCACGTATAGGTCGGCTCGACCGGCGAAGGACCACGCTCTCACAGTATACCAGCGTAAAATAGCAGCTTATCACATTGGAAAACTTACAGCTAAAAAGTCAAGTAATGCATAAAAAAATGAGCGAGCCTCACAGTAGTCGCATAATGATGTGTAACATCCGACATCTCACCTTGGTAATAAGCAACATTAAATCCTGAAAAAAATGATTCAAGTATTATTTGAAATGATTTTTCGTAACGAAGAATAATTATTTTTATTGAAAATTATATTTTATTTAATTAACACTAGGAGTAATGCAATTTTTATTGAAGACAGTTGTTTTTGTTAAATTTGGGGGAGCGGAGACAATAGACTTATGATAAATACAATTGTACTAATAAACCTTATTATTTTTATCACAGGTATTCCCTTATGTATCCCTTTCTTATATTCCGAAGTCCAACAACAATATTTTATATATCTACAATAACTAGAAAGTTTCTTGAACATAAACTTTAAATAATACAGGTTTTCACATTTCTCACAATTTTGCTCATATCTTTTGAACGGGTTTTCATAATTCCAATTGGAATATTAGTTCTAGAACTAAACCTATCTTTTTAGACTAAAATTATTGAAATATCTCTACAAACAAAAATTCTTATTTTCTACTTACGTAATTATACAAAAATCCTAACAACATTGAAAATTCACTTCATACTCACATTAATCAGTCTAATTAGATTACAATGAGAAAACCAATAGCAAATTTAAGTTGTATTGTTTAATTAGAGTAAAGTAAACGTAATATCCATCAAATCTCTTTACATCCTAATTAATAACTTATAAAGTTTTTGACTCGCTACGTTCACATTAAAAACGCGCGGGTAGCGATCCTACTACTACTTTGGTACCATCTGACGGCCAACTTTACCACAGCGCGCGTTCATTGGTCAAATCAAATAGCGCGCGCTCATTAGTTAAATCAAATAGCGCGCACTCATTGGTTAAATCAAATAGCCCGCGCTTCCTCGGCTACCTCACGGGTGCTCATTGGTCAAAACAAATAAAATAACGAACGCTTCCCCGCGCGCACTCATTGGTCAAATCAATTAGCGCGTGCTTCTCCCGGATTCCTGGGACACACTTCCGTCCCTTTTCACGAAATCACTCTTCACTCCCACAGATTGCAAGAAAACGAGAGGAAAGATGTTACATATCAAAAAAATAGAGGAGGAAGGCCAATTACAAATAGAATTAAAACAGTAAACATATAACTACATAGTTGATGTAAAATAATAATAACCATACGCATATTATAGGGATCTAGTTAACGAAATAATAAAATGTATTCTTTAGGGGGCAAAATTCCGCTTTAAACAACAACTGTTCGGGGCAAACTGAGCAACAAGACCAAGGCGACCCCTGCCACCCTTTCCGTGAATTTCTGCAACATCAGGGGACTTTACTCGAACCTAAACGCCGTCCACTACCATCTCGAGACGGCGAAGCCGGCCGTGCTCTTTCTGACCGAGGCGCAGGTGTCCTCTCCGGCTGATACTTCGTATCTCTCCGGGCCTGGGCTGACGCATAAACGTCCCAGGATGTAAACACCAGCGCCCTTAAAAAGAAGTATAATTCCGCCTCCAGGTCCTTCAAAAGAGTCATTGCCAAGTCAAAGTCAGAGCACATAGGCAGAATTGGCGAGAAACTAGTTCGCCTTCCTTCGGGAACCCGTGCATTCTGGTCTCTCACCAAGGCTGTCCAAGGGAACTTCTGTCAGCCATCTCTTCCATCTCTGCGCAGGAAGGACGACTGACTTGCCCATGCCGCAAACGAGAAAGCCGATCTGCTAGGCTCTTTCTTTGCGTCCAACTCGACTCTCGATGACGGGCGGAACACACCGCCGACCATTCCGCGGTGTCAGTGCTCCATGCCAGATGTCCTGTTCACACAGCGCTCGTTTCGCAAAGTACTCCTCTCCCTGGTCATCACAAGTCGAGTGGGCCTGACGGAATTCCCCCAATTGTGCTGAGGACGTGTGCTCCGGAGTTGGCACCGGTTCTAACTTGTCTTTTCCGGTACACCTACTCCCTAGGCGTAGTCCCGAAATCATGGAAGACGGCTTTTGTCCACCCCATCCCTAAAAAAGGCGACCGCTCAGACCCGTCCAATTACAGGCCTATCGCCATCAACTCCTTGTTCTCCAAAACGCGGTACCTTGAGGATCACCAGCTGATTAGTGACCGCCAGTACGTTCGTCGGGGTCGATCAGCTGGTGATCTTCTTTTCTACCTGACTCATAGATGGGCGGAGGCAGTAGAGTCCAAGGGGGAGGCATTGGCCTTTAGTTTGGACATTGCGAAGGCCTTCGATCGGGTTTGGCACAAAGCGCTTCTTTCGAAGCTCTCTTCCTATGGGCTTCCCAAGAAATTGTGCAATTGGATAACCAGCTTTCTTGCAGATCGGAGCATCAAGGTCGTTGTAGACGGTGCATGCTCCGACTACAAGCCTATTAATGCTGGTGTTCCACAAGGCTGCGTGCTATCACCAACGCTGTTTCTTCTGCATATCAATGATATGTTGCGAAGCGGTAACATTCATTGCTATGCGGATGACAGCACTGGTGATGCTCTATACACCGGCCGTGCCAATATTTCTCGGGAAAAAGTCGCCAAGTACAGGAACAAACTCGTGTCTGAAGTCGAGTCTTTGCTGAACAAAGTCTCGGATTGGGGCGACTAAATCTAGTCCAGTTTAATCCTCAGAAGACACAAGTTTGCGCGTTTACCGCTAAAAGGAACCCCTTTGTCGTATCTCCTCAGTTTCAAGACACTCCCCTTGTTGTCTCAGCCAGTATCCAGCCAGCTCGATTCACTGGCGCTGCGAAGAAATGTTGCATCCCTTTGCATTTTCTTTCGCATTTACCACGGGGAGTGCTCTGAGGAATTGTTCGGATTAATCACAGCCGTCAAATTTCACGAACGCACATCGCGGCAAAACTCCCGATACCATCCACACCATCTGGATGCTTGGCGGTCCACCACTGTACGTTTCACTAGGAGTTTTTTTTTTTACCACCGGCGATTTTTCCGGACCGATACGACATAGGGACCTTCAAGAAAAGAGCTTACTCCTTTTAAAAGGCCGGCAACGCACCTGCAATTCCCCTGGTGTTGCAGTTGTTCATGGGCGGCGGTAGTCACTTACCATCAGGTGAACCGTATGCTCGTTTGCCCCCTCTCCTATATAAAATATATATATATATATATATATAAATATATAGTTTACGAATACTGGTGTTAAATAAATCTATGTCAAATTATTGTACCCTAGTATTAAAACATTTTCATGCCCTTTTTAAAAATGAATTTTGTCTATAGATACAATATGTATATTGTATATGTTTCAATCAGATCTTAGATATTTTGTAAAATCATTAAATTAACAACTTCTTAATTTTATTAGTGGTACAGCCACGCTGTAGCTATACCATGGTTGTAGCACTAATGGGTCGGCTCGACCGGCGTAGGACTACGCTCTCCCAGAATACGAGTACCAGCGTAAAATAGCAGCTTAATGCTGCTGTGTTTCGTCTGGCTTAGGCCACGCAAATTGGTGATCGTATTATCAGGTGTATTTTCTGTCGTTGGTCTACCTATTCTTTATACAAAATGGTTATAATAAAATAAAATAAAATAACGTGAGCGTGCGTGGTTTTGGTTAGGGCCGGCGCACCCGGACACGTCGTACTACGTGCGGTACCGTGGCGCTGTGTACGCGGACGCAGGTCGCTTCCAGCGCTGCCGGCAGCTGTGGCACCACGCGCTCGACATGCAGCGCGCCGTGCTGCCGCCGCTCTCGCCGCTCACGCAGTCCAGCCTCTACAGCTTCGCCGAGCTCTTCTCCTATATGCTGGCCGAACGCGCGCGCCCGCCGCTGCGAGGTACGCGCCGCCCCACACTACACACGTCACACTGCACTCTACACGTTCGCCACTGCGAAGTACGCGTCGCCCTTGTGCCACACACTACACACTACCCAAGCCCTGCTCTTGTATGGTCACAATGCCCACGTCTTCTATTACGAAGTGAGTGCATCGCTCGTGTTTCACACACGCTTTACGAACTCTGTTCATGTAGTCAAGGAGCCAATCTTAGGCTCGTTGCTAAGAGGTGAGAGCATTATTATAACTTTTGCGTGATTGATACCTTCCAATTATTTGATAATTGTCATTGTGGTCGAAATTCAGGCAAGAAGATATTAACACCACTGTCATTCATTTATTTAAACCACTATCAAAAGTCCACTGCTGAACATAGGCCGCACCCATGGATTGCCTCATACGTTGGATTTGGCCATTGTTGCTACGCTTGTAGGCTAGTTGGAAACCACAGATATTTATTATATTCTGTTATCAGAAAGATGCTACTACTGCCCGTTCCCGTTTCAGTTTTGTTCTGTCGCCTCTTACAACTCCCACGTGATCATATGGAGTAGTGGCTATTCTTACGCGGCCGCTACACAACACCACTTTATATCAATGATAGCTGGAAATATATTATTTACAATATCATCTTTTCAGGTCGAATTGTGCCACCAGTCACCTTCGAAGACATAGATCCTGTATTTAGGAAAGCTCTCTCTGAGATCGACAGAGGAATGGAACTGTTGGAATCGAAACTGAGCATAGACAGAGAACAGACGCTGACGACGTTGCAAAGGGTGTTGGTGATCTCGTTGCATCTAGCCGCGCTGATGGCCAGGCTGCTGGAGGAACCCGAGTGCACGGATGAAGTATCCAGGAAGATACATAAGGCTGTTTACTCGCTTGTTAAGTTAGATATTAGGGTGAGTTGGCAGTAAACTACTTCTACGCATTTTATCGCGTTTAATTTATTTCATTTTAATTCCCGACGTTTCGCATGCTTTGCAGCACCCATGGCCACGGGGGGCTAAGGTAATTGATGTTATAGTTCACCCGCAGTACCTTCAGCTTTGAATTGTTACTATTACTATTAATTGGTCCGATTTACGCAATTTCTTGGTGTACAATAGAGAGTATTGTATTGTATTAACTATCCAATCGTGAACGTGTGGTGTCAGGTGCGTCAGGGGCGATCCGCGCTGCACATCGCGTGCTCGGCGGAGGGCGCGCGCGCGCGCGGCGGGTCGGGCGCGTGGCTGCCGGCGCCCGGCGACGCGCAGCCGTGCTGCGGCGCGCTCGTCGCGCTCATGCTGCGCCTGGGCGCCGCGCCCGACGCGCGCGACGCGGACGGCAACACGCCGCTGCACCTCGCCTGCAAGGTACCTACACCTACACATACACATACACATGCCGGCGCCCGGCGACGCGCAGCCGTGCTGCGGCGCGCTCGTCGCGCTCATGCTGCGCCTGGGCGCCGCGCCCGACGCGCGCGACGCGGACGGCAACACGCCGCTGCACCTCGCCTGCAAGGTACCTACACCTACACATACACATACACATACACATGCCGGCGCCCGGCGACGCGCAGCCGTGCTGCGGCGCGCTCGTCGCGCTCATGCTGCGCCTGGGCGTTACCTACATGCGACCGCATACATGCGCTCCTCGCCTGCAACGTACGCACGCACATTGATGCATCTCGACTTCAACGTACACCCCGCTGCACCTTGCACTTTTTGCACATATAATTGGATCTGGCTAGGATATGAAATTAGGTCGCACTACTTAGTAATCGATTGATTAAACATCACGTACGAATACATAGCCACAAACACGCACAAGCACGTAACCCCCTGCATTAACCAACCCGACCTTGTATACACACCCCAGCTATTCCATGGCGCCCTGGTTATTTAACATACTTTAAAATATTTCTTTATCGTTCCCAGCTGAATCCCTGTCCGCCGGATGTTGTGCGCGTTTTACTCGCTCACGGCGCTCACATTGACACGGTCAACTACGAAGGCGAAACGCCCGAAGAGATCCTGAAATCTACCCAGCAGAGTCTCACCGCCATAGTAAACCCACTTAAGTACACCACGCTCAAGTGCCTCGCCGCACGCACTGTTAAAAACTACAGGCTACCATACAGACACGTTGTTCCACAATGTCTGCACTCCACTATTATAACACACTGAATTTAACTAAAAAAAAAATTGTTGTTCGAATTTTGTAATGCTGTAAGTCCGAGGTCTTTCAAGCTGTCCACATCACTAAATCGCGCCTCACTATTTTAATTATAATAATTCGTTTTATTTTCCGCTTTTCTATACAAAAAAATATATTGAGTTTATATAAATTTTTAAAACTAATTACTTTAAAAGTATAATTGATTTGATCTAGGTGTTAAAATAAGAATATACGTAATCTAACGATAAAGTTCTTTATAAAATTAATCACGTTGAGTGTAATAATTGTGACAAAAAATGTCGAACAAGTTTGACAATTGGACATAGCGCCCAAAAACGTAGCTTTATTTTGACACCTGTCATACGTTTGACGGATGCTGTCAGAGACAAGTCACTTTAGAGGAGTATTAGCGTAATTGATGTTTAATCGAGTTGTCAAATGGATTTTTAAGAATATTGAGGCTATTATTACCCGCTTTTGCTGTTTGGGTGCATTTACCCGCAAAATAATTATAATATTATATAAGATTTTTTGCAACATGCACAAAGTGATATAGATTATGTTTTCACTGCACTTGGGATTTTGGAGCTTTTATTACATGTTTTTTGCAGTCATTTTTAATTTGAATACTGAATATTTTTTAGAGTCGGTGACTCTCATGTTAATTTCATATTCGTATATATTTTCAAAATTATATTTAAACAAGAGGATAAAATATGGTACTTTATAAAACATTATGTTTTAAAATTTGATTTTGTATGTTATAAAATAATGTGCTGTGCCCAAAAGTGTAAGTATAATATCGAAATTATTGTATAGTATATTATAAAATTAAAATATAAATAGATGTGTTGAAAATAATATGTGACGAAAAAAGAATTGTGTTCCATTAAAATTGCGTGCACATACAAAATGTTTGAATCTGAGGTCAAACTTCAGTGGCTCTATTTTTTCATTACGGTTTGGACAAAGCAAATAAGAAATCTCCCGGTAAAGCTAAGCCAATGATTTTTTACGAAGATGAAGGTAGAAGAGTCAGTACTTGTACTTATATTTTGATAGTTATCTATTGTGAAAACATCAATCTGTAATAAACATTAATATTACGATTATTATGCCATTTATTTAATAATTAAATTAAAAGTAATGTCATGTAAATGTCATTTAAAATACCTAATTTAATCGAATGATATTCAATCATGCATGTTAACCTGTTTTAAATAAAAATTGTAAAGTTTAAGAAAAGTTAAAGGAGCGAAAAATAGTTACAAATTCAAAATGTTGACATGGAAATGGTCACTCATAAAAGATTTTCACTACAGATTGCAATTCTCAACTCGTTGATGCAAACTCCTATTTACTGTGTATTGCATACTGGGTTTGAATTTGAACTACACAATCCAATAAAAGGTGGCCAGGTCATGTGCATGTTCTAATATCCCGTACAACAGATTACAGTTTTGATGTTCTGAATGTGTTTAAAATTGGACTAGAGGACTTTTAGTGTAATGTTGCGTTCTATAGAATTATCCTCGTTCATTTGACACACTCATCCTGTTTTATTACAAAAAGTGGTTTATTGGTATATCTCCTCTATTTGATAGGACTATTGATTGGCATATTCATAGGTCTATTGATAGATCTTTGGTTTAAACTATGGTTTAAGAAGAGTCCTTATGACTCAAGAAGGCCTTTAGTCGCACCGCCACTGTCTTTGCAAAATTTGACATTTGCTGTGAAACTCCATAATGTTTTATCATATTAGTTTGTGTATTTCCGCGGGACTTCTTTCGTGAAACTAATTCTAGTTTAAACCTAAGAGTATATATGAACTACTTTTTGTAATAAGGCCGTTAAGGTTTAATAAAACGTCATTGACAAGTCGTTTTGTGTTTTAGCATATTCAAAGATGATTGTTTCCTTTTTTGTATTAACATTTCGCCATCATCGTTTTTATGTTACAATTTAATGTAAACGTGTGACGCAGTTTCGTTTTAGGAAGAATTCCGCCAGTTACACCGAATTGTGCGGTCTGTTAATTTTTGATGGCATTATTTCAATGGGAATCAAGCCGGACTTGGTTGATTGATTACTTTCATAGAACAATATAACAACGGTGTGCAGTGCGGAAATTTTGTCCATATAACATTTATATTGTAAAAACATTAGACATTAAGTAGCTAGATAAATAGAAATTAAATGGATGAAAGAGTAAATCGCTATGGATTTTGCTAGAATAAATTACAAAGTGATCTATAGGAACTGAATTGATATATGAAAATATTAGTCTTTATTTGTAATTTCCACGTGCAGTTTGCTATCAGTTATAAACTTGTGTATTTTTGTCATAGTATATTTTGAATGTAGTAGTACTGCGTGGTCATATACTAGTTATTTTTTGAAATTAATAAAAATGCTCTAAAAATACCAGTTTTATTTATTACAAAATATTACAAAACATTATCCTAGCCTAGTGCAGACAAAAGTGTTCTATATAAAAATACTTATTATCATACTCTTACATAAAAATCTAAACAATCTCTAATTAAAAGTAAATATATAAATAGATTCAGACTTTAAACATTTTAGATTAATTATTTCATATTGATCATGATACCTTTAATATAGAAAATAGATTCCATAGTTAACAAACTTAAAATAAAAAGGCGTATCTTACCGGCACTTGCCTAAGAGGCCTTTTAACTTAATAAAAACAAAACGACAAGCGGATTGTTTTCAGTTGAATTTGATGCAATGAAGCACAGTCAACAAGTAAGCATTCAATCGTTTGCTGTTAAAACGTTTTTTAATTGGACAGGTGCAGTCTGAAGCAAGCATTTCAGATCAACATTCGAGGCGCCCGGGAAATGCAACCATAGACGATAGACCATAGCACGATTATTCATTAGGTCTTTGGCCATACGGACGCCATCTTTGTTTTTAATTTTTGCAATTTTTATAACAGGTTCCAGAGTGATCTTTTTCATTTGCAGTTTCCGCAAAGCACATATCAAAGGCCAATATGTGAACTGATCATAGAAATGTTCAGTACCACTGACAGCAGATAGGTAGAGCTTACATTTCTCCGTGTTGCTATTGTCCCACTTTAGCCCCAGCGCTAATGCCTCGCTGGACGTCACAATCGGAAATCTCTTACGGTTTTCAAAGGCGTACGCAGCCACGAGTCCGCTCAGACGATTTGCTGTGAACTCAAAGTTTTGCACTTCCACATTCGGTCCCGTCTTCTTCACTAGTAAAGGGGTGCTGAGGGGATAGAATAATTTAAGCATATAATACAAAATCACTGCTGAATTTTAATTGTGACTGATTTTTAATTGTATTGATTTAACCTATCGGGTATTGCCGAAAATGTACTCAACTATGTATAAGACTTTATGTAATACCCAACTTTAAAATATGGGCCAATGCAGAGGCGTCCCTTTCATAAACACTGTCCCATTTGTGTAGTAATATTTAAAGGTATACTCGATTCAAGCACACATTGACTATTAATTCGCTCTAAAAGCGCTCTAATGGCACGGTGGACTGTTAACCACCGCTTTTAAAACCTTACAAAAATTATGTGTGGTTGTGTTTAGCCGAGATGTATGCAGGCTTTTTAAAATAAAATTTTAATGGTATGTAAGTGAGACGGATGCAGCATGGATGAGTTGGATTGACCAGGGAAGGATCACACTTGCTCAGAGTACCGGGTTGAAATAGCAATATTGGACTTGATGTGTTTCGGTAAATGACGAAAGCCAAAGACCCTTTCCATCTTTGTCCTAAGTGGTGACAACGAATCTGCAGTTTGATTCTTTATCAAGGATAAATGATGATAGGTGTCTGTCTACTGGACACAGCATCAATTAATCACCAGGTGGATTGTCAATTCTTTTGTTACCCTTATTTGCTATTTTACAAATATTTATTTAGTAAATTGTTCTTAATTGATATTTAATTTGTTTGTGTAACTAGGTGTCATTACGATAATTCGTGTACTTAAGTGTGTCAATTAATTATTACAAAGAACTAGTTTGATAACATTTTTATAATAATAATTATAATAGCTGTCCATCGAGGTTGTCTGAAAATTATAATTTTGTTTTTCACCTAGACTATTCATAAAGGGTCCTATGAAATATAATGTCACCTCATCGCGTAACGTGAGCATTAAGCTTTATAGAGGTGAAAAACAATAAAATACAAATCATGTTATTATTTCCTCATTAAAGGGATCATATAAATCCAAACAGTTAAAATGATCTATATGTTTGTTTTTATGAGCAGCATACCTTTATTTATTTAGTTTCTTATTTACTAGTGATACAACCACATATAAATACCTGGATAAGTTACTTCTGGAGGAGTCTGATAAAAAGGAGTGCATTTTTTTCGTTTTTTGAAAAAACGTTACCACACTAGGATTTTCTCCTGTATCATGGGGGCAGTTTACGTACATAGATTTCAGTAGGGCAAACATCCAGACCCAGAACAATTATTTGTAGGCCATACAAATACTTGTTCCGTGCGGGATTCGAACCCGCGGCCCTTAGAGCTGGAACTCATTGCTAAGCCACTGCGCCACGGAGCCGTCAATTGCATTGCGATTGACTTACTTTTTCTCCAGCCATATTCCGTCGATCATAACCTGTTGTCCTGGCAGCACATTCTTCAACTTCTGTCTCAGCTCATAGCCCTTGGCCAGTATCGTTTCTATATTATCGCTATGCCTCAGAAATTCCGCCTCCTTATACACGTTGTAGAAAATGTGACCCGAGAAAGGATCATTTTGTATCCTCGCTCCCGAACTTGGTGAAGAAAATTCAAACTTCTCCATTGTAGACCTGTTGATAACTTAGCTCGATTAATCATACAATAACCCTTCACAAAAATAATTAAAAATACTTCGACGCTGCTCCGGCAGCAACAATCGCATGGGGGTGCTTCAGATAAACCCCCTTGACCCCCCACAGTGACAGAATCCTCAAATTCAGGCGACTTACTTTCAAACCCAACCCTGTTTTCCACAACTCCACGTCCAAGCACATATTTTGCGTGTGGGCAGAAATATTGTGATTATTCGAGCCATGAAATGTCCCCGAAGAAGTTCAACAGTTCTTTGATGTTGCAAGCAACTTCGAGGAGTGATCCCGTCGTGCCGAGATGCTTAGCCCTATATTCATATATATATGTAATAATGTTTTATTTTAAATTAAAAAAAAAAATTGGAGTTGGACTCTGCCCTGCCCTGCCTAATTTGATTGGCATGCTAGCTCTACAAAACAACGTCTTTACCTTTCATATATTTAAGAACCACACAATAAAGTGTACATTGGTATATAAGCTATTCCACCTATGAGTAATATAAAGTTCAGTAGCAGCTATGAAGGCACATCTACGGGAGAGAAAAACATAGCCCGCCTTTATGCATTACCTTAACACCATCTATCCATGACAATGCTTACCTATTGTACTTTTTCTATCAAAGACTGTATGGAAGGATTAACATAAATATTTGTGAGAAAATACCCTTTTATTGCTTACTGTGTTTTAGGTATAAGTATGATATTATTATATATATATTATAGAACATTATTTTACATCATTAAATTACGATTTTTGAGATTAGATTAAAATGCACTTGATGAATCAACACCACCATTGAACAAATTCATACCTATACTTCATACCTATAGTTCATAATATTAATCATAACTTTTGATAGAATGAACCAATTTTAATAAAACAAAAACTAAATGTAACTTGAAGGTAGCTTTCATTTTCTTAACGATTCTTTTGAAAAATATTATTACTTTAGATTAGATGTGATATGTTCATAAACAAACAGACAGACAATTCTAAAATTATAGAAATGTATTTACATTTATTATAATATTATTTCTATAATAATAAATATAATTACAATTTATTATAATTATATATATTATTATAGAAATTAATTGCTTATTTTTAGTCCCTCTCACTCATTTTTGTCACAAAAATATACAACGCACAGACACATGCAATTTACATTTTTATTATTTATAGATTTTAAAGAGTTATGAAAATAAGTAAGTACAAGGATTTGTTATTTAGTTAACTCAGCCAACAAAGAAAAAAGATGGAGCGCTGCATACATTTCAAGTGATGCAAAAACCAATCCAAAGAAAAAAAGAACGATGTGTGCATGTACGTATAAGTTAGTTAATATAACACTATGCACGCGCGTCACGAGAGTGTATACAAAGGATTTCCGCAGGAAAACAAGACTGTTACACAAAACAGTTCATAATACATCTAAGTAAATGTTACACTAAGCTATTTTAAACTTTTAACACTCAAACGCCAAAAATTTTAAAGAACCAGAGTTCAAAATTGTCCTGTACAGGAATGTAGAACTTACCAGACGTCACAAAAAATAATAAACAATATTATAATATGTTGAAGTTATACATAATATGTCAACAATTACACTCACTTTTTATTTACGCTCGCCTTTGTTTTGTTATAATAACTTACATCACCTAGTGATTTTCCTAAAATGTAAACAATTATTAGCTTACTACAATTAAACACCATTAACGGTGCAAAACACTTGTAAATAACTTGTACATAGTACCGTTTAAAATTATCTAAAACTAAAAATCTGTGCTTGTAAACATAATATAGTATTTCTAAATTCTAAAAATTCCAATCCACTCAAACAATTCTAATCCACTCAAGAGGTAAAGAGCAAGAGTATTGTATTTCTCGTTTTCCCGTGATAAGTTGTTATCTCTTGGTAGAGACTAATTGTGTTCTGTGGTTGTTACTTGTTATTGATAAGGAAATCCCTTCCCCTACTTGTTGTTGCCATATATAAATTTGAAATTTCAATTTTCAAAACATTGCACTCGGAAAGTACTCAGACCAATAAAATAAGTTTTTTATTGATCTAAGTGAAGTTTATAAAACTAGTCATGCTAGTTTTATAATTCATAAATTAATAATTAAAAATATTTAAAGATAATTGTAAAATTCTCAGTGTTTAGCTAAAATTTGTTTGAAATAGTGAAAATATGTCGTGTTCAGCTGTGTCTTGTACATACATTAAGAACAAATTTGTTTGAAATAGTGAAAATATGTCGTGTTCAGCTGTGTCTTGTACATACATTAAGAACAACAAAAGGTGGAAATTGTTCTCTCTTACGTAAGTCTTTCACAACACTTCTTATCTTTTTAAGTGCTAAAACATTTTTTATTTCTATGTTATATATTTCTATGTGATAATGGTAAAAATTAAATGGAAAATAAATAATTATTGATTTTAAATGCATTGTTTTAGTTATTTGTATGCTAGTGACGAACATACACCAACATAAACTTCATCGATAATGTTTAAGTTTCCGTTTTTTAATTTAACATTTTTTTAGGTTTGCAGAACGCTCTGAAAGACGACATGAGTAGATAAAAACCAGGAGCTTTAAAATATTCCAGGATTTGCTTGAAACGTCTAGTTATATTGCCGAGTTATCAATCAATAACATTAAAACTGATATACTATCAACCCGTAAGTTTTTTATGTCACTATTGTATTATTACTACAGCTTGTAAACGCCTGCCGTTGAATCTTGTGCAGGCATCTCTTCAAAAGGGACTAATTAGATATATAAAATATGTTTTTTATAGTATTGTGCCGGACGGGCGAAACTCGGGAGTAAGTGTTATCGAAAGTACTCCGCGAGTCGCTCACGTCCTACACCTATAGGTTCTGGAGGATACTTCTGCTACCGTCTTTGTGGGTGCAGCTGGGGTACTGTGGACTGAGGTTAAATCAAAATGCACGAAATAGAATACAAATGGCAAGACAGTGGCCAGCGGTTCGACTGCTCAACTGTTCGGCGGAAATCTTCTGACTATTGGTTATTGACCACGGTTGTTGAATACGGTTGGTCAATTACGGTTGTTCTATATCGGTTGTTCACTATCGGTTGGTCACTATATTTTTCAGACGATTTCTTCAGTTGACTATTTCTTTAAATTGTTCGGTAGTAACTTAATACTACTAGTAGTGCTATCTGCTTTTAATTTCACTGTTTATCTAGCTGCTATGTTGTGCAACTAACTATTACTATCACTTGTGTAGCTGCTATTATCAGCTACTATGTTTTATTACAGAATAAGGGTGACAAACGAGCACACAGTCCACCTGATGGTAAGTGGTTGCAGTGGCCCATAGACATCTACATCTAACTTCGTTTGCGAATTTAAATGCAGATGCGTTGTCAGCCGTGAGGACTAAGATAGAATGCCTCTTTTCCCAGTAAAAAGGGTCTCCGGTTCTCTACACTCACCATACGAAACACAGCAGCATTAAGCTGCTATTTTACGCTGGTATTCTGTGAAAGCGTGGTCCTTCCCCGGTCGAGCCGACCCATTCGTGCTACAACTATACTATTAATATAGCTGCAGCATGGCTCTACCACGTAAATGTTGCTATCTACTATTCACTATATTCTATATTCAGCTACTTCTTGGTTCTGCTACTAGTCACTTCAGCTACTACAATGTTAGATACTGGGCCCCGAAGCCATAAGGTAGACTCGAGCGTTACTTTAAAGTGAGCCGCTTGCCATTGTCCGTTTTGCCTCTTTATTGCATAACATTTTCTCTATACAATTGTCTTAAATTACAATTTATTCTATACACGATTACTTCCTACACTAATGTACTATACATTGTTAAATCGGTAATTCAGTTGTCTATTAGCACACCATAAAGGTTTCTTAATATATTAACAATGTAAAAAGTTATTAAGCAAAATATCCCAAATTTTCACAATATTTGGGTATATTAATTCTTTAATTTTACTATAAATAGGAAATAAGTTTCGTTACGCTAAATATTCTTTTATTTCCTTAATCTATAAACCTTAATCTAATTCAATACCATGTTTACAATTCTTCTAGAGCATAAAAATTATTTCCATCATTTTCGGGACTAAGTATTACGCAGTTAATTAATAATTTCTAGAATGTTCTATACGTGTCGCGCTCTGATTGGTTGACTTTTTGTTTGTACAAATAAGAGTTATTTTCTTAGCTATTACCAAACGATGCTCTATACTATTATGTATGTATATGATTTCCCAAAATACCTCCTTAGTGCCCTTATAGGGTACTTAAGAAATGTTTTTTTTATATTTCAAAAATCGAGGTCCATCGGTCTGGACTGGGCATTGTCTGTCAGTCAGTCAACCAGTCACGGTACTGTTTTATATGATGTTTATATTGGATTTGTATTTTTATTTGTATAAATTGTACATGTAAAAATATATTAAAGAGTTGATGATTTCCAATTAAAACATCTTTTACGTAGGTCCATAGATTTAGTAACTAACTATACTATACTATATCTATGCGTAGGTCACTCAATAAGTTTTGAGATGCTCGAAATTTAAAAATGGAACTCACCCGTGTTATATGTTTCTAAAAAGCAAATTTATTTAAAAATAGAACTCCATAAGCCAATTGCTCAATATTAAAAAAAAACAAAGTTCTATTAATTTTCCTGCAACGCTTCCCGCGCTTTTCATTTAAAACGATGGATCTTAACCGTGACCATTTGCGCGCTATGATATATTAGATTATAGTAAAATTAATCTTGATCATTTAAGTTTGATCATTAAAGATGAACAAAGAACCGGGGCCCCGCAAACAGCAGTAACGGCAGAAAATGTATAGACTACTGAAATGTTGGTGCGAGATGACCCACGAATCACTTATACGGACATCGAAAAGATTGTAGGCATTAGTTCGGGGAGCATTCATACCATCCTACATCAACATCTTGGAGTGAGGAAGTTTTGTTGTCGATGGATCCCTTGTTTGCTCTCCGAAAGCGAAAAACAGATTCGTGTGGATTGGTGCCATGAAATGCGTGTACGTTTTGAAAACGGGGCATCTATCAATATGATCCGGAAAATAAAAGGCAATCATCGATATGGGTCTACTCAGAAGGACAGTTACCGACAAAACTGCAAAGACCTTGCAACGTCGGCAAAAAAATGGTGGCTAGTTTTTTTTCGCGGAGCGGACATTTGTCGATATCAATGCTGGAAAATTGTATGCCAGTCAACTCTGAATGGTATACTACAGTTGCATTACCCAAAGCTTTTCAAGCTGTGCGGGAGAGAAGACCAAAGATCGGGCTTCGGGGAATCATGCTGCATCACGATAACGCCTCTTCACATACCTTCCTTAGAACGAAAGCATTTATTGAGGAATCTGGTGTTGAAACTCTAAGTCACCCACCCTACAGCTCTGACTTAGCTCCTTGTGATTTCTTTTTGTTCCCAAGAGTCAAAGAAAAAGTAAAAGGCAAGTTTTTTTCAAGCGTCGAAAGCCGTGGCTGCCTACGAAGGCGATTTCTGACCTGTCAGATCAAGACTGGGAAAAGTGTTTTCAGAGTTAGTTTAGGCGAATGGAACTTTGTATAGAGCATGATGGAGAATATTTTGAAAAGATGTAAAATAAATATTAATAGTATCTAGAACACTTTTTGTATATCTTAAAACTTATTGAGTGTCCTACGTATTAATTAAAGCATTATTCTATCGATAAGCTAGACAACAGTCACTTCTCTATTCGCGCAAGCTAATACATATAATATATAACTGCACATTAACTAAAACTGACATGCATGTTGGTACCAAAAATATTCAACCATCTCGATTTCCTTTATATTTTTCATCGTCCTTCGTTCAAAATTTATAAAAAGAAGACAAGAGAGGCAGAGAGAGAGAGAGAGAGAGAGAGAGCGAGAGAGAGAGAGAGAGAGAGCGAGAGAGAGAGAGAGAGAGAGGAGAGAGAGAGAGAGAGAGAGAGAGAGAGAGAGAGAGAGAGAGAGAGAGAGAGAGAGAGAGAGAGAGAGAATAAGGCTGACAAAGGAGCACACAGGCCACTTATCATAGGCACCTCATAGACCAATACATTTATACTCGATTAGGATTCAAAATGCAGGACGTATTCCGCAGAATTTTTTTAGTAACTGTAAAAACAATTTCGACAGCCTGGATTAGATAAATTTGAGACATAAGTGACAATTCAATCATCTATGAAAATTTTGTAAGTGTTTATGTCATAGATTTAGTAACTAACTTACGTTAGAATAGATTGGCAATGCAAAAGAGCAAGAGCATAATTTACGCGTATGTTAGAGCGAGAAAGATAGACTAGACCATTCACGTACACGCTATCAGCCTGGTGTCATTCGTGAACAAAACAAATCCCGCTTGTATTTGCAAAATCGCTGGTTTAAAAGTGAAAATTAATGTTTAATAGACGTAGTTAATTATGACTAAGTGCGTAGTGCCTAAATATAACTCACATCAGAAAGAAACACCACATTATTAGGTATACATTTTACTCATAGGTGCGATTAAAATGTTTAGCTGTCTAAATGCTGTCTTTTAGAGCAGGTAAAAACAATTTGTAATTTAAAATAATTACAAATACGTGAAATTCTGCTAATTTTAACCTCATTTTTGTAGAGATTGACATTATAGATAATATCTTATCGAAATGTTCTTAACAACCAAAGGTATACACTTGCATGCAGCCTTATTCAACTTAGTAATTTTTTTTAATTTTTAGGTTACCGTAGTTAAATATTCTTCTAAACGTATGAAAAATTATTTTTTAATAGAATTAGGGTGACAAACGAGCACACAGTTCACCTGATAGTAAGTGGATGCTGTGCCAGATTTTCACAAAATATTGATATTCGACAAAAATGGTTGAAAATTATAAATGGAGAAGAATTGGTTCCCAAAAGAAAATAGTCAACTATATGCAGCAAGTACTTTGACCACTGTGTAGTGGCGGTGTAAGAATATATCCACTACCCCATATGATCCCGTGGGTGTCATAAGAGGCAACAGAGGGAAACAAATCAGGGGATGGGCAGCTGCGGCTTCCTTATTACGACTAAAAAAACGTGTATGTACTTATGTACGCACGTAGGAAGTTATAAGTACTTATTTAGCGTAACAAAACAAAAATAACTACCTTAAATATAGTTATCGGTTCCCACGAAAACATGAGAGACAGTTACCCACTGAAGTTGTCGCTTTTGAGGTGTCAGTATGCGCGCGCATCGTAACAACTTCATGATGTCGTTTTCAGCTGTCGGTATGGGCGCGCTTCGAAAAAAATTCAATCTCATCATTTTTCCCAAACGCCCCAAAAGAAGTATAACTTCAAAAATACAAAAACTGCGGTTGCCATCCCGCTTGCCAAGCGTAGCAACTATGGGCAATCTATGGGGGAAGCCTATGTTCAGCTGTGGACTTTAATAGGCTGTAACAGTCCCTTAATGCACCTCTATGTTAATAGAGGTGCATTAAGGGAAAAACTATAACACATCCAACCATAAACACTAATTAATAGAATTACATATTAATGAAGCTTATTTATTATAAGAATATTATAATTTATTTATTATAGATATGTACCTGAATAGCAATAGGTATCAGAATATGTTTCGCAATATTCTAAAAATTTACATCGTAGTCTTTTTTAATACCTTTTTGGTATACATTTCCTATCGCAATTTGGTTTTACTTACTAACTTTTTATTTATGTACACATCATGACACGCATATCATTTTTTAATAACAGCGTTTCTTTCAGTGAATTATTATTTATATTAACATTTTTTAAAGTTTATGTATGAATTAAGTGGTAGGACCCCATTTCTGCCTGGGAGGTCGTTTGGATAGGTATTACCCTCTTACCTAGTACCAGTATAGATACAGGCTGTAAGACATTCCACCTCAGTCCGTATAGGTAACAACGACCTTCTTATTTTGAAGTTAGCTGCAAGTTTCCATGGGCTGCAGTAGCCACTTACCATCGTCAGGTTGGCTGTAAGTGCGTTGGATACTTCAGTTTTATAAAAATATTTTAACTAATAAATCGTAATAAATTTAACATTTTTTATGACATGTATTTTCGGAATGTCGAGAATATTCTGAATTACACCTTTTATTGGATCGCAGACACGATATTTCAATATTTATTTAATTAGTATAGCCATTCAGCGAGGAAACGCATCCAGCGTTCTTGGCACAATACCACAAGGAGCAGGACTGTATGATAATTTAAGTTTTTAGTTTGTTTTTCTTATATATAGTTTTTTAAATATTAAAAAATACAAACAATAGAATGTATTTCAATGTTTCATTATGTCCACAATAAGCCGCTAATTAGTTTTTATGTGACTTCATGCAGCGTTTGTCAATATACGATGAGTAGTGTAGAAGATCTGAGGGAACAGATGAACATACATACATACATAGCGTTCTATAACTGTTACCATCCTTTTGGCTTATCCGTAGTTGGGTAAAAATATTCAATTACATCATCTGCGTCAAATCAGAAGACACGAATATACTGCAATCGGTATCGATAATTATAGTTGATGCAGGCAATGCATGGTGTAGCACTATTTGTCACCCATACATGCACATGACACGCACACTTGTGTATTTTGATTTTGGTCTCGCCCTATTCACTTCATTGTCAATCTATACTATACTATATCTATGGTTTATATTAACTGCCTATTTTCCAAGAAGTGTTCGAAATTCGAAATAAACGTAATTTAATGCAAAATATCTACGCTATTAAAATTTGAAATCGATTAACCTCATTAAAAAATTTGATATTTATAAGCTAAAATGTTTTTTTTTTAATACAGAGAGTATAGAAGAAGAGAGAGAGAATGACATTGTCGGTTAAGTTCACGCTCATGATAAAAAATGTTTTTCTTGTTAAGTTTTTAAAAATTCCGTAGATTTAAACCTCAAATTCCGTAGTTCCGTAGAGTTGGCAACGCTGTACAAAACACAGCAGCATTGATCTGCTATTTTACGCTGGTATTCTCGTGGAGATCGTGGTGCTTCCCCGGTCGAGCCGAACCATTCGTGCTACAACCATAATACGAGTATAGCTGCAGGCTGCGGTGTGGCTCTACCACGTAAATATGAGCATGGAGTAAATGAAAAAAAAACATCAAAACAATTCTGATTATAAGCTGTTTGCTATCTACAGAAGCCGACCTAAAATAGAATTACATAAATGTTACAAAAACTACATAAAATCGACTGATCCGTGATAACATTAAATATTTTTGGACCTAAGTTAACTGCCTGAAAACTAAAGAGAATATTCCAAATAGAGTTATGTTTAGAAATTTAATAGCCGATAATTCAGAACATGTATGTCAACTGTTCTATTTCTTCTTTAAATGAGTGTTTCAACCAAGTTGCATTACAGAAGACTTTGACGTAAATAGCATCCCAGATGGTAACCTAAAATCGGATCTTATAGTTATTAAAATAAACATCTTGGAAGAAGCCGTGTTAAAAGAACTTTACTTGTTGGATATTTCCAAGAATCCGGGATTAGACAATAAACCACCAATTTTTCTAAAATATTCGGCAATCTACAAACCTTTAATTTGGAAATGGAATATTTGGAAATCTGAGCGTATTGTGTCAGTTTTTAAAGATGGAAAGAGACGAAACGTTTACGTAACGTAACTATGGCCAAATCCCCCCATGAGGCAATCTATGAGGGAGGCCTATGTTCAGCAGTGTACTTTTATAGGCTGTAATGGATGGATGGATGGATATCCCTCCATACATAAAACTATTATCACACAATCTTTCATTTCCATTTTATTTTATTTTTTAAGTTGTCTCGAATATCTGTATGTATATAGCAATACCGTCTTTTGGTTTTCTCTCTATATGTTTGATTTTTGTTATGTTATTTGTTTTCTTAGTGTACAATAAAGGGTATTGCATTGTATTGTAAAAATAGTGTTAGAGTGAACGACGTCGGTTACACGGTTACACGATCAGTCTGGCGACTAGGGTTCTAGGAACCCCCTACCCTTCCCCTCTTGTGGAAATGTATAATTTATGAGTAATATTTTTTTTTGTAAATTCATAAACTCACTTTTTTGCACAGAAATATTGACACAGTTACTTCTGCAACGGCTTCAGCGCTGCGGAGGTGCAGCCGCTTCGCCCTTGCGTAGCAAATCACAGGCACCCATACAGCGGACGGGGGCTGCTCTCCCTCCGCGCCTACGGCTTTACAAAATCACTCTAGGGGTAGGGCAGATAAGACTACGTGGAGTCGGGGCGTTCTGATTCAGTTTTAGTACAGATTCGACCTATCTTATTTATAATATATATAACTGATAAAGAACAAAAAATGCCGTTCATACCTTATAGTAAGGTAATGGTGGTCCAGGACCCGATAATTCCCAGAATATTATCATCATCTACATTCGACCTCAATAATCTTTCAGCACTTAATTCCTTGCAATTAATATTTATCGTATATCTATTATCGTCACTGCGTTGCTAGTGATATGTTTTGCCAGCAACGCAAATTTCAACAGTTCGTTGCGGTGAAAATTTTAGAGCACCTAATTTTTAAGCTTGGCACCTAATTAGCACCTAAAAGGCCCCTAATTTTCGCTTTTTCTAAATGCAATTTAGGTTCTATTCTGATTATCAGAAGATCTGATTTTTGCATCTGCTTTGTTTTGAATAACGACTTTATTTTTATTAGGGGCGCCTTGTCATTGCCTATACTTGCAGCACTTAATAAGCACTTAATTCCTTGCTATTAATATTTATCGTATATCTCTTATCGTCACTGCGTTGCTAGCGATACGTTTTGCCAGCAATGTAAATTTCAACTATTAGGTGCGGTTAAAATTTTAGAGCACTTAATTTTTAAACTTGGCAAAACTTGGCCTCTAATTTTGGCCTTTTCAAATGCAAATTCCTGACTTTGCGTTGCTAGCGAGACACAGCTGATCACGAACAGAATTGATGCCAGACTGATAGAGCGATGCGAGGCTTTAAAGGCCTTACGCACAGTCCATCTTTAGTTTCAAACAATAAATAATAATTAGTAACTTACGTGAAGCCCACTCATTATCGTCGTACATCGTGCATGAACTTGGCGGGACGTAACAGCAAGATGAACCGTATAAGGCCTTTCACAGTGTCAAAAAAATCAAGAGTATTCCTGCATCAGTCCGAGAGAAAATATATTTGTTGCTACGACATTAGCCTGAACTATTAAGAAACGCACAAAAGAAAAGCGGTGGTGTGGTACACCATTCGATATTTTTTTGAAGTAGGTATCGTTTTTATGTTTTTGCTAACATTTTGCACCACATGGTAAAATTACCTTCCGTAATTTTCAATTTTTTAAGATCCGATATAGCAGACATCTATTTTGTATGTCGATCTTGTTTTTAATATTGACATTCCTAACCGAGTACGTTTGTTGGCCGATAGGCAGCCGTAAGTTAAAAGGCAGGTCCTTTTCTACCTCACTCAATTAAATATCAGGCAGCGAAAACTATGTTCCGTATTTATGCATTCGGTGACAAACATAAAAAAAAAGAGAAATTCCAGTTTTGCTTCTTTAGTAAGAAGCGGCTTGTTAAGGACATCAACTTTTAGGCTGCAGAAACGACCGTTTAGTTGCAATAAAGGGTGCAGATAGGAACACCGAACTTTTTAAGTCCAAAGGCGTCTTGCATAAGCTGTCTGTCGCTATCCTTACCAAAAATCCGAAGCTATCTTTATGATTTCACTTTTAGCCGAAAAAATTAAAAAATCTCTAGACTGAAAATGGCTTAAAAATTTAGTATCAAATAACATTCGATACCGGGATTCGCGATTCAGCAATCGAATACGTTTGTAAGAGCGCCGCAGCTGCTTTTTTATCCTTATGTAATAATAGCCAACTGTAATTTAGTCTTATCCTTTTTATGAGATTTTCCTCGAAGCGATACTCTGAAATCACTTCTGTAATTACGAACAAGTGGCGGACTCCAGTAGGAAACTCACCCAACCATCAAATAGCATTACGTATTTGCGTTAAACCGATTACAGGGAGCTTGATACGAATTATATGATCAAGAACGATACTCAATAGATAGAGTACATTTATGTATACTTAAATTTATTTATTTATAAGGGGCATGCCAAAAAATGAGATAAGCGGAGATAAGCATGGATGAAATAGTGAAAGCGTTGAAAAGTATGAGATTAGGTAAGGCTGCAGGGTATGACAGGATTACCGTCGAGATGCTGAGGGCTGGACAGGGCATAGTGGCTAGTCAGCTGTACCGCCTTTCAATTTGTGAACAAAAGACTGTATGGAAAGATTATATAATCTAAACCAGTATGTATATCATGTTGTTATTAACCTTTAAGATAACTGTTGGTAGGTATTTCAACAGAAGTAATTTTAGTTTGCCTCTGACAAATCTCTCACCTGCGAAGACGTTATCACAAAGTAACTAGAAACGCTCAGACGCTACGCTTGTGGGGTTTGTGTATAATCTTGTAAAAAGGAGGATCTCAATTCAAGTGAATGTTTTTTTTTGTATGTATATTACATTATTTTTTCATAAAATAGGTTATATACTTCAGGGATAGTCCCGTATAAATTAGAAGAGTTTTACCCCTGAGGGTGAAAAAATAGGAAATGAATTTTTAGTGTAACTTAGACGTAACGTCTGCAATTAAAAGGCCGGCTACGTATCTGCATTTCACCTGGTGCTGCAGTTTTTCATGGGCGGTGGTAGTCACTTTACCATAAGGTGAGCCGTAAGCTCATTTGTCCACACTAGGCACTATAAAAAAGCGCGTCTCACGTAGTTAGATAAAGTTAAAGTTGTCACTGTAGTTCAAATCGACTAGGAGAACATAATCAGCATGGAGTTTGTATAATCATTTATTATAGCTTAGGTTAGAACCCAGTAATCGGAATTATTCAACAGGCAGGTGATCATTAAACAATATTTCGAAATTCCATGTAATAATGTACTTTCCAAAGATACAAAACCGATTATAACCGATTCATTAACGAACAAGCTGACTCGCCAATGGTTTAAAAACGTTTGTCGAACGGTTTCATAAAATTTTCGAGTTCGCTTTTAATATAATTGTACGAAGTTTATCTGTTGTAGGATTACGCCCGAGGATTATGGACGCCCGTCGGGCCGCACAAATTGAATTGTAATATGCTACCATTATTAATAACAACGGGGGCTTAGGGCTGTCTACGTTTCAAACAGCATGCATTTTAAAACGCGTGTTTAAGAAAAGAAGACAAAGAATCTTGTAAAGAGTACAAGATTCGTTTAAAGTTAAACACTTATCTATATAAATAAAATGATGACTACTTGATAGATTTCAATTAAGTTTTCTTAGTTTTATTTCTTAGACACTTGGCCCTTATCTAAAAAACTATTGCGATATCTTCATTTAATATAAAGTTATTATAAGCATTTTTTATAAGCACTACGTGTTCAGGGATGTGTGTCCTCTTTGTTAATATATCAAGCAACGCAGACGAGGTCGCGGGTATCAGCTAGTCTATTTTAAAGTTAGCATTTTTAAAGTTCCGAATAGATTTTGTTCTTTAAAGTAGGTGAAGAAAAGAGGTTACAGTACGTGTTGAATTTTTCATATTTATGGCGTTATAGGCCAAATACTTCCTACTGCTGGGTGCAGACGTGTCAACTCATTTCTTCTGAGGTAGCCGCGCTGCACTAATGCTTATTGGGGACTTCATTTGTTTACTCAAATTGTTTTTTAATTTTTGAGACATGCAGGTTTCCTCCTGCCAAGCAAATCGTAAATTTGTTCTTCAAAATTTCAATTAAGAATTTCCGATACACCGTTGGAGATCATTCTCGTGTTACTCGAGATTCAGATTCAGATTTTTTATTTGCCACAATGTAAGTACAGGTATAAGATGGTACATCACTAAGTGTTTCCGCTACATTCTACCTTACGACATGCAAACTCATAAAAACTAAAAGATACAATTCTGATAGCAAATTAACTACTAATATTATGTCATTCATATATAATGTAAATTCGTTTATGTCATTTACAATCTATTTTTAAATATATTTATCATTTAAAAAGTCTTTTAAACAATAATAACATTTTTTTAATAATAATGCAGTCAGCTTAAATTTAAATATTCTTATAGGTTGTTCTTTATAAGTGTGCGGAATTTTATTGTATATTATAGGCCACATTGACATGATATTTTTTCTAAGTAGTGCTGTTTTGTAATTACCAGTATGTAATAAATTTTTATACTGTATTCTCATAGGACCCGAAGTAGTCCTAATCTCGGCTAGTGACGGAAATAATATTAAATTCGTTTTAACAAAAATTGCAATCTCCAAAATATACAAACACGGGAAGGTAAGTATTTTTAGTGACCTAAACATAGACTCACAGCTGTCTCTAGTTTTTATATTTGACATAGATCTTATGCAGCGTTTTTGGGCCTTGAAAATCTCTTCCCTTTCACTACAATTGCCCCAAAATATTACTCCGAACCTTAAAATTGGCGCAACAAGTCCATGATAAGCTGTCAGGTATTGAGTACTATGTATTGAGCACTATATAATTTGCCAGGGTTTAGGGTTTTAGCTGCCACGGCTCTGGTTATTGTTACATTATTTGTATTAATCGCGTATAAGTTATCATTAATCTCTGTTGTTTGCCCAAGATCCTGATCCTGGATGCGGCAGGAGCTCTTGGGTAATGTATATAATAAATTGATGTAGTCAAATTCCCAAAATAAAAATCTTAACTTTAATTGTATTCATTGCGTATAATTCAAGAACTAAGGGATGAAACAGGATTTCTATATTAATGGATAATTACAAATGTACATAAAAGGTGAACTACTGTGTTAAGTTAAACTAAGATATCGTGTATTGAATAAGTCTAGAACCGTTATTTTAATTCGAATGTTTTGATTGGCCCGGGCTATTTGTCATTGTTGCGTTTCGATTTACGATAAAACGCAACACTGTTATGTATTAGAAATAAGTAGAATCAAATGTTAATTGGCTGTGAGTTGTGATTACTGATTCTGGAATTTTTTTACCTACCTATCTTATTTTCTACGAAAAAGTAATCAAGCGGTATTGTTATAAATTCAGATAACATTCAAAAGCAACTGCAATAACCCTATCGCAACCCTGCGGGTACGATAAAACGGCTTCAACGGAGCGTAATATTTTTTTCCGCAAATTTTAAGCGACTCCCTCGAAAATTCCGTGAATCAGCCATATTTGTACAATAACTGCCCGGCCGGGCATTTTGCACAATACCTTTTTTGTTTAACGACGTCTTTCTGTCGTTGCGGGCGCGTGCCGAGTTTTTTCAATGGGGCCTATTTAGTCTGTACCAAAGTACTCTGTGCTCTATACTTTATACCTTTAATATGCCTACCATTTCACATGTTTTTGACCATTATTTAATTTAACATATTTTACATTTTATTATTTTTATTGTTGCACTACTTGTCCAAAATGCATGACAAGTTCTAGGAGTCAATAGGGAATTTTAATGTATAATGTACCACATACATATTGTACGAGCATTTATTTATTTATTTACACTTTACTGTATCTACACCTTAGTAAAATGATTACAAAGGGCGGACTTAATGCCTTTTGGCATTCTCTTCCAGTCAACCCGGGACGTGTGGAAAATAATGCCAAATATAAAATGAACATATTTATAAATTAAAAATAGACTAATATTATATACTTTTTTATAGGAGAAGGGGCAAACGAGCATGCGGCTCACCTGATGGTAAGTGATTACCGCCGCCCATGAACAACTGCAACACCAGGGGAATTGCAGATGCGTTGCCGGCCTTTTAAAAAGGAGTACGCTCTTTTCTTCAAGGTCCCTAAGTCGTATCGGTCCGGAAAAATCGCTGGTGGTAATCGATTCCATAAGGAAGTTGTGCGAGGAACAAAACATCTTCTAAATCGCACAGTGGTGGACCACCAATCATCCAGATGGTGTGGATGGTCTCGGGAGTTCTGCCGCGATGTGCGTTCGTGAAATTTGGCGGCTTTGATTAATCCGGACAATTCCTCAGAGCACTCCCCGTGGTAAATGCGAAAGAAAATGCAAAGGGATGCAACATCTCTTCGCAGCGCCAGTGAATCGAGCCGATCGGAAAGGACTCGGTCGTCGACGATTCGAGCCGCTCTGCGCTGGATGCGGTCAAGTGGAAGGAGCTGGCACTGGGAGCCCCAGCCCAGAGATGGGAACAGTATTCCATGTGAGGCCGAACCTGCGCCTTGTAAAGTTGCAGGCGGTGTGCCGGCATGAAATACTGTCCCGCTCTGCTGAGCACGCCAAGCTTTTTAGAGGCCAATTTGGCCTTCTCTTCCAAGTGACCACGAAACTGCACGTCACTCGATATGTCGACGCCGAGGATTCCGATACTGGCTGAGGCAACAAGGAGCGCCTTGAAACTGAGGAGACACGACAAAGGGTTCTTTTAGCGGTAAACGCGCAAACTTGTGTCTTCTGAGGATTAAACAGGACTAGATTTAATCGCCCCCAATCCGAGACTTTATTCAGCAAAGACTCGACTTCAGACACAAGTTTGTTCCGGTACTCGGCGAGGTTTTCCCAAGAAATATTGGCACGGCCGGTGTATAGAGCATCACCATCATCCGCATAGCAATGAATGTTACCGGTTTGCAACTTATCATTGATATGCAGAAGAAACAGCGTTGGTGACCACCAGCGTTAATAGGCTTGTAGTCGGAGCTCTGCAAGAATCTGCAAGAAAGCTGGTGACATATTTACATAAATACAATAAACTAATATACTATAAAATGTACTACACAAACACAATATATATATATATATATATATATATATATATATATACATACATACATATAATCACGCCTCTTTCCCGTAGGGGTAGGCAGAGACCACTTCTTTCCACTTGCTACGATCCTTACATACTTGTTTCGCTTCGTCCACTTTCATTATTCCTTCATATATATATGTATATAAGTATATATATATATATATATATATATATATATATATATATATATATGTGTATGTGTAGTAAATGTTTTAATTCTGCTGTGTTTCGTATGGTGAGTGTAGAGAACCGGAGACCCTTTTTACTGGAAACGAGGCATTTCATCTTAGTCCTCACGGGTGACAACGCATCTGCATTTTGATTCATAGTCGAGGATAGATCTAGCTGGCTATGGGCCACAGCAACTACTTACCATCAGGTGGTCTGCGTGCTCGTTTGTTACGCTTACCTTGTAAAAAAAAAAATTAAATATTTGATACTGGAATATAAGTGCTTATTTTTTTTATTCTGTATATATTTGCTACTATCAATTTTTTTTAAACTCGGGTTTTTGCGTAATTACTACGAAAATGACAACTAGTGCTTAAATTTACTGTTGGTTGCTGTTAGCACAGAATAGATAATAGTACAAGTACTATTCGTTACCACGGCTCTATAAATATGTCTATATAAATGCCTCTTTATATTTGCTGAATTATTTCGCGGTGATTGAAACCGAAAATAAAACTGTCATAATGTCAGGCTTGAATATAAGATATACGCCCTTAGCGTAGTCAGTGACCTCCCTTACCAAGACATGGGTGGATAAAAAAGAAAAACCATAAAAATGTATGAGGCGTAGGAAATGGGCAGCTAACAAGAGGCGGTTGTTTACGCCGGACGCCCTGTTATTCCGCGCCGACGGTAATTTTGATAAATGAACCCGCCTCATACGAAGCGGGACGCTGCAGGTCGAGCGTCAAATATTTATAATAGGCTGGTGAGACTTAAAGAGTTTGAAACATTAATTATAATGTTAAGTTCGTATAGTTTTATAACCTACTAGCAATCCGCCCCGGCTTCGCATCGCCCGGGTGATTTCTGGATTTCGACAACAGCGCCACCTACCGGGTCCAATTGTGCATCATTTAGATCATCCAGGGATCTACTCAAACAAACACAAAAAATTTCATCAAAATCGGTCCAGCCATTTTAGAGCTTTTGCGAGACTAACAATTGATTTTTAAATATAGAGATAATGTACCTAACTATGTATAACGGATCAGTAAGCAGAAGTGGAAAATAACCGGCCTTATAGCTCGACGACAATCGTTGGGAAGAAAGATTCTAGAGTGGCAGGAGCACAGTTCAAAGCGATAAGCGGGGTGTAGGGCGGCCTCCCACTAGATTTAGTGACGACCTGGTAAGCTTGTCTTTCCAGGTCAACTGGTAAGCATTCCTTGGAGGAGGCATATGTTTACGATGGATTTTGATTGTGAATTGTGATTAGCTATAATTAATAAGTATTCTTTTTTTTATAGGAGAGGGGGCAAACGAGCATGCGGCTCACCTGATGGTAAGTCACTATCGCCGCCCATGAACAACTGCAACACCAGGGGAATTGCAGATGCGTTGCCGGCATTTTAAAAAGGAGTAGGATCTTTTCTTGAAGGTCCCTAAGTCGTATCGGTCAGGAAAAATCGCTGGTGGTAATCGATTCCACAAAGAAGTTGTGCGAGGAAGAAAACTTCTTCTAAATCCCACAGTGGTGGACCGCCAATCATCGAGATGGTATGGGTGTATCGCGAGTTTTGTCGCGATGTGCGATGGTGAAATTGAGCGGCTGGAATTAGTCCGAACAATTCCTCAGAGCACTCCCCGCCGCTCTGCGCTGGATGCGGTCAAGTGGAAGGAGCTGGCACTGGGGAACCCCTGCGTAGAGATGGGAACAGTATTCCATGTGGGGCCGAACCTGCACCTTCTAAAGATGCAAGCGGTGTGCCGGCATGAAATACTGTCCCGCCCTGCTGAACACGCCAAGCCTTTTAGAGGCCAATTTGGCCTTCTCTTCCAAGTGACCACGAAACTGCACATCACTCGATATGTCGACACCGAGGATTCCGATACTGGCTGAGACAACAAGGGGAGTGCCTTGAAACTGAGGAGATACGACGAAGGGGTTCTTTTAAGCGGTAAACGCGCAAACTTGTGTATTCTGGGGATTGAACTGGACTAGATTTAGTCGCCCCCAGTCTGAGGCTTTGTTCAACAAACTCTCGACTTCAGACACAAGTTTGTTCCGGTACTCAGCGACGTTTTCCCAAGAAATATTGGCACGGCCGGTGTATAAAGCATCACCAGTGCTGTCGTCTGCATAGCAATGAATGTTACCGGTTTGCAACATATAATTGATATGCAGAAGAAACAGCGTTGGTGATAGCACGCAGCCTTGTGGAACACCAGCGTTAATGGGCTTGTAATCGGAGCATGCACCGTCTACTACGACCTTGATGCTCCGATCTGCAAGAAAGCTGGTGATCAAATTGCACTATTTCTCGGGAAGCCCATAGGAAGGGAGCTTCGAAAGAAGCGCTTTGTGCCAAAGCCGATCGAAGGCCTTCGCTATGTCCAAACTAACGGCCAACACCTCCCCCTTGGACTCTATTGCCTCCGCCCATCTATGAGTTAGGTAACCTAGAAGATCACCAGCTGAGCGACGGAAACCGTACTGGCGGTCACTAATCAGCTGGTGATCCTCAAGGTACCGCATGAGCTGGCAGTTAATAATAGTTTCCATTACTTTGGAGAACAAGGAGGTGATAGCGATAGGTCTGTAGTTGGACGGATCTGAGCGGTCGCCTTTTTTAGGGATCGGGTGGACCAAAGCTGTCTTCCATGAGTTCGGGACTACGCCTAGGGAGTAGGAGTACCGGAAAAGACGCGTTAAAACCGGTGCCAACACCGGAGCACACGTCTTCAGCACAATAGGTGGGACTCCATCAGGCCCACTCGACTTGTTGACGTCCAAGGAGAGGAGTGCGTTACGCACCGAGCGCTGTGTAAACAGCACTTCATGGATGGAGCACTCACACCGCGGGATGGTCGGCGGTGTGTTCCCCCCGTCATCGAGTGTCGAGTTGGAAGCAAAAAGACAGCCTAGCAGATCAGCTTTCTCCTTTGCGTCATGGGCCAGTGAGTCGTCCACCCTGTGCAGAGATGGCAGAGATGGCTGACAGAAGTTCCCTTGGACAGCCTTGACGAGAGACCAGAATGCACGTGTTCCTGAAGGGAGGCGAACTAGTTTCTCCCCAATTCTGCCGATGTGCTCTGACTTTGCCTTGGCAATCATGCTTTTGAAGGACCTGGAGGCGGAATTATACTTCTTTTTAAGAGCGCTGGTGTTTACATCCCGGGACTTTGATGCGTCAGTCCAGGCCCGGTAGCACTCCTGCTTATAGCGTGATGCAATTTTACAGGAGTGACCAAACCATGGCTGAGTTCTGCCTCCGATAGGCACCACAGATGATGGAATAAATAATTCCATTCCCTGAAGCACCACATCAGCAACAGAATCAGCAACAACGTTGACACCATCCGGCGAGAAGCAAACCCGCCCCCAAGGGTAGGATGCAAAAAAAGGCCGCATCCCGTCCCAATCGGCCGACCTATAGTGCCAAACACGGCGGCGAGCTGCAGATCGCAACTGCGATGGGAGCGTGAGTGGCACCGTACTCCCGATCAGACAATGGTCCGAAGAGCCAAGAGGGGCATCGATGGAGAACTGATATCCGTCCGGATGAGAGGTCAGCAGAAGGTCCAACAGGAATATTCACTGCTGTTCTGCTTTACCGTGATAATGCGCCCTTGCACTCAGCAAGACAAAACATCAGTTCTAATTTTGGACCACCCGCCTTGCAGTTGCAGCCTTGATTTGCCACAGTGTTACTTCTTTTTATCCCCTCAAATAAAATATAAGCTAAAAGGAATACAGTTTTAATCGCTAGTAGCGTTCGAGCAGGCCATAGATTAGTGTCTGAGGGAGGCTGGAAAAAGTAGTTTTTTTTATAGAATAAGGATGACAAACGAGCACACAGTTCACTTTATGGTAAGTGGATGCTGTGACCCATAGACATCTACATTTATCCTCAATTAAGTATCAAAGTGCAGATGCGTTGTCACCCCTGAGGACTGAGATGGAATGCCTCGTTTCCAGTAAAAAGGGTCTCCGGTTCTGTACACTCACCATACGAAACACAGCAGCATTAAGCTGCTATTTTACACTGGTATTCTGTGGGAGCGTGGTCCTACCCCGGTCGAGCCAACCCATTCGTGCTGCAACCACAATATGCTGCAGCATGGCTCTACCACGTCAAAATATTATAAAGTGTTTCGAAAATTGCCTCAGACGCATGGACTTCGTATAGATGCTGGTGGAGAATACAGAGTTCTTTGAGAAGATTATATAGTAAAAGTTCTATGGTTAACTGTTTTTTAGTTTTGCAAAACTTTCTGAGAGGCCCACGTAAGGCTGACAAACGCAAACACAGTTCACCAGGTGGTAATTGGAACTGGCCCAATTCATGATAAGGAATTTTGATTCCTTGCTTTGCAGATTCGTTGCTGCCCCTGAAGGCTTGGATGGAATACCTCTGAGTCGGCGCTGTCGTCGCGCCACAAGCGAAAATACATCGAAGCCTAAATCGCGCTATCAAAGTTCCGGAGCAAAAACAGTATATATAGAATAGCTCTGAACTACCACTCGGAGCGTTGGCCGCTCCCCGGGCAGAACACCTTGCCCGGCGGGAGATCTCCCATTTTCCTTCCACCGGTCATACCTCGTTACTAGTATAACATATACTATTATAATTTAAATTGAAAATTTTAAAAATTCCCGATACAAAAAGTGCTGATGATCTTCAAACGGCTGAATCGATTTTGATAAAACATGTCTAAGAACCATCGCTAGAGAACCTGCTTTAAATAAAAAAAAAACGCACCCGAATCGGTTCACCCGTTTAAGAGCTACGGTGCCACTGACAGACACATAGACAGACAGACAGAGACACATAGTGGTCAAACTTATAAACACCCTTCTGTTTGCGTCGGGGGTTAAAAATCTGTATCCGGTTCTTGCCACCTCACCATACAATAAAATACTGCTTTATGCTATATTAAGAGCCGTGGTAGCTCAGATGGTTAGCGCTCGCTGTAAGTTACACAGTACGCGAGCAACCCGGGTTCGATCCCCGCCGGCACCAATGAAATTGTTAATTGCAATTTTAAGTGCTGATTTACCACGTGCTCGGCGGTGAAGGAAAACATCGTGAGGAAACCTGCATGTCTGAGAAATCAAAAAATATTTCAAAGACATGTGAAGTTCGCCAACACGCATTGGGGCAGCGCGGCGAACATTTCCTTGCCTTAAAACCCTCTCAGAAATGAGAGTAGGCCTGTGCCCAGCAGTGGGACGTATATAGGCTGTAACTTTACTTTTTTTTAACTTTTATGTTATATTATGCTGATATTTTACTTGTAGGTATTTTGAAAGAGCATGGTCCTTCTCCGGTCAAGACGACCCATTCGTGCTGCAACTAGCTGTATTACAGATGCAGAGTGGCTCTATCAAGTGGAAAGTCAAGCTTAAGTCGTAAGACTACGTCGTAATGAAATTAATAGTATGAAAGCGCGTAGGCGAATAGATATATTAGTATGAAGTTTAGATTAAGAGAGTAGTTATATTAAAGACATAGACAAAGACATAGACATCCTTATCTTTGATACCCTTTCCAACATTACACGGCGACCCTGCCAGGCGATGCGCTGCTACAGTGCACGCCTCTCGGTAGAGAATAATTGTGTTCTGTGGTGCACGAAATTATGAAGGAAGATGTCAAATAAATTAAATTAAATAACTATGAACTGACACAATATTATAAAGGGACAAGACAAGGAAATAATAATATGACAAATACGAAAACTGAAAAATTAAAAAGTATGTAGATATAGTATGAAGACAAATAACAAAGAATGAGGAATATAAAATGTGGATTTTTAACCGACTTCAAAAAGGAGGAGGTTCTCAATTCGAGTGTATGTTTTTTGTTTTTTGTATGTATCTTACGCGACATCTTTGCAGATTGTGAAACAATAATTTCGATGATTCTTTTTTTATTAAATAGGTTATACTTCAATTTGGACAAAACATTCCACCGCTAAGGGTAGCAAAAAAATAATTTCTTTTTTAGCAATTTGAAGTCATATTTAACTTTTTGTTAAAGGTGATAATTATAATATAGGTATAACGATCAAACATCAAAAATTAAGAAACGGTAGGTTAATGTAATAAGGAATGAAGCAGTTGTACTCTAGCGAGCATAAGCCGATAAGATGAATAGGAATATTGAGCCCAAAAGAATAAAGAAGAAGATTAGAGGTATCATTGCACCAGCGTGATTTTTTTATTACCACTTTATAGTCAATCGGTCATTGAGATTTGTTAAAAGTTTTGGTTATGTATTAAATGTTTTGTATTCAATATAATTATGATTAAGTTGAAATTATTTATCAGATGCAATAATTATAAAGTAAGTTACGTTTTAAGCACTTACGTGGAATTCAAATATTGTTTAATATTATTTTATAACTATCCTGCAAAAAAAACCATATGTCTACGCGAAAATTTAGTTGTGATAAATTAATTTTCGCGTAGACATATGTTACCATATTTTATATGAATTAACAAGATTTTTTCATATTTACATAAATTAATTTTTAAAATAACTCTACCATAAATTTTTTTTTATGTAAAATTTGTACAATTTTGAACTAAATTTGGATTATACATCGCTTATTAAAATAAAGTCCAAGAAGTTTCGAATCGCTTTTTTTTATGTTTCATAATTTAATAGTAAGTATTTTGACAACGAAACCTAAAATTATGTTATTATTTACTTAATGTTAATATTAATGTTAATAAATATTTTGCTATACAAACTTTATCTGTGCAATAACGTATTTTTTTATAAATTTCTGTCTCAATTAAGATAAACATTTTCCTTAGAAGTCTTGAAATCTTAAAAAAAAGGTGCGTTTAATAGTAATTAATGATAAATAAAATATATAATAAATACTTGTTAATGTACCTATGTAAAATTATTATAACAATGGTATGTAGCTATCTAAGCTTCTGTCTAAATAAATAAAAAAATATATTCAAAAGTATAATTTTAAGATACATAGGTGGTACATTTAAATTATTCTTGTTTAACTTGTATTCATATAATAACATATTGTTTCTTTTATAGAATATGGGTGACAAACGAGCACACAGTCCACCTGATGGTAAGTGGATGCTGTGGCCCACAGACATCTACATCTATCTTCGATTAAGAATGCAGATGCGTTGTCACCCGTGAGGACTAATATGTAATTTTACGCTGGTATTCTGTGGGAGCGTGGTCCTACCCCGGTCGAGCCGACCCATTCGTGCTACAAACATAATATAGCTGCAGCGTGGCTCTACCAAGTATTGACGATTGTACAAGTTATGTCAAGGTTAGGTATGATCATAGTTCGACGTAATTGCAAACGTTTCCTCATCTTTATACTTTGGAATTCAAAACAAAGGTGCCACAAATCGCTTGCGCTGCTCGGATTTCAATTTGTATTTTGATCTGGTTGTAATTATGGTACTGACGACGACTTATGTTCTCGTTATTATTCTTTGTTCTGTATACCTTAATATGTAATAAAATAATAATTTAATTTTCGGTTTAATTGTCTGAATACAGCAAATTATATGCTTGATAATATTTGAAATTATTTTTTTAGAAAAAAAAATTAGGAGTTTTTAATGGATTATTTATGATTTGTTTCGTAGTTTAATAATAATTTTTAAACAATTTTCACGTATGCTATGTATCATGAAATATTGTGCCACGATTCTTAACAAAAAAAATATGTAAAGAATATAATTATTTTAAATGACGGGAGTAAAGTTTATGACTAAAGTTACGGATACGTAATAATTAATGGATAACACTGATAGAAATATAGGTGTGAAAAAAATTAAGGGTAGTAAAAATTATCGGAGGTTAGCATATCCACTTACAGCCAGCCTGATCAGCTGAGAGTTTGGAAAAACTAATAACCGATTAATTTATTAAGGTTGTTCGGATGCGACCAAATGCGGACTGAGTTTTAATGTATTGGTAATGTGTCCATTATCTTGATTATCTATGTACGCGAGCCGTATACGTGAAAGTAATCTATACTGCTTAGATATAATAAAACTCTAACACGACGATTTCTCATAATGATTTCTTATATTTACGCGAAGACTACACATTAAATGAAACTAATTTTTACGGATTCTATCGCGTTTAATTTAACTTTTTTAATTCCTGACGTTTCTGGTGCTTTTCAGCACCCATGGTCACGGGGTCTGAGGTGATTGACGTACCGAGGCTACCTTCAGTTTTTGAATATTAATTTTTGGTCCGATCTATGCAGAATGAGTTTATAGTACCTATCTTAACCACTGCAAGACTTCTGTAAATTGAATATTTTTTTGAAATTTAAATTGGGGTGTAGGTACTATACTATCCATACAGATATTAAAACCAAATTTTTTGGAAACGTTGTCTGTCTGTCTGTATGCACAAGCATCATTAAAAAGTACAAATAAATCATGATCAAAATCATAACAAAACAAATTTACGCCAACGAAGTCGTGGGCACAGATAGTGGAACAATAAAATAATAAATTATGTGAGCTAAATGAAATGATATTGGTCATTTTCTTGATATTGTGGGTATGTACGCGAGCCGTGTAGATACGTGAAAGAGATAAGTGTACGCACTGATATACTTATATGTTGACTGATTAGAACAGGAGAAATTTTGCAATCGGATGATGTCAGGGCACCCTTTTATTTTTCTTGATGGGAGAACAGACGGTTGTTGTAGAAATAGAGGGAAACCAAAGTTCCAAACGATGTCTAGTAAGTAGTAAACCTTGAAGGGTGAAAGGCGAAATCTGATTGATTAAAACTACTTTTACGGATTCTATCGCGTTTAATCAACTTATTTTTAAATGATACTAATTTTTACGGATTCTATCGCGTTTAATTTAACTTTTTAATTCCCGACGTTTCGGGTGCTTTACATCACCCATGGTCACCCGAAACGTCGGGAATTAAAAAGTTAAATTAAACGCGATAGAATCCGTAAAAATTAGTTTCATTTAAAAAAAGAAAGGGAGGCTGGGTACTACCACCTGCTTGGGATCCTGTAATTAATAAAATTAAAAATAAACCCAAGCATACCACTGCAAGACTTCAAGACACAGTAAGTTCATTCTGCGTAGATCGAACCAAAACTAATAATTGAAAAAGCTCAAGTTACTCCGGGTTAACTCTGACATCGGGACGTCAGTCACCTCAGTCCCCCGTGACCATGGGTGCTGTAAATCACCCAAAACGTCGGGAATTTAAAAATAAGTTGATTAAACGCGATAGAATCCGTAAAAGTAGTTTTATTCAATGTGTAGTGTTCGCGTAAATATAAGAAATCATTGCGAAATCTGATAATAAAATAGTCTCGAAAAATTAAATATGATGAATTAATAATTTAGATTAATGCCATGTAGATTATTCAAATTATTTAATATTCCTTCGACGAAACAACAGCAAAACAAGATTTAGAGATTAAAAAATCTTATTTTGTTTTTTACTACAAGAACAGTTTAAATAACAAAATATGGCGTGCCTTAATTAATTCCGGCAAAATTTTCATTCCCCACATTGTCTGAGTTGGTTTGGGGTGGGGGCTGGGCGTGGACGGTGGAAGGGAGGCTTCTCGTTTTAACTTTCCGCGCCGATGCTACCACCTCAATGACCCTTACTATTGGTCTTTCGACTAAAATGTTTGATTAAATGGTTTTTAAGTGTTATTAGCATAACATTTTCTTTTATTGAACATTAGAATAAAATATCCCTTCATAACGGAGAATACTACTTGTAGGGTTTCTAATATGACTAGGTAGTTTAAGTAAATTACATTGTCACGAAAAACTAATAAAGTTCCGATAATTTAAGTTAGATTTTATTTGTTTATGAGTTGTATATTATCTTTCTTTTTAAATAAATAAATAAAATATCATAGTCAATTCCAAAAATAAGTGACCTTGTCCCCTATCTACTATCTTAGGAGATCTCAATCTGAGAGCGATTTTATTTGAGTAACTGCTGCAGTGGGGAAGTGAAACAGTACTATGATTGCAGACTACGATAGCCATGGGACAAAATGAAGCGATAGGTTCGTTTACGACGACAATTTGTACAAACCCATGAACAAATGTGAAACTAAGATATTAGCTATTGACTATGTTTCTATGTTCGAACGAGTTTTAATGCAAAATCTGTTAGGGAACCTCCGCTAGATCTTATTATTTTGTAAAATAGCTGATGCCCGCGACTTCGTCCGCGTTGCTTACACATATCACTGAACACGTAGTGCTTATAAAAATCGTTGTTTCTTAAAACTTTAATAACTTTATATTAAATGGAGAAAAAAGCCAAGTGTCTAAGAAATAAAACTTAGAAAACCTAATTCAAATCTATCCAGTAGTTTTTCCGTGATGCGCGCACAACTGCAAACCTCTATCATTTTATTTATATAGATATGTCTTGTACTGCCATTTTGAATTCTGTAACTTTGTTTAATGCTGTCTGCCTGAAAAATGTTTCATTAACAGTAATATTATTTTTATTAACACTTCTTTTTATTCGGTGAGATTGACTGTACTTGTGCTCCACGGACTGTACTTTTTGCATTTTATCTCTTTTGTTAAATAAATTATATTTATTTGCCGACTAATTTATTTAAATTCTATTTTTATATTATTTTAGCGTAGCCTACACTACGTGACAATGGAGTGGCGATCTACTCGCGATAGCTGGCAGGAATTGTATTATCGAAACCGTAGGTCGATGGTGCTTTTATGGCATATTATACACACCTACATATCTAGCAGCTTGGGGTAGGCTGATGAAACTATTTTATTTGTAGACTAGATTTATATACTAATACATAGAATAGAATAGACTCGAATAGAATTGAATAGAATAGAGTACAATAGAATAGAATAGAAAAGAATAGAATAGAATAGAATAGAATCATTTTTATTTAATATAGGTTCATGTAATTCTTATTGAAAGTAATTTTTTACTTTAACCAATGGTTCGGAAGAAATCTCTGTCCTGGGAAGAACCAGCAAGAAACCCAGCGGGACCTTTTTTAAAAGCATCATTTACAATATAATACTTATACAATTGTTATGAAAACATTTAGAAACAGCGTGGTAGCGATCATCTCATTCCCAGGGGTTATTATCAATCATGTATTCTTTAGTGGTATAATAACCCTTACCAAACAATTTTTGCTTAATAATGCATGTTCTTACTATATGTCATTTTGATGGAAATTATAATAATAATAGATAGAGATAATTACTGGCAGCTGTATAAATGAAAACGAAAATAAAAAATAAAGTAAGAAATGAACTCGCATTCGACTAATCGAGAACCGGTGTTAGTGGTGCGGTATTCAATTAACTAGAGCCCCGTTGTAGTAGTGCCTTCGCACTTTTAGTTATATCTGACAACATTAGGCCAGAGGATTGTTATGTAGCGTTGTACGGAGCTCTGAAAGCAATTTGCCTTGTTTGTTGCTTGTTACGTGATTATCGAGGCATGCACGTTTGTTTATTGTTGAATGTAGAAACTTACTGTTTCCTACTGTCTGTGTTTTTGATTTCGTTTTCGTTCGGCAGCCCAGTGACTAGGCATTCGGCTGCGGCGTTGCATGACCGCAGCCGCAGGTTTGAATCCGCATGGAACTAGTATTTGCATGGCTTACAAATAATTGTTTTGGGTCTGAATGTTTGTACATGTACGATGTATGCATGTAACAAGCCTCTCCAGTAAATAAGAAAATGCTGGTATGGGGGAATCAGTTCTGTTTTCAAAAAAAAAAGAATAAATCATGACATGAACTTTTGAGTAAGAAAATGTTTAATATCTACATCACTAACAAATCTATGATCCATTTGAAAGTGGTAATCTCTTACTTGTAACAATCACTTTTAACATTTGGATGATGTTCACCACCAAGTCTTAATGAATAACATAACAAGACGTAAATAAAGAAAGAAAGAAGAAATAAAGCATAAGTAGGTATGTAGAAGAAGTGTTCCCAGAGTGTTTGATGATTTATTCTATTTTTAAAATATATAATATTATAGTTTAAACAAAAAAAAACTTAAACAACATACATTGATCATGAGCTGTGATGATCGGAGTGAGAATACTAGGTGAAATTATTATAAGGTCGGGGAGAAAGTTTCTTCGTATTTTATATACCAATTCAAGACATTTTTTTCTAAGTTTAATTACATTTAATTATATATGTGCCATTTTATTCAATAACTTGTTGCCATCTTGTAGGTAGTGCCATAATTCCGTTGCTGTAGAAATCTTGGGATTTTTGAACAAAAAACCGCGACAAGTAGACAGTCCTCTTTTGATGTTAACCTAACACTACCCAAAGAATTCTGAAGAGACCGAAACAGGTGAAAATCTGAGGGTGCATGGTCAGGACTATATGATGGATGCATTAACACTTTCCAACCAAGCTCTCTCAATTTTTACTGAGTGACGAAATTTGTGTGTGCTCTGACGTTATCATGATGAAAGACCACTCCTTTTCTGTTGATCAATTCCGGCCGTTTTTTCTCAATTGCTGGCTTGAGTCTCATTATTTGTTGGCAGTAGAGATCCATATCGATGGTTTTGCCCGGCGGTAAAAGCTCATAATAAACGATGCCCTTCCAATCCCACCATACACACAGCATCATCTTATTGCGTGTTAATCCGGGTTTCGCTACAGTCTGTGCTGCTTGACTACCCTTTGGCCATGATCTTTTTCGCACGTTCTTATCGTAGGTGATCCACTTTTCATCACCAGTGATCAATCTTTAAATGGTTCGGTTTCATTATGTTTCGATAGAGAATCGCAAATGAGTACACGATTCATTAGGTTTCTTTCAGTGAGCTCGTGTAGTACCCAAATATCGAGGTTTTTTGTATAGCCAGACTTTTTCAAATGGGTCAAAACTGTTTTGAAGTCAATCCTCAATTCTTCGGCTATGTCATAACTACTAATATGCCGACTTTGCTCCACTTTTTCAAAAATTGCATCGACTTTATCCGTATGAGGGCGACCAGAGCGATCTGCATCTTTGACATCAAAATTCCCGGACTAAAAACGCTTGAACCAACTCTTTGCTACTCTTACTGACACTGCATTACATAAACGTCGCAATTTTTTTTCGCGGCTTGAGTCGCATTTTTCCCTATTTTGCAATAAAACTTCAGAATGTATCGAATTTCTTCGTTAGAGTCACTCATTTTGGCGAACAGAAAAACAATTGAAAAATGGCGGGAAAGTGTTTTTTAATTTAAATTTTTCATTTTCTTAATGTCCTATATGTATTGATATTAAAACCAGCCTGATACAAACAGTACAACCAAAGATTTTTCTTCAATTTTATACAAACAAAATACGAAGAAACTTTTCCTCGACTTATTATATAGCTCTTATTAATATTATGTACCTATATAATTGTGAATATATATAAATTAAAATATGTGTACGTAATATTAATAATGTGTATATAAATTATTTACCACTTGGTCGGCGGTGAAGGAAAACATCGTGAGGATACCTGCATGTCTGAGTAATAAGAAAAATAAATATTTCGAAGACATGTGAAGTTCGACAACACGCATTGGGGCAGCGCGGCGGACACTTTCTTGCCCTAAAACCCTCTCAGAAATGAGAGGAGGCCTGTGCCCAGCAGTGGGACGTATATAGGCTGTAACTTTAACTTTTTTAACTTTTAATGTAAATTATTATAGTTTCTTATTATATCTGCAAAATTTCTGATTATTCAAAAATCTGGAAGTGGGAGAAAACTGAATTATAAAAATGCAATAACTTCTTACATTATACTTATTATACCATGTTGTGGTGGTGTAAGAATATCCACTACCCCATATTATCATCCCGTGGGTGTCGTAAGAGGCGGAAACAAATCAAACCGACAGAGGGAAACAAATCAGGAGATGGGCAGCAGCGTCTTCCTAATAAAAAGTTAAAGTTACAGCCTATATACACCTCCCACTGCTGGGCACAGGCCTCCCCTCATGTCTGATAGGGTTTTTGGGGCAAAGAAATGTCCGCCACGCTGCCTAAATGCGTGTTGACGAACTTCACAAATGTCTTCGATTTTTTTTTCTTATTTCTCAGACATGCACGGTTTCCTCACGTTTTCCTTCACCCCCGAGCACGTGGTAAATCAGCACTTAAAATTGCAATTAACAATTTCATTGGTGGCGGCGGGGATCGAACCCGGGTTGCTCGCGTACTATGAAATTTACAGCGAGCGCTAGCCATCTGAGCTACCACGGCTCTATATTTACAGCGAGCGCTAGCCATCTGAGCTACCACGGCTCTATATTTACAGCGAGCGCTAGCCATCTGAGCTACCACGGCTCTATATTTACAGCGAGCGCTAGCCATCTGAGCTACCACGGCTCTATATTTACAGCGAGCGCTATCTATTTGAGCTACAACGACTCTATATTTACAGCGAGCGCTAGCCATCTGAGCTACCACGGCTCTATATTTACAGCGAGCGCTAGCCATCTGAGCTACCACGGCTCTATATTTACAGCGAGCGCTGGCCATCTGAACTCCCACGGCTCTATATTTACAGCGAGTGCTAGCCATCTGAGCTACCACGGCTCTATATTTACAGCGAACGCTAGCCATCTGAGCTACCACGGCTCTATCTGTCTTCCTAATAACGACCAATAAAAATGAAAAACTGCGCTTACCAAGCGTGGCAACTATGGCAAATATCTATATGACATTGAGGCAAGCTATTGGGGAGGCCTATGTTCACCAGTGGACTTTAATAGGCTGTTACGGTAACGGTATCCTACATTATTATATTATTCATCCTACATGTCAAGCTAATAAAACATGTTGAAATTAAAAAAAATGTGTGATACCAAAAAGGATCCGGCCTAAATGATAAGCTTTGGGTTAGCACAGCACAGGTTTTCAGTTGGAATCTTAATTTGTTTTACGTAAAATCGGACAGACACAGAATTATTTCAACTTAAAATAATTAAGGGCTGATTTTTCAATAGTCAGATAAAAGTTTTTCATCGAATAAATTATAATCCGATTGAATATAAATGTAAAACAATTGAACTGTTTTATTCATACATCAGTGATTTTTAATTAGCTCGTATTGTATTTTCTACCGACTTCAAAAAGGAGGAGGTACTCAATTCGACTGTATGTTTATTTTTTTATGTGTGTTACCTCATAACTTTTTTCTAGGTGAATCGATTTCGATGATTCTTTTTTTTATTTGAAAGCTGGTGCTTCTTTTGTGGTTCCATATAAATTTGATCCAGGTCTGACCAATACTTTTTGAGTTATTCTTAATAATTTGTATTGAAATCGGTTGTACAACATTTTAATTTTAAATTATATTCAAGTATCAATTCAAATAAGATATGGGTATAATAAAGCATTTGAGTATAAATTAACAAATAAATTACTTTCTTAACATATTCATAATTATTAAGCCATTCAATAGGCTTAATAATTATGTTTAAAACCACAGATTTATAAAAATAATCACACAAAATAAAATAAGACATTCTAAAAATCACAAATTTAGATAGATTTTTTTTTCAAAATCATATTGACCCGAAAGAAAATCAAATGTTGTGGTAGGCTTTTTTTACATAGTTGCTCATATTTCGCATGATCCAAAAAGTAAACGATTTAGAAAATATATGCTAGACAACTAGTTTAGTTGAAAAATGATTTCACTACAGTGTAGTGTGCATTTGGAGCACACCATCGTACCACCAACTTTCTCGAAGGTTGACACAGTAAAATTAATAAAGTATAATCCGTGGCGCAGTGGCTTAGCAATGAGTTGCTGCGCTAAGGGCCGCGGGTTCGAATCCCGCACGGAACAAGTATCTGTATGGTCTACAAATAATTGTTCCGGGTCTGGATGTTTGTCCTTGTGAAATTTATGTGTGTAAACTGCCCCCACGATACAGGAGTAAATCCTAGTGTAGAGGTAACGTTTTCAATGGGAAAGAAAGAAAGAAGAAAGAATAAAATGACAGAAGCAAGGCAAATAACCTAGCCTTTTAAAACTTTTAAATGTGCTATTTAATTATTTGCAATTTTTTTTATAGACTAAGGGTGACAAAATGAACACACAGTCCACCTGATCGTAAGCGGATGCTGTGGCCTATAGACATCTACATTTATCCTTAATTAAGAATCAAAATACAGATGCGTTGTCACCCGTGAGGACTGAGATGGAATGCCTCGTTTCCAGTAAAAAGGGTCTCCGATTCTCTACACTCACCATACGAAACACAGCAGCATTAAGCTGCTATTTTACAGTGGTATTCTGTGAGAGCGTGGTCCTACCCCGATCGAGCCGACCCATTCGTGCTGCAACCACAATATAACTGCAGCGTGGCTCTACCACGTAAAAACATTTTTAAGAAAGTAATAGCAATATTTGTGATGTTACTAGCGTTGTTATTTTTAGGGTTCCGTACCGAAAGGGCGTATTACTAAGCCTCCGCTGCCCGTCCGTCTGTCTGTCAGCGGGCTGTATCCCATGATCCGTAATAGATAGACAGTTAAAATTTTCACAGAATATGTATTTTTGTTGCCGCTATAACAAAACATAATAAAAATAAAAATAAATTAAAAATTAAAAGGGGCTCCCCTTCTAGAAACGTATTTCACGATGGTACGGAACCCTTCATGCGCGAGTCCGACTCGCACTTGGGCGGATTCTTTTTGTGTATGTTAATTGGCCGCAGTGGCGGAGTAAGAATATCCATCACTCCATTTCCATCCGTGGGCGTTTCATTGGTGCCGGCGGGGATCGAACCGGGTTGCTCGCTACGCGCCCTGAGCTACGACGGGCTATGAGGAATTAAGATTGTATCTTTGTTTGCGCATACACATACACATACGTATAGAAACTTTTCCAATAAAAAAGATTTTAACCTTTGTTTAAATATGTTAACATTATTTATGGTTTTTAGGGCATTAGGTAGTCTTTAAAAAGTTTTACAGCTTGATTTCTAGAGCTATGCTCAACAACCTGTAATTTTGTTTTAAAGAAATTGGGTATATCTTTTCTTCTCGTGTGGTATCTTCTTGCATTTACATTTACATTTCATCATCAGTTTCATATCTGTTCGGATGTTTGACAAGATCAGTGAGTAAAGTTAGAATATACAAACAGGGCACAGCGAAGATTTTCAAATTTATAAAATGTTCTCTACATGATGATTGCCTCTGATGTATGCGAGACATTATTCTAATTGCTTGTTTTTGTAGAATAAACGCTTTTTTTACATTATATGCATAACTATTTCCCCAAAACTTAATACTGTATCTTAAGCGAGATTCTATTAGAGCGTAATATACAACTTTTAATTGTTTCGTGGTCAGTTCTTCCCTTAAGCTTCTCAAAGCATAGTATGCAGAGCTGACTTTGTTCTCTATATTATTCAATTCATCTTTCCATGTTAAATACGAATCTATATAAACACCTAAGAATTTCACCGATTGTACAATTGGTATGCATTTCTCATGTAATCTGATATTCAAGGTATCTCGTGTAGAAATAATGAACGAGGAAAGAGTGACAAAGCAAATTTATGTTGCAGAAGTGAACGGAAGAGTCGGGAAGGGACGCCCTAAAGGAAGGTTTATCGACCAAATTGGCGATATATTGAAAATGGGCCAGATTAGGAGTACCCTTAACCGACGAGCGTGTATGCGTAGATATTTGGATGTAAAGGAGGCGAGAGAAGTGTGTCAGGATCGTGCCAAATGGAAGTCCGTAGTCTCTGCGTACCCCTCTGGGTGACAGGCGTGAGTGTTTATGTATATATGTATGTTTTCGCTGCGGTTTTAAATAGTGAAATAGTATAGCTTTAGTTTTTTTAAGTTTTCTTAAGTAATTGAATATTAAGCGTAGTCACATCAGGCTAAACCCCACTGTCCCAACATATTAGTTAATGAAGTTGATTAACCCTGCAAGTGGTTTCGGGTGACGAGCGGACGGTGCGTATTGTCGAAGTAACCAAGGGGCCCCATCACAATGCTTGCAAATACATTATCTTATTATTATTTTAATTTATACTTGGTAGAGCCACGCTGCAGCTATATTATGGTTGTAGCACGAATGGGTCAGCTCGACCGGGGTAGGACCACGCTCTCTCAGAATACCAACCAGCGTAAAATGGTAGCTTAATGTTGCTGTGTTTTATATGGTGAGTGTAGAGAACCATGTGTAGAGAGTGCAAGTCTGCTGCCACGATAGCGGATCCTGCTATATTCTGCCTACCATCCTGCCAACCATGGCAATTACATATTTTATACATAATAAGCATATACAAAAAGCGACAGTAGCCTGTTGGTAGGTCGTAGATTTAAATCCGCCATTCGACTATTGTCGTGAACCACTCCTAACACAAGTATTTTAAGCTTAACAGGAATCGATAAAGATAATATAAGTAATGTTAATAAAAAAAATACATAGAAGAATCAATCACCCCATTTTGTCTCGTGGGTCGCGGCAGTGCCGTAAGAGACCAGAAACTTCTTATGGGTTCCGATAGATTTTACGCTGTTCGAAAAATACCCAGAAAGGTACTAAACGTATGGTACTGCCATCGACAAACCGGCCGCCAAACGACAAAGCCTTCCTACAAAGGGCGGAGGCCTATACCCAGACCGTGCAATGGAATTTTACGTGCTGATTAAGAAGATATATTTTATATGGCACTATTTTGAAGATGCCGTCGCCATCTAAAATATGCGAGGAGAAATTCTCATATGCCAGATGTAGTACACCAAGATCGAAGTGAGAGATTAAAGACACCTGTTTCTATGGTCGCCAGTGCGCATGCTATACATGGCGATTATAGCAAATTAATTGGGAGAGTCCCATATTCATCTTTGTCCTTAAGACCTTAAGAGTGACAACGCATCCGCATTTTGATAACCTAAGATAGAAGATAAATTTAGGTGTCTATCAATGTCTATAAAATGGAATATTTTTATTAAAGCGATATAAGGACTTACTTTTTTTATAGAAGAGGGGGCAAACGAGCATGCCCCACCTTTTTTTTTTTTTTTTTATAGGATAGGGTGACAAACGAGCACACAGTCCACCTGATGGTAAGTGGTTGCTGTGGCCCATAGACATCTACATTTATCCTTAATTGTAGATGTAATTAAGAATCAAAATGCAGATGCGTTGTCACCCGTGAGGACTAAGATGGAATGCCTCTTTTCCAGTAAAAAGGGTCTCCGGTTCTCTACACTCACCATACGAAACACAGCAGTGTTAAGCTGCTATTTTACGCTGGTATTCTGTGAGAGCGTGGTCCTTCCCCGGTCGAGCCGACCCATTCGTACTACAACTATACTACTAATATAGCTGCAGCATGGCTCTACCACGTATGCAAAGTGTCTGATGGTAAGTGTCGACCGCCGACCATCCACAACTGCAACACCCGTGAATATAGATTATATTCATAGGAATAAGAGCCGATTCATCAGTTTTCAGTTTACAAATGTGTAATAATTGTCTAAGGAACTGTCGAATAATTAGTTCACTATTTTTCGACCTGTGCAAATATTATGTTAACATTTTATTAGTTTCCAATTATATATTTTCGGTACAAGTAGTTAATAACTGATGTTTTTAATGTATCTAGGTAATGTTTCTTTTCGGCTCATAGGTTATAGATATATATATACCGCTGCATAATTATAATAATAATAATATAATAATAATAATATTTATTTGCATAAAACATGGTACATTTTTAGATCTTATAACATAGTGTGAACATGCATGTTTCACCGATCTATCGGTATGCAAATATTACGTCGACATGCAATTAAATAATTAAAATTAGAAAATTATAAAATTACAATAACATTTCATATCAAAATTTAATAAAACGGTATAATGTCAATAAATTTAGGGTGTAAAAAACAGAAAAAAATAAAAAATATACAGGCATGGTCATGTCATAATGCATAATGTCAAACTAGTATAATGTCAACCTTACAAATTCTAATTCATTTGTCAATTTAAAATTTCAAACATCAACAACAATTCGCTTGAGGTGACCGTCACGGCAGAATTTAATAAATTCATTTATGTCATAAAAACAGTTTTCAATCAGAATCCCAAAAAAATTTTTTTTAAAAAGATTAAATGTCAAGTTTTGAATGTGGTTCGGAATTAAATTAATTAGTCGAACGCACATGCTATAACTATTTCTAGCAAAACAAGTTGTGGCTGCCTGGGGCACAGATAAATCGTATTTATTATTATATACGCTACAAACACAAGATATTAAATTTTTTTTAATTGATAAAACTCGAAGCAAAACAACCCACACAATTTCTGTACGAACATCCCCTCTGTTCGCAGTAGAAACCAGCCAATTAAATCGCCAGTCGCCAGTACGTTATAATTCGACCTCCATTCAAAGGCAGATCATTAAAATGTAAACACTCGAAAAGAAATCCCCCATTAATTGGTAACGCATAAAGATGGTTTGGCCAGATTAAATACTGAGTTCCGCTTTTGAAAAAAAAAATGATGTGTGATTTTAAGGGGTACTAAGTTAGCTTATTTTATCCTCGACTAATTTCGATTGACGTTTGCTTTGCCTTAATTTAGATTTTTGAAGTTGAAACGTTTGTAGTGAAAACTTCTTTAGGCACGTTGGGCACTTTTGAGATGGGGAGAAAGCACTGAACTCGCGTGACCGTCACGCTCAGATACATATTAAAATACTTCCTAAAAATATTTCTTAACAACCCAAAAATAATGTTTTACAAGTTTGTGAAGCTAAGAAATTTTCACTTCTGACGTGCGGTTCTACGACTGACAGTTTTTTTTATACAATAAGGTAAGGGTAACAAATGAGCACACAGCCTGATGGTAAATTTGACGGCTCCGTGGCGCAGTGGCTTAGCGATGAGTTGCAGCGCTAAGGGCCGCGGGTTCGAATCCCGCACGGTACAAGTATTTGTATGGCCTACAAATAATTGTTCTGGGTCTGGATGTTTGTTCTTGTGAAATCTATGTATGTAAACTGCCACCGCGATTTAGGAGAAAATTCTAGTGTGGAGGTAACGTTTAAATAATTTAAAATAAAAAATGTTGTACAATCGACTTCAATATATATTATTAAGGATAACTCAAAAACTATTGGTCAGACCTTGATCAATGCGACCACATGAGAAGCACCAGCTTTCAAATAAAAAAAAATCATCGAAATCGGTTCACGTAGAATAAGGTTATGAGGTAACACACATAAAAAAACATACAGTCGAATTGAGTACCTCCTCCTTTTTGAAGTCGGTAGAAAAAAATGATCAATCAAAATGTAGATACATTGTTGTCCTCGGATCTCTACACTCACCATACAAAACACAGCAAGCACTAAACTATCTTCTTTCGTTGGTCTTCTGTGAGGGTGTGGTCTTTTCCCGGTCGAGCCGACCCTATTCGTGCTGCAACTATAATATTGCTGCAGCGTGACTCTACCAAATTAAAAGTAAGTTTACATTAAACGCGATAAAATCTGCCAAATTAGTTTCATCCAACGTTTGCTTTGTCAAATTAGTAAAACAAATATGTCGTTTGGTAAGACGGTCGGTTGTGGAAGATCACCGTTAGGTTTTTAAAACATTTTCCAAAACCATACCAAATATAGTTAAAAAATAGTTCAATTAGTGCAAAATAGTAAACAGTATTTACAAAAAGGTATCTTTTAGTTCCTTCTAAAGAGGAATACGGGATAATGATTCCGCCAAATATTAATAGGAGCAATGAGTCCGAGCTGCAGTTGCCTCAAAAGATCGTGTCAGCATTTTATCGTTTCTTCAAACCTATTCTTTAACTTTCTTGTAAACCGAATATCCTCTAAAGTTTAGATCCACGCCTGCTTGTTTATCTCTATCACCAAGTAATAGTGTATTCACTGCTTTGTTGTGGTTTAACGATAAGAGATCTAATAAAATGGGAGGCTGTGAGGGAATTCATCTTAGTCCGTGCAGGGCTATAGCATGGGCAGGAGAAAATGTTTATACTATCGCTTAGTTTTATCCATCCTTCGAGCGTGGGCATACCGGTGGATATAATATCCTCAGTAGATAAAATGAGAGATAGACTTAGATAGATTTTTTGTATGAACATAAACTTAAACCCACGTCCAATGAACTAGGATAAAATTGTCCCTTTCAAATGTCAAAAAAGCATATTTTTTTATCTTTCATTTGGCTCCATGCTACAGTCGGGGGATATATGTCTACTCGTTATGTCAAACGGGGTATATACTTCTCCTCGTTGCCGTGCTTTGGCATAAGGATAACATAATTACGAGTATATCTCTTGTCAGTGGATATAATCGGGGGATATTTTTTTCCCCAGCCCATGCTAGCCGTGCAGGGGTTACAACGCATCCATACAACTTGAAATAGGTTATAGGTGTTCATGGTTTGCAATACCGTTACCGTTACAGCCTATTAAGTCCACTGCTAAACATAAAAGATTACCTCTTGGGGTGGGGGTGGGGAGATATTTGCCATAGTTGCCACGCTTGTCAAGCGGGTTGGCAACCGCAGTTTTTTATTTTTAGTCGTTATTAGGAAGCCGTGGTATCTCAGATGGTTAGAGCTCGCTGTAAATTTCACAGTACGCGAGCAACCTGGTTCGATTCCGCCGGCACCAATGAAATTGTTAATTGCAATTTTAAGTGCTGATTTACCACGTGCTCGGCGGTGAAGGAAAACATCGTGAGGAAACCTGTATGTCTGAGAAGTAAGAAAAATATATATTTCAAAGACATGTGAAGTTCGCCAACACGCATTAGGGCAGCGCGGCGGACATTTCCTTGCCCTAAAACCCTCTCAGAAATGAGAGGAGGCCTGTGCCCAGCAGTGGGACGTATGTAGGCTGTAACTTTACTTTACTTTACCTTTTTAGGAAGACGCTGCTCATCTCCTGATTTGTTTCCCTCTGTTACCTCTTACGACACCCACGGGATGATATGGGGTAGTGGATATTCTTACACCGCCACTATACGGTTTGCAATAAGTATAAAGTAAATAAATTTAAAGATAGCATTACACAACTATTTTTACTATTATAAGTGAGTGCTTGACCACTATCCCACCTGACGATAAGCGGTGATGCAGTTGAAGATGGTAAAGTGCAACTTAGCTTAATAAAAGTCTATCCACTCTCCCACAATAGGTATAATCGGATGGAAAGACAGATGCTGGCAAATTATTATGGACATAGTCTGAAATAAAGATTATATTTGGGTAGATTGTATTTTTCTCATCTGGTTGGGCTGCATAAATATATAAAAGAAAGTGATAAAATATACATTAAATATAGTAAAATATACAGGCTTATTTTTCAAAGAGTAGCCAAATTTTTAAACTTAAGTTCAAATATATAAATAATGACATACCGTTATTGCACTTTTTGAAAATACGAGTAAATAAGGCTTCTACTTTTATTTGAAATTATCCCAAATTGAAGGTGATTTATGGGCAACAACGTTTTTGCCTACCGATCGACCCTTACGAATGTGTGCGTGCGCGTAACATCAGTTAAAATAATGCATTACCACGCCTTTTGAATTTAAAAGATAAAAAGGACAGAATGTTTGAGATTCTTTTTAATTAATTTTTCTTCACCATTTGCCTATATTACTTATTCTGAACCTTCTCTGCAAATTTGGCCGGTTATTGCAAATAAAAAATACATAAATAAATAAAAACCCAACCAAATGGAAGTCCTCGGCAGGGCAGACCAAACGGCCGAGGTAAAGGGAAAGAAACCGGAAGATTATTTTATTATTAATAAACACTTACAGACACGTGTACTGAAGTCGATGTCACTAAAAAAACAGAACACTTTATAGCACAGATCTCCTTTTAGGAGTAAAAATATGAATATATACGATACTAATACAGAAATTGAGCGTGGTACCGGCGTAAGAGAATGTACCACCCAGGCCCAGGGCCTGACTTTCCCACAGACTAATTAGGTTAGAGCCTAGGGTGCAAGTACCGAGGGGCGCTGAGATTGAGATTTGCACGCATAATTCTTTTACAGAATAAAATTAGGTATAATATTCTCAATAAATAATAGAGCAAGTGCCGCAAGCATTTCACTTATTACTTTTTATTTTTTTAGGTACAAAATACACTCTCTTCTCTACCTCTAAATTAATTAGTTACTACAGACCAAAACTGAAATACTTGATAATAATAAAATATTAAAATAATATAATTGAATATTAAAAAAAACTATAATTATATCTATTTATTTATAAATGTCTTAGAAGATATCACCGATTAGATATTCAAAATTTACCAATAAATAGGAAAAGAATAGACAGATGCCCTATAATATTAGTTTTTTTTTAAATAGGATAAGGGTGATGAACGAGCACACAGTCCACCTGATGGTAAGTGGATGCTGTGGCCAATAGACATCTACATTTATCCTCAATTAAGAATCAAAATTCAGATGCGTTGTCACCCCTGAGGACTAAAATGGAATGCCTCGTTTCCATTAAAGAGTCTCCCGTTTTCTACACTCTACCATATGAAACGTAGCAGCATTAAGCTGCTATTTTACGCTGGTATTCTGTCATTTAACGAAGAGTTCCAGCAGTGGACTTTTACGAGTTGATTAAGAAGAAAGTTTCATTGAGTCTAAGGCCAAAGCAGCTGTAAGGAAACTAGGAGCCCTTGCAAAGGTACGGCGGTACTTCACGCCGGAACAGCTGCTTACACTATATAAAGTGCAAGTCCGGTCGTGCATGGAGTATTGCTGCCATATATGGGCTGGTGCTGTAAAATGCCACCTATCAGTTTTGGATTCAATGAAAAAGCTAGCTAAGAGGGTTATTGATAACCCGCATCTGGTTGAAACCAATGCCACCAGCCTCGAACACAGGCGCAAAGTAGCCAGGCCTTTCAGTTTTCTACAGGATGCATTTCGGAGAGTGTGCGCAGGAATTTCATAACTTTATACCTCCTTCTCCCTTCCACCATCGGACAACCAGACGCTCGGCCTGTCGTTGTTGACTTACCACGCATTCAAACCGAAAAGGAGTGGAATAAGTTGCCAGCATCTGTCTTTCCATCCGATCACAATATGGGTGTCTTCAAGGCAAGAGTGAACAGGCTTAGGTTTTTGTTAAGTCAGTGCGCTTCACCATCTACGGCTACATCACCACTTACCATCAGGTGGGATTGTAGTTAAGCGCTCGCTTAGAATAACAATATATACAGTTCTAAACTTGTCGACTACCAAATGGTACCTACGTAACAAGCAATAAAACAAACTCGTCTGATATTCCCAACGTCATAAAGAAATGTACAAAATCTGTTAGTGAGCTAACATAAGGGTCGGTACACAGTGCACACAATGTCGACGGTTCATAATGGCAACGTGCGGCGTGCACCGTGACGACACTTCATTATATCAGTATTGAGTATTCAACGAGCTAGTGATGCGAAGAGTTATTATTTTCATAGTAAGGGAGAGATCCGAGTTCGATCCCCGCCGTCACCACTGATATTTAAATGCTTGACTTTACCACGTGCTCGGTGGTGAAGAAACACATTGTGAGAAAGCTTGCGCGTCTAAGAAATAAAAAAAATCAGAAACATGTGAAGCCAACATGCATTGGAGCAGCGCGGCAGATTTCTCCTTGCGCTTGACCCTCTCAGGAATGAGAGGAAGCCTGTGCCCAGCGGTGGGACATATTGGCTGTTATTTTGCTTTAATTATTCAAAGAAAACATTGGAATAATGATTTATATAACAATGCCATTCTAAAGTTGAACAATGTTCGGAATATAGAAAGAATTAAGTGTCACTAGTTTACTGATTACATATAAAATAAAATCGAAGTGTCTGTCTGTAATATCGAAATGACAAACTTTTTGCCATTAGGATAAATAGCCATTTGTAAAATTTTGTTTCTGTCTATCTGTTTATCTGTCCAGGCTAATTTTTGGAATCTCTGAACCAATATTGTGATGAAACATCACGAACAGTTAGAGATCCGTCCGAAAAACCGAAAAACTTGGAAACCTTTTTTGAGAAATCTAAATATTGATAAAATAAATGGTCTTTGACAATTGTCTTAAATCTAAATAACGACACATTAATAGATATCACACAGGCGCAGCCCGGACGGGTCGCATGTATCATATGTAATTATTGTTTCAGGACCTAGAGTTTTAAGCGGCTTCTTAAGTTCCATTTTACAAACAAAAATGTAATATCAAAACTACTAACAATGTTATTGATATTACAATTAAACCAACTTTTTTAAACGAATAAAAACCAGTGCTTGACTACAATCCCACCTGGTGGTAAGTGGTGATGAAGCTCTAGATGATAAATCGCACTGTCTTAGCGTAACAAAAGCCTATTCACTCTTGTCTTGAAGATACCCACATTGTAATCGGATGGAAAGACAGATGTTGGTATATTGTTCGGTATTGTGAACGGCGCACGGAACAAGTATGCCATACCATGGCCTACATAAGTAGTTGTTCTGGGTCCGGAATTTTGTCCTTGTGAAACTTATGTTTGTAAACTGCCCCCACGATACAGGAGAAAATCCTAATGTGGAGGTAACTTTAAAAAAAAAGATAAAAATGCGTGGTACGAGTATGTCGACAACAAAGAGCTGGAGACCAGCCGAGCGTCAGGTAGTCCGATGAAGGAATAGAGGCGGAGGAATTAAACGAGGGAGAGATTAAGAGAGGGAGAACTTTCGCCCTTCAGCTTTGCACTACGTTGGAGGCAAAGAACAGAAACAAAATTGGAGCAAAATGTCTTGTTCTGCAAGAAAGGTGATAACGACCGTTTGAAGGACTCCAGCTGATTTCTCTCTAGAATTTCGTCTACATGTTGTTTTCGACAGTCATTACGAGCCGGTTTGGACCTTAGCTAAGCGGTCTGCCATCGCCGAATCTATTTCTCCTGACGATGCCTTGTTTAGAGGTGAAACATATGTCGTGTTATCTATCGAAAGTGGTGACGGGGATATTGTACGCAACTGAAGGAGGCCGGGAAGTGCTGTTCAAGCTAGGTGAGACACATAATTTCTATTTTTTTTACGCGGATCTTAACATCTTTAATGTAATGGATTTCCGAGAAATATCGCCTGAATCTATTAATTCATAGTACTGTTTCTTTGATGTATAATAAATTTAAAAACTATATTAACATTCATCGATATCGATTGTAAAATTATAAACATCAGCGCATCACTAAATCTTAAATCGGCCTCGCAACAGGGGTTCGTAACCCTTCAACGCGGCTTAATTTTATAATTGAGGGCTAAACATTGACGGCAGACGGCCCAATCGTTTATTATGACACCAGGTTCGTTTTTGCAGTACTTGTTCGCTTTACTGATAACACAGCTGGGGGTCCTTCTTATCGCGATGACATTTTACGGTTTGGGATTGCTTTTTTATTATAGCTATAGAAAGCAATGTTGCCTATAAAACGTGGCCTATTGGTCAGAGTGCCTAGCAATTATGTCGGGATTCTTGAACTTGAATCAAATTTGTAAAAAAAACCATAAATGGATGTTTTATTTCCGACGGTATACTAAATAGTGATGTAGACGTAGCCCTAGGGTTGGCTGTGAAATGAGCTCTGCAGTATGAAGTGAGGACACAAGAAAGAATCCCGTGAAAGAAGCCCGCAGTGAAGCGCACATTCCTCCCGATTATATCAGCTTCTCTAGGGCACATACATTCTCTAATCGTCCTTTAATCGACACTTATAATTTTTTGCCAATGCAATTTTATCATACGAATTAAATAAACGTTTATAAATAGGAAAGTAAATAAAAATATTAATTAAAATGGAACCCACTTTCGCATCACCTTTTTTGGATGTTATTAGCTGTTAATTAACTTTACAAGAATTACTGTTAACGGTAATGGTTTGGTGGCGCTGAACATTACCGAATTCTAAGTCACGCAATCGAAATTTCCAAACAACTCTGCATATACATATGTATCTACTACCAAACCCGTACCCGTACCCGTATTCGTACCCATACAACCAAACGGATCGTTTATTTATTTATTCTTTATTGGAAAACCTTACAACTAAGTTAACAATTATAATAAAAAAGTTTTTTACGTGGTAGAGCCATGCTGCAGCTATATTAGTAGTATAGTTGTAGCACGAATGGGTCGGCTCGACCGGGGAAGGACCACGCTCTCACAAAATACCAGCGTAAAATAGCAGCTTAACGCTGCTGTGTTTCGTATGGTGAGTGTAGAGAACCGGAGACCCTTTTTACTGGAAATGAGGCATTCCATCTTAGTCCTCACGGATGACAACGCATCTGCATTTTGTTTGATGTAGATGTCTATGGTCACAGCAACCACTTACCATCAGGTGGACTGTGAGCTCGTTTGTCACCCTTATGTCTTTTTTAGTGCACAGACTTGCTTTATGATCTTTATAAAAATAAAATATAGGTACTTATGTATGTCATTTCAAACAATATTGACCGTTCTCCGAGCTGAAAATCTTACCCGGTAGAATATCACCCCTTTTCCTCCCTCCTACGGTCAAAGTAGTGTTCCCGTTACTACTTCTAAATTTATCTCCTTATCTTCAGAATTAGGTACAGTAGAGAAAAATCTGAAAAAGTTTATAAATATAGATTAATGAAGTAAATAAAAACTATAGCCATGTGTTTTTATGTGCATTCATTAATATTGGAGAAGGACAATTAAAAACGGCCTTCTCCCAACCTAATCTTTAAAGGAAAAATCGTTTAAAAAACTATCAAAATTGAGAAATATGCGTAGGATTGTACGTGTTCTATCCACGGCAGTGCACTATTGGTAGAGTACCTACTTGGTAGAGCCACGCTGCTACTTAGATAGGTATTATCGATGCCTATCTAAGTAGCAGCGTTGACTGCCTCGTTGGTCTAGTTGTTGTAGTAGTGCGACTATTGATCATGAGGTCCTGGGTTCGAATCCCGGGTCGGGCAAAAAAAAAACAGTTATTGAGCTTTTCCATCAAGAAATTCTCAGTAGCTGCCCGGAGTCAGGAAGCTGGTGGTGTCTCACCCCCGTGCCTCGGAGAGCACGTTAAGCCGTTGGTCCTGCGCCTGGTCTCTCTCCGACCGTGTCGGTTTGCCGTGCTATCGGACTAAGAGAGTGAGGGAATAGAGAGTGCACCTGTGCTTGCGCATACACATGGGCACCATAATCCTGTCCTGCGCAGATGACTAGTCTCCATTGAGACTGGCCGCCGTGACCGAAATTCAGTCTGGAGGACATTATTATCGATGCAGCACGAATGGATCAGCAACACGGAGAAAGGACTACGCTCACACAGAATTCCAGCATGAAATTGCGGGATAATGCTGCTATGTTTCACATAGTGAAGAGAACGGGATCATCCTTTTTACTGGTATCGAGGTATCACATCTTAGTCCTCACGCTTAAGCACCTTAGGTATCTGCATTTTGATTATTAATCGTGTATAATTGTAAGGTTAGATAATATGTACAATATTTTAAAAAAAAAACTATAATATCTAAGAAAAAACTAAAACTAATAACTTACCTAATTATCATAAAGTCCTACTCCGCGCGGTATCGTGTCAAGAACGCTGGCTGCGTTTCTCCGCTGAATGGCTATACTTAGCCTTCGAGCGAGAAAAGAACTGTCCCTCTTATCACCAGCAGCAACGACCAGTCGCGGGTAGAGTTCTTTTAGGAACTTCACCGCACATGGACCCCACGGACTGATCGTCTCTATAGCAAATGGCACAAATATGTAGTCATCTCTCAGAGACTCGTATTTGCGTCACTTACATAGTTCAGCTGCCTCTAAACGAGGTACCCCTGAGATGAGAGGCCGCCAAAGTGTCTACGCAAGTAGCATCCCACACTAGGGTTTTATCTCTCTCCCAAGGGACCAATGTCATACCGTCGCGACTCTTGCCATCGTCTCTAAATATTCCACAAGGCTCTAATACCGAGGGAACATTTATAGAGACAAGAGCCCTTCGGATGACATTGGTCAAAGAACCGTGCCGTGAAAACCTACCAAAACTTTTCTTACATGAAAGTCCGTGGAGCCCAAACTCTGTGTAAGTGTCTTTGTGATAAATCGTGATCAAAAACTATCAGCATGGAAAATTTATATAAGCGCGCTCAGTTATTATTATGTAAAATTTTATAATTTTGATAGGCAGCTGTCGTTTTGGAACGCTAAATGTACTGATAGCCTATTATTATCTCAGACAAACGAAGAAAGAAAGGCCAAGCGTTGCGTACATTTTACGTGATGCAAAAACCAAACCAAAACCATGCTCGACTTTTGTAAGAACACGCACTCAGGTACCTAATGCATCTAAAATCATTTACATTACGACCATTAACATGTTGTAATGTAAATGAACATGTAAATGAAAGCTGTAAACTTTGACGGGCTGATAAAGAAAGAAAGAAAGAAGAAAGATATGTGCGTGAGTGTGTGCCAAGAAGTTGAGCATGGCATCACTTGAAATATCATGTTGATAGTGTTCCGGCCTTTGTTGGTTGGTCTTCATAGCAAAGCGATTCTGATAGATTTTTATAGCAAAGCAATCTCACAGCTGGAACTGGTTGTAGCTGACAAATGCGCTGTTCGAAAATAAGGAACCAAGCTCTCGAACAATCTTATCGAGAAATAACGCAGGTACCTAACTAAATTTTCAAGCGGTCACACCCCCCACAAGGCGTCCTAGATTTTGCTTCTTCATTGTTGACCTCGTGACCTCGTAAATTATATGAAGAGTTGTATTTTAAATTTATTAAGAAAAATTACGAAGTCATATGGACATAACTAACTAAGAAATACATTCTTTAGGTGATTCCGTTTTAATAAAAAAAAAAAACCTATAGGTATAGTAATTTAGTAATTTTATTAAACTTTTTTCCGCTAAAAAAATAAATAACGGGAAAAGAGCAGAGCTTGAAAGATTAAGAATTTATATAGTTCAAGATTTTGAGACAATTCAAAACAGAGCCCTACTACTTATTGCGCTAAACGATTTTACTAAAAATAGTTCCGTTATTAAATCAAAACGTCATTGTTTAATCAGCAACCGCATTAAAAACAAACATGGCGGCAAAACACAAAACATTCATCGACCGCACAATCGCCGCTCGGTTTAATCGAATGATTCGGGCGCGAACAACTTAATACAATAATGCTTGTAATTTCAATCACAAAATTAATTCACCAGTTCGCCCGGTTTAAATAAGTCCCCGGGTTCGTCCAATCGATAAGTTGGGAGGGCGAGGACGGGCGGGTGTTACCGGTAAATAAGGTTTTGGAGGGCTTCGGATTGGACGTTTACGGTTTTTGTAGGCGGGAGTCCTGAGCTAGGGCGTGGTTGCGATTGGCGGACGCGTATAGCCGATTTATAGTCGTCAGTGACGGGTTGCCGGTTGTGGGTGTATCGTTACCGGTTCTGACCGGACATGTTCGCGTTTTTATTTTGATTTTGTTGTTATTATTGTGATACGGAAGGAGCTAAAGGTAATAATTCAATTTTTTCTTTTTATATTTGAATAAGTGTGTTTTTTTGATACGGCAAGGTGCTGAGCGTATCGCACTGTCTATAATAATTAAATAGGACACAAATTTAATTTAATTTCCTTATTATTAAGGTATTAATAAAATTAATGTGTTTCATGCTTCTAAGGTTGGTTTATATATTTATAATTAAGGTTAATTATGTATTAAAAATGTTAATATACTACTTTTTTGATTCTGAGCTATGTTCAAAATTTCAAGTCTCTAGCTCATCGGGAAGTTAGTTAAAATCAATTGCTAAATTCGACCCCAACAGACACGAAAACCAGTTAATAAAAACGTGGTAACGCGGTAAAAACGCTAATTTATTCTTGTTTTAATGTTACTGTAGGCAGGTATATACAATTTTGAACATAAATAAATATTTTAAATAGATTTTTTTTGGTTTTTAGTAGGTTATGATATTTTAAATTCTGCCATGGTGGTAACTTTTGATATATATATTAGATACCAATAGGTACCTAATTAGCTTCAGGCCGCGGCTATAGCCGCGTGAAAACAGTTACCTACGCCTTTAAGCTCAAACTTTTATTTCCGGACATGGAGATCCAGGACATTCAATTTTTTTCCTGAATTTTATTCAAATCCGTTGGTCAAAATTGTCCACAAACTTTAACATACCTACCTATTATATAAATAATTTAATGCAGAGCGCTTTTGGGCACACACACACACATATATATATATATATTATTGTATACATATATTGAATATATTATTATGATTTTTTAAACTAAGTTGTAGTGTAGTATATGCTGATGGTAAGTGGATACTGTGGCCCATAGATATCTACATTTTTCAGGATCAATATTCATATGTGTTGATTAAGATGGAATGCCTCGTTTCCAATAAAAAGGGTCTTCAGTTCTCTACACTCACCATATGAAATACTGCAGCATTAAGCTGCTATTTTACGCAGGTCCTACCCTGGTCGAGCCGACCACTTAATGTGTCTAGTGTTGTTCGTTGACCAGTGAGCTATAAGAGCCCCCTCTCGACGTGCCTTGTTTCGTAGTGTTGCGTAGTACTGCGTAGCGTTGCGTAGTGCTGCGTAGCATTGCGTAGTACTACGTATCATTGCATAGTGTTACACAATCCTTTTGTCTTTTTACTCTCTTTTACCTATTTCTCCTGCAAAACAGAAATACACATTAATATACGATGATCTAGGGGTGATGGCGGACGGGGTGCAGCCTTCTATAATCCTAATGTACCGCTTACGAAGTTATTTAAAATAAATAACGGGACCTCTATTATGACTCTACTCTATAGACCTAGTAGTAATAATAACGTTTAAAAAAATCTCTACGATAAGTGGTGAGAACTGGAAACCCTTTTCACTGATAACGAGGCACTCTGTCTTACTCCTCAGCGGTGACAACGCATCTGTACTTTGATTCTTATTTGAGGATATATGTCCACATAATTTCGGCTTCTCTGCACTCTTATTTTTTTCTGATCGGTCTTTTTAGTTACATTTGCGTGAATAGCGATTTTTAAACGTATTTCACAAAAGTATTTATCAACGGGCAAAAACCTATATAATCACCAAACAACAGGCATAAAAATACATTTTATCCTTATAAATATATAAAATAACTTCCACGTGCTACGGTATATTGTATCGAATAATTAATAATCCTAATAATAATCAATAATCCTTGACTTCAGAAGTTATTACGTGGAAATTATTTTATTCCTTTTTGTTTTCAAAGACGGTATTACTTTTTATTAAAGTTGAATTATTGGTCTGGTTGCATTGCATTTGATTCCGATGTCTTCTTTTGGAACGAAGCTCCTTATCGCACGGTACGAATTTGACGGATGGGGGCTAGGCGAGTAAAAGTGTAAGAAAGAAATATTATTTTAAATGACGCTTCATTTTAATAGACGCTAGTAATTCATTTATTTTATTTGTATTTGTCAATCAATAATATAATACGTTTATCAATAATAATATACTACGAAAGGAACTTCGTTGCAACCGAGTGTTCCACGACGCTCACGCATGTTTTTTTTTCTTTTTTTTCTTTTACTTAGGGATATGCCTGCGCATACCCAAATTATATTCTGATGTCTATGATATTGCATTCGCGACTTTAGAAGCAACTATATCGCACAATCACATCGCATACTGCCTACCTAATCAGTTGATAGCATCTGAAAATTAGTCACTGTGGTTGGTTAGACATCAAATATAGAAATTTTCTACGTGATAGATCTACAAATACAGCACATTATGACTCCACTCACGCTGACTGTAAAATATAATCTGAAAAGAAGGATTATGCTGTTATTTCACGCTGATATTCTGTGATGGCAAAGTCCTTTCACGATCGATTCGACTATGATTAGGTACTTCCGATACTTCCAATCTCGATTATTCAATTCAACTCTCGATTATTCCACTTTCCATTTTCATTAACGAACCGTATGCTTGTTTGCTTCTATTTAAAAAAAAATCTATGTTAGTTCTCAGAGGTTCTCTTATTGGTGACCCAAATTTGGTTAAAACCAATTTTACCAGCCTCGAACACAGGCGCAAAGTAGCCAGCCTTTCGGTTTTCTACAGGATGCATTTCGGAGAGTGTGCGCAGGAATTGCATAATTTAATTCCTCCCTCTCCCTTCCACCATCAGACAACCAGACGTTCGGCCAGTTTCTACCCTTTCGTTGTTGACTTACCACGCATTCGAACCAAACGGTTTGCTACATCGTTTGTGATGCATACAGCAAAGGAGTAGAATAAGTTGCCAGCATCTGTGTTTCCATCCGATTACAATGTGGGTGTCTTCAAGGCAAGAGTGAATAGCTTTTTAAACGGCTTTTGTTAAGTCAGTGCGCTTCACCATCTTAGGCTTCACATCACCACTTACCATCAGGTGGGATTGTAGTTAAGCGCTGGCTTAGTATAATAAAAAAAAAGGTGACAACACATCTGCAATAGACGTGGCAAGCGATAACATGGAATCAAGAGTTTACAATCAGTGCCTGTTGGCAGTATGAGAAAGCTCAGCGAGCTACGGAGAGCGCTAAACTCGGAGTTTCTCTGCGTGATAGAATTAGAAATGAGGATATCCGCAGTAGAACCAGAGTAACTGACATAGCCCAACGAATCAGTAAGCTGAAATGGAAATGGGCCGAAGCTCAAAGAATGATCATTCAAACCATTGCAAATAAAACCAAATCTCATTATTTATTAGTAATCTATTTTTTTAAGTTCTCCCAGGTCGACTTTTACTTATTTTTAATTAACAGCTTATTTTTAATGTATAGGCTTGTATCAGCGTGTTAACACGATGAACAATGTACGAGTTCACACACGCAGAGACATTCTTTAAGAGACATTAGAATAGGATTTTCTAGACCTCACAACGCAACGTAGAGATGTGACCCGTGAAACGGCGGTTAAATAACTCATCCGTTCACTGGATAAGTAAAAATAGGGGAAGGTTAGTTAAGATAATAAATAGGAAGGATAGTTAAGATAAAGACCCAATAAATAAATCACTATGTTATTTATTGAGATAATCAATATCACAAAGGTTTAAGTATATCTTAGGCATAACTTTGGTACAAAAATATTTGAGATCAATCTTAATAACTAAAAACTAGAGCGATTTTAATCAAAAATTAGAAATCCGAATTCACCCCATACCTATGGGTCAAACCGGATAGGCATTTTATATTAAAGGGGTGAATACAGATACTAGCAATAAAACAAAATATTGAAATTATTCGCAGTTTTTGCATACAAAAAATAATAATTATTGCTCAGAACAACCAATGCAACTTTCGTGAGCCCATTTAAGACAAGCGGTGCATTGGTACCATTCATTTGTGGACTTAGTTTGACTATACTTTTCGCCACAAACCAAACACTTCGAATCCTCTTTATAGTTTTCTTTATTCGCCTTTTTCCCGATGCCCTTACCTTTGCCTTTAAATTTTATTTTACTAACTGATGGTGTAGCATTTTCAGCCAGTTCATTTTTATACGGCGATTCTGTCAAAATTGCGGTTTTTCCTCGACGTAATGATGGACGCATGTTCTTTTTAAAATGAGGAATTGGCATGATATCTTTTGGTGATACAAGACTAATAGAATTTGAAAACGTTTGTCCTTCTGTAGATGTTCCTGCTTGCGGGGACGGAGTTCTTCTCGAGGCAATGGATCCTGAGAGATTTCATTTGTGGTTGGTACAAATGATATTTCTGTAGTCTGTGATGGTGCAAAATCGACATCTGTAAAAATATTGGGATTCAGTGGGCAAATTCCGGTTTTTGAGAAAGCATACACTGCATTTTGCATGGTAGCGGCACGATTATAAGCAATTCCAAACAAAGATGCCATTTGAAATTGAGTGACAACACGCCCCGGATGATTTCGAAGCCATAACTGGACTTCTTGCGAGTAAAACGTGCTCAAAGGCCCCATAAAACCAACATCGAGTGGTTGTAAGCGATGCGTGCAGTAAGGTGGCAAGCAGAGCATTACGACACCATGAGCACGAGCTAACTCAATAGCTTCTAGGTTCTTAGTGTGGGTGGCGTGACCATCTAAGACAAGAAGCACAGGATCTTCTTTGCTTGGTTTAACATAGCCGATAAAGTGACGCATCGATTCGGCGAAAATATGTTGTTGCATCCATCCACTTGGATGGCATACAGCTACTGTACCTGGTGGTGCACCATCCAAAAGCTCACTCTTCATTCGTGCTCGAGGAAAAATCATAAGCGGTGGAACATAATGTCCAGCTGCAGAAAAGCAAAGCACTGCCGTTACCAACTGGCCCCGTTCAGCCGAAGCTAGTGCACCAACTTGTTTTTTACCTTTCACCGACACAATTTTTCCTATTTTTTTTGGTACAGAGGTCAATCCAGTCTCGTCCATGTTATAAATTCGCGTGGAATTGAAAGCGTGCTTAACATAAAGTGTTTCTAAAAGATTAAAAAATGACGTTACTACAGACCTATTAAATCCCATTGCTCTTGCAGCTGATGTTGCTTCAGGTGATCTTAGCGATAATTCAGAATGTCGTTTTAGAAATCCACTAACCCAATCTAAGCCAGCAAGTCCAGTTTCTTTATTAAAAGGATGGTTTAAATTATTTCTTTCAGCTAATTGGAATGCCAAACGTCGCAGGTCTGTTTTAGTCAATCCAAATAGTCGAGATTCCATAGTTTTAATATGTTCGACTAGCATACCTTCCAGCTCATCAGTGAAGACGCACTTTTCAGTAGCAGGGCACTTTCGAAACACTTCATATTTGGATTTTCCATTTTTGATCTTCTTTACACGATCTTCTATCGAACTTTTGGGTACATTGTATGTGTTTGACGCTAAAAGATATCCCATTCTACCTTCTATCACCGAATTTATGGCTAAAAGCATATCTGACTCCGACCATTGAAGCCTATTTGACTTTCTCACATATTTTCGTGGCATGGTGACGCTTGCACTCTGTAAAAAGTTAAAAAAAAAAGTAATTAAAAAGAGACATAAAACAAATAATATCTCCATACAAATCAATCGGGGTGAAACCGGATAGTCGAAATCACCCCGTCCGCTTGTACCCATAGGTACCATGTTTGAAATTGTAATAACTAACAGGTTATGTTTACACTCATAGCAACAACAAATACCGGTTTAGAAGGTTGAATATGTATTACTTCTTAAATTACAGAACTATTTATGGTTGCACACAGCTACACTTAATGATAACACTTTAAAAAAATCAAAATATTATATAACGTACCTTTGTTTTCAATTTTCGTTTATAGACGCACGCGCTGAAATGTTACCGTCGCCGCCATTTGCAACAGCACTGAGTAAGCGTTCGCGCGTATTGCTCCACTAGCTAAAACGAGACAGCTTTACGCAGAATAATGAAATAGTAACTATCTGGTTTCACCCTCTATCCGGTTTCCCCCCTCCTTCCCCTACCGTCAAGTACAGTACTGAGGTTCAAACACGTACTGATGATCAATATTCATAATCATCATCATCACCGTTTGAAGTCACCTTTTATATATAGCTGCAAAATTTGGCCTAAGAGCGCTTACGTGACCGAAAAACAAGGGTGGAGGCATTACATCTATGCTTCTGTAACCTTCTTTATTTGAAGTTCACCGCAGGTGTCCATAAAGGATGATTTACAAAGGGTCAGTAACAGGCGCTAGTACTGGCACCGAGGACTTGCTCGCACTGTTTACATGCAGTCAGTAGTCGTGGTAACTTCGTGAGGGTGTACGCACGTTGTTAAAGTCAGTGAGCTAAAATGAATTCACGGAAACGGCAGAATTTACAACAATTAAAATATTTCTTGAGAAAATGTTCCAGCGACTGACCAATTACTGACTTTTTCTTTTGGACAAGGTTAATACCAACGGCGCGGGTGGCGGGGGAGTGGACTGACTTAAAAATATTCAAGCAGGAATAGTGAAGTCAGCACTGGCGCGACAGCACTGCACTGACTCCAACTCAGTTTACACTATGTCAGTATCGGGTCAGCACTGACTTGCCTGGAATTTGGAGCCAGTTACTGACCCTGTGTAAATCAGCCATAAACTGCAGTAGCTACTTACCATCAGGGAGACTGTAAGTGCGTTTGTCATTACAATTTTATAAAAAAAAACCTTTTTTTACGGGAAGTTTAAAGGACATTAGGTAAGTACACATTTTTAGAAGTACTACAAAAAGTCATTACACCTGAAAGAAACATTCGTTGAAGATGGATAAGCTTACGATTTAATTTCTGTTCCTCTTTAAATATAGATGCGACTTTTGTTACGTTGTGTTTAAACAGGATTGAGGAGGGGAGAGGAGTAGGGAGGGGCTCCCGGAACCCCTAATTGAAAGACAAACAAGGGACGGACGATTCGCAGCGAATTCATTATTTCCACATTAAGTTTATTCCGCTCTGGGGCCCCAGGTTATAATCTGTCGAGTTTAAGTTAACAAGTGACTTGAAGTATAGAAATGTTTGTATACATAGCTTATTGCATTTCATCAGCGGCATTAAATATGCAACTTCTAGATAATTTGTGCTACTTCTATATGCATTCGTGCTGAAAATATATTCATCAGTGATCTTGTTGATGTAATGATAATGAAGATGAATATATTTCTTTCTTTCGACAATAACCCGAAAATCTTACAATATTTGAATTTTTCTCGAGATATTTTGCTCTTCCGATTTTCAATATTTGCACGTGGCAGCGTCTTACAAAAGTGGTGTAGGTATTTATGAGCTAATATGGAGGCTTTTCCTTCATCCAAGTTTTCCCACAGAAAACACACTACTCACACGGCAACCGTACTTGCATTAGGGTATGTGCTTGCATTAGTGTATGTGTTCACATGATTACGGACGTACGAACGTGGGTGTAACCAGCCCGTGGGTGTCGTAAGAGACTTCATAGGGAAATGGAACAGGAAATTGGCAGCAGCATCTTCCTAATAATAACTCAATATAATACAAATTAAGGTTGCAAACCCGCCCGCCAACTGTGGCAACTATGAAAAATAACCCCTCATGAGGCAATCTATGGGGGAGGCCTATGTTCAAAACTTTTGATAAGCTGTACGTATGAACGGATATGCACACAAGCGTGCACGCACACGCACGCACGCACGCACGCACACACACACACACACACACACACACACACACACACACACGTTTTCTAATAGAAACAAATATTAATATACTTTAATTTCACCCACACGTAAAGGTTACACGCGCTCATTTTTTATACCAAACAAATGCTTTATTTAAACCAATACCATTATATTTCGCAATCTGTCAAAATACTTCGGTCATTTGTCAGAACATCGATGAGAAGTTCATTCAATTTATTTAAGGAATCTTCCCACTCCTTCCTTTTTACCGTTCCTTCTTGCTTCTTTATATAACGCTCCACGATTGGTGTTGTCGCGAAAATTGCGTGTATATTTTATTACCTTTGACATTTTGTTTCGATGTATTATTAGCTTTACATTTGATTCGGAAGTGAGTACTGTTATGATTAGGTTTCTTCTTAAGTCACGCCGCGAAATCTTGAGGCTTCGCTGACGAAATAATAATTTCGAGTGAAGCTCTCTTGGCTTATTAAAACGATGATAATTTTTGAATATCGAAGACCGTTACCGTTACAGACTATTAAAGTCTACTGTTAAACATAAGCCTACCCCATAGATTGCCTTACAGGGGAGATATTTGCCATAGTTGCCATGCTTGGGTTAGCAACCGAAGTTTTTCATTTTTAGTCGTTATTAGGAAGACGCTGCTGCCAATCTCCTGATTTGTTTCCCTCTGTCACCTCTTACGACACCCACGGGATGATATAGGGTAGTGGATATTCTTACACTGCAACTACACGGTAAATATCGTTTTTTTTTATTAAGAAAACGGACTGGAGTAATAAGTTGCAATGTATTCTTTGGAACCATAGATATAAGTGATAGCTTTAGCACGTAGCAGAGCGTAAAGCGGACTCTCTCTCTTGGATATTATCATTAATTACTTTGTTATTAAATAGAAATTGCAAGGTGCCAGGTCAAGATTGTATAGCGAAATACTTATTCACTCTTCTGAAGTCGTAGTCAAATATTCGACAGTTCGTCTGGCGGAGTGAGTTGTAATGTTGTCAAAATAAAGGAGAATCATCTTTCGAGGGCTGTGCAATCGAAATTTTCAAAACAATTGGCAAACAATTGTTTATAAACCAGTTGTAGTAATTAATTGTACTTTTATCTTCATAATTAAATCATCTTTTTTCTCTGACTTCTTCTTTCTTCTGGTGGAATCCTCAAACGAAATGCCGCCCGCAGATATTGCCTTTTGGGTTTGGATTGCTAATAAAATTTCCGTTTCTCATCACCTGTGCTTTTCAAGAACTTCGCGACACTAAGCCATGCCACGGCATTTTTGGTCTCAGACAAAATTATGGGAGGCAATAATGTTTTTTTTAAATATTTGCCCATCCACGTGAGACTTGCCTAAAGTTAGTTTAGATAGTTGTAAGTATGACTATATCTTTACAGAAAAATATCTTGAACCCACAATGCATGACCCTCTCAGAAAATGAGCGGAGGACAAAGAATAAACTACAAATCATAGAAATCTATTACCAATTCCAAGCAAAGAAAGCTGTATAGGTGCGATAACATTCCAGATTACGTCATTACCTGCAGTGCGATTTTGCAGTTCTGGTGGCAATCGTTTGCCGGTGGGAATCTGCTGTGCTATCAGACTTTGATATTTTTTTCATGAGCATAATATATAAGCTTAAATAATATTTTAATGTATTAAAGACGGATACGTTTACGTTTCCACAATACAACGAAACCAAACGTCAAAAGCACACTACGATTCGTATCAGATTTACACAATCGCACTGCGGTTTAGTGTAACTTTAAAACTGATAAACAACATTGCATTCATTACCCAGATGGATTCTTGGGAAGAAAACGAGTGCTACCACCTAGTAAATTACCAAGTATGTGTGAAAACGAGTGCTACCACCTAGTAAATTACCAAGTATGTGAAAACGAGTGCTACTACCTAGTAAATTACCATATGTGTGAAAACGAGTGCTACCACTAGTAAATTACCAAGTATGTGTGAAAACGAGTGCTACCACCTAGTAAATTACCAAGTATGTGAAAACGAGTGCTACTACCTAGTAAATTACCAAGTATGTGTGAAAACGAGTGCTACCACCTAGTAAATTACCAAGTGTGTGTGAAAACGAGTGCTACCACTAGTAAATTACCAGTATGTGTGAAAACGAGTGCTACCACCTAGTAAATTACCAAGTATGTGTGAAAACGAGTGCTACCACCTAGTAAATTACCAAGTATGTGAAAACGAGTGCTACCACCTAGTAAATTACCAAGTATGTGAAAACGAGTGCTACCACCTAGTAAATTACCAGGTATGTGTGAAACAGGTGCTACCACCTAGTAAATTACCATATGTGTGAAAACGAGTGCTACCACCTAGTAAATTACCAAGTATGTGAAAACGAGTGCTACTACCTAGTAAATTACCAAGTATGTGTGAAAACGAGTGCTACCACCTAGTAAATTACCAAGTATGTGTGAGAAACGAGTGCTACCACTAGTAAATTACCAAGTATGTGTGAAAACGAGTGCTGCCACCTAGTAAATTACCAGGTATGTGTGAAAACGAGTGCTACCACTAGTAAATTACCAAGTATGTGTGAAAACGAGTGCTACCACCTATAAATTACCAAGTATGTGAAAACGAGTGCTACCACCTAGTAAATTACCAAGTATGTGTGAAAACGAGTGCTACCACCTAGTAAATTACCATATGTGTGAAAACGAGTGCTACCACCTAGTAAATTACCAAGTATGTGTACATCACCGAGAACTTGGAGCTCAGGTGTTAAGTAAACAAGGCTTTTTTTGTTTTAATTATTTTTATTTGTTTCCTTAGCCTTTAACCAGAGTTCAGTGCCCGATACAACCGATGTATAAATGTAATATAAAAAATGTGAAAATATCATTCAGCTATTATGTACTAAGTACAGTACATATTACTTCAATGGAAAATATAATATACGATGGACAGACGAGAACGAAACACTTCAGTCCTACCGTTGACTATGAGAGAGCAATCAAAATGTCGGATTTTTTAAAATAAATTAAAATCAAACTCGATTAAATCCGTCAATATCGTTTTGTACAATGCCTCGTAGACCGATGATACTGTTGAAGCCTGTTATCATAATATTATGAACGTCCATAGGTTTGGTATAATTTAACATTAGTAAATGTCCAATAACAAATTTTAAGTTAATATTAATGACATAAAATTTAAAAAAAATCATATAAAAACACTGCGTTATTTTTTCTCAAAATAATTTTAAAAAGCAACAGTCAACAAATTACCAGACTATGTGCTCTTTTCATCGAATTCACCCTAAGTTAATTTTTGGAGGGAAAGTTAATAAAAGATGGCGCGTACAAAGTAATTTTCATCGAATCAACATCGCAGATGTCATTTCGTAGATGCGGCCTATTCAATTACTTTTATAAGTAAATTCGAAGACAATTTGCATGTTTATGTTTATTTTATTATGCAAAAGTCACGTTGTTTAGTTAAACTTTATGCTTTTTATGAAAATGGTGCCATGAAATTAGTTTATTCAAATACTGTGCGTTTGACGTTATCTCATCGATCCTGTGACTTTTCTATAAATCAAGTGATATATTAAATACTTTTTGCTACAAACAAACCCACTGCGTGAAGGTACTTAATTGACATTTTAAGTTTCGATGTGCTTCTTTATATAATTTTGTAGGTTTTGTATTTTTTATGTTACAAATCTTATTTTTTTTCTAAATTTTGTATTAGAGTTAAGAAAATGTTTTTTCTAAATAAAATCTATTGATTATATTATGATACTAGCGACCTGCTCTGGCTTCGCCTGAATTTAATCTATTAATGTGGAGTTATTTTGATTAAAGATAATCAAAAACCACTTATTTTATAATTTTTTTCCTTTTTTTAAAGTTGACAGTTTGGGATAAAATTTCTATAAAATAGTCTAAATCACTCCTGGCATCGTTCTCTGTTTGTTCGTGAAATTTCATTACAATCGGTTTCGCCATTCCCAAGATTAGCCCGGATATACAGACACTTCAATTTTATTTAAGTATATGTATATATTATTTCAAAATTGTACACAAGCTTGGCGACGTAAAAGATTTCATCATCATATCTCTTCCCGAGTATGTCTTCTTCGTGGACTTTTGCAGGTTGATGATGAAAAAGAAGATTTTTGTCATCGTCGTCATCGTCATTATCATTACATTCTAACAAAGCCCAATGATGAACAAATGTGGTTGCCTCATCTCGGAAAATTTGCCATATTGCCATGTTTGGCAGGCGGGTTGGCAACAATAGTTTTTTTTATTATTTTGCGTTTTTATCAGGAAGATGCTGCTTTCCATCTCCTAGTACATATTTCGTCTGTCGCCTCGTACGACACCCTCGGGATGATATGGGATAGTAGAATCTCTTATTTGTAATTATATACCTACAACGCCTCATATCTTAAGTTTAGGTTAAATTAATAATTTATTACTTACCCACATTAAAATATATATAGGATAATTAAAAAGGACAAATATAATGGGGGCTGTGGTTTCAACAGTAGTTTCCAAGTTAAAAATGTATTAATTTTAAAAACTTACAATAGGGAGAGATTAGTTACGAATTCAATTGTGCGAAAAATCCGTGCAGCGTTCTCGGTCTGTAAACATGGCTCCCGTTATAAAGAATGGCCAGTGTAGCTTTTTTTTAAATGGATTCTGTTTGGATTTCTGTGAGCAGAGCATTTTGATAGTGAAATAATAATAATAAATAAATGTCTTAAAAATTTAAGGGATACTAAACATGAAAATATGTCGAGTATGAAAAATGTGTTAAGAGGGAGAAGGTCAGCTTTAATATTGTAGTATAAAATGAATCGGTTCGACTGATAAAGGACCACGCTCTGAGAGAATTTCTGTAAAAAAGTTATCTCTTTAAGCAGTTTTTTTTTTATAGAATAAGGGTTAAGGTATAGTCCCCCTGATTGTAAGTGGATGAAGTAGCCCATAGACATTTTTATACGTGGTAGAGCCATGCTGCAGCTATATTAGTAGTATAGTTGTAGCCCGAATGGATCGGCTCGACCGGGGAAGGACCACGTTCTCACGAAATACCAGCGTAAAATAGCAGCTAACACTGGTGTATTTCGTATGGTGAGTGTAGAGAACCGGAGACCCTTTTTACTGGAAAAGGGGCATTCCATCTTAGTCCTCACGGGTGTCAACGCATCTGCATTTTGATTCTTTATTGAGGATAGATGTAGATGTCTATGGGTCACAGCAACCACTTACCATCAGGTGGACTGTGTGCTCGTTTGTCACCCCATCCTATATAAAAAAGACATCTACATCCATCCTCGATTAAGACTCAAATTCAAATGCATTGTCACTAGAGGATTAAGATAAAAAGCCTCCGTTTCTCTACACTCATCACACCAAACACAGCGCCATTAAGCATCTGTTTAGCACTAGTTTTCTGTGAGAGCGAGTCGAACCTCTTACGTGCTGCAATTAAAATACTGCAATGTGCAGTGTGGCTTTAACATGTGTTATAGTTATAAGTGATATATATATTATACCCTATGTGTACCAGATCAATTAAATTCGCTAATTGGAGGAAGAATTGTGTTAAAACTAAACAAGCTTCTGTACAAGGAATACAAATAATATTTTGTCGACACGTCGAAGTCTGAAAACTTTCATAGCATTACGAACAATACCGTTACCATTACAGTCTATTGAAATCCACTGCTGAATGTAGGCCTCCCCATAGATTGCCTCATAGGGGGATATTTGCCATAGTTGCCACGTTTGGCAACCGCAGTTTTTTTTTAGTCGTTATTAGAAAGATGCTGCTGCCCACCTATCAAGTGCAAGCAATAAGTTGACAGAGTTTTACCGCAATCTGATGAACGTTATAGCAGCGCATAAAATACGAACAAACAAACATTAATTTTTATATATTAGATTTAAAGCGATTAGAAATAATGTTATTTACTACTTTTATAGAAAACTCTTTTAAACAAGTTTTTATTAGGTCTTTATGTAATGTATATATGTATGAACGTAAGAGTGTATGTATATATGAATATAATTCAGTTTCCACCAGCCGTCTTAGGCCCGTATTAATAAACGTTACTCAACTCAAGTACAGACACTTGAGTACAATCTTGAGGTTATGATCTTATTAATAAACATATCTCAAGATGCGGTTTAGGTTTACGATATCAGCTGAGTACCACATTGATTAATAAACGAAACTCGACTCTCAAGTGTGTATACTTGAGTGCAAGTCACAGAACAGTATTCCTAAGTACAGCGTTTTGAGATACTGTTTTTATGTGTTTATTAATTAGCAACGATCTTGAGATGCTGATTTCGTAATGAGGGCGTATCAAATGATTACGCACTTGAGTTCGTCGTTGAGTAACGTTTATTAATACGGGCCTTAATAATCTAAAACTTTGCAAAAAGAAATGTATCATTATTAACTAATTCTAACATCGGTGAACGTGGCGCAATATACAGTAACGGACTATACGGGTTAATACGGAGCAATGCTGAAAATTATTCCGTAATATTGTTGCTTGGTGTGCTTAGTGGCATTACACTTTTTTTTTAACTACGCATATAGCGTGGGTTTAAAACTTTTACTAATGATGGCATAATAGGTAATAATACTTTGTTACCAGTGGTAAATTAAACAAAAGAGTGACTTTCAATAAGTATTATTTATAATCTATATTGAATAAAAAAGTATCTGGTTCTCTTTCCTTTTTTTTTTTCGCCATCACCTTCATCATCATCATCATCATCATTGCGGCTCTTCACAAGTCCACTGTTGATATTATTCATCTACTTTGCTAATAATAAAAGCAAAAGAATATATATTATGAATAAAATTCATCAAAAGAAAATATGACTAAACTGGCGTCGATGTTTATTTTAGAACGTTCTATACAAGTGAAGAGGGAATTTCGCTCTCCCGCGCTATGTTCGGGGAGCGTTCAAAATGGCGATTAAATATTAATCGACGAATTAACTCCATGTCTTCACCCGTCGACACCAATTAAGCGCACAAAGTAACAAAGTAAATAACGCCAGACGTCACGAATTAATTTTATAGCGCAAAGCTTTGGAATTTGACGCGCAGTTTGCTTAAAGGTAGCCGGCTTTGCGCTGACTTAGTTGAATTAATTAATTCATTATGACGCGATGAGTTTGCTTAATTAATGTTTTTCAGTGTAACGCTTTTTATTGTGCGAATTAAGTTGTACGAGTTTTAGCGTATTGTGGGCTATGGTAGCTCAAGGGTTAAGTGTTAAGTTCGAATCCCAGTCGGCATCAATGAAATTCATTGTTAACTGCAAGTTTAAATATCATTTATTCTGTAAACATAAAATATAATTATAATGTAGAATTATGACCGCATTTAAAAAAAATCTCCCGTCCAGTCTGCACCCCAGCATACAGGCAGGCCCAATCACAGCCCTAAAACGCCCGCCAACTGGTACCTTATACAGATTAAGTAGTATTCTGAACATCGCGAGTAGTGGTCCTCAAAGGAGCACTTGCTATTGAATGCTCGAGGACGGATCAGGCATGTGTAGGGTGACGGTAAATTCTTTTTTATTTATTCGGATATATGCATCTCTAAATAAATAATATTTTCCGAAGTTCTTGAAAACAATATTTCAAATTGATAAATATTACTCGACCAATAAAATAATTTATCAATGTTGTTGATGTAATTTTTATTATTGGATTTGTAGAGATAGATTATTCTTTACAACAAATCTTTACATATGGCTGTAGAGGCCTAAATAAATATCAAGTGTTTTCTTTTCGTTATCGTGGTCGTGGATCCGACCTGAAACAACCAGTTGCCTTTGTGTTTGTGTATCGTTATCGTGTGTTGAATGCGAAAAGCTAGTTGTCTAATCCTGTGGTCACCAGTTTGCTTTTTATACATAGCGATGATAACAAATCCTTGAAAATTTAAAAATGAGTTTTGGATCCTGGACTCTTTTAAATTGATGATATTAATAATAAACTCTAAATTGATATTTATTTTTATGATTCAATAACCCTCCCATTCTTAACTTTTTAAATAGTGAAAAATTCAAAATGCTTGTTACTGGAAACTCGACTAAAATCGAAACGTATATTATGGCATTCAACCACACGGTTTATAAAGAACTGTATGGTCAAAACAGTGATTTAGTCACAACCTGCACCTTAATAAACATGCATTTACCAATTTTTTAAATGTCTAAATTTATAGTATTGAAAGTAGTTTAGATATTTAGTATATTTTCAAAGTAACGTGAACGTAATTTTAGCACATTTAAAAAAGAGGAGGTTCTTAATTTGAATGTAAAACTATTTAACTATTTATTAAGTGTAAAATAATAAAATGTTTCCTGAATGAATATAATCAACGCCACCCTATCCCATTCACCCTAAGTTTGACCCAAACAGCTTCGAGTCCCCTTTAGTTACGGATTATCCGTAGTGGAGCACAACATGTTGTCAATACGATCCGTTATATCGGTGTTACATCGATTTAGGAAGGTTTGTTGAATAAACGAAAACTTTCAATTGAAATCTTCTATAAATAAGCACATAAGGGAACTATGATGCAATTTATAAAAGCTTGGTTAAATACATATTGTATTTTGAAATATTTTAGGCAACTTTAAGAATACATTTGAACTTAGAAACGTAAAAATATTTTTCAAATAAAAATTATTTATTGTTAACCATCATCAATCTATAAATATCCACGGCAGGACATACACCTCCCCCATTGTAGAGAGGATTTCACTCATTGTAGTACCAGAGGTGTTAAAAGTTCTTTTTTCTTTTTTTTTCTTAATTCGAATTTGGAATACTTTTATAATGTAAGAATACTTCTTTTTTTTCTTAATTCAAATTTGGAATACTTTTATAATGTAAGAATACTTCTTTTTTTTCTTAATTCAAATTTGGAATACTTTTATAATGTAAGAATACTTTTTTCTTAATTCAAATTTGGAATACTTTTATAATGTAAGAATACTTCTTTTTTCTTAATTCAAATTTGAATACTTTTATAATGTAAGAATACTTCTTTTTTTTCTTAATTCAAATTTGGAATACTTTTATAATGTAAGAATACTTCTTTTTTTTCTTAATTCAAATTTGGAATACTTTTATAATGTAAGAATACTTCTTTTTTTTCTTAATTCAAATTTGGAATACTTTTATAGGTAATGTAAGAATATTTTTAACTGTGATTGTTCAATTACGCTATTTAATGAGACGTTAAAGGAAACAGAATTGCAGTGATTGCTTTGTACAAAGAGGACACCCTGGACTTTACGTTTGTGTATCGCACTATCACCAGATACATCAACAATTTCCATGTCGAACACCATCAACGATCGGAGCGACCCGTGTTGTTAGGACTATATAGACGGGCTGTGAACCCCAGCCAGAATTCGGCGAACACTATAAGGAAACAAAAAATATTATTGCATGAAATAAAGGTTCTTGTTACTCGTATTATGGCACCTCTCGAATTATCAAGAACTACAGTTTGAATTACACTAAACATACTTAATAAGATTCCGAAGCTTAAAGCTGAACACACATTTGTCCGCACCGTACGTGTCGTACGCGCCGCACGCGCCGGGTTTTACTGATGGCGTCGCACATTTGCCCGTACGCACCGTCCGCACCGTACGCAAATCTTTTGTATTACCAACAACTTTTGTAGTTTTTCCAACCACTGGTGTTCACCGCGCCGAATTTTAGAATTCGTTGTATGAAATCATATGAAACCTCGCACATTACACCCGCACCGTACGCGCCGAATTTTATAAAATGCGGTAGGTATCCGAATATTGAAGGACGCATGCTGATGACGTCATATAACGCGGCGCGTTCGGCGCGTGCTGATACTTAGTGTTGTCTAATGTTGCCAACTTAGTGGATTTTCCACTAAAACTGGTGGTAGTTTGTATTTTATAACTTTTAATTAATTCGTAATTAATTAATTAAAATTAATACATAATTTAATAAAAAATAATACATAATTTGATTTTTTTTGTATCGATTATCAATATGAATACTTAGTGATAAATTATTTAAATACTGCACTAAAAAATTGATAGTTAATTTTAGTTCAAAAACCCAATTATACCTGATTAAGTAATCAATAAAAATACTTACCTCAAACATACAACAAGTCTTTTTCTGGTTCAATTGGCCTTCTAAATCTTGAGTTTTCTATAGAAAGATATGGTTTTAGTATAAGTAGCAATTCTTGAAATTTCTTGTATGTTAAATGCAAATATCTAAAAAATCGTTCATCATCATCTAATAAGTCTTTAAATAAAGTATATCTACTTCATATTCTCCATACAATTTCCTTTTTAAATTAATATTATGAATCCAGAATCTTCTTTTTCTTCAAATTTTATTTTCTTCTTCCTCTGCCAATAAGCAGGCTATTACTATATTTCTTTCCTTAGTGATTTCAAGCGATCAATTTAACTGTACCGTTTCACACCAGTGGTCGGAAAAACTACAAAAGTTGTTGGTAAATACGTTCAGCTTTAAGATCACTACAACAGCAATATGACAAAGTATACATTCACAGTTCTAAACAAGTCTCGCAACTTGTGGGAAAAGTGACTACTTAACGAAAAGGTGAAACTTTAACGCGGTCATCATCCTGCATGAGTCATGGTTTGGTGAGGGGTTCCAAATCTAATCAAATCATTTATTTCGCTGACAGAGTCAATACTCGTATTTGTTTCACATATTTTGCCTTTCGTGGCATGCGAAAAAATTGTTTAAAATAAATGTGTTCAGAACAAATGAACTAACATTAGAAATAAACACATAATAGACCAGTATGTAACTACCAATTTGTAATGGTTACATTTATGTTTTTAGAAGAACATAACAAAATTAGAGAAATAACTTTTTATTCAATTGAGAAGTATCACGCAAAATCCTGGATCTATAGTAACTTACTTAGTTAAACAAAATCAATTAAAAAATTAAAAGCAAAATCAAAATTTATGGTTACCAAAGTCCAACCAAGGAGTCATGAAAATTCATTTTTAACTGTCTTCTGAACTGTCTTAAATTGATTAATGAAGTCCCTCCCTCAGAGATTTAATGCAGGAAACAAATCAGATGGTCAGAAGCGTCTTCCTAATATCTAATAACTAAAAAAATTGCGGTATCCAATCCGCCTGTAAAGTATATCGACGATAGCAAATATCCTTCCCTATGAGACAATCTAGGAGGAGGCCTGTGTTCGGCGGACGTCTGATAGGCTATTTTTTTATAGGATATGGGTGACAAACGAGCACACAGTCCACCTGATGGTAAGTGGTTGCTGCGGCCCATAGATATCTATATCTATTCTCGATTTCAAATCAAAATGCAGATGCGATGCGATGCATTTCCAGTAAAAAGGGTCTCCTATTCTCTACACTCACCATACGAAACACACCAGTGTTAAGCTGCTATTTTACGCTGGTATTCTGTGAGAGCGTGGTCCTTCCCCGGTTGAGCCGACCCATTCGTGCTACAACTATACTACTAATATAGCTGCAGCATGGCTCTACCACGTAAAAAATGCAATGGTAACGGTAACGAAGCTAAAGGCGATCACTTTAAACACAAGTGGTAAAATTAAAAATTTTGTACAACCGACTTCAATATAAATTATTAAGGATAACTCAAAAACTACTTGTTAGATCTTGATCAAATTTATGTGGAACCACATGAATTTGATACACTTTCAAATAAAAAAAAAATCATTAAATATGTTTCACCTAGAAAAAAGTTATGAGGTAACACACATAAAAAAAATAAAAAAATACAGTCGAATTGAGTACCTTCCTCCTTTTTGAAGTCGGTTAAAAGTTGTTTAAAGTTACCCGTGATCATGGGTAAAAGCAAAAGCAAAGCACCGTCGGGAATTAAAATAAATAATTAAACGCTATAAAATCCGTCAAAGTAGTTTTATTCAACGAGTGGTGTTCGCGTAAATATAAGAAACCATTATAAACTTGTTTTTAATTAATCGCTTAGACTTTGATAAATATGGTGTGGTACACATAAGTTTTATTATTATTACACTATTCCATACTGTACCACAGAATAAATAATAGTACTGTACCTAGTATAGTGCAACAAGTATAGGTATAAGACGCGCGCAGAAGGTTTGCCGATGATCACCCCTCCTACTTCCATCGACCGCGTTCTCGCTCCGCTAGCAACGCTTCGAACGACACCTGACCTCAAGAAGCATTGGCAAGCCTTCCGCGTGCTGTTTGTACGCGTAAAAACGGAATCCCTCCTCATTTGTCATGTCTCTGTAAGAGCAAATATATCTTTCACAATAACACAGTAACTAAACATTAGACTGCAGCACTGCGAGGTTGCGGGTAATCCTACAAAGAGCAATTGCTTGGTCAGAATCGGTCAGTAGTCATTCGAGGTAGACATGGCGTTAAATAAAATATTGGATATAAGTTTAATTTTATAGCAAATAATTATTACAATGCTTATTTTTAGACATGTGAAGTCTAAATTTTAATGTAATATATCAAAAGAATACATGTATTGATGTTTTTAAGGAATGTTTTCATTCGAATAACGTTGCTTTGTAAACCGCCATTTACTCCATTCTACAGGTATTTAAAGTCATTTTATCGAACGAAAGTTAATTGACTCACAAGGTGGTACGTAAAGAAGACGCTAGATGGCATAAATACGGCTAATTAATTTTATTAACGGTTAATTTATTAATTATAAATCAGTAAAGTAAGAAATCGATTGCAGATTGTTTTGAATGGACTGAAATATGATAATTTTATTCATTATGGTTAATTTTATTTATTTAATAAATTTGTTAATTTTTTTAACTGTTTATTTTAACAGTTAAAAGATAATATATTAACCATCTTTAATTCAAGGACAAGAGCCGATGAATGCCTCTCTATAGCTAGCTACCCAAATCACCTAATAAGTCGTGTATGTACCTATATATTAACACAGAGTACATTGTATATACAATGTACTCTGAGTTAATAAACTTACAAGAAATCCTTGCTCTCTGCTTAGCCTTTACCATAATACGCAGTGGCCAATAAATTTATGTAGTTATAGATAAAAAATTATTGCAATACATAAAAATGGTATAATATTATCTATATGCTTAATGCTATCTAATACATTTAAACGAGCAAATATCGGAAACGTCTCCAACGATTTTCATGAAATTTAGTATGCTGGGGTTTCAGGGCGATAAATCGATCTAGCGATGATTAATTTTTAGAAAATATCGTTTTATCCGTGTTTTCATGCAATAAAAACAGATACAATATCATCAGAATACGAAGGTAAATTTCGCCATTTCAGACAAGATTATAAGAGCTTAGTAGGAAATCGGGTGGTTTCTAAACCAGAGGACACTGGTTCGAGTCCAGATGTCTCCAGTCCGATTACTTAGTTCCTTTTTCCAAGTTCCTTCTTTTGTGAGAAAAACAATTCTTGAGAGCCCTTTGTCAACGCATCTAATTCTTATCTAAGTATATTTTTTAAATTATCGAAATTTAAAAGAATACGGTAGGTAAGATCGGAAAATATTATTCATATTTCACCAGTATGTAATTCGTTTCTAAATATAATTTTCAAAAACACGATTTACAAAAAGAATACCGAGCCAAGCTCGGTCATCCAAATACTTGAATAGAATGACAGTCCTTAGCCTGTTCAAGTATGAAAGGAAATCAAATATTATATCAAATTTTAAGTTAATAATATTTTTAATGAAATATTTTATCAAACAACGTTACGCCTCGAGCAAATATCGACCGACTGAGACTGACTGCATTAACCTGTTTAAATTATATCTATCAGTCTGACTGTTGACTGATTCAGTCAGTGATGACTGAGATAACCATTCCATACAGATAAATACAATTTAAACAGGTTAGTAGTACTGATGACCGATTAGAACTAATAGAACTATTAGAACGAACTAGTTCACTGTCCGTAATGAACTAGTACGGAGCGATCTTTAAAATGACCGACCAGGCACAAGACTAACTGTTACAGCTTATTAAAGTTTACTGGTGAACATTAACCCCCATAGATTTATTATTGCCTCATAGGGGGGATATTTTTATAGTTGCCACGCTTGGCAAGCGGGTTGAAGTTGGATTTTTATTTATAATCGTTATTAGGAAGACGTTGCTGCCCATCTCCTGATTTGTTTCCCTCTGTCTGGGTAGTGGATATTCTTACGCTTTCTATATTTCTTGGTATGGCCTACAAATAATTCTGTATTTTTTGTCGTATTTGTATCTCTACAACACTTCAATATAGAAGAAAATCCTAGTGTGGGCAGGGTAACGTTTTTCATAGCGATGAACCTAATGCAATAACATTATTAATTTAACTGAATTGATTAGGATTAGCTGGAAGAGGCATCTTACCTTTGCCGTAGATCGAAAAAAAAAACAATTAACCATTGTATAATTTGATGTAACTAAGTAATTAAATTCGTAATTGTTAAAATAATTATTTAAAATAAATATTAAATAATGATTGAAAAATAGTGGTCAAGCAACACAACGCAACAGTACGGGGGTACAGGGTTCGAATTCCAGGCGAAGTTTACATTTCCTGCAAAAACACAGCATTTTCAGGTCAGAATGTGTAAGTGTAGAAACCAATTGACAAGGATGCAGCAAACAAGGCGTTTGGCGTGTAGAGAATGTAGAGTCTACACGGGTAGACTGGTAGAGAATGCCGTTAGGATTTAAGTCCGCCCTTTGTTACCCTAGTTATTAAGGTGTTAACAATAAAGATTTATTAAATAAATACATACGTTCTTGTATGAAAATGTCCCTAACGGCTTTCCTTCGATGTTATTTGTTATTAGGACGAGTATGTGCTTCCGCCTAGAAAGTATTTGTGTTTACACTTAAAGAACTGTAATACTTTCTGCGCGGTTCATAATTTTTGGTAGTATTTAAAAGATGTCGCTGTGATCGATATCTACTAGGAGAGCAGCATCATAAAATATTCACACTTTCTCAAAATCCGCATAAACACCATATTAATCTCCCTTAATCAGACAAAAGAAATAAAAATGCCAACAGCCGTATCGCATTGTACCAGATTGCCTCGGATAACGATTAGTTCCGAAACAAGTGCTGCATATGCGACCCTGTCCCCACGGAGTATCATCCCAATGTTGGAATCGACACCATATGGCCCTTGTAAGGGATTTATAATTACGGCTTCTGAATATTATCAAAAGCATCATACACAAAATTCAAGTGATGACAGCTGAACCGTGAAATAAATTATGGAATAGATTAATACGTTTTTAGATGTGGCAATAGCTGACTATATATTTTAACGTGGGTATAAATTTATTAACATTGTGTTTGTGTTTTTTTTTAATAGAATATGGGTGACAAACGAACACAGTCTACTTGAACGTAAGTGGATACTGTAGCAAATATGCCCAAATACTCAAACACTACTCGATTTTAAGACGCCGTTAAGCCTCGTGCAGTCTATCACTTTAAGTCAAAGTGACTGAGACACTACGAGACTTAATGACATCTTAAAACTAAATAGCGTTTGAGTATTTGGGCATAAGTCACTTGAAGTGTACATAATATCTTCAAATTTCTTCACATTACTTCAAAAATAATTTTTGTTTAATTAAATTCAAAATTGCACCAAAAAGTTATATAGTATTTTACGATGATATTCTGTGAGAGCGAATCGATTTTAAGACTAAATAAAAATATGTTAGTACCAAGGTTACTGACATATACATAAACGCATTGACTTATATATTGCTAGCGCATAAACGTTAGTAACGCTTAGTAACCCTAAAAGATATATGAGTATATTATGATCTGTTTACGCCAGTATATTCTAAGTCTATGGATCAGTTAAAATGATGACAGTTGTAGAGGTACCACCATAGAGCAACACTACAATATTTGCAAATTTCAGATACTAACCTGTCTGTTTTATTGAAATATATTCAAGAGCTTAGTTTATGTCATGATCATCATAATTACAGCCCTTCACAAGTCCACTGCTGAACATAGGCCTCGCCCAAGGAATGCCACAAAGCACGGTCCTGAGCCACATGCATCTATCGACTTCCTGCATGTCTTAGCAGGTCGCCACTCATTCTAGTGGGGGCCGGGCTTATTCTTCGCCTACCGGTACGAGGCCGCCACTCGAGAACTTTTATTCCCCATCGGTTGTCGGTTCTTCGAGCTATATGGTACTAATATAAGTTATTTAAGTGTTCCTAAAATTATTACTCTCGGGCCTAGTTAGTAGATACACAATATAATGACAAATGAGCGTTAAGACAACCCTAAAAGACGTGACATATGCAATCATTACGATAATGTTACATCATTTAACGTAATCAATTTGACGGCGCGCCCCAGTGTGGGGTCTGGGGTCGGTTTGACCGATCGCGCCCTTAACTGATTGATAGTGATGTATTCGAGGCATGTCGATATGTTTTTACCGATATCATGCACAATGAGATGTATTTCAAAGTTGAAACCTAAAAAACACATCGTGTTATCTTTTTTATTTATTTATTTTTATTTCATTTTTGTAAACAACATGGTGTGTATTGGAGCTCTTAATGGCTGAGGCATTCTCTACTAGTCTACCTTAGGCCTGTATAGAGATTAGAACAGGTATAAAGTAAGTTAATATTATAAGTGATAAAACTATCTACAAGATTAATTATAAGTTCATTTAAAATACCTGGATGCTGTAAAGCTCAACTCAAGATTAATAATACAAAATAAAATGTAAATTATTAGGATGTTTATAATCAATTATATACTAGCATAGTGGTTTTAGATGTCTGCAAATAACGAATGTTTCGTTTGGATAATAGTTATAATTTTATAATCTGTGTCCTGTAGTTGATCAACGCGAAAGTCATTATGTATTACACAATGAAAAGTCACGCTATCCACTGTATCATGCAATTTTCAAAAGAACATGATGTTACAAAAAAAATTAAACACATTAATTCGGTCTTAAAATCTTATCGATATTTTATCTTATTATACGGAACATTACTACTTATTTGCACGGAATGTCACCACGGATTTAGCGGCTACCCCATGTTGTTTTTAAGCATTAGGGTTATGACTTTTGAAGTGGTGAATTATCAGTTTACAATGGCTCTACATATTATTAGTTTTAAATACAGACACCCCTGAAGTCACAAAGAGAAGTGATATTTTCTAATAAGTTTAACAGTGCTTATCACTAGAATTGAGATGTGGTTCAATACTACTGGTAGTATGGGGTAATTCAAGGTCTTCTTTATCATCCTGGAAAAGTCCACTTCTAGATATATGAGCCTCTTCTGTTAAAGGGAGGACTCTTGGCAGGCTTGTAGGCTGCTCCCACCTACTTATTTGCATAAAAAAGTCCAAAACAACAAATAATATAATTATGAAGCACGCTAGGACCTACAATTTTACACGCACACAAATACATGAAGGGCCGACGTCAGTAGCACTGACGTGCGCTGCATATTGGCGCCGATCGTCTTTGTAGTGTATCTCGCATATGACAAACAAAATTGTACGACCTAGGATGTCTAGGGTGGCCTCTGACACATTTTCAGTGTAACATAAATCGAGAACACCATACTCTATTTGACGTGCGTTTAGTAACGTGTATGAAAGCCATTTATTCTGAAATGTGATCATATTATGGTCTTTCTCGTTTAAAGTAAAAAAAAAAAATGCTCCTCGTGCGATACTATACGGTAGCCTACAAATAGTTAATTGGTAGATTAAGATTAAAGAACGTTTAAAATTTGAGTAAAAAGGCTAGCGTTTGAGTTTCCTATTCACAAACCACGCGATTATTTTAAACTTTGTGTACTATTTAGAGTTCAATTAGCCTGTCATTTTCACAAAACTTGAGCAGATTAACAAATTATTCAATGGATTGAATTAGGTCAAAACAAACTGTAATGACAATAACAAAAACAAGCGACTCACTTAACGTTACCTGCCAGCCCTACGCGAAGGGCGTCACTCCATACATTACGACACCCTCCGTCCCCAATTCACCCAATTGATATTCGATATACCAAATTCACACGCAACTTGCCTATTTGTATACGAACGATCGCTTTTGTTCTCTCTCACTTTGTGAATTTATTGCTACAAGTCAATGAAGCTTTGCCATAATTGCCTATTTTATTCACTTATTATACGATTCGATACATTCGACAACGTTGGCCGAGTGCGTGGCGTATTGGCGGTAATTTGCTAAATGGTTTTTTTGCATTCCAAATTTAATGATACCATAGAAAAAAGAAATACCTTAATATAGATTATTATTATTTTGCACATTGCAGTATCATTTCCCGTCTAACTGCCATGAGATTAAGCCTATGGTCTAACAAAACTTAACTTCGACCAAAATTTATGACATTTTACAGTTTGGACCAACCAGTCCTTCCGTAGTCATAGAAGGGCAAGCCATTAAAATGGGCTAGCTTAAAAAGAGATTTATTTGTAAAGTTAAAAGATTTTTTTTTATAAAAGCCCTATATTATGGTAATTGTATTTTTAACTGTTAAATCTTACTAAAGTGTCAATGCCTTAGGAAGATTTGACGGCTACATAAGCGTGCTCTACAATATATGAGAAACGCCTATATATTTTACTTGATGTAAGCTTTGCTAAAATCCACCTCGTATAAATCTCAGTACCTAGTGTGATTTAAAAAATATGACCTTAAATTTTCTATTGGTTCTACTCTGTATAGAGTAACTTTTCGGCGGTTTTTAAGTGCATATTAAATTAGATAATATTATTTTGAAATAAATACAAATTAAACATTAATGTCAAAATAAAGAACAAACTAATAGATTACTTATTTAAGAATATAATATAATTTATTTTTATATGCTTGTTACAGTATGGAGGCCACGAATTTAGCTCTTCCACCGCGGGAGTCCCTGAAATCCCGTTCGGAGAATAAGGCATTACAGTTGAATAGTAAACCGAATCAAGTAAGTTTCAATTCTTTTTTTTAAAATTGGACTCCATCTGGCCCGAGGGCAAAGATGAGTATTTGTTGTTCATGGACGGCGGTAATCACTTACCATCAGGTGAGCCGTATGCTCGTTTGCCTCCTCTCCTATATAAAAAAAAAGATGGAGCGAGTTTGCCCAGGAGAAGCCTGTTAACACGCACCTTGAAGAGGTCCAGGTTACAGGCACTCGGAAAAACAAACACCGGCAGGGTATTCCACTCCTTGGCTGTGCGCATTATAAAAGACGACTTACAGCGCTTAGTGCAAATATTCGGAATATCAACCAAGTATGGTAACCTGCAGTACGTCTGGTACTCCGATAGGAGAACGGAGATAGCGGTATGAGCTTATGAAGCTCATAGGCACACTCTCCGAAGTACAATCTGTAGAAGGCCGAAAAACAAGCATCTTGGCGGCGGTGAGCTAAGCAGTGAAGCTTAGTTTCCACCAGCTTTTTGTCGCCCATAAGCCTCTTGGCTCTGTGTTCTACTGAGTTGAGTGCGGCAAGTTGATATTTTGCTGAGCCACCCCAAAGGTGACTACAATACTCCATGCATGTTCGGACTTGAGCTTTGTATAGAGTTAGAAGCTGTTAGGTGTGAAGTATCGCGTCGCCTTGTTTAGAATACCCAGTTTTTTGGCCGTAGTTTGTGCTTTCGAATCAATGTTAGCGTCAAAGTTAAAGTTAGCACTCAACTCTATGCCTAGAAATTCGAGATGATCAGTAACCTCTACATATGTACCTCGAAAAGTAGGAGTCTTATCAAACGGACTCCGTTTTGCGAAGAACAGACATGCCTGCGTTTTTTCGGCGTTGAAAGTGACCAGATTGTCATCCCATTGGGAGACTAGACTTAATGTCGCACTTATCCGCTCCACTATGGCACAAATGAACGTATTACTGCCCCTCCGTCTTTTACACTGGACATGGATCTCTCTGTCACTATTATATTATATTCACGTAAATTGACAGTATAATGAAACTAGTACGTTATTTTTATCTTGTGAACAAGGAGAAAACAGAGTAATACGTTTGTACGTACAAAACTACGTCTGCATAACCTCTTGATAACTTTTCATGTGATACCATAAGTTGTATATTATAGTATCCTAGTATATTTTTTTATATCGTAAGATTTTCAGTGCTATATTATTTAGTTAATGTCGTAAAATCGTCTATCGTCATGTTATTAGTCTGTATTATCCGCGCAGTTATGACAAATCGATTAACATATCATTAGGTAAAATTCGACCGATTAGTTTTTGAATTACAGTCTGAGATTTAAAAAAAAAGTACTAATAGATACATTTTATACATGCCTGCCAAATATTACCCATTATTTTGGTTCCGTCGGTATCGGATAAAAAGCTATTATTGATGTTTTGATGATAATGTTCGATATAAATTATGTACTTACGTATTCGTATATTGAAAGATGATTCCACTTAGGCGCTGCGCAAACCTAGACACTTTTGTGTCTTGTGTGGGATATAAGCTACCAATGAATATTTTATTTTCATGTAATCAATATGAAATCAGCCATTCCTTGCGCAGACACAGACACTTTGTGTCCAGTTACTTCCACTTGACACATACCGACCGCCAATCAAAAAAGTGTTCGGTGTAGGTAACTGGAAACTTTAAGTCGTCAGTTGAAGACACAAGCAACACAAAACAAATTTCGTTACAATTGTACGGCGCTGACATTGACGTGGTTGATTTGCCTGTAAATATCGACGGTGACGACGTCTACGTCAACGTGTAATCAACACAACAAGCAAAGATAATGTTCCTCCATCGACATCCAAGGTGAAACTGACGGAAAACAAGCAACGAATTGTTACCAGTCTCCAGAAGTAGCAACCGGCGACTGTGTCCGATTGCCGCTACCGGACACAGCAAATACGGTTTCCTGTGATGGTGTGCCGTGTCGGTAACAAAAAGTGTCCACGTTTATGCAGCGCCTTATAGAATAGAAGACTGATGTATAAAATATAAATAAGGCTGTTTAAATAAATACCGAGCCGTGGTAGCTCAGGGGCTAAGCACTCGCTGTAAATTTCAGAGTACGCGAGCAACCCGGGCTCGATCCCCGCCGGCACCAATGAAATTGTTAAAATTTTAAGTGCTGATTTACCACGTGCTCGGCGGTGAAGGAAAACATCATGAGGAAACCTGCACGTCTGAGAAATAAGAAAAAAAGTATTTCGAAGACCTGTGAAGTTCGCCAACACGCATTGGGGCAGCGCGGCGGACATTTCCTTGCACTAAAACCCTCTCAGAAAATGAGAGGGTTTTAGGGCAAGGGTTTTACGAGGCGTGGGACGTATATATAGGCTGTAACTTAAAATAAATACACCTATGTATGCTTTAAATACAATAAATAAATAAAAAATACACGTTAAATTGTCTATTAATTTCTATTTAATCCTTTTCAACAGGTCGGCACGGTGCTTCTCTACGGCGTGCCAATAGTCTCTCTCGTCATTGAGGGCGTGGAACGGCTTTGCCTCGCTCAGATCTCCAACACGCTCCTCAAGCAGTTCTCTTACAACGAGATACACAATAGGAGGGTTGCTCTCGGTATAACATGTGTCCAGTGCACGCCGGTCCAGCTGGAGATATTGCGACGCGCCGGCGCCATGCCTGTGTCGTCACGTCGATGTGGTACGTCGTACTTTTCCAGAACGTTCTCTATCAGTAGAGCACTTTTACGTGGTAGAGCCACATCATCATCATTACAGCCCCTCACAAGTCCACTGCTGAACATAGGCCTCCCCCAAGGAATGCCACAAAGCACGGTCCTGAGCCACCTGCATCCATCGACTTCCTGCATGTCTTACCAGGTCGTCACACTTCGTCCGCCGGTACGAGGCGGCCACTCGAGAACCTTTTTACCCCATCGGTTGTTGGTTCTTCGAGCTATATAGCCGGCCCATTGCCAATTCAGCTTACTAATCCGTTGGGCTATGTCGGTCACTCTGGTTCTACTGGTAGAGCCACGCTGCAGCTATATTGTGGTTGTAGCACGAATGAGTCGGCTCAACCGGGGCAAGACCACGCTCTCACAGAATACCAGCGTAAAGTAGCAGCTGAATTCTGTTGTTTTTCGTATGGTATGGTAGAGAAACGGAGACCCTTTTTACTGGAAATGAGGCATTCCATCTTAGGGGTGACAACGCATTTGCATTTTGATTCTTAATTGAGTATAAATGTAGATGTCTATGGTCCTCAGCATCGACTTACCATCAGGTGGACTGTGTGCTCCTTTGTCAACCTTATTCTATAAAAAATAACTTTCCATTGACAAATTTTACTAGGTTGTAAGACTTTTTTTGTTTAGAAGTCCTTTTGGATAGATATAACACTAACGAACACCGTGACAAATATCACGATACTATCCATACCATTTGGATGCTTGTCGGCCCACCACTGTGCGATTTACTAGGAGTTTTCTTCCTCGCACGACTTCTTTGTGGAATCATCCAATACCGGCGATTTTGCCGGACCGATATGACTAGGGGACCTTCAAGAAAAAAGCTTACTCCTTTTTAAAAGGCCAGCAACGCACCTGTAATTACCCTGGTGTTGCAGTTGCTCATAGGTGGTGGTCGGTCGACACTTACCATCAGGTGGGCCGCATGCTCGTTTGCCCCCTCTTATAAAAAAGGGGAGGAGGGTACTACCTTCTTGCCTATCTCTGTTGCCAAATAGCAGTGCCTACACTGCTGTGTTCTGGTCTGAAGGGTATAAAGAACAAGTTTAATTAAAGGTTGTGACGCATTCCATTTTAGGTCTCAGAGATAACAACGCATCTGTAGCCTTCTTTGCTGGAAGTTGGCTGCAGGTGCTCATGGACTGCATTACCCACTTACCATCAGGTGGGCTGTAAGTCTGTTTATCACTTCAGTATTATTAAAAAAAAAATAGGAATTTATTTCTCTGCAAATAACAAATTAATGTTGCCAGGCTCGGAGGAGAAACGTCCAGCCGTAGAAAATTGGATGTGCTACGTTTAGACAAACAAAGGAAAAACAGGCACTCTCGATTATTCATAAAATAAAATAATTACATGTCTATAAATATCGATAACAGGAATGATCACAAGGCGGGAGGCTGAGCGTCTGTGTAAGTCGTTCCTCGGTGACAACGCACCACCGCGACTGCCTGACGACTTTGCTTTTGCAGTTCATCACGAGTGCGCTTGGGGATGTAGAGGTGCCTTCCTTCCGGCCAGGTTAGCCTATTATAACTTAATTTTTTTAAACACTAGCTTTTAAACGTTGCTTCGCTCGTGTAAAACAGAAACGCCTTTATGTTTATTATTACGTCGTAACTTTTATTTTCTCGTGGTAAAAATGTTTGGTTACTTAATTAATTATAATTCAGCGAGAAGGGCTAAAAATGGTGTGTGTTGGTTTAAATTTAAATGACCAACTGCTGGTTCAGAGTTATTAAAAGGATCATTTTACGTAAATTAATGGACTGTATGGTGCGAATTTACTATTTCGCGATACCTTAAATCGGGCTACAGGAAGGATGTGAAGCAACGCAATTCACCTGGACCTGCTAATCTGCCTCGTGTTTCAAGGGGCTGTGGCCACAATGGTTGGATGCCGGCTGTCTTCACATTTAAATTAACAGATTATCGCGAAATATAACGTTATAACAAATGTCTATATACTTTACTATATTATTGTATAGTTTAATATCTAAATTACACAACGGCGGGAGCGATGACCCGAGATATAGGCGATGCGGTTGGTTCCGTGTCTTCTGAACTTGTGAGAACCCAGTTAACACAAGAGTGCACATGCTAGGCATAAAGGCAGTAGATAGGAAACCCGGAAATGGACTCTGCATCTGCAGTACTCTTATTGGATAATAATCAACGAATCTCATAAGCGTTAGTCGGTAGTGTAAAGTGGCGCGAACAATATTCGTAATTTTTAAATGTGATTGGGTAAGAAATATTCAAACATTTTAACAAACTTTTATAAATGAAATTAACAGTGTGGATTCACGAAGTTCTTACTTATTACTTTGCACATACTAAATTAAATATTTTAATTTTCTTTTTTGGTTTTATCGAAGCCCTTTAAACTTTGGGTGCCTTAGAGCCTCTACATGGTCGAAGTAACATATTATGTGTGTAACTATATATATATATATATATATATATATATATATATATATATATATATATATATATTCTAACATTGTCTTTTAATTTAAAAACAAAATATAACATTGAATAAAACTACTTTTACGGATTATATCGCGTTTAATTAACTTATTTTTATTAATTCCCGACGTTTCGGGTGCTTTACAGCACCCAAGGCCACGGGGGACTGAGGTGATTGACGTCCCGATGTCAGAGTTAATCCGGAGTACCTTCAGCTTTTTTAATTATTAATTTTGGTCCGATCTACGCAGAATGTACTAACTGTGTCTTGAAGTAATTGAAAGTAGTTTTATTCAATGTGTAGTGTCAAATCATTAAACAAAATATAACCTTGAGTTTCCATTCACTACCAGGTACAACTCATCCCGGGCTAAGTGCATCAAATGCGCATATTGTGGCCTGTTCTTCTCCCCAACAAGTTCATATTTCACTCGCATCGTGTTGGCCCTGGGGACAAATACGTACAACCTGACGCGGCCAACTTTAACTCCTGGAGGCGGCACATGAAGCTCAGTGGGAGCCCACCCGATGAGGTAGTCCACGCTTGGGAAGACGTTAAGGCAATGTTTAACGGTGGAACGAGAAAGCGAATGCTTTCTGCTGCTAGGTAAGAAATACACGGCCTTACTTATTCATTTTTGCTACTATCAAAATTTTTTCTAAACTCGAATTTCTCGCGTAATTACTTTGAAAACGACAAATAGTGCTTATAGTCCCTGATTTGCATACAATCGTTGATTATCACTTACTTGCTTAAGTATTAGCCCTATACATATTTGTTTCTTTCTATTGTCATGTAGTGAAAAGAGAGAGAGCAACTTTAAGCATATCTTAATTGACGTCAATTTTTTATAAATAAGGCCTTACCTATTTTTAAATAAAACAGAAAAATTGTATTCGTATGTTAAGCGAATTTAACTCTTAAAAATATTACACCTATTAGGACGAAATTTGTTTCGTAAAAACAATATCTGTAGGTTATTTGTTGGAGTTACTCTATAAAATCAAATCTCGCCCCAGGAAAGTTATGCTACCCCGTGAGGCTACCACATTCAAAATCTTTTCACTATAGTAACGTGTAATAGTAATTATACCTAATAAATTATAAATAATACCTTCGCGACCTAGCTTTACTCGGTTCCTATCTAGATAAACTTAGAAAGTAAAACATTATCAAAATAAAAACATGCGTGAGTGTCGTGGAACACTTAGTTGGAACGAAGTTCCTTTCAACAAATACAAATAAATGAATTACTAGCGTCTATTAAAATGAAGCGTCATTTAAAATAATATTTCTTTCATGGCAAGATAAGAAAAAGTGCGAGGGAGATGGATATTATTCCATTTAGCTCGCACTATAGAAAGGGGGTCGTGACGAAAAAATCTTACACTTTTTCTCGCCTAGCCCCCATCCGCCAAACTCGTACCGTGCGATAAGGAACTTCGTTCCAACAAAATTACATCTAAATCATTAGTCTTTTCTGAGAAACCAATTATCTGACATATATACAACAAAGTCACTTGAAGTGTACATAATATCTTCAAATTTCTTCAAATTAGTTCAAAAACTAATTTTGTTTAATTAGCGTTATATAAATTCAAAATCGCACCAGAAAAGTTCAGCTTTAAATTGTGCCACAGAAGGCTCCCACTTCGCAGGCCAGAACCCGAAGCGGAACCGAAGCGGTCAGCAGGAAGTCCGCCTAGCGCTCACACGCCAGTACCGAGGCTGGCGGATTACGTGTGGGGCGCGAGGCTTCCGCTGCCTTACATACCTTGGCTTAAACCCACATTATGGACGCCAGGTAACCATAATGGATGGCCTTTTGGAATAGGTAGGTTGCGGGGTATTTCTACACTATTATATCAAAACGTACCTACATAAAATGGCAAGAAGACATTTTATTTTTAGGGTTCCGTACCCAAAGGGTAACCAACTAAGCCTCCGCTGTCCGTCCGTCTGTCTATCAGCAGTCTGTATCTCATGATCCGTAATAGGTAGACATTTGAAATTTTCACAGAATGTGTATTTCTGTAGCCGCTATAACAACAAGTAATAAAAATAATTAAAAATTAAAGGGGCTCCCATACTAGAAACGTGTTTTACGATGGTACGGAACCCTTCATGCGCGAGTCCGACTCGCACTTAGCCGGGTTTCTTTTTTCTTTTCTTAAGAGGAAAAATTAACAAACCTTATTTTACTAGGTGATGGGTTAATTCACCGACTCTTATCATACCTACCTACTTATAATATGTTGTATTATCAACCTAATTGAATGGTCGTAAGCGTGACTGCTGATCATCCGGTTTCGAATTCCGGGTCGGCAAAATCGGGTTATTCTTTCAACTAATTCTCAGTAACAGTCCGGAGTCGGAAAGTCGTCGGTGATTTACTCCCGTAAAACTCGTAAAGCCGTTGGTCTTGCCTCTGATCTCACTTCGGTCGTGTCGGATTGGCCTCAATTTGGCCCATTTTCGATATTCGCCAATTTGATCGATAAACTTCCGCTTAGGGCATCCGTTGCCGACTCTGCCACTCATTTCTGCAGCTTTATGCTGCTTTGTTACTTTTTCCCCATTAATTTTTTCTACATATCCAAAGCACTGAAACATTCCTTTCTTTGGTTGTGTTATATTATCTTATCATAGGTTATAAAATTATAATATCTTCTTTTGTCTTCTTTTACTATTAACAACAATTTCTATGTCTAACTAACAGGTGCATTGACGGCTTTAAGTGGTGTAAGTTCATTGGAGGAACCACGAGCGTTCCGTCCGGTACGGTCCCATCGTCTCGACTCGCCTCAGCTGTCACCTGTCTCGCCGCAGCGGTCGCCTACCAGGTACACATGTCTAAAACTTTTTAGATTATAAGATAGTTTACGGTTTATAGATTTTTAGTAGGTGGCAGGCATCGATCACTAATGAAAACTAGATACACAATCCCATGCAAAAGTTCTCTAAAAACTGTCTCCAATTGTTTGACGTAATTCTAGTTGAATTTTTTTTATAGAATAAGGGTGACAAACGCGCACACAGTCCACCTGATGGTAAGTGGTTGCTGTGGCCCATAGACATCTACATCTATCTTCGTTTACGAATTTAAATGCAGATGCGTTGTCAGCCGTGAGGACTAACATAGAACGCCTCTTTTCCAGTAAAAAGGGTCTCCGGTTCTCTACACTCACCATACGCTCAGCAGCATTAAGCTGCTATTTTACGCTGGTATTCTGTGAGAGCGTGGTCCTTCCCCGGTCGAGCCGTCCCATTCGTGCTAGAACTATACTATATATAGCTATATATAATATATATACTATATATAACTATATAATATAGCTGCAGCATGGCTCTACCACGTAAAAATATACATTAATGTAAATTCAACCTTAAATGCATTGCCTAAAGTTGTATTCACAAAGCTACATACAAATTAAAAGCGCACCCAAATGTTAGAGTGGTCGCTCATTCGGTAAGGACATTTTTTGTCACTGATTGTGTATCTAGTTTTTTATTAGTGATCGATGGTGGCAGGACTCCTTTCTATCTTTGCAGGTACTACTCTTTTATCTATTTATGCTGTGAAATAGCTGTTCTTGCACTACTATGTTCCGGTCTGAAGGGTATAGAGAGTTAGTGTAATTACAGACTGTGGGGCATTTCATCTTAGTATCAGAGCTGACAACACATCTGTAGCTTTCTTTGTTTGAAGTTGGTTGCATGTGTTGCAGTAGCCACTCACCATTAGGTAGACTATATATTTTATTGCTGACTTACCACTTCGATGATGTTTTAAAGTGGTAAAGCCATGCTGTAGCGTGTTATGGCTGCAGCACGAATCGGTCGGTCACACGATCTCACAGAATACGAGCGCCAAAAGGCAGCATTACCTTTTCACGTACCGCGCTCCCTAAAACAAAAAATGGCCCTTTGTACCGGGGCCACTTGAAATAATCACGGCGTCCGGCACTTGAGTCAACCTTTGTTTTTGTCACTTTTGTTAGTTTACGTTTAAGAAATTTGAGTTACAGTTCTTGAAAGCCGAAAAGATTGTAGATGAATAGAAACAATAACAATGCCATTTAGATGTTTATTTAGTTTTCAATAGCTCTTTGTTTCTAAGGGACCATGAAAAAGTGTATTTACTGCCAATAAATTTGTTTTTATGAATGATAAAACGTAAGTTAAGTAACTCAACGGTCACGTAAATGCGGACATGAATTCATGTCCGCGGTACCTTAGGGGGCGCCCCTGTGTTTCGTATAATTTGTGACGAAACCGGGAGATTCTGTTTATTGGTAACGAGGAGTTCAATTTGTCTCAGGGTTGACAACGCAACTAGCCACAGTATCTACTTACCATCCCTGAATAGCACGTAGTTAAATGTATTTTACCAACATTTCTAGGAATGGGCGCGACCGCGAAGGTCGCATTTTAAGACACCCTCGCCCACTATACGAAATGGGGCTCTTCTTACGCCATCACCAAACCTTAAAGCAACAGATAATAAATTTAGGATTTGGTGCCTCTCGGCATTGGAGACAGGACACAGAAATTTCTTGACTTTCGTAAAATTCTAAAACGAATACGATTTTCCTTCTGTAAGGCACTGATTTAAAACAGTCATTAAAATTTAAAACTAAGAGTCGTGGAAGTCCAGGGGCTAAGCTCTCGCTGTAAATTTCTCGTTACGCCTGCAACGCACTGCTGGGCACAGCCTTCCTATCACTTCTGAGGGCATTAGGGCAAGGAAGTGTCCGCCGCGCTGCCCCAATGCGTGATGGCGGACTTCACATGTCTTCGAAATATTTTTATTTCTTAGACATCCAGGTTTCCTGCGATGTTATCCTTCACCACCGAGCACGTGGTAAATCAGCACTTAAAAATTGCAATTAACAATTTCATTGGTGCAGGCGGGGATCTAACCCGGGTCGCTCGCGTGTTGTGAAATTTACAGCGAGCGCTAAAGCCCCTGAGCTACAACGGCTAGCTAGTATCATAATGTAATCAATTCTTCTTATTCTGATTGATTTGATTCCTATAGGTCTTCGACAGCTACTTCATCGCCAAGACAAAGTCGCTCACCGCTCCGCTCCCCGCTCCGCTCTCCGCTGCGGTCGCCACTTCGTTCTTCTCCCGCTAGATCGTCGAAGAGCGACCGAGATAGCGACGAAAGTGTTGACATCGAAACTACTGAAGAGGATCATCATAAAGACGCCGTGAGTGATTTTTTCACTATCTTCGACTATTTACCAATATTCAAACGTTATGTATCCAGTGATATAACTATCTTTTTAAATAGAATAAGGGTTAAAAACGAGCATACAGTCCATCTGATGGTAAGTGGATGTTGCGACCCATAGACTACATAGACATTGACATTTATCCTCGATTAAGAATCAAAATGCAGATGCGTTGCCACCCCTGAGGACTAAGATGGAATGCCTCGTTTCCAGTAAAAGGTCTCCGGTTCTTTACACTCATCAAACGAAACACAACAGCATTAAGCAGCTATTTTACACTGGTGTTCTGTGAGAGCGTGGTCCTACCCCGGTTGAGCCGACTCATTCGCGCTACAACCACAATATAGCTGCAGCGTGGCTCTACCACGTAAAAGTGCTCTACTGATAGAGAATGTTCTGGAAAAGTACGACGTAGCACATCGACGTGACTTTCTGAGCGAGTGTCGTCCTACCACTGTCAAGCCCACCTATTCGTGCTATAACCGTAATAAATCTGTAAATTTTTGAAACAGGATTTTACATTATTTGATGGTTCTGATCTGTTAGATTAATTTTCAAAAGTTAGTAAATAGTATTAGGTAAGTAACAAGACTTTTTTTAAACATTACCCTTAAGTTATGCGGCGAAGTTTCGCAAGTCAGTTGAGATAATACCTGCGCTGGAAAATACTCTCTCGGATGCAAAGAAACTCATTTTCAAAACTAAACAATAGTGTAATCACATTACTTTTTTGAAGCATGAAATTTAAAACGTACCGGTGTATTGTCAAATAAAAATCGCCTATGCTGATTTCAGCAAATCCAAAATATCGCCAATAAATCTGTATCGGTTTTGTACCGTAGTATACTTAGTTTAAATACATAATATGTTTGGTTATGGGGGTTTTGGCGGGAACTTGGCCGACGGTGGATTGCTGCCCCTGTATTATCGTTTAAAAATGGTGTGAAGTGGATTTTGTTACGTGTAAATGTTTGTGAATTGAATAACTGGAAAGAATAAAGCAAGTGCTAGGATAATATGTAAACCTCAATTTGTATCCGCTTGGGCTCCTATAGATACTATACTTACTTGGGATATTATCGTCATCTTCTCTCCGCTGGTAAATGACATAATGAAATTTCTTTGTTATCAAGTTTCATATTTTACAAAATGTATTACAGTGTTTGGTGCCTGCTTTTGGCTGAATGCCTTGCAACCAATGCCACATTACATGAAAGAAAATGTAATCCGTTATTATTACTATTCATTTAAATACTACCTGTTCCCCGCGACTTCATCCGCGTGGAATTTATTACGATTGGATTTCATGTGTTTTAATTTTTTTTGCGCAGCACCTTAATTATTTTCGTAAAATAAAAGTAGTCTAAGTGACTCCTTATAACATCAGCCATTTCGGAGACGGCCGGAACAAACAGACAGATAGACAACATTTTTAAAAATTGTTTTTTTTTTATAAGTACCGTATATACTTTCATAGGTATGCATTTAGTAAAAAGCTGTTATTTTGACATTACAAACAGACACTTCAATTTTATTTATCTGTAGATATAGATAATATTAGTATATTGTTTAAATAGATGTACTCTGTGATCATCGTGAGCCATTCAATGAACAAATTGATAAGAATAAATAAAAAGACTCCTATTAAAAACTACGTAAACGTTTTTCAAATGCAACTCAAAACCTTAGTATTGAGTTGATCGCATTATCTACTGCCGACGTGAACTCCGCATTCGAAGCAAACGAAGCTCAATTCTATCCAATTTAAAAAGTTGAAGGAGGAAAAATTTTCCAATCACAATCCCCGTGGAGCGTAAACGGTAGCCATTAAATTCTTTTTTTTTATAGATATTTAGAGATGTTTTTGAATTCAGTATTAATTTTGCGATTAGCTGAAAAAGAAATATCGTATTTACTACTTTACCTACGTCAGAAAATCGAAAAGGTAGAATAGAATAGAATAGAATAGAATATTTTTTATTCAATATAGATCACATGTGTAATTCTTATTGAAAGTCACTTTTTACTTTACCACTGCACTGGTTCGAAAAACCCTCTGTCCTGGGAAGAACCAGCAAGAAACCCAGTGGGATTTTTATTTTTTTTTTATTTTAGTAAAGCTACTCAATACAAAGGGCCACCCACAAACACACTTTACATGCATTAATTGCAAATGAACAAACATCCACACCCGGAACAGTAAATACTTGTGTACAATATATATAATTTTATAATTTTACGTGGTAGAGCCATGCTGCAGCTATACTAATAGTATAGTTGTAGCATGAATAAATCAACTCGACCAGGGCCTTCCCCGTTGGTCCTTACCAGGCTCTCACAAAATACCGGCGTAAAATAGAAGCTTAATGCTGCTGTGTTTCGTATGGTGAGTGTAGAGAACCGGAGACCTTTTTACTGGAAACGAGGCATTCCATCTCAGTTCTCAGGGGTGACAACGTATCTGCATTTTGATTCTTAATTGAGGATAAATGTAGATGTCTACGGGCCACAGCATCCACTTACTATCAGGTGGACTGTGTGCTCGTTTGTCACCCTTATTCTATAAAAAAAAAACAAGAATATAATACAAAAATAAGAAAAACTATGATCTTAGTTTTGATTCTTATAATAATACAATTGACTATAGAATACTTGATAATAATACAAAGACATTCTGCAAAGATTTCGCGTCGTGGCGCCATTTTAGGAAAAACTTTCGCCGAACGCTTTGGCACGTTGTAAACTCTGTAATTACTGCCGGGGCGAATTCAAATGGACTTCATTTCGATTTTAAATAAGAGAAAATGTTTAATTTACTACTGATTCGATTCCCGGGGACCAATTAATTGGGGATTTTCATTTTGTAACGAAAACCGGTGAACGTAACATTTTTTAGCGATTTCTTCTTGTCAGGTTTTTTTCCTTAAGTGCCTTTAACAATAACGTATTGTTTTGAAAGAAAACTTTCATATCGATTTTTTGATATTTACAAATTATTTCTCCTTCTGTATTTTTACTAGAAATATAATCTCGTATATCATCTAACTCTTCAATCATTCGTTATAACAGTCAAAGAAAAGTACACTACTATAGGCCTCCCCTATTGATTGGTGAGTTGGCAACCGTAGTTTTTTATTAGTTTGAGCTGTTCTCAGATCAAGATGATGCTGCTCAACTCCTGTTTGGTTTCCTTGCGCCGTTAGTAGTCTTACGCTTAATTCTTTTTTTTTCACGAAAATAATTTCAGAGTTTTATCGAATACTAAATTTTAACAATTTCACTGTTCGGTCATTTATAAACATTTCAATTGTTTAACTATTGTGTCCTTTTCGCGGACAGGAAGATGTTAACACAAAATTTCATTTACATTTGAAGACCGCCTTTTACCATTAATTTTACCATTACAGCCTATTAAATCAGGCCTCCCCGTAAATTACCTCATGGAGAGGGGGTTATATGCCATAGTTGCCACGCTTGGCAGGCGGGTTGGAAACTGTAGTTTTTTATTTTTGGTTGTGATTACGAAGACGCCGCTGCACATCTACGGGTTAGTGGATATTCTTACACCGCCACTACATCATCCACGCTATTGTTATAGATGTGTAATTTATTAATAAACATTACCATTTAGGTCTGAGTTACTACATATAAGAAGAAAAGATAGAGTCGCAACTACCAATCCTGTAAAAACTAAATTTGCTAAACGACAATACTCTACACATCCTGTATATACGAGTATTTATAATAAGTTAAATAGACAAATTAGTATTTTTCAATTAAAATCGAGCATATTACAGGAAACTGTAAGTAAATGGCTTTTAGAAATGACGAACCATGATATACGAGTAGAATGAATGCTTCAAGAAATCAAACTCCGCAAAAAACATTAAGACTATTAAGATTGTTGTTTTTTTTTCTTTATTTACTTTTTACAATTTTAGACAGATCAAATTTAGATATGGAAGAGCGTGGCCTCCTGGCATAAGTAACAAGTATACACAATACTGCTTAAAAGGTTTGGCCCCAACCTTTGATTGTAATAAAACGACTGTTATTATTATAGAAATAAACATTTTTTGATTTGATTTGATTGATAAGTCCATAACATGCTGAACATAAGACTTTTCCATCATAGGTTACATTTGTCATAATTGCCTTGCTTGTCAGACGTCTTACACGCTCCTAGTCACCGGATCGACTGAGTATTTTGAATCTGGTGGTAAAGGCAATACCGCAGATTGTTGGAAGACATAAGACCTTTTTCACATTCGCCTTAGTCGCCTCTTACATCACTCGCAAAACGAAAGGGCGAAAAGGTTGTGGATTCTCTTACGGCGCCACCAGAAGGCAAATCCAGATTTATAACAAATATTATTTAATATAATTTGTTATATGGTAGTTCGTTTCGGGCTTTTTTTAATTATATTGTTAATTTAGTTTACATAAATTGTCTCTTAGAAAAACGTTTAATCTTCATTTAACATGACACTTGAAATGTTTGGCAGCCGCATGTACTCAATAATTCCATAATAATCTATTCATTTTAGAACTTTTATAACTTGCTTTATATAATTAATTCAAAATAAAACTTAAAAACGAGGATAACAATCAGATATACCATGTAAAAGTCTTTGGGATCGATATACTCGTAAAATAGTTTCAATCGTTCACGCAATGTACAAAGTACAAACATTATTACAGACAAGCGACAGTAGCCTAATGGCAGGGTGCGGACCGCGCACTCAAGAGGTCGTTGGTTCGAATCCCACATTCGACTACTGTCGTGGACCATTCCTAACACAATCATTTTAAGCTTACCAGGGGTTAAAGGGAATATTAGTAATGTTAATAGCATTGCTAGTATTTATTAAAAAAAATATTACAGACACCAAGCTGATTCCATAAGTTTTCCTTTTTTTGAACATAAAAAAATAACATTAAAAAGAGGCAAAAACTCTTTCAGCATTATGTAGCAAGTTAGTTTCTAAAACCACATGAACAAGTATTTTTATTAATGATCTTTTTTTTTTAAATAGAATAAGTGTGACAAACGAGCACACAGTCCACCTGATGGTAAGTGGTTGCTGTGGCACATAGACATCTACATCTATCTTCGTTTGCGAATTTATATGCAGATGCGTTGTCAGCCGTGAGGACTAAGATAGAATGCCTCTTTTCCAGTAAAATGGGTCTCCGGTTCTCTACACTCACCATATGAAACACAGCAGCATTAAGCTGCTATTTTACGCTGGTATTCTGTGAGAGCGTGGTCCTTCCCCGGTCGAGCCGACCCATTCGTGCTACTACTATACTATTAATATAGCTGCAGCATGGCTCTACCACGTAAAAAAATGATCTACGAGTATAACGTTTAAGTAAACCGTGAAGTGGCGGTGTAACAACATCCACTACCCCATATTATCCCGTGGGTTTATTAGAGGCGACAGAGGGAAACTTGAACAGGAGATGGGCAGCTGCGTCTTCCTGATAACAACTGAAAATAAAAAAAACTGCAGTTGCCAACCCGCTTGCCAAGCGTGGCAACTATGACTCTCTCCTATGAGGCAATCTATGGGGGAGGCCTATGTTCAGCAGTGGACTGTAATGAATGGAATGGATGGCCGTTCAAGTAACATACTTACCCTTACCATTTATGTTTGTTTTAATTGTGTGTGTTTGTGATTCCTTTATTAAACAAAACTAAAGAGGCATTACGTTGTAAATACAGAGGCGACGGAGCCTCTCTAATGATTGACGCAGCCGGTAGTAATTAACGCGCCTCTAGGGTTTTCCTTTTAATCCCTTCAAAGGAACGGTTAGGGATGTCGCTATCATTTTAAAATTGATGATATTCATTTATTAACACGGAAAATTAAGTTAATATTTAGTCAGATTATATAACACAACATAATAATATAAAAAAATGTTTGTAAATAATTGAACTTTACTGACGTAGTATCTATATTATATAATTAAATAAAAAAATTATCATTTTTACAATTATTCAACGCTCTGACATTTTTTCTATTATTATTTTAGGCTAACTGTCACTTGTAATAGTTTTTCATAGTTTAAAAGAATATTTTATTACTGTATTTAAATTCAAACTCTATTTATATTTTATCTGCTTCATTAAATTTCTGACTAATTGCGGGTTTTTCTAAGTAGATGTCATCTATCAAAAATGATCTCTTTTCATTTGTTCTCGATAAATTTCCCACCAAAACCCTAATTATCTCACCGTGACCAAATACATTCGACATGAACTAGAGCCACTGGTTTAATTAAAAATTATTGTACAGATTTTATAATAAGGAAGGATAAAAAAAATCTAGGCATACTAAACCCAAGAACTAAGAACGAGTAGCAATCATGTGACACTTCTTGTGGTCATCGTACTAATTAGTGGTCGCTGAAGGTTATTAACGTACTTTTTTATTAGCTTGACCGAAAGTTTAAGCGTGATAGAGCCATCCTGCTGCTATATTACGGCTGCAGCACGAGTGGATCGGCTCGTCCGTGGTAGGAACTACTCTCATAGAATACCAGCGAGAAACAGCAGAATAACGCTGCCCAAATAATATTCAGTATTATTATTGTAATTTTTAACTCGGACGAATTCAAGTGTCGTAATTTTAGACTGAATCACGTAAAATAGCTGAATCATAGACTAGAAAATAACAATTTTTCCAGCATTAAATTTCTAATTAAAATCCGATATTAACCGAGTTCAGAGGTTTAAGCTTACAACGGGATCGTATCGACAATGTGAAATCGGGCTCGAGATTAAAATGCAATTTGAAAATCGGATCTAGAACCGGCAAACAATCTAGATGGAAAGCGGCTTACTAGACGCCTGAAGGGCCATCAGGTTATTAAACAATACCTGTTTTGATGTGTAATGTTTTATATAGTTATTGTTGTGTTATCTGTAAAGAACACTTATGTTAATTTAAAAACAGAACTTAATCTATTTATAATCTTTATAGCCAGTAATATTTTCGACTGACATTGCCGTTAATGTGATTATAGGATTGTTTCCTAAACACACGTGTCCTGTCCAAACTGAGGCACGCGTGTTGATGTTGACACTTTAGCGAGCACTCCATCATTTCTGTAGCACGTTTGCGTAAATGTTATTTACTAAATGAAAGTTCACTTTAATATTGTTCAGTAAATAAACACTTCTAGTTTTAATTTATAATTAATGCAAATAAATTAGATGGATGGTATAACGTAACTATGCTGATAAACGTTGATACTTGATAGTTAATAGTTTTAGTTTAATATAAAATTCTAAATGTAAATAACTTATAACCTGTTATTTCAAAATAACTGGCTTCTAATAACTTAAGGGGATAATTTACATACTGCTGAGACATGAATAAAATTTAAAAATGTTTGTGTATCTGTCCGACTCTCCCGGCTAATCTTTGGAATGGTTGGACCAATTGTGATGAAACTTCACAAACAGATAGAGAACAATGCTATTTGTGATTTTATCCGAAAATATGTCTGTTTTTTTTTTGAAAAACGAAACTGATAAAATAAATGGTTTTTGATGATTACCTCATAAACTATCTATAAGATTTAAATAAAAAGTTACGGACAAATCTTTTTGGGTTAGCAATCTTATACAAAAACACTCATATATTATAATTAAATGTAATTAAACTTTGAAAAAATGTCTTGAATTTGTATATAAAATACGAACAAACTTTTTCCCCGACCTTATCTATATAAATAAAATGATAGAGGTTTGCAGTTGTGCGCGCATCACGGAAAACTACTGGATAGAATTCAATTAGGTTTTCTAAGTTTTATTTCTTAGACACTTGGCCCTTATCTAAAATAAAATATTGCGATATCTTCACTAAATATAGAGTTATTAAAGTTTAAGAAACAACGATTTTTTATAAGCACTACGTGTTCAATGATGTGTGTAAGCAACGCAGACGAAGTCGCGGGTATCAGCTAGTATTATAATATTTGTGTGTACTTTTTCTTCTATTATATTGTGTCTATACAGGTACGTGTTTTTCAATAAATTAATAAAAACCATAAATCACATAATTATAACTTTTAACAAAAAGTAAAAAACAACTTCAAATTGCTAAAATAAAGTTATTTGTTTGCTACCCTTAGGTGTGGAATTTTTTCTCCAAATTTATATGGGACCACCCTTCAAGTATAACCTATTTAATAAAAAAAGAATCATTAAAATCGGTTCTCAGTCTGCGATGATATCATATGAAATCCCTTAAACAATAGTCCAATATGAAACTTTTTCCCCTATTTTCCACCCTTCATTAATTCCCTTTTCTACACATAAGCTGGGTTAATTTCTGTCGGTTAAAAAAGAAGCCGTTGGTAGGCAAACCACCTCGGAGTATAAGAAGCCGCAGCTCCAGATTTATTTTCATCTTTAATTTTTTTCTTCTCCCTGATAAACTGTTCCGTCAAAACTTTTATTTTTCTTTGAATTTCTAGTTAACTTAGCCCCATAGCATGACTTATATTTTTCCATGCATCCTTTTTTTATCTTTATAATTTTCATTACACACATCCCATAATATATTTTGTGAACGATATAAATTAATTAATGTGTCGATTAACTCGTTCGTCCACGTGACAGACATATTGCCAACTAATGTTTCCAACAAGCGTCTCCACAGAGGGAACAAATGTTTGCAACACGCGTATTCCTTTGATGTTACCGCCGAAAATGGAAACATTGTTCCCGACATTGTTTACAATTTTTGTTGCCAACACTAGGTAATTACAGAAATATTTGTCACCAACAAGTGTTGACAACACAAAAATTGGTAACTTTTCTTTGGTGGAGACGCGGCTTAATAAAGATAAAATCCTTGCCCTTGCTACGTCACATTTAATCTAACAAAAGAACAATAGCCTAAAAGCATTTCACATGATGACATTGATCGATTGATGACCTTCATTCCAAGACCAGGATGAAATGTTCTGCACTTCTACACTTGTAGTACTGATAATATAACTAATAAATGTAGTGCAGAACTTTGAAAAACGAAAATTATAATGTTGCTTTGTACTATTGTTTAGTATTTAAAACATAATCTTTTTAACGTGCTGTAGTTGAAGTAAGACTGCGACTTACTTTTACGAAAAGGTGGTGGTAGGTTTAGCTTATTTAACACGTGTTATGTTTTATTAATGTTTTTTTTTTCTTATAGAATAAGGGTGACAAAGGAGCACACAGTCCACCTAATGCTAAGTGGATACTGTGGCCCTATACATATCTATCCTAGATAAAGAGTCAAAATGTAGATGCGTTCTTACCTCTGATAACTGAGATAGAATGCCTCGTTTCTATTAAAAGGGTCTCCGGTTCTCTACACTAACCATACGGAACACAGCATTAAGCTGTGAATTATGTGAGAGTGTGATCCTTTCATGGTCGGGCTGCTAACATAATTTAGCTGCGTGGTGGTTCTACTACATTTAACACATCATATTACGAGACGTTATGGATGCCACACACGATTCAGTTAACCGTCAAGTTTTCAGAGCGCTTGAAGCGGCACTCACGTTCAAGTTCGCCGTCTAGTTTGCATGATGCCGCATCAGTTGAAACCATGGCGTCACCAGTGACGGACGACGACCCGTTAGCTATTGTAGGCTTATTGACTCCGACTAATGTCATGCATACTTGACCAGTCATGGATGCCATACACGATCCAGTTTACCGTCAAGTTTGCAGCGCGCTTGAAGCGGCGTCAAGTTTGCAGTGCATCCATATAGACCACTCACGTTCAAGTTCGCCGTCAAGTTTGCATGATGCCGCATTAGTTGAAACCATGGCGTCTCTCGCTTATTTGCTCCGACTAACGTCATGCATACTTGACCACTCATACACACGTTAAAGTTTACATGACGCTGCAATCTTGATCAAGTCGGCAGAATCGGAATTAAATTTTTGCTTCAAGTAGACTTCTCTGCACACTGATAGCCATGCACCGTCAAGTTTACTGGAAGCCGCTTCAAGCCCGCTGCAAACTTGACGGTAAACTGGATCGTGTATGACATCCGTAAGGCATCCATTAAGTCAAAATGTGTCGAAATGTGTCGAAACTGACATTTCGACATAACAATGGGACAGCGTGCCGGAAAATTCCCTGCCCCGAAACCCACAACCCGAAATTCACAGAAATAAGATGTGAATTGCATATTCTGCTACTTTACTTTTCATATGTAAGTCAATGATATTATAATTTTAAAGGAGGTATGAAGAGGGTATGCTTTCCAACTATGTAATGTTTACGTTTTATTTGTCAAGGCAAAAAAGTTGCAACAATTTCAAAAGGGCTTAACGGCCGCCCAATCACTGAGACAAATCGTAGTAATCCTCTGTACGAACATTAAAGAAATACACGCCGCAACGACACATCGTAAATACTTCTCTACTCTGTTACGAACGTACGATGACCACGCTTCTTGAAAACATCAAACATTTCTTCCATTTCGGAAGAAATGTTTGATGCACATAAGTCTTGTTTCGTGTTTGATAAAGGCGAGAATTACAATTTTTCGTAACTATTCGAAATAAATGTTTGGTATTTTTTCATATCTATGTAATCTTAATCTTAAACTTTAAGCGAGCAATTCTTATATTTACATATGTAATTATTTTCTCAGAAACGGCTCTAACAAATTGGATTAAATTTAGTAATTAGATAATGTTTTTTTTTTATTTTTTATAGGAGAGCGGGCAAACGAGCATACGGTTCACCTGATGGTAAGTGACTACCGCCGCCCACGAACAACTGCAACACCAAGGGCATTGCAGGTGCGTTGCCGGCCTTTTAAAAGGAGTAAGCTCTTTTCTTGAAGGTCCCTAAGTCGTATCGGTCCGGAAAAATCGCTGGTGGTAATCGATTCCACAAGGAAGTTGTGCGAGGAAGAATTTTTTTTCTAAATCGCACAGTGTTGGATCGCCAATCATCCAGATGGTATGGATGGTAGCGCGAGTTTTGTCGCGATGTGCGATGATGAAATTGAGCGGCTGAAATTAGTCCGAACAATTCCTCAGAGCAATCCCGTGGTAGATGCGATGAAATACGCAAAGAGATGCAACACCTCTTCGCAGCGCCAGTGAATCGAGCCGATCGGTAAAGACTCGGTCGTCGACGATTCGAGCCACTCTGCGCTGGATGCGGTCAATTTGGCCAATTTGGCCTTCTCTTCCAAGTGACCACGAAACTGCACGTTACTCGATATGTCGACGCCAAGGATTGCGATACTAGCTGAGGCAACAAAGGGAGTGCCTTGAAACTGAGGAGATACGACAAAGGGGTTCTTTTTAGCGGTAAACGCGCAAACTTGTGTCTTCTGAGGATTAAACTGGACTAGATTTAGTCGCCCCCAATCCGGGACTTTGTTAAAATTGTTAAATGTTTGTTTATGTTGTAGTAGAACTAAATATATTTTATCCCTAAATTATTATTTTTCTCTTAGGCTAAGACAATTTCAATCACCCCGGTACTATGGTTTAAATATAACCTGCAAAAGTATGTCAAATTGTCTTGGTTAATTACAATTGTCAAGTTAAAAAAGAGTCCTGATTTTTGGTTTAAATATTTTAATTCTTTTTAACATTAAGAGAGATAGAAGTATAAACTACGGTACTACAGCCGCCTATAGATGTTTTTGGTTAATTGCAGTTAATATCGACGGCGTCAACTGCGTAAAAAAAACTGTGTAGGTAAGTGTTAAAAGTTTGCCTTTCTCCATAATATAACTTGATTTAAAGCGGCGTTGTGTTATTAAAGCTGAAACAAATTATAAAACATTGGCTAACGTAGCAAACGTATTGAGTTTCTAATAACTATTGTATTATCGATAAAGAATAAGATACCTTAGGATTTTCCGTATAAACAAGAGATATTTGGTAACCATAGCCCAAAGCAAACTCTGCAACCGTATCACGTACTTAATAGATACTTTCGGCGTATCCCAAGCAAGCGATTCAATTGTACGTCTTGATGTCGGTATAAATCAGTGGCCGTTCGCTTGAGCTTCAAGTGTACTTTAGTCACGTAGGAGATTACGTTTATGGGACGTTTTTTAAAAGTTTACTTTTACTATTCCCTCGTGGCTGTATGTAATCGGTAATTTTTTGCATTTAGCTTTTACTTTAAGCAACATGGTATAACAGCATACCATTATACCATTAACTCTACTCCAATGAGTCAGTAATTCTTTCATGGGGTAATGTGTACGCTATTACAACAAAGCCCCAGAAAATATGCAGGCCTTATCTATCAAAAAGTTTAAAATTTTTATTGAGCAATAATTGTTTAGTACCTAAGGGTTATTATACTACTAAAGAGTAGATGATTGATAATAACCCCTGGGAATGAGGTGATCGCTAACATACTGTGTCTAATGTCTTCATACTAATTGTATAAAACAGTATATTGTAAATTAATTTTATTTTAAAAAAATCCGATGGGTTTCTTGCTGGTTCTTCCCAGGACAAAGGCTTTTTCCGAACCAGTGGTAAAAGTAAAAAAGGTTTTTCAATAAGTATTTTTGTAATCTATATTGAATAAAAATGATTCTATTCTATTCTATCCTATTCATCAGATAATACCAAGTTGACTTTGAAGTTGACTTTGAAGTTGACTTTTCAACCCACTCCAAAAAAGGTTCTCAATTCGTCTATTTAGATATTTTTTTACGTATGTTCGGGCATAAATTCTTTGTTTATGAACCGATTTTCATTAAAATCCTATTAATGAAAGAAGAATCATTATTCTCCTTTCATTAAATAGGTGTATGACCCAATCAGGAGTGATCCAACGTTAATTTTAAGTAAATATTTCACTCCTAAAAGATGCAAAAATAGAAGATGAAATTTTAATTGTAACTATTTAGATTTTTTATAGGATAAGGGTCACAAACGAGCACACATTCCACCTGATGGCAAGTGGTTGCTGTGACCCATAGATATCTACATTTATCCTCGATTACGAATCAAAGTGCAGATGTGTTGTCATTCGTGAGGACTAAGATTGAATGCCTCATTTCCAGTAAAAAGGGTCTCCGGTTCTCTTCACTCACCACACGAAACACAGCAGTGTTAAGCTGCTATTTTACGCTGGTATTATGTGAGAGCGTGGTCCTACACCGGTCGAGTCGACCCATTCGTGCTACAACTATACCAGTATTATAGCTGCACCATGGCACTACCACGTAAAAAATTCTTCTATTTGTTACCTTGAAACTGTGATATTTCCTTCTCCACTCAAAAAGTGTAAAAAATAAGCTTTTAAAACAAACAAGTCGTAAAGTTGACGTATTCTTACTAAGCGAATATAATATTATAAGCAAAATTGCATTAAGTACAAACATCCAAAGTATCATATAGATGTAGGGTAGCAATAATTTTGAATATACGTCATCATTAAGAAAATTCTACACTTGCCACAGACATTTATGTATTGTACATACATACAACGACGTTTTCTTTTATTTTTTATTAAATTTTGTTCCATGTTATAATAGATAGACTCCGTTCCGTAATTGAATGAACAATTCGCATATAAATGACATATGCATGCGCGGTACTCCCGGGACTACTCCCCCGGGGGGCGGTCTTGGCGCGTAGTTAATTACACGCTCCACATACAGACAATACAACAAATTCTATATTAATGGTGAACAATTTATAGTTAAGGCAAAACAATTGCGTTCGTACGGACTTTCCTCTCAGCGATAGCTTTGCTTTAAGCAATATGAAACAAATTCTAGCCCAATCTATAATATAGTTGAATAGTGGCGGTGTAAGAATGTCCACTACCCCATATCATCCCGTGGGTGTCGTAAGAGGCGACAGAGGGAAATAAATCAGGAGATGGGCAGCAGCGCCTTCCTAATAACGACTAAAAATAAAAAACTTTGGTCGCTAATCCGCTTGCCAAGCGTGGCATGGGGGCGACCTATGTTCAGCAGTGGACTTTAATAGGCTGTAATGATAACGGTAACTATGTTTTGTTTTTGACCGTGTAGTGGCGGTGTAAGAAAATCATCTAACCCATATCGTCCTGTGGGTGTCGTAAGAGGCGACAGAGGGAAACAATCAGGAGATGGGAAGCAGCGTCTTCCTAATAAAAACCCATCCGCCAAGCGACACAAGTAAGCCACTTTTGCAAAATTTCCACCTATGTAGGAATCTGTGGTTTAAATATGTTACCTATGTTCAGCAGTGAACTGTTGATAGGCTGTACGCTATGGATGGCAAACGAGCACACAGTCCACCTGATGGTGAGTGGATGCTGAGGCCCATACTTCTACATCTTAGCAGCTTAATGCTACTCTGTTTCGTATGGTGAGTGTAGGGAATAGGAGACGTTTTTTTACCTCGTTTTGGAAAAAAATCTCGTCAGCAAATTGCAGCTATATTGTGGTTGCAGCACGAATGGGTCAGCTAGACCGGGGTAGGACCACGCGCTCACAGAATACCAGTGTAAAATAGCAGATTAATAAAGCGGCTGTGTTTCGTATGGTGAGTGTAGAGAACCGGAGACAATTTTTAATGGAAACGAGGCATTCCATCTCAGATTCTTAATTGAAGATAAATGTAAATGTCTATGAGCCACAGCATCCACTTACCATCAGGTGGACTGTGTGCTCGTTTGTCTCCCTTGTTCTATAAATAAATACTGCCTTGCCCTTAAATCTGCCGCTGATGCCTGCACCCCTCCCTGCTACGCCACTGACAGTAGATAAAGGTTGCCATTAAACAAAAATATTAACTATTAAAAATTACACCTAATAGCCGAAACACAAATGCCTCTATCTTTTATTAAAGCAAAAAGCCATCATTGTACTCGCACTATCTCATTGATAATTCATGTACTTTCAAACAAAACTACAATCGGATTATTAACGCTGGAACATTAGTGACAGGAGCGATGTTATCGCCTAAAATTAAATGTACCTTAATAAAATGGAATCCACTATATATAATTTGTTACTATCTTATTTAACTATTGTATTGTTTAGTCATAAGAACCATTACTGCCGTTCGTTGGTTAGAATTATTTCATCATCATCATTGTCATATAGCAGGCTTTGACAGTTCACAGATTCAATACTGAACGTAAACCTTCCCCAAGAACTATCACAAAAGCACGGTTCAGAACGACTTACTTTGCTTTGATGGTTTGGAGACACGTAGCAAGAATTAATGAGGAAGGAATAATGATGAAGAAGTGAGTGGCACAGGTTTTAGACGAAAGTTTATGGACTGAATTGGCGATAATATATTGAAGATGATATAAACTTAACTTAAACGTCGAGCATATGTGCGTAAACCGTATGCATGTGAAAGAATTTTTTGGTTTAAAAGTTCGGGGAAAAAATTTCTTCGTATTTTATATACAAATTCAAAAAAAATTTATTCAATGTGTAATTACATTTAATTATAATATATATTATGTGCCATTTTGTTCGATAACTTGTTGCCATCTTGTAGGTAGTGACATAATCCCGTTGCTGTAGAAATCTTGGAATTTTTGATCAAAAATGCGACAAGTAGTTTTGACGTAGGGCGACGCGCGCCTGTGTGTTTAGAGTACTCACGTGTAGCGAGAGCGTGCCGTCGTGCGTGAGCCTGTAGGCGAGGTGCAGGACAGTCCTTTCTTGATGTTAACCTAACTCTACCCAGAGAATTCTGAAGAGACCGAAACAGGTGAAAATCCGAGGGTGCAAGGTCAGGACTATATGGTGGATGCATAAACACTTCCCAACCAAGCTCTCTCAATTTTTGCTGAGTGGCCAAATATGTGTGTGGTCTGGCGTTATCATGATGAAAGACCACCTTTTCTGTTGATCAATTCTGGCCGTTTTTCTCAATTTCTTGCTTGAGTCTCATTAGTTGTTGGCAGTAGAGATTCAAATCGATGGTTTTGCCCGGCGGTAAAAGTTCATAATAAACGATGCCCTTCCAATCCCACCATACACACAGCATCACCTTATTGCGTGTTAATCCAGGTTTCGCTACAGTCTGTGGAGCTTGACTACCCTTTGACCATGATCTTTTTCACACGTTCTTGTCGTAGGTGATCCACTTTTCATCACGGGTGATCAATCTTTTCAAAAATGGTTCGGTTTTATTACGTTTCAATAGAGAATCGCAAATGAGTTAAATTGTTTCTTTCAGTGAGACTGCATTGGACCTGATGCAGTGCAATAAACGTCACAATTTTTTCCCGGCTTAGTCGCATTTTCCCTTTTCTGTAATAATTCAGTTCATATGGTAGAGCCATGCTGCAGCTATATTAGTAGTATAATTGTAGCACGAATGGGTCGGCTCGACCGGGGAAGGACCACGCCTCACAGAATACCAGCGTAAAATAGCAGCTAACACTGCTGTGTTTCGTATGGTGAGTGTAGAGAACCGAAGACCCTTTTACTGGAAAAGAGGCATTCCATCTTAGTCCTCACGGGTGACAACGCATCTGCATTTTGATTCTTTGTTGAAGATAGATGTAGATGTCATAATGTAACCACTACCATCAGGTGGACTGTGTGCTCGTTTGTCACCATATCCTATAAAAAAAAAACACTTTTTTAAATAATTGAAAATAGGGAAAGTGTTTTTCAAAATACGAAGAAACTTTTTCCCCGACCTATTATTAATACCCATGAGCCTTTTCGTAACTTAAATAGTCAATAAACTGCCATTGAAGATAGTGTAGGTAATCTATTCTTCATTCTATACTTCAATTAAAATTATTTTCTACGTCGCGGTCGCGGCCCATAGAGTAACTTTGGTTACACAAATGTCAAAGTGGCATTTTGTTTTTTTATTTACCTCATTTGGGAGATGGCATTTCGGCAGCCGTTTTTATCGGGAGCAGCGTGTGCGGAACATTAATTTTGTTATTCCGAATAATGGTATGGCTCCATAACAATGAACATTATGTTCTGTGCATTGTTAGAAATATATTTCGATCATAAAAATCGAGTAAATGTTAATAGTGAGATATTTTAATAATACAATGATGTATTTAATCGGGCACCATGTATGTAAGTAGAGATCACACCTAATAAACTCTATTTAATTCTACTTTTGATTTGAATATAAATGACTTTATAACGGTTGTTTACGTACTGATACGCTATGCCATTTATTAGACAGGTATTTATTATTTATTTGATTTGGAAGACAAACAGCATTGATACATTTCACTTATTGCAAAATTTTAAATCGATTTAAAGATTGTGCCAAATGGAAGTTCGTAGTTTCTGCCTACCCTTCTGGGTGACGGGCGTTAATGTTTATGTTTATGTTATAAAATCACCATAGCAATAAAAAGGTATTCACATTTGCATATGGAAATTAAGATGTAATATATAGACCACGCCGTGTAGTGGCGGTTGAGAATATCTTCTGGGTGTCGTAATAGGCGACAGAGGGAAACTGAGGCAGGAGATGGGCAGCAGCATCTATCTGATAACAGCAAAATAACCACAAAAACTGCGGTTACCCCCCATGGCGAAAGCTACTTTCCGAAAAGGCTTTAGTACCATAGACCACAGAATAGAATAGAATAGAATAATTTTTATTCAATATAGATTATTCATAATACTTATTGAAAGTCATTTTTTATTTACCACACATACATACCCTTCGGCAAATTGTACAGAAGACCGAAGAGTACGTTAAGTTTATTTTGTATTTTTTAACTAATGTACGTAAGTTAAAAAATACAAATCAAAGGGGAGGAAAAGGCCTAAACATTTGCAGCACCCATAAAGTGGGGGCGGAAAAACTCTAAAGCAAACAGCTTGTTGATATTTAAAGGTTTCGTCCAAAATTATTCCAAATTGTTGTTATCTAATGAGAAATTGTTGAAAAATTTACTTGCGCGAATAAAGAAAGAGTTGCGTTGGTAATTAGTGTAGATGTTGGGTGCGTCTTATAGATAATTTGCGTGTTATCCAGATGTTGAATTGCTCTTATAAAGAAAGGTCGATGATACCACTAACAGTTTTTAACAGATGGGGACGGGCGGGCAATAAGAATAGGTTAAGTTTGACATTAAAAAAAGGCATAGAAAATCAACTTCTTTAATCTGACATTTGGTAATAAGATACAATAGTTATTATAGATTTAAACTTAAACAAATAATCAACTAAAAAATTAAACAGTAAATCACATTTATTTTTTTAAATCATGCTATTATCCGTTTTGCCTAACGTGGGCGGGCAAAACGAATTTCTTCGGCGGGCAAAACGATTTTAAACTAATAATCATTATTTAGTCAAAGCTAGAGCTAAGTTGGTAAAAAATATGATTCTAGACCCATGTAAGAGAAATATGCTTTGTGATGCACTGGATCCAGTCTTCCAGTGGAGGCGAAACATATTTTTTTTATACATAGTGCAGAAGTAATCCTTCTCTGGTTCTTTTTGGACCTTTTTCTTGGATGACGTGGCGTGGTGTCTAGCTCAAAAGCCATTTTCTTTTTAGCAGGAGCTACATCATGCTTCCTTTTCTGCTTAAGTTGGGCCACATCATACTGATTAATGATTCGTCCTGGATCGTTTGAATCCTTTTACTGTACATATTTCATCAAATCATTTTCTTCGTCAGGAGTAAAGTAAGATACAAATCGGTCTAGCTTCTTTATAGTTATGCCAGATTTCAAATGCCGGTATAAAGTTGCATGCGGAATGCCATGTGTTTTGCTAGCATCTGATATTGAAGGCAATTGGGCAGCAAACAAAGCTTTTCGCAGACTTCCTTCAGATCAGTTTTCACGATCACTCTTTGTCTTATAGTTATACACAATCTGAAATTAATAAAAGAAAGTCATTTAGTTGCAACACACAAATGAAGAGTATCCATTTTGCCCGGTTCCATCTTGCCCGCCCATACTTCAGAAATCAAAATACTCATCTTTGTTTACGTAAATATAGTAAAATAAGGTGTAACTATGGAAATGAACATCAAATAATATGCAGAAACTGGAAAAACAATCAACTCAAGTAAATTAGTAACAGTTAAATAATAAGTTGAGTTACAAATATCTTGAAAAATGAATATTTTTTTACAAAAAACATCTGTGTGGAATCCTGTCCACACAGCTCCCGTAGCGCTCGTCCCGCAGCCGACAGGTCACTACTTGCACGCGGTTCGGTCACGTTAGTCACGTAATCCATGGTTTATCTCTTTCTAACAATTTAACAATAAACTAGACGAATTATTCTTTTTGCCCACCCTCTCCGTCTTGCCCGTCCGTCCCTATATATTAGGTCCTTACATATGAAATTAGCGTTTTGTCGTATTGTACTGATCCACTTTGATCTGAAATATCTCCTCTTTGGTTAAGAATTCCAAATTCAAATTTATAAATTCATTTAGCTGGTACATTTGAGTTTTGAAAACAGTCATTAATTTGTTTTTTTCGTCATTATTTTTTTCTTTGGCGCCGCTTATTACCGCACAATGGAAAACATGAAATATCGGTATATTTACGTGTACGAGTTCTACCGTGGCACCAGTGCTGCAGAAATAGCTCGAAGGATTAATGATGTGTACGGCGCTGGTGTCGCAAAAAAAAGCACGGTACGTTTTTGGTTTCAACGTTTTCGTTCTGGAAATTTCGACCTTCAGAACCAACCGGAGACCAAAGCGGAAAATGACGAATTAAAGGCTATTGTGGAAGCGGATCCATCACAAAGCACTTCAGAGATAGCTGCAGACTTCGGTGTGAGTGATAAAACTATATTAATCCACTTGAAGCAAATCGGGAAAGTAAAAAAACTTGAACGATGTGTACCTCATGAATTGAGTGAATCGAACTTGCAAACACGCGTCGACTGCTGTGTTACTTTGCTCAACCGACACAATAATGAAGGGATTTTAAATCGAATCATTACTTGTGATGAAAAGTGGATACTGTACGATAATCGGAAGCGCTCGCCGCAATGGCTGAACCCTGGAGACCCAGCCAAATCCTGCCCTAAACGAAAATTGACTCAGAAAAAGTTACTTGTGAGTGTTTGGTGGACTAGCGCCGGTGTCGTTCACTACAGCTTTCTAAAATCTGGCCAAACGATTACGGCAGATATCTATTGTCAGCAACTGCAAACCATGAAGGAAGAACTAGCTGCTAAACAACCGAGATTGGTCAATCGCTCTAGGCCACTGCTGCTTCACGACAACGCAAGATCACACACTGCACAACAAACAACCACCAAGTTAGATGACCTACAATTGGAATGTCTGCGATATCCACCGTACTCCCTGGACCTTGCTCCAACAGATTACCATTTTTTCCAGAATTTGGACAACTTCTTACAAGGAAAAAAATTCAACTCCGATGCGGCAGTCCAAACCGCCTTCAAAGAGTTTATTGATTCTCGCCCCCATGGTTTTTTTTTTAGTAAAGGGATCAATGAACTACCTATGAGATGGCAAAAGTGCATAGATAACAACGGTGCATACTTTGATTAATTAAATACATTTCACAAAAAAAAATTATATTCCTCCCGTACAAAACGCTAATTTCATATGAAAGGACCTAATATAATGTCTGATATTTGCAGTCTTCTGAAAATATGAGAAAGTGTCGTCCAAATATTTCTAATTGCCATTGAAGTTGTAATTTAATAAACGAATAATAATTTCTGTTTTAGCAAGTCCACTACTTTCTCTTTTAGTCTCTTTTAGTACAGTCGATTTGCGTACCATGTCCAGCGGCTATGACGTCACACACGCTCGTCTTGTCTCGGTGATGTTTTCGCTGTTAGCCGGATATGTTATCATGGGCTTTTACAATTCAGGCCTTTCTCATATAAAACATATAGCCAAATTAAAATTTGAAATTAGAAAAAGAAAAGGAGTTTATTTCAAATTTCAATTCACTCTATTTCTATTGTAATGCCGCTGTCACCGCGCCACAAAAGAAATATAGATTAAACAGGCAATTGGAAAGTGAATCATCACTATCGAAGACTCGTATTCGTATTACTTACTACACTGATCTCCCATTTTCCGTAACGAGCAAACTACTTAATCGTTTCTAAAGTATTTTACTTTATTACAGAAACATATAATTACACAAATATAGATGTTATTTGTTGCTTTTTTGTTTTTTTTTCTTTACCTTGTAGTTGCGGTTTAAGAACATCCACTGCCCAATATCTTCCCTTGGGTGTCGTAAGAGCCGACAGGAGATGGGCAACAGCGTCTTCCTAATTAACAACTAGAAAAACAACAGCGGTTGGAAATGCATTGTCTCATACTCGTTACTAGTAAAAAGGGTTTCCGGCTAAATATACAACGGTACGGCGTGACTCTACTACGTATAAAATTATAAATTTATATATACAATATATAAAATACCTATATTTGTGTATATACGTATGAACGGTATCGGTCTCGTTGGTCGTAAACGCGTCAGTCCAAAAAAAACTACTTCTTGACTTTCTCTGTTAACCACCTGCGACCCCGCGTGATAATACTAGAACAAAATCGACAAGTCGTTGAGACCCGGACTTGATAAAACAACTTTGCAGCTTTGACCCAAAGTTCTAGTACCTACTATAACCAATTTTTTTGTAGTTTGTAGTAAAAAGAAGAGTTTTATTGCTGCGCTAATTGGCGATAGTGACGGCTTCAGCAACATCACTTCTGTACATACGGAAAGATTCGACAGAGAAAAACTTTCCATTGAACATTTCCTTTCTTTCTGGGCCTTCTTATTTGAAACGAGATGTGTCAAATATCCATCTTAGAATATAAAATCTATATAAAATTTTACACATCTTTTTTGAACAATATTTTGAAGACCTTGTCTCAATAATCGTTCAGAAAACGAATCAAAAGCAGTCAATAGAACCGGAAAGAACAATATTACAATATTATCAAACCAAGAGGGAATTTATGGTGAACTAGAACTAATAATAAGCGAGGAAAGCTGTAATACCCATACCATCAAAAATACGCCGTACACAGGGATCGACACATATTCTTGAAGTGACACCGCTGTCTCATGGCAGGTTGTGAAAAAAATCACTAAGAAGTGTATTTGATGTGATGTTTTCTTATGCCTAACATTTAAAAGAAATTGTATTAGGATGTTTCATGATTAAAAATATATTTAAAATTATTTTATTAATAATAATAATTAATCTCATTATTGATAAATTATTGAAATTACTAATTATAACAAGTTATTCAAATTAATTTAGTATTTGTTTGAATATTTTTTAAGATTGTTTATTTTAAATTGAAAACAATAAGGCTGATTAGTGATTTTTTAATGAATTAATAATTTTTAAATATGGTTTTTAATAATAGCCCAATGTCCTAAAAAAGAACAAATAATTTAGGCATTTCGTTACACGTTTCTGCATCCTTAGGTTAGTAGAAAAACACCCAATAAAAATTAAAAGAAAATATTTGTTTATTGAAGAAATATTAACATTTTTATGCGTGGGTCTATGGGACTACATTAGTTTTGCCTAATATTAGTACATTGGGTCAAACACCAAGAGACTTTATTTTTTCTGGGTCTCAGGAGGTTAAGACATTCTCAGTAACAGCCCGGAGTTAGGAAGTAGGCGGTGTTTCACCCCCGTACCTCGGAAGGCACGTAAAGCCACCAATGGCATACTCTTGATCTTTCTCCGGCCGTGTCGATTGTCGTTCCATCGGACTATAAGAGTGAGGGAATACAGAATTTTACGTGGTAGAGCCACGTAACTGCTATGTTATGGCTGCAGCACGAATGGGTCGGCTCGACCGGGGTAGGACCACGCTGTCACAGAATACCAGCGTGAAATAGCAGCTTAATGCTGCCGTGTTTCGTATGGTGAGTAGAGAACCGGAGACCCTTTTTACTGGTAACGAGACATTCCATCTTAGTCCTCAGTGGTGATAAAATATTTGCATTTTGATTCGTAATCGAGGATAAATGTGGATGTCAATGGGCCGTAGAATCCACTTACGCGCCATCAGGTGGACTGTGTGGACACTTTTATTTTCATTAGGATCATTATAGTTCATTGCTTAAGTTTATTAAACTCCAATAATATTATTTTTAAAATATAATCTGTGTCGATATAATGACCAGTATGCAGTAATAATATTTGAAATAATGTGTATTGGCTTTAATATTTTTTTTAATAACGTTGCATGTAATACTTGAACTACTTGTGTTAGTCGCACTACAGACACGATATCTGGCTGAATAAATCATCAACAGTATTATGTACGCGACAACGTCACATTACGTAAATAATTGTTATTCGCCATGGAAGCGATGCGCGATGCTGAATTGTTTATGACCACTGGGGAAACGCACGAGACCACTGATAAGCTCGACAAGCCACAGAGTATAAATGCAGGTTTTATAAATCTGAAAACGTTAATATTTTTAAAGAAAGAAAGAAATATAAGTAATAATAACGCACACAAAAATCTAAATTTTTAGTGCATTTCGATGTTCATATGCTCTTATTTGTAAGTCGTTTCCATCTTTTATAAATTTTAACACAAAAGTAACATTTATTTAACGCATCTTTTCAAAAAAGATGTATAGTGTGTAATGATCTGTATTGCATGCCGTAAGCGCTAAGCGCGCAGGTATGTTCTACTAGGGCCTAAAAATTAAGATTCCAACGATTTGTCGCATGAAATCGTATCTAGCAATCGTATTGTACATATAAGTGATATAAAAAGCACATTGTCAGAAAGATTTTTTGTTCATCAGAAATGATTGTTGAACTTATTAATATTTTTTTAAATCGATTAATTGCTATTTTATATAAAAAGGAGTTTTAGTGGCTTGTGGTGTGGATTTATCAAGTCCGCATGGCTTCGTAAACACGATAACTTTTGAAAATGTCAATTGTTCAACTCAATCTATTTTTAAATCTCTTCATCTATCATGTGGGAAGGCATTGAATGTAAATGACAGTTTAATTTTGTTTTGTTTAGTTATAATTATTTTTACGGCTGCGAAATGTCGAAATATTCGGTGTTTTAGCAGCCTTGTATGAATTTATTTTTACTAAATAGAGACTGCCTCACTCACTCAGTTCGGCGTCAATCGCCGTCGTGAGTGGACACTGTATCGGTTGTTTGCAGCGGCTCAAAAGATCGCTGTACAAATACACAATATTCGAAAACCAAATTTCTTACATACTTGATTATAATTTTTATTACAATATTTTAAAAGCACAGAATAAATAATAGTAGTACGTACTAAAAGTAAGTAGGATGTAATATTTTACTTAAATACGTCTTTGACTTTATGGACTTTACCTGAATGATGATATGATGATCATATGAGTATTATGAGTCGTGCACTTTTGGATTTTCCAAACTTTTTTTTTAAATTTAAGTTTGACATAAAATTATCGGAAAATTGGAAGTATAATAAGGTTATTAGTGAAAACTTGTGTGTATTTAAACCACTTTAAAAACTCCGTATAATCATGTTATACGTAATTTTTTTAATGCGCTTAGGGCATGCCCAATTGGATTTACCAATAGTTTGACCTATTACGAATAAATTTAATTTTTACTTTTGTGAGAATTAATTGTTCTATTTTTAATAAGGAATAATTCATTTATAATAATAACGTGCAAAAGTAATTTTGTTCGTTAAATAAGATTACAACAATACTTATAAAAAGACATTTATAATTTTAACACTAGTTTGGATAGATAGCCTTTGTCCTATGAACTAGCAAGAATACCCATTAAATATTAGTTTACATATATATGTTGTACAATAGTATATGAAAACATTTAGAAAACACATGGTAGCAATCACCTCTCCCAGGGGTTATTATCAATCATGTTGTATTCTTTAACCCATATTTAACAAGTTATGCTTGATAAAAACAGAAAACAGAGGGGTGTTATATGTTTGTAGTGTGTATCTATGTATCTCTATACGTAATGTATACGCTTTTACAACAAAATCCCAGAACATGTTCAAAGTTTGTCAATAAACTAGTTTAAAAGTTTTATTAAAGAAAAACTGTACAAAAGGGTTATTATAGTATCAAGGAATACATGACTGAAAACAACTCCTGGGAATGAAGTGATCGCCACCATGCTGGTTCTATGAAAATTCATTTAAAAATTGTACAAACAAAATTATTGTAAAGTGAAATACGTTTAAAAAAAGTCCCGCTGGGTTTCTTGCTGGTTCTTCCCAGGACAGAGTTATTTTCCGAACCAGTGGTAAATAAAAAAATGACTTTCATTAAGTATTATGTAATAATCGATATTGAATAAAAAAATCATTCTATTCTGTTCTATTCTATCAGTGTATATGTATGTCTGTGTGTCTGTCTGTGGTATCATAGCTCTGAACGAATCAACTGATTTTGATTAAGTTTTTCTCGTTTGAAAGGTTTCTTAAACGAGTGTTCTTAGCTATGTTTCAAGAAAATCTTTTCAGCCGTTTGAATATTCCCGGCTCTTTTTGTTTCGGGGGTTTTTATTTTTTAATTTGAATTACTGTGACTCTTTGGAGTCGTGGCTTGTGCTTTTTCCTAGTATTTACAGAATGTACATCACTACTTTTGATCACGCGAAAAGTACGTATGCATGTATAAGTGTAAGTATTTTACGCTTTTCAAATTCTTAAGAGTTTTTTTCAGAAGCGAACAAAGAATCTGAACCTGAATGACAGGGTGAGAAATAGTGTGATAAGAGAAAAGTATGGTTTGCAAGATGACGTTGTGACCAGGATTAAGAAAGGAATGCTTCGGTGGTTTGGTCATGTAGAAAGAATGAACGAAGAAAGAGTGACAAAGCAAATTTATGCTACAGAAGTGAACGGCAGAGTCGGAAAGGGACGCCCTAGACGAAGGTTTATCGACCAAATTGGCGATATATTGAAAATGGGCCAGATTAGGAGTACCCTTAACCGACGAGCATGTATGCGTAGATATATGGATGTAAAGGAGGCGAGAGAGGTGTGCCAGGATCGTGCCAAATGGAAGTCCGTAGTCTCTGCCTACCCCTCTGGGTGACAGGCGTGAGTGTTTATGTATGTACGAACAAAGAGTAAAATAAGTATACGTACATAATTAGTCACTCCAAAGCATTTTGTGTTAAACTTTTTGTCAAACTTATTGATAATGGCTCTCAAACTCTGTTTTCGAATAAACTAAGCTCAATTTCTGCTGGCAACACTGTTTTTATTACGTTGCCTTGTTTGCCGATAAAGCATAAAATAGGCTTATTTTTAAACAAGTAAGATAACAAAAAATAAATATTTCGACAAACTATGATATCCGCTTACACGCACTGTAGCAGCGCGGCGGACTAATTGCTCCATAAACCTCTCAGTAACGTGACAAATGAGCACACAGTCCACCTGATGGTAAGTGGATGCTGTGGCCCATAGATGTCTACGTTCATCCTCGATTAAGAATCAACATGCAGATGCGTTGTCACCCGTGAAGATTAAGATGGAATGCCTCGTTTCCAGTAAAAGGGATCCCCGGTTCTCTATACTCACCATAGCTTAAGCAGCAACTTAAGCTACTATTTTACGCTGGTACTCTGTGATAGCGTGGTGCTTTCCCGGTAGGGCCGACCCATTTGTACTAAAATCATAATATCTCTGTAGCGTGGCTCTACCACATGTCAACATGTCTAAAGAAAGAAATACATACTTGTTCTACCGATATGCATCTAGACATGAAATAACAATAATCCTTTCAGGAAAAATCTTCTCACGTATCGTTAAAGTTTGAGAGCCGTCGGCAAATCGCAGTTATTGCACTAGGGTTGTTATTAGTTAAGTGATAGCGTTGAGGGGCGGTTATGTAATTATCAAGCCGCGTGCACCATCAGATAGCTTGCAGTAGATAAAGCTTCTCGTGCCGGTAATCGAATCGAACACTTCAATCGTTACGCGGTAAACATTATTTTGTTTTTCGAACAAACGTTCTCGCTCATTTTTAATTCAAGGATTAAATTACCACACTAGAACTGTTTTCGTGAAAGTTCATTAATGACGTAATTTTATTTTGGTGTAATGGTGGTGTAGTACCGTGTTGTGGCGGTGTAATAATATCCACTACCCCATATCGTCCCGTGGGTGTCGTAAGAGACAGAGGGAAATAATTCAGGAGATGGGCAGCAGCGTCTTCCCAATAACGACTAAAAATAAAAAAGCTTCGGTTGATTCCATCAAAGAAGATCAACTTAAAACGCATCAACAGTTTTTTTTTTATGTCATAAGAGTGGTATGAGACCATCAATGAGATTTTCTTACTTTTATGTTAAAAAAATTTATTAACAGTTTTGTATTTGGAATTAGTTGGAATGAATCGGATTTTTGGAATCCTAAATCTGAAGATATCTCAGTTTTGAGGTTGTTAGGTTTATTTTTGTTAGTTTTATAGAATAAGGGTGACAAACGGACACAGTCGACCTGAGGGTAAGTGGATCCTGTTGCCCATAGACGTCTACATCTATCCTCAATAAAAAATCAAAAATGCAAATGCGTTGTCACCCCTGAGGACTAAGACTCAACATACGAAACACAACAGCATTAAGGTGCTATTTTACGTATTCTGTGAGAGCGTGGTCCTTGCCCGGTTGAGTCAATCCATTCGGGCTACAACTATAATATACTTGCAGCATGACTCTACCACGTAAAAGATATCTCAGTTTTGAGGTTGTTACGTTTTGAGGTTTTTGTATCACAATGGGCACTGTCTTTTTTTGATGAAGCATGCGTGCGTGCAAAAAAAACTCCACAACGACCTTACTAATACGAGTAATAACCAGTTGGGAACTTGATAGTGTGTGCAGACCGAATCTCAACCCACATATTTTATTTCTAATCAGTATTAAACATTGAGCCCATCGCTTCGCAGACTTACCCCTGGCCATGCCGTGGAATACCAACGCCTCGCTCAGAAGATTCGTGCTGGAGCTCCGTGGTACCGAAACTAGAGAGAGACGATGAGGTGCGGATCGAACCATGGCGTCTACCGGACCTGCGACCACCTTTGCACTACTTGCATGATAGAGGTCAGTAAGGCAATTTTTTTTCTTAAGTTACAGACATACATATGAACTTTCACAGATAGGTGTTGAGAAGCAGTATTATGCTATTCTCTGATTATGCCCCGCCTGCATAGTGAGGTGTAGGTTACTGGCATGGTTTTGTATGGGAAATTCTTGTAAAAACCAATTCCAACAGCTGACGTAATCTTAGAAAGGTGGACAGTCAACTTAAAAGGCTTTGGTAGAGTTATACGGCTGGCATAATAAACATGTTTTTTCTAGACGATTTAAAAAATTAGGAGGTTTTGAAAGTCAACTGTGAGTTTATTTTGTATGTATGTTACGCAGTATCTTTGTCAATTATAAACTGATTTTAGTGATTCCTTTTCATTAAATAAGTTATAATTCAAGGGTGGTCAAATATAAATTTGGAGAAAATTAATCACCTCTAAGGGTGGAAAAATAGAGGATGAAGTTTTTAAACTATATTTAGACATTCTTATTGTTACCTAGAACTTATATTCCGTATCCCACTCAAAATAGTTAAAAAATTAAACTTGACAAAAATCACTTCCGGTGCTAATACATATTATAGAAAAGAAGGATTTTAAGCGCCGACTTCAGAATGTAAAATTATTTCATTCTTATTATTTCTATATCTTTTATTCCTTATTAAAAGTTTAATAATTAATTCAATTAATTGTAAATACTGTCTAATGTCACTCTACAGGAATAGGATATACAATATCTAACAAAAACCCTATAGTTCCCGTTAAGTGCGTTATCAGAATCAATATTCAAACCTATAGAAATAACTTTTTTTTTCTTCAGAAAACTCGACCATATTTTTTATTTTTATTTTTATTAAAAAAATTTGCAAATTGTATGTGGTTTTATAACCTCTAACTGACACGAGCATCGGTAAAGCGGGGTCACAATCCTCTTACTCCCCTGACAATGCAGAGGTAATAAAACCACATACAAATTACAATTTTTTTTAATGAAAATTACATTTTCTAATGGTCGAGTTTTCTGAAAAAAAAGTTATGTTTTTGGGTTTTTGTTACATGTTGTAAAGGGCCGCAAGCCACAAGAATATGAGCTAACACAGACACTCAATTGTCCTGAACTACCCATTCTTGTGAAAAATGAATGAATTGTCGGGGATATAGGTTACATAATACATCTCATAAAAAAAATTGTTTTTGCTCAAATTTAAACCAAGGACGAACAACTCTGGCAGAAAGCTAAAGCTAAAACGGTTGCCTAAGCACTGTATATAAATAGTTAATTGGTACAATATTCAATAATTATTATACGTACACATCAAACATCACATTGAGTAGGTACAAATCGATTTTCCGTCTCCAGGTAGCGTCCTTATCTCTATATAATTGTTGCTGTTGGGAAGCAATTACGCGAGTTTGCGCCTTACAAATATTCCACGCATAATTAAAGCGATGTTTGAGGCTTAAGCTCACGGCTATATTACGTACCAAATGTGTTTCCACGTTCAATTGATCTAATATTGCATCATGGGTTAACATGTTTATTCATTTTAACAAGCTTTATTCCAGGTTTAAATGATAGCTATCCTAAATTAAACTGTCTAGTGGGGGTGTATGAATATCCTCTACCCCATATCATCCCGTGGGTGTCGTATAAGGCAACAGAGAGAAACAAACAGAGGAAACTACGGTCAACCCGTCTGCCAAGGCTGGCAAGTATAGCAATAGGGTGTAATCTATGATACGCTCTTTGGGGAGACCTATGTTCAGCAGTAACTAGACTTTTAATAGCCTGTAATGAAGATGATGATGATGAAAATAATAAAATTTTTGCCTACAGCTGTGTACTGGCACATATTCTCGCTTACAAAAAAAATGTATATAGTTACACAATTTCACAATGTATTATTGTAATACCGAGGTATATAATATATATATACGATACCTAGGTATTAAATTCCAAAATTATTTTTAAGAGAAACTTTGTATATATTGTTTTTTATTAAAATTGTATTTTCAATTTAAAAAATAAATTACCATTTTGTAGCAATAGAAACAAACGTGCTGATAACATTCGTTTCTCTCTTTCTTTTAATTATTTGACTCTGTCGGTCTTATTACAAAAGAGTTTAAAGAAGAGTTTTTATCACGAAAGAAGGAGTACCTCTTGCACCTTTCTGTATCCGGTAGGTTACGTCATTGATCCTTGTCACAATCCAGTACGGTCCGTCCCATTTAGCTTGAAGCTTAGGAGATTTCCCTTTGCTGCGAACTGGATTGTGTAACCACACTAGTGAACCTTCGTCAAACCCTTTGTTGTTCATTTTGCGGTCATACCGTGTTTTCATCTTCTCAGACGTTTGTTGGCCCGACTGTCTGACGTGCTCATAAATGTCATTCATTTTGTTCCGCAAGTCATTTGCATAATCTGCGTGGGGCATCAGGTGGTATTCCGGTGATCAGGTCTGCAGGCAGCCGTAATTCTCGCCCAAAGTTTGCGAAAACTGGTGTCACTGATGTACTTTCGTGAACAGCGCTTCGATATGACAACAAAAATGGTTGTATGTGCCTGTCCCATTCTCGTTGCCGTTTTTCTACAACTTTTGCTAGGTACCTCTCCAATGTCTGATTAAATCGTTCTACCATTCCATCAGATTGTGGGTGGTAAGAAGTTGTTCTTGTTTTATGAGTACCCATAACTCGGCAAGTTTCCTGGAATATTTGAGACTCAAAATTCCTTCCTTGATCGCTGTGAATCTCTAAAGGTACTCCAAAACGACAGAAGACTTCATGAACTAGTTTATCTGCAATTGTCGAAGCTTCTTGATTTGGAATGGCGAAGACTTCTGGCCACTCTTAGTGAAGAAATCCATCACAACCATGAAATACTTGTTATCACTTTCACTTTCCGGAAACGGCCCCGCAATGTCAAGGGCTATCCTCTCCCATGGTGCACCAACATTGTACAATTTCAGTGCACCTCTACTACGGATTTGAGGTCCCTTCACAGCCGCACAACTTGTACATTTGCGACACCAGTCCTCGACATCGTCACGACAGTGGACCCAGTAAAACCGTTCTCGGATCTTCAGTAGAGTTCGTTTAACTCCCAGGTGGCCTCCTGAACAACCATTATGGTACAGCTGTAGAACATCCGGTACTTTAGCTTTGGGGACAACCATTTGAAAATGACAACTGTTTCCCCGAACATTTTTCCATTTTCGGCACAGGACTCCATCCTGAATCAGCAAGCTGTCCCATTGGGCCCAATAGCTATTCGTGGTCGAACTCATCGCTGAGACGTCACTCCACTTGGGCTTAGGAGCATTGGCCTTCATCCATTCCAGAATCGGCTTGATGTCGGGATCTTCCTGCTGTGCATGTTGTAGGCTGTCCTTCCACTCATTGTTGAGCTGGTCTGTCCTGAGCATCCTCACAGACACCACTTCCTTACCCTCTTGCCTAGTACAATGCTTGCAATCTTCAGGATAAGGTCTTCTTGACAATACATTTGCGTTGCCATGAGATTTCCCACTGTGCTGGGCGGTGCTGTTAGCCGCACTGCCCTCTCGAGATAGTTCACCTTCCCTTTCTACAGTTCGCTTCGGGCAGCTGGATCGAAGATGGCCCGTTTCCCCACAGCCGTAGCACCTAGGGCTGTATCCTCTATTGCAGTCGCGAACTGTAGCTGCTGCAACCTCCCTGACGCGATGGGAACGATGATCCTGCCGCACGACTTCCACCTCCAGTGCATGGGCTAACGCGTCCTTAAGCGTCTAGTGGTGCCCGAGCCTCACAGCAGCTCTTACTTCAAGGTCGCGGATGCCGTCGATGAATGTCTGCACCAGGTTACCTACATTGAGCGCAGGTACAGACTGGTATGCTTTTCGAACCAGCTTTTCCACCTCAAGGGCCCACTGCTGCAGGTTTTCGTTGCTGCGTTGCACGCAATCTTTGAGCTGCGCACGAAAGACGTGTTCCAGGTGAGCGTCGCTATATCTTGCCTCCAATGCCTCAAGGAGCTGCTCGTAAGGTACTTCCTTACCGAGAGCTTCCAGAACAGTTAAGGCCTGGTCGCGCAGGCCCAGGGTGAGAGCAGTCATGGCTGACTTTTATTCCAGCCATTCGCCTTGATGACAGCCTCGAAATATAAAATATATATTCTTGGTAGGAATCGGTGTTTTTATGGAACTTTCTATCAAAGATGTGTTTTGTACAACCCGGTTACATTTTAAATGAAAGTTAAAATGTAACGTGATTTATTCAAATTTGTTTTATTACATGTGTATTATTCGTCATTATCAGAACTGCGTTTATGAAATTTTGAAGTCTATTCGAACGTAGAATAAATATCAGAATCTATTTTATGGTGCCAATCAATATTAAATGGGAACAATGATATGAATCAAATATCGCATATAAGACCATAAATTCATCATTATTTTGTTAAAACAAAATTAACTTTAATTATGAATGAATGTAAAGAGTAAATAATAATAGTAAATTTCGAAATCAAGACAATTTATCTTTCTAATGGATACATCGGAAGACACGTCCAATATAAAAAAATTGTAGATGTTTCTAGACATAATATGATAGTAATGCAATTCTGAAAAACTTATTTATTCACGTGTTCCTCAATCATCTAGGTCCAATAGTCTTTGAGAATTCAAAACAATTCTTTGACAAACTGACATAGATACACAGACACCGAAATGACTCTAAAAGTGATCGAATTTTGCAAAATTTGGCGCGGAATAGCATTTAATGATGTAGAAACATCTTCAACAAAATTGAAGACCACGCGAGCGTAGTGTTGCCCAAATGCAAGAACAAGATGAGACTTAGCCAGTCTTGCTCTTGGTCTTGCGCCAATACACCTGGTCTTGGTCTTGGTATTGCGCTCCCAGTCTTGGTCTTGGTCTTGGTCTTGCAGCAAGAGTATCGCATGTCTCGCAATTACCTATTAGCCTATTACTATTTATTAAACGTTACTTTAGATCTTAAAACAACTTAACAGAGTAGGTACATTTTGAGCTTGAATTAACATAGCCATAGTAAAGACCAACCAAATTAATAAATGTCTAAACATTTAATGAGAAATTCGAAAAATCAACCGACACCGGGTGGGGCTTGAACCCATAACCTAAGCGATCCGTGCCGATGCTCTAACCAACTGAGCTATCTACCGTGTCCCACGGCCACGGGCGTCAGTCTGTTTCTTAATAAACGTTTACATTTAATAAGCTTACATGTGCTAAAACATGGTTAAAACATATAAAAAACAAATTAATGGCATTAACTTGACTGTATTTTAAAGAACATTATCTGTCTAGAAAGAGATTGATGGACCCTCACCGATATGAAATGGAATAAAAGAGTTATACAATTTACCATTTATTTAAATAAAAAATAAAATACGATACAAATTAAATTACTTCACAGTACACAATAGCTTTGACATTACTGTTACTTTATATTAATTCTTTTGACCAAGCATCAATACAAAGTAACCATCTGGCTGACTCATCACTTAACCTATTTCTATGTTTTCTAATTACTAATGATGCTTTAGAAAATAATCTCTCAGCAGGTACTGAAGTTGCAGGTATTGAAAGAAAATCACATAAAGTCGGATATTCTGTCTCATGCGTCCTCCATCACTCTAAAATGTCTTACGAGCTGGCGGCTCTGGGTTTACTTAGGTACTCCTCCAACTCGTTAATAACTAAGCCTTGAAGACATGATCCATATCCATTTTTACACGTTTCAAGTGTGTTAAAAGTGTCTACAATATTTATCAAATGGGTGACGACATATTCGAGCACTTTGTGTTTTAAAAACACACACTTCCAAAAATCGAGATTTGCAGTGAACTTATTGAACATGTTTATCTATTAGGTAATAATAATAATAATAATAGATAGATAGGCGTAGGGAAGTGACGACCCCATCGCCCGCTGATGTAACAGTTAAGTGACAAAACTGCTACGTCGGCGCAGTCAGTCAGCGCCTTGCCAAGAATAGGCGTAGGGAAGTGACGACCCCATCGCCCGCTGACGTAACAGTTAAGTGACAAAACTGCTACGTCGGCGCAGTCAGTCAGCGCCTTGCCAAGAGGTGTGAGCGCCGTGCCTCGGCAGAAATGAGGGTGCTAATTTGGGCCCGTTTGTGCTTACGGCCAATCATGAACGGTGCCGGGTCTGGGCGTCTCCGTTAATTGACGCCCACTTAATGGATGATGGAAGAAAATAGAACGCGCATAGGGCCGCTGCCTGGGGTCGCCGGGGCGCGTCTGAGCTGGCGCTGGACGCGACAGCATGCGGGCCGCCAGCCGAGCGCGAGGTGCTGCACGACCACCCAGCAGCCCTCGCATCCATCATCCCCACCAGATGGCTTGGTGTCGGCAGGGTCCTCTCGACTCGGCAAGCGGCACCCGCCGCTGGTGGAGTAGTGCGCCGCATGCGTTGGACAAAAATATGAACACAAACGCATTGCGGGCGTACTATAGGGCGAAGGAGGAAGAAACTGGAGGATAGCGTATCGGGCCCGGATGCATCGCTTTTTGCTGAGCTGGAGCCATCTGTTCCCGTCACAGAGCAAAACCTGGCAGACAGAGTTCGGTACATCTTACGCTCGAAAATATTTGATGATGCCGAACTCGAACGACTACGGCGTGAGGCTATTCCTCATCGAATGAACCAGCTATAGCTGGGAATGCGGCCCTAAGGCCATAGACCAGCAGCCACGTGTGGAAGCCGCCATGGATCTTCCCGCCTGGTTGATTCAGGCGATGATGGAATGGTCACCCATGAACTAGAGCAGATGAGGAGTAAATTGGAGGAGGCGATTGTGGAAACGCGCTGTACGCCTCGAAAATCGACCGCGACCCGCGCATAACCCTAAGCAAGCGGAATCGGGATGTCGTGACGGCCCTGAACCCACTGCTGGCAACCTTTTTGAAACCAGCCGGGACCTTTGCGATACGGACACAATACTCTTTGGCGCCGCTTTAGCAGTTTGCCGCATTGTTGGTGCCAACTTCCCACGTCTGGACGTGCTACGGGCAAAGTAGCACTATCCCAGCCTGGAGAAGAAGGATTGAGGACCGTATCGCAAAGGCAAGGGCCTCATCGGCAGACTGATAAGCTTCAGGTCGGGCAACAACAGGCCGAGTTGTGCGCACCGTCAGGATGGCGTTTGCTGGGACAAATATCAGTTTGTCCCAGCCGGATATAACGCAAAACTGACGGAGCGCATAGACGACCTGAAGCAGAGAATCGCTGCTTGGGGAAGCGGATTCGGCGATATACCGAGAGGTCGACACGGTTCAACCAGAATCGTCTCTTCCAGAGTGATCAGAAGAGGCTCTATAAATTATTGGAGCGGCCAATGGTACGTGGAACGGGCTCAGCACCGAATCAGGCCGACACTATCGCATTCTGGCGCGGCCTGTGGTCAGAGCCCGTAAACCACAGCGAGGGCCCTTGGACGGAAGTTGTGGCGAGTCAGTGTTCGAGTGTTACGCCCATGGACCCCGTCATCATAACGCCGGATGACGTAGCTGAGGCGGTCCGGCGGCCCTAGCCCCGAACTGGAAAAGTCCGGGCCTCGACGGACTGCATCACTACTGGCTGAAGGGGTTCGTGGTGTGTCACGCTGTGCTCGCCGACAGTTTCAAGAGGCTCTCGACCAAAAGTCGCTCCCGAGCCTCTTCACTACTGGGATCACTCATTTGGTTCCTAAAGACCGGGATTCCACAGACCCGAGCAAATACCGCCCCATAACGTGTCTACCTACCATATACAAGACACTAACATCCATTTTGAGCGCGAGAATCACTCGTCACCTGAACGCAAATCAGGTGATGTCGCGCGCTCAAAATGGATGTCGGGGCGGTGGTCGTGGAACCAAGGAACCACTCCTCATTGACGCGGTCATTGGCAAGATGGTTAAACGCAACCGTCGGAACCTCTCCGCCGCCTGGATAGACTACAAAAAGGCATTCGACTCGGTGCCTCATACATGGCTTAAGAGGATCTTAAGAGGTCAAGGTTGACTGTACAGTTCGAGACTTCCTCGGGCAGTGTATGGGGCAGTGGAGTACGATCCTTTGTCATCTAGGCGAGCGGTTGACGGCTGCGAGAACCACATAAGGATAAGAAGGGTATTTTCCAGGGCGATTGTCTGAGTCCAATCTGGTTCTGTTTTCTCTGAACCCTCTCAGTACCTTACTGGAGGGTTCTGGGAGGGATTTCAGCCGGAAAGGAGGTACAAAGTGACCCACCTTTCTATATGGATGATCTCAAGTTATTCGCCTCCAGTCGCTCACATCTTGTGGAATTGCTAAACATCACTTGTGATTTTAGCAATTCTATTGAATGGAGCTGGGGACGGATAAGTGTGCGGTCCTCCATGTCGAAAGGGGTAGGTTGTTAACCTGAGGGCATAGACTTATCTATGCCCATCAACATAAGGACCCTTTCCGAGGCTGAAACATACCGATACCTGGGTATGTCACAGAACATAGGTATCGATGAGGCGGATATGAAACAGTCAGTTTGCGATGTGTTTTATGCACGCTTGACAAAAGTGCTCAACAGTCTTTTGTCGGTGTGAATAAGACACACGCATATAACGGTTGGGTCATGCCTGTCCTCATATATACCTTCGGCATGCTCAGGTGGACTCAGACCGAACTGAACGCTCTGGATAGAAAAGTCCGCACTGTTATGACGTCACACAGAATGCATCACCCGAGATCGTCAGTAATGAGGCTGTACTTGCCGCGGAAACATGGTGGGCGCGGCTTTTTGAGCGCTCTCACCATGCATAATCGCGAAGTGTGCAGCCTCCGTAATTACTTTCAGGCGAGATCGGATGATCCATTCTACAGGGACGTCATTTCGTGTGATAAAGGGCTTACTCCTCTATCCTTAGCCAACGAGCAATGGCAAGACCCAGCAGTACAGTGCATTTCCGACCGGGAGACCGTATGGAAGGAGAAGGAGCTCCACGGGAGGTTCTACAAGGCTCTACATGAGCCTTTCGTAGACACAGGCGCCTCCCTCCACTGGCTACGTTTCGGTGACCTCTTTGGGGAAACCGAGGGTTTTGTCTGTGCGATACAGGATCAGGTTATTAAGACCAACAATTATCGGAGATACATCCTAAAGGATGGCGCCGTCGACATCTGTCGAGCTTGTCGCCATCCCGGCGAGTCACTTAGGCATGTCATCTCCGGTTGTTCGGCGCTTTCTAACACTGAGTATTTGCACAGACACAACCTAGTAGCCAGGATTCTACACCAGGAGCTCGCTCTGAAATACGGTCTCGTGGATAGAAAATGCCATATTATAAGTACTTGCCGGAAGCCGTGCTCGAAAATGACCGCGCCAGGCTCTACTGGGACCGGGCCATCATCACAGACAGGACTATTCTTGCGAATAAGCCTGATATTGTGCTGATGGACCGGGCACAGTCAAGGATATTTTGGTCGATATTACCATTCCTATGACGAGAACCTCGTGAAAGCCGAAACAGATAAGCTGACAAAATATCTAGACCTGGCTCACGAGGTGACCGACATGTGGGGTGGTCTGCCGACCGAAATTATTCCTGTGGTCGTTTCTGCGAACGGGCTAATCCCGGTCAGCCTCTCGGGTCATCTGAGGCGACTGGGACTCCGTGACGGACCGCTCCGTGCTCAAATGCAGAAGGCGGTGCTCCTTGACACCGCCCGCATCGTCCGCCGGTTTCTTTCCCTTTCCCCCTAACCCTCGGCCGTTTGGTCTCCCCTGCCGAGGGCTTCCATTTGGTTGGGTTTTTATTTATTTATGTAATTTTTTATGTATTTATTTTATTTTATTGATATTTATGTATTTTTATCATTTTAATTTACAATTATATATTTATACAGCCCAACCAGATGAGAAAACTATAAAGATACCCCACATAATAATAGTAAGTAATTATTATAAACCCATATAGTTAATGTTATAATAATTACTTACTAGAATAAATTATTATAATATTTACCTATCCTTACCATTATCTAATTACAATATTCCTTGCGAGATCAGCATAAAGTATTCGTGTTCATTCTGAGCACCCGGAAACTTATTTTATTCTTTGGAACGTGTACTCTGTGGCGGCAATCAAACAGTGTCAAATGTTGTGCATGCGGCGCGGCGGCGACGATTGTATGCGATATCAATAGTAGCCGCCGGCGCGTGTACTTGACCTTGTACTTTCGAATAGCTGCAAAATTTCTTTGACAGATCAGTATCCGACCTTTGATGACGCCGACAACAAGACGCCGCGCCCTATCAAAGTGCCGATGATCAAAACTAGGGATGCACTCTTTTTTCTTTTAATTGATATTTTCATTCGCTATGTACGTTTATGGTATTGTTCGTAATGCGCAAAGTCCAACTTTCCAATTTTTTTGATTACCTATAATAATTTGCGTCTCATAGAGTCCCTAAGCGTATAGCCGAACTCCTATACTTCCTGAAACGACATTCAGTCCTAACTGCAACACGCAAGAGTCTCGCAAGCATAGTCTTGTTCTTGCGCAAATCTTGCACGGTAAGTCTTGGTCTTGGTCTTGGTCTTGCAAAAATGCAAGAACAAGACCAAGACCGATTTTAGGCAACACTACGCGAGCGAAGCCGCGGATAAAATGCTAGTTACAAAATAAACTCTGCATAGGACACATTCGGTAGACAAAAAGTTACTATACTTGAAACCTTTTTTATTATCAATAAATAAAGGATATAAGTAAAAATGTACCCGATGAAGAATCTAATTCAAATATTATGCCTTCCATTAATTCTATGCCTTCCATACTATTGGAAAATATTACATAGTCCAAGTTTTTCCTCGGCATTAAATTTTTTAATCCCGTAAATCATAGACTTAGAATGTACCTGTACTTAAATATATGTACACAGATTACTGTATACACTGTTACTGTATATGTATATGTATTTCGAGAAATATCAGTTCTCGCACGTCAAAACCGTGTCATCAGAGATGATAAAATATATAAACTACTTTTTCTAACGTAGACAGTGAGACGGTGTGATTCCTTCATACCGTTTCATACTTATTCATTGCACTTGGTAAATACCATAGAAATAGTGTCTATGGTAAATACGGTCCACAATGCTTGGAATATTTTTCAAAATCTTACTAAAAAATGCTTTTTTTTTGTTTACGATATTCTTATGCGTTATAACAAAAGGTACCATTTTAATACATAATTCATGCAACCTTTCCCTCCCGCCGCCGCCGCTACGGTAGTAATGATATGATACTAATATCTTTTTAATTGCCCATGCCGAATTTAACAAAAATTCTAACAATTGTTTTTATATCTTTTATAAAATTCCCAACTACGTTTCAGAAGGAGACAGCTGCGCAGCCTGCGTCGCACCTTTACCCCTGCTTCCCCCACCAGCACCAGCGCCACATTAACCACAAGGAAAACGGATGACTACTTTCCGAATTTGAAGCACCAAGCAATAAGTTATAGTAACAACCAATAGTGCATATATAGGTTATTTGTTTTTAGAAAAGTTGGTGGCAGTTCTGTAGTGTGGCCATTTGCAAAATATGTAAAATAACAAAAAGCATCATTCATACAACGTTAGGTGTATACTTAATATTTATATCAAAAATTTAAATTTTTTTAAATATTTATTTGTGTCTATTTATAATTCATGTCCAATTATTTTATAAATTTTGTTAACACCAAAATTGTGTTTGTGGAAATTTTATTGTAAAAAAAATATAAGTTATCAAAAAGGATATCCTTTGTCCATAAATAAATTAAATGTTAATACATCTTGCCAAATCAAATATTTATTAATTTAATTATTTTAAATTATTGCTAAATACATAGGTGTACCTACTATTTACATTATACGTTTGACATAGTTAAACCGGCGACTAGTACTTTGAAAATAAATAAAGTTACAACAACTTTAGGAAATTTATAAGTAATTTAAATATCGACAATTGGATAAAATCTGTCTTTATTTTGAATATCTTATATAAGTTGGTCCTGCAGGCTCATAAATTACAGTCAGAGAAATATAATAATATCCTTCATACATTTCTTTGATCTAGTTTGCTGTATGTGCTGTAAAAAATTTCTACAAACCCGCAACAGAAGATAGAATAATGATAATTGGTACGATCCATACCCGGATATGGTTTGCGGACGAAGCATATATCGTGATTCCTGTGGGTACTCGATTTTAGAGTAGCTATACTTAAGCAAGTAGCTTGCTTACGTATACTTATGTATATGTATAGTATATATTTCGATAGTAGATAATATGTATATATATATATCTCTTTCCCATTAAACCAAATTCTTCTGTCTGGATACAAATCGTTGCACAAATGGACGGAATCTGTACATCTATACAAATAAATAAAATTGAAGTGTCTGTGTGTAACGTCAAAATAACAGCTTTTTACTAAATGCATATGAAAGTATATCCAGTACTTATAAAAAAAAAACATTTTTTAAATGTTTGTCTGTCTGTTTGTTCCGGCTAATCTCCGAAACGGCTGGACCAATTGTGACGGGACTTTATAAGAAGTAACATAGGCTACTTTTATTTTAGAAAAAGAATTAGGGTTCCGCGCAAACAAATTTAATCGTAATAAATTCCACGCGGTTGAAGTCACGGGGAACAGCTAGTTCATTAATAAAAGCATACATTAATAACAATTTGACAAGTGTTAAATCATATTTCACTTTCATTACAACTTATCAAAAGTCCACTGCTGAACTTAAGTCTCCCCTATAGATTGTCTCTTGGTGATACTTGCCATAGTTGCCACGCTTGGCAGGCGGTTTAGCAACCGCAGTTTTTTTAAATTATTTTGAGCTGTTATTAGGAAGATACTGATGTTTATCCCTGTTTTAGTTTTCCTCTGTCGCTTCTGTATGCCGTGTAGTGGCGGCGTAAGAGAATCCACAACCAAATATAAATCCCGTGGATGTGTTAAATATAAATAATTCGTAAATATTCCAAACCTGTAACTATTAGCTCGTCTATCAACACCGCTAGTTTCATCAGATCATAATTGCATTTTCTTCTATAGCAGAGCTCTATATTTAATAAACTAATAAATTAAGAAATACATTTCTAAGTACCGATTTTTTAATCCTCAGATAAAAGTTATTCATAGAATAAAATACAACCTAAATAAATTAAAAATTACGGTTGTATGAATAAAACGGTTCATTTTTGTTTCACTTTTATATTTAGTCGTGTTATAATTTATTCGACGGGTAACATTATTTATCTGACGGTTGAAAAATCAGTCCTAAGTTAAATAGTTTAAAGCCTCTTTGTTGCATTATATTTTGACAGTGTACACTACTTGTAAATAATTAAATGCCTATACCTTGTGGATAGTTAAACCGATATAATTCATAAATACGTTATTGCAGACGGATTATAATCGTCTGTTGCGGTTTATATTGTACTTAACCATTGTCAGCGATATTTTGGTAGCACAGAATAGAAAAAAACACACTTTTTCTCTTCTGTGTATGGTACCATAAAATTGTTTTATGCACTAGACTTAAACTTGTTGTAGATTGATCACAGTCACAGAACTTAAAATATAATTATAAAAGGATACTTAGAATGTATTACATTAGGTTATTGAATAAAAAGCAATGTAATGTTATGAATTTAATTCATAAAGCAATTTTAATAACTAATTAATATAGCAAAACGCATTCTTACATTGCCCTTAGCCCTTAGGTTTTATAATTTTAAATAAGTATCTAGTCGTATTTCTAGTGGTCTTCAGAGGACATTAATGTAAACTTGAAATTATCATGACATCACCATTGTACTATTGTAAATAATATATTATATAGTAATTAATAATGTATGTATTTAACCATAAAGTTATCGTTAAATAGAGACATTGTGTAATTAAAAAAAAAACACTGTGTGTGATAAGCTTTAGATTTGAAGTGGTAAATAAAAACTTTTATGTTAATACATATCATGAGTTCTAGTCGAGTAAATTGTATCTACTAATATAGATATAAATATGTAGTCGCAATATAAAAGGAAAACTTTGAGATATCTTATTTTATTTAAACCTTATCTATCTATACATCTATACAAATAAATAAAATTGAAGTGTCTGTTTGTAATGTTAAAATTGCTTTTTACTAAATGCATATGAAAGTATCTGTCTGTCTGTCTGTCTGTTTGTTCCGACTAATCTCCGAAACGGCTGGACCAATTTTGACGGGACTTTCACTGGCCGATAGCTTTTATTTTAGAAAAAGAATTAGGGTTCCGCGCAAACAAATTAAAACCCATGAAATCGTAGTATATTCCACGCGGGCAAAGTCGCGGGGGACAGCTAGTTACCTTTATGTTTGGATAGCAAGCATCTGCAAGCATGGAGGAAATTATGGATGCAGGTGGCACAGGACCGTGTTTTGTGGCATTCTTTGGGGGAGCCCCTTGTTGTGAACTTGTAGTTCACTGTGAACAAGGGCTTCCTAGTATTGGCTGTTAAAATGATAATGTGGACGTATAAGCTTAGATTTTTTCTTTTCGACTTTTCAAAAACTCTTTAGGAGAAACGAAGGTGGAAGGCGTCAAAGGGCCGTGTAGTAGCGGCGTAAGAGATTTCACTATCCTATCATCCGTAAGATGCATCATCTTCCTGACTCAAAATAATGAAAAACAGCGGTTGTCGAACCGCCTGCCAAGCGTAGCAATTATCGCATGTATCCCCTCTATGAGGCAACCTCTAGGGCAAGGCCTATGTTTAGCAGTAGACTTTTGATAAGCAGTATTAAAGCAAGTGAAATAGAAATAGACTTTTTCTTATTCAAAATAGATTATAAATAATACTTATGGGAAGTTATTCTTATGTTTAATTTACAACTCTGTCCTGAATAGAATAGAATAGAATATTTTTTATTTAATATAGATTATTACATAATACTTATTGAAAGTAATTTTTTTTATTTAACACTAGTTCTGAAAATACCTCTATCCTGGGAAGAACCAGCAATAAACGCAGCGGGACTTTTTTTTAAACATGTTTAACTTTACAATAATTTTGTTTTTTTGTTTGTTCAAATTTTAAATGAGTTTTAATAGAACCAGCATGGTGGCGATCACCTCATTCCCAGGGTTTTTTTCACTTGTGTATTCTTTGATATTATAATAACCCTTTTTGTATAATTTTTCTTTAATAAAACATTTAAACTTATTTATTGATAAATTTTGTACATTTTCTGGGGTTTTGTTGTGAAGACATCACGCTATGAAAGTAACTAAAATAAACTAATGATTTCTTATATTTACGTGAACACTACACATTGCATAAAACTATTTTTACGGATTAAAATAGTAAATTAAACGCAATAAAATCCGTAAAAATAGTTTTATTCAATAAAATAAACTAATCTAGCTGTCTCAACATTGTGTGAGACTTCTTACAGCATATGCTGCAGAGCTAAGTCTGCATGCTAATTTAAATATATGGGGGCCCCATTGAAGCTTCGCGTCAATAGTAATACCAAGAAAAACAGTGGTATCAACAAGACTCAACTCCTCCCCATTTTAGAGCACATAATTGTTGGCGTTAAACCAATGTACTAATTTCGGTAGAGCATTATTTACATTGTAAAAATTAATTGACTGCCGTTTGAGTTTGAAAATGAAAGAGGTATCATCAGCAAATAATACTATATCGTGATTGTCCCCTACAAGATAAGGTAAGTCATTAATATAGACTAAGAACAGGAATGGGCCAAAAATCGAGCCCTGAGGAACGCCCATTGATTCTACTGATCCAGCGGTATGGTTTCTTTACTCATGTGTCCGGAGGAAGCTTTACCATTGATAACGACTTTTTGAGTTCTGTTATTTAAATATGAAATAATAAGTCTAATTTTGTAGTTTCCTGATTAATATGTCATGATGAACATAATCGAAAGCCTTGGATAGATCACAAAAAATACCTAAGGCATCTTGTGAACTCTCCCAGGTATTAAAATATATTTCATAAGCTCAACACCTGCGTCAGTCGTCGAGCGACCCCTTGTGAAACTAAATTGATTTTTATGGAGTAATTTATTTTTATTAAAACAAATTAACAATTGATCAACCATGTATTATTCTACACAATGAACTATATTAAATATATATATATATATATATATATATATATATATATATATATGTATATAAAGTAAAGTTACAGCCTATATACGTCCCTTTGCTGGGCACAGGCCTCCTCTCATTTAACCTTTTGAGCGCCACGCCAAAACTCACTACCGTGTCCTGTACGCCAAAGCGAAAAGTAAACAAAAATACCTACGAAAAAACAGTGCTGCCAAGAGTTGAAATATCGATAACACAAAATAACTTGTTTTGTTGGTTTTTATACAATAAATGACTCTTTATAATGGGGTATGTTTTATTTAATCTTGTGTTGTCTTCCACTCTTTTTATATATGTACTTTGTACATAAATAAAAACAAACAATAACAATAAAATAGTAGTAAACCACAACACTACTCTCCATCGTGATGACGTCACAGTCACGACTGGACGACAACGGCGTAGCTGACCTTTCTTTTGAAACTTTCTTAGAGATGTAGCCGTGTTGCACGTTGTGTATCGATTTCAAAATCGATCTAACCAAAATATACAGACATCGATTCAAAATATTTTATGGCGAGGCGTAGCCAAGTGAATCACAGAAGAAAAGTCTTACGCTCTTATGATAATGGGGTTTCATATGATGCTGATGCTGCTAAATGATTTTGAGATTGAGAAAGAAATTGAAAAATTGCTCTTCATACCTTAAGTAAAAAAAAAACACATTTATTATTTGTAATTTTATATTATTAAAATAAAAAAGGTACATAATTATTCACTAATCAACAATTGTATATAATTATTCGCACTAGGAAAATCAGTCTTATAATATTAAAATCTTGGTCATGGAATAAAAAATCGGTACTTATTATAGAAATCAACAAATGGTACATAATTATCCACCAATCAACAATTGTATATAATTATTCGCACTAGGAAAATCAGTCTTATAATATTAAAATCTTGGTCATGGAATAAAAAATCAGTAATTATTATAAAAATCAACAAATGGTACATAATTATCCACCAATCAACAATTGTATATAATTATTCGCACTAGAAAAATCAGTCTTATAATATTAAAATCTTGGTCATGGAATAAAAAATCAATACTTATTACAGAAATCAACAAATGGTACATAATTATTCACTAATCAACAATTGTATATAATTATTTGCACTAGGTCTAGTCTTAAAATATTAAAATCTTGGTCTTTAACTAAAAATCAGTACTTAATATAGGAAACAACAATTAAAAATAATTAATAAATTATAGGTAATATTAGTCTTAAAATAATAAAAATCTTATGGAATAATAAAACATAAATGTTTAGCTGTCCAAAGCAAATTTTCTAACGTGGTAGAGCCATGCTGCAGTTATATTACGAGAGAATAGTTGTAGCACGAATGGGTTGGCTCAACCGGGAAGAACCACTCTCACGGAATACCGGCGTCAAATAGTAGCTTAATGCTGCTGTGTTTCGTATGGTAAGTGTAGAGAACCGAAACCGAGACCCTCTTTACTGGAAACAGGCATTCCATCTAAGTCCTCACGGGTGAGCGCATCTGCATTTTGATTCGTAATCAAGGATAGATGTAGATGTCTATGGGCCACAGCAACCACTTACGATCAGGTGGACTGTGTGCTCGTTTATTACCCTATGCTATAAAAAAGAAATTAACCGTAAAAAGACTATAAAGTGTATTAATACCTCATTGAGGTAGAGTTAATCGAAAATGAAAAACTTTGGTTAAAACATAAAAAGTGTGCTCACAAGAGTCGCCCGGGAAACAGTTTCATTTTGTATCGAACTTATTATATTTAAAATTAAACAAAATATTATAAAATAATAGTTACATAAAATAGGCAATATGCATGTTAGTAAAATAAGTTTAATTTATTAGGAACTTAAGACACTTACCTCACTTAAATCTTCAGGTAATGATTCAGATTCCGAAAATTCATCATCGTCGACGCTTTCCAAAATCCGAATGAGTTCTGAGGAATAGTTCATGTTGCACTGCACTAATTTTCCCGCTAATCGCTTATGACGTCATCAGCGTGTCGTCTATACTTGACCACGGCGCCCAGTGAACTGATTTTCGATGTCGCGCTAAGGATGCGCCAGAGTTGAGATATTAGATTTATTATGCGAAGATAATTTGATAATTTTTAAAATTCATGTAGCTAATTATAGTTTTATATTTCTAACCTTTTGTTTTATTTAAATATCAATAATAATAGAAAAAAACACGTTTGAATAGTTTTCAATAAATTTATGCCTAACGCATTACAACACTAGCGGTCAAACATAGACGACTTTGGCGTGCTGGACATAGTATTTGCTTAGATAAAATCCATTTTTTAGTTCAATGTATCTTAGTACTTGTGGCTCTAGGAGACTTGTTTTTATACTCACATGTTGCTGAGGTATTCTTTTTGAGGGTGTAGAATTAAAATACCAGTAATAATTTTCCAATGTCTATATTTCATATTTTTGTGGGCCGGGTTTTTGTCAACTATAGACGTCGTTGGCGCTCAGGGCCCGCGGGTGCTGGTCACGTATAGAAGACTTTGGCGCTCAAAGAAGAGAGCTAACCATCTGAGCTACCATGGCTCAGATGGTTAGCGCATGACATGATGGCATTACATGTCCTACCCACGACGTTTCGATCGTGACTAATGGTGGTTCGTCTTTAATGCTTGTCCGATGCAACGCAACACAAGGGGGAATTTAGTTTGGAGCGCACCAAGTTCGACGTGTAAGCCATCGTACCGCGCGAATACAAATTAATAATTATTATCGTCGGCAGACTGCTCTCCACACGAACAGAATGTGTATGGAGCTTACTAAATTCCTTGTGCGGAGCATACTTATTCGAAGATTCGATTCCGTGTGTTAGCACTATAAGATTTGCCCATATTCATCAAGCTAAGCAAGTGGGCTGCTAAGTGTAGAGCTGATTTCCCTGCACTGGCAGCACTGTGGAATTTGTGTTTGGCATGATATTTGGATGGATTTTGACGCCTATCAGTTGGTCGCTAGAGCCAGTGCCAGTGCTTGACTACATCCTTACTTACTTGGTGGTAAGTAATCTTGGAGCCCTAGGTGGTAAACCAAACTATTTTAGCATAACATAAGCCTATGCCTAATCACTCTTGCCTTGAAGACGCCAATATAGTTGGACGGAAAGACATATGCTGGTAAATTATTGCACTCCTTTGCTATACATTATATCATAAATGAGAGAATCCTAATGCCCAACTATGAATATAACGTTTGCACAATCGATATTATGTACAGTAACAGTTAAAATATTAATACATAATATGATGTACATTAAGCTGCAATCATCATTTCATCATTACAGCCCTTCACAAGTCCACTGCTGAACATAGGCCTCCCTAAGGAATGCCACAAAGCACGGTCCTGAGCTACCTGTATCCATCGACTTCCTGCATGTCTTACCAGGTCGTCACTCCATCTAGTGGGCGGTCGCACTACACTTCGCCTATCGGTACGAGGCTGCCACTCGAGAACCTTTTTTCCCCGTGGGTTGTCGGTTCTTCGAGATATATGGCCGGCCCATTGCCACTTCAGCTTACTAATCCGTTGGGCTATGTCGGCCACTCTGGTTCTACTGCGGATATCCTCATTTCTAAGTTTATAATATAATTATATATTTTAATGATTTCTTATATTTACGCGAACACTACACATTTAAATAAAACTAGTTTTACGGATTTTATCGCGTATATTAACTTATTTTATTTTTTTAATTCAACATATTTCTACGAATCAACATATATTAATACATTTAAGATAGAAATCGCTAGAATCTAGCAATTAGATTCTGAGTCAGGACAAAACCACCAAATCAGATCCCGGAAGTTAGCACTTTTGCAACATTATTTCTAAATTAAACTTAGATTTTAATTTTGGTATTTTGTTTTTTATTTTTAATTAACGATGCCGAATAGGTAATTTCATTTTGGGAAAATTAAAATTTGTTCTTAATAAAATTATTTACATTTATAACTATACTAACACTTAGAATCTGTTGAAGTGCGCTAGCACTTCGTATTATATAGTTTGTGCTGTTGAAGTTATCGTACATATCCTTTATCTATGGTTATCGTAGTTTTTTTTTGGAGTTTATGGCCTGGTATCTAGACCTTTAGGCCATTATCGTACTTATATTATACTATAGATGTGCCAACTCGGAAAAATCAAGACTCGAGTTAACTCGAGTTGAAATTCACACAACTCGAGTTTAAACTCGAGTTACGCAACTCGAGTTAGCAGTACGAAACAGAGTAAATGATTTGTTACAAATTACTTTTTTATAAATTTGTTTTTCTATCTAGCTCTTTGGTAGGTTGGAATAACCATAATTACCAAACTTATTATGTAGGATTGAAATAAAAAGGTATATTTAGTATGTACATATCACATACTTATGTATTTTTGGTTTTAATCTTCGTTATAGTAAGTACCTGTATTTAACAAGAAAACTAGCTGTATAGCAGTCTTCACCTAACAATATTAGTCTAGCTTTAAGATGTAAGTACATAAGCTATTAATAGTTTAATTATCACAGTCAAAATATTCTTAAATAAATTCAAATTTTTTCAAATTCAAAATATTTAGTTAAGTGTTACATTTGGCCTTAATTTAAAATATGATCTATCTTACAACTTAACTACCATTTTCGGGTATTACAATAATAGGTCTGTGATTTACATAACTATATTGATCATAATTAATCAAAATTATAAAAGAAATTAAATTACATAACTTAGCTATTATAAAATTCTAAATAACAAATTGTTGTGGTTGTAGCTAAATACTCTTTAAATCGCAAAGCGCGCACACAACGAACGAATCGCGCTCTTACTCTTTTGCTGACTCACTTGATCCATTCATGTACAGCAGCCCAAACTCGAGTTAGGGGGATCCAACTCGAGTTAGCTCGAGTTAAGCACAACTCGAGTTAACTCGAGTTAGTAACTCGAGTTAACCCATCACTATATTATACTGACATATTGATTATACTGGCAATAATAAGTATTTAATGTCAGCGCTCATAAATGTCAAAGATTTTGTCTATGCCCTTTTCCTGTTAAAATATTCTCTTGAGAGGTTGGTTTCGTGTTTTTGAAATCCGTTTTAATCACTAAAAGTATTTGTTTTTATGTTATAATTTACCGTGAGATTTGCTAAAATAGTGCTCTTATACAGATCAAGTTCTTATTTAATTGATTCTACAAAATTTGATTGTAAAATATAAGATAACCTCCGTTTGTGTATGCCATCAGTGACACAAAGCCGCTCTGTTTTCAGTAACAAAAATGGGTCGTTATTCTCGAGAGCCAGACAATCCAGCCAAATCATGCAAGGCGCGTGGCTCGAATCTGCGTGTTCATTTTAAGGTAAAGTGTATAATAATTTGTTACTAATGTTTGAATGAACTCCACATGTTAGTTTTGTTGGAACTAAATTTTATCATCCTAATTTGCATTTGCAATTATAAATATTATTTGAGAATTTTAATTTTTGATTTACTCCCTAATTCCTAGATCCTAACTTATTTATTTGATGCTCTTAAATCACTTAGGTTTACATGTAGTTAAAACTAGTTCTATACTTTACAAGCAATAAGTTTCTATACTGTGAAATGTGAGATACTTGATATAAATTGGACGAGTGCTTTGCTATTTAGAAACCCAAACATTCTTAATTCTATAATATTAATAGTATAGGTTAGGATTTGAGAGCTCAAGTGTTAAACTAGTTGATTCAGTGGCCAGTTATTTACCAAGTATTTTTTATGCAAAAAGATGTTACTGATTTTCACATTTTGTTCGGCTGTTTCCATTCTTATTTAATATTTTGTCTTATGTCCAAACATTCCTATGATTTTATGATTGTAATATCAACGTTTTTTTTCTCAAAGGGGTATCCCCCCTCTTTTCTTAATCTTTTCTAAAGCGTGTTAAAGGATTCTCATAAAGACAGATTATTATAAATCGGATTATAATTTAAAAGATGAAAAAGTGTGGAAATTATTAGATTCGTTTGATTTTTACTTATCTGCATACATTTCATAAGGTTAAATTGTTACTTGGTGAAAATACTAAGTTTCTTGCTATTTCTTCTCACAAGATCATCTGCTTAGGGATTTGTTGAAACAACCGAACAATTTTGAATTAATGTATTTTGAGTGACTCACAAAACAAATTTACATTTGAAGTAAATATATCTTTATCAAACATTTCCATTCTATTCCATTTAGCTTATGTTCAATATAATAATTAATTCCAAAAATGCATAGAATTATTACTTTTGTTTAATGTACTTAGAGTTATAAGCAAACGTAAAATATGATAATAGCAATATGTACAGTGTATGGTGGCTACGTAAGACAATCTGTTACTCCATTATGTCTCATTGGAACAGGTGTTTTAAAAGGCATCTGGGATATGCCAGAAAGATCTCGTGAAGTCAGATAGATGACAGTATATGACAGATGCAAAGGTGTCTTAATAGGTCTGCAATAGGGAGCTCCAACAAAGAAGCAAGATAGTAATTAAAAAAAAATTAGATTAGAATTAGAATTGGTACAGAGATTGCCAGTCCACCTGAAAGTGAAACCAACAAGCATGGCGATTATGCCAAACACTCCCTGTTTGGCATAATCGCCATAAATGGGAGAGGCTCTTTCAAAAACAATAGTTTGCTATATGAATTAATTCTATGATTAACTTAATAACAGAAAGCATCCCAAATTTCATAGTTATCTGTTTGATCTGCAATACTGATGAATACTGATGCACCAAATGCTTCTCAGTAAAGAAAATATTGTGAGGATGTTGTTATATCCAAGAGACGAAATATATTCATTTTGAATACATGTTAACTACACTGGAATAGCATGCCAAATTATTCCTATCTCAATAATGAGAGGATGATAGGAGGCTGACTATTTTCAGTTGTGGGCTGTTACTTTAAGCTTATGAAAGATGTATGTATAAGTGTAAAGTAAAAAAGTTTTCCTTTTAAGACTAGTAGTAGTATGGGCCAGATTAGAGTACCCTTAACCGACGGCGTGTATGTGCGATATATGGATGTAAAGGAGGCGAGAGGTGTGCCAGGATCGTGCCAAGTGGAAGTCCGTAGTCTCTGCCTACCCTCTGGGTGACAGGCGTGAGTGTTTATGTATATGTATGTATTTCTATTTCAAATATTATTAGTTCTTTCTAATTAAAATGGGCTTAAGTTAAGCTCTTTTTTAGCAAGGAAGGCCTTTGTCTAGCAGTAGATTATTATTACAGATTAAGACAACATTTTAATAGCAGTCAGGAAGATTGTGTTTCATTTCGTGCTTCCTTAAAGCATAAAAAGTCATTGGTCCTGCGCCTGATCTCTCCAGTCATGTCGGATTACCGTCCCATCGGACTATGAGAGTGAAAGAATAGAGAGCCACCTGTGATTGCACACACACCTTGTGCATTATAATCCCGTCCTGCACAGACTGCTACTCTTTGTAGAGACCAGCTGCCATGACCAAAATTCAGTTAGGTCATTATTTAATGATAAGCGCTTAAAATTTTTTGTTTATCATTTCAGAACACATACGAGACAGCAATGGCAATCAGAAAATTACCTCTGCGCCGTGCTGTACGCTACCTTAAAAATGTAGTTGACAAGAAAGAGTGCATTCCTTTCCGTCGTTTCAACGGTGGAGTTGGCCGTTGCGCTCAGGCTAAGCAGTTCGGCACCACACAAGGCCGTTGGCCAAAGAAATCAGCAGAGTTCCTGCTCCAGCTCCTTAGAAATGCTGAATCAAACGCTGACTACAAAGGCTTAGATGTTGACAGGCTGGTCATTGACCATATTCAGGTGTGTACTGCTCAAATTAAAACTTGTTTATGTGGTGGCAGCATAAGAAACAGAAACAGAATTTTTTATTCAATATAGATTATAAATAATACTTATTGAGTAATTTTTTTCTCAATTACCACTGGTTCGAAAAAAACCCTCTGTGCTGGGAAGAACCAGCAAGAAACCCAGTGGGACTTTTTTTTTAAATAACAGCTTACAATCATGTATGTTACATAATTAACAACACAAAACAAATTAGAAATAGCTTGGTAGCGATCACCTCAGAAAATCCATAACCTTATTTTATCCAGTAGATGTACAGAGGGTGTGAAAAATATTACGGCTTTCTAGACGTCTTCTGATATTGTCTTTCCATGTGCCAAGAGTGATGATTAAGTTAAATTCTCCATACAATGCGAGAGGCCTATGTCCAGCTGTTGACTCTTACTGGTTGATGATGATGATGATTGCTCAAACTAAATTTTATTTGGCCTAAATTTGTTTTAAAAATGTACTTGCATTAAAAGATATTCTTATTTTTCTTGGTTGATTGCTTTGTTATTTTTAATTCAAGAGTAAAGTTAGTTTTTTGCACAATTAAAGAATATTGAAAATAACTGCATGTAATTAAAGAATCTAAATTTAAGCTCTTATAAATGGAGAAATACTGGCAAGATATTTGAAAACATTAAAAATATAATTATAACTTTTAACAAAAATTAAAAACCAACTTCAAATTGCTAAAGAAGAAGTTATTTATTTGCTAGCCTTAGGGGTGAAATTTTCTCCTAATTTATATGGGACCACCCTTGAAGTATAACCTATTTAATAAAAAGAATCTTCAAAATAGGTTCACAATCTGTGAAAATATTGCATAACATACATACAAAAAAAAACATACATACGAATTGAGAACCTCCTTTTTGAAATCTGTTAAAAATATTTGACTAAAAAAGCATAATTATAAATGCAATATTGCAACACATTGGAATTCTATATCATAAATTTTAAATTCAACAGACCTAGTCAAATTTGGAGCGTCGAAGGAGTTTTAAAACTAAAATACAATTAGATTACTATGTCCGACCGATTTGGAGGTGGCTTTAATAATGAACAATATTCAAAGAGTCCGTTTGTGCAGACATTCGACTCATCAATTAAGTACTAGGAACTTACATAGAAATGCTGGCGCATTAGTTTTATTGCTTAGTCTAAATTATACGATATTATATATTTGAATATATTAATCTAAAACAGAGGGACGGGTGTATCCATAACTCCTCCTCCTTTAAGAGCAAAATTATCAGTAATATCATTTTTGATGTTTTGATAATTTTGTATGTAAATATACATTTTTCTTAACACGATATAAAGAACAATAAGAAACTTAAAGCTAGGAAATTTAAAATTACATATGTTAGAACACTGAAGTTAGAGTCTTTTTCTCCGTTGAGAGCACTTAAATCTGTGTAATAGATTTCACTGTGTTTTAAAGCATTTGACATATATTTCACTTCGTCCAAGTTGACACCATTCATGTTAATTACTGCGTGTACTTGTCACGTTAATATTTTCACGTAAATGAGGTAAGTTGATGACTGAAACTGGTGGCGCCGCTTCGTATTCCGTGTAAACACGGTGGTGATGAATATGAGGCTGTATCTCCAGGTCACAGGGCTCATCGCTGGTTAGTATATAGGTTCCAAAATTGGTTGTTTGGTGATCTCGGTACCGCAGTGCTTGGTCAGCGTCGTTTTTAGCTTTGTGAAAACAATCCAATTTTCTGATTTAATTCGCACCTTAACGTCTTCAATTGTAATAGCGTGTTCCGTGCAACAAATAGATTATTCTCAAATTTCATTAGCTGTTCTATGCAGGTAAGTCCAGGGTAGAGGGCTCTATTTTCTTGGTGGGAAATCATTACCAGCAGCAAGGACGACACGGTTTCGTGACTGGTAAGTATTTCATTCCTTTCACCAGGAGGTAAGGATATTTTGGGAAAATGGCAATCGTTTCGTTTACAGATTCGCGAAAATAGGTATGGAATAAACCTTAAAATAATTGTAAGTATTATTATCAGTTAACGGAATCTCCATTATAAATGCTATCTGGTTTTCTTAAGATAAGATTTTACACTTATGGTTTGTTCTAGTTTTACCAAATTAGTTTCTGTTGGTGGGTACACTAAATTTTCGGTATTCGATATTAGTTTTAAATGATCTAAAAGTTCTGTAGAATTTACTATAGATTGATGAAGTATCGATACTCTACTAAAAGCTAGAGCAGTCTCTATTTCACTTAATTTATAAAATATAGTTCGAAAATTACTTATAAATAAATTAAATAATCCAAAAATATCGTAGAAAACCCAGTTATTTTCTCTAGTCGTTAAATGATTTAGCATTGTCTCTACACTTTTCAAGCGTGCATCCAGCATAACGAATTATTATTTAGGGTTTCCGTGGCATTAATAAAGCTGTCTAACATTTTGGAGACCAAGGTAAGTTTCTTAGATACGATAATTTGGTTGTGACTTAATTCCGAAATAAGTTTATCATATTTAGAGCATCTTCATGATCGAGGTTTCCGTAATAATTTTAGAACAGAACCTAATGGATTTAAGATCCCTCTCTTAAGCGTTGCGACATAAGTTGTTGAAATTTTTGAACGTAATATCGCGTATATACTCTACATGGGTTTTAACACTGATAAATTCACGAGGTAGCTCCTTTACTTCAATTAGTCTACTAAACATGATATTGAGCAATAATTAGATTTAGGTCGTCATAAACATTCTCTAAATTTAAAATCTTTATTATAGTCCAGTGATCTGTTTGGGCATATGCTTGTCCTTGTTTTAGAAGTATCCTGGGTTTTCCTCAAGTGACTGCAGATGATGGGCCAGGATCGACTTCAATCATCAGTATGCACCACCTGTGGAGGCGTTTGATATTTTTAATGGGCTTTAGTCTTCCTTTCTCCTATTTGTGGCACTATATTTCTTTCGACCTTGCCTACTACCTTAGCCTTAACATATCGCGGTTTGTCCTTGCTCTTTCTTTTGTTTGTATTCTTAGCAAATATAGTCTTACCACACTGAAATACTATCTCACCTTCACCGCCTTGCTTTTTCCTAATCTTTTCTTTAATTGCTACCATATTTTCTGCTAAATATTTGTATAAATTTTGTTACTTTGCATGGTCTCTTACTAAGTGTTGTAAATACTGCTTATCAAATTCTGTATTAAACGGGCTACCCTGTCAGTATGTCCGAAAACTACCTCGAAGGTGTAAGTTCTGTTACCATGAATAGTATTATTATATGCTAGTACGGAATATGTCATAACTGATGCCGCATCAGTAGGTTTTCTTTCGTATTTTGCCAATCTATAAATTTCTATTATTGTCAGTGGGCGTTCTATAAGCCCCATCGAGCTTGGCTATTGGGAGTTCCAATGTGCTGCTCAATTTATGTAAGCTTAGAATTCTTTAATTAGTTCATTGTTAAATTCAGAGCCGGATCTGAACTTATCTTTTGGTATCCGTAAAATGAAAAGTACTTCATTAAAGCTCGGACTACTTGGGGTGGATCTATTTGCAATTTCTCGCTTGCCTAATTTGCTAAACATCTATGAGAGTCAGATAATGTTTTCCTTCGATGTTAAACAGGTCTATAAATATCTCTTGAACGGAGCATCTTGGGTCTGGGTTAATTGAAGAATAGGTTTAATTGGCTTTCTGTCATATTTCATTTTTTTACGCAGTGCAACTATTTATTATTGCGAAACAGTTTCTTGTAAATTATCCCAATAGTAATTTCTGGATTCTAACTAGCGTCTCTTTAATGCCCCGGTGACATGTCTTTCCTTCGTGATACTTAAGTACAATCGCCCTTTGTTCTTTTCGTCTTCAACAAAATTACTCGTTCCGTATTCATAAAATTGAACCATGCCCTTTTGAAAAGGTGTATTATAATATTGCTAAATTGCCTTGATGTTCTTTTCGTTCGAAATATATAAAATATTTAATTTTAGGCCTAATATATTTCTTTAAAATTCTTTAATTAATTCGGAATTATCTAATGGTAAAATACTTCTAATACCTTTTGTTTTCCCTAGAAATATCTTTAACCTGATATTCATTTTTAAACCATGAAAATATTAATATTTGATTTGGCTTTGTATCGATAGCCTCGTGTAGTATTGGTATTCCGTTTGACTCTAATTCTACGGCTGAATGCACAGTTTGGGACTTACTAGATTCTGAAGGATGATCAGGTGGATATTCGAAACCTTTTCTGAACTACAAATTGATATTGTGTCGGAACGAGACATAGGACTCATGAAACAGTACTTGAGTCTGATATTGTCACAATGGACGTTGTGTCATTATGTCTTTTATTTTGAGTGTTTAATTTTTCAATTTCCTTAACTACGTCTTTCAGATGCTCCCTAAGCTTATACTCTTTGCTGTCGAAATTAACGTCCATCGAATGACCTTCGTCGTCTGAATTTAAGGCATTAACTTTAATTCTGGATAGGGCATCGGCATTTGTATTTTGTTTTCCATTTTTATAAATGATTTCAAAATCGTACTCCTGTAGTCGTAATCGCCATCTGGTGAGCTTACTGTTTGGTTCCTTTAATGAATAAAGCCAAACTAAGGGTCGGTGGTCAGTATAAATTACAAATTTTCGTCCGTAAAGGTACGGTCGGAAATGTTTTACCCAAATAACAGCTAAAAGTTCGCGTTCGATGGTGCTGTATCTACTTTCAGTGTCACTAAGCGTCCTACTACAGCGTATGCAGGTCTATCACTATAGGTCCTGTGATAGAACTGCTCCTAAAGCTATATTAGAGGCGTCAGTCGTCAAAATAAAGGTTTTATCGAAGTCCGGTACTGTAATAAAGGTACACTCGTTATTTCTTTACATTTTCAAACGCATTGATATATTTTTCATCGATGATTATTTTATTTCGCTTTTTAAGGCATGCAGTTAGAGGTTGTGTGATCTTAGCAAAGTCTTTTATGAGGCGTCGATAGTACCCTACCAGCCCTAAGAAACTTTTAATTTCCGTTGTTGTCTTAGGTATAGGAAAATTTAACACGGCATTAATTTTGTCTGTGTTCGGACGTAGCCCTTCTTTTGTAATGGTATGTCCTAAATATAAAACCTCTTTCCTAAAAATTCAGACTTGTCTAATTGAACTTTTAGATTAGTCGCCTAATTCTGTCAAATATCGTCCGTAACTTTTGTATATGTTCTTCCAGACTTGTCGAAAACACAATTATATCATCTAAGTATACCATACAGTGTATCCCTGTAATCCCTCAGCACACTGTCCATGGTCCGCTGAAAAGTTGCAGGAGCTGTCTTCAGGCCAAACGGCATCCTAAAATTCGTAATGGCCGTTTGAGTGCTAAAGGCTGTTTTGCCTGTCTTGTTCTTCTATTTCGATTTGGTGATAACCACTTGCCAAGTCGATTGTACTGAAATAAGAACTCTTCCTAACTTGTCAAATAAGTCTGTTATGTTTGGTAGTGGGTATTTGTCGTCTATGGTTATGTCATTCAAACGTCGATAGTCTATAACCATACGAAATTTAATTTCCTAGATGCATCCATTTTTTGGGTACTAGGGTGTCGGGGCATTCCATGGCGAATGTGACTCCTGAATACATTTGTCCTTCAATAACTTGTCTACTTGCCTATTTATCTCGTCTACTTGCATTGGTGCTTGACGGTGGGTCTGACATAAATTGGGTCTTCATTTTTGTGCGTATCTTATGTTTAATTTCGTTAGCGAAAGTCAGTGGTAATTTGTCGCAGTAAAATATGTCTTTAAATTCTTAAAGTCTAAAAATTTTGTCGCGTTCCTCATCGTTAGTGTGATTAAGTCTTAGTTTAAGTAGATTTTCCTCAGTACTTTATCGATCTCTAAGTCACTATAGGTACATGTTAAGTTTATGTCACATTGAGTAGTCGTATCATACTTAGTAACTGTAAAGGGTGTTACTGTTAATATCATTTCTTTGTCAGGGACGTTCTGTATGACGGTTGCGGCATAGCCGTTAACGCAATTACCAATGCACTAGGCATTCGTACGTGACAAATTCCTTATAGTTAATGATTGCCTCTCCAGAACATTGGTCTGTAGGCAACTTTACGCGCTACTCTGATCGTGGTGGTAGTATTATAACATAATTTAAGTTATTATTAACTATTGGTATGCAAGTTGTTTTGTTTTAAGTACAAGGTCTTTAAGGTCTATAATTGTATCTAGTTGTTTCAATAGGTCGTTACCAATGAGACCGTCATATCGAGAGTCGAGATAGATAAAATTTATGACAATCTGAACTCTTGAAAGTGGGTGGTAGAGGTTTGTATCACCTCATCGTGTCTGCTAGAGGCGTGGGTACTGACTTCCGAGCAGTTCATGTGTTATATATTGATAGAAGTGTTGATATGCCTTACGGGGCTGATAAAAGATCGAGTACTACCTGTGTCTATCATTAATTTTGCATCTATTTCAGGGATATGAATATAGGGTAACTTGAGATTCGGATCACAATTTATTTCTATGACTTCTTGTCTCCGATGGAGCTTTCATGTGAAAATTTTCAAGAGTTTGAGGTTGAGTTCCGTCTGTAAGTTCGTCGTAGTCATTTCGTTAACGGTTCCTCAGCGGATGGTATCAGTTCACTGTCATATTGCTCTACATACCGTCTGTGTCATAATACTCATCACAGTACTGTCCGTCATTTTCTCTTAAGGTCAACTCATTTAGTCTAAAGCCAGGCTGTGGCCTGGGAGGAGCTGTCCTCATGGACGTCAGTCTCTTGAAAATTGGGTTTTGAGTTTGTGGTTTATTACCAAATTGTGTAGTTGGCATATGGTTGCTGTTGAGTCTTTGACCAAAATGTTGTGGCTGAAAGCCAGTTGTGGACGGTAACCGAACTGTGCTGAGGCCGAGTTGTGGACAGTAGCGAACTGTTGTGGTTGCTGGCCAAGTTGTGGCCGATAACCAAATTGAGGTGGACGGTAACCTATCTGTTGCATTGGTTGAGGACGAAAGCCAGGTTGGGGCATCTTAAATTGGCTTTGATTTTGAATACCGAAATTAAATTTTGGTGTAATATTATTTGGAAACACTGGTTTGTATCCGTATGGTTGCATTACCGCGTGGGCGTACTACCGAATTTAAATCCTTGTGTTGGAACTGATGTTTGAGGCTGCCTTAAAGCTAAACCGCTACTACTGTGGATACGATTACGCATATTGTATTGGTCATGGAGTTGACTTCCTCTAGTACAATGCTCAGGGCGTCTTCTAAAGTCGCTGGCCTCTTTAATCTCACTATCCGAACCATATTCTCAGGAAGATTGTATAGGAATACGTTTAGAGCTGTATTGTTGTAAATTGCTAATTTAGCGCTTTTAAGATTACTATCATCCGATATGTTCACTTTCGAAATTAATAATGATCGAATACTTTGAATACGGTTACAAAAATCTTGAAAGTTTTCTTAGATTTAATCTTTAAAGATTCTAATTCAATACTAATACACTCTTCGCAACATTTTCAGACCCCGTGAGTCTCCGAAATGTTACTAATCTTTCAACTGAGACCGACACAACATCCTCCCGTTCCGATAAGAGTGACGCCGCGTTATCTGTAAGCCTACTGGTTATAGAATGATAAACGTATAAATTTTGTTCTTCGTCACCCCTATACCTACAGAATGACATATTCACATTTCCTCAAAACAAATTTAACTGTCTTTTGTCGCCATTAAAAAGTGGAATAAGCCGTAGCATTTCTGTAGGAATGGGATTAATTACAACGGTCTGTCGTTCTGCTGCCATTGGTTGTTCCATCGTTATAGAGTAATGCACGAGTCAGAGGAGTCAGTTAGTATAGGCGCTATTTTATGCAATAACACAAAATATAAGGTAGAACACACTAAAGCATATAAAATATAATTTATAAAATAAAAGTTTATTTAAAGTATAAATGTGTGTAAAGTTGTAAATGTAATGAAAATAAAATTAAATGAAAGAAAACTGTATTATATCTCTAGCCTTTATAAAACATATATTCTTTAATTATCAAGTAAAGCTTTAATTATATTTAATTTATTAATTTTATAAAAGTCTTATTTTAAAAATTTAATAATCTCTGTGCGAAAGGCACTCTGTGTCCCGTATTCTTATCACTGTTATGTTACGCCTACACTTTATTAGAGTGTCTATTACTAAATATATTTAATTGAAAAACCAGATACGTTATAATGAGAGAAGTCCGATCTCAATAATAACAAATTTAAATAAAAATGGAGGATAATAGTGGTATCAAGGATGGTGAAAAGTTTTACTCACCAACCAGCCGCTATTCCCATGTCTTCCGCTTCCCTCGATGACAAATTTCTTTGGTTCTTGGATTTGCCCAACAGCTATTCGCGCCGCTGTCACGAATTCAGGCGAATTTGGACACCTGAATATTTCGAGACGGTACAGCCTAACGAACAAATCCTACCGGCTGCGCCAGTCAAATTTCGGAAGCGTCGAAGGTTTTAAAAACTAAAATACAATTAGATTACTATGTCCGACCGATTTGGAGGTGGCTTTAATAATGAACAATATTCAAAGAGTCCGTTTGCGCAGACATTCGACTCATCAATTAAGTACTAGGAACTTACATAGAAATGCTGACGCATTAGTTTTGTGCTAGTCTAAATTATCGATATTATATATTTGAATATATTAATCTAAAACAGAGGGCGGGGTATCCATAACTCCTCCCTCTAAAACAAAATTATCAGTAATATCATTTTGATGTTTTTACGATAATTTTGTATGTAAATATACATTTTTCTTAACTGCATATATAAAGAACAATAAGAAACTTAAAGCTAGGAAATTTAAAATTACATATGTTAGAACACTGAAGTTAAGTCTTTTTCTCCGTTGAGAGCACTTAAATCTGTGTAATAGATTTCACTGTGTTTTAAAGCATTTGACATATATTTCATAGTCCAAGTTGACACCATTCATGTTAATTACGCGTGTACTTGTCACGTTAATATTTTCACGTAAATGAGGTAAGTTGATGACTGAAACTGGTGGCGCCGCTTCGTATTCCGTGTAAACACGGTGGTGATGAATATGATTACCGTGTATCTCAGGTCACAGGGCTCATCGCTGGTTAGTATATAGGTTCCAAAATTGGTTGTTTGGTGATCTCTCGGTACCGCGGTGCTTGGTCAGCGTCGTTTTTAGCTTTGTGAAAACAATCAATTTTCTGATTTAATTAGCTGCTTAAGTCTTCAATTGTAATAGCGTGTTCGTGCAACAAATAGATTATTCTCAAATTTCATTAGCTGTTCTGTGCAGGTAAGTCCAGGTGAGGGCTCTATTTTCTTGGTACACAGTCATTACCAGCAGCAAGGGGCGACACGTTTCAGTGACTGGTAAGTATTTCATTCCTTTCACCAGGAGGTAAGGATATTTTGGGAAAATGGCAATCGTTTCGTTTACAGATTCGCGGAAAATAGGTATGGAATAAACCTTAAAATAATTGTAAGTATTATTATCAGTTAACGGAATCTCCATTATAAATGCTATCTGGTTTTCTTAAGATAAGATTTTACACTTATGGTTTGTTCTAGTTTTACCAATTAGTTTCTGTTGGTGGGTACACTAAATTTTCGGTATTCGATATTAGTTTTAAATGATCTAAAAGTTCTGTAGAATTTACTATAGATTGATGAAGTATCGATACTCTACTAAAAGCTAGAGCAGTCTCTATTTCATTAATTTATAAAATATAGTTCGAAAATTATTATAAATTAAATAATCCAAAAATATCGTAGAAAACCCAGTTATTTTCTCTAGTCGTTAAATGATTTAACATTGTCTCTACACTTTTCAAGCGTGCATCCAGCATAACGGAATTATTATTTAGGGTTTCCGTGGCATTAATAAAGCTGTCTAACATTTTGGAGACCAAGGTAAGTTTCTTAGATACGATAATTTGGTTGTGACTTAATTCCGAAATAAGTTTATCATATTTAGAGCATCTTCATGATCGGGGTTTCCGTAATAATTTTAGAACAGAACCTAATGGATTTAAGATCCCTCTCTTAAGCGTTGCGGCATAAGTTGTTGAAATTTTTGAACGGTAATATCGCGTATGTACTCTACATGGGTTTTAACACTGATAAATTCACGGGTGTGGCTCCTTTACTTCAATTAGTCTACTAAACATGATATTGAGCAATAATTAGATTTAGGTCGTCATAAACATTCTCTAAATTTAAAATCTTTATTATAGTCCAGTGATCTGTTTGGGCATATGCTTGTCCTTGTTTTGGTATCCTGGGTTTTCCTCAAGTGACTGCAGATGATGGGCCAGGATCGACCGCAATCATCAGTATACCACCTGTGGAGGCGTTTGATATTTTAATTGGGCTTTAGTCTTCCTTTCTCCTATTTGTGGCACTATATTTCTTTCGACCTTGCCTACTACCTTAGCCTTAACATATCGCGGTTTGTCCTTGCTCTTTCTTTTGTTTGTATTCTTAGCAAATATAGTCTTACCACACTGAAATACTATCTCACCTTCACCGCCTTGCTTTTTCCTAATCTTTTCTTTAATTGCTACCATATTTTCTGCTAAATATTTGTATAAATTTTGTTAAGCTTTGCATGGTCTCTTACTAAGTGTTGTAAATACTGCTTATCAAATTCTGTATTAAGCAGGCTACCCGTGTCAGTATGTCGAAAACTACCTCGAAGGGTGTAAGTTCTGTTACATGAATAGTATTATTATATGCTAGTGCGGAATATGTCATAACTGATGCATCAGTAGGTTTTCTTTCGTATTTTGCCAATCTATAAATTTCTATTATTGTCAGTGGGCGTTCTATAAGCCCCATCGAGCTTGGGCTATTGGTTCCAATGTGCCTCAATTTATATAAGCTTAGAATTCTTTAATTAGTTCATTGTTAAATTCAGAGCCGGATCTGACTTATCTTTTGGTATCCGTAAAATGAAAAGTACTTCATTAAGCTCGGACTACTTGAGGTGGATCTATTTGCAATTTCTATCGCTTGGCTAATTTGCTAAACATCTATGAGTCAGATAATGTTTTCCTTCGATGTTAAACAGGTCTATAAATATCTCTTGAAGCGGAGCATCTTGGGTCTGGGTTAATTGAAGAATAGGTTTAATTGGCTTTCTGTCATATTTCATTTTTACCACGCAGTGCAACTATTTATTATTGCCGAAACAGTTTCTTGTAAATTATCCCAATAGTAATTTCTGGATTCTAACTAGCGTCTCTTTAATGCCCCGGTGACATGTCTTTCCTTCGTGATACTTAAGTACAATCGCCCTTTGTTCTTTTCGTCTTCAACAAAATTACTCGTTCCGTGCATTCATAAAATTGAACCATGCCCTTTTTGAAAGGTGTATTATAATGTTATAAATGCCTTCGATGTTCTTTTCGTTGAAATATATAAAATATTTAATTTTAGGCCTAATATATTTCTTTAAAATTCTTTAATTAATTCGGAATTATCTAATGGTAAAATACTTCTAATACCTTTTGTTTTCCCTAGAAATATCTTTAACCTGATATTCATTTTTAAACCATGAAAATATTAATATTTGATTTGGCTTTGTATCGATAGCCTCGTGTAGTATTGGTATTCGTTTGACTCTAATTCTACGGCTGAATGCACTTTGGGACTTACTAGATTCTGAAGGTGATCAATTGGATATTCGAAACCTTTTCTGAACTAAATTGATATTGTGTCGGAACGAGACATAGGACTCATGAAACAGTACTTGAGTCTGATATTGTCACAATGGACGTTGTGTCATTATGTCTTTTATTTTGAGTGTTTAATTTTTCAATTTCCTTAACTACGTCTTTCAGATGCTCCTAAGCTTATACTCTTTGCTGTCGAAATTAACGTCCATCGAATGCCTTCGTCGTCTGAATTTAAGGCATTAACTTTAATTCTGGATAGGGCATCGGCATTTGTATTTTGTTTTCATTTTTATAAATGATTTCAAAATCGTACTCCTGTAGTCGTAATCGCCATCTGGTGAGCTTACTGTTTGGTTCCTTTAATGAATAAAGCCAAACTAGGGTCGAGTGGTCAGTATAAATTACAAATTTTCGTCCGTAAAAGGTTGGTTGAAATTACAGCAAATAACAGCTAAAATTCGCGTTCGATGGTGCTGTATCTACTTTCAGTGTCACTAAGCGTCCTACTAGCGTATGCCAGGTCTATCACTACCAATGGGTCCTGTGATAGAACTGCTCCTAAAGCTATATTAAGGGCGTCAGTCGTCAAAATAAAGGTTTTATCGAAGTCCGGTACTGTAATAAGGTTTCGTTAGTATTTTTTACATTTTCAAGCGCATTGATATATTTTTCATCGATGATTATTTTATTTCGCTTTTTAAGCATGCGATTAGAGGTTGTGTGATCTTAGCAAAGTCTTTTATGAAGCGTCGATAGTACCCTACCAGCCCTAAGAAACTTTTAATTTCCGTTGTTGTCTTAGGTATAGAAAGGAAAATTTAACACATTAATTTTGTCTGTGTTCGGACGGCCCTTCTTTTGTAATGGTATGTCCTAAATATAAAACCTCTTTCCTTAAAAATTCAGACTTGTCTAATTGAACTTTTAGATTATCGCCTAATTCTGTCAAATATCGTCCGTAACTTTTGTATATGTTCTTCAGACTTGTCGAAAACACAATTATATCATCTAAGTATACCATACAGTGTATCCCTGTAATCCCTCAACACACTGTCCATGGTCGCTGAAAAGTTACAGGAGCTGTCTTCAGGCCAAACGGCATCCTAAAATTCGTAATGGCCGTTTGAGTTCTAAAGGCTGTTTTGCCTGTCTTGTTCTTCTATTTCGATTTGGTGATAACCACTTGCCAGTCGATTGTACTGAAATAAGAACTCTTCCTAACTTGTCAAATAAGTCTGTTATGTTTGGTAGTGGTGTTTGTCGTCTATGGTTATGTCATTCAAACGTCGAGTCTATAACCATACGAAATTTAATTTCTAGATGCATCCATTTTTTGGGTACTAGGTGTCTGGGAGCATTCCATAGCGAATGTGACTCCTGAATAACATTGTCCTTCAATAACTTGTCTACTTGCCTATTCTCTACTCTACCATTGGTGCTTCAGTAGGGTCTGACATAAATTAGGTCTTCATTTTTATGCGTATCTTATGTTTAATTTCGTTAGCGAAAGAGTGGTAATTTAATCAGATAAAATATGTCTTTAAATTCTTGTAAAGTCTAAAAATTTTGTCGCGTTCCTCATCGTTAGTGTGATTAAGTCTTAGTTTAAATAGATTTTCCTCAAATTGCTATCGATCTCTAAGTCACTATAGGTACATGTTAAGTTTATGTCACATTGAGTAGTCGTATCATACTTAGTAACTGTAAGGTCGTGTTACTGTTAATATCATTTCTTTGTCAGGGCGTGTATGGCCAGTTGCGGCATAGCCGTTAACGCAATTTACCAATGCACTAGGCATTCGTGCGTGACAATTCCTTATAGTTAATGATTGCCTCTCCAGAACATTGGTCTGTGAGCAACTTTACGCTGCTCTCTGATCGTGGTGGTAGTATTATAACATAATTTAAGTTATTATTAACTATTGGTATACAAGTTGTTTTTGTTTTAAGTACAAGGTCTTTAGGTCTATAATTATCTAGTTGTTTCAATGGGTGAATTTACCAATGAGACCCATATCAGTCGAGATAGATAAAATTTATGACAATCTGAACTCTTGAAAGTGGGTGGTAGAGGTTTGTATCACCTCATCGTGTCTGCTAGAGGCGTGGGTACTGACTGAGGCAGTTCATGTGTTATATATTGATAAGTGTTGATATGCCTTACAGGGGCTGATAAAAGATCAGTACTACCTGTGTCTATCATTAATTTTGCATCTATTTCAGGGATATGAATATGGGTAACTTGAGATTCGGATCACAATTTATTTCTATGACTTCTTTCTCCGATGGAGAGCTTTCATGTGAAAATTTTCAAGTTTGAGGTTGAGTTCGCGTCTGTAAGTTCGTCGTAAGTCATTTCGTTAACGGTTTCTCAGCGGATGGTATCAGTTCACTGTCATATTGCTCTACATACTAGTCTGTCATAATACTCATCACAGTACTGTCCGTCATTTTCTCTTAAGGTCAACTCATTTAGTCTAAAGCCAGGCTGTGGCCTGGGAGGCTGTCCTCATGGACGTCAGTCTCTTGAAAATTAGGTTTTGAGTTTGTGGTTTATTACCAAATTGTGTGGTTGGCATATGCCAAATTGCTGTTGAGGTCTTTGACCAAAATGTTGTGGCTGAAAGCCAGTTGTGAGACGGTAACCGAACTGTTGTGGCTGGGCCGGTTGTGGACGGTAGCCGAACTGTTGTGGTTGCTGGCCAAGTTAGCCGATAACCAAATTGAGGTGGACGGTAACCTATCTGTTGCATTGGTTGAGGACAGAAAGCCAGGTTGGGGCATCTTAAATTGGCTTTGATTTTGAATACCAATTAAATTTGAGTGTAATATTATTGGAAACACTGGTTTGTATCCGTGTGGTTGCATTACCGCGTGGGCGTACTACCGAATTTAAATCCTTGTGTTGGAACTGATGTTTGAGGCTGCCTTAAAGCTAAACCTTACTACTGTGGATACGATTGCATATTGTATTGGTCATGGAAGTTGACTTCCTCTGACCAATGCTCAGGGCGTCTTCTAAAGTCGCTGGCCAACTTTTAATCTCACTATCGAACCATATTCTCAGGAAGATTGTATGGGATACGTTTAGAGCTGTATTGTTGTAAATTGCTAATTTAGCTTTTAAGATTACTATCATCGATATGTTCACTTTCGAAATTAATAATGATCGAATACTTTGGTCTGAGTTACAAAAATCTTGATTTTCCTAGATTTAATCTTTAAAGATTCTAATTCAATACCAGCCACTCTTCGCAACATTTCAGGAGACCCCGTAGGTCTCCGAAATATTGCGTGCTAAATCTTTCAACTGGGACCACGACAACATCCTCCCGTTCCGATAAGGTGACGCCGCGTTATCTGTAAGCCTACTGGTTATAGAATGATAAACGTATAAATTTTGTTCTTCGTCACCCCTATACCTACACCAGACATATTCACATTTCCTCAAAAAACAAATTTCTTTGTCTTTTGTCGCCATTAAAAAGTGGAATAAGCCGTGCTTCTGTAGGAATGGGATTAATTACAACGGTCTGTCGTTCTGCCATTGGTTCATTCCATCGTTATAGAGTAATGCACGAGTCAGAAGTCGAGTTAGTATGAGGCGCTATTTTATGCAATAACAAAATATAAAAGGTAGAACATAAAGCATATAAAATATAATTTATAAAATAAAGTTATTTAAATTATAAAATATTAATCAAAGTTGAAATATAATGAAAATAAAATTAAATGAAAAACTGTATTATATCTCTAGCCTATAAACCTATATTCTTTATTATCAAGTAAAGCTTTAATTATATTTAATTTATTAATTTTATAAAAGTCTTATTTTAAAACGTTTAATAATCTCTGTGCGAAGACACTCTGTGTCCGTATTCTTATCACTGTTATGTGCATACCGCTAATAAGTGTCTATTACTAAATATATTTAATTGAAAAACCAGATACGTTATAATGAGAAGTCCGATCTCAATAATAACAAATTTAAATAAAATGGAAATAGTGGTATCAAGGATGGTGAAAAGTTTTGCTCACCAGCCGCTATTCCATGTCTTCAACCTCGATGACAAATTTCTTTGGTTCTTGGATTTGCCAACAGCTATTCGCGCGCCGCTGTCACGAATTCAGGCGAATTTGGACACCTGAATATTTCGAGACGGTACAGCCTTCGAACAAATCACCGGCTGCGCCAGTCAAATTTCCGGAAGCGTCGAAGGGTTTTAAAAGCTAAAATACAATTGATTACTATGTCCGACCACGTTTGGGTGGCTTTAATAATGAACAATATTCAAAGTCCGTTTGTTATAGACATTCGACTCATCAATTAAACCCTAGGAACTTACCGTGCTGACGCATTGGTTTTATTGTTAGTCTAAATTATACGATATTATATATTTGAATATATTAATCTAAAACAGAAGGACCAAGTGTATCCATAACTACCTGCACTGGCCTAGAAATAATATTTTTCAAAACATTATTGTTGTTTATGTAATGCTCATTTTTATACTTTGCCTTCTATAGAAGAGCTTTACTCTGTTACACAATTTTCGTAATTAAACTTTTAAGAAAGTTTAAACCGACTCAATGAATTAAAAAAACAATATAATCATCCGAATCAGCTGCCATGGTAAAGAATTATTTTTTCATTAATCCCATCATCAGATCTTGCCAAAATGTTTATGGGACTAGCCCTGAAATACCCCCTTTCTAACAAAAAAAAAGAATTATTGAAATCAGACAATGTGACAAAGAATCATTGTTGAAGATTCATTAAAAAATATTCCGATGAATTGAAAGCCTCCTTCTTTTTTGAAGTTTGTTCCTTGGAATTTTATTATATACATATTTTTATACATGCAAAAGTATGGTTCTGGGTAGTCCAAATAAAAAAAAAGTGATAATTAACTTACAGTCCACCTGGTAACTACTGCAGTTCATGGACACCTGCTAATGACTTCTAAAAAGGCTACAAGTGTATTATCGGCCATGAGGACTCTAAGGTGGAATACCTCACATCCTGTAATCATCACAAATACTGGCCCTCATATGCACAGCACCTAGTAAATCTTGGAATATCTCAATTATGAAACACAAGTGAAACTGGTTGAGCATTGTTTAATTTTATGAAATTAATATGAAAGCAGATGAATATTATATTGATAGGAGCCGTGGTAGCTCAGTTGGTTAGCGCCGCTAAGTTTATAGTACGCGAGCAACATTACGTTCGATCCTCGCCGGCACCAATGAAATTGTTAATTGCAATTATTTTAGTGATCGGGTAAGGAAAACATCGTGAGGAAACCTGCATGTCTGAAAATAAATTTCGAAGACATGTGAAGTTCACAACACGCTTTGGGGCAGCGCGGCGGATACTTCCTTGTTCTAAAAACCTCTCAGAAATGAGAGGAGGCCTGTGCCCAGCTGTGGGATGTATATAGGCTGTAACTTTTTTTTTAACAAATGAATATTTATAACAGTGGCGAAGTTAGGCTCCAAACTAAAGTGCCCAAGATATGGTTTTGTTGTTTTAGCAGTTTTATAAAATTTACCTTTTCTCTTTTCGATTTTACCTTTTCTTCGCCGATTAGCACTTAACACACTTCAATTATCACAAGGACACAGCATAAATTTTCAACTCGCAATATTTATTCGCTCAAGTACGCAGAGTAAACACTGAAATGTGAAGTGAACTTGCAAAGGTATCGCCCGCGCTTGACTAATGACTAACTTCACACTAAAAGCCGGGCTTTACTGTACAGATTGCTATATAAACAATCGTAGTTATATTTCATTATAGAACATTTTACCAGAGGTTAGAAAGGGAGCTCTCGAAAGCCCGGTAAAAGCCCACGCGTGCGAGAGAGACGACTAATTTTATGACAACCTAATCGCGTAGTTTTGCCGCGTGTTGACGTTATAAGGCCTGTGTATACAGTAATCTATGGCCTGTAGAACAGGTCAGCGACAGCGACAGAGAAGCGCGGGAAATTAGAAATAGTTTGAAACAGTTTACGAGTTATTTTATTAGTTGATATTATTGATTGAGCAGTTTGATAGGCAAGCCCAGCTCTCGGCTTCTATGGAGGCTTCACACCCATTTATAAGATAAACATGAGGTGGAAGTGTGTTTGTATTTTTAATCATTTCCATTTTACTGCAACTATCTCCCCAATAGCTTGCAAAGTCCCAAAATAAAATTCCACATGACATTATAGTTTTTGGCTTTCTGTAAACTGTTGAATTTTGTCCATGATGTGTATGAGTGGCAAAACTTAATTTGTTTGCTAGTTTTTCAGTGTGGTTCACATAAAATGTTGGTGTCAATTATGAAGTTTAGCACCATGTTTTGTCTCTGGCCTTAATTTTAATAGTATTTAATATCCCCATAGTCAAGAACAAAGTACCTTTTACATTTTATTGGCTATATTTTGTCTCAATTTACCTTATTTAAAATGATTGTGGATGTAGGAGACATTTTGTAGTTTGCCTTGTAGCTATATATTAATAATTATAAAAATAATGATGTATTTTTATTTAATTTTCTTATTCTGCTGATATTAGAATGAAAACTAAAATCTGATGTCTGTAAAATTGAGTTCTATTTCTTTTGCCTTTATGCTTGACAGGGTATACTACTGTGCACTTCTGTTTTCTAAAGGCATAAATTATATTATTGTAGCATAATTTAGCCATAAAATGATCAGTTGTCATTTTTAGGAGAAATTCTACAAACATATTTGTATTTTAAACTAGCTGATATCTACAACTTCGTCCGCGTTGCTTGATATATTAACAAAGTTTTCGATATATATACAACGTGTTACAAAATACCCGTAAAAATATAATTAATTATCAAAGCCAAAAATTTTGTCAACCCTAGTAAGCTGTCATGTCAGGGAACCAGATTATTTAACAGAAAGGCCTACATACCTATTTTACCTAATAATTGTCTACTTTAATAGTTTTCTATTTTTCATTCATAAATGTTTGCTACCTCAATACAAGATGTCATTATACTCAAGTACTGGCATCAAAAATGTAGTTGGAAAAATTTTGTCAATTTCAAATCTTCTAATCGATATCCTACAACTGTTTGAGTTTTTTTCCAACATTTTGCAAAATAGCGATGCTTTCTAACCGAAATATTACGATATGATGTTATGCGTAGGCCGTGAAGATCGCAATTTAAACGTTCTCGCGAACTGTATCTACTGAAGTGGACGTCCAAGCACAGTCGACGCCAGTCAGGCTGAATTAGTGTTAGAGCATTTTGAAGAAGGCCGACCACAAGTGAGGCGAGCCGGAACAAGATTTGGTATAAACCATGTTGCAGTTTGGCGAATTCTTCGTGACGACAATCGTCACCCTTATCACTATCGCCATACACAGGAGCTGATATTCTCCGATTTTGCACCCAGGAGGAACTTCTGCGAGTGGTACCTCAGGCAGTTAGAGAAAGCCTAATTACGTAAACTATGTTCTTTGGATGGACGAGGCAACGTTCACGAGGTCAGGACTTTCAAATATGTATAATGATCACGTTTGGCTCGCGTGAATCCACATGCTTCACGGCGGCAGATTCCAACACCAGTGGCGGCTGAATGTGGAGGCTGGCCTTTGTGACATGTCATCGGTCCCGTCATTATGCCATCACATCTGAACGGTAACGCTATCTAACGTTTTCACAAACTGAATTCGAAGAGGCGATTGACGACTTTCCTGTGGCTGACTGGGATTACTTTGAGAACAAAAGAAACATGGTGTTTCAGCATGATGGAGCTCCGGCATTTTGCTCGCGACGTACGAGAACATCTTAACGTTCGCTTTCCGCGAGGATGGATCGGCCGCTGGGGACCGGTGCTATGGCCTGCTCGTTCTCCGGACCTCACCCCTTGGACTTTTTTTTGGGACAGAGTGTATTTCTCCGATTGCTCAACAGTTGCCGAGATGGAACAGTGTGTTAGATCGGTTTTCGTATCAATAACACCGACGATGGTGCGGAATGCCATACAAGCCATATTCCGACGAGCGAGGTTGTGTATTGAGCAGGCGGAGCACACTTTGAGCCGTTTCTGTAAATTTGACGTTTATTATGAAAAATGAAGTGTTCGTTTAGGTTGTTTCGTTAGGTTAGGTCTTTTAAAAAATTTTTGTCGTTCCGCGAATTAGGTAGAAATGTAGGTACATTCTGCGTAGTTTACTCTTTAATTATACTGAAATAGGGTTTGCATCAGTGAAAATAATATTTTTTATTTTTTAGGGTATGTTATACAGCGATACTACGGTTCTTAAATATTGTGAATGGAATCGTTATAAGGCCCCATTTAACCTCCTTTCGGCTTTACATGTAGTTGTAACAGCCAGTATATATACCTTAGTGGCCGGAATGTGGCCCAAATGCACTATGAGGGTTATTATCAAAATGAACCGCGATACGGTTACTTTTTGTCTTTAAAAACTTTATTATTTCCAATCTTAAATGCAAATGAATAATAAACAAAAATGTAACCTTATAATTTTTTTTACTTAAAAAAGACATTAAGCACTAAATTTGACAAATGTTTATTAATGAATTTAACAAATTAAAGCTAACTAACTAACGTTAGTAGCGGGTATTTCCACCACTGACCCTGATAACCGCCTTCATACAATCAGGCATGCTGTGGATGATGTTTTTGATATCCACTTGTGGTATTTCTTCCCAGGCGGCCACCAGAGCGGTTTTCAGTGCACTGAGATTCTCAGGAGGGTTGAGATTGGGTCTAGTGTGACGTTTAAGCATGTCCTAGACATGTTCTATGGGATTCATGTCTGGGCTTTGTGCTGGCCACTCCAATTTAAAAATTCTCACCTCCGAAAGATAATCATTAACGCATCTTGCGGTGTGTGGTCGGACATTATCTTGCATTAACTTGAATTCTTCGCCCCAATGAATTCCACATAGGGTAAAACATGGTCTTGGAGGATCTCTTCAATGTAGCGCACTGCCGTTAAACGACCTTCAACCACCACTAATTCTGTACGTGCATCTGGTACTGATCCCTCCCCAAACCATTACGGATCCACTGGCGATTGGCAGAAACCTCTCTCCACGCTTTCTCCACACACGTTCACGGCCATCTGGAGCTCTTAAGGCTACTCTGCATTCATCGGTTCACAGAACTTTACTCCACTGCTCATGAGTCCAATTTGCATGCTCGCGAGCGAACCGAAGTCGAGCTACGCGATGATGCCGGAGCAGTTCTGGACCTCATGCTGGTCTTCGAGAACGAAGATCGCGTTCCTCCATTCTCCTTCTTATCGTCCGCTCACTAACGTTGACCCCTCTTGCCGTTTGCAGACGCTGCATTATTTCAACCACAGTAAGGAACCGATTTCTCAAAATAGCGAGGGTGATAAATCGGTCATCCTGCGCTGATGTACACCTGATTCCGCCACTTCCTGGTCTCCTCGTGTACAGACCGGTCTGATCGTATCTTTACAGGCGTATCAGGGTTGTACGCGGTATATTTAAAATTCAGCAATCTCTCGCTGCGTTCGCCCCGACTCGAAGCAACACAGCTTGAGCAACTTGAGCTGGAGTTACAGTCATTGTATTTCGATTCTGAAAGCAAAAAAAGACTACATCAATTGAAAACAAAACCAAAAGAAGATTCACCGACATTAAAATGCGCCATCATTTAAACATTAAATTTTAACTCGCTGTGTTTCGTGCTTTCTAGCGACAAACTAACGCTAAAAATCACAGAAATTAAACAAATTAACTTTTTCGTGCTTACCCTCTTAAATCAACAAAACAAACATGTTGACAATGTGCCACTTGAAATTCTTATTCACTGCACCAAAATCGCCTGTTATCGGTTAGTTTATGTTTGGGCCATTCCATGCCGCTAAGTGTATATATACTGGCTGTAACAAACATATTATTTAATTACAACTGTGAAAACTAATTACATATATAAAAATTAGTTATATAACGGTGAAGAATGACTGAGAAAACTATAAGAAACTACAAGGGGCACTTGATCAAGGTACAACTGAACAGCATCAGGTCACTTGCGCAAATAATGCGCGGCTGGCCCTAACTTTATAAATGTAGAAGAGACTTCCCCTCTCCTACGCATGTGTGCTACACCGCTTGCCTCCACTTCTCCATGGCAAGAAAACACACATAATTGAACACGGAGTGCTTATAAAAATCGTTGTTTCTTAAAACTTTAATAACTTTATATTAAATGAAGATATCGCAATATTTTTTTTTTGATAAGGGCCAAGTGTCTAACAAATAAAACTTAGAAAACCTAATTGAAATCTATTAAGTAGTTTTTCCGTGATGCGCACTGACTGCAAAACTCTATCATTTTATTTATATAGATAATGTGCCATTTCACATATCCCCATTTTACATGTGGTAGAATAGAACCACACAGCTTCATGCTGTGTGTTTCATAGCAACTTTCATGCTGCTGTGTTTCATAACAGCTTCATGCTGCTGTGTTTCGTATGGTGTAGAGAACCGGGACCCTTTTACTGGAAAGGAGGCATTCCATCTTAGTCCTCACGGGTGACAACGCATCTGCATTTTGATTCGTAATCGAAGATAGATGTAGATGTCTATGGGCCACAGCAACCACTTACCATTAGGTGGACTGAGGGCTCGTTTGTCACCATTATACTATAAAAATATTTTTTGCAGGAAATCACTTCCCTATTAATTATAATTTATACTTATACATGGTAGAGTCATGCTGCAGCTATATCAATAGTATAGTTGTAGCACAAATGGGTTAGCTTGACCGGGGAAGGATCACACTCTCACAGAATACCACTGTAAAATAGCAGCTTAACGCTGCTGTGTTTCGTATGGTGAGTGTAGAGACCCCTTTTACTGGAAACGGGGCATTCTACCTTAGTCCTCACAGGTGACAACTATATAATCTACTACTACTACTAACGATAGATGTAGATGTCTATTGTCCACAGCAACTACTTACCATCAGGTGGACTGTGTGCTCGTTTGTCACCCTTATCCTTTAAAAAAATTATTTCTTTTTCCGAAAATCAAAAATGAGTCATAAAATTAGGACTTTAACTCAATCTTAACCAATTGTTTTTTTTTTTCTAGGTGAATCGCGCTCCCTGCTTACGCAGACGCACATACCGTGCTCACGGTCGTATCAACCCCTACATGTCATCCCCGTGCCACATCGAGGTGTGCCTCAGTGAACGCGAGGACGCCGTTGCCCGGGCCGCCCCCACTGACGACGCGCCCGCTAAGAAGAAGCTGTCCAAAAAGAAGCTCGCTCGCCAGAAGGAGAAGATGATGAGGGAATAGATGTTTAGGGGTTAATAAACGACTACAACAACAAAACTGAAGTATTTTACTCTTTTTAGACGTTCCTTTTTTTTATAAGATAAGGGTGACAAGTGAGTACAATGCAGCTGATGGTAAGTGGTTGCTGTGGTCCATAGACGTTTACATTTATCCTCGATTAAGAATCAAAATGTTGATACATTGTCACCCCTGAGGACTAAGATGGAATGCCTCGTTTCCAATAAAAAGGGTCTCCGGTTCTCTATACTCACCATACGAAACAGCATTAAGCTACTATTTTACCCTGGTATCAGTCATTTTTGGATTCAAATATCAATTACAATAGCCCATGTGTAATATGGCAACATACATCATGTAACAAAAACCCTATGGTTCCCGTAAAATACGCTATCAGAATCGGTATTTAAATACAATTATAGAAATAAGTACTTCAGAAAACTCGACCATAAAAAAATTAAATAAAATGATTTGTAAGTTCTATGTTGGTTTTATTACTTGTAGCTGACACGCGCATCGGTAAATCGGGGTCTGACCATACTCTTACTCCCGCCCAATGTAGAGGTAATAAAACCACATAAAATTTGCAAACATAAATTTATTTATCGACCATAAATATAATATATTTATTATTTTAATGTATTTATGGTCGAGTTTTCTGAAGTTATTTCTATACGTTTAAATAGGTACTGATTCTGATATCGGTTTTTGTTACATTATAGTATGGCACCTCTTATTTTTACCAGGTAAATCGGGGTCTGACCATACTCTTACTCCCCGCCCAATGTAGAGGTAATAAAACCACATAAAATTTGCAAACAAAAATTTATTTATCGACCCATAAATATAAGTTGGTTGTATTTATGGTCGAGTTTTCTGAAGTTATTTCTATACGTTTAAATAGGTACTGATTCTGATATCGGTTTTTGTTACATTATAGTATGCACCTCTTATTTTTACCAGGGATAAGTAGTTTTATTTCCATGTTTTAATAAGGATTAAGCATAGATAGGTTGTTTTTGTATTATTATAACATCATGTAGTTCGAGTAGCAAGTAATGTACGGCAATTTTAACTCAAAGGCCACTGTGCTTAATAGCGTATAGTTATGAGTCATTGAATTTGTTCGTCAATCTTCGAATCTTTTGGATCAAAGTACAGAAAAAAATAGTACTACATAATCAAAGTCAATGCTCTCTGAACGAATTTATAGTGTTTTTATAATGATCACGGTATTACTGCGACGTCTCACGTTACGTAGTTGAATTTGTTTATCAATCCTGGAAATTAATGCTAATAGTCTTTCCTTCACTAGATGTCGCTAGTCGTCTATACTGGTGTATAGACGACCTGACAGTCCGAAAACGCGTGACTAATCATAGACTTAGAATATACTAGCGTAGTATATTCTAAGTCTATGTGACTAATTTTGATTTGTCATTGTGTGCGTTAGCTAGTGATGTACATTTTACTTACAAGGACTATCGAAAAATGATTGTTAAGGAAGTGGTTAAAAGATTTAAAAAAATAGTTTAGTGCACGAAATTGAATAACTGAATTTTTACCATGATAATTCTAAAATAATAAAAAATATTCATATAACATGTTTCTGGGAATAAGCTGAACCTACCTGCCTTTTGTTGGATTTTAATTCAAATGTAAAAAATCCCAGGTACCGATAAACTTTAAAAACTCCCCAAGAATCAGATCGGAAAGTTGTATTTTCGAGTTATGATCTTTGGAGAAAAATATTTACATTGACAGTTTCCCCGGAATTTCTTTTTTAACATATTGTTAATATAAATAGGTAGATACTTAACTAAGCATATACCTATTTATATTTTATATCTTTTATAAAATGTTTTGATGGGGAAATAAAAAACGGGGACACGGAGTACATAATGGCTGCTTTATTTTTCATAAAAGTATTACTTTTGATAATTACAAACATTTAATAATTAATAATTAAATACATCATAGAAGTTTATTTTAACATTCGACTTAAATATGAATGAAACTTAATAATTTAAGTAAGGAAATTTGTAGGAATCAGTTAAATAAGATTGCTCTGTTTATAAAGGCCAATATGTTTATTAGGCTTCATCATGCTTCATGTTTATATTCTTTCATCTGTCCCTGAAAAGTATAAAGTAATAATAAACTTATTATCATTTTAGCTGCATGAATTTTAAAACATAATGATCTTAACAGAGTAAAGTGCACCAAGTGTCTGAGGATACAGATGCACTCTCTATTCTCTTAATCTCGGTATGTTAAGAAAATGGTTACTCATTCATGGACTGACCGCGGCATGTGCAACTTAATCTCGCAGATCTATTAATCCGCGCAGCTATTACTTAACCACGAGTTCTTCTTCTCTACGACTAACGCTGTAGGCGATAAACCACGCTATTTAAGCCCTCGGCACAATTTCGTCGGCCATCAAGCATGAATCGGGCATCGAGCGTTGTGAGTATCAAATACTATGGAATTTATACTATCCTCGCACTTATTTCTTGCGTGCCGACTTGTGCCGACCTGTCATTCAAAATCGGTTACAGAGTCATGAGATTTGGTATCCTTTTCTATATTGCATTTTTGCCATAAGGAATTTTCTTCTCCCTTGCACACTATGTCGGTCTATGTTTGTTACACAATTTCTTCGAGAAATTGCGTTTTATATAAAAGTTTATCTGTTACAGAATGTAAACGTAAAACTATGCCGCAGTGGCTTGCTCAATAATTTTGCACATTTTTGACTCATTTTTAAATTTTAAGAATATCCATAGTTTTGTTTATCAATCAATATGTAATCTAATGAATCTGTCAAATATTTCACCTCATTCCTAAGTGGCGCCACCCTGGAGTCGGAAAAAGTGGATGCATTAATTTTCTAGACTAAACAAATATGAAGCCTATTAAAATTCTCTATTGTTCTTTTTCTAATAGGAAATACTTTGAAACGAATTAAAATTTTTAACTGCGCCATCTATTAGTGAGAAGCGTATTAAAATTTGATGGTGTTCCTAGTATCTACAGAATGAATATCACTTATTTTTGTTCAATATTACACAATATTTTTATCAAAATTTTGACCTTTTTGAGTGGACAGAGGAATATCACAATCTCTATGTTGTCTTAATAGTTAATCACAAAACCACAGACAGAGACAGAGACAGACCCAGAGCCGTGGTAGCTCACTGGGGCTAGCATGGGCAGGAGATAATTTTATCCCCGGGAAAGGAGTTTAGTTTTATCCACCTTCGAGCACTGGGCACTGCGTGGATATAATATCCACAGTAGATAAAATGGGAGATAGACTTAGACTTAGATAGATTTTTTTATATGAATATGACGGCTCCGTGGCGCAGTGGCTTAGAAATGAGTTGCAACGCTGAGGGCCACGGGTTCGAATCCCGCACGGAACAAGTATTTCTATGGCCTACAAATAATTGTTCCGGGTCTGGATGTTTGTCCTTGTGCAATTTATGTTTGTAAACTGCCTCCACGATACAGGAGAAAATCCTAGTGTGGGGGTAACGTTTCTTAAAAAAAAAAGAAAAGAGAATATAAACTTAAACCCACGTCCAATCAACTAGGATAAAATTGTCCCTTTCAAATGTCAAAAAAGCATAATTTTTATCTTTCATTTGGCTCCATGCTACGGACGGGGGATATATGTCTACTCGTTATGTCAAACGGGGATATATTTTATCTCTTGTCAGTGGATATAATCGGGGGATAATTTTTTTGTCCCCAGCCCATGCTAGCCGTGCAGGAGCTAAGCGCCCGCTGTAAATTTCACAGTACGTGAGCAACCCGTGTTCGACCCGCAACGGTACATAGCAATAAAAGAAACATTGGGATATTACTCTACCTTTCTTTGCCCTAAAAGACCCTCTCAGAAATGAGAGAGAGAGAGAGAGAGGAGCCATGTGCCAAGCAGTGAACGTAGAAATATACTGAATTTTTTTTACACAATATGTGCCAAAGGCTCCGGAGTACCTCGCGGTCGCGCTATTCTGCTTTGGATCCACCCTTATTATTTTCTTTTATAAAATTGAAGTGACAAACGAACTTACAACTTGATGGTAAGTGGCCACTGCAGCCCATGGACACCTGCAACCAACTTCAAACAAAGTAGGCTATAGATCCATAGTCACTTCTAATATATCTAAAACAATAAAGATATAAGACTGAGATGAAACGCCTCACAGCCAGTAATTATAATGACTACAAATTTAGATGTGCTGGGATTAGTGGTAACGAGGATAGTGCAGGCAATTGAGGGAGAGCGGGGAGGTCCTCTTCAAACTAGGTAAGACACATAATTTTATTTTATTACCCAGACCTGTGGCAGCGTCGTTTCCGGGACACCTGAGATTTTGAGTGAGATTGAGAGGTTCTATGGGCAGCTGTACACATCATCGTTGGAGCCACACGCAAGTGTGAGTAACGATCCAAGAGCGAGTCTTATCCGACACTATGCCGATGATATCCCGGACGTCAGTCTGAGCGAGATTAGAATGGCTCTCCAGCACCTTAAAACGGCAAGGCCCCAGGCGAGATGGAATTACAGCGGAGCTTCTGAAAGCGGGTGGAAAACCGGTACTTGAAGTCCTTCAGAAGCCTTTAATTCCGTCCCACATGGTGGCACTACACCGGAGGCGTGGAGCAGAAGTGCGGTGGTCTTGTTCTTCAAGAAAGGCGACAACGCTCTTTGAAGAACTACAGACCGATTTCCTTCTGAGCCGCGTCTGCGTGCTGTTTTCGAGAGTCATTACGAATCGTCTCGCACGCAGACTCGACGACTTCCAGCCTCCCGAACAAGCCGGTTTCCGAAAAGAGGCTTTTAGCACCATAGACCACATACATACCCTTCGGCAAATTGGACAGAAGTCCGAGGAGTACAATTTGCCACTATGTCTGGCGTATGTGGACTATGAGAAAGCCTTTGATTCCGTCGAAATTTGGGCGGTGCTGCAGTCCTTCAGCGGTGCCAAGTTGACTGTCGGTATATCGAAGTGCTGAAGTGCTTGTACAGTAGGGCCACGATGGCTATCCGAGTACAGAACCAGAGTACAAAACCTATCCAACTGCAGAGAGTGTAAGACAGGGTGACGTTATATCCCCGAAACTCTTCACCGCTGCATTGGAAGACGTTTTCAAGCTTCTGGACTGGAAAGGATACGGCATTAACATCAATGGCGAGTACATCACTCACCTTCGATTTGCCGATGATATAGTCCTTATGGCAGAATCGCTGGAGGACCTAAGCACTATGCTCACGACCTCAATAGTGCCTCCCAACGGATAGGTCTTAAGATGAACATGGACAAAACAAAGATCATGTTTAATGTCCATGTCACACCTATGCCGGTAGTTGTTGGGAGCACTAAGCTCGAAGTTGTTGACGAATATGTTTACCTGGGACAAATAGTCCGACTAGGTAAGTCCAACTTCGACCGAGAGGTCAATCGACGGATTCAACTCGGCTGGGCAGCGTTCGGGAAATTACGGCACATCTTCTCGTCAGGTATACCTCAAAACTTGAAAACGAGGCTGTACAACCAGTGCGTGTTGCCAGTGATGACCTACGGAACTGAGACGTGGTCCTTCACTGCTGGCCGGATGAGGAAGCTCAAGGTCGCTCAGCGAGCTATGGAGAGGGCTATGCTCGGGGTCTCACTGCGTGATAAACTTAGAAATGAGGATATCCGCAGTAGAACCAGAGTGACCGACATAGCCCAACAGATTAGTAAGCTGAAGTGGCAATGGGCCGGCCATATAGCTCGAAGAACCGACAACCGATGGGGAAAAAGGTTCTCGAGTGGCGGCCTCGTACCGGCGGATTTAGTGTAGGGCGTCCCCACTAGATGGAGTGACGACCTGGTAAGACATGCAGGAAGTCGATGGATGCGGGTGGCTCAGGACCGTGCTTTGTGGCATTCCTTGGGGGAGGCCTATGTTCAGCAGTGGACTTGTGAAGGGCTGTAATGATGATGATGATGATGATGACCCGGACCTTTGCTAATTAATTTTAACATGTTAAATATAATTGATTTCCGCAAATTCCGCAGTGCAAGCACTGCTATCTGGCGGCAGAAATATGTAATATGGCGGTTCCTACTCACTCAGACGAAGTCCTACGCAGTACGCAGTACAGGAGTGGTACTACCTAGTCGCCTATTAACGTATTAACAGTATCAAAATAACAGTAGTTCATCATGTTTCGCTTTTTATTTTTGATCTAGTAACCTTTGATATTCACATTTTAAATTACGTATCTCAAAGTTTACATCGGAAAGACAATTTTGCAAATAGAAATTTGCTTCGGCTAGTATTTCGGCTTGTTTACTTGCTTCAGTACGTTTCCTCTTGGACAGCTCGATTTCTTCTTTAAGGAATTTATTTTCTGAATCAAGGTGGACTTTCCAAGCGTTGTACATTTTTTCAATAATTGTTATACTCAAAATTGTAAAGTAAATTTCTATAGGATTGTTTTAAAATACAAGCTTCTTTCTTAGCTTCGTGTACTTGTTTTGATAAATCTAGATTAATCTTGTATAATTGTATCGCTCTAGACATTTCTTGGTGTTGTTTATCGATGGCAAGCATAAGTTCCTTCCGCAACCTAACGTTTTCCTCGATAGTTTCGTTAATGTCCGATTTTAAATCAGCTTCCAAACATTTTGTTCTTAAGTTAACATTTACCGCATTTTGTAGCTTTTGTTGTGATTTCATAGGGATATATTTTTAAATTTTGGCTTGTATAATTACCATAGATTACTAATATTTAAACTCTCAGAACAATTTAAACTAGAGACTAATCACATTGACTGCGTCATACGACGGTTATATTTATAACTGAGTTTAAAGTTACTATTGATTACAACCTTTTTGGCAGATTTTTCGCGCTCATCGCTATAAAATTATGATACAAAGTTTTGTTTCTGTTTACGTACCTAGCCCTTTCATTTTGGGAAATACAAGAGATATTATTTTTATAAATCGCTTCTAATATCACCTTCTAGTGAAGTACATAATATTGCGGATTAAGAATGAACTCATGTTCGATACCATACAAGATAACAGCAAAACTAAAACGATTTTTTGAATTAGTGACAATAGAGCACTACATCTTCGCATTGCGTTCGATATGTGCAAAAGTTATGACTAAAGCTTTTATTATTAACTATTAAAAAAAAACTTTCTACTACTATCGTGTTTGGTCTATTGCTACAGTTTCCCACCGTTCTCGTATGAGTCAGCTCGTCTTTCCATCTTCGTCTAGGCCGACCACCTGCCGTTTCAAGCCTTGTATTTAGTAGCTTGGCCACATATCATCTGACATGTAGCAGCTATGTCTAGCCCATGAAAAAATTTTTGTTACTATGGGCCAAGAATTATTAATTCCTTAAACTAGGTATTTTAAGTCAGTGCTTGACTGCATCACCACTTACTATTCCACGTGATAGTAAGTGGTGAAGTAGACGAACACAATCCTCTCGTACACAATCCTCGTGTACAATGAATTTTGGGGTATAGCGACGTAATTTCGAAAAGTGTTAAAAGCCCATTATGGAACCAGGATATATCCCACTGTCCAGCGAAGTATGGGCAAATCTTTCAATTTATGCATGCCGTAAACTTGTTTAACTGTATTGAACACAAATTTTTTATAACGTTCGGTTCCTATCCCACAATATACATGAGGTCCAGTTAGTCGCTAATAAACCCGCACGTATGTCGCACGTGCGTGCTACTGCTTTGCTCTGCGCGTGCGCGCTCGTTGTCAACGCCGCGGCTGAACCTGCGCTGGGGCCGCCTAGGAGATCCGCAAAAAAAGGTATAGACATCATTTTAAAATAAGACACAAAGCTTAAAATAAAATTATCAATATTTTATTTAATAAACTTAATTTTTACTTTGCAGTTTGCAAGATTTTGTTTTTATTTTTGGAACGAAGTTCCTTATCGGACAGTACGAATTTGGGGGATGGGAGCTAGGTGAGAAAAAGTGTAACATTTTTCCGTCACGACCCCTTCTGACGTAGTGTAGACGGCCTTGGCGGCTTTAAGGAAGCGAGAAGGAATAATAACCGTCTCGCTCGTACTTTTTCTTATTTTGCCATGAAATAAACATTATTTTATTTTAAATGAAGCTTCATTTTAATAGACGCTAGTAATTCATTTATTTGTATTTGTTAATCAATTATATAATACGAGTACGTTTATCAATAATAATATACTACGAAAGGAACTTCGTTCCAACCGAGTGTTTCACGACACTCACGCGTTTTTATTTTTATAACTAATTCCAGCTTAATTACGTGCTAATTTATTTCGTGTTCAGAGTTGAAGGAAAATATTGCAAGGAAATCTGCATTTCTGAATCATTTGATATATTTCGAGTACTAAATAGACAATAATGCTTTGCGTGTAAGACAAACTAAAAAAAACATTAGTATTTGATAAGGCGTAAAATAAAGGCCTTAAAATCTAATTTTAGTAATTTTCTTAGCGTACAGTCAGGTCTGGCAACTTTACCAATGGATGTTAACTTTGCCTTCAGGGGTGTATTGGTACAAAATTACGCTTAACACGGAAAACGTGACGTTTTTCGAGATAAGCCATGTTTTGGATGAAAATAAAATAACTAATTGACAGCATTGCTTTCGATATGGCAACATGAGAGTTAATTTTGGCATTTTATTTTAACGCGGAATTGTGCCGGCGCAATAACCTCTTTGTTCAGTGCTCCAGAACTTTAGTTTTTTTTTGTTTGAAATACTGAATGTAGGTATCTATATCTTTGTAGTAACGTAATATTAATGGTTATCAAATGTAATATGTCATTTTTAACATGTTGGTCTTAACATTTATCTATAAAACTAACTCGGCAAAGTTACCATACTAGTGATGCCACGATGTGACGGTTACTTTGCCACGTTTTGTTATAACCAAGGGTTGTCACTTTCAACCTACATTTTTAAACGATTACAACTATTTAAACAAAGTGTTCTGCACTTGAAATTCTATGTATGTATTATTGTATCGATGTTTCACCGTAGCAGCTTATTAGACCGATTTTACCAAATGGGTCGTCAATCAATTCATCTTTATTAAAAGTGAAGGAAAATAATAGAGAAATCTATATTATTTTTACTGCGTTGTCGGGCATTAATAATATTATTACTACTCAGTATTTTTCATAATTTCAACTTAGTGTATTGATATTGAGCAAAACATTAATTGTCATTTTTAATGATTATTAATGTTTTGCTATTGTGGGAAAACAATATTTAGATTGATTACAATAATGATGACCTGACATCATTTTATTACGACCCGTAATAAAATGGTGATGATGATTAATAAAAAAACAAATACTTGTTAAAGATGATTGTAACAAGCTTTTTTTTTTATTCTATACTAAAATTGATTTAAGCTTATTATTGCACCAATTTTATTTTTTAATTTTAGCCGAGAGTATTTTTGTTTGATATATTATATATTTGATATGATTTTTTCTTAAGAAATTATTGTGACAAGATTTAATATAAAAAAATTAATTTAAGTATGTAATCAAGGATTTTTGACAACCCTAATACATATTTTCAAGTTTGTATGAAAAATCGAAAAATGGGAGGGCAACTTTGCGACAACCGTAACACAATTAAAGAAGCAAATCATAACTCTGGGTGTTGTGTATTATATTATGAGTTAAACTTACCTTCAACCTTGAAGTCAAATTCTATTATTTTCATTATCAACCCTGATAGCAAAGTTGCCAGAAAGTGAGGTTAACTTTGCCATTTTCTATTTTTGAGTATTTTGTCTATTTAATGTTAGTATTTGTTTAAATCATTAATAAATACCAAATCTATGAAGAATATAATGTCACATTTAACATTGACGCCCAGTCTGACAATCATTTTTTGTTGGAAAATTAGTCTTAAACTTTTAAGTCCTTCCAAAAATGGCAAAGTTGCCAGGTTTTACGGTACTTAAAAAGGAGGAAGTTTTCAATTCAAATTCAATTCAATTGTATGGTTTTTTATATGTATGTTACGCGATATCTTCACCAATTGTGAACAGATTTTGATTTGATTTTATTAAATAAGTTATACTTCAGCGGTGGTTCCATATAAATTTGGAGAAAAAATTCCACCCCTAATGTTAAAATAGGGGTTGAAGTTTTTAATGTAACAATTTAAACGACATTGACTTTGTGATATTATTTACCTACTAAAAAGGGTAAAAAAATTACTTTAATAAAAAGTAAAACCGGCTACGAAAAACTAAAAAGAATAAAATAATTTCACAACTCTAGTGGAAATTTCACACGTTTCCACTGGAGATGTGCTACGCCGCTGAGCGGTGCGAGGATGCGTAGCGTAGTAGATAACACAAACCTCGCACACAGCCCTCGAACACATCGTCGCAACACATCCTTCGCACACATTCTTCCCTTGTTTTGTATTTACAAAAACCTTGCTCCTCTGAGCCGTTTCCACTAGAGCTGCGCTGAGTTAGGTAAATGAAGTGATTCTATTGGTTCTTAACAAACACATCCCTCGCTACGCATTATCGCACATCTCTGGTGGAAACGCAGCCTTACTAAGTCCCCGCTGTCCGTCCGTCCGTCCGTCCGTCCGTCCGTCATGTATTTCATGATCCGTAATAGGTAGACAGTTGAAATTTTCACAGAATGTGTATTTCTGTTGCCGCTATAACAACGAATAATAATAATAAAACATTCAAATTACTAGAAACGTGTTTTACAACGAAACCCTACGGAAAACCTTCATGTGCGAGTCCGACTCGCACTGGGCCGGCTTTTTTATATTTTTCTTTTAGTTATTTGAAGTCGGCTTTTATCTTTTATAAAAGTAAATGTTTTACCTTTATTTTTAATTTTTGCTATTAAATATTTTAACGGTTGCTTGCTGGGTTGTATAATATAAGAAATTTCTATGATTTTGTTCTGTCCATTTGTTGAACGCTACACAATTTAAAGGTATGAAACTTAAAGGTCGTGGGTTCGAATCGACCATTCGACTACTATCATAAATCACTCCTAACAAGCATTATAAGTTTGAAGTGTTATCGGAAATCTTAGTAGGGTTAATATAAAACAGTTATATTTACTTTTCTTATAAACACTATCTTGCGATTTGACATATTTTATATCAATTTGCAGTAAGAATTAAAATATACGGCGACACACGGTCACTAATTAAGGAAGCAACTAAACAACGCGGAATAAAAAATCATTAGATATCAAATATTAATATTTAAAATCATAATTTCCAATTCAATAAAGTGGTTAAGTAAATTTGCAGACAATCTATAACTACTTATATACATTTTGGTCCTTTGAGCCGGATTTAAACCAGTGAAGTAAATCCCAATAAATAGTTTCCGTAAATATCCAGCTTTAAAAATCCTGCAATGTGCTCCCCTTAACCCTATCTTACCCACACCTAATCTTTTTAAATGATGATAGAAAGAAAGAAAAAAGATGTGTGCGTGCGTGTCAAGAATTAATGTACTTTCGACATCACTTGAAATGTACGCAGCGCTCTATCTATCCTTCTTTGTTGGTCTGCTATTTTTTATATAGGCTGTGGTAGCTCTAAAGCGTTCGCCTTTTATTTTATTCTACCTACGCTACAACAAACAAAAAGGCAAGGACCTACTTAGATTCCCACCGGAATCAATAGAAATTTGAATTGCAATTTCGAGTGCTGATTTACGTGTTTGGCAGTGAAAGAAGACATGATGAAATCTGTTTATCTAAGTAAACAAAATTGATGTCATATGACGTCTGCAAATACGAATTTGAGTAATGCAACAATTAACGGTGTAACAATTTCATTGCCGCTTAAGGGGATCGAATATAGGTTGCTAAGTGAGATAGAGAAGAGTAGAGTTACCACCCAAGAGTAGAGTACCTTAACAGGAAGCCATAACCATAGCTATAGATTAGTGATGGTGAGATACATAGATAGAGAGAGAGATAGAGTGAGATACTCTTGTACTAGACCAGGGTATCTAATCTTTTCATCAATTCAGATGAAGGGTATGAACAAATCTTTCAAATTATGAATTCCAGACGGTTCTGTAGCGCAGTGACTAAGTTTTTGGTTGCGGTGCTTCAGGGCTGCGGTTTCGAATCCCGCACAGAACATAGTTTGTATGGCCTACAAATAACTATTAGTCTGGATGTTTGTCTATGTGAAATTCATGTATACTATCACTCTTACTGTCGCTAAATGCATCTGAAGGCTATCTCTGCTGAAATAAAATAAAATAATGTATCTTTAATTTTTCCATATTATATGTGGTAAGACACTCTGTACATTAATGCGCATGTTCCGATGCAGGCAGTTCCGATGCATCGCATGTTCCGATCCGATTCCGCAGCGCATCGCATGTTCCGATGCAGCAGGCATGTTCCGATTCCGATTCGTGCACAGCACGAATCGGTCTGCTGGACCGCGGAAGGACCATATTCGCACAAAACACCAGTATAAAATAGCAACTTAATGCTGCTGAGTTTCGTATGGCGACCGGAGAACCGGAGACCCCTTTTTACTGCTAACTAGGCATTCTTATTATTCTTAGTCCGCATGGGTGACAATACATCTACATCTTGATTCTTAATCGAGGATAGTTATAGGCAATAGTGTGCACTCATTGATCAATATGCAATAAAGCTTCAAAAAAATAGTTTAGTTTGGAGACGATATCATATATTTTTTCTCGAGATATGCGAGAAAACTCCACTAATATACATAAACTTGCACACATGCACACACAAATACACACACACATACACACATAGATATTTTAAAAAACAATATAATAGAATCGGACTCAAAACTTGGAGTTGAAATTCAGAATTTCAAAATTCGCACCTATTACATCTTCCAAATGGCGGTTCTAAAAAAAAATTAAATTTGAAATTGTAATATGTATTATCAGAGTGCATTAAGTTAAACTCATTTCCATACTTCCATCTGCTGAAAATCTCATTCGCACGTTTAAATTTCAATAAAATAAACAGGCCAACAAATGAGGTCATTGGTACAACAGGGAGACCGGTGACACCGCGAGTATGTTGTCATATTTATACGGTTGGCAACACTGACTTGAAGCTTGCATCTCACGGCAAAAAAGAAGTTGTCTTGGTCCATATTATATTATAACAGATTGTTAATGTAAAATCGAAGAAATAAAATAGACGATTACAGGATTAGGGGAAGGTAGGGGGGATACCGGATAGTTAAGATAAATGCACAATAAATAAATCACTATGTTATTTATTGAGATAATCGATATCAAAAATGTTTAAGTATACCTTAATCATAACTTTGGTTTGAAAATGTTTGAGATCAAACTACGAACTAGAACAATTTTAATCAAAAATTATAAATCCGAATTCACACCTATGAGTCAAACCGGATAGGCATTTTATATTAAAGGGTGAATACAGATACTAATAATAAAACAAAATATTCAAATTATTCGCTGTTTATGCATACAAAATATAATAATTCTTGCTCCGATAACCAATGCAACTTTTGTGGAACCATTTAAGACAAGAAGTACAATTGGTACCATTCATATGTGGACTTAGTTTGACTATACTTTTCGCTACAAATCAAAAACTCCGAATCCTCGTGATTGTTTTCTTTATTCGTTTTTTTCCCGGTACCTCTACCTTTGCCTTTAAAATTGATTTTAACAACTGGTAGTGTAGCCTTTTCAGCCAGTTCATTTTTATACGGCGATTCAGTCAAAATTGCGGTTTTTCCTCAACGCATTGATGGCCGCATGTTATTTTTTAAATGCGGAATCGGCATGATATCTTTAGGTGATACAAGACTTATAGAATCTGGAAACGTTTGTCCTTCTATAGATGTTCCTGCTTTCGGGGACGTAGTTCTTTCTCGAGGCATTGGATCCTGAGAGATTTCATTTGTGGTTGGTACAAATGATATTTCTGTAGTCTATGATGGTGCAAAATCTACATCTGCGATAAAATTGGGATTCAGTGGGCGAATTCAGACACTGCATTTTGCATGGTAACGGCACGATTATAAGCAGTTCCAAACAAAGATGCCATTTGAAATTGGATGACAACACGCCCCGATGATTTCGAAGTCATAACTGGACTTCTTGCGGGCAAAACGTGCTCAAAGGCCTCATAAAACCAACATCGAGTGGCTATAAGCGATGCATGCAGTGAGGTGGCAAGCAGAGCATTATGACACTATGAGCACGAGCTAACTCAATAGCTTCCAGGTTCTTAGTGTGAATGGCTTGACCATCTGGGATAAGAAGCACAGGATCTTCTTTGCTTAGTTTTACATAGCCGATAAAGTGATGCATCCATAGCAAGTCATTTATGCTTTTACCATTGGTTCTGAAAAAACCTCCTGGGAAGATCCAGTAAGGAACCCAGCGGCATTTCTTCTTAAACATTAATTTACAATATAATATTATACAGAGATTACTATATAATACATAATGAAAGGTAATTTTTTTATTCAGCAACGCTACCATTGTGAGGGTGTCAACATTGCATATCATGGAAACTAAAGATATATTTTCGAAGTGGCTAATGCTGGCGAAAACGTGGCTTACTGGTCAAAGTGAGGTTTTGATCCTGGGTATTTAAATAAAACTAGTTTTACGGATTTTATCGCGTATATTAATTTATTTTATATTCCCGACGTTTCGAGTACTTTACAGCACCCATGGTCACGGGGGGACTGAGATATTTGACGTCCCAATGTCATAGTTAACCACTGTTACCTCCAGATTAAAAAATTATTAATTTTTGTTCCGATCTACACAGTATGAACTTATAGTTACTTAGGATGATCATCGGTGCACCGATTACTTCCAAGGATGATTCGCGAGGCTATTGAAATCAAAAAACATCCTAATTTCAATAGAGAAGATGGCTGGGTGCTACCATCTGCTTGGGATCCTATAATTAATAAAATTAAATCCCAACCCAAGCATACAACTGCAAGACTTCAAGATACTGTAAGTTCATACTGCGTAGATCGGAACAAAAATTAATAATTTTTAATCTGGAGGTAACCGTGGTTAACTATGACATTGGGACGTCAAATACCTCAGTTCCCCCCGTGACCATGGGTGCTGTAAAGTACTCGAAACGTCGGGAATATAAAATAACTTAATATACGCGATAAAATCCGTAAAACTAGTTTTATTTAAATGTGTAGTGTTCGCGTAAATATAAGAAATCATTTTGATCCTAGGTTTTATTTAAATGGAAGCCAAAATTTGTACACAAAAATCAACCTGAAATAGGTATGCGAAATATAATGTTATAACTAATAATGTATGGAATTTGACAGTAAATGTCAAATATCGCGAAGACTGGCGCTGCGACTAAGGAGCTTCTTTAGTTTTATGGAGGGTAGAGGTAAGGAGAACTATCTCTGTGTATGAAAAGATGTCCGTTGAAATGCGGTAAATTAGGGTGGCACTACAATAGCAGCAGGGTAAATTTTAAACCAAAAACAAAAACAGCAAACACAAAATGATAAAAAATATACACAATTGTCAATTTTCGGATGAAAAAATTATTAGAAAAAATTATAAAACGTTTGAAATATTTTTATTAGCATAAAAAATAATAAGTCTTTTAAAATTGATAATAAACGTATATTAATTTATAACTATAAAATATCCGAATTAACATAAACAAATATAAAAAGTACAGCTGCATTCATACCATACCCTGTATCTACGCTAGCGCCACTGTGGAAGGTTTTTGAACTGTTATTTACAGCTTACAACTGAACACTTTTTCATCTTGTCCCCCATATGATATAGTCCTCTTTACCTCTACCCTCCATATTTAGTTTGAAGGACTGTTCTTAAATCATAATTAGTTTATTCATAGTGAGACTATCAATTAACCACATTTTGTATGTATTTGCTATCAAATTAATTATAAATTCAATGATTATATTAAATGTACATTAATTAAAAACTATTATAAATATAGAATACATCGTATTATATATATTATATTGCGTGGGCTTATAAGAATAAATGCAACAGACGAAATTAAAAATACTAAATGAAATGAGGAAAATTAGAAACTTACCAAAAGTTCATCACTCATGACTAATTGAACAATTTTAACTCTCTCCCTCTTCGTCAGCATCAGATGGTATATTTGGAAGGTTAGGATAATAATTATTCTGTTGTAAACCATAACTTTATATACTAATTTATCGATTACCAAGTGAATAATATTTTTTTTAGTTAATTGAAGTGACAAACAAACTTATAGTCCACCCGATAGTAAGTGACTAGTTGCAGTCGATTAATATTAAAAAGTAATTAGGATAAATATTAAAATAATAGTAAAACTAACTTTATTTTCAATTATTATTCAGGTATATTAGGATAAATATTAAAATAATAGTAAAACTAACTTTATTTTCAATTATTATTCAGGTATATTAGGATAAATATGAAAATAATAGTAAAACTAACTTTATTTTCAATTATTATTCAGGTATATTAGGATAAATATTAAAATAATAGTAAAACAAACCTTATTTAAAAAAAATGTAGATATTATGTTATTTTTTTATGATGGCAGTGTATGTCTTGGGTCGTACTTTTTAACTGGTGTTAGATTTTTCATAAGAGCTTCAAATAAGTCAAAATAAAAAACGTGGTAATACAATTTCTTATAGTGACTTAATTAAAACGCCTTGCAGAACAAGTCCAAAAATAGGGTACAACACTTAACACCATCCGGTCGCAGTGCTAACCGAAACATTAGGTAATATGGGTCAATCGGTTGGTTGGATCAAAGGCACCGCGCGTTCACGACCGACCGTTTAACTGTTTTGGTGTCAATGATCTAAATCAAATTACGTTACGTCGTAGTTCATGTGAGTGAGATATTCAGAGTACGTTTAATATAATATGTATTATCTGTATTAGCGACGTGATCTGTACTCATATTTAATTTAAAATTTTAGGTTTTAAAGTAAATGTAAATTGTAAAGTAAATGCAAATGCAAGTAGCCCAGGACCCTCTGTGTCATTCCTTGGACCTATGTTGAGCTGTAGACTTGTGAAGGGCTGTAATGATGATGATGAAATGTAAATTTACTTCAATTGTTATTTTTAAAATGGTTTACCAATCTTAAGAGATTTTATTCGCCATCTTGAATCCAGTGAGAATAGGGGTTTTAGCTTGGTTCATTGGGGAGTACCATCGTCCATCTTTGATTTCTATTACCAGATATTCATCAAATTTACATGGGTATCGTTCCCTTTATACCTTAAGTAGCCAGTGATAATCCAAACTATCAAAATTTTATTACAAAATTTTGAGCTATGGTAATTTAAGAAATTTATATCAAATTTAGAATCTCTTCCTTATTGTAAAGTTGAATTTCTTCTTCCTTTATTAGACTTGCTTGAACCATTTCGTGATAAAGGCCTTTTCAAATATGCATCAATATCATAGTGGCATTCTTAACCTGTTTTCATTTGATGTAAGTGGTGCCGAGCCTGAGGCCCATAGACACCTATATCTACCCTCGATTAAGAATCAAGTGCAGATGCGTTTTCACCCTGAGGACTAAGATGGAGATTGATTGCTTCTTCACGAGTAAAAAGGGTCTCCAGTTCTCGAACTTATCTACTTATACTTCAAGGATTTTCACAGTGCCTTCTCTTTTTTATCAATTTAGCATGAAAGGGGGACTTAATAAGTGCAATTGGTATAAATTCGCAACCAAGGTCTTTCGATACAAGACAAAACAAATTTTGATTATTCGTCTGCGTCTTGTACAGAAACCTGTCACATTTTGGGGCACCATAAAAAGCACCAAAAATGTCTGATGGTATTGAACTGCACGGCAGAACGATCTTTTTCGAAATTTACCATTATAAAAAATTAAAAACAAACGACGGTGCGATAATTGAGGCTCGACGCTTCATCAATATTATAATATACGAGTAGATGCAGATATACTAAGAAAAATGAACGTTGACACTATTATTCGTGTATTCGGGGCATGTTAACTATTTTAAGGCGTCGTTTTTTATATTTTAGGTTTATACATAATTTATAATTTAAATAAACATCAAGTTTTAATTTTTTTGTTTGCTAAGCAGTTATTAATTATCAATAGATTTTCAAACTTTTACTGATGATGACTCATTAAATAGGCCGAAGAGTTTGCTACCTTTTCAAGAGATTTCAAAAAAGGGGAAGGTTCTCAATCCCACTGTATTTTTTTTATCTGTGTTACCTCAGAACTTTTTTCTAGGTGAACCGATTTTGATGATTCTTTTTTTATTTGAAAGCTGGTGCTTCTCATGTGGTCCCATATAAATTTGATCAAGATCTGACAACAAGTAGTTTTTGAGTTAACCTTAATAATGCGTGTTTAATTGACTTCGACTACATTGATGATGTTCTCATATTATTAAATTGAAGTCGGTTGTACAAAATTTTTAATTTTACCGCTTGTTCAAGCATAAAATGGTAACATCAAACTTTATAGATATTTTGACACTTTACATATGTAGGTACTTAGATGTCATATTATTGCTTAGAAACCAAATAAAACATTGTTTTCGTATATTTTATTATCATTTGATGTCACATACATAGTATCCTCTTAGTAGTCTGTGTTTGATGACGATTCGAACAAATAGCTTATGAGTAAGAGAAAAATGGTTGACTTGAAATAGTTGTAAAAAATCTTTGTAGGGGAGAGTGGGGGAATTACGGACACTTGTTTAGGTATATTTTAAAAGTATGAGAAATATTTTGTATGATACAATTAATAATCGAGCTCGAAACTAGTATCGAACAGTAAACGGCGTAGGGAAGTAACATTTGCAATGCAGGATAAGCTTAATTGAGTTTTTGTTAACAATTTCACCTAATATTTGAGTATAACTTTTTTTTTATAGAATAAGGGTGACAAACGAGCACACAGTCCACCTGATGGTAAGTGGTTGCTGTGGCCCATAGACATCTACATCTATCCTTGATTACGAATCAAAATGCAAATGCGTTGTCACCCGTGAAGACTAAGATGGAATGCCTCCTTTCCAGTAAAAAGGGTCTCTGGTTCTCTACACTCACCATACGAAACACAGCAGTGTCAAGCTGCCATTTTACGGTGGTATTCTGTGAGAGCGTGGTCCTACCCCGGTCGAGCCGACCCATTCGTGCTACAACTATACTATAAATATAGCTGCAGCATGGCTCTACCACGTAGTAACTCAAACACAAATTTAAAAAAAACCCACAAAAACAGCAGATGACCTTGAAACGGTTGAACCGATTTTGATAAAACATATCTAGAAAACCTGCTTTGAATAAAAAAGAGCGCACCCAAATCGGTTCACCGGTTTAAGAGCTACGGTGCCACAGACAGACACACATAGCGGTCAAATTTATAACACCCGTCTTTTTGCGTCAGGGGTTAAAATTAATTTGGTGTAAAATATTTTACCTGTAACACACAAATTCTTGATCATTTTTCTGAATTAAAAACCTTAATTTATACGTGATAGAGCCATGCTGCAGCTATATTAGAAGTATATTTGTAGCACAAATGTGTCGGCTCGACCGGGGAAGGACCACGCTCTCACACAATACCAGCGTAAAATAGCAGCTTAACACTGCTGTGTTTCGTATGGTGAGTGTAGAGAACCGGAGACATTTATTACTGGAAAAGAGGCATTCCATCTTATCCTCACGGATGACAACGCATCTGTATTTAGATTCTTTATTGAGGATAGATGTAGATGTCTATGGGTCACAGCAACCTGTTACCAGCAGGTGGACTGTGTGCTCGTTTGTCACCCTATCCTATATAAAAAATCTTATCAAGCAACATTTTCAAAATGCGCCATGTGCACCACACGATTCGAACCTCGATAAAAACAATACTTTTGCCATTTTATGTGTGTCGGCTAATGGCGGACGATTTGAAAGGGGTAATCTCGGACGTCCGTAGTTACCCCTAAACAGTTATCATTACTGTTAAAGGTTAAAGTTAAAGTTACAGCCTATATACGTGCCACTGCAGAGCACAGGCCTCGTCTCATTTCTGAGAGGGTTTTAGGGCAAAGATATGTACGCCGCGTTGCCCCAATGCGTGTTGGCGAACTTCATATATCTTCGAAATATTTTTTTTCTTATTTCTCAGACGTGCAGGTTTCCTCGCGATGTTTTCCTTCACCGCCGAGCACGTGGTATCAGCACTTAAAATTGCAATTAACAATTTCATTGGTGACGGCGAGGATCGAAGCCGGGTTGCTCGCGTACTGTGAAACTTACACTGAGCGCTAACCATCTGAGCTACCACGGCTTATTACTGTTACAAATAAAAATAAATATAGCTTATGGGCTCACAAAGTGGTGCACGAGTGGTGAAAGCGCACCAAGATGATGCATTTGTGACTTGACCAACATGACCCATGTTCATTACCCCACGCATTGTTCGTAATTACCCCACGCGCGGGTAATGTCGGACACCAAGGTTTTTAGCTTATTTGTTAGAAAATGGTTCGTTTTAAAAACAAATTTTTGGATTTTATGAGAATTTATGACTGAATAGTTTAAGTCAAACTTTATTAATAAACAGCATTTTGTAAATTTATTTGATTTAATTTTAAATCGGTTTTCCCTTAAGTGTTCGTAATTAGCCCACTCTCCCCTAAGTAAAAACTTTGCATTCGTAATAATCTTTGTAACTAAAAACCTTGGACAAATTATCATACCTGAAAACTTTGTTATTAATTAGCGCAGTAATCTGGCACAAACTGTTTGATAATTACAATAAATCTAACTATAGGAAGACAGTCCCTTGTAATATAACAATAGTCAACGCAAGAGTTACTGTGAATCAATCAAATAAGAAATCAAGTAAAGTAAGAAATCTATACAAATAAATAAAAATGAAGTGTCTGTTTGTAATGTCAAAATAACAGCTTTTTACTACATGCATATGAAAGTATGTACGGTATTTATAACAAAAAATTTTTTTAAATTTTTGTCTGTCTGTCTGTCTGTTTGTTCCGGCTAATCTCTAAAATGGCTGGACCGATTTTGACGGGACTTTCACTGGCAGATAGCTGATGTCATAAGGAGTAACTTAGGCTACTTTTATTTTAGAAAAAGAAATAGGGTTCTGCGCAAAAAAATTAAAACCCTAAATTTCACGCGGGCGAATTCGCGAGAAACAGCTAGTCTAAAAATATAATCGTATTATTTTACAAACAAAAACGTTGATGTTTGACATTTTAAAAAGTAAACAAGATGTGAACCAAAGACCGAATTATTGTGACCCAACCACAATACCAAGGGCCAAACTGAAATAAAAAGAATATTGTTTTAAATCACTAGATACTGGCCTCAATTCATTCAGCCTTTATGACTTCATTTGGAAGTGAAATGGATTTTTATTTGATAAATTTAACGGCATTCCTTATTTTTAAGACCTCATATTATAATAGGGTTTTAAATGAACTATCTTCAAACGGTTTCAAAATCAGCATGACTTAAAATTTTATTAACATACGTTTACCGAATTTGCTGCCCGGAAAAGTCGCGTATCGATTTTCAATATATAATAAAAATTGGTTTGCTCTGTTTTGTTTGTTTTTTTTTTATAATACCTACTTCTTATCTCTTTCGTACATATTGTAAGAAAAATATTTTTGTATACAGGGTTATTTTTCAAAGAGTAAATTTTAAAATTAAATTCAGATATATAAATAATGATATACCGTTATTGCAGTTTTTGAAAATACAAGTAAATAAGACTTCTACTTTTATTTGAAATTATCCTGAATTGAATGTGATTTATGGGCAACAACTACGCGCACGCGCGCTCCTCTGTGTGCGATTCAATTCGCAACGTTTTTGCCGACCGATCGATCATTACGAATGTGGTGTGCGTGCGTAGTAAAATAGATATTTATGAATGACAATCAGTTAAAATAATGTATTAGCACGCATTTTGAATTTAAAAGATAAAAAGGACAGAATGTTTGAGTTTTTTTTAAATTAATTTTACTTCACCATTTGCCTATATTACTTATTCTGATAACCCTGTATAACCCTGTATATATAAAAATATTTTATAAAGGCCATGTAAAATCCTGGGGTTAAGGAAAATTCTACTCGTAAATAAACTTCTTAGTAGTTTATTGGAAATGTTTCCACGAGACCGGTTGATGTCGGAAAAATAGATGATACATTGTATTAGATTCATTTATATAGGTACAATTACTAAGTTGCGTCTATCTTTTTAATTTTAATTGCGTTACAATCAAAGGTGGTTAAAATATAATTAAAAACAATATTAGCAGAACAATATTAGCTTACTAGGGGATAGAGGTAGAGTACTAGTAGAGATAGAGGTGGGCATAGGGAGTCCATTAGGGGGTGGATTGCTTAGGGCATCAAGTAGTCTTAATCAGGCACTGCTTTTTAATATTTGTAAACAGCGCCGTATTAGGTGCCTCATAAATGAGCGCCCGTTTTAAAAAATAACAGTACCCGAAGCTAGTTCTTTTTACTTTTACTTCTTCTTAGGTGGTAGTTATATCACGAATGGGTCGGCTCGATCGGAGCAAAACCACGCTCTCACAGAATAACAGCGCAAAATAGTAGCTTACTGCTACTATGTTTCGTATGATGAGCAAAGAGAACCAGAGACCTTTTTTACTGGAAACTCATTTTGTATTTTAATCAAAGAAGATGTAGATGGACCACAGCATCCACTTACCATCAGGTGGACTGTGTGCTCGTTTGTCACCGTATTCTGTAAAAAAATATTATTCGCTTCATGTTTATGTACTTCTTTATGCTGTAAAGGCGTAACTGACCTCAAGTTCACTTTGTGACAGGTCATTGTCGTAGGTCAAGGCAGGTCTGTATCGTATAATTTGTTTTACGACTTGATCTATTCCAGTAGCATAAAAAGACGACAATCATCTGGTGATCTTTATTATCTGACTTGTATTAAATGATGTGTACGTAGAAGTATGTTGCAGTTGTAAAAAGGTAAAGCAAACTTTTCTCTCCAGCTTTTGTATTACATGGAAATATTTGTTTTTCCAATAACGTAACATTATTATTTGTCGTTCGTTGATATTGTTAAATATTTTTTAATATTATTGTATACTAGAAAGTAGAAAAAAATGGAAACTATAGTGCAAATATTTCATCAATTGTTTAGTTATCTGTAATTGAGTTATATATATTTATTTATTTATTTGCTTTTTAGTATGTATGTTACATGAGATACTATTATATACTATGTATTACATACTAAGTCCCTAATGCAAACATGCAAATTTGTTTATTCTTTGAAAGTTTTGTATTATACATGAAAGTAACTCAATAAAAGAATAAACGAATATAGAAATTAGAATTTCTAGTTAATGACATTTGCCTATTTAAAAAGATTAATTAAAAGTTTTATCAGTGATAGCACATGAGTAAAGAAATCGTGTTTTTTTACTCATGTGGTGATAGACACCGATTAAACTAGAGGATATCGCGTCATGGCGGCGAGTCGACAGAAGCACACCCAACGGTTTCACAAACGAAGTGTTATGGTATATAACATAATTAGATAGGAATAAAAGTAAAAACATAGAGTTTAAATTAAATACCAGTACAATGGACTGATTGATTGCTAATAGATATTTCTTCAGTCAACCTTTCGCATCCAAGGTATTTGTTTAGTGGCGAAGAAAGACGATGTCGTTGATCGTTGACGTAGAAAATTTCATCAAAGAAAAATAAAGGATTTATTTAGTATTAGTTTCATATTTCATGCTGCTATTTTAACAGAGAATTCTGAAGGTAGCCTTCTCTATATGAACTCTGTATGGATTTAAGTGATATACTGTGGCGTTGACGTACCAATTGCTTCGCAAAATTATTCACTATTAGCTGACCTTCGCCTACGGTAGGCGGTAGTAGGCGGCCTACTACCGCTAACCCACTAGATGGAGTGACTGGTACGACATGCTGGAAGTCGATAAATGCAGGTGACTCTGGACCGTATGTATGGATAATCAAGTCGCCGTTCCCAGATTTGGTTCTCAGTTCCCAGTTGTAACCAGTATTTTAAAAACTATAAATATATTTACATTTCGGGTCTGGTTATGCGTGTCACCATGTATCTCTAACAAAATGCCGACCACGCGGTGGTCGTTAATAAAAATATATTAGGCTGCTATATGCTAACAAATATGCCTGCCTCGTTGGTCTAGTCGTTGTAAACGTGACTACTGATCATGAGGTCCCGGGTTCGAATCCCGGGTCAGGCCAAAAAAAATCATTTATTGAGTTTTTTAGTCATGACATGTGAAGTCTGCCAACACGCATTGGGGAAACGCGGTGGTCAGTTCCTTGCACTTAATCCCTCTCAAAAATGAGAGGAGGCCTGTGCTCAGGAGTAGGACGTATATAGGCTGTAACTTCAATGTCTAGTGTAAACCATATATTGAAAGCCATGAGACTTTTCTGACATTTCCCATAGTCGATTTTTAAGATACCCAGCGGCACGACACGGCATTATACCCTTATTTCTATAAAAAAGTGCGTACTCGCAATATGCGTCATTTCATTTATATTCCCGACCTGGTCACTGTCAGGGTACGCGATAAGTACCAATTTACATCCTGGTGTTTGTTAAGTGGCAAATTGTAATACGCTTCCTTATGGTGACGGATGCAAGTATTGTCTGTCACTGGGTTTTTGTTTCATTGTTACATCAACTTTCATTATTTAATTTCGTGGACCTCGAAGGGAAGTTGCATTATCGTCATTTTAGAAACAGAATGTACCATTTTTTTATAGAATAAGGTTGACGACCTGATGGTAAGTGAATACTGTGGCCCATAGACATCTACGCCTATCCTCAATTAAGAATCAAAATGCAGATGCGTTGTCACCCCTCGAGATTAAAATGGAATGCCTCGTTTCCAGTAAAAAAGGTCTCCGGCTCTCTAAACGCACCAAACACATCAGAATTAAGCTGCTATTTCACGCTGGTATTCTATGAGAGCATGATCCTTCCCGGTCGAGTCGACCCCTACAACCATAATATAGCTGGCTTTAACACGCATAAATAACCTTTTTAATATGGTTTTAATATGATTAAAACATCTTTCTGATAACATATCAAAATCTGCCATTGCCAACCCGCCTGCCAAGCGTGGCAATAATGGCAAAATTTCCCATATAAGAGGCCTATGTTCAGCGGTGGACTTTTATAGATAATGGGTGGACGGAATGGACGGACTGGAACTAGTAACATTGCCGCTCTTCCAGAAGCTTCAATAAAATAGGACAGTGTGTTACAATGTAGCAGAACTTCCTCGTGCGCACAACAAAACAATGTAGGTACGTCTAATGACACGTGTTCGTTACGAAGATGATGAATGTTAAGTGAAAAATGGTGGTTCTACACCTATCGCGCCGACCGGGAAGTAATCACTGCTCGGAATAGTACAATTGTCAACATTTGATTAAGGAATGTGAATTTACAATCACGTTTATAGTGGCTGTATTGCGTGAGCGCTTTTGTTTAGGTAATTGGGATCGATCGTCGGATAATACTAACATTGCATCTTCTTCATTCCATCCATCCAGCCATCCATCATCTATTTATCCATTTTATTTATTTACACTTTATTGTACACCTTAATAAAAGGATTCCAAAGGGCGGACCTAATGCCTTTTGGCATTCTCGCCCAGTCAACCCGAGACGTGTGGAAAATAATGTCTTCATAAAGTGTTTACGTACCAATCTTTTAGTCTTATTAGATATTTTTCTAACGTCTTTGGGCAATGAGTTCCAGAGCAGTGCAGCCTGAATGGTGAAGGATTTACCAACAAAATTAGTAAAATGTAGTGTATGTAGTAGAATATAGGCCTCCCCCCATAGATTGCCACATAGGGGGAATTTTGCAGTAGTGGCTATGCTTGGCAGGCGGGTTAGCAACTGCAGTTTTTTTATATTTTTGAGTTGCTATCAGGAACAATTTATATGTATATTATACCAAATGTAGATTATAAAGAATTGCGATGGAAAACTTCGTCATGGGCCTATAGGTGCAATACGTTTAGTACGACACTCGAAACTCCTCTCTAAAATGGAACAGGCCTATGTAAAACAGTGGACTTTTAAGGGTACTTTTTACAAAATGAGTGTGACAAACAAGCACGCAGTCCACATGTTGGTAGTGCAGGCTGTGGCTTGTAAACACCTACTGGTCTCCATTATGAGTAAAAATGCAGATGTATTGTACCCTTATGATGATGAAAGATAGTATTCCTCTTTAGTAATTAGGTTCTCGATGATCATTTTACGAAATAGCTATGCGAGCCTGGTACTTCCTCGGTTGAGTCAACTTATTTTGTGCTGAAATCGTAACAGAATGCAGCGTGGCTTTACCACAGTTAGAAGAAGATATGAAAAAATTATTCAACAATGTTATTACCTTTATTTTTAATTTAAACGGCGTGCGTAATACGACTGACTTGTGACTACTCTGCTCCACCAACATAAATCAAGGTGGATCTCAAGCAAATATTACGACATTCAATATCCTCTGACCGGAACGTTCAAACTGTGTGACCGGGCAAACAGATAAGTCAAGTGATGTAATAAAGTTGTCTATTATATAAAGCGTTGAGAAGGGATAGAAATAGAACAACTCTTGGATCGTATACTCACTTTCGTAGTTCGTTTGTTTCGCTATCATCATCATCATCATCATTACAGCATATCAAAGTGCACTGCTGAACATAGGGGGAGTATTTGCCACAGTTTGCTAGGCGTGTTGGCAATCGCAGTTCTTTATTATTTACAGGTGTTGTAAAGGAACATGTTGCTGCCCATCTCCTGTTTCAGTTTCTCTTTATCGTCTCTTATAAAATCTACGAGATGTTATGGTGTAGTGGATTATCTCACTTCGTCATTACACGGTGTCTTTTTTGCGTTATTTTAATTTGGAATATTAAAATTAAATTTTGTTTTTTGATGGACTTAACTTTTATCAGCGAAGCCGACAAACACGAACTACGTTTATACCAAACTTGCCCCCTTTTTACATTTATGGTTTTAGTGGAATCATTAACTTAGATTATATTAATAATTATCTCATAAGCTTCATCGCAAATAACCTCCGACTGTGAATTAAAAATTAAAAACTACAATCAATATCCTACATATCAAATCCTTTTTCTACACGTCTTACTTTCCACGTTCGTTAGTAGAATAGTTAAAGATCGTTTTGCATCGTATCAAGCAACAAGGAGTTGAAAGAGTTGAGGGTAGGTATACGTTTCGGTTTTTTGTTGACGAATTCTTCTATTTAATTGATAAACCCTTCTTAACAGACGTCACGTTGACAGAAGATCAAAATATGGTTTAACTACGAGTAGTTCGTTGATTCAACGTCCATGCCTAGACTTTATTCAGTCATAGTGGAATGCGATGACTTGATTCATTCATATTCATTATTAGTTTGGCATTGATCTCTGCAAAATCTTCCTAGTTTAGTGGGAAGTCATTTTCCGTGGTCCTTTCCTGGTTGCAAAATCGTAAAAATTTGTATAATTTCACAAGGACGTTTTATTCTGCTGGTGTTTCTTAATCAATGCAATTTATTGAGCATCTATACCACACAAGAAAGGGTTTTTGTGGGAAGGTAGTATCCTTGTGTGGGATAGATCTCCTAAAAACTTCTCAGAAGTGAGAGGAGGCCTGTGCCCCGCAGTGGGACGTATATAGGCTGTTACTTTCCTTTTACTTTACTATCCCACACGGGCCCCTTTCATTATTTGAAATCGTCTTTTCATTTGTATATTTCACATTTTCTAAGATTTTAAATGTGACAATTGAGCACACCGTCCACCTGAGGGTTAGTAGATGTTATGGCCCATATATACCTTCATCTGTTTTTCAATAAGAATAAAAATGTAAATGCATTTTCTTGGTTTTCACCCCATATGACTGAGTAAAAAGGAGTCTCCAGTTCTTGTCAACCACTTTACGAAACACAGCAGTTTTATGCCGCTCTTTCCTCACTGGTGTTCTTTTTTTATATAGTTAATATTTTTTTTATATATCAACTGATGGTAAGTGACTACCGCCACCCATGAACAACTGCAACACCAGGAGAATCGCAGATGCGTTGCCGGCCTTTTAGGAAGGAGTAGGCTCTTTTTTTGAAGGTCCCTAAGTCGTATCGGTCCGGAAAAATCGCTGATGGTAATCGATTCCACAAGGAAGTTGTGCGAGGAAGAAAACTTCTTCCAAATTGCACAGTGGTGGACCGCCAATCATCCAGATGGTATGGATGGTATCTCGAGTTCTGTCGCGATTTGCGATGGTGAAATTGAGCGGCTGGAATCAGTCCGAACAATTCCTCAGAGCACTCCCCGTGATAGATCCCGCGATCAAAGAGATGCAACATCTCTACGCAGTGCCAGTGAGTCCAGCCGATCGGAAAGAACTCGGTCGTCGACGATTCGAGCTGCTCTGCGCTGGATGCGATCAAGTGCAAGGAGCTGGCACTGGGGAGCCCCTGTCCAGAGATGGGAACAGTATTCCATGTGGGGCCGAACCTGCGCCTTGTAAAGTTGCAATCGGTGTGCCGGCGTGAAATACTGTCCCGCTCTGCTGAGCACGCCAAGCTTTTTAGAGGCCAATTCGGTCTTCTCTTCCAAGTGACCACGAAACTGCACATCACTCGATATGTCGACCCCGAAGATTCCGATACTGGCTGAAGCAACAAGGAGTGCCTTGAAACTGAGGAGATACGACAAAGGGGTTCTTTTTAGCGGTAAACGCGCAAACTTGTGTCTTCTGGGGATTGAACTGGACTAGATTCATTCGCCCCCAGTCTGAGACTTTGTTCAACAAAGTCTCGACTTCAGACACAAGTTTGTTCCGGTACTCGGCGACGTTTTCCCGAGAAATATTGGCGCGGCCGGTGTATAAAGCATCACCAGTGCTGTCGTCTGCATAGCAATGAATGTTACCGGTTTGCAACATATCATTGATATGCAGAAGAAACAGGTTGGTGATAGCACGCAGCCTTGTGGAACACCAGCGTTAATGGGCTTATAATCGGAGCATGTACCGTCTACTACGAACTTGATGCTCCGATCTGCAAGAAAACTGGTGATCCAATTGCACAATTTCTCGGGAAGCCCATAGGAAGGGAGCTTCGAAAGAAGCGCTTTGTGCCAAACCCGATTGAAGGCGTACGTCCAAACTCCCCTTGGACTCCACTGCCTCCGCCCATCTATGAGTTAGGTAACCTAGAAGATCACTAGCTGAGCGACCTCGACGGAAACCGTACTGGCGGTCACTTATTAGCTGGTGATCCTCAAGGTACCGCATGAGCTGGCAGTTAATAACAGTTTCCATTACTTTGGAAAACAAGGAGGTGATAGCGATAGGCCTGTAGTTGGACGGATCTGAGCGGTCGCCTTTTTTAGGGATCAGGTGCACCAAAGCTACCTTCCATGAGTTCGGAACTACGCCTAGGGAGTAGGAGTACCGGAAAAGACGCGTTAAAACCGGTGCCAACTCCGGAGCACACGTCTTCAGCACAATAGGTGGGACTCCATCAGGGCCACTCGACTTGTTGACGTCCAGGGAGAGGAGTGCTTTACGCACCGAACGCTGTGTAAACAGCACTTCCTGCATAGAGGACTCACACCGCGGGTTGGTAGGCGGTGTGTTCCCCCCGTCATCGAGAGTCGAGTTGGAAGCAAAAAGAGAGCCTAGCAGATCGGCTTTCTCCTTTGCGTCATGGGCCAGTGAGTCGTCCAGCCTGTGCAGAGATGGCAGAGATGGCAGAGATGGCTGACAGAAGTTTCCTTGGACAGCCTTGGCGAGAGACCAGAATGAATGTGTTCCCGAAGGAGGCGAACTAGTTTCCCGCCAATTCTGCCGATGTTTTCTGACTTTGCCTTGGCAATGACACTTTTGAAAGACCTGGAGGCGGAATTATACTTCTTTTTAAGAGCGCTGGTGTTTACATCCCGGGACATTGATGCGTTAGCCCAGGCCCGGTAGCACTCCTGCTTATAGCGTGATGCAGTTTTACAGGAGCGACCAAACCATGGCTGAGTTCTGCCTCCGATAGGCACCACAGATGATGGAATAAATAATTCCATGCCCTGAAGTACCACATCAGCGACAGAATCAGCAACAACGTTGGGGTTGAGCCAAGAGGGGCATCGACGGAGACCTGATATCCGTCCGGATGAGAGGTCAGTAGAAGGTCCAACAGGGAAGGTACTTGGTCCTCCACATCTGGGATCCGCGTAGGCGAAGTAACCAGTTGTGTCAGACCATATGCCAAGGCAAAGTCATAAACAGATCTACCCGCATGATCGGTTAGACGGGAACTAAGCCATTCAGCGTGGTGGGCGTTAAAATCACCGAGAATCACGATCTCTGCGGATGGGACCTGTTGTAGCACGGAGTATTCCGCCATTTGGACGTGGTCAATGAGTCGGTCTTTGTCGGCATTACCGCTATGGGACCTATAGAAGCACCCGTAGACGCGGGGATAGTCGTCGCTGTCTACGCGCAGCCATAGGATGGACAGGTCCGTACCTTAAAGATTGCCGAGGCGTCGAAAACAGATGTCCTCTCTGACGTACACGCAAACTCCAGCCCGGGGCACAAAGGAGTGTTCTAATTTGTACCCCGGGTAGGAGAGATACAAAGTATCAGCCGGAGAGGACACCTGTGTCTCGGTTAGAAAGAGCAAGGCCGGCTTTGCCGTCTTCAGATGGTAGTGGACGGCGTTAAGGTTTGAATGAAGTCCCCTGATATTGCAGAAATCCACGGAAAGCGTGGCGGGGTTTGCCTTTGTCTTTATGCTCCGTTTACCCCGAACAGATTTCGTCTTGAGCGGAATTTCGCCCCCCCCCCCCCAAAATACGCGGGGCAGCCTGAGCACCCACGCTCAGAAAAAGTAGGGTAGCATGGGCGTGGATGCTCAGCGAGGGATTCTCCAGGGATGCTGGTACTCTCCTGGGGTAGCCTTCCGTTTAATTCCGCTACCATGTTCATGGGGGGGGGGGGGGGAAATTGGGCCTCCGGCCACCTGCACTCACCAGGCGAAATGCAGAAGTAAACCTCTACTTCACGCTGGTATTCTGTGAGGTCGTGGTACCACCCCGGTTTGAGCCGGCCCATCCGTGCGACAGCAAAAGCTGCCGCGTGGCTCTACCACTGTTAAACTAACTGTGTAACTGTTGTTCTGTGCAAGCGCGATACTTTCCCACAGCTGAGCCATTCGTGCCATCGTGATATAACTATCACGCTGCAGCGTGGCTCTACCACTTAAAATAATAATAAGTATTGTTATTATTAAGATGTCAAAACTTCCAACCGATTTTGGTTCTTAATTGTCTGCTATATTCCATTAAGGTGTTCACTTGTTGGAACAAACATGTAATCTTAGATAATGTTTTACTTTCCAAGACTATCCAGTTACCTCTAGGAATGTGAGAAAAAATATACTAGATCAAATCTTAAGTTTTTTTAATGTAAATTAATTGCGCCACAAAAAACAGTTTGATATTACAAGGGGTCGCTCGACAACTGGCGCCGGTGTTGCCTTGATTATACATATTTTCTGTGCATGGGAGAACTCAAAAGGTGCTTTGAGAATATTTTCTGACCTTTCCAAGGCTTTCGACTGTGTAATCAGGAAGCTACATCATTATGGAGTTGAAACATCGTGCTTAAACTTATTACATCATGCTTAAATAATAAAAGGCATACAGTCAATCATTAGGAGTAGTAGTTCTTCCGGGTCGTTAGTGTCTATGGGTGTTCCTCAGGGTTCAATTCTTGGCCCCTTCCTGTTCTTACTTTATATTAATGGCTTACTTAACTTGATACTCGATCTATTTCCTTATTTTGATGTTGAGCATATAATATGCTAGAATTGATACCACTTAAGTCAAGAATTCGAAAAAATATCACCAGAAGACCGATCATCTAAACGCAATATTTTTGTCGGTCTTTGTACTGTAATTTTTTGTTCTAATGGTCGTTTTGACCCTGAAGAACTTGGTAGATTATTTTCGGCCATTATTAACAACAAAAAAAATTAAAGGTGGTATAATATTGTTTCTTAAGGAAATATGGACATGGGGTCTCACAGACCCCGTCTAAACTTTAAATACGTGTAACTTACCTTTATGACACTGGACGACACAATCTAGTCAAGTTGCGGGAGCTGCCGAGAGCTTTTTTAAAACTAAACACAAACTAAATACAAACTACGTGTTCACAGAGAGAGATGTGAATTTATTCTGACCATTGTCTTTTACAATTCTTAATCCTATGCTTACAGGCTACCCATACTACATACTCAGCGTTTATGTATTTATGCTGATGAACGCTTTATCTGTATTATGGGTGGTGCTGGTGTAACCATAACTCCTCCCTCCTCAACTGCAAAGTTATCGGCAAGATTTGGATTCCGATGATTTTGCATACAATGTAAGAGCTTAGACTTATGTTTCCAAATTACAACAATAAGAATAATTAAAACTAATATAACATAGAGTAGTACAGTAGCTAAACTAACACTTTTCTTTTTCACTAAGCTTTCACTTTCACTTTCCACTATTTCACTTTTCAGCTTGTACGAGAGATATTTTAGTTCGTCTAAATTAACTCGATTTAAATTCACTGTTTTCTCCGCATTTGTAGGCTGCTCTATCAATTTGGGTAGAGTTAAAATTGGTGTCACCTTATATTGCAGTTTTCCTGAGTTTCCGGTGTAATTTAATATTGCCTAATTTTTTCTCACAGTTTTCATCGATTTCCAAGAGGTTAGTGCCCTTTACAGCATTTCTTTGAGTGTCATCGCCACACGTTTTTGTAAGCACTATTTCATTTTGTGTGAATAGGATCCAGTTAATAGGGCCAATAGACTGTATCTTAACACTTTCCAGCTCTACTATTGATAATTTACAAAGGCTTAGATTTGATGCGAAGTTCATAAGTTGTTCTATGCATGTGTTTTCAGGATACTGCACGATATCAATTTCCTCGCACAGGAACTGGTTTGCTGCTATCTCCTGACATGGGCCATTTAAGGATAAGTACGTCTGATCTTTCACCATGAGGTAAGGATATTTGGGAAAAATAACAGTTGTTCTATTATAGGTGGGATCAAACATAGGTAAAGCATACATTTTAAAATAAGTGTATGTAATATTATCAGTCAGAGGGATTTCCATGATGAACTTTATTTGGTTTTCTTTTACATAGGCCTTAACAGACATAGATCTTTCTAGATTAACTAAATTGTTTTCAGTAATAGGATACAATAAACTATTTATTTGAGATATAGATTCTAATATCACTAATAATTCAGTGGAATTAACAATGGCTTGGTGTAGGACGTGAAGTTTAGTAAATGCTAATGCCGTTTCTATTTCGCTTAAAATTAAGTATATAGTTCTAAAATTATTGACAAACATGTTAAACATACTTAAAACATATGTGGAGTATATGCTGTTATCGTCTTTAGTAATTATATATTTTACCATTCTTTCTATACGTTTCATTCGTTCATCTATAATTTTCATAGTTTCCTGTAGAGATCCAGTACTATTTATAAGAGAGTCAAGCATCTGCGAGATTATTGTTATTTTCTTATTAGTGTGCGTTTGCTGGGTCTTAATTGGGATATGAGATTGTCGTATTTTATTGCATCATTGTGGTCTAAGTTTCCTGTAAGCGTTTTGATAACAGAACCTAATGGGTTAATAAGACCGCGCTTGAAACGTATCGAAGATATGAGTTGTTTAATCTTTTCTACAGCTAAGTTACTTAGATAATTTACTTGTGTTTTCATATTTTGGAATTCATTTACGTATGGCTTATGGATGTCTACTAAACTGCTAAATTCTTTATATTTATTGATATTAAAATTTAAATCATCTTTTATGCTACTAAAGTCTAACTGCTTAACTATAACCCACTTATCTACTTCCTTGTATGCTTGTCCTTGCTTTACGGGTAACATGCCTGGGTTATGCTCGACCTTTAGAAGTTGAAGGCCTTGGGTCTGGATCATCAGATTCAGGTTCACGAAGATCGCCAACAACCTGTGGAGGGCGTTTCACATTTTTGAGGTGCACTTTAGTTTTTCTTTTCCCTATCGTTACAGGTATTATGTTTCTTTCAATATCACCTTGCACTTTCGCCTTTTGATACCTAGGCTTATCCTTACTTTTCCTTATGTTAATATCTTTAATAAAAACCGTATCACCTTCTTTAAAATCAATTCCAGATTCCCCACTTTTCTTTTTCCTAACCTTTTCTTTATCTGTATGGACTTTTTCTGAAATATACCTATATAAGTATTTGGTTCGTCTCGCGTGGTCTTTAATGAGTTGCTGTGTATATGCCTTTTCAAAATCTACGTCGAATATTTTACCAGAATCTGTATGACCAAATGTTACTTCAAAGGGTGTTAATCCTGTCGTTGAATGAATAGTATGATTATATGCCATGACTGAATATGTCATGACAGATGCAGCGTCTGTGCATTTATGTTCATATTTTGCAAGTCTGTATATTTCAATTATAGTGGAATGAAATCTTTCGACAATGCCTGTCGAATTGGGGTTATTGGGAGTTGTGATATGAGTTTCTATTTTATACATAGATAGGAGCTGACGCATAAGTTCGTTATTAAATTCGGTGCCTGGATCAGATGATATTTTCTTAGGAATTCCGTACATAGAAAAATATTTAATTAATGGTCGCGCTACTTCAGCGGTTTGTCGACTTGCAATCTCTAAGGCCTGTCCTAATTTGCTAAAAGCATCCACAACGGTTAAATAATACTTCTTCTCAATAGTAAATAAATCTATAAATAGTTCCTGAAAAGGCGCATCCTGAGTTGTTGTGAGTTGTAGTATAGGTTTTATTGGTTTCCTATCGTACTTCTTTAATCTGCAAGGTTCACAAGCATTTATAATGGCAGCTACAGTGTCTTGCATATTTTCCCAGTAATAGTTTCTGCGTATTCTTATCATAGTTTCTTTCACACCGCGATGACATGTTTTTCCTTCATGGTGTTTGAGAATGACAGCTTTTTGTTCTTTTTCATCCTCCACATATACTACGCGTTGTGTACATTCAAAGAATTGTACTGCGTCCTTCTTAAAGAGTTCTATAATAACTTTTGCAAATAATTTCCTATGCTCAGCGTTCTCGAAATAAATAAAGTATCGACTCTCAAATTTTATATATTCCTTTAAAAATTGTTTTATTAATTCTTCGTTTTCTAGTGGGAGAAATACCTCTAGTACTTTTTGTTTTTCTCTAGATAAATTTCTGACTTGTAGTTTATTTTGGAACCAAGAAAATACTAGGATCTGATTTGGTTTAGTATCTATTGCCTCACTCAAAATTGGGATTGCTGTTGACTCAGGTTCCATATTTGAGTGTATCGTGTCTGTGCTACTACCGTTAGTTACAGATGGTACAGGGTAGTTTTCTTCGAACAATTCTATATGATCCGTTACACTCGAGTCTGAGTCTGAAATTATCACTGTCTCTGGTTGAAGTTCTTTCAGTTGGCGTATTACTTTTTGTATGTCATCGTCATCCACATTAACCTCCGTTGATGCGTCGTCTAAAGCATTAAGTTTTATGCGAGACAAGGCATCAGCATTGGTATTTTGTTTGCCGTTTTTATAGACTATTGTAAAATCGTATTCTTGAAGACGCAAACGCCAGCGTGTTAGTTTGCTGTTAGGCTCCTTAAGGGAATAGAGCCAAGCAAGGGGTCTATGGTCTGTATAAATTTGAAATTTCTGTCCATACAAGTAGGGCCTAAAATGCTTTACAGCCCAAATGATGGCTAAAAGTTCCCGCTCTATTGTGCTGTATCGCGACTCGGTGTCACTAAGTGTGCGGCTGGCATATGCAATAGGCTTATCTGACCCTATTGGTCCTTGTGATAATACTGCACCAAGAGCTACATTCGAAGCGTTGGTAGTTAATATATACGGTTTAGTCGAATCCGGGTATTGCAGTAGTGGAACACTGGTCAATATTTCTTTACATTTATGAAAAGCATCTATATAATTTTGGTCTACAATTATCTTATTCCTTTTCTTTAAACACGACGTTAGGGGCTGCGTGATTTTCGCAAAGTCCTTTATAAATTTTCTATAATATCCAACCAGCCCAAGGAAACTTTTGATTTCGGTGGTTGTCTTAGGAAGAGGATAAATCTGTATTACTTTAATTTTGTCATCGTTTGGTCGCAGCCCGTCTTTAGTTATGGTGTGTCCAAGATATAAAACTTCTTTTCGGAAAAATTCAGATTTGTCTAATTGTATTTTCATGTTAGTCTTTCGAAGTCGGTCAAAAACTGTACGAAGTTTCTCCATGTGTTCTTGTAGACTAGCGGAAAAGATAATAACGTCGTCAAGGTACACAAGGCAATGGATTCCTTGCAACCCCTCTTAAGACGTTATTCATAGCCCTTTTGAAAGGTGGCGGGGGTTGTCTTTAATCCAAATGGCATCCTTAGGAACTCATAGTGTCCATTTTGGGTGCTGAAGGCAGTTTTCTGTCGGTCATCTTCATTAAGTTCAATTTGGTGATAGCCGCTGGCCAAGTCGAGTGTCGAAAAGTATTTGCTCTTACCTAGCTTATCGAAAAGTTCTGCGATATTTGGAAGGGGGTACTTGTCATCAATTGTAATTTCATTTAGCCTTCTGTAATCTATAACCATTCTGTATTTAACTTCGCCCGAAGCATCAGCCTTTTTTGGAACAAGATGTACGGGAGAATTCCATGGGGAGAAAGATTCCTGAATTACATTATCTAATAGAAGTTTATCGACCTGCTTGTTTATCTCTGTTACTTGTACGGGGGCTAGTCTGTAAGGTTTTGTGAATATAGGGTCCTCGTTTTTAGTCCGAATGAAGTGTTTAACCTGATTACTAAAACTCAAAGGAATCTGTTCACAATAAAATATATCCTTGTATTCCTCACATAGTTTACGAATGCTATGTCTTTCCTCTTCATTCATATGGTTTAGTCGTAACTTGTTTAAATTTTCAAGCAATAACTGGTCCGTTTCTAGATCAGAGTGATCTATAGAATTTACATACGATTTATCATCCACACATTCACAAATTTCAAAAGGTTTCTTAATAGATAGTTCCATTTGTTGATCTAACGTATTTTGTATAATTGTAGTGGCATAGCCATTCTCACATTTTACCAATGCAGAAGGCGTGCGCACTCCATCACAGAATCGGGTATAATTTAATATTCCTTCGCCATAAAACATGTTAGCAGGTAATTTTGCTCTAACTTCAGAACGAGGTGGAAGTATTACAACATATTCTAAGCTATTGTGTATTATCGGTATTCTAGAAGAATTTGTAGTAAGTACTTGTTTCTTTAAATCTATTACAGCTTCCAACTGCTTTAATAAATCATTCCCAATTAACCCATCATAACGTGAATCGACATTATAAAGATAAAATTTATGTTCGTCATTTCTTTGAAATATAGAAAATAGTGGAATTTTAATTACCTGATTGTGTTCGCTAGATGCATGAGTGCTTATAACCTTAAAGGGTTCATTTGTTATATAATTACGGTAGTATTGATTTGCTTTATCGGGGCTTATAAAAGAACGGGTGCTTCCTGTGTCTATCATAAAATTAGCATCTATTTCCGGTATATATATGTATGGTAATTTTAGATTTAAATCGCAATTCAATTCTATTATTTCGGGTGGTTTTCGGAGGCTTTTACTTGAAAATTTTCAGTCTATGCCGACATGTCATTATCCTCTGAATCATTGTTTTCGTCGGCCTCTATTATAGAATTTTCTTGTATGGGTTCATCTTCATAATAATTGTCGTATGATTCCTCATACATGTAATTTTGAGGAAATTCGTAGGGATAGTATGATGGATAAATTTCTAATTCGTTTAGGCGGAAACCTGGTTGAAAAGGCTTTGGAGGGGCAGTTCTCATAGAAACATCAGTATCATTAGAAACCGGCTTATTATGCACATTATTATTATTGGGATAATTAAAATGCTGAGAGTTACCAAACTGTTGCGGTAACATTGGTTGCATGGGGCTATAGCCCGGGGATCTAAATTCAAAGTTTGGTCGGTATCCAAAATTAGGTCGGTATCCAAACTGAGGTGGGTGATATTGCTTAGGGAAACTCATTTGCTGTTGAGGCTTATTTTGTGGTAACGGAATCCTCATTTGTCTACTATTGGGAATGCCAAACTTAAATTGAGGTGGTGTTCCGAAATTCTGCCTAGGGGGTTGGTTTTGTGCTAACATTGGTCTAAAACCTGTAGGCTGTGTTGGTATTGCGAACTTAAACGATGGTTGTTGCACTAGTGTACTACTAGATTGTGGCTTAGACGTATGGCTAGACTGTAACATTTTACTACGCATCTGATATTGGTCATAGAAGTTTACTTCTTCTAGAACTATACTTAGTGCTTCTTCTAGTGTACTGGGTGTTTTCAACCTATTCAATTCAATTTCAATTCAATTTCAATTTCATTTATTTGCATAACACAGGTATTAAAGGTGTTACAGAAAATTATAATATGTACACTGTATTATTACCTTATGAGGTGTGCAAATACAATATATGTTTTGTCTTAAAGACATACAAATATAATTGAGTGTTCTTTTGAAAAATCATGTCATAAGATAAAATAGAATAGAAATAATTGAAATTGGAATACTAATGAAAATTCTACATTTATGAAATTAAATTGATTACAATAACAAAAAATAATAATATTCAATAAAATGTAACTAGTCAAAATTGTCATTCAAGAACTCATCAATTTTATAGTAACATTTGTCTATTAATAAGTCATTCAGCACCTTTTTAAATTTAAATAAGGTCATATTTTTTATTGAATCAGGTAGTTTATTATAAATTTGTGGGGCAATACCAAAAAAACTTTTTTTCATTAATGATGTTTTACATTTTATGTTACATAACCTATTTATGTAGTGGGTGCGTATTGGATTCTTTCTAATATCAGATATTTTTTGGAAAAGAAATGGATGCTTTTTTACAAAAATAGCTGTTTCCAGTATATACAATGACGGCAGTGTTAGGATTTTTAAGTCTTTAAAATAAGGAAAACAGCTATCTGTTATTTTGAGACCACACATTGATCTTACACATCGTTTTTGCATCTTAAATACAAGCTCCCTTTCAGAAGACTGTCCCCAGAAAATGATGCCATATCGCAAAACGGAAGCAACTAGTCCATGGTATGCTATCAAAAGAGCCTGGCTGTTAACCTTTTTTGAAAGTTGAGAAAGCGCATACGCGGATTTGCCGAAGTCGTTTGCATAGATCCTCAACATGAGGCTTCCAAGTGAGTTGATTATCAATCACTATACCTAAGAACTTCGCCATATTTGCTTCTTCAATATTAAAGCCTTGGTAGGAAATGATAATGTTGGGGTTTTCACGGCGTTGATGAAAGTGCATAACTTTTGTTTTATTTAAATTTATTTTTAAATTATTATTATTAAGCCACTCTATAATTTCGCGTAAACAGGTATTTATATCACTTTCATAATTAATTTCATTTGCACACTTTATTATAGCTGTACTGTCATCTGCAAAGAGAACCATTTTGTGTGACGTTATTTTTGGTAGATCGTTTATATATATTAAAAAGAGTAGTGGCCCTAGTACGCTACCTTGTGGAACCCGTATTTAATGTGCCTTGGTTTCGATAAATATGTAGTTTCTAATTTACTCTTTGGACATATTCTAGAAATTTCTGTGCATTGGATTCTATTACTTAGGTACGATTCTAAGAGCTGAAGAATGTTTCCTCTTATACCATAACCATGTAATTTGTTTAGCAAGATCTTGTGGTCCACATAATCAAAAGCCTTCGTCATGTCAGTATAAATGGCACAGACTGGATTTCTTATCTACAGATGTCATAATATTAGCTAGTAAGTCATACAGTGCCACATTGATATTAGTATTTTTCGAACCCTTTGCTCTTTACAAAATAATTTATACTTTTCGAAATAGGTGTATAAAGAGTTATAAATTACTTTTCAAAAACTTTTGAGAATATAGGAATTTTTGCTATAGGTCTGTAATTTTTAAATCTGTTTTGTCATCTTTTTATATAGGGTTTAATAATAACTTTTTCAATTTTTGGAAATACGCCATCAGTAATACTTAAGTTAATTATATGTGCTAATGGTGGGGCTATTACTTCCTTGGTGTATTTAATCACTTTTGTAGACAAGCCATCATATCCAACAGTGTTCGTGTTTTTTAGACCACAAATTATTTTTGTTATGTCATTAATTGATATAGGTTCCATAAATAGTGAATTCAATGTCAAATTTTAAAACTAATACTATTCAATGTGATGTCAGAGTTTACATTATTTTCAATTTCATCAATAAAATAATTGTTAAATGCATTTGCAATCGCCATGGGGTGTGTAAAAGATAAATTTTCTTTTTTTACATACATTATAGGCTCCTGTGGCAAACACAATTTTGATTTGTTTATTATTTGCCAAGTAGCCTTAGATTTATTTTGAGAGGTTTTTATAAAATGGTTATTTCGCGCTTTTTGGGTTAGTTTGATAATTTTTCTATAGAGTTTGGTGTAGTTTTTAAAAACTATTTAATTCTTTGCGTCAGGATTTAATCTGTATGCCCAGAGTAAGTGCCTTTGTTTCTTACTGCATATTTTTATTCCGTGAGATAGCCATTTCGTTGCTTTTTTAGTCTTTATAGTTATAATTTTTTCCGGAAAACATAATCTATAAAACAGAGAAAAATCATTCATAAAATTGTCAAAAGCTTCGTTTGCATTATTGGCATTGTATACTTGTGTGAAAGATAAGCAGCTTAGCTGAGTTTTAAAATTAATTAAATTTTCCATGGATATGTCCTGTTTTTTAGTTTTCCAAAATTTTAATTTCAAAGTTTTATTAATTGGCACTATATGTATTTGAGACGTATGATCCGAAAGAACCAGATCTACAACTTCTAGTTTTTTTTCTTTTATATCGTCGTGTATCACACCTTTCTTCACTAAATAGTCGTGTATATATTTTCAATAAGTTTTAATATCACACACAGAAATGTTTAGTCACAAAATTTTGTCCACTTTTAAAAGTTATATTTGCCTAGTTCCAAGTAGAAAATATGTTATGACAACATTTTCACACACGTATTGCACTGTTTTCTTCACTTTTTTGATAAATTTGAGTATATACAGTTCATTAAACTATTTAAAGGAATTTTAATACGGGAGCACAATGTTTACATGACAGCTGTCAACACAAAATCGAACCTAACCTAACCTAACCTAACCTAACCTAACCTAACCTAACCTAACAATGCGCACCATATTTTCGGATAAATAATATAAGAAAACCTGCAGAGCGGTGTTATTATAAATAATAGTTTTACTTATTTTTAAGTTTTTATCACCAATTTGATTAACCTTCGATAATAGCACTGATTTAACGGATTGTATACGACCACAAAATCTGTATAATTTTCATTTTGGTGTTTCTTTAAAGTTTCTAATTCTATGGCTAAACATTCTTCGCTACGTGGGTCGCCGAAGTGAGTTAAAAACAATTCCTTGAATTCGGCCCACGTCTCTATATCTTCCCGTTCACTGATAAGCAACGCAGCCTCGCCCGTAAGACGACTAGTAATGATTTGCATTATATATTCAATTTGCACATCGGATGATTTAAAGTTATTTATTATATATTCACATTTACGCAAAAATAAATTTAAATGACGCTTATCACCGCTAAATGTTGGTATTATTTTAGTTAATTCATTAGGGATAAGTTTAATTTCCGACATTTTTAATAATTTATTCACTGGTTCTACACAAAATAAAAATAAAATAAAATATTTATTATTATTATAAAATATTTTAAAATAATATAATAAAATATAATATAATATAATAATAAAATAAAATAAAATATTTATTATTATTATATAATATAATAATAAAATATTTATTTTATATATTTGGGGTCATTGTAGAAGCGTGCACGTCGCGACCCTGCCAGCCCTTTTCAGGGCTGCAATTCTACAGCTGCGCACCCATGCTAACGAGGTTAGGGCGTCCCCAAGGCGACGCACACCAGCTAGTCCCCGTTGGTGTGGAATGCAGCGCAGCGGCGATGGGGACCGCCACCCGTCACGCACAGCCCGACACGGCGGAAGGTGGAGGACAGAGTGCAGAGTTGGCACGTGGAATGTTAGAGGAAGCATGAAAGATAAGACGAATGAGTTGATTGAAATAATGAAAGAAAGAGAATTAGATGTCGTGTATGTCAGAGACCAAACGGAAGGGCAGTGGTACTGAAGAGCTCCCTGGCGGGGCGTTAGCTCTATGGTCCGGAGTCCCGGAGAGCGAGAGCGCCCGCCAGGGAGTGGGGGTGCTGCTGTCGTCTCGGTTGGTCGACGTTATGACTGAATATAAGATTGTGAACTCAAGACTTCTCTGGGTTCGCTTTAAATTGGGACTGACGAAGTTATTCCTTTTAGCTGTTTATGCGCCGGTAGCTTCGTCGTCCAGGGCTGAGCTGGAGGAGTTTTGGGAGAATGTAAGAGAAGTTCTAGATTTGGCTAAGGGAAACGAAAGAATTGTTGTATGTGGTGATTTGAATGGATGGGTTGGTACCGCTCGACCAGGGTACGAGTCGGTGCTTGGAAAGTTGGCGATAAAGGGTTAATGATGCTGGCAGCTTATACTGGCGGTATGCAAGGAAAAGGGTCTTCTTGTGACAAACACTATGTTTAATCACAAGAAAATCCATATGTATACTAGAGAAAGTAAGAATGAGAGAAGTATGATCGATTTGTTCCTGGTGGATGACCGACTGCGAAAACAGGTGATGGATACGCGAGTGTTCAGGGGTGCTGACCTAGGAACGGATCACTATCTAGTGATTACTAGATTTAGGGGTCTGTTCGCGGGTTGGCGCTACCGGACGGCGGTAACAGAACCACAGTCGGTCTGTCGCATCGAAGTTGGAAGCTTCAGGAAGCAGATACTAGGGACAAATATCATGCGAGGTAGCCAGCTTGACACCATCGATGGCAGAAGTGAATGTGTGGAGAGAACATGGCAGAACCTTAGGGATGGAATGGTAAGTGCAGCGGAAGAAGTGTGTGGAACAATAAAAGAGGCAGTAGTAAAGAAGAGATGCATGGTGGAATGACGAAGTGAAAGAAGCTGTAAAGAAGAAGAAGAAAGCATGGTTAGACTACTTGGCCTCTAGTAATGATAAGGATATGAGAGAAGATGAAAGAAAGATATAAGCTGCAGAAAGTTCACACGAAAGCATTGATTGAGGAAATGCGTGAAAGGTGTAGAATGGAAGCGGACAAAAGGTTGTCGCACAACTTTAAGGAGAACTCCAAACTCTTCTGGAAAGAGGTTGGAAGGACCCAGTGGTGCGACGGCCTTAAGAATGAACAAAGTGCTCGAGAACTAATGACGTCCTCACAGAAAATCGGACGTCATGCAGCGATGGAGCAATTTTATAGAGAAATGTATGCGTGTGATGATCTTAGTGAGGATCCGGGATGACTCCGTGACTGGTACGCCAGACCTGGACCTCGATGACACTGAGGTCATCAGTATGAAAGAGATTGAACGTGCGATTCGAAGTTTGAAATGTGGTAAGGCTGCGGGACTAGACAGAGTTACTGCTGAAATGGTCAAGTATGGTGGGCCTCGCGTCTGGGACAGCTTTCATCTGCTGTGCAATTTGTGCTGGCGGACGGGGGATGTCCCGGATGATTGGCGATCCGCAGTCATTGTGCCTTTATATAAAGGTAAAGGTTCACATTTTGACTGCGGGTGCTATCGGGCGATCAGCTTGACCAGTTTAGCAAGTAAAGTATACTCGAAGGTTTTGACACGTAGGATGCAAGAAATCGGAAAGATTTCTATGGGAGGCTCAATGCGGATTTAGACCTGGAAGAGGATGCACGGATCAAGTGTTTTCTCTCCGCATGATCACGGAGAAGCTTCTGGCTGCTAACCAGAGGATTTTCTGTGCTTTTGTGGATCTTGAAAGCATTTGATAAGGTTGTAAGGAAGAAATGTGGGAATTGCCGGGGTACGGTGTGGATGGTCGATTGCTAAGGGCTGTACAAGCACTTTACTGTGACTGTAAAGCCTGTGTGCGGGTAGGGCATGACCTGTCACCCATGTTTAGCGTCCAAACGGGCGTAAAACAGGGTTGTGTCATGTCTTCCTGGCTGTTCATACTATATCTCGACAACTGTTTACAAGCTAAAAAGATAGCTGTCTGGGTGTGAAATTGGGTGACATAAAAGTAAATTGTCTGCTGTATGCTGATGATGCAGTGCTTATTGCACCATCAGAGGCAGAACTGCAGGCATTAGTCACGTGTATGAAAGAGGAATGTGAAATTAAAGGTCTCCGTTTGAATGCCAATAAAACTAAGGTTCTGTATTTGAAAGGGACGAAGAGAGAACGAAATGTGAAATATGGGTAAATCAGGAATGTCTAGAACAGGTAAATGAAATTGTATACTTGGGAGTGCTTAGCCGGGATGGAAGATGTGATTTAGATGTGGATATATGTGAATGTTGCCGGGAACAAAGTCAATGGTGCCTTGACTGCGTTAGTCAAAAGGCAAGGCGTAGTAAGAGTGCACGCCTTGCAATACATAACGCAGTGTTGGTACCGACTTTGTTATATGGCAGCGAAACCTGGTATGCCAGAAGAAGCATAAAAGCAAGTTGAATGGTGGAGATGCGATCTCTTCGTAAAATGTGCGGCGTTACTATGGCTGACCGAAAGCGAAACGAAGAGATTCGCAATATGGCAGGTTTGAAAGATGACCTTATCACAAAATTAATAAGGGCGTGCTTCGATGGTTTGGGCACGTTGAGCGAATGAGTGAAGACCGAATGGTGAAGAAAATATATAGCGCGAAAGTTAATATTAAAGGTGTCGAGGTAGACCGAGACTAACTTTCGAAGACCATGTGAGCAAACTGCTCGAAGAGGGAGGGTCAAGAGTACCGGATACCTAGACGCATGTATGAAGAAGATTATGAATCTGAAAGAAGCGAAAGAGGTATGTAGGATCGTGACACTTGGCGATCTGTTCTTCTGGCTACCCCTGTCAGGGACTGTGCGTGAAGATAAGTATTATAACTCTACCAGTTCCACAATTGTTGTAAGGAAAATTCGAGTATAAGTACTAATCTATTATGTATTAACGTGTCGAGTAATCTTTAAATTAACCAACACATGTTACACAATAAGAACTTAATATAATGTATAATACTTAATATAATATACTCTATAACATTATTGAGTGATATGGGACTTATTATTATGTACGTATTACAATTAATTTAATATTGTTTTAATTTTTATTTAAGTAATATCTATTACACTTTATACTTTATAAAATTTACGTTACGAAACCCAAATAACAGTCAAAATGGAAAATGTCTAATTCCAAGTTTACTAAGGGATATGAAGGAGGTGAAGAGTCGTACTCACCAGCCCACAGTGCCCATCATTAGCTTCATGGCTCCTTATTCTCGACGAATTTGTTTTGGTTCGCTGGATCACACGCTGTATGGATCGACCGCCGATGCGCGAAAATGAGTAAAATTGTATACGCGATATTCACGAACGGTGGCACAGCTTTTCCGGTGATCCTACCGGCTGCGCCAGTCAAGTTGCGGGAGCTGCCGAGAGCTTTTTTAAAACTAAATACAAACTAAATACAAACTACGTGTTCACAGAGAGAGATGTGAATTTATTCTGACCATTGTCTTTTACAATTCTTAATCCTATGCTTACAGGCTACTTAAATTACTACATACTCAGCGTTTATGTATTTATGCTAATGGACGCTTTATCTGTATTATGGGTGGTGCTGGTGTAACCATAACTACCTCCTTCTTTATTGAGCGTTTGGTGACTAAACTAGAAGCTACTGAGACGCCTACCCGCAGGGGGTTGTGATAAATATGTTATTCTAAGAAATCAGCAAGTGCGAAAGGTCTGTGAGACCCCATGTCCACAGTTAAAGGTTAAAATAAATGTATGTGAATCAATACGGGCCTTTGTTTCGTCTTCTTCATCTCCATCTGCCTGGACTTGTACGAATGGACGGAGGATTTCTCTTAATCGTCACGCTTGGCAAGCAGATTGACGATTGCAGTACCATACGTCTCGCTGTTCCCCGTCGCCTATAGGAAATCTATCTAATCCATCGGAAGCAGTTAGATCCTTTTAGCCTGTGGCATTTTCCGTTGACACCTCTTACGACACCCACGGGACGGAACGAGGCGATGAATTATTTTACGCCGCCACCACATGTTATCTATTTTCTCTTTTCACCCATATCAAAACGTTAGACTTCAAAATTACAACGAAGAGGCGCTTATTTCAAACTATGATGAGATCAAACCAATTGTGGTAGGTTCTTGATGCGATTGAATTGAATTAGAACGTCTATTACCTACTATTGTACTACGTGTTCGGATCAAAAGCAGCCCCTGATCGGAATCAGGGGCTGCTGAAGTGTTAAAATTGTTGTAATTTAATTTTATACACTGCGAATGTGTTCTATCTTGAAAGATTTTTTGGTGTTATTTTTATGGGTAAAAAGGAACACTTATTTTGTAGAACCACCTCGGTGTCTGTTTGCCACTGAAGTTTTTCTCAGAAACTATTTCACGTAGATGATTGAAATCTGGCCTAGTTTTAATATTTAATGAATAAATACATTTCAGACTATCAAAAGGGGTACAGGCATCCATAGATTGCCTTAGATTGCCTCATTGCGAGAATATTTGCTAAAGTTGTCACGTTGAGCTTTTATTATTTTGAGAGGAAAATGTTGCTGCGCATTGCTTGCTTGATTTCCATGTGTCGTCTCTTAGGACACCCACGAAATGTTATGTGGTAATGGATTCTCTTATGCCACTTCTACACTATTATATATAATATCTATTTATAATATGCTGCTACCTAAATACAGATGTGTGAACCACACGTCTGTATTGCAAATTCTGAATTTTCTACTTAATTTTAGGGGAAAAAATAGAAAGCAATTTTTTTCAAGATAATCGTGTGGGTGGTTAATGAAAGTAGTTGGAAGCACCATTTCAAAAATATACGAGTATACCTAATTTTTTAGATGGCAAGACTCTATTTCTGCTTAAATATTTAACCACTCACCTATTTCTACCGTCAAATAGCAGTGCTTGCGTTGCTGTATTCCGGTCTTTAGTGTATAGATAGCATATAATTACAGGCTGTGAGGCTTTCCATCTTAGACCCCTGAGGTGACAATCTCTAGCATGCTTTGTTTGAAGTTGTTTATAAGCTTATAAGTGTACACAGACTGCAATAGCCACTTACAATCAGGTACCAGGACTGTAAGTTCGTTAGCCATTACAGTTTTATAAAAAAAAATTGTGTTTAATATTTTTCACGAATTTTGCTTCAGAAGTATCACTGAGAAAAATCTGAAAAAACAAATCATGAATTATAAATTAGAGATTAAAAATAGTGATTTTGATAATTTTCCTTGCACAATTTTTTAAATTATTTTTCGGAATATAACTAGCACTTCGTAATATAACAACACATAATTCAGGTTGTGCTGTGGTAAAAAATAACAGCTAATATAATTGCGATGATTTTTATTTAATTTCTTAGACATGTATTCCTCCTTGTGAAATTTTAGAAGTATTTCAGTTAGAATGTTACTCATTTGTTTCAGAGTCCAGGGTGGTGAAGGACAAACCGATAGCCGTGAGAAAAATGCCAGCTTACTATGTGTATCCGTTCAGCCTGTGGCCGTTGCCCAGATTCATGAAAACAGGTGGGTTATTTTTGAAAATGTTGAAGCATATTTTTTGGGGGCTAGTCAGAAAATTATGATAATTGTAAGTTCTCATGCGGAATGATAGACGCCTCTCAGTTCTTTATTGAATTGGCCACAATATTATTGTTAATACTTAGTGTGCCCGCATGCTATATGGTCGCACAACCTCCGATTTCTCGTACTCTCTCCGCTCTCAATGCCTTGAATCCCCGTCTAGACACTATGTCTTTGTGGATAGATGGAAAACGACATTGCCTGCATACTTAGAGTATTGAGAGATGGTTGTATAATTTTTATAAATATATTTTCACATGTTAAGTAACTAAAAGAGGGTCTGTGTTTCCGTTGCAGTGTTATTGCGCTGACAAGGGTTATATTTTTTAAAATAAAGTAAGGATGAACATACAGTCTACTTAATGGTGGCTCATGTATACTTACATTTTCCTTCATGAAGGATCAAAGTACAAATCGTTTACACACACAGTGGCTTTACGATGGTATTTATTACTTTTTTGAAATAAACTTTACTGGGATATTAGTCAAGAATTGGCTTATAATAGTTAAAAAATATTTTTAAAACATCATTGCTTACTTAACTTCTGCGCTTGAATTTCAGCTGGAGTCAATTTAAATGTACAACACAATTTATTGATTATTGGATGTGAGTTCATTGTCTTCTGTGTATTTGCAACCGCATTTGATTCATATAGCTTTATTTCTTCCCAATCTTATAATGACAAATACGCTAACAGTCAACCAGGTAAGTGTACTCCAGCCCTTAAACAATTGTAACCAACTCAAAAGAAAGAAGGCTACATATGCGCTGTCATGAACAATGAATCAGCAGTGCATTCATTTTTTTGTTTTGGTTTTAATAGAATGAAAAGTCAGTATAAATATAGGCTGTGAGGAGGAAAAGGACACCCTCATTTTTTTATATAACTGTGATAAACAGACTTACGGTCCTTAGCTGGTAAAACCGATCAAATAAAGAATGCTAAAGATGCGTTGTCATCAACGAGGACTACGATGGAATAACTCACAGCCTATAAATATACTGGCTCTTTATGCCGGAATTCAGCAGTACAAGCCCTACTAAATTTATACATTAACCATTAATCTGAGGTGAGGTTATGTAGAATGCCTTGTGCAATATTCATATCATATACGTTTATCTTGTACCTATGTCCTCATGAATAATTCCATTGCTCCTCGGTTCCGCTGTAATGTAAATCTTCGATTCGTCCACAAGTTCACATTTAGGATAAAGTTTTGTTTTTGTATGCGGGTTTTAGCTAATTAATTTTAACATTTATTTAATATCTGAATTTCTGCAAAGCAACTTCTTATTTAATTTGACGTATTTGTTGCAGATCGGGCAGATTCTGAACAGAAACATCAGTACAAAAGAAGTTCACAGATATACCAGATAAGACATAATAAAAGATAAAATGTTGGAGAGTTTTTCACCCACCACACGAATTTATGATTGAATTAAATTAATTTATTTGGATTTTGTACAAAATTCAATTGGTTGATAATTTGTAAATTTGTTTTAAGTAGACTATAAAATAGAGATTGTGGAATTCAGAATTATTTTTATAAGTATTAAATGTATGTAAATTGTATGTAATAAAGGTTTAATACATGTTTTTACAATAATTTGTGTATTTATTTCAAACTACATAATGTAAAATATTTTTTGACAGTTTTACCAAAATAAGTAAAAAGGAAAAGACATTCACGACATCCATTACTATTTATCTATTACAGCTTAACATAGTCCACTGCTAAACATAGGCTTTCCCCCATAGATTGCCTCGTAGGAGGAATTTTGCGATAGTTGCCACGCTTGGCAGGCGGGTTGACAACCGCAGTTTTTTCTTTTTCTAGTAGTTACTAGGATTATGCTGCTGCCCATCTCCTAGTTTGTTTCCCTCTGTCGCCTCTTAGGATACCCACGGGACGATATGGGGTAATGGATACTCTTACACCGCCTCTAAATAGCCATGCTGCAGCTATATTATGGTTGTAGTAAGAATGGGTCGACTTGACCGAGGAAAGGCCACGCTTTCACAGAATACCAGCATAAAATAGCAGCTTAATGCTGCTGTGTTTCGTATGGTGAGAATATAGAACCGGATACCCCTTTTACTGGAAACGAGGCTTTGCATTTTAATTCTCAGGCAACGCATCTGCATGCACTTACCATCAGGTAGACTGTGTGCTTGTTTGTTACTCTTATTCTATCAAAAACATATATTTTTTTTTACGGATTTTTACTTATATTTAGTTTAAGTTAAAATCATCATAACTTCTACCGAGAGGTCAATCGACGGATTCGACTCGGCTGGGCAGCGTTCGGGAAATTACGACACATCTTCTCGTCAGGTATACCTCAAAACTTGAAAACGAGACTGTACAACCAGTGCGTGTTGCCAGTACGAGGACGCTCAAGGTCGCTCAGCGAGCTATGCAGAGGACTATGCTTGGGGTTTCTCTGCGTGATAAACTTAGAAATGAGGATATCCGCAGTAGAACCAGAGTGACCGACATAGCCCAACGGATTAGTAAGAGGGTAGCTGGGCTGGCCATATAGCCTGAAGAACCGACAACCGATGGGGAAAAAAATTGAGGCAGCCTCGCACCGGTAGGCGAAGTGTAGGGTGACCCCCCACTAGATGGAGTGACGACCTGGTAAGACATGCAGGAAGTCGATGGATGCAGGTGGCTCAGGACCGTGCTTTGTGGCATTCCTTGCCACAAACTACTGAAAATAGGTTATAGATGGTTAAAAAGCACGTTCCCGAGCCGTTCGCAACCGTCACTTACTGCATTTTTCAACAGGTCACTCCATCTTGGGGGTCGTCCAACATTGCGCTTGCAGTACGGGACTGCCACTTAAAAACATTTCTTCCTTTTCAGTAGTCGGTTTTTCTAGCAATATAGTTGACCCAAACAGTTACTAAGATAAAATAAAGGCGTTGAAATTGGAAAGAATAAGTTTTATTCATTGTAGTATTCGCGTAAATATTCCGAGAGGGTTTTATGACAGTCTAATTCATGTTGTTAGAATTCAAATATCTTGGATTTTGTTTTATTTGCTGATGGTTTCTCGGATGGACAATTTGAGTTTTTCTTACTATGATTGCCAAGCACGAGGTAAATTAGTTCTTAACATTGTAAGAGGGGGTTAAGAGGGTCAACCTTTAGAGAGGGTTAATAGGGTGAGAGGATTGTTTATATTTTCCAGACTTGGAATGGCGATTAGCAGTCGTAGTTCTAGACCTTAGTTGCTGCAACTATGGCGTGATGGCGGAGCAGGAAGAATTTTAAATTATTGCAATTCATACAAAGAACTTTAATACCTTGAGAATAAACTCGGTTTTCGAATCACAAATACTGTTCAAAAGGTCCTAAAACTATCTTAGTTGCAATAGATATAAAACTTTTTTAGATGGGAATTAAGTTTAAAAATGCAAAGCAATAAAAAAAATCCTGCTCCGCGACCGTGCTTTAGCTAGCTAGCTAGTCTTTAAGGACGTAGTTACATTTTTAACGTGCTCGAATTTAGATATTTGAATTGCAAGCTGACTTACGCATGCGCACATTGAAACAGTTTTCCGCTATATTTTATATATTATACCTAATTAAACTTGATACTTGCTCAGACCAACAAAAGAAGAAAGACGGAGCGCTGCGTACATTTTAAGTGAAGCTGAAACCATGCTCAACTTCATGACACGCACTTTCGCATACATCTTTTTTCTTTTTTGCTTTATCAGCCCGTAAAAGTTTACTGATGGATGCACACATGCATGCACCTAAAACCATGTTAATGGTTGAAAATTATTTTAAATGCATACATGTATGTGAGTGCATGTTCTTGCAATAAGGTGAGCATGGTTTTGGCTTCGTTTTTAAATCCCTTGAAATGTACGGAGCGCTCCGTTTTTCTTTCTTTGTTGGTATGAGGATACTTGAAGTATTATTAATTTTACAAGTATTAAGTAAAGTTAGTTGGCGAAACTTTGCAATCGCATTTGGTATGGCATGATAATAATGTTTATATTATTTGTAAATTTGAGAGTGGGGTGTGGGTTCAGCATTATTAAAAAATAAAAAATAAAACATTTTAATGTTTGCTGTTACACGTTATTTCATTGTTCATATGTTTCTATTCGTATGTGAGCTATGATATCGTAGATTCATATATCTCGCATATCAACTAGCTCTGGAGGTAAGCAGTTATTGCAGAATTTTACTAAAAGTCCCTCCACGTTTTTGTTTCAGAAATATAAATCCTTAATTCCAGAATTGGACGTCTCTTTTTGTGAATTCAGATTTAATCTTACCGTCGCCTATCCACAGGCAAATATACACATATTTTAACCAGTTCGTAATTGGCCCTCAACTTATTAGCACCATTTGATTTTTGTTTTGACTGTGAAAACGTCTGATTTATACAACTGAAAGTCAATTTTCTTTTGTTTTATTGCTTTTTCGGGTTCCATATTATAATCGGACCATGGGCATTTCACTTTTAAAGAAACAGGTGCATATTTGCCGTCTGGACTAGCACCCAGAAATGAATATTTGTAAACTAGTCATGTATGTTAACATTTAACGCCCTTTCTAATTCTCGGGACACTTTACACTCGTTGTTCTTGCAATTTTTTATAGATGGCACATTGCTTAAAACGTAACCATACAGTAATTGCTTAGCAAGGAGAGAACAGTTGGTATTTTCAAGTCGCTTGCAAACTCTAGCAAACCATGAAGCTGTAAACTATTCTTCAAGTTTTCAAGAGCGAGTTTGCACTCTGTAAAACAGTGCTCCTTTCAATAAAGTTTTTCTCTTCTGGGGACTTCACCAACGGTATAAGTTCAAGTATTTATACGTCTGTGGCCTGATAAAGACTTTTTACCTGTTGAACCCACAAAATTTCTTGAATTATGATCTGGTGGCTCAATTCCTTTGTTTTCTGATCGGGAACATGTGACATAATATTAATTTTTCAACCCACAGTACAGGACTTCTTTACTGTGCTGGTCACCAATTGTCGCAGCGTTAGAGGAAGCATCCTAGCTTGTGCCGTATGAACTTTTACTCAACGTGCGTCTGCAATTACGGCTATCATTGGTATTCCTTCAGACGACATATTTTCCGATGAGTTTTACATACTCCACCTCTTCTTTCCTAGCCTCAACCATACGATGCTCCGCCGGTTGTTCCCACCATTGGCAAACTTAATTACGCGGTGCTTCATAAAACCGCAGAAGTACAGTGGGATATCTCCATATGTAAGAACAATATGAAGCTGAAAATATCCAGCACCAGTAGATGTAATTCTTGCTATAACTTCCTGATTTATGGCCATTTCATTATCGCCTTAGTGCACTTTTTCGAGCTTTAAATTCTCAACACGCATTTTGTAAAGAAGTTTATCATTTTAATGAAGGCTAGCTCTTTTTTCTTTATTAATAGGTACTGTTACTCAAGAAATTTCAATCATTCTATCTTTTAACATACATTCTTTAACTACACATTTCAGCTCCTGAAGTTAAAAAAGACAACATTAGTACCCAAAGTAAAATAATAAAACAAAATCTCATTACTTTAACATTTTCCGTTCTCATTTCTTGGGATTTTCTTACTTTGCCTGAAGTTAAACTATAAATTAGTACGCCCACAAACCATGTCATTTATGTGTAATCATATTTAGCTAGTAAGCTAGTATAAGATAAATTTACTAAACTTTTAAATAAATGCTCTTAATTTGCTAAAAATAGCTTGATTTTATTTCCCATTACGTCTGAATCATAATTTGTTGTCACTCTAAAATAAATATTGCCGGCCATCAAAAATAATAATATAATATTTTACTTTATAAAGGACTAAGACTTGTCGATAACACTATAACAGTGCACTATCCGCGTATGCATGGCAAACGTCAGGTAGAGCACCGAGCGACGTGACTTCTGAAGCCTAGCGGCTGTCTAATTTGAATTGATCCAAACGCAGAGTTTTATTGTGGTTTTATAGTACTTTTAAAATATTTATAGAAAAAAAGTAAAGCTATTAAATTTTTAATTTTGAAGGGTAGGGTTAAAAAATGTTCTTCTAACATATTAAGCTATTATTTTATTAAATTAAGTAACATAAATTGGTGAAAATAATCGTTTTATCTACAGCATTTTCTTAAAAATTTCACTTGGTTTGAATTTATAATTTCTTATGTATATAACCTAAATCAAAATATATTTTCTAGTAACTATTTTGCTTGGGGTTTGTCAAATAAATTATTTTTTATACATAATTGTCAGCCATTGCAGATATTTTAAGCTTTGAAATTGACCCTAAAAGGGAAATTAAGAAAACCTCTATTTAGTTTTCTTGATAGCATCCACAAATACTGTATTAATATAAAAAAAATTGTCTTATAACTATTTAGACCATAAAATTTCCTAAAGTTATAAGTAATTAACATTTGTGTAGGATAAACGGTAGATGGATATTAAAAGGTTTGAAAAGTATTGTTTTGAGCTAATCAGCGCCTGGAACGTACATACGTATTTAAATTAATAATTAGGGTGTAATGATGATGATGTGATGAGCCCGTTAGAAGTCCTGATCCACTAGTATTGATTAAAATATGCAGAAAGCTCTTATCTTGATCTGGTGGGGTCTGCTCTAAATGGCTTAAAATAATAAAAATTATTAGCAGAATGTGGTAACATCTGGTGGTGCATAATATTTTAATTTAAACGATAATTTTAGCTACAGAGATACAACTGTTTATTTTATCGTGTAGTAAAAAAAATAGTATAAAAATTATCTCATGACAATTCCATAAACTTAGGTACGCCAGTATAGTATTATATTCTATGTGACAATTCGTTCTCTAGCGCTGTCTATTGAGGGTTAGAGGAAGAATTAAGTTCCTCTCTTTGCCGCTACAAACACGAGCGCTATAGTCGATATTTTTGTAAACGTATTGATTCCGCATGCGCAACGATATCAGCTTGGTGGGTTACAGCATCTGAAACAGAAATTAGTAAACAAATTGATAGAAAAGGCGTTTTCATCATCTAATCACAATGAATTTGGGAGTTGTTTGGTTAATCTTGGTTTTAATCAGGAACTCTTTTGGTGAGTAGAAAGAAATAATTGATTCGTTTTTAGTTTTTTAAATATATGTAACAATATATTATAACTAAATGGTTTTGAGATGTACATATATTATAACCGTTTAGCCATTAAAACCATTAAGCTTATTTTTAAGGAAGCTTACGTATGCGTTTCGTATTTGAATTTACTTACTCCGTATATTGTTTTAAAAAACTTGTTCGAGAATATCTAAAATATGATAGTTTTTATACTTTCTGCAACGCATTTACTTTATTACTATTATCCATTTTTATACAATGTGTTACATTAATAATTACATTATGTAGCAGTAGATAAATTATAATATCTTTATAGCGTCTGTTAGTGATCTGAGTGAGGACTTTGTTTTTTTATATTTATGACTAACTGATACTCGTGACTTCGTCCGCGTTGCTTCATATATTAACAAAGTATTCGTATGTGCGAAGGAAAAAACATCAAAAAGATCACAAGGAAAAATATACTTTGCTTACAAAATTTCTTTGTAAACAATGTTATTCGTTGCTCCGTTTGTAGCTAAAATATATAAATTATCTGGGTTTGTAACGCGAGAGCAAGCGACGTACAGTTGACCGTGTGAAAAAACCTGTTTAGACATCGTTGTTTCTTAAAACTTTAATAACTTTACATAAAATGAAGATATCGCAATATTTTTTTTAGATAAGGGCCAAGTGTCTAAGAAACAAAACTTAGAAAACTTAATTGAAATCTATCCAGTAGTTTTTCCGTGATGCGAGCACAACTGCAAAGCTCTACTATTTTATTTATATAGATATACTAGCTAGTCCGTCAAACTTTGACACCCGAATGCAAGTGTAAATAAAAAAAAATAGTAATTAGACCACAGCGCATAGCACATACATTTTGTAAGTTTCTTTTTTGGCACTTAACCAACATATATTTGGAACATCATCAAGGTCATTTTAGTACATATATAAAAAAAAAATTGTTGCTAACTTGACTTCAGCGCCATCTATTGGATCTCAACATAGCTGTGAACTGTCTCCTTGACAAAACAAATATAATATATTCTGTGAATAATGAACTTCGGTCAAGTTCAGAAGTTGATCAGTAACATACGCACTAACGATTAAAATATTAAAATCTAAGTAAGTGAGTCAACAGTTCATTTGATGGTAAGTAACTACTATGAGTAGCCCTTAAACATGTGCAACCAATAAAAAGATGGCTACTTTTTTACTTTAATTTGATGTCACACCTGAAGGTTACGACGGAATAATTGCACTGGCTGTCACTTTTAAAATCGAAACAGAGTACCAACACAACAGCTTGGCGGCTGAAATAGTAAGAGGATAAACAGGTTTATTCCGGTCTGAAAGAGCCAGTACAGGCTATGATGCATTCCATTTTAGTCCTCATAGGTTGTTGGTGTCCAAGAACTACAGGCGTTTACAAGGGATATTTAACAAAAAAGATTGTGCCAACTGTGTCACTTCCCCAGCTATAAAAGGCGACTAATGGAATCATCATTTCATCATCATCATCATGACAGCTCTTCACAAGTCCACTGCTGAACATAGGCCTCCCCCAAGGAATGCCACAAAGCACGGTCCCAAACCAACTGCATCCATTGACTTCCTGCATGTCTTACCAGGTCGTCACTCCATCTAGTGGGGGGATGCCCTACACTTCGCTTGCCGGTACGAGGCTGCCACTCCAGAACCTTTCTTCCCCATCAGTTGTCGGTTCTTCTAGCTATATGGCTGGCCCATTGCCACTTCAGCATACTAATTCTTTGGGCTATGTCGGTCACTCTGGTTCTACTGCGGATATCCTCGTTTTTAAGTCTATCACGCAGAGAGACGCCGGGCATAGCCCTCTCCATAGCTCGGTGAGCGACTTTGAGCTTCCTCATACGGCCACCAGTGAAGGACCATGTCTCAGATCCATAGGTCATCACTGGCAACACGCACTGGTTGTATAATCTAGTTTTAAGGTTTTGAGGTATGTCTGACGAGAAGATGTGTTGTAATCTCCCGAACGCTGCCCAGCCGAATTGAATCCGTCGATTGACCTCTCGGTCAAATTTGGACTTACCTAGTCGGGCTATTGTCCCAGGTAAACATATTCGTCAAAACTTCGAGCTTAGTACGCCCAACAACTACCGGCATAGGTGTGACATGGAAGTTAAACATGATTTTTGTTTTGTCCATGTTCATCTTAAGACCTATCCGTTGGGAGACACTATTGAGGTCATTGAGCTAGTGCTTAGGTCCTCCAGCGATTCTGCCATAAAGACTATACCGTCGGAAAATCGAAGGTGAGTAATGTACTCGCCATTGACGTTAATACCGTATCCTTTCCAGTCCAGTAGCTTGAAAACGTCTTCCAATGCAGCGGTGAAGAGTTTTGGGATATTACGTCACCCTGTCTTACACCTCTCTGCAGTTGGATAGGTTTCGTACTCTGGTTCTGTACTCGGATAGCCATCGTAGCCCTACTGTACAAACACTTCAGCACTTCGATATACCGACTGTCCACTTGGCACCGCTGAAGGACTGCAGCACCGCCAAATTTCAACGGAATCAAAGGCTTTCTCATAGTCCACATACGCAAGTCAACGTGGCAGATTGTACTCTTTGGTCTTCTGTACAATTTGCCGAAGGGTATATATGTGGTCTATGGTGCTAAAGCCTTTTCGGAAACCGGCTTGTTCGGGAGGCTGGAAGTCGTCGAGTCTGCGTGCGAGACGATTCGTAATGACTCTCGAAAACAGCACATAGACGCGGCTCAGAAGGGAAATCGGTCTGTAGTTCTTCAAGAGAGCGTTGTCGCCTTTCTTGAAGAACAAGACCACCGCACTTCTGCTCCACGCCTCCGGAGTAGTGCCACCATGGAGGACGGAATTAAAGAGCTTCTGAAGGACTTCAAGTACCGGTTTTCCACCCGCTTTCAGAAGCTCCGCTGTAATTCCATCCTCGCCCGGAATGCCGTTTTAAGGTGCTGGAGAGCCATTCTAATCTCGCTCAGACTGACGTCCGGGATATCATCGGAATAGTGTCGGATAAGGCTTGCTCTTGGGTCGTTACTCACACTTGCGTGTGGCTCCAAACGATGACGTGTACAGCTGCCCATAGAACCTCTCAATCTCACTCAAAATCTCAGGTGTCCCGAGCGATACTGCCACATTCGGTCTTCAGCTTCCACAGTTGGCTCTTTCTGGCAGACAGATCTCTGGCAAGACTTTGGAGCCTGGTTCCGCTCGATCGCTTCTTCAATACGAGCAGTATTAAAGTTGCGTAAGTCCGCCGCATGCATTTGGAGATATAATCTACTGAAGACTGCTGCTTCATTTCCGTCTAACAGCCATGAGATTAAGAATTTGATCGGAAGTTTTGTGTTTATCTGCGGCGGGTCTTGCAAAACTTAGCTCCAACCGCATGAACAGTTTCCACGAGCTTGTCATTCATATCGTCCACTATATTGCAATCTTCTAGGCACTGAAAACGTTTCAGTTTCTGGTTCAGGACTTTGGATTGGAGCACGAGGAACGGGCGTTGACTTCATTAGACGACACCTCTCAACTTAACGTTTAGGTTCGTGCCTCTAACCATTTGGAGATTGCTACCAGTTTTCACCTCGCTATCACTGAGACATCACTGAACAGTTGCCGTCTAGTCGTCATAATGAAGTCAATCTCTTTTTGTCAAACCGTCAGGGGCTCGACCAGGTCCACTTCCTGTGGGGCCGCTTCTGGAAGAAAGAGTTCATCATAAAGAGTCCCTCTTTCTCTATGAAGTCGGCCAGCTGCTGGCCTTGGGTTCCGTTGCCTGATCCGAATTCCCTACTTTCAGCTCACCGTTCTCTTTTGTGCCTAGTTTTGCGTTGAAGTCTCTATTAACACCGTAAAGTGGGTTTGGGAGAATGCATGGCTCTACAGATATTCTCATACATTCCTCCACCTCCTCATCGGATGTGCCGAGGTTGGTGCGTAAACCTGTATGACCTTCAGTGAATACCGATTGGTAATTCTGAGTATAAGGTACGCAACCACTCCCAATCTTTACAACGTTGTTAACGATAGACTTGTGGACGATAAATCCGACACCTCCTTGGGACAGATGGTCGCCCTCCGGTGATAGAACAAGTTGCCGGATTCGAGGATTACCGTGTCCTCCCTCTCTTCGGACCTCGGATAATCCTATGATATGCCAGCGTAACTTGTCTATCTCTTCTTCCAGCTCCAGGATCTTCTCGTCAGTCCTTAGGGTGCGTGCGTTATAAGTTGCCAGGTCGAGTCGTCGTGGGTGGCAGCCGAACCTCCACCAGAGATTCTTACTCCCCTGCCCGGCGGTTACCATGGTCGCCACCAGCCAGGAATAGCAGGGCCGCCGGGGACTGGGGCTGTTTATTAGTGTCGTTGCTCGGGGTATATTGCCATAGTTGCCACGCTTGGCGAGCGGGTTGGCAACCGCAGTTTTTTTTTGGTTTTTACTTTTATCAGAAAGATGCTGCTGCCCATCTTCTGCCTCAGTTTCCCTCTGTCGCCTCTTACGACACCCATGGGAAGATATGGGGTAGTGGGTATTCTTACCCGCCACTACACGGGCTAATGGAATATTGGGTTTATAATCCTACACAGCTATCACCTCTTTCAGAGTTTTCCATCTATGCCCATATTTGTTGGCTAAAAGTAGTTCGAGTTGATCGCTACTCTTTGTACTCCGCCTACCTCTGGAATTACAGGTGTGACGTATATATATGTGTGATTATAAGCATGAGGGTACCAACCCACACGAACTCCTTAACACTGAAAAGGACCTTAACAAGTACAGAGGGAGCAACTTCTTACAAATATTGTGATTATGAGACCCGTAGTGACATCTCTCGGTGAAGTACAGTAACAGATAAATACAGTATTTGTATTTCTACCAACTAGTACTACGGTGGTAGGAATACCTTTTTGACGTGGTAGAGCCACGCTGCAGCTATATTATGGTTGTAGCACGAATGGGTCGGCTCGACCGGGGTAGGACCACGCTCTCATAGAATACCAGCGTAAAATAGCAGCTTAATGCTGCTGTGTTTCGTATGGTGAGTGTAGAGAACCAGAGACCCTTTTACTGGAAACGAGGCATTCCATATTAGTCCTCAGAGGTGACAACGCATCTGCATTTTGATTCTTAATCGAGGATAAATGTGTGTCTATGGGCCACAGCATCCACTTACCATCAGGTGGACTGTGTGCTCGTTTGTGATCCTTATTCTATAAAAAAAATTGTGCCTATCAAGTATTATGTAGTAATCTATATTGAATAAAATATGTTATTATGTTCTATTTTAGCTGTAAAATTGCTAGAAGCAAATCCAGATGTGAAACGGCTGTACGACGACCTGTTGAGTAATTACAATCGGTTGATTCGCCCCGTCACCAATGTGAGCGACATTCTAACAGTGCGACTGGGTCTGAAGCTGTCGCAGCTGATGGAGGTTAATTTAAAGAACCAAGTCATGACGACCAACTTGTGGGTCGAGCAGGTAATTTTTCGTAAACAAGTTTTTGTTTCATTAACACTTTTCTAAAAGATGAATCAACCACCGCGTGATCTAATGGTGACCATTACGCAGTCGTTTCGACACTCAGCGCGGCTTCAGCTATGTTACTACTGCTGCTGTTACTGCTTCCGACTACAAATTCTAGATAGACTACAAGTTTTACAGTTATAAACATACTGGCCGAAAGGAAACTTCACGCTAATATATATATATATATATATATATATATATATATATATATATATATATATATATATAATATATATATATATATATATATATATATATATATATATATATATATATATATATATTCATTATAATATATATATAATGCTAAAATTAAAAAATTGTACAACCGACTTCAATATAACAACTTTGACAGAAATTAGGGAGTACCGTGGTACACTGAAAACATCTGCGTACACTTTTAGAGGGTACAGGCGTGATGTTACGTTGATTGATTGCGTAAACAATCGCGGTTGATTTGCTGCCATTTATTGAAGATTTCCGTTGACTGTCTCCGATGTTAATCATCTGATCTTTACGAAATTTTAATGAGACCATTTCGGAATAAACCTCTTTCAAACAAAAAAGAAATTATGCAATCCGTCCATATATGACAGAGTTATGCCTGATAATACATAAAAAAAATATAAACATCTAAATTGAGGACCTCCTCTTTTTTGAGGTCGGTTAAAAAGAAGAAAACCTTAAAAAGAACGATGGACGCTATATTATAATCGCTATAGTATCTTTTTATATAACAAACTCAACACTAAACATAAAATTTTGTTAATTTTTTTGTTTTTGGATAGTATTCCGCCATTACATCGAGTTTGAAGTTTAATTGAAGTCTTATCAAGTTATGTTTGTCCTCGAGTCTTGTATCTCTGTCACTACATCCTAGCTTTCCTACCATTTCACAGAACAAGCTTTGCATTGGTCACTGGTAGTTTAGGACGAGTGAATGAAGCAATCGGTCGTCAAAGCCGACATGACCGTAGAGAGGGCCACAGTACCTATAAATGAAAATCATTTAAGATAAAAGTTCACCGTAGTGAGAATGAACAGAGCCAAGTGGTTGTTCTCAGACATACCGATTTCCTCACCATGTTTTTCTTCACAACTGTAGTAGTAAATTAGCACTTAGCATTGCAATTAACAAATTATTGCAGGCAGGTGGCGAGTTCGGTTTGCTTGCGTATGTTAAAATTTTAAGTCAAGTTAGTACTTATTATCTGAGCTACGCTTAACCATATTCTGATAATATTGATGACTAGCTAGCTGTTCCTCGTGACTACGCCCGCGTGTTATTTGGGGTTTTAATTTTTTTGTGCGGAACCCTAATTCTTTTTCTAAAGTAAAAGTAGCCTAAGTTACTCCTTATGACATCATCTGCCAGTGAAAGTCCCGTCAAAATCAGTCCAGCCGTTTCGGAGATTAGAAAAATTGTATTTTTGTTATAAGTACCGTATATACTTTCATTATGCATTTAGTAAAAAGCTGTAATGTTGACATTACAAACAGACACTTCAATTTTATTTATTTGTATGTATAGATGACAACAATGAAGTATTTTGATGTGATGGAAATAATGAAAATGTAAAACTTTGTATTTAGACCAATTGAATATTAATCTAGTTTTTTCATTTAAACTTTTCAGAAATGGTTCGATTATAAGCTTCAATGGAATCCAGAAGATTACGGTGGTGTGGAGATGTTGTATGTTCCGTCCGAGCATATTTGGCTTCCTGACATCGTACTGTATAACAATTGGGACGGAAATTACGAGGCAAGATATTTTTTGTAAAACATTATTTTTAAGTTTTACTAGAAACCAAATTGAATGTATAAGAATTTAATGATATAGACCCATCGATCATTAACAAAAAACTAGATACACAATCAGTGACAAAAAATGTCCTTACCGAATGAGCGCCCACTCGAACATTTGGGTGCGCTTTTAATTTGTACGTAGCTTTGTGAATACAACTTTAAGGTTGAATTTACATTAATGTATATTTATTTCAACTAGAATTACGTCAAAACAATTGGCGACAGTTTTTAGAGAACTTTTGCATGGGATTGTGTATCTAGTATTTTATTAGTGATCGATGTATAGACCGCATATTTACCCTTGGACAGATTATACAAAATACTAAAGTGAAAAGAAAAGAAGAGAAAGAAAAGAGAAAGCATGTTTCGAAGAACTAGTTGTCTATTTTTTACGTAGTTTAGTTTAAGTTTAGTTTATTAAGTGGTTACCTTTTCTACCTAGGAGTCCGTCTAGGTAGATACGACCCTCTTATCTTTTACTGCTGCAAAATTGCAGTGCTTGCAAAGCTGTGTTCTGGCCTGAAGGGTATAGAGAATCAGTTTAATTACAGGCTGTGAGGCATTACAGGTTAATCCTCAGAGTTGACAACGCATCAGCTTTCTTTGTTTGAAGTTGGCTGGAGTTATAGATCGCAGTTGCTACTTGCCATCAGGTTGACTGTAAGTTCGTTTGTCACTATGAATTTATAAAAAAAGAAGAAAAAAGCAAGTGAATATCGTATTGTTTAAATTTTTAGAAATATAATAAGAAATTGGTTTCTATCGTTTCAGGTAACGTTAATGACAAAGGCGACGCTGAAATACACGGGTGAGGTGAACTGGAAGCCGCCGGCGATCTACAAGTCATCATGCGAGATCAACGTGGAATATTTCCCCTTTGACGAGCAGACTTGCTTCATGAAGTTCGGTTCGTGGACTTACAATGGAGCTCAGGTAATATATATTTTTGTCTGTATTAAGTAATAAAAACTTATCTCACATATAACGCATCAACAGACATGTAAATTCACTGTTGAATTTTTGAAATAAAAGAAAGGGTGACGAACGAGCACACAGTCCACTAGATGGTAAGTGGATACTGTGGTCCATGGACACCTACATCTCTCATCGATTATGAATCAAAATTTAGATACGTTGTTGTCCTTAAGAACTAATATGAATGCCTCATTACCAGTAAAAGATTATCCGAATCATACGTACGAAACACAGCAGAACTATGCTGCGATTTAACGCTGGTGATTCTGTGAGAGCTTGTTGATTCCCTATTTGAGCCGATCCATGCTGAAGCTATAATACAGCTGCAGTGTGGCTTCACCACGTAAAGACACATAACCTACCTATAATTAGGCCTTTCTTAGATAGCGTCAGCTGGCAAGCATTACTTAGAGAAATAGCCACACTCACTTGATCTGGTCTATTGATGAAGGAATGCTGATACCCCCGTGCTGTGCTTGTAACTATACTTACAGTCCAACTGAAGGTAAGTGGCCACTGCAGTCCATGGCCACATACAACCAATTTCAAAAAGGCTACAGATGCGTTGTCACCTCTGAGGACTAAGATGGAATGTCCCACAGCCTATAATTACACTGGCTCGAGCCCTATACCCTCGCACTGTTAATACTGACTTCTATTTTTGATAAAAATAAATTGACAAACTATGATGAACTAGATATATATCTCAGCCTTGGTTTGGTCGCTCCTGTAAGACTGCATTACGCAGTGAGCAGCAGTGTTATCAGGCCTGGGCTGAGGCTTCGGCGGCTTGGGATGTAAACACCAGCATGTTTAAAAAGAAGTATAACTTCGCCTCCAGGTCCTTCGAAAGAGTTATTGCCAAGGCAAAGTCAGAGCACATAGGCAGAATTGGCGAGAAACTAGTTCGCCTTCCTTCGGGAACCTGTGTATTCTTGTCTCTCGCCAAGGCTGTCCAAGGGAATTTCTGTACTACTATCTGTGCACAGGGTGGACGACTCACTGAAAAAAAAGAGAAAGCCGACCTTTTAGGCTCCCTTTTTGCGTCCAATTCGACTCTTGATGACGGGGAGAACACACCGCCGACCATCCCGCGGTGTAAGTGCTCCATGCCGGATATGCGGTTCTCACAGCGCTCGGTTCGCAAAGAACTCCTCTCCCTGGACATCCACAAGTCGAGTGGGCCTGACGGAATCCTCCCAATTGTGCTGAGGACGTGTGCTCCGGAGTTGGCACCGGTTCTAATGCGTCTTTTCCGGTACTCCAACTCCCTAGGCGTAGTCCCGAAATCATGGAAGACAGCTTTTGTCCATCCGGTCCCTAAAAAAGGCGACCGCTCAGACCCGTCCAACTACAGGCCTATCGCCATCACCTCCTTGTTCTCCAAAATAATGGAATCCATTATAAACTGCCAGCTCATGCGCTATCTAGAGGATCACCAGCTGATTAGTGACCGCCAATACGGTTTTCACCGGGGTCGATCAGCTGGTGATCTTCTGGTCTACCTGACTCATAGATGGGGCGGAGGCAGTATAGTCCAAGGGGGAGGCATTGACCGTTAGTTTGGACATTGCGAAGGGCTTCGATCGGGCTTGGCACAAAGCACTTCTTTCGAAGCTCCCTTCCTATGGGCTTCCCGAGAAATTGTGCAATTGGATCACCAGCTTTCTTGCAGATCGGAGCATCAAGGTCGTTGTAGACGGTGCATGCTCCGACTACAAGCCTATTAACGCTGGGGTTCCACAAGGCTGCGTGCTATCACCAACGCTGTTTCTTCTGCATATCAATGATATGTTGCAAACCGGTAACATTCATTGCTATGCGGATGACAGCACTGTTGATGCTCTATACACCGGCCGTGCCAATATTTCTCGGGAAAACGTCGCCGAGTACCGGAACAAACTTGTGTCTGAAGTCGAGTCTTTGCTGAACAAACTCTCGGATTGGGGGCGACTAAATCTAGTCCAGTTTAATCCTCAGAAGACACAAATTTTGTGCGTTTACCGCTAAAAAAACCCCTTTGTCGTATCTCCTCAGTTTCAAGGCACTCCCCTTGTTGCCTCAGCCAGTATCGGAATCCTCGGCGTCGACAAAGTTGAAAAGATAAAAAGCTTGGCGTGCTCAGCAGAGCGGGACAGTATTTCATGCCGGCACAACGCCTGCAACTTTACAAGGCGCAGGTTTGGCCTCACATGGAATACTGTTCCCATCTCTGGCCTGGAGCTCCGCAGTGCCAGCTCCTTCCACTTGACCGCATCCAGCCCAGAGCGGCTCGAATCGTTGACGACCGAGTCCTTTCCGATCGGCTCGATTCACTGGCGCTGCGAAGAGATGTTGCATCCCTTTGCATTTTCTTTCGCATTTACCACGGGGAGTGCTCTGAGGAATTGTTCGGATTAATCACAGCCGCCAAATTTCACGAACGCATATCGCGGCAGAACTCCCGATACCATCCACACCATCTGGATGATTGGTGGTCCACCACTGTGCGATTTAGAAGATGTTTTGTTCCTCGCACAACTTCCTTGTGGAATCGATTACCACCAGCGATTTTTTCGGACCGATACGACTTAGGGACCTTCAAGAAAAGAGCCTACTTCTTCTTAAAAGGCCGGCAACGCATCTGCAATTCCCCTGGTTCCCCTGGTGTTGCAGTTGTTCATGGGCGGCGGTAGTCACTTACCATCAGGTGTGCAATACTAAATATCAGTGTTTTTAACAATATTACAGCAGGATTTTTTTTATTGCTTTTTATTTTTAAACTTAATTCCCATCATAAAAAGTTTTATTTCTATTGCAACTAAGATAGTTTTAGGACCTTTTGAACAGTATTTGTGATTCGAAAACCGAGTTTATTTTCAAGTTATTAAAGTTTACATTTGTATGAATTGTAATAATTTGAAATTCTTCCTGCTCCGCGATCACGCCATACTCCATTTTACCATTCTAACTAAGCTTTAAATAAATTTACTAGGATTAGTTCACGACAGTAGTCGAGTAGCGGATTCGAACATTAACATTAAATTTAGCGGTCCATATCCTTAACGCGTGCAGCCTCGTACCGGTAAGCGAAGTGTAGAGCAGCCCCACTAGATGAAATAATGACCTGGTAAGAGACGCAGGAAGTCGATAGATGCAGGTGGCTCAGGACCGTGCTTTGTGGCATTCCTTGAAGGAGGCTTTCAAATTCAAATTGTTTACATATTCAAATTACAAATTTAAGATGGTACATTTTACCTTTGTTCTGCAGTGACATTATGATGGGTTGTAATGATGAAGATGATGATGATGATGATTAAAAATATTTAACTCATTAGGCTATTGTCACCATAAAATGGCCCATGTCCAGCACTGGACTTTAATAATAAGCTGATGATAGTGATTATTAATTCTATATCTTGTTTCGTGGGTGTCGTCAATGTCGATAAAGAATCAAAAAATATCGTAACCAACCGACGTTTGAATTACCAGCTCCAAGAATGCAGATCAAACAGCTACGATTTCAATCAACTAGACTATGATGATTAGTGATTGTAAAAATTTCTCTTAGGTGAAAATAAATTCATATCCAGTTGGATCATCACAAGTTCGTAAAACGTCTGTGGACGATAATGATTAAAATTGTATTTTGTACATTAGGTGGATCTAAAACATATGGACCAATCTCCCGGTAGCAGCCTAGTGCATGTTGGTATTGATCTAAGCGAATTTTACCTGTCAGTTGAGTGGGATATTCTAGAGGTGCCGGCCACTAGGAACGAGGAATACTATCCGTGCTGTCCTGAGCCTTTCTCCGGTAAGTGATAACTTTTAATATTAGTAGGGTTTGGTCATTAAAATACTATATATAAATATTGTAAGTGAGCTCTTGAAAATTATTTGAACTGTTCAAGTGTCCCAAATTATTGCTGTTTTCTTTGTTGTTGTACTTATATTTTTTTGTTGTGGTACCTGATTGACATACTTATAAGTATTTTGGATTTGGTTCGAATTTAATTCTGATTTTGGTTTTATTTTAATTTTATAGCTTGTATCAGAATAATAATTACATTTTTTTGTAAAGAAATTCATACACCTTCATGTCAGTTTTTATACTCTGCGAATAGCTACTGTGTATATTATCCTTGAATCAGCAAGTCATCCTAATGATCGTTTAGTTTACTAAACCACATGACACGTGCTTCAATGGCTGTACTTACCAAATGCACCAGGCATACCGGCTCCATCCCATTCACATAAATGGCTACACGCTATTGATACTAAATCAGCCATACTAACGACAGTTTAGTTAATCCGGTGTCACCTCTTGGAATAAGTACACAATATCGAATAAGAGTGGCAAACGAGCACACATTCCACCTGATTGTAAATGGAATGTTGTGGCCCATAGAAGTCTACATCTATCATCAATTAAGAATCAAAATACAGATGCAATCTCATCCCTCATTTTCACTGTAAACGGTCTCCGCTTTTCTACACTCACCATACAACACACAGCAGTATCAATCTGCTATTTTCCACGGGTTTTCTGTGTGAGCGTGGTCCTTCCCCGATCGAGCCGACCCATTCATGCTACAAACATAATACCGATAGTTGCAACATATAACTACACGCACTCGAACCAAACGGTTTGCTTCGTCGTTTATAACGAGCACAGCAAAGAATTGGAATCATTTGCCAACATCTGTCTTTTCATTTGATTATAATGTGTATGTCTTCAAGGCAAGAGTGAATAGGCTTTTGTTAAGCTAAGTCCGTGCGCTTTACCATCTTCAACTGCATCACCGCTTTCCGTCAGGGGGGATAGTGGTCAAGCACTGGCTTAACATAGTAAACAAGTGGTAAAATTAATAATTTTGTACAACAGACTTAAATATAAATAAAATGTAGTCGAAGTCAATTAAATACGCATTATTAAGGATAACTCAAAACTACTGGTCAGATCTTGATCAAATGTATATGGGACCACATGAGAAGCATCAGCTTTTAATTAAAAAATCAAAATCGGTTTTTGAGAAATTGAGAACCTCCTCCTTTTTTTGAAGTCGGTTGAAAAATGTATGATTGTAAGTAATATTTAAGTATTTGTTGCAGATATTACATTCAAATTAACGATGCGTAGAAAGACTCTATTCTACACAGTGAACCTGATCATTCCGTGTGTTGGTCTTACGTTCCTAACTGTTCTAGTATTTTACTTGCCGTCAGACTCCGGTGAAAAGGTAAAATGTTTATCTTCGATGTAAGTATTGTATATGAAATGTAATTACACAAAACATTTTTGAGATTAAATGTACATACTTTGTGTGTTGTGAATTTTATAATGTTAGGGACACTGATTTTTTTCTTTTTGTGGCTGCTTATAGAGTAAGAAATGGCTTCGCTTGATTCGACGAGATATTATGGTTCATATTTTTTTAACTTATTTATTTTTATTTATGGCAACATGTTAATTAAAATTTTCGATTTTTATTTATTTTTTATGAGTTGGCTATTCTTATACGTAGTAAAAGATTAACACAGAGTAAAGCGTAAATCCTCTGTATTTTGGTGGTCTGATAATTTTCCTTTATATTACATCCTATTTAGAAAGTAGTTTTCCATATTATAAAAAAAGTCTAAGGTTTGAGACACTCGGATTTGCCATATCTATTTACTGCTCATGGAAGAAAATAAATAGCAAGTCAACAAAAATCAATCATCTCAAATATTTTGTAGATGTGTTATTGATAAAAGCAGTAAATTAATAAACGTGTAATTTTTTTTTAAGCAGTCCTGTGATTGAGATATGTAATTTTTCTAAATTACTCTTCTTAGGGATTCCTAAATATGTGTTAGGAACATCTTTACATAAGTCTTTTAATTAAAATTGAAAAAAAGAAATGAAAAGACTTCATGAAGTCATGGCGTTTAGATTTTCCAGAAAAACGATTAAGTAATATTATACATATTAATATGGGCTTGGATTGGGAAATGTAATTTTTCTAAATTACTCTTCTTAGGATTCCTAAATATGTGTTAGGAACATCTTTACATAAGTCTTTTAATTAAAATTGAAAAAAAGAAATGAAAAGACTTCATGAAGTCATGGCGTTTAGATTTTCCAGAAAAACGATTAAGTAATATTATACATATTAATATGGGCTTGGATTGGGAAATGTAATTTTTCTAAATTACTCTTCTTAGGGATTCCTAAATATGTGTTAGGAACATCTTTTCAAAAGTCCTTTAATTAAAATAGAAAACAAGAAATGAAATGTCTTCATGAAGTCGTTTCAAATTTTCCAGAAAGACGATGAAGTAATATTATTATAGCAAGGAATCGGATATAATATATAACTACTATACATGTAAACAAAGTGACGAAATGCAACCAGTTAGATTCATTACCGAATTCGTGACGAATTAAAAATGTTTTGAAATGATTACACAGATTTTTTTTAATATTACTTACAGTACTTGCTAAAAACAATTATATTTTTTCTAGTTTTGGTATATTGAGAAATGTTCAGGTATTATCTAAATTATAAATTTTAAGTGTACGTTAAAAAATCAGTGTCTCTAAAAATATTTTATCCAAGGGCATGCTCATTTCCATCCTCCAATCCATATAAGAATCCATTGTCCATTTGCCAAACGTATCGTCCGGTGCAGTTGTCAGTCTTTTTTGATTCATTGGCTGTTTGTGTGAGTGTGGTAGTGTCATCAAAATTATTTTGCGCATCGTTAACTTTTGTCTTTCCACACAAAAGTGTTAAAGCAATAAAGTTAACTTTAAACATTAAAAAAAAAACAACTTCGAGATAAATACCAAAAATTAAGTGGTTAGAGTTTCTTCGACAGAAATGTTGATTTAGTTCAAAATTATATTATGTAAAGGGATAGTTATGTAAAGATTAAAAGTTACTTCATTGACATTGTAATGAACACAACGCTTAGCACGAGTAAATATAGACAAAACATGCGATTTCTCATTTTAAGTTATATTGTGATTGTATGAACTAATTCTATTATGAAATATAATTTTGTAAGCTTATTTCCATTAAATATATTATAATGAATTGATTCCAAAAAATAAAACTTTTTTCTTGTAAAAATAATTACTAAGTAATTACGGAAATCTGGATTTGGCCTTCATATTCTATATGAAGGCCAAATCCAGATTTATATCCAGATAATATATGGCTCTGATTCTGGCCACCATATTTTCTATATATAATTTATACATATGGGTTTACAAATCCAAAAATGATCATAAAATTTATGACAGGAATGTAATCGGTGTAGTAGCCAAATATAATCTAAATATAATTTGCCTACAATTGTAATTCTGATTTTCGATAAAAGCACGTGAAGTGCCAAAAAACTGCAGTATACAAAATTGCGAATGACCTTTTATACATCTCGAGATGTAAAGACTCCTAGTTAAAATTTATAAAACCAAATTGAAAGCAATTCAAAGACTTAAATATAACACAAACAGTTCTATTTCTTGTCTTGCTATGATCGTCTTAATATAAGTTTTAAACTTATACTAAGAATATCTCAATGACCATGTAGTTGGCATATCAGCTTATTGAGTCTGAGATAAGAAGTTCGAATACTGAATTAAGAAGAATATCTCAATGACCATGTAGTTGGCATATCAGCTTATTGAGTCTGAGATAAGAAGTTCGAATACTGAATTAAGTTTATATTATGTGCAAAGAGAGGTGTTGTATTTTGGGTTCAGATTTTTTATTTCGCGTAAAGTTACATTCAAACGCTTTATGACGATGTGGATTATATTAACATCATCATAAAGTAACAAGACTTATGCAGATCTTATTCTGTATCTTCTTGAGATATATTCAATTCAAGTTTAGATAACAAATCAAATTATAAAGATTGATGCGTTTTAATATCGTCAATTATTTTTTCTGTATAAGAAATGTTTTTTTTTTCTTCTTATAATATTTATTCTATGTTATGAAAATTGGCTTCGTGTTTTAAAAGCATGCGTTACTTTTATTATACTTTTTCTTACTTATTTGCTTCGTTTTCGTCAAAATTATTGCATTTACAGCAGAGTAAGATTTTTTTCCACTTCTTAAATAAAATTTCTAATGATGTTAATGTTAGTATTGGATCATATATACCACTTAAAATAAATAAATCTGTTAAGAATTTTTAACAAAACAATTATTACCAGTTGATATTTTAATCACCAGTTCATCGTTCTAAATCAATCATCATTTAAATATCAGCAAAAGTTATCCATCAAATGAATTATAATCTGACTGAAAAGAAGAACTATTTTATTTATACTACTGTAATTTATAATTTAAGTTGAATTCTGTCATATGAATAACTCATCTGATGATTAAAAATAATATTGAAGCTTCGAGTACTGGGAATCGAACAAAATCTTTCTCTGTTGTAGCTTTATTAATATGAATAGTAGATTTTAATAAAAAATTTAATTAACTAATGAAATTTCCTTTAACTAATTTAACCTCAAAATAGCGACTATTAAATTGTATCAAAGATTATCAGGCAATGAGTTCTCCAATAATGTAGTCATCATCAAAACACATATAAACAAAGACTTTCCAAGGTCCTCTATGATAATGTAACGTTGATTTCAATTAGCGATAATAGTCGCCATTTTGAGCGCGCATTCTAAGATCAGTGGAAAGACAACTGGCGAATTATCAATAGCGTGTAACTCAAAAAGGACTTCTCTCCCTTAGATTTCGCTCTGCATCTCCATCCTGGTGTCCCTCACTGTGTTCTTCCTTGGTCTGGCGGAGATTATACCGCCAACGTCCCTGGCGATCCCTTTGCTTGGGAAATATCTGCTATTCACCATGATACTCGTCTCGCTCAGCGTATGGGTCACTGTATGCATTGTAAACGTCCATTTCAGGTAATCCTTATGTATCTTTTTCTTTTTCGTAGATATCATTAAGCATCTCGATACTGGTATCACTGACAGTGTTCTTCCTGTTGATGGCCGAGATTATACCGCCTACGTCACTGGCGATACCGTTGTTAGGGAAGTATTTGCTGTTCACAATGATATTGGTGTCATTAAGTGTGTGGATGACGGTGTTGGTACTTAACGTGCATTTTAGGTGAGTGAGGCTTGTTCATTAGTTGGACCGTTCTCATTTTTTTAAATATCTGTTTTCTTGTTTATCGGTTATTTCACTTTCGTATTAATACAATAATTAATATTTATAATTCCAAACTTTATAGCGTAAGATGAAATTAATGAAGTAGTTTAAATCTCTTATTTCAATAAAAACGATTTTAAAACGATTCAACTGAAATTATTATAAATATTGAATAACCCCATATCAAGTGTTGCAAGATGTTTGTAACGCGAAAATTTTGAATATATTGTCCATTTAATATTAGTTATAAAGTGACTTATTTTGCGTTGTAATTCATGGATATTGTGATGCAGGGTTTTGAAAATAGAGTGACTGAGTGAATTTCAAATTGAATTAAAAACAGCTGCCTAATCGTTCTAATTTTTGTCAAAATAAAACACTATTGTTTTAAGAGATCATCCATCTCGAGTAATGTCGTTGGTCTATTGGAACTCTTGCCGTGGAAATACCATGATTACACTTGCAGATGTTCTTAGGAAAAAAAAACATGTGACTGTTTTAAATTTGTAGAAATTGATGTTAAAATGGTAGTGCGTATCAAGGCGTGTGCAAAAGTACCGTAAAAAACCTACCGTGTTGCCGCAAGTTTTAAAGCATAGTAGCGAGAAAAAGGAAAAAGTTTTGAGTTGGAATGTTACTGAAGATGAAATTTGGCGTTATCGTTTTGAGCCTGAGCCTGAACAAGACTCGATGCAGTGACACAAAAAATGTATACTACCAATCAAGAAGCTAAACGACATTGGCGCGTTACTGATCTTATGACATCAAAATCCTTTAATTGTTACAGGTAACATTATACACATAAAAATCTTAATATATTAAGCCAATGAAGTGAATATATTAAGCGATTCCGGGCTTTTTGACTTATATGGAGAAAACCATCAAAACGCATGTACAAAAAATTTGATTTACTCCCTAGCGACATTTTATTTAAAAAAATAAAAATGGCCCTCTAAGGGAATAATTGCAAGTGACGATAAATCCAAGGGCGCGTCGTTTTGCCCATTTTGAAGATAAATACAATATAATAGTACAATGCGATTCAAATAAGAATAGGACAGACCTGGCGTCATATTGTGACGTCATAGCTGCCGCTTCAAACCAACCAGATATTTTTGAAATAATATTTATTTAAAAATAAATACAATAAAATAATCATGAAAGAAAAACTTTCGGAATCTAACACTACAATTCCACTCATCTCTGCATCACTGTCTGATTAGTTATCATCGTCATCATCATCATCACTGCTGCTTTCCCCTATAAAAATGGAATAATATGTATTCATGTAGGTATTCAAAATATTACACCGACTCTTATTTAAAAGAAAAATAGGCATTTTATTAACCATGTTTATAATAAAACTAAAGTTATCATCGTCTTGAAATATCTGCCTTTACCGGTATTCATTTTCGATTCGTTTGACGTGGTTTATTGCTTTCTTCCAATCGTTACTGGTGATTGAAGCTTATGCTTCTAATGTTAGGTTCTCAATTCGTCTTTGTAACTGTTGAACGTTTTTGTCTGCCAATTTTGTCTTTAATTCAGTGCCAGATATATTCAATTGGATTTAAATCGCAATTGTAGGGTAGCAGCCTCAAAAGCTCGAAACTATGGGAGTTTAAAATAATGTCTATGAAATAGTATTTTGGCGGTTTGTGCCTTTTTATTAACTAGAAGTTCCACTTTTGTAAAATATTCCTAACGTTTAATTTTTTTTCTCTCAGCCAAGCCTGCTGGCCTGCTTCGAGTACATATTTGGGGGCTTAGAGACTTCCATCCTGTGGTAAGAGGCATTGGCAATGACAATTAGATTGACTATTATATTACATTTAGTAAAATTTCCACCATTTATTTCGTCATGATTATCACCCGTTGTTAATTTTGACTAAAACATAAGAAGCACCCCGTCTATAAAAAAAAATTCACTTTCAGCGTGTGTGATTATCCACCGATGTCCTGCGCTATCTTTTTTTTACGCCAGATATTGTGCTTGTCTGCCAACACTTTTTCACTGTGTAGTGAGCATGGATACACGTCTCATCTAAATATATTACGGGTTTTTGTCAGTCCCCAGCACATCATTTTGACGGATGCGTTGTAAATATCTGGCACCCAGGATTTTATGTTAAGCCTTTGTAAAGGAGCTAACCTATTGCTCTGGCTTATTTTGAGTTTATAGCGCAGTTACTCCATGAATAATGTGGTTATTTTGCTACTGTTATCTTCCGCATCTCTCCACTCGCGTGGAATACGAGTCAAAGTATTTTTATTTATACCCGTGGCCAAATGAACTTGCTCGGTCACTTTACTTGCATTTTGCAGGGTTCGCAAAACGCTTGTGTACATTTCACAAGTTAAAATTATTTACACACATACACTTAACAAATATCCTTCCAGGCTAAACAAACTCACTACGATAGTGACGCTAATCTGCTTAAATATACTATGTATTACAACTAACTTATATAACTAACTATGTATAAAAGTACCTTAGCCAGTTCACTCAGATTACTCGAAAATATATGAATCCTCCCGTGAACTTTGTTCACTTCGAGGATTGTTCGGACTAGAGGTGAGTTACTAAGCAAATTGTTCTTGGCCACGGCACCGGCTCCACACGTACCGGTTCGGTGCGCACAGCTGCAGGTGGCGCAGCACCCACGGGTTGCACGTGGCGCCACGGAGCAGCTTCACTACGTACGCAGCCAGGGCGACCTCCCGTCTTACTTTGAGCTGGTTGTACCCGACCATCCCGAGCACGAACTACGTGAGGTACTTCAAAGGGTAAAACGGATATACTCCATACAGTTTGAAGTACATGTGCCCCATAAATTTGTTTTGGACACGTTCCAGCATTAGGCTGTACTTTTCTTCGTGTGGAGCCCATATAACAGCACCGTATTCCAAGTGACTCCTGTCCATCCATCGTATAGCACTTTCAGTGTGGTAATATTTGTAAAGTCTCGTGACTGTCTCAGGACAAAACCTAGGTTTCTCTACGCCTTTTTACAACTTTTAACAATATGCTCGCAAAACGTTAGATCGTGGGTGAGATGGATTCGGAGATCTCTTAACTGACACACAAGCGTCATCGGTGTCGCTTCCACCTTGTATTCGAAGTGCATCGCAAGGGTGAAAGACAAAACCGAACATTTGGACACATTAAAATACAATTTATTTTCGTGGCTCCACTTCACCACTCTGTTTATGTCCTCCTGCAGATGTTTACAGTCTGATGTATCCCTAGCCGAAAGCAGCAATTTAAGGTTATCTGCAAATAACAAACACGTACGACTTTTGGTAAGTTATTTATCACTATTACAAATTCGAGAGGCCTCAAATTGCTGCCCTTGCTCACACCGGATCGTGTATAGTATAGTTTTTTCCCAGATTCATACCCATTGTAATCCACGTATTGCTGTCGATTCTTCATGTAGCTGACGAAGAACTGCTGCCGGTACTATCTGCGCCATTAAGTTCTGCAAATTGGTGGCGGTACTGCAGCCTGGCTTAAATCCGTACTGTGCGTCTGAGAGATGAGTGCTGATTTGTGACTGCATCCGCCGGTGGATAGCTGACTCGAACACTTTCGCTGCCGTCGACAGCACACCCACAGGTCTATAACTGCTCACATCAGGACCTGACTTACCTTTCGGAACCGGAATTACTCTCGTGATCTTCCATCTCGCCGGGAACGTTCTGCCAGTATTATGCAGCAATCCCTAAAAAGAAAAGATGGTATACCATCCGGACTGGACGACCGTTTTAGCTTGAGATGAGCGAGCGCCTCTCTTACCTTCTGAAGACACAGACACGCGCGAAGGTGCCGTCAGCTTCCGCCGCCGCCGCGCGAGCGTCCAATCGCGGCAATTCCTTGCTGTACAACGATTCAAAAAAATCTGCAAATTCCTTAGCAGCCTCATCGTCCCTTCAGTACTGACCATCTTTTATGATGCTCTGCTTATTTAAACTACTTTTTTAGGTTTAAAATATTGCCAAAACGATTTTGAGTCTTTTGCAAATTGAAGTTGAATTTTATTTTTGTATTCTTTATGTATATATCAATTTCTATGGATTTTTAATACGTGTTTTACACTTGGCTAATTCATTGTAATCACTGTCAAGCTTTGTGTTTTAAATTTTTGTGAAGTATTGCTTTGTTTTTATCATTAATAATTTCGCGCGTGTACCATACTGGGTAGACACGCTGGGATTGTTTTTTTATTTATATTTTTTCTAGGTATACATTTATCCAAAATATTATTAAGTGTATCATAAAAGTAATTTAAAATGTCCTCTACGTCACTCAAGATATATGAAATATCTTATTCCAATCATTGGAAGTTAGCATTGAATATAATAATGGATAGCTTTATAAAAATTCCACTTCGGTCTAATATTGGAAACACTCGCGTCGACGGGTGTGTGCGGCGGCGAGGGCGGTGGAGGGGGCGCGGACCCGACGTGCACGCTGACTGCAAGCGGCGGGTGGTACGGGTCCACTAGCAGGAGCTCCTTGTCTGCCGCCTCCACCGACACCGACAACGACCCACTAAAGCCCGTGCCCAGTACCAAATCCAACTGACGATCTAAACAGTTAGGTATTTTATTATTCTGAGTGAACTCGCAATAGGATATGAAGCACTCAAAATAATTACTAAAATTTACAGAACACGAGTACAAATTAAAATCTCCTATTACAATAACCTGCTTATTGCTATCACACAATTTTTCTATTAATCTAAACAAAGTCATATAAGCATTTTCTGAACTGCCCGGTGGTATGTCAATCACACAGCATATAAACAAAAATCTATTATTTAAATGAACTGTCGCACTAATCAGCTGGTGCTCCTCAAGGTACCGCATGAGCTGGCAGTTAATAATGGACTCCATTATTTTCGAGAACAAGGAGGTGATGGCGATAGGCCTGTAATTGGACGGATCAGAGCGGTTACCTTTTAGGGATCAGGTGCTGGCTGTCTTCCATGAATTCGGACAACGCCTAGGGGTAGGAGTACCGAAAAGACGCGTTAGAACCGGTGCCAACTCTGGAGCGCACGTCCTCAGCACAATTGGCGGGATTCCATCAGGTCCACTCGACTTGTGGATGTTCAGGAGAGGAGTGCTTTGCGTACTGAGCACTGTGAATCGCACATCAGGCATAGACACTCACACTGCAGGATGGTCGGCGGTGTGTTCCCCTGTCATCAAGAGTCGAGTTGGACGCAAAGGGAGCCTAAAGGTCGGCTTTCTCTTTTGCGTCGTGGGCCAGTGAGTCATCCTCCTGTGCAGAGATGGTAGTGATGGCTTACAGAAATTCCTTGGACAGCCTTGGCGAGAGACCAGAATGCGGGTTCCCGAAGGAAGGCGAACTAGTTTCTCGCCAATTCTGCCTATGTGCTCTGACTTTGCCTTAGCAATAACTCTTTTGAAGGACCTGGAGGCAAAGTTATACTTCTTTTAAGCATGCTGGTGTTTACATCCGAGCCGCCGAAGCCTCAGCCCAGGCCTGATAACACTCCTGCTTACTGCGTAATGCAGTCTTACAGAACGACCAAACCAAGGCTGCGATCTGCCACCGATGGGTACCACAGATGATGGAATAAATGGTTCCATTCCTGGCACCACATCGGTGACAGACTCAACAACAGCGCTGGGATCATCCGGCGAAGCAAACCCGCCCCCATGGGTAGGATGCAAAGAAAGACCGCATTCCATCCCAATCCGCCGACCTGTAATGCCAAACACGGCGGCAACCTGCAGAACGCAACCGCGAGGAGGCGTGGTGGCACCACTCCGGATCAGACAATGATCCGAAGAGCCAAGAGGGCGTCGACGGAAACCTGATATCCGTCCGGATGAGAGGTCAGCAGAAGGTCCAACAGGGAAGGTGTACGATCCTCCACATCTGGAATCCGCGTAGGCGAAGTAACCAGTTGTGTCAGACCATATGCCAAGGCAAAGTCATAAACAGATCTCCCCACGCATCGGTTAAACGTGAACCAAGCCATTCAGCGTGGTGGGCGTTAAAATCCCCAAGTATCACGATCTCTACGGATGGGATCTGTTGTAGCAATAAATCTGTAGCCATTTGGACGTGGTCGATGAGTCGGTCTGTGTCGGCATTACCGCTATGGGACCTATACAGGCACCCGTAGACGCGGGGATGGTCGTCGCTGTCTACGCGCAGCCATAGGATGGACAGGTCTGTACCTTCAAGACTGCCGAGGCGTCGAGAACAGATATCCTCTGACGTATACGCAACTCCAGCCCGGGGCACAAAGAAGTGTTCTAATTTGTACCCCGGGTAGGAAGTACAAGTATCAGCCGGAAGGACACCTGCGTCTCGGTCAAAAGAGCAAGGCCGGCTTCGCCGTCTCTAGATGGTAGTGGACGGCGTTAGGTTCAGTGAAGTCCCTGATGTTGCAGAAGTCCACGGATAGCGTGGCAGGGGTCGCCATGGTTTTATTGCTCTGTTTGCCCCGTGCAGTGTTAGTATAGAGCAGGTTTGCCCCAGAATACGCGGGGCAGCCTGAGCACCCACGCTCAGGAAGAGGGTAGCTTGACCGTGGATGCTCAGTGAGGGATTCTCCATTACCAGGGGTGCTGGTACCCTCCTGGGGTAGTTCTTTCTTTTTAAATTCCGCTACCATGTTATGGGGGTGATTGGGCCTCCGGCCACGTGCACTAACCAAGCGAAACGCAGAAGCAAAGGTCCTACTTTACGTTGGTATTCTGTGAGGTCGTGGTACCGCCCCGGTTCGAGCCGCCCATCCATGCTACAGCAGAAGCTGCAGCGCGGCTCTACCACTGTTAAAACTGTCACGTTTGAAGTTTATATCCAATGAAGTGAATATTTTAAGCGATCCCGGCTTTTTGACTTATATGGAGATACCATCAAAACGCATGTACAAAAATTGATTTAGTCCTAGCGACATTTTATTTAAAAAATAAAAAGGGCCCTCTAAGGGAATAATTGCAGTGACGATAAATCCAAGGGCACGTCTTTTGCCCATTTTGAAGATAAATACAAAATAATAGTACAATGCGATTCAAATAAGAATAGGACAGACCTGGCGTCATATTGTGACGTCATAGCTGCCACTTCAAACCAGTTAGGTATAAGAGCAAAACAGATATTTTTGAAATAATATTTATTTAAAAATAAATACAACAAAGTAATCATGAAAGAAAAGTTTCGGAATCTAACACCACAATTCCACTCATCTCTGCATCACTGTCTGACTAGTTATCATCGTCATCATCATCATCACTGCTTTCCCTATAAAGTAGAATAATATGTATTCATGTAGGTATTCAAAATATTACACCGACTGTTATTTAAAAGAAAATAGGCATTTTATTAACCATGTTTATAATAAAACTAAAGTTATCATCGTCTTGAAATATCTCCTTTTGCCGGTATTCATTTTCGATTTGTTTGACGTGGTTTATTGCTTTCTTCCAATCGTTACTGATAATTGTATGTGGTAATATATATAGTATTTTGGCGGTTTGTGCCTTTTATTAACTTCTAGAGTTCCACTTTTGTAAAATATTCCTAACGTTTAATTTTTCTCAATAAGCCTGCTTTCCTGCTTTTTCGAGTACATATTTGGGGCTTAGAGACTTCCATGCTGTGGTAGAGGCATTGGCAATGACAATTAGATTGACTATTATATTACATTTAGTAAAATTTCCACCATTTATTTCGTCATGATTATCACCCGTTGTTAATTTTGACTAAAACATAAAAGCACCGTCTATAAAAAAATTACTTTCAGCGTGTGTGATTATCCACCGACGTCCTGTGCTATCTTTTTTACGCCAGATATTGTGCTTGTCTGCCAACACTTTTCACTGTGTAGTGAGCATGGATACGTCTCATCTAAATATATTACGGGTTTTGTCAGTCCCAGCACATCATTTTGACGGATGCGTTGTAAATATCTGGCACCCAGGATTTTATGTTAAGCCTTTGTAAAGGAGCTAACCTATTGCTCTGGCATATTTTGAGTTTATAGCGCAGTTACTCCATGAATAATGTGGTTATTTTGCTACTGTTAGCTTCCGCATCTCTCCACTCGCGTGGAATATGAGTCAAAGTATTTTATTTATACCGTGGCCAAATGAACTTGCTCAGTCACTTTACTTGCATTTTGTAGGGTTTGCAAAATGCTTGTGTACATTCACAAGTTAAATTATTTACACACATACACTTAACAAATATCCTTACAGGCTAAACAAACTCACTACGATAGTGTCGCTAATCTGCTTAAATATACTATATTACAACTAACTTATATAACTAACTATGTATAAAAGTACCTTAGCGAGTTCACTCAGATTACTCGAAAATATATCAATCCTCTCGTGAACTTTGTTCACTTCGAGATGTTCGGACTGAGGTGAGTTACTACAAATTGTTCTTGCCACGGGCAGCGCGAGCAGCGGCGGGCGGCACCGCCTCCACACGTACCGGTCCAGTGCGCACAGCTGCAGGTGGCGCAGCACCCCTGGTTCCACGTGGCACCACGGAGCAGCTTCACTACGTACGCAGCCAGGGCGACCTCCCGTCTTACTTTGAGCTGGTTGTACCCGACCATCCCGAGCACGAACTACGTGGGGTACTTCAAAGGGTAAAACGGATATACTCCATACAGTTTGAAGTACATGTGCCCCATAAATTTGTTTTGGACACGTTCCAGCATTAGGCTGTACTTTTCTTCGTGTGGAGCCCATATAACAGCACCGTATTCCAAGTGACTCCTGTCCATCCATCGTATAGCACTTTCAGTGTGGTAATATTTGTAAAGTCTCGTGACTGTCTCAGGACAAAACCTAGGTTTCTCTACGCCTTTTTACAACTTTTAACAATATGCTCGCAAAACGTTAGATCGTGGGTGAGATGGATTCGGAGATCTCTTAACTGACACACAAGCGTCATCGGTGTCGCTTCCACCTTGTATTCGAAGTGCATCGCAAGGGTGAAAGACAAAACCGAACATTTGGACACATTAAAATACAATTTATTTTCGTGGCTCATTTCACTTCGGTCTAATATTGGAAACACTCGCGTCGACGGATATGTGCGGCGGCGAGGGCGGTGGAGGTCGCGGACCCGACGTGCACGCTGACTGCGAGCGGCGGATGGTACGGGTCCACTAGCAGGAGCTCCTCGTCCGCCGCCTCCACCAACACCGACCCCGACCCTTTAAAGCCCGTGCCCAGTACCAAGTCCAACTGACGATCTAAACAGTTAGGTATTTTATTATACTGAGTGAACTCGCAATAGGACATGAAGCACTCAAAATAATTACTAATATTTACAGAACTCGAGTACAAATTAAAATCTCCTATTACAATAACCTGCTTATTGCTATCACACAATTTTTCTATTAATCTAAACAAAGTCATATAAGCATTTTCTGAACTGCCCGGTGGTATGTCAATCACACAGCATATAAACAAAAATCTATTATTTAAATGAACTGTCGCACTAATCGGTAGCTCGAACCGGTGTGTGGTCACGAGAAGTGCATCGCCCTGCTTCCGACCGTCCGTTCGATCACACCGCAATATTTTGTATTCTAGTGGGACGATCTCTGCATCTTGTATCGAATCATTATAACCTGTTTTCGTAATGGCATTAGACGACACAATATTACTCCGAAAAATATCCAACTTCATTCTTAGACCTCTTACATTTTGATAAAATATATCTTATTATTATTTATTCAAACTTTTATTAGTGGATTTACGAAAGAAAATCCATTCATTGAATTCAGCGTTTAATGGGCATACTTCAGATTTATTTAGATTTTCATAAAACTGTTCAGGTGCACCTATTATAAAGGATGAATAATCTCGCGCTGTATTGTGTCTGATTTTTTCAATTTTTATATTCACTTCCGAGTCACATATGCTTTTAACATGGTCAGTAACCGCTTCTGGGGTGGTTTACGGTTGTAAACACCATACGTGCATATATTTTTTTCGTTCCGTAGCCTGTATTGCCTTTATATCTGTATTTTTTTATCCTCACATTTTTAGATAATCTATTAGTTTTCTTATATTGTACCGTCTTTCAACCAGCTCGTTGATGATCCTCTTGGTTAATTGGTTTCATAATTATTGGCTCAGTAATCATCGATGTGCTTGTTATTTTCGCCTGCATCATGTGTTTAGTCGGTTTCGTGACTTCACCGCTGATTAAATTTTGAATCGTATTAGAAAGATGGCGACTATTTGTTCTCTTTTTATTTAGTGTATTGGCACTAGTGGTTTGGTTGACTATTTTAGCAAACGTACACGGAGGGTTTTTGATATCTTTATTTATAACTTGTGGCGAGCTATTTTGGGATAATTTCGACTTGACTTTTTCCTCTACTACCTTCATTACTTTTATTAAATGATCAAGGTCATGGTTTGGGAGAATTGATTTTGTAGATGTTTAACGCATTTGCTTGACTTTCCAAACGAGCTGTCATTTCGGAACGAAACTGCCTCAGTTCATTCAACGATACAGAATCTAAATCTGCATCCAACCCTACCGGTGAGAACCTCCGTTGACTCCCGCGCTGGGTGTTCACATAGTCAATCGGCGTAACATTTCCACATTCCACATTTGGATACTCATTTACGCAAGTACTAATTTCGCTCGTCATTTCTTCATATGTTTTTGAACAAGGTGATGTCTGTTAAAGATATTACCACTATTTTAAAGCTAGTAAAATACTGATTCTAATGGTATATTATAATACTTGTATATCTAACAAATTTTAAAACCGTTTTGGAATTAAAATATAAGGAGCAAAGAATAACGCGCCTACTTATATTATATATCTTATATTTCCATCTGGTGCTGAGGAGATGTTTGCTGTCTTTAATTCGTGTATCAATGTAACACTGTACTGTTTCTCGATCTCACAGTATTTTTCAAAAACAAATAACAAAAACAGATAACAACAAATTTAACAAAAACGGATAACAACAAATTTAACAGGTAACTACCGCGTAATAAACAGAATTATCAAAGGAAATAGTAGCACTCCACAAGCACATACACTCAATCGCACGACGGAGCACACTGACATCGACAAGATGGCATCCTCTTTGCTTTTTGGCGAAATGTTGCCAACAATGAAAATAGAAAAAAAAAACAGTTTGAAGTTATTTTTTACACTAATTATGACTTGAATAGATTTGTTAATACTAAGACTCAATTAAATATATATAAAAGTGGGAAATTAATTTTCTTTGTTTGCCGTGTACTTTTCAAATGACAGTTGACAGATCGCGGTCATTTGAAGTCATTCTTATTTGAATCGCATTGTATGTACCTTGGATACTATACATCTCTCTAAATATTTGGAATCAAAATTAAATTCAACGTGATAAAATTCACAAATTAAATTTTTGACAAAGTATGCTTTTTTATTATTCAAATGACTACTTAACCCAACCGTTTTCAATTACTACCCAAAAACTTGTATGGCGGAAAATGATTTAAGCTATAAGATGCTTGGATCCTATAACCCGATACTGTAAGGTTCAATAAAGAATAAATAAATAAATAAACCATGTAAACAATATCGACACGTGAATGTGTTGAATAAGTATTACCCATTTATTTAAAGTTTGGCATGTCGATAACGAGACAATAGCATGTGAAATATTACCTTAATAGCACGTTTAGACTGGAGAGCGCGGCTTGTGCTGAATGCAGTATCACATTTTCTGTATATAATACGTTGTAAACATATATTAGCTTTTTCATTTAAAATTTTAAAAGTAAGATTTTTTTTTTAAATAAATATTAGCACAATTTAACGACTTATTCATTTTTCAAATGTTAATTATGTTGTTATTAAAGAGAGTGATAGTAAGAAATACTTTGGATGAATCATGGAAACTCAGGGATTAAGCCCTCGCCTTAAATTTACAGTAATCGAGCGGTTTACAGTAATCTACCACTTGTTGCACGTTAAAGGAAAACATCGTTAAGAAACAAACCTGCACGTCTGAGAAATTAGTATAATATTTCGTGGACATGTGCAGTCCACCAAGATGCAACATAGCACAAATTAAATGACGACCATCTCCAACTAAGGGTATATAGATGCTACTTTGTTTTTTTTCATAGCAAAATTTTATAACTGAAATGTCAAAATAAAAACCCTTTCACAGTAATGTCATTAAAATAGCTCTATCAATAGCAATTCCAATAACTATTGATTAAATTCTGTAATAAAAGTATATTTCAAAGTAAAATACAATAACTTTTCACTAGTTGATAATGAACTATTAATTTAACTTAAAGTGAACGGCTGCTCCCATACTTGGTTACTATAAAATTTAACAAACTGCAGTTGTTAATTGGCGTCGTAAAGGCTTTGTTACACCGATGTTAATGATTTTTCAATAGTTTCCATTTAGTTTGTTAATTTTCATATTATCTTTTTAAATTGTTCAGGTAAGTTGTAATTAGAAAAATGAATATAAAGAAAAGTAATGAATGTCAACAACATCAGCGAAGGTATTGTCTCTATTTCTTTATGAATAAGGTCTTTCCCAAATTTTTTTAAAGCATTTTTTTTAAATTGGCTTTTTCTTTTTTTCTGACTTTGCTATCCCTCTCCATAATTTGATCAGATATTAAATACACATAGAAATGTAACGCTTGCTCGTTCTGCGGATTCCTACTTAACTGAGTTTACTCGAAAGTGAGACAAAAAATTATTCCAAACGGTATAAGTGTTAGCAAAAATTTACCCTAAAGTAGAGAAATTACAAAATTTCCTTCTACGTATTAAATGTTTTAAAATATATTTTATTCTTTATATAATATTTTTCATTCCAACCATTAGAGCCTATTATATTCCTCTTAGATTGGTTCATTAGGAGGATAAAAACAATAGATGCCTCGCATGGCAGGTGAGTTGATAACTGGATATACATGGTAGAGCTGTAGCTCTATATTATGGTTGTAGCATGGCTGGATCGGCTCAACCGGGGTACGACCACGCTTTCACAGAATACCAGCGTAAAATAGCAGCTCAATGCTGCTGTGTTTCGTATGATGAGTGTAGAGAACCAGACATTCCATCTTAGTACTCAGGGGTGACAACTCATAGATAGATAGATAACACTTTACTGCACGCCAAAAACAACATAAATATGAACAAAAAAGGAAAAAAAAGAAATGTGGTGCATTGGGCGGTCTTATTGCTAAAAGCGATATCTTCCAGACAACGTTTGGATGGACAGGATTGCAAGAAAACAATAAAAACATGTGTGGAACAAAAATAACATTATTTTAATATAAACCATAAAATAGTAATAAAGATGCATAATATAAAATGGTATATACGTACATAGATAAGATAAATACATACATACTTAATAATATAAATCTGCATTTTGATTCTTAATTGAGGATTAATGTAGATTTATATGGGCTAGATCATCCGCTTACCAACAGGTGGACTGTGTTCTCGTTTGTCACCCTTATTCTATAAAAAAGCCTGCTTTGTTTTTGATGAGAAAAAAATGTTTATGTGGTATGATTGAGATGAGAGAGATATGAGAGAGCCGTGGTAGCTCAGATGGTTAGCGCTCGCTGTAAGTTACACAGTACGCGAGCAACCCGGGTTCGATCCCCGCCGGCACTAATGAAATTGTTAATTGCAATTTTAAGTGCTGATTTACCACGTGCTCGGCGGTGAAGGAAAATATCGTGAGGAAACCTGTATGTCTGAGAAATCAAAAAAAAAATATTTTCGAAGACATGTGTAGTTCGCCAACACGCATTGGGGCAGCGCGGCGGACATTTCCTTGCCCTAAAACCTTCTCAGAAATGAGAGGAGGCCTGTGCCCAGCAGTGGGACGTATATAGGCTGTAGCTTTACTTTTATGATTACATAGTAGGGGGTAGTAAAGAAGCGCGCGTTACATACGATTTTTCTGGCTTTGTACGTGCGCACTCTTTATCGCTACGCTTTGCACGTGGTTTGGCAATCGCAGACCAGACGTCTCGCACCTTTTTTAACGCTGCTCCCAGCGCTGTTCTGTGTATTTTCCGTCTGGCGTAAACCAGTTTATACCGCCATCTGTCAGGTAGCAGTGGGATCTTTTTTGATATTTCCCATAGTTATCTCTTACGACACAAATGGGACGAAATGTGGTGTTATTACTCCACTACTCAGAATTTTTATTGGTAGTTTAAAAAGATGGAATGTGTATGTAAAGATGAAATAAGTCATGTACTTCAAATTATACCCATATTTAATATTATCATATTTATAATTATACTGCATACTTTGCTTGCGGTTGCTTTGTTTCCGTGCCTTGTTATTCTATATGAAACCACATAGAACAGAGTAACCGCTGCTGTTATTATTTTACAATTACCTATATTGCGGGTACTACGATGTTTTACTGTTTTTAATAAAAATGTTCCGGAGCGATATGTTTGTTTCAAATAAACACAAGTAAAGGTGACAAAGGAATACACAGTTCACCGAATTGTAAGTGAATTCTGTGGCTCATAGTCATCTACATCTATTATCGATTAAAAATCAAAATGCAGATACGTCGTCGTCCCTGTGGCCTAAAACGGATTGCTGCTTTACGAGTAAAGTCTCTGGTCTTAGATGCGTTGTCATCTTTGAGAGCTAAGATGGAATGCCATTATATCAGTAAATAGAGTGTTAGGTTCTTACTTAGCATATGAAACACAGTATCATTCTGTCATCATTTTACGTCTATGTTTTGTGAAATCGTGATCCTTCCCTTGTCGAGCCGATGCATTCGCGCTACAGCTGTAATAAAACTGCGGCGTAAAGTACGTAATAAAAATATGATGTCACGCTCACTGAATCACTCCTGCCCATTGCATCTTGCACATTCTGCACATGTTGCTGAATATTATCTGGGTTCTCTGATAGATTGCCACAAAGTATGGTCCTGAAACATCTGCATCCATCGACTACTTGTGAGTTTCATCAGATTGATTGCCAACGTGGTTACTATGGCTATATATCCCCTCTATGGAAGCTACAAAAATATAGTATAAACTTGTTTAGTTAATTACAAATTAATTTATAAATTGTAAAAACGTACGTAAGAGCAGTGGTGTAGTTAAGGGGCTAAGCGCTCGCTGTAAATTTCAAAGTACACGAGCAACTCAGGTTCAATCCCCGCCGGCACCAATAAATTTGTTGATTGCAAAATTTAAGCGCTGATTAATCATGTGTCTTGCGATGATGGAACACATTAAGTATTATAGGCTGTGACTTTATTTCACTTACAAACATACAGAAGTAAAAAATACGTATTGAGTGTAAGCAGCAGTGTGTTGCCACTTTAAGTTTCTATACAAATAGCAAAAGCATAAATTATGCGCTTTCATTGTTACAACGTCATTATTGTAATAGAACGTTGTGGTTTGAGTTATTGCGATAAAAGCAATTAGTACTGTTATTATATGTCGCTTAAGTTTTAGCAGTTACCGCATACGTTATTAAAGTGTTATATGTTGACGTAAATGCTTGAGATACAAGCCAGCGTCCCAACTTTAATTTAGCCAATATCTGATAGCGCATTAAGTAAGTTACAATAGCCATGCAAATATAATTATTTTGGTCTTCTCTTGAAATTATCTACAACAATCTGCAAAAACTACGGTATGTGAATAGTAGGTATATAAAAGATACAGTCTATTTACGTTGCGCTGCTGGGCACAGGCCTGCTCTCATTTCTAAGAGGGTAATGAAGTAATTACTCCGCCGCCCTACCCCAGTGCGTGTTGAGACAGATTCTCATGTCTTCAAAGTATTTTGTATATATTACTAGCTATTTGTAAGCGGGTAAAATTCAAGATATGTTTATAATTTTTTAAATGTGATTAGGGTGACAAACGTACACACATTCCACCATAAGTGGTTGCTGTGGCCCAAAGACAGCTACATCTGTCCTCGATTACGATCAAAATGCAGATGCTGTCGCCCGTGAGGACTAAGATGGAATACCTCGTTTCCAGTAGGAAGGGTCTCCGGTTATCTACACTCACCATAAGAAGCACAGCAGATTTAAGCTGCTATATTATATGATTATTAATTACAACATATAAAGTAGAAAAATACATCTAATATATAATATAATAGAGGCGAGTAGCTAGAGATATGACGTCTTAATAAGATTTTGTTTTATAGGTAGTGTGTTTTTTATAAAATTGAAGTGACAAAAGAACTTAAATTGAACCTGATCATAAATGGCTACTGCAGTAGCACCTCTTCTTCGTTAGTCTATTGGTTGTAAAACGTGACTGCTGATCATGAGTTCCGCGTTCGAATTAAGCGTCGGGCCAAAAAAACATCAGTTATTGAGTTTTTCTGTCAAGAAATTCTCAGTAGCTGCCCGGAGTGAGGAAGTTGGCGGTGTATCACTCCCGTACCTCGGAAAGCACGTAAAGCCGTTGGTCCTGCGCCTGATCTCTCTCCGGTCGTGTCGGTTTATCGTCCCATCGGACTATGAGAGTGAGGGAATAGAGATTGCACCTGTGCGCACTTGGACACTATAATCCTGTCCTGCGCCGATGGCTAGTCTCTGTTGACGCTGGCCGCTGTGACCGGAGTTCGGCCTGGAGGACATTATTATTGGCACCTCTTCCACCAACTTCAAATAAAGAAGGCTACAGATAGGGCGTCACCTCTGAGGACTAAGATGGAATGCCTTACAGCCTGTAACTACACTGATTCTCTATACCCTTAAGACCGGAACGCAACAGTGCACGCGCTGCTGTTTGGTGTCAGAAATAGGTAAAATGGTACCTACAAAGACGAAATCCCAGACAGAAATGATGTCCTGCCACCTAGAATAATGCATGTAGATAATAAATATGAATTCCATACAACCAGTAGGGCATTACCATGTTATTCGTAGATTAGATAAAAAAAGTGTTATAAAAATTATATTCTATTATTTTGTTAGATTAATAACGTGCGGTCTGTGGTTAAAATGGTTAAGTTGCGCGGGATATTGAGATTTACTCGGCAGTGGGATGCGCTGATCATGCAAAATCCCGACGTATTACAAAATTTACAATGGATAATGGAATATTCGACGTTCATATATTTTTTACTATTTTTATACGGTGTTATATTTTGTTTGTTATATTACAATTTTTCATTAGACTGTTAAGGCTGTGTAGCTTATTTATTTTATAACTTTTTTACTGAATTTCCCTCCATCTCTTATCCCGAGATCAGTTACGATTTTATATTTTTTTACCACCACAATAGGATTTTGTCCTGTCAAAATCGTGTTGGCAGTTTATAAACATAAATTGTACAAGGACTTACATCCCGATCCGCAACAATTATTTGTAGGTCATACAAACACTTGTTCCGTGCAGAATTCGCCACTGCGCCATGGAGTCGTGTAATTAATTAAATTATGTTTATTATAATTTAATTTTTCATTAATATAGTCTGTAACGGTTGTGTAGCTAATGAGGGCATCCACGACTTGTTCTGTCACCAGGGCGGCGCCACTAGAAAGTGAGGTATATAATTTGACAGATTTCATAGGGGGGAAATTAATTTGTTCGGAAAATGTTAAGGTTATTGTTTCTTTCTGTACTATTACCTATATTTTATATTAATAAGATTAAAAATAAATAAACCTTACCACAGATATTCATAAAAGTAGATAAATAAAAAATAAAGTTAAAACTGTGCAAAAAATTACAGAGCAAACCACTGACGCATTGTTTTGTATATTAATATAATACTCTAGAAACTGATAAACTTTTATTAACAACCAACTTCTCAATTAAATTACACTGTGTAGCAAAAAACTTTACCTCAGTGTCAAATAGCGACATCTGGTTAGCAGAAAATTATTAGGCCTCATTAATTAATTTATAAATTCCATAAGGCATTTCGTACAAAAATAAGATATATGAAGAGCGGTCTTAATGCGGCTTTAAATTTGTATTTTAACTTAAGATTTGTAGGTTCCTTGTCTGGATGTCCATCTCTTATCTCGAAGTTATTTGGAACTGTCGCGCGAATTTGGTTTGCCGATGATCACCCCTCCCTCATTGGTTTACCTTGTCCCGCGCTTGTCCGCTTCGATTTTGTGGATCTTCACTTCACTTAAAAGCTTGCTCGATGATTTTACGTTCACTCGAGCAAGTTCAAACGTGTCGATAGGTAAAAGGCTAAGATTGGATGCGCCATCGAGCAAAACAATCATATAGTGCAACAAAAAATTAAAATCTACATAATTTTTTGTTGCACTATATGATGCAGTAACTGAACGACTTCAAAACGAACGTATTCGCGATACGTTCGTTTAGCGTGTAGTCTTCACTACATCGGGATCTACTAATAGTACTATTACTATACTATAAACGTGTAGCTAGTTTATTTGATACCTGAAATAAGTGACTTTCGTACGTATTCTCCTGATTTGTAACTTGAATGAACAGCTTATTGAATACGGTCTTATTTACACTCCAATAGATAAAAAAGTTTTGAGAGTAACTCATTAATACGAAGTATCTGGACGACCAAGCTTCACTCGTTGTAAGAAATAAAATGATTTTCTCATGGATGAAACATATTTATATAAAGTTGGAACTTAAAATATTATTTAATTACAAAATTTTATTCAAATCTATACAGAATGTTGCTGAATTGTTCTCTTTTCGAGAAGAGTAGCTTTACCTTGTGCATTCAATTTTGTCGAGGTTATGCTTGAATTTAAATATATATATTTAAATATATGTATTCCATAAAAATACATAAAAAACATGTATTTTTATGGAATACATGTGAAAAACGGGCACACAGTTCACCTGATGGTAAGTGGATGCTATGGCCCATAGATATCTTCATCAATCTTTGATTAAGAACCAATTTTTGTCCGTTGTTCCGTTGTCCCAGTGAAAAGGGTCTCCGGTTCACTACACTTACCATACGCAACACAGCAGTATTAAGCTGCTATTTAACGCTGGTATTCTGTGAGAGCGGGTTATTATAGTATTACAGTATTTTCCTTTAAAGTTCATTCTCAAGTAAATTAGGTTTTAAATCCAAAGTTACTTTATTAACTTTCATCAACATTAAGGTGCAAGACCAACGGCTTAAGTGCTTTTCAAGGTACATGAGTGAAACACCGCCAACTTCCTGACTCAGGTCTGTTACTGAGAATTGATTGACAGAAATACTCAGGAGATATTTTTTGGCCCTACTCAGGATTCGAACCAGGGACCTCGTGATCAGCAGTCGCATTTACTTTTACTAGACCAACGAGGCAGTCGATTGTCGAAATTTACTAAGACAATGCATCTATTTCCCGCAATTGTAAATGGAGGTATAAGTTACATAGAGGTAATAAAAACCTACATCTCTATCAGGTCGCCCTCAACGCACACCATGTCCCCATGGATGAAGAAGCTATTCCTACAGCTGATGCCGAAGCTGCTGATGATGAGGAGGACGAAGTATTCGCTGCCTGACTACGACGATACTTTCGTATCGAATGGATACACTAACGAGTTGGAAATGAGGTAAGTGTCTACTACACATAACAATCTTCCGTGACAGCCTATTAAAAGTTCACTGTTAAACATAAGCCCCTTATACGTAGGGGGACATTCGCCATAGTTGCCATGCTTGGAAGGCAGGCCTGTAGCCAGAGTTTTTTATTTTTTTATTGTTATTAAGATGACGCTACTGCCCAAAATAATCGCTAATCTTGGCGGGCGGGCGATAGTGGTACCTAATGTGTGGTATCCTTAACGCCTTCCGTCGCCAGTCTGGGTATTTCACATCTAGCATATACATGAGATGATTGTAGCGCCATCTATATCGGTCCTTCGGTTTTATGGACTTCTCCTTACTTTTATAATTTCTTTCTGAATAATTGAGATCAAATTTAGGAATATATTCTTTCGATTATGTTATGTGGCTTCCATTTCTTATAACGTCATGAATATAGATAATAATAAGATTTAAATTGCAGGAAACTTATCAGAATTGCGTTATTTAACTTTTATTGTTTTCTTTTATTTATTTTGACAAAGTATTAGAAAATTATTTGAAACTTTAAGTTTATTAAACAAATTGATTGATACTAAGACTGGCGCCATAAAATTTAGGGTTTCTTTTCTTGTTTAAATCGCGATGTATCGGATAGTTTTTATAGAGAAAATTCAGAGAAATTTCCTGGGAAAGGAATAAAAACATATAATAAATATACATATATAGATATATGTTAATCGGATGAATGGTAAGGTAGCCATAGAAAACGAATATCAAACAAAACAATGAACAAGTAAGTAACAAGTAAGTAACCAAAGTTCTTTGTTTTGTTAGAAAAACTTCGCGGGTGCACACGCAACAACTCACCAGTTTCTTTGTAATCGGATGAATACTATAGGGGCGCATACCGGACAAACAACAAAAATAATTTTTATGTATAAATATAGATTATTTGTGTATTTGTGTAACTAATAACAACTAAAACACCTAGTAATAGCAGTATAACTGGCACGTACACTTCAAGACCAACTCTCTTTTCTTTTATACATATATAAAATATCATTAAAAAACCTAAAGAATTTCATCCCGTAGCACTATTGAACCAAACGGTGCGTTCTAACTTAAAAATCTATAACTTTTTTGTTTCTTAACATTTTGAATTGAAATTTTGTTTACGTATTTCTGAGTAGTTATGCTATTAGATAATTAAAATATCGCCACTTTAAAAGACTATATTTTTTTAAATAAAAAATTAGGAAACTAAAATTTTGATAATTTTGATACAATAATTACATTAAAAAAATATTTGTTAAAGTAGTTCTCACAGGTATGCTATAACCAATACTGATTATAATCATCACAAAATCATCAAAATTATCGACGTGCAAAGTTGGGGTGTAATTTTATATAACTAAAACTCATTATTAATTATTTTTTACTATTATACCAGATAGCTCTGTCTTCTGAGAATATAAAAAAATCAAAACGGTTTCAGTAACACCACTTTAGTTGAAACCATTTTTGAGATGGAACACGACGTTTCGTCCCATAGTACGTAGGTGGCTTATAGTCAGAGAATTGTTTATTTTTTATTTTATAGAATAAGGGTGACAAACGAGCACACAGTCCAGCTGATGGTAAATGGATGCTGTAACGCACAGACATCTACATTTATCCTCAATTAACAGTTTCCCTGTCCACGAAATACACTTCATAGTTAAACAATCGAAATGTTCACATATGATTCATGGAACAGGGAAAGGGTTAATAATCAAAATGCAGATGCGTTGTCACCCTGAGCACTAAGATAGAATGCCTCGTTTCCAATAACAAGGGTCTCCGGTTCTCTACACCCACCGTACGAAACACAGCAGCATTAAGCTGCTATTTTATTTATTAAGCCGCTGGTTGTGAGAGCGTGATCCTACCCCGGTCGGTTGGGGCCCATAGATTACCAACATTTATGAATACAAATACCGATTTGGATATATACATGTGTTTATACTTTTGGATTTATACTAGGTGTCAGGACTCCTATTCCGCCTAGGAGACAGTTAGGTACCGTCACCCGGTTACCTATTGCTGCCGCTAGATAGCTGTGTGCGTAATGCTGTGTTTCAGTCTAAAGGGAATAGTGAGCCAGTATAGGCTTTTTACAAGTAACTAGGCATTCCATTATTGTTGTTAGAGGTAACAACGCATTGTAGTCTTCTTTATTTGAAGTTGGTTGCAGGTGTCCATGGGCTGCAGTAGCCACTTACCATGAGATGAAATGTTAGCGTGTTACGTAGTTACTTCAATTTTATTAAAAACTCATAAAGACAAAGTCTCTGGCTCTCATAATGACTTTTTATATTTACGCGAACACTACACATTGAATAAAACTACTTTTACGGATTCTATCGCGTTTAATTTTACTGTTTTTTAATTCCCGATGTTTCGGGTGCTTTATACAGCACCCACGGCTACACGCTTTACACAGGTCACGGAGGACTGAGGTGATTGACGTCCCGATGTCAGAAATAACCCAGAGTACTTTCGGCTTTTTAAATTATTAGTTTTGGTCCGATCTACGCAGAATGAACTTACAGTGTCTTGAAGTCTTGCAGTGGTATGCTTGAGTTTAGTTTTAATTTTATTAATTACAGGAACCCAAGCAGGTGATAGTTACCCAGCTTCCCTCTCTATTGAAATAAGGATGTTTTTTAATTTCAATAGCCTCACGTATCATCCTTGGCAGGAATCGATGTCCTTTCGCGAGAATTTGTGGTCCATCAAATCTAATGTAATGGCGGGGGCCGTCTAGGATATGATCACAAAGTGCAGACTTCCCGGAACGTTGGTGTTTATATATATAGATCGTTTTATTTGCCCTATATATGAGAGACCACATTCACAATCAAGTTTATACACTCCTGCATTTTGAAGATGGATATTACACTTGACGGATGGTAAGAACTGACTAATTTTCTTCGGCGGCTTGAAGAATGTTCTAATATAAGCTCGCTTCAAGATGTAGCCAATCTTGTCTGTGACACCTCTGACATATGGTAGTACAGCAGACACGCTCGACTGTGGCCGGCTTCACTCGGTCACTGTGACGTAGGCGCAGGACCCGCTTGATGTGCTGAAGCTCGGCGGCCAGGTGTTTGCTGTCTGGCTCTCGTCATTCATATGAAACACTTCGGGATTATGGTACAATTTCACGCAGGTATTCTGTGTTATTTGGTCACACTACGCTGCATCACCTCTACCACCTACAAAATTCTTCAATGATATAAAACTTTGCGAGGAGAGTCTGTTCTTGGGGTATGGACGATGAGAACATTCGACACGTTCTGTAGTGCTGTCCACTGTATGATTATATAAGAAAGGATACGCTAGATAAAATAAAAAGTAAGGAGGCAAGGTAGGAATCGAGTTCTGAATCAATCGAATTTTATTCGAACTCAAGGTAATTTCGTACTCTCAAAACCGTAGCTAGCATGGTTTAAATTGGAATTATCAGAACGAAAGTCTTCAGTTGACCGCCGTTAGATAGTGCTCTTTTTCTTGCTAAGTTTATCCTATTTATGTAATAAAAATATTTAAGAAGTGAATATTTTAATTTACTAAAAATTATCTCCGGATAAAAAAATATCGGCTTATGCCTGCCTATAGGCGCTGATAACGCTTGATCTCAACTCGATTGTATTTCTCGATTCAAATTGGTTCGGGTCTAATGCAGGAAAGCTGAGTAGGCTTTTAAAAACAGTTCGAAACAACGTCAGTTTGAATCGAAAGCCGAATCGAATTTGAAAACAATTTTGGAAGTAAGCCTGCTGTTTATTAAGGTGATATCCTTTCTTATGAGTTTGGGACCGTGTCCGCGCTGCTGAGAGTGGAAGCTGAAGGCATAGAATATGTATTGTTAGATATTAGTAACAAGATTAGAGAAATTTGTAGGGTGTCAGAAGCAAGTACCGCGTGTACCTTTCACACTTGGAAAAATCTCTTGTGCGGTTACAGATAGCTTCCGATTGATTCACCTGATATTGATTTTATATTTCTTTTATTTTTTTTAAAAACACGTTACCTCCACACCAGGATTTTCTCCTGTATTGTGGCAGTTTACATACATACATTTCACAAGGACAAACATCCAGTCCCGTAACAATTATTTGTAGGCCATACAAATACTTGTTCCGTGCGGGATTCGAACCCGCGGCCCTTAGCGCAGCAACTCATTGCTAAGCCACTGCGCCACGGAGCCGTATTTTATATTGACATCATATTTAAGAGGGTTATATATAGATATATAGAGGTTATATATAGGTTAGATATATACTTAGTTACCAACGCAATTGTGACAAATTGATTGAGATATACTTCCTCCATTAACATCTTTAAGTATAACGGCTGAATATAGAAACCGATATACACTACTACACACGGAAATACACTTATACACATCAACTAGCTAAAAAAATTACTCGCCTTTTGGGCTTGGGAAAAGCTAAAGTAGTCTCGTTTAATAGCTTTTAAACAAATTCCGACAGTAATAAATAGCTTCACATCCATTCCAGTCAATTTAATTTATCTACCGTGACGTATTTCAGGACATAATTTTATTTATCGTAAAACGAATTTTAGGGCGCTGTATAAACTGGAATATTTTACGGCCCAAAATGTTAAGTTATTTACGCAACTGTTTAAGAATTTAGACATGCGTTAAATCGATACAGGCAAACTCTTTTAGGAAATGTAGGCTTTTAAATATGTCTTCATAGGAAGTTTTCCAAAATTCATAACAGATAACTAAGCAAAAGTGCCGTGAGGTTACTTCATTAGAGAATCTATCGACGCATCAATTGGTTTCATGGAAATAATGATTATAATAATAATTTATTAGACATTTTACACTTGACAAATTACACTTGTGTATAGTACATATTTAACTGCCATACTAGTATAAACTGTGTTACAGCCGTCAGCGTCCTCCACCCTGAGTTGTGCAAAACAGAAAAACATATAATTTCGCAATAAAATTACAATATTATTTTTGTATTGTTATTATAGTAGAACACAAAACAAATAAATATTTAAAATAAATATAGACAAAGGAGTGAAAATTTTCTCATTATCATAAACATGACTGTGTGTATGTGTGTGTGTTTGTATAAGTGAATTTAAATGTTCTTCTCTGTTTCCAAGTAGTTAAGGCTTAGCAACTAATTTAGAATTTTGCCCTTGCATTTAAGTAAATATTATTTAATTTATTTACTACATTATATGACTGCTAATAACATAATATTTTCGACGGGCTAAAGCAGTTTAATGAGAAATCATTTTACAAACTCTGTTTTTGAGACGTTTTAGTTACAACAGACGCCATAAAAAGCTGTCTTAATAAATAATTAAAAAATATAAATATCCGGACGATCCATAGAATACTATAGTACTCTATGGTACGATCGGTGTAGCTTCTAAAAGATGGCGAATAACTATCTCATACCTGTATATCAGATGTGCAGTGGTGAGTAGCGTTAAAGATACGTACAGTAACATGGCGATAATATCAAATCTGTCGCATTAAGAAAGGGTTATGTCTCGCAGTCAATATCAGTGTTTACGGGCTGCCAAGGATCGTTTTAAATACGCCATACCTACAGTACTTAATGTATAAAAGGAAGCAACCACTAAAGCCCTTTTTTCACTAACCAAACCACTTTTACTACGACCAAAATTTACTGCCTTAAGCAGTAAAATTTAGCAACTATAGCGAGTACTCTCCTTAGAAATGTTGGAAAAATACAATATTTCTATTCCTTTTTTTTATAGTATGGGGTTGACTAACTTCTACATCTACATCTATCCTCGATTAAGAATCAAAATGCAGATGCGTTGTCACCCCTGAGGACTAAGATGGAATGCCTCGTTTCAAGTAAAAAGGGTCTCCGGTTCTCTACACTCACCATACGAAACACAGCAGCAATAACCTGCTATTCCACGCTGGTATTCTGTGAGAGCGTGGTCCTACCCCGGTCGAGCCGACCCATTCGTGCTACAATCATAATAATATAGCCGAAGCATGGCTCTACCACGTATGACCTTCGTTTAGACCGTTTAAGTCGCGTAGCTGTGGTATAAGAATATCTACAACCCCATATGGACCGTGAGTGTCGTAAGAGATGACAGAGAGAAATAAACCAGGAGATGGGCAGCAGCGTCTTCCTAATAACAATTAAAAATAAACTGCGGTTGCCAACCCGCCTACCAAGCGTGGCAAATATGGCAAATACCCCCTGACGATCTATTGGGGGCTATGTTCAGCAATGGACTTAAGATTGACTGTACCGGTACTCTCTTTTGACATGCCTTTCTTAATTTAGGAAAATACCAATATTTGTAATGTTGTTTTTTTTTTATCTTTAGTAAGAAATCCTTTGTTTTAATATAAAATGTCGCACTACTGAGCTTTGATTTTCAAGTCTGTAGTGTGATTACTTTAGACTGGTGTGTCATGATATATCAAAACGCCAACCAATTGTGGTTGGCGTTTCAACCAATTATGGTTTCGTTGTATTCCATCCACCGCTGATCATAGGGTGCATACATTGTTTCACAGGGGGGTTTTTGCTATAGTCGCCACGCTTGCCAGGCGGATTGGTAACCGCCGTCATTCATAAATTTGAGCTGCTATCAGGAAAACGATGCTGCCCATCTCTTGCTTCAGTTTCCCTCTGTCGCCTCTTACGAAACCCAGGAAACGATATAGGGCGTTAACGAAGAGGAAACGAGGGGGAAACGGTAGAGGCGTAAGAATGCATAACGGTGGATATTCTTACACCGTCATGCATTCTTGCGCCGTACGGTTGTCCTTTGTATGAAATGTGGTAAAATAACTATTGATTATAGCCAATGTCTCCTTTATACTAATAGGTTATTTAATGTTACAAAGTGTTATCATAATAAAAAAAAAACATAACGCAAGCAATGATTCCTACAGCTACACAATCGTATTGCCCTGTCCCTGATCCTTCCTCAGTGGAACCGACCCGTTCGTACTGCAGCCAATATGATTGTCATTATAATAAAAAAATTATACACAAATGTCAAAACATCAGTAAAAGTCGAGCATATTTAATTAATTTATTTACATAAAACAGAACAACATCAATCAATACATGAATAACCTGAACATAATAAGTGCAAAATTACGATTTGGATCTGGATGGTATTCCAAAACATGTGCACACAACATAATACGTAGGTCACTCAATAAGTTTTGAGATGCTCGAAATTTCAAAATGGAACGCACCCGTCTTATATGTCTCTAAAAAGCAAATTTATTTAAAAATAGAACTCCATAAGCCAATTGCTCAATATTTAAAAAAAAAACAAAGTTCTATTAATTTTCTTGCAACGCTTCCCGCGCTCTTCATTTAAAACGACGGATCTTGACCGTGAACATTTGCGCGCTATGATATATTATGATTTTAAATTTGGTTTAACCGAAAAATTAAGTTTACAACGGTTACAATCAGCATTAGGGGACTCAGCTCCATCACGTGCAATAATTTTTAGGTAGTTTGCTGAATTCAAAAGGGATAAAATGAATCTTAAAGATGACCAAAGAACTGGGGCCCCGCAAACAGCAGTAACGGCAGAAAATGTATGGACTACTGAAATGTTGGTGCGAGAAGACCCACGAATCACATATACGGACATCGAAAAGATTGTAGGCATTAGTTCGGGGAGCATCTTGGAGTGAGGAAGCTTTGTTGTCAATGGATCCCTCGTTTGCACTCCGAAAGCGAAAAACACACTTGTGTGGATTGGAGCCATGAAATGCGTCTACGTTTTGAAAACGGCACATCTAGACGTGTTCCAGAAATCGTTACTGGTGACGAGACATGGATCTATCAATATGATCCGGGAAATAAAAGGCAATCATCGGTATGAGTCTACTCAGAAGGACAGTTACCGACAAAACTGCAAAGACCTCGCAACGTCGGCAAAAAAATGGTGGCTAGTTTTTTTCGCGGAGCGGACATTTGTCGACGTCAATGCTGGTAAATGGTAGGTCAGTCAACTCTTAATGGTATACTACAGTTGCATTACCCAAAGCTTTTCAAGCTGTGCGGTAGAGAAGACCAAAGACCGGGCTTCGGGGAATCATGCTGCATCACGATAACGCCTCTTCACATACCTCCCTTAGAACAAAAGCCTTTCTAAGGGTAAGGTGAAGAGGCGTTATCGTGATGCAGCATGATGCTCTGCTCTGGTGTTGAAACTCTAAGTCACCCACCCTACAGCCCTGACTTAGCTCCTTGTGATTTCTTTTTGTTCCCAAGGGTCAAAGAAAAAATAAAAGGCAAGTTTTTTTCAAGCGCCGAAGAATCCGTGGCTGCCTACGAAGAAGCGATTTCCGACCTGTCAGATCAAGACTGGCAAAAGTGTTTTCAGAGTTGGTTTAGGCGAATGGAACTTTGTATAGAGCATGATGGAGAATATTTTGAAAAGATGTACAATAAATATTAATAGTATCTAGAATACTTTTTGTATATCTTAAAACTTATTGAGTATCCTACGTATTAGATAAGAGTAACGAGTTTACAGCGCAAATACTTTTATTTATAACCTAAGTCGAAAAGTAACGAAATATGTTATGAAAAATGTTGGAAAATTATATCTTTATATTATTATTATTATAATATCTAAAACGAATTTTTTGAAATTATTATTAAAATATTTATTCCCTAAATTATTATAGATATGACACAATTTTACTAGAGGATTATGATAGGACGTATTATTTCTGTAAACTTGCAAAACAAAAGTGTTTATTAAGTATACCGACAATGGAGCTAAGTATTAAAAACTACGCTAAAAATTCAATCAACAATTGATTTTTAAAATCGTTTGATCGTTTTCGAATGCTTAATACCGTAGGTAACAATCGTTTATTTGACGCAACAATGCTCTGATGCGGATCGCTGACTGAATATGCACGCGAAAAACTCATTTCAACATTTTGTATCTGCGTTTTATTTTTCAGAAAGATTACCTTTTAATCTATTTCATTTTTATTTTCATAAACTGAGATTGTTATTCGAATTGCACTTTATTAAAAATATTTACTATACGAAATGTTTGTTGCATTTTTGCTTACAAATTCCTAAAGAATAATTTAAGGCTTACTGAAGCTTCCGTAAGAGCCGTAGCGCAGTGGCTTAGCAGCGCGGGGGTCGCGGGTTCGAATCTCGCACGGAACAAGTATTGGAATTGTTCCAGGTCTGGATGTTTGTCCTTGTGCAATTTATGTTTGTGAACTGCCTCCACAATACCGGAGAAAATCCTAGTGTTGTGGTAACGTTTCGATGGAACGGCTCGCTCCACATTTGAGCGTTCCAACGAACAATTTGCCGCGCATTCCAAGGCGGTATCCATTTCACGCGGCTGGAACGGGCGCCAATGTTCGACCTCTTGGAGCGCATAATCGATACGCGGCTTAAGTTTCGACTATGGGAAATGAGAGATAAAATTTATAACGTAAAATGCTGGGTATACTACCGACGACGTGTAGTAGACTCAAAGGTGGGCAATGTCTGGTACTGTGATCCTGTCCTTTCCTCTACTTTCGCCTGCCAAGCGGATGAATTAGGCAAATCCTCCCTATAACGGGAGAGGCCAACGGTAGCGTAATTAAGAAATTATATTCAATTTGGGATAATTACAAATAAAAGTAGAAGCCTCATTTACTCGTATTTTCAAAAACTGAGGTGATCGCTACCAGGCTAATTCTAATTTGTTTTGTGTTGTTAATTGTGTAACATAGATGATTTTAGCTGTTTTTTTTTTTAAAGTCCCGCAGGGTTTCGTACTGGTTCTTCCCAGGACAGAGGTTTTTTTCCGAACCAGTGGTAATTAAACATAAGAGTGACTTTCACTAAGTATTATTTATAACTTACATTGAATAAAAAAGTTTCAGTTTCTGTTTCTGTTAACGGTATATAATTTTTTATATTTATATATTTGAACTCAAATATAAAATTTGGATACTATTTGAAAAATAACCCTTCATATTTTATTTTGCGGAATAAAGTTAAAGTAAAGTAAAGTTACAGCCTATATAAGTCCCACTCTGCTGGGCACAGGCCTCCTCTCATTTCTGAGAGGGTTTTAGGGCAAGGAAATGTCCCGCCGCGCTGCCCCAATGCGTGTTGGCGAACTTCACATGTCTTCGAAATATTTTTTTTTTATTTTATTTCTCAGACATGCAGGTTTCCTCACGATGTTTTCCTTCACCGCCGAGCACGTGGTAAATCAGCACTTAAAATTGCAATTAACAATTTCATTGGTGCCGGCGGGGATCGAACCCGGGTTGCTCGCGTACTGTGAAATTTACAGCGAGCGCTAACCATCTGAGCTACCACGGCTCTTATTTTGCGGAATGAATTCAATTAATATATAATGTGGAAAAATAAAGATACCTCATTTCATTTTCAGTAGGGATAGCCTCACTGATGCGTTTGGTGATAGTAAGTGTGACAACGGTGACTACCGTAAGTCACCTGCTCCGGAAGATGATATGCTTGGAGCCGGTGCTCACCAACGACCTTCTGGTTAGTATTCAAATTCATATATTTATAATGATCATTACGGTTATTTCGGTTATTAAAATAGCATTTGTTTAATGTGGAGTCAATATTTTTGAATTATAGTACACCAGTAGCTTGCTGAAAGGCATTTAAAAACTATGCAAAACTAGGTATAGACGTGTTGCGCCCTAAAGTGGGATGGAGTTATTATAATGTAATAAAATTCCTCCGGTGTTAGAGATAAGAGAGCTACGCCCCAGTTAAATATCTTCTTTATATTTTCTACATTTTCTCTACACATACATAGTTGTGTGTTATAAAAATCAAAATTTTTATATCAATGAAAATAGCTAGAAACATGGATTTGAAGCTATGTACTGTTCATACTAAGCAGATCATCTGTGATAAGTTTCAGAGGAGATAGCAATAAAAGATTGCATCGGAGTCGGGCTATATATAAGATATATATACAACATGTAACAAAACCCTATGGTTCCCGTTAAGTGTGTTATCAGAATCAGTATTAAAAGGTGTATAAATAACTGTTTTCAGAAAACTCGACCATTAAAATTTTAATTTTAATTAAAAAAATTATTTTAACAAAAAAAATTTTTTTACAAATTGTATGTGGTTTTATTATCTCTGCATTGTCCGGGGAGTGAGAGGATTGTCAAAGACCCCGCTTTATCGATGCTTGTGTCAGTTAGAGGTAATAAAACCACACATAATTTGCAATTTTTTTAAAATTATAATTAAATTTTTAATGGTCGAGTTTTATGAAAAAAAGTTATTTCTATACGTTTGAACACTGATTCTGATAACGCATTTTACGGGAACCACGGGGTTTTTGTTACATGTTGGTTGTAGTAGATTGTTAGTCAAATCTTAGATGCATAATAAATATCTTATAGTGTCTGCAAAAAAATTTACAAACAATTATGAAAATGTTTTTAAAATTAAATAAGTAATTTTTGCAATGTAGTATTTGCTTAATATTTGAAAATACTTATTTTCGATATTTCTATATTCACTACACTACACTACTACACTACTACATTGTTACTACAAAATAAATATAAAAAAAATTATAAATTTTTGTGGTTGTCAAATCTACTAAGCTACTATAATTATAATAGAATTGAAATACAACTAAGATAATATAAATTTAATTTTCGTCTTGTAATTATTAGTGACTGAATCGGAGAACATGCTCCCTCGTCACCTTTCCCCGGAGGTGGCGGCTGCGTTACAGAGCGTCCGATTCATAGCTCAACATATCAAAGATGCCGATAAAGACAATGAGGTAGGTTAAACATTCTATTTTTGTTAAATAATTGCAATGTATGTATTTTAGTATTATATATTGCAAAAATATATATTGAGTAACATCTAGTTGGGGTCGACTTCGCTTACCGGCTGCCACTCGAGAACCTTCCCCCGTTGGTTGTCGATTCTTCGAGCTATATGGCCGGTCCATTACTACAACCTAGCATATTCGACAACCTCTTTAATTCCACTGCCGGTCATGTGCCTTCGAAGAATATGCCAGCTGGTACACTGTTCTCGAAAATGTTATCTATAGTCACGATATTAGATTTGGTTTATATATATTACTAGCTGTTAATTCACTCGCTTAAGTATATAATATGTAACAAGTAACAACCTCTTCCTAACCAGATTTTTTTCTAAAGAGTATACTTACTTCTTAACATCATTCATATTAATTTTATTATTTTCTATTAGGGTTAGCGAATGTATAGTCGACTTGGTTAGCCTGCTAGGTAAACCATGGCGTCTTTCTAGCATCTTTCTAGATTCTCTTACGCCGCCATCTCATGACATAAAATAAATATGGCGGGCATAAACTGTCAAAAACTTGGAACCTATATATATACGTGATGTTAAGTGGCTACTGCATTCCATTGAAACTAACAACGAATTACAAACAAAGAAAGCTTTAGATGCGTTTTCACCTCTGAGGACTAAGATAGTATACCTCTTAGTGTAATCATACTGGCTCTCTATATCTAAACACAGTTGCATATGACATATAATTGGTATTTGAAATATATAGTAAAACTCGCTTAAGACGATTTTGAAGGGACCCAGCCAAAATAGCGACTTAAGCGGGAAAGAGTATTATGCGGGATAGGGAAAATAAAACATATCATTTACAAATTTTGTGTAGGTATTGAGTTATAGGTATATTTATAAATTTGTTAGAAAGGTATAATATTATATATAATATGTATATGTATTTAAATACGTTACATCATAGTTAATTATTATTTATAATGATATTACTCAAAGTAATAACTTATTTTCGTTTGACAAAGAGATTTTGATGCATTAGTAATGACAACTTTTGCAGTGCGTCTTCACTTTACCCGAAAGAAGATAGATAGCGCCTTAAACCGTTTACTGCTGATAACGCCTCTGCTTTTGACAAAGTCGGAATTGACTCTCCTTCATCTTCATCGTCATCACTCAGGGCCTCTTTTTCGGTTTTATGCACATCTTCAATAAGATCTTCGATTGAACGGGTTTGGTACGGTGCAACATTGTCTTCAATGGAAGAATATCCAGGAAAACCCTGCAGTATCGCGGGTTCTTCTTCCAAAACGACATCAGCTTTGTTATTTCGGAAACCTGCTTTCTTGAAACAATTTTGTATGGTTTCAGGCTTAATTGCTTGCCATGCCGCTGCAATGTTTAGGATCGCATCATGCACAGTCAAGGGTCGTTTGCTGTCAGGGTCTTCCATTTATTTAAGATAGCGATGTATAAATCGTGTTCTGTAGCTTTGTTTAAGGACTTTTATAATGCCCTGATCCATCGGTTGCAACTTGCTTGTCGCATTCGGAGGTAAGAAAACAAGATTGATGTTCTTTAGCTCAACATCTTTAGGGTGAGCGGGGCAGTTATCAATGAAGAGAAATGCGTGCTACTTGGCTCGGCTCGGGTGTTGCACAGATGGCTTATTAGTCGGGATGACGAATCGTATTAAGCGTGTTAAGAATGTATGAAAACATGTCTCAAGTTGCAGAGACTGATATAAAATGGCGTAGTATGCGAGAAATCGTATTAAACGTGATCGTATTAAGCGAGTTTTACTGTATATCTTATTTTAGTTAGATCATTAAAAATAAGAGATAAATAACATAAATGCGACAGACTATTTTTCTTATGGTTATCATTGAGTTGTAATTAAGGACAAAGGTATAATTGCCTGCTCATTCACGGGCTGTGCTGTGTTGTTATCGTGTAGTGGGGTTGGGAAGTAATGACTAGGGAATGACGGGAATATTTTCATACGGGACCAGAATTAAAAGCTCCTCGTACATATTATAGTTCAAAGACATTAGTAATATGTGTGATATGTGTACTAAAATAGCATATAGAAATATTAGTAATTGTTTAGGTGAGGGGTGGTGAACATAAAATGTTTTTACTAATGCATCTGTTACTGAGAATCAGTAAACTGAAATCGCACATCACGAACGCGAAGTGGAGAGGCACTGCACCTCACCTTTGACGGTGCTTCTTATCGCTGATAGGTGATTTTACAAACATGTACAAAGCGTAACGCATGTGATCACCGATGAGGTAGGCAGAGTCTAAAGAGCAGTAAGCTACTCGGACCACGTTTAGAAAAAAATATGGGTTTAGAAGGTAAATTGTGAAAAAAGTGATAGGTGTCTGTCTAGCCCACTGCCTATACATTCACAAGCAAAATTTTGTATTAGTCATCTTTTATGACATGCTAGGCATGAAACACAGTTCCACATGAACATGGGACCTAGAAGTTCCAAACCAACAGGAAACCGGGGGGAGGGGGATTTTATATATGCTTAAAATACAAGATAGGTCAAGATGGATCTATCGGATAAAATATTTTTTTCTGTGCCTATCCCTAGATCAAACGCTAATGAAACTTAAGGGATGAATCTTTTTATGACGTCACATTTCATTTTACCCCGTACTCTTAGGCTCTATAAACAAATTAAAGAAAATACAAAATAGAAAAGAATAAATAAATAATTTGATAACATTAAGCAGGGAGTGTACCATAGGTATAGTTTTGTGAAAAATTTTTATATAGAGAAAGGGAGAGAAGAAGGAGCAAGACAGAGAGAACCGTAGTTTTTTCACATAGGAAAATAATATCCTTGACACATATTTTGTTAAAAGAAAGTATTATAATATTTTTGCAGGTGGTTGAAGATTGGAAGTTTATGTCCATGGTACTTGACCGCTTCTTCCTATGGTTGTTTACCATCGCGTGCTTCGTGGGAACCTTCGGCATTATCTTCCAGTCCCCGTCGTTGTACGACACAAGGGTGCCAGTGGATCAGCAGATATCGTCTATTCCGATGAGAAAGAACAATTTCTATTATCCTAAAGACGTCGAGACTATTGGGATTATCAGTTAAATTTGGATTTAAGTTTAAAGATTTTAGGATTTGATGCTGAACTATTTTTATTGCATGAATAATTTCGGCATATTAAAGAAATTGGTGCAGGGCGCCTATATTATCTATTTTTTGTTTTGTTATAGTTTTTTTTATTTTCCTTATCACTATAGTTGATTGAGAAATGTTGTATTACCTACCTATTATTCATTCTTTGTATCTGTTATAATATTACAAAAAATCGATAAATATTAATATATCACGCTTAGTTATTTTGAATACAAATATGTTGGTCTCAACTAGTGTGTTTTAAAAAAATCATTTTTTTTAAAACACACTAATTGAATGAGTCGTGGTCATTTTTCTGCCACCAGGGCGGCGCCACTAGAAAGTGAGGTATAATATTTAACAGATTTCATAGCGGGGAAGTTAATTTGTTCGGATATTATAATACTCTAGAAACTGATAAACTTTTATTAAAAAAACAACTTCTCAATTAAATTACATTGTGTAACAAAAAACTTTGGGGCAAACGAGCATACGGCTCACCTGATGGTAAGTGACTACCGCCGCCCATGAACAACTGCAATACCAGGGGAATTGCAGGTGCGTTGCCGGCCTTTTAAAAAGGAGTGAGCTCTTTTCTTGAAGGTCCCTAAGTCGTATCGGTCCGGAAAAATCGCCGGTGGTAAACTATTCACAGAGAAACATCTCTATTCAACAGAGAAACATCGCATCTTCTGCATATCAATGATATGAAAAAGGGGTTCTTTTTAGCGGTAAACGCGCAAACTTGTGTCTTCTCAAAATTAAACTGGACTAGATTTAGTCGCCCCCAATCCGAGACTTTGTTCAGCAAAGACACGACTTCAGACACAAGTTTGTTCCGGTACTCGGCGACGTTTTCCCGAGAAATATTGGCACGACCGGTGTATAGAGCATCACCATCCGCATAGCAATGAATGTTATCGGTTCGCAACATATCATTGATATGCAGAAGAAACAGCGTTGGTGATAGCACGCAGCCTTGTGGAACACCAGCATTAATAGGCTTGTAGTCGGAGCATGCACCGTCTACAACAACCTTGATGCTCCGATGTGCAAGAAAGCTGGTGATCCAATTGCACTATTTCTCGGGAAGCCCATAGGAAGGGAGCTGCGAAAGAAGCGCTTTGTGCCAAACCCGATCGAAGGCCTTCGCAATGTCCAAACTAACGGCCAATGCCTCCCCTTGGACTCTACTGCCTCCGCCCATCTATGAGTCAAGTAGACCAGAAGATCACCAGCTGATCGACCCTGACGAAAACCGTATTGGCGGTCACTAATCAGCTGGTGATCCTCAAGATACCGCATGACCTAGCAGTTTATAATGGATTCCATTATTTTGGAGAAAAAGGAGGTGATGTCGATAGACCTGTACTTAGACGGTTTTGAGCGGTCGCCTTTTTTTACGGATCGGGTGGATTACGCCTAGGGAGTAGGAGTACCGGAAAAGACGCGTTAGAACCGGTGCCAACTCCGGAGCACACGTCCTCAGCACAATTGGGGGGATTCTGTCAGGCTCACTCGACTTGTGGATGTCCAGGGAGAAGAGTGCTTTGCGAACCAAGCGCTGTGTGAATCGCACATCCGGCATGGAGCACTCACTCTGCGGGATGGTCGGCGGTGTGTTCGCCAACTCCGGAGCACACGTCCTCAGCACAATTGGGGGGATTCCGTCAGGCCCACTCGACTTGTGCATGTCCAGGGAGAAGAGTGCTTTGCGAACCAAGCGCTGTGTGAATCGCACATCCAGCATGGAGCACTCACACTGCGGGATGGTCGGCGGTGTGTTCCCCCCGTTATCGAGAGTCAAGTTGGACGCAAAGAAAGAGCCTAGCAAATCAGCTTTCTCCTTTGCGGCATGGGCCAGTGAGTCGTCCTCCATGTGAAGAGATGGAAGAGATGGCTGACAGAAGTTCCCGAAGGAAAGCGAACTAGTTTCTCGCCAATTCTGCCTATGTGCTCTGACTTTGCCTTGGCAATAACTCTTTTGAAGGACCTGGAGGCGGAATTATACTTCTTATTAAGGGCGCTGGTGTTTACATCCCGAGACGTTGATGCATTAGCCCAGGCCCGTTAGCACTCCTGCTCGTAGCGTAATTCTATTTTACAGGAGCGACTAAACCATGGCTGATATCTGCCTCCGATGGCCACAGAGGAAGGAATAAAAGTTCTATACCCTGAAGTACCACATCAGCAACAGAATTAGCAACAACGTTGGGATCGTCCGGCGGGAAGCAAACCCGCCCCCAAGGGTAGGATGCAAAGAAAGACCGCATCCTATCCCAATTCCCCAGAACACGCGGGGCAGCCTGAGCACCCACGTTCAGGAGTGGGGTAGCTTGGTCGTGGATGCTCAGGGATTCCCCAGGGTGCTGGTACCCTCCAGGGGTAGTCTTCTATTTAATTCCGCTACCATGTTGATGGTGGTGGGGGAATTGTGCCTCCGGCCACCTGCACTCACCAGACGAAACGCAGAAGCAAAGGTTCCACTTCACGCCGGTAATCTGTGAGGTCGTGTCGTGGTACCGGCCCATACGTGCAACAGCAAAAGCTGCCGCGTGGCTCTACCACTGTTAAACACGGTGACAACTTATCTGTGGCTTACTTCGTTTGAAACTGGTGGCAATTGTAGAAGTTACAGAACCCTAAACCCTAGAATACCTACAGTACTATCACGTGTACTTGCTTGTAATTGTAGCTTAAATATTAATAATATAAAAAAAAAACTAATGTACGATATTTGTTATAGCTTTTTTTTAAATTCTGTAAAATATTTTATGTAAATTATTTATTCTATGTTATACGCAAATTCTATTTGCACATTTTGTAATAAAATATTATTTAGAATTGATTTTTGTTTACGATATCAATATCGTATATCATCAATGCTTTATGTTAAAAATAAATATTATTTAAACTATTAAAAATTTTACATTACCTATTTAAAATGCTAAAAAGTTTTTTGGTGTTTTAAATAATATTTATTTGTTTAAATAATAGAGAAAGATACTTTGTAAAAAATAAAATGCACCGACGATTCTAAAAGAACACTAAGATATTAATTAGTAGGTAAGTCATAAGCATCTTTTTAAAAATTGCATTTACATTAAAATGTATTTCTTCTTCTTTAGTGTAAAAAAACGGCTGTGATTATTTTTTAGTAATAATTCGAAATTAAATACTAAGCTTAGGTTACTAAGCTTATGTAATAATATAATTTATAAAACATGATATGTTATTAAATGTCACAAAAATAAAATGAATAAATAAGGTTTTAATTGACATAAATTGTTTTTTTTCCCCATATACATATAAAGGGTGAAATTGAAATGCCAGGATGCCAATATCCTTTCAAACTAAAAATAATAAGGATTAGAGAGTATAAAACTTATGATGCAAACCAGTTGTAACTAAAGTAACTCAAATCTAATGGTTTAATATTACTAGTAAGAAAAATAAAAAAAATATATTAGTCATATTTTAAGTGGTCATTATTGCAAGTACAACGAAAAAATAATTATAACAAAATGAATAATATATATACCAATAAATCGTGAAATCACAGAACGTTGGAAACACGTTTATCGGTCAGGAACAATAGCAGGTTCGTTCTACCCTACAACTAATCCTCAAATATACTTATTTGCACGCCTTGGATGGTGCCGCCGTTGTTATACTGTTGATAATATTCATGTGGCAATCCAAAAAAATTCCCAAAGTAAATCCAAAATATCCAAAGTTAGGTAATTGTTTTTTGCTTATGGTACGTTGGTAGTTATTTCATAAGTCTACTGCCGAACATATGCCTTCCTTAATACCACAAAAACTGTCAAAGTCGCCACTTTATATCTAGTGGGAAAAGGGCGTTCTACATTCGCTTACTGGTATGTTTACCTTTAGGTATAATAAAAAAAAATTGTTAGTGTCATCGAAAAAGAAAAACTCAAAAGATGCAGTAATCCCAAAAATATAACAACTTTATATCTACTCCTTTGAAAGAGCAAACGCTTTAAAGCTTCTTTATGCTAGATATAAAAATAAAGTGAAGAGACGAAAATCCACACACAGATATTTATTACCTATCGATGAAACAAGCTGATAATACCAGTTACTCAACTCCACAAAGTCAGTAATTCATTTATGGGATAGTTAATACGTTTCTTCAACAAAGTCCCTGAAAAAAAGGTTGTCTATACCAAGTTTTAATTTTTATTATACTGAAACTATATCATAAGGGCTCTAACTTATTTAAAATAATATTAATGAACATATTGTTTTAACCCCTGGGAATAAGGAGTTTGCAGACAAGTAGTTTCTAAAATGATTTTTTAAAAGCTTATTAAATTCTAAATGTTACTTTAAAAAAAAAAAGAAATTCCCGTTGGGTTTCTCGCTCGTTCTTCTCGGGATATAGGTTTCTGAATCAGTGTTAGCAGTAAAAAAGTGACATTACTATGATCATTATCATAATTACAGAATTTCACTAGTCCGGTCCTGAGCCACCTGCACTTACGACTGTTTGCTCGTCTTATCAGTGGAGAGTCGTCACACACTTTGTTTATAGGCACGTGGCTGGCACTTGATTTATAAATCTGAAGTGATAAGCGAATTAACAGTCCACTTCAAGTGGATACTGCAATCTATAGAAACCTGCAATCAACAATTAAACAAAGAAAGTTTCAGAAGCGTTGTCACTTCTGAGGACCAAGATGGAATGCCTCACAGCCTATAGTTATACTGGCTCTCGTAGTGCACACACATGTGAATCCGCTTGGGTAGGTCCTATGGGCAGATCAAAGTCCTACCACCAAAGATGCCTACATTCCCTTTTCATGTCGTGACTTCAGAAAAGAGATAACATAATCGAAAAATCGTTAACATTAAATGCAAGCCCCTTAAATATCCCTACTCAGATAGACTTCTGGGTAGAAAAAGAGTCTTATCAATTTTAATAAAGCTGATGTCTGACACCAGCCTGCTGCTCACCGTTCTGTGAAATTTGAGCTCAGCATTGTTTGGGTAGATAAGCATAATCCAGTCATCAAACCATTGCCCGTTTAGTAGTTAATTACGTGGGTTACTTCTTCATCAGCCGATAAGAGGTTGATTTGCCCTTATCGTTACGCTTGGTAGGCGGATTGACGATCAAAGTACCAACGTCTAACGTGGTTGAGCCATGCTGCAGCTATATTATGGTTGTAGCACGAATGGGTCGGCTCGACCGGGGTGGGACCACGCTCTCACAGAATACGTAGGTCACTCAATAAGTTTTGAGATGGTCGAAATTTAAAAATGGAACGCACCCGTTATATATGTTTCTAAAAAGCAAATTTATTTAAGAATAGAACTCCATAAGCCAATGGCTAAATATTAAAAAAAAACAAAGTTCTATTAATTTTCCTGCAACGCTTCCCGCGCTTTTCATTTAAAACGACGGTTCTTAACCGTGAAGATTTGCGCGCTATGATATATTATGATTTTAAATTTGGTTTAACCAAACAATTAAGTTTACAACATTTACAATCAGCATTAGCGCAACAATTTTTAGGTGGTTTGCTGAATTCAAAAGGGGTAAAATTAATCTGAAATGTTGGTGCGAGAATACCTACGAATCACATATACGGACATCGAAAAGATTGTAGGCATTAGTTCAGGGAGCATTCATACCATCCTACATCAACATCTTGGAGTGAGGAAGCTTTGTTGTCGATGGATCCCTCGTTTGCTCTCCGAAAGCGAAAAACAGACTCGTGTGGATTGGTGCCATGAAATGTCACGCCTAGATGCCCCGTTTTGAAAACGGGGCATCTAGGCGTGTTTTAGAAATCGTTTCTAGTGACGAGACATGGATCTATCAATATGATCCGGAAAATAAAAGGCAATCATTGGTATGGGTCTACTCAGAAGGACAGTTACCGACAAAACTGCAAAGACCTCGCAACGTCGGCAAAAAAATGTTGGCTAGTTTTTTTTCGCGGAGCGAACATTTGTCGACGTCAATGCTGGAAAATTGTAGGTCAGTCAACTCTGAATGGTATACTACAGTTGCATTACCCAAAGCTCTCAAGCTGTGCGGGAGAGAAGACTAAAGACCGGGCTTCGGGGAATCATGCTGCATCACGTTAACGCCTCTTCACATACCTCCCTTAGAACAAAAGCATTTATTGAGGAATCTGGTGTTGAAACTCTTAGTCACCCACCCTACAGCCCTGACTTAGCTCCTTGTTATTTCGTTTTGTTCCCAAGAGTCAAAGAAAAAAGAAAAGGCAAGTTTTTTTCAAGCGCCGAAGAAGCCGTGGCTGCCTACGAAGAAGCGATTTCCGACCTGTCAGATCAATACTGGCAAAAGTGTTTTCAGAGTTGGTTTAGGCGAATGGAACTTTGTATAGAGCATGATGGGGAATATTTCGAAAAGATGTAAAATAAATATTAATAGTATCTAGAATACTTTTTGTATATCTCAAAATTTATTAAGTGATCTACGTACCAGCGTAAAATAGCAACTTAATGCTACTGTGTTTCGTATCGTGAGTGTGGAGAACCGGATACCCTTTTTACTGGAAACGAGGCATTCCATCTTAGTCCTCAGGGGTGACAAAGCATTTGCATTTTAATTCTAATCGAGAATAAATGTAGATGTCTATGGGCCACAGCATACACTTTTCATCAGGTTGACTGTGTGCTTGTTTGTCACCCTTATTCTATAAAAAAAGATATTTAGGTCTGGCGTAAACGAGATGGTTATACTGCCATCTGTTGGAAGCTGTAAGATCTTTCTGGTGTTTCTCATAGTCGCCACATACGAACCCATGACACAAAATGGAGTGATGGATTCTTTTACGTGACAATCACAGGGCACTCTGTACTTTATTACATTCTCAGAACTCCAGTCTGTGTGTGGTGTCATGGGATATTTAGAGTTTCTCTCGTTATTCTATAAAAAATAAGAGTTTTGAAGAAAACCTTAGACCCTTTTTATTGGTAACGTGGTATTGCATCTTAGTCCTGAAGGTTGACTTTTGTAGTTTGATCTTTAACCATAGGTAGATGGAGATGTCTATAGGCGACGGCATCCACTTACGATCAAGTGGACTGTGTGCTCATTTGTCTCTCTAACTTGCATAGAAACACGGTTTTAAGGATTTGATACATTCTACAAGCAACGAGTTCTAATCCGTATTTCAAATGCCCGATTCCTATATTCGAGAAACATTTCGTTCTCCGTAACGATCCGTGTTTTTTACATACGAGGTACATGTAAAAACAGTTTATATTACATAATAACATACATAAACACTCACGCCTGTCACCCAGAGGGGTAGGCAGAGACTATGGAATTCCATTTGGCACGATCCTGACACACCTCTCTCGCCTCCTTCACATCCATATACCTACGCATACACGCTCGTCGGTTAAGGGTACTCTTAATTTGGCCCATTTTCAATATATCGCCAATTTGGTCGATGAATTTTCGCCTAGAGCGTCCCTTCCAGACTCTGCCGTTCACCTCTGCCACATAAATTTGCTTTGTCACTCTTTCCTCATTCATTCTTTCTACATGACCAAACCACCGAAGCATTCCTTTCTTAATCCTGGTCACAACATCATCTTGCAAACCACACTCTTCTCTTATCACACAATTTCTCACTCTGTCATTTAGATTCAGCCCTAACATACTCCTTAATGACCGCATTTCTACAGCATTTATTCTACTCTCGTGCTTCTTCTGCCACACACAACTTTCACTACCATACATTAAAGTAGGGACTAACACAGCACTGTGAATTGCCATACGTGCCTTTTGGACACATTCTGACTTTCCACAATAGGGTGTAGAGCTCCATTTACTCTATTTCCTGCGTTCACTCGTCGTTTTATATCCTTATCATATCTACCATCCCTGCTAAATATAATACACATCCCAAATACACAAAATCATCTACTTGCTCGACCAATTCTCTTTCTATTCTTATTTCACATATCGTTTTACTTTCTTCTCTTTCAAAAACCATAACTTTCGTCTTACTTGCGTTCACTTTCATTACCCTTTCTTTTAATGACCTGTTCATTAATGTAACCATCATTTGCAACTCGGCCGCTGACGACGCAAGTATGACTTGATCATCGGCGTACAAAAGGCATTTGACGGTTAACTCACCCATTCTTAACCCGCATTCTACAACTTTCAAATTTTCCAAACAACTGTCCATAAATAGGTTGAACAGCCACGGGGATGCCACACAGCCCTGTCTGACACCTTTATGGACGCCAACCCAGTCCGAGTAGGCCCCGTTGATCCTGACACAAGCACTGGAGTCCCTATACAGAGACTTCAATGCCTGTATCAACCCAGCGTTTAACCAAAATGAGTTCAGTGTTTGCCATAACACATTCCTGTCCACTCTGTCATAAGCCTTTTCCAAGTCCACGAACGCACAAAAAACCTTTTGGTTTTTGGCCAAAAGCTTCTCCGCGATCATGCGCATGGAAAAGACCTGATCCGTACATCCCATTCCCTTTCTAAATCCCGCTTGCACATCCCAAATTTTTCCATCAGTATCTTTCATAACTCTTTCAATTAGCACCTTAGCATACAGTTTTCCCACAATGCTAAGAAGGTTGATACCACGGTAATTTTTACAGTCCTGCTGCGATCCTTTTCCTTTATATATTGGGACTACATAAACATAAACACTCACGCCTTTTACCCAAAGGGGTAGGCAGAGACTACGGACTTCCATTTGGCACGATCCTGGCACACCTCTCTCGCCTCCTTTACATCCATATATCTACGCATACACGCTCGTCGGTTAAGGGTACTCCTACATCTTCTCTCGCTCGTCGTTTAAGGGTACTCCTAAATATTGGGACTATCACGGCTTTGCACCAGTCTCCCGGTACCCGCTTAAGTTCCCAACACAAATCAAACAATTTATTTTCTTCTGCATATGACTTTACGGCATTTGCCAGTTCTTCATATTGACCGCAGGTGAATTTTATGGTTTTTTCAAATGATGTGAGTTGTTGTTTCAAGTATGAGAAATCCTGGTCCATTTTTTCTTGAAAGGCTGCCCGAAGTTCACTGCGAATCAAATTCCGTAATTCTGGTTGTTGAGCGTGGATTTCTTTACGTATAGCATTTTGCAATTCCGAACGAGGAATGTAATCCTCCCTTATAGACTCCGTAAGCTCCTCCGTGGATCGCGGGCGCCTGTGTGTAATGTTACAGCAATCCTCTGTGTTAACTTCATTTGCTTGTGCTATATTAGATTTAGCAGGCGTATTATCGTTTGCCTTCTTTTTTTGGAGTGTTATGTGTTGAAATACGCACTCAGGACATTTCCTATTTTGTTGATTTTTATGATTACTTGTATTCAAATTCACACACAAATAATGAAAATTTTTACGACAATTTGTCACTGAACATGTTATTTTGTTAGGAGATTTAAGATGTTTTTTACAACCGCTGCAGTTAACATTACTCATTTTTGTCATTTTTATGACAAGTTATTCGTACCGACATTCTTTGAAGTGAGGCTGAGACTTAGAAACCTGTTTCTCACATCACTGTTTTTCCACACATATTGTATCAATTTCAATGTCACTTAACAAACGATACTTTTACTAAGCAAGGATACAAATTTTATGACATAATCATAATTAGAATAATTATTTGCGATTAATAAATACGGAGCACGTAACGAGTTGAGTGGGGTTTGCAATTTTAGGAAGAGAGATAATATAAGCTTTACGCCAAGAGGCAGGAAAGACCCCAGACAACAGAGAAAAATTGATTATGTGAGCTATGACTGAGAGAAAGTTTTCGAGAACAGAAGAGATCGTAAGGCGACTTACATAATCACAGCCCACTGCTTTAGATTTAATAGATACAAAAGTTTTACGAACTTCGTCGCTAGAGACAAACGAGAATGAAAATGGTTCATGTTGAGATGTGGCCAAAGAAGTAATTTCTGAAATTGTAGTGGACTTAATGATAAGAGATAATGTACAACCAACTGAAAAATGAGAATTAAGGTCATTAAGAGGAAAAGAAATGTTATGACTTTTTCAGAGTGCTTACCAATACCAAGAGATTTGAGGAACTTACCATACATCGGCCGGAGAAGAGTTAGAAATATTTTCATGGAAATAGCAACGCTTCTCTGCCCTTACCATGTGGTTGCAGCGATTGCGAGCCACTTTATACAAACGCCAGTTGTCATCACACCTGTCACGCTTGAACTTTCTAAAAGCCCTGTCACGTCGAGTCATTGCCATGCGAACTCCCCTCGTAATCCACGGAGCTGGAGGTCGCTTTACAAACACTTTCAGAGTTAAATCAGTGAAAATTGAAACTTTATCGTCCACTGAAGACGCACTTAGTTCCCTTCAACTCTTTAACCTGTACGTCAACGGACTGACCGTTGAGCTCAGTTATGCCGGAATCGGCTGCTCAATTGACGGTCATTTTGTTAATAATATAAGCTATGCCGACGACATAGTTTTGCTGAGCACATCGATCAGGGCCATCAAAACGCTAGTAGGTATCTGTAGAAGGTACGCGGCGGCTCATGGTCTCAGATATAATTCTAAGGGGGAGTTACACTGAGTAGAGTCACCGAATTCACCTCGGTGACCCAGTGTCCTCGGTGACCGAGGATCTCTCTGACGATTTAGATGTTGAACGGGAACGTAGAGCGTTGGCAGTGGGGTGTAATATGCTTGCCCGCAGGTTTACTAAGTGTACGAATGAAGTTTATCTGTCATTTCCCGCCGGTCCACATCGGCCTCCCCTGTGATAATTTTATAGACCTCGCCAAAGTGTATAGTAATATTTAGAAGGGACCCCTCCGAACCAAAGAGTATATAATCACTACCTTTACTCAGAACAATAGATAAGAGTGCTCAGAACAATTCTTTTTTACATGTTATTTTTAAGAATTATACAACTAAAATTCTAAAAATATTATTAAAATTAGTTTCGTTAAAAAAGTTATTATAATGTATTATTGTATTGTACTAGATTCGTTACTAAATTACGCTTCTCTAAATTAAGAGAATGTACTTCAAATAACGACTTTGCGCCTTTACCGTCCCGTTTACTTCATATACATAAGTCTATTTCCTTCGCCGTGCTGCACTCACAACTTCAATTTAAAAAAATTAAGTAGGTACAAAAGAAAGTTTGTTGATTAGTTTTTTATATAAAAGGTAAGTTTTGAAAAGTTATTTACTTATATTTTGTCTCGTAACAATTTTATACATTTCGTTCACGTATGAAATAAAGTAATCAGAAGGAACTGAAAATGAAATATAAAGTGTGAGTTATCACTATAAATCATCACAAAGTCCAATGTGCGAAAATTACGTTTTATATTATATTTTCGATATATCGTGAATATTATGGCGAAGTTGTTTTCAATAAAAATGGCGTTGGTCAAAGATAGCGTAATAAAGTATATACCTATGATTGAATTTTTATTTATTTACGCAAATATCGCTCACCTCAGCAACTCTGTAACGGTACACCGACTAGGCATGAGGATCTGAAATCGATTAATCGATTTCTTGTTCCAAAAAGATCAATTTTTAAATCGATATTTAGCAGTGAATTGATATTTCACCCTAGAAATCGAGATTAGATTTTTTCTGTTTTGATAAGAACCATAAAATTATTTACAATTAGCTGAGTGTATTCAAACACGTAAAAAAATTAGTGTTTTGCTCAATTTCTTTCGCCTCTTCTTAATGGATTAATGAATAAAAAAGTTGCGTTTGTTATCGCTTTGTTGTATTTTGTTGGTAGTGTAAATACAAACTCGTAAAGTAAATCAAAGAATATCAATTTTAATCGATCTTTTAAATATTGTTTTATTTGAGAATCAGATTTCGATTTAAATCCATTTGAAAATCGATCTTTTTTAGAAAAACCGCCATCCTAATCGGCTAGGTTAGATGAAATTCGTATATTTCAAAAATAATAGTAAAGAAGGAAATAAAAAATCGACTATTGAAATAAAGCTTAATACTGAGCCGTGGTAGCTCAGATGGTTAGCGCTCGCTGTAAATTTCACAGTACGCGAGCAACCCGGGTTCGATCCCCGTCGGCACCAATGAAATCGTTAATTGCAATTTTAAGTGCTGATTTACCACGTGCTCGGCGGCGAAGGAAAACATCGTGAGGAAACCTGCATGTTTAATAAATAAGAAAAAAATATATTTCGAAGACACGTGAAGTTCGCCAACACGCCTTGGGGCGGCGCGACGGATATTTCCTTGCCCTAAAACCCTCTCAGAAATGAGAGGAGGTCTGTGCCCAGCAGTGGACGTAACTTTAATTTTAACTTTTAACTAAATCTCAAATGCATATATAAAGTCACGTTATAAGTCGTTCTAATGTTACAAGTGGTTATCTAACGTGACAAAGTCACGATGATTTTTCGCTGTGACTTTTTCGTACCCGAACGATGTTCACGGTTATTTAAAAATAACCCTTTTCCCCAAGTCTCTTACGGCTTCCACGAGATGATATGGATATTCATGCATCTTTCCATCTTCTAAGATGTCGGTCACGTTCACTCTGAAAGAATCTATACATATATATTTTTTTAAATGTCTGTCTTTAATATAAAAATAACTGCCTTATATTGAGCTAAGGGGGTTATTTGCATGACATTAAGACATGAATAAGTATTTTAATTTTTTTATCTGTCTTTCTGTCTGTCTGTTTGTCTGTTTGTCCAGGCTAATGTTCGGAATGGCTGAAAAGATCGTAATGATACTTACCAAACTGATAGAGAGCAATTTCAGAAGTGATCTAGGCTATATTTTAACTTAAAAACTTGCAGATATTTCGGAAATTAATAAATTGATAAAATAAATGGTCTTTGATTATCTTAAATCTAAATATACACCACATTCATAGATCCTACACAGGCAAATCTGGGGCGGATCGCTAGTGACGAATAAACAGCAGAAATAGTAACGTAAAATCCGACTTTCTTAATCGGCCATTATAGAGAAAATACGTAACTTTAAGATGGTAATCAAATTGATTTCTACTTTCAGCACGTAGTGAACTTTGGAACTTTACGAGTTACAAAAGTCACGTCTACTTTTACAAAGTAAAGAAACAGGACTAAGAAAACTGGTAAGAAGTACAATGAAAATTTTAAAACTCATTATACAAATTCGTGCTCTTGTAGTTAACAAATTACCATAAATTATTTTCAGAAGCATAAGCCGTATATTACACATTGAATTAAACTAATATTATGGGATTATCGGCTATTATCCTCCCAATTCTTTTCTTTTCTTTTAAAAATGTTACCCCCACACTAGAATTTTCTCCTGTATCGTGGAGGCAGTCTACATACATAAATTGTACAAATACAAATATCCGGGACCCGAGCAATTATTTTAGGCCATTCAAATACTTGCGCTGAATTCGAACCCGCGGACCCAAGCGCCGCAACTCAATGCTAGCCACTGCGCCACATAATAAGTCGGGGAAAAAGTTTCTTCGTATTTTGTTTGTATAAAATTGAAGAAAAATCTCTTTGTATCTGGCTGGTTTTAATAACAATACAAATAGGACATTAAGTAAAAAAAAAAAACACTTTCTCGCCATTTTTCAATAGTTTTTCTGTCCGCCAAAATCTAACGAAAAATTTCGATACATTCTGAAGTTTTATTACAAAAAAAGGAAAAATGCGACTCAAGTCAAGAAAAAAATTTGTGACGTTTATAGACCCAATGCAGTGTCAGTAAGAGTAGCACAAAGTTGGTTCAAGCGTTTTCAGTCCGGGAATTTTGATGTCAAAGATGCAGCTCGCTCTGGTCGCCCTCATACGGACGGATAAAGTAGATGCCATTTTTGAAAAAGTGGAGCAAGATCGTCATATTACGTAATTAAACCGAACCATTTTTGAAAAGATTGATCACTGGTGATGAAAAGTGGATCACCTATGACAAGAACGTGCAAAAAAGATCATGGTCAAAGGGTAGTCAAGCTCCACAGACTGTAGCGGAACCCGGATTAACACGCAATAAGGTGATGCTGTGTGTGTGGTGGGATTGGAAGTGCATCGTTTATTATGAGCTTCTACCGCCGTGCAAAACCATCGATTCGGACCTCTACTGCCAACAACTAATGAGACTTAAGCAAGAAATTGAGGAAAAACGGCCGGAATTGATCAATAGAAAAGGAGTGGTCTTTCATCGCCAGACCACACACATCTTTGGCCACTCAGCAAAAATTGAAAGAGCTTGGTTGAGAAGTGTTAATGCATCCACCATATAGTCCTCGACTTTGCACTCTCAGATTTTCACCTATTTCGGTCACTTCAGAATTCTTTGGGTAGTTTTTTGATCAAAAACCCCAAGATTTCTACAGCAACGGGATTGTATCACAACCAACAAGATGGCAATAAGTTATCGAACAAAATATTTATTAAAATTAAATTTAATTAAACTTAAAAAATATCTTTAATTTGTATATAAAATACGAAGAAAATTTTTCCCCGACCTTTTATTATACTACTATCAGTTCTACGGTGGAACGTAATTGACAAAAAATGTCCAAATAGTTTTAGCTCGATAGAAAATATCTAATTAATACAATATATCTGTCCTAAAAGGGAAAAATTAATAGCCGTTCAAGCAGTCCAGTTATTTTTTTATTTTACATTATTTAAAAAAAAATAAGTATGTATGATAATAAGTAGTCGCGAACGACCAGTTTGAGGAATTTCGAAGACATGTGTGAAGTCCACCAACAGGCACTGAAACAGCGCGGCGGCCCAATTGTTCCATTATTCTCTTAGAAATAACAAGAAGCTCGTGCCCAACAGTGAGGCGTATTTAAGCTGTATATTTACTTTTTTAAACGCGATAAAATTCATAAAAATATTTTCTGTAATCATAAGCCACCACACAGGTAACTTTATATTATCCAAAGTCGATGAGGCAACGTTTAAATTATTGCTCAAAAATATTTTATTTTTTATAGGATAAGGGTGACTAGCGAGCACACAGTCCACTTGATGTTAAGTGGTTGCTGTAATTCATAGACCTCTAAATCTATCTTCGTTTGCGAATCAAAATATAGATGCGTTGTCAGCCGTGAGGACTAAGATGGAATGCTTCTTTTGCAGTAAAAAGGGTCTCCGGTTCTCTACACTCACCATACGAAACACAGCTGCGTTACGCTGCTATTTTACGGTGGTATTCTGTGAGAGCGTGGTCTTTCCCCGGTCGAGCCAACCCATTCGCGCTACAACTACACAATTAATATAGCTGCAGCGTGGCTCTACCACGTTTAAAACGTAAATAATGCAATATAAAACAAAAACCATTTTATAAGAATTGAACATGAGGACAAGTATTTTGTGAAACGCGACAGATAATAATTGGCTCGATACAAATCATAATGATATTTCATTTATTCTTCCATTCCAGGCTAACAAAACTCCACTGCTGCAATTATAACACTGAGGCAAACTATGGAGGAGGCTTATCCTCCAAAGATTGCCTCATAGCATACACTTGACAGGCGGATTGGCAACTACAGTTTTTTTATTGTTTGAGTTGTTATCAAGAAGATGCTGCTGCCTATCTCCTGTCTCACTTTCTCTTTGTTACCTCTCATGACACCCCCAAGATGATCAGGGGGTAGTGGATTCCCTTCCGCCGCCAATACATGACGATACTTAAAAGTATGCGGGTCTGTCTATCTTCTAATTCTATGTTATAACGAATTTATTATACACGCTCAAAATCTCCAAACGTAAAAGTAAGAACAGTGGAGAACGAGCCAGCTAGTAAAGTAGACACAGCTTCCTCAATACTGCTTAAGTTACAAAGCAAGAAAGGTTACAATAAACTGTTCTAACAGAACAAAGAGAACAGAAAGTAGCCAGTGTTCTTTAATTATTATCAACTATCAAATAGGATAGAGTGAAGACCTGGTAAGATATGCAGGAAGTCGATGGATGCAGGTTGCTCAGGACCGTGCTTTGGAGTATTACTTGACTCAGGCCTATGTTCAGCAGCAGTATTATGATGATGATGACACAAAAGTGCCGCTTCTACAAAGTAAGTTATTAAAGTATCCTTTAATTTGGCCCATCTTCAATATAATATCACCAATTCGGTCGATCAAATTCCGTCTAGGCGTCCCTTGCCGAATCTGCCACTTACTTCTGCAGCATAAATTTGTTTTGCTACTCTTTCCTTATTCATTCTTTCTACGTGTCCAAACCACCGAAACATTCCTTTCTTAATCCTTGTCACAACATGTTATCGCAAACCTCACTTTTCTCATATCACACAATTTCTCACCCTTTCATTCAGAGTCAGCCTTAACATAATTTTTAATGACCGCATTTCCATAGCATTCATTTTACTTTCATGATTCTTCTGCCACACCCAACTTTCACTACATTAAGGTGGTGTTACACACAGCATTGTGAATTGCCATATGTACCTTTTGTGACACATTCTGACTTCCCACAATTGAGTGAAGAGAGTATACTCTGTGTCCTGTCCTCTATCTATCTATCTATCTATCCTATATCATTTTCTTTTTCTTAATACCACATGATAAGTAGTAAATAACCCTAACAACAAAAAAAATCATGTTAAATATATACAAGGCATTAAAGTACGCGACGATGTTTTACGTTGCTCACTAAAGCCGCTAAATCATTGTTAAGATCGTATTAAGTATATGCTAATTTTGTCTCATGAAACTTTAAGCTATTTAAGGTATTTAGAGGCATGCGCGAGGAATATCTGGAACGTGTGTCGCTGAGTGTACTTGCTCTACTAAGCTTGTGGCATGTTGTAGCAACAAGAAAGCATGATTAATTACTAAAGACTAGATTGTGGTGTGTATTCGTGAGCAATGAATACGGGTCGATGACAAAAAACTTCATATATTCGTAAATATGAACAATAGTTTCATGAAATTTCACTTTTTAAGTGTGTGAAATTCATATCTAATTTCATGTAAACATAATTTATTAATAACGAATTTTTAAGTAATTTTTACAATGGTACCGCATAATTAGTCTAGATATCATTCCGTAGGTGTTGCAAAAGGCGCGCATATCTGATGCTAATCCAGCAAAAAGAAGCGAGAGAGGTATGCCAGGATCGTGCCAAATGCAAGTTCGTAGTTTCTGCCTACGCATCTAAGCGACGGGCGTGAGAGTTTTTATATGTTATGTTATGTACTTATAATATTATTATAAAGTGAATAATGTACTGTGCCAAAAATTAATTACATTTCTAAGATTTGTTATGCTGCTATCGATGACTCCCCTTTTTTCTGTGTTACCTTTCAACAATATTGAACGGTTTTATATAAGTATAAACGTAAGAGAAATCGGTGCAAGGGTTATAATATGTTGGTGTTCGCAGAAGGGTTACGTTCAGCAGTGTGCTCTTAAAATAAATTAAATTAGGTCTTGGCTACACCAAATCGATTCAATCCATTATCATTTTTGGCACTATCATACTTTCGGCGCAATAGATAAAATGAAGCCGAAGTTGTCTTCGTGGTAAAATTCTGCCAGAAGAATAACATCACTAATAACATCATTAATGCAAAGAAATTAAAAAAAAATCGGTTGTACATTTGAAGTTTCCTTTTTGAAGTGAAAACTTCTTTAGAATCGTTGTGATTTGAAACTCGATGAAACGAAAAAACGACACTAAAAGAGACAAACATATACATCTATAGAATTTAGCCTGCGAGGGAATGAGATAGAATACAGTGTACATTGTTTATTATAAATTTATTTATATTTTAATTATATTATAAACTCTACAATTATCCTACTCCTGACACTCTGCATTCGTCTCATTCTCTTGAAGTTGAGTTTGCTGAAGGTTTCATTTCTACCGCGTGTGAACTGTACACATGTTTTTTTTGTTCTTTAATAAACGGTAACTCCACGTTAGAAACGTCTCTCTCTCGTGAAGGATTACTAGGATATATACACTGAACAATTATTTGTAAATCATATTTCTTCCTGGATGTTGTTTTCGGGAATCGAACGCGCGGACCGCAAAAGCTGTCTGTAAAGGTTGCATGAACGATGAACCTTCGATAAGTGAGCTTAGATTTCTTCTAACTTACTTTTCGTTTGCACGTTACATTAACTTGTTATACGTTAGGAATGTAAAGTCAGCGAGTTTAAATCTCAGCCCGAAGATCTTCGTTCCCTGGGGAACTGTTGGATACGGTCCAGATACTCTACTTCAGGTGGGTAAGTACTTATTCGAAATCTTCTTAAATAATATAATATAAAATGTGGACATTAAAGTTTGCTAGTAATTTAAAGTGTCAAGTTCAAAAATTGGTAATAGGAATGTATATAAAAGAAAAAATATTGAAGAAATATGGACAATATTTTTCATAAGTAACGTAGTAGTGTTAAATTCCTGCATATTTTTTCTAGTTTTGGAAGGACTAAGAAATACATAAGAACAATATCAACGTCAGTCGCAACATAGACGTAAAATAGTCTATAAAGGTATATTATTATCAATCACAGAATAACGAAGTTGAGAGAACACGCTACCCTAATGGTTGTTGGTGGACGCAGTATTGTCAACTTCATTGCGAATTTTTGCGTGTATCGACGAATTTCGACCTTTGAATTTGCGTACTGCAATCACACGTGCAAATAAAATTGTGCAAAAATGTATTTATATCAATTTACTGGCGACTCGTCCCGGGTGATTTCTGGATTTCGACAACAGCGTCACCTACCGGGTCAAATTGTGAATCTAACTCTAACTCAAACACACACAAAAATTTTCATCAGAATCGGTTGAGCCAGTTTCGAGTTTTTGTTTCTGACTAACGGACAGCAATTGATTTTCACATAAAGAGATTGTATACAATTAAATATGATAATATATAATATAAAGTGTTTAATATTCTGCTACTTGAAAAACCATTGGAACTTACAAAAATGAAGGAAGATATTATATTATAGTGCCGCAGGTGTACGCGCTAATAATGAAGGCGTGCTTCTTTGACTATTGCTAACCTATTCTTTACGGGGTAGAGCCATGCTGCAGCAATATTAGTGTTATAGTTGTAGCACGAATGGGTCGGCTCGACCGGGGAAGGACAACGCTCTTAAAGAATACCTGCTAAAATAGTAGCTTAACGCTGCTGTGTTTCGTATGGTCAGTGTAGAGAACCGGAGACCCTTTATACTGGAAACGAGGCATTCCAACTTAGTCCTCAAGGGTGACAACGCATCTGCATTTTGATTCTTAATTGAGGATAGATCTAGATGTCTATGGGCCACAGCAACCACATACCGTCAATTGGACTGTGTGCTCGTTTGCCATCCTTATCCTATAAAAAAAAACCTTATACTATATGCGCGCTAGATTTAAAAGAATAAAATATTATAATAAATTAGACTCATCGCTTCGCATAACGCATTAACTTCAAGTGTGGTCTGAAAAATACATTAAATCGACGTTTACTTTCATTTGAATTGATTTTAAAACAATTTAAATAAAATACATATTATATACGGCTAGCTAGCGCAGTGACTACGCATCTGACTGCGGCGTTGTGGGTTGCAGATTCGAAATGGGCACGGAACAAGTATTTGTTCTAATCTTGATGTTTGTTAATGCAATTAACGTATGTAAAACGCCTCCGTGATACTGAAGAAAATCTTACAGTGGGGTAAGGTATTTAAAGAAAACAAAAAAATATTTTGTAGTAACAAAAGTTGTAACATCATATTATTAATTGTACGTACATATATAATACGACCGTATAGTGGCGGTGTAAAAATATCCACCACCCCATTTTGTACCGTGGGTGTCGTAAGAGGCGACAGAGAGAAACAAACCAGAAGATGGACAACAGCGTCTTAATAATAACAAGTAGACATAAAAGCGCGGTTGTCAAATCACTTGCTAAGCGTGGCAACTATGGCAAATATTCCCCTTATGAGGCAATCTTTGGGGAGGCCTATGTTCAGCAGTGGATTTTGATAGGCTGTGATAATCTTGACATACATATTATTTACTTTTAAAATAAAATAAAAATGTCAAAATATCACCTTGTCATGAAAATTGTCAGTAAACTATGCATTATCTATGCAGTAATCCCAACCCTACTGTGTAACCCTATTATTATTCCGCACGCATTGTAGATGAGGAGAGAGTTAAGATCAGTTAAGATAGATAATCTCTAGTATATTACATTAGTAATATATGAGAGATAACATTGAAGGAATGCGGTGTTGTAGACAATCAATTTTGGTTATTTAAATTCCATAACCAACAAATTGTGTGTTGATACAAAGCTCCAATATGTTGTAGAGCCATGCTGCAGCTATAATATAGTTGTAGCATGAATGGGTCGGCTCAACCAGGTAAGGACCATGCTCTCTCAGAATACTGGCGTAAATAGCAGCTTAATGCTGCTGTGTATCATATGGTGATAGAGAACTGCAGACTTTTTACTGATAACGAGGCATTCCATCTTAGACCTCTAGGTTGACAACGCGTCTGCATGTTGTATCTAAATCGAGGATAATCTAACCAGACGGATTCCTTGGAAGAAAATGAGTCCTACCACATAATACGGGAATGCCAGGAAGATCTCATGGCGTGGGATACATGGCGATATACGACAGGGATTCACGTCAAATGTACAAGGTGTTTGGACTGCATATATCAATCAGCTTATCAAGCGTGATAATTACGCTAAATTGTCGGTCACCAGAGAGGTCCATATCCAGGAAAAAACATTTATATATTTTTTTAATACAAAGGAGGCAAACGAGCATGTCGCCCACCTGATGGTAAGTGAGAACCGTCGCCCATGAACAACTGCAACACCAGGGGGATTGCATGTGCGTTGCCGGCTTTTATACTAAAAATATATTGGAATATCACCATCATCAACAGCCCGTAAAACTCCACTGTCAGACATAGAACAAGAGAGGCCTTGTTCTAGAGAAGATATGCCTTAATCGCCAAGCTTGGCAGGTGTTGTTCCGACTGCAGTACCAACCATCTATTACCTGTGCTGCTCTTCATCACCGGTCGTCGTTTTTTACGTCTGGCGTAAACTAGATGGTTTATACCGCCATCTATCGGATGCCATAAGATAATTCTGGCATTTTTTAAAGTCACATGTTACTACACCTAAGAAAAGAAATGCGGTGATGGATTCTATTACGCAGCCACACAGCACATGGAAATATAATTCAGATTTACTCACTGAGATCTTAATCAACAAATCTTCGAGTTCACAGCACGTAGTGTATTGATACACAGAGAGCGTTCAAAGCATTAACCAATCAGTTGGCGTAGACTTATGGGATTAGGGACTAATCTAATTGCTTTCATTCATTACTTGTAACGAGTGTAGAGATCAGCACATTTAAATTGATGCTCTTCGATCTTTAGTCCCGAAGGAATAGTTTCATTTATCTATCGTTTCCAAGCTTAAGTTAAGTTAAGATTATAAAATTAGATTGCGTATCGTTATTATCATCATCATTACATCCTCTCATAAGTCCCCTGCTGAAGAAAGCCATGGCAAATGACTTAGGACCTTGAAGCACGGTCCTGAGTCACCCGCATCTATCGACTTCCTGCATGTCTTACCAGGTTTGTCTATCTAATGGGTGGCCGCCCTACACTTCGCATACTGGTATGTCACCAAATCATCACCCAATTACATCAGTTATCAAATTAAAAAAAATGGCTCGGTAACGCTGTGGCTTAGGGTTTGGCTGTCTTTTGTAGGTTGCGGGTTCCAATCCCGCACGAAATAAGGATTTGTATGGACTACGAAAAATTGTACTTCTCATTTTATACCTTTTCATTTTTTGCAAGTAACATTGTGTCATTGGCCTTTAAAAAATTAAATTATATTATACCTGCTTTATGGCTATTTCTTCTTTGGGCAAAGGAACCTCATTTTGGAAGAGTGACAGTTTAATAAATTACGTTTGAAAAAACAAACTCTATTTTAGTATCTTACATTGTTAAATAATAAAGAGTATTTTTTTCCATTTGTAAACTCTTATCCTCGTTAGCAACAATATAAATTAGCGCAATAATATAAATCACCATAAACGTTTTTACGTGGAAGAGCCACGCTGTAGCTATATTATAGTTCGAACACGAATTGATCGGATTGATTGGGGAAGACCATGCTCTCACAGAATACCAGCGTAAAATAGCAGCTTAATACTGCTGTGTTTCGTATGGTGAGTGTAGAGAACCGAATAACCTTTTTATCGGAAACGAGGCATTCTATTTTAATTCTTAATCGAAGATAGAAATGTAGATGTCTATAGGCCACATCATCCACTTACCATCAGGTGAATGTGCTCATTTGTCACCCTTATTCTATAAGAAAATAGCAACTCATACATCCCACCGCTAGGCCCAGGTTTCCTCTCATCTTTTAGAAGGTTTAGTAGAAGGAAGATTCTGGAATATTTTTTAATTTCAGACATGCGGGTTACTATGTGCATGTGATAAGTTAGCACTTAAAATTGCTTTCTGTAGTATACATTTTTGAACGTGCGTTTATCTCTTTAGTCAACCTGTCACAGCTTTCTTTGAGACTATCATATTTTGGCGCCTAAAATAAGACTCTGTGCAGCGGCAAGACATGAAACAGAATGAACTCATACTACATCTGTTGCGGGATAAATGCTACTAGATCTCGTGTTTGGAAACGAATTATTTCTTAAACCGAAAGAGCCACAAAGACAGGTAGAGCAAGCAGTTCATGAACTATTCACTATTATGCTCCACAAAAGATGTCATTGTTATCCAGAACAAGTACAAACTTTGTAAAACTTGAACTTCGCCTTTCGCTAACAAGGACCCCTCTCTTTTCAAACTAAAGCAGAAAATTATTTATTCAGTTTGAGCCTGTGAAACGGAGTTGTAATTATATTCATCGAGTTTTTGTTATCCCTTACTTCTATATTACTTTACGAAATAAAATCTGAGCGCTTGAGCGCTATCTAGATGTTTGTTTTTTGTATTTGGAAAATTAAGTAAGAGTATAAATGAAAATAACCAGGAAGATTTCATGGCTGGAGATAATAAAATATCCCGACCGGCGACAGGGAGTAGCATTCCCGTCTTGCGTGGGAAGACGGCAAGCCCTCCCGCCCGTAAGGAAAATACCCATTTCCTGGAGTGATTAGTTGTATTTTTATTTGCTATATGGCACTGAGTTTTATTTAAAAATATATTTTGCATCTATCTTATTTTGTGTCTATTTATGAGTATTGACTAAACAACGCCGATGCTGCTCAGTAACGAGATTCCAAAATGGTATCTATGGTAATTATTCAAATTAAGTATTAAATATCTCTATAACTGTCTCTTTCTATTGTCATTTAGTGAAAAGAGAGAGAGAACAACTTCAATGTGTTGTTTGTTTTTTAATTACCTTTCTTTTAAGCTGCCTCGTTGGTCTAGAGGTCGTAAATTCGATTGCTGATCATGAGGTCCCGGGTTCGAATCCCACTTCGGGGTAAGATCAGTTATTGGGTTTTTCTATCAAGAAATTCTCAGGAGCATCCCGGAGTTCGAAAGTTGGCGGTGTTTCACCCCTTTGCCTCGAAAAAAGCATATAAAAGCCGTTGGTCCTGCACCTGAACTCTCTCTAGTCGTGTCGGGTTGCCGTCCCATCGGATTATGAGAGTGAGGGAATAGAGAGTGCACTTGTGCTTGCGCATACACTTAAGAGTGAGGGACTAGAGAGTGCACTTCTGCTTGCCCATGTACTCGAGCACTATAATCATGTCTTGCGCAGATGGCTAGTCTCCGTTGAGGCTGCCGCCGTGAGCGAAATTCGGTCTGGAGGACATTATTATTGTTTCCTTTTCTTTATGAATGCAAAATCTTTAATTAAAAAAATGCAAATTCTAAGCGTTATATTTAACGACAGCTCCGTGGCGCAGTGAGTGTCAGCGCTAAGGGCCGCTGGTTCGAATCCCGCACGGAATGTACGGCCTACAAATAATTGTTCCGGTTCTGGATGTTTGTCCGTGTGAAGTTGGTGGAGCGTATGTTTTTAAAGAATTTCTATGACGTATTTGTGGCGGTATTTGTCTGCTTGAAAAGGTTCTCAACCTCAAGTGTTATGGCGTTTTTTGTATGAGTAAAATCTTAGAGCTCGCGTCACCTGCTGTAATATAAGTGTAATATATTGTGCAGGCCGTCATATGTTTTATTTAATAAATAAAACATATAAAACGTATAATTAGTGCTCGGAATGCCGATAGATGTGAAAACCAGACTAATGTTAATGATTTTAATTCAAAAATTATGAAATATATTGATTTTAAATACTACATACAATTAATTTGACAATCCCAAAAATTACAACGACTATTTCATCGTTTTAAGCTTTCACTTTTGTCGACAGACCCCAAAGACTGCCATTTTTTATTACTATTATTGAATGAACAGACTACGTGACCAATGCCGTTTAATTAACCGTAAGCCGATTATGTCAGTTAATTAAAGAATATAAAATGTACATATCAATACGAAATTAATTAAGTTTTATAATAATACCAGGTGGTACCCAGTGCGTTGCTATCGCAGAAGTAATGAGTTATATTGTTTAATTAGGAATGATAATACATACATTGAAATTGAATATCTTTCAAATAAATTTGTCGGTGTGATATGCGCGCCACCTACTGTAAGTTAATTGCACTATGCCTATAACCTTCGCGCAAGCAGCGCAAGTGCAAGCAATAAATTGACAAAGTTTTACCGTATTCCAATGAATGGTACGGCGGCGCATAAAATACGAACAAACAAATATAATTTTTTATATATTAGATATATATTAAATATATTAATATGTACCTATGTATATTTTGTATATTAGGACAATTTTTTTTTTTGCCTTTAATTGACCGTCAAAGATGCAAGACGTCTAGTACTGGGATCATCAATCAGTCTGCCAAGCGAGACGATTAAGGCTAATGCTCCTTACTGGTGCCCATGTTCCCTCCAATGTTCAGAAGTGGACTTTTACCAGCTGATGAAGAAGAATCTTTTCGTATAATTTTTATTCTTTAATTACTTATTATAATTTAATTACTTCTTTATGCGACTATTTAAATTTGGACCTCTTTAGTTTCCCGCCAAGTAGCAGTGCACTGCTGTGTTTCAATTTGAAGGCTATTAGAGCCAATGTAATTACACGCATTGGGGATATTTTTTACAAATACCATATATTTGGAGGTATATATATATATATATACGTATATATGTATATGTTTGTAATTTGTGTGTGTATGTATGTACCTATAAGTATTTATATGCAAGTTTATTAATAGGTTATATACTAATTAATAGTAATATACAATAATACATACATATAATAGTATATATTATAGTATATTACTATTTTCTTCCACACGTCCGGGGTTGACTGAGAGAGAATACCTAGGGACAATAAGTCAGCCCTTTGTAATTCTCTTTGTTAAGGTGTTATAAACATTTAAGTCTAAATAAATAAATTGTTGGGCTATGTCGGTCACCCTGGTTCTACTGCGGATATCCTCATTTCTAAGTTTATCACGCAGAGAAACCCTGAGCATAGCCCTATCCATTGCTCGCTGAGCGACCTTGATAATCCTCATACGGCCAGCAGTGAAGGACCACGTCTCAGATCCATGAGTCATCACTGGCAACACGCACTGTTTGTACAATCTTATTTTCAGGTTTTGAGATATACCTGACGAGTAGATATGTCGTAATTTCCCGAACGCTGCCCAGCCGAGTTGAATCCGTCGATTGACCTCTCGGTCGAAGTTGGACTTACCTAGTCGGACTATTTGTCCCAGGTAAACATACTCGTCAACAACTTCGAGCTTAGTGCTCCCAACAACTACCGGCATAGGTGTGACATGGACATTACACATGCTCTTTGTTTTGTCCATGTTCATCTTAAGACATATCTGTTGGGAGACACCATTGAGGTCATTGAGCATAGTGCTTAGATCCTCCAGCGATTCTGCCATAAGGACTATATCGTCGGTAAATCGAAGGTGAGTGATGTACTCGCCATTGATGTTAATACCGTATCCTTTTCAGTCCAGTAGCTTGAAAACTACTTCCAATGCAGTGGTGAAGACTTTCGGATATAACGTCACCCTGTCTTACACCTCTCTGCAGTTGGATAGGTTTCGTACGGATTTGTAAGCTGAAGTGGCAATGGGCCGGCCATATAGCTCGGAGAACCGACAACCGATGGGGAAGAAAGGTTCTCGAGTGGCAGTTTCGTACCAGTAGGCGAAGTGTAGGGCGGCCCCCCAATAGATGGAGTGACGACCTGGTAAGACATGCGGGAAGTCGATGGATGCAGGTGGTTGAGGATCGTGCTTTGTGGCATTCCGTGGGGTGGCCTATGTTCAGCTGTGGACTTGTGAAGGGCTGTAATGATGATGATGATGATGATGAAATAAATTGTCCGTGTCCATGTAGTGCAGTCGTCATTTAAGATCAAGTGAACTTCTAGATCTTCTGTCGCTCCAATATTAAAAAATAGGATCCCAGCAGATGTTAACAATCGACTATTATCTTTATTAAAATTAGTGTTATTATTTTTAACTGAGTAATATTTCACCACTGTGCTATTTACTGTTCCTCGCACAGATTTCTTGTTGAATCGACTATCTCCAGCAATTCTTCCGGACCGATACGATTTAGGGCCCTTCAAGAAAAGAGCCTACACTTTTAAAAGGCCGGCAACGCATCTGCAATTCCTGTGGTGTTGCAGTTGTTCATGGGCGACGGTAGTCACTTACCATCATGTGAGATACAATCACGTTTGCCCACTCTTATAAAAAATGCAATAACCCCACGAATCTTTCTTGATGTGGATCGGTGTTCTTTTGGGAGAATTTATGATATAACAAATCTATTGTAATCACCAGCGGGGTTAGCCAAGATGACTTTCTACGATCTTTAACGCTATCAAAAACATGCGTGAGTGTCGTGGAACACTCAGTTGGAACGAAATTTCTTTCGTAGTATATTATTATTGATAAACGTATTATATTATTGATTAACAAATACAAATAAATGAACTACTAGCGTCTATTAAAATGAAGCGTCACTTGAAATAAAATAATATTTCTTTCATGGCAAGATAAGAATAAGTGCGAGGGAGAAGAATATTATTCCGTCTCGCTTCCTTATAGCCGCCAAGGCAGTCTACACTACGTCAGAAGGGGTCGTGATGGAAAAGTCTTACACTTTTTGTCGCCCAGCCCCCATCCGTCAAATCCGTATCGTCCGATAAAGAACTTCGTTCCAAAAACTATAAATTGAATGGGAATGACAATAATGAAGGTGAAGTCGCGTGATTAGCATTGATTTAATAATTAATTTTTATAATGAATAGAATCAGGCGTTACTTTGCGGAAATCCATGAAAACCGCCATAAAAACTTTTACGCGGATCTTAACTGTATAATTTTAACATCTTTTATTAATTTTAAAACTTTATACAGCGTTAACGAATATAGAATTTCATCTTAACAATTATTTGCTATTTTGGAACCGGTATCTTAAAATCGGTACCTTAACCGGAATTACGACCGTTCCGAAAAATATAACCTTAAGCGATTAGTCTGCTGCGCTGCTCCAGGGCGTGTGGATGGTCATTACTTGTCGCTGAAATTTTTTCTAAGACGTGCAAGTTTTCTCACGGTGTTTTCCTTCGCCACTGAGCACATGGTAAATGAGCACATAAAATTGCAATTTACAATTCAATTTGCACCGGCGGAGATTAAAACTGGGTTGCTTTCGTACTGTGAAATTTACGGCGAGTGCTTAGCCCCCAAGCTACCTCGTTTCCTTTGATACAAACTATAATATGCTTAAACAAAAAAAAAAACTGTAAATTTATTATAATTTCTCTTGTTCCACAATTGCATTTAATACCGGTTTGTAAATGTCAAAGTTTCAATTTTATAATTAATTAATAACTAGCTGTCCCTAGCGACTTCGCTCGTGTTGAATTTACTACGATTTTACGGGTTTTAATTTTTTTTGCGCGGAACCCTAATTCTTTTTCTAAAATAAAAGTATCCTAAGTTAATCTTTATAACACCAGCTATCTGCCAGTGAAAGTCCCGTCAAAATCGGTCTCGCAGTTTCGGAGATTAGCCGGAACAAACAGACAGAAAGACAGACAGACAGACAGAGAAAATAAAAAAAAAATGTTTTTTTTAAAAGCTGTTATTTTAACAATACAAACAGACACTTCAATTTTAGTTATTTGTATAGATATAGATATAATAAATCCTTTTACTGAGTGCGCAATGAGTGTAAGGCGGCTCCCCATAACCTATTAAGTGATGCAGGAAGCCGATGGATACAGGTGGCTATAGACCGTACTTTGTGGCTATCCTTGACGATGTTAATGTGTGCAATAGCTCAACAAAGCGCTCCGGATATCGTTGCTCACCACTCGATGCACCTCATCATTATGTTGCTATTTGATGATGGTATTATAGAGTATGATGAGCAGTAGCGTCGTAAGAATATCCACTACCCCATATCAACAACGAATTTGTGATAACAATTCAAAATAATGAAAACTGCGAATGAATTTTATACGTGGTAGAGTCATGCTGCAGCTATATTAATAGTATAGTTGTAGCACGAATGGGTCGGCTCGACCGGGGATGGACCACGCTCTCACAGAATACCAGCGTAAAATAGCAGCTTAACGATGCTGTGTTTCGTATGGTGAGTGTAGAGAACTGGAGACCCTTTTTACTGGAAACGAGGCATTCCATCATTAGCCCTCACGGGTGATAACGCATCTGACCGATTATAAAACTTTCAGAACTATTTAAATTAATAATGCGGTAAGAGCACAACGCGTTGCAACAGCAGGCGCGATTAGTGAAGACTATATCCTTTTTTTTAAGGCGAAGTGAAGTGATAATTTTTATTCACAACACCGCCATCTATGGTAAATACTAGGAAATTATTTCGAGCGCATGTTGGCGTGACTATCACTCTTTTCTCCATTGTTGTAAGTTGACTCCCACGTTGGTCTACAGGCCGTAAATTTGACTGTTGATCTTATTTAGTTTATATTTATTAGGTTTTTATATTTTGATCATGTGGTTTTAACCTGGGTTCGAACACGGGTCATGGCAATGTCAGTTATTAAGTTTGTCTGGCAAGAAATTCTCAGTAGTAACCCGGAGTTTCGGAAAGAACTAAAGCCGTTGTTCCTACGACTGATCTCTCTCCAGACGTGTCGAATTGCCGTTCTAATAGAATATGAGAGTGAAGGAAAAGAGAGTACAGCTGTGTTTGCGCACACACTCGTGCACGGTAATCCTTTCTTGCGGAGATGACTACCCTCCGTTCAGACTGCCCGCCGTGATCGAAGTTCTGGAGAAAATTATCTAAAGTGGATATTTAGAAAATAACTTAGCATATACATTGTGTTTATATTTTCCCTTTTGCTAACATTTTGCCTGAATCCAATTTATGTAACCTGCTTCTGTCTTTTCGTAATAGAACTATACTGATGTAATTATAACAAACATAACTTTATAAATAATATTTGGAGAATTAAAACGGGATTCCGCTTAACTCACTCGGTTCTACATGTAAACGGGAAATAAATGATTTATGAGTTCAGTTATTTAACTTTTGAACGTGATTCCTTGTTATGTTAATGTGGAATTTTGCTAACTTTCTGCTAAATATAATTGCTGTATAGGGAATAGGGTAGCTAATGTTACAAATCGGAAATTCAGTATATACTTTCATATGCGTTTAGTAAAAAGCTGTAATTTTGACATTACAAACAGACACTTCAATTTTAATTATTTGTATTTGTATAGATGTAGTGGAATTATAATAAGCCGTGCGGTGACGGCTGCGGGCAGTAACGAAAATAGTGCGATACGTCTGGCATTGCGATCATCAATCCGCTTGCCAAGGCTCGCAAATTTTCACTGCTGCAATGAATTTTTCTTTCTTTCTTTCCTACCATGGGAGAGGCCCATATCCAGATAGATAGAGATGTGTTCACTCACTTCTTCAAAATGTGTTAATGTGTGTAATTGTGTTCTGTCGCCACAGTTACTGAGTTTAACGCAAGGAATTTCCAGCATTAAAATTTAATGGGCTGATAAGGAAGAGGAAAATTTTTAAAGCAATTTTCTTTTTTAAACACAATTCTTTTGTGTTCAAATAAATTTTCATTATATTTTTATTTAGATTACGTTAGCTCTTTAATTTATATTCCAAAACTGTCGTATCAATGTAAAGTGCAATTAGGAGAGCCGATAAACGTACCTGGAATAACAATTACTGGGCAGTTTTGAGGATAAAGTTCTAATTCAGTTATAGACCGATTTATTTTTCTACTGCTTTTAATACTATTCAATTAGTAATTACTACTGTGCGTATCTTATTCTGTATGTGAGTATTTATGATAGAATTGAACCATATTACCATACCATTACAGACTATCAAAAGTCCACTCCTGAACAATGGCCTCTCCCGTAGATTGCCTCAAAGGAGGATATTTGTCACAGTTACCACGCTTGATAAGCGGGTTGACAACCGCAGTTTTTTATTTAATTGAGGCGTTATCAGGAATAACTGCTGGCCATTTCCTGGTTCATCTTCCCATGGCGGTACAAGAATAGAACAGAATAGAATATTTTTATGTAATAAAGATTATTACAGAAAACTTTTTAAATTTCGTTTTACTTTTATAATCCACGAGTTATCAATTATTTATATGATTTATTATGGAAATAGCTCGGTAGCAATCATCTATTTTAAGTGGTCGTATTCACTTATATATTACTTAATATTATAATAACCGAGTTTTTTTTAAAGTTTTTGTAGAATAAATACATATTATCGCAACGGAAAATTAAACGTTTTATATAAGATTTTATTATATATATTATATTATATTAAAATTAAACGTTTCAAATATATTATATGTGAAACGTTTAATTTTCCGTTGCGATACGTTATATTATATTATACTACGGCACGGCAACGGCAACTTATTACGAATTAAGTGAAAACGAAAATAAGTCGTGTTTCGAGAACGCGTAGATTGTTATCCAAACGAATGAAGAACCGTTTTGATACACTGCATGCATGAAGAAAAGTTTTTTGTACATTGGAAACCGGACATGGTTTTTTTATAAATACATATTTTTATTATAGAGTCCATCAATCATGTGCGGGAGAATAATAATAATGTCGTCATGACTGAGTACTGGTCACGGCGGCTGGTCTCAATTGAGACTAGCCATCTGCGTAGGACTGGATTACAGTGCCCAAGTGTATACGTAAGCACAGGTGCACTCTATATTCCCTTACTCTCATTGTCCAATGGGAGGGAAATTCGACACGGCTGAAGTGAAGGAGGCGTAAGACTAACGGCTTTACGTGCTTTCCGAGGCGCTGGGTTAAAACACAGCCAACTTCTTGACTTCGGGCTGATACTGGAAATTTCTTGACAGAAAAACTCAATCCGGGACCACATGACGAGCAGCCGCGTTTATGACCACAAGATCAACGACTAAAGATTAGCTGGCAAAAAACCTTTACTTTATTTATTATAGAATTCTATTAACATTAAACTCATTTCCTAACTTTGTTAATTCTACGTGTATCTGTACGCCTTGCTGCAGCTATATTATGATTGTAGCACGAATGGGTCGGCTCGACCAGGGAAGTACCACGCTCTCACAGAATACCAGCGTAAAATAGAACTTCAATGCTGCTGTGTTTCGTATGGTGAGTACTACGTATCAAGACCTGAGGACTACGTATCAAGTTTTACTTGATATGTAGTCCTCAGAAATAATCTTATCTGCATTTTGATTTTTAAATGAGGATAGATGTAGATGTCTATGGGTCACAGCATCTATTTACCATCAAGTGGGCTGTGTGCGCGCTTGTCACCCCTATTCGATAAAAAAAGATTACAATTTTTTATCTTTTGCGCGTGTAGCACGTGTAAATCCCATGCAGGCGTATAAACAGTTAATTTACGATCGAGTGCCGCAAGAAATCCCCGCAAACAGTGTTACGTTGTGTACCCAGGGATAAAAGCTCATGAGATTCTAAATATAAATCTGTGTTTACATAGAGAAGAGGCGATCGACTCAAGGGATTTCTCGTTTTATTCCTCCCTATGTAAGCTTTAAGTAATATTTATACACTTTTTTTACAAAAATGTTCTATAAAATTCACGAGTGTGATCAAGACCTACTTACGTAATTTCGTGTTCAAGTTTAATTTGAAGCGAGGATGGACTTTGTTCAAATTATTGTTTTCATTGTCTGCATAAGTATAAGACTTCCTCGTTGGTCTAGTGGTTGTGAAACGCGATTGCTTATCGATATGTTCCCGGGTTCGAGTCCCGGGTCAGACCAAAATCAGTTATTAGGTCTTTCTGTTAGGTATTCTCAGTACCAGCCCGGATTCAGGAAGTAGTCGTCATACGGCCAGCATGTTTTGTCCATGTTTATCTTAAGACCTATCCGTTGGGAGACACTATTGAGATCATTGAGCATAGTGCTTAGATCCTCCAGCGATTCTGCCATAAGGACTATATCGTCGGTAAATTGAAGGCGAGTGATGTACTCGCTATTGATGTTAATACCGTATTCTTTCCAGCCCAGTAGCTTGAAAACGTCTTCCAATGCAGTGATGAAGAGTTACGGGGATATAACGTCACCCTGTCTTACACCTCTCTGCAGTTGGATAGGTTTCGTACGGATTAGTAAGCTGAAGTGGCAATGGGCCGGCCAAATAGCTCGGAGAACCGACAACCGATGGGGAAGAAAGGTTCTCGAGTGGCAGCCTCGTACCAGTAGGCGAAGTGTAGGGTGAAACCCCAATAGATGGAGTGACGACCTGGTAAGACATGCGGGAAGTCGATGGATGCAGGTGGTTGAGGACCGTGCTTTGTGGCATTCCTTGGGGGAGGCCTATGTTCAGCTGTGGACTTGTGAAGAGCTGTAATGATGATGATGATGATGAAATAAATTGTCCGTGTCCATGTAGTGCAGTCGTCATTTAAGATCAGGTGAACTTCTAGATCTTCTGTGCTCCAATATTAAAAAATAGGATCTCAGCAGATGTTAACAATCGACTATTATCTTTATTAAAATTAGTGTTATTATTTTTAACTGAGTAATATTTCACCACTGTGCTATTTACTGTTCCTCGCACAACTTTCTTGTTGAATCGACTATCTCTAGCAATTTTTCCGGACCTATACGACTTAGGGCCCTTCAAGAAAAGAGCCTACTCTTTTTAAAAGGCCGGCAACGCATCTGCAATGCCTGTGATGTTGCAGTTGTTCATGGGCGGAGGTTTTCACTTACCATCATGTGAGCCACAATCACGTTTGCCCACTCTTATAAAAAATGCAATAACCTCACGAATCTTTCTTGATGTGGATCGGTGTTCTTTTGGGAGAATTTATGATCTAACAAATCCATTGTAATCACCAGCGGGGTTAGCCAAGATGACTTTCTACGATCGTTAACGCTATAAAAAACATGCGTGAGTGTCGTGGAACACTCGGTTGGAACGAAATTTCTTTCGTAGTATATTATTATTGATAAACGTATTATATTATTGATTAACAAATACAAATAAATGAATTACTAGCGTCTATTAAAATGAAGCGTCACTTGAAATGAAATAATATTTCTTTCATGGCAAGATAAGAAAAAGTGCGAGGGAGACGAATATTATTCCATCTCGCTTCCTTATAGCCGCCAAGGCAGTCTACACTACGTCAGAAGGGGTCGTGACGGAAAAATCTTACACTTTTTGTCGCCTAGCCCCCATCCGTCAAATCCGTACCGTTCGATAAAGAACTTCGTTCCAAAAACTATAAATTGAATGGGAATAACAATAATGAAGGTGAAGTCGCGTGATTAGCATTGATTTAATAATTAATTTTTATAATGAATAGAATCTGGCGTTACTTTGCGGAAATCCATGAAAACCGCCCTAAAAAATTTTACGCGGATCTTAACTGTATAATTTTAACATCTTTTATTAATTTAATAACTTTATACAGCGTTAACGAATATAGAATTTCATCTTAACAATTATTTGCTATTTAGGAACCGGTATCTTAAAATCGGTACCTTAATCGAAATTACGACCGTTCCGAAAAATATAACCATAAGCAATTAGTCTGCCGCGCTGCTCCAGGACGTGTTGATGGTCATTACATGTCGCTGAAATTTTTTTCTAAAACGTGCAAGTTTTCTCACGATGTTTTCCTTCGCCACTGAGCACGTGGTAAATCAGCACATAAAATTGCAATTTATAATTCAATTTGCACCGGCGGAGATTAAACCTGGGTTGCTTTCGTACTGTGAAATTTACGGCGAGTGCTTAGCCCCTAAGCTATCACGTTTCCTTTGATACAAACTGTAATATGCTTCAACAAATATTTGGACACTGCCTCTAAGTCAAAAGTGCCTTTGAATCCACTGTAAATTTATTTTAATTTATCTTGTTCCACAATTGCATTTAATACCGGTTTTGTAAATGTCAACGTTTCAATTTTATAATTAATTAATAACCAGCTGTCCCTCGCGACTTCGCTCGTGGTGAATTTACTACAATTATACGGGTTTTAATTTTTTTGCCCGGAACCCTAATTCTTTTTCTAAAATAAAAGTATCCTAAGTTACTCCTTATAACACCAACTATCTGCCAGTAAAAGTCCCGTCAAAATCGGTCTCGCAGTTTCGGAGATTAGCCGGAACAAACAGACAGAAAGACAGACAGACAAAATTAAAAAGAATGTTTTTTTTTTTTAAAAAAAGCTGTTATTTTAACAATACAAACAGACACTTCAATTTTAGTTATTTGTATTAATATAGATATAACAAAACCTTTTACTGAGTGCGCAATGAGTGTAGGGCGGCTCCCCAAAACCTAGTAAGTGATGCAGGAAGCCGATGGATACAGGTGGCTATATCCGTACTTCATGGCTATCCTTGACGATGTTGTTGTGTGAAATAGCTTAACAAAGCGCTCCGGATATCGTTGCTCACCACTCGATGCACCTCATCATTATGTTGCTATTTGATGATGGTATTATAGAGTATGATAGAGTAGCGTGATGAGCAGTAGCGTCGTAAGAATATCCACTACCCCATATCAACAACGAATTGGTGATAACACTTAAAATAACGAAAACTGCGAATGAATTTTATACGTGGTAGAGTCATTCTGCAGCTATATTAATAGTATAGTTGTAGCACGAATGGGTCGGCTCGACCGAGGAAGGACTACGCTCTCATAGAATACCAGCGTAAAATAGCAGCTTAACGCTGCTGTGTTTCGTATGGTGAGTGTAGAGAACCGGAGACCCTTTTTACTGGAAACTAGGCATTCCATCATTAGTCCTCACGGGTGATAACGCATCTGACCGATTATAAAACTTTCAGAACTATTTCAATTTATAATGCAGTAAGAGTACAACGCGTTGCAACAGCAGGCGTGATTAGTGAAGACTATATCCTTTTCTTAAGGCGAAGTGAAGTGATAATTTTTATTCACACCACCGCCATCTATGGTAAATACTAGGAAATTATTTCGAGCGCATGTTGGCGCGACTATCCTCTTTTCTCCATGGTTGTAAGTTGACTCCACGTTGGTCTACAGGCCGTAAATTTGACTGTTGATCTTATTTAGTTTATATTTATTAGGTTTTTATATTTTGATCATGTGGTTTTAACCTGGGTTCGAACACAGGTCATGGCAATATCAGTTATTAAGTTTGTCTGGCAAGAAATTCTCAGTAGTAGAGCGGAGTTTCGGAGAGAACTAAAGCCGTTGTTCCTACGACTGATCTCTCTCAGACGTGTCGAATTGCCGTTCTAATAGAATATGAGTGAAGGAAAGAGTACAGCTGTGTTTGCGCACACACTCGTGCACGGTAATCCTTTCTTGCACAGATGACTACCCTCCGTTCAGAATGCCCGCCGTGATCGAAGTTCTGGAGAAAATTATCTAAAGTGGATATTTAGAAAATAACTTAGCATATACATTGTGTTTATATTTTCCCTTTTGCTAACATTTTGCCTGAATCCAATTTATGTAACCTGCTTCTGTCTTTTCGTAATAGAACTATACTGATGTAATTATAACAAACATAACTTTATAAATAATATTTGGAGAATTAAAACGGGATTCCGCTTAACTCACTCGGTTCTACATGTAAACGGGAAATAAATGATTTATGAGTTCAGTTATTTAACTTTTGAACGTGAGTCCTTGTTATGTTAATGTGGAATTTTGCTAAATTTCTGCTAAATATAATTGCTGTATAGGGAATAGGGTAGCTAATGTCACAAATCAGAAATTCAGTATATACTTTCATATGCGTTTAGTAAAAAGCTGTAATTTTGACATTACAAACAGACACTTCAATTTTAATTATTTGTATTTGTATAGATGTAGTGGAATTATAATAAGCCGTGCGGTGACGGCTGCGGGCAGTAACGAAAATAGTGCGATACGTCTGGCATTGCGATCATCAATCCGCTTGCCAAGGCTCGCAAATTTTCACTGCTGCAATGAATTTTTCTTTCTTTCTTTCCTACCATGGGAGAGGCCCATATCCAGATAGATAGAGATGTGTTAACTCACTTCTTCAAAATGTGTTAATGTGTAATTGTGTTCTGTCGCCACAGTTACTGAGTTTAACGCAAGGAATTTCCAACATTAAAATTTAATGGGCTGATAAGGAAGAGGAAAATTTTTAAAGCAATTTTCTTTTTAAACACAATTCTTTTGTGTTCAAATAAATTTTCATTATATTTTTATTTAGATTACGTTAGCTCTTTAATTTATATTCCAAAACTGTCGTATCAATGTAAAGTGCAATTAGGAGAGCCGATAAACGTACCTGGAATAACAATTACTGGGCAGTTTTGAGGATAAAGTTCTAATTCAGTTATAGACCGATTTATTTTTCTACTGCTTTTAATACTATTCAATTAGTAATTACTACTGTGCGTATCTTATTCTGTATGTGAGTATTTATGATAGAATTGAACCATATCACCATACCATTACAGACTATCAAAAGTCCACTCATGAACAATGGCCTCTCCCGTAGATTGCCTCAAAGGAGGATATTTGTCACAGTTACCATGCTTGATAAGCGGGTTGACAACCGCAGTTTTTTATTTAATTAAGGCGTTATCAGGAATAACTGCTTGCCATTTTCTAGTTCAACTTCCCATGGCGGTATAAGAATAGAACAGAATAGAATATATTTATGTAATAAAGATTATTACAGAAAACTTTTTAATTTGGTTTTACTTTTATAATCCCCGAGTTATCAATTATTTATATGAATTATTATGGAAATAGCTCGGTAGCAATCATCTACTTTAAGTGGTCGTATTCACTTATATATTACTTAATATTATAATAACCGAGTTTTTTATAAAAAGGGTTTGTAGAATAAATATTATCACAACGGAAAATTAAACGTTTCATATAAAATTTTATCATATATATTATATTATATTAAAATTAAACGTTTCAAATATATTATATGCGAAACGTTTAATTTTCCGTTGCGATACGTTTTATTATATTATACTACGGCACGGCAACGGCAACTTATTACGAATTAAGTAAAAACGAAAATTAGTCGTGTTTCGAGAACGGGTAGATTGTTATCCAAACGAATGAAGAACCGTTTTGATACACTGCATGCATGAAGAAAAGTTTTTTGTACATTGGAAACCGGACATGGTTTTTTTATAAATACATATTTTTATTATAGAGTCCATCAATCATGTGCGGGAGAATAATAATAATGTCGTCATGACTGAGTACTGGTCACGGCGGCTGGTCTCAATTGAGACTAGCCATCTGCGTAGGACTGGATTACAGTGCCCAAGTGTATACGTAAGCACAGGTGCACTCTATATTCCCTCACTCTCATTGTCCGATGAGAGGGGAATCCAACACGGCTGAAGTGAAGGAGGCGTAAGACTAACGGCTTTACGTGCTTTCCGAGGCGCTGGGTTAAAACACAGCCAACTTCTTGACTTCGGGCTGATACTGGAAATTTCTTGACAGAAAAACTCAATCCGGGACCACATGACGAGCAGCCGCGTTTATGACCACTAGATCAACGACTAAAGATTAGCTGGCAAAAAACCTTTACTTTATTTATTATAGAATTCTATTAACATTAAACTCATTTCCTAACTTTGTTAATTCTACGTGTATCTGTACGCCTTGCTGCAGCTATATTATGATTGTAGCACGAATGGGTCGGCTCGACCGGGGAAGTACCACACTCTCACAGAATACCAGCGTAAAATAGAACTTCATTGCTGCTGTGTTTCGTATGGTGAGTACTACGTATCAAGACCTGAGGACTACGTATCAAGTTTTACTTGATATGTAGTCCTCAGGGGTGATAACGCATCTGCATTTGGATTTTTAAATGAGGGTAAGATGTAGATGTTTATGGGTCACAGCATCTATTTACCATCAAGTGGGCTGTGTGCGCGCTTATCACCCCTATTCGATAAAAAAAAAACTACAATTTTTTATCTCTTGCACGTGTAGCACGTGTAAATCCCATGCAGGCGTATAAACAGTTAATTTACGATCGAGTGCCGCAAGAAATCCCCGCAAACAGTGTTACGTTGTGTACCCAGGGATAAAAGCTCATGAGATTCTAAATATAAATCTGTGTTTACATAGAGAAGAGGCGATCGACTCAAGGGATTTCTCGTTTTATTCCTCCCCTATGTAAGCTTTAAGTAATATTTATACACTTTTTTTTTACAAAAATGTTCTATAAAATTCACGAGTGTAATCAAGACCTACTTACGTAATTTCGTGTTCAAGTTTCATTTGAAGCGTGGATGGACTTTGTTGAAATTATAGTTTTCATTGTCTGCATAAGTATAAGACTACCTCGTTAGTCTAGTGGTTGTGAAACGCGATTGCTTATCGATATGTTCGCGGGTTTGAGTCCCGGGTCAGATCAAAATTAGTTATTGGGTCTTTCTGTTACGTATTCTCAGTACCAGCCCGGATTCAGGAAGTAGTCGGTGGTTCACTGCGCCTGATCTCTCTCCGGTCGTGTCGGATTACATGCTATTTCCTATTGGAATACGAGAGTGAGGGAATAGAGAGTGCAATTGTGTTTACGCATACACCCCTATGCGCATATAATATTGTCCAGCACAGTAGGGTAGTTTCACAGTTTCTGTTGAGACTGGCCGCCGTGATACAAATTCGGTCTGAAGTACATTATTATTAATATTAATGTTTGAGTAAATAAGTATGAGAATCAATTTAGTATTCCATTTCATCCCGTGAATGTCGTAAATGGCGACTATGTGGAATGCAAGAAAAATCTGTCCGTCTATCGGAAGTCTTATGGTTTAGATTCCTTAAAGTAAGTGGATGCTGTGGCCCTTGTACATCTACATTTATCCTCGATTAAGATTTAAAATGCAGATGCGTTATCACTCCTGAGGACTTAGATGAAATGCCTCGTTTCCGGTAAAAAGCACCATACAAAACACAGCAGCATCAAGCTCCTATTTTACGCTGGTGAGACCGTGATCCTATCCCGGTTGAGCTTACCCATTCGTGCTACAACCATAATATAGCTGCAGCATGGCTCTACCACGTGAAAATCTAAGGGAGTTTCGTAATATAATGGGCTTAATAAAAAATAGAGCTTCTGTAGTCAATCCACAAGCAGAGTGTATGAACTATAATTTATTATGACTTATATGAACGGGAATAAAATTCAAACGTTGGTATAAATTCTTGTAAAAGCTGAATTATATACTCCAGAGATACAGAACTCAATTCATTGGAATCTGATAATGTCGGTTCGATCGGGAAGCAGTTTATTAGCAGAATTAAACCTTCATTTGGTCTAATGGCATGGTATAATCAACGCTATTACTCTGGCCATTATAATATATAGAGTTTGTTGTTTAGGGACTATTTTAACACAAAATCTGAGTTAATCTGCTTGAAATCAAACGTTAATTATTGTAACAAGCTAATGTTATATAATATAGATTTATTATTATTTAGAATTATCTATACGTGGTAGAGCCATGCTGCAGCTATATTAGTAGTATAGTTGTAGCACGAATGGGTCGGCTCGACCGGGGAAGGACCACGCTCTCACAGAATACCAACGTAAAATAGCAGCTTAACGCTGCTGTGTTTCGTATGGTGAGTGTAGAGAACCGGAGACCCTTTTTACTGGAAAGGAGGCATTCCATCTCAGTCCTCACGGGTGACAACGCATCTGCATTTTGATCCGTAATCGAGGATAGATGTAGATGCTTATGAGCCACAGCAACTACTTACCATCAGGTGGACTGTGTGCCCGTTTGTCACCCCTATCCTATAAAAAAAATATATATATATATAGATGTTAATCGTACTTAACTGTACTTTACCAGTGAAACTATTGTAAATTTGCACGTGGTGGAGCCATGGTGCAGCTATGTTACTGGTATAGTTGTAGCACCAATGGGTCGGCTCGACCGGGGAAGGTCCACGCTCTCAGAGAATACAAGCGTAAAATAGCCGCTTTACGCTGCTGTGTTTTGTATGGTGAGTGTAGAGAACCGAAGACCCTTTTTACTGGAAACGAGGCATTCCATCTTGGTCCTGATGTTGGTTCGTTTAATGAAACATATTGATAATATTAAATGACAAAGTAACGATGTTTTGATTTACATGGTGACTACTTCATAATTATAGATTGTCACGGGGTAACCGAACACGCATCCATGTGCCAATGATATAAGAAAGGCATTTAAATGTTTAAATCCGTTTAATCCGCTGTAAAATTCACACAAAGAAATTCGATGAAATTGTTAATTGCAATTTTAGTACTGATTTACCACGTGCTTGGCGGTGAAGCAAAGCATCGTGCATGTTTGAGCAATTAAATAATTATTTCGAAGACATGTGAAGTCCGCGAACATGCATTGCATGCAGACATAACCTTTACCCCAGTAGTGAGACGTACATATATAGACTGTAACTTAAAACCGTATAGGTAATTAGTTTCATAAATAACATTTATGACGTATTAAATGAAGATTTAAATAGTTCCAGCACTAGCGTCGAGATAAGGTTGAAGGTAGCTCCGAATAAACAAGTCTCAAAACACATTCAGTACATGCTAGCAAAAGTTGGAGTTTCAACGAAGCCCCACTCAGTATAAAAATTGCTCTGAGTGCACCCTCACGTCCCCGGGGATAGTTTTCCTACACTTTTATTAACCGCATTTGCGCAAAGGCTATACATGTAAAATAAAAGCCATCTAAAAAGTAGTTTTAAATAAGTATCTTAGCTTTAGGAGTCGTCATAGTCCAAGGGATAAATGGTCGCCTTGAAAAGGATATTTGGGCTGCAAAAAATTTTAGAAACAGGTTTTGGATCTAATGCCTTAACAACCGAGCCAGACAACTGCCGTTTGAACTGATTATTCCTGTGAAGAATTGACGAAATCATCATTCCTGTTTCTTCCTACAAAACTGAACCGATTTCGAGAAAAATAAGAAGGATTATGATTGTGTCCTTAAGTTTTTATTTTATTTTCTACGTTCGTTAAATTTGTTTGCTGGCTGTCTAATACCCACATTAAAACTCGTCAGTTCTTATAATTTTAGAGGGATGTTTTTTAAAGTACATAATTTTTGGAAAAAAAAAGATATGAAATTGGTAATAGCAGACATAAAATGTATCGTAATAAATAATAATCACTTGTGTAATCATCATGTCATCATCACCCTTGTTATTATTATTCATCATCATTATCATCAACATCGACTGCCTCGTTGGTCTAGTGGTCGTAAACTCGATTGCTGATCATGAGGTCCCGGGTTCGAATCCCGGGTCGGGCCAAAATAATTATTTTGGGTTTTTGTAAAGAAATTCTCAACTTTCCAACTTCGGGCTGCTAGCCCGGAGTTAGGAAGTTGGCAGTGTTTCACCCCCGTGCCTCGGAAAGCACGTAAAGCCGTTGGTCTTGCGCCTGATCTCTCTCCAGTCGTGTCGAATTACCGTCCATTCGGACTATGAGGGCGAGGGAATAGAGAATGCACCTGTGCTTGCGCATACACTTGGGCACTATAATCCTTTCCTGTGCAGATGGAACAGAAACAGAAACAGAAACTTTTTTATTCAATATAGATTATAAATAATACTTATTGAAAGTCACTCTTTTGTTTAATTACCACTGGTTCGAAAAAACACCTCTGTCCTGGGAAGAACCGGCAAGAAACCCAGCGGGATTTTTTTTATTTTAAATAACAGCTTACAATCATGTATGTTACACAATTAACAACACAAAACATATTAGAAATAGCTTGGCCGAAATTTGGCATGGAGGACATTATTATTTTTATCATCATCATTATTAAAACCTATCAAACTCCACTGCTTAACATAGGCCCCCCTCATAGAGCGTTCCATAAGGGGGATTCTTGTCGTAGAAGCTACGCTTGTCAGGCAGGTTGGCAACGGCAGATTTTTTATTTTGAGCTTGTGGCAGGAAGATAGATGCTGCTGGATATCTTCCGTTTCAGGTTTCCCCTGTCACCTCATACCACACCCACGGGATTATACGGGGTAGTAGATTTTCTTATGCCTCATTGTCATTCAGGAAGAAAACAGAGGAATACGTTTGTATGGACTAACCGCCGCTCAGATGCTCTATTAAATTTCGAAAAACTCTTCTTTCGTAGATCTTAAGCGTTGATTTACCAGCTGCTGTGCGACGATTGTAAACATCGTTAGGATATCAACATATCTGAGAAGTAAGTAATATTTATAGATATGTAAAGTCCGTCAATACGCACTGGAGCAGTGCGATATTTTCTGAAAGATTTCCAGCAAGATGCAATTATTGTAATGTTCAAAGTTTATCAATTTCATCAAAAAAGTTTATAAGTTTTACTAAAGAAAAATTGTACAAAAAGGGTTTATTATAATATCAAGGAATACATGAATGAAAATAACCCCTCGGAATGAAGTATTCGCCTCCATGCTGGTTGTATTCAAATGCATATAACTATTGTACAAAATTATTTTAAAGTTATATATGTTGAAATATATATAACATATCTAACAAATAAGGCTATAAAACAAAATTTAAATAATAATTTGATACATGTCTTTTAAAGCTACCTTTTTGATATATTACAATAGAATTTTCATAAGAAATAGGATAAAAGACAGGAAAAATCCCTGAAAGACTCCTGCAAGCGGATTACAATAGATTCATTTGTCGTTTATTCCCGTTGGATGATCAAAAGCATCAAATATTACATTGAAAAGTAAGAATGCCAATCAAATAACAGGCTGTAAGCTATTCAATCGTACTTCTCAGGGATGACAAAAGACCTTTTTTGATTTAAGTATGAATTCTAAATGTCCATGAGATGCACAGCCTCTTACCATCAGGTGGACTGTTTCACTTGTCTGCCTCATGCTCATTTGTCTCAATTGATATTATAATAGGTCGGGGAAAAGGTTTCTTCGTATTTTGTTTGTATTAAATTGGAGAAAAATCTCTTTGGTTGTACTGTTTGTATCTGGCTGGTTTTAATATCAATACATATAGGACACTGACCTCTATATAAACAAGTAGAGGTCAGTGATATAGGACATTAAGAAAAAGAAAAATAAAAAGTAAAAAACTTTCCCACTATTTTTCAATTGTTTTTCTGACCGCCAAAATCAGTGAATCTAACGATTAACTCTGAAGATAGAAAATATTCGATACATTCTGAAGTTTTATTACAAAAAAGCGAAAAATGCGACTCAAGCCGGTGTCGGTAAGAGTAGCACAAAGTTGGTTCAAGCGTTTTCAGTACGGTCATTTTGATGTCAAAGATGCAGCTCGCTCTGGTCGCTCTCATATGAATAAAGTAGATGCCATTTTTGAAAAAGTGTAGCAACATCAGCATATTAGTAGTTACGACATAGCCGAGGAATTGAGGATTGACCACAAAACAGTTTTGACTCATTTGAAAAAGTCTGGCTATACAAAAAAGCTCGATATTTGGGTACCACATGAGATCATTGAAAGAATCCTAATGGATCGTGTACTCGTTTACGATTCTCTGTTGTAACGTAATGAAACCGAACCATTTTTGAAACGATTGATCACTGGTGATGAAAAGTGGATCACCTACGACAAGAACGTGCGAAAAAGATCATGGTCAAAGGGTAGTCAAGCTCCACAGACTGTAGCGAAACCCGTACTAACATGCACTAAGGTGATGTTGTGTGTATGGTGGGATTGGAAGGGCATCTTTTATTATGAGCTTTTACCGCCAGGTAAAACTATCGATTTGGATCTCTACTGCCAACAACTAATGAGACTCAAGCAAGAAATTGAGGAAAAATCGGTCGGAATTGATCAACAGAAAAGGAGTGGTCTTTCATCATGATAACGCCAGACCACACACATCTTTGGGCACTCAGCAAAAATTGAGAGAGCTTGGTTGGGAAGTGTTAATGCGTCCACAATATATTCCTGACCTTGCACCCTCAGATTTTCACCCTTTTCGGTCTCTTCAGAATTCTTTGAGTCGTGTTAGACATCAAGAGAGGACTGTCAAAACTACGGGTCGAATTTTTTAGACACAAAAATCCCAAGATTTCTACAGCAACGGATTATGTCATTACCTACAAAATGGCAACAAATTATCGAACAAAATGGCACATATATACTAAAATTAGTGTAATTAATCTTTGAAAAAAAAAAATGTTTTGAATTTGTATATAAAATACGAAGAAACTTTTTTCCCGACCCTATAATACGACTATTATAAGTTGAAAGGATTTTTTATGTCTTCTTTTTACAAAAATTTGGAATTCTTCAACATATGTATAACGAGTATAAAGCACGTGTAGGTTAGGTTGGCATTTGGATAATAAATTAGAAAATCCGCATCTTAACAAAGGGTTTCTACCCAGAACACAGAGAGTATCTAATATATTCCTTGCTAAGAACGAATTTTCTCTTTTTGTAAAAAGTGAATAGAAAATATCACCTTTTTAGATTTAGTATATCTTTTATATATATTATTATATGTAAACTGTCTGCCCTTTTATTTATTAGTATATTGAAAGACAGAAAATAATGGCCAGGTTAACTTATTTCGCTCAAGCAATTTAACTTTCAAAAAGAAGGTGACAGATATCATCAAAAATTCTCACAAATTTTAAGCGCTATAAACAAAAGTTGTAATTTAACCTTTTCTTATCTTTTTTGTCTTTATCTTTTGTCATTATCTCTGTCTGTCTATAATGGGTGGTACTTATATATTACTTTCGCAAACATGTACAATGTATTTCTCTACTTGATTTGTTTTGTGTGGTGTACAGTTTACAGTATCTACTTAACTATCTATTATATTGATAGGTTTAAGCGGATAGCATCTTTGAATTCCTTGGTATATTTATAGAGTTAGTTTTAGCACTAACAAAGTTTGATTGTTACAGTGCCATTTGTTAATTTAAGGGAAACCTGTTATTGGCAATACTACATAGTTATAAGATATATAATTCGTAAAGCTGTTGCTATTCCAAATAAAAAAAAATAATGACATATTAACTGTAGCATAATTCTTATATTTATATAATTTAAAATTGTGTGATATTTTTCATATCTTACTAAAATTTTCAACGGCTTTTGTATTCACTTTTTTTTTCTCCATACTCAATTATTCCTGGCCGATTATATAAAATATTAAATTAAAATAAATCAAACATCAGACGTTGCTGCGTGCTTCTTCTGATGGTGAATGCTTCTGACACTCACCGTTCTATTCACTCACTGTCCGCTAAACGGGCAAACCTAATAAGACCTCTACAGAGATAAGGGCTTTTTCATTTACTTTACTTGTGCTCTACGGAATGTAGCGTTTTTATTCAAACAATTTTTTAAATGTATATTACTTTAACAGATTTCTTTAAATTTTACTATTTTATATTAATTTCCTGCACGTAGGCTACGCTACATGACAGTATAAGCAGAACTATTTATAAAACAAAATATCAGTCCAACAATTATTTATGACGGGTTAAATTAGTTTCATTTTATGACGTCGTAGGATGCCTAGGAGTACTGTAGGGTGCATTAAAATGGTTTTAAATGCAATTTGTATTCAAAACTAAGCGAATGGCTGTCCAATTTACTGCCTGATTGACTCAATTAATAATCGAAATACAGATGCGTTGTCACCCCTGAGGAATAAGATAATATCATCGTTAATATCCACCAGTCGACTGCTGAACATAGGCCTCCCCCAAGGAAATCCACAAAACACGGTCTTGCGCCACCTGCATCCATTGACTTACTTACCGGTACGAGGCTGCCACTCGAGAACTTTTCTTACCCATCGCTTGTCGTTTCTTGGAGATACACCACTAGTGGCAATGGAGTGACTGTTATTGATCTGTTGAACTATATCGGGTACTATAGTTCTACTATGACATAGTTCTAATGAGGCTATTTCGCAGCCTATTATGCAGAGAAACTTCGAGTATAGCCTTCTCCAGAGCTTGCTGATTGACCTTTACTGCTGGCCATAGCTGCCTCATATGACCAGCAGTGCAGGAGCACGTCTCTGATTTATATGTCAACGCTGCCAACACCCGCTAGTTACGAGTATATACTATTCTTATCAAGTATTCAAAATTGGGTTTTGTCTTGTTACCAGTAAAAGAAAATAAATTTTATTCATTAAATTCTTTATAGAATATACATAACATAACATAACAAAGGCCTCCCAACAAAATCATGACGGTTAACTTCTTTTTAAATAAAATTATACTCTACAGCTTATGAAACATTTCCTGAATTTATATAACCTCAATCGGCCATTATTAAAAAAGTATAAACCAATGCATCAAGAAGAAAATTTACAAAATAAAACTAGTCACTAAGCGTAAAAGTATAGAAGGTATGCTATATCACAGCTTAAAATCTTTATTCCCCCTTTCGATCGGCTTTTGGCCGTACAGTAAAATTTTATATGTCAATTTTCAGTCGGCTCTTAGTCCCTGTGAATTACCTACTTTGGGATCCGCAATAACATCACGAAACAATTTCAAGCTTCCGGGCAGTATTTGTATCTTAGGACTCAAGTTTTTTATAGAAGTTAATGTCAAGAGTGTAAAAGTGTTTCTTGGAGTTGTCTACTGTCCACCTGAAGTGGTCTAAAAGTGGAAGAAAATTTGTTGCCTTTCAGTTCTGCCTTTTACCACATAATCATGGGAGAATTTAACACTGACCTATTAGGGGTTTCTTTCAAATTTTGCAAACTGAGGTCGACCATGATGTCGCATAAAATTAATTTTTCACTATTTTGCCTCTAAATGCAACACATCACAACTTCAACTCTGCCTTATGGCCGTCTCCTCCGTTGAACACGTTGTCAATTATAGACAATTCCCTGCTTCTGGATTTTCACAGCATGACCTCCTTTTCCTGTCATATAAATTAAAGTCTCCCAAGCCTTTATCCGTATCTATCGCAATTCGAAGTCTTGCTAGACTAGATATAGACAAGCTTAAGTGTGATGCGGATGCTATTAACTGGTCATCTGTATATATTTCCTCCACAGTTCATGAAAAAGTCGACTTCTTTAACAGCAACATATTAGGACTGTATAATGAACATGCCCCTAAGCGTGTCGTTTGACTTAAGCGTCCTCCTGTTCCATGGATCACGACTGGAGTAAGAATGGCTACGGCAAAACGCGATAGAATGTTTCGTGCTTTTAAGAAGAATCGCACGGATATAAAGTGGCCAGCATATAAAGCTGCGAGAAATCGATGTTTTCAGATGGTGAGAGCTGCTAAACGCCGATATATCCATGAACAAGTACTTAATTCATCTTCGGCTGATATATGGAAGTTTCTCAATAATGCTTGGAAATGGAAAATCGTAATTTGATTATAATAGCATCTAGCACCTTTTCTCCTAACGATTTCCATCGTCATTTTCGGTCTTCTCAAATAGCTTCTGATAATTCTAGAGCTAATGCTATCTTTTTTATATCTTCTATGCCTCCTTATTCTCATGAAACTTTCACTTTTTCTCCTGTAGACGAAGACGAGGGACGCAAAGCACTTTCTTATATTAAATCGAAAGCCATTGTTTGTGATAATTTCAGTAGGGTAATGGTTTTGCATGTGTTGGATACTGTTTTACCCGTGATAAGTCATATCATTAACTTTTCGCTGACGAATGGTGCTTTCCCAACTCTCTGGCGTAAAGCCTTTATTATTCCCATTCCTAAATCCACCGATTGCAGCGCTATATCCGATTTCAGAACGATTTCTATCCTGCCTTTTCTCTCAAGTTTCTGGAAGCTGTTCCTCATAAACAGATTTCTTCTATTGTTTTCACAAAGAATATTCTTTCCCCTTATCAGTCGGGTTTCCGCCCTGGTCATTCTACAACTACTGCTCTTCTCAAGGTGACGGAAGATATCCGAGAGGGGATGGAAAAATCAAAACTGACCGTTCCCATCTTAATTGATTTTTCAAACGCAATTAATTCTGTTGATCATGATATCTTGTTAGCTCTTCTTTCTCATTTGAATATCTCGTCTTCAGCTCAGGAATGGTTCTCATCATATCTTCGAGGGCGCCAACAGGCCGTGCGTACTGGACATATACTATCTGACTGGTGTGATGTGTCTACTGGCGTCCCTCAAGGCGGTATAATCTCTCCTCTTCTGTTTTCCATTTTTATCAATCTCATCACATTAAATCTCAAGTGCTCTTACCATATGTATGCCGATGATCTGCAGTTATATGCGCAAGTGGAACCCTCAAATATCTTTAATGCTATCTCATTATTAAATGATGACTTGAAATATATCTCCGAATGGTCCACTGTGTATGGCATAAACGTGAACCCGTCTAAATGCCAAACGATAATCTTAGGTAGCCCAAGATTATTATCTAAACTAGATATTCCCACCCTTCCATCAATTATGTTTAAAAATAATGTCATACCATTCTCTCCCCATGTAAAGAACCTTGGTCTGTATGTTGATGGTTGCCTAACGTGGAACAAACATATACAGGAGGTGAGTCATAAACTACTGGAACCTTGCGATCTCTATATCGTTTAAAAAACTTTCTTCCTACCAACACTAAGATTTTACTTGTCCAGTCGCTTATTCTACCGATTATTGATTATGTCGATATGTGTTGCACAGACCTGTCTCAACATCATCTTAATACATTGGATCGTCTGCTTAACAACTGCATCAGATACATTTATGGTCTTCGTAAATACGACCATGTATCTTCTTTTCGTACTCAGGTAATTGGCTGCCTATCCGTCAGTGCAGATGCGTTAGAATACTCTGCACCCTTTTCACAATTCTGAACGATCCATGTGCTCCCGAGTATCTGAAATCCAAATTTCAATACTTGTGAGATTCTCATAATTGTACTCTCCGTTCTTCAGCTAATCTTATGTTGCTTACTCCTTTAAACCGTACTGGTTACTTATCTCACTCTTTCCCCCTCTCGGCCATCAGACTCTGGTACGACATCCCTCTTGACATTAAAAAGCTCCCAACAAGTTTGTTTTTATAAAGCAAGTCCGTAAGCATGTGAAAAAATCGTTGCAAGTTTGAACTAACACAGCTCTTATTTTTATATTTGTTCTGACATATATAATTATATGTAGGTATATATATATATATATATATATATATGTGTGTGTGTGTGTATGTATTAATCCATATATATATATATAATTTTTTAACCCTTTCTACTTTGATTACTGCTGCACCGCCCCTTGTATGTCTATCTCTGTTTAGCCTAATGGTTGACCAGGAGAGAATGCCCTATGGCATTAAGTCTGCCATATGTACAACTTTGTGCATGAAAGTTTAAATAAATAAATAAAATAAACAAGAAGTAAGAACACCGTTGCGCCAATCCGTTGTCAAGTTTGAGAGCTAAGATGGAATGCTTCGTTATCAGTGTAATAATGTAGCCGTACAGTGTATAATATCTTACGTCTTCTTCATTAACTCTTAAAAGTGCACTACTTAACATGGGTCCCTCCCATTAAAGTAAAGACTTGCTGTAATAGCCGCGCTTGACATGTAGATTGGCGATCGCAGTACCATATTTCTAGCACTCTTGATACTGCTCTTCATCGCTGGTCCACTATTTTATATATATTTTAACAAGGAGATGGTTATACTGACATTTGGAAGGCACAATACTGTGGACAAGACCTTAGCAATATACACGTAATGAGATGGGAGAAATTATACGTTTTTTTTCCTTAAAACATAACGAAATTCGGAATACTTGAAATATTCGGAAACTGTGGAAATTTCGAATTCCTATGTCACTCGGAGGAGTCTGTCACTTTAGTTCATACCCTAAGTTGAGTTAAATACATTATAGTACCACAACTATACGCTCAGTGACACTCACTAGTTGTAAACTACTCTACAAAAAATGTTTAAATTTAAATTTGGAGACTCGATTTAAGAGCCATAAATAATATGTGGAGCTTCTTAGGCAATAAATGATCTTGCAGGATTTATCAACGTTATGTATACGGACATATGGGAAGAATTCCTTATGCAGCGAAATGCGTCTACTGATTAACGGTCTACGAGCGTATCAATTATTTTATATTGGTGCGAACTGGCTCGGTTAATGGTCCCGCTTTTACCGAGCATTAGGCATCAATACTACCTTATTACGACGCGCCGCTACCGTCTGCGACTATTTCAGCGCATTTGGAGAGGTCGGACTGACAAATATGTACAAGAGCAGTTCCATGGCCCTGCCAGTACATGGTGAAAGTGGTCTCTAACAACCACCAGTTGGTAAATACTCGTATTATGGTCACCTCACGTCCTAATGCTAAGAACTAAGACCAAGAAGCTCCTATCGCGTCCATAAGACGTGATTTGACGGCTTCGTAGCACAGTATCTAAGCGTTTGGTTGTGGCGCTGTAAGGCCGCTGCGTTGTTTCGAATACCGCATGGAACAAGTGTTTGATGGCTTACATATAATTGTTCCGGGACTGTGTATATGTGTACTTGTGTAGTTTATATATAGAAACCGCTGCCATGATACAGAAGAATATTCTATTGTGGGGTCCATACCGTTTAATAAAAAAAGATAAAAAAGACACTTTCGTGCCGGTTTATCTCTAGCCGAGTAGAGAGATGTCGCTAGTGACACCGTAAACATCGAGCTCGTAAATAAAAATAGTAAATAAATAGTCTTATCGTGATAGTAACCGGATATTTGTTATGATTCAGTATATTTGGTGCTAATATATACTATATAATGTTATCAGTGCAAAAACTGTAAGATTAATTGCATAATCAAACATTTTAAAGTGAAGTGTAAAAACTAGTGCAAAACAATAAATACTTAGTGATTGTAACAATTGAATAGTGTCGTGAGTTTATTTTTACCTTAGTTATACCTAATCACTCATATTTATCAATATTATTAATTTAAAATTATTAAAAATAAGTACATAAATGTTAATAATTTAAACTATCGTATTAAAAATATTTGCGAAAGATATAAAAATTGTAAGTTTATAGATTGTAAAAAATATTCTAATCGCTTCGACATTTGTAAATCAATAAATTATGCTATTGACTATAGTGACTACGCAGAAAAATATTTTAATCCTAGTGAAATTAGTAAACGAATGGCGAGTAATAAACCAAGTTTTAAATTAAGTAAAACCATAAATAAACTAAAAAAGGAACAATTCCCTTCTACTTTTAAAAAAAAAAACTGGTGAACACTCAAAACCTCCTGTTATTTATAAGAAAGGGACCATGCCCTATTATTTTCCGGTAATAAAAAAGAACGATAAATTTTTTCGACCATAAAAATTTAATTTACACTCGTCATTTTAGAATTTTTCACCAAAACATTGCTAGTGTTTTACCAAAGCAAGATTTAATAGACGTAACTATAGAGGAGTTAAGAGCAAAAAATAATGACCCGGATGTAATATGTCTTTCCGAAACTTTCATAAAAAAAGGTTTTGAGAGTTATGTAAGAATATGTGGGTATGACATGGCCGCCAACTTCTGCAGAGAAAAACAAAGAGGTGGAACATGTATTTAAGTTAAAAAGGGTATAATGTTCAATGAATTATCGTTCATAAAAAATTATGCTACCCAGAATACGTTCGAGGCATGCGGCATAGAAATCGTACATATTAAATTAATTACTATTTGTCTCTACAGAACTCCCCAATCCGACCCAACACAGTTCTTATTTAAGTTGAACACACTTTTGCATGACTTAACTGTAAAATAAAAATCTAAAGTACATATAGTTATAGCTGGAAATTTTAATATAAACACATTACAAAAAGGGAAAATCACAAACTATTTACAAGATTTGTCCTATAATTATAACTTGAAAATACATTTCAATGTTCCTACACGTAGGTCATCTTGTATCGATCATATATTAAGTAACATTCAAAATGCGACTGCAACATTGCTACCACTGTATCTTTCCGATCATGACACAGCACAGTTGTTAAGCTTTCCTATAAAATGTGAGCCACAACAACATGCTATATATTATGTTTACAAGAGAGACTATAACTTAGATAACATTAGGAAGTTTAAAGAATGCCTGAAAAATTTGTCATGGTCGGATGCATACATGGAAAATGATGCACAGCATTCAGCCGATTTCATGAATTATTTTGCCTTTTCTACTATCTCTGTTTTCCGAAACAACGAATCAAAATAAATTTACAAAATAAAAAACAAAATTGGATAAGCAAAGGCCTCAAAGTAAGTTGTAAAGCAAAACGAATGTTAAGATTTAAATATTATAAAAATAAAAGTAATGCCAACAGAATACGTTACCTATCATATTCTAAGCTCTTAAAAATGTGTATTTAACTTAAAAAAGAATGCTAATATTAAGTTTATAAATAAAAATGATAACAAATGTGAAGCAACATGGACCATTATCAAAAAAGAAATATCTAACCCATATGACAAGATAAATATAGAAAAAATTATAGGTAATAATAAAGTTCTTACGAATCCTGTAGATATAGCTTCTGCTTTTAACAATCATTTTATTGATTTGACCCGTGAATCAACAACACATACTACAGCGAAAAATGTAACTATTAACGGCGCGAATGTCAACTCTATGTTTCTTAGACCTATATCTGAAAATGAGGTTACAAGGGAAATAATGCTATTAAAAAATACTAGCTCTGAAGGCTACGATGACATAAATACAAAAATAATAAAAAAATGTATAATTGAATTAATTGAAATCTTGACATATTTAATTAATTTTTCATTTTCTTGTGGAATCTTTCCAGATGCATTGAAACTATCAATAGTTAAGCCACTGTTTAAGAAAGGAGAGAAAAGTGATATTAATAATTATCGACCTATAACCCTAATATCCGTTATATCAAAAATATATGAAAAATGCATGTATAAAAGACTTGTAATAAATATCACATTATATCAAACGAACAGTACGGCTTTCAAAAAGATAAATCTACAACTTTGGCAATTTTTTCACTCATAAAAGTATTACTGTCAAATATCAATAATAATAATTTTACCACGGGACTATTTTTTGACCTATCTAAAGCCTTTGACCTAGTTTCACATGACCTATTGTTACAGAAATTGTAAAAGATTGGAATTAGAGGACTACCACTTCAATGGATTACATCATATCTTTATAATAGGCAACAATGTGTTATTGTTACTAAAGCAGATGTAAATGGGGACATAATAACGTACTCGTCCGAATACCGAAACAATAAATATGGCGTTCCACAGGGAAGTGTTCTCGGTCCAATTCTGTTTTTATTGTACTTAAATGACATTATCAATATGACGAAGCATAAATGTATTCTATTTGCTGATGACATTTCCATAATCGTGACTTCCAATAAAAAAAAATAATATGAGTGATCACGAAGCTGACATAAATAATACAATAGATACTTTAATTAATTGGGTTGACATACATAATTTAAAAATTAATTTAGACAAATCTTTATATATACAATTTAATAAATGCACTAATGATAAACGTAATCTTAAACTTAACATTTCAAAAATAAAAGCACCTAGTCATACGAAATTTTTAGGTTTAATTATAGAAGACGATATAAATTGGAAACCACATGTAAACGATGTCTCTATCAAAATAAATAAATTCGTGTATGCACTTAAACAAATAAAAAACATAACAAACATAAAAACCGCTGTCATGTCCTACCATGCATACGTAGAATCTTTACTGCGGTATGGTCTTATAATGTGGGGCAACAGCACTGATCAAAATAAAGCATTTGTCGCGCAAAAAAAAATGCATTAGAGCTATATGGGCTAAAACCGAATGAATCGTGTCAACCAGTGTTTAAAAACTTGGCTTATTACCACTACCATCACTTTATATCTATGAAGTATGTATGTTTGTACAGAAGCACAACACGTTGTTTACAACGGTAGATGATTTAAATCCCCGCAGTCGTCGAGATCCATATAGACTTGTACTAAACGATAATCCTAAAATAAGAAAATATAATAAAAGTTGTTTATTTATGTGTGTTCAGTTATATAATAAGATATCTAATTACTTAAAAATATTAAATACAAGATCATTTAAATTAAAACTATATCAGTGGCTAAATAATTGTAATTTCTATAGTGTTAAGGATTTTTGTAGCCAAAAATATTAATGTAAAAAAAATTTTTGCATGCTATGAATAACCGTAGCAAAACATACTGATCTAAAACGTTTTGTAAAATCTATCATATACCATGTTTTATGCAAATAAAATATTATTATAAATAGGGAAAACATTTCTGTTTCTTAGCTCTTTGGCTAGTTCTGACTGCATATACGGGCCGAAGCCAAGTAAATGCAGCGTGTAGTGAGTATTTATGTAGGTGGGGTGTTATGGGTAGCTATTTCATTTTCTTCCAATTGCATGAATTTTCTGACAATTCGACAGGTATTTAAAATTGCGGCTTTTTGGAGTATAATGTACGTTGAGTCTTTCAGGTCTATTAATTTGAGGCTATGGTGGAGATGGCTGGGTATGACACCCGTGGTGGAGACGACTATGGGTACTATATAAACTTTATTTTGTCTCCAAATTCTGGTCACTTCTTCTTTAAGCTCTGCATATTTGCTTATCTTCTCACCTATTGTTTTTTGTAAGTTATATATTATTATTATTTTGGGGTATTTATATAGTATTCTCATCTGGTTGGGCTGAATAAATATTTTAAAGGAAATAATAAATAAACATAAGTATATATTTAATATACTAACATAAATAAATAAATAATACATAAATAAATAAAACCCAACTAGATGGAAACCCTCGGCAGGGGAGACCAAACGGCCGAGGGTTAGGGGAAAGGAGAGAAACCGGCGGACGATGCGGGCGGTATCGAGGAGCACCGCCTCTGCATTTGAGCTTGGAGCGGTCCGTCACGGAGTCCCAGTCGCCTCAGATGACCTGAGAGGCTGACTGGGATTAACCTGTTCGCAGAGACGACTACAGGTATAATTTCGGTCGGCAGTCCACCCCACATGTCGGTCACCTCGTGAGCCAGGTCCAGATATTTTGTTCGCTTATCTGTTTCGGCTTTCACGAGGTTCTCGTCATACGGAATGGTGATGTCGACCAAAAATATCCTTGACTGTGCCCGGTCCATCAGCACAATTATTATATATTATTATTATTATTATTATTATAGCCTGTAGAATTACCAGCTACATAACATATATTATTGACCTCTGCTCATTAGCCTGGAAAATTCATACTTTTGGACGCGCTTACACCTCATTTTTTTTTATAGTATAGGGTGACAAACGAGCACACAGTCCACCTGATGGTAAGTGGTTGCTGTGACCCATAGACATCTACATCTATCTTCAATAAAGAATCAAAATGCAGATGCGTTGTCACCCGTGAGGACTAAGATGGAATGCCTCTTTTCCAGTAAAAAGGGTCTCCGGTTCTCTACACTCACCATACGGAACACAGCAGTGTTAAGCTGCTATTTTACGCTGGTATTCTGTGAGAGCGTGGTCCTTCCCCGGTCGAGCCGACCCATTCGTACTACAACTATACAACTAAAATAGCTGCAGAGTGGCTCTACCATCTACTAATATACTAATATATCAATCACGTAGGCTTTATCGACGTGATTGAATTATTCTCTTCATCTAAGTATATAATAGCCTAAGCGAAAGTTTAACAAATAGGTAAGAAAGCCACACTCTGACTGCTAAAACTTTCTAGGGGAAATTACTAGATATTTCACACTTACTATGCGATCGCAACTTCAACATTATGCTGAAGTAAGAAACTTTTTTTAAGTCCAACATCACGAAACTTTGAAATTTAGATCAAAATTAGAAATGATATATTGAATGGCTCCTATACGCAAAAGTTAGTACTGTTGTGTTTCACTTTCAAGGGTATACAAAGGCAGTGTACACACAGGCTGTGAGGTATTCCGTCTTAGCCCTCAGAGGTGACAACGCATCTTATTAATTTAGTATAACATCCTTAAGCAAATCCTTAAATAATCCTTACGGTAAAATCATAAGCTTATAGCATCTTTACCGTGTACTGGTGTCGTCAACAGTAACAAATAATAATGAGGTTGAGGTTAAAACTACACTTATTATTTGTACCTGTTATTGCAGTACGCTTCACTCATCATGGATAGTATATTACTAAATTTTCCTTAAAATTAGAACCATTTTTAACAAAAATCCAGTCAGATATACACGGATATTACTAAATTTTCCTTAAAATTAGAACCATTTTTAACAAAAATCCAGTCAGATATACACGGATATTACTAAATTTTCCTTAAAATTAGAACCATTTTTAACAAAAATCCAGTCAGATATACACGGATATTACTAAATTTTCCTTAAAATTAGAACCATTTTTAACAAAAATCCAGTCAGATATACACGGATATTACTAAATTTTCCTTAAAATTAGAACCATTTTTAACAAAAATCCAGTCAGATATACACTATAACTACAAAAACCCTGAAGACCTTCCAGGTAGAATATCCGCCATGAAGGATCTAGCATTAAATACATTTTTATTAGGGTTAAACCCTGCTATTTCCACTATTTTTAGATGTAGAAACCCTCAAACTTTAAGTGAAGCTGTTCAATTAGCGATAGAAGAAGAAAACTACAAAATCTCCAAATGTTTTCAAAAAATTAAATAAAACACTGTAATATATGTAATCAGGTATGTCATGTTGCTACTCAATGTTTCAAAAATAAAAAAATAAAACATTCTAATTTTAATATTTTAATTCTAATTTTAATTTTAATATTCTAATATAAGGTGTTTTTTAAAGAGTTATTATTAAAATTATTAACAATATATGATATGTAAAATTAATGTGTAGTGGCTGTGTAAGAATATCCACTACCCCATATCATCCAGTGGGTGATATGAGGTAAGAGGCATGTAGTAAGAGGCGACAGAGGGAAACAAATCAGGAGAAGGGCAGCAGCGTCTTCCTAATAACGACTAAAAATAAAAAACTGCGTTTGCCAACCCGCTTGCCAAGCGTGGCAACTATGGCATATATCTTCTCTATGAAGCAATCTATGGGGGAGGCCTATGTTCAGCAGTGGACTTTAATAGACTGTAACGGTAATATGTAAAAGTTAACAAATTATTTATGATGCACTCCATAAAGTAGTTTTTAATTTGAATTGATTATCTTTATCTGTATCCTTCTTTATTTTATATTGGCTGCAGGTGACCCTGGCAGCCACTTACCATCAGGCGGACTGTTAGTTCGTTTGTCACTTACCAATCATAAACCAATAATACGATTCTTCTTATTTCTGTTCATCGTACTCAAGAGACATCTAAACAGTAAGTATGTTAATAAGAATACAACAGTAAACAATTCGAGTCGTATCACACTATTACATCTTTCGGGGGGAATAAACTTTGACGTTATCCTCCTCGAAAACTCCGACTAGATATCCATTTAATTCTAGCCACGCGCCGGATGTCCCTGACGTAGCAATATCCAATGACTCTTATCTCATTGGTTTGTAAACACAAACAGTAACAGAATTATATCCTATTAATTAGGGCTGTTAACACTGATGCAACATTTGAAGAAATGCTAAATGCCTCTCGAGTATTCTTTATAGTTAATGCATTTTCTCGTCCAACTATTCGTCGTTATAACGTCCTACATTCTGAGTACAAGGCCAACAAACCCCGCACACCTTAAAGTAGTTGACGAGGTAGTCGAAAGTAGGTCTGCGAGACCACCAATATGCAAATTATGAATCTATGTATTGCGATATTTTCTAAGATTTCAATTTCACGGCGCAGCGTCATCGTTCGTTTACTTAAAGATTTTCTTACTAAACTTCTCCAAGATGCCACCGATCGCTTAGACGAGTAGTTTCGTAAGTAGCATCTTAATTTCAAGAAAAGTTTTACTTTTAATATGTAAATCCGTGTTTCGGAAAAAAACAGTAAATATCCTGTTTAGCTTTTCAGCCTCTCTGAAAACATCGATCAAATACCTCAGAATAACATTCAAACAATGTTTATCGTAAAATATATACGTGTTGTGTAAAAAAGAACACAATTCTTCATTAGTTGTCTACATAGGTACTTTATTTAAAAAGTAAATTATTCCAAAGATCATGAAAAGGTTAATGACACATGAGTAGGATTTATTGTATAACTAGCTTTTTCCCTCCGGCGTCACTCGCGTGTATTTTAGCTTCGAAATATCATCATTAGTGTTTCGTGCCGTAATTATTAAAACGGATCATTTATGAAATAACCTCGGTACTTCAAGTGATTATATGCTATTTCACATAATGAAAAATTATTGAAAGCACAGAGATATATTTAAAAATTCGACTTTCAAAAGTATGAATCTAATTTATTTTATTAAGGAAATCTTGTAGGATGTCAAATGAAAGGTCTTTGAAACACATTGACCTCTATATATACAAGTACGCTGGACTGTCTATACCGTACAAAATGTTTGTGCCGATTTGAACCGCCGCCATTGTTCGTACCGGGAACTAAAATTGACCTAATATGCCAAAGTCTGTTGTGTTGTTTTTAATCGTATCTCTGTATTTTAAACTTTTAAACGACAAAATGAAAGTATTTTGTATAGTTTGAAAATGTTTGATTTTAGTTATATAATAAGAATTATTTTTAGTGATAATGAGAGCATGCGTAAGTTGTAAAACTCGTTACCAAAAGGAAAGTGGAATAACATTCCACAAGTAAGTGGATTTACAGCAATTTTTTTTAAACTATTTGATAATATAGGTACTTAAAAATTTGTTACAAATCTTAATATCATAATTACCAACATGTTTAGCTCTATATTACTGAGTTTTGATAAACAATAAAATTCAATAGGGTCGAGGTCGAGTTCCTTGTCTATAATACTTATCGATGTTTTTTTCTACCCACATCTGTTAACAACCAAAGTCGCCGACAACAGATAATAATTATCAAATGTTACTGTTGTTATAGATTCACAAACTCTAGAGTAACAATACCCAGTATTGGCTACTCCACATTTGTGTTGGAAAAATGCACGAAGTTATTTGAGAGTAAGACTAAAAAGTAAAATTATTCGAATGTTACTTACTCTGGTGTAACATGGTATTTGGTCGAATCCACCCTCAATACTATATCTTTATTACACTTTTAAATAACCGTGTAATAATAATATGGTATTCTATAATGCCATGTTGTCCCGTCACGGTTCTTTGAATGATGTCATTAGAAGATATTTAGACGCGATGGCAGGAGACCCGACGGTATGACTTTGGATGCTTGGGAGAGAGACAAAGCTTTAGTGTGGGATACTACTTGCGAAGACACTTTAGCAGCCTCTCATCTCAGGGGTACCACGTTTAAAGCAAGGGCGGCATCAGAGGCAATTGAATTAAGTAAGTGATTAGCCCAAATATGAGTCTCTGAGAGATGAGTACATATTTGTGCTATTTGCTGTAGAGACTATCGGTCCGTGGGGTTCACGTGCGGTGAAGTTACTAAAGAAACTATCATATATGGTGATAAGAGGACTGCTTATTTACTCGCTCAAAGGCTAAGTTTAGCCATTCAGAGAGGAAACGCAGCCAGCGTTCTCGGCACTATACCGCAGGGAGTAGGACTGTATGATAATTTTAGTCTTCAGTTTTTTTTTGTAGTTTTTTAATATTGTAATTTGAATTACGAAAATGAAGTTGTAAATAACTGATAACTTATGTAATTTAAAGCTTATATTTTTTTTATATCTTGCTAGATGGTACCTGATGCATTGCTGCCGTAGAAGAAATAATTGTAGATATATCGTTTTAAATTTGAAAGAGTTACATTGTTTAATTAGGAATGATAATACAATCATTGAAATCGAATGATCTATAACTTACAAATAAATTTTCAGTACAATACGTGCGCTACCTAGTGTAATTTAATTGTACTGTGCCTTCAAACCTTCGCGCAAGTACAAGCAATAAGTTGACAAAGTTTTACCGCAATCTGATGAAGGGTATGGCGGTGCATAAAATACGAATCATTACTTTTTATATATTAGAAGATATAGTTTATTCTGTCTATAGATAGACCTGTAAATAATTAGAATAGGCCTTATTTTAGCAGCTGGTTTGTTTCCTATAATACTAGAACTGAATGAACGGTTGACAAAGAGTTCTTTGAGAAATTATGTTTTTATTTTTATTTCGTATAGTTTCTTACACCAGTTGAATATTTTCTAGTACTAATTGAATATTTAAGCCTCGCGAATGTACCAACATACCCCATGTTGAAACCGGGAGCAAAATCCGTTCTGTACGAATAAATGTAGATAGACCATTGCAGCGTTGATCTTGGTTTTATATGAGACATAATAGCCATTATATTAATATGATACATAAATAGAATGAACGATACGGGTAGGCCTGGGTATAGAATTTCTATCGATATATTTTGTCACACTGTCTTATCTCTATTATTAGTTCCGTGGACGCTCACTTCTGCTGTCAGCGCCAAAATGGCGAAAATCAAATCGCTTCATTACGTCAGTGTGTATAGCCAGTTCATGAGAAGCATCTGCTCCTCCTGTCCCCGCTGCAGCTGCTCTTCCAACCGACGCGCCTGTTCCACCTGTCGGCGGGCTGTTCCTCCTGTCGGCGGGCCTGCTCCTGCAGCATCATCATCAGAGCACCTAAATCAGGTGCTGCAAATGCAGGAGTTGCTGACGGGCCGACCGTGGTCGGCAGCTGGCTCCGACGCTTGCGACGTTGTACCACCAAATCGTTTCTGGTCCGTCTCCTGTTGGCGTTGACTTCGGGTACGGATACCCTCCGTGTCATCTTTAGGTAAAATCGGCATGATTAAATCCCACTTCTGACACCAATTGTTACGAGCTTGGGGTTCGAGACAATTAAAAACTGCCGAGTGAATTACCAAAATTGACACTTTAATTACACAACACTAATTACAACTTTAAACCACACTAATAACAAAACACAATTTTACTACAGATCACTTTAGTTCGCAGTTGTATCGCTTCGAAGTCTTCGCTTGTATCGCCAATTCAATACCGACTGGGTCATGGTCTATACCGGCCTTATATAGGGCCTCAGATAGTTTCCAGAACCTTCTACTGTAGAAACATCTAGAATGTTCGAGTACATATCGGTCCCGAAATTTCTAGAAGGATCTTGACTCTCCTAGTTCTGCTACTCGATACCAGAGGGCGCTAGTGGCTAGTGTTGCCATGTACAAGACATTAATAGTGGCGCGCAACAATATATTGAATAGCTCCTATACGCAAAAGTTAGTACTGTTGTGTTTCAGTTTCAAGGGTATAGAAAGGCAGTGTACACACAGGCTGTGAGGTATTCCGTCTTAGCCCTCAGAGGTGACAACGCATTTTATTAATTTAGTATAACATCATTAAACAAATCCTTAAATAATCCTTACGGTAAAATCATAAGCTTATAGCATCTTTACCGTGTACTGGTATCGCCAACAGTAACAAATAATAATGAGGTTGAGGTTAAAACTACACTTATTATTTGTACCTATTATTGCAGTACGCTTCACTCATCATGTATAGTATATAAGGTGTTTTTTAAAGAGTTTTTATTAAAATTATTAACAATGTATGATATGTAAAATTACTGTGTAGTGGCTGTATAAGAATATCAACTTTTTATATTCAAAAGAATACCCCATATCATCCAGTGGGTGGGGTAAGAGGCATGTCGTAAGAGGTGGCAGAGGGAAACTAATCAGGAGATGGGCAGCAGCGTCTTCCTAATAACGACTAAAAATAAAAAACTGCGTTTGCCAACTCGCTTGCCAAGCGTGGCAACTATGGCATATATCCTCTCTATGAAGCAATCTATGGGGGAGGCCTATGTACAGCAGTGGACTTTAATAGACTGTAACGGTAATATGTAAAAGTTAACTGAAATTATTGTAGATGCACTCCATAAAGTAGTTTTTAATTTGAATTGATTATCTTTATCTGTATCCTTCTTTATTTTAAATTGGCAGGTGCCCCTGGTCTGCAGTAGCCACTTACCATCAGGCGGACTGTTAGTTCGTTTGTCACTCACCAATCACAAACCAATAATACGATGCTTCTTATTTCTGTTCATCGTACTCAAGGGACATCTAAACAGTAAGTATCTTAATATGAATACAACAGTAAACAATTCGAGTCGTATCACACTATTACATCTTTCGGGGGGGGAATAAACTTTGACGTTATCCTCCTCGAAAACTCCGACTAGATATCCATTTAATTCTAGCCACGCGCCGGATGTCCCTGACGTAGCAATATCCAATGACTCTTGTCTCATTGGTTTGTAAACACAAACAGTAACATAATTATATCCTATTAATAAGAGCTGTTAACACTGATGCAGCATTTGAAGAAATGCTAAATGCCTCTCGAGTATTCTTTATAGTTAATGCATTTTCTCGTCCAACTATTCGTCGTTATAACGTCCTACATTCTGAGTACAAGGCCAACAAACCCCGCACACCTTAAAGTAGTTGACGAGGTAATCGAAGAAAGTAGGTCTGCGTGACCACCAATATGCAAATTATGAATCTATCTATTGCGATATTTTCAAATATTTCGATTTCACGGCGCAGCGTCATCGTTAGTTTACTTAAAGATTTTCTTACTAAAATTCTCCAAGATGCCACCGATCGCTTAGACGAGTAGTTTCGTAAGTAGCATCTTAATTTCAAGAAAAGTTTTACTTTTAATATGTAAAAGCTTATCAGCCTCTTTGAAAACATCGATCAAATACCTCAGAATTACATTCAAACAATGTTTATCGTAAAATATACGTATATACGTGTTGTGTAAAAAAGAACACAATTCTTCATTAGTTGTCTACATAAGGTACTTTACTGAAAAAGTAAATTATTTCAAAGATCATGAAAAGGTTAATGACACATGATTAGGATTTATTATATAACTAGCTTTTTCCCTCCGGCGTCACTCGCGTGTATTTTAGCTTCGAAATATCATCATTAGTGTTTCGTGCCGTAATTATTAAAACGGGTCATTTATGAAATAACCTCGGTACTTCAAGTGATTATATGCTATTTCACATAATGATAAAATATTTAAAGCACAGAGATGTTAAAAATTCGACTTTCAAAAGTATGAATCTAATTTATTTTATTAAAGAAATCTTGTGGGATGTCAAATGAAAGGTCCTTGAAACACACTGACCTCTATATATACAAGTACGCTGGACTGTCTATACCGTACAAAATGTTTGTGTCGATTTGAACCGCCGCCATTGTTCGTACCGGGAACTAAAATTGACATAATATGCCAAAGTCTGTTGTGTTGTTTAAATCGTATCTCTGTATTTTAAACTTTTAAACGACAAAATGAAAGTATTTTGTGTAGTTTGAAAATGTTTGATTTTAGTTATATAATAAGAATTATTTTTAGTGATAATGAGAGTGTGCGTAAGTTGTAAAACTCGTTACCAAAAGCAAAGTGGGATAACATTCCACAAGTAAGTGGATTTACAGCTAATTTTTTAAAACTATTTGATAATATAGGTACTTAAAAATTTGTTACTAACCTTAATATCATAATTACCAACATGTTTAGCTTGTGGCGGGTGGAAGGAAAAGGGGAGATCTCCCGCCGGGCAAGGTGTTCTGCCCGGGGAGCGGCCAACGCTCCGAGTGGTAGTTCGGAGCTATTCTATATATACTGTTTTTGCTTCGGAACTTTGACTTTGACTTAGACCAGTGGGTACATCAAACAAAATGCAGATGCGTTGTCACCCATGAGGGCTAAGATGGAATGCCTCGTTTCCAGTAAAAAGGGTCTCCGGTTCTCTACACTCACCATACGAAACACAGCAGCGTTCAGCTGCTATTTTACGCTGGTATTCTGTGAGAGCGTGGTCCTTCCCCGGTCGAGCCGACCCATTCGTGCTACAACTATACTCCTAATATAGCTGCAGCATGGCTCTCATAATATCGAAGAAGCAGTAAAGATCGTCAGCTGAGGCCGTGGACTTCTATAGCAAGGGCCTCAACAAACTGTCCATAAAGTGGAAAGAATTTGTTAACAGTATAGGCTAATATTTTGCTTTAATTTTTTTTGTAAAAAATTTTTTCGTTTTTCCCATACAAAACAGCAATTACATAGGTAAAGACCTGGTATGTATCGCGTTAAGGATAAGTCGAAAGCGTAAGCAGTGCACACAGCAAGAGGTCTATGTGAAACAATAGTCAGTCAAATGTTGATGATGATTTTTATGACACTCTTTACAAACAGAATGGTGTATATGAACAATATTTTAAGGGATTTGTCGCATTCACTCAAGTAATGCTAATGACACTAAAGTACTTAGCCATTTTTCTCAAAAAAAAAAACTTTATTTTATCACCAGCTTTGAACAAAGTCAAAATATTTAACAAAGTTGTCGGATAACAAAACAAAATATTATGTTGTATTTTACAACATAGAATTTTATTGTTAACATAAATTTAATTCCTTTTAGCATTAGAAAAAAAATTGACTGAAATAAATCAGCCCTAACTAAGTCAGAAGTTAATGACTGCGAAGTGATTGTTACTCCAGGCACGTTTTCGGGCTTTCAGTTAACTGTACATTGATACGTCAATTTCAAGTTCACTCACAGAAATAAAATTAAGAGTCGCGTTAGATCCGTAAAAGGATACATTTTAAGTAAACTACATTAAAAATATACCTAATTCTCAATGAACCTAATTGTATATGAGTGATAGTCTATTGAAAGTTCAAGCTTCAAGTCCATCATTGCTGAAATCTTTGTAGCTCAGAAGTTGAGAAGTCTCGATTTTTACGTCGCGAGACACCAACTTAGAAATTGAGGTGAAGACGCACCTAAAAATGATCTCAGCTTTTTCATAAAATAAGGATGACAAACAAGCACACCGTTCATATGATAGTAACTGAATGCCGCGGCCGATAAACACCTACATTTATCCTTTATTAAGAATTAAAAAAGTTGTCACCCTTGAGGAATAAGATGGACACACACTCACCATGCAACTGCTATTTGACGCTGGTCCTTCCTCGGTCGAGTAAACCCATTTGTGCTACAACTATAATACAGCTGCAAATGATTTTAAAGAAAATTTAGAAAAGGCGATCTTGATAAACAACTGCGCCGTGATGTATGTATCTGCAGACGATACGTCTTAAAATTTCACAGAACGTTAGTACCCTGAATTCCCGCCGGCACGAATGAACTTGTTAATCTCAATTTTGAATGCCAAATTTAACACATGTTTTGTTTTGTTTTCCCTCGAGGCTGTGGAGAAAGTAAATATCGTGAGGTGTGCATCTGTGAGAAATTAAAAATATTTTGAGGATTTACTCTCGCTCAACTCTTAATAACCTTCTCAAAAATGAGTGGAGCCTTGTAAACAGTGGTGGGAAGTAAAATGGAGGGTATACTTCTTATACTACACGGATAGTAGCGGTGTAAGAATATCCACTACCCCATATCAGCTCGTGGGTGTCGTAACAGGCGACAGAGGGAAACAAGATGGGCAGCAGCGTCTTCCTAATAATGACTAAAAATAAAAAACTGCGGTTGCCAACCCGCTTGCCAAGTGTGGCAACTATGGCAAATATATCGGATATAATTCCTATGTTCAGCAGTGGAATTTAATAGGCTGTAACGGTATCGGACTTTTAACTACTTTGGACTATTAATAATTTCGCGTCTGACGTAAATGAGATGGTTGGTATTCCGCCCATCTATTGGAAGCCAAATAAAGTTGCAAAAATTCTTGTTATAATTTTTTTTTTAAATGCAGTTATTTTTTATACTTTAAATGAGCAATTCTTGTATAAAGTTATATAATATGAAACTAATTTCTCGGAAATGGCTCTAACGATTTGGATGAAATTTTTAGATTAATATAATATTCTTACCACACTGATCTAAGTAGGTGTATGTATGACACCTATCTAGTTAAACTTGGAGAAAACATTTCTAACACAGGGCAAAGCTCGGTTGTTTTTGAAAAGAAACTTAATTTAAAATATAGTCAAATTTCATTTGATTTGATTTTCAATTTGATTTTCAAGGTCAAGCATATTAGAAACAAGCCGCCATGTAGCATGCGGCAATATCCAAGCATCGCATCATGTTGTTGACAGGGTTATTACAGTTTCAGGATTGTTGCTTGTGTATTACCTTGCTCCTGCTTATGAGGCAAGATCAACCTTGGAATTCTCTAAGAATAAATTTTAGCATCTTCAACACATTCTCATAATTTACAAAAAACAAAAGCTTTGGTTATGCGGATAAAAAAATAAAGATACAGATTTATTTAAGGGAAGCCAAAATATAACAAGATTAGAATGTAATAGACCAACACATCTCTATATATAAAAATCAATTGCTGTCCGTTAGTCTCGCAAAAACTGACTTGACGGATTTTGATGAAATTTTTGTGTGTGTTTGAGTTGTCGAGATCCAGAAATCAGTAGTGCGAAGCCGGGGCGGATCGCTAACAATAGATAAAAAAATATGTCAGAACACGACTTACTAAATAGTCATGATTTCGGCGGTCTACGTACAGGTTACACAGCCTGGTTGACGTCAAATCACCTTGCCTTAAATTTCACATTCATTTACTCATTTATTGCATTTCGCTTGATTTAAACTGTATAATTCAAAGCGCTATTTTACCACGCATTCGGCGTTGAAAAGATTGCGAGAAAACCTGCATTTCTAAGACATAAAAAAAAATCGGAGACACGTGAGTTGTGGCGAACTCTGACCGGTCTAAAAACCGTTTCAGAAATGCAAGGAGGCCCGAGCCTAGCAGTACGAAAATATTTGCTTGAAACGAACTGCTAGATACTCTGTTATTCATCAGAATGCAGAAATTCTAGTCTACATTTTCTTTGATGTAGAAAACATAATTTCACTTTTCAGATGTTTTATTTGTTGGTTTTAAGATGTTTGATTTTAAAATGTTCAGTTCTGGGCCCTTTATAAAGAATTAAGGAGAAAGCAGTAGCATACGACTTCGAATCTGCTCTCTGTGGCCTACTTACCTATTAAGAAGGAGGATTTTTTTATAGAATAATGTTTGTTAGGAGAAATTATAAGAACAATAGGAAAAAAGAGAACATTAGTTTCCTGCGAATATGACGAAAGCAGGAGGCGGGTTCATTTTCATTGATGCCAAACTGACAAGCGGGCAAACATACATTACATTACATTTTAGTGAAACAGCTACATATAAATATTCTGTTCGATATTTTGTTGGGCCCAACACTCGTAAGGCGGTAAAACATATCTATACAAATTAATAAATTTGAAGTGTCTGTTTGTAATTCAAAATCACAGCTTTTTACTAAATGCATATGAAAGTATACGAGTATACGCTACATATAACAAAAACACATTTTATAAATTTTTGTCTGTCTGTCTGCCTGTTTGTTTCGGCTAATCTCCGAAATGGCTCGACCAATTTTGATGGGACTTTCACTGGCAGATAGCTGATATTATATGGAGTACCTTAGGCTACTTTAATTTTAAAAAAATAATTAAGGTTCCGTGCAAAAAAATTAAAACCGGACAGGCGGGTGAAGTCGCGGGGAACAGCTGGTTTCTTATAAATTGATTTCTCGATATCCAAAACAGTTCAAACCTATTAACCTCTAGTTTTGTAGTGAATTTATTTCTAAATAGGAATAACTGACATAAATTGTGGCATAGCATAGGGGCAAAGTAATAATGATTATTCACTCTCATTGGTCCAAATATAGGCTTGAAATCTGCAAATAAACTGCTTCCCAACCCGAACTAAAATTATCTGATTCGAATGAATTGAGTTTTGTGTCTCTAGGGTATGATTCAGCACGTAAAGGAATATAAATTAACGTTTGAAATTGGTTTTAAAGATATATAAGCTAATTTAAACATTTATCAAAAAGTTTATGAACAATGACTGTTATTGTATAAACTTAAAACAGTCTATCATTTTTAGGCCTTACATTAATCTATGTATAACTTATTTTGTTGTTGTTGTTGTTGTTGTTGTTGTTGTTGTTGTTGTTGTTGTTGTTTTTGTTGTTGTTGTTGTTCTTGTTGATGTTGTCGTTGTATGTACATACGTAGCTCAGGTGTGCTTGTTTTAAATTTCATAATACGCGAGTAATCCCAATATCGACCCCGACAGAATCAATAGAATTGTAAAAGAAGTGAAGTAATGTTGCAGCCTATAATATAAGTTCCACTCTGGTACCGGCTTCCACCGCGTGTTTTTGATAATCACGTATCTTCGAAATATATTTTTGGAACGAAGTTCTTTATCGGACGGTACGGATTTGACGGATGAATAGAATGTAATAAAATAGAATAGAATATATATAATAATTTTTTATTCAATATAGATCACATGTGTAATTCTTATTGAAAGTCCTTTTTTACTTTACCACTGGTTCGACAAAAACCCTTCTGTTCTGGGAAGAACCAGCAGGAAACACAGCGGGACTTTCTTTTAAAGTAAAATTTTACATTGATGGTTGTACAAACTATTTACAAAATTTATTTTAGAAACGGCTTGGGAGCGACCACCTCATTCCCAGGGGTTATTATCAACCATGTATTCATTTATATTATAATAACCCTTTTTATACAGCTTCAACTTTACAAAACATTTAAACTATGGGGGCTAGGCGACAAAATGTGTAAGATTTTTTCGTCACGACCCCTTCTGATGTAGTGTAGACGGCCTTGGCGGCTATAAGGTAGCGAGATGGAATAATATCAATCTCCCTCGCACATTTTCTTATCTTGCCATGAAAGAAATATTATTTTATTTTAAATGATGCTTCATTTTAATAGACGCTAGTAATTCATTTATTTGTATTTGTTAATCATATATTTACGTTTATCAATAACTAGCTTTTGCCCGCGACTTCATCCGCGTGGAATTCGGTTATATCGCGCCCATGTGTGAAAAAGAGTCTGCTAATTTGCCATAATTATAACTGGATGTCGCGGACAAAAGCTAGTAAACTACAAAACTTCTTACATACCACATTTTTTGCTAATCTACTAGTGTGTTGCCAAATGATCAGACTACTGTGTGACCTTACGCGTGAGCAAGCCACATAAATTGCCCGTGTGAAAACAATTTTCTCTCAAGTCTATACCCGCAAATTTTAATGTCCTTGTGATTTGTTTATCGTCATTGCAAAGCAGACTTTGAGGAAACTGTATTCGTTTGAATTAGGGAAGATCATTCGGGATCAAAATTCTTGGTACAAATACAGTTTCTGTGCATATCCAGTTATAATTGTGGCCAATACATTGCGATGTAACGCTTTTACTTTTAGACTAATTCCGTTGCACAGTTGAGGAAGTTTAAATTTCGCAACAACATAACAGGAGTGCTTACATGCAGAATAAGCATGATGGAAGGCCCGATGGTTTCAGTGAACTAAGAAATTCGACAGGGTAGTTAATTGCGTCATCTATTGACGTATACCATTTCTTCCCCTCAAAGACATTAACAGTATATCGTTAATTGCCGCTGCGGTCGTTTTTCGGTTGGTATGGCACGTTCACACAACCATTCATTGGCTTATCGTGGATATGAGCAATATCTGGGTAAATTTGATATTAACTCCTGTAACGTAAATACAACTGTGCACAAAATTATGGGGATGGTTATCATTCCGTCATTTATCAGGTAATCACCGTTGCCGATTTCAAGTAGGAGATTCGCAAATCCACCAGCAGACTCTTTTCTTTTAAGTGTACATTTTTCGTTTACATATCTTTCGGATCTTGAGATCGGACATCTACCTGAGGAGAAGGGGAAAATATCACCCACACCATATCTGTTCTAGTAAGGCTAGGGTACCACTGGAAGAACAGGACGTCGTCTTTGCGGAGCGTTGGAGCAGCGCCACTGTCTTTGAGCGCTAGTACGGAAGGAGGCGTAGCGACACGAGCGCGCGCCGCGTGGTGGTGCGGCTGGCGAGGCGTAGCCTGCGCGACGAGTTGCTGCGCGCTCGCGTGCGTCGCTCAATCACTACCGCGGACATCGGGCTGGCCTCTCCCAACGCCTCTACGTAAATGAGCGCCTGACGAGGAATAATCGGCAACTATTCTATAGGGTCCGTGAAGCCTGTCGAAAGCTTTCGTGGCGCTACTCCTGGACAAGAAGGGGTCGTGTCTACGCTCGCCAAGCAGAGGGCAAACCGGTTTACTGCATCCGCACAGACGATGACTTTAATCGTGTTTTTCAGTCAAATATTGTTTGCATTAGCAGCTCTGCATAAAGTAAACAATATAAGTCTAAATATATTGATTATAAGAAAATTATTACTACTAATATTTGTTATAACCATATTTTTAATTATTCATAATGTTATATATACAAACATTTACAGCTATTATGGCTATGATGGTGCGATGGTAAGGGCAGAGTTTTAATTACTAATTTCATGTTTACTCATAATTATTTACAATTAAAACCATTAATTCGTGTTCAAACAGTTATATATCTCAGTTATTTTAAGGAAAATGTTTAAGTTATAATAATAATAATTTATTCTATTGATGATTAATTACATTATATATATTTTTAAAACATTGAGCTTCATAAAAGTATATTAGCGTATCATAATCTTAAGAACACACTTCGTAGGTATCTTTCTCACTTCGTTGCTGCACAAGTATAGTATTTTGACTATTATCTCATTCATTCAATTCTAAACATAATCTTAAGTTAGGCTTACTTAATGTGGGATCGCTTGGCACAGGACATGACGAATTTCTCGTAGCTATGGATCGTTATTCTGTCGACATAATGGCGATTAATGAAACCTGGTTGCGAGAGGGTGAAGAGGGCGCCGTTCGCGGTGCCCGGTTATAGATTACGTCACGTTCCTCGCTCTTCCGACGTGCGCTCGCGCGGAGGTGGAGTGGCTTCTACATACGTCAGGGCATTGCAGTCCGCACACTACTGCACCCCAGCCCCACTGTAGAGCAAATGTGGCTTGCACTAACAATTAACGGTACAAAATTAATAATTGGTACTGCTTACAGACCGCCGTGGTTGAGTGTTGACATTTTTTCGATGCTTTATCGAAACTATCGGAACATTATCATGGTGTAATAATGTAGTTTTATTAGGCGATTTCAATATAAATTTATTAAATGATATGGATAATAACTGTAAGAAGTTGAAAATTTTTTTACAATGTTATAAATTAAATCAGTGTGTTACTGAGCCTACCCACTTCACGGAATACAGTGAAACTTTAATAGACCTAGTATGTACAGACATCCAACAATCATTCATTTCTGTGAATCATATACCGAACTAAGCGGTCATGCATTTATTTGCTGCGAATTAAATATAAAAACCGAAACCGAAACCGATTATTATATCGCGTAGAAATTTGCATGCGATTGATAATGAACTCTCACTTCTTTTACTCTCATAGTCCGACGGGAAGGTAATTCGACACTACCGGACAGAATTAAGTGACTTTTTTTGTGCTTTCCGAGGCATGGGGGTGAAACTTTCCTGACTCCGGACTGCTACTGAAAATTTCTTAACACGAAAAACTTATTGAAAAAGACATTACGCATCAAAAAGGAACAAAGAACAAAATTAACCGAAGATACTGCTGAATAAGGCCCAAGGACTCCTTGCTGTGTCAATTTTTGGTGCTGGAGCATTATAGTAGGTATCCTTGTGCCCAGTCTACGAGTGATAAAGGACATTTATAAATATCGCAGTTTTCCAAGAGAACTCCAAGTCGATGTGCCGAGTCGTATATTGTGTGTTCTAAAGGCTCTGTTTTCAATACTTTTGTCATCGGCATTCTGAAAAAAAAACACGTCATCCAAATATATATTATTATTACATAGAATAACAACTTAAATAAGCACCACATCGCTGTTGTCTCCGCTGGGGAATAATGCGAACCCGAGATCCCTTTTACTGATAACGAAACATTTCATCTTAGTCTGTCGAACTTCACCTGTTGTCACTCTGAACATATTCTAACAATTTGTGCTTGACCTTGCTGCTTAAACGCAGGACCTGACCAGTAGGACCAGGTTCGCTAACCACTTGAGTCATCAATTCAATCGCGTTACATAATACACATAACGTCACGCATGTAACCCCGAGAGGGAAAGCAGAATCCAGCGAACTACTCGGACCACGTTAAACCAAGAAAATGGACTTAGATTGTAAAAAGGTTCAAAAATTAAATAAGGTCAGAAATTGAACCAAAAGAAATAAATGAAATAAGTCTCTTTTTTTCGACGTATGAAATTAAAATTGAAAATTGTAAGTTTTCAAAAATTCAATCACCTCAGAAATTAGAGTAAAAGAAATAAATAATTTTTTTCAACCCATGATATTAAAATTGCCAAACGTCAACATATTTTAATCTAGTAAGGTAAAGGCACCTAATTCCGAGGGTTTCTAAAATTGGCACCATATTCCGAGGTTTTTAGAAAAACTTCGTTTACGAGCGATTTACAAGCTCTTTTTTACTGCAAGATCTCTTGTTGAGTTGATAATATAACTTTGCGTAATTATATCATTAAAGATCTGGAGTAATGTGTATATATTTTAAAATAATTGGCTAGTTTTGCGTTAGCAGCTGGTCTGAACCCACGCTTCATACATTTTAGACCTTGTGCACGTGAGTACCATGTTTTTGTTAAACTATGATTTTTTTGGTTACTTTTGTACCGTGTGTGTAATTCATTGAGTTAAACTATTTCATTGATTAAATTTTTAATCGAAAAACACTAAAGCTTTGTATGTTTTTCTGAATAAATCAAGGTGAAAATATGTCTTGAATGTACCACGTTCTTAGGTGCTTATTCCGATGTATACCGCGGAATAGCAATTTCTTTTTTAAATTTTCAGGGTTGTTTCTATGATAAGGGCCTTCCCGGTTTGGGTTTGACAACCTAAAAAGACAATGAATACCAAAATCTATTTTCGAGGTATACTTTTGCGTTTCAGTCACTACTTATAGCATGTCAGGTGATCTATTTAGGCATTTTGTTAATTCATAGTATGGGAAAGCTAGAAGGAAAATTTAAGTTGAATAAAACTATTTTTACGGATTTTATCGCGTTTAATTTTACTAATTTTGATTCCCGACGTTTCGGGTGCTTTACAGCACCCATGGTCACGGGGGGGGACTGAGGTGTTTGACGTCCCAATGTCATAGTTAACCCGGCTACCTTCAGTTTTTTGAATATTAATTTTTGGTCCGATCTACGCAGAATGAGTTTACAGTATCTTGAAGTCTTGCAGTGGTATGCTTGTGTTTGGATTTAATTTTGTTAATTATAGGATCCCAAGCAGATGGCAGCACCCATCCATCTTCTCTATTGAAATTAGGATGTTTTTTAATTTCAATAGCCTCGCGAATCATCCTAGGTAGGAATCGGTGTTCTTTTGCGAGGATTTGTGGTCTATCAAATCTGATGTAATGGCGGGGACGATCTTGAACATGTTCACAGACTGCAGACTTCCCAGAGCGTCGGTGCCTCACGTCAGCTATATGTTCTTTCACGCGGGTTTTAATGAATCTTTTTGTTTGTCCTATGTAAGAGAGACCACATTCACAATCAAGCTTGTACACTCCTGCATCTTGTAGAGGGATATTACACTTGACGGATGGTAAAAATTTACTAATCTTCTTCGGCGGTTTGAAATATGTTTTAATAGAAGCTCGCTTCAAAATGTAGCCAACCTTGTCTGTGACTCCTCTGACATAGGGTAGTACAGCAGGCACACGCTCGACTGTGGCCGGCTTCACTCGGTCACTGTGACGTAGGCGCGGGACCCGAAGCTTGTTGTCTTGCAATACTTGCTTGACGTGCTGAAGCTCGGCGGCCAGATGTTTTCTGTCACAGATCCCTCGTGCTCTCTGAAACAAAGATTTTCCCACGGTAGCTAACTGTGATGGATGATGGTGCGATTCACCATTTAAATATCGGTTGGTATGGGTCTTTTTCCTATACACAGTGTGACCAATAGTGTTATCAGGATTTCGGATGACTAAAACATCTAGGAAAGCTAAAGAATTGTTTGCCTCTAACTCCATTGTGAATTGTATTTTAGAATTTATGGAATTAAGGTGGTTTAAAAATGCAGTTACTTTGTCAGATGGTAAAATTGTGAAAGTGTCGTCTACGTACCGCTTGTAGAATCTTGGATATACAGGAGCAGTAAGAAGGGCTTTCTCCTCAAAGTCCTCCATGAATATGTCGGCGACTATGGGAGATACGGGTGAGCCCATTGCTACGCCATCTACTTGCTTGTAGAACTCCTCCTTCCACAATAGATAGCCAGATGTAAGGCAGTGTTTTAGTACTACTGCATATTCTGTAGGCATGTTGTATTCTTCTAGCTTCCTGGTTACAATTGAGATGCAGTCTTCAATAGGTAAGCATGTAAATAGTGACTGAACATCAAAACTGACCATAGTTTCATTGTCAGCGAGATGTAGGTCTTTTATCTCACTAACAAAATGGTACGAATCCTTCGTGTGTGCTCTGGTTTGTCCTCTCAGCGGTGACAGAACTTTTGCCAAGTGTTGAGCCAATTTATAATTTGGTGAGTCGATCTGGCTCACTATAGGACGTAGTGGAGCGTTTGGTTTGTGTATTTTTGGTAACCCATACAACCTCGGTGGTTTGGTACATGGTGGTATTATCGAATTTACGTCGAGATCTAATTTTTTCGGAGTAATTCTTTAACAGATCGCTTGTTGTTTTAAGCACATTGGTTGTAGGGTCTGTTTTGAACTTTTTGTACGTACTTTCGTCCGATAAAAGTTGTTGTATTTTAGAATTATAATTTTAGAATTATAAATATATGGTCATTGCAAAGCAGACTTTGAGGGGAAACTGTATTCGTTTGAATTCAAAGGGAAGATCATTCGGGATCAAGGGAATTCTTGGTACAAATACAGTTTCCCCTTGTGCACATCCAGTTATAATTGTGGCTTCCAATACATTGCGATGTAACGCTTTTACTTTTAGTTTGATTCCGTTGCACAGTTGAGGAAGTTTTAAATTTCGCAACAACATAACAGGAGTGCCCACGCGCAGAATAAGCTTATGATGTGGAAGGCCTGATGGTTACAGTGAATTAAGAAATTCGACAGGTTAGTTAATTGCGTCATCTATATTGACCACAGAGTCTATTGACGTGTACACCATTTCTTCCCCCTCAAAAGACATTAACAGTATATCGTTAATTGCCGCTGCTTGGTCGTTTTTTGGGGTTAGTATGGCACGTTCACACAACCATTCCATTGGCTTATCGTTGATATGAGCAATATCTGGGTAAATTTTGGATATTAACTCCTGTAACGTAAATACAACTGTGCACAAATTATCAGGGATGGTTATCATTCCTTCATTTATCGGGTAATCACCGTTGCCGATTTTAAGTAGGAGATTTGCAAATCCACTAGCAGATTCTTTTTTTCTTAAGTGTACCCGCATATTTTTCGAGGGCTTGAGGATTTTAATTAGAGGCCATAAAGTGGATCTCTTAACGCCTTAACTTCATCTGCTCTAATTCCTTTTGGCACTACTTGTAGAATTCTGATTAAAGCCTCTACGCCACCCTTATGAGCCTCGGTTATTTCATCCCACACTATCATTTTCGTATGTTTTAATAGTTCAGCAAAATTACTTTGTTTCGATATATTACAAATGGGAGTATCAGCTGTTGTTAAATTGAGTGGTAACTTGAAGGTAGCATGAGCAGTTCGTCCACCCTCAAGCAGTGTAGCTGCGATCCCAGAAGAAGCCACAGCCAAAGAAATTCTGCGAGTACTTCTAACTTTTGCTAATATGAGGAATGTTTTGCCTGTTCCACCGGGAGCATCTAAAAAGAATATTCCACCCTCATTTGATACAATTTTTGTATTAATTTGATTGTAAACTGCTTTTTGTTCGTCATTCAGTTATCCTTCATTATTTTTAACTGTGTTTTCTAATGATGCTAAGTCGTAACTTGTCTCTTTAAGAAACTCTCTATTTTCAAATTGTTGTTCTTTTCTTGGCTTAGGTAACCCATACTCTTTTAGTAGCCGACCACCCAACGCTAATACGGCATCTTCTATTACCGAAAGGAATTTGTTAAATACCACATCTGTTATGTGCTCTACGTCCACATCTCCCTGTCTTTCTAATTGCCTTTTAAAATCTTCAGATAGGTATTCTTTGAATTTATCTCAAAGGCTTAAAGGGTCTGATACTTAGCAGAACACTAAAATAATCATAAAAAGATCCCGAATCATTTGCGGTGATTGGCAAAGTGCTGCCTCTTCCATTGCTGCGAACAAATGCTGAGCATCTTCAAGCAAGCCGAGAGCTTTGCACGCTGATTGGAACGTGGAATATACATGAACATCTACAGTTTTTAATACTTCAAACGAAATTGGGCCCCGGATCTCATGAAGAAGCATGCGAAGGTGATAGCATTCTGTATTGTTCGGATGCACAGTATAAACCCTGCCCAGAACGTGCTCTTTTTTGACCCCTGGCCAGCCTTCAACGTTTTCTCCTCTCTATCTCCTTTGGAACTTTCTCTTCTTTCTCCTTTGAAACGTAGTATGCAGGTACTTCTAGGTAGAGCAATGTTTTTGCAAAGTTATCCACTTTACACAAATGAACGGTAGGGAACCGCTCATAAATGGGAAATTCAAGGATTCGCCATACTGCCTCTGATGAACTTATATATCTTCCACTTGTGTAGGTTTTAACATCATCCTTCTCATTCTTTAAAGCAAACAATTCCTGGTCCGAACCTTTATTTACGTATTTACAGATGTATTTTATTGATTTCACCGAATGACAATATTCCACATTTAAGTGAGCGTTAAATATTTTTAATAATACTGGATTATAAGGGACTACCCAGCGATTATCTATGGTTGTGCCTTTGATATCAACAGAGAACCCACCGTCATCTAGTAAACGTCTCTTGTACTCACCGTATTCACCAGTTTGAGTTTCCCTTATGAGAGCCTTGGGGTATCGTTTACTGCGCATGTTATCTTTCATACATGGTGACTTTCGATTTGAAGTTCCACATGGACCATGTATCATATTACATTTAACGATTTCGTGAAGCTCTGGGTCACGCTTGGGATCCGGTATTTCAGCACAAATTATATTGTCGATTTGACCTGGAGTAATACGTTTGTGAAGCCATAAAAGAACATGTATATGTGGAAGACCTCTCTTTTGCCATTCCGTTGAGTACATATAGCATCGCACTTCACCAAATATTTTGCCCTTTGTCAATAAGTTCATGATTTTTTTCACCTTTAGTCGAAACACCCTCGAAATTATATCGTGTCTATCATGAGATTGTTGTCCTTAAAGCAATTGCTCTTTTATCTCATCCCAGCGAGGATTGCATGTGAAAGTGATAAAAAGATCAGGCCGGCCGTAATTCCTAACATAGGTCATAGCGTCCTGTGTTCTTTCATGTATATACCTAGGTCCCCCCGTAAAAGATGATGGAAGGATAACCATTTGTCCTAGTTGGTTGGCTTCTGCGTCTTGTCGTCCAATAGCATCTTTTAAATGGATGTAACTATCAGCACGTAATTTGGCTTGATTATTTTTGATATAATTTAATCTCTCTGTTTCTATTTTGGCGTATTCATCCACCAAATATTGACTAAACGATAGTTGACTAAATAGTTATCTTCTCCTTCCTTAATCATAATTATATACAAATAGAAACTTGCAGAAGAGACAGTTTTATTAAGCGGCAACTTAGTTGTGGGATCGCGTTGTGGTATGTTGATTGAATACCGATTGAATATTGATGTTTTGCTGGGGGGATGATCCCCCCAGCAAAACACCAATGGATACTGTAGCGCATCATATCCTCGATGTATCTCACTAATACGCTGAAGTGAATTACTTCGGCTCTCGAGGATGATGTCCCTTCGATCAAATTGTTGATCCACTAGCACTAAAGCCACTTCATTTGTAGTTGGTGCATTGTACCTACCTCTATGTTCTTCTGGTGTTTTTTATCAGCATTTATGACGACTTTGTGTGACTCTGAAGGAGGGGCTTTATCAATGGCACTTTTCAGATCTTTTATATACGGGTTCACTTGATGCAGCATATTCTGCAATCTTTTGATTAAACTTGGCTTTAAGTTAGGAAATTTAGAACATCGAATCTTTGCTTCTCGATCATCTTTTCCTACAAAATATATTTGAAGGTACTGAGCGTCATGTTCGGTTTCTGGTAATATACTTCCAATTAAATGGTAGACCTGGTCTTGTATTTTAAAATTCGGTGAAAAACCATCTGCTGTTACCTGTTTACCACCAAAGGAAGTCATCTGGAAACAGGCATTATATTTACGAATATAACCCATAAAATGATCATGATCTGGGTGTAGATCATTAATCAAACAAAAGAGTGGTTCAGGCAGTTGTTTCAACCGATCAAGTTGCACTTTTCCAGCGCTGCAACACATACCAGGTGTCTCATCCTTCCATTTCAGTGCATTGCACCACTGACACTTGTATGTCATAGAACCCAAGGCTACACTGCTGTCAGTTCTATAAGCAATATCAGGGTCATACTCTATAGCGGAATGGACCTTGTTTTTCCATAAACGCAGTGTAATGTTTTCCTTATACCGTGACTGAATTGCTCTATGCACTTGTGGATTCGCAGTTTGATAATTTGCAACAGCTTGTCTGTGTACATCGGGATTTTTTTTCTGATAAGCGGACACAGCTATACGATTTGAATCTGGTAAATACGATTGAAATCTATTTTATTCTGCTTATATCTTTCTTATGCACTTTTTAATTGACTTTTCTTGTGTAATTAGTAAAGCTTGACCTTCGTTTATTTTTCTTTTTTTAATATTTAATGTCGGCGATATAGATTGATCTGTTTCGCTGGTTGGAGATGATATTTCACTGTTTACAAAAGATGTAACAGTTAAATAGTCAAGCTCTGAAAAAGGATCACGCTCTTCGACAGGTACCGCCATGCGACGCTGTGTAATTTTCTTCGCAACAATAGGCAGATAGGCGTCAAAATGTCCAATAGATAAACCATGGCTAAATTGTAATCGCCTTATTGGACAGATATCTGTTCCGGACTCTGTGTATAGCAGACCGTTTCGATATACTTCAAACCAAAACGGAAATATTAATCCTGCAGCTACCAATTCACAAAGTCCACCGTAAGTTTCATTTTTTAACATATCGGCTGAATATTCATTTGCTGTTGAATAATTATCACCAAGTTTATTTATTTATTTAGCCAATCATTTACCACAAATCTAACAATTTGTGAACGCACCACCATCGCATTTTCTTGGGTTCCGTACATTAAAAATGAAAGAGCACGAAACAAACAGGCACCGTCACCTATAATGGGGACGACAGTATGTTCTTCCATTTTTCCTTTAATATTAAGAGTTTCTGTAGTAATTTTTTCAGTGATAAAAAAAACTTCTATCAACAATATCTAATCACAAAGCAAATCGAATTCCAAGTTTGAACAGTGGTTGTAAGAAATACAAAATCAAGCAACTAATCCGAAACACGAAGCAAATCTTAAACCGTAAGCAAGTAAACAAAGTCGAAGTCTAGTCAATTATCCGTTAACAGTGAATAGGTACCATATGTGGTAGAGGTTGAAGCGCTCATTCACCATTCACTTTATATAAGTTTGAAAAAAGACAACGTTACCGCGTTCTAAAACTATACCAACGCCATCTATTGGTAGGGATTGGAACTTGAAGATCAATACAAAATAGGTAAGTAGCTAAGTATTTCTTTTGGTTTTGCCATTTTATTAATTTGTAAAAACATATATTTGGTTTGGTTGTTTATTTTCATTGTTTTTAAATTTTAAATTAGTATTTTTTTGTTCAGGTGTAATGTTGTGCAAATTTTTTGTACAAATCTTCTTGTCTATTTTGTTTTATGTCTTTGTGCAATAACAGTATATTCTATTCTATTCACATAAATTAAGTTTAAAATATTCATCAGTATCATTTACGTCATTTACGACCCAAAAACCTTAAAAATGACATCCAAGTCACCCAATCCATGATAATTTTTACATACAAACATACATCCATCCATCTTTCCATCCATGTTGGTTTCAAACCATAATCGATGCCATTTTCGTAATTAACGTCCCAAAAAACTATGAAACGACACCCATATAGACATTTCAACCACATCGCACCCCCACAGGGGATGATGGTAGGTATTTCCCGTCTGCTATGTTGGATTTTAAAATAGTTGTTGTTTTCGTAATCAGCGACCCGATAAACCATAAAAACGATACTCATGTTGATTTTCAGAATTTGTCACCCCTTTTCCACTTTTTAGGGGTTAAATTCTGAAAGAACCTGCAACACTTGCTTACTCATTTATTGATAGGAGTACTCCTGTGAAGTTTCGAATAAAATAGTTTAACTAATCGTGTATCCCCATACAAACTTTCAACTCCTTTTTCACCTCCTTAGGGGTTGAATTTTCAAAAACCCTAGGACACTTAACTGTTTATTTCTAATTGTTAATCTAAATACAAAGTTTCAGGCTTCTAGCTCTAAAAATGACGGACTTCCATACAAAATTTTAATCCCTTTTTCACCCCCTTAGGGGGCGAATTTTAAAAAATCCTTAGCGAATGCCTACGTCATTACAACTGTCTGTATGCCAAATTTCAGCGAAATCCAAACTATTAAGAATACTCTCCTCAATACTCAAACTCACACAAAAAATTTCATCACAATCAATACAGCCGTTTAGCAGCAGTTTAATGACAAACACACGTACAAAATATATATATATGTATATAAAGATGATAGTATTCTTATGTGAATGTTGTGTGGTGACTGCGTAAGAGAATTCATCACCATATTTTGTCCAGCGGATGTCGTAAAAAGAGACTATGGGAAATGCCTCATGATTTCCGATAGATGTTCGATCCCCGAGGACGCCATTCATTGGTGTCCTCGGGGATCGAACATCTATCTATTGTTAATTGCAATTATTAATGTGTTGATTTATCACGTACTCGACGGTAAAAGAAATACATCGTGAGGAAGTCTAAATGTCTGTGAAATTCAAATAATATATATGTTGAAGACGTGTGAAGTCCGCTAACATGCAACATAACATGCGGGCAGCGCGGTGGACACTTCCTTGCCCTAAAACCCTCTCAGTAATGAAATGAGGCCAGAAGTGAGCTTTTAGGCATAGGTATAGGAAGTTCTTTATCCCAGATGTTACGATCAGAAAGACGACGAGAAGCAGAATTAAAGGTATGAAACGTTGCCAAGCATGACAAATAAGGTTAATCAGCTAGTCACCAGTGCAAAAGGTTAAGGGCTGATAAAGAAATATACTATATTATTAGAATACGATATGACAACTGATTTACAAATGTAACTTCAAAGCTTACAAAGGTAAGCTACAAATCGAAAGGTCCCTTGATCCGATTGCCTCTATTCTACGTAAACACAGATTTCTGCTCGGGATCTCATGAGGATTCATCCTTGGATACACAACGTAACACTATTTGTGGGAGATTGCTCGCGGCACACGCTCGTAAATTAACACTTTATAAGTCCACACGGGATTTACACGTGCCGACGATGAGAAATTGTAGACTTTGCAAAATTATTCAAGGTAAATATAAGTTAAATGTTATAGGAACTAAACTCTACTTGATGTTAAAGTTGGTGCTTATTAGATTGAAACTGTTTATCAACTGGGCGCTAAGTTTGGATGTATCGTTTTGGATTTTATGTATTAGGTAAAAGATTATTTTTAATACTTAAAAAAATACATGGATTTTATTGCCATGCAATATTAGGGCTTAAAGTATGAAAAATTTGTTTTATATAAAAAATTCAAACACCCTTTTAAAAAAAATATTTAATTGAAGTATTTACCTACCCTCATTATCTATACATTTCTGCCATCTTGAGGGAAGATAATTTATGACTTTGTGATAAAACTTTATGGATGCATTTTGTACTGATTCTTGAGAACTAAATATTTTTCTTACAGGAAATTGTTCGAATAGCGGAAAAATGGTAATAGGTTGGGGCTACCTGACTTGTATGTTAAAACAGTTTTTTTATAGGATAAGTGTGACAAACAAACACACAGTCTACCTGATGGTAAGTGGTTACTGTGATTAATGCGTTGTCCTTGAGGACTAAAATGGAATGCCTCGTTTCCAGTAAAAAGAATCTCCGGTTCTCTACACTCACCACACGAAACACGGCAGCGTTGATCTGCTATTTTACGCTGGTATTCTGTGAAAGCGTGGTCCTTCCCCAGTTGAGCCGACCCATTCGTGCTACACTACTAATATAGATGCAGCATGGTTCTACCACGTCCTTCGCTTCGGTTCGCCATCACTGTTCGAAGTTCTTCAAAATTGCCATCTGCTGTTATTTATTCACCAGATCTCAAAAAGGTATAGTGAATTACACTATGAAGTGAACACCAAACAGTTATCATTACTTTTCTATGGGTGAGCTTTACTTTGAGATAATGTGCCGGTATTTGTCCTGGGATAGTGTTTTTTGTTTGTGATTATCGTAGACAATCCACTTTTCATCATACGTCACGATCTTGTCGAAAATTCTTTAATTTCTGTACCTACTCATCGAAACAGGGCAAGCTGCAACACGTGGTCCTTTGTGCACATTAGTTCTTTCATGAGGCATCCATTTCTCAAGTTTATTTTTATTTTACCAATTTTGTGCAAATTAGTCAATAATATGGGTAAACTAACGTCAAACCATGACGCTAATTCCTTGGTTGTTTGATAAGGGTCGGCTTTTACCATTACTTTTAAGTATTCGTTATTTAACTTGCGTCAGGTCTTATCGTGCCCCCTCCCATGGGGCTAAGGCTAAGTAGCCATGGCTCGGTCACCCGCGGTGAATAATGAGGAACCCACTTGGCTGGCCCGAGGTGTAGGGCCAGCCTGAGGTGGCCACTCCGGATCGGATGTGTGGTGTGTTGGTGTCCTCTCTCCCTACCGCTGCAGCTGAGGTGGAGTCGCGGGGGAAGAGGAGTGTTGGTATGACGATGCGCCACTCGCCCTATCCTCCGCGGCCGAAACTTGGTTGGCGGCGGAGCCAAAGACCAGATCTGCCGCTGGGCTCGGGAAAGCTAGTGCTTCCGAGTTCTCTTTTCTCTTGGCCCCATGGCCTCCGCGTATCGGACTCGGGGGGTCTGTTACGCAGGTGGAGTGGAGGCCCTGGAGGAAGGCGCCCCTTGTGTTCCTGGTGCGCCTTACCTGAGAAGGAAAAGGGGAGGAGAAGCCCTCCCCCGAGGAGGGGCTTCTCCTATGATATATGTGTGCGAAAGCGTTCCCGTGGCCCTGTATATATGTGGCGAAGATGGAACACCATGGGGTTTTAGTCGATGCACAGTTTTAAGACCTTACTGTTAGGAAACGAATGTACTTGCGCAGAGCAACGGTGGGGGCACTACGGGACAGGGGACGGGCCGACCTTGTGCACGCACTTCACTGAGTCTTATAGACAATACATGCGGTTGGCGCGAGCGTGTTTTATAGTACTTATGTAACTAATTTCAAGTGCAGTTTTAAAAAAAATATAATATCTATAATGATGATTTACTGGTGTAGTTATATGAGTTCCTAAGTAAAATTGAATTCAAATGACGGTCATGCTTATTTTTCCCTCATTTTTTTTTGATAAAACTGTTTATCCGAATACGAATGCACTACATAATTAAATTTAACAATCGAAAATTGACAACATTTATATAAAGAAAGTGTCACAAAAATATTTGGCAGTGCTACACTTGTAAATGTGTGTTTTATTGTAGTAATAAAAAATTATCTTGTTCGATAAATATTTTTAAGTTATAGGTATGAACATAATGGTAATAAATGATAATGAGTATTATAATATCCAAAATTATTGTATTATATTATTTTATTTCCATTTTCGTGACAACCCCTAGCATACACGCTGGTCGCGTCAATACCTAGGCGGGCGGCGGCATCGCCTGACATCAAAGGCGTTTCACAACTGTAATGGCGGCTGTACACGCTCGTCTCGTCGCCTCGCGTGCCTCTCGTCGCGTAGAGGTTCGACACACCATGTACACACTCGTTGTATCACTTGAACTCCGAATGCCCACTGCGATGGACGTAGAAGAAACTGTTGCTTTTGCTATTTTTTATTATAATTTTTACATATAGAACTATGTAAGTTCCTATATTGTATTTACAATATTGAACCATTTTTTTGATAATTTTTATAATTATCAGAAAACAAACGAGTGTGTACAGGCGCGCTCTCGTTTTCATCGCGATACTCACGAGATCCTTTGACTCGAGCGCAAAAAACCGACACGCTTCCGAGAGCAAACGAGGGCCACGAGACGCAACGCGACGCGACGCGACGCGACGAGGGCACCATGTACACGCTCGTACTCGGCCTGTCTCGTGGTGTCTCGACGAGCGTGTACAGCCGCCATAAGGTCTTTAAACTGTGGTCGGTGCGAGTCCGACATAACCCGTCCTTGCCTCCTTGAGGCGGGTATATGTAGGCATTTCCCCATGTTTAAAAAAAGTCTTTGTCGTGATTTATTCTTTAAGTCCAGCATTATACGTGGTAGAACCATGCTCTAGGTATATTATCGTTGTTGCACGAATGGTTCGGCTCAACCGGGGAAGGACCACGCTTTCACGGAATACCAGCGTAAAAAAGCAGCTTAACGCTGCTGTGTTTCGTATGGTGAATGTAGAGAACTGGACACCCCTTTTACTGGAAACGAGGCATTTCACCTTAGTCCTTAGGTGTAACGACGCATTTGCAATTTCATTCTTAATCGAGGATAAGTGTAGATGTCTATGGGCCACAGCATCCACTTACAATTAGGTGGACTGTGTGCTCGTTCGTCACCCATATTCTATAAAAAAATTGCATATAGTTTTTTTATTCCTTACGATATTTTCCTTGAACGCCATATCATCATCATCATCATTACAGCTCTTCACAAGTCCACTGCTGAATATAGGCCTCTCCTTAAAATTGCAACTAACAATTTCATTGGTGCCGTCGCGGCGGGATGAACGTACGGGTATTAATTTAATCGTCGTTGACGCCGCAAAGGGGCGAACCTCAATTTTTCAAAAAATTACAGGAGAGCGAGAAAACATTTATTATTCCCCGATTACTAGCTTTTTTTCATCAGAAAATTAAGTATATTAGACTTAATGGAAAACTACAAATAAGATTAATTTAAAAAAGCTAGTAATCGGGACATAATAAATGTTTTCTTGCTCTCCTGTAATTTTCAAAAAATTGAGGTTCGCCCCTTTGCGGCGTTAGCGAATTATTATTATAATTACAGATTATTATATATAAGTTTGAACGCATATCTCTTAGTGTCTTCAGACATATTTGATGCTGAGTGGCGCTTTGTTTGAACTTAAACATTCACTCTAGATTAAATTGAATAGCGGCTAGTACAGAGCTGCAATCTACATTGTCGTGTGAAAAAGTTAAAACGAAATGTAAATAATAACGTATATTTATAAAGCTTAAAATTTCATAGCCAACTTCTTAATAAGAAATTCTTAATAAAAATAGTTTCTCTATATTAGTTACCATAACTTTACCGCTATTAAATGTAGTTATGTAAATTAAAATTTTCTGTTTTGTTTCTAATACAATCGATGGCACAACACAAGAACTGTAAATATTTATAATATCACACACGGTAATATATCAGATGTTAATGTTCAGGAAAGAAAAAGGCGACGGACAGGCAGTGTCCTTACACGAACCATTGTAGCTAATTTCGACTTTCATAACTCAAAAACTATTACACCGACATACTTTTAATTATACATGTCTAATAAGAGCCCCTTGATTACCTAGTATCCCAAATTTTGCGAAGAAAACTATTAAATTTCTTGAGTTATTAAAGTCAGAAAAGTGCCATTTTTATCATTTGATAAATCACTCATTTAAAAAAATACTTCACTTCAAGGTTACATAGATCAAGGCAAAAATTATTTGCATCTTGCCAAGTTTCATGTCCAACTGCAGCAATGTTTGTAGCAAAAAATAGAACAAATAAAAAAATCAAACAGCCCCGAACGTCGTTGCCGTTGGTACCGCACTTAGCCTTCCTTGTTTTTGGTAGAATATTCATAATATTAATATAAAAATTTTTACGAATGTTTTTTTAAGCAGAATTCAAAAACTAAGACTTGATGCCATAGTAGGACCATGGCATCTTCATTAACCGAAGAAATGATAATATTTAATAGAACGAGTGAAAGTTTCTTAGTGTCTTAATCAAAAATGATAAAATAACTTCACATTCCGGAGACGGTGCAAAGATATAGACAAAGACATAGAATAGTATAGAAGAATAGATGTCGTGTAACATACATACAAAAAAAATACAGTCGAATTGTTAACATCCTCGTTTCTTGAATGACGCTCATCATCAACATCATCATTACAGGCCATCGCAAATCCACTGCTCCCCCCCCACATGGGCCTCCAGTAAGGAATGTAACGAAGCCCGGTCCTGAACCTATATCCATCGACTTCCTGTTTCACAGTCACCTGGTATGAATGGTCAAATTGGTCTTTAACAAGGACGTGCATTGTTGAGCGGACATTATTTGCCGACAGAATTATAGAATGCCAAACTTAAATTTTTCGGTTTTTTCCATTTTACTGCCTGCAACGAAGAGTGACTCGAATTGACAACCAAGTTTCTAATTGACTTGATTTACTTACATTACGAAGAGACATTTCATCGTTTTATATTTTTTATCATTTTCGCCATGGGAAATGCTCTTCAAATTGTTTCCAACGGATAAATTTCAGTCACAAAATTCGTACATTGCAACAATATTTTAAATTCTATCCACACCAATTTAGTAGTTTGCAATCCAGCAACGTGTGATTTTCTAGAATTTCCTGCTATGAACAACCACATTGTGAAATTTACTGTCGCGAGCGGTTTCTCTGGACCGTTATAACTTACGGACCTTCAAGGAAAAAACGGCAATGCACCTGCAAATTCTCTGATGTTGCGGATGTTCATGGACGGCGGTAGTATGGTTGGCCGTGTAGTTTTGGTGTAAAATAATTCACCATATATGTCGTAAGGGACGACAGAGGAAAATGAAATAGAAAATGGGCACAAAACTGCAGTTACCAACCCACCTGATAAGCGTAGCGTCTATGGGAGATATCTGGACTATGAGGCAATCTATGGGTGAGGGCTGAGTTCAGAAGTGGAGTTTTAATGGGCTGAAATGAATATAGGCGGCGGTGGACATTACAGGCTTACATGTTCATTGACGTATCTGAACTCCGAATGTGATCTGAACTCAGAGCTATTTGGTAGTCCATATTAATAATGATTTTTGAAAATGTAAATATATTGGATCGTTATTTAGCCACACAATAGTTCATAGATATATCCATTCGGATAAATTAAACAGTGTACGTTTTAAATTATGTTGAGGTTAAGCCATATTTTTTTACAGTTTATATTTTTCATTTTTTATAAATAAAAATGACACAGAATTAAGCCCCGTTTATTAAAGTCATTTTGTATTTCATGTTCGTTTGGCGCATTGAGATAAGAGCCACCCCAATTAATTTAAGTCAGGAAATGGCAGATAATTTGTAAGAGAGACCTTTGTAGATCACAAGATTGTGAGCCAAGTGTACTGAGGTTATTGAGCGAATTCTCTTAGCGGTTCAAAAACGAATCTATCAACAAAAATGCTTTATTGCGTTCGTAATAATAACCAATTTATAATAGCTTACCTTTACAGCCCATCATAAGTCCACTGCTGAACATAGGCCTCCACAGATTGCCTCATATTTGCCGTAGTTGCCGCAGATTATTATTTCTTAGTTGTTATAGGGGAGATGCTGACGCCCATCTTCTGGATTAGTTCCCTCTGTCGCTTCCGACGATACCCACGGAACTATATGGGGTAGTGGATATTCTTACACCGCCACTACACTCTTGTAACAAGTAAAAAGTAAATCGCCTGTAAGAAGTAAAAGGATTATATTTGAAAAAATCCTTTCACTAATTTTTTTTCCTATATCGGTGAGTCTTTTTACATACAACAACTCTGGAACAATTTTTTGACCATAGTTAAATATTATTAGTTTACTCGTATTAGGCGCGGGCTGGCTTAACCACGCAACGACCACGCTGTCTCACAATCCATTCATCCATCCATTACCGCCTATAAAAGTCCACCGCTGAGCATAGGCCTCCCCCATAGACTGCCTCATGGGTTTTGCCATAGTTGCCACGCTTGGCAGGCGGAGTGGCAACCGAAGTTTTTTATTATTTTGAGTTGTAGTCAGGAAGATGCTGCTGCCCATCACCTGCCACAGTTTCCCTCTGTCACCTCTTACGACACCCACGGGACGATATGGGGTAGTGGGTATTCTTACACCGCCACTACACGGATCAGTCTAAATTATAGTATATTGATGCTCTGTTTCGTATACGAGACGAATACCCTTTTAACAGGTAACAAGGTATCTTTTATCTTATTCTTTATCTATATATATTTAAGCAAAATACCACCGACTGACTGACTGACTTGCAATTTAGTCTAGTTCCTCATTTTGCAATGTAGACGCTCACTAAGAACGGATTTTACGATAGTCAAATAAAAAAAAAATCTTTCTGGTAAAATGATAAAATGGTAACTGTTGTTATGGTCACAGAGTACTTTTGTATAAAGTTATGGTAACCGTTTTAATGGTAACCGTTGCTATGGTAACCAATTTTATTATTTAATGCTACTACTAACTTAGTTAATACTAAACAGTGCATTACACACCATATTATTTTTGAAAGAGTCTTAGGTAATATATTTCAAAGCTTTGATATAATATTTTTTAAAGCTATGCTTGATTCTATTAATTGTATTGTACTAATATTTTAAACTAGCGAACCGCCCCGGTTTCGCCTGGATCTTTTGATGTGACGTCATTTAGATTTAAGATATTCATCCAAGGCTATTTATTTAAAAAAAATTGTTTCTAAAAAATTGTCCAAGTGTTTCGGATAAAATATACCTTAGATCACTCCTGGTATTACTCCCTATATTATGTTCGTAAAGTTTTATTACAATCGCTTCAGCCGTTTCGAAGATTAGCCCGGGGAGACAGACAGACAGACAGGCAAATATTTTAAAATGGTTATTTATTTGCATGTCTAAATGGCATTAAAATAACTCCCTCGGTCCAATATAAAGCGGTTGTTTCGATATTATAGAAATTAAATTAAATTTTATTTAAATGTACAGATGTGTATGTTTGTATGAATGTCTGTATTTCAATTAAGTTATAACGGCTGCATGGATTCTGGTGAAAATTAACAAATACTCGTAACATGATATAATAGAGACATATTTTAGAAAAAAAAATATTTATAAAAAGCTGTTATAATGTTAATGATTTCCTTTATGACAAATCTCTATGATGTAACGATTTTCTTCTTGCATACGAATTTTAAACGTTATTAGGTATTTGAATTATTTTGTTTATTAATTTTAAATTTTCATGAATAGAGAATTCGAGTATTAGACATTTATTAAGTGTAACATCACTTTATAGAAATATCTTATCGTAGTTAGTTATGTATTATTTATTTATCTGTTATTTTGTATTTGTAGGTACTGCAGTCATGGTCAAACATATCGATCCAAATCATTATTTTACACCTATAATAAACATCACAGTTGCACACAAGTTTTGGCGGCAACTAAATATCTCTTTTGTATTTGTCCACATGAGTAAAGAAAATTTGTCTAAGGTAGGGTTGCCAACCACAAATTTAAAAAACTAGGATTTGAAGTCGGCAAAACCAGGACAATTCAGTTTAAAAACAGGACGCAGTAAAGGCCTTGTCAAACATAACTGCGAACCGAACCGAACCGAAAACGTGGCGAATATATGTACTATGTATGCAAGTATCGGTTCGTTTTCGCTTTTTATATGTGACTAGATTCAAACGATACCATACATAACAAAATAAAAACGCTTGGCCACACTATCGGTTCGACGTCTATCTCGTCAAATAATTTTTCGTCGTTAATTTCAATGCCGTGATCTTAAAAATACATGACCTTATAAGGGCGCTTAAAAAACCCAGGACGCTGCTTAAAAACTATCCAGGACATCCCAGGACACTACAAAAACTAGGATATGTCCTGGGAAAACAGGACGGTTGGCAACCCTAGTCCAAGGGTACTTTAAAAAGTTATGAAATTTTGGCAAGGGTACATCGACGTATGGTCCTATAAAGGGCCAGGATAACGTATAAGAATACATAAGAATTATATGAAAAATGTGAAAAAAAATGGGCATTACATTTTGGCTTTAGTCTATTTTTTTTAGTGTTTTATGTACGAATCCTTGGTAGTCTTAGTTAATTTATTCTTGAACTCCAAAATAAAGTACGTTTATCTACGAAACGGAAGACGTGACTGGAATAACAATGCTTTGGTAGACTTGAGATACTTTAAGAGACGCTGCATTTAAGTAATTACAAATTGAGTTAAATTAAGTCAAACTTGAAGTATTGTATTAAACGCCTTTTAAAATTTAATTTCGATATCATTTGACACTGTTACAAGATTTTTTATTGTTTGAAAGTAATAAAGTAACTTAAAATATATCCTTGGACTGGTAATCACTCTATTACCAGTCTCTGGAATTTGGGTTTTAATATGTTTGCATTGATTTTTGCCTTCAATATCTCATCAGGGCATTGTTCTTTAATTAGAAATCTTGATGGGTCTAAATTCTATCTCACATTGCCTTAATGTAGTACATCTTGACTATAAACAGAAATATTGTGGAAATGTTGTTGATAAAGCAAAATAATTAATGTAATCACCAACCCGTCTTCTCAACATGTATATTACGGCACTTTTACTCTACTGCGGCACAGGCTCATATCTAGCAGAGTCTCATATATTAGGATATTTACTATACGTGTAGTGGCGGTGTATGTATAACCCCATATCATCCCGTGGGTGTCGTAAGAGGCGACAGAGGGAAACAAATCAGGAGATGAGCAGCAGCGTCTAAAGATGCTTAGTAGAAAGTATAAAAAGTGTAAAATAATACATTTAGTTTTTTAAGTAAATATTTCTAAATGTCAAATAAATATTCATTTTTACGTATCGATACATTAATTTGTATTTTAAGAATATAAGGGCGGTTTAATAAGGCGAGTATGTTAAAGGAATCTTATTTTTCAATATGCATAAAGCGAGTTAGTAAACATAAAATAATACAGATAGAAAATACGAGCGAATATATTGAATTCTTTACTTTTTATTCTCTCTCCTAGTCAAAGGTTTCTTGTATAGATTTGTTTCTTTTTTTGCGCCTGTACAAGGCAAAATTGAAATTCAATATCCGAACACTGAACAGAGCAAGGAGAAATTCTTTGAAATTTATAAATTTTACTTAAATCTATTGTGAAATATTTTTAAGCGACTAGTATTGTAGTATCCTGATTATGTAAATACGATCTCCATCAACAAAACCATTCTAATAAAAATATTATGACTGATGTAATGATGACTGCCATTTGGTAGAGGCGTAAAAGAATGGTTTGACCATTACCCATTTTCGTTCCGTGGGTGTTTTAACACTATGGGTTATGTTATGGGGTTATGTTTTATTACTAAAGCCTATATACACCTCGTGCCGTCCAAATAGCTATTAAGTAAAAATACATAAGCGTTGTAACGAGCCGCGTTTTGTAAAGCGGCAAAATTGTAAATCCTTTACTTTTATAAAATTAGTGTTCAATTAACACTCCCTGAAATCGGTCGTTATAAATTTACTTATCATTTATTATCAACATTATCTTTAATTAACATTTTAAATACTAAAAGTTTAGACAACTCCAACAATATATACAATATATATTATATATTTTAAAAGTCAAATAAATATTCATTTTTACGAATGGCTATATGCCATTTCGTAAATAACAGACGTAAATTATATAGACTGGTAACGGGGAGTAGATTCAAAGTGGCGAGACGACTGGTACTATGACCGATCCGTCTGCCAATATTGTGGTTATTGAGTAAATCCTACCTTAAATGGGAAACAGAAATAGAAACAGAAAGACCTATATCTAGTTGAAGACAAATAGTATTGTTTCAAGCGGACGTAATTTAATTTAAGGGACTGAGCCGCGGTAGAACTATAATTTCTATCCTAGAATTGCAACCTCGAAAGTTTTTTTTATTTATTAACCTGGATCCGGCCTACTTCCGACAGAATCGAGTCCTGAATCAATCAAATTTTATTTGAATTCTTTTGAATTTCGAAACCGAAACCGTAGCTAGCATAATAATGGAATGGGTGTTCAAATTGGAATTATTAAAACGAAAGTCTTCAGTTGTCTGGCGCTTGTAATCGCAAGCGACAAGAATTTTTTTTCTTGATTAGTTTGTCTTTGTGTATGTATTCTATGGTTTGTCTTATTTATGTAATTAAATATTAAAGAATTAATTAAAAATTATATCCGGATATTCCAATATCAAGAAAGATATTTTTTTTTAATAGAATATGTTTGACAAACGAGCGCACCGTCCACCTGATATCCCGTAAGTGGATACTGTGACACATAGACACCTACATCTATCCTTTATCAAGTATCAAAAAATGTAGGTGCGTACACACAGATATATAGTTAAAAACTGTGGAATCGGTACACGAAACCTGGAGAATATTAAAATTTGAACTTTTAGATTTGGCCTATTATAACAACGTTCAAGTATTTCTTTTATAGAACGAGGGTGACAAACAAGCGTGTGGTGGACTATGCCACCTGATTGTAAGTTGACGCTGTGAACCATAGACACCTACATCTATCCGCCATAATGAATGAAAATAAAAACTACTAATATAAAGTTACCTCGTTACCGGTAAAATAGGGTCTCTATGATACGAAACATAGCAGAATTAAGCCGCTATTTTACGCCGGTATTCTGTGAGACCGTAGTTATTCCCCGGTCGAGCCGATCAATTCGTGTAACCATAAATAAGCTGCAGTGTGACTCTATCACGTTTACGTTACGTTATCTTAAAATACGTTGCGTTATGCCTTTTCCTAAAACTAATATATTTCTTAGCACTTTACGATCCTTGCTACTTTTATTGGACCAGATTCAATATCCGTACATTGAATCGCGCTACAACTGCAAGTCCGTGCGTAATACTTGCCAATATGTCACGAGTCTAGAATTTCGGTGACCACGTCGAATGAAACTTTTAAGAGACAAGTTTTAACTTACATTTATTTTATGATGAGAACGCGAAATAAAAATACTGGTGGTGCTTTATTGGTCCGTGGTGGTTAGTTCATTCATTCAAGCTTACATAGTAATATTGTTATATGTCAATATGTGAATAATCACGAGTCGTTCTTGCTCACAAGAGTAAAAGCTCACCTTAAGCAAATGCACAAATTATTTGTATGCTATAATAGTTGTTTCACGTGGGACTTGATTAAGCGGCCAATAGCACCGCAGCCCAATATTCAGCCACCTCAATCTGAGCTCAACAGTCTGCTTATTCAGAGTGTTAAGTATGGGTAAACCTTTTACGTTATTATCGTCATTTGGCAAGTTTAAGGAAAATACCTATATCCAGCGGTATATCTAGACTGGCGTCGGGCAGCTGCCTTAAAAGTGCTCATTAGCGGATTGACCATCACAGCATGTCTGATGCCCTACGAGATAAAGGCCCTACAACGGGTGAGGCACTTTTTTTTTATAGCATATGGTTAAAACAAGCACACAGTCCACCTGATGGTAAGTGGGTACTGTGGCCCATAGACATCTACATTTATCCTCAATTAAGAATCAAAATGCAGATGCGTTGTCACCCCTGAGGACTAAGATGGAATGCCTCGTTTCCAGTAAAAAGGGTCCCCGGTTCCCTACACTCACCATACGAAACACAGCAGCATTAAGCTGCTATTTTACGCTGGTATTCTGTGAGCACTAATACAGCAGAAAAATTCTACGGGCTGATGATGATTATCATTATAATAGCCTCTCACAAGTCCTCGGCTGAACATAGGCCTATCCCAAGGAATGCTATAAAGCAAGGCACCTATCGACTTCGTGCATCTCTTACCAGGTCGTTGCTCCATCTAATTGGTGGCTGCCTCACATTTCTCTTACCAGTTCGAGGATGCTACTCGAGAAACTTGCTTCCTATCATTTGTATTCAAGCTATATGGCCGGCCCATTGCCACTTCAGCTTGAGAGACCACGTCTCAGATCCGAATGTCATCGCTGGCAACACTCTTGTTTTCAAGTTTTGAGGAATACGTGACAAGTTGATGTGTCGTAATTTTGCGAACGCTGCCCAGCTAAGTTGGATCGGTCAATTGACCTCTCGGTCAAGGTTTGATTAACCTAGTCGGACAATTTTTCCTAAATCAACATACTCGTCAAAAACTTCAAACGTAGTGTTCCCAACTACGGGCATAAATATGTTATGGAAGACAGACATAACCTTTGTTCCTCTGCTGCTGATGATGATGATAATAGGGGCTGCCTTACACTGGGCTTACCGTCACGCAGCTGGCACTCGAGAAACTTTCTTTCAAGTAATTATCGTATCTTCACGTGCGAGACGTCTGATGTTGTTATTTTCCATTCACCCGCCGTATTTGTTAAAATGTCCTCTTAGTACTAGTGACCCTTGTTTACTAAATGTGTAGGTATATATATATATAGTTTAAGCATATATAGATCTATATCTGATATGAGCTGAGTGAATCTTTGTTTTAGATATTTATTTCTCGGAAATACATCAGGAGGTTAATTGTTAAATATAATAATAGTGTGAAAGCAGATGTTTCACTTGCCCTCTTACTTAGGCAATTAATCATTATCAGCAATAAAACAGCGTACTGCACTATACATTCAGTATAGAACAATTAAAGTTCGATCATACTGTAATATGTTCTCGTCACAATCACACAGTAGTGTAACGTGAAGGACGTAATGGCAACACTACTTATCCCAATGTAACACAGGGCAGCTTCTCAGCAACTTGGTCTTCCTTGGCTGCACTAGAAGAATTACTACAACAGAAAGAGTCACGATATGTGATATTGTAAATGGATTGTGAAATAGCTTGACAGTTGATAACGAGTAGGGTTAAAACCGGATACAACTCACTCCTTTGACGCTGTTTATCATTAGTGCTAAGATCTAAATGTAATCAAGAGTAGCTCTAGTAATTTCAACTGTGGTAGAGCCATACGGCAGTTTGTGCTGTCGCACGGATGGGCCGGCTCGAATCGGGTTGGTACCACGACCTCACAGAATACCAGCGTGAAGTAGAGGTTTACCTCTGCGTTTCGCTTGGTGAGTGCTGGTGGCCGGTGGCCCAATCCCCCCCCCCCCCATCAACATGGTAGCGGAATTAAACGAAAGACTACCCCAAGAGGGTACCAGCACCCCTGGCCACCACGACCAAGCCACTCCACTCCTGAGCGTGGGTGCTCAGGCTGCCCCGCGTATTCTTGGGCGGCAAAATTCCGCTCGCGACTAATACTGCTCGGGGCAAGCGGAGCAATAAGACCAAAGCGACCCCTGTCACGCTATCCATGAATTTTTGCAACATCAGGGGACTTCATTCCAACTTTAACGCTGTCCACTTCCATCTAGAGACGGCGAAGCCGGCCTTGCTCTTTTTAACCGAGACTCAGGTGTCTTCTCCGGCTGATACTTCATATCTCTCCTACCCGGGGTACAAATTAGAACACTCCTTTGTGCCCCGGGCTGGAGTTTGCGTATACGTCAGAGAGAACATCTGTTTTCGACGCCTCGGCAGTCTTGAAGGTACGGACCTGTCCATCCTATGGCTGCGCGTAGATAGCGACGACCATCCCCGCGTCTACGGGTGCCTCTATAGGTCCCATAGCGGTAATGCCGAAACAGACCGACTCATCGACCACGTCCAAATGGCTACAGATTCCTCCTGCTGACCTCTCATCCGGAAGGATATCAGATTTCCGTCGACGCTCCTTTAGGCTCGTCGGACCATTGTCTTGTCTGGAGTATGGTGCCACTCACACTAACGTCGCGGTTGCATTCTGCGGGCTACCGCCGTGTTTGGCACTATAGGTCGGCCGATTGGGATAGGATGCGGTCTTTTTTTGCATCCTACCCTTGGGGGCGGGTTTGCTTCTCGCCGGAAGATCCCAGCGTTGTTGCTGATTCTGTTGCGGATGTGGTACTTCAGGGTATGGAACTTTTTATTCCATCCTCTGTGGTGCCCATCGGAGGCAGATCCCAGCCATGGTTTGGTCGCTCCTGTAAAATAGCATCACGATATAAGCAGGAGTGCTACCGGGCCTGGGCTGACGCATGAACATCTCGGGATGTAAACACCAGCGCTCTTAAAAAGAAGTATAATTCCGCCGCCAGGTCCTTCAAAAGAGTCATTGCCAAGGCAAGGTCTGAGCACATCGGCAGAATTGGCGAGAAGCTAGTTTACCTTCCTTCGGGAACCCGTGCATTCTGGTCTCTCGCCAAGGCTGTCCAAGGAACTTCTGTCAGTCATCTCTACTATCTCTGCACAGAGAGGACGACTCACTGGTCCATGCCGCAAAGGAGAAAGCCGATCTGTTAGGCTCTCTCTTTGCGTCCAACTCGACTCTGAATGACGGGGAACACACCGCCGACTATCGCGCGGTGTGAGTGCTCCATGCCGGACGTGCGGTTTACACAGCGGTCGGTTCGCAAAGCACTCCTCTCCTGGACGTCAGCAAGTCGAGTGGGCCTGATGGAGTCCTCCCATTGTGCTGAAGACGTGTGCTCCGGAGTTGGCCCCGGTTTTAACGCGTCTTTTCCGATACTCCTACTCCCAAGGCGTAGTCCCGAATTCATGGAAGACAGCTTTAGTCCACCCGATCCCTAAAAAAGGCGACCGCTCAGACCCGTCCAACTACAGGCCTATCGCCATCACCTCCTTGTTCTCCAAAATAATGGAGTCTATTATAAACTGCCAGCTCATGAGGTACCTTGAGGATCACCAGCTGATTAGTGACTGCCAATACGGTTTTCGTCGTGGTCGATCAGCTGGTGATCTTCTGGTCTACCTGACACATAGATGGTTGGAGGCAGTAGAGTCTAAGGGGGAGGCATTGGCCGTTAGTTTGGACATAGCGAAGGCCTTTGATCGGGTCTGGCACAAAGCGCTTCTTTCGAAGCTCCCTTCCTATGGGCTTCCCGAGAAATTGTGCAATTGGATCTCCAGTTTCCTTGCTGATCGGAGCATCAAGGTCGTAGTAGACGGTGCATGCTCTGATTACAAGCCTATAAACGCTGGTGTTTCACAAGGCTGCGTGCAATCGCCAACGCTGTTTTTCCTGCATATCAATGATATGTTGCAAACTGGTAACATTCATTGCTATGCAGACGACAGCACTGGTGATGCCTTATATACCGGCCGTGCAAATATTTCTCGGGATAACGTCGCCGAGTACTGGGACAAACTTGTGTCTGAGGTCGAGTCTTTGCTGAAGAAAGTCTCGGATTGGGGGTGACTAAATCTAGTCTAGTTCAATCCCCAGAAGACACGAGTTTGCGCTTATACCGCTAAAAGAACCCTTTGTCGTATCTCCTCAGTTCAAGGCACTCCTCTTGTTGCTTCAGCCAGTATTGGAATCCTTGGTGTCGACATATCGAGTGATGTGCAGTTTCGTGGTCATTTGGAAGAAGGCCAAATTGGCCTCTAGGAAGCTTGGCGTGCTCAGCAGAGCGGGACAGTATTTCATGCCGGTACCCCGCTTGCAACTTTACAAGGCGCAGGTTCGGCCCCACATGGAATACTGTTCCCATCTCTGGGCAGGGGCTCCCCAGTGCCAGCTCTTTCCACTTGACCGCATCCAGCGCAGAGCGGTTCGAATCGTCGACGACCGAGTTGTTTCCGATCGGCTTGACTCACTGCCACTGCGTAGAGATGTTGCATCTCTTTGCGTATTTTATCGCATGTACCACGGGGAGTGCTCTGAGGAATTGTTCGGACTAATTCCAGCCGCTCAATTTCACCATCGCACATTGCGACAAAACTCGCGATACCAACCATACCACCTGGATGATTGACGGTCCACCACTGTGCGATTTAGAAGAAGTTTTCTTCCTCTTTCTAAAAGGCCGGCAACGCATCTGCAATTCCCCTTTTTAAAAGGCCGGCAACGCATCTGCAATTCCCCTGGTGTTGCGGTTGTTCATGGGCGGCGGTAGTCACTTACCATCAGGTGATCCGCATGCTCGTTTGCCCCCTCTCCTATAAAAAAAAGCACATCACCGTCCAGAGGCCATGCTGGACATAGATCTTTCCAGTAAAACTCTATCAGCCACCCAGCACATCTAGTATACATTTCTTTGAAAATTTTATACATTTTATACGAGTCTTAGTATTCGTAGAATGACTTAGCGGAATCTCTCGCGCACGGCACTTACAGTGACCTTTATACTGCACAAACGATTGGGGGTTTCCCGATCTACCCTCAATTCTACCCCACCACCATCGAAATGACGCTCCGCTAGAGTGACGCAACCTTTTGCTCACTCTCGATCCAACCGGTATTTTATAGACGCACCGTCATATTTCATACATTTTATTGTATAAACACCTTAATGAAAAGGATTACAAAGGGCGGACTTAATGCCTTTCGACGTTTTCTCCCAGTCAACCCGAAGCGAGTGGAAATAATGTGATAGGTGCCAACAAAATAAGAACATTATGGTTATCAAGAAAAAACAACGAGGGCAATAAGTACTAAACTTTATATTAAAATGATAAAAAATAACAGACTAATATAAAATACATCTTGCCGTTTTCCTTGAAGAATATAAAGGGTGTAAAAGGTCAACTATGTAGAAACCTATGATATGAATATTTTTCACCTTTTTTAATTTAATTTAATTAAAAAGTAAGCTTATTAATTTTGCAAAAAAAAACAGCATTTTATGTATCTACATGGTATATGTAGATACATATAATGCTACATTAGAATCGGATGTATTTTTTTATCGTTAATAGAGCAATATCCGCCTATCCTACCCATCTGCGTACGCTTCAAGTTGTTCAGTAATATTAAGAGGTATCAACTTCAATTATACGATTTGTTACTTTATTACAATTTAATTTATATCTAGTTCAGAATAATAACAAGGCACGGTACTTGCCTCACGAAATCAAGTGCAGAAGCTTAATTCCTGTTTCTGTATTGCTTCATTATTCTCCTCCTTTGTCCCTTTCCAAGAGGCCATTGAAAAGTGAAAATAATGAAAAAAGTGTCTTTTACAACTTTTTATTCTCTTAAGAAATGGTTCAATTAAAGCGCTTCTTTGAAAACGGGCAGTCTGGTCGAAATTATCTATGCCTTTAAGCATAGGTCAATAGTGTTTCGAAATTAAATATTTACATAAGGAACTTAATTAAAATTAAATGAAATTTTAGGAAAACTCTCCATTCAACTTTGTACCAGTTTAAATAAGAATATAATATATAAAAATATAATGTATAATATATAATAAATTAAAGTCGAGCCTGGTAGTTCAGTGACTAGATACTCGTAATATAAGTTTTAGTAGACATACAACCCGATTTCTATCCACCGTGCTAAGCGAAAAAGGAAAACAACGTGGGGAAACCAGTTTGGCCAAAGAAAAGGGGAGATCTTCCGCAGGGCAAGGTGATCAGCCGAGAAGCGGACAACACTCCGTTGGTTAGAACGGTTAGGTATTCAATATATACCGGTATACTTTAGAACTTTGATAGCGTGTTTTAGACTACGGTTCGTTATGTCATAAATCTTCCCTATATCATATCAAAAACTTAAAACTCAGAATATTTAAAGTCATTCAATTCGCTCTTAGAATTTTTTACACGATCTTATCCCGGGGGTGTCGAGAGAGGTGACTATGAGGAATGTCATAAAGATCGTGGCATTCGATAGGTGGCGGTGTAATCCTGCGTGGAAGACGTAAAATGCCCAGACTTGGGCGAAGGTAACACAGTCAAAGGTGTAAGATGTCTGGTAGTGTGCTGACAATTCCGCTTTGCTAAGCGTCGCGATTATGCCACAGGAAAGGCCCGTTGCCAGCTCAAGGCATCTAAGGGCTGACGAAGAATAAGAATTTGATGTTAGTATAATTTAGAAAGGAAACTGGAGAAATAACTTTTAATGTGTTTTATTTATCCGGAAATTTACTAGGCACTCATGAGCTAACAGGAACAAATTCATTTCACGCGAGGCAAAGTTATGACTGAAACGAAGAGGCACTTTGCACGAAAATCACTTTGAGTGTCCACAAACGTTCACAGAGAGAGTGAAGTGACTTTGTTGGGCTTTTTGGTTAGTTTAGACTCTATTAATTGTATTAGTAAGTTGTTTTATACGTATGTTTATTATTTCTACTTAAAATGGTAAAATTTTCTTCTTACTGTTATTATCTTCGTCATCATAATCTGCGGCAATTCTATGGCTTGGTGGGTAAGGAATCAGGGTATTACGTTTAGGGTTTGATTCCTAGCCATAGTCAATATTTATTAAAAAATCGGACAAGTGCTTGTAGGAGTTGCACCCTGAGGGTTCCGTAAAAAAATAATTATCTAGGTAGATTATGGCTAAGGTAAGCAGATAAAATTGCTCTCATGAAATTGTAAGTCGGATTGAAGGACAAATATAATCTGAAACAAGTGGGAAAATTAAAAATTTTGTACAACCGACTTCAATATAAATAAAATGAGGACAATGTAGTCTAAGTCAATCAAATACGCATTATTGAGGATAACTCAAAAACTACTGGTTAGATCTTGATCAAATTTATATGGGACAACAAGAAAAGCACCAGCTTTCAAATAATAGTGTCATCAAAATCGGTTCACGTAGAAAAAAATTCTGAAGTAATACACATAAAAAAACAGTCGAATTGAGAACCTCCTTATTTTGAAGTCCATTGAAAAAGAACATATAACTTGAAGGACAAATATAATTGAAAAAAAAAATGTTCTCCCATTCATCCGTATATAACACGGTCAGTAGATATTTCAACGGCAAATGTAAGTTTGTATTAATTAACCTTACTTCTATGATTCTAGGTCAATGGTAAGTATAATTTGATGAAAGTGTTTGCGAGTATCAAAATACGTGACATACGGCTCTATTTTTTGATTGCGTTGATTTACAAGTTTTAAATTTTTTTACAGCTCCAAGGAACCGTAGAACTTAGTATTTTGTAATAAATATTATTGAAGAATATTATTATTTTGTAATAAAACTTGAGACCTTTACTTCTTCCTTAGAAAATTCATCTTGACAACTAAGTGATCTTCGAAATGTTCTGTTTTTTTATTTAGTGATGCGGTACCCTAAAAATAACATAATGTTAGTTTTCGGGTCTAGTTGTATTGTAAATGTCCTACTCTCACTAAGATTGCATGAAAATAAATAAAATGAAATTAAAATTCTTTAATTTTTGGCACAAGTAGTTAAAGTTTCGTTTTAAAACGGCAACATGCTATTTTAAACTGCTAATGTTTTAAATAGAGGTTCCTCTGTCCGGAGAAAAATTGGCGAAAGAAACTCCGCGCCGTTTTTATCATTTTTAAAGATAATATACCGTTACAGCCTATTAAAGTCCACTGCTGAACGTAGGCCTCCCCCATAGATAGCCTCATAGGGGTATATTTGCCATATTTGCCATATTTGCCACGCTTGGCAAGCGGGTTGGCAACCGCAGCTTTTTATTTTTAGTCGTTATTAGAAAGACGCTGCTGCCCATCTCCTGATTTGTTTCCCTCTGTCGCCTCTTACGATACATAATTGCATTTTATAATACATAATTAAAGCTGTTTAATTCATCATAGCTCACCCCCCATTCTATCGCATAAGTTTTTGGTTTTTGGTAAGTTATGAGTTATGACAAATGGTGGTTATAACTAGTCATAACCACCACAGTACTTACTGTCGCACAACGCAATGCAGATGCGTTGTCACCCCTGAGAACTAAGATGGAATGCCTCGTTTCCTGTAAAAAAATTCTCCGGTTCTCTACACTCACCATACGAAACACAGCAGCATTAAGCTGCTATTTTACGCTGGTATTTTGTGAGAGCGTGGTCCTTCCACGGTCGAGCCGACTTATTCATGCTACAATCATAATATAGCTGCAGCGTGAATCTACCACGTTTTAAAAATTACTAAGCTGTAGAGGTCATTCTAGTCGTTCATAATGCTAAATATCACTCTTTTGCCTATTTCTACCGCCGTACAGCCCTTTTTCTCCAGCTTTAATCTTAGTTCACAGGGTGACACCGCGTTTGAGACTCCTTTATTATAAATCACTATAGGAATCCATAGGCCATATTAGCTATTTTCGATTATGTGGGAATTGTACCTGTAACTTTTAAATAATATTTGAAGAATGTTGTCGTGATTGAAAATGTTAATGAAAAAGTAATTTTTTATTTTAAGGAAAGTGAGAAATTTGTCATGAATTTTTGAGGCGTTTTAAGTATTTACTCGTTCATATATAAATAGACATACACTCCGACCAGAAACAATTATTTGTGGGCCCTCTATGTTCCGTTCAGGAATCGTACGTGCGACCTGCATTGCTTAGTCGGTTAGCCTCTGCGTAATCAAGTCCAGTTTTTAAATAAAATTAAGCGCAGGTGTTAAATTTTTACATCCCAAGTCCAACCAGATTCACTTCAACGCCTCTGTTTAGTTACGAAGTAAATCATTTCAGAACTATCCTCGCTTCTCGCAACGTCTCTTCGATTATACCGGAATCGAATGCAATGAACCGAAACGAGACCTAAAAGGGTATTTATTTGTTACTTGTCTTTGGAACTTAAGAACCTGGAATTTCCGCTAATAGAAGTGGCTTTTTCTTATAACATTTTAAGTGACCTTACACGTATGGCAATTCACAATGCTATGCCCTACTTTAATGTATGGTAGTGAAAGTTGTGTGTGGTAGAAGAAGCACGAAAGTAGAATAAATGCTGTAGAAATGCGGTCATTAAGGAGTATGTTAGGGCTGAATCTGAATGACAGAGTGAGAAATTGTGTGATAAGAGAAGAGTGTGGTTTGCAAGATGATGTTGTGACCAGGATTAAGAAAGGAATGCTTCGGTGGTTTGGTCATGTAGAAAGAATGAATGAGGAAAGAGTGACAAAGCAAATTTATGTTGCAGAGGTGAACGGCAGAGTCGGGAAGGGACGCCCTAGGCGAAAGTTTATCGACCAAATTGGCGATATATTGAAAATGGGCCAAATTAAGAGTACCCTTAACCGACGAGCGTGTATGCGTAGGTATATGGATGTGGAGGAGGCCCAAGAGGTATGTCAGGATCGTGCCAAATGAAAGTCCATAGTCTCTGCCTACCCCTCTGGGTGACAGGCGTGAGTGTTTATGATTGACCTTACAGTCCACCTGATGGTAAGTGGCTACTGCGGCTTATATATATTTGCAATCAACTTAATGAAAAGGCTACAAATGCGTTGTCTCCTCTGAGGACTAATATAGAATGACTCACATGTATAGGTAAGAGCTTGGTATCTACCCAGACGGATTCCTAACTCTTACTTCTACTTAGTGTTTTATTCTCATCCCTTTATGTTATGTTTTCCTTGTTTTGCTATGTTTTCCTTGAACTGGAAGAAATCGCTCTTTAACGATAAGACCACCTTACTATACATACCTCTTGAGTCTTTCTACCTGTAATCTCCTTTTTTCGTGTTTTGTGGTGTGCAATACATATATACATACATATGTAGAATTCATATCATCCATTGCTGGGTGTAAGATTCTCGTTATTTTTGCAGTTAGACCACCCCAGTGCTCCAATTCGTGTTCGCGGACTTCACATGTCCTGAAAATATTTACCAGAGGACTTCCTCACTATGTTTTCTTTCACCGTAGTGCTCGTAGAAAATCAGCACTTAATAATGCAGACTATATTGATGCCAGCGGAGATCGTATTTAGGTTGCTCGTTTACTATGAAATTTGCAGCAAGTGTATGTCATTTATGGAGTATAACACAAATATAATTATTTATTAATTTCTTTACATCCTCACAGAATACCAGCGTAAAGTAGCAGCTTAACGCTGCTGTGCTTCGTATGGTGAGTGTAGAGAACCGGATACCCCTTTTACTGGAAACGAGGCATTCTATCTTAGCCCTCACGGGTGACAACGCATCTGCATTTTGAGTCGTAGTTGAGGATGGATATAGATGTCTATGGGCCACAGCAACTACTTACCATCAGGTGGACTGTGTGCTAGTTTGTCACCCTTATCATATAAAAAAAAAATATAGTTATTTTCTTCTCGTGAAATTTAGGAGTCTTGAATTCTTACGTTTTGTTCATAAAAATACTAAATTTATCGTCGTCATTCTCATTTCTCATGTTGTATTCAATACTATTTGCTGATTATACAGTAGAATAACATGGAAATCAATTATTAAAATTAATGAAATCAATTATGTCATATTGAGCAGTAGAACTTATTGAAAGAAAACCTGTCCATTACGTCTTACGTCGTACAATATGTCGTACTTCTACGAAGAAGTAATAGTAGAACTAAGTTGGTAATTTCATTAAAATTTTAGTTGGACCAACCCAACTGTGTTTATAATATTTCAAACTTATTGTTTCATTCATATGATGATCAATTTTATTAAAGGCATATTATAGCAGAAATTTCGAAGTAAAACTTCGCAAAGAGCGTACAAAGTAAGAAAAAATTAAATTTGCTCCGCACATCTCGACCAACCCATACCTAACACTACATTTTTTTTCTCTTCTCAAACAAAGTATGCATTTACTTCGAGATCGATTGAGATAAACGACTGTGTCTTTTGTGAAATGAAAATGACGTATGCGCCGAAATTATTCTGTCTGAATATCTGGTAATAATGAATGGCAAATAAAAAAAATCCTTAGTGAATTTATTCTATTAAATCTCATCGTGTAGTGGCAATATAAGAATATCCAATATCCCATATCGTCCCATGGGTGTCGAAAGAAGCGCAAGAGGGGACAAACCAGGAGATTGGAAGCAGAGTCTTCATCAAATCAACTAAAATATAAAAAACTGTGGTTGCCAACCCGCCTGCAAAGCGTGACAACAATGGCAAATATTCAGTCTCTAAGGTAATCTATGGGTATTTATGTATGGGTGTATATCAAAGGAAATGCTTATGTTTGGCAGTGGACATCTATAGGCTCTAACAGTAAAGGTAACTGTATTTTGACGCCTCAGGGGATAACTAATTTTTGTCTCTAAAATCAACATCCCACTGAGAACACTAAAATAGCCTAAACACAGAGGTGTTACAGTTGCAACTCAACAATTTCTCTGGTGTTGCCCTGCTGGTTAATGCAGTTGTTGTGTCACTTACAATCAGGTGAGCTGCATGCTCGTTTGCCCCCTCTTCTATAAAAAAGTTAACATATGCCCAAATACTCAAACGCTTCTCAATTTTAAGATACCTTTAAGTCTCGTGCTGTCTCTATCACTTGAAGTCAAAGTGACTGTGACACCACGAGACTTCTTAAAATTGAGTAGCATTTGAGTATTTGGCTATTTGTGGTTTTATTTATATCAAGAAACTAATATGCTATTATGTACTTGAATAATTGCAGCACTGAGAATAATGATGAGATAATGATGAATGATGAATTATTCTTAAATGTCTTTGTTTTTAGTTTTGAACTTAATTTACCATAGTAAAATTCAATTCTACTTTGCGTTAATTTTCTTTGTGCGCAGCCTTAAAGCGCGACTAACTCAGACCTTTTTTGGACGGAAGTAGCGTTCAGTAAAGTTTATGCTCCGTTAAGGCGGTTTCCGCATTTATAAAGGCAGCAAGCGTCGTGAGTATATATGCTATATTCATATATATAAACAACTTTCATACGTTACGAAAGAGAACGTTGTATAGGGCAGGGTTTTTTAAGGAATGGGGGAGAAGTCCGTCCCGGACGCGCGGGCTGCCAGTGTGTCTCGCTCCCGGCTACCTGCCCCCAAACCTGCACTGTCTTCGGTGCTCACTCCCTCGCCTCAAATCACCACCAAATCCGCCCCTATCGCCCTCCAGCGCCTTCCGTGCCGAAACCAAACGCTTGGGTGAAACCGTCGGCACTTGTCGACTCACGACCAGTGCCGCCTCCCCAGGCCCCAAAACCGAGCCCGTTCCACAAGGATCGTCCTGATTCGCCGCTGACTTCTCTCTAGTCTGCGGCTTTATTAGCAACATTAACGTTGCTAAATTATCTTCTTTGGCCCGCAATCTCCGTGGAGCCACCACGCCTCAGGATAAGCTCAACACCACGATTGAGCACATAGGACTAATCAACGCAATCTGGTTTTTCCAGTGCGCCTAACCACCCCAATTAAAAACCAGAATGGCAGCACAACCTTTAAGCAGAACAAAACCATGCCCTGTCTGTCTCTCTGTCTGACTGTCTGACTGTCGCGTTGTTTAACGCGAACGGCCTCAGAGACCAAAAAGACGAGATCGCGCTCTTCCTGCGTAATCACGACGTAGACGTCATGCTAGTGCAAGAGACCTTCTTGAAGCCTAGTCATCGCAATCCTAAGATCGCAAATTACACCTTAGTTAGAAATGATAGCTTAACCAACCGTAGAGGCGGCACCTTGATCTACTACAAAAGGTCCTTGCATTGCGTACCAATCGACGCTCCCCCGTTAACTAACATGGAAGTTTCTATATGTAAAGTAGCCCTCTCTAGCCATCCGCCACTCACCATAGTTTCGGCGTATGAACCGCCGCTAAAACGTAGAATCAGAAATTGTAGAACTACTTAATCTAGACTCCAGTGTCATAATAGCTGGAGACCAGCAACTGAAGCAAGCATTCCTTCTGGAACTCGCTTACAAGCAAACGCAATGGTGATACATTGTTCGATCTCACGGAGTGACTAAACTTCGATGTTATTGCGCCTGAGACTCCAACCCGCTACCCATTTGCTACCAGTCACCAACCGTACATCCTTGGCGTAGCGATACTCAAAGATGTCCGTTTGTCAATAGCATCGATCGAGACCATTTTAGAACTCAACTCGGACCACAGAACAGTCCTAATGCAGCTGGGCCAGCCCGCAGGGAGGTCACTCAGACCAAAACCATCGTGGACTAGCGTAAGCTCGAGGTCAAACTCGAGTCTATAACCTCCCAGCACCAAGACAAAATTCCAGACAAGACAGACTCGCTACAGGAGGCCAATGAGGCGATTAGCGCCCTTTCGGCCCAACTCACCTCGAGAGTTGAAGAATGCTCTCGCAAGGTTCGTGTGTCGAGCAATCGATACTGGAAGCTTCCGAGAGATATTCGACAGCTGATCAGAGCAAAAAACACGGCCCTAAGACAGTACGATCGCTATCGTACTATAGACAACGAATTTCGACTGCGCAATCTCCAAAATGAGGTGAAACAGCGTCTTAAAGAATTTAGATATGATAAGTGCGATAATCTGCTGGAGGATATCGAGCCGTCTCAAACTGCCTTTGACGACTCTGAAAAAGCCGAATGCCTCGCGGACAGTTAAGAGAGCTAATGTACCCCCTCTAGCGAACATATAGATCCCGCTCACTTTGCAGAGGTAGAAGCGGAGATCGAGCGTAAGTCTGCATTACCACCTGCGGGCGACCCCTTACATCCTTTGACAGCCGACGAAGTCACAGACGTAATAAAAAGCCTCAAAAAGAAATCAGCACCCGGCCCCGATGGCATTAGCAACAGGGTACTGAAATCTCTCTCCGCGCCGCTCGTATGCCTCTTAGTAGGCATATTCAACGCTCTTCTTTCCAGCTGATTCTTCCCGGATGCCTGTAAAGAAGCAGACGTAATAGGAATCCCGAAACCGGGGAAATCGCGCAACTTAGCCTCTAGTTACAGACCAATCAGTCTCTTCAGCACACTGGGGTAAGTTTACGAGCGACTCATATTGAACTTCCTCACTAACATTTTCTCCCAGACGAGCAGTTCGGCTTCAGATCCGAACACTTGTGCACCGATCAGTTACTTCGCCTCACAGAATACATTCAATTAGGACTCATAGATAGAATCCATTTTAGTCCTCAGGGTTGCACTTTGATTCTTAATTGAAATAGATGTAGTTGTCTATGGGCCACAAGTATCCACTTACCATAGGGTGGACTGTGTGCTCGTTTGTTACCCGTATTCTACATAAAAAAAGAAGGAATCTTAAAAGAAACAATATAACTGCCAATTTTTTTTATTTTCAAAATTATTTTTTATTTTTCAGTGTCGTATTTCAACTAATCGAGTTACAACATCAAATAGGCTAAAGGGGCAGTCGTTGAGGTATTTGTCACAGTCACCATTTTGACCATCTAACTCTGCCTCGTAGTATGCCTTGTCTATGCCTTCTTCGCGAGATGATGATGGCCTGTAATGTATGTAATATATTAAAAATGGTTTGGATTAAGTTAAAGTAGTTAATAAAGTAAACGTAAATTAATATTAATTTACGTTTACTTTATTAACTTCTTTATTTATATATATTTATATAATTATATAATATGATTAATATAATTAATAAAAGTAAATTAACAGCATATTATATGCCCTATCATATGCATGCCTCCTTTCACTTCTGAGAGGGGTTGCAAGCAGGGAATAATCCATCGCGCTGCCCCAATGCGTGTTGGTGGACTTCACATGTGTTCGAAATATTTATATTTTCTTAAGCATACAGATTTCCTCACTTTTTTTCCTTCACCGTCGAGCATGTGGTATTTATTTTAATAACTTTCCGGTGGGTTTCGAACTCGGTTTGTTAGCATACTGTGAAGTTTAAGGCAAACTCCCCTGAGATACTGCGGCAAGCTTAGTTTGTGGGATTGCGGCAATTGTTTCTACTATGGATGAGGCCAGTGTTAATAGGAATAATAAGGAATTTAAAAATGTAAAGTTCTTATTAAGTAGTGCTACATTTTATCATGCTTCAACTTTCCAAGTCTGTAGGACATAGGCCACATTGAACATTCGTAACCAAAAAGGCGACAGTGACCACTCATAACGTTGAAGATTACTTTTTACTAGGTGGTAGGACTCCTAGTCGTCGGTATCGAAGCCTCCATAGAAGCCGAGAAACCGGGCTCGCCCTATCAAACTGCTCAATCAATAATATCAACTAATAAAATAACTCGTAAACTGTTTCAAACTATTTCAAATTTCCCGCGCTCTTCTCTGTTCTACACAGGTCATGACCTCGTAGCCTTATTTGTAGCCGTATTGTTAAAATTTGTTGTCTCTCTCGCACGCGTGGGCTTTTACCGGGCTTTCGAGAAGACGATCGCTCCCTTTCTAACCTGTGGCAAAATGTTCTATAATGAAATATAACTACGATTGTTTATATAGCAATTTGTATGGAGCTATAAAGCCCGACTTTTAATGTGAAGTTAGTTAGGCGCGGGGGTGAGCGGGCGATACGTTTGCAACTTCACTTCACATTTCAATGTTTACTCTGTGTGTTTACTTAAGGGAATAAATATTGCGAGTTGAAAATTTATGCTTTTTTATTGATTTTTAGTGAAAATGGAGGATAATAGTGTTCCTTGTGATGAATTGAAGTGTGTTAAAGTGCTAATCGGCGAGGAAAATGTAAAATCGAAAAAGAGAAAAGGTAAATTTTTATAAAACTGCTAAAAACAACAAAACCATATCTTGGGCTTGCCCTAGTTTGGAGCCCTAGCTTCGTCGTAGTTGTCTAGGAGTTTGGCTGAATATGTGCCACACCCTTACCTATTTCCGCCACCAAAAAGCAGTTCCTGCACTGCTGTGTTCTAGTCTGAAGCATATAAAGAGCCAATTTTTTTATAGAATAAGGGTAATAAGCGAGAACACAGCCCACCTGATGGTAAGTGGATGCTGTGGCTCATAGACATCTACATATATCCTCGATAAAGAATTGAAATGCAGATGCGTTGTCACCCCTGAGGACTAAGATGAAAATGCCTCGTATCCAGTAAAAAGGGTCTCCGGTTCTCTACACTCACCATACGAAACACAGAAGCATTGAGCTGTTATTTTATGCTGGTATTCTGTGAGAGCGTGGTCTTTTCCCGGTCGAGCCGACCCATTCGTGCTACAACTATACTACTAATATAGCTGCAGCATGGCTCTAATACGTATAAAATAATATAGTGTGTGGCATTACATCTTAGTCGAAACAGGTGACAACGCATCCGTAGCCTACTTTGTTTGAAGTTTATTGCAGGTGTCTGTGGGCTGCAGTAAATACTTACCATCTAGTGGACTGTGAGTTCGTTTCTCACATCGATCAGAGAGCGCAAAGAAGGAGCAGATACTCAATGAATTCTGCTCCCTAAAATTAGTAAGTAACATAGAAATTAAGCGTTTTTGGATTATTTACCGCTATCATTCGCTTTACCTACCAATTTAATGTCTACGCTCAGAGTAGGATTAAGTGATATAAAGGCCCCTACGCAATACGCATGTCGGTCTCTTCCCCTTTTTACCAACTTCCTATATCACGTAAAATGCTTTTTTCTAAGACCGTGGGGCCCATAGGTATATGTCTACTTTGCGTTTAGGTTAATGAAATAGAATAATTAGAATGTAATGGATACAGATAGATTAAAAATAAGTAATTTTTGTACTTTTACCACTGGATCGAAAAAATGCGGTCCTGTGTAAACCACGAGCAGGTGAGGAAATCATATAAATAAATGGTCTTCATATTACTACATTACACCATAAGATATTAGATGCTAAAACTTCTTTTCCTATGTCATTAATGTTTATTTTATCACCATCATCATCATCATCATCCTTATTACATGGCTTAACAAGTTTACTACTGTACATAGGACTAACATATAACATACACCTGCACCAATCGACTTCCTGTATGTTTACTAGGTCGTAACTTCATTTAGTGGGTGGGGTTAATGAAAAACATAACAAATTAATTTAGCTTATATTATAGCTATGATAAGCAAATTACAATAAAAAAATGCGGAAGAAGAGATAGACAAGTTGCGCTGGAATATTATAGGTATATCTGAGGTCCAAAGAGAGAGGGAGGACACGGTAATCCTCGAATCCGACAACTTTTTCTATCACCGGGAGGGTGACCATGTGACCCAAGGAGGTGTCGGATTTATCGTCTATCGTTAACAACGTAGTAAAGATTGTGAGTGTGTCGACGAAGGTTGCGTACCTTATACTCAGAATCACTAAACGGTATTCGTTGAAGGTCATACAGGTTTACGCACCAACCTCAGCACATCCCGATGAGGAGGTGAAGGAAATGTATGAGGAAATCTCTAAAGCCATGCATTCCTCCAAAACCCACTATACAGTGTTAATTGGAGACTTCAACGCAAAACTAGGCACAAGAGGGAACGGTGAGCTCAAAGTAGGGAAATTCGGAATAGGGCAACGGAACCCAAGGGAACAGGAGCTGGCCGAATTCATGGAGAAAGAGGGACTCTTTATGATGAAGTCTTTCTTCCAGAATGGCCCCACAGGAAGTAGACCTGGTCGAGCCCCAACGGTTCGACAAAAAATGAGATTGACTTCATTATGACGACTAGACGGCAACTGTTCAGTGATGTCTCAGTGATCGCGATGGTGAAAATTGGTAGCGATCACCGAATGGTTAGGAGCACACTGAACCTAAACGTTAAGTTGGAGAGGTCTCGTCTAATGAAGTCAACGCTTCATCCCTATCGTGCTCTAATACAAAGTCTCGAAACCTTTCAAATCGAGTTATAAAACCGTTTTCAGTGCCTAGAAGATTGCAATGCAGGATGCGATATGAATGGCAAGCTTGTGGAAACTGTCTATGTAGTCCGGAGCTAAGTTCTGCAAGACCCGCCACAGAAGAACACAAAAACTCTCCGATCACACTCTTAATCTCATGGCTGTTAGACGGGAAATGAAGCTGCAGTCTTCAACAGATTTGGCAGTATACAGGCAACTGAACAGACAGATCTCCAAATATATGCGGAGGGACTTACGCAACTTTAATACTACTCGTATTGAAGAAGCAATCAAGCGGAACCAGGGCTCCAAAGTCTTTGCCAGGGATCTGTTTGCCAGAAAGGGCCAACTGTCGCAGCTCAAGACCGAATATGGCAGCATCATTTCCGGTACACCTGAGATTTTGAGTGAGATTGAGAGTTTATATAGGCAGCTGTACACGTCATCGTTGGAGCTACACGCAAGTGTGAGTAATGATCCAAGAGAAAGTCTTATCCGACACTATTCCAATGACATCACGGACGTCAGTCTGAGCGAGATTGGAATGGCTCTCCAGCTCCTTAAAAACGGCAAGTCCCCGGCGAGGATGGAATTACAGCGGAGCTTCGGAAAGCGGGTGGAAAACCGGTACTTGAAATCCTTCAGAATCTCTTTCATTTCGTCCTCCATGGTGGCAATACTCCGTAGGGATGGAGCAGAAATGCGTTGGTCTTGTTCTTCAAGAAATGCAACAATTCTCTCTTTTGAAGAATTACAGACCGATTTCCCTTCTGAGCCGCGTCTACGTGCTGTTTTCGAGAGTCATTACGAATCATCTCGCACGCAGGCTCTACAACTTCCAGCCTCCCGAACAAGCCGGTTTCCGATAGGGCTTTGGCACCATAGACATCACACCCTTCGGCAAATTGTACAGAAAATCAAAGAGTACCATCTGCTACTTTGTCTTGCGTATGTGGACTATAAGAAAGTCTTTAATTCCGTCAAAATTTGGGCGGTGCTGCAGTCCCATCAGCGGTACCAAGTTGACTATCGGTATACAGAAGTGCTGAAGTGTTTGCACAGTAGGGCTACGATGGCTATCCGAGTACAGAACCAGAGTACGAAACCTATCCAACTGCAGAGAGTTGTAAGACAGGGTGATGTTATATCCCCGAAACTCTTCACCGCTGCACTGGAAGACGTTTTTAAGCTACTGGACTGGAAAGGATACGGTATTAACGTCTATGGCGAGTACATCACTCCCTTTTGATTTACCGACGATATAGTTCTTATGACAGAATCACTGGAGGACCTAAGCACTATGCTCAATGACCTCAATAGTGTCTCCCAACGGATAGGTGACAAAACAAAAGTCACGTTTACGTTTAATTACGTTTACAACCAGTGCATGTTTCCGGTGATGACTTATGGATCTGAGACGTGATCCTTCACTGCTGGTCGTATGAGGAAGCTCAAGGTCGCTTAGCGAGCTATGGAGAGCGCTATGCTCGGGGTTTCTCTGCGTGATAGACTTAAAAACGAGGATATCCGCAGTAGAACGAGAGTAACCGACATAGCCCAACGGATTAATAAGCTGAAGTGGCAATGGGCTGGCCATATAGCTAGAAGAACCGACAACCGATGGGGAATAAAGGTTCTCGAGTGGCAGCCTCGTACCGGCAAGCGAAGTGTAGGGCGTCCCCCCACTAGATGGAGTGACGACCTGGTAAGACATGCAGGAAGTCAATGGGTGCAGGTGGCTCGGGACCGTGCTTTGTGGCATCCCTTGGTGGAGGCCTATGTTCAGCAGTGGACTTGTGATGGGCTGTAATGATGATGATGATGATATTATGACTAGCAGAATAGTGGTTTAGGATATAATATGCAAATATTAACCTATTAGCTTCAATTCTACTAACTGAAGTCTATATACACCATTGGTCTCTTGATAGTAGACTCAATTTCGAAATTCGGTTATTGTTGTGAGATATTTTCTGGCAAAGCAGTTTAGTTTAATTATACTGATTAATCGTTTCTAAGTGGCATCAAAGTAAAACTGAAAAAGAAAATAAGAAGGAGATGGGTAGCAGCATCTTTCTGCCTTCCTACCTTTCTCAAAATAATTAAAAATACTACGATGGCCCAGCTGCCTGCCAAGCGTGGCAACTGTAGCAAGTATCCCTCCTATGGGGCAATCTATGGAGAAAGTATACAGGGTTATTTTGCAATAACCGGCCAAATTTGCAGAGAAGGTTCATAATAAGCAATATAGGCAAATGGTGAAGACAAATTAATTTAAAAAAAAAACAAAAATTCTGTCCTTTTCATCTTTTAAATTCAAAATGCCAATTCAAAATATCATTATTTATATATTTGAACTTAAGTTTAAAATTTAGCTACTCTTTGAAAATAACCCTGAATGTTCAACAGTGGACTTTTGATGGAGTGTAATGATGAATTATAATTATTAATCCAAATTGCGCTAAAATATTATACTTTATAGACTTGTAAAATAATTTTTGAAGCTAACATTTGTGAAAAGCCTATTATAAACTCACGTGAAAATTATATGCATAATATGTCCCAGTAGACCGTTGTGGTGAAGCGGGGTTTCCGTCGCCTCGCAGATGTTACGTAGTAAACACTCTTTACCGTTCATGCCATGCCTGCAAATATTTTACAGGAAATTCAAAAAGCTTTACGTGCGCGCTGTACATTAAAATTCCTGTCAGAAAATGTGATCTATTCTAAAAAAATGAAAGAATTAAATTGTAAAACAATCTAAAATAAAAAAATTTACCAGTGAAATCAAATAAAACATGCTTCCATTCCTAGCTCCAAAAAATAACCCAATACAAATTGAGTTTTTTTTTATATAAGAGGTGGCCAAACGAGCATGCGGCTTACCTGATATAACACCAGGAAAATTGTAAGTGCGTTGCCGGCCTTTTAAAAAAAGTAGGCTCATTTTTAGGGTTTCATACCCAAAGGGTAACCGACGGGACCCTATTACTAAGGCTCCGCTGTCCGTCCGTCCGTCCGTCCGTCCGTCCGTCTGTCAGCAAGTTGTATCTCATGATCCGTAATAGGTAGACTGTTGAAATTTTCACAGAATATGTATTTCTGTTGCCGCTATAACAACAAATAATAAAAATAAAAATAAATAAAAAATAAAAGGGGCTCCCCTACTAGAAATATTACGATGGTACGGAACCCTTCATGTGCAAGACCGACTCGCACTTGGCCGGTTTTTTTCTCTAGGTTTAGATTTGGATTATTAATTGCGCTGCGTAAGAGTTTAGAACGAATACCGCCACTATAAGAATAGTGATTAATTATAAATTGAATTGCATGTTGCTATTTAAAACATTCCTGGTATTAAGTAGCGAGAACAATGGTGTCATATAAAAACGTTGTAAGCGACGTTTAAGATATATGGAAATTGAATCCATATGATCATTTTTGACTCTGTCTAAAGATGATCATATGGATTCAATTCGTAGTCGAATAGAATAAAATATAAAAAACAATCGTAATAAAATATAAAAAATACTATTAGCTAATCAGCGATAGTTTTAGAATGTGAATTTATTTAAAATATTGTAACATGTTGCGCGTTTAATTCCCTGGAAGTTATACTTCCATGTGTTATTTGCGTTTACTGATTCTAAATGAGTTTTGAAATGTGTATGACTTTAAATGAAACTAATTTTACGATTTCATCGCGTCTCATTTTAACTTTTAATTCACGAAGTTTCGGGCGCTTTACAGCAACCATGGTCACGGAGGGGACTGAAGTGTTTGAAGTCGAACACCTCAGATGTCAAAAGTCAGGAATAAAAAAGTTTAAATTAAACGCGATAAAATCCGTAAAATGAGTTATTTTTTTTTATAGAATAAGGGTGACAAACGAGCACACAGTCCACGTGATGGTAAGTGGATGCTGTGGCCCATAGACATCTACATTTATTCTCGATTAACAATCAAAATGCAGGTGCGTTGTTCCCCTGAGGACCAAGATGCCTCGTTTCCAGTAAAAAGGGTCTCCGGTTCTCTACACTCACCATAAGAAACAAAGCAGCACTAAGCTGCAAGTAAGAATGGGTTTGCTCGACCGGGGAAGCACCACGCTCATACATAATACCCGCGTGAAATAGCATAGCTAGGCTCTATTCCAAATGGTGAGGGGTGAGAAGATTCTTTGAGCTGACATTAAAAAAGGAAGAAGTTATCAATTCAAGTGTACATTTTTTTATATGTACGAGTATTTTACGCTGTATATTCGTCAATTGTAAACCGATTATAATAATTATTTATTTTTTAAGTAGGTTTTACTTCATGGGTAGTCCAAAGTTCCAAAATAGGTTAAAATATTCAGTAACCATTTAGAGAACATTCTGGTTGTTATATTGAGGTTTTGATATTCCTAAATCTACATAAAATAGCCAAAAATTAAACTTTTAACAAAAAATTAATCCGGGTTAATTACCCGTAAAACTGAAATCAATAAAATAATTACCACATAATACCATATTATTCCAGCTTCTGAAGTCAGGACTGTAACTCTCATATACTCTTACAACTTTATATTCTTATAATTCTTTATTATATTATTATACTACTTTGTCTTAGCACTGGTTAAGATCTAATTTTCGCTGCAGAACAAAATGCAGCTGCATTTTCACACCAGAGGTCTAAGACGGAATGCCTTAATACTAGTGAAATGGTGAAGATGCCAATAAATCAAGAACTAAACCAGCTTAAGCTGTTATTTTACGCTGGTATTTTATACGAGCGTGAATATTTCCCGGTTATTATGGAGGGTATTTCCACCATCGAAGCTAATTAAGCTGATTTTTATCCACTGACCACAAGTAAACCTGCACAGTGGTGCCCTATACTGGGTTATTTTGCAATATATGCCCAAATTTTCAGAGAAGGTTAAGGATAAGTAAGTAATATAGGTGAAAGGTAAAGAATAATTAACTAAAAAAATCTCAAACAACCTGTCATTTTTAATTTTTAAATTCAGAATGCGTGGTAATGCATTATTTTAACTGATTGTCATTCATAAATATCTAACGCCTACTATTTTACTACGCATGCACACATTCGTGAGGGTCGCTCGGTCAGCAAAAACGCTGTGAATTGAATCGCACACAGAGGAGCGTGTACGCATAGTTGTTGCCCATAAATCACGTTCAATTTGGAATAATTTCAAATAAAAGTACAAGCGTTATGTACTCGTATTTTCAAAAACTGCAATAACGGTATATATTATTTATATATTTGAACTAAAATATGAAATTTGGATACTCATTGAAAAATAACACTGTATATGTGCGGTTGCTGATAATGAGGTCCTGATGGTCCTGCAGTATAGTATGATTTAGACTATAGATCCTCATGCCTATGTTATGTTTGTTAATGTTTTTTTAATGTTCGTTATGACTTCGTTTTGTTCGAAACCCTGGTCTGGCTAAAATATGTTATTGTCTTTTTGAGTTGTCTCTTTAAAGTAGAAGTAGAAATCTATCTATACTTACTCTTTGAATCGGGCTTCCAACACTGTGTAAGCTAATTCCCGTGTAACACTCCTACTGTGACGTGAGCTGATGATCTGAGAACGCAAAATGTTCATTGATTACATTATTCATATTTCTTTTTATGGAATAAGGGTGACAAACCTGCTCACATTTCACCTGATGTTAAGTGAATACTGTGGCTTATAGAAATATACATATACTCTCGAATAAGAATAAAAATATAGATGCATTGTCACCACTGAGGACTACGATAGGATTCTTCGTTTCCAGTAAAAAGGGTCTCTGGTTCTCTGTATTCACCATACGAAACACAGCAGCACTAAGCTGCTATTTTACGTTGGTATTTCTTGATAGCATGGTCCTTCCCTGGTCGAGTTAACCTATTCGTGCCATAAAAGTAATATAGTTGCAGCGTGGCTCTACCACGTAGAATGAAAATTAATAAAGATGCTCCTTCGAGACTTTTCCTGGTGCTGCAAATTGTGCTCGCTCGAGTTGTGTGAAAAACGCACGTTTCAGGACACTGTAATATTATGAACACAGTATTTTTTATGACGTCACGCTGCAATCTCAGCTAAACACGACACAGACGTTTATACGTGGTAAAGGCATGCTGCAGCTATATTACTAGTATAGTTTTGTAGCACGAATGGGTCGTCTCGATCGGGGAAGGCCCACGCTCTCACAGAATACCAGCGTAAAATAGCAGCTCAACGCTGCTGTGTTTTGTATGGTGAGTGTAGAGAACCGGAGACCCTTTTTACTGGAAACGAGGCTTTCGATCTTAGTCCTCACGGGTGACAACGAATTTGCATTTTTATTCGTAATTGAGGATAGATATGACGGTGTGCTCGTTTGTTACCCTTATCCTATAAAAAAAAAAGACAGGGACAGAGACTAGGGCAGAATTTTCGGCGTGACCCCACGCTCTTTTATTACAGTGTTCTAAGTGACAAATGTACAGAAAACATGCAGCGTGGGACATTTCCCACCACGTTGCGTGTTCAACACCTACTCACTATTAAAATTTTATTCAATTTAGAAGCAAAATAAATGATCTAAAATTAATATTGTAGTAAATGCTGAAACAATGCTGCAATTTTAGACACCTACTCATCAATAAAGTTTTAGTAAACTTAGAAAAAATCGTCTCGCACGCAGAGTCGACGACTTCCAGCCTCCCGAAAAAGCCGGTTTCCGAAAATGCTTTAGCACCATAGACCACATACATTCCCTTCGGAAAATTTGTACAGAAGACCGAGGAGTATAATTTGCCACTATGTCTTGCGTATGTGGACTATGAGAAAGCCTTTGATTCCGTCGAAATTTGGGCGGTGCTGCAGTCCTTTCAGCGGTGCCAAGTTGACTGTCGGTATATTGAAGTGCTGAAGTGTTTGTACAGTAGTGCTACGATGGCTATCCGAGTACAGAACCAGAGTACGAAACCTATCCAACTGCAGAGAGGTGTAAGACAGGGTGACGTTATATCCCCGAAACTCTTCACCGCTGCATTGGAACACGTTTTCAAGCTACTGTACTGGAAATGATACGGTATTAACGTCAATGGCGAGTACATCACTCACCTTCGATTTGCCGGCGATATAGTCCTTATGGCAGAATCGCTGAAGGACCTAAGCACTATGTTCAATTACCTCAATAGTGCCTCCCAACGGATAGGTCTTAAGATGAACATGGACAAAACAAAGATCATGTATAACGTCCATGTCACACCTATGCCGGTAGTTGTTGGGAGCACTAAGCTCAAAGTTGTTGACGAGTATGTTTACATGGGACAAATAGTCCGACTAGGTAAGTCCAACTTTGACCGAGAGGTCAATCGACGGATTCAATTCGGCTGGGCAGCGTTCGGGAAATTACGACACATCTTCTCGTCAGGTATACCTCAAAACTTGAAAACGAAACTGTACAACCAGTGCGTGTTGCCAGTGATGACCTATGGAACTGAGACGTGGTCCTTCACTGCTGGCCGTATGAGGAAGCTCAAGGTCGCTCAGCGAGCTATGGAGAGGCCTTTTTTCGGGGTTTCTTTGCGTGATAAACTTAGAAATGAGGATATCCGCAGTAGAACCAGAGTGACCGACATAGCCCAACGGATTAGTAAGCTGAAGTGGCAATGGGCCGGCCATATAGCCCGAAGAACCGACAACCGATGGGGAAAAATGTTCTCAAATGGCAGCCTCGTACCGGTAGGCAAAGTGTAGGGCGACCCCTCACTAGATGGAGTGACGACCTGGTAAGACATGCAGGAAGTCGATGGATGGAGGTGGCTCAGGACCGTGCTTTGTGGCATTCCTTGGGGGAGGCCTATGTTCAGCAGTGGACATGTGAAGGGCTGTAATGATGATGATGAATCTTAGAAACAAAATAAAAAAAATTGAATTAAATATTTTTGTAAATTTGGAAACCACAGGAAGATCTCATGGGTTCCGATGGATGGCGGTATAACCATCTCGCTTGCATATGACGTAAAATACACTGACTGAAAGAAATTCAGAAACCAAGATTGTCAGATAAATGTTTTTATTTTTGATAAATGCCATCATAATATACCTTACCATTTTTTGAATTTTGTATGATTGAAAATAAATAACTTACCGGTAGATTTGGGAAAAGAACTTCGTCGATCTGAGTTATATTTGTCACCACACTGTAATTTGATTCAAAGTTGTAAGACACGAAAACGTTCTTGTCCGGAAGATCAATAGGAACAGCAATCGCTACGAATGTCTGAAATACAAAATAAAATCGCACTTATTATCAAAATGATATGACATGTTATACAGATGTCATTTATAGTTACTTTTTTTTTATAGGATAGGGTGACAAACGAGCACACAGTCCACGTGATGGTAAGTGGTTGCTGTGACCCATAGACATCTACATCTATCCTCAATAAAGAATCAAAATGCAGATGCGTTGTCAGCCGTGAGGACTAAGATGGAATGCCTCTTTTCCAGTAAAAAGGGTCTCCGGTTCTCTATACTCACCATACGAAACACAGCAGCATTAAGCTGCTATTTTACGCTGGTATTCTGTGAGAGCGTGGTCCTTCCCCGGTCGAGCCGACCCATTCGTGCTACAACTATACTACTAATATAGCTGCAGCATGGCTCTACCACGTATTCCTCATCATTTTGTAAAATATCGCAATACCAGATCGCACTTTGAAGTTGCTCATCTGGTACTGCGACAACCCGTCTGTCTCTCTTAGGTCATGGCTAATACTCCCTACAATATCGGAGAGGCCCATGCCATCTCCAGCAGTAGAGTATTATGAGTTGATGTAGAAGACTTGAAATATATTTGAATATACATACCCCATACACACTAGTAGGTGGAAAAATTAGAGCCCTTTTCTGTATATCACCTTTTCCAAGAGACGATACCATGATAATTATTCTGAAACAAAAAAAATAGTAACGTGAAAGTGATACGTAAATTAAGTATCGCCAAATAAATAGATAAAATGAAGCAAAAATATTAATTAGAGTATTAGCTTAATTTATACATTCAATGTAGATATGTAATATGAAATTAAAAATAAAATTTTAGTATTGTATGATATATACAGTTAAAAAATTATCATGAACTCGGAAATAAAAACTTAATTTACTATCAAATAGTGAAAACCAATTTCGAAAATTAAAAGGAATAAAAGAATTTCCACATAATAGCTTTTAAAATCAGTGCTGAGAAATAGTGCAACGAAAAATTATGGCCCCGATTTCAGAAGCTATTATCTGGAAATTATTTCATTGTTTTTAGTGATTGAAGTCGATTTTCACTTTTTATTTTTTTTCCCTCTTTTGGGTGGACTAAAATATGTCGTCAAAGTAGTTACATTAAAACTTTATTTGCACATTTTTTCTTCAAATTATTTTTAATCGATTTAGCCGTTTTCGAAAAATCAGTGAACATGCATAAAACATATGTATCGAATATAGAACCTGCTCGGTTTTTTAACTAGGTTTAAGATTTGAAAAAAAAGATATATTATTATATTTGCAATGATTTTGCTTATGACTCATCAGACATTAAATACTTCACTTGTTTTTAATGTCTGATGATCATGATGAATGTCTGATTCTCTTTGTTCTTCTATCTTCTTATTAATTTACAAACAATTGTTTTGCTTAAATTAATATACAATTATTATAATCTTTAAGTTAAATTAATATATGTAAAGGAGGCGAGAGAGTTGTGTCAGGATCATGCCAAATGGAAGTCTGTAGTATCTGCCTACCCTCTGGGTGACAGGCGTGAGTGTTTATGTATGTATGTATGTATAATAATTTTAAAAATTAAAATTGCAATATACACAATAGTATACTTAATGTTTTATAATAATATAATAAACTTATATTTATACTTACAGAATGCACACGACTTTTTTAGATTTCATTTTACGTACGCCCTCCAATGCACAAATTCGAACACAATTGTATTTTTGAGCCCGTTTACACACTCTTGACTATTTTGAATGCGCAGAATGATCCGGTATCGTTTCTTGCTGTATTCCCTTATGTGACAAATTATCACGAAGTCGCTAAAAGATTGACCCTTTCGAAGTTGTCCGATATAATAAACAAATATTTAGAAATGAAAGGTGAATGGAAATGTACTGATTCAATTTTTTTCTAAAACTGAAATGACATACGGATTTACAGCCCACCTGATAGTTAGTGGTTACTGAAGTCCATGGACACCTGCAGCCAACGTTTTACAAATAAGGTTATAGATGCGTTGTCACCCCTGAGGACTAAGATAAAATGTCTCCCAACCTGTAATTTTTTTAAACAAGAATACTAGTAACGCTTTTAACATTACTTATACTGCCGTTAACCACTCTAAGTAAGCTTAAAAGTGCTTGTGTTAAGAGTGGCTCACCACAGTAGTCGAATGGCTGATACGAACCCACGAATTTCTGAGTTTGCAGTTCGAACCGTACCATTAGGCTTCTGTCGCTTAATTCTTACACTGGTTCTCTACTTTTCAGACCGGAACACAACTATATGCGCACTGCCATCTATCGGCAGAAATGGGTTATAGGGTGGTTCATACTCAGACGGACACCTAGGCAGAAAAAGGTCCTACTACTTAGTATAAACGCAAACTAAGTAGTAGGACCAGCAAGTTTGACTGCCTCGTTGGTCTAGTGGTTGTAGTAGTGCGACTGCTGATTATGAGGTCATGGGTTCGAATCCCGGGTCGGGCGAAAAAAAAATCAGTTATTAAGTTTTTCCATCAAGAAATTCTCAGTAGCTTCCCGAAGTCGGGAAGTTGGCGGTGCCTCACCCCCGTGCCTCAGAAAGCACGTTAAGCCGTTGGTCCTGCGCCTGATCTCTCTCCGGTCGTGTCGGTTTACTGTCCCATCGGACTATGAGAGTGAGGGAATAGAGAGTGCGCCTGTACTTGTGCATACACTTGGGCACTATAATCCTGTCCTGCGCCGATAGCTGGTCTCCATTGAGGCTGGCCGCCGTGACCGAAATTCGGTCTGGAGGACATTATTATTATTATTATGGGGTATCTATAAAGTTTTCTTATCTGGTTGGGCTGTATAAATATATAATTGTAAATGAAAATGATAAACATACATAAATATCAATAAAATAAAATAAATACATAAAAATACATAAATAAATAAAAACCCAACCAGATGGAAGCCCTCGGCAGGGGAGACCAAATGGCCGAGGGTTAGGGGGAAAGGGAAAGAAACCAGCGGACGATACGGGCGGTATCGAGGAGCACCGCCATCTGCATTTGAGCTTGGAGCGGTCCGTCACGGAGTTCCAGTCGCCTCAGATGACCGGAGAAGCTGACTGGGATTAACCCGTTCGAAGAAACGACTACAGGTATAATTTCGGTCGGCAGTCCACCCCACATGTCGGTCACCTCGTGAGCCAAGTCCAGGTATTTTGTTCGCTTATCTGTTTCGGCTTTCACGAGGTTCTCGTCAAAGCCGAATTATTATTATTATAAACTATTATTATTATTATTATTATAAACGCATATATATGCAATAAATAATAAAAACAAGTTAAGAGGTTAAAACAGTAATTAAAGAAACGGACTGCGTAAAAAATTTACTATGTAACTTCTATAGATTATGTTTGTTTGGTAAAGCCACGCTGCAACTATATTATGGTTGTAGCTCAAATGGGTCGGTTCGACCGGGGTAGCATCACGCTCTCACAGAATACCAGCGTAAAATAGCAGCTTAATGCTGCTGTGTTTCTTATGGTGAGTGTAGAGAACCGGAGACGCTTATTACTGGAAACGAGCTATTCCATCTTAGTACTCAGGGTTGACAACGCATCTGCATTTTGATTGTTAATCAAGGATAAAAGTAGATATCTATGGGCTACAGCATCCACTTACCATAAGGTGAACTGTGTGCTCGTTTGTCATCCTTATACTATAAAAAAAATTTAGGACGAATCTACCCATATGTTAAAATCCATCAAGCCGTTTAGGCTACAGAGCATGCCAAAAAATAGGTATGCTGGTCGATAATATTAAATTATCCCAGCCGGAGTGATCACCTGGTGGGTGAAATTAATTCTGGCGAAGGGCCGAAAAATGGCGTGTTGGTTTAAATGACCAACTGCTGGTTCAGAGTTATTAAAAGGATGATTTTACGTAAATTATGGACTGTATGAGGCGGTGAGAATTTATTATTTCGCGATAATGCAAATGTCCCTAAATTCGGGCAACAGGAAGGATGTGAAGGAATGCATGTGCACTAACCTGGACTTTTGCTAATCTACCTCGTGTCTCCAGGGGCTGCCTTGCACGTTGGCTTGATGCCGGATGTCTAACACACATATAACTCTACAGATTATTGCGAAATATAGCGATATAACAATCTTTTCTTTGTATATTTCAATATCTATACCACACAAGGGCGAGGGCGATTACGCGAGATATAGGCGCTGCGGTAGTGTGTGTAGTTTCGTGACTTGTGAGCTTTGGAGAACCCCGTTTAACACCAGAGTGCACATGCTAGCATAAAAGGCGGTAGATATGAAACCCGGAAATGGACTTTACAGTAATCTTATTGGATAATAATTAATAATTAACAAATCTCGTAAGCGTTAGGCGGTAGCGCGATGTGGCGCGAACACATACATTTATGTATACTCTCAAAACCATTACTCTTCTTTTGAGGCAGTATTACCTGAATGATGAACAATATTCTAATGGAATAATTAAAAATTAAAAAATTTCTACAACCGACTTCAATATAAATTATTAAGAATAACTCAAAAACTATTGATCAGACCTTTATCAAATTTATATGAAACTACATGGAAAGCACCAGCTTTCAAATAAAAAAAGAGTCATCGAAATCGGCTCACCCAGAAAAAAGTTATGAGGTAACACACATTAAAAAAGGAACATACAGTCGAATTGAGTACCGTCTCCTTTTTGAAGTCTGTAGAAAATAAAGACGACTTCAGTCTGAAATTTTATTTTCCGATATTTAATATGATTTTAAAACATTTTAAGCTTATTTGGTGTAGTAAACGGGACAATTAATAGAGCTGTTATAAAGCGTTATTAGTATTCTTTAAAAATATTATGTCACTATTAAATGATGGAAATAATACGAGGGTGGATTGAAAAGTACTCGGCCTAACACAGATCCATTCAATTCTAAAATCAAATCTACCCACATTATTTAGTTCAGTTCAGACTAGTTCATTGTGTGAAGTTCGAAACGTGTGCGATAATTAGTTGTGATTTTATAAATTTATTAACAAAGTAATCGGACATAATTTCCGCGAATGGAGCAAATCGAGCAGCGTGCCGTCATTAAGTACCTCCATAAGAAGGCTATCATCAAAAGCCATCCATGATGACATGGTCAGTACATTAGGCGATTGTGCTCTGTCATATTCATCCGTCAAAAAATGGATAGCAGAATTTAAGCGTGGTAGAGAGAGTGTGAAAGATGAACCCCGCTCTGGAAGGCCTTCGACGTCAACTACTGACGAAAATATTAAAAAAGTACTTGATTTAATAATGGAGACCGCAGATTAAAATTAGAGAGATAGCCGAGATTATAGGCATCTCTTATGAACGAACTCAAAACATCATTGTCAACGAGTTGGGTTTCCACAAGGTGTCTGCGAGGTGGGTTCCGCGACTGCTTTCAGTTGAACAAAAAAGGACGGGATTGACTATTTCACGCGACTGTTTGGAGTTATTTGAAGCCGATGCAGATGATTTTTGAATCGTTTTGTTACTATGGACGAAACATGGGTTCATTACTGTACACCGGAAACAAAACAACAATCAAAACAGTGGAGAAGACCTGGTTCACCACCCCTAAAAGGCTAAGTCGATTTTGTCGGCAAATAAGGTGATGGCTTCAGTATTCTGGGACTCGAAAGGTGTGATTATGATTGATTATCTTGAAAGGGGTCAGACTATAAACTCTGATTACTACTGCACCTTACTACGTCGTTTACGAGAGGAAATAAAAGAAAACGTCGAGGAATGCTCAGAAGAAAAGTCCTGTTTCATCAAGATAACGCCCGTGTTCACACGTCAGTACAGTCAATGGCTGAAATTCACAACTGTGGCTTTCAACTGTTACCGCATCCGCCGTATTCACCTGATCTGGCACCATCAGACTTCTTTCTGTTCCCTAACCTAAAAAGCACTTGGGAGGTCAAAGATTTTGACAAACGACGAGGTCAAAGCAGCTGTAGACGCATATTTTGACTCTAAGGAAGAATCATTTTTTCAACGGTCTAAATGCTTGGAAGGGAGGTGGCAAAAGTGTATTGAACTTGATGGTGATTATGTAGAAAAATAAAAATATTACTGATTTAGTATGTGTTTATTTTCTTGGTTAGGCCGAGTACTTTTCAATCCACCTCGTATAATTCAATCGGTGTACTTTTATGTAGCGAACAATATGTAGACCATTTTAGTTCCGCTATGTGACAATGAGCTGACCGCAGGCAGTGAAATGAGCCACTTTAGTCGCTAATTGCCCAGAATCTGTTGGTATTCTTAAATATAACTCGATTAGGGAATTTGAAATTCGATTTTTGTTCAGTAATTTTAAAATATGTAAAGATTTGTGACCGCGTTTTAAATATCCATGACAATTTCAATCTCAATAGCTGCATAATATGATCGTGACTAATTAATTATAAATTGCCTTTCTATTATGATTTTCTTGATGGAAAATACCTTTATTAGAGGCTGAAGGCGCGAGCTGTGATAGTTCACGAATACCTTAAGTAATTTCCACATTATGTTTCACCCATTTTAGCCATAATTTCAGACGAGATATTACACTCGTGTAAACCGTAGGTCCCATTAATTTCATTTACACCTTTCCCGAAACTTTTCACCGCTTCATTGGAAGACGTTTTCAAGCTACTGGACTGGAAAGGAGAAATCTTTTCAAAATTTTTGCAATTGCGACAAATTAAATAATAACATTTAAAATTACTCGTACGCTTCCTCATTCTTGGCTCATTCTTGTTTCTAGTCTAATATCTATGAAGAATTTACCTTACCTTGTAAGGAGTAACCATGATAAAGCATTATTTGCTGAGGATACTTCATTGATTTCAACTTTCAACGGCAATACTTAAAATATGACTAAGTGATTCTCCTCTGAAAACAGATCTATGGAACGCTATTGATTTTCCGATAATGGTGCGTTAATAATTATTAACGCTAAGTAAGTAGATAATTGGTAACGTTAAGTCACCTACTGATAGGTCTTTGTGAGAGCTCTTTGCGAGAGAACACCGCAGTTTGTTTTCGATTTGCATGTTAACCTTCTATTCGTATAAATCCCTTGTCGAATGTATCAATTTATTGGCAATTAAACAGGGTAAGTTTCATTATTTACTTGTATTTTTAATTAAAATGTCACACGTATGTGATAATTTAACATATTTGAAGTATCTGTTCAGACAATTATATAATATCGAAACACATACAACGTCCATTAAAGTTCATTAAAATTGTTATAAATATTGTAACAAACAAAACGCCAATGATGTCTAAGCAGTAGTCAGACTACAGAAAAAATATTTTACTACAATAGTCTTCTTATTTTAAACGGCAGTCTATTAGCCATATTAGCCAAGTCTATGCCCCAACGCTAATCGATGATTATGTCTGGCGAAAAAACTTGTGAAACTAATCAAGAGGGCTATTATCCCGCAAATCAGTGTACTTTGGCTCTATTCCTCAATGATGGCACTGTGATCAAATCTAGCTTTTTTTTCAATTAAAAGTAAGGGTTGTGTAACTTAGGACTTTACAACCGATGGGGAAAAAAGGTTCTCGAGTGGCAGCCTGTACCGGCGGATTTAGTGTAGGGCGGCTCTCCACTAGATGGAGTGACGACCTGGTAGGACATGCAGGAAGTCGATGGATCCAGGTGGCTCAGGACCGTGCTTTGTGGCATTCCTTGGGGATGGCCTATGTTCAGCAGTAGACTTGTGCAATGAAAAATAATGAATCTAAAATGGATTACTTTATATATTGTTACTGCACAAACTATACTGTAGCTTCGTCGTAAGAGATTACACCATTTCATTTTGTCTGGGGGGTGTTGACACCGTTGACTATGGGATTCCACAAAGATTTTTCAGAAAGAGGCTTCCGGTGGATGTAACCATAACCGTCTCGTTTACGCCAGACGTAAAATACCAAAGCCGGCGTTCGGGAGCAGCGTCAATGATGCCAAATGTCTGGAACTGTGGTCGTCATTCCCTTGTCAGTGTGACGTCATAGACCTATGTCATATGTGACTTTTGCAAAAGAATATATTGTTAAAAAATAAACGTCATAGAAATTGTTTCATTTTTTATTTAGTGTCGTATTTCAACTAATCGAGTTACAACATCAAATAGGCTAAAGGGGCAGTCTTCGAGGTATTTGTCACAGTCACCATTTTGACCATCTAACTCTGCCTCGTAGTATACGTCGTCTATTCCTTCTTCGCGAGACGATGATGGCCTGTAATGTATATAATATAGTAAAAAGGGTTTGGATTAATGCAAAAGTTAACGTTAAGTAAATTAACATCATATACGTCCCAACCATATGCATGTCTCTTGCATGCAGGCTTCTTCTCACTTCTGAGAGGGGTTGCAAGCAGGAAATAATCCGTCATGCTGCCGAAATATTTAGAAATATTTATATTTTCTTAAGCATACAGATTTCCTCACTTTTTTTCCTCCACCGTCGAGCATGTGGTATTTATTTTAATTACTTGCCGGTGGGTTTCAAACTCGGTTTGTTAGCATACTATGAAGTTTAAGGCAACCTCCCCTGAGCAAGCTTGGTTTGTGGAATTGCGTCTATTGTTCCTACTGTGGATGAGGCCAGTGTTCAACATAGAAATGTTTGCATCCTGACAAAGAATTTAAAATATGTGAGGCATTCCATCTTATTCCTCAGAGGTGACGACGCATCTGTAGCCTTCTTTGTTTGAAGTTGGTTGCAGGTGTAATGGCTGTAAGTTATGTAAGTTCGATATTAAAATAAGTCATTAACAGCAATGTTCAAGTTACAGGCTATAATGTCCCACTGCTAAGTGTAAGCCGCATCTAATTTTTGAGCGTTATTAAGCAATTTGACCTCGCTGCTCCAGTGCGTATTATATAGAACTGTATATTAAGTCTGTAAAATCTGATTAAAATATATTTGTTTTTGTGAACATATCTTTAATGAGGTTGCATCTCCTTTATTTAAATTAGAGGGTTATAAATTAGTAGCTTACAATTTCCGAGCAAGCAGAAAGCGAGGTGAAAAAGATGCCTTCTGCAAAAAAACTATATAAGTCTGTTAATTTTGAAATTTGTGGTATTAAAGATTGGTTCTCACATATTTATGTTTGCTGCTTTTCGAACAGTTTTTTTTAATAAGAAATGCATTTTGTACGGTGACTTCAACATCAATTTATTGAACAATGTTAAACAAAAAAAAAATGAATTTTAAACCTGTTGACGTATTATAATTTCAAACATTTGATTGATTCAGCAACATTTTGGGCAATGATTTAACATCTTAACTTGATAATGTAATTACTAATATGGATATACAAATATTGACAGTTGGGTAGAGCATAATAGTCATGCAGATGGTCACCCTGATTTATTTTATACAGTTAGAATTGGAAAATCAAATGAGTCGTAACAAGAATGAAAGTATTAAAATTAGTTGTAGACTTTAAGTGACCACAACTTAGCAGAATTTAGAAAGCAAATTTGCAGAATAAATTGGCACAATCCAGGAATAAATTCTTTTCTAAATACATTGAGTTACATTTTTTAAAACTGTAATAAGAAAACGACGGGATAAATATGTCCGAAAATAAATTACATTGGATCACTCAAGGTATTAAAGCCTCAAGTAAGATGAACAGGTTTCTGTCATTAATTATTAAAATATGTATTGGAGTGTTGGCAGATAAATATAAAAGGTCATATATACAGATATATAGAAGAATATTGAGAAATGCAAAACAAATAGATGTACAAAGAAAAATTGTGTCGGTGATAAATTCTAATAAAAAAATGGAATATTGTAAATGAAAGTAAGAAAAATTTGTTTTGTAAAATAGAAGATGATGTACAACTAAAATAAACAATAACATCATAAGTTATTAGCAGGATGTAGAGAATAGTTTCTCGAGTCATTTTAGTGAAACTAAGTACTAACTCTTGTTATCAAATCTCCGCACAATTAATTCTGGAACAAAGCGTCCAGAGGGTTGTGACAGATATGTGTTTTAACATTATTACTAGTCATGAAATCTTAATAACAATTAAGCAAATGGAAAATAAGAGATCACATGGTTATGATGAAATACCCGCCATAATTATTAAAGATAATAATGAAATATTGGCTGAGCCTTTAGCTTATCTTTTCAACAAATGTGGGGAACAAACTTTGTTTCCTGATCAGCTTAAGATTGCACGAGTACTTCCAGTACATTAAAAGGTAAGTAAAATGTACACCAAACACTATAGACCGATTTCCTTGCTACCTGTTTTATCAAAGACTTATGAGAAGCTGATAAAGGTAAGAGGCAATTTGGTATTATGTAGTATGTAGACTTAATGATACATATAAGGTAGGGGTCTATTTATAGACTTAAATTTGGCTTTTGACACAATAAATCATGATATACTGCTACTGAAATTGGAAAATTACGGAATTAGAGGCTCAATTTTAAGGTTATTAGAATCTTACCTATCAAATAGAAAACAATTTGTTAAGATTAAAACAATAATAGACGATGTCGAAACCGTATACTAATCTAAATTGACAACCATAAAGAAGGGCGTTTCACAATGCTTCATTTTATGACCCATACTCATTAATGATTTAACTGCTTAAATACATAACAAACAGCAAAATGTAAAGTTAACTCTTTATGCGGATGATAAAAACGCCATTATATCTGCTAACTCAGTAGACGAATTAAATACCAAAATGAAAAACACATTGTATGACTTAAAAAAGTTGGTTTGCTACTAACGATGTCCTATGAAATACAAATAAAACATACGCAATGCTTTTCAAATCTACAATCAAAAGACTTAATAAACATTAACATTGACAGTATAAATATTGACTCTGTTGAATCAGTTAACTTTCTAGGAATCCACATGTATTTGAATTGAAAGAAAGATATTAAAGCACTAGAATCTACTATCAGTTCAGCTTTATTACATATTTAATAAAATATTAAAATATTTATAAAATATTAAAATATTTATAAAGTATTATATTTTAAATTGTGCTTTAAAAAAAGTCCCGCTGGGTTTCTTGCTGGTTCTTCCCAGGACAGAGGTTTTTTTCCGAACCGGTAAAAGCAAAAATGACTTTTAATAAGTATTATATGTAATCTACAATCTGTATATTGAATTAAAATGATTCTATTCTATTCTATTCTAAAGAACTTTCACATATATGGAACAAACGAAGAAAGGTAAAAAAGAGAAATGACCCGTCGAAAAGATTTAAAAATTTCAATTACACCAACATTTAATGTTGTACGCTACTGCACAGATAACAAACCATTACACTGTTTAATTCTTCTGTTTAATCCTTCCTCATTTGAAACTATTTATTGTCACCACAAATTTCAAAATAAAAAAAGCTACTACCCAGTTCACGATTACCTAAATGACTAAAATAAACTTAATGAATGTAATTTTTTGTTTATGTACTGTATAATTTACACATGACATGAAAATATTTAATTAATGTAGAATAATTGATGTTGTTTAAATTTTACTCGATTATAATTTTATTTAAGTTAATTGCATGCAAATGTTATTCTTTATTTCATGTAATAAATTTCCAATACAATGTAATATTGTTTTATGAAATAAATGACTATGACTATGGCCTATGACTATTCAATAAAACAAAACGATTTTTCTATTATACTTACATGAGTTGAAGGCTACCGTCCAAGGCTTAAAATATTTTACTATCCTAGCTTTTTACCCGCGGCTTCGCTCGCGTGGGCTTCAATTACGGAACATCGTAAATACTGCTTCGTGCTAAATTGGATGATTTGCAGTCACTTCTTCATGTCTGTTTGTCACTGTTTTTTTTTTGAGTTCTCAGTTACTTGGACAAAGACGATTGAATTTGGCATAGATATAATATACTACCTGAACGAGTGACTATATGGGTTTTTAGAATTGCATTAATATAATACGCTTAGCAACACCTACCACTTTTTTATGTCCGGCAGATTGGTATAGCACCTCAAAATAATTAGAAAAAAACTGTGATTGCCCACCTGCCTGTCAAGCGTGTCAACTATAGAAAGTATTTTTCCTATGGGGCAATCATGGGAAAGTATATGAATAGTGGACTTTAGATATGTTGTAATGGATGAATTATAATTATTAATCAAAATTATGCTAAATACTAAACATTTAAAGACTTGCAAAATAATATTTTTGAAGCTAACATTAGTGAAAAGTCTATTATAAACTCACGTGAAAATTATATGCATAATATGTCCCAGTAGACCGTTGTGGTGAAGCGGGGTTTCCGCCGCCTCGCAGATGTTACGTAGCAAACACTCTTTACCGTTCATGCCATGCCTGCAAATATTTTAGGGAAAATTCAAAGTGTTTTACGTGCGCGCTTTACATTAAAATTCCTGTGAGAAAAAAGTGATCTATTTTAGGAAAAAATTGAACGAATTACATTGTAAAATTATCTAAAATTAAACATTTCTAAACAGAGAAATAAAAATAACATGGAAGCATTCCTAGCTTCAAAAATAACCCAACGCAAATTGAGCATTTTTTAAAGAGGGGGCAAACGAGCATGCCGCTCACCTGATGGTAAGTGATTACCGCCGCCCATGAACAACTGCAACACGAGGAAAATTGCAGGTGCGTTGTCGGCCTTTAAAAAGGGTAGGCTCATTTTTTTTCTAGGTATAGATGTGGATTATTATTAATTGAGCTGCAAACGAGTTAAGTTCGAAAACCGACACAATAATAATAGTGATTAATTATAATTTGAATTGCATATTACTATTTAAAACGTTTTAAAACTCGCAACGAGTGGCGAGAATAATGGTGTCATATAAAAACATTGTAAGAGACTAAATGAAACTAATTTTACACATTTAATCGCGTTTAACTTAAACTTTTTAATTCTCGAAGTTTTGGGCGCTTTACAGCACCCGTGGTCACAGAGGAGACTTATGTAAGTGTTTGTCATCAGGACGTCAAACACCTCAGACGTTAAACGTTGGAACTTAAAAAGTAAAAAATGAAAGTGATAGGCAAATTACGTAAATTTGGTATAACTCAATGTTTAGTATTAGAGTATAAAAAAAAATGTGTATGACTTGATTTGTTACTATAATGAAAATTTTGTATTTATTTATATTTATATTTTAAATAAAAGTTTTTTTTTAAAGCGTACATATGCTGTTGGCCCTGCGGCCTTTACAGTTTCATCGAAACAGACGTAAGCGAGGACTTACGAGCTATCGAGTGCAACGATTCTGCCGGCGGCGATCTGCTGCAATATCGAGGCACCCCGGCCCCTGCTTTTGGAGTGAGGCTCCTCGAGCTAGAGGTCTCGATGTGATTCAAGGTTCGCTCAGAAGAAGATACGAACCTCGGCTTGAACCACTATCTGAATGGGGGAACGGGTCGTAAACTAAAACCAGCCTGTATTACGGGTACTGAACCTCGTGTATGGCGTGTGCCGGTAGGTGTGACCTACTGTCTGGCGATCGTGGAGTGCCCTAGTGTTATGTATTAGTACTATGTCTGAATGTGTGTGTGTATCGTTGTTTGTGGATCGGGTGCCCTCTCCTATGGAGGAGGGGACGGAATCAACATATTTTAGGTAGTGATCTCGTCATCGGGATCAAAAAGAACGTTCTTAGGACATCTCCTGGAGGGGGGGGGGAGGAAGGCAGTATACCTCTCTAAAGAGTACGTACCCGCCTCTACCACCAAATGATTTTGATATTTTTTAATCGAATCGAAGAATTCTAAGGATAATTCCTTAATACGAATGAATGGTGGGCATGTCAAGATAGCGGTGGAGATCGGATACGCTGCAGCGTATAATGGTTCTTAAATTCTTATCAATTTTGATTAATAATTCTTAAACTATAAATATACCCTATCTACAAACTCTTATAAAAACCCTTTGTAAAAAACTAACACTATACTAACAAGTACTTCCGAAAAACAGAAATTGGAAAAGCAAAAAGAAAAATATTAAGAATGAAGAAATAAGTTAAACGTGTGGAAGAAGATAAAGGAGAACAAAAACTAAGAATATTAAAAAAAATATAAAGAAAAAGATGTACACCATTAGAAAGTCCAAGAAAGGAGTTAAGTAAATATCATCTGAAATTGTGGTGTCCACGTCTCATGGTTATATTTGTGATTTTGTTAGGAATAATAGATCGTTCGTAATTACCCCAAAGGATTCGCAATTACCCCAACTGGTGTACGTAAGCTTTTTGTTTTTTTGAAATATGTAATAAAAGTTCATTAGTTAAAAATAAAAGATTATGTTAATTTTGTAATGATATAACCAAACTTTAATTATATTGAAAAATATACTGATTACTGCTAATATTGTAGTTTTTATAGTAATATTGAGTTAATTGTCCGCAATTCCCCCACTCTCCCCTATTTTACGTAATGCCTTCGCAAATTGTAAACCGATTATAATAATAATTATTTTTTACCGACTTCAAAAAGGAGGAGGTGCTCATATCTACTGTATGTTATTTTTTTCTTTTTTTATGTGTGTTACCTCATAACTTTTTTCTGGATGAACCGATTTCGATGATTCTCTTTTTATTTAAAACCTGGTGCTTCTCATTTAGTCCAAGGTCTGACCAATACTTTTTGAATTATCCTAAATAATTTATATTAAAGTCGGTTGTACAAAATTTTAAATTTTAATTATTTTAAATAGATTTTACTTCTGGGGTAGTCTATAAATTTGAAGATAGAATTTTTAACCTATTTAGACGTTATTCTATTTGTAACTTCGGCATGTGATTCCTTAGTCCACTCAGAGAGTCAAAAAAAATTACTTAAAAAAACCCGAGTTCAAAGCACTAAAAACAACCACATAATAACTACAACATAATTTCAACTTCTGAAGTCAAGACTTTAATTCTTTTATACACTTATAATATTATTACATTCTTATACTTTGACTAGCCGTGTAGTGGCGGTTAAGAATATCTACTACCCGTGTCTTCCCGTGGGTGTCGTAAGAGGCGACAATGAAACAGCTCCTGCCATGGCCAGCAGCATCTTTCTGATAACAGCAATATTAAAATAAAAAATGCAGTTGCCAACCCGCTCGCCAAGCGTGGCAACTATGGCAAATATCCCCATGATAAGAGTTACGAAGAGACGGCCCCAGTCCCGGTGGCTATTCCTGGCTACGGTGGCGACCATGGTAACGGCGGGGCAGGGAGCTAACAATCTCCGGTGGAGGTTCGGTTGCCATCTAAGATGACTCAAACTGGCAACATACAACGCACGCACCCTGAGGACTGACGAGAAGATCGTGGAGCTGAAAGAAGAGATAGACAAGTTACGCTGGCATATTATGGGATTATCCGAGATCCGAAGAGAGGAGAGGACACGGTAATCCTCGAATCCGGCAACTTGTTCTATCACCGGGAGGTGACCAGCTGTCCCAAGGAGGTGTCGGATTTATCGTCTACAAGTCTCTCGTTAACAACGTTGTCAAGATTGTGAGTGTGTCGACGAGGGTTGCGTACCTTATACTCAGAATCACCAAACGGTATTCGTTGAAGGTCATACAGGTTTACGCACCAACCTCGGTACATCCTGATGAGGAGGTGGAGGAAGTGTATGAGGATATCTCTAAAGCCATGCATTCCTCCAAACCCACTATACGGTGTTAATGGGAGACTTCAATGCAAAACTAGGCACAAGAGAGAACGGTGAGCTGAAGGTAGGAAATTTGGAATAGGGCAACGGAACCTAAGGGCCAGCAGCTGGCCGACTTCATGGAGAAAGAGGACTCTTTATGATGAACTCTTTCTTCCATAAGCGGCCCCACAGGAAGTGAACCTGGTCGAGCCCCGTCGGTTCGACAAAAATGAGATTGACTTCATTATGACGACCAGACGACAACTGTTCAGTGATGTCTCAGTGATCGCGGGGTGAAAACTGGTAGCAATCACCGAATGGTTAGAGGCACACTGAACCTAAACGTTAAGTTGGAGAGGTGTCGTCTAATGAAGTCAACGCTCCGCCCTCGTGCTCTAATCCAAAGTCCCGAAACCTTTCAGCTCGAGTTACAAAATCGTTTTCAGTGCTTAGAAGATTGCAATGTAGTGGACGATATAAATGATAAGCTCGTGGAAACTGTCCATGCGCACAAAAACGAAGAAGAAGAACACAAAACTCTCCGATCACACTCTTAATCTCATGGCTGTTAGACGGAAATGTAGCTGCAGTCTTCAACAGATTTGACAGCATACAGGCAACTGAATAGACAGATCTCCAAATGCATGCGGCGGAATCATCGTTGGAGCCACACGAAAGTGTGAGTAACGATCCAAGAGCGAGTCTTATCCTACACTATTGCGAAGACATCCCGGACGTCAGTCTGAGCGAGATTAGAATGGCTCTCCAGCACCTTAAAACGGCAAGGCCCCAGGTGAGGATGGAATTACAGCGGAGCTTTGAAAGCGGTGGAAAACCGGTACTTGAAGTCCTTCAGAAGCTTTTTAATTCCGTCTTTAATGGTGGCACTACTCCGGAGGCGTGGAGCAGAGTGCGGTGGTCTTGTTCTTCAAGAAAGGCGACAACGTTCTCTTGAAAAACTACAGACCGATTTCATTTCTGAGCCACGTCTACGTGTTGTTTTCGAGAGTCATCACGAATCGTCTCGCACGCAGACTCGAAGACTTCCACCTCCCGATCAAGCCGGTTTCCGAAGAGGCTTTAGTACCATGGACCACATACACAACCTTCGGCAAATTGTACATAAGACAGAAGAGTACAATCTGCCACTTTGCCTTGCGTATGTGGACTATGAGAAAGCCTTTGATTCCGTCGAAATTTGGGTGGTGCTACAGTCCCTTCAGCGGTGCCAAGTTGACTGTCGGTATATCGAAGTGCTGAAGTGTTTGTACAGTAGGGCTACGATGGCTATCCGAGTACAGAACCAGAGTACGAAACCTATCCAACTGCAGAGAGGTGTAAGACAGGGTGACGTTATATCCCGAAACTCTTCACCGCTGCATTGGAAGACGTTTTCAAGCTACTGGACTGGAAAGGATACGGTATTAACATCAATGGCGAGTACATCACTCACCTTCGATTTGCCGACGATATAGTCCTTATGGCAGAATCGCTGCAGGACCTAAGCACTATGCTTCATGACCTCAATAGTGTCCCCAACGGATAGGTAGGTCTTAAGATGATAATGAACAAAACAAAGATCATGTTTAATGTCCATGTCACACCTATGCCAGTAGTATTGGGAGCACCAAACTCGAAGTTGTTGACGAGTATGTTTGCCTGGAACAAATAGTCCGACTAGGTAAGTCCAACTTTGACCGAGAGGTCAATTGAAGGATTTAACTCGGCTGGGCAGCGTTCGGGAAATTACGACATATCTTCTCGTCAGGTATACCTCAAAACTTAAAAACAAGATTGTACAATCAGTGCGTGTTGCCAGTGATGACTTATGCATCTGAGACGTGGTGCTTCACTGCTGGCCATATGAGGAAGCTCCCTCAGCGAGCTATGGAGAGGGCTATGTTCGAGTTTCTCTGCGTGATAAACTTAGAAATGAGGATATCCGCAGTAGAACCAGAGAAACCCACATAGCCCAACGGATGAGTAAGCTGAAGTGGCAATTGGCCGGCCATATAGCTCAAATAACTGACAACCGATGTAGAAAAAGGTTCTCGAGTGGCAGCCTCGTACCAGTAGACGAAGTGTAGGGCGACCCACCACTTGATGGAGTGACGAACTGGTAAGACATGCGGGAATTCGATGGATGCAGATGGCTCAGGACCGTGCTTTGTGGCATTCCTTAGGAGAGACCTATATTCAGCAGTGGACTTGTGAAGGGTTCAGCAGTGGAATTATGGTGATGATAATCAAAATTATCATCACCATAATGTAATGATGGTCATGATACTTCTTGATTATATTATAATACTTCTTTACATTTGCACGGATTAAAATCAAATTTTCGCTAAATTGAAACACAATGCAAATGCTTTTTCAACAATATGGTGACGAATTGGAGTGATGGATTTTTAACGCCGATAACACAGGGCAAATTTCGTTCATGCAAGATGGAAAATGCCCAGACCACGGTTAAACTTTGGTACACCGAACGTCAACCTGTCAAACGTGACGGTTATAGAAAAATCCTAATATGGGGAGGTCCATGTCCAGTAGTGGACTATTACCGAGTTTTTAAGAAGAAGGTAAGTGAAGTTTTTTTTTAAATATAATCCATTTATTTTTCGCTACTCACGTATTAATTCGCTACAGAGTTGTCTCTTTTTAGAAGTAAAAGTAGAAAATGGTCTATACTTACTCCTTAAATCGGGCTTCCAATATTGTGTAGGCTAATTCCCGCGTTACACTCCTTGTATGACGTGAGCTGATGATCTGAGAACGTAAAATGTTCATTGATTACATATTTCTTTTTATAGAATAAGGGTGACAAACGAGCACACAGTCTGATGTTAAGTGGATGCTGTGGCCCATAGATGTCTACATCTATCCTCGAATGAGAATTTAATGAAGATGTGTTGTCACCCCGAACACTAAAATGGAATGCCTTGTTTCCAGTAAAAAGGGTTTCCAGTTCTCTACACTCACTTTACGAAACGCAGCAGTATTCAGCTGCTATTTAACGCTTGTATTCTGTAAGAGCGTTGTCTTTCCCCGATCGTGTCGACGCATTCATGCCACAGCCTTAATATAGCTGCAGCATGGTTTTACCACGTAGAAATAAAATTAATAATGATGCTCATTCAAGATCTTTCCTGGTGCTGCGAATTTGGCACCTTCGAGTTGTATAAAAAACTCGCCAAATGAATTCGTCTGCAATTCAGAATACTGCAATATAAAAGCGTGTATTTTTCGTGATGTCACGCTGCATCCTCCGCTAAATTCGACACAGACAGGGGCAGAGACAAGAGCTCTTATATTACAGTTTTGGGTGGACAAAAGAATGTCGTCAAAATAGTTACATTAAAAACTTTATTCCACATTTTTTCTTCAAATAGTTTAAAATCGATTTAGCCATTTTCGAGAAATCGGTGAACTTATATAAAACATGTGTCGAATAAAGAACATCATTGGTTTTTACTAGGTTAATTGTATGTGCCTGCTGTGCCTAAATATGCCTAGACAGACATGTGTCAATCGTGAATGATTCGTGTTTTGACCCGGATCACATCAAGTATTGATGATTGCAATTCCATGTTTTGAATGTTCCGGATCAAACGATTGACAGGACTTACGACCAAAGAGTATTAATGTCCGACGACCGCCATTATCGAGCGGGTCTCACAGATCACAGAGTACTGAAACTCGAAATGATCCATTTAAATGATCGAATCACTACTTGAATGATCGTCTACCAGTCTCCCACCTAGATCTTATTTAGCTAGTATTATAGCTGTTATGTATAGTTCATTGTTACTTAGTTTATTGTGAAGTACTGATCATAATATGTGGGAGGAAATAAATTTATTATTTATTATTATTATTATTATCGGGTCACTACAAATTAATGAATGACACATGTCTCCTGCGCCCTATCCAAACGCTTAAAAAAATGCGCTACCACGCCGTAAAATGTGATGATGGCCCATATGAAACTTGCATGCAAACAACAATACAGAGTACAGACACCCGTCGACTTCATTCACCGTTTCCTCATTATAATAAGAATACGTAAATGGAAGTTTTGTAGTGTTATTTACATACTTAATCTAGAGCTGCACGTATCGAAGCATTAATTACGGTGGACGTCATAGTTAACATGCCAGTGATGCGAGCATACTCTACAGAGTGCGATGCCTAGGTACCAGGCTCCTTATTCAGAATCATACCGTCAGCACATAAACATTGTCTACTGTTTATCTATGCGTCATACACTTTGTTTATCGGCAGATAAAGGGCAATATGACAGATTATAGAACAAATGGTTTTCTAAATTCAGGTTCAGGTTTAGAAAAAATATATTATGAATGCAATGATTTTGTTTATTCCTCATCAGGCATTTAATACTTTACTCGTCAATTATATTGATTTATTTAATCTGGTAATATCTCCGATATTAAGTCTTCTTATTAATTTACAAAAATTTGTTTTGCTTAATTGTATAATAATTTAAAAATTAAAATTGCAATAAACATAAAATTTTACTTCAGGTTTTATAAAAATATAATTAATTTATTATACTTACAGAATGCACACGACATTTTTAGATTTCATTTTACACCCTCCAATGCACAAATTCGATCACAATTGTATTTTTCCGCACGCTTATTGACGTTTACACACTCCTATCTATTTTGAATGGGCGAAATCCGGTATCGTTTCTTACTGTATTCTCTTATGCGAAAATTATCATACAGTCGCTAAAAGATTGTGTCTCTTTTCAAGTTGTCGGATATTATTAAGAAATTTTTGGAAATAAATGTTTTTTTTTTATAAAACTGAAATGTTTCACGAACTTACAGTCCACCTGATGGTAAGTGGCTATTGAAGTCCATGGACACCTGCAGCCACCTTTATACAAATAACGCTACAGGCGCCTTGTCACCCCTGAGGACTAAGGTAAATTGTCTCAAAGTCTGTAATTATGCTGCCTCTTTCTACCTTTCAGATCGGAACACAGCTATACGCGCACTGCCATCTATCGGTAGAAATGCGTTATAGTGTGGTTCATACCCAGACGGACTCCTAGGTATACTAATTATACCGATAAGCGCGTATATACAATAAATAATAATAACAAGCTTAAAAGTTAAAACGCTAATTTAAAAAAAGTCAACTGCGTAAAAAAAGTCTACTGAAAAAAAACCATATGTCACTTTTACAAATAAGACGAATCTATCGACATCCCATATGTTAAAGTCCATCAAGCTGTTTAGGCTACATAGCATGTCAAAAAAATAGACATACATACACATATACATGCATACTCTCGAAAAACATTACCGTCGTTCTGGAGCATTCGGGCAATAATAAACAATATGCTGAGGGGAAGATAAAGGCGGCATAAGTCTAAAATTCTCTTTTCCAATAATGAATATAGTTTTATAATTATTGTTATTATATGCTATTACAATCATTTTAAGCTTATTTGCTGTAGTAACGGGAATATTAATAGAGCTGTTATAAAGCGTTAATAGTATACTTTAAAAATATAATGTCACTACTAAATAATAGAAATAATATAATTCAATCGGCGCACTCATATGTAGCGAACAATATGTAGACCATTTTGGTTCCGCTATGTGACAATGAGCTGACCGCAGGTAGTGAAATGAGCCACTTCAGTCGCTAAGTGCCCTGAATCTGTCGGTATTCTTAAATATAACTCGATTAGGGAATTTGAAATTCGATTTTTGGTTAGCAAGTTTAAAGTATGTAAAGATTTGTGACCGTGTTTAAATGTACATGATAATTTCAATAGACAAATGATTATTGAGAAAAAAAAGATAAAGTAGACTAAGAATTTCGTTTTACATTTTATTTAATGTGCATATTTTGTCTTTAGAGGCGTGGGTACTAAATTCTAACTTTTAGTCCAACATGGGACAAAATTCCGTTGAAAGTTTATATTTTCATCACACATAGTCTATACCCATATGCCTATCAATATAATTTAGCAGATTTCTGGATTTAGATGCGTTGTGATAGTCCATGAATAATTGACATTGCATGCATCTGTCACTGCACTCAAGCCTACCATCTCTAATCTAATAGCTGAGTAATATAATCGTGACTAAAATTAATCAAAGATTTCTTTACCATTTGTTCATCTACACCTTTCTATTATGATTGTCTTGATGGAAAATATCTTTAATAGAGGCTAAAGGTGTGAGACGTGATAGTTCACGAATACCTAAAATAATTTCCATATTATGTTTCACCCATTTTAGCCATAATTTCAGACAAGATATTACGCTCGTGTGAACTCTAGTCCTATTAATTTCATTTACACCTTTCCTATCGTAATCAGCTTTTCCATTTCATGTCAAATTTGATAGACAAAGATAAGTTTTACATTGTAAATTTAACAAGTTTTATAGTTAAGCCTTATTAACATATAAATAAGGATTGTGAATTGCAAAATTGACGAATTATACCGCAAATTTATCATTGTATACATTAAGAATTGGCTTTATGCCCCCCTAACGGATGTAATCATTGAATTAACGCGACAAAAGCCTCTGAAGATTGTTGTGGAGGCTTTCATGTATTTCAAATTAATGTGCTTAGTGATTTTATTTGATGGAAACCTTGAGGAAATATATATTATGATTTTATTCAAAATAACCTAAGATAATTAATATTGTTCAAAATAATGTAAGTACTATGTACCTATATTTGAATAGAAAGAAATAACATTGTAATTTTTTCGTACCTGATTGATGATTTTAGTTTTCAAAAGAACAAAAATATTCGTACCTAGCTTATAATCCTACATATGTTTGATTATATCAAAATTCAGTAATTGACTACTTGACGTGAGATGATGAGTAATTAAAAGTAGAGGTTGCGTATTGAAATTCCGCAAGCGGCAAACATATGCGTATTAACTGTCGGTGTTTTTACTATAATAATAATGTCTTCCAGACCGAATTTCGGTCACGGCGGCCAGCTTCAACGGAGACTAGCTATCGGCGCAGGATAGGAGTATAGTGCCCAAGTGTATGCACAAGCACAGGTGCACTCTCTATTCCATCACTCTCATCGGACTATGGGACGGTAAACCGACACGACCGGAGAGAGATCAGGCGCAGGAACAACGGCTTTACGTGCTTTCCGAGGCACGGGGGTGAGACACCGCCAACTTTCTGACTCCAGGCTGCTACTGAGAATTTCTTGACAGAAAAATTGAATAATTGATTTTTTTTGGCTTGACCCGGGATGCAAACCCGGGATCTCATGATCAGCAGTTGCACTACTACAACCATTAGACCAACAACTAAATCACACCTATATCAGTTTTTTATTCATTCATTATAGCCTATCAAAAATCCACTGCTAAACATAAGCCTCTCCCATAGATTGCCTCATATTTGCCATAGTTGTTGTGCTTAGCCGGCGGATTGGCAACCGCAGACTTTTATAATTTTTAGCAGTTGTATGCATTTTGGGACTTAGTCGAGGATAAAGGTAGGTTTCTATGGGCCACATCAACCATTTATTTTCAGCTGGACTACGTGCTCGTTTATCAACCTTATTCTATAAAGAAAATAAGATGCTGTTGCATATCTCCTGTTTATTTTTCTCTGTTATCTTTTATGATACCCATATGATGATATAGGATAGTAGATTGTCTTAAGCCGCATCTACACGCATTGACAAAATTACAAATATTTAGTCTATTCCGAATCGTTCCAGGCTCAAACATACCCATTAAACGGGCTGCGTTGCCATTTGCTACGTAGTGTGGCCAGTGAAATAAATTGAGTCAAACCGATTCAAAGCGAACATCGTAGCCTCTTTTCCTCAAACGCATTCCAAGCTGCTTAGTAAAATTTATTTAAATCTTATCTTAATTATTTATGAAATTTTAACTTACAGAATGTTTTCAAAAGGAACAATTTGTTGTTTACAAGGAAAACCTCTAAAAATATCTTGAAAGTGTGTCGAGGGAGAATTCGCTAACTTGGAAATTCATTTTATACTGCCACCACAAACTTATTCGTTACTGTAAGATTTCGTTAAATTGTTTTCGTTCTACGTCGCTAACACAGAAAGTAAAAGAGAGTATAATGCTTTATATTTAATACTTTATTTACAATATTTTAACATCCAATTTCTATGTTAATGCAACGGTACTGAAACTTGTGTGACTATTTTTGAGGATCACGATGTCTAATTCTATACATACATACATAAAATATACATAAACTCTCACGCCTGTTACCTAGAGGGGTAGCCAGAGAATACGTATTTCCTTTTGCCATGATCATGACACACCTTTCTAGCTTCTTTCACAGCCATATACCTGCGCACACATGCTCGTTGGTTAAGGGTACACTTAATTTAGCCCCTCTTCAGTAAATCTCCCATTTGGTCGATAAACTTCTGTCTAGAACGTCCCTTGCCAACTCTAGCACTTATTTCTGCTGCATATGTTTTTTGTCATTCTTTTCTCATTCGTTCTTTTTACGTGTACAAACCACCGAAACACCCCTTCTTAATCCTAGTCATCAATATCATATCATACGATTTCTTATCCTATCGTTCAAAGTACGTCTCAATGACCACATTTCAGCATTAATTTTACTTTCAGCTTCTTCAACCACACTAGGGACTAACACGGCATTGTGAAATGCCATACTTGCTTTTTGACATATTCTGGCTTTCCACGTTAGACTAAAGAGCTCCATTCATTCTACATCCTAAATACACAAACTCGTCCAATTGCTCAACCAACGACCCTTCTACTCTTATTTTACACGTCGTCTTACTTGCGTTCACTTTCATTTCCATTTTAACTCAAATTAATTCAATTAACTTTAGTCTTGTTAACAATTACCGGAAAAGATGATCAAACTTATTTTATATTAGACAATGTTCATTTATCTATACAAGTAGGCGATTTTCATTTATCTACCATTTATTTTATTTTATCTTTTTTAATTGCGGCTTTCTGAAGTTTTATTGTTCTGTTTTCTTTGGTGTTTAGTAATTAATTAACTGTCTCTGTTAGTTCACTTTATTGTGTCTTAAAAAGCTATGCTCAAATAATACGGCTATATCTCGTATTATATAGCCAGTTATTTTCGGCACTATCGAGGCCGAGAACAAATAGGTAAAGAATAGCTCTATGTTATAATTTAAATATTAGTAGTGACTGTTTGTTGCCAAACAAAAATAAAAAAAAATTGAAACAAAATTTTTAATAGTTGCCGTATAGTAGCATCGTAAGAAAACCCACTACCAGATCATTCCGTGGGTGCCGTAAGAGGACACAGAAGTAAATGAAGCAGAAGATGGGCAGTAGAGTCTCCCAGATCACAATTCAAAATAATAAAAATGTGCGGCTGGCAATCCGCTTGGCAAGCGTGGCAATTATTAATTTCCCCTATGAGACAATCTACGAGTGAGGTTTATGTTCAGCAGTGGACTTTTAATAGTCTGTAATGATTTTTTTTTATAGGATAAGGGTGACAAACGAGCACACAGTCCACCTGATGGTAAGTGATTGCTGTGGCCCATAGACATCTACATCTATCCTCGTTTGCGAATAAAATGCAGATGCGTTGTCAACTGTGAAGACTAAGATGGAATGCCTCTTTTCCAGTAAAAAGGGTCTCCCCAAAGTGTAGAGAACCGGCAACCGGCACGAAACACAGCAGCATTAAGCTGCTATTTTACGCTGGTATTCTGTGAGAGCGTGATCCTTCCCTGGTCGAGCCGACCCATTCGTGCTACAACTGTACTATTGATATAGATGTAGCATGGCTCAACCACGTAATAAATTTATTTAATGAATGAAGTTTTTAATAAAATCGATGATACACTACTAAAAAAATAACTTTTCGTCACTACTCCTATTCTCACTATTAAGTGGGAAATGGGTATTTTCCCTCAATTAATTGAAGTTTAACGAGTCACTCATAATTTTAAGTTTTATGAGTATTCCCCATAATTTACAAAGTTTGCGATGTATATTTTATTAGCTGGTTGTTTATGCATCCAAACAGGTATATTATGGTTAGCATGAATGGCTCGGCCAGGGTAGGACCACGCTCTAACAGAATACCAGTGTAAAATAGCAGCTTAGTGGTGCTGTGTTACGTATGGTTAGTGTAGAGAATTGGAGACCCCTTTTACTGGAAATCAAAAAACATTCTAGTGCACAGGCGCCAGCCTCTCAGTGTTCTAAAGGATATATTTTGGAGAGTGTGTGCAGGAATTGCATTATATTGTTGTCGATATACCACGCATTTGAACCAAATAGTTTCCTTCATAGTTTGTCATGCATTTAACAGCGTAGTGGAATAATTTGCATGCATCCGTTCTTCCATCCGATTGCAATGTAGAAATTAAAAGCGAAAGTAATAGGCTTTTTTTAAGCCAAGTCAGTACGCTTTACCATCTTATGCTACATCACCACTTATCATCAGGTTTAAATAAGGTATAAAGCACTGAGTTATAATAGATAAGAAAATACGTGGACGTATTTTTACGTAGGGCAAGAAACAGTCCGCTGGGTCATACCATTGCGTGCTGGAAGACCAAAATATTCTCGAAATGTTTTTTATATCTCAGACATGCGATGTTTTCCTTCGATGCCGAGCACGTGATATCCCTGATCCGCGGCCGCTCTCGCCTAGCCTTTACTTACTTATATACTATGCATATTATATAATATGCATAGTGCTTCTATAGTGTTTTGCTATTTAAAGGTTGATTGTTGATGTTCCATCTTAGTCTGAAACTTGTAAGTCTCATGTTTATGTGGGACTTACAACAAAAATAACGTGCCAACTGTGTTACTTATCTAACTAAAGCGATTAATAGGATATTGATTAATTAGTTAGGCGACGTGCTAGTCACCTGCCGCTTCTTCTGATGGAGTCACGATCTTAAGAGATGCAGACCCACGTACTCACATTTCTTGAAGTATGTGTGACAATGTATGGGAGATACTTACGTCCAGTTGTAATGAATATAACCGACTATTTCAGCTCTTTGTAATGCTATTCTATGGTACACTTGAAGAATAAAGCCATAAAATAATCTATTACCATATTGCATCATAATAACACTCCATTTTGCCTATTAAGTTGTTATCAAGTTGCTTGTCTGTCGGTCTTCTACAGATTGTACTTCGGAGAGTGTGCCCATGAGCTTCATAAGCTCATACCGCCATCTCTATTCACCTATCGGAGTACCAGAAGTACTGCAGGATACATACTTGGATACATACTTGGCCGGCGTCTGTTTTTCCGAGTGCCTATAACCTGGACCTCTTCAAGGTGCGTGTTAACAGGCTCCTCCTGGGCAAACTCGCTCCATCGTAAACCACATCTTTGCCCTCGGGCCAGATGGAGGTCAAGAGTGAGTCCAATTATAACAAAATAAATTAACTTCACCCGCAAATGATAAGTTAAATTACTGTAAGAATTAGAAGTAAGAATGGACATCGAATTGCTTTGTACTTTCAGAATCATTAACAAAGTAATTTTTAGAAATTGAATCACCTAAAGATTCTTCCTTAGCTACCTGCTTCTTCGTTAGCCTATAAAATTATACTGCTCGACATGTGTCCCACTCGTTGAAGGGACGATTTACTTCAATTGTCATGCTTAGCAGGTGTATGGACGAATGGACGTTTCGTACTTTTGACGATGCTGCTCGTCGTCAGTCTGGGTATTTTATGTCTGGCATTAACAAGTTATACCGCTCTCTCTCGGAAACCATGACATTTTTCTGGCATTTCTCATAGTCGCCTTTTACGATTGATACAGCTGGGATGAAGAAGGGAGATGAATTGTCTTACGTCGCTTCTCAAAATACATCTTACAGAGATCACATTATCTTACAGAGATCACAGGTAAGCAAACATATGACATAATTGAATACTTGGATTATTTTATTAATTGTATTAATTTTTTTTTGTTACACTGGATTTGATATGGAGGATTTTCTCCTGTATCGTGGAGGCAGTTTACAATCATAAATTTTACAAGGAGAAACATCCAGACCCGGAACAATTATTTGTAGGTTATACAAATACTTGTTCCGTGCGGGATTCGAACCCGCGGCCCTTAGCGCTGCAACTCAATTGCTAAGCCACTGCACCACGGATCCGTTTAAAATTGATCTAAATGAAGTTACTTTTTGAAGTCACACTAGCCTAATGGCAGGGTGCAGACCGCGAACTCAAAAGGTTGTAGGTTCGAAGCCGCCATTCGACTACTGTCGTGAACCACTCCTAACACAAGCATTTTAAGCTTACCAGGATTTTAAAGGGAATATTAGTAATGTTAAGAGCTTTGCTAGAATTTTATTTAAAAGAAAGGAAAAAGAACTTACTTGGTTTAGTTCCTAATTTTATTTATTAGAAGCTACAGTACAGTGTTAAGCTTAAAATTTTTTACTAAGCAAAAATTGTTTAATAAGGGGTATATACTAAAGAGTACATGATTGATAATAAGAATAACATGGGAATGAGGTGATCGCTACCATACTGTTTCTTAATGTTTTGATATTTAATTGTATAAAAAAAAATGGTAAATTAATGTTTAAAAAAAAGTCCCGCTGGGTTTCTTGGTGGTTTTTTGGACAGAGCATTTATCCGGACCAGTCTGTCAATAAGTATTCTTGCAATCCATATTGAAAAAAAATTATTCTTTTCTATTCTAAGAGTTAATTTGTATATAAAAAATTCAAAGAGTGTTTCACGCACTAAATAAAAAAATCCCAGTAATACAAAACTAAATTAAATTTTATTATAATACAGAAGTATTTAGCTACATCCACAAGCAATACAAACTCATTTTCGCGTCTTGAACACTTGACGATGAACTTAGATATTCGCTTATGGCAGGATGCAGAGTGCAAGCAATTTAGTAGCATGCAAATATTTGCAGCGTCTGCCGCAATGACGTGCAAAGCAGTAACGAGGTTTTGATCGAACGCCCGCATACAGAACTGTATTTTTCATCACAGTTCAAAACATTAAATTAATGTTTACTGTAGGGAATTATTTGAACAGCGGTTTTTTTTAAAGATTTAGGATAGTAAGGTATAAAAACTGAGAGCTGTTGTAATAAGAGATATAAAAATATATATTTAAAAATAATTTATAGTCAAGATATTAATGTTCTGTCGTCGGTTCTTAATACGTCATTAAAACGTCTGGAATTGTCTATATACTAGATCAGAGTAATAAATTTATGATGTTATTATCGGTTCCTAATACTTCTGAAAAATTTCAGATTTTTAGACGCCTGGAAGTAAGTGAATTCTGATTTATAAAATTTCATTGCATACATACATATATGGGTACATACAGTAAAGATAATATGAATCATGTAATAATAAAATCGTGTTAAAAATAATATTAGAGTTGAAAAGGACTTAAACTGCACGCATTGCAAAAGAAAAGACATCTGGGTGCTACAATTTGCCTCGAATCCCAAAACAAATAAAATTGAATTTAAATCCAATCATAAAACTGTAAGACTTCAAGATATTATAAGCTTATTCTACGCAATAAAGTAAAAAGTAAAGTAAAGTTGCAGCCTATAATATACGTCCCACAGTTGGGCACAGGCCTTCTCTCATTTGTAAGGGTATTAGGGCAAGAAAATGTCTGCCACGCATTGACGGACTTTATTTTAATTTCCCAAAGGTTTCTTCACGATGTTTTCCTTCAACGTCGAGTACTTAGTTAATCAATGCTTAAAATTTCAATTAACATTACCTTTGGTGCCGGCGGGGATCACAGCGAGGTTTCTTGCATACTGTGAACTTACGGCGAGGATCGAAAATACATAATTAAAACAGGAAGTAAACCATCACGACTTGAACATCCGCGTGACAATAGATGATGCAAAGCGCGTGAAATGTCATTAATTAAAATCCATCATAATCATCATTGCAACTTAAAATAGACCACTGCTTAACATAGGTCTCTCACTTAGATTTAATCAAAGGAGGATATTTGCTATAGTTGCCATGCTTGACAGGCGGGTTTGTGACCGCATTTTTTATTGTTTTCAGTTGTTATCAGAAAGATGCTGCTGCCTATTATCTTCTGTGAAAAAGAGAACCATAGGGTATTGTAAGAGACATCTTACGACACCTTATGGTAGGATAGTATGGAGTAGTGGATAATCTTACAGCGCCACTACAAGACACAGTTAAAATTAATTAAAATAAATTCAATAAAATTAGTAAAATTAGTTTTATTTAAGACTTACATCTTGACATCTATCTTTGATTATAAATACATCGAAATTAGTTCTAAAGGGCTGTCAGGACAATCATTGAAGTAGTATTCGCATTGTTCTTCTAAGCCATTATATTCCGCTTCATAATAACAGTCTTCTACATCGATTTCTGATATTGAGGTCGAGGGTCTGCAAAAAACACTTTCATCATTTAATTATCTATACATGGAAGAGCCATGCTGCAGCTATATTATGGTTGCAGGACGAATGGGTTAGCTCACACAGAATACTAGCGTAAAATAGCAGCTTAATGCTGCTGTGTTTCGTATAGTGAGTGTAGAAAACCGGAGAGCCTTTTTACTGGAAACGAGACATTCCATCTACGTCCTTAAGGATGACAACATATCTGCATTTTGATTCTAATTCGAGGATAGATGTAGATATCTATGGGCCACAGCATTCACTTAACATCAGGTGAGCTGTTTGTTCGGTTATCATTCTCATTCTATAAAAAAAAAAAAAAATGTAGTAACACCATACTGTTTGCTGCTAAATGTTTAAGCTAACATTTTAGATTCTATCAAATACTCAAAATGAAACGTTGCATTATTATATAGTTGAAGGGAGTTCAAGGTCGCTCAGCGAGCTATGAAGAGGTGGATGCTCGGAGTTTAATTCCGTGATATTCTTAGAAGTTAAAATATCGGCAGTATAACCAGAGTCACCGACATAACCCAACAGTTCAGTAAGCTGAAGTGGCAATGAGACGGCCATATTTCTCGAAGAACGAACAACCAATGGGGAAGGAAGGTTCTCGAGTGGCAACCTCGTATCGGTAAGCGTGTAGGCCGGCCCCCTACTAGATGGGGTGACGGCCTGGTAAGACATGAAGTCAATGGATGCAGGTGGCTCAGCGTCGTGCTTTATGTTCGCGAGCGACTCGGGTTCGTACCAGCAGCACCAATAAAATTGTTTATTGCAATTTTTAAGATTGATTTACATCGTGCTCGTCGGTAAAAGAAAACATTGTGAAACGTGCAAGCCTAAGGGATAAAATATACAGAGCGGCGAACTAATTGATCCATAACCCTCAGAAATGAGTCGTGGCATATAAACAGCAGTCGGAAGTATATCGGCAGTGAATTTACTAAGATCGATCGATAAGATTGAAGATCTCATTTTACTTCCTGTTTAATCATAACTTACGCCTTTCTGAATAAATTTTATACTGATACTTTTATACGTGGTAGAGCCATGCTGCAGCTATATTACTGGTATAGTTGTAGCATGAATGGGTCGGCTCGATCGGGGAAGAACTACGCTCTCACAGAATACCAGCATAAAATAGCAGCTCAACGCCGCTGTGTTTCGTATGGTGAGTGTAGAGAACCGGAGACTCTTTTTACTGGAAACGAGGCATTCCATATCAGTCCTCACGGGTGGCGACGCATCTGCATTTTGATTCGTAATCGAGGATAGATGTAGATGTCTATGGGCCACAGCATCCACTTACCATCAGGTGAACTGTGTGCTCGTTTGTCACCCTTATCCTATATATAAAAAAATGCTGGAATTACTGGATCCATTTCGCGTAAGTATTATGTTTAAACATTTCATTACAACATTTTAAACCTAAACATGGAGTTTTCACGCCGCAGTATATTGCTTACATAACTTTAAAAGAAAACTTACGTAAGTATAAGGTGAAGTACGTCTCCCAGTACGCCGTTATGCCAGAAATGCGAGGTGGTGCCCTCGCAAATAGCTCTGAGTAAGCAAGCGCGTCCGGAGTAGCCGTGTCTGCAAGCGAAAATGGCCCTATTATAGTCCCAGAACATAGATCCTTAAAGATTAATATCCTGTAAAACTGTAGAAAACCTGGTACTGCATGTTCTTTCACTTAAAAAAAAGTAAGTTTGTTATTTACACTGAACGAGCAGTCTAACAATTGCTCGGTATTTAACGATGAATTCTCGTTAGTTGTTCAAACTTATAATTTTTGATAAAAAAAATTTGCAAAATTGTAAGACAATAACTTTTGTAATTTAAAAAAAAGGGTTTCATTTTATGTTTTAGCCAGGCTTTTGATGGACGTTAATTTCACCCAAATAGGTAGTTTTCTCGTAACTAATCGTGATAAAAATTTGCCTCTAAATATCAAATCTATATAAATAAAATAATAGAGGTTTGCAGTTGTGCGCGCATTACGGAAAAACTACTGGATAGATTTCAATAAAGCTTTCTAAATTTTATTTCTTAGACACCCTTTGGCCTTTTTAATATATCAAGCAACGCGGACGAAGTCGTGGGTATCAGCTAGTTAGAAATAATTTTGAAATCAGATAACGATTAAAGCCTAGAAAGTTAAACTAGGCAGTCAAAGTTTAGAAATAACCGGCCAAGTGTGAGTCGGACTCGCGCATGAAGGGTTCCGTACCATCGTAATACACATTTCTAGTAGGGGAGCCCCTTTTAATTTTTAATTAATTTAAATTTTTATCATTTGTTGTTATAGCGCAACAGAAATATACATTCTGTGAAAATTTCAACAGTCTAACTATTACGGATCATGAGATACAGCCCGCTGACAGATAGACGGACGGACAGCGGAGGCTTAGTAATAGGGTCCCGTTGGTTACCCTTTGGGTACGGAACCCAAAAAGAGAATTTATAACAGACAACATAATTATTTTGAAATCAGATAAAGTTTAAAGCCTCTATGCAAGCAAGCATAACCATAAAAAATTAGCAAAAACATATGTTTTAAGAGAGTTTACATAAAAAGATTAAAGTTGGTAAAAATTACTTTACGTACATCCGCTAGATAAAATAAAATGATGTGTCTTATCTAGTTTGAACAGAACGCATCTGCATTTTCATTCGTAGTTGAGGATAGATGTAGATGTCTATGGGCCACAGCAACTACTTACCATCAGGTGGACTGTGTGCTCGTTTGTCACCCTTATCCTGTAAAAAAGAAAATTATAATAATTAAAATGTTTACACTATCACATTAGGTAATTTGAGCCCATAATATTAGTGATAAGTTTGGCTGATAAATAAATAAATAAATGTTGCCGTTTTACGCTGGTATACAGTGAGAGCAATGTCTTTCCACGATCACGTTATCTGATTCAAACAACAGCCATGATAAAGCACTAGCGTCAATACATAAAAATGCAGGATGTGATGCGTTCCATTATATACTTCATGGTGATAATGCATATACATACTTCTTTGTTGTAAGTTAGTTGAAGGTGGGCTGCGGTAGCTACTTACCATCGGGTAGATTGTTGGCTTGTTTTTCACACTAAAGTTATTAAAAGTATACACTTAAAATTTCGTCTGCGCATGCTTAAAAATAAGTATCCTGAAGTGGCAATGGGCTGGCCATATGACTCGAAGAACCCTCAATCGATGGGGAAGAAATATTCTTGAGCCACGACGGTAAGTGAAGCGTAGAGCGGCCTCCCAATAGTGACCGACCGATTAAGACAATGAGGTTGATGGATGCAGGTCGCTCGGGCTCGTGTTTATTTGTATGCCTTGAATTGGGAGAGACCTTTGTTCAGCAGTGGACTTGTGAAGGGATGTAATAATGATAATGATGGTGATATCGATTAATAAGAGGTGTGACATATCTTCTTTGTTTTAAGAAATAAGAAAAAGAATTTACGACGAAAGGTAAAAATATTGTCCTTAAAACAATTACGCAAGAATGGAAGATTTGCTAAATTTGAACTGAAAATGAAAGTTTTAAGAGTAGGTCCTGACGGAACTGAAACGATATATCTCTGTTCGGGACGTGGGTCCCAGTTTGAGTCGGCGAGGAATACATAATAGATTTGACTCATCCAGAACGTGAGGTGGCTTAACAATTTCGCAATTTACCTGCGTTATAACCTGCGTCAATATGAGGACGATGTTTCTTGGCGGATTTCAAATTTCCGAACATTAAATTTTGCCAACTCCGCAGGTGATGTAAATGTAAACGTTAACAAGAACACTCCCTTATCATAACCTATTCAAAACCTCGTAACATCTCGCGATGAAATCGGAGATACACTCAGATTCAATGTCGACACCTAACAATAGATGATTAAAAATGCCTAGTAGACCAAAATTTTGTATTTTGCTCAATTAGATTCAGCAGTTCGTAACTACATCCCATAATAACATGGATTTTATCCCGTTTAATTTAAACTTTTTTAATTCCCGACACTGAAAACGTTTCAAGCATTCCAAGACTTCAAGATACTTTAAGACTAAAGGTAGCCTGGGTTCGCTATTACTTCAGCACGTTAAATACCTCAGTATCTCTTGTAACTGTGGTGCTGTGAAGCACCCACAACGTCCGTAATAATAAATTAAAATAAATATATAATAAATATGCAATCCATATTTTTTTTATTTTAGTTTTATTACAATCCTGTACTATGTTAAATTTGAAAACGTATTGGGGTACCGATACAAACCAATGTATTTAATATGTTAGACAAACATATTTTTTTAATTTATTATAATTTTTATCATATTTATTGTAGTTTATTGTAGTATACACGAGTAGCCACCACTGTTAGTGACAAGAAACTAGTTGCTAAGAAACTCAACCAACAATAGCACTATTTCTCGAGGAATTGCGCGAATTAGTATTATAATACTAATAACCTAAAACCTACAGTATCTTAATACTACTAATACCATAGTAAAATAAAAGAACAATTTTTAAATTTGTATTACAAAATTATGAATGAGGATACCCCCCATACGTGGTAGAGCCACGCTGCCGCTATATTATGGTTGTAGCACGAATGGGTCGACTCAACCGAGGCAGAACCACGCTCTCACAGAGTACCAGTGTAAAATAGCAGCTTAATGTTATTTGTTTCGTATGGTGAGTGTAGAGAACCGCAGACCCTTTTTACTGAAAACGAGGCATTCCATCTTAGTCCTCAGAGGTGACAACGCATCTGCATTTTGATTCTTTACTGAAGATAAATGTAGATATCTATAGGCCGCAGCACCCACTTACTATCAGGTAGACTATGTGCTCGTTGGTCACCCTTTTTTTTAAAAAAAGATACATAATTCTATCACGTTACTGTAACATCTATCTAAAAATTTTTATTTTCATTGGTTAACTATTTTATCTTTCTGACGGTCAGTTTCTGCTTCTAGCAAACGAATTTGAACAAACTTAACAACTGTATAACACAAAGATATAAAGTATATGGAGATACTTTGGTTATAAAGGCAAGGACATACCCGATAAATTGAAATACAACACCATTATTCTTGTTTATTAATTCGTATTGGTACACTCTTTCCCATTGTAGGTATTGATCCACCAAATCACCAGGGTTAGCAGTAGAATTGAGGATCGATACTCCGCATGTCTCGCACTCATGATGCTGCTCTCTCTGGGAACTTGCATCAGTTATTTACAAGGTGGCACACCGCCCTTTGTCGGGGACTAGAATTTTGAGAACTTTCTGGCCTTTCCTTTAGTCACCACTTACGACACCCACGGGACGAAATGCGGCAATGGATTCTCTTAAGCCGCTACCACGGCAACTGGGGTAGTATAAATAATGAAATAGTTTTTTTTTATTTATTATAAGCCAGTGCTTGACCACAATCCCACCTGGTGGTAAGAGGTGATGCAGCCCTAGATGGTAAATCGCACTCTCGTCATAGCGTAACAAAAGCCCATTCACTCTTGCCTTGAAGACGCCCCGATTGTATTCGGACGGATAGATAGACGCCGGCAATTTATTCCACTCCTTTGCTGTACGCATTACAAAAGACGAAGCAAACCGTTTGGTTCTAATGCGTGGAATATCGACAACAAAGGGGTGAAGACCCGCCGACCGCCTGGTTGTCCGATGATGGAATTGGTGATTACGCAGTTACTTGCTTATGTATTACTTTGATATGTATAGGAAATACAAGAGTTTCCGGGTGTAAGATACCTAATGACTCTATTCTTATATAAGACACACCCGAAAATTGATACATCTAGTGAGATAGGAACGCTGTTTTGTCATTTCATATTTCAATATGATCATTATGGTAAATAATATAGTCTAAGTATAACAACCATTCAGTGATAGATCGCTACTAGCGGACTGTATATTAGATTTTAGTTTTTTTTTATAAATATAATATGTCTTTTTTATAGTATAAGGGTGACAAACGATCACACAGTCCACCTGATGGTAAGTGGTTGCTGTGGCCCATAGACATCTACATCTATCCTCGATTATGAATCAAAATGCAAATGCGTTGTCACCCGTGAAGACTAAGATGGAATGCCTCCTTTCCAGTAAAAGGGTCTCGGTTCTCTACACTCACTATACGAAAACAGTTATTTATATAACATTATACGCGGTAGAGCAATGCTGCAGCTATATTAGTAGTATTGTTGTAGCACGAATGGGTCAGCTCGACCGGGAAGGACCACGCTCACAGAATACCAGCGTAAAATAGCAGCTTAACACTGCTGTGTTTCGTATGGTGAGTGTAGAGAACCGGAGACCCTTTTACTGGAAAAGAGGCATTCTATCTTAGTCCTCACGGCTGACAACGCATCTGCATTTTGATTCGCAAACAGGATAGATGTAGATGTATATGGGCCACAGCAACCACTTACCATCAGGTGGACTGTGTGCTCGTTTGTCACCCTATCCTATAAAAAAATCCTCATTCGCTGCAGTGAGCACACAGCCTAAATCTTTCAATCATTATGTATGTATGTGGCTTCGCATGCTCGTAATTTATCCGAACCGCTCAGTGAGCCGTGTTCGGCAGTAGAATTACTGGATTACGTAGGTCAGACATGTAGCGGGCGGCTTTATTAGCCTCTAATGTGGCTCCCGCGAAATTATGACTAAGGTTGTTTTATATATGTATATACACTAAGTACAAACTTGGAACGTAAAATAAATAAATATATACAAGCAGTAAAGTTTTGTTTGATGAGTTTTTCTTGGTTTTAATAACTTTTTGTTACAATATATATGTTTACATAATATGGTAGTAAGAGCCGTAGTAGCTAATGGGCTGAGATCGCCCTAAATTTCACAATATGCGATCAACCGTTATTGGATTCTCGATGGCACAAATGAAATTGCTAGTTGCAATTTCAGGTGCTCTTTTACCACGTGGTTAGCGGTTGAAAACATAATAAAACCTGCATGTTTGCGGATTCGAGAACATGTGAAGTTTGCCAATAGGCATTAGAGCAGCGCAGCTATAATCCATGAATGCGATGAGGTCGTATTTATGGCGTGATATATCAAGAGCACACGCTTAAAATTTATAGTACACTAGCTATTCCCCGCGACTTCGCCCGCGTGATTTTTTTTGCGCGGAACCCTAAAATAAAAGTATCCTAATTTACTTGTAATATCGGCTATCTGCCAGTGAAAGTCCCATCCAAATCGGTTTACAGGTTTTTGCGTGATGCGTGTTCATGCCAAAGTAGCTCGCAGATGACAGATTTTTTCAGACTTAAGATACATACGAGGGTGATCCAAAAGTAATGATAATGAAAATAAAACACGGTAATTAAAGTTAAAATAATAATTTATTTTTCTACATAGTCTCCTAAAAATCAATACATTTAGTCCATCTTTTCTCTAAACCCAGGATTCCCTTTGAAAAAATTCTTTGTCTTGACCTCCCAAAACGCTTCAACAGCGGCCATTACTTCGCTATCGTCTTCGAATTTCTTGCCTCGGAGGCGTTCCTTGAGCCGAGGAAAGAGGTAGAAATCACTAGAGCTAGATCTGGCGAATAGGGAGGGTGTTCGAGCAGTTCGAATCCTGTTTCTTGAATGGCAGCCATCGCAACTGCGGCTTTGTGAGCCGGTGCGTTGTCCTGGTGAAACAGCACTCCAGCTCGCAGTTTGCCGCGTCTTTTTCCTTAATGGCCTCCCGTAATCTTCTTAATTGATTTGCGTAGTAAGACCCCGTAATAGTGGCTCCTTTTCCAAATATTCCACCATAATTATGCCTTGAGCGTCCCAAAAACAGATGCCATAACCTTTCCCGCCGAACTTTAAACTTTGAATTTCTTTGGCGTCGGTGAGGAGGCTCGCTTCCAAGACATCGATTGTTGTTTCGTTTCAGGATGAAAATGGTAGATCCAGGTCTCGTCTATAGTCACAAAACGGAACAAAAATTTTCTTGATCTGTTGGAACTTTTCGAGATTGACCTCGAAATGTCAACTCGATTTTTCTTTTGCTCGTCGGTTAACATTCTGGGTACCCAACGCGCAGAGACCTTTTCATATGCAACTCGTTCGCAAAGATTCTTTGAACACTGCCATATGAGATCCCTGTGACCTCAGCTACATGCCTGATGGTCACTCTTCGATCTGCCAACACAACATCTTCGACTTTTTCACGTTGACTTCAGTGAGGGACGTGGATGGGCGTCCTTCGCGATGTTCATCTTCAGTGGATGTTCTGCCCAGTTTAAACTCCTTGGCCCAGCGTGCAACTGTAGAATATGGAGGAACAGAGTCCCCAATGTTTCCACTAAGTCACTGTGTATGTCTTTTGAAGACATTTTTTCAAACAGAGGTACTTGATGACAGCTCTAATTTCGTTTTCTCCATGTTGATGTTATCTCTTTGACAGTTCGTATTCAAATGAATGTATCTCCCGGAAATCGTGATCTATTTATATGATTTTTTAGTGAGTATATAAGCAAGCAAAAAAATTTTTTGGATTTTATGCGGACCTGAAGTAACCGATTATCATTACTTTTGGATCACCCTCGTATTTATTAGTTATATTTTGGCCAATTTGTTTGTCCTTGTGCAATTTATGTTTGTAAATGAAAATCCTAGTGTGGAGGTAACGTTTTATAAAGTAATAATAAAAAAATACACAATATCTTTATGAATTATAATTTATGTGTTATTCTGATGTATGAGCTATATTGTTGTAACGTTTCATTAAAATCCGTACAAGAAAGAGTAACAAACATCCATACATCCTCACAAACTTTCACATTTATAATATTAGTAGGATAAGTAACTAGAGATCAAGCCTAGCAGATACCATTGAAGTTGATAACTGCAATTTAAAGTTTTGCTTAACCAACCGGTCAGTCAATAAGGGAAACCATAGAGTGCAAACTTGCATGCCTCAGAAACTGAAATATTGGACGCATAAATGAAGTTCGCAAACACACATTGCGTTAGAGCAGTAGACTCTTTCCCGCACTTAAAACCCTTTGAGAAAGAGACGAGGCCTGTTCTTAGCTATAGGATGTATGTAGAATAATAATTTTCTTTCTAATAGCTTGTAAAGTGTATTTTTTAAGCAAAAAGTAAAATTAATAAACGAGCATACACCTTATCCGATGGTATATGTATGCTATGGCCTACAGACGCCTTCATCTATCCTCGATTTAAGTTCAAAATACGGATGCGTATTCAACACTAAGGACTAAGATGAAGTGCATCATTAACAGTAGAAGTTCCACTGGTTCTTTTTGTACACCATTCGAAACTTTTTTCTACTTTACTTGACTGTAAACTACAGCAGCTTTATATTATACTCGTAAAGCGTAAAAAAATTTTACGTTGGCTCTCATTTCTTTGACTTAAGAATTGACAATAAGAAACGCCAGAAAGCCGATAGATGCTCGATAGATGGATAATAGTTCAACGATATGAATTTAATATATTTGATATTAAATATGCAGTCTTGACGCACGCTATAAAAAGGGTCATTATAATATTAAGGAATTTATGGATGATTATAACCCCTGGGAATGAGGTGATCGCTACCAAGCTGTTTCTTACTTGTTTTGTGTTGTTTATTGTGTAACATATATAATTGTAAGCTGTTTTTTTTTTTACTGGTTCTTCACACGACAAAGGTTTTTTTTCGTAACTAGTGGTAAATTAAACAAAAGAGTGACTTTCAATAAGTATTATTTATAATCTACAGGGCTATTTTGCAATAACCGGTCAAATTTGCATGGAAGGTTCAGAATGGCAAATGGTGAAGAAATATTAATAAAAAAACTCTGTCAAATTTTCTGCCTTTTTATCTTTTAAATTCAAAATGCGTGGTAATGCATTATTTTGACTGATTTTACTGCATACGCACACATTCGTAAGGATCGATCGGTAGGCAAAAACGTTGTTGCCCATAAATCACATTAAATTTGGGATAATTTCAAATAAAAGTAAAAGTCTTATTAACTCGTATTTTCAAAAACTGCAATAACGGTATGTAATTATTTATATATTTGTACTTATGTTCAAAATTTAGTTACTCTGTGAAAACTAACCCTTTATATTGAACAAATAAGTTTCTGTTTCTGTTTCTCTTAGACTTACAACGAGAAACAATGGAAAAAGGCACGAAATTTTGGTATTCTGTTTGCCATACCGCTAATCACGCATAGCAAATGAAATACTAACATAATGCCAATTATTAAAATATTAAATACACCATCAAATACAACAATCATCGCACTCATATTCTTTATATAAGACTTTCGTTAAAAAGTAAAAACTTACTTTTCCAGTAAAGATTCAATAAATACATAAAGACGCTTGCGAGTAAGAACTTGTGAGAAACTGTCCACACTTCTTTGGTTTCGTTTACTAGGAATCTGGAAAAAGCAAAATTTTTAATTATTATTTTTGACATGATTATGTTTGTATGCAGCCTAAAAACTTATCAAAATCCTTATACGACTTCACTGACTAAATTGTTAAAATTGGAGTCGTAAAAAGCTAAAAAGCCAGACGTTTATGACCTCTAATAGATGAAGACACAGTATCTTGTATATTTTACTAGATGTAAATGATATAACAGTGACGGGAACTAATAACGACAGAAAAGTGACAATATCTCTGTGCCGTGTGGTGGCGTTATAAGAAATCCGTCATCCTATTTCGTCCCGCGAGTGTTGTAAATGACTTACGAAGGATGGTGGTATAATCATTTTGGTTACGCCAGACGTTTAGTACATAGACCGGCTATGGGCGGAGCGACGTGGCCTTGGCAAACGTAGCGATTCAGGAAAATCTTCTCACAATGAGAGACCCATGTCCAACAGTGGTCTTTAATGTAATAGAGTAAAACCTTACCTAAGTTTTCCTCGTTCTTGTCATACTTTTCTACTTCAAATAGGAGGAGGTACTCAATTCGACTGTTTTTTTTATGTGTACATAACTTTTTTCTTGGTGAACCGATTTCGATGATTCTTTTTTTATTTGAAAGCTGATACTTCACATGTCGTTCCATATAAATTTGATCAAGATCTGACTAGTAGTTTTTGAGTTATCCTCAATAATGCGTATTTAATTGACTTCGACTACATTGTTCTCATTTTATTTATATTGAAGTCGGTTGTACAAAATTTTTAACTTTAAATATATAGTACAACTGACATGAAATATAATCTATAGAAATGAAAAGGGGTCTGTACCTCGTGGTATGTATACAGACTGTTTAAAAGTACGAAAGTTATTTATTGTAATTTGATCAAGATATGACCAATAGTTTTTGAGTTATTTTTAATAATTTATATTAAGTCGATTGCACAACATTTTTAATTTTAAATAATATTTAACATACAACCGACATGAAATATAATCTATAGAAATGAAAAGTGGTCTGTACCTAGTGGTATGTATACAGGCTGTTTAAAAGTACGAAAGTTATTTATTGTAATATTAAAATTCAAAACCAACCATCGTATCTCCTAATAAAGGCTCTAAATACGTAGCGTTGGCCACGTTATAGTAATTAGCTTCGTAGAACCAGGCGACGCTAACTGTTGTCTCAGGATGCAATGGTATGGATACTGTCACGAGGACCTAAATCGTGAAACAGGTTTCTTTTAGGTCAGAGTTGTTAAATACAATAAAACAAAGAAATTCATTCAGTCATTCATAACAGCCTATCAAAGTCCACTGCTGATCATACGCCTCCCCCATAGATTGCCTTAAAATGACTATATTTATAGCTTGGCAAGAGTATTGGAGAGCCGTGGTAGCTCAGATGGTTAGCGCTCGCTGTAAGTTTCACAGTACGCGAGCAACCCGGGTTCGATCCCCGCCGGCACCAATGAAATTGTTAATTGCATTTTTAAGTGCTGATTTACCACGTGCTCGGCGGTGAATGAAAACATCGTGAGGAAACCTTGCATGTCTGAGAAATAAAAATAAAAAATATATTTCGAAGACATGTGAAGTTCGCCAACACGCATTGGGGTAGCGCGGCGCACACTTTCTTGCCCTAAAAACCCTCTCAGAAATGAGAGGAGGCCTGTGCCCAGCAGTGAGACGTATATAGGCTGTAACTTTAAGAGTATTGGCAACCGCAGTTTTTAATTATTTTGAGTTTTTATTAGGAAGACGCTTCTGCCCATTTTCTGTTTTAGTTTCCCTCTGTCGCTTTTTACGTCAAGCCCTCATCTTTACCCTCATTTTAGAATAATGAATCTATGGCACTACAATCGCCAAATCGTCTGCCTAGACTGAAGGGCTCATTGACCAGCAGTGAATTGTTAACAGATTATCGACGACGGTAGTTATCGTCGCTCTTGGTAATTTTAAGTAGTAAGCCAAGTAAGCAGAAATTGTATGACTTAGTTTTCCTCTCCGCTCCATCATCATCCACTCCTGCATTTTCAACATACTACGCATTCGAACCAAACGGTTTGCTTTGTTATTTATAATGTGTACTGCAAAGGGTTGGAATAATTTTGCCGAGAACTATCTTTTCATCTGATTACAATGCAGGTGTCTTCAAGGCAAGAAAGAGTAGACGTTTTTTATAGGATAAGGGTGAATAACGAGCACATAGTCCACCTGATAGTAAGTAGTTGCTGTGGCTCATAGACATCTACATCCATCCTCAACTACGAATCAAAATGTAGAAGCATTGTCAACCGTGAGGACTAAGATAGAATTGCCTCGTTTCCAGTAAAAGGGGTCTCTATTCTGTGAAAGAGTGGTTCTTCCCCGGTCGAGCCGACCCATTCGTGCTACAACTATAATACTGATATAGCTGCAGCATGGCTCTCCTACGTACTTTTGTTAAGTTGTTAAGCTGAGTCAGTGAGCTTTACCATCTTTGGGTGTACCACCACTTACCATCAAGTGGGGTACCTAGTCAAACACGGACTTATAATAGCTAATAAATATTAATTTTTATTTTGATTCATACTGGTTAAATATATAAGCTAATTTAATTTTTTTAACATATAATTCGATGATGTTTTACTCTGTACTTACGCCCCATTGGGTGTTGGGAGTGAAAAGTAAATAGCGCCTTTGTCTCCTGCTCCCATCGGCATTGTTCTGTCCGTCGACCGAAATGTTCATCAGATAAAAACTGGAAATCAATAACAAATTACATGAAAATGCTTTTAGTTTCACCCTGAAAGTGCCCGGCGATTGACCATTATCTCGTTCGAGAAAAAAACAGTTGTAGATTTATTATTAAAAAGGTGTTTTCGTTACGTTAATAAATAAAAATTAAGAATGAATTAAATTGTTAAATAGAACACTGTTGTACATTTAAAATATTTTAAAAGATTGATAAAGGATGTATTGTTTTTTAATTATGTGATTTGAAAAATAATAATTAAGCTAATTCTGTACTCATTATCGATCTTACTTTTAAAAATTGACATGTAGTTAAGAAATTATTTAAGTTGCTGTCTCTCTTTCCACTTAATGACAATAAACAGAGGCAGGTATGGAGATAGATACTTTTATGTAAGCGATAAGCAAAGATTATATGTAAGGCTGTATATGTTTATAAAAATATATAATCTATCATTTTTGAATAGCAGTACAATATTGCAGATAAATTTTAAATTAAAAAGAAAATGATATTACGTAATGAATATAAAGATTTCTATTTTGCTTTGCTTACACACAATAATAATAATAAGGTTAGGAATTTAAAAACTGTTCGCAGAATTATAGGTTGCTTTATATAGTATGGAAAATAAAAAATTAAGAATCTACATACATTAATAAATAATAGTGTATCCACATAGCGAGATCATAACTTAAGAACTAAAAACAACTCTGAAACTGCAATTGTGCCATGTGAATGTTTCAAGAAAATTGCCACTACTAAAGATCTACAAGTAATCCCACGACAAGCGCAACATTTACGAATGTTATACTGATTTAGTTCCTATACTAGTAGTAACTAAGATCATTTGGGAACGAATGTCATGCAGGTTATAGCCTGGCTTAGGATTTACGGACGTCAGTTAAAGTGTGAACGTACGTGTGTATGATGCTTAACGCTAGACGTCAGTTTGGACAACAAATTTGTTCAGTCGTCTCCAGAGTGAACGTTGTACAGATATAAGACATTTTTGATAGTACAGATATTTGAGGCTCATATCTTTAATTTGCTTTTAATCTAGACACGACAGTGTGTCAGCCAAGTGCGGAAAAAAGGGCGACGTACCGGCAGTGTGTATATTTACATGCACCATTTTAAGACACTTTTAAAGTCCTAAACTCAAAAATTATTAGCCACACATTTTATAAATAATAGGGATCTCCTCAATAACTAGAATCCAAAATGTTATGCATAAAATTATTACACTTTTTGAGTTATTAAAGTCTGTATGTGTGCTTGCGTGTGAGTGAAATTTTTATCGCTCACTGATTCACTCGTCCTAGGTTACTTATAAACTTGAAATTTGGCTTCAAGGTAGATCCTTAGTCGAATACAAAGGGATAAATCAAACCAATCGGATTAATAGGAATGTACCGTTGTATATTTCTATATTTCCTATGATTTAAGCTACTACTATAAAGATATAATGATTGGCGCTCGTTCAGATCTCAACTCTTTCATCGATAAAGCCCCAATCCGATCGGATAACCCCAAACTTCGTTGTACCGAACTTGACCCCCTTTTCACATTTTAAATTTCTAGTGGGATATCTATTTTCTGTAGTATTACGAAAGAGCAATATTATTTGTTTTCCATTAAAAAATAAAGTATTTATGTATCGCAGTTTATTTTAAATACTAACAATACAGTACTTTATAAATTCCCGCTTAAAAAAACTGAATGCAATCAGCATTCAATTTTGAAAAGAATCATAGCTACTTAAAAATTAAAAAAATCAACAATGTTACCTTGGAATATATCACAGTTTGAGTGGGCTTTAGTTTAGTGTGATTGTAGTAGACAATATTGATTGTTGCTTATTTGTTACAGTGGTGCAATTACGATTATCAGCCTGCGGTAGTTCACAGTTCAAACATCCAATACCTAATCGCCAGCCGCTAATAGCGACAATATTTCGACATAACATTGCACAAATAACACAGAAATACAAAACAAAATAAACTAGTCAAAACCTTGAATAAAACTACTTTTACGGATTATATCGCTTTTAATTAACTTATTTTTTTATTAATTCCGTGAAAGCACCAACGTTCCGGGAAGTCTGCAGTTTGTGATCATATCCTAGATGGCCCCCGCCATTACATTAGATTTGATAAACCACAGATTCTTGCGAAAGAACATCGATTCCTGCCAAGGATGATACGTGAGGCTATTGAAATTAAAAAACATCCTAATTTCAATAGGCTGGGTACTACCACCTGCTTGGGATCCTGTAATTAATAAAATTAAAAATAAACCCAACCATACCACTGCAAAACTTCAAGACAGTCAGTTCATTCTGCGTAGATCGGACCAAAATTAATAATTAAAAAAGATGAAGGTACTCCGGATCAACTCTGACATCGGGACGTCAATCACCTCAGTCCCCCGTGACCATGGGTGCTGTAAAGCACCCGAAACGTCGGGAATTAATAAAAATAAGTTAATTAAACGTGATATAATCCGTAAAAGTAGTTTTATTCAATGTGTAGTGTTCGCGTAAATATAAAAATTCATTAGTCAAAACCTACAATGGAGAAAGTAAAATTGCTATTCTTAAACTGAAAACATATAGGCACGAAGTGATAATAATTCTTAATTGAAATCTGAGTAAAGTTCCAGCGTATTATATGTGTCCAACAGCTCGGCACTAGCCTCCTCACATTTCTGAGAGGGTTATTTAGCAATACGTCCGCTGCGCTGCTCTGGTCGTTATCTAATCTACGAAGAATTTGTTTCGTAATATTGACAACTTATTTTAAAAATGAGTAGATAAAGAAAATTTATCGTTATAGCCTATCGAAAGTCAATTGCTGAACAAAGGTCTCCCCTAAAGATTGCCTCATGGGGGGGATGGGAATATTTGCAATAATTGTCACGTTTGGCAGGCGGGTTAGCAACCGCATTTTTTATTTTTTAGTTGTTATTAAGAAGACGCTGCTGCCCACCTCCTTGTTTGTTAGCACTAACGACACCCACTACATGGTCAAAAATATGTATATAGCTCTCCACTGAAAGTTCAACATTAATTAGAAATGAGATGTGAAATTGATTGTTGATATTCTGGACCTACAATGTGCTTTAATCTGATCAGTTCAAAAATAACATTTAATTTCTATAAATTAACTGTTAAGCATGAAGATTGCATTGGTATTTAAGTAATAAACGGCTCAGTTAAGCTCCTTGTATTTAGCTGCGGTGTTATGTTTCCGCGGATTTAAAGCCCGCATTACACGAGTATTTGTATGATCGACTATATTACTTTCCAGGTCGTGATGTTTGAGCTGTGCAATTTTATTTATGAACGTTTTACATACATAAGTAGCACAACTGCGTCTCCGCAATACAGGAGACAATCCTAGTGCGGGGTTTATAGCCGAGTCGTGGTAACTCAAAGGCTAAGCACTTCACATACTCGGCGGTGAAGGAAAACATCGTGACAAAACCTAAAAGTTTAAAGCATAAAAATATTTCGAAGACATGTGAAGTCCGCCAACGCGCATTGGCACAGCTCAGCGGACATTAAATTTGCTCTAAAACACCCTCAGAAATAATATGAGGCTTGTGCCCAGGAGTGGGACATATATATAGGATGTAACTTTATTTTACTTTTACAAGTAAAAATACGAAATTTCCAATTTCAAATTACCAGTTTTTCTTTTTTTTTGAAATAAAAGATGAAAGAGTCAGGTTCAGAAGTGCACTGCTTACTGGGGAGAAAATAACAATTTCTTCGAAAGTAAGCATAAAGTTTAAGCAATCAATCATGCTAAAGGTGAAAGACGTCTAGTATTGCGATCACTAACCAGCTGGAGACCCATTTCCCCCAGTGGACTTTTGCGGACAAATCAAGTAGAAGAAAAATCAATATCAATACATCATCATAATTTACGTAGTACAGCTGTGCTGCAACTATATTATGGTTATAGCACAAATCGGTTGACTCTACCGGGGAAGGACCACGCTCTCACAGATTACCAGCGGAAAATAGTAGCTCAATGCTGCTGTGTTTCGTATAGTGAGCGTAGAGAACCGGAGACCCTTTTTACTGGAAAAGAGACATTCCATCTTAGTCCTCACGGGTGACAACGCATCTGCATTTTGATTCTTCATTGAGGATAGATGTAGATGTCTATGGGTCACAGCAACCACTTACCATCAGGTGGACTGTGTGCTCGTTTGTCTCTCTTATTTAATATAAAAAAGTATCGTTATAATATAAAAAAATCTATGAGTTAAATTACAACGCAACTTACGCTGTACGAGCACTTGTCACCGATTGGTTGTAGTTTACCAAACAAGTGTTAATTGACTGGCAAAGTTAAACTGGAGTATAAAACTTGTATCTCGTGCTCTGTTAGGATTGGCAACACAGTTGAAGTCACGCCTTATTTAATTAAGGTCAAAGCATGTGTTTGCAGTGTTCGTATTCAGGAAGTTCGGTTACCGCTCATCAAGCCATTTGTTTATGTATTGGGACGATTTAATCTGCTTATATTAGATCACAGATCAGAGATTAGATTAGAGATTATTGAACAAATTATATTTCTGTTAAATTTTTAATCAACGTAGATTATATTCAATTCTAATCGAAAGACATAATATCTTACTTTTATCACTGGTTTGGAATAAAAAATTTGTCTTGTAAAAAACCATCAAGAAAATTAATTAAGTCTATTGGACATTTTTTTTCAATGTAAAATTGATTTTCCAATGAAATAATTGAATATAAAATTAATTTTAGAATCAGCTTAGCAGCGATCACCAATTTTCCAAAGCTTATTTTCAACTATGAATATCGTAACCCATTGGACAGGTTTTCTTACAGTCCATGATTACCTTGGCGACCAAGCTTTGCGCGGTATTAGAAAAAAAAACCGATAAAACTTAGAAAATAAAATGGATAAAATTTAGATAGATTCAAAATTTCATCCTTAGGGCCGCTTCCGAGGAATCATTTACATATAATTTATATTGAAGAATCGCTCTTTAATAGTATAAAATTTAGTTGTTTATGAGTAGATCAAAAATTGAGTCGATGTTCTAATTAATTTTGTTTACTATAAATAAAAAAGTGTTATCTCTTGCATAATACTTGTCATATATCGATGATAGGTAAAAGCACACACAATACATTATCGTACTCGAGGGTACGAGTAAGTATCAATAATGTTTGACCAAACACACGTTTTCCGTCGTCCATATATTCGATATGTTATGCAGAACAACAGCATTCACTATCTTTTCAGTGTATTATATTAAATCATAGTGATGAGCTATGCATAATACCAAACAGTGTTCCTCAGTCGACAGTGAGATTACTGTCGAGTAAAGATTTCAATAGAAAGTAAGAACGTTTGCTGGTGTTTTGGTAGCCATACCTGAGATAGGTGTCATCATCCAAGAGCGTTTTGCATACCCAGAATAACCTATACAAATATTACAAACATACTCTACGTTCTCGAAAACAGGAGCCGAGCAGCGCAGTGGTGTGGGACATGAGTGGCGGTTGATTTTTGAGTGTTATTATTCCGTTGAATTTATTTATTTATTTTATTTAGCTGACCAACAGTGAGAACACTACAATTAATCACATACATCAACAATAATACTAAGTAAATGCCTTACTATTTACAGGTTAGCACAGCATGTACCACAATATAAAGTAACTTACAGTATATTATAAAACAAAACAAAATCAACAATTTAACAACAATACAGCAAAAAGATTTCATTCATCATTATTGACAACAATATCGAGCACAGTCTTTTAATTTTAGATACAGAGGTTGTGTTATCTAGCACAGTAGAATATGCCTCATGTACCTTATAAAGACGAGATATTGTGTAGTGTGACTTAAAGTTTGTGAGGCAGTGACTGGTATGAAATAGTGTAAGCTTAGTGCCTAGTCGAGGAATTCTTTTTGGGATCTTAAATGCAATTTTGAATAGTAGTTATAGTGAAGTGGTCATAATGCAATTTTCTATTTTTAGTCTACTTCAACAAAAGGCCGCAGCCTCAATTGGACTGTATGATTTTTTGTGAGAATGCTACTCTATATCTTCGTTAATTATTATAAACCGATTATAATGACATTTTTTATTAAATAGATTATAATTCAGAGGTACCACATATAAATTTGTAGAACAAAATGAAGGGTGAAATTTTTAAAGTAACTATTAAGAAAGATAATTAGAGCTTGTTATATTCATTCTAACACACGAACGGATCAAAAAAATAGAGTTTTAATAAAAGTAAATACCGAGTTCAAAGAACTAAATGAATATTATTTCCACATAATATCTTCACAAGTGTGAGCTTTAATATTTCTATACACTATGTCTTAACACCGACTTCGGAAGCTATTATGTGGACATTGCGATTACCTCATTGGTGTAGTGGTTGTGAACGCGATTGTTGATCATGAGGTCCGAAATTAAATGAACGAAATGAAATTGTTGATACCGGGACTCGAACCCGGAGTCCCGGGTCGGGCCGAAATCAGTTATTGGATTTTCTGTCAAAAATTTCTCAGTAGCAGCCCGGAGTCAGGAAGTTGGCGGTGTTTAACCCCCGCGCCTCGGAAAGCAAGTAAAGCCGTTGGTCCTGCGCCTGATCTCTCTCCGTTCGTGTCGGATTGCCGTCCCATCGGACTATGAGAGTGAGGGAATAGAGAGTGCACCTGTGTTTGCACTATAATGCTGTCCAGCGCGGATGGCTAGTCTCCGTTGAGAATGGCCGCCATGACCAAAATTCGGTCTGGAGGAAATTTTGTATGAAGTTCTATGAAGTCTGTTTGTTCTAGGAAGTTCTTTGAAGTTGGCTTTTACTTTTTATAAGAAGTCTATTTTAAGCCATAACATTTTACAAAAAATGAACATACTTAGTTATTCGTAAAAGAATCGCATAAGACAGCCAGTGAGCGGTTGTAACTGAATAAAAAATTGTGCGTGTAATTGTGTACACACGTACGAAGTGAAACTTCTTTACGAAATATCATTCTTCTTTTATTTTATTTTTTGCATAAGTAGATTAAATAACAGTATACAGATGCAGCCCTGGCGTGAAACGTTACAAGAAAACGTGACGTTTTTGTTTTTTAATACCGTATTTAATTTTTCCACTATGTCGATAGAATAAAGAAGTTTCACTTCAATAACATAATAAATCAATAACCGTACAACCGTGAACTGAATTGTTTGTTCATTCATGGTCGCGGGAACCGAGAACAGACGCTAGGAAACACCGCAGGCGACGAACAATCGTGTAATATCAATTGTTTTTCAGTCTAATGGAACATTCATTAATTCGTTTGTTATTAGTAACAATAGAGCACGAATAAAACGCCTTCAATTATCTAGCTGAATAGATATATTGAAATAAGGATAAAACCACGTCAACATCCACCATTTTGCCGCCGCTCTCACCCCACTAATCGCCGCGGTGGCTAAGAACGCTGCTTGATAATTTCTGTTTACTTATCTATGTTGTAAGTTTATTTCAAAAGAAAAAAAAACATAAAAACGTATATAAGTAGTTTTATTTTTCAAAATACTTCCATTGAGCAGACCGCATCAAAGGAAACCGCTTTCGTTCTATGGCCAATTTATTGAAATGAAGGGTTTAAATGTGATTCTGCGGTCGCAGTATGTTGCTTTTGATATACACTGAAACGTGCCGGTCTAATTTCATATTTAGCTTCAAAGCTCAAATCTCTACGACACTTGGAGCTGAATTATATTCTGTTTATTATAATTCCATTACTATTAATGATATTTTTATATTTTTGATTCTGTTTTTTTATTATACAATTATTGTTTCCTTTTTATTAATACCAATGACCAAATTTCAGTCAAAGTGGTCAGGCTCAACGGAGACTAGTCATCTGTGCAGGGCAGAGTTATAGTGCATGAAAATCTCTATTCCCTCACTGTCGGCACTCTTCACGACCAGAGAGAGCGAGAGATCAGGCGCATGACTAACGGCTTTATGTGCTTTCCAAGGCACGGGGGTGAAACTCCGTCAGCTTCCTGACCCCGGACCTCTGACTGAGAATTTTCTGATAAAAAACCCAATAACTGATAAGACTCGGCTCAGGATTCGAAACCGAGACCACGTGAATAGTAGTTACGTTTACGTTACGACCACTAAATCAACAAGGCAGTAGTTAGTGATTAATAAGTGGTTTCACAACCTATAGCTAACTACAAGCTACTGTAAACAACGAAGGTCCCAAATACATCGTCATCTCAAAGAACTGCCTCACATTCTTTAACACATCTTTTCTTCTGGTTCTCTTACCCTTCAAATAGAAACACAACGCCAGTGCAAGGTTTCGGCACAAATAGATGTCAATAATATTGCTTCTTGATAAATTGAAGATTAAATAAGTGTTCCTAATTATCCGTGGTAGCTCACGTGCTAAGCACTCGCTGTAAAGTTCACACCATCCGAGCAGCTCAACCTGGGTTTGTTTCCAACTGGCACCAATGGAATTGTTAATTGTAATTTTAAGTGTCAATTTACCACTTGCTTTGTAGTGAAAGAAAACATCGTGAGAAAACCTGCATATCTGAGAAATAAAAAAAATATTCCGATGTCATGGCAAGTCCGACACGCATTGGGGCAGCGCGGCGTACAGTCTTATTGACAACTTCCTCTATATTTGAAGTCGGTTAAAACTACAAAAAACAGAATACTTAAATTATCTGATATAATTCCCACATATTAAGAAGAAAGGGAAGGCAGACAAAGGAAAGAAATAATATATGAGTGGATTAGAAGAGATAGGTACATATAGAGGCAGAAAATTAGTACATATTATACGGTTTATACGGATAGATGAATTACAGATACGCTTTCAGAGATTTCATATCACAATTAGCTCTGATTTTTGAATTCATACATAATATAAATAAGGTCACGTAAGAATTATTTACAGTTCAAAACGAACATATCGCGAAGGTCACATTAGTTCAGTTCGCAACATACGTGAACCGAGCAACCGGGTCGTTCTGTACAGCCCAAATCGTTGGGAAAACATAACGGTTCATTAGCCAAGCAATGCCGTCGGCTCTAAGCAAACATTTCACATTTTATCTTACACCGTATTCACACATCGACGGCTCTGTACGTTAGAAATACAAGAAAAAACAAACTGATCGAACGATGTTGCTGGCGTTTATTTTGCTCAATTTACTCTCAACATTTGCCGCCAGGGCGAACGAACGACAAAGAAGGTACCTCGTTTATCCGGACGGTGGGCCGGCTCGTACTCAGGTATTCCGTTTCTTTTTATTCTCTCAATGAATCCGTGAAAATTTACATAGAGTCGTTGATTTAAGCTTAAGTAAATTATGTTTCCTTTGCACTCAGTAACCGGCTTAATGAAGGAGTGCTTTTTTTGTATCTTAGCGAATTCAAATACAATTTAGAGCGACGTAGAAAATAAACATAGCCTTTGCTAATTGTTTAACGTTAGATTATTTATTAACAAACATCCATTTTCATAAAAGTTTTGCATAAACTGCAGTAACCTGTACATAAATAAAGTAGAATGAACATAATGCATATAAAACAAGCACACTTATTTATTTTTTGGTTTGAGATTTATGTTATTGATAAAGTATAGTTTAAAATGTTAAATGATTTAATAAAATAAAATTAGTTTTATTTGTTTCATTACTATGCTACCAACTGAATACGCTTTCAACACATGTTTTCCCTATATTCGTTCCATAATTAATCACGACATAACCATTCGACTAGTTGTTTTAGAATTCTTGTTATAGGTAAAAGCATAAATTAAATATTAAGCACCAAACAATGATAGTCAAGTAAGACGATTTCTGGTGGTTAAGAATCGACTTTTACAGTCGATGGATGGGGACCACTAATTGCCAGTCTGTCTACTAAGCGAGGCACTCATGGAAAATTCACCGAACTGGATGAAGTCTATTTAGTCGTGGTTTGTGACCTGTTGCAGGAATAGTAACTATTAACAAAAGAAAAAATATTTTCTGTGAATACTTTTATCAAAAAAAAAAATGATCATCGATTTTTTGTGCTCAATTTTACTTTGTACTTACGTGGACTATAAAATAGAACACAGCCGAGTTATGAATAATAAAATTTTGTGCTAAGCTTTATTATCTTACTCCATCCGAAGAGTATATTAGAAATACGCCATGAAACTGGTGTTATTTTTAGAATTCGTGAAAAGATTTGGTTGATTCTGACTAAAACAATATTTCTTAGTGTTATTTTCATAATGGTTCCTTAACACGTGCATTTATAATACTAAGAATCTTAAGGGAAAAACAATAAATTAATTAATGACAGACTAAATGTCTTAAAGTACTTGGTGTCAGTTATAAATTAGATTATTTACTTTTCAGTAATTGCTATTGGAGATTATTTTCAATTTTTTTATTAAACGCTTATACGCTTTAGGAAATTTATAGTATATATATTTTTGGCAAATCCATTCATTGCCTTTTATTTTTTGCAAATAATCACATGGCAATTTTTTTTTTTTGTTAACTTTTTTAAAAATATTCCACTTCCTTTTTAGTTTATCATTGGTCTTGGAGTTCCTGTAGATCTAAAGGATGCATCTGTAACCGTTGGTACTGTCATAAAATTTCAATACGATTTACCAACAAACAGTACCGAATACACAAGTAGAATCTATGGGTTTGCTAATACAGTTTCCAGAGATATGGATGGAGAAACAAAAGATGAAGCAAACGAAGTAGACGCTAAGAGTATAGATGCAAAAGATAATCTAGGAAATGATTTATCCAATAGTGATAACAATACACTTGTAGATATAACATTCGAAGACAGAAGGAAACGATCAACCATGTTTTCTGAAGGAGGATTAATAAATGGCGTTGATGAACCGATTGACAATTCTAAATTATCGCTAGAAGAAGCTATTAACCGTCAAGAAATTATTGATCAACGACATCGAGAAGAAGAGCAAGAGCCGCAAAGAATGAATAGATGGGACTTTTATAAAATTATAGAACACATGGCCGAAAGGTATTTAAAATGACTATTTTGATACTAAACATTCTATTGCACTTAGTAAGTATATTGTTGATTTTTAAATTAAGCTGAATGTTTCAAACCTAATGAATATTATTATTCAAATATAATCTCTCTCTAATAGTATAATACATTAAAAGCATGCTATTTTTATGATCATTACCGCGTTGCAGAAATGGATGTTACATTTGTGTGTTAACATTAATATTATTAAATTACAAAAACTCTAATTTCTGTATCGCCATAAATATGGTTAGTCTACACTGAAGCAAACTATGAAATTTCCCAGATATGGCTATTCGGGAAGGCCGTGCCTGCTCCGTACGATCTGCGAGGCAGCCGAGGTTCCTTTCACACACGAAAACGGTTTGCTTGGAGAAATTGGCCATATATTATTCACGTAAGTACCTACCTGCAAAGGTAACTGAACAAGTAGAAAACCGAATTAAATTGTAAACTGCCTTTTTCTTGAATGCTTTTGTATTTTTGTTTGTTCCTAATAAAAAGCAATGAAAGAATTTATTGATCAGAAGTTATTTTCAAATGTTTTAAGCAATGAAATTACAAGTTTTTATCCATTCAATTGATATTTATACATTTTATACGTGGTAGAGCCATGCTGCAACTATATTATGGTTGTAGCACGAATGGGTCGGCTTGACCGGGGCAGGACCACGCTCTCACAGAATACCAGCGTAAAATAGCAGCTTGATGCTCCTGTGTTTTGAATGGTGAGTGTGGAGAACCGGAGACCCTTTCTACTGGAAACGAGGCATTCCATCTTAGTCCTCAGGGGTGAAAACGCATCTGCATTTCGATTTTTAATCGAGGATAAATGTAGATGTCTATGGGCCACAGCATTCACTTACCATCAGGTAGACTGTGTGCTCGTTTGTCAACCTTATTTTAATACAAATAAAAAAACGAATATAAGAAGTATAAATTTAAATTGAAGGATATGCCTTCATCGTCACGCTTGGCAGGCGGATTGATGATCCACACAGTTGTCTGTCTGGGTGTTTTTGTATAATGTCCTCCATATTCCGATGGGACGACAATCCAACACGAGCGGAGAGAGATCATGCGTACGTGCTTTCTGAGGCACGGGGGTGATATTGAAAGGTGAAACATCGTCAAATTCCTGACTCCGGGCTGCTATTGAGTATTTATTGAAAGAATAACTCCATAACTAATTTTGGCCCGATTAATCAATTATTATATAGATATTATGTAATTTAAATATTCATTAGTAAGCTGAAGTAACAATGAGCCGCCTATAAAGAACCGACAGTCAATGGGAAATATAACTTTCAAGTTACCAACAATTATTGTGTGACCTTTACTAGATAAAGTCAAGTCAGAATTGCTTAGAATCGATGAATGCTGGTGGCTCAAAACTTTGATATATTACATTTTTTGAAGAAACTTATGTTCAGCAGTAGGCTTAGATTGGTCTGTAATACTGATGACGATAAATCATAAGCATATTTTCGACGGCGTAACCAAATAATGTCAGAATAGCTACAGGTTTATAGTACCTTTTTTTTTTAGGATAGGGTGACAAACGAGCACACAGTCCACCGGATGGTAAGTGGTTGCTGTGACCCATAGACATCTATATCTATCCTCAATAAAGAATCAAAATGCAGATGCGTTGTCACCCCTGAGGACTAAGATGGAATGCCTCATTTCCAGTAATAAGGGTCTCCGGTTCTCTACACTACACCATACTAAACACAGCAGCCTGAAGCTGCTATTTTACGCTGGTATCCTGTGAGAGCGTGGTCCTACCACGGTCGAGCCGACTCATTCGTGCTAAAACCATAATACTAATATAGCTGCAGCATGGCTCTACCACGTATATAATGCTGGAATGAACCAGGCTTCCATTCATTCCAGCATTATGACAAATGTATCCAGCATAGATCTAAAAGTGTCTCTGACACTCAATTCTAACCTACATCTGATCTTTTAGCCATGTCACGAACACGGGTCGGTTTGGAGAGGCGTACTTAATTTTATTAGTGACTTTGATATAACTAAATAGTTGAAACCAATCTTTTCAACCTATAGATCAGGCACAGAGTAGCCAGCCTCTCAGTGTTCTGTAAGATACAAAATAATAATAACAAAGCTTCTTATTTGTCACAATTCAGACATAGTTGTTTAAAGGATTTAATTCCTCTCTTCCATTCCCATAATAGTCCAATCAGACGGTTGGCGGGTTTTCCCCCATTTTCTGTCGATATTTCACGTATTTGAACCAAACGTTTTGCTTCATTTTTAGTAATGCGTATAAAAAACCGGCCAAGTGCGATTCGGACTCGCACATGAAGGGTTCCGTACCATCACACACGTTTCTTGTAGGGGAGCCCTTTAATTTATAAATTATTTTTATTATTTATTGTTATAGCGGCAACAGTAATACACATTATGTAAAATTTCAACTATCTACCTATTACGGATCATAAGATACAGTCCGCTGACAGACGGACGGACGGACAGGGAGGCTTAGTAATAGGGTCAAAAAAATATGCCGGTGTCTGTCTTTCCGGGCGATTATAATCTGGGTGTCTTCGAGACAAAAACGATTAGGCTTTTGTTACGCTATGACATGCTATTTACCATATAAGGCTTTATCACTGTTTACTACTAGGTGAGATTGTAGTCAAGCATTGGCTTAATATAAGTTTCATTTATAGAATAAGGGTGACCAACGTGCACACATTCCACCTGATGGTAAGTGGATGCTGAGGCCCATAGACATCTACATTTATCCTCGATTAAGAATCAAAACGCAGATGTGGTTGTCACCCCTGAGGACTATGAGCCTCGTTTCTTACTGAAAAAAGGTGAGGTCACGGGTTCTCTACACTTACCACACGAAACACAGCCACAACACAGCATTAATCTGCTATTTTACGCTGTTATTTTGTGAGAGCGTTGTCCCCGGTAGAGCCAACCCGTTCATGTTTCAACCATAATATAGCTGCAGCATGGCTCTGCTACGTATAAAAGTAATAAAAAACGAGTGTTGCTTGTTAGCGGGTATACATGACGGATATATTGTGACGCAATTAAATGTTTTGCCCATTTAAAAGCTTCGGAAAGTATTTATAAGTACGTATAATTACATTATAATCAATACATTTAATTCTGACAATGTATTTCAGACCATCTACGACTAAGGATCCGTTGTCGCATCATACTGACAACGAATATCACGCTGCTGAGAGACTGGGAAGAGAAGCAGAAGGAGATTGCGAGGCGCTCTTTCCGGAATGCGAGAGCTCAATTTTAAGCACCTTCAGTGAAATTGGAATGGACACTTTACAAAAATTTGGACTGATTTGAATAAATTTTTTAGATTCACGCTCGTTTATTGTTAAGTTTTACTTCAATCATTTCTTAAGCAAGTAATAAAATACATTCCAATAGTTAATGTTTTGGAATTTTTCCTTATGGTTAAAAAGTCATATTGATAGTAAATTGCTCCGATTACAATATTATACGACTCAATTAACATAAGTTACTACCAAGCAGTAGAGCAGTATTATTGAAAATTGAGAATTGCCGTGTTCCGGTCTAAAGGTGGGATAACCGTGGTAGTTGCAGGCTATGAGGCATTTAAAGTTAGACCGTAGGCAAGATAATGCATCTATGCATGCCTTGTTGGAAGTTGGTTGCAGATGTTTTCTTGGACTTGGATTTGCTATTGGATGGACAGTTGTTGGTTTTGTTACATTATTGCATATATTAGAAAAAAATATTGAAATTCAAATGGTGGAGGAAACTTTTTCTGCCTTGTAGTTCTCAGAGGTATCATCTCTAGCCATCTTTGTTTAAAGTTATCTGCACCTGCAGTCAACTTAAATTAACAACTTAATTTTGGGTTAAATTTAGTGGTAACTATTAAATTATAGCCCTTAATTTGTTAAATATTATGGAGATCTGCAACCAAGTCTAATAATTGATTCCATACTACCAGTTCCAATGAAGTGTCTAACATGCTGTAAAAATAAATTGGCATTATTATAATACAGCAGTGGATGCACTAATGCCCGGTGAAAGAATCATACCAGCTCACCACAACCTTCAAAGCGTGAATGTTTTAGAGGGGTAGAGCCTCATTGCCCCTTTATAGTTGTAGTACCTATGGATTGGCTTAACCGGAAAAGGATTACGCACAGGATACCAACGTGAAATGGTATCAATCTGTGTTTTGATCCTTGATCAAGAATTAATAGAAGTATAAATCAGTGGTTTGCTATTTCTGTAACTTAAGAAACTATGCTATCGAAATAAAATTTACATTAAAGGAGTCAATCGTTTTTGGGCCCACTAGAAATTTTCGCGACCCTCAATGGTATTATATAAAAATAAAAGATACCAATTTGTTATTGTAAATAGCATAAAGATTTCATGATAATCTAAACGGAATCAAGAAATCTGAAAAAAACAGAGTTTTTTTGATACTTGGGTTCATGTTATTGGTTCAGATAATGTAATATTAAAAAAATTGTAGTAGAGATGTGCCAACTCGGAAGAAACTCGACTCGAGTTAACTTGAGTTGAAATTCACGTAACTCGAATAATACTCGAGTTACGCAAATCGAATTGGCGGAAAGAAGCTGTGTCAGTTTGTTACAAATTATTTTTATATTTGTTCCTCCATCCAATATAATTATTATTACTTAACTTAATAGGTAGTTATATATTATTGGTTTTAAAGTTGGAAAAATTTACTTTGCCAATATCCGCTCAATAAAATAAAATGATGTGTCTTACCTAGTTTGAAGAGCAACTCCCGCCCTCCCTCAATTGCATGCACTATCCCTGTCACCACTAATCCCAGCACCACTACTCCCACCACCACTACACTAGGAAAGACACACCACCGACGAAAATACGACACGTGTTTCGCCTCGACACGAGGCATCTTCAGGTGTAGTAGACTCTACGGTGGCTGACCGCTAAGTGAGCGACGAGCCAAAAACAGCTGCTATTTATAAGACTCGCCGACGCAACCACTCCCCACTTAAGTAGTGAGCGACCGCGTCATGCGATAAAACATGCGACCAATCACCACCCGACGCACGCAGCCGCCTGCTATTAAATTAATAACAAACCGCTGCAAAACGCCCGCCTACCCTCCAACCACGCAACCAATCGCTGATCACCATGTACCTAGGTCACGAACGACCATATTACGAGTCTGTCCGTTATTAGAGAGCAGGTTTAAAGATGTTTATGAGAGGTAATGTTGCAATGCTGAATGAAGAAACATTTGTTTGTTCATTCAGCAGTGCAACATTATTTTTATTTTTTAATATCTCCAACTGCTCCAGCACACACAGTCGCAGACCTTTATAACAAGTATGTAAGACTTTAAAGGAGTGGTCGTTGGTTAGGTTGTGTCAAGTGTCCAAGAGATATTTAGCAAAATGGGATTTATCAAGATTGAAATTCCTGTACGCGGCTAAATGCTCTTTGTAACGTGTCTCGAAGTTGCGACCAGTCTGACCCACGTAAACGGCGTGGCATTCGTCACAAACAAGTTCATAAACACCCGACTTTTGACGAATATCTAACTTAACTCAGAACATCTGGCTTAATGGGGAGTGTCGTCGTTGGTTTTCCAATAGAGATAATTTAAAAATCCACCTCAAAGTATTATATTCTGAACTTTCATATAAATCACATAATATTGAATTTGTTATTTTGAATGGGAAAGCCAGAGAACTTGCTTCAATAGCTGTTTATGAGAAATATCAAATTCAGTCCCGTAAGTTACAACGACTTGTATCCACTTCATCCCGTAAACGTAATAACGACGTACATACTGAATATCACCAATTTTATCCCCGCGTTAAAAATCTTTCCGATGTCCAGTTTCCAAGGGATGAGTTGTTCCTTTTACATAAAGGCCTAAAATATAATTTATTACCTTCGCTCTCCCAATAACCGTTAGAGACTGTGGCAGTTGACGCGGAGATGGCCGTTGTGATCGGGAAGAATGATAACATGGTTAAAAGTTTGGTAGCTAAAAAATTTCGGGCTGTACCCGCATCTTCCCATTACAATCCTGAATTCCCTATTTATAAGTCACTAAAGCAGAGAATAATGGACAATAACCTCATTGTTACCAAAGCCGACAAAGGCAATACTGTTGTCATTATGGAGAATAGCGGGTACAGCCAGAAGGTTAACGATGTTATTCAAGGAGATGACATTGAGTTATTGGAGTCTGACCCAACCAAAAAGTTTACTTCGGATATTAAAGTATGTATACAATAGTCATCATATGTTTTTCCCGATCACAACTTGTCTCGGAGCAATCTTGTTCAAATGAATCCCCAAGCACCCATTTTATATGGGTTACCTAAAATACATAAAGAACGTGTTCCTATTCGTCCAGTTGTCTCATATATAGGTGCACCAGCTTATTTGCTTATTTCCTTGCTAAAAAATTAAACTTCCTCCTTCTGGAGATATCTGGTTTCAACCCAACTTACATCCTTAAAAATTGTTTAGATCTCGTATCCAAAATTAAAGATATTCGTATTCCTCCTAAATCCATATTGTTATCTTTAGACGTTGATAGTCTTTTCACAAATGTCCCATCCCCTGACTATTTGCGTATACTCGCAGATCTCTTTAATAAACGTCGTCTACATCCCGGGGAAACAAATGATCTTCTTAACTTGACCTCTCTCTGTATGAAACAAAACTATTTCCGGTTTAATAACCGTTTCTATCCACAAAAAGAGAGGTTAGCTATGGGGTCCCCTCTAAGTCCTCTTATGGCGGACATTTTCATGGATAATTTCGAAAAACAACATAATCAAAATGTCTTGTACTATTATAGATATGTATACGACATAATTATTTGCTGGACTGGCACAAGGAGACAACTAGATGTTTTCCTTAATAAAATAAATAGAGTCCACGATAAAATTAAATTTAAGCTTGAATTGGAACAAGATTGTTCCCTTAATTTCCTCGACTTAACAATAACAAAAAAAGAGTCCAACTCATACCGACACGGTCATCCCCGCGTCATTGTGTCCCCCGCGTCATCGTGTCCCCCGCGTCATCGTGTCATCCTTAGCAACATAAATTTTTCCGCTTTTGTTTACTGTCCCATTAAGTAAAGAAAATTATTTAAAAGAGCTTAACGTAATTTACCAAATTGCGGTCTCTAATGGTTTTTCAAAAAATCTCATTAACAATTTAATTAAAAAGAAAGAAAAGCATGCCGTTTGCAATTCTATGTACGTGGTTCAAACTCAAAGTGTTCGTCGATATGTGAGCAGTTTGACCTACTTAGGCTCCATATCTGAAAAAATAGCTAATACTCTTCGACAGAGCGGCGTTTACGTTGCGTTCAAAACAAACAATTCTCTTGGGAATATCTGTAATAATAAAGATAAGTTAGATATTCGTCAAAAGTCGGGTGTTTATTAACTTGTTTGTGACGAATGCCACGCCGTTTACGTGGGTCAGACTGGTCGCAACTTCGAGACACGTTACAAAGAGCATTCAGCCGCGTACAGGAAATGCAATCCTGATAAATCCCATTTTGCTAAACTTCTCTTGGACACTGGACACAACCTAACATACGACCACTCCTTTAAAGTCTTACATACTTGTAATAAAGGGCTGCGACTATGTGTGCTGGAGCAGTTGGAGATATTAAAAAATAAAAATAGTAATGTTGCACTGCTGAATGAACAAACAAATGTTTCTAACTCACCTCTCTTAAACATCTTTAAACCTGCTCTCTAATAACGGATAGCCTCGCAATATGGTCGTTCGTCACCTACATGGTGATCAGCGATTGGTTGCGTGGTTGGAGGGTAGGCGGGCGTTTCGCAGCGGTTTGTTATTAATTTAATAGCAGGCGGCTGCGTGCGTCGGGTGGTGATTGGTCGCATGTTTTATCGCATGACGCGGTCGCTCGCTACTTAAGTGGGGAGCGGTTGCGTCGGCGAGTCTTATAAATAGCAGTTGGTTTTTGGCTCGCCGCTCACTTAGCGGTCAGCCATCGTAGAGTCTAGTACACCTGAAGATGCCTCGTGTAGAGGCGAAACACGTGTCGTATTGTCGTCGGTGGTGTGTCTTTCCTAGTGTAGTGGTGGTGAGAGTAGTGGTGCTGGGATTAGTGTTGACGGGGATAGTGCACGCAATTGAGGGAGGGCGGGAGGTGCTCTTCAAACTAGGTAAGACACATCATTTTATTTTATTGAGCGGTTATTGGCAAAGTAAATTTTTCCAACTTTAATATAATGGATTTCCGTAAAGTATCGCTTGATTCTATTAATTATTATTGGTATAGACAATTTTCATAAAATAATATCTTTCTAACTTTACAACGTAGCGTAAAGTTAATGTTATTAATAATTTAACTATCACGAATTATATTTAATCAGCTTATTGATATTATATAATATATCAATAAATTGTTCGAATTAGTAAGTCGAGTTTATCACTAAATTGTAGACAGACACTGCATTGACCGTAAGATAAAGATGACTCGAGTCACTCGGGTTTTATCATGTCACTATAGTTGTACTCGAGTTTTTGAGTTATGCGAATTAACTATTTGCAGTCCTTGCATCGATTGAAGTTTATCACTCGAGTTGAGAATAGCGATTACCTTAGTTAAAGCATTTTTAAATAGGTACCTTTATTGAATAAGTGATATGTGGCAATATAAAATAAAATACAAATATTTATTTATTTGTAGTATTTCAATGTTTTTTTTGTTTTGTTGTTTCATTGTTATCATTCATGCTTTAAACAAACAAGTATATTTAAATCACCTTTTATGTTATGCACTACTTATACGAAGTAACAAAAAATAAACAACAATGATAGCACAATCACGATATTATAAATCAAACTAAGTTCATATTTGAATACAACATGCCAGATGCGAGTTTGAATTTGGGTGTAACCAGTGACGTCACCCGCGGCGCCTTATACTACAAGTGAATAGTGAACTGACATCTATCTAGCGCTCTCTGAATCGACACGGTGCGGTGCGCCGAGTTAACTCGTTAACTCGAGTGCAAGCGGGCTCGAGTAAAATTTATTTTCACTCGAGTACCGAATTAAACAAATTCACTCGAGTGAAAACAGAGTTCATCACTAGTGTAAGAATAAATTCTGTGGTTAATGGTTATTATACATTTTTGGTAGCAAAATTAATAAGTTTATACTTGTTTGATTACATTACATGATAATAAAATATCGTTTCATCGACGCACAAGTGTATGGATACATGGAATACATGGATATACATTATATTCGTATAATAATATGGATAATACCATGCAGTTTAATTATTAAAAAAATATTAATATTCCAAATTATGTATTTCTCTTCTATATACATATCGACGCTTGAAAGGCAACCCTCACTAAGCGACATTGTGTAAACTTTACAGGAGAGTGAATCAAAGTTCAAATATTTTTTAAAAAAATCATAAAAATTCACCTAATTGTTCGATTAAAATGATGATAACACTCCTAAAAATCTTTTTTTTATAACTATCCAAGTTGTCAAAATAAGATACCTGACACTTTTATAAACACCGGTTTGTGTTGGTTAGATAAAATTTACCTGATTTGATAAACAGGTAAAATTATCTAAATCATAACTGTAGTGTGTACAGTAACATGAAAAAATAGGTAAACTGACTAAGTTTAGAATTTTGATACAGAAAGATTGATCTAAAAAGATTTGATAGTTTAAAATAAATCAAGTAAATTTACCTAACCATTATTTATTGATTTTTGTGATTGTGGAAATAGTATCTTAGTTATTAAAATCACCCCAAGCCTCCCTTCGTAACTGACATTTAACCAAGAACTGTATACTGTATGTGTAACTGAAACTGTATTGTGCATTATATATAATGCACGAAAATAAATGAAATCAATTATTATTGAATAAAAGTCTTTATTGAAAATTAAACAAAAGTGCTACGTGAGCCGACCATACAAAATTAATATGGAAACTAATTATGACATAACATTCAGTCTGAGATCAATATATTTTTAATTGAACAATTATTATTGCTGTCGCAATTATAAATAACACTATCATCCAAATAATATTCTTACAAAATAACAGCAAGTTTAACCTACTGTGTAAAGTTTGAAAATTTTTGACAAAATTATTAATATTGCTGTAATTATTGTAATAACAACACTTATATTATTCTCACAACATAATCAGTCTCTAGACACAATCAAGATATTTTTCATATAAAAATATAACAATATAAAAAAGTCCTTAATCTAATTGCACACTTACAAAATAAATCTTTAGTACGAATTGCAACGTGAGATCTAGTTAGTTACCTAATCTAAATATTAATATCACAATCTTCAATGTCTGATTCGGGTAGACAATCTTTGACATTTGTTGCGCGTGGAATGTCACAAATTCATGTTTAAAACAATTAGGAATAACTTTGTCCACGCAAAGTTTGATTAAATCGTCATATTTAGCTTTTAGCTATTTTGACTATTTTTTAGGCATTTTGACTATTCAATTCGATAATACCTGCGTGTGCCAAACCACCGAAGTTGTATGGGTTACCAAAAATACACAAACCGAACGCTCCATTACGTCCAATAGTGAGTCAGATCGATTCGCCAACTTACAGATTGGCAACTCTTAGCAAAAACACTATCACCACTCAGAGGACACACAAGAGCACACACTAAGGATTCATACCATTTTGTTAGTGAGATAAAAGACCTATGTCTTACTGACAATGAAACTATGGTCAGTTTTGATGTTCAGTCTCTATTTACATGCCTACCTGTTGAAGACTGCATCTCAATTGTAACTAGGAAACTAGAGGAAAACAACATGCCAGCAGAATATGCAGTATTGCTTAGATATTGCCTTACTATCTATTGTGGAAGGAAGAGTTTTACAAGCAAGTAGATGGTGTTGCAATTGGCTCACCGGTATCTCCCATTGTCGCCGATATTTTCATGGAGGACTTTGAGGAGAAAGCCCTGCTTACTGCACCAGTAACTCCAAGGTTCTACAAGCGGTACGTAGACGATACTTTCACAATTTTACCATCAGACAAAGTAACTGCATTTTTAGAACATCTTAATTCCATAAACTCTAAAATTCAATTTACTATGGAGTTAGAGACAAATAATTCTTTAGCTTTCCTAGATGTATTAGTCATTCGAAATCCTAACAACACCATAGGTGACACCGTGTATAGAAAAAAGACCCATACAAACAGATATTTAAATGGTGAATCCCACCATCATCCTTCACAGTTGGCTACCGTGGGCAAATCTTTGTTACAGAGAGCACGAGGGATCTGTGACAGCAAACACCTGGCCGCCGAGCTTCAGCACGTCAAGCAGGTTCTGCACGACAACAAGCTTCGGGTCCCGCGCCTACGTCACAGTGACCGAGTGAAGCCGGCCACAGTCGAGCGTGTGCCTGCTGTACTACCATATGTCAGAGGTGTCACAGACAAGATTGGCTACATCTTGAAGCGAGCTTCTATAAGAACATTCTTCAAGCCGCCGAAGAAGATAAGTCAGTTCTTACCATCCGTCAAGTGCAATATTCCTCTACAAGATGCAGGAGTGTACAAGCTTGATTGTGAATGTGGTCTCTCATATAGGGCAAACAAAACGATCTATTAAAACCCGCGTAAAAGAACACATAGCTGACGTGAAGCACCAACGTTCCGGAAGTCTGCAGTTTGTGATCATATCCTAGACGGCCCCCGCCATTACATTAGATTTGATAAACCACAGATTCTCGCGAAAGAACATCGATTCCTGCCAAGGATGATACGTGAGGCTATTGAAATTAAAAAACATCCTAATTTCAATAGAGAGGGAGGCTGGGTACTACCACCTGCTTGGGATCCTGTAATTAATAAAATTAAAACTAAACCCAAGCATACCACTGCAAGACTTCAAGACACAGTTAGTTCATTCTGCGTAGATCGGACCAAAATTAATAATTAAAAAAGCTGAAGGTACTCCGGATTAACTTTGACATTGGGACGTCAATCACCTCAGTCTCCCGTGACCATGGGTGCTGTAAAGCACCCGAAACGTCGGGAATTAATAAAATAAGTTAATTAAACGCGATATAATCCGTAAAAGTAGTTTAATTCAATACCAAATGGCTTATTTGGTAGTCTAGATATGGATCCTGAATTCATGCCAGCCTTAGTAGATAGATAGTATATATTTTATATTTATGTGTAAAGAAAGTAGTAAATACTTGTACCAGAAGCAAATATACAGTTTGCATAAGTATTGTGACTTAGTTAAGCCATTTTTAATTGTATAATGGTTATATCCTTGATGTTTTTGGACCATATCCTGCGACGGAATCAGATTCTTCTATTATGCTTAGACTGCTGTGTCGTTAACTCTGCATAAAGGAATATTATTTTGTCATCAAAAATTATATCTTTTTCTCCTAAATGAAACCAGTGAAAATAAAGCCAGACAACTTTTACATAGTCAAATATTGTTGATGTAAATCCATAATAATTATTTTTGTGTTTGATGAACTGGAGCTAATTAATTGTGTATATTTTATAATAATTTCTTATTTATTTAACATACAGGGAGAGATAACAAAATGCTGACAGAAATATGGAAATATAGTTTATTGACATTGAAGGAGACTTATGTCATATTGAAAATGTCCTTCTGATTCCTAACAATATCATAAATGGACGTTTTTTTTTGGTTTTATAGTATTTGAAATGTAAAGCAATACATATGTAAACATAGTCTCCACAAGCTATTTAGAATGAAACAAATATAGAAAAAATAATATATTGATAAGATAATGATTTCTTATATTTACGCGAACACTACACATTTAAATAAAACTAGTTTTACGGATTTTATCGCGTATATTAACTTATTTTGTATTCCCGACGTTTCGAGTACTTTACAGCATCCATGGTCACGGGGGGACTGAGGTATTTGAACGTCCCAATGTCATAGTTAACCACGGTTACCTCCAGATTAAAAATTATTAATTTTTGTTCGATTCTTCACATCAGCTATGTGTTCTTTAACGCGGGTTTTTATTGATCTTTTAGTTTGTCCTATATAAGAGAGACCACATTCACAATCAAGCTTGTACACTCCTGCATCTTGCAGAGGGACATTACACTTAACTGATGGTAAAAACTGACTAATCTTCTTCGGCGGCTTGAAGTATGTTTTAATAGAAGCACGCTTCAGGATGTAGCCAATCTTATCAGTGACACCTCTGACATATGGCAGTACAGCAGGCACTCGCTCGACTGTGGCCGGCTTCACTCGTTCACTGTGACGTAGGCGCGGGACCCGAAGCTTATTATAGTGCAAAACTTGCTTGACGTGTTGGAGCTCGGCGGCCAGGTGTTTACTGTCACAGATCCCTCGTGCTCTCTGAAAAGATCTAAAAGAAGTAAAACTAGTTTTATTTAAATATTGATAAGAATTAATATTAAGTTTAGGCACACTTTACAATAGTCATTAACTTTTTTCAGGTCGATCGCTGAGAACATATCTGTATGCCTTGCAGGCTGAAAGCTTGCAGAGCTGCCTGTGGGCAGAGACAAAACAAGTATGGACATTGAAGACAACAGTCTTATATCATATCTCTTATCATTGAAAATGTCCTTCTAATTCCTACCAATATCATAAATGGACATGTTATCATCACGTTCCTATCGCAACTGCGATAGGATCGCCGGATGATTCCAACGTTGTTGCTGATTCTGTCGCTGATGTGGTGCTTCAGGGAATGGAATTATTTATTCATTCATCTGTGGTGCCTATCGGAGGCAGAACTCAGTCATGGTTTGGTCGTGAATTCTGGTCTCTCGTCAAGGCTGTCCAAGGGAACTTCTGTCAGCCATCTCTGCCATCTCTGCATAGGGTGGACGACTCACTGGCCCATGACGATGTGGCGGTGGAAGGAAAAGGGGAGATCTCCCGCCGGGCAAGGTGTTCTGCCCGGGGAGCGGCCAACGCTCCGAGTGGTAGTTCGGAGCTATTGTATATATACTGTTTTTAATTCGGAACTTTGATAGCGTGATTTAAGCTTCGATGTATTTCACTTGTGGCGCGACGACAGTGCCGCCACAACGATAAGGAGAAAGCCGATCTGCTAGACTCTCGATGACGGGGGGAACACACCGCCGACCATCCCGTGGTGTGAGTGCTCCATGCAGGAAGTGCTGTTTACACAGCGCTCGGTGCGTAAAGCACTCCTCTCCCTGGACGTCAACAAGTCGAGTGGGCCTGATGGAGTCCCACTTATTGTGCTGAAGACGTGTGCTCCGGAATTGGCACCGGTTTTAACGCGTCTTTTCCGGTACTCCTACTCCCTAGGCGTAGTCCCGATTTCATGGAAGACAGCTTTGGTGCATCCGATCCCTAAAAAAGGCGACCGCTCAGATCCGTCCAACTACAGGCCTATCGCTATCACCTTCTTGTTCTCCAAATTAATGAAAACTATTATTAACTGCCAGCTCATGCGATACCTTGAGGATCACAAGCTGATTAGTGACCGCCAGTACGGTTTCCGTCGAGGTCGCTCAGCTGGTGATCTTCTAGGTTACCTAACTCATAGATGGGTGGAGGCAGTAGAGTCCAAGTGCGAGGCGTTGGGCGTTAGTTTGGACATAGCGAAGGCTTTCTATCGGGTTTGGCACAAAGTGCTTCTTTCGAAGCTCCCTTCTTAAGGGCTTTCCGAGAAATTGTGCAATTGGATCACCACCTTTCTTGCAGATCGTAGCATCAAGGTCGTTGTAGACGGTGCATGCTCTGATTACAAGCCTATTAACGCTGGTGTTCCACAAGGCTGCGTGCTATCACCAACGCTGTTTCTTCTGCATATCAATGATATGTTGCAAACCGGTAACATTCATTGCTATGCGGATTACTGCACTGGTGATGCTCTATACACTGGCCGTGCCAATATTTTTCGGGAAAACGTCGCCGAGTACCGGAACAAACTTGTGTCTGAAGTCGAGACTTTGTTGAACAAAATCTCAGAATGGGGGCGACTAAATCTAGTCCAGTTCAATCCCCAAAAGAGACAAGCTTGCGCGTTTACCGCTAAAAAGAACCCCTTCGTCGTATTTCCTCAGTTTCAAGGCACTCCCCTTGTTGCCTCAGCCAGTATCGGAATCCTCGGTGTCGACATATCGAGTGATGTGCAGTTTCTTGGTCAGAAGAGAAAGAGAACTTGGAAGAGAAGGCCAAATTGGCCTCTAAAAAACTTAGCGTGCTCAGCAGAGCGGGACAGTATTTCATTCCGGCACACCGCTTGCAACTTTACAAGGCGCAGGTTCGGCCCCACATGGAATACTGTTCCCTTCCCTGGGCAGGAGCTCACCAGTGCCAGCTCCTTCCACTTGACTGCATCCAGCGCAGAGCGACTCGAATCGTCAACGACTGATTTCTTTCCGATCGGCTGGACTCATTGGCACTGCGTAGAGATATTGCATCTCTTTGCGTATTCTGTCGCATCTATCACGGGGAGTGCTCTGAGGAATTGTTCGGACTAATTCCAGCCGCTCAATTTCACCATCGCACATCGCGACAAAACTCGCGATAACAGCCATACCATCTGGATGATTGGCGGTCCACCACTGTGCGATATAGAAGAAGTTTTCTTCCTCGCACAACTTCCTTGTGGAATCGATTACCACCAGCGATTTTTCCGGACCTATACGATTTAGGCACCTTCAAGAAAAGCCCACTCCTTTTTAAAAGGCCGGCAACGCATCTGCAATTCCCCTGGTGTTGCAGTTGTTCATGGGCGGCGGTAGTCACCTACCATCAGGTGAGCCGCATGCTCGTTTGCCCCCTCTCCTATAAAAAAAAATCTTTCGGATAGAATTCACCCGAAACTATTGGATCCATCCTCCAGAAAATTACTTTCTAGGTTATATATTACTGGAAGACGATAAAAATTATTTGACATGCCTTTATGGTAAGTGGCGCCTAGTTGCGACTTGATTTAACAAGTACTGCCGTAATTTGATTTATAATTCAGTTTCCTGAATTACTAATAGCAAACATTGTTTATTTCATTCCTAGAATATGATAACTATTTTATTTTTACAGAGAACTAGATTAAAGAGCCGTGGTAGTTCAAGGGCTAAGAGCTAGCTCTAAATTTCACAGTACACGAACAGCCCGGGTTCAACCCCCGCCAGCGCCAATGATATTGTTGATTGCATTTTTAAATTTTGAATTTACCATATGCTCGGTGGTGAAGGAACCTGCCATCGTAAGGAAACCTGCACGTATGGAAAATTAAATAAAAATATTTCGCAGACTTGTGAAGTCTACACGCATTGGGGAAGCGCAATGTCACTTCTTTGCCATAAAGCTTCTTAGAAATGAGGGTAGAACTGTGCCCAGAAGTGGGCAGTCGCATATAGTCTGTAATTTTATTTTAGTTAAGATTTAAAAAATGGACTTATGTGTTCCGGAATAAAATACGTCAGTATTGTCGACGATAATTTATTTCTAATTTGTTACTATATACAATGTAATAAAGAAAGCGAAATAATAAAGTAGGAACCTCTCCCATTGAAAGCAGGTATTCTTATAATCGCCAAGCTTGGCTGTCGGATTGACGATAACATTACCAGACGTTTTATATTCGTTAAATGTTTAATTTTGAAGTTATAGTCAGTATAATACGTCCCACTACTGGCCACAGGCTTTATCTCATATCTAAGAAGGTAATGGAGAAATTAGTTCGCCGTGTTGCTCTATTGCGTGTTGGCGGACTTCAGGTGTTCTCTAAATATTTTGTTCCTCAAACATGTAGGTTTTCTCACAAAGTTTTCTTTCACCATCGAGCAATAGATTGATTAGCACTTAAAATTGCAATTTACGGTTTCATTTTTGCCGGCGGGGATTGAACCCGGTTCGTTTACGTACTGTAAAATTTACAGCGAGCGTTTAGCTCCTGGGCTACTCTGGTTCTACAATGTTTCTATAAAAGTTTAGGTTTTTTAGAAGCTTACATTTATTTATTTTACGTTTCTTATTTATTTAAGTAACTTCCTACCCTTGGTAAATTTCGAATGAGCGAAGCCGTGTGCAAATTAGTTTTGACGTAAGCTTGACATATTTTCCGTGCGAACTATGAAAATATATCAGAGAGCCATTTTCGGTGAAATTCCTTTCTGTCAATACATGTTTTCTCGCGGTGTGTTATAATTTATTGTTGTTTACTTGAAAAACAAAGCTCGTAAAATTGTTGAAACTTAGTTGTTAGCTTTCGGAAGAATACCGAAATCATTTTAGATGTATTAAATTATGGGTCATTAATATCACTATCGTAGTCGCGATTGATTTTTATAAATAAAATTTCGAAGTGAAACTTCTTTATCGACATAGTGAAGAAATTTAGTACGGTAATAAAAAAGCCGGCCAAAAGCGAGTCGGACTCGTGCATGAAGGGTTCCGTACCATCATAAAACACGTTTCTAGTAACCCCCTTTAATTATTAATTTATTTTAATTTTATTATTTGTTGTTATAGCGGCAACAGAAATACAAATTCTGTGAAAATTTCAACTTAATTAATAGAATCAGGCGTTACTTTGCAGAAAGCCGTTATATTAAAGTTGGTAAAAATTACCTTGCGTACATCCGCTCGATAAAATAAAATTATGTGTCTTTCGTAGTTTGAAGAGCACCTCCCGCCCTCCCTCAATTGCGTGCACTATCCTGCTCTTTAACTAGGTAATACACATCATTTTATTTTATTACGCGGATCTTAGCTTATAAATTTTTAACATCTTTAGTATAATGGATTTCCGCAAAGTAACAGATGATTCTATTAAATATATATAAGAAAGTTTTATTTCAATTCTAAAAGTGGTAAACATACCCGTAACGTTAGTTCATTGAGTGGACTCGTTAGTTTAGACTACACGTTATAATTTCTCCGACTCTAGCCTCTGACTCTGACTCGACTCTGCCCTAGATTACAAAATGTCCTAGATACGATAACTACAGAAAATGTCATACTTACCTTTAAAATAATTCTCTAATCTCTTAATGCAAAATTTTTACGTTATTTTACATATTCTTTAATAAATTTTTTTGCTAAATAAATTAACTAAAACTTAAAAGAATTATATAAAAAAAAAGTGATAGCGAAAGGAAATCCTAAAATCCATTGTTCCATATATGTCATTAGAGTATTTAAAGAAAATAATAGTTTATATACCTCCAATATCTGGCACAGGCGTCATTCTATCTAGCAGTATCATTGTATTCATATCTAGCATTAGATCGTAGTAGTTTTCTCGAAGACACAATATTTATGAATGGATTTATAACCATAACCGTGTGCATGACACACTTAAGTTTTTTTTTCTAAAATTGAAGTGACAGAAGAATATACAATCCACCTGGTATTAAGTAGCTACTGTAGTCCATGGACATCTATAACCGATTTCATTTATAGAAATTTTTACGTGGTAGAGCCATGCTGCAGCCATATTACTGGTATAGTTGTAGCACGAACGGGACCACTCTTTCACAGAATACCAGCGTGAAATAGCAGCTTAACGCTGCTGTGTTTCGTATGGTGAGTGTAGAGAACCGGAGACCCTTTTTATTGAAAACGAGGCATTCCATCTCAGTCCTCACGGGTGACAACGCATCTGCATTTTGATTCGTAATCGAGGATAGATGTAGATGTCTATGGGCCACATTTTTTATAGGATAAGGGTGACAAACGAGTGTGCTCGTTTAAATAGAAGGCTACAGATGCATTGTCACCTTTCAGGACTAACATATAATGCCTCACAGCCTGTACTCAATACTGGTTCTAGGACTACAGTTGCTTCAGTTTCATACAAGAAGATAGAATGCCTAACAGCTTATAATTTTAATAGCTTTCTATATGCTTCAGACTGGCACCCAGCAATGCAAGCATTGTTATTTTGCCGCAGAAATAGGCGTGAGTAGTGGCACCAATCTAGACGGACTCATGGATAGAAAAGGAGTCCTCACACCTAGTAACACACAAAAAGAGCACGAAAAGTGTATTTTAATCACACACTGGTGCATTTTAATTCTATCCTGCGCCGATGGCTAGTCTCCGTTGAAATTGGCCGCTGTAACCAAAATTCGGTATAGACGACATTAGACAATCACAGCATGCATTATGCTATAAAAAGCTTTTGGAACTGTGTTTGCCAAACTATTTGCCAAATGTAACGCTTACATCAGATCTTCACTTATATAGGAAAGGCTCATGTTCAGCAGTTGACGGTTTACGGGGCTAATAATGCTAATTAAATCTTATCTTAAGGATAACTTTCAGTATCAGTATTCTACTCATGTTAGAGTTCCCCGTTCCCAAAATAGTCTTAAAATTCGTATTCCACCAAATAAGAGTGGTTTCTTTAATTCCCCTTTTACTGTACAGTCCATACTGCTCTGGAATGCCCTGCCTGTTGATATCAAGGAAACCAGTAACAAACATTATTTTAAGAGACTAGTTCGAGAATTCTTTAACAAGAATAATACCACCTGATTTATCCAACTTTTGTTTTCTCTCTTTCGCTTTGTAAGTGATATTTTGTATAATATATATTTTATATTTGTATGATACATATATAAAATACATATTATACAAAATTATTAATTATTTTATTTTGTATTATATTATTTTATATTTATTTAAAGATTTTGTATCCGTTTATATATTTACTATTCATTATTTCTTTATTATAATGTAGATATTAAGTTTGTATATTTTAAATATATTTTATTTATTTTCATTTTGTTGTAAGATATAATCTTTATTACTTATTTATAAATTTATGAAGTGGTTGTTACACCTGCCACAGCCTCTCAAATCATCCAGGGTTGACTGGTAGAGAATGCCATGAGGCATTGAGTCCGCCCTTTATATCCCTTATTATAAGGTAGATGTAAAAAATATTAAATAAATAAATAAATATATAGTATTTAATAACTAGTATTTTAGTATTCTGTTAGCTTCTATTGATATCAAGAACAATTTTATATATGACAATGCCTCAATTTATAATTTTAAATGAAAATAAATCTCATAAAATTTTAAGAAATATCGTTTATTTTTGTAAACATATCAACGAGGGATATTGAACAGTTATACATCTCCAAGCAATACTCCAAACTTTCGCCTGATTTAAATGCCTTGATGTAGGGGAATGTTTCTGCGTTTGTAGTTTCATCGCCAAAATTATCATTTTCAGGGCTGAAAATAAAGTTAGGAAGGAAAATTAAACTCACACCGAGGTACAATATTACTCTGCTCGAAGTTACCTCGAGTGAATTACTGAACCCCTATTTATGTCACGTGCACTCCAAGCAATCTACGGGCTTCGTTGTCACAGAATGGCTCGTCACGGATCATATTTATTGAATTCGTTACCGATATGCCAAGATATCGAAATTATTTAACGATATTTAATCAGTAGGAAAAAATGTCTATAAGTTCATTAACGTTTTATATAAATGTTTGGAAAACGTGTTTGCATTGTTTTTTGAGGTTTTTTTTTACAAAAAAATATTATCTCCACGATAGGAATTTCTCCTGTATCGTGGTTTCCATGTACGAATTGGATAAAGATAAACATTCAGAACCGAAACAATTTTGACGTGACAACGTCTTATAAATTGGTTTGCCGGTGACACTTCAAGAAACTGCGTTACGCTCCGCTCACGTTATGCGCTCACAATGAGAGCGAGTGAGAGGCACGCGTCCCTTCCACTCGGGCATGGTTAGCCCGCCTAAGAGCGAGAGAGACAGACATAATAAAATTATTTTACCACTCAAAGTCGTTGTCACGTAAAACTTTCGCCCGTATACCGACTTTACAGGCAACCAATTTTTGAGCTAATTTAGGGAAGGTATTATTTTACGTCACTTCATCTAGTGGGGGTCACCATACACTTCGCTTACTGGTACGAGACTGCTATTTGAGAACCTTTCTTCCCCATTGGTTGTCTGGATGGAGTGACAACCTTGTAGGAAGCCGATGGATGCAGGTGGCTCAGGACCGTGATTTGTGGCATTCTTTGAGAGAGACCTATGTTCATCAGTTGACATGTGAAGGGTTGTAATGATGGTGATAATTATTTTACTCAATAACTAACAAATTTATAGTATTCCATATTTGTCTTCTTAGTCATTGTTCTTCTTCTTTAGCAGCCTGTGAAAGTTCACAGATAAATATGAACATCTCCTTTTGTAGGCAGGATTTGATATAATCACCACGCTTGGAAGAGGATTGGAGATCGTATTTTGGTCAGTGTATATAATGTCAGGGGTAAACGAAAAGGTTATGCCTCTAACTAGAGGAAGCCGTTAGATTGTTCTGGAATTTTCCATAGTCATCTTTTACGCTGCCATAACACGATGTATTTGTGTACGTCTGTATTAATATATTTATATTATGTGTACATTTGTATGTATAGAATATATATATATATATATATTCTGGTTTATCCGAACTTCGGAAACATATTTTTTTCATTATTAGTTTACTTTTGCTGCACTACCTCCCATATGTTTATCTCTGATTAGCCTAATGGTTGACTGGGAGAGAATGCCTTAAGGCATTAAGTCCGCCATATGTACGATTTTATTTTTTGTGCATAAAAGTTTAATTAAATGAATAATTGTTATTCAGTAATCTAAATATATTAAATATAAATCATTAGTATTGAAAATTTACTTCAGAACAAAGCTGGCCAACTCGTGCAAAAGATCCTCATCGTCGTCATTATGAAGTGGTTCAGCCCCCAGGTGACACAGCGCTCTCAGTACACACGCGGTTCCGTTATGACCGAATCTAAAAAATAAATAAACTTTAGACGATATGTCCATACAAATTGTCGATATGACACCTGAAGAAAGAATCAAACAAAAAAATAGACTTATCAAATAAGCCCACCTCAAGGCAACACGCTAAAATTAAAAAGGAATCACAGTTATTTCTACGAAGTGCAAAAACAGTTACATATAACTCGTTGCGACTTATGTTATTTTATTTGGAAGTCGATAAGCAAAGAATTTTGGCTCATCACATTACGTTATTTACTCCTTCGTCACTCAAAAGTATAAAAAAATGTTTTACATTTATAATTATTATACACCACACTAAACTAAGACGTCAAAAGACTAAACGGGTATTTCCACACTTATCTCTCGAGTATTTATTTTAAAGAGGCAAAAAAATAAAGCTACAAGCTATAAAAGATAATAGACATGATTTTCGATTATTTTAATTAACAAGAGGGACAGATAGAGAAGGTAAAATAATAGGATATTATATATTCCTTACAGTACTTAAGCTTAATACAATAATTTGATTTCAAACATAAAGTGTGAAAATTATTGTGCAGAATTGAGTACAACTTAATGTGTAAACGAGTATTACGCGATTATTATTTTAATTAAAAATTTTGCCCGTAGTTATTCTATTAGGAAAAATAAAATTTTAATTAATTAATGGTTGAATATTTTTATTAAGAGCATTTTCCGTAACAACCTAATTAGCGGAACAAGGTTTTTCTTTGATTTTCTTATTAGGGAATTCTTTTTAATGAAAAGAGATAGGACAAGGAGAAGTGTTAATATTAAAAATTTTGTACAACCGACTTCAATATAAATAAAATGACAACATCATCAATGTCATCGAAGTCAATTAAATACGCATTATTAAGGATAACTCAAAAACTATTGGTCAGATCTTCAAATTTTTTCCTTTCAAATAAAAAGAATCATCGGTTCACCTAGAAAAAAGTTCTGAGGTAACACAAAAATTACAGTCGAATTGAGTACCTCCTCCTTTTTTTGAAGTCGGTTAATAAATGAAATACAGACATTAAAAAACAAAAATTTGGAAGCTACAATACTATAAACTACATTACAATTAACACTTGGTTGGTGATTATCATTTCTGACAACCGTTTCAAGTGATAATAAAAACACAATGGATTGTAGGAACGATACGTGCTCAGAGTATTATAGTATGCAATTTTGTCGCAGTACTGTTAATCTGCGTATGACAGAGTAGAGTATATGAGCAACATTTATTTATGAAATGACTATAGGTAATTTATGTCTTATTTTGCACAACGTAAAAAAACGTCATTACAGCCTATAAAAGTCCATTGCTGAACATAGGCCTCCCTCACAGATTGTCTCATAGGAAGATTTTGCCATGGTTGCTACACTTGGCAAGCGGGTTGGCAACCGCAGTTTTTTATTATTGTGAGTTGTTATCAGGAAGATGCTGCTGCCCATCTCCTGTTTCATTTTCCCTCTGTTACCTCTTACGACACCCTCGGGACGATATGGGGTAGTGGATATTCTTTCACTGCTACTACACGGTTAAAAAACATAACTGGAATAATTTTAAAATAGTAAAAATGAATTGAAATTTATTTTTGCTGAAATGTTATTCGTTCGACTTTCCAATACCATTTTCGCGAGCGAAGCTTCCTGACAAACAATTAAATTTTTTTGTTTGTTTGTTTTATGCATTTATACATATATCATTCATCCGATTACGATAACATTTTGGTGAGTTATTGTGAGCGCGACCCTTAATATTTCTGAAAAAAAAGCAAACATTGCAAACAAGTTTTTGCTAAAAATAGCAAAATGGCATGGTTGTGGAATGAACGCTATTCGCACGCGAGCCCTCGCCAGACTAAAAATTTAAACGTTGGTTTTTGTCTCCACGCTATACATTTCTGAGCATTACTATTTCATTACCATGGTTTTTTTTCCGAACCAGTGGTTAAAAGCATAAATGACGTTCAATAAATATTCGTGTAATTTATATTGCTAAAAAATTATTCTCAATCGACAGCCATGAAATTTCATTAAAGATTCGAATTGTTGTCTCTTAAGACACTCACAGGACGAAAGTGCGGGAAATATAATTTTAAGCCGACACTGGCAAACATTATATTAAGACTCATATTTGCATGAGTATATTTGAAATAGATAAATTATAAGCACAATATAAATTTATACTGTGGTATAAGCGTTCGTTGTAAATTTCAATGAAGAGAACCATTCCTCTTTTAAATGACAATTGTAAGTGATTATTAACTGCGTGCTTTCCGTGGCAACATCAAAGCCAACTTCTAACTCCAGGCTGCTACTGGAATATTCGTGACAGAAAATCCATTCAATAACTGATTTTGGTCCGACGGTGTTATTATTGTGTGGTTTACTGTACCCTTCATACCATACTTTTTTGAACTTTGATTACGACATTCTATATAACAGTCGATTGTTTATAGAGTTCTGTTGAATAGTTTAAAAGTATAAAACAAATTATTATGGCTTTTAATCGGCTGATTTGTTATATTTTCAACGTTTCAAAAGCTTTAAAAACTCTTCAGTTTTTTGGAACTTACAGTCTTTTTTATATATTTTTTTTTATTAAAATTTAATAATAGAAATGCTTAAAACACTACTAATACTATTCTTACCCTAACCTTAAAATATTCGTCATCCAATTTAGCTTAAAGTTCTTGTACCAGGCGTAATTCAATGTATGCATCACAATATTATGATGCATGACTAATACCATCAGGTTCACTGGCCTTGTTTACGTCTAGGTTTTGCAAAGATCTACGTACCTCTTTCGTATGGATTGTGACCTTCGGCATCGAAGAATCACAGCGAGGTAGGGTTGGCGGTTGTTTAGAACCAGCATCTAGACGAGAATTGCTCGTAAACAGAGATGCAAATAAATTTGCTGTCTCAGTCGCGGAGTAAGCCAGTGTTCCATCAGGTTTCTGCATGGAAGGCAATGAGGGAGGGAATTTGACAGCCTTCGACAGAGACCAAAATTGCTTACTCCCTGGAGGACAGGAAGCAAATCCGGCCCCTATATGACTGACATGGTCGAATCGTGCCCTGCGGAGAACCCGCTTGCAGGACTTGGCAGCAGAATTAAAAGCTCTCTTCTTCGCTCGAACCCTCCGAGCCCTAACTTTGCGATCGCGAGCTAGAACCCAGGCCCGGAAGGCAGTCTCTTTGTGAGCCTCAGCTCGAGCACAGTATACCAAGGTCGAGGCTTGTGACCAAGCGGGATGTCGGAGAACAGAATAAAATATTCCATTCCTTGCCGTATCACATCCGCAAACGCATCGGCAGAGCAGGAGGGTTAACTTGCCGCCACAGATAGGATGCAAAAACGTGCCGCATCTCATCCCAGTCTGCTGACTCGTATCGCCATACTCTCCTCGTATCCGCTGGACAGTCATCCGGTGGAGAGATTATCAATACGGATTTCACCAGACAGTGATCGGATGATCCCAGCGGAGCTGAGACAGATATCGAGTACCTACGTTACGTCGCTACTTTAACCAGCTGAGTGAGATCTAGCGATAACTCAAGTTTACGCGCCTCTCTCCCAGCATGGTCGGTTTTCTCATATGGGAACAACCACTCTTAGTGGTAGGCGTTAAAATCGCCGAGAAAAACTAGCTTCGCAAACAGATACCGTTGTTGGGCTTTATCTGCTATCCCTGTCAGGTGTTCAATGAGCCTGGTCATCTCCTGGTCTCCGTTGTGCGATCGATAGACGAAGGCATAGAGGATTTTATCTACACCGGTGTCCACCAAAAGCCACATTGCAGAAAACCCTGAAACCTCAAAGGAACGGAGACGCCGATAGCAAATGTCGTCACGAACGTACACACAGACCCCAGTGCGCTATTTAAACTTATGTTCAAGCGTGTAACCTGGGTAGAGTTGAGGTACGCCACATCAGACGGAGTTGCTATCTGCGTCTCCGTTAAGAAGGTGCGGCTTCTCGGTGTCAAGGTGATGGTGGACCGGATTGAGGTTAGTGTGAAACCCTCTGATGTACATGAGGTGCATTTTAAGCGGGAAGAAGTACCGCCGTGGATTAACCACATTCTTTTTTTTTAGCTTTTTTCATTTTCATTCGCTGTTTTTTGGTGGGGAAACAGTTGAGTAATCGAGGCGCGGCTCAATATACCAACTAAAGACTCATGAGCTTAGCCAAACGATGGGAATTTGGAGAACGCGGGGACGTCCGAGCACCCCTGAATTGGCCACCGGGTCCTCCCATCCAGTCGCCAACTGGCACGGTGGAGCATTTTGGGATTTTTCGCAAGTTGGCGGGGCAGCCTTTGGCACGTGGCTGCGCGCGCTATTAGGGCCCCCAACTACCCGCGGTCGGCCAACGGCAAGACCGTGCCTCGGATGCCGCTACCATCCAGAATGAGTAACTCGGTAAAGCTTTGCTATACTACTACTATTACTGCCAGACTAGTTTTGAGCGTCGCACTGATGGCTCTTCTATCCCACAAAGGCACTGGTTCTCCCGCTCACAGACGGAACGCAGCGAGTCACTTTGCACCTGACTCTGACGGGAGGCCTATCACCGCATGATTACGGATTATGATGGAATGCCTCGTTTCCAGTAAAAGGGTCTTCGGTCTCTTCACTCACCATACACAGTACCATGTACCATACAGTAGCTTTAAGCTGCTATTTTACGCTGGTATTCTGTGAGAGCTTGGTTCTTCTCCAGTCGAGCCGACCCATTCGTGCTACAACCATAATATAGTTGAAACTTGGCTCTACCACGTAAACAAAACTTTCAATAGCCTCTCTCTATTGCCTCGCTCTCATAGTCCGATGAGATGGTAAGCCAACACGACTGGAGAGAGATCAGGCGCAGGACCAACGACTACGTGCATTCCTAGGAACGGGGGTGGAACACCGTCAACTTTAGGCTCCGGGCTGCTACTGAGACACGCTTCACAAAAAAAAACTTAATAACTAATTTTTTTCCGACCCGGTATTCAAACCCGAGGCCTTCATGATCAGCAACTGTGTTTACGACCACCAGACTCACGAGGCATTAAATATGTTAAGTCAGTTAATTATAATATGTAGAGTTTTGGTGGCTTCAGTATAAGGTAAAGCTTATGTTTATACCGTAAGATATCAGAATACGCGGCTTGTCAACTGCAGGATTTTATTATTTTAAGTTGCTATCAGAAGGACGCTGCTGACTATCTCCTGTTTCAATTTTCCTCTGTCACCTCTTGTGATACCCACGGGATGATATGAGTTAGTGAATTCTCTTTCGCTGCCACTACACGACGTATAATCTTAGACTGATGTGATTGCTTGTAGTGGCGATGTAAGAATATTCACTACTCCATATTGTCATGTGGGTGTCGTAGGAAACGACGGAGGGAAATGATTCAGGAGATGGGCAGCAGCGTCTCCCTAATAACAACTAATTTTTTTTCAGAATAAGTGTGACAAACGTGTACATAGTCCACCCGATGGTAAATAAATGCTGTGTCCCATAAATATCTACATTTATCCTCGATTAAGAATCAAAATGAAGATGCGCTGTCACCCCTGAGGAATGAGATGGAATGCCTCGTTACCAGTAAAAAGGGTCTCCGGTTCTCTACACTCACCATACGAAACACAGCAGCATTACTCTGCTATTTTACGCTGGTATTCTGCTAGAGCGTGGTCACCCGGTCGAGCCGCCCCATTCGTGCTACAACCATAGTATAGATGCAACATGGCTTAAACACTTAAAAAAATGTGGTTGCCAACCTGCCTGCCATGCGTGGCAACTTTGGCAAACAATCCCCTATAAGGCACTCAATGGGAGAGGCCTATGTTCAGCTGTGGACTGTTGACGTGACTGTGAACGGTAACGGTAAAGAATGTGTTGAGCATTAATTTAATCCATTATATTCCCATCAATGTATCATATATATTAATTTAAGATAATTCTCACCCATTTAAGACATCTTCGACATACTTATAAAAGTGATATAATCTCGCATCGTTTTCATAATCTTTCCTTTCGTCACTACTAGAAACTGCATTGCTTACATCTCTTTTCCCTCTTGATAATCCTGGATAGCCAGAATTGGCTTCTAACACATCGAGTGGTATCTGTGTTCTGTTCCATGGCAGTTGAAAATTGGCTTGGAAAGCCCAATTCACATTGATTGTCTTTATAGGAGTCGGCGTACCTACACCAGCGTTGAACTGGAAACAAAAAAAAAACGAATTAGACAAAGCTAGGAATAATTTTATTTTTTTTATTCAAAGGAGTCGTGATAGCTCAGAGGCTACTAGCACTTGCCGTAAATATCACAGTGGGCAAGCAACCCGGGTTCGGTCCACGCTGGCACCTATGAAATTGCAAATTGTAGTTTAAGGCACTAATTTCATGTTCTCGGCACGAAGGAGAACATAATAAAAACACCTGCATGTCTATTGGCCAAATATTCAAACGCTACTCAATTTTAAGATGTCGTTAAGTCTCGTGGTGTCACAGTCACTTTGATTTAAAGTGATAGAGATAGCACGAGACTTAACGGCATCTTAAAATTGAGCAGCGTTTGTGTATTTGGGCATAATAGTTTAAATTTATATATAATTTAAATTTAAAATTAAAAAAATATATATATATTTGTCTTTATATGATTTGTGAGCCAAATATAATATATATTATATTTGGCTCACAAATCTACGAAACTCCTTTATAAATGCAAGGTAAGACCTTTAAATTTCAAAACCCTCTGCTAGACACACACAAATCTTCCTCATATATTGTCTCATAGAGACAAACTCAAGGTTATACAGCTTGTTTTAAGAAATAGTTACGCCAAAGGTGAAGCACCCGTCTCATCATCAACAGCCCCTAAAAGTCTACTGTTGGACATGGGTTTTTCCTGTTGTAAGAAGGAACGTGTCGTGGTGGTACAAGAATATCCACTACCCCTTATTACCAACCCGTGGGTGTCGTAAGAGGTGACAGAGGGAAATAAATCAGGAGATGGGCAGCAGCGTCTTCCTAGTAACGGCTTAAATAAAAAAAACTACGGTTGCCAACCCGCTTGCCAAGCGTGTCAACTATGACAAATATCCCCCTATGAGGCTATCTATTGGGAGGCCTGTGTTCAGCAGTGGACTTTAATACGGTAAGAAGGATTTGCCTTGTTCTTCTCGCTTGTCAGGCTGGTAGACGTCATAGTCGCCTATTACGTTTTCAGTTTTCTTGAATTATTTTTGGACCCAGATAACCTTTAAAATAATTGTGTCTTTATTATACTGTAAGAATCCACTGCCGAAGACATAGGCCTCAGTTGTATGGTGCAAAATAATAGATTGGAATATTTTATTCAATATACATTAGGCCCTCTAATGCAGAAGAAATCTAGTTTCTCGACAAACTTACGCAATAATTTTTTATCTGGAGGTAGCCGTGGTTAACTATGACATTAGGACATATAACACCTCAGTCCCCCCCATGACCATGGGTGCTGTAAAGTACTCGAAACGTCGGGAATATAAAATAAGTTAATATATGCGATAAAATCCGTAAAAATAGTTTTATTTAAACTTATGCAACTTTAATACAGCACATATTTAAGAAGCAATTGAGCGGAACCAAGGTTCCAATGTCTTTGCTAGAGATCTGTCTGCAGGAAAGAGACAACTGATGAAGGTAGTGGTCATTTGTGGCAGCGTCATTTCCGAGACACCTGAGGTTTTGGGTGAGATTGAGAGGTCCTACAGACGGCTGTAGATATCCTCGCGAAGCCCGCGCAAGTGTGAGTAATGAACTAAGAGCACTTGCTCTTAGTTCGTTACTCACACTTCACACTCGTTCGACACTATTCCGTTGATATCCCGGACGTCAGTCTGAGCGAGATTAGAATGATTCTCTACGGCAAGGTCTCGGGTGAGTGTAGGGCTGCTTGGGCGAGCTGACACTGTATTGCAGAACTACAGATCGATTTCTCTTCTGAGGCGCGTCTACGTACTATTTTCAAGGGTCTTTTTACACGCAGACTTGACGATTTCCAGCCTCCCGAACAAGACTTTATTACCATAGACCGCATACACACTCTTCAGCAAATTGTACATTGTAATTTTTTTTACAACGTATAGTGTGTTTCCGATGATGAAAAATATGGGTCTCAGGCGTAGTCCTCCACTGCTAGTCATTTGAGGATGCTCAAGGTCGTTCAGTGAGCTATTGAGGCTTTGTTCGGATTTTTGATACGCTTCGTAATGTGGATATCCGCAGTAAAATCAGAGTAACCGACACAGGGCACCGGATTATAATTATCCGATCATATGACTCGAAGAACCGACAACTGTCGGGGAAAAAAGCCTCGTATTGTAAGCGAAGTGTAGGGCGGCGCTGATGAGATGGAGTAACAACCTGGTAAGAGATCCCGGAAGTCGATGGATGCACGTGGCTCACTGTGCTTTGTGGTATTCCTTGGGGAAGGCCTATGTTCAGCAGTGGACTTGTGATGGGCTGTTATAATGGTGATGATTATATGGGTGGTTAAATATTTAATATTAAGTATTGCACATTTTGTACACTTTGTTTTGTCGTTTATTTAGAGCAGATTTTTGGTGTTAATGCACATTGCATTATACTAATTTCGATAGAATATTATTCACATCGTCATAATTAATGATTACTGTTTTAAATGAGGTATCATCAGCAAATAATTCTATATCTTGGTTTAGACGGACCGGATCGACCGGAGGAGCTTTTACTATTGATAACGAATTTTCGAGATTACTTCAGTATGAAATATTAAAACAAAGGGTAAGTATTTTGTACAGCAAAATTTTGTAGTTCAAAGGTTTTGAAACGATCACATAAAATACAAAAAGTATCTTGCAAAGTCATTGAATAGGCTCAACACAGCGTCAGTTGTCAAGCGACCCTTTGTAAAATCAAACTAATTTTTATGAAGTAAATTATTTGTGTTACAAAACCTTAACATTTGATGTAAATTAATTAAAAGGAAATATTGAGTGTTGGTAGAACAGAAATAGATCTTAAATTAGCAGGGTCCCATGTATCACCGGATAAAATAAAGGTATTAATTACTTTCTCATGACGTGTCATTAGATATAGAACCACACCTAATTCGATTCAGTAGTATTAAAAACAGCAAGATGAGGTGCAATTAAATATATTATAGAGGCAATGGCCATAACAGAAATTCCTCATAAATCTGCGGTTATCGCCAAATCAAATTTCTAGAAACATTTTATTATATCTTGTGGTAATACTTTATAAAATCTAAATTTTTTTAAACAAATATTAACATTAGATTTGAGTAATGACTCGGTGACTGATGGAGAAGTATTCAATGATTCAGTTGTTAAGATAAGACTTCCTGATTTGATTTAGCCAGTTCATTGTTATTTTTCAAATGATAGCATGAGTTTTATCTTTACCGGTTTCGCTGATTATCAGACTCCACAAGGATTTACCATAGTCACTATGTTTGGCAGGTGGACTGGCGATTGTAGTACCAGATACCTCGCACTTAACTCTGATGAAAATTATTGTTTTTTTTTTATAGGATATGGTTGACAAACGAGCACACAGTCCACCTGATGGTAAGTGGTTGCTGTGGCCCATAGACATCTACATCTATCCTCGATTATGAACCAAAATGCAGATGCGTTGTCACCCGTGAGGACTAAGGTGGAATGTCTCGTTTCCAGTAAAAAGGGTATCCGGTTGTGTACACTCACCATACGAAACACAGCAGTGTTGATCTGCTATTTTACGCTGGTATTTTGTGAGAGCGTGGTTCTTCCCCGGTCGAGCCGACCCATTTGTGTTTTACCGCCATCTATCGGAAGTTATGGATTTTTCTGACCATTCCCCTCCAGAGTAATCCCTTACGACAACAACGGGGCTAAATACAACCACACAATAATTATATTATAAAATTAATTTTGTAGGAAAATTAAAATAATCACACGTATTTAATGAAATCTAATGACGTATTTCAATCAAATAAGTAACATTTCTGCTCTAATTTGATAATTAATTATGTTGAACGAGTTCTCTGTGAACTGAATTTGTATAGATTTCGTTATATGGATACAGTAAATTCAATTAAATAAAGCTCGGGGCAAATAAAGCCTTCCGTTTAAATTTCATCAAACGCTTGAATGCCTTCAGTAATAGATTGGCTGATGTTTTGATTTGTAATAGTAGCCAACTGTTAAAATATTATTCGACTGTTGATTGCTATACCATTCATGTATCTTATGTCGAAATAAAATGCCGGTTAAATTTCTGTTTATACTCAGTACTCTCCGGCGCTTTATTGAGATAGAAATTAATCGTTTTTGGATATTGTACTAAAAAGATAATAGAAAATTATAATATTATGTTTATTTTTTGTGTGTATACGTCTATTTAGAATTTGGTGGCATATTATATTAAAATACCGTAGAGAAAAGTAAAGTTACAGCCTATAGTCATCCCACTCCTGGGCCTCTACAGGCTTCCTCTCCTTTCTGAGAGTGCTTTAGGACAAGGAAATATCCACCGCGCTACCCCAATCCGTGTTAGCGAACTTTAGATGAGTTAGATATATTTTTAATTTACCAATCTACATTATTCAAATTACCGTATAGTGGTTGTGTAAGAATATCCAGTACCTATCGTCCCGTGGCTGTCGTAAGAGGCTACAGAGGGAAACTAAAACAGAAGATGGGCATCAGCGTCTTCCTAATAACAACTCAAAATAATAAGCTATGGCAATTGAAAATAATAAAAGTGGCAACCATGGCAAAATCCTCCCTATGAAGCAATCTATGGGAGAGTCTTATGTTCAGCAGTGGGCTTCTACAGGCTGTAATGGATATGTAAGACAGTGACAAATGAACTTACAGTCCACCTGATGGTAAGTGGCTACTGAAGTCCATGGACACCTACAGCCAATTTTAAACAAACAAGGCTATGCGGTGTTACTTGTGAGGACCAATATAGAATATCTCGCAGCCTGTGGTTATACTGGTTCATTATACCCTTCAAACCGAAACACAGCAGTGCAATCACTGCTGTTTGGCGGTAGAAATAGGAACGAGGGCAGTAACTACCCAGATGTACTCCACGCAGAAAAGGACTCGTCCATCTAGAATTCCATCTAGAATTGTCAATAACTGTGATAGTTTGTTAGTTACACTATTCACTAGTCCCACTGCTGGGTACAGGTCTCCTATCATAACTGAGAAGGTCATGGAGGAATTATACCGCCGCACTGCTACAATGCGTTTCCGTCATGTCCTGCAGACTTCACATGTCTTACGAAATATTCTTATTCTCAGTAGGTTTTCTCACAATTATTTTCATCACCACCGAGCACGTGGTAAAGTAGCGCTTAAAATATAATGAATAATTAATAATTTCATTGATGCCGGCGGGTAACAAATCCGGGTTGCTCACGTACTGTAAATTTACGACAAACGCTAAGCTCCTTTGGTTAGGAGGAGGTTAGCACGGCCATTAAATGTTTTATTGCATGTTTTGCAAAAATGATGCATAATAATTAAATAAAAATATGTCCAATAATGAAAACAAAAAATGAAGTGGCAATATAGCTCAAAAAACCGACAACCGAGTGTAACCTTGTATCAGTAAAAGAAGTGTAGGGCGGCCCCCTACTAGATGGAGAGATATGCAGGAGTTTGATGAATGCAGGTGGTTCAGGACTGTGCTTTGTGGAATTCCTTGGGGGAGGCTTGTGATGAGCTGGGAGACCCTTATTTTGAAAACGATTATAAAAACTAAAAATTAATAATTTATACCTAGTTATTAGAGAGATTAGGCTAGGGAATACAAATTTTGTTAATGTTTACGTGTCTTTTGTTAAAAGACATCATCATACCTTTTTTTGTAACACAGTTACTGCTTTTATTTTCTTCACCATTACCTTATAAATATCTTAGAATATCAATTACTTTTCAAAGAATCATTGAAATTTATCAAAAGTCGGGACGAAAAATGACCCAACCCAATAAGTGTCGTAATTTTCTACCCTCATGAAGCCGGGTTTACAGGAGTAGAAGTAATGTAATAATGTTAAAAACGTTACTAGTATTTCAAAAATAGCAAGCCAAATTAAATAGAGAACACTCTTTATTTCACTTGTAAACTGGCACCGCTCGTGCTCTGAGAACCAAGATGGAATGGCTCTTTGCCAGTAAAAAGCGTCTTCGGTTCATTCACCACCATACGAAACAGCAGCATTAAGCTATTTTACACTGGTTTTCCGCAAGAGCGTGGTCCTTCCCCGTTCGAGTCGTCAACTCATTCGTGCTACAACCATAATAAAGTTGCGGCATGGCTCTACCACGTAAAAAAATTATTACAATACACTACTGTAACAGAAATTCCATAACAACTCCTTTGGTAATATAACCACGCTAAGATATATTTAGGTACTATTAATTGAATAAGAGGTCTAGCACTAAAAAGAGCTTGCAAATCGGTTGTAAAAACCGTTTTTCTCAAAACCTCGGTATCTGGTGCCGATTTCAGAACTCTTCGGAATAAGTTGCCTTTACCTTATTTTTTTTACACAATTCAATCACTTCGAAGATTTTTATCAACGATTGTTTTAGAGATATTATAAATGATCGCAGCTTTTGTGGTTCCAGCTACACCTTAACTCTATTGTCGCTGATATAACTTAATATATTATGTACTTTGATATTTCTAACTTTAACAGAAGTCATAATTATTTTAATTATTATTCCAACTTTACCCTACCCACTAGATAAACCTGATTATACTTCTTCTTAGGTTACCATAAGTAACATATATGCTATAAATTCAATGTAAAGTTTATTTCCGAAACGAGATTAATTTTTCTTTAAATTTAGCTTTAACTCTATCCTTGTTTTCAATATAGCAGAATCCTTTTTGCCATTAGAACTCTGTATAAGAATTTTCAATAGAAATGGCAAAAACTTTATGTGTAAGATGTCTGCGTAACCGGACCATTACAGGACATTAAAGAATCCCTTGGGATTGTTTTAAGCGCTATTACCATAATAAGGGGTTTCTGGAGAAATTTATTTGAAGATAGCGTAGACCCAACAAAATTTATGTGGTGAGAACAATAGACAAAAAAAATATGCCTACGAAAGACAATTGTAATACAGATTTTATTTTGAGTTAACAATACTAAAGTTACATAAGAGAAGAAAAGAAGAACTTGAATTTAAACGTGCACTTATTAAAGTAGAAAAGTTACAGCCTTAATACATCCCACTGATGGGTCCACCCTTCCCCCACTCTTCCCCTACCCTTCCCCTCAATTCTGAAAGGACTATCGAACATTCAAACGATCGCGGTGGTCCAGTTGGAGGATTTCAAATTTCCTCGAAATATTTTAGTTTTTAGACATGCAGGTTTCCTCAAAATGTTACCACTACATAAAATTGCAAACAACTATTTCATTAGCGTCAACGGGAATCGAATTGTGTATTAATTACAGCCTATAAAAATTCCACCGATGATCCTCATCTAATGCCCACAGATTGCCTCATTAGAGGGATATTTGCCATATTTGCCACGTTTAGCAAGCGGGCTTGCAGCCGCAGTTTTTATTTTCTAGTTGTTATTAAGAAGATGTTGCAGTCTATCCCTTGGTTTATTTACCTCTGTCGCCTCTTACGACTTCCACAAGATGAAAAATGGGTCACCTCGTTTTCTGTACGCTAGTAAAAACTGGACGAAAAGATTACGCCGGCAAATTATTACACTCCCTTGCTGTACGTATCATGAAAGACAAAGCATACCGTTTGGTTCTAATACGTGGAATATCGATAACAAAGGGGTGAAGAGCTGCCGACCGCTTGTTTGTCCCATGTTGGAAATAAGAGGGAGAAATTAAAGCATATAATTCCCGTACACACTCTCTGAAATGCATCCTACGGAATACCGAGAGGCCGGCTACTTTGCGCCTGTGCTCGAGGCTGACAAGATTAGTTTCAACCAAATCAAGGTTACCAATAAGTCTCTTAGCTCGTTTCTTCACTGGGTCTAAAACTACTAAGTGGCATTTTGCAGCACCAGCCCATATGTGACGGCAGTACTCCATGCACGACCGATCTTATGCTTTATATTAGGTAAAAAGTTGCCCCGGCGTGAAGTACCGCCGCACCCGTGCAAGGACACCTAGTTTCTTTGCGGTTGCTTTGGCCCTGGACTCAATGAACCACCTATAGTTGAGGTTCGGATAAATCTCAAACCCTAACAACTGAAGGTAGTCGGTGTACTCCAAAGATACATTTCCAAAAGTAGGAGCCAGATTGAGTGAGCTCCTTTTGGCGGTGAAAAGACACGCTTGTGTTTTGGAGGCGTCGTTATTGTACGATAAAATTTTGAACCCTAATTATATGTTTTAAAATTTATGGAGTCAGGGACAGGTCTTGAACTTAAAAAAATCTAATCACACTTAGAACAGATTGTAATTAACCATTTTTCATACGGATTTGGAAACTCCTTCAAAACAAGTAATTACTTACTTGAAATTGAAATATGCAAACAAAAAACATGATGACGATATTATATCCTAACTTTTAAGATTCCTTTTCTATGTGGTAGGTTCCTTTTCTGCCGAAGATTCTGTCTGGGTACCACCCTCTTACTGCCGCCAGTTTAATTACAGACTGTGTGGCATTATATCCTGGTCCTCAGAGGTGACAGCGCTTTCTATACTTAGCCATCTTTGTTTGATGTTGGTTACAGGTGTCCAGTAGCAGCCACTTACCATCAGGTGGACTGTAAGTAAATTTGTCGGTTCAGTTTTTTTATAAAAATGTCATTCAATCATCGACGTTTGATAAAGTCATTTCTGTGAAGGTTGATATATTATTATAATGATGCTCCATGACCATGGAAGTCAATTTTTCACAGACAAAGTACTTACCTACATTCTATCGCCGTACTATATTTTCGATAAAACGAACACACTCATTATCAATATTGACAACGATGGCGACTGCTGTTATGTGATACTTGACAGATGACAGTTTACTTCAATCTATGATTTTACTCAACCAAATCTAAGAAATACCTTTTGACGTTTCACATTAATCATTCCGTAATAACTTTTTACAAGCGTACTCACACAATTTTACCTTTTATGTAAATCCAAAAAATTATGAAGTTATCTGTATTTCATTAGAACATGTATAGTTCTTTATCACTAATTTAAATCGAATCTTTCAAACAAAGCAAAATACAAAAAAAAAAACTTAAATCTACTTTTATGCCTGAAATTGTTTCAATGATATGACGTTATACCTTAGTAAATTAGCATAAATTTGAATCGTCCAAACAGCCAAACCGTAGTGTTTGAATGATTCAAATTTATGCTAATTTCGAATAATCGGTAAAAGTATTCAAATAATCGAACCTTTGCATTTTTTAATTTACTATTTGTTTATTTAAATGTTTATTTTAGATTTGCATAAATTATATGAATCATGGATTGTTCAAATCTATTCTTTTATAATATCTGTGAATCCCACTGTGGCGAAGAAGAGTTTTAGAAGATCCTCCCGCCGGTCTTAGTATATTTCGTCTGACTTAAATGCCATCTATCAGAAGCCATAAAATGTTTCCGGCATTCACCATACTCTCTTACGACACCCACGGAATGTAATGGGTTGATGATGTTAATCCATCACAGGTGTTAATTTTTTTATTTTTTCTACTAGACTAATCACGTTCACGAGACAAATTCGTGTTGCAAATCTTCTTATGGAATTCTACTTGTCAGCCACTTATAACCCACTGATTGTGGGTCTCTTCTAAAATAGGGAGAACTCGTCATAATCGTTACACTTGTAGATGTTTCACAACTTTGATGCAGTTCCCTGTGTAAACCAAATGGTAAATGCTATTTTTTTGACATATTCCATAGCCGCCTCTGGGTTTTATACACAAAGCGATTGCGATGATGACTTCACGTTATTAAATAAGAATTAAATTTAGAAAAAATAATTTTACCATATTGTGGATAAAATATGATTATGTGTGCGCCTTCATTAAATACAGATTCAAAAATTAAAGATGAACACAATAGTTCAATATATCTATGAATAAAAAAATACTTTGAAAAACTTACCTGCAGTAGAGTCGAGTTGGGGAACAAAAGTTGTCTTTTAGCTCTATGTAAGACATCACTATCCTGGTTTTCGGATTTACTAAGACATGCAGGTGTTGATATTAAACAAATACAAACAACCAAGATTTTTTTTGTGGAGTACATGTTATTAAATCAACGTTTAAATATGGAGTGAACTACGGGATATCGCTCGAGTGCTTCAATTACGTGTCGATCTGTCAATAGACTTTGGAAACAGTGACGTCAATATCCGTAGTATCTTTGAAAAAGTTTTATCCAGTTATTATTTATTTTTGTTTTAGCAATATAAATAATAGACAGGCGGAGTGTTTTTAAAATCTATGAAAGGAGTTTCAATTTAGTTTGAATATTGACTGGAAATAGTTATTAAAATATTTTTTACTGTAATTATAATTGTAAAAGTTACTTGGAACTTTTTTTAAATTATTGATTTCTTTTTAAATTTCGGAATAAAAAGAAATTGGTACACGTAGTAAGTAGGTATACAATTCTAAACCATTTTCACATAACGTCTCGTGACACGTTTATTGTTGGAAAAACAAATTAGTGCACTGTTGGGTGGAGTCATGTGACTACGGATTTACGAATATAAAGGCTTATTCACACCTATGTGCTGTTATATAAACAATGGCAGTGTGTTTACACCCAGCCAGTGTTGTCTGTGTCTGTCAATGTTGTGTGAAAAAAATTCAAACACATTTTTAAATCAAAGCATTAAATATTTAGTTTAAAATAAACTACGATTTTGGCTTAAGTTTTACAAAAAAAAGAACAATACTTCCAAAATTACTACAAAAGAAAAAAATTATAAGTCAGACAGACCTTTTCATTAAATCAAAAAGAACAGAGTTAACAAAGACGATATATTTAAAATAATGTTTTGAAAATAATTTACATAAACACACGAGTACTTAAAAAGAAATTTGAAGAAAGTATCAAAAGTAACTTTCGATCATAGCCAGTGCTTTTAGACAAAAACAATCACACTAGCGCAAAACTATTACATTGTAAAATTAAAATTTTTATTTTTTCATATTTTAAATTCATATTGATTATTCTGTGTAGTAGTGCGATCACTTATTTGCCTGCCAAACCAAAAAAAAAAAAAACGAAAGTTGACTAGGTTCGGTAGTAAACTTTTACGAGTTGAATGATACAGAATGACCGATTAGAAAAAAAATATACTTATTTAAAATAAACGAAAGAAGAATGTGCTAGTGTGAATACTTCGTTACTATCTTTAAAGATTGTTGCAGAAACGCCGGAACTTTAACAGAAAACTTCACGGTCCGACGCTGAGCGTGTAGAGCTTAAGTGAGTTAAAATGTGACGCGTGGCTTTATAGAATTGATTATAATTTAGCTTAGAAATATATAATTTGAATGTAATAAAAATAAATACATAATATTACACGAAAACATAATGCAAAGGTAAATATTTTTATTTTATTATATTTTATTTAACAAACTCCATCGCTGTTTAGAAGTTCTTAACAAATATATCTTACATATCATAATATCTTACAGCCTATAAAGATTAACTATTTTTCTTCGAAAAACATAAATTTAACAGTCTGCGCTTCCGCATTGTGCGTGAGTGAGTATGTGGTTGTATGTGTGTGTGTGTGTTACCGTTACAAATTACGGTATTAAAAAAAGATACTTGCATAAAAGTGAATAAAATGAAATAACGTAATTAAATCCGACGAGATAGCTGTGCCATACAATAAAAACTATATTTAGACTACAAACGTGATTTGCTTATACGATCATACTTCCTAACCTTAAATTATTTTTTAATACGTCACCAAAAGGTGTGGGAAGAGACTACGGACTTCCATTTGGTATACCTCTCTCGTTTCATTCACATCAATGTATCTACACATACTTGCTCATCGATTAAGGGTACACTTAATTTGGCCCATCTTCAATACATCGCAAATCTTCAAAAAAATTCCAATGGTCGATAAAATTCCGTCTATGGAGTCCAGTGCTAACTCTGCCAATTTGATTTGTCACTTTTTTAGGGTTTCGTACCCGAAGGGTAACCAACGGGATATTATTATTATATTACTAAGCCTCCGCTGTCCGTCCGTCCATCTATCCGTCCGTCCGTCCGTCTGTCTGTCAGCGGGCTGTATCTCATGATCCGTAATAGGTAGACAGTTGAAATTTTCACAGAACGTGTATTTCTGTTGCCGCTATAACAACAAATAATAAAAATTAAAATAAATTTAAAATTAAAAGGGGCTCCCCTACTAAAAACGTGTATTACGATGGTACGGTACCCATTCATTCCTTCTACGTGTCCACACCACCTAAGTATTCCTTCCTTAATCCTGACCCCAAATCTTTTTGCAAACTACACTTTTCTCTTATCATACAGTTCTTACCCCATCATTCAGAATCACACCTAACATACTTCTTAATTACCACATTTCCACAGCATCAATGCCACTCTCATACTTCATCTGCCACACCCAACTTTCAACTAATGCAGCACGAATTGCCATACGTGCCTTTTTTGATACATTCTGACATCATACAACAAAGAGAAGAGCCCGATTTAATCTGTGTTCTAAAATTACTCTTCGTTTTATATCCATGTTATATCTATCGTCCCTGGTAAACACATATCCTAAATACACAAATTCATCCACATGTTCAACCAACTACCCTTCTACTCTTATTTCACATATCGTCTTACTTTTTTCTCTTTCAAAAACCATCATTTCAAAATATTTCAAAAGTAAGACATATCGTTGAATAAAACTACTCTTACGGATTATATCGCGTTTAATTGACTTATTTTTATTAATTCCCGACGTTTCGGGTGCTTTACATCACCCATGGTCACGGGGGACTGAGGTGATTGACGTCCCGATGTCAGAGTTAATCCGGAGTACCTTCAGCTTTTTTAATTATTAATTTTGCGCGCAAAATTCATAATTAAAAAAATTCAATTAAAGGCGATATAATCTGTAAAAGTAGTTTTATTCAATGTGTAGTGTTCGCGTAAATATAAGAAATCATTAAGACATATCGTCTTACTTTTTTCTCTTTCAAAAACCATCATTTCAAATAAAACTTTTTTTTAAATCTGCTTACGTTTGCAATTGGAGGTCATATTTAAGGATATACCATTTTCATTAAAAATACCTTTTTTTCATTTATTTTTTGTTAAAAATGATCTGTTTACTTGATTGAAAACATTTATTTTTAAATTTTAATGGAGTTAATCATTTTCAATTTTAGATATTTTTGTATATTTCTACCATTGGCTTTTTGGGCATCTCTAAACTCAACATGTCGAGGCAGTACAGAAAATTTTAGGACAAAGAGACAAATCAACAGTCTACCGTTGGTATTTCCCTATGGTGGAACATATAAGGTAAACATTTTCTCTTAATATATACCAATTTCAGATATCTATATATATAAATAAAATTGTCAAAGTATCTCTCTGTAATATCGAAATAACTGCCTCACATTTAGCTAATGGGGTTACTTGCAGGTCTAATGCCTAAATACGCTGCTCAATTTTAAGATGCCGTTAAGGCTCATGCTGTCTCTATCACTTTCAGTTAAAGTGACTGTGACACCACGATACTTAGCGACATCTTAAAATTGAATAGCGTTTGAGTGGACACAGGCTGCTGCTGGACACAGGCCTCCTCTCATTTCTGAGAGGGTTTTAGGACAAGGAAATGCCCGCTGCGTATTGGCGAACTTCACATGTCTTCGAAATATATTTTTTCTTATTTCTCAGACATGCAGGTTTCCTCACGATGTTTTCTTCACTGCCGAGCACGTGGTAAATCAGCACTTAAAATAGTAACTAAAAATTTCATTGGTGCCGACGGGGATCGAACCCTGGTTGCTCGCGTACTATGAAATTTAGAGCGAGTGCTGAGCTACCACGTCTTTGATAGTTTTGTATTTAATGTATTTAATATGTAAAACAAAACACAATATAAATAGTATAACAACCAATAACAAATATGGCTAAGCTAATTGTAATGAAACTTCAAGTAATCTAGTTTATATTTTATCCAAAAAAATCGGAGACTTTTTTTTGAAAAGAAACGAAAAATTGATAAAATAAATGTATTTTGATTATCTTGAACTAAATAATGCCACAATAATAGAACTACCCAGAAGAAGCCAGGGCGGATCGCTAGTAATAATTTTTTTTTTCTCGTGATCTGTGCCATAGAGCATAGTAACCACAAATAGTTTTGCTATACCAATCACTTTATAAATGTGTTTAGACAACACAGCAAAGCAATCGGATTGAAACACAATATTTTCCGTTTTCTAGTGAAATTGAGACAATCCATTTGAATAATTAACTACGTAAACACAACACGACATGGCACTTTACTTCATGTGTCTTTTTTTAAGTATTGACTAACTTAGAGAGCTAAGTGTTAAATGCTAATTTACCACGTGCTCAACTGAGTAGAAACACATGGCAAGGAAATATGAATGTCTAAGAAATTTAAAAAATAGAAGATATATGAAGTAATAACATGTAGTGTTGGAAAAAGAAAATCCATTATCCCATATAGTCGGGTGGGTGTCGTAAGAGGCGACAGAGGAAACAAACCAGGAGATTTTTTTAAATAGGATAACGGTGACAAGCGGGCAGGCAGTACACCTGATGGTAAGTGGTTGCTGTGGCCCATAGACATCTACATCTATCTTAGTTTGCGAATCAAAATGTAGATGCGTTGTCAGCCGCGGGGACTAAGATGGAATGCCTCTCTTGCAGTAAAAAGGCTCTCCGGTTCTCTACACTCACCATATGAAACACAGCAGCATTAAGCTGCTATTTTACGCTGATATTCTGTGAGAGCGTGGTCCTTCTCCGGTCGAGCCGACCCATTCATGCTTCAACTATACAATTAATATAGCTGCGGCATGGCTCTTCCACGTTTAAGCTGATGGGCAGCAGCGTCTTCCTAATAACAACTAGAATATAAATTACTGCGATTGCCAAACCACCTGCCAAGCGTGACAACTGTGGAAATTATCCCGCTTGTGAGGCAATCTATTACGAAGCCTTTAATCTTAGGCAATCAATGGGAATGTTCAGCAGTGGACTTTGATAGGCAATAATGATGATGATGATGTAAAGTTTACCAACATGCATTGGGGCAGCGCGGCAGACACCTCATTGTCCTAAAAACCCTCTCACAAAGGACTGTGCCTAGCTGTACATATTATATATAGTACGAATATGGGCTTTATTTTGTGCATTGAAGCAATTTTTTATGACTGTGATACTATTAAAACAATTTTGTCAAAATGAGCAAAATTACACATTGTAATATACTTTATAATCTTTCTATAATATAAAAACATATATGTATATTATAACTTTCCTGTCGTAGTGTTATAAATGCTCTAACGTTGACTGGCAGAGGGTACTTTTAGCATCAAGTCCGCCTTTTGATCCTATATTGTTTTGTAAGGTTCAATAAAGGTTAAATAAATAAATAAATAAAATATAGTGACTTATGAAAAAAATTGTGTGCTTATTATAAACTTATCCCTTTTCCCAGTATTCAGAAAATGTAGTAGATGAACATGTTTAATATAATGGTAATTATGTCTCGTGGGTGTCGTAAAATACGACCTTGGGATACGACAGAAATATCTTATGGCTTAAAATACACAAATCGCGAGCGTGATTGTCAACCACCCGCAAAGCGACTAACAATTAAGGTAAAAAATCTCTAGAATGAAAGAAGCTCATCTCCGGTAATGGACTTTTATGGAGAAGAAGAACATATTAAAATTGTAAAGTAAGAATCAACAAATACCACTTCCGGTGGGTATGAGTTACGGAACCGAGCCGTGGTATATGCTGCTAGTCATGTGAGTGAGCTCACATGTAATCAGCAAGCAATGAAAAGCACCGTGAAAGGTGTTTGCCTAATATACGTGTATAATTTTACGTGGTAGAGCCATGCTGCAGCTATATTACTGGTATAGTTGTAGCACGAATGGGTCGACTTGACCGAGGAAGGATCACGCTCTCACAGAATACCAGCGTAAAATAGCAGCTTAACGCTGCTGTGTTTCTTATGGTGAGTGTAGAGAACCGGAGACCCTGTTTATTGGAAACGAGGCATTCCATCTTAGTCCTAACGGGTGACACAGCATCTGCATTTTGATTCTTAATCGAAAATAAATGTAGACGTCTATGGGCCACAGCAACCATTTACTATCAGGTGGACTGTGTGCTCGTTTCCACCTTTTATCTATAAAATAAAAAAATGAGTAGCACACATGCGTTTGCGTTTTTTATTTCTCAATAATACAGGTTTTTTCTTGATGTTTTCGATATAATACGACTATTTTTAAGTTATACCAATCATTCTTTCATAAAATTTCAGCTCCTGATCGGGATGGCTTCACCTGTGCCTAGTGATGATTATGTTAGTCTGGCATTTGCAATCAATTTCCAATATCAGTATCTACAATTTCAAAATATAACACAATTGTCGCAGTATTACGTTTTCAACCAGGTCGCAAGAGAACAGAGAGATATTGATCTCGAAGAGCGGAAAGATGAAAGACTTGTGTTCTATAAAGCAGCAGCGGATATGTTAGAAATGTAAGGAAAAAAAATTACTTCTTTCTTTGACTTTTAGCTGATTAATAACGTAGGGAATAAAAGTCGGTTTATTGTCTTATTGTCAATATTTTACAACTCAATATACTTAGTTTAGTTCTCGTTTTATTAATATTTTAATCAGTTCTTCTCCATGTATACATATAAAATGCTTTGTCCTGAATGACTGACTGACGGATAAACGCACAGCCTAAACCACTGATCTTAGAGACCTGAAACTTAGACGGTGTGTTCTTTGTATGACGTAAGCATTCGATAAGAAAGGATTTTCCGAAATTTTACCCCTAAGGGGGTGAAAAACGGGGGCAGAATTTGTATGGGACAACGTGATTCCTTGGTCCAATCTACTTCAAATTTTGCATAAACATTCTTTAACAGAATTGATGGAAGACGTGTTTTGTATTTAATTGAAACTCATCGCCTAACGGGCTTAAAAAGGGGTAGAAAGTTATTTTGGGGGTGATTGGCATCGAAATTGATATCAATACTCCTTAGTGCTTTTGATTTAAATAACATTTTATTTTGACACATGTTTGAAAACTCAAAACGTTTAATGGCCAAATACTCAAACGCTACTCAATTTTAAGACGTCGTTAATTCTCATGATGTTACACTCACTTTGACTGATAGTGATAGAGACAGCACAAGACTTTTTTTTTTTTTTTTTTTTTATACGATAAGGTGACAAACGAGCACACAGTCCACCTGATGGTAAGTGGTTGCTGTGACCCATAGACATCTACATCTATCCTCAATAAAGAATCAAAATGCAGATGCGTCGTCACCCGTGAGGACTAAGATGGAATGCCTCTTTTCCAGTAAAATGGGTCTCCGGTTCTCTACACTCACCATACGAAACACAGCAGTGTCAAGCTGCCATTTTACGCTGGTATTCTGTGAGAGCGTGGTCCTTCCCCGGTCGAGCCGACCCATTCGTGCTACAACTATACTACTAATATAGCTGCAGCATGGCTCTACCACGTAAAGCCAAAAAAAAAACTTAACGGCATCTTAAAATTGAGTAGCATTTGAGTATTTGGGCAAAACTCACATAAAAGCTTGGTGCAATGCAATACTCTTTAAAATTAGAATGTCAAATATAAAAGAATATTTAAATCGGATAAGAATTCAAAATTTCAATTTTATTTGTTCTTGGATTATTTGAATGAAAAACTTACCTTACATCTTGATTTTCCTTTGAAAATTCCTTGGAAATCTCTTACTTACCTACTTAGCGAATATTTGCGATTGCTGTATAATTTGTTTGGAAGTTCATTTTCACTATTTCATTAGAATATTAGTTAATTTAATTTATTTTTCATTTGTTGTTATAATAATTAAATAAGATTATTTGAGTTTGATTTGTTAGTGTATAATATAGGTTTTTTGTTTTAATTGTAAAAATATCTTTGTTTAATTTGTTGTGTATAATATAGTTTTCTTTTTTTTTAATATAGATATTTAAGTAGTTAGTAGTTTGTCTTAGAAGTTCAATTTAGTGTGTATTGTTTTTCGCAATTTTCTTTTATTTATAAATTTGTCTGCGTCTATTTTTAAAAATGGGTTGGTTAACATCAATGGGAAATTGATAAACCTTGCTATTGTACCAATAGTGGGGGATGGCGCATGCCATTTCCGTACGCTTTCTTATTTGTTGTACGGCACACAAGAACGCTCAATGTATATTCGTAAAGAAATTGTGCGTCATGTGATGAACAATTGGGATGAATTTGCTGTTGTTTCATGACCGTCATGGCAACAATCATGGGACAAAAGAAGAGTATACATTAGATATGTTACAACACTCTACATATGACGGTTTCTGCGAGTTAGTTGCAGCCGGTCAAATAGACCCATTTATTTGAAGTGTATCGAAATGGCAACCTGTATGCCAAATGATGGGTCAGAAAGAAAATCGATTTTCAAAGGTATCGTTAGTACTATCGTCTGTCTTTATTTTCGGCAGCGTTTCACAACCACCCGGTATAAATGCTGAAAGAAAGCCTACAAATGGCCACAGTGGACGGTATAATCAACCTACGTCAAATGAAGTTGCTTTAGTTATTGTTGGACAGCAATTTTCTAAGCGGGATATTGTAGTTGAGAGCCATGATAATACATTGCATCGAATAAGTGAAATCCATCGCTCATACGATACATTACAGTACCCATTTTTGTTTTGCTACGGCGGGATGGATACTCCATTTTTATACCCCATTGCGATCCTAAGATCAAACAACCGCTTAAAAAAATGGTATTTGCTGCAAGTTTTTATTTTTACCGTATAAAGGAGAAGATAATATGCTCTATTTTCGTTCGCTGTTGAGCCAGTTTTTAGTTAACATGTTTGCGAAAATCGAGACGGAAGGTTGAGTTATCCTCCATATCGCATCTTGCAAGTATACACTTGCAAGATGCTATATGGAGACAGGACGTTGATGCTGATCAGCTGGGTCAAAAGGTGGTGCTGCCTTCTTCTTTTACTGGGGGGGCACGCTATATGCATGCGCGGGTACAAGACTCCATCACGTATCTGCGCCACTACGGTCGTCCCGATCTCTTTATTACATTTACTTGCAATCCTCGATGGGATGAAATCACGGAGATGCTTTTGCCTGGGCAAAAAGTTATGATAGACACGACATAATAACCAGGGTTTTTCACCTCAAAGTTAAAAAAATAATGGCACTTCAAACCAAAGGAAAAATATTTGGAGAGGTACGTTGTTTCATGTTCTCTACCGAATGGCAGAAACGGGGTCTGCCTCACATACACATATTGTTGTGGATGGTTAACCGCATATTGCCTGACATGGTGGATGAACTATATGTGCGGAGATATCAAATCCAAATGAAGATGCTATTTTATACGACATAATTAAAAACAATATGATACACGGTCCAAGTGGAACTTTAACGATAATTCTCCCTGCATGAAAGATAATAAATATAGCAAAAAATATCCCAGACAATTTTTGAGAGATACACAGACAGGTGACGATGGATACCCACAGTACAGAAGACGATCTCCGGCTGACGGCGGCTTTACACTTAAATTAAAAGACATTAAAGTAGACAATAGGTGGGTGGTCCCCTATAATAAGGTTCTGTCACGGACATTTAAGGCACATATAATGTAGAATTTTGCAATTTTGTTAAATCGATAAAGTACATTTGTAAGTACATTTATAAGGGCAGTGATTTGTAAGTACATGAATTCGTGCTAGAAAACAAAAAGGAAGAAGTCAAATTATATGAGAGTGGGCGTTATTTGAGTAGTTCGGAGGCAGTTTGGTGGGTTTTAGGGTTTTCCATACATGAAAGTTTTCCCGCAGTCAAACATTTAGCTGTCCACCTTGAAAATGGCCAACGAGTCTATTTTAATTCCGACAACCTCGCCGAAAAAGTTAATAGCCTACCAAAAACGACACTGTTAGCATTTTTTGATTTATATCAAGCAGATGATTTTGCTAAAACCCTTCTATATGCGGAAGTGCTTTCATATTTTGTATGGCAAAAAAATAAATTTGTGAGAAGGGAAAGAGGAAAACTCGTAGATAGCTGGCCAGGAATAATGAAAGAATACGCTCTAGGTGGAGTGTACACGGTTCACCCGAATAACACAGAGTGTTACCATCTTCTCTTACTTCTGCACAAGTTTAGGGGTCCATCATCCTTCGATGACTTGAAGACTGCCAACGGTGTCCTCCAACCAACTTTTTAATTAGCTTGCATGAAATTTGGCTTGCTAGAGGACGAAAAATACGACGAGATATCTCTGTACAAACGCCTTGCTTCAAGACCCCACGGCTCCAGCGTTTCTACGCCAAACGGCACAATCATGTATCCCTCTCCGAGGGCTGCATATTAGCGCCGCTTGTTAGACTTGGCAACAGCAGCAGCCACGCCTACCTTCTGTGCAGTCGCCGCGAGATGTGATGGGGCTAATGTGTCAACACAAGTCACATCCCATACTAAGGAGCGCCCATTTTTCCATGGAATGAGTGTCATTCCATCAGGCCTCTTGCCATCGTCCTGCAATATACCGCTTGGCACTAAAATTGCTATCAACATTGGGATTCTGTTCTATATGAAGCAGCCTTATGCGAGTCGCTATTTAAAGTGCGTGAACTTTTTTGTATAATGTTGGCATGCTGTCAGATTACAGACGCACTAAGTCTTTGGGTAAAATACAGGGATAGCCTATCAGAAGACTACAAACGACAAGTGGAAAGGCTTTCTGGCATTATAGCTGAACATCTAGCACATAAAATCTACAATAAATGTCTGGTTACAATGAGAGAAACTGTATTAGCATTAGGAGGACAAAGCTTACAACAGTACCAGTTGCCTCAGCCTCAAAGGCCTGAAGGCTTATACAACAACCGGGACAACCTGAAGGAAACAAGTTACGATGTCAATTCCTTAGCAGAACTGGTGATAAGTAGTGAAGGCTCTCTAACCAATGAACAAAGACATATCTATTATAAAATACTTTCCAGTTTCGACGCAGTTGTAGGTGATATCTTATTTTTGGATGCTCCTGGTGGAACAGGCAAGACTTTACTAAATTTACTGTTGGCTAAAGTGAGAGGCAATAGTGATATCGTCTTAGCGGTCACATCGTCCGGAATTGCTGCCACTCTGCTGGAAGGAGGTAAAACTGCACACTCCGCGTTTGAACTTCCTCTCGATTTGATACAAAACGAAACCCCACTCTGCAATATACCCAAACAAAGTAATATGGCAGAAGTACTCCGCAAAACGAAATTAATTGTTTGGGATGAGAGTACTAAGGCTCATAAAGGGGGTTTCGAAGCCCTAAATAGATCTTTGCAAGATATTAGGAATAATAATTGTCAAATGGGAGGAGTAACTGTATTGTTAGCAGGCGATTTCCGGCAGACTTTACCAGAGGAACGCAAGCGGACGAAGTTAAAGCGTGCGCGAAGCGGTCTCATTTGTGGCCTTCAGTGACAAAACTGAGCTTTACCAAAAATATGAGAGTCCATCTTAGGGGAGATGTTATTGTCGGACAATTCTCAGACCTGTTGCTTAAAATAGGAAATGGTGATTTCTCGGAACTGGATAATAATATAATTCTCCCTACAGAGTTAGTAGTTAGTTAGTAGTACAACTGTTTCCACTGTAGAAGAGCTTATAGCTAAAATTTACCCAAACATTAATAATATTCACGATAAACCTGCAGAATGGTTATGCAAGCGTGCCTTCCTAACACCAAAAAACGAACAAGCCTCAGTCATAAATGAAATACTTTTGAGATCATTCGAAGGGGTCGAATATCAATATAAATCCGTCGACATAGTGATAAACACCGATGATGTCATTCATTATCCGGTCGAGTTCCTGAATATACTGCAGCCTCCCGGTCTCCCAACTCACATATTAAAATTGAGAGTTGGCGCTCCAATTATGTTGCTGCGCAATATAAATCCACCAAAATTATGCAATGTTACCAGACTGCAAGTGAAAATATTGCATCGCAATGTAACCGAGGCATTTATACTGATAGGTTGTTCTCGATGAGAGTCTGTATTTATTTCTAGGATTCCCCTAACACCATCACATTACCCCTTCGAATTCAAGAGAGTGCAGTATCCTATCAAAGTCTGCTTCGCCACAACCATAAACAAAGCTCAAGGTCAAACTCTTAAGGTAGCGGGAGTAGATTTGAGAGAAAGCTGCTTCTCTCACGGTCAGTTGTATGTGGCATGCTCCAGAGTAAGTGCACAGAGTAGCCTGGTGATTCTTGCACCCGAAGAAAAAACAAAAAATATTGTTTACAAAGAAATACTGCGGTAGGTGAAGTATTTCGATTTCATTGTAAAAAGATAATATCCCCGTGTCACTTTCACCAGATCAAAATCCGAGCTTCGTGTTCATAAAATATAATAAAGTTTTGGAACGAAGTTCTTTATCGGTCGGTACGAATTTGGCGGATGGAGGCTAGGCGAGAAAAAGTGTAAGATTTTTCCGTCACGACCCCTTCCGACGTAGTGTATACGGCCTTGGCGGCTATAAGGAAGCGAGATGGAATAATATCCATCTCCCTTGCACTTTTTCTTATCTTGCCATGAAAGAAATATTATTTTATTTTAAATGACGCTTCATTTTAATAGACGTTAGTAATTAATTTATTTGTATTTGTTAATCAATAATATAATCCGTTTATCAATATTAATATATTAGAAGCGTTAGTAGCCTAATGGCAGGGCGCGGACCGCGAACTCGAAAGGTCGTGGGTTCGAATGCGCCATTCGACTAACTAAGAACCACTAGCTTTTAAGCTTACCAGAAGTGGTTTAAGGGAGTATTAGTAATGTTTAATAGCATTACTAGTATTTAAAAAAATACTTCGAAAGGAACTTCGTTCCAACCGAGTGTTCCACGACACTCGCGCATGTTTTTTTAATTTTATTTTCATGTTTATTTAACCTTTAAATCCCTACACTATAATAAAGATTGTTATATTTTATAAGTATTCAAACATTTTCACATAATAATTTATATGTTATAACAAAATTAATAACGTAAAAAACCAATTAAAAATCCTATTAAAACCATTTTCTTCTACGCGGACGAAGTCGCGGTTAAAAGCTAGTCAGCCTATACAAATCCACTGCTGGACGTGGACCTCTATGGTTGTAGAAAGGATTTACTTAGTCGGTTCGTTTGACTATCGTCTCGTACCTTTGACGGTGCTCTGCATCGCTTATCTAGGTATTTGGCGCCTAGCGTAAAGAATGAATGATTATATCACTATCTATCAAATTGGCATTTTCCATAGTGGTCTTTTATGATATCCACGGGACGGAATGGGGTAATGGATTCACTAACACCACCATTACATGACAAACTGTCACTAAATATTATTCCTCAATAGCTTAAAATAGTCCTAAATTATTTTCTAATTACATAATAATACAATATTTAATAATAATAAAAAAACTAAAATTATCATCTCTCCAACTTCCCGCGGTAAAATTCCAAGAACGCTGGCTACGTTTCCTCTTTGAGCGAGGAAAGAACCAGTCCTCTTATCACATGCGACAACAGCTAGTCGCGGATTCAGTTCCTTTAGGAACTTCAACGCACATGAACCTCACGGACCAATAATACCTATATTGTTTATAATTTATTAACTTAGTAACTTTCTCTGTTCTTCTATAAGTACCTAACTACCTACTAATATTTAGTATTAATATCGTTCAAGAGACCATTATCCGCAAGATAAGGAATGTAACACCCACAATCACATGTTTGTTGTCGACATATCAGGCAATCGAACAAAACTGTTCGCTTTGTCGTTTCTAATGCGTATAGAAGCATCTGCCTTTACATCCGATTACAATTTGTATGCGTTCCAGACAGGAGTGAATAGGCTTTTGTTAAGCTAAGTCTGTGCGCTTTACTAGTCAGTGCAATTTTCGACTACATCACCACTTACCATCAGGTGTGATAGTAGTCAATAACTGGCCTATAATAGTTAAAAAAATAACTAATAATGTCGCTGAGTAAATGCATTTTTATAAATTGTGCTTGTGAGTGACTTCGATCCCAGATGGTGTTAACCCGTGAGAAGGCGCGCTATGAGCAATTTGCTCACACAAAAATTTAATTCAAAAATTTTTTGTCTTTCCCTTGCCACACCAATTCAAGCACTTAAGTACCTTCCTAAATATTCACCCCCTCTCCCCTGACGCAATTCTCGATCCGCTCAGTGGCGTTGCGACCGCGCAGCAAGGCGTTTGTGGAGGCCGTGTACCAATTTGTGCGTCGGTGCGGCAATTTGCTCATCACGCGCCCATCCGTGTAAGTATTTATTTTTGTGGTTTAAAAAAGTTAGATTGTTATTTCTGCCATATTATTTCTTATTATTAAATTATTATTATTATTTGTTTGAAGATGGCCAATGCGCTTATTTTTCTCCATTTTGAATATAACTGGGATCAATGCCCAAATAATATACAAAGCCCACACAAACACTCTGATTGAGAGACGAACATTCTTGAAAGAGGTGGCTCTCGAGCTGGTGAAACCACATATTTCACGCCGGATTCGCATGGAGAACATATCCTCAGATCTCAAATTTCTAATGAAGCGATTTGTGCCGGCTCCTGTGCCTGTTGCGGAGCCAGGACCAAGCGGATTTTGTGCAATATGTCCTAGACGTAAAAATAGAAGGTCAAAAAAACCATGTACTTCGTGCAAGCAATTACTTTGCACCGAACATGTAAAATACATGTGTTCAGTGTGTTTCGAGAGGCACATTAGTGTAGATTTAATGGATGAATAACACTTTTTAGTTTTTGTTATGTAACAGTTTTTATTGTGATTTTTATGAAACGTGCCAAAAAATTTAATTAATACTAGGTTGTTTTGTTATTTGCGTTAGAAGTTGCTATTATGTTTAATAGTTTTGATTAAAATACTTGTTTTCTTACTTACTAAACCTTGTGTTATTTATTTAAATACATTATAAGCCAATAAATATAGAAACACTAAAAATATGAACATTTATGATAGTGTGAGCAATTTGCTCGCGCGCGCCTACTCGTGTAAGAAAATTAGGCGCGCCTTCTCACGGGTTAAATTCCTTTTTATGTTATTATTATGGGTACATGTTGTGTTTGCCTGTAAGTGTTAGTTAAACTTAAATATATTTTGAGCATGGTTTTTACTCGTATATTAAAAATGATTGTAAACAAATGTTGGTAAATCAGTTATATAAAAAGTCCCAATGTAGCTTTGGGTAGAAAAACGCTGCAACTTATTTTAAGCATTACTTATCTTTATTCCGATTTATTTTTCTTTATTCCGATGATATCCCGGACGCCAGTCTGAACGAGATTAGAATGGCTCTCCAGCACCTTAAAAACGCAAGTCCCCGGGCGAGGATGGAATTACAGCGGAGCTTCTGAAAGCGGGTGGGTGGATAACCGGTACTTGAAGTCCTTCATAAACTCTTTAATTCTGTCCTACATGGTGGTACTACTCCGAAGGCGCTAAGTGCGGTGGTCTTGTTCTTCAAGGCGACAACGCTCTCTTAAAGAACTACAGGCTGATTTCCCTTCTGAGCTGCATCTACGTGCTGTTATCGAGAGTCATTACGAATCGTCTCGCACGCCGACTCGACGACTTCCAGCCTCCCGAACAAGCCGGTTTCCGAAAAGGCTTTAGTATAATAGACCACATACATACCCTTCGGCAAATTTTACAGAAGACCGAAGAGTACAATCTGCCACTTTGTCTTGCGTATGTGGATTTCTCATAAGAAAGCCTTTGATTCCGTCGAAATTTGGACGGTGCTACAGTCCCTTCAGCGGTGCCAAGTAGACTGTCGGTATATTGAAGTGTTGAAGTGTTTGTACAGTAGGGCTACGATGGCTATCCGAATACAGAATCAGAGTACAAAACCTATCCAACTGCAGAAAGGTCTAAGACAGGCTGACGTAATATTCCCGAAACTCTTCACCGCTGCATTGGAAGACGTTTTCAAGCTACTGGACTGGAAAGGATATGGTATTAACGTCAATGGCGAGTACATCACTCACTTTCGATTTGCCGTCGACTTTGCCATAAGGACTATATGTCCTTATGGCAGAATCGCTGGAGGACCTAAGCACTGTGATCAATGACCTCAATAGTGTGTTTAAACGGATAGGTCTTAAGATGAACATGGACAAAACAAAAATTATGTTTAAAGTCCATGTCACTCCTATGCCGGTAGTTTTTGGAAGCACTAAGCTCGAAGTTGTTGACGAATAATGTTACCTGGGACAAATAGTCCGACTTGGTAAGTCCAACTTCGACCGAGAGGTCAATCGACGGATTCAACTCGGCTGGGCAGCGTTCGGGAGTTTACGACACATCTTCTCGTCAGGTATATCTCAAAACCTCAAAACTAGATTGTACAACCAGTGCTCGGGACCGTGTTTTATGGCATTCCTTGGGGGAGGCCTATGTACAGCAGTAGACTTGTGAAGGGCTGTAATGATCATAATGATGGATGCCAATTATTCTAATTCTATACTGAAGTAATTATAAACACCGAATCTATGAAATGCTTCGTCAGTATAAAAAATATAATTTTTGATGAAATTGCGGTTGGTTTCATATTGAGTCATTAAACTTCTATTGGTTTTATTTCTTTGTAATATTTCATGTCTTTTTAATGGGTTACAGCCTGTTAAAGGCCGAGTCCTGAATATAGGCCCCCCAAATAGAATGCCTCATAGGGGGATATTTGCCATAGTTACCAAGCTTTGGTTGGTGACCGGAAGTTTTTAATAATTTTCATTTGTTATCAGGAAGATGCTGCTGCTTTTCTTCTTTTTCTCCTGTTTCATCCCACTCTGTTGCCTTTTACGACATCCTCGAGGTGACATGGGGTGGTTCATTCTCATACGCCGCTACTACATGTTGCCTTTGTGATATACTGCCCCCAAAAATGTAGCGAATCATTTAAAAGGTGCTAACGGTGAGGATTGCAATTAAAATAATAGGTTATTCATTTTTTCGGCTCATTACAGTTTACTAATTTGAAACCGTCTGTCATCGCACTAAAAGCGAAAAGAAATGGAAGCCTAAATCACGCTATCGAAGTTTCCGAAGTACTCCGGTATATGTAGAATAGCTCTGCACGACCACTCGGAGAGTTGGCGCTTCCTCTGACTGAAAGCCTAGCCCCTTTTTCTTTCAAGGTCAAAATAGTGACTAAAATGAACGACAGCGTCGCCAAACCTTAACATAAGCCTCTCACTTTGAATGAATGATTTACTTTACTTGCACTACTTGATGAGCAAGCAGACTTGTACAACTAGATATTTTATTTAAATTGAGATGGTGTAGCGACATCTACCGAAGAACTTTACCAAGTAGTTTAGTCGTCACCTTACGATAGCCATATAATGAAATGGTGATATAGATTTTCTTACTCACTCGATTTATATTTATTTTAGGAAAGGCATGAACGGTGTGGACTGCGTTATGCGTGCAATTTGTGAAGCAGCTCAATATCCAATGAATGAAGAGGGTCTTGTTGGCGAAGTTATTCATATTTTATTAACGTAAGAATCTCATACTTTTAGATTATACTATATTTCATTATGTTAATTTGTCATTTTCCTTTAAACGTTTGGTAAAGTATTAAAGAAAATTTATCATAATATCAAAATCACCGTCAAACTTAAATTTCTTTGACTGAGCCTTTACAGGCCTTTGGGGTATTAGAGTAAATCTAGTATAGATTCCTTTCTTTTTGAAATCATATTATATCTCTCGGTGTAACCACAAACAGACAATTCAATTTTTATAACTACCTAATTTGTAGGTTCCTACATTTGAATAGTTCGTATAACCAGTGAACTGGAAGACTGGAACAAAACTTAGAAAGGTCGTAAATAAAAATACGATTGCGTAGCGAGGTGCTTACGAGAGATACTAAATGATTTAGGGGGTAGAGTGGGCGGGGGGGGGGGGGGGAGGGCTCCCATTGCGTTTTTTTAAAACATTCTTACACTCTAGGATTTTTTCGCGGGGGAGTTTACATACACAAATTTCACAAGGCCATACATCGAGACCCGGAACATACAAAATGTACTTGTTCCATGCGGGGTTCGAACCGCGGCCCTTAGCGCTGCAACTCATTGCTAAGCCACTGCGCTACTGAACCGTCAATAATGGCCACTAATTTGGCCTTAAACCTAAAGCATTAAAATTTTAGGCCCCTATCCTACTGTGGCATGAATCCTTTACGTATTTACTCTACATATTTCTGACGTCAAATAAAAGTGCCTCAACTGCTGCGTTCCGTTCCGTAGGGTGAGGCATTCCACAGGCCGTGAGGCATTCCATCTCAGTCTTCAGAGGTGACAACGCATCTGTAGCCTCCTTTGTTTTAAGTTGGTTGCAGGTAGTCATGGGCTACAGTAGCCACTTACCATCAGGTGGACTGTAAGTTTCTTTGTCACTTCAGTTTTATGAATATAAAAAATAAAAAATATAAACATGGTAAGATCGATCCAGACGGCTAGTGAATTAGTTCAAATAAAAATTAATATGACAGCCTACATTCGATACGTACTTTAGTGCACAGTCTTCCTTGCATTTCTGAGAGGGTTTTAGTGCAGGTAAGAGTCCGCCGTGCTGACGAAATGTTTTTGCGGACTCCGCATGTCGTAGAAGACTTTTTAATTTCTTTGACATACATGATTTTTCCAATGCTTTCCTTCACCGCTGGGCATGTAGTAAGCTCGGCACTTAACTATTGCGTTGTTACTTGGTACCAGCGGCTATCGCACTTTATTTGCTCATGCATTATAAAATTACAGCCAGTGGTTAACCCCTAAGTTACCACGGCTCTTGGTAACCAAAATAGGTAATATTGCAGAGTGCATAACACAGTATCAGCATTTTTTTAATAGGACAAGGGTGACAAACGAGCACACAGTCCACCTGATGGAAAGTGGTTGCTGCGGCCCATAGACATCTACATCTATCCTCGGTTACAAATCAAAATACAGATGCGTTGTCACCCGTGAGGACTAAGATGGAATGCCTCATTTCCAGTAAAAAGGGTCTCCGGTTCTCTACACTCACCATACGAAACACAGCAGCGTTAAGCTGCTATTTTACGCTGGTATTCTGTGAGAGCGTGGTCCTTCCCCGGTCGAGCCGACCCATTCGTGCTACAACTATACTACTAATATAAATGCAGCATGGCTCTACCACGTAAATTAATAAAATAAAATAAGCATATAGAAATAGCATTTTATTTCAGATCATATAGTGCAAATCAACACAAAAAATAATATATTATTGCTATTTAAGAATAAGGGTTTGTATTTTAAGGTGTGTTTTTCTTGACAACCGATAAGGACGAAAGGTTCTCGAGTGGCATACGAGGCTACTGGCAAACGCAGTGTTGGGCGACCCCCCAATAGATGGAGTGACGTTCTGATGAAATATGCAGGCAGTCGCTGGATGCAGTCCATCTATCATCAGGATCGTACTGTGTGGCAGTTTATGGGGAAGTTTACGCCTATGCTTTAGTAGATTTGTAAAATACATTTAGTATATAATAGAAATACATGCCAACCATCCACCAACCAGAGTAAACAAATAGTTATCATTACTGTAAGTTTAAAAAAAATATCAGCAATATGTTTTTTTAATACAAATAAAGGCGACAAACGAGCACACAATTAACCTGCTGATAAGTGGATTCCGTTGCACATAAATACCTTACTCTCTCTGTCCTAAGAATCACAATGCAATGCGTTGTACCCTGTTAGGACTAAGACGAAATTTCTTATTCTCATAAAAATGCATTAAGCTGCTATTTCATGTTTGTATTCTGTGAGAGCGTGTTCTTTCCCCTATCGAGTCGACCCGTTCATGTTGCAGTAGTAATACAGTTGTGTCGTGAGTTTATCACATTAAAAGTTATTTAATATTTTCATATTATATTTAAAATGTACCAAATTAATAATTATTATACCAGTCCAGTCCAGTACAGCCTATAAAAGTGCACTGCTGAACATAGGCCTCCCCCATAGATGGCCTCATATGTGGGATTTTGCCATAGTTGCCATGCTTGATAGGCGGGTTGTCAACCGCAGTTTTTTATTATTATTATCAGAAAGATACTGCCTGCCCATTCTCAATTTGCCACCATTCTGCCACCTTTCTCAATTTCCCTCTGTCGCCTCTTTCGACACCCACGAGACAGTATGGGGATTATTATAAATTTTAATTTAATTTCGTTTTTAATCTATACATATAAAAGTAATTGAAGTGTTTGTCTGTAGTATTGAAATAACTGCCTCTATTTAGTTAATAGGGTTATTTGCATGCCATTAAGAGGTGAATAACTATTTTTTAAAATTTTATCTGTCCCTGTCCGGGCTAATCTTCGGAATGGCTGAATCGATTGTAATGAACAGATTCAGAACAATGTCAGGAGTGATCTAGATTATATTCTATCTCAAAAAATTTAATATATTTTTTTATCTAAAAATTTATAAAATAAATGGTCTTTGATAATGATCTTAAATGTAAATAATGCCACATATATTATTAATAGATCTTACCCAAGCAAATTCGAGACGGGTCGCTAGTTTGTTTATAATAATGATCAAAAATCGACATACTATAATTTCGTTATATATATGAGTCGTTCACAATTTTTTATTAAAATGACTTGTGACTTGATGATTAGTGAAAACTTTTACATCGAGCTCTTTAAGTGTATTCGAGGACACAATAGTACTTATGATATATATAAAGTGATATAATGACCTATAAAATTTTATTTTTCTTTACAGGCCAGATTACGGCCGATCACCGTTTGAAGAGTACGATCCAGAATGGTATGATATGATGTCTCCGTACATAGATGCAGCCATCGCTGGACGACAGATGTTCAACTGTGCTTCTATTTACAATAACTGTCCAGAAGGTCAAGGTGTATTGGAGTTGATTTCCAAGCTGAGAGATGAATAAAATAAAATAAAATGTTTTGTGTATTCAGTTTTCTCATATATTTTAAACTTTGACTGCCTCGTTGGTCTAGTGGTTGTAGTAGTGCGGCTGCTAATCATGAGGTACCAGGTTCGAATCCCGAGTCAGGCAAAAAAAAATCAGTTATTGAGTTTTTCCATCTAGAAATTCTCAGTAGCTGCCCGGAGTCAGGAAGCTGGCGGTTTCTCACCCCCGTGCCTCGGAAAGCACGTAAAGCCGTTGGTCCTGCGCCTGATCTCTCTCCGGTCGTGTCGGTTTACCGTCCCATCGGACTATGAGAGTGAGGGAATAGAGAGTGCACCTGTGCTTCCGCATACACTTGTGCACTATAATCCAGTCCTGCGCCGATGCCTAATCTTCGTTGAGGCTGGCCGCCGTGACCGAAATTCGGTCTGGAGGACATTATTATTATATTTTAAAAACCTACTATATTACATTATATCTCACCCCTTAAAAGTGTTATGCAATTACGAGTAATCTTTTGCGCCACACCACCTCCTATTGCATCTAGATTTACTCTAAATTACAATAAAATATATTATAATGAATTAGAATATTTCCGTGTGTAGGCAGCTTAAAAGAATCCATCATCCCCTTTCGTGCCATTGGTGTCATAGGAGTCAACTATAGGATATGCCGGAAAGATCTTGTGAATTTCGACGGCTCTCATAATAACCGTCTCATTTACCATCCTTCCATCCATCCATTACAGCCTACAAAAGTCCACTGCTGAACATATATAGGCCTCCCTCATAGATTGCTTTGATTGTAGTGGTGGTGTAAGAATATCCACTACCCCATATCGTACCGAGGGTGTCGTAAGAGGTGACAGAGGGAAATTGGAAAAGGAAATGATAGCAGTATCTTCCTGATGTCAACACAACATCATAAAAAAACATGCGTGAGTGTCGTGGAACACTCGGTTGGAACGAAGTTCCTTTCGTAGTATATTATTTGTGGCCTGTAGTGATATTGACAGTGATACAAGAACTTAAACTCGCAATTAAGGGTATGAGTTTGGTTACCGCCAAACTCTCAGTTAATGTGCTACTTCTTTTTCTTATTCTTCACTATGGAGTCGTAATTATCTGTACCACCCTGAGGGTAAAGCTTCAGAGGAGAGCGTATTGGTGCGTTTCCCGTACAACTGAAGCGGCCGCCACTCAGGACACTGCAATACGTGGTCTATGGAGAGTGAGTGAGTTTGTCTTTTGTATGTGTGGTTTGCTGCATGCTCCGCTAGCGCTCTCTACTGACGCCTTACCCTAACGCTCCCGTAAAACCTCATTGGATAGCGTGTGGAGGGCATGAAGTGTAGTGGCACGTTTGCCATAAACACACTGTTAAAGAATGAGCTTGTGTTTATCATTTAAGCCAAACGCCAACAATGCTTCAATGTCTCGACAGAAAAACTCAATATTGGATTACTTTTGGCCCCACCCAGGACTCGAATCCGAGACCTCGTGATCATCAATCGCATTTAGTACCATTACACCAACGAGCAGTCACGTATGTGCTTATAAGAAGGTGATTTTGAAAGTGCTTAACACGTCTTCATTTTATATAAACATGTATTTTTAACATTAACTTCTATGATACAGTTTTTATCTTCGTTTATATGCAACATGCTTACGACTCAAAGGTACAATAATGCGTACTCATAAAAGATACTGTTTGTGTACCGCTTATATCTCAAGTAGATAAAGTGAGTCTCATACAAGCTACAGGTCACGCACAGACTATCTTTTTCTTGGAAAATTTACACAGGATTTGTGTTAGCGTACTTTTGGCTTTGGTGTTGTCATGTGTTATTGAACATAAATAAGGATAACGCGATACAGTTTTAGAATATGTTAGGTGAAATATCATTTCATAAGTTAGAGAGATTTGGAATTGTTATCTTACTTCCACCTGATTTCTCTTTTACTGTTTCATAATATTTTTGAGCTTTTTTAAGAAAGAGAAGGCAAAAAATGAAGTGATCATAGTCACTTATGAGCATCCGCAACACTAGAGGAATTACAGCAGCGTTACTATCCTTTTAGAAAGTAGTAGACTCTTCTCTTGAGCGTCCCTACATCGTATCAGTCCAAAATTGTACCGGTACAGTCAATTCCGCAGTGTGGCAAAAAGTTCCGTATAAGTCGTACGGTAGTGGATTGCCAACCATCAAGATAACTACCTAGTGTTGTAGAATTAGCTATTTGTCATTGCGTCCAGGAAAAGGCCTATGTTCATATTTTAAAGGATGATTATGCAATGCGTCTATCCTATATTACTTTAACATAAATTATAATGCTGTAGAAATGCGGTAATTAAGGAGTATGCTAGGGCTGAATCTGAATGACAGGGTGAGAAATAGTGTGATAAGAGAAGAGTGTGGTTTGCAAGATGACGTTGTGACCAGGATTAAGAAAGGAATGCTTCTGTGGTTTGGTCATGTAGAAAGAATGAACGAGGAAAGAGTGAAAAAGCAAATTTATGCAAGCAGAAGTGAACGGCAGAGTCGGAAAGGGACGCCCTAGACGAAGGTTTATCGACCAAATTGGCGATATATTGAAAATGGGCCAGATTAGGAGTACCCTTAACCGACGAGCGTGTATGCGTAGATATATGGATGTAAAGGAGGCGAGAGAGGTGTGCCAGGTTCGTGCCAAATGGAAGTCCGTAGTCTCTGCCTACCCCTCTGGGTGACAGGCGTGAGTGTTTATGTTTATGTATGTTATAAATTATAAGTGTAAGGAGAGAGTTTATAATAAAGTTTAAGTTCTAGAGCATTATTATATTTCACATTGCCTCTTATTAATAATATTAACTGATAATTTCTTAGCAAAAAACCCAAAAAACCGATTTTGGTCCAAACCGGGATTGAAACTCGAAACCATTTGATGAGTAGTCGCGTTTTCGACCTCTAGATCAACAAGGCAGTCAAATAAACTTTATCTAAACTTATAAAAAAAGATTGGGGATAGAATATTTTATGTAGTCGATTAGCCAGAGTAATAACTGATAATGTTATTGATGATTCTAATTATTTATGACTGGTCAACTGGCGATGTGTTTGGTTAACAACCTAGAGCTTTTATCAGGGCAGGATATAGTAAACGGACATAACGGATTAGCACTCAGTGGAAAGGAGCGTAAAAGGCTTATTTATGGGTGGGCCCTATTTTGCTAATGGTCAATCTTGTCGGATAGGAAGATACAATTTGAAGAGTGTGTATGTGAATTAGTTATTTCGGCCCCTAATTTCCACCATGAAAAAACAACACGTTCAGTGGGTCTTCGTCCTATTGTTGTCGGATTGCTTCGTCATTAGTAATCCGTACAGGAAAGGAATGGAAAATTTGTCGGCTCCTGTTTTACTCGAATTACAATTGGTATCTTCGAGAAAATAGTCTTTTGTTATGTTGATCTATTTATAGCTTTATTGGTGATTTAGGTTTATCGGTTTACCATCAGATAATTGTGGTCAAGGACTTGCTTAGAGTCAGTAAAAATTTACATAAAAATAAACTCTGAAATTGTACCATGGCTGTGTCGGTTCAACCAGTGGAGGACTACGCTCGCACAGAACATCGGTGTAAATTTTTTTGAAGATTAAGGCTGACAAGCGAACACACAGTCAACCTGATGGTAAGTGGATGCTGCGTCTCATTAGACATCTTCATCTATCGTCAATTAAGAATAAATTTCATATACGTTGTCATCCATGAGGACTAAGATGGAATGCCTCATTTCTAGTGAAAAGGGTCACCGGTTCTCTACGTTCCCCATGAGAAATTCAGCATTATTCTACTGTTTCACGCTGGTATGCTATGAGAGCGTAATCCTACCCCAGTCAAGCCGTCCCATTCGGGCTGCAGGTATAATATAGCTGCAGTGTGGCCTAGCCACGTGAAAAGCTCTGCCAGGTAAAAAAATAATAGCGGCATGGCGAATCCTTTTTACTGGTAATAAAGGTATTCCATCTTAGTCCCCATAGGTGACACGACAAACGATGAATCTGCATTCTGATTTATATCTGAGAACAGATGTTAGTGTTTATGGCAAGTTACGTTTACCTGTACGAAAAAAGAATACGCTTATAAAAGGTAAATTACGCTTATTACAAGTGTGGAGCGTTATCGTGGAGCAATAATGGCAAAGATGAATTGACGAGTCGTAGTTGTTTCTCTAAGAGTTTCGCCATCATTGTTCAAAGTTATTCACAAGATACATCTGCTGTTATTACCGGATCTGAATAAGCTATATATGATTTTTTATGTTCACATGAATACTTGATATTGAATAAAACATATTCACGAATAAAAGCAAGAAAATGTTGTTCCTGAGCGTACAAACATTAGGCGATACTGTCCACCCAAATTATTATTTTACATGCGTCTTTTTTTCTCTCATAATAAGCCAGTTCTTTGTTACAATCTCATCTGATGGCAAGTGGTGATGAAGCCCTAGATGATAAATCCCACTGACTTAGCTTAACAAAAGCTTTTTCACTCTTGCCTTGAAAACAACCAGATTTGTAAGCAGACAGAAAGATGCACATTATTCTATTCAAACGCTGTATATTTATGTTTTACAATTCCAATAAATATCGTTGATGAGGTTGGGAAAAAGGGCGGGAAGATAAAATATTGTGGCAATATATAAAATCGCATATTTTATCTTCCCGCCTTTTTTCGTGCTCCTATTTTGCGTGTTCTTATGATATAAGTTGCGAAGGAAGCTTTTGCATGTGCACGCGGCGCTAAAAGAACCTCGGTAGGAGGAGACATTTCAGCACCAGAAAAAAAAGGAAAAGACGAAGAGAAGAAAAAAAACTCAAGCCGCTGACTTAAAAAAAAACATTTTAAGCATGATGCTAAAATGAAATGATATCAGAAGTGTTATGTTTGAGGTAAATTTTTTTTTGTCAATGTTGTGAAAAAATTACGTCCATACTCATAAAATCTACGTTAATTACAGCAATGAATATAGTTGCTCACTCTCTTTTCACGAAATGATAATAGAAAGAGACAAGTATAGAGACAATTAATATGTAATTTAAGTAGACGATAATCAAAAATTAATAAAAAGGTTGTTAATGATTATAAGTCACGAACATGACACAGAAAAATTAAAATGAATTCTTACCCTTTTATTTCAATTATATTTTAACGGATCTAGTTGTAAAATGCGTAATGAATACTGAAAAAGTTTTAATAGATTTTTCCTTCGTAGTGTTTAAAAAAATGGTAAAAATTCGGATAGAAATACCTGATTCTCTACTTGCTTTTCAATCTATCAGTTAAGAATCTGATGACTGGTATGTATAGGGTTTATAAAAAATCAATAATAATTTACAATTAAATAATTGTACAACCGACTACAATACAAATTATTAAATATAACTCAAAAACTACTGGTCAGACCTTGATCAATTAACGAGACAAATCAAATTTCTATGGGACCATTTGAGAAGCACTAGCTTTCAAATAAAAAAAGAATCATCGAAATCTGTTCACCCAGAAAAAAGTTATGAGGTAACACACATAAAAAAGAACACAGTCGAATTGAGTACCTCCTCCTTTTTGAAGTCGGTAGAAAATAATATATTCTAATATGAACCAGCTAATAAGAAAAAATAATCCATTTGCCAAGCGTTGCGATCAGGCGTAATTCTTTAATTTATGGGAAAGTATCATACTTAAAAGTGGATTGTTTATTGGATGAGAAAAGCGGAGAAACATTTATGTAAAACAAACATTCCTTCTCTGTATTTCATATTTCTCATAATAAGATCTTTCAACTCTTTTTACCGTTTCGTTGAAAATGTAATTACACAATCGCCATCATGTTATAGTCAAAAAAAAAAACAAGTGATTGGTTAGTCTTCTCAATCAATTTGATTTAAAAGGACTTAACGAGCTTAAGACGTCCAGTGCTCAGCTTGTATATTCGACAAAACTTTTTGTTCTTATTAATTGGATATTTGCGACTTAAAATAAACGAATAATGAAGTCGACGACGAGTAACCGTTTTTAAATATAAAAGCAAATGGACGGCACTACTGCTTACCTTCAAATCGTATGGACTTAATTTAACATTGATTGAATGATTGTTAATGATATTTTAAAACAAAGAATTATTTCATCATGAATGTGGACATCATGACATATCATGAGTCTTTTGTTGAAAATGAGAGCCTCATTTTCTCCAGGTAATTACTTTAAATCCAAGCATTTTTATTTTGACAATTGGGTAGGTGTTAAGATTATTAGATAAACGTTGTGATTCATATAATGATGGGAAAATAGAGAAGATTTAACTAAGAAAATTTTAATGAAACACTAAATTAACAACAATATTTACAAATGTTACAATATATTATACTGTTATATTTAAACTAAAAATCTGTATACGTAGAAACATCCAGCATCGAGAAAGGGCAGGTCATGATGGATAATCTGCAATCTTCCTCAGTCGCGTTGTGCCATTTGTCTGTTGCAGCTGACATCCGCCTAAAATTGTATTAAAGTTTAATATTATTTCATACTTATAAAAAAACTTGTCAAGTTTATGTGTTTCGCTAAACTAGGTCACTATATTAAAGCTATATATTCAAGAGACGTGGTAGCTCAGGGTCAATCCGCACCATCACCAATTAAATTGCTAATTACAATTTAAGTGCTGATTTACCATGTCTGAGAATTAGAAAAAAAATTATTTCGAAGACATGTGAAGTTCGCCAACATGCATTGGGGCAGCGCGGCGGACATTTCCTTAATCTAAAACCCTCTCGGAAATGAGAGGCGGCCTGTGCCCAACAGTGGGCTATACGCTGTCTCTTTAACTTTAAAGCTATATTAGTCTGGTAACAGTTAACAACGAACATGAGATAAAAGATAAATAAAAATATGCACACAATGTCAGATAATTCTATAGTAGTAGTCTCTCAAATACACATCATTATCACCATTGTAGCCCATTACAACACCTTAGCAATGGTGTCTACATAGGCCTCCCAGAGGAATACAACCAAGCACGGTTCTGAGACACATTTTTATAGTATAAGGGTGACAAACGAGCACACAGTCCTCCTGATGGTAAGTGGATACTTTGGCAAATAAACATCTACATGTATCCTCGATTAAGACTCAAATTGCAGATGCGTTGTCACCCCTGAGGACTAAGATGGAATGCCTCGCTTCCAGTCTCAGGTTCTCTGCACTCACCATACGAAATGCAGCAGCATTAAGCTGTAATTTTACGCTGGTATTCTGTGAGAGCGTACAACCATAATATAACTGCAGCTTGGTTCTACCGTGTAAAATCCATCCTGCATCCATCGACTTGACAAATGCACATAATAGAATAGAAATAATTTAAACCCGCATTTAAATTGTTGCTATTATATAGATTTTTTTATAGGATACAGTGACAAATAAACACACAGTCAACTTGATGGTAAGTGGTTGCGGTGACCCATAGACATCTACATCTACATCTATCCTTAATAAAGAATCAAAATACAGATGCGTTGTCACCCGTGAGGACTAAGATGGAATGCCTCTTTTCCAGTAAAAAGGGTCTCCGGTTCTCTACACTCACCATACGAAACACAGCAGTGTTAAGCTGCTATTTTACGCTGGTATTCTGTGAGAGCGTGGTCCTTACCCGGTCGAGCCGACCCATTCGTGCTACAACTATACTACTAATATAGCTGCAGCATGGCTCTACCACACGTAAAACATTATTTACATAAAATCTCATGTCTACGAGGTATATGTTTATGGTAATCTAAAATATATATTTAAATTAAACATCAAAACAAAATGACCGCAAAAAGAAGGTACTGTTAAACTTATTTACAAAAATTGTAGAACGAATGTTGCATAATAGGATAATTCTAAAATACTATTTTAATACAAGCATAAAAGTTTAAAGTAAACATATTTTTATATAAATGCGTTTTGCTCTTAAAATATTTACCTAAAAACCATTTTTAAAATTTTATAGTAGATTCCTCTAGGTTGCGAGATCTTGTCCATTTCGCAAATTGCTCGACGCACGCAATGGAAGCCTTCTAGGCCATTCCTAAAAGTAATAACGGATTAAAATATAGATTTAAGTTTCAACATTTTTTATGTTAGCTATATTTTTTATTTTAATAAAATCTTTCTTTGGTATAATTTAGTTCTTAGTAGTGGTTTAGTTCTGTTATTAAGTACTTTATCACTTTAAGCGATGGCAGAACAAGCTCTCAAAGTTTGATCCCCGCCAGCAATAATGTAAATTGTTTATTGAAATTTTAAATGCTGATTTACCATATGCTCGGGGTGAAGGAAAACATTTTGAGGAAACCTGCATGCCATAGAAATCTATTCTATGTAAATAAATAAACTTGAAGTGTCTGTCTGTAATGTCAAAATTACAGTTTTTAACTAAATACATGTGAAAGTATAAACGGTACTTATGGCAAAAACATAATTTTTAAAATTTTTGTCTGTTTGTTTGTTCCAGCTAATCTCCAAAACGGCTGGACCGATTTTGACGGGACTTTCATTGGCAGATAGCTGATGTCATTAGGAGTAATTTAGGCTACTTTTATTTTAGAAAAATAATTAGGGTTCCGCGCAACATAATTAAAACCCTAAATTACACGCGGGCGAAGTCGCGGGGAACAGCTAGTGAGGTACCGAGTAGTGGCAGTGTAAGAATATCCACTATCCCATATCATCCCGCGGGTGTCGTTAGAGGCAACAGAGGAAACAAATCAGGAGATGGGCAGCAGCGTCTTCCCAATAACGACTACAAAGAAGAAACGGCGGTTGCCAACCCGCTTGCCAAGCGTGGCAAGTATGGCAAATAATTATGCTCTGAGGCAATCTATGGGGGAGGCAGTGGACTTTAATAGGCTGTAACGGTAACGTTAAAGTTACAGCCTATATACGTCCCACTTCTGAGCACTGGCCTCCTCTCATTTCTGAGAGGGTTTCAGGACAAGGAAATATGTGTTGGCGAATTCCACATATCTTCGATTTTTTTTCTTATTTCTCAGATGTGCAGGTTTCCTCAAGATGTTTTCCCTCACCGCCGAGCACTTGGTAAATCAGCACTTAAAATGGCGATTATCAATTTCATTGGTGCCGGCGGAAATCGAGCCCGGGTTGCTCGCGTACTGTGAAACTTACAACAAGCGCTTAGCCCCTGAGCTACGAGTACCAAGGCTCTTTAACGGTAACGGTAATAAATTACCAAACGTATGATTTAAAATAATCAAAATTGTATACACATAATAAATAGAACTAAATATTGTATCGTTATTTACTAGTTTCATATTTTAACACAATATAGCAGCTTCGTAAACTAAAGTAATACCTGTCCAATAAAGTCTCGAGGTGGCTGTAAACGGTTCTCCTGTACAAGCGATGATAAGGGTGGAACGAATCCGGCGGATCGTTCCAGTTCATTCTGAAACCTAATGCCTGAGCGAATATCTGATTCCACGGTACCATGTTGGCTTTGAAATTTAAACGTAGCTGTAAAAAAGTATTATTCCGTTTAGAAGTCACATTATTGGACTATTTATTGCTTTTATAGTTATTTAGTTATATGGTTAGTTTTTGGTTTTTAGTTTAGTTAATTATGGTTTTTGTACTAAAATTTTAATAACGATGTCATCATCAGTTATCGCCATTAAAACCTTTTAAAAATAACTTAAAAAAAGTAAAAGCCGACAAAAATAGAATCTTAAAATAACTATAAAGAATAAAAAAATAAGATTCTGAAGTCGGGGGTTTAATACTTTTGTTTAATACACTGTCTTAGCACCGACTTCAGAATGTGAAATTATTTTATCCTTTTTAAATTCGGCTTTATTAAAAGTTAAATTTTTAACCTTTTGCGTGGACTATAAAGCATCACAGTGTCGTCTAAAGAGTTACATTTTAAATTCCATTCCCTATTTTATGATACTTGTGTGCTAGACAAAGATATCGCGTAACATACATACAAAATAAAATATGCAGTCGAATTCTAAGCCTCCTTCTTTCTTTGAAGACGGTTAAATATCCACTATTGAAAATAGATCTCCCCCATAAATTGCCTCATATTGCAAATTTTACCATGCAACGCTTGGCAGGCGGGTTGGCAACCGCATTTTTTTATTATTTCGAATTGTTTTGAGGAAGATGCTCATCTCCTGTTTCATTTTTCAAACACGGGAATGTTATAGGGTAGTAGATATTCTTACGCCGATACTACACGGCAAGGTAAATTAGTTAACATAAACATTCACGCCTGTCACCCAGAGGGGTAGGCAGAGACTACGGAATTCCATGTGGCACAATCCTGACACACCTCTCTCGCTTCCTTTACATCCATATATCTAATCTGCGCCATTTTCAATATATCGCCAATTAGGTCGATAAACTTTCGTCTAGGGCGTCCTTCCCGACTCTGCCATTCACATCTGCAAAATAGATTTGCTTTGTCACTCTTTCCTCGTTCATTCCTTCTACATGACCAAACCACCGAAGCATTCCTTTCTCAATCCTGGCCACAACATCATCTAGCAAACCACTCTTTTCTCTTATCACACAATTTCTCACCCTGTCATTCAGATTCAGCCCTAACATACTCCTTGGTGACTGCATTTCTACAGCATTTGTTCTACTCTTGTGCTTCTTCTGGCACACCCAACTTTCAACTGTGTCGTGGAACACTCGGTTGGAACGATATTATATTATTGATTAGCAAATACAAATAAATGAATAGTAATTCATTTCATTTCATTCCTTTCGTGGTATATTATTATTGATAAACGTATTATACTATTGATTAACAAATACAAATAAATGAATTACTAGCGTCTATTAAAATGAAGCGTCATTTAAAATAAAATAATATTTATTTCACGGCAACATAAAAAAAAGTGCAAGGGAGATGGATATTACTCCATCTCGCTTCCTTATAGCCGCCAAGGCCGTCTACACTACGTCAGAAGGGGTCGTGACGGAAAAAGCTTACACTTTTTCTCGACTAGCCCCCATCCGACAAATTAGTACCATGCGATATGGAACATCGTTCCAAAAATAATAAAAGGTTCTTAAACACTTACGAAGAAATGCGAAAAATTCCCGAAGCTTAAATATCTTCTGTGCCTATGTTGTGTTCTACTAGGCTCATTAGCTTTTCCAAAATCAAACAAAATTATAAGTATAAGACAAGAGTAACATATGATTACAATTTGTAAAATTCTGGTCATTATACTTAAACTACGTTTAACACCCCATGTAGTATGTCGATTTTAATCCTCCTTTTTGTCCAACACTTGCTGCAAAAGCTTCTAGAAGCACTTATTTCACTGAAAACACTAGAAATAATTAACAAATATGTATCCGAAGCTGACCGAGAAAATGCATTGGTGTAAACTTTATCTTATTTCAAGAGAGTACCACTGTTCTTGAGAAGCAAGGTGATAATTCCACGTTGACCTAAAATAAACAATTTTAAAGTGGCTTCTTCATTATATGGTCACATGACTTAAAAAGTGAAACTTGAATATTACAGTTTTTGAAACCGGCTGTATTAGACAATATATTGAATGTTAATTTTGGTTACGATTTTTGTTTAGGGACCTGCGACATAACGGTTAACATTGAGAGGGGAAAATTAAAATGGGAATATTGTTTCTTATTTTACAAAAACACATCTAAGGTAAATTTGTAGCGTTTTGTTGATTGAACTGTTACCAGTTATAAAGAAAATCACATCACCCTATTTCTGTTTAAATTTTGGGATAATTGGTCAAAACTTCTACAAGGTTGTAAGATTCCCTTTCTACCTAAGGTGGACGTCTGAATACGTACCACTCTTAATTAATTTTGCCGTCAAATAGCAGTGCTGGTACTTCTGCATTCCACTTTGAAGGATATAGAGAACCATTAAAATTACAACATGTGAGGCATTCCAGCCTAATCCTCGGAGGAGTTGATCTAGCTGCAGGTGTTCAAGAGCCGCAGGAGCCACTTACCACATGATGGACTGTAAGTTCGTTTCAGGTTTTATAAAAACGATGTTTCTGGACGATATAATATAAAATATTTTAGTGATGCACTAAGAAATCGACTATGATATGTCGTAATTATGTTTTATTATCATTGTTAAGAGGGCAATGTTAATAATATAAGTGATCTGCCAAAACCTAGGTGAACCTAGTAAGAATACTAGGACATTTGAATCTGCAATTTTTTTTTGATTATTCATACCTCTGGAAGTGGAAACTAAATAATAACGAATTTCCATAACACTCACAAATAGATATATGCAGGCATATATGTAAAACTAAACAAACAATACAGTGAGTTAAGAAATAAATTACAACCTTGTCGGAAATTCAAGGAACGTCGTCCATCAGCGTCAGTCTAAGAGGAACGCATTATAATTGTTTAAATTTTGTTTTTGTTTTGATTGAAAAATATTTACATTAATAATAACCAAGTAGGTATATTTCGTGATATTACCAATGATGTGCTTTGATTGTATATTAAAATCACAATATTTGAAATTAAAAAAAAATACACTTCTATCTGACACTGACACTTGAAAACTGATTTCAAATAGAAAATTTATATACCAGGCCACTAGATAACAAGCTATTAGACTACACACATAACAATCTTGCTTTTTACATGAAGCAGCAACTTCAAAAATACACTTCCGATTTAAGAAACAAACGGAGAGTGAGATACAAGATAACGGTTAAAATAAAATGTAGGTTTTATTTAGACTTTATTTATCAGGATTTAATGTTAGCTTAAACCAGATTTAAAGTGTATCAAGGTGTCATGTATACAGGTTGTTCTGAAAGCTAAAATTACTAACGAAATAAAAAAAACAAGAGTTTTAAAATGATAAGTTATCATATAATAGGTCGGAGAAAAAGTTTCTTCGTACTTTGTATATATAAAATTGAAGATAAATCTCTTTGGTTGTACTGTTTGTATCTGGCTGATTTTAATATAAATATATATAGGACATTAAGAAAAAGGAAAATAAAAAGTAAAAAAAAAAATCCCGCCATTTTTCAATTGTTTTTATGTCTGCCAAAATGAGTGAATCTAACGAAGAAATTCTATACAATCTGAAGTTTTATTACAAAAAAGGGAAAAATGCGACTCAAGTCGCGAAAAAAAATCGTAACGTTTATGGCCCAAATGCAGTGTCAGTAAGAGTAGCACAAAGTTGGTTCAAGCGTTTTCAGTCCGAGAATTTTGATATCAAAGATGCAGCTCGCTCTGGTCGCCCTCACATGGATAAAGTCAATGCCATTTTTGAAAAAGTGGAGCAAGGTCGGCATATTAGTAGTTACGACATAGCCGAAGAATTGAGGATTGACCACAAAACGGTTTTGACCCATTTGAAAAAGTCTGGCTATACAAAGAAACTCGATATTTGGGTACCACACGAGCTCACTAAAAGAAACCTAATGAATCGTGCACTCATTTGCGATTCTCTATTGAAACGTAAAAAAACCGAACCATTTATCAAAAGATTGATCACTGGTGATAAAATATGAATCACCTACGACAAGAACGTGCAAAAAAAAGCATGGTGAAAGGGTAGTCAAGCTCCACAGACTATAGCGAAACCCGTATTAACACGCAATAAGGTGATGCTGTGTATATGGTGGGATTGGAAGGGCATCGTTTATTATGAGCTTCCACCGCCGTGCAAAACCATCGATTTGGATCTCTACTGCCAACAACTAAATGATACTCAAGCAAGAAATTGAGAGAAAACGGCCGGAATTGCTTGGTTGGGAAGTGTTAATGCATCCACCATATAGTTCTGACCTTGCACCCTCAGATTTTTACCTGTTTCGGTCTCTTAAAAATTCTTTGTGTAGTATTAGGTTAACATCAAGAGAAGACTGCCAAAACTACTTGTCGCATTTTTTTGATTAAAAATCCCAAGACTTCTACAGCAACGGGATTATGTTACTACGTACAAGATGGCAACAAGTTATCGAACAAAATGGCACATATATATTATAATTAAATGTAAATAAATTTTGAAAATAAATTTCTTGAATTTGTATATAAAATACGAAAAAGCTTTTCCCCCGAACTTTTATTTCTGCCATATACAGATAATTAAATTTATTGAATGAGCAATAATAATAATTAAAAATTATGAGAAAATTAACATTTATTAATAGATGTAGCTTATGCTCGGAGTTTCTTTGCGTGTTGGCGTGCGTGATAAAGATATCCGCAGCAGAACAGGCGTAGCCAAAATAGCCAAGCACATCAGTAAGCTGAAGTGGCAATGAGGCGGCATTATAGCTAAAAGAAACTGGTGACGCTCACTAGATGGAGTAACCACTGGTAGGACATGGAGGAAATCGTTGGACGCAGATTTCTCATGACCGTGTTTTGTGGCATTCCTTGGAGAAGACGTTAATTTTACTTTTTTAATTTTTAGGGTATATTTAAAATATATTTATTCTTACTATATTTGTCCAGTATTTAATGTGATATTTTGATGCTAGTCTAGGGTTCGAATCCCGGTACAGACCAGCATTAGTTTTGGGTTTTTCTATCAAGAAATTCTTAGAAACCGCCCAGCGTAAGGAAGTTGGTGGTGTTTCGTTTATGTCCCTCGGAAAGTACATAAAGCCTATGGTCCTGATCTCATTCCTATCGTTTCGGATTGCCATCCCATCGGCCTATGAAAATGAGAGACCAGAAAGACATCTGTGTTTGCACACATACTCATGCACTATATTATACTGACTATTATCCTGTCCTGCACAAATGACTAGTCTCCGTTGAGACTGACCACCGTGACTGAAATTCGCTCTGGAGAACATTATTATTAATGGAAATTCCTTACGCATAATATACCTCGTGGAAACGGAGATAGCCTTGAACACATAGGAATAGTAATGTACTCCTGAGCAAAGACCTCCTCTCAACTCTGAGAAGTTTTAAGGGCAAGAAAGTGTCCCGCGCTGCCTCAATGCGAGTTGATGAACTTCACATATCTGCGAAATATATTTTTATTTCTCAGACATGCAGGTTTCCTCTCGATGTTTTCCTTTGCTGTTAACAATTAACAGAGGACTACTATAAAATTTACAGAGAGCATTTAGGCCCTGAGCGACACGTATACAAGAATTAAGGAACTGAAAACTATAACTTATATTTTGCTGACATGTTAGTTGCAGCTGAAAATCGAGATTCACTATTCAAGCACTCTGCTCACTGAATAACGTGACCATCATATCTGATCTTACGCCAAATGTCACAAACACGAAATACACTGTATGAAGATCAATTCAATCACAGTGATCTAATCATGTATTTGATCTTTGCATGTAAGTGTATAAATGAAGCATTCAAGCGATAAATATTTAGCGCTCATAGATTGCCACATACAAGGGATACTAGCCATAGTTGCCACGCTTGGCAGGCGGAATTTTTAACTATTATTACTGAGTTACCATTGGAAAGATGCTGCCGTCCATTTCTTGTTTCTATTGCTCTTTGTCGCCTCTTATAATACCCACGGGATCAAATTTCGAAACAGACTTGTTTACGATCTTGCAATCCTAAATAATATATTTAAGACTCGGGGGAGAAACCGCATCAGTGAAGTACTAGTAAGAAGCTGAGAGGAAATAACAGTAGCAGTGAAATGCATATTTCAGTACTACAGACTAAGTCTTTTGCTGTGTATATATTTAATCACGCTGGTATAATTGCAGCAACCAATTAAGAACCTGTTGACTAACCTTTGTTTATTTTTTATAAACTGAAGCATATTTTAATGTATTGAAATTATAGCGTCTGCCTTCGAACAATTAGAAAGCTTTAGGTAGTTTTAATTTTTTTTAAATCTTTCTCACACAACACGATTGTTTCTGTATTGCGTATATTTTTTATGGAATAAGGGTGACAAACGAGCACACAGTCTACCTGATGTTAAGTGGATGCTGTAGCCTATAGACATCTACTCGTACATTTATCCTCAATTAAGAATCAAAATGCAGATGCGTAGTCACCCCTGAGGATTGAGATGGAATGAGTCATTTACAGTTAAAAGGGTCTCCGGATCTCTACACTCACCGTATGAAACATAACAGCATTAAGTTGCTATATTACGCTGGTATTCTGTGAGAGCATCCTTCCCCGGCCGAGGCGACTCATTCGCGCTACAACCATAACTGCAGCGTGGCTCTACCACGTAAATATGAATTGCGCATAGATAAATCCATCTGAAAGTCATATTTTTTCCGTTCGTGATTTGAACCAGCGGACCTCCACACAGCAGTCAATTGCTTAGCCTCTAAAATATCACAATGTCATCAAAAGATAGAACAGTAATTGGAGCAAACACAGATTCAATGATCTTTAAGAATAGCTTAAGTTAAAGGCAGATAAGTCAGTAACTAAACTAAGTGACGCAAATATAAGTCTTATCATCTCATCTGAGAGATGACTACATACTGGCTGTAGAGACTATCGGTCCGTGTATCGACTATCGAACTGTTTCCGTGACTGGTCGTCGCTGCTGGTGATAAGAGGGCTGGTTCTTTTCTCGCTCAATGGCTGACTATAACCATTCAGCGAGGAAACGCGGCAAGTTCTTGGCATGATACCGCAGGGAGTAGAACTGTTTGATAATTTAAATTTCCAGTTTTAGTTTTCTTTATTATGGTAATAAATATTGTATTTATTTGAAAGTTGAGTTTAAATAAATCCTACAGTATGTTACTTTTATTAAACAAATCTTAATAAGCCCGTAAGGTTAAATTCATAACACAAAAAGCAGTAGAATAAGCAGATTTATCTGCGGTAGCCTATTCAAGTAGAATAATGAATAGCTTAAAGGGTAATATCGTTGACCATAATGATAGCGGTAAATTACAATAAATTTAACAAGCATTATGAACTGGAATAGAATCAGCCTGTATATGATTTTAACGGAGTCGAAATCTGTTTAGAAATCGTGATTAACGTATTAAAGGGGAGACTTCTGGTCGATAATCGAACTAGCTTAGTGTAATTTTAAAACTTTGTGAAAGTAACATAGCTTCAGTGAAAACATTTTGAATAGAAAAGCATTCGAAAAGCCATGAATGTTAACAAAAATATCTTATTTAATTATAGAATAATGGTAACAATATACAATTTTATAGTATTGAGCTCTATTTTTGCGGTACATGTACAAGCAATGACCGAAGCATTTAACATAACGAGTGAATTAGATGAGAACTATGCGTCCAAAGTTTTGTCGAGGAAGAAAAGATTTATCATTTTTCCCGAAGGAAGTTCCTTTCAGCTGGGTGAGATATTCTTACAAAGTTCTAACTAGAAATAAAGCCTTAGTGTGTGAGCTTAGCTCTATTTTATTATATTTTATAATATATAGCACCTAAAATATTATGTGGTTCACGTAAAATAAGGCATTAGTCGTCACATAAACTGGGGTGCCTGGTTATTATTTATTTAACACAGGCCTCTACATACATATATTGCCTCATAAAGATATAATTTCCATAGTTGCTACGCTTGGCTTGTTTTGAGTTGTTATCGGAAAGATGCTGCTCCTCATCTCCCTTGTCCTTGTGCCGCCTCTTACGACGCCCAGGGGATGATATGGGGTAGTGGATTCTCTTACGCCGCCACTGCATGGCGATGTTTTAGTTGGTTATATACTATTTGTTGTTGGTTGTTATACTATTTATATAGTGTTTTGTTTTACATATTAAATACGTTAAATACAAAAGCTATCAAAGACGTGGTAGCTAAGCGCTCGCTGTAAATTTCACAGTACGCGAGCAACCCGGGTTCGATCCCCGTCGGCACCAATGAAAATGTTAATTGAAATTTAAGTGCTGATTCACCACGTGCTCGGCGGTGAAGGAAAAGATCGTGAGGAAACCTGGATGTCTGAGAAATAAGAAAATATATTTCGAAGACATGTTAGAATGGAATAATTTTTATTCAATATTGATTACAAGTAATTCTTATTGAAAGTATTTTTTTTACTTTACCACTGTTTCGGAAAAAAACCTCTATCCTGGGAAAAACCAGCAAGAAACACAGCGGGACTTTTTTTTAAATAAATTTTACAATATAAATGGTTACAAACTATTTGTTAAGTTCGCTAAAACGCATTGGGGCGGCGCAGCGCACATTTCCTTGCCCTAAAACCCTCTCAGAAATGTCAGGGGGCCTGTGCCCAGCAGTGGGACGTATGTAGGCTGCAACATGAACTTTAACTTTTAACTTTAAAAAGCTGTCTAGCACGTTGAGAAAATTTCACCTCTTTATGGTACTGACTATTTTGTTTAATTGTAAAATTTCAAAAGTTTCTTACTTATTTAGCTGTATAGGAGAGTTGATAAACCCATTTCAACCCGTGAGTGTCGTTAGAGGTGACTAATTAAAATGAAAAAATTGTCTCATGACCTCAGAGGATAACGGCCACACATCTTTAGTTATGTAATTTTTGTTTAACTAATGCGATTAAAATTTCGTCTAGCGTAGCTCAGCGTGTTGACTTGATGTCGTCCAGTTTTTTTTTTTAAAAATGAAGTGACAAACGATCTTACAGTCCATACACATAATGGTTAGTGGCTACTGTAGCCTAAGGTTACCTACAAACAAATTCATATAAAGTTCAGCTACAGATGTATTGCCGCTTCTGAGGATTAATATGGAATTACCCACAGGATATAATGTTCAAACCCGTCAGAACGGTACATAGCTTTGGGGTCACTTCGGTTTGGCGGTAGAAATAGGTAAAAACATGGTGCCTGCTTTTACTCAGATGGACTTCGAGACAGAAAAGGAGTCCTACCACCTTAAGTCTACCAAAGTCAGCTGACTATGGGCTGTAAAAAGCTAATGAATAAAAAAAACAAAGCTATACAATATTGTTTTCACAGATAGAAAGTAATGAAGCGATAAACACACCATTAAAAGTCGTGATTCGAGTAAAAAGATTTTTAAGCCTCATTTTAAAACATGACATGAATATCGTTTTTACGGTCGGATACTTCCACTTATGCAGGATTCATCGAATACAGACAATAATTCAAGTGGGACAGACCTCATTACGTTAATATCTCTTCGGTGATTGTAATAAATGAACGTAATTAAATCGCACGCAATTGATTCAATCTGACTCAAAATTCATTTTACAAAAAATTTATTCATACGGGTACTTACGTATGTAAATGCCCGGTGATAGTGGGACTACCTGATATAATAGCCCTGTAGTAGTTAACGGAATAAGAAATTCCACAACCCCATGGGTGTCGTGAGAGGCGACACAGGGAAACTGAAACAGGAGTTATTAAGTTATCTGTGGGGGAGGTCTATGTTCAGCAGTGGACTTTCGATAAGCTGTAATGAGTGAATGACAGGCATGTGGAATCCATCATCCAATTTCAATGTGAATTTCGTTAGGATGCGGAAAATGCCACGAAGATTTTGTTCAGCGTCTGATATATGTTTGTATAAACATAACGTTAAACCCGAGGTAAATTAGACTATCTTTAGCATCTACAAAGGTAGCGAGTGAGACGTCTGACACTACAATCACTAACAAATCCTTACGCCCTGGGATGCGAGCAAATTTTTCCTATAGATACTATAGAAGCGGCCAATGTCCATGAGTACTCTTTTTATGGATTAATAAAGAGTTATAATGTGTACTTCAGATGTAATAGTTGTTAACTGTTTATGGGCTCATAAGAGCATTTTTCTTCATCATCATAATCAAACCGTAAAAATACACTGCTTGTCATGGGGCCTTGTGGGGAGGATTTTTAATTGTCACTTTTGATGCGCCCATCAAGCGTGATAAGGATTGGCAATCGCAGTACCAATAGTTTCACACCTTTGACCCTGCTGACGGACGCCAGTCTTACCGCCATCTATCGGAGGCCATAAGCACTTATGTGCGGGGTATGACATTAACTTTTACAACCGAGTCATTGTTGAAATACGGCTTAAATAAGAGTCCATAATTTATATTTAAGGTTGCAGCTGTTTATGCTGGTTCCAATGCAATTATATTCTGAATGTTTGTTGCTGTTGGAGGTTTTAGTTTGGTTCATTTAGTAACTTATGTTTCAGTATTTTGCACGACATATCCTACAGTAACCAATATTGGCGATATAATACTGTGGGGTAATACAGCTGCACTAGCTTTTGAACTACCGCAAGACCCGTACTCTCCTTTTAACCATCGTGCTGATCCTCTACATAGAAGAATGGATACCAAAACTATTTATTTCACAGATTATAAAGGAAAGGTTGTACACAAAATGCCATATAAAAGGTAAGAATTAAGAGTCACTATTAGGTTAAAGAAAAACAAAGATCTTTCCTTTCTTCTTTCCTTCCTTTACAGTCTAAATTGTTTTCAATGTGTCTGCTTTTAACCCCGTGGTGAGTCCCTCGCCTTACCAACGGTGCGGCTCCGTCTCAGTCGCGGAGGATAGGGCAATTGGCGAATCACCGTATGTAAACTCTTCCCTCGCGACTCCACCTCGACTCCACCTCGACTGCAGTAGGCAAGGGGAGAGGCTACTTCTCCCTTCATATTTCACCATCATGAATTTGGAGTGGGCTCGCCAAGTTTACTCAGTGCGGTCACCTCAGGCCGGCTTTTCACCTCGGGCCTCATAGCTGGTCATGGGCTCCTCTTCGTGCACTGTGGGTGTCCAAGCCATGGCTACTATGACCTTCGTCATAAGAATGTAGGGTTGTCTCCGACTGTGCAATGTTAACGCATAAACGCTATATTGAATTTGTCCACCATTTGTCTATCCACCCGATTACAAAGTGGGGTGTCTTCATGGGAAAAGTGAATAGGCTTTTGTTAAGCATAGCTAGTGTGCTCAACCATATTCGGCTGCATCACCTCTTACCACCAGGTGGGATAATAGTAAAGCACTTGCATATAATAATTAAACACAAAAAAAGAAAAGTATTTCACATTATTGAGTTAATAATGCGAACGTGGACTAAAACGGTTAGCAGGAAATCAATGTATTTCATATAACATATAATTTATTTTTAAATACCAGCAAATTTAACTTGAATTGAGCCTGTAGTCTAAGATGTTAAACGGAAATTAAAATTCATGCCATACTGTTGATCGGGCCCTGTTAATACTGATAAATAATTTATCATTTAATATAATTTTGAAGTGAAAAGCGATTATGATTTACTGTTTTCTCTTTTATATGTGCATAGGTTCTCAAATTAAAAAGAACCCATAATTAAGAACTGTTTGTTATACTGTGTTTAATCTAATGGTAGTAGGTAGTAGTTTATAAACAAAAACTAATACTTGACGAAAATTTATACGTTGAGCCTTATCTTTATATTTTTAAATCTTCTCGCGTTAAGCATGCATGAGGATTTGATCATGCGATATAAAACAATCCAGTACATAAACTTACAGAAAGCTCATCGTGAATCCAGCGTTTGCCAAGCGAAGCGTAGACTCGAATTCGCATCAATTCAAAAACGGAGCTCCCGACGAATTTAAAATAGACAGGAGCCAAATGCACGCTTCGAAACGCAAACGCGAGTTTTTGAAAGGCGAGCGGATGGAGGCACATATCGTTGAATTTCACAGGAGCAGCCGGGCTTCACTGTATCAGAAAATAGAGATAATGTTACAAGGGTACGCTGATATGATTTATTTCAAATGTTAATAGTGCCTGGCAAATTTTGCAGCAATATGTAATTCTTTTTTAAAATTGTTTCTTTTATTTTTTCTCTATATTAACAGTTGATATTGTAGTATTTTTAGTAATCTTATATATATATTTTTAAGCAAGAGAAGGCAAGAGATCATACGGCTCACCTGATGGTAAGTGATCACCATCGCCCATGAACATCTGCCACACCAGTGGCATTGAAGGTGCGTTGCCGGCTATTTAGAAAGTAGAAGGCTCTTTTCTCATAAGTATGTACACAAGGATTTTCTCCTGTATCGTGGAGACAGTTTACATACATACATTTCACAAGGACAAACATCCAGACCCGGAAAAATTATTTGTAGGCCATACAAATACTTGTTTAGAGGGGGATTCGAACCCGTGGCCCTCAGCGCCGCAATTCATAGCTAAGCCAATGTGCTACGGAGCCGTCAAATTTATAATAGTATGGTAATGTAAATTTATATTAGTATGTTAATATGAGTATGCTTTATTTAATGAGTTGCTTTTATTTAACTTAAAAGTCCACCAGTCTCCACAACCTCTACAACTGACTATAGACCTTCTCCATGGTCGCACTATTCTAGCGCTAGTTTGCGGATATCAACACTATGTTCTCGTTTCAGTGTAAATCGACACTTAAGGTCTCCATTAGCTAATACCTAGTTAAATATTTTAAATATTGGAGAAAATCGAGCTCAAAATGTTCACGTAGGAAGAAATTTAAGCACCCAGGTAGTAACCACAGCCCACTGTTGAACATGGGCTTCGCCCATTGTGAGAAGTTTACGCCGTAATCGCCCCATGCTTCGCAGATCATTTAAAGTCAACGGTCTGGCACACTTAGGACAGCGGGGTGAAATGGGTGATAAATTCTTATTTCCTCTTGATTATTTTTTTATTGATTTATTAATTGACGTAGTTCGGATCTGATTTCTTCTGATTTTTTTTATAGAATAAGAGTGACAAACGAGCACACAGTCCACCTGATGTTAAGTAGATGCTGTGGCCCATAAACATCTACATCTATCCTCAAATAAGAATCAAAATGCAGATGCGTTGCCACCCCTGAGGACTAAAATGAAATGCCTCGTTTGCAGTAAAACGGTCTCCGGTTCTCTACACTCACCATGCAAAACATAGCAGCATTAAGCTGCTATATGAAGCTGATATTCTGTGAGAGCGTGGTCCTTCCCCGGTCGAGCCAACCCATTCGTGCTGTAATCATAATATAGCTGCAGCATGGCTCTACCACGTAAAAAAATTGAAAAATTGTTTTTTTTTAAATTGAAAATTGAAGATACTTAGTCATTATGAGCAATTTTGCGTATACATCAACGTTTATATAATGAAGGCTTACACAATTTTTATAATTATTATTTGAATAGTACTCAAAAACATTTTTTAGTTTCGGTGGAGACGGAAGACAATGCTTATTGAAAACGTTATGTTTGGTCGCGCATGCTCAGAACCATCCTCAGGGAGAATTCTTGCAAGAAATCTTGAGAGCTGTATTCACGTACGTATTGATATCTTTCATTTCGCAACTTTATGAGTTAGAGATCGCCATACCTATTTCCTGAGTCGTAGGCTCTGGGTTCGTACTTCCCCTCATTTTAATTTTGCCACAAAATGTGAATTTCTATGGAAATAATTACTCAAATTCCGAAGGACTGAATTTCATATTATAAATACCAAACTATAATGATTCATCAAAGTCATTTACCAGTATGAGAAAAATATTTTATTTTTATTTTAGATTGATTGTAAAGTGACCACACATTTATTTAAGAGACATCAGAAAGGTTATACAGATGTGAACGCGCTAGCCTAGATTGTGTTTGACTTGGTGAATGTGGCTCATCTAGATAATCTAGGGCAATTTCGACTTTGTGTGATGTATTTGCAAGATGACGTTTTGACTAGGATTAAGAAAGGAATGCTTCGGTGGTTTGGTCATGTAGAAAGAATGAACGAGGAAAGAGTGACAAAGCAAATTTATGTTGCAGAAGTGAATGGAAGAGTCGGGAAGGGACGCCCTAGACGAAGGTTTATCGACCAAATTGGCGATATATTTAAAATGGGCCAGATTAGGAGTACCCTTAACCGACGAGCGTGTATACGTAGATATATGGATGTAAAGGAGGCGAGAGAGGTGTGTCAGGATCGTGCCAAATGGAAGTCCGTAGTCTCTGCCTACCCCTCTGGGTGACAGGCGTGAGTGTTTATGTTTTTATGTTATGTTATGTGATGTATTTGTTATAATTGAAATGTTCGATTTATTTACAGGTTACCTCAGTCTGGCGATATTGATGAATATTTGGAAGAATACGACAAAGCATCAATAGCTACGGAACCGTGCGAAAAATTGTACCCAGATTGCACCGACCGCTTAGCTGATGTTAACACGCCAGCATTTAGTTATTGAGTGAAAAATTAATAGCTATTTTGTCAAGAAAGCAAAAGACAAATACAGAGCTATATATATTATACTGATTTTAATGTTACTAAAGCTTAAAATATTTGAATTAAATATGTATTTTGCTATTATGTAGAAGCAAAGTGATTGTGAAATATTGTAAGGTTGCCCTTAGACGGTTATGCGGCAAGATATGCTTTACGTGCTATTGTGTATATCGTGATCGTTTTATTGCAATGAATGATGAATGCATGAAAACGACGTGCTTGAGGTTGCTTGACAATTCATTTAATTTTTCATCTTGCAAATTACGACTGACGTGCACGCACGATTGTCTTCGGTTTGACATGCAAAACTTTGTATTTGTTACACAGTAAAAGATAAATCTGCCTTTGACATTGTCACTTAAAATTTAAGAAACAGAAATTTGACAATGTCACTGTTATGCGGGCTGTCCTGATGTGCGATAAAATAATTAATGCTATGGTATAGAGGCTCGTCATGCATGATCTGTTTTACCGCCTAGAGTATGCTATACACTTTTGAAATCATGTTATACAACTAGCGAATTACTTCGGCTTTGTATGGGTTTGAATGGGGATGAAATTGGCTGATGGATTTTCTTAAGCCATAATATATGAATACCCTATAAACAATTCAGTGATATAATATTTTAAAATTAACTACTAAAAATGATATAAATTAATTGTACAAACTCGTTAATAACATTTTATTGAACATAATGCAGCGATGTATCTCAGTTTATGTTGATCCATTATAAAATTACGTTAATTGTACAGCACAGTTAAAGTTATTGTCATACATTTTAACATTACAAATGCAAAACCACGCGTGTGTTGTTTAATTTTCTGAATTTGGTGTGAAATTGTTATTTACTAGCTTTTGTAATATTCATTATAAAATTATTTTACTAAGGAGTCCGTTTGGGTAGGAAACACCGTCTCATGTATTATTGCCGTCAAATAGCGGTGCCTGTGCTTTGATTAAGGTTGGCCGCTGCTGTCTATGGACTGAAGTAGCCACCTAGTGGACTATGAGTTCAGTTTTATAACAAAATATAATAAATAAAATAGCTGAGCCTAAAAGTAACAGTCATTGGATTTTTCATTTCACCGTGTATGATTTACCAGCAAAATTTGTTCTCTATTATCGACAGCTCCAATTTGTTGTTTTAGAAATCAATTTGCAACGAGATAACGGTAAAATCTTTGACACAAAACATGTTAATTGCTGTTTCATTTGTACATAATATCTGAGTTCAAAGCAATTGAGTGTCAAACCGGACAGTTCACCTTCCGTTTTCCAAGTAACAGCGCTATATTTGATTTTCTATAATACACACATAGATACCTAGCTATTTACATATTGAATTTACGCTAGATTTTCATGTCAGTAGACGCTTCGAATTTAACCATGGAGTTAAGTAGTTGCTACATGTTATTTGGATTAATAATTTCACTGTTGCAAATAACGAGAAGTGAAAATTGCAATAATGAGAACTGTGTTACAAATGAAGATTCACAGGGAAATGAAACACGTTCTCGGGTACTATCTAGGACTAAAAGGTTCATTGTGTTCCCAGACGGCAGCTCATTTCAATTAGGTAAGTAATTTAGTTTATCTCAATAGAAATTAAGTCCTTTGTTCATGCTCGGAATACCCTGCAAGTAATTTTAATTTTTTTTATAGGATAAGGGTGACAAACGAGCACACAGTCCACCTGATGGTAAGTGGTTGCTGTGGCCCATAGACATCTACATCTATCCTCGATTACGAATCAAAATGCAGATGCGTTGTCACCCGTGATGACTAAGATGGAATGCCTCGTTTCCAGTAAAAAGGTTCTCCGGTCCTCTACACTCACCATACGAAACACAGCAGTGTTAAGCTGCTATTTGACGCTGGTATTCTGTGAGTTATTTATTTGTAGAACATAAACAAGAGTTTTGTAAATTTATTATGCTGAGGTTTAACGGAAAAAAAAGGAAAAAAAATATGCCACGGATGTCCTTTATTTACATTACATGGATGAGGGTAGCGCCTAAAATATTGTCATTATTTAGCAGAGGTATAACCAACTTAAATAACACCAATTTAAAACAATTCAAACCGATGGTGCCGAGAAGCAGTTTGGCATCTCTATATATCTAACACTCGTATAGTCTGATCGCCACTTTACCCGCCAAGCATGGCGATTACACCTATTCATATGCATTTTCTCAGTAGTGGACCGTCCACGTGATATCTGATTTTCAAATAATAATATTAGATCGCCCGGAAAGTATTGCCGGTTTTCGGTTGTTAAATAAGACAGATCTGAGTATTTTATGTACGTGGTAGAGCCACGCTGCAGCTATATTACTGGTATAGTTGTAGCACGAATGGGTCGGCTCGACCGGGGAAGGACCACGCTCTCACAGAATACCAGCGTAAAATAGCACCTTAACGCTGCTGTGTTTCGTATGGTGAGTGTAGAGAACCGGAGACCCTTTTTACTGGAAATGAGACATTCCATCTTAGTCCTCACGGGTGACAACGCATCTGCATTTTGATTCGTAATCGAAGATAGATGTAGATGTCTATGGGCCACTGCAACGACTTACTATCAGGTGGACTGTGTGCTCGTTTGTCACCCTTATCCTATAAAAAAAAAGAGTATATAAAAATATTATGGTTTAAAATAATTAACATGCGTACACACTCTTAACGATGGTAGTTCTGGAAAATTTTTAAAAGTTTGGTTACGATAAGTTATTTTACAGTGACGGTTAAGGGTACTCTTAATTTGGCCCATTTTCAATATATCGCCAATTTGGTCGATAACTGTTAGAGTTCCTCAAATTTCTTGCTCTTCAATTTTTATTCAAAATTAGCACGATCTTTTCGGACAACCTAATATATTATTTATTTAAAAAATCCAGATAAGGAAACATAGGCCAACTAAAATAGGTGACATTATATAAAAATGATAAGTCGAGAGCTTTTACAAGAGCCGGCTAACAGAACTGTTCTACTTAACTTTAAGCATCGAACAGACTGGGACACTTTTATGTAACGTTTTAAAATATTCATTCATTTTTTACACGTGGTAGAGCCATGCTGCAGCTATATTTATAATATAGTTGTAGCACGAATGGGTCGGCTCGACCGGGGAAGGACCACGCTCTCACAGAATACCAGCGTAAAATAGCAGCTTAATGCTGCTGGGTTTCGTATGGTTAGTGTAGAGAACCGGAGACCCTTTTTACTGGAAAAGAGGCATTCTATCTTAGTCCTCACGGCTGACAACGCATCTGCATTTAAATTCGCAAACAAAGATAGATGTAGGTAGATGTCTATGGGTCACAGCAACCACTTACCATCAGGTGGACTGTATGCTCGTTTGTCACCCTTATTCTATAAAAAAAAGTTGCTAACAGGTGTCTATGTCTTTAACTTGTATGAGTGTAGTGCTTGTTTCATATTGAATAACTAGCTGTCCCTCGCGACTTCGCCCGCGTGGAGTTTACTACGATTTAATGGGTTTTAATTTTTTTGCGCGGAACCCTAATTCTTATTCTAAAATAAAAGTGTCCTAAGTTACTCCTTATAACATCAGTTATCTGCCAGTGAAAGTCCCGTCAAAATCGGTCTAGCCGTTTCGGAGATTAGCCGGAACAAACAGAGAGACAGACAGAGACAGACAAAAATTTTAAAAAATGTTTTTTTTTTGTTATTAGTACCGTATATACTTTCATATGCATTTAGTAAACAGCTGTTATTTTAGCATTGTAAACAGACACTTCAATTGTATTTATTTGTGTGTATAGAATATGAAACAATATTCAAGAATATAATACAAAAAAACGTTTGTGTAATATATTATTTTATTTTACACGTTATCATTATTTTGAATAAGGCATAAATTATTGTAAATGAACACTTGCTTTTTCATTGAATAAAACTAATTTTACGGATTTCATCGCGTTTAATTTAACTTGTTTTACTTATTTTTAATTCCCAACATTTCGGGTGCCTTACTGCACCCATGGTCACGAGGGGGACTGAGGCTACCTTCATCTTTGGAATATTAATTTTATTGGATGTAAAAAAGGTAGAACAAGTTAAATTAAACGCGATAAATGCGTAAAATTAGTTTTATTGTTTGTAGCTTCACGCGTAATGTTAGCACATTATTTTCACAAATATCTTATACTAAAAATGTTAGGAGAGAAAAACATAATCAGGTGCTCAAGGAAGAAGGTAAACACAGACGAAAATGTTGCAAAAGAGACTCAAGAGAAATGCTAAAATTCTTATAATTCTGTATTTGACGTAGTACTTATGATTTAAGGTCGGAGATAAAATTGTAGCCAAGTTTCGAACGTGGCACGTAGTAATATATCTTTTGTCTTAAGCACATACGTCACATAAAGGGGAATTAGATGTTCGAACGGCTGTCTGAGAGCACGTATGCTAACGAACCAAATATATGTTGAACTGTTTTATTTACTATGTAAATTGATGTTAAGTTGACTAAGGGTAACGTGAGGAAATATGCTATGGTTTCCGTAAGATTGCACTGTTGTCATGTGATAATTGCTTCGCCTTATATACCTAAACCCATGACGATAAATATGACTTAAAGATAAAAGTAACAATTTATTACATCCCACTGCTAGGTACAGGCCTTCTCTCATCACTGGGAGGGTTTTAGGGCAAAGAAATGTCCGCCGCGTTGCCCTAATGCGTGTTCGCGAACTTGACATGCCTTCGAAATAATTTTTTCATATTTCTGAGACATGCAGGTTTCCTTACGATGTTTTCCTTCACCGCCGAGCATGTGGTAAATCAGCACTTAAAATTGCAATTCCCCGCCGGGGATCGACCCGGGTTACTCGCGTACTGTGAAATTTACAGCGAGCATTTAGTCCCTGAGTTACCACCGCTCTCATGAATTAAATTGAAAATTTAAGTCATGAGAGCGGTGGCGGCTATAATATATTTGGTAATCATTTGTTATACAATAAATGTACTTTTCAAAATTAACGACCGATTTATTCACGACTTGTGTAGAATTATCAAAACTTTATATTACCTTAATTTTAAAACGCATATTACAGAATAAAATTAATATTACAATTATTACTTACAGAGTTGGTAAACGAATTACCTGTTACTCTGCAGGATAATTAAAAAGGCGAAAAAATAATACGTTGAATGTTCATTACTAAAAACAAAATTTTAATTATACTTACTACTTATTCTTGTAGAATAAGAAACGGTCCAGATTTTTTTATAGAATTAGGGTGACAAACGAGCATACAGTCCACCTGATGGCAAGTGGATACTGAGATTCGTAGACATCTAGATTTATCCTCAATTAAGAATCAAAAAGCAGATGCATTGTCATCCCTGACGACTGAGATGCCTCGTTTCCAGTAAAAAGATTCTCCGGTTCTCTACACTCACCATAGGAAACGCAGCAGCATTAAGCTCCCCGGTCGAGCCTACCTATTCCTGCTGAAACCGTAATATAACTGCAGAGTGGCTCTACCACGCAAATATAATATGTAGATAAGCTCTTAAGGCTTATGCAATATCAATATAATATTTAATGTACTGTAATTTAGTATTGGTCAGTATATTAAAAAAGAAAACAAAGTATAACGATTAAAACATAATAAACATATAAAACATACCTTGTTCCATGGCAATTATATTTAATCCTTGGATGGATTGAAAATAAATGCTTAAAACAGATGAAAATTTAAAAGAGATTTACTTCCATTTTAAACTTTTCTTCTATTAAAACCTTAACAGAATAAATAGAAAGCTTATTTTACGGTCTAACGAGGCAACGAATAGTTCAATTTTTACACAGAGAAAATATCAATTTCCCTAGGGGAAATAGAATAACTACGTCTGAAATACGTATAATATGGCGCCAATGAGCACTGGTATGCTTATTTCTGCGTAAATACAAAGTAAAAAAAACATATTTTTGCATTGTAATATATCATCATCACAAGATGACAGGTACACAGGTTACTTTTTCCAGCAAAAAGAGAAGCTGGAAAATCATTAGAGCCAACGGGGACATCCGTTCTAGAGAATGGAATACCATGCTGTTAATAATGTTTTCAACAATAGACCAACACGGGCCACCAGCTGATCGGAGGCGAGTAGCCATAGCGTTTTTTCCCGATACAAAACTGTCCGTCATTTTTTGCGGGAGGAAATCTGCGCACACAACAATCGCCTGTTACTACGAAACTAACACATAACAATTAAAACAATAAACTATTAATTTTACACACACATAGATTCATTATAACAGTATCGCTCGGTGACAGCGACAACTCGAATAAAGACTCGGATCAGTCGCTCGACCGATCTAGTCTAGTCCTGCTCAATGTATATGCGTATGGTCACGGCATTAAAAAGTCTTGCAATATGCAAATTTTCAATGTGGTCATCAGGCTAGTTAATTTATCATAAAATAATTTTATTAATAGCTTTTTTATATAGGAGAAGGGCAAACGAGCATGCGGCTCACCTGATGGTGACTACCGCCGCCCATGAACAACTGCAAAACCAGGAACCAGAGGAATTGCAGATGCGTTGCCGGCCTTTTAAAAAGGAGAAGGCTCTTTTCTTGAAGGTCTCTAAGTCCTATCGGTCCGGAAAAATCGCTGGTGGTAAACTATTCCACAAGGAAGTTGTGCGAGGAAGATAACATCTTCTAAATCGCACAGTGGTGGACGCCAATCATCCAGATGGTGTGGATGTCGTAGGCTGTCTTTCCACTCATTGTTGAGCTGGTCTGTCATAAGCATCCTCACAGATACCACTTCCTTACCCTCTTGCCTAGTACAATGCTTGCAATCTTCAGGACAAGGTCTTCTTGACAATGCATCTGCTTTGCTATGAGATTTCCCGCTGCGATGTTCGATCACAAAGTCGTATTCCTGTAGTAGTTCAATCCATCTTGCAACTTGTCCTTCTGGATTTTTGAACTGCAATAGCCATTTCAGTGCAGCATGGTCAGTTCGTAAGAGAAATTTCCGCCCCAGAAGATATTTGCTAAAATGCTGCAAGGACTTTACCACAGCAAGCAATTCCCGTCTTGTGACACAATAGTTCCTTTCCGGCTTTGACAAAGACTTTCTGAAGTACGCTATCACAACCTCTTGATCACCATTCCTTTGAGATAACACACCGCCAAGTCCTATATCACTCGCGTCTGTGTCAACTATAAATTCCTTGCTCGCATCAGGGTACCCTAAAATAGGTGTTTTGCACAGACGGTCCTTGAGCTCCTGGAATGCGATATCGCAACTTTCACCCCAGCAGAAATGTCGCTTCTCCTCGGTTAGCTTGTGCAGAGGTTTGGCTATATCTGCAAAGTTCTTTACAAATTGCCGATAATAGGAGCACAAACCCAAAAATGCTCTAACCTGTGTCTTGTCTTTTGGAACCGGCCAATCCTTGACAGCGGCAATTTTCTCTGGATCCGTGCGGATACCTTCTTCCGACACTACATACCCCAAAAAGCTAACTTGCCGTTTGAATAGTGAGCATTTCTTCGGACTCAACTTGAGGTTGGCACTCTGGATCTTCATGAGCACGCGTTCCAGGTTTTGAAGGTGTTCCTCAAACGTACGGCCTACGATGATGATGTCATCCAAGTAGACCAGACAGGCGTCGCCAATTAGCCCGGTAAGTATAAGCTCCATCAACTTTTCAAACGTTGCTGGAGCATTGCACAATCCAAACGGCATGACTTTAAATTGCCACAGACCCTTTCCTGTGGAGAATGCAGTTTTCTCCTTGTCCTTAGGGTCTATTTCAACCTGCCAGTAGCCACTTTTCAGGTCCAGCGTACTAAACCACTTTACGCCTGTAAGCATGTCCAGCGTGTCATCAATTCTTGGCAAGGGATAGCTGTCCTTCTTCGTAACGTCGTTCAGACGGCGGTAGTCAACACAAAACCGCATGCTGCCGTCCTTCTTCTTTACCAGCACTACAGGTGAACACCATGGACTAGATGAAGGTTCAATAACACCATCCTTCACCATTCCCTCAATCATGGTTTCCACTTCCTTTTCACGTGCTACAGGCAATATTCTTGGCCGCTGACGGATAGGCAATTCTTCTCCTGTGTTTATTTTGTGTTGAACTGAGCTAGTCTTTCCTATGTCAGCATCGTTAGACGAGAAAACATCGGCGTACTTGAGTAACAACTTCTTCGCGTTGACCATTTCATTCGGGGAGAGAACGCTGCGACAGTCTTCTAAAAGTGTGGTCACCCTCGTTTGTGAATCCTTGCTGGGGTCCCAGTCGATGGATATTGGCACCTACGCAACCAATCCACTTCCTCACAAATACCAACCAGTGTGCCTTTTTCCATAATCTGTTCCTGATCACAAAGGTTCAGCACACGTACTCCTGAGATGTCGGTGGTTCTGACCAAGGTTCGAGCCACTTTCCACGGAAGGTCATTGTCCACCCTTTCCACGAGTACATAACGATGAGCTTGCCCAGGATTCCGAGGAAGACTAACCGGCACAATCGTTTCCGATCTCGGCGGCAGAACAATCTTCTTAAGGCTGTACACATTCCCTGGTAACGCCCCTTCTACGAAAAGTTCCTCCTGTCCACATTTCAAAACACCTTGCTTAACGTCGATCTCACAACAATTCTTCCTCATGAAGTCTAGGCCCAGGATGCAGTCGTCCATTATATCAGCCACGATGACATTATGCAGGTAGATCATGTTGCCTAGCTTCAACTCCATCTCCTTCTCTCCACGGACGGGTATGCGCTGACCGGTGGCTGTTACCAAATTAATGCGTTCTCGGTTGTATGCGGAGTTCCCAAGGAACTGACTTATAAGTCGGGAACTGACAACCGTGCGAGAGGCTCCAGTGTCTATGGTCAGTTTACACGGCGTTCCGTTGACCTCGCCTTTGATGATTAGGCTGTTCCCATCATGGGTTTGTGAGATCAAAATCCTTGGGCTCTTTTCATCAGCAGCACCCGCCCGCAGTCTTGGCTTTTACTCGTTTCCCTGCTGCTGCTGGGCGGTGCTGTTAGCCGCACTACCCTCTCGAGATCGATCACCTCCCCTTTCTACAGTTCGCTTAGGGCAGCTGGATCGAAGATGGCTCCTTTCCCCACAGCCGTAGCACCTAGGGCTGTATCCTTTATTGCAGTCGCGAACTGTAGCTGCTGCAACCTCCCTGACGCGATGGGATCGATGATATTGCCGTACGGCTTCCACCTCCAGTGCATGAGCTAACGTGTCCTTAAGCGTCTCGTGGTGTCCGAGCCTCACAGCAGCTCTAACTTCAAGGTCTCGGATGCCGTCGATGAATGTCTGCACCAGGTTCCCTACAATGAGTGCAGGTACAGACTGGTATGCTTTTCGAACCAGCTTTTCCCCCTCAAGGGCCCACTGCTGCAGGTTTTCGTTGCTGCGTTGCACGCGACCTTTGAGCTGCGCACGAAAGACGTGTTCCAGGTGAGCGTCGCCATATCTTGCCTCCAATGCCTCAAGGAGCTGCTCGTAAGTCACTTCCTTACCGAGCTTCCAGAACAGTTAAGGCCTGGTCGCGCAGGCCTGGGGTGAGCAGTCATGGCCTGACTTTTATTCCAGCCGTTCGCCTTCATGACAGCCTCGAACCCTAAGCCTGCGCGACCAGGCCTTAACTTTTCTGGAAGCTCTCGGTAAGGAAGTGACTTACGAGCAGCTCCTTGAGGCATTGGAGGCAAGATATGGCGACGCAAACGTTAATTTTTAAAAATACAATAAATGTACTTTTAAAAATTAACGACCGATTTATTCACGACTTGTGCAGAATTATCAAACCTTTATATTACCTTAATTTTAAAACGCATATTACAGAATAAAATTAATATTACAATTATTACTTACAGAGTTAGTAAACGAATTACCTGTTACTCTGCAGGATAATATGAAAGGCGAAAAAATAATACGTTGATTGTTTATAACTAAAAACAAAATTTTATCTCTACTTACTACTTATTTTTGTAGAATAAGAAACGGTCCAGATTTTTTTATAGAATTAGGGTGACAAACGAGCATACAGTCCACCTGATGGCAAGTGGATACTGAGATTCGTAGACATCTAGATTTATCCTCAATTAAGAATCAAAAAGCAGATGCATTGTCACCCCTGACGACTGAGATGCCTCGTTTCCAGTAAAAAGATTCTCTGGTTCTCTACACTCACCATAGGAAACGCAGCAGCATTAAGCTCCCAGTCGAGCCTACCTATTCCTGCTGAAACCGTAATACAACTGCAGAGTGGCTCTACCACGCAAATATAATATGTAGATAAGCTCTTAAGGCTTATGCAATATCAATATAATATTTAATGTACTGTAATTTAGTATTGGTCAGTATATTAAAAAAGAAAACAAAGTATAACGATTAAAACATAATAAACATATAAAACATACCTTGTTCCATGGCAATTATATTTAATCCTTGGGTGGATTGAAAATAAATGCTTAAAACAGATGAAAATTTAAAAGAGATTTACTTCCATTTTAAACATTTCTTCTATTAAAACCTTAACAAAATAAATAGAAAGTTTATTTTACGGTCTAACGAGGCAACGAATAGTTCAATTTTTACACAGAGAAAATATCAATTTCCCTAGGGGAAATAGAATAACTACGTCTGAAATACGTATAATATGGCGCCACTGAGCACTGGTATGCTTATTTCTGCGTAAATACAAAGTAAAAAAAAAACATATTTTTGCATTGTAATATATCATCATCACAAGATGATAGGTACACAGGCTACTTTTTCCAGCAAAAAGAGAAGCTGGAAAATCATTAGAGCCAACGGGGACATCCGTTCTAGAGAATGGAATACCATGCTGTTAATAATGTTTTCAACAATAGAGCAACACGGGCCACCAGCTGATCGGAGGTGAGTTGCCATAGCGTTTTTTCCCGATACAAAACTGTCCGTCATTTTTTGCGGGAGGAAATCTGCGCACACAACAATCGCCTGTTACTACGAAACTCACACATAACAATTAAAACAATAAACTATTAATTTTACACACACATAGATACATTATAATAGTATCGCTCGGTGACAGCGACAACTCGAATAAAGACTCGGATCAGTCGCTCGACCGATCTGCATATTGTATAGTCCTGCTCAATGTATATGTGTATGGTCACGGCATTAAAAAGCCTTGCAATATGCAAATTTTCAATGTGGTCATCAGGCTAGTTAATTTATCATAAAATAATTTTATTAATAGCTTGGCATTGAAATCTTTGTCTCCTAAAAGATTGATTTTTATTTGTATATTTCAGTATAGTTGTTTCGACAGCGGTAACAACTTCCGAATGTCATCAAAGTTTAGATGGAAAATGCAATTAGGCAGATCACGATCTCTGCGGATGGGACCTGTTGTAGCAAGGAATCTGTAGCCATTTGGACGTGGTCGATGAGTCGGTCTGTTTCGGCATTACCGCTATGGGACCTATAGAGGCACCCGTAGACGCGCGGTTGGTCGTCGCTATCTACGCGTAGCCAAAGGATGGACAGGTCCGAACCTTCAAGACTGCCGAGACGTCGAGAACAGATGTCCTCTCTGACGTATACACAAACTCCAGCCTGAGGCACAAAGGAGTGTTCCAATTTGTACCCCGGGTAGGAGAGATACGAAGTATTAGCCGGAGAGAACACCTGCGTCTCGGTCAGAAAGAGCAAGGCTGGCTTCGCCGTCTCGAGATGGTAGTGGACGGCGTTTAGGTTCAGTGAAGTCCCTGATGTTGCAGAAATTCACGGATAGCGTGACAGGGTCGCCTTGGTCTTGTTGCTCAGTTTGCCCTGAGCAGTTATTGTTTTGAGCGGAATTTCGCCCAGAATACGCGGGGCAGCCTGAGTACCCACGCTCAGGAGGGAGTAGCATGGTCGTGGATGCTTAGCGAGGATTCTCCAGGGTGCTGTTGCCCTCCTGGGGTGATCTATGATTTAATTCCGCTACCATCTTGATGGAAATTGGGCCTCCGGTCACCTGCACTCACCAGACAGAAACGCAAGCAGAGCTTTCACTTCACGCCGGTATTCTGTGGTCGTGGTACTAACCCGGCTTGAGCCAGCCCATACGTGCAACAGCAAAGCTGCTGCGTGGCTCTACCACCGTTTGAAATCTATTGTCTCTTGAAAGATTGATTTTTATTTGTATATTTCAATATAGTTGTTTCGACAGAGGTAACAACTTCCGAATGTCATCAAAGTTTAGATGGAAAATGCAAATAGGCATTTGTACATATCGAATACTTTTAAAGTTCTGCTATACTTTCGTACTCTCTATATATTCCGATTTGTCATAGCACCTCCTTTGTTTTGAAATTTGTCTTATTTTTAAAGTAAAAAATACAATACTTCTTGTCTTGTGGAAATATTAATAGTCGAGCCAGATCGGAACGATCAAGACTTAATAAGAGGAGCAAGGGACTCCTGGATGGAATACGCATGAAATTAACTATATGTTCTATTCCCGAACACGAATTTATATGAGGAAGGCTTGCAACCTCGCAATTAAAAAAATGCAAGGTTTGTTGCCCGTAAACTATTCATGATGATTGATTCAATTTGGAACCAAGAAAATGGTTACTTTAACTGTTAAGGATTAAGATAGCTGCTCTATTTCTCTCTCGTCCTGATTCGGATGATCTCCCCTCTTTGTAAAACTTATGTATATTAACCCTTTCGCCGCCACGAGTACTACATATAGTTCATTGCTATTGTATTACTATTGTGTCTGAAAATCGGACTGTGAATGTGTTAACACATTTTGAGGATCACGTGATGAATTGGTCAGAGTTTTGAGCATAAATCACAGCAATAACTAAGATTAATGTAAAAAATATAAATGAATGGTGTTTAGGTGAGGTTTAGGTTTTCAAATTTTATATTATCGTACAGTTTAAAATAAATATTTATAACAATAAAAAAAAAAACTAAAGTTATCATACAGTCCTACTCTCCGCGGTGTAGTGCCAAGAACGCTGGCTGCATTCCCTCTCTGAATAATGTGTTGTGACTGTCTCTATAATTATTTTTGACACAAAATCCTAATCTATATACAACTTTAACCTACAGATTAGAATACAGATAGGATACAGATAGATCTGATTATTAATAATCTTATAGGTTTGATATTCTGATAGGTCAAAAGCGACAGTAGCCTAATGGTTCAAGATACGGAGCGGGAAGGCCAAAATCAGTGGATGTGAATCTACCAATCGATTACTGACGTGAACCTCTCTTAATACAATTATTTTAAAGCTTAGTTAGACTGGTTAGAGAGAGTATGCTAACAGCATTGCTAGTATTATTTATTTTAAAAAAAAGCAGAGACAGACATAAGGACTGCCGACAGAAGTGAAAAGTCATGAAACTATTTTTCTTTTAAATATGAGTATCAATATTACAGTCCTTTCATAAGTTTAGTAAAATTTATGTAAGCTTTGAATGGTTTTATTTATTTAAATTCCTTTTATTTTCCTTACTTCAAATATTATTAATTGTTAACATTTAATTTACCACAGTATTTCCAAAGAGCTGTTTTCACGATGTTTACATAAATAATAATGCTTTTATAAACATCCTGAAAACAGCCCGTTCAGAATGATAAATATATTATTCAGAATAACACTGTTGCTACTTGTGCTAATAAATTACTATGGTTTAATCTAACACACTTAATTAACAGTATGCAATTTAATAGTGCTGCATTTTTATTGTATTATGTCTGCCGAGTAACTAAATCTATGCATGTAAATAAAATTGGAGTGCCTGTCTGTAATATTGAAATAATTGGCTTCTATTAAGCACAGGGGATTATTTGCACACTATTAAGACATAACCAAACATTTTTCAAAGTCTTGCCTGTCTGTCAGTCCAGGCTGATCTTCGAAATAACTAAACTCATTATAATAAAATTTACAAGCAAATAGAGAGCAATGCCAGGTATCTAGTTTATACTTTATCAAAAAACTTGGAGATTTAAAAAAATACTAAAAAATGATAAATAGTCTTAACTCGCTAAATAAATAGATCCCATTCAGGCGTCCTTAATAAGACGTGGAAGGAAGTATCTTAAGTAGTAGCCTCGTACTGATTGTAGGGTGGCCCCCCACTATATAAAGTTACGATCTGGTAAGAAGCAGAAGTCCGGGAATGGAGGTGGCTTAGGACCTTGTATTGTAGCATCCCTTGGCAGAAGCCTCTGTTTAGCAGTGGCTTTGTAAAATGTTGTATTAATGATGGTGAAGTAAATTCTCACTGTCTACTTTTATAACTAGAGAATTTTCAACCTCACCTGCATGTGTTGAATCATGCTGATAAATGAACGAGGCTATTGTGATTAGGAATAAGAGCCAAAAGTTTCATAGCATGAGAGTAGCGGTAGCTTTATACTCACCATGGTTGAATGGGTCGGCTCGACCGGGTAAGGGCCGCGCTCTCACAGAATACCAGGTACGTAACGCTGCTGTGTTTCGTATGGTGAGTGTAGAGAATCGGAGACCCTTTTCACTGGAAACGAGGTATTTCATCTTAGTCCTCACGTGTGACAACGAATCTGCATTTTTATTTGTAATCGAGGATAGATGGAGATCTATGGGCCACAGCAACCACTTACCATCAGGTGGACTGTGTGTTCGTTTTTCAACCTTATCCTATAAAAAAAAACAATCCGTATGTTTAGTGTGGTGAATAGGAAATCTTTCATGTTTTGACACTTCTTCTTAAAACGATCAAAGTTGAGTAGTGAACTTTTCACGCACGGATGATTGTGATAATGTTTCTGTGAAAACGATATCCTTGCTTAGAAGTGTATATGAGTCAGATCCAGGATCAAACTGCAACATGACATTACAGTTATTTTAAAGATATTACAAATTAATTAGCTAATCTCCCGCTCTCCCGACCCGAGCACGCCATCGAGGGAGGGCGGGAGCTGCTCTTCAAACTAGGCAAAACACATCATTTTATTTTATTACGCGAACCCAAGCTAATTAATTTTTTACATATTTAATGTAATGGATTTCCACAAAGTAACGCCTGATGTTATTAATTACTTAACAATTATTGTAATATTACTTCTTCCTCTTCATTAGCCCGTGGAAGTCCACTGTTGAACAAGGATTACCTTTACCGAGATGGACTTGCTTAATCGTCACCATAGGCAGGCTGATTGACATACCAGACGTCTCGTCTTACGTAACCTGACGTAAACTAGGTGTTTATATCGCTATCTATCAAAATTCATCAGTTGTTCTATAGTTCCCATAGTCGCCTCTTAAGACAACCACTGACAAACATATTTACGATTGGGACATATCTACTTCATTAGTATATTTGTAGAGAATATTAATTTTCGGCTCTGGAAGTTTCAATGTAATATAATATATTGGCTTATAAAAGAGGGGAATTTTGGGCGAATAGTACTTATTCACTGAATTTCCTGCGCATATATCAAAAAAACATTGTTATTTTTCTACCGACTTCAAATAGGAGGAGGTACTCAAATCGACTCTATATTTTTTTGTGTGTTACCTCATAACTTTGTTCTACGTAAACCGATTTCGATGATTCTTTTTTTATTTAAAAGCTAGTGCTTCTCATGTGGCCTCATACAAATTTGATCAAGGTATACCCATATTTTTTCAGTTATCCTTAATAATATATATTGAAGTCGGTTGTACTATTTTTTTAATTTTTAATTATTTATAATATCTATAAATAATCTTTACAGTTTTTTGCGTACAAACAACGGCGCTGATACCTATTGGAGATATTTTTCTATATGGCAATACAGCAGCACTTGCTTGGAACCTACCAACGGATCCACAATTTTTAAATATGTTTAAAGAGCATGAAAAAGAATCGCAAAGAAGAGGTGATTCAAATAAGAATATATACTACTTAGATGACCGCGGGAAGGTTTTAGCTAAAGTACCTTTTAGAAAGTAAGTATCCACTATTTTAATACTCTTAGGAGTAGTTAAGCTGCATTTTCGATTTATGAAAATTTCATAAAATGTTATATTCCTCAATGATAGTATATTTTTTTATTAAGCAAAAACAAGATATGAAGGATGTCTCGGTTTTTTAGTTGGAGCTCTTTTTCTTTTGTTTTAAAAAGAATATTAGAGTTGCAGTTAACACTACTAATACTGTCTTTAACTACTCCAAATAAACGATTAAATGCTTGTTCTTGGAGTAGTTCACGACATAACCCGAAATGCGGATTTAAACCCACGACTTTGACCAAATTGACTTCCCTGTAGTGCAGCGGCTAAGAGTTTGGTGGATGATAAGCCGATGCTGTGGCCCATAAACATCTACATCTATATATCCTCGATTAAGAATCAAAATGCAGATATGCTGTCAACCCTGCGGATCAAGTTGGAATGCCTTATTTCCAGTAGAAAGTGGTCTCCGGTTCTCTACACTCACCATACGAAACACAGCAGCATTAAGCTGCTATTTTACCCTGGTATTCTGTGAGACGTTCCTTCCCCGGTCGAGCCGACCCATTCGTGCTACAACTATAATATAGGTGCAGCATGGCTCTACCAGATATAGTTTAATGCTGTTGTTAAACTAATACTGTTGTCGAATGTTAAATACTACATGAAAATCATTCAGTAATGGCTTTCATTTTTTTTTTAGTAATTTTATTGTAAAGAGGTTAAAATAAATGTGAGTGCGTGGCGGGCTAGGGATGTATCTCTCCATTAACAGCTTAATACAGATGAAAGGACTTACTACACTCCAGGCTGCTTTGAACTATCACATGTGTTACAATATCAGAATGCATAACTAAGTATTTAATCCAATATCGTTTGCTTGTATGCAAATATTTATTTCACAATTTTGTACAATTTTATAAATTATATAATATTAATAGTTATTTGTTCAGATCTTATTTATATTATTTTTGTATTCACTAAAGAAGTGCTAAATCTCCAATTTAATAATTTACCATAATCTATTTTTTTTTAATCCAAAATAAATTAACTTTTTACTTTTTGATTTAGATAACCAAGAATTAAAATTTATTTGCTTAGATCCGCTTATTTTCTTCAAACTAGATAATTTACACCACTTCATTATTGTATGTGATCTTAGAAAATTTACTTAATTTCACACCTTAGGTAAATATTCATAAATTTAGTACTCACGCTTATTTCGGTATCTCAAACAGTTTGTCTTTATCTGAAGTAGTTGATCTAAAATATTATATGGAAGAATTATAAGTAGAAATAAGATATGGGGTAGTGGATACTACCCCATATCATCTCGTGGATGTCGTAAAAGGATGCAGAGGGAAACAAACAGGAGATGGGCAGCAGCATCTTTCTAATGACAACTTAAAATAAATACTGCGGTTGCCATCTCGCCTACCCAGCGGGGCAACTACGGCTAAATCCTCCCTATCTGTCTGTTATAGGCTGTAATTGAAGGATAAACACTTTATTTATTTTTTATTTAAAAAAAATACTAGTAATGCTATTAAACATTACTAATATTCCCTTTAACCACTTCTGGTAAGCTTAAAATGCTTGTGTTAGAAGTGGTTCGCGACAGTAGTCGAATGGCGGATTCGAACCCACGACCTTTACGAGTTCGCGGTCCGCGCCCTGCCATGAGGCTACTGACGCTTTATTAAACATTTAATTGAAACGATATGATATTTTAAGGTAAAAAACATAATTTATTTAAAATCAATGTAACGTATTAAATAAATGACCTCTTTTTTATACATAACATCATATTCATTTCGAGTTCTTTGTTAAATTATAAGTATATTTATTGGTCATGTTTTCATTTATATTAGAAATATTTAGTATTATTGTTGGAAACTTGATTTCATTAATTGAAATTGAAGAGTCAAATAATTAAAAATCGATAAATACATCAACAAATAAATAAAAATTATGATTACATTCACAATCTCGAATTGAAAAAATATGTAGGAACATAAAATCTGATTGAAAAAACAATTGAAACTGTGATTTATTTGACAGGCCGTTTATTGTCAACCCGGCGTTTGCAAAAGGAGCATTGATGACAAAGTAACGTTCAGAGAAAAATTGAAAATCAAAATAGACAGAATGAAAATGCACGAGAAACAGTCGAGGAGGGAGTTTTTGAATAAAGAGCATTTGGATAAAGACAGCGTAGGTTTCCACAGGAAGAGTCGTGTGGAATTATATGAGAAAATAGAAAAATTGGTGACATCGTAAGTACCTATGCATGTAATTGGTAAATAGTCTAATTAAATTATAAATGATATTATATATTATGTCGCATTCAACGAGCTTAATTAAGCCTTCAGTTAACATCCTTTTTACTAAACTAGTGGCCTGAATGATATGCCGATGCGTCTAATACAACAATGCACCTATCTTCTAATATCAGCGACAGTAGGTTAAGGTGAAGCTGGTGTGGCCTTCGGGCCACCCTAATGCCGCGTACTTTTATATAATATAGCACATAATTTGGAATAAACTAGCAAACGTCTCGTTGAATGAAGTAAATAGGGTGACCATGTGTTTTATTGAATAAATGTACGCGACTTTGGGGTTCCTAACCTACTGTCACTGAGCCTCGACTTCAGGAGTTGTCATGTGGAAATTATTTCATTATTTTTAATTCTTTGAAGTCGGCTACTTTTTATTAAAAGTTTTACATATTTTAAACCTATTCAGTCGACTAAGGATTATCGCAACAGCTCAAGACAACAACTAGAATGTAGTGTCTTACTACATTAAAACCTTTACCCCTATTTTTCCAACCTTAAGGGTCAATTTTTCCAAATTTATGTGGGACAATCCCTGAAGTATAACCTATTTAATTAAAATAATAATTAATATCGGTGCTCAATTAAAAACAAATTGTATTATATACAAAGAAGAACATAGATTCGAACTCCTCATTTATTAGAAGTAACTTGACGCTGGCTGACACAGAGGTCTGTAACACTCAATGTCTTGCTTTGTGCTTTTTGCTTAACAAAAGTTAAGTGAGAATGGTAATCGTTAAATATTAGACGAAACAGAATTCGTGTGTCTGAGCGGCGCAACATGACATGACACCTAGTTCAAGCATTTTAAATAGAAATGTATGGAAAAATTGGCAAAATTAATGGAGTTCTTTTATCAATCGGCATATCCATACTAATATTATAAATGCGAAAGTGTGTTTGTTTGTTTGTTTGTTTGTTTGTCCTTCTTTCACGTCGCAACAGAGCGTCGGCATGGCATGATTTTTGTATGGGGATAGTTCGGTGGCTGTAGAGTGACATAGGCTACTTTTTCCGCGGAAAAACATCTCATTCCCGTGGGAAAATCGAATATGTTGCACAAGTTTGTCCTTCTTTCACGTCGCAACAGAGCGTCGGCATGGCATGATTATTTGTATGGGGATAGTTCGGTGGCTGTAGAGTGACATAGGCTACTTTTTTCAGCGGAAAAACATATCATTCCGTGGGAAAATCGATATGTTGCAAAATTAAATTCAGCTAGGTGGCGCCATCGTGATTCTACAAGACGGACGACGGTACGAGGGACGAACACAGAAGGTCAGAATATCTGGATTATTATGTCTTTTACCAAAATTAAGATAAAAAATGTATGGATCTGTATTTTTCCACGCAGGACCGGGAAGAGAGCGATAAAAAACATAAAATTCACCAGCTGATTTTCTTCAAACGTTTTGGTGCATCGTAATTCACAGAATAGGCGATAACCTCGCAGACGATATTAAGTAATCCGTTGATGCTCTGCCTACCCAAGGGTTACAGGCGTGATTATAAGTATGGATCAAATACTATCACCACCTGTCACGCTTTCACCTTAACTATTACTTAACAATTGTAGAAACAGTTCTTAGTAAGCCTTATTAATAAGCCTTAGTAATATTTATTGAACGGAAATGAATACAGTTCTTATATGTGGTTATGAATGAATCGGTATTACAATAAGAAAAATTGTGCAAAATTATAAGAAAAATATATACATAGTTTAAATTGATTCCGCTAGATGTCGTTACTAGGTTTTTAAAACGCGGTAACGAAATGTTTCTGACATGTACTTAACTCCGCCGTTGAGCCGCGCGTCAACTTATAGTGCATACGGTACCTATACGCTTCAATTGTTTCTTTTTCGTAGCTTATTCGACTACCTGCTTTCGATTTCGGTTGTTTGTTATTTGCTTTGTGATTTGGTTAATTGAGCAAGCTGAACGTCAATCTACTATAAGGGCATCTGAAACAACAGAACAGACACAGGCGCGAAGAGATGCAAATGCACAGCTCAAGCTGAACGTCGACAAAATTTTCAAAGAAACAATTGGTCGGTTTTAATGACGCAGCATTCAATTATGATCCGTTGATTGATTATAAAAATCACAGGTTAGTTGTTATCGAACTGATGGACAAGGCGTGTCGATTTTGCAGCGCTTTAAAATGGAAAGATGAGACCGCAGGTATGTGCTGTTCAATGGCAAAGTGTCTCTTCCGTTACTTGGGGAACCAGAAGAACAGGATCCGGAAATATGACTCATGCTTCAAATGACGTCCTTCAGGTTGACCGAAATAATAATGCCGGGATTTTCGCCTACATTTACGGTGCAAGGGCAAATTTATCATAGAATAGGTTCACTTTTCCAGCAGAAAACGAACAGCATAAATTTTACAAGTATATTTTATGGGTGACGAAGAAATTGAGGTAGACCGTCGCTGCCAATTTATCCAGGAGTTGAGAGAGACACAGTGTTCAAAATTCAAAGATTCTTGCATGAACGTAACATTTTAGTCAAAACATTTAAAACTGCTTTAGAAACCTACCTGAAGAGGATTATAAAGTCATCATTCACGCAGATCAGACCCTCGAGGAGAGCATGAAAGGCGCTACAATGCACCTTTGATAAACGAAATAGCAGCCGTAATTAGTGGTGATCAATTTTCTTCACGAGACATTGTCTTGCGAGCAAGTGATGATACGTTGCAACGGGTAGCCGATACACACAAGTTTTATGACGCTCTGCAATACCCATTGATTTATTGCAAAGGACAAGAGGGTTATCATTTTCAAATTCCACTCATTAACCCGGTCACAAAGGAGCCTACTCCGAACAAAAAAGTATCATGTATGGATTTTTATGCGTATCATATGATGTTGCGAGAAAATGATTTTAACCTCTTAGCCGGTGCAGACAATTAATTCATCAATTTTGGTAGACATGTATGTGAAGGTAGAAAGTGAACGTCTCCGTTATATATCTTTAAATCAAAAAAGCTGCGCGTTGAGAATTATATACATTTACAAGATGCAGTTTCTAGCGACGCCAATGTAAACCGCAGAGATTTAGGTAAAATGGTAATTCTGCCCTCATTATTCGTTAACAGTCCCCGCTACCTAAATGAGTACACACAAGACGCATTCGCCTATGTACGAACTTATGGAAGACCTGATCTTTTGTTACTTTTACTTGCAATCCCACATGGAAAAATAACCGAGGAGCTAATGCCGGGCCAAAAAGTACTGACAGACACGATTTAGTTGCTAGAGTATTTAGATTAAAAGTACAAAATTAATGTATGTAATTAACAAAGGGAAAATTTTCGGAGGCGCAGTGCTTCATGTATTCAATTGAATGGCAAAAGAGGATTACCGCATGCCCACATTCTAATGTGGCTTAAAGAGAAGTTGCGGCCCAGCCAAATAGACGACATAATAAGCGCCGAGATTCCGGATCCTGAGCAAGATAAAGAATTGTATGATACCATCGTCCGAAATATGATTCACGGTCCATGTGGAGCACGAAATTCAATATCGCCATGTATGAAAGAAGGAAAATGTACAAAGAATTCCTAAACAGCTATTAAAAGAAACAGTGCACAATGACAATGGCTACCCTTTATACAGACGCAGAGCTCCCGAAGATGGTGGCAGGAAAGTTACAATCAAATCTCGCTCTGGAGCGTTCGAAACCTTAGATAACAGCTGGATTGTCCCGTATTCGCCCATTTTATGTAAAATGCCCACATTAATGTAGAAGCATGTAGCTCTGTCCGCGCAATCAAGTGTATCTGTAAGTACATAAATAAAGGAAGCGATCAAGCAATATTTAATCTCAGGAGTGAAGGTGAGGCAAATCCGTTAATGAAGTACAGACTTTTCAAGCAGGGCGTTATGTCAGCAGTAACGAGGCAGCGTGGCGTCTCGTTGGCTTCCCTTTACACGAAGGCGCAACAGTTACTCACCTTGCTGTGCACTTAGAAAATGGAGCGTGTATATTTCACCGAAAGAAATTTCCAAGAAAAATTGCATCACCGCCAAAACTACACTAACAGCCTTCTTTCAACTTTGTCAAACCGACCCCTTTGCAAAAACGTTATTATATTCTGAAGTCCCCCGCTATTATACTTGGAACACATCTAGGAAGGAGTGGAAACGCCGTATTCAAGGCGCGCCTGTTGCAAATTGGCCCGGTGTAAAGTCATCAGATGCCCTTGGTCGTGTGTATACCGTCCATGTAACTAATTTTGAACGTTTCTGTTTACGATTGCTGCTGCACCATGTTCGGGGTCCTACAGGATATAAAGACCTTAAAACTGTCAACGGTCAGGAATGCGCAACTTATAGAGAAGCATGTGAAGCTCTGCATCTTTGAAAACGATAATCACTGGGATGAAACCATGGAGGAAGCTGTGCAGTGCCAGTCACCAGCCAAAATTAGGGATCTTTATGCAACTCTCATATCATCTTGCGGGCTATCTAATGCACATAAATTGTGGGACAAATATAAAGTACATGGCGGAAGATATTTTGCGAAGGTTACAGCAGACACACGCGAACATGACATACAATGAACACATTTATAATGAAGCACTTGGAAAAATTGAAGATAAAGTAATGGCAATGGTAGGCAAAAATTAAGCGACTTTGGAATGATAAGCCTCAGCGAACAACCGAAAATGAACTAAGTGATGAAATTATACGTGAAACAAACTACGATATACCAGCTTTGCAGCAACAAGTAGCCGAATTTGTACCCTTGCTTCGAATAAAACGAGTTTTGACAAAGTATTAGGACAAATTGAATCTGGAAATGGTGCACTTTTCTTTTAGATGCCCCTGGAGGAACTGGGAAGACATTTTGTTAAATTTATTATTAGCGCAAGTACGGAAAGATAAAACATTGCTGTGGCTGTAGCTTCCTCTGGTATAGCCGCCACGCTGCTAAGCAGGCCGCACTGCACATTCTGTTTTAAAACTCCCTCTAAATCTAGCCAGGAAGAATCGCCGATCTGCAACTTTAGCAAAAATAGTGCGAGGTATAATGCTACGACAATGCAAGCTTTTAATGTGGGACGAAAGTACAATGTCGCATAAAAAGCTGTAGAAGCACTAAATCGAACGCTCCAGGATTTGCGCAGCAACCGATGTAATGGGAGGAATGGTGGTTTTACTGGCTGGTGACTTTCGCCAAACTTTACCTGTCATTCAAAAGGGCACACCTGCAGATGAAATTAAAGCATGCCTCAAGTCGTCTATTTTATGGAACAAGGTGACAAAATTCAGTTTAACTACGAATATGAGAGTGCATTTGTATAATGATATCAATGCTGGAAACTATGCTGACACACTATTAAAAATTGGCGATGGGCGGTTGGAAACGGATGCTGAGGGCTGCGTTAAATTGACGAGAGATTTTTGTAATTTAGTACAGAGTCATTCCGAATTAATTGCGAGCGTTTATTCAGATTTAACGAACAACATGCATGAATACAAATGGTTATGTGAAAGGGCGATTCTTGCACAAAATAACAGCGTTAACAAAATAAATTCAGACATATTAAGCGAAGTAGCAGGAGAAATAACAGAGTATTTGTCAGTAGACACAGTTATGGACACAGAACAGAGCACTTCATATCCCGTAGAGTTTCTAAATTCTCTAGAATTGTCAGGTGTGCCCTCACATAAGCTTCAATTAAAATTAGGCGTCCCAGTCATGCTAATGCGAAATTTAGATGCTCCTCGGTTATGTAACGGGACAAGGCTGCGTGTGACACATCTTGGACGGAACATAATCGGTGCTACAATTTTGACAGGCGTAGGAAAAGGTGAAAATTTTATTATACCACGGATCCCTATAATTCCCACAGATCTTCCTTTTCAATTCAAAAGGTTGCAGGCCCTATTAAGCTCAGTTTTGCAATGACAATTAATAAAGCGCAAGGGCAAACGTTATAGGTAGCGGGGTCAACTTAGAAAACCGTGCTTCTCTCATGGTCAGCTGTATGTAGCATGTTCGCGTGTGTCAAATGCCCAGAATCTCACATTCTTTCCCGAATGGAAAAACATATAACATTGTGTACAGTAGCGTCTTAAAAAGTGTTCAGTTAGTTTTTTCCAAAATTCCACAATCAATTAATCAGAATTCCCACAGATCTTCCTTTTCAATTCAAAATTTCCTTTACCTCAGTTTCTTTTCAATTCCAAATGCTGCACCTCTGACGGACCTATTAGCTCAGTTTCCTTTCAACTCAAAAGGCTGCATCTCTGACGGATCTTTTATTTGGCTCAGTTTCCTTTGAATTCAGAAAACTGCATCTCTGACGAATCAATTTAGCTCAGTTTCTTTTCAAAGTCTGCATCCTGACGGATAATTATGCTAAGTTTGCTTTAATTAAAAATATCCCATTTCCATTTGGAATAAACAGGCTATTTTCATGCTTTCCTATACGCTGCGTTTCAAAACATTTAAATAGGCTGACGAATTAATTTTGCTCAGTTTCCTTTTAATGGCTGCATCTCTGACAAATCTATAAAACTCAGTTTTCTTTCAATTCAAAAAGCAATGGATAGTTCATTTCCCAGTGACCATGCAGGCGAAGCCGCAGGTAACAGCTAGTGTACGTTATAGAGCAAAGTTACATTTTATCCACTCTCCCTTACACTACATAATTTTCATGTATCGTGTACGGTTTTCTTTAAAACTGAAAAAATCGAACTTCGGGACACTTTATGGGGGGGAGGGGGCTCACCCTTGAGGGAGAGTGGATAAAATTTAACTTCGCTCTATGACGTACATATGTCGGTAGATAAAAGTACTCCGTCAATTTTGCCAATTTTTTAGCTAAAATGATTGAAGTAACCTCGCTTATAGAAGAGTTCACTGCTGGTTTCTCTCGGTTCTCATCGGGCGGTTAGGGTCTATGCATCGTTCTTGCGCCGAGCAGAGTGTTGAATTTTTTGAACTTTTCATTATCTCTTAACCTATGCGACCGAATAATATGCTATAAAGAGCAAAGTTCATCTTCATAAAATTGTCTTGATGATGAAGTAACTTTCATTCGTAAGGATTAATATGCCATGCCTAATAATAACGCTCATAAATCACTTTTTAATTTTCAATAATTTTTTGTCACTAAATAACTTATTATGTTTTGTGTATAAGAAATAGGCATATGGTATCGCGGCTTTTTTTGGATGAAGTACAAATCTATATTTTTGTACCACATTGTATTTATGTATCATTAACTAATACGCCAGCGCACGCGGATAAATCATTTCGGGAGCGGTGTTTCAATATTTTTAATATTTTCAATATTTAAGTCTAGCTGAGAGGTATAGCGTAATTGTAGATAGCCTATAATCTTCCCATGAATCTTCCTTTTTGATTTTTGGCCACAAAAAGCGTTTTTTTTTTTTCTAAAAGTGTATGCTGTTGGCCCTGCGGCCTTCACAGCTTCATCGAAATAGACTCGTAAGAGAGGGCTTACGAGCTTTCGAGTGCACCGATTATGCTGGCGGTGACGCCGTCAGAATCGACGAGGGGGGCTTGATGTGATTGAAGGGAGTACAAACCTCGGCTTGAACCACTATCGGAATGTGGGAAACGGATCGTAACTAAAAACACCCCGTATCACGGGTATTGAACCTCGTGTACGGCGTGTGTCTGTGACCTCGCGTTCGCTGGCGAACGTGGTGTGCCCTAGTATTCTGTATTATGTCTTGATGTGTGTGTGGTGTGTGTGTGTGTGTCAATGTTTGTGGATCGGATTCCCTCTCCTGTTGAGGGGGACAAAATGCGTAAGAAATTTCTTCAATTACATATTCTCTATCACTTTCACTTCTCACTAATCCTTTATAATCTTATTTAGTTTAATTTATTTTGCCTCACAACCTGTTATTAGAGTTAAATAGTTAAACCGCTTTATTGTATTAAAATTTAAGATATAGTACTTTAATTAAATATAAGGTTCATTAACTGCAATCAGTTTGACAAATTACTTGCGTAAGTTGTTGTGTTGGAGGTAAATTACAGCCATCTTGGATTACATACGTTGACAAAGTAAGCTTGTTTAATAATTTTGTGTATTTCTTAGTTATTGTTGTGTTATTAAGTTTTGTACAATGACAAATTATTTTTTAATTAGGTTGAATGCATCTATATTTATCACATTAGTTATTACTTCCGAATTTCCTTTGTTATTAGCCTATTAAAATTCTGATGGCAGAATCTAAACAGCCCGATAAGAAAAGCATTCAGCGAGTATATAATTTGTTTGACAGCCTTGTCCAGGGTTTGAATTCCTGGTGGGGACAAAATCAGTTATTTGGTTTTTTGTCAAGAAATACTCAGTAGCTGTTCGGAGTCAGGAATCTCTTCAGTTGTGTCGGATTACTGTCCCATCCGACTATGAGAGTGAGGGAATAGTGAGTGCACCTGTGTTTGCGCATACACTTGGGACATTAATCCTGTCCTGCGCAGATGCCTAGTCTACGTTGAGGCTGGCCGCTATGACCGAAATTCGGTCTGGAGCATGTTAACATTCTGCCGCTGCCAGGCAGGTTTGTTATTGTAGTACCAGAACCCTCGAACTTTCAACGCTATATCCGCGTCTTCTGATTTTACATATAATTCTCATCTGGTATTATACAAGATTATACGAGTACGGTATTATATGAAACGATAGAACGGTATTAAACCAGATTTGCGTATGGTGGTGACACCATACCCCATTTTGTCCCGTGGGTATCGTAAGAGGCGACTAGGGGAAACGCCAGAAAAATCTAATGGCTTCCGATAGATGGCGGTGTAACCATATCGTTTACACCAGACGTAAAATCCTCAAATCGGCTACGGGAAGCAGCTTCAACGATAGCGTCTAATACTGCGATTGTCAATCCGCCTGCCAAGCGTGACGATTACGTCGAATCCTCTTGCAATGGGAGAGATCCGTTACCGTTACAGCCTATTAAAGTCCACTGCTGAACATAGGTCTCCCCCATAGATTGCCTCATTAGGAGGATATTTGCCATAGTTGCTACGATGGCAAGCGGGTTGGCGACCATTGTTTTTATTTTCAGTCGTTATTAGGAAGACGATGCTGTCCCTCATTTATTTCCCTCTGTCGCCTTCTACGACACCCACGGGATGATATGGGTTAGTGGATACTTTTACCCCGTCACTACTCGGTATAACGGGAGGGATCAATGTGTAATTTTACGTACTTATGAAAGAGAAGAACAAAGAAGAAAATTGTACGAAATAGTTGTACCGCTATCTTTTGCAAATATGGCTGGCATTTGTCTTAGTAGTCTATTACAACACCCACAAGACGATATGGCGCGATGCATTCTCTTAAGTACATCGCCTTAAGTTTTTACAAAAAACGTTAACTGGTGAAAAAATGTTCAATATCTCAATCATTAAATCAAAATATTGCTTATAATTTTGAATTTCATACCTATTAATTGAAGTGTCTAAGTTATTCGGTTGATAAACTACAAGCCACTTTAATTTCGTTTTCATAAAATTCGACGAATTCTCGATAAACGTATGAACGAGTCCGCTGATTGGCCCATTCAAATGATGGAGTTTTGATTGGGACCAATCATCTTGATTTTGTGATCGTGTTCTTGTTGAAACGTAAGCCAGTCATCCTAAAATTAAATTATGATTTACTCCTCGTCTTTATATATTTCCCGACCTAGATTTCACAAAACGAAATCAATAAAAGTTCAAGTATTTTCAATTAAAATGTTGTATCTAGTTACCTTAATATAACTCTTTATAATAAGTAGGTATTCTAGTAAAATTCCAGTAATGTTGTTCACAGGTTAGGACAAGACGGTCGACGATGCGTTCTTTACAAACTATGCGAATCTGCGCAATCCTCGCAGCAAGGCACATTCTTGCAAGAGCTCTTCAGAGCCATCTTTACGTAAGTATTTTAGCTATGTACGTGAGATTTATATAAACTTAAGCGTAGTAGTACTACTATTTAGACATGTATCGAGTGGTTGCAGCGTAATAGAACCCAATTTTGTCACATTGGTGTTTTAAGAAGCGGCTATAGGAAATGTCAGATTGGTCTCTCTACCCTCGCTGGGTGATAATTAGGAATTCAGTAGGTTTCGCAAATGGATCGGCACGTCCGAAGTACTTCTCGCAAAATAGCAGTGTAGCAGGAAAAAATGACGCTACTGTGTCACACATAACACCTAACTAGTAATGTGACACTCTTAGACTTATTTTGAGTCAGGTAACTGAGTGATAGTTATTTTTATAGTACAAGGGTGACAAGGATGGTAAGAGGATACTGTGGCCCATAGACATCTACATCTATCCTCGATTAAGAAGCAATAAGCTGCTATTTTACGCGGGTATTCTGTGAGAGTCCTACCCCGGTCGAGCCGAAACATTCGTGTTACAGCCATAATATAGCTGCAGCATGGCTTTACCACGTATAAAGTTATGGCCAATTATTTTGAATGTACATTAATGGAGAGCTATCTGTGATTCGGTGATAGTTTAGCACTTTTTTGACCTTCGATGAAAGAAGGAAAATCTTCCACCCGGTAACGCGCATGCAGGCAGGGGACCAGGCACTGGTCGTTGTTGTAACGGAGCTGGGGTATATATGTTATATGGGTATTTGGAGAGTTGCTCGAAAACTTCGTTAGTTCGCTGAGTAATGTCCTACAGACCAAATTTTAGTCACGGCGGCCAGTCTTAACGGAATAGTAATTTGCGCAGGATAGGAATAAAACGCACCTATGTCTCCATTCCTTCATTCTCATAGATACGACCGGAAAGAGATCAGGCGTACTGCCAACGGCTCTATGTGCTTTCCGAGGTACATGGATGAAACACTGCCAACTTCCTGGCTCCGAGCTTCTACTGAGAATTTCTTGACAGAAAAACTGAATAACTGGTCTTGCCCCGACCCGAGATTCGAACCCAGGACCACATGAGCAGCAGTCGCATTTACGTTTACTAGACCAACAAGGCAATCAAAAGCTTGTCAGTTTGATTATTAGTACTGTACTTAACTTGTTTGATTATTAGTACTTACTTTGAATTCGAGGGACTTTTTAAAATCACCTGTTTCCCATCACAAATATAGTGTTCAATATTTTTAATTTTTTTATGATATTAAATTACCAGCTTATTTACCTGATGTTAAGTAACTACCTCGTAGGGTCTAATGTTCGTAAGTGCGATGGCTTTGGGTTCGAATCCCGTATCAGGAAAAGTCTGTAATTGGGTTTTTCTGTCAAGAAATTCTCAGTAGCAGTCCAAAGTCAGGAAGTTGGCGATGTTTCACCCCCATGGTGAGAAAGCACGTCAAGCTGTTGCTTCTGCGTCTCATCTCTCTCCGGTCATGTCACATTGTCGTCCCATTGGACTACGAGAGGAATAGAGAATGTACATGTGCTTGCGCACACACTAGTGCACTATAACCCTGTCTTGCGTAGATGGCTAGTTTCTGCTGGCTGCCGTGACTGGAATCCTGTCTGAGGTAAGTGTCTACTGCAGCGCATGGGCACCAAAAACCATTTTTTACATAAAAATGTTACAGATTCTTTGTTACTCATGAGTAATAAGATGGAATGCCTTACAGCATTTAATTGTTCTGACTCTCTAACCATTCAAAGTAAAATACAGTAGTGGGTGCACTGCTTTTTGAAGGTAGAACTAGGTAAGCGATTGGTTTTATTTTTTACTAGCTGGTCCCCGCGACTTCGCCGCGTGGAATTTATTACGATTGGAATTTATGGGTTTTAATTTTTTGCGCGGAACACTAATTCCTCTTCTAAAATAAAAGTAGCCTAAGTTACTCCTTATAACATTAGCTATCTGCCAGTGAAAGTTCCGGCAAAATCGGTCCAGCCGTTTCGGAGATTAGCCGGAACAAACAGACAGACAGACAGACAGACAGACAAAACTTTAAAAAATTGTGTTTTTGTTAGAAGTACCGTATATACTTTAATATGCATTTATTTAAAAGCTGTTATTTTGACATTACAAAAAGACACTTCAATTTTATTTATTTCTATAGATTACCTACTTTGATTGGCCTTCTGGGTAGGGAGGGAGCCACCTAATAAACCTGTATAAATGCATATAACATATAACATAAACACTCACGCCTGTCACCCAGAGGGGTAGGCAGAGACTACGGACTTCCATTTGGCACGATCCTGACACACTTCTCTCGCCTCCTTTACATCCATATATCTACGCATACACGCTCGTTGGTTAAGGGTAATCCTAATCTGGCCTATTTTCAATATATCGCCAATTTGGTCGATAAACCTTCCTCTAGGGCGTCCCTTCCCGACTCTTCCGTTCACTTCTGCAACATAAATTTTCTTTGTCACTCTTTCCTCGTTCATTCTTTCTACATGACCAAACCACCGAAGCATTCCTTTCTTAATCCTAGTCAAAACGTCATCGTGCAAACCACACTTTTCTATTATCACACTATTACTCACCCTGTCATTCAGATTCAGCCCTAGCATACTCCTTAATGACCGCATTTCTACAGCATTTATTCTACTCTCATGCTTCTTCTGCCAGACCCAACTTTCACTACCATACATTAAAGTAGGGACTAACACTGCATTATGAATTGCCAAACGTGCCTTTTTTAACACATTCTGACTCTTCATAATAGCGTGTAAAGCCCCATTCACTCTATTTCCTGCGTTCATTCGTCGTTCTATATCCTTATCATATCTACCATCCCTGCTAAATAAACATCCCAAATATACAAACTCATCCACTTGCTCAATCAACCCCTCTTCAATTCTTATTTCACATAGCGTTTTACTTTCTTCTCTTTCAAAAACCATCACTTTCGTCTTGCTTAATTCACTTTCATACCCCTTTCTTTTAATGACCAGTTCATTAAAGTAACCATCATTTGAAACTCAGCCGCCGACGATGCAAATATGACTTGATCATCGGCGTACAAAAGGCATTTGACGGTTAACTCACCCATTCTCAACCCACATTCTTCAACTTTCAAAGTTTGCAAACAACTGTCCATAAATAGGTTAAACAGCCACGGGGAAGCTACACAGCCCTTTTGAATTGACACCTTTTTGGATGCCTAACCAGTCCGAGTAGACCCCGTGGATCCTGACACAACTACTAGAGTCCTATAAAGAGACCTTAATGCCTGTATCAAACCAGCGCTCAACCCAAATGAGTAAAGTGTTTGCCATAACACATTCCTGTCCACTCTGTCATAAGCTTTTCCAAGTCCATGAACGCATAATAAACTTTCTGGTTTTTGCCAAAACTTCTCCGCAATCGTACGCATGGAAAAGACTTGATCCGTACACCCATCCCTTTCTAAACCCAGCTTGCACATCACAAATTTTTCCATCAGTTTCTTCCATAACTCTTTCAATTAACACCTTAGCATACAGTTTACCCACAATGCTAAGTGCTAATGCCACGGTAGTTTTACAGTCCTGCTGTGACCCTTTTCCTTATATATTGGGACTATAATGGCTTTGCACCAGTCTTCCGGTACCCGCTTCAGTTACCAACATAAATTAAACAAGGTGTACAGCAGGCCTGCCACCACTCACTCTCCAGCCCTTAGCATTTCGAGTGATACTCTATCATATCCGGCTGCCTTACCTGCTTTGATGCTTTTCATTGCTTTCATTATTTCATCTACACTTATCTCCCTACCTCTCTCCACTTCTGTAGGAATTTCTATTTCACTTAATTCAGACGACTCTTCACTCATAAACACGCTATCAAAGTATTCCTTCCATCTCGAGACTTCATCATTCAGCATACAGCCATTCTCTTCTCGTATAGCATTCATTCTAGGCTGTATTGAATTTCCTGGCAGTTCTTACGAGTTTCCAGAGCATTTTAATATTTGAAGTTATCAGATATCCTTCTATCATTTTTATCCGTTCTTTCTTGCTTTTTCCTTTCAACAACTTCTTTTACTCTCTTATTTATACGTCTAAAGTCTGCCTTTTTTCTTTCAATGTCATCATTCATACCGCTAGAATTACCACCTTTGGTTGCTAGTAAATCTAGCCATGCTCTCTTCTTTGCTTCAACTTCCATCCGTACCTCATCATCCCACCACAACGTATTATTTTTCCTTTCATTCGTTCTCTTACTTACACCACATACTTCGGTGGCTGCATCCACCAAACCTTTCTTGACATTATATCACACAGTCTCCAAGCCTAAATCATTCATACACAATTCATCCATACCACTTATACTTTCTCTCAGTCTATATTTGAACTTCTCTTTCACACCTTCATCTTGTAACCTCTCTATTCTTATACGCTGTAACGCAGTGGTAGACACAGATGTCCAATGTCGCCAACGCTTGAATAGACCATTAATTCGGCACAAGATCAAGTAATGATCCGTCCCTAAGTTGGACCTCCGGTAAACCCTTGTATCTACCACTGCGCTCCTCATTCTTTCATTCACAATTATGAAATCTATCATGCTTCTATCATCACCTCTTTCCCATGTATACATATGAATCCTTTTATGGCGAAAGAAAGTGTTCGTCACACAAAGATTCTTTTCCACACATACGGTGAGGAGGTCTTCACCATTCTCATTTATACTTTCATCGCCAAAAGTTCCTAATATCCTTTCATAACCAGACCTCTTCACCCCAACCCTTCCATTAAAATCTCCTAACATAATAATATTTTCATTTACCTTACATTTCATCAACACCATCCTTACCATGTCCCAAAACTGCTCTCGGATATAAGTGGGCTTAGACATATCTGGGGCGTACACCCCTAGCACAAACAACTTCTTTAAGCCCACTTTCATTCGTATCCATAGCAGCCTTGGGCTTATACATTCATACTCTTTCACACATTGGCCCATTCTTTCTGAAAGGATGACACAGACTCCCTGGCATGCCCGCTCGGTCTCGTCTACACCAGACCAGTAAGCGGTATACATGCCATGTGCAGTGGCATCCTTTCCCTTTCGTTTCGTCTCATTTACACATAACACATCTATTCCTCTATCATTCATTATTTCGCATACTTCATCCATCTTATCATTCATTGCTCCACATACATTCAGCGTAGCCAGACGGGCCTCCGCAATCCACTTTTCGCCCCTCCGGGAGACAGAACGTGACGGGTGGCTAACCTCGTCGCCGGTTTTCCTCCTGGAGATTCTTCGCACCCCTGCCCCATTAAAGGGGCGCCGGGAACTCGGGGCCATTTCTTTTAATTGTTGGCTCATGGTGCGAACTAAGGGTTGGTAGCTTTTACGCCGCTACCATACGGCGAGGAGCCAAGTCTATACTTTCGGATTTGTCGCTCGTTTAGCACCACCCGGGGGACACGTGTAGGGTAGGCCTAGTGTTAGGTGGTCAAAGCCTACGGACGCGAGCGACTCATCCCCCTGTATAAATGCAGGAATATTAAATAAAAATATTCATTATACATACTTTAATTAGTCTTTTTATTATTACAGATTACCCAAAGGTCCTCTGTTCGATTCCAGGGAACTCAAAGAATATGACAATGCCCATACGATAACAGACAACTGCATGTCACTGTATCCAGGTTGTGATAATTTCTCAATTCCGTTAAAATTGTAAACGTACATTTCAAATTTAATAGATGAATAAATTGCTTTAATATATTTTTGTTGTTTCTGTTTATCCCACTTATAAACCTGTTGTATTGTTGTCGTGAAAATAACAAATTAATTTATTCATCATCATCATTACAGCCCATCACAAATCTCCTGCTGAACAAAGGCTTCCTCCAAAAAATGTCACAGAGGTCCTGAGCCACCTGCAGCCATCGACTTTCTGCATCTCTTAGGTTGTCCTTCCATCTAGTGGGAGGTCGCCCTAAGCGACGTATCGATTATGCGCTCCAAGAGGTCGAACATTGGCGCGCGTTCCAGCCACGTGTAATGGATACCGCCTTGGAACGCGCGCCAAATTATTCGTTGGAACGCTCAAACGTGGACCGGGCCATTCCATCTGATGTTCCATCTGATGATATTAACATATTTTTTTAAATTATTAATTTTCAACTCGTACTTGTTAAGTTTTCTGTAATATTCAAAGAAGAAGAAATAAGAAAGAATTAAATTTTTCGTGTGAAATTTTAGCTAATATACTTAGAGAAATAAAATAAATGGAATAAAATAGAAGGGATACATTCAGACACAAAAATATTTAGTAAAAATCGTGTGCTTGCTTTTTTTAAATAGCAACTGGATTAAACAAAACGCACGTTATTTTATGGTATTATATCTAAAACAGTTAAAGTTTTCATGAATGGAAGAAAGGCAGTGATGACTTATTATCATTAAATGCATCATGAGCAATTTGCGAAGTTCTATAATACAAATTAGCTAATTTCTTATCAACAAAGAAGAAGGAGGCAATATACAATTTGTGAATATATAACTGCTAAAACATAGCCATGGGCCCCTCTCGATTTAGGGAGGACGAATTGCTAAGTTTGGTATTGCGATTGAAGATCGCAGTGCCAGACGTCTCGTGTCCTTGACGCTGCTGGTCGCAGCCGCTCTGGGTATTTTACGTCTGGCATAAGCGAGAATGTTATACCGCTATCTATTGAAAACCATAAGAATTTAAGCATATCCCAGAGTAGCCTCTTACAACACCCACGTGAGAAATGGTGTGACGGCTTCTCTTATGCCGCCATAATGCAATAGAATAGTGTAGTGTACGTGGTACCCCACGACCTCATAGGAGATCGTGATCCGTGGCGATTTTAACGCCCACCATGCCAAATGGCTCGGTTTACGTTTAACCAATCATGCGGGGAGATCTGTTCATGATTTTGCCTTGGCATATGGTCTGACACAACTGGTTACTTTGCCTACGCGGATTCCAGATGTGGAGGATCAAGCACCTTCCCTGTTGGACCTTCTGCTGACCTCTCACCCTGACAGATATCAGGTCTCCGTCGACGCCCCTCTTGGCTCCTTGGACCATTGTCTAGTTCGGAATGTGGTGCCACTCACGCTGAAATTGCGGTTGCAGTCTGCAGGCTGCTGCCGTGTTTGGCACTATAGGTCGGCCGATTGGGATAGGATGCGGTCTTTCATTGCATCCTACCCTTGGGGCGGCTTTGCTTCTCGCCGGAGGATCCCAACATTGTTGCTAATTCTGTCGCTGATGTGGTACTTCAGGACATGAAATTTTTATTCCTTCCCATCGGAGCACATCGCAGGCAGGTATCAGCCATGGTGCCCATCGGAGGCAGATCTCAGCCATGGTTTAAACGCTCCTGCGAAATAGCATCACGCTATAAGCAGAAGTGCTACCGGACCTGGGCTGATGCATCAACGTCCCGGGATGTAAACACCAGCGCCCTTAAAAAGAAGTATAACTCCGCCTCCAGGCCCTTCAAAAGAGTCATTGTCAAGGCAAAGTCAGAGCACATAGGCAGAATTGGCGAGAAACTAGTTCGCATTCCTTCGGGAACCCGTGCATTGTGGTCTCTCGCCAAAGCTGTTCAAGGGAACTTCTGTCAGCCATCTCTTCCATCTCTACACACGGAGGACGACTCACTGGTCCATGCCGCAAAGGAGAAAGCCGATCTGCTAGGCTCTTTCTTTGCGTCCAACTCGACTCTCGACGACGGGGGAGCACACCGCCAACCATCCCGCGGTGTGAGTGTTCTATGGCGGATGTGCGGTTCACACAGCTCTCGGTTCGCAAAACACGCGTGTGCTCCAGAGTTGGCACCGGTTCTAGCGCGTCTTTTCCGGCACTCCTACTCCCTACGCGTAGTCCCGAAATCATGGAAGACGGCATTCGTCCAACCGATTTCTAAAAAAGCCGATCGCTAAGAACCCGTCTAACTACAGGCCTATTGCCATCACTACCTTGTTCTCCAAAATAATAGAATCCATTATAAACTGCCAGCTCATGCGGTACCTTGAGGATCACCAGCTGATTAGTGACCGCCAATACGGTTTTCGTCGGAGTCGATCAGCTGGTGATCTTCTGGTGTACCTGAGGCATAGATGGGCGGAGGCAGTAGAGTCAAAGGGGCCTCCCCTTTGACTCTAATCCCCTTGGCCGTTAATTTGGATATTGCGAAGGCCTTCGATCGGGTTTGGCACAAAGCGCTTCTTTCGAAGCTCGCTCCCTAAGGGATTTCCGAGAAATTGTGCAATTGGATCACCACCTTTCTTGCAGATCGGAGCATCAAGGTCGTTGTAGACGGTGCATGCTCCGATTACAAGCCTATTAACGCTGGTGTTCCACAAGGCTTCGTGCTATCACCAACGCTGTTTCTTCTGCATATCAATGATACGTTGCATACCGGTAACATTCATTGCTATGCGGATGACAGCACTGGTGATGCCTTGTTGCCTCAGCCAGTATACGAATCCTCGGTGTCGACATATTGAGTGTAATGCAGTTTCGTGGTCACTTGGAAAAAAAGGCCGGCCTCTAAAAAGCTTGGCGTGCTCAGCAGAGCGGGACAGTATTTCATGCCGGCACATTGCCTGCAACTTTACAATGCGCAGGTTTGGCCTCACATGGAATACTGTTCCCATGTCTGGGCTGGGGCTCCCCAGTGTCAGCTCCTTCTACTTGACCGCATCCAGCGCAGAGCGGATCGAATCTTCACTCGCGTCGATCGTTATCCTAATAATGACTAAAATTCAAAAAAACTGTGGTTGCCGACCCGCTTGCCAAGCTTGGCAACTATGGCAGTCTTTGGTCGAGGGCTATATTCAGCAGTGGACTCGTTACCTTATATTTAACTAATGAATTTATTAAAAATTTAGCTCTAAAAATTCTCTTATGAATAAATAATGCGCATATGACAGTCGCAAGGCATTTAATGAATGGGCGACGGTTGGAATTTATAAGAACACGCGGAGGTTATATTAATTTTACAATGAAAGATCATTTAACCCTACCGAGACATTCAACACACGAGAATATATCAAAGATTATGCTCAAATATTTTAAAGAGTGTTCTTCACACCCAAATCTTTACATCTAAGTAACAAAATTGTCCGTATGTAGTGTCGGTGTAAGGATAACCACTTACTTAAATCATCCCGTGGGTGTCCTAAGAGACGACAGAGGGAAACAAATCAGGAGATGGGCAGCAGCGTCTTCCTAATAAAGGCTTACGTTCAGTATTTAATATACTGTAACGGTAACGGTAACAAAATTAAGATGGCTAAAAATAAAATTTAAATGACATGGAACATCAGCGAAACTGGTAAACCTCGTAACTCAGACTACTACTATTAAAATTTACAATGAAGTGATTTTTGTGAAATAGTTCACTGACATTCCTGCCTTGATTGTGCCTAATTTGTTTCTCTAACAGCCCCCGAGCCAATACTAAAACAGAATGTTAATACCTAATTAATTGTATTTGTAGTGTATTTAATGGTGCATAGTATTATATTATAGTCTTTAGAGCGTGTACTCCCCATCAAACTGATTGCAGTTTGGCGAGACAATTTCAACGTCACCTATTTTTTTAAATATAAAGATTTAAAAAAGTTTTGTGATTACATAAAGTACACAAGATATTGTAAATATTTTAAACATATTGAATTTAAAAAAAACGCACATTAACGAGGAGGCACCTCATCTTGCTGTTTTTTACACTAGCTTCGAATTCGGCGTGGTTTTGATCTAATGGGACTATGATACCTTTATTTTAATCTGGTAGTACATTGGATATTGGGCTAACTTTAGACCTATTTCTGTCCTGTCAACACTAAGTAAAATTAAAAAATATTTTAGATGTGTAATTTTAAGGTTTTTAAATCAAATTGATTATTTTATAAAACTTTGTTTAGTTTTACAAGGGGACCCTTAGCGACTGACGCCGGTGATATTTTTTATGCCTGAAAAAATCACAAAATAAGGAAACGAATTGACAGTGACACTATATTTGTTTTGCAAAAGTGGGCAGTTTATAACTTAAATTTTAAAGATTCTCTTAGAGAAAGTTTAAAGAAATAAATATATTAACTTTAGCATTGCAATATATTTATAAAAATATTTTAGCTTTGATGAGAACAAAGATATTCATGCTTAAAACACAAGCTTGTAATGTCAGTTTGGAGAATTACGTGGAGTAGATAATTAGTAATTAATTTTAGGAATAATGGAACATTAGATACTGATTGTATACAAAACGTAAAATTTTATGATTAAAAAATAACCCGCTGGGTTTCTTTCGAAAAGAGGGTATTTTTCGAACTATCGGTAGATAAAAAAATGGCTTAATGAATATGTAATGAATTATACTGAACAAAAAATATCTAATAATATCAGTATGGTTTTACATTCCGTTACATAGCCTTTCTTTATTTTGCTACTACTGGAAATTAGCACCTACGTTTTGGAAAATGTTAATACGGGTTAATGAGTATTAACGGCTTACAATAGCAATAAACCACATGATAACTCAGACTTCGTATGATTTTAGAAAAAAAATAGATATTCCAATTTACAAAGAAAATTAAGAAGTTATGAATTATTGTTCAACATATAGGTAATTTCATTATTTATTATATAACTTTAATAAAATAATTCTATTACTAATATGCAATTTGAAGTACAAGGATTAACTGAATACATTTCATCACAACATTAATACCTATACCAAAAATCTATATTTTGTCCTTCTTATACTTTTCTACACAAGTGTAGCGTAAGACCTTAATTGAAACTAAACAAGATTGTGCTACCTATTCGTATTGTTGTCTTAATTTAATAAACACCTACACGCCAAAGACTGTTTCTACTAGTTGTTGTTTGACGGAGCTTTACTTAAAACATATATTCATAAATTGGATCAACGTTGTTTGTTGACTACTTTTTATCGTTTTCAGTGGTTCTCTAAAAATCTGTTTAAATCTTTTTATTTTCATTTTACACATTATTTGAAAGTTTAAATGTTAAGCATATTATTTGATATTTCGTACCAATAAAATACTTTTAACATTGAATAGGACGTGTATTAAGGCACATTTTAATATCAAAAATGAATGTTGCCATCAAATTTATATTCTTATTTCTGTTAACAGTTATTTCAGCAACTATTTTCGAAAATAAGAAAGTTGATGTCGAAAAATCGTCTAAAGTCCTTTCAAGAAGAAAGCGATTTATTGTGTTTCCCGATGGAAGCTCCTTCCAGTTGGGTAGGCAAAAATAATTGCAATATTAAAACTTAAAATTTTGCTTATAATATCAAATTATCACAAAATTTCCACTTCCTTATAAGTTTACCTTTATTTAATTTCTAGCATATAATATAAAGCACTTAATTGTGTCAGAAAATTTAGCCTGTATTTTTGATTTTATGTAAAATAAAAGAGAAAATAAGAATCTAAAAAGAGGAACAAATTGTCGTTTATTACAAATACTTATTATATATTCATATTTATTTTGTATGAAATAAGATTTCAAATTACAAAATTCACATTTCTAATAACTTCTTTTCGTTTCTTTTTTTTTTTTCATTATAATACGTAATTGTTTCAGTGTTCTGTGCTCAAAATCAGGGTTATCTACAAGTTGGTGATGTTGTGTGGTTTGGTAATACAGCAGCTTTAGCCTGGCAACTTCCGTCGGACCCGCAATCATTTTATTTGTTCAAGAATCATGATAAACTTCACGAAGCTCAGAGAAGAAATGGAATAACAAAAACTATATACTTTTTGGATGAAGATGGAAAAGTTCTTACTAAAATGCCATATCGCAAGTAAGTATACAAAAATAATCATTCCCTTTTAATACCTTTAATTAACCGACTTCAAAAAGGAGGAGGTTCTCAATTCGAGTGTATGTTTTTTTTGTATGTACTGTATGTTACGCGATATCTTCGCAGACTGTGAACCAATTTTGATGATTCTTTTTTTATTAAATAGGTTATACTTCAAGGGTGGTTCCATATAAATTTGAGTAAAAATTCTACCCTTAAGGTTAACAAATAAATAACTTCTTTTTTAGCAATTTGAAGTCGGTTTTTACTTTTTTTAAGTTATAATTATATTTATATCAAGTCGTCCATCGAAAGATTGTCTTTCATAGAATAGAAGATCTGCCATTATAGCCAGGCTTGGCAGGCGGATTGTAAATAGTCTCACCAAATATGATGATTTGACGCGATATTGATATTGATGATTTGATGTATAAGATGATGTTTAGATTTTTGCCGTCGCAAAAAATCGTGGTCTTTTCTTGACCCATTTATAAGCAGAGCCAGTGCCTTAACATTAAACTCTAAGTTGGGCCCAATTAAAGACATTCGTTGTGTAAAATAATCCATAATGTTTATTTTTGTATGCATCTGTTCCGATTCTCATTCTTGACTTTGCATGCGAACCAAACGATAAAATGTACCGCTTTAACTAAACCTTGCCAAAAAGATAAATCTGGAATGGGGGTTCGGTACACACGATAATAGGAGTTGTAATAAAAGAGTTAAGAACTGAACAAAGCTACATATAACTTTCTTGAATCAGAGATATAGAAATGTTATTTTGATTTAAAAATGTTACGTACTTTGATACTGAATTTATAGCTTGGCAAGTTTCAATAAAAAACGAAAGATTTTTTTGTTTTGAAAGGAAACCAGAGTTGTACAGTGTAGTGGCGGTGTAAGAATGTCCACTATGTAAATGGCGACAGAGGAAAAATAACCAGGAGATGGGCAGCAGCGGCTTCCCAATAACAACTAAAAATAAAAAAACTGCGGTTGCAACCCGCCTGTCAAGCCTAGTAACTATGACAAATATTCCTCCTATGAGGAGATCTATGGATGTAAAATTTTGAAAGGCTGTAACTAGGAGATACTCATAATTGTTTTCTCCGTTCTTTGGATAATCTAAAGCTGCTAATGCCTTTACACTTTACTGGTTATGTGTCCCACTATTTCGCTCTTACGTATATATATATATATATATATATATATATATATATATATATATATATATATCTTACGACTTATAACGTTTCGTGCATTGTATATACATAATATATAATATTATGTATATACAATGCCCGAAGGCATTAAGTCCGCCATATGTACGATTTTATTTTTTGTGCATAAAAGCTTAAATTAATTAAATTTGTTAATCACTATTCAAATGTGAATATTCGAAATTTGTTTTCTTTTTCTATTTTTTATTATTATATGTGACTGGCATTGTTCACCTATTGTAATCTTTATGAAAAACAGAATATAAGATATTAAACTAATAAGTAAATATTCGTTTTTTCAATCGTAAGATAAAATTCATAATAAAAAATCAAATCAAATTAAAAATTACGGTTGTGTGAAAAAGTGGGTAGTTCAATTGCTTCAATTTTATTATTCAGTCAGGTTTTAATTTATTTCACAGATAACTTTTGTCTGACGATTAAAAATCTCAGATAATTTTATCAGAGAATTTTTCAATCCTCAGATAAAATTAATCATACAATAAAATACAACATGAAAAAATTAAAAATATCAGTTGCATCAATAAAATGGTTCAATTGTTTTACTTTTATATTTATTCTGATTATAATTTATTTGACGGGTAACTTTTATTCGACGATTGGATAATCAACCCTAAATGTCATAAACCTGTCTGCTTTTGATTCAAAAGAGTTTGATATAATGGCTACGCTTTATATCTTTAACATTGGCTATTTCCAATGATTAGGACTTATTATTACTTACTTTATTTTAGATTTGAAAATTTTTAAGACAGTTTATGATTAATAGACTTTCTTCATCAACCACAGAAGTGATGGATGGATCAACACGGATAACATAATTATCCTCAGCTTATTTACATCTAACATCCAAGATGTTTGGTTTTCCAAAAATCTGTCAGCAGGTATGCGGTTTTTCGTGAAGTCAGGATAGACACCAAACTCTCGCACTAGCTACTTCCTATCATCAGTCCGTTAGATTTGGATTCGTAATTTTTTTATTTCTCTCACCATCAGTTAACCATCAAGGCCTCATCTATCAGTTAGCGGGGTTCACAGCGTGCAGTTAATGTTTAGAGAAAAAACTAACATTCCTCACAGGACAGCGTGATGATGCGTGTGATAAAGAAACCGAGCGGCCATCACTCAGGATATTGTTTTTCTTTCTTCTTCTTCTTCTCCTTCATCAACGGCAATATTTTGTGGAATAGAGGTCTATGACCAACAGTGATTCTGTTGGTCATAGACCTCCCCTATAGTTGAGAGGACTTATCGCCAAGTTTGGCAAGTGGATTATCAATCGCAGTACCAGACGTCTCTCACCTTAGATGCTGCAGACCGTCTCCCGTGTAGCAGGATGTTTATATCGGAAGACATGGGATCTTTAAGCATTTCTCAAAGACCGCGGCCACAACCCAACTCACAGAATACTGTTTTTTATGTTGTGCATGAAAAACATTATATGACAGTATTCGGGCGTATTGTATTATAGTATTAGTAGTTAGTTTCTACCAGTTCTGGCTCACTGAGCTCACTGAGCTGGCTGACGGTGGATTGACGGATCCTAAAAAAACAGTTTTAGCATGCTCTGATCACGAATCTGTGGTCCGTTTTTGCGTAATATGCGCGGTTCCGGAGATGTGCAGATCAATTAACTAATATCTAATTGATATCCGGTGGGTCTGTACCCTCATTAGCGTTCCGTTGTTCAGCCTTTCCTCTTATCTATTATTCCTTCAACACCGTCATTGCCGCTCTTATCTATTACTCGTTGTACATACTGTTTATCGGTGTTATTGTATTACAATTCTTTGTTCATAACTACCACGCTATTCTGAAACATCAATAAAACACATTCCATCATTTTGTTACAATTTTTATTTCCAAAATGTTATTTCTTATTATCTATAAAATAGGAGTGAAACATCTCATCCACTAAAATATCGTTGTACAGTGTGTTCCCTGTAAATATGTTTCAAAAGACGGTCAAGTCATGTACATTTGCGAAGCATGTCTACTTCATTTTCCATCTCAGGAAAAGTTAAATAACCATGAATAATACGACAAACCCACATTTGTACATAATTACCAAACAATGAAACTTTAAAAAAGAATTGCCTTGGTCAACCTATTTCAAATGATAAAATTAAATTTGATAGTTATGAAAAAAAGTTAAAGATACCATTCGTAGTTTATGCTGATTTTGATGCATTTTGAAAACCAATAGAATCATGTTCTAACGATCCGCCCAAACCTTTCACACATAATATTCAGAAACATGAAGTGCATAGTTTTGGTTATTATATAAAATGTTCATATGATGATAAATTATCAAAATATGTAACATATTGCGGACCCAACTGTGCACAAGTGTTAATAGGAAGTTTACCTAACAATTTAAAAGAAATAAATAGCCTTCAAAAATATCCAGTTCCGCTAAAAATGAAAAAAAAAACCAAATTTCAAATGCAACCATTTGTCATATTTGTGAAACAGAGTTAGCAGAACTTTTTTATGATTTTGATTGGTACCCTGGTAGTTTTATAGGTGTTGCTCATGAATCATGTAGCTCGAAGTTCAGAACACCACGTTATATACCAATATTAGTCACTATGATGCTCATTTTATTGTTCATGCATTAAACTTTTGTGATGGTGAAGTCGAAGTTATTCCTCAAAATTAAGAAAAATATATATCCTTTTCCAAAAAATTTTAAATGAATAACCATGAAGTTATAATACGATTCGTAGATTCATTTAAGTTTTTATAACATAAATTAGAAGAATTAGCCAAAAATCTCAGTAATGATCAATTTCAAGAATTGCGTAGAAATTACCCTAATGATGAAGATTTCAATCGTTTAAAACGGAAAGGGGTTTATCTATATGAATTTATGGTTAATTATGATAGTTTAAACCTAACGTCGCTCCTTGAACAAAAACATTTTATAGGTCGCTCACAGATTCCCATATTTCAAATGATGGTTACAATCATGCTAAAGATGTTTGGGATTACGTTGGGTGTTGTTATATGCTAGATTATTCAAAATTGTATTTAAAAACAGACATTTTACTTTTATCCAACCTATTTGAAAACTTTAGAAAGCTATGTATTAATACTTATGTTTAGACCCTGCCCATTATTACACAGCTCCCGGTTTAAGTTGGGATGCAATGCAAAATATACAAAAATAGAATTAGAACTTTTAACAGATTATGAGAAAATTACATTTATTAGAGCAGGTATCAGGGGTGGTGTATCTGAATGTAGTAATTGTTATGCTGGAGCTAATAACAAATACATGGGTGATTATGATGCAGGGAAACCAAATTCATATATCACATATTTTGATGCCAATAATTTATATGGTTGGCCTACGTCTCAATATCTTCATACTGGTGGATTTGAATGGGTAAATCCGAATACAGATTTTAATGTGTCTGAGACATCGGACTTCAGTTTTATTTTAGAAGTTGTGTTGGAATATCCAGATGAACTTCATGATTTACATTTCGGACTTTCCTTTATGTCCAGAAAACATTTGTGTAGGCAATACTAATGAGAATAAACTAGTCCCAAATATAATAATAAAGATAAATATGTAATTCATTACAGAAATTTAAGGAGCGAAAAATATTAAGTCAACTTGACAAATTATATAGTTAAATATTTGAAAATCGAACGTATCATGAACACCATTAGTTTGTTGAACAAAATCAGCATGCAATATGAAATTTACTTTAAATTTTTGTGTTGATGAATAAACTCTTGTTTTAAAAATTATATCATCTTTAATAGAATTTAAAATTAGTTCAGGAGTTTCAAAATTTACACGTGTCGAACGATCTACTCTACTCTTGATTTTATAAGTTAAAATCCTATTTCCAAAAGCAGATTCAACAACACTAACGTTTGATAAAGAATTATGTGAATTTAAAAGATTATTTTTGTGAAAATTACTTTTAAAATGATTAGCTAAATACCTTTTCTTGATAAATATATTACACGTTAGACATTCCACTTGATCATAGTTACCAACACTGTTCCCTGCAGAGGTAGACGCTTCTTCTTCCGTTCTTGGTTTTTTGATTATCTTGGGTTCTACGCTGCTCATTCGCTTTATTTCTTTTCCAAGTTATAGCGGTTGACTGTTAAAATGTTTAAATTTATTAAAAAACGATATAAGACAATGTGTAAATTATGATCGAAATTTATGTTTATTTTACTTACTTAAACTGTTTTTCAACCATCGCACAGTGATTATACAACTCATCATCATAAAATGAATCGAACAGTTCACGCTTCTCCATTTCATCACAAACTTTAGACAACTCCTGATTTAATTCGTTGTTGAATAGTTCCATATTCTCTTCCATGTGTGTGGAAAAGAAAGCACTGGTGCACACTTCACTGAAGTTTTCCATCTTTATAGTAAGGAAGAAAATAGGTAGCAGGATAAGTAACAGTTCAGTGTTGGTAGACCCACTGATACCCAATTTCAAATATTGTCCGATATTTATAGACTAGCAAAGGATTAGAAATAGAATATAATGAGTACAAAGAAGTAATTTAAGTAAACAGAATCACATTCACTAATGATCAGCTAATGACTGTCATTGTTAAAAAAATATTTTTAACTTTTCCACTTTCTGCTATTGTCTTTGTAATATTGTATACGAGGGCGTTTGTGTTATCGTAGATGCTATCCTTATTAGTCTTTACATAATATCTAATCCTCGTGGAAGCATGTTTCCAATGATAAGTATTTGGAATCTTGGATAGCTTCTTCATATCGTACATTTCAATTTTTATGAGAGGCGTCGCTTGGTCTCCGTCGTCAAAATTAGTAGAAATGTATGATACACCATCTCTAGCGACTCGTGCTACGGTTAATGATAACAGCTTCCTCTATTTTATTTTTTATTCAGCTTCAAAAAAATGATCAATTGATTGCGATTATCTTTTTCAACCATCGCATGTGATATTATTAATGACGATGTCATCACTCTCTTCTTGAGGGGAGAGTGGCGAGTAGTAATACTGTTTATAGGTATTTTCATCGAAGCTGAATGATTTCTGCAACAACACAGTTATCATGTTAATATCAATTTGTTTACACTTAATCACACACACATACACACACGTAAGAAAACAACAGAAAGAAAAGTAAGTTTGTCAATAGAATAAACACTTACGTCCATGACCATTGCTGCGTTGAAGTAACACAAACGTAGTATTGGCAGATCCACTGCGGTCAAACGACCAAACACTGACTACATGACTGCAACTGCTCGGTCTTATATAGCACTAGTAAATCATATCTAATCTTAAGCATCGCCGCAGTGAAACTGATAGTAACTTTATGAGTCGACAAGCTTATCTCATATTTTTTCGTGTTGCAACTTGCGTTACACCGATGACTCCTACAAATCTAAAGCATTTCCGCAGCGAAACTGATAAAAACTTGATGAGTCAACAAGCTTATCTCGCATTCTTTCGTGTTGCGACTTGCGCTACACCGATGACTCCTACAAATCATCTCAAAAGAATGCGATTTAATATTTACAAATCACTATAATTGATCATTCCTATATTAACCATTGAATAGATTGGTACTGTAATAATCCACTAATAGCAGTAATATTATGGATACACTAGATGTATAACAACATCTGAAAAAGATTCATCCCAGTCTAGAAAATAATGTTTATGCTACTAATAGACTGCCCATGTATACCCACGTACCAACGTATATAATATTCAATTTGGATACAGGTGATAAACCAGGCTCCCATTGGATAGCTTTATATATCGATACGATTGCCATCGGTCTATATTTTGATTTATCTGGACGATTACCTGCACGATATCACCTAGAGTTTTTAAAAAGGAATTGTAAAAGATGGTAGTGGAATGTTGATAGGATTCAGAATGAGTGGACTTCAGTTTGTGGTGAATATTACTTAATGTATTTGCTATAAAAATTTCAGGGATGTTCAATGCATAGTTCTACGAGCATATTTACAGGGAACACACTGTACAACGATATTTTAGTGGATGAGATGTTTCACTCCTATTTTATAGATAATAAGCAATAACATTTTGGAAATAAAAATTGTAACAAAATGAAGGAATGTGTTTTATTGATGTTTCAGAATAGCGTGGTAGTTATGAACAAAGAATTATAATACAATAGCACTGATAAGCAGGATGTACAACGAGTAATAGATAAGAGCGGCAATGACGGTGTTCAATGAATAATAGATAAGAGGAAAGGCTGAACAACGTAACGCTAGTGAGGGTGCAGACCCACCGGATATCAATTAGATATTAGTTAATTGATCTGCACATCTCCGGAACCGCGCATCCTACGCAAAAACGGACCGCAGATTCGTGATCAGAGCATGCCAAAACTGTTTTTTTTTTAGGATCCGTCAACTCACCGTCAGCCAGCTCAGTGAGCTCAGTGAGCCAGTACTGGTACAAACTAACTACTACTAGTATTACTAGCGATCCGTCCCGGCGTCGCACGGTTAATTTCTGGATATCCACAACAACGCCACCTACCCGGTCCAACTGTGAATGTAAACTATTCTCAATTCTCAATTTTCCACAGCAACCACTTACCATCAGGTGGACTGTGTGATCGTTTGTCACCCTTATCCTATAAAAAAATCTCTAATCAACTTCAAACACAAACACAAAATTTCGTCAAAATCGGCCCCGCCGTTTCGGAGGAGTTCAGTCACATACACACGGACAGAAGAATTATATGATATATAATATGCATGTATTATACATATAAACCTTTCCCTTAAATTATTCTGTCTACTGATGAAAACAACGTCAACATCCGTTGCGTAATTTAAAAGATCTAAGCGAGAGACAGCGGGAAGCGACTTAGTTTTTTACTGTGTAGAGATAATATTATAGGAGCGGGTTTTCAATTTCACTCACTTTCCCTTACACCCACAACATAGTTATATTCATTAATAAATTGTTATTTTACAGGAGACCTATAATCAATCCAGCATTTGCTAAGCGAAGCATAGATGACCCAATTTATATTAAAAGAAATCTGACACAGGCAATCAAGCAATTACATGATGCGCAGTTAAAAAATGATTTTCTGGAAAGTTTAGATAAAGACAGCATAACATTTCATAGAGAAGGACGAAAAAGCTTTTACGCTAAATTCGAAAAGTTTTTACATGGGTAATTAATTATTATTCTACTTTATTTAATGCTAATAAATTGTATGTAATTGTTAATTTATATTGTTAATTGTTGGTGGAAGACTAATTTTGGAACGAAGTTCCTTATCGCACGGTACGAAAATAAACATGAATAACTTAACTAATACAATGGTTTAATTCACAATTTTATAAGTATTTTCACTATTTAAACGACTTTAATTTTCTTATATAAATCTACCATTATTTCACTATATTTAGCACAAATTTTAAGACTTTTAACACAGAAGTACTCTTTTTAACATGCACAATAATTCTGAACTATTTATTACTTATTTTTACAGACATTACTGGAATTTTCATAAATTAATAAAATCTATTTTCCGTATTTATTTTACATAGTTTTGCGCTCGGTTCACATCTCACACAACATGAACAATCAATATCTACACGACCTTAATCACATCGGTAGGAGGCTAGTGCCTTCCTTGTCTAAATTGCATCTATCTTTTTTTTACGTGGTAGAGCCATGCTGCAGCTATATTACTTTTTTTTTTTTATAGAATAAGGGTGACAAACGAGCACACAGTCCACCTGATGGTAAGTGGTTGCTGTGGCCCATAGACATCTACATCTATCTTCGTTTGCGAATTTAAATGCAGATGCGTTGTCAGCCGTGAGGACTAAGATAGAATGCCTCTTTTCAGTAAAGGGTCTCCGGTTCTCTACACTCACCATACGAAACACAGCAGCATTAAGCTGCTATTTTACCTGGTATTCTGTGAGCGTGGTCCTTCCCAGTCGAGCCGACCCATTCGTGCTACAACTATACTATTAATATAGCTGCAGCATGGCTCTACCACGTAAAAAATTTAATTACTGGTATAGTTGTAGTCACGAATGGGTCGGCTCGACCGGGGAAGGATCACGCTCTCACAAAATACCAGCGTAAAATAGCAGCTTACCCCTGGTGTGTTTCGTATGGTGAGTGTATAGAACCGGAGACCCTTTTTACTGGAAAAAGAGGCATTCCATCTTAGTCCTCACGGGTGACAACGCATCTGCATTTTGATTCGTAATCGATGATAGATGTAGATGTTTATGGGCCACAGCAACCACTTACCATCAGGTGGACTGTGTGCTCGTTTGTCACCCTTATCCTATAAAAAAATCTCTGATCGTTATGAAACACTATTGTTTGCATATGTTATCCTTATCAGTCATAACGTTTCTTATCTGTTATCACAAGAACAAAAATAATCTCAAGTGCCAAAATATATTTTTATCTAAAATAAGTATCTAATTTAATATAATACTTTTATTCGTATTGCACAGCTGATTACTATGTAATACATGACTCTAAACTTTCATGAAATTAACGATCGACGGGGAATCGAACCCAGAACTTTCGTTCGACATTATCGAATTGAATCTATCTGCTTTTAACATAAAACACTTCCTTATGTGAAGTGCCTTGAACAATTTAATCGTAATGTTTTCTGAACATAAGATTATTTATTTTTTTAAAGGAATGAAATAATAAACTATTAAGGTTGGAAAAATTTACTTTGCCAATATCCGCTCAATAAAATAAAATGATGTGTCTTACCTAGTTTGAAGAGCACCTCCCGCCCTCCCTCAATTGCGTGCACTATCCCCGTCACCACTAATCCCAGCACCACTACTCCCACCTAGATGCAAAAAAACGAGCCCACAAGTCATTAACAATATAAAATGCTAAGGTATTTCCGTAAACAAATTAAAAGTATTGTAAGAAACGAAAACGTAAAACTTTAGTATCCAATATAGTTATTTTCATAACCTTCATTTTTCAACTTTTAGATTGGGTTGGCGCGGCCGAGAATGCCTCCTACGCATGCTTTGTGAGACAGGTCGAGGTAAAAGTGAACAAGGCACGTTCCTTCAGGAAATCATGAGGGCTACGCTTACGTGAGTGTTTTTATTAGTAGTGTTTTACACTGTATGTCTCTGTCTTTTGTTTATATTGAATAAGCAATTTTAGGCCTTAACAGCAATGTATTAGGTTTATAACCAGGAACCCGCTACAGATTGGTTCAGTAATATTCGACTCGTAACCCTCGTAAAAAACGTAATTTCAGTTTCGTGTATTTCGTATAGTTTTTATGATTATTTTCAATAATTATGTCAAAAAGAAAACTGACTCCTCTGATTTTGGCTATATATTCTTATCTGTTATATAAATAATCGAATATATAAAGAATCGGAGATTCTTTTTAAGAAACGAGGCATTTCATCTCAGTCCTCAGGGGTGACAATGCATCTGCATTTTGATTTTTAATTGAGGATAAATGTAGATGTCTATGGGCTACAGAATCCACTTACTATTAGGTGAAAAAAAATATTAATACGTAAAGAGAAAGCTTTGTACCGTGCTAAATTGAAGTCTGTAGTCTCTGCCTACCTCTCTGGGTGACAGGCGTGAGTGTTTATGTTATGTATGTAGTTGTAACATAATGCTGCATTGTTTACTAAATCGTATAAAAACTGAATTTCAAAAATCAAAGAATAAATTCTAAAATTACAAAACCCCAGATAAAATTTATTCATCGGTTAAAATACAACATGTACAAATTAAAAGTTACAGTTGTATCAATAAAATTTTTCAATTGTTTTACTTTTATATTCAATCAGATTATAATTTATTTCACGCATCGATATATATGTACTACGCACTAGATTTGGCATTCCGAACATTCACTATGTTCAAATGAACTGTACTGCAATCCGTACACCTTTAGTGTCATTTAGTGTGGCCACAGACTAATATGATGCTTACGCATAGTGTGGCTTCAATATTCATAGAGTGTGGAGCTGCGCTAATAATACGAGATTTCAAATTAAAGTTTAATTAAACCTGAACGTAAATAATAATTCAGTAGTCAAATGAATAAATAGGTAATAATATTACAATAGAAAAAATAAATTTCTTCATTTAAATACCTACCTAATTTATTATACAAAAACTGACCGCGCAGGCGCATCGCGCTTATATCAACTGCACATGCGCGACTCTACTATCTCCCGCGCATGCGCGAAAACAAAGTAGTGCACATTTTTTGTTTGAATAGCTTCTCTAGTACGTAGTACATATAACTCCATGATTTCACGGGTAATTTTTATCTGACGGTTGAAAAATCAGACCTTAAAAATTGAAGTCTTGCTTTGTTACGAATACATAACTTACATAATTTAATATATTTTTATTCTATTACATGTAGTTTTTGATGTTTTAAAAACGTTATTGAGTATTAACAAAACCTACTGTTTTTCAGGTTACCACAAGGCAAAAAATTTGATACGGAATACTACAATGAATATGACAAAGCCCATTTTAGTGATGGCGACTGTGAAACACTCTACCCACAATGTGATAAATTGTATTAAACTAACTGTTAAGAAAAATTAAACACTTGGCATTGAAAAATATAAAATCTTTTAGAAATATTTTAATCTCAATTCTGACATTGTTTTGTGTTGAAAGATTCATATAACTATCTATAAATTTTTATCAACTCATAACAGTCCACTGCTGGAAGATTGTAGAACACATTAGGGTTAATCCTAGATCCCTAACGAATCCTAAACGAAACTACTTTTAATGGTTTTCACCAACAGTTTGATTTTACAATTAGTCGTTGATATATCTCGTAATATTTTCACAAGTCCGACATCCTAATCCTAGCTTAATATTATAAATTCGAAAGTGAGTTTGTTTATTTGTTTGTTTCGCTTCCACGCCTAAACCGCTGAACCAATTATCATAAATTTTGGTATAGAAATAAATGGGACTTTGGAGAAGGACATAGGCTACTTTTTATCCCGATCCCGGACTTACGCGGGTGAAACCGCGGGTGCAGCTAGTATTTAAATAATTAAATCACGATCAGTCTAAGACCAAGAATTTTATTTAATTAATAATAACCTCCATACCGAATTTCGTTCACGGCGACCATTCTCAACGGTGAGTAGCCATTTGTGCAGGACACGATTAATACTTCACAAGTCTGTGCACAAACACAGGCGCACTCTCTATTCACTCACTCTCATACTCCGATGTGGCGGCAATCCAACACGACCGAACAAGAGAGATCAGGCACAAAGGCAACGGCTTTACGTGTTTTACGAGGCACGAGGGTAAAACACCACCAACTTCGATGTGAGAATTAAAGTGTACTTGCTGAACGTGATTTTATACTTGGTAGATTATCTACCAAGTATAAAATATAGCAAAGAAGAACAATATTTCTTTTAAAGAACAGGTCGCATTTGGTCTTGATAAAGCAAAGTAATTTACGACTTTTAAACTTAATTTGTAGATATAATAAGAAAAATGTATTTTTCATTGAGTCTTCCAGAATGAGAATTTCTTATGTAAATTGTTTGAATGAAAAGCGTGGAATGCTGCTAACAGAACTATTTCAGAGCAATTTGCAGAGAATTCGCTTTTACAATTAAATAAAACCGAAGGGAATTTAATTATTGTAAATTTGTATAAAAGCAGGTAAAGTTAAGCAAGTTTTGAAGAGGAATTGAAATAGTTGTAAGTTCAGTGATCAGTACACTAAGAATAAATTTGGTTTTTGTCTGTTACTTTGACCAATAAAGACGGATTACCGCGTACATTTGAAATGAGGCCTAAACCATGTTCGAATTCTTAATATGCATTTACGCACACTTTTGTTTCCAAAGTGAAAGTTCACTACTTGGCGCACACATGTGTACCTTATAATCCTTTTTCATTTGTTGGATGCCAATAATTTTAGATGCATATGTGTACGTCAGTGCGTGTTTTTACAATAAGTTGAGCATGGTTCTGGATTGATTTTGGTGTGACTTACAATGTACACAGTGCTCCATCTATATTTTTTGTTGATCCAAGTTTTGGTATTACACAATAGTGTATGTTTAGCTATAAAAACTTTATTTTATAAAACGATTGACAGGACGTACGACCAAAGAGTATATAAATGTCCGACGACCGACATTATCGAGCGGTTGGGAAAGATCACAGAGTACTGAAACTCGAAATTATCCATTTGAATGATTGACCTGAATGACCGCGTTCGTAAGACGAATCGATACTTGAATGATCGGTTCACTATAAAAGAATGAATGACACATGTCCACGTTTAATCATTATAGCAATATTATAACGACAAAAGAGCAAACAATCTTCCTATTAGGAGGTGATACTGCAGATTATGGACCTGCATGCGACTTCAAACTAGAAGACTGTAGGTGCATTAACACTTCTGAGGAATAAGGAGCAATGCCTCCCAACCTCCCGTAGACTCCCAGCCTGTAAGCCTAAGAAGAATAGTAGATGCACTGCTGCGTACCAGTTTACCCAGGTTACACAGTCAATTAACAAAAAAAAGTTTAAAAGAGTAGCCTTTGTATAAAAGTTGGTTAATGGAGTTGCTCCTAGTATAAACAGAACAGAATGGATTAGAAACACGTTTATTCCCCTTTCAGTATACATCACAAATAAAAAAGTAATAATAATAAGAAAAAATAAAACATAGTAATTATAATGTATTTTTTTATAGAATTAGGGTGACAAACGAACACACTATCGATATCATATCCATAGACATCTATACTTATCCTCAATTAAGAAATAAAATGCAGATGTATTGTCAACCCTGAGGACTGAAATGGAATGCCTCGTTTCCAGTAAAAGCGGTCTCCGGCTCTCTACACTCACCTTACAAAAACAACAGCATTAAGCTGCTATTTGACGCCGGTATTCTGTGAGAGCGTGCTCCGACCCCGGTCGAGCAGATTCATTCGTGCTACAACCATAATATAGCGGGAGCGTTGCTCTACTACTAATAATCTTAAAATAAATTTGTGCTGCGACATAAAACTGGCGAGATAGACCGGTCTCGGTGACGGTATTAGTTGCAGTAGTGCCCATGCCACGAGGTAGTAGTCAACATTTGCGTTATTCCGGCTCCGGATACGAGTATGTTGTTCTTGACCTGTGTCTCTGGTCATCGCAGCTTAATCGATCTTATTGCAAGATTTTATTGGACACGGATAGATTAAAATTATATATTATGATGTATTGGTATATACGTAAATTATAACTTTCAAAATGTTTAAGGTATATACTATATCAGGGAGAACATCATTACACTATCATCATCATTTCAAAGTTAAATTTAAAATTTAAATTTAAATTTTGCTAAACACAATATAAAGTTGCCGCGCCGTGTAGTGGCGGTGAAGATTAACCATTACCCCATATCACCCTGGGGGTGTCGTAAGAGGCAACAGAGGGAATCGAATCTGGAGATGGGCAGCAGCGTCTTTCTAATAACGACTAAAAATAAAGAAAGCTGCGGTTGCCAACACGTGCCAAGCGTGGCAACTATGGAAATGTCCCCCCTATGAGACCATCTGAGAGAGGCCTATGTTCAGCAGTGGACTTAATAGGCTGTAACGGTAACGGTAATATAAAGTAAAAGTACATGTTCAACATTTCTTTTTTCATTTCTGTGACTTGGGAGCAGAGAAAGAACCGCCACGCTGCTCATATGCGTGGTAGTGGACTTCCTCCTTTGACAGGTTAATTTCTCAAATACACAGGTTTCTACACTAACTATTTATTTAAAGTCTAGCATAAAATACATTAAACAATTTCAGTTGTGAAAGCGGCGATTGAACTCAGGTATCCCGCGTACTAAATAATTCAATACACAGCTTTACTGGGTTATTTTGATATAACTAGAATATGATATATTTAAACGAAATTATATACTTCTCATAATATATGTTGTCACAGTTGGCTAGGAGCGTGGCAACCAAAAGAAAAGTAAGGTTCGAATGGCATTCTACTGGAAATCGCAGTGTTGGGCGACCCCCACTTGTAGGAGTGATACCCTGATGAAATAAAGTTAGTCGATGGATGTAGGTGGCTCAGTACAACACTTTCTGGCAATCTATAAGGAATACGAGGGAGGATATTCAGCAGTGGTAATGGGCTGTAATGATGTTGATGATATGAAATTATTGCAGTTTTCACAAAATTTTATTCGTAGTCTATCAAATCCAGGCTTTGAAAGTCTCAGATTTACCGCAATATCAAACGCTTTAGGCTTTAGATCCTGTGGTCCATTTTCAATTCTAGGTATTTCTTTTACGTTGTATAATATATTAAAGGCCAACAAACGACATTGTTCAAATTTAATAAACTTTTAGACATGTACGTTTATTCTTTGTTTATGAATTAATTCAACCTTTCTCACTTATATAACCCGTTAACTAAAATGATTGTTTTATTTTTCGAATATTTTTTTTCGTTTCTCTAGCTTTTAATTTGAATCTGGTATTATTAACATGAGCCTTATTAGGCTAAATTAAAAATTAAAGTTGAAATATTAGAGACGACACTTTAAAGCTATATTGGAGAATGACTGAATAATATTTAAAATCTAATTTGCATTGTAAGTCTGATAAAATTGCGTTAAAATAAACTCTACGAGGTGTACTTTAGAGAACAGGCTGCAAAGATTGCTAAAGAAATTCCACAGAGGTGTGAAACGTGACTAAGCTAATGAGTGGAGACGGCAGTCGCTCTAATTCTTTGATCAAACATCCCGGGTCACTGAACAAGTCGCAGATGCTTGAATTCTCGGCGCGTTAAGTTAATATGGATATGTTTTCGTATTTAATTTTTTATGGTCGGCAGAATTTTTTCCATAGATCTGAAACCAACCCCTATCTATGAGCTAGAGACATGAAATTTTAAATATGGCACAGAATTGGATAACAATGTAATATAAATTCACTTTCGCGTCTAACTTTATATTTTTTGCCTGTTTTTCAAATATTGCAATCGATTTTAAACTAATTTCCCGTTGAGCTAGATAAGTATACATATATCTTTAGACTAAGTTCGGACGTGGTGAAAATAGACGCCATTTTGAATTGCATTCAGTAAATCATAACTTATATATTTTTAAATTTACCCAATAAAGCTAAATATCGGTTTTTGTCTATTTGGTACAATTTCGTAATCAATTTCAAGCTAGCTTCCCGATTATCTAGAGACACATATTATGTTATAAAAAACATAACCTTTACTTTAGAATTTTCTCCTGAGTCGTGGAGGCGTTTATAGACATGAATACACATGAATAAATACCCGGAAAAATTACTTTAACCCTATACAAATCTTACCAAAACTAAAGTCTTGTACAAGATCGAATACACAGCGAAGCATCCTAACGATTACTTACTGCACTACCGAGCTGTCAAATTTTTCATAAATTATATGAGAAATAGAAAAAGGACTGTCCACATAATCTTTGATTAAATATCATATAATAATAATAAACCACACGTTTCACGTGTTCGTGACGCACGCTAACGTATGAACCGCCACAATCTTTAAGAGAGACGTTCAGGAAATTGAATCATAGCAATGTGCAAGACCATCGACGCATAAATTTTTCTTGATTAAAATGTCCTATATGATTTTGTATTTCATGCTATTTATAACGGTAGTAATCGAATGCGAGCTAAGGGAAAATTCTACTGATCAGTGCCCTAATGTGAAAACATCTTTAGGATCCATTAGAAAGCGGAGACATCTGACTTTTCCACATGGCAGCAACATTGTTGTGAGTACAAGAATATTTTAATTTTGTGGTATATTAAAATAGAATGAAAAAAGAAATAAAATTGAAAATTTTCGATAAGGAATTAAGGATAAGCATTTATTTATTAATGAAATATTATTTGAGGTTATTTTAGTGAGATATGTAACCTTATATTGTTAGCAATAAGAATTAAAGGATACATTTATTGTATACAATTATTACTCTTTTTGAATAAATTTATAAAGACACCACCATCATAGATCACTTTTAAATCTCTATCGAGCTTTCTCATAAATCTGGCGTCAATTTAAGAAATGCTTCAAGTTGCATTCTTTTTTTCACTAAAGGCCAATAGAAAGAGACAGGTATACAGGTAATCAATACTTAATTTAAGTAACCGATAATCAAAATTGTGAGAGCCTTTCTCAAGACTACATATATTAACTTTTAAGAGATTTTACAACATTGAGAAAAAATTATCATATTTCATATTCATATTCACACACGATTACCACATTATGCAAGGACAATAATTAAATCAATTACATTATGCAAATACATAGTTTTATTTTAATTTACTAACACTACGTAAAATATCAGTTTAATATAACTGCTTTTCGTGTAGAGAATTGGAGACACTTTTTACTGGAAACGATGCATACCATCTTACGGGTAGTACTCAAGGATGACGATGCATCTATGCTTTGATTTTTTATCGAGGTTGTGTGCTCGTTTGTCACCCTTTATGTATAAAAAATACTGTTACTTTAAGATACACTACAACATAAACCAGTAAGCGGCTTAGCTTGGACAGAATTTATTAATACGACGTTATTTAGATTTAAAGTAATCATCAAGGGTCATTTATTTTATCATTTTTCTTTAATTCTCAAGAAAAATCTCCCAGTATATCGTACTGCCATTCCAAAGATTAATGGGATGCAAACAACCCACTTATTTCAGTGTTAAAGACATACACTTCAATTTTATATAATATACTTATGTGTATACGTGTATATTGTGACAGTGCTGTAGGTATATATATTTAGCGATATTTTTTCTCATATTATGTTATAATATGGGATTATCAATATGCTTACAACTAAAATTAAAACATAGTAACGATATATATTACGCACACACGCACATAAGCATGCAAACACTTACGAAGGTTTCTTGATTTACGGGCTTGATGTATCTTGTTTGGTTTACAGCTTACGATCTCACTTGTAAAGGCCTTCATGACACATGCACCTTCAGGATGGAACATTGCCTTAGAAATAGATGTGATGTACCCGCTACCGGATTCCAATTTCACCAATGCTTATTGGAGACGAAAACTGCACCATAGACAGAAAAGGGAATTCTGGGATAGGATACAGGCAGCTTTGGATTTGTAAGTTTTATAATAATTATCTCTTTATACTTACATCACTTTTTTTCTTTAACCTGTAACAGAATACTCCTCGAAATTAAACAAGGCTGTATAGGCTTTTGCGAATTTAAGTTAGTGCGGTTTACCATCTTCGACTACATCACAACTGACCAGCAGGTGGAATGGTAATCAAGCTCTGATTTACAACAGTAGAAAATGGTAATTATGGAATATAAGAAGGGATTAGCCACATATATAATAGGACGGCTCCGTGGCGCAGTGGCTTAGCCATGAGTTGCGGCACTGAGGGCCGCGAGTTCGAATCCCGCACGGAACAAGTATTTGTATGGCCTACAAATAATTGTTCCGGATCTGAATGTTTGTCCTTGTGAAATTTATGTATGTAAACTTCCCCCGCGATACAGGAGAAAATCCTAGTGTGGAGGTAAAGTTTTTTTAAGAAAAAGAAAAGAAATATATATCACGCTTCGTCGGTAGATTGGCGGACGCAGTTACAAACGTCTAGCATAGCATAGCACGATTTTCTTAAAATAACATTGAAAATTTTCTAGTCGAATTAAATCTTAATATAACATTAAAGATTTTCTTATTATAACAAAGAAACCCGTGTAGTGGCGGATAAGAATACCCACTACCCCATATCTTCCCGTGGGTGTCGAAAGAGGCGACAGAGTGTAACTGAGGCAGAAGATGGGCAGCAGCATCTTTCTGATAACACCAAACAACAAAAAAACTGTGGTTGCCAACCCGCTCGCCAAGCGTGGCAACTATGGCAATATACTCCCTATGAATAAAGTAACAAAGAGACGGCCCCTAGTCCCCAGCGAGCCCGCTATTCCTGGCTATGGTGGCGACCATGGTAACGGCGGGGCAGGGGGTGCTAAGAATCTCCGGTGGAGGTTCGGTTGCCACCTAAAACGACTCGACCTGGCAACATATAACGTACGCACCCTGAGGACTGATGAGAAGATCCTGGAGTTGGAAGAAGAGATAGATAAGTTGCGCTGGAATATTATAGGATTATCCGAGGACCGAAGAGAGGGGGAGGACACGGTAATCCTCGAATCCGGAAACTTGTTCTATCACCAGGTGGGCGACCATCTGTCCCAAGGAGGTGTCGGATTTATCGTTCACAAGTCTCTCATTAACATTTTTATTAATTTATTAAGCCGAGATTACTCCATTACCATTTCTATTACAGCTATCAAAAGCCCACTGCCGAACATAGGCCTCTCCTAGGGATTGTCAAGCCGGTTGGCGGCCGCAAAGTTGTTATCAGGAAGATGCTGTTGCTCATCTCTTGTTTTATTTACCTCTGTTGCCTCTTACAACACCTACGGGACAAAATGGGGTTGTGTATATTCTTACATCGCCACTACACAGTCAAGCAGGTTACTCGCATACTGTGAAATTTATAGCGCTTAGCCTCTGTGCTACTACGGCTCTACTACCACAAACATCAGGAATGCCACCACTTTTACTTCAGATCACAACACAGAAGTACGTGGTAGAGCCAAGCTGCAGCTATATTTATAGCATAGTTGTAGCACGAATGGGTCGGCTCGGCCGGGGAAGTACCACGCTCTCACAGACTACCAGTGCAAAATAGCAGCTTAACACTTCTGTGTTTCTGTGTTTGCTGTGACAACGCATCTGCATTTTGATTCGTTATCGAGGATAGATGTAGATGTCTATGGGCCACAGCAACCACTTACCATCAGGTGAACTGTGTGCTCGTTTGTCATCCTATTTCTATAAAAAAAAAGAAAAAAGAAAAGAAGAGTGCACTGCTGCAGAAGGTGGAAATAGGTAAGGGGGTAGAATAAAAACTAAAAGAATATGTAAAAAAGAGAGTTCTTCTATTGATTAAAAATAAGTCCAACAACCTACTAAACATTATTTATTATTTTCAGACATAATCTAAATGGCCGCGCTTGTGTCTTGAGAAGCATTTGCGAGGCTAAAACTTACCTCGCACTACCAGGAAAATCTTTGGTACATGACATTTTAAGAGCAATTTTTACGTAAGTATATCTTTCTTTAAGAATCATGATTTATAATAAGCTTCTGGTATTTTTATCTATCAAATTTCGAATGGAAAAATGTGACGTCTAAAAAGGTCCAACCCACGCTTATGTAAAAACAACGCGTAGTTAAAAATAAACCCTACAACGGTCCATACTTTCACATAGTAAAAAAATCCACCAAAACATAAATGTGAAACGGTTCAATGCAAACGATGTTAGGGGTTAATATGTGAACGGGCGCCAGCAGTTACTTTAATTATGAGGTCCCATAATGGGAATGTACAACGTTCTTCTTATATAAGTGGTCATTGTTATGTATATTAAATTGCAAGTGTGTAGGTGTAACAGTATTTGGGTTATGCGGGGTTTGAAAATGGAAATGGTTTGTGTAAATATACACTTTGCCGTTGCGTCACCCTTTTTTCTGAACTTGTCTGATACACTGCCGTATGTCTAAAAGAAGTAACATTCTATTTACGTCCCACTGCTGGGCACAGGCCTCCTTAAGTCTTGTACGGACTAAGCGTTCCAATGTACGCGTATACAGGAACGCTAGTCCGTAGCGTGTCGACTCGCGGCGAGTCGTCGCCAGTCTGCTTTTGGTTGTGCGTATCAAAGCGGATGTGAACGCTCAATTTAGACTTAACCCCGCAATGCATAAAGGTGCTCTGTACGCGTATCCACCTGTACGCGTATTCTACATACCTAGATTACGCGTACATTGGAACGCTTAGTCCGTACAAGGCATTACACTTCTGAGAGTGTTTTAGGGCAAGAAAGAGTACGTTACGCTGCCCAATGCGCGTTGGCGGACTTCACGTGTCTTTTTATATTTTTTTTCTCAGAAATTTAGGTATTCTCACGATGTTTTATTTCACCGCCGACTACGCGGTAAATCGTGTGTCTCAATTTCATTATCATCGCAGTTGATAACAAGCAAAATGAATCGAAGCAAGCCATTATCAAAGAACGTCGATCCAAACGTCAAACACCAATATTTCTAAAGTAACTTTTAGGGCGTTGTCCTCTTTGAGCGGTTAAGGGTCGAATTTTAAATCGTCAGAAAAAAAATCATCAAATAAATTATAACCTGACTAAATTTAAAAGTGAAATAATTGAACTACTCTGTTAATTTAATTGTGGTTTTTAATTTGTTTATATTGTATTTTATCCTATAAAGAACTTTTAACTGAGGACTGAAAATCGGCTCCTAATGAAACTAATGTTATGGATTTTACTAAGCATCATTTTAACTTACTAATAATTTAAAACTGATGTAAGCTTAATTTTTAATATTTCTAAAGCCGTTTTACTAACTTTGATCTTTGTGTGGAAAATATTGAAAAAAAAAAGACCGTCATAGAGGACTTGCTCTTGTTATTAAAAATGTTTTGTGATCAGATTAAATTAATAACAGCTTGATCCTCTTACTGTGAACACCTAATAGTGTCGCTTGTGTTAAGAACGGTTTAGTATAACAATGTTGGTAATTATCGATAAAGGGTGAATGTTCTTTTTTTATCAATATTGTCGAGAATTTAGTTTTGATACGTATAGAGAATATAATGTACGCGTAACGTATATATAATAATACGCTTAGAATAACTTCATGATGAATGTGGTAATGGATTCTTAAATGTGTTATTTTTTATAAAAGCTAGTGCCATACAATTTACCTAATGGTAAGTGAATCCCGTGATCAATAGACTACTACATCTATTATCGATTGCGAACCATAATATTGATGCGGTATATAGACCCCTCAGGTATAACATTAAATGCCTCGTTATCAGTTAAAAAAGACTCCAGTTTTTTTTTACAATCACTATACGAAACACAGCATCATCGAGTATTAGAGAGTTTGGTTTTGTTCTTTCGAGCCAATTCATTCTTGCAAGCTTGACGCGGAAAGTGGAATCAATTTTTTAAGAGCGTAGCGAAAGTAAGAACACATAACCTATAAAGTGATTAGAGAGCGTTCTCATAGACGAGCTGTGTAACATCGCGTTCTGCATAAATTTTGAGCGACCACCACTCGGGAAGAGAAGATTACGTAAAAATCATAACCATTACAGCATATTAAAATTCTATTCTCCTTTCATTCTCGAGGGATTCTGCTCGTTCAGTTTCCCTTTGAAAATCTAGACCAATTTGCAGTAAGCGCCAATTTTGCAAGTGGATTAACTCTAACAGTAAGCAGCCTTATTACTAATTTTTAACAATGTCCTTGAGCATCTATTCAAGTTTTAGAAGTAAAGTAGCATTGGGATCAATATGATCTATTGTGATCCTCTGCTTTGGCTTTAGTTCACGGCTAAGCCTAAAGCCATACAGTTTGAGCGGCCGCTATTCAGAACAGTGATATAAGAGAGCGTGTTTTTCATGAAGGCTGAATGCCCTGCTCCATCTTTTCCATATATGATGCCATAATATTTTAACCGACTTCAAAAAGGAGGAGCTTCTCAATTCGAATGTATGTTTTTTTGTATGTATGTTACGCGATATCTTCGCAGATTGTGAACCAATTTTGATCATTCTTTTTTTATTAAATAGGTTATTCTTCAAGGGTGGTCTTATATAAATTTGGAGAAAAACTTCCACCCCTAATGGTAGCAAATAATTAATTTCTCTTTTAGCAATTCAAAGTCGGTTTTTATTTTTTGTTAAAAGTTATATTCATTACCTTTGAAACCATTTCAAATAAAAAAAGAATTTTCCAAATCGGTTCAGGCGTCTGCGAGTAGTCGGTGCACATACATAAAAACGAAAGATTCCGATGAATTGTAAACCTCTCCTCCTTTTTGAAGTCGGTTGAAAATCAAAATACAGATGTGTTGTCACCGCTGAGGACCAAGATGGTATGCCTCGTTTCTAGTAAAAAGAGTCTCCGGTTCTCTACGCTCACCATACGAATCATAGCAGTATTAAGCTGCTACTTTACGCTGGTATTCCGTGAGAGCGTGGTGCTTCCCCAGTCGAGCCGACCTGTGGCTCTATCACGTATAAAACTGCATTCTATAGACACCTGTAGCCAACTTCAAACAAAGAAGGCTACAGATGCGTTGTCAGCTCTGTGGGCTAAGATGGGATGTCTCACAGCCTGTAATTAGACCAGTACACAGCATTGCATACACTGTTATTTGGCGACAGAAATAGGTAAAAGAAGAAAAAAAGCCAGCCAAGTGCGGGCCGGGCTCGCGCATTTAGGGTTCCGTACCATCGTAAAACACGTTTCTAGTAGGGGAGCCCCATTCAATTTTTCATTTACTTTTATTTTTATTATTTGTTGTTATAGCGGCAACAGAAATACACATTCTGTGAAAATTTAAACTGTCTACGTATCATAAAATACAGCCCGCTGACAGACGGATGGACGGACGGACGGACATACAGCGGAGGCTTAGTAATAGGGTCCCGTTGGTTACCCTTTGGGTCATCATCATCATTACAGCCCTTCACAAGTCCACTGCTAAACATAGGCCTCTAGTCTAGTGAAGTGACGCCCTACACTTCGTTCGCCGGTACGAGAACCTTTTTTCCCCATCGGTTGTCGATTCTTCGAGATATATGGCCGGCCCATTGCCACTTCAGCTTACTAATCCGTTGAGCTATGTCGGTCACTCTGGTTCTACTGCGGATATCCTCATTTCTAAGTTTATCACGCAGAGAAACCCTGAGCATGGCCCTCTCCATAGCTCGCAGAGCGACCTTGAGCTTCCTCATACCAGCAGAGAAGGACCACGTCTCAGTTGCATAGGTCATCATTGACAACACGCACTGGTTGTACAGTCTCGTTTTCAATTTATGAGGTATACCTGACGAGAAGATGTGCCGTAATTTCCCGAACGCTGCCCAGCCGAGTTGAATCCGTCAATTGACCTCTCGGTCGAAGTTGGACTTGCTTAGTCGGACTATTTGTCCCAGGTAAACATACTCGTCAACAACTTCGAGCTTAGTGCTCCCAACAACTACTGGCATAGGTGTGACATGGACATTAAACATGATCTTTGTTTTGTCCATGTTCATCTTAAGACCTATACGTTGGTAGTTACTATTAAGGTCTTTGAGCATAGTGCTTAGGTCCTCCAGCGATTCTGCCATAAGGAATATATCGTCCGCAAATCGAAGGTGAGTGATGTACTCGCCGTTGATGTTAATACATATCCTTTCCAGTCCAGTAGCTTGAAAACGTCTTCCAACGCAGCGGTGAAGCTTCGGGTATACCCGAACGTTATATATAACGTCACCCTGTCGTACACCTCTCTGCAGTTGGATAGGTTTCGTACTCAGGTTCTGTACTCGGATAGCCATCGTAGCCCTACTGTACAAACACTTCAGCACTTCGTGCCACTGCTGAAGGGACTGCAGCACCGCCCAAATTTCGACGGAATCAAAGGCTTTCTCGCAAATTGTACTCCTCGGACTTCTGTACAATTTGCCGAAGTGTATGTATGTGGTCTATGGTGCTAAAGCCTTTTCGGATACCGGCTTGTTCGGGAGGCTGGAAGTAGTCGAGTCTGCATGCGAGACGATTCGTTATGACTCTCGAAACTAACACGTGGACGCGGCTCAGAAGAGAAATCGGTCTGTAAATCTTCAAGAGAGCGTTGTCGCCTTTCTTGAAGATCACCGCACTTCTGCTCCACGGGGATGGAATTAAAGAGCTTCTGAAGGACTTCAAGTACCGGTTTTCCACCCGCTCTCAGAAGCTTCGCTGTAATCCTTAGCTTCGCTGTAACTTAGCTCCGACCGCATGGACAGTTTCCACGCGCTTGTCGTTCATATCGTCTACTGCATTGCAATCTTCTAGGCATTGAAAACGGTTTTGTATCTCGAGCTGAAAGGTTTCGGGACTTTGGATTAGAGCACGAAGGGGACGGAGCGTGGACTTCACGTTGACGTTACCTCTCCAACTTAACGTTTAGGTTCAGTGTGCCTCTAACCATTCGGTGATCGCTACCAGTTTTCACCCTCGCGATCACTGAAAAATCACTTAACAGTTGTTGTCTGGTCATCACAATGAAGTCAATCTCATTTTTTGTCGAACCGTTGGGGCTCGAACAGTTCCAATTCCTTTGGGGCCGCTTCTGGAAGAAAGAGTTCCACATCATAAGGAGTCCCTCTTTCTCAATGAAGTTGGTCAGCTGCTGGCCCCTTGGGTTCCGTTGCCCTATTCCAAATTTCCCTACCTTCACCTCACCGTTCTCTCTTGTGCCTAGTTTTGCGTTGAAGTCTCCCAATAACACCGTATAGTGGGTTTTGAAGGAATGCATGGCTCTAGATATATCCTCACACATTTCCTCCAGGTTTGGTTATTCTGAGTATAAGGTACGCGATCCTCGTCGACACTCTCTCAATTTTTATAACGTTGTTAACTAGAGACTTGTGGACGATAAATCCGACACCTCCTTGGGACAGATGGTCGCCCTCCCGGTGTTAGAACAATATTTCAGCGCAACTTGTCTATCTCTTCTTCCAGCTCCAGGTTCTTCTCGTCAGTTTTCAGGGTACGTGCGTTATATGTTGCCAGGTCGAGTCGTCTTAGGTGGCAACCGAACCTCCACCAGTGATTCTTAGCACCCCCTGCCCGCCGTTACCATGGTTGCCACCGTAGCCAGGAATAGGCGCCGCCGGGGACTGATGGCCGTCTCTTCGTACCTTTATTCATGGGGGGTATATTGCAATAATTAACACAATTGGCGAGCGGGTTGGCAACCGCATTTTTTTTATTGTTGTTTTGCTGTTATCAGAAAGATGCTGCTGCCCATCTTCTGCCTCAGTTTCCTTTATCGGCTCTTACAACACCCACGGGAAGATATGGGGTAATGGGTATTCTTACCCGCAACTACACGGGGCGGACCCTTTGGGTACGGACCCCTAAAAACCTACTCAGACGGTCCACGTCCGCGCCCGTCTTAAAATACGATATGAATATGATTTAGGGAGCACCGTCAAAAGTAAGAGACGTCTGGTACTGACATTATTAATCCGCTTTCCAGTCGTGACGACTAAGGAAATCCTGGGAGGCTACAGGCCTATGTTCAGCCGTGCACTTGTACAGACTTGTACACGGAGAATAACATTTTATCGACACGATTGGCGGCGATTTTTTAGTTTGGTCATACCCAAAATGAAGAGATCGACCGATAGACCTTTTTGCATATTTAAGAGCAAATTTATTCCTAGAATAAAATACAACATACAAATTAATAAAAATGACAGTCGTATGAATAAAATAGTTCAATTGTTTCGATTTTATATTCAGTCAGGTTTTAACTTATTCGATGGATAACTTTATCAAAATAATATAAGAATTAAAAAAACTTAAACAACACGCATTGATCATGAGCTGTGATGATCCTGATAATAATTTTATTTTATCCTGGTGATCCTGTTCAGGAAACTGGGATAAAGTTATTAAGTTATTGTATTGTCAAATTTTAAAGTCGATCGGCCGTCTGCAAGTTCGTTAAAATTACATTGAAAGATTCCGTTCCATAGATAGATAGATACGTAGATGGATACACGCGATGCTATTAAAAGCGTGTTAGTAATTATTAACTTACTGTAGATTCTAACATCTATTAGTTTAAAACTTTAAATAGTTAAACATTGATATACTTGCTCTTAACATCTTAACCCCATTACCTTTTTAATTATAGTATTACGTTTATTACGTTTTATTTTGTATAGTAAAACATAGAAGTTATTACAGTGCAAAGATAATGGATAATATCCAGCTATTAACTTTCGTTTCTGTTATTTTACATACGAATATCTTTATCGGAGTAATTGCCTTATAATCCCCGTACGTGGCGCTTATCCATACGTGATTGGATTTAAATTAATTCTCAAAGTTGAGTTCGCAGAATTTCAACCTTAAATTAATAATTTTAAGGTTTTATTCCATAAATCTTGTAATTAATCAATTCCCCTTTTGAAAAAAAATACGTATGTTAATTTTTTAAGTATGGTGGGGTAAAATAATTTATTACCCTTATGGCGACTTGTGGGTTTTGAATATTCCTTTGAATTATAGGCCAGTGTATGATTTTGTTCCACCTGATGGTAATTGATGTGGCCTATGTTGGTAAAGGGCGCTGGCTTAGTTTGATAAAAGCCTATTCGCTCTTGGCTTGAAAACTAATTGAAATTCCAATAATTATAACTTTAACAAAAGTAAAAACCGACGAAAAACGAACGAATTTATATGAGACCATCCTTGAAGTATAACCTATTTAATAAAAAAAATTATCAAAATTGGTTCACAATCGGCGAAGATATCGCGTAACATACATACAAAAAAAACATATACTCGAATTGAGAACCTCCTCCTTTTTGAAGTCGGTTAAAATATTATGGCATCATATATCGAAAAGATGGAGCAGGGCATTCAGCGTTCATGAAAAACAGCTCTCTTATATTACTGTTCTGAATAGCGGCCGCTCAAACTGTATGGCTTTAGGCTTAGCCGTGAACTAAAGCCCAAAGGAGAGGATCACAATAGATCATATTGATCCCAATGCTACTTTTCTTCTAAGGCCTGTATTAATAAACGTTACTCAGTTCAAGTACACGCACTTGAGTACAATGTTGAGGTTATAATCTTATTAATAAACATATCTCAAGATGCGGTTTAGGTTTACGATATCAGCTGAGTGCCACACTGATTAATAACCGAAACTCGACTCTCAAGTGTGTATACTTGAGTGCAAGTCACAGAACAATATTCCTAAGTACAACGTTTTGACATACTGTTTTTATGTGTTTATTAATTAGCAACGATCTTGAGATGCTGATTTCGTAATGAGGGCGTATCAAATGATTACGCACTTGAGTTCCTCGTTGAGTAACGTGTATTAATACGGGCCTAAAACTTGAATAGATGCTCAAGGACATTGTTAAAAATTAGTAATAAGGCTGATTACTATTAGAGTTAATCCACTTGCAAAGATTGGCGTTTACTGCAAAATGGCCTAGATTTTCAAAGGGAAACTGAACCAGCAGAATGCCCCCCCTATGAAGCAATCTTTACATTGAGGCGTATGTTCAGCAATAATTTTAATACACTGTAATGGTAATGATTTTATACGTAGTAGAGCTACACGTTAGCATATGATGGCTGTAGCATGAAAGGGAGTAGTACGATAGGGGTCCTTAAGGGACCACGGGGTCAGGTTTTACAACGCATCTGCATTTTGATGTTTAATCGAGTCCAGTGGTATTTAATATCAGATAGATTGTATGTTCGCTTGTCAATCTTACTTCTTTAAAAACTTGTTATTGTTTGATAATTATATAATAATAATGATCACCTTTGATACCGCCCGGTTTGGTCTCCCCTAATGAGGGCTTCCATCTGGTTGTTTAATTTTTATTTTCGTGTTATTTATTTATTTAAATACATTTAATGTATATTTATTATTTTCTTATATATATTATTTATATAGCCCAATCAGATGAGACTGCTATATAAAAACCCAAATATAATAATGTCCTCCAGACCGAATTTCGGTTGTGTAGGACATGATTATAGTGCCAGAGTGTATGGGTAAACCAGGTGCGCTCTTTATTCCCTCACTCTTATAGTCCGATGGGCGGAAATCCGACACGAACGGAGAGTGATCAGGCGCAGGTCGAACGGCTTTATGTACTTTCCGAGGTGAAAAACCGCCAACTTCCTAACTCCGGTCTGCTACTGAGAATTTTCTTATCAGAAAAACACAATAATTGATTTTGGACCCAATAACGATTCAAACTCGGGACCTAATGATCACTAGACCAACGAAGCAGACAATAAAAATAATACAAAATACGAACATAACTGAAAATATTGAGAATAACATAAAAATGTAATGTATGTTGGTTTTTATGTTGCAATTTGTAAGTTTTATTTATAACAAATGAAAAACTTAGTTTCGGGTTATAAGGGTTTATAATGCCAACGTTTGTTGGGAATTATGTTATTGAACATTGCCTGTGGGGGCGTAATATGTCATGACGGCAAATCTTATCCCTCTGATTAATTGAGGGCTCTCAGATTATAGAACAAAATAGAGCGGGAGCTACTTACTGAGATTAATAATATTGTTAATGCCTGTAATATTTACAATAGATAAGTCTTTAGTGTATTACAACGTACACACTTAAGCAATAAAAATTTATTCATTATATACGGCGTCATTGGGAGAAACCGGTGGTGAAAGGATTTTTGACGCATAGTTGTTGCAGGTAAAATAAAATATTAATATAATTAACTCTAACCAAAAGGATACATACAATATTTAAAAAAAAAATTATGATAAAGAAAAAACAAAACATGATAGATGTAGAGACTAACCATTCTGCGAGGAAACGCAGCCAGCGTTCTTGGCACGATACCACGGGGAGTAGGACTGTATGATAATTTAAATTTTTAGTTTTAGTTTTATTTATTATAGTTTTTTAATATTCTGTGTAACATTTTAGTTAGATTTAATTTTATACTATGTTTTAACAATGTAAATAATTTGTATTAGTGTTATTTTCATTTCATTATTATTAATAATTTGTAATCAATAAATATATATTAAATAAGAAAGAAACAAAAAATATGAAAGAAAATCGTAGGCATATAGTGGTCGTGCAAGAATATACACTACCCATTAATGTCCCGTGGGTGTTGTAAGAGTCGACAGAGGGAATGAAACAGGAGATGTGCAAAAGCATCTTCCTGATAACAATTCAAAATAAATAAAAAATCTGCTGTTGTTATAAGGCAGGCATAAATGCTTATCAGTGAATTTGGGATGAGCTGTAATAATGATGATGATTAATTTTTTTATAATTTGCATGTTACAAGAAATATTATACTTAAACTACCTATACATTAAAATCAAACGACTGTGTGTGAGAGTGATGATGACACCTACTCAAAGGCTATCTATTTAGGGGTACAAACTATTGCTTTGTAAAATAAAAATTAAATTTGAAACACATGTTAGGATATATTCACCTTATAAGAGGATATCTACTTACGTCCAAACTACCGCATATTCTTGGCATATTATCCCCCATTCCCTGTGAAAGGATTTGCTGTATAAACACTCGAGCTACTTTGCAAGTGGACGTTACAGAATTCTTTAATGCCTTTAGATATATTCATCTGTAGTGGAACCATTGAAAATGTGTTTATGCATTTGAATTTATTATATTCAGATGTTTTAGTGAACTTAAATATAATAATTTTGCTTGCTTTTTTCCCTTTTGGTGTTTTAAGTATTCGCGCCAATTATGTGATAGGGGTTAAAGTATGAAATTGACGTCAAATATTAAAAATTCGGAAACTTTTTTTTTCAAAGAAAAATATTTTTATATAATCGAAGTATTTACCCTTATTTCCTATACATTTTTACAATCTCTAGGAAAGATCATTTATGCCTTTTTAAAAGAATAAGGGTGACAAACGAGCACACAATCCACCCAATGGTAAGTGGATGCTGTGGCCCATATACAACTACATTTATCCTAAATTAAGAATCAAAACGCAGATTACACCCCTGAGGACTAAGATGTAAAGTTTCGTTTCCAGTAAAAAGGATCTCCGGTTCTCTACACTCACCATACGAAACATAGCAGCAATAAGCTGCCATTTTACGCTGGTATTCTGTGAGAGCGTGGCCCTACCCCGCTTGAGCCGACCCATTCGTGCTACGACCATAATATAGCTGCAGCGTGGCTCTACCACGCCAACACCTTTGCGATAGAACTCTGACCGTGACCGTGTTGTGGCCAAAAAAAAATCACAACAAAGTGGTTTATAATTGTAAACATAGGTTGGGGACCAACCAATGAAGTATTAATAATACTTGTGCCAGGTGGCCCGCTCTGCCTTACTGTACATATCTTTAATTGTGTACAAACCCAAGCATACCACTGCAAAACTTCAAGATACTTGTAAGTTCGTTCTGCGTAGATCGGACCAAGAATTAATATTCAAAAACTGAAGGTAGCCGGGCTAACTATGACATCGGAACGTCAAACATCTCAGTTTCTCCAGTGACCATGGGTGCTGTAAAGCACTCGAAACGACGGGAATTAAAATTAAGTAATTTAAACGTGATAAAAATAGGCTATATTTTATCCGAAAGGATTTTATTCAATAGGCTATACAGAGTTATTTTTCAAAGAGTAACCAATTTTTTACTTAAGTTCAAATAATATAAATAATGATATACCATTTTTGCAGTTTTTGAAAATACGAGTAAATAAGGCTTCTACTTTTATTTGAAATTATTCCAATTTCCGAATATGTGTGCGTGCGCGGTAAAATCAGTTAAAATAATGCATTACCACCCATTTTGAATTTAAAAGATAAAAAGGACAGAATGTTTGAGATTTTTAAATAATATTTTCTTCACCATTTCCTATATTACTTATTCTGAACCCTCTCTGCGAATTTGGCCGGTTATTGCAAAATAACCCTGTATTTTATCCGAAAAGCTTAGAGATTGTTTTGTGGAATCGAAAAGTTGATAAAATAAAAATGGTCTTTAATGATTATCTTAAATCTAAATGATGACAACAATAACACAAACCAGGCGAAGCTAGGGCGCTTATAATATTTATTAAGAAATTTTGTTATTTAATGTGGAAGTGAATTGTATGGCCGCGTTTTTAGCATATATAATGCACTTTTGTAAATGACCGTACATCTTCGAAATATTATTAGTATACACAGGTTACGTCAAGATGTATCCTGCATCGCCAAGCACGAGACAATTCATTGAAAACGTGATATATAGTTACCATTCACCAAAACGAAGTTTAACAGAAATCAAAAGCAATAATTTAAACCGAGCGCTTTAATCCTGTTTATTACGATAAAGAGCCTAAAACTTTGTTGAGTAATCAATTATTATTTGTAAATTTATGTAAATTGACAATAATATTATGCAGTGTATTAGCAGCGAAAGAAGATCCGCCATTCCAAAACATCATAGTATTATAATTTCGTATAAGCCAAATGGAATACAGATTTAAATTAAGGCATTATAACGTAGAGATATTTTGAAATTTGAACTAACAGAAATCCGACCCATTACAAAATTTTTTGCGTTAGTCAGAATATTGTCAGACATTTTTTCTATTAAATTTGTATGTTTTGGATGATTTCTAATAGGTCAATGGAATCTTTTACATCAACACTAGAATAACTCATCATTTAAATTATTATTACATTGATAGTGTTTAGATTAAACAACATAGCCTTCTGATTGATAAATAACATGAACCTATTGATCTCATCATCTGGCATAAGTGACGTAGTATAGTTTACTACCACCTGGAACTGCTACAGTTAAAAATGCCTGCCCCCTACACATTCTCCGGACTATCTTGAAAATACATAAACGTTAAAAGTCTTTTTAAATCACTTTGTTGAGTCGTCAATTATTTGTAAATTTTTGCAAATTTATTATTATATTATGCAGTGTATAGGCGGCGTAAGACGAACAATCACTTCAAAATACATCTCATGGCATAATCATAGTATACCTAATTATCTTGTTCATGCCAAATTAGAATATTCAGACCGGCGACGTATAATTTGCCAGGTTTTTTTTTAAATAAGGGTGACAAACGAGCACACAGTCCACCTGATAGTAAATGGATGCTGAGGCATGCACATCTACATTTATCCTCGCTCAAGATTCAAAAAGCAAATGCGTTGTCACCCCTGAGGACTAAGATGGAATGCCTCGTTTCCAGTAAAAAGGGTCTCCGGTACTCTACACTCACCATACGAAACACAGCGTAAAATAGCGGCTTAACGCTGTTATTTTACGCTGGTTTGCATATAAGTCGTCGTATAATGGTGGTGTAAGATAATCACCCCATTTAATCCCATGGGTGTCATAAGAGGCCATTGTGGGAAATGCCATAAATAGCTTTAAGTTTCCGATAGATTGTGTAACAATCATCTCTTCGTCATCATCATCATCATTACAGCCCATACAAGTCCACTGCTGGAAATAGGGCTCCCCAACGAATGCCACAAAGCACGTTCCTGAGCCACCTGCAGCCATTGACTTCCTGCAAGTTTTACCAGGTCGTTACTCTATCTAGTGGCCATTCTCTTACGCTCGACGAAAAATACCCAAAGTGCGAGATGTTTAATGCTGCCATGATCGTCAATCCGCCTGTCAAGCGTAACGTTATGTCTCTCGCAAACGAAATTATCGATAAATAATTTTTGTTTCCAGAGCTCCACTACACGAAGCAGAATTTGTGGAGGAAGTGGGTGATACGTATAATGAATTACACGACCCCCATTTCTGTGAATACGCCGACGATTGTCCATTCTCTTTGTTACATTTCGTATTGGCTTTAAATAAAGAAAGATATTAAATGATTTTTTTGTATTTCACAGTTAAACCATTGAAAAGTGGAATCTTAAACAATATATTACATCATAAAATATAATAACTGGTAAAAAAAGTAACAAACTATAAATTTCCCAATAGCATAGGCCTGCTAATTGATTCTGGGAGGAGTGCCGCCGCCCCCGCGCGGTTGCGCTGGCAGTCAGAGCTCACCGTCCCCGTACAGTGAGTACATTCTTGCAGATGCGACTCCCACTCCATCTCTCCAGCACCGCCGCACTTTGTGGCTGTGTTGGTTGACCCACGCTTCCGTCCCCGGACGTTTGTGCTCCACGCCTCCCTCTCCCCGAGGGAGGTCGTCTCCGATTCGGCGATAAAGCCTTCGGGCTAGAGCCGTTCTCAGGTGGTGTTTAGTGGGTAGGCACTTCTTCAAAGTGAGTCCCACATAACCACGCAGTCGGCTGCGTGGTATGCTATGAGCACTCACCACCTCCCCCCCCGCTTATGGAGGGTGTCCTTGCATTGGGCGCAAAAAAAATCTGCACCTTTAAGTTGAAATCATTGACAGATACACATTAGGGCATTGATGATTAGGGCATCGTAGCGTGGAGATGTTTTAAATTTTGGATATACAGAAATCTAGCCCATTACATTTTTTGAGGAATGCCAGATTTTTTTTAAATATTTTTCATATATAATTTTGATGAATTCAAAGAGGACAGTTGAATATCTTACGTTGCCGCTGGAGATGATTCAAATGAGTTACATGATCACATTGGATAGTGTTTAGAATAAGTAAAATTATTGAAAAAATCATGAACTTGTTGATTTCATCGTCTAGTAGCATTGGCGACGCAATGTTCGCTGCCGCACGGAGCCGAAAATGCCCCCTCCCCCCACACATTTGCCCCAACTATCTAAAAATAAAACGGTGTAAGTCTTCTATTCTAATATTGTCTAGGTGTATTATTTGACCTTGAGCTTCTACATAAAGCCAGCAGTGAAAGACCACGTCTCAGAGCCATAAGTCATCATTGGCAACATGCATGGCTCTGGTTGTACAGTCTTGTCTTCAAGTTTTGAAGTATACCTGACGAGAAGTTGTGTCGTAATCCTGAACGCTGCAAAGCCAAGTTGAATTTATCGATTGATCTCTCGGTCGAAGTTGAACTTACCTAGTCGGACTATTTGTCTCAGGTAAACAAACATACTTGTCAACAATTTTGAGCTTAGTGCTCGAAAAACTACTATATTTTTACTTTATTATTATATTTTATATTTATATTTATTTTATATTTTATACTAACTATTATATTTCCTATCCTACATAGGCATTATAGGTGTTCTATAATGCCTATGTTCAGCATTGAACTTGTGAAGGGCTGTAATGATGATGAAATTATTTGAGTCAAGTTAACAATATTATTATGTATTTTTTATACTTTTCTCTATCCTTAGCAAGTATGTGTGCAGTTATCTCTATTTATATTTATGTTTATATCTAAAATTAGTTCATATTTACAGGGTATCCGGTAACTAATGGATAACCCAGCGGGTACTAGTGGAGGGCATCTCGGCCACTCAGAAAAAATAAAATAAAAATTATATATGTGGCAGTCTGGAAAATAAAAGAGTTTTTTTAAAGCATAAAATTTGATTTTTTGGGAATTTTACAATGAAGAAGCTTGAGCACCTATGGTTTAAAAAAACGTATGGTAACCTGGGCCAATAGCTTAAAAACATGCCTACTTCATGCAGATTCTAAAACGGTAATTAACTCAATTTATTTTGTAGTCCAATTACTGAATAATTGCTATTTACATTCCGGAAGGATGATTTTCACAAAGTTAAATGTTCATTAAAGTTACAAAATTACAATAAATTATATTTCGAGTTACTAATTATCTTCAAATATTGACGAGTGTTCGGATAGGGACGGGCGGGCCTCGAGCTTAGGTAACTGACCTTGAATAGTTTACTACCTGGTGCGTGGACACACGATCAACGGGTTTGTTATTGTGAGAGAAATAAACAAAAGAGTAAGAGAGATAGATGTAAGCGAAGCTTCCTTAAGTTTCTTGATTTTTGTTTAGTCGTTAGTCCGTGTGTCGATACTTTAAAATAGATGTGCTTATTTCGGTGGTCGTGGTTTATCTTCAATTTACGACCACTCGGCATTCCTATTGCGCTATTTGTATTCTGCATGACGATTGGACTGTTATTTGGTGATATTTACAACTACTCGGCATTCTAATGGACTTATTGTTTTGTGCACTATGATTGTATTGCTGTTGGAAGTGTCAAGACGATACTGAAATGCACCGCATACAAAACTCAACTCAGGAGTATGCTAATATGCATTTCATTTATGGGAAGTGTGACGGCAATGCCAATGCAGCTGCGATATTTTATCGGGAGAGATACCCAAATATGCACCACCCTAACTACAGCGTGTTCGTGCACAGCGCCTTCTCAGAAGGAAGAATGTCGGTGGATTTCGCGAAGGAATCCCCAGCTAAGTGACAATGAGGATATTGTGCTCAATGGCATTATTGTCTCGAATTAACCGACTTCAATATAAATTATTATTAACTCAAAAAATATTAGTTAGACCTTGATCAAATTTATATGGGACCACACGAGAAGCATTAGCTCTAAAATAAAAAATAAAGAATCATCGAAATCGGTTCACCCAGAAAAAAGTTATGAGGTAACACACATAAAAAAAAGAAAAAATTATACAGTCGAATTGAGTACCGTCTCCTTTTTGAAGTCGGTAGAAAAGTTCGCGGCATCATATGTCTATGTCTTATACATAACCCAAAATAATGTTTTTTTTGACAAAAATTATTGAAAATTAAAAAGTGATTTACGAGCGTTATTATTAAGCATGGTATATTAATCCTTACAAACGAAAGTTACTACGTGATCTAGACAATTATATGGAGATAAACTTTGCTCCTTATGGCATATTATTTGGACGCGTAGTTTAAGAGGTAATGAAAAATTAAAATATTTCAACATTCGGCTTGGCCTGCGAACGAATCATAAGCCTAGCCGACCGATGAAAACCGAGAGAAACCATCAGTGAACGCCGGTGTGCGAGATGTCATAACATATAGGCGTAAACGAGATGTCCACGTGCCATTACATTTACCACGTGCTCGGCGGCGAAGGAAAACATCGTGAGGAAATCTGCATGTCTGAGAAATAAAAAGAAAAGATTTCGAAGACATGTGAAGTCCGCCAACATGCATTGGGGTAGCGCGGCGGACACTTCCTTGCCATAAAACCCTCTCGGAAGTGAGAGGACGGCTGTGCTTAGCGGTGGAATATATTAGGTATGGTCCAAAAGTTTCTGGCCTACTCACATTAGATTAATGAAAGACAAAAAACTTTCATATCATTAAATAACTGGACTTTTCGTTACCTACCCACAAAAATTATACAATTATTTCATTTTGTTACAGTGGTATAGCCTAATAAAGTCAGACTGTCGATTAAAAATTTCTAAATTAATAAAATCGAGTATCAAGCTGTGATAAATTTTTTGACAAAAGAGGGGAAGACACCGGTGGAAATCAAATATTGTTTGGATCCTGTGTACGGGTATTATTTCCCTTTGTACTCCACCGTAAAAGAATGGGCGAAACAAATTAGTTTGAGAAGAGAATCGATGGAGTGGCGTCGTCCGATCTCAACGCGGTAAAAAAAAGCAAAAGTGACTCAATCTAAAAAAAGATTATGCTTAACCCTTAACTACCGACCTATACGTCTCACAGACGTCATAACTTTTAATTTTGAAATATTTCTAAAATCACGCCACCTTTAGCGTCGCCCTTCCCGCTACCTTCCTCCCTCCGCGTCGCAAGCCATCAGTCGACGCTGCGCCCGCGGTGAGTGCACACGTTTCCGTATTGAAGCGATTGACGTCTCACAGACGTAAGTACGGTGTTTATGTACTAAATTTCGTACGTCTCTTGGTCGTCACCTCGGTATTCATGTGTGGTAGTTTATAGTGTCTGATTGACGTCACATCGGCTTTAAAGTTATACTTTTAATTTCAGAATGCCTAAAAGGAGAAACATCACGTCTAGTGAGTGGATAAAACCTGCAAATGATGACGGTTCAGTTCCCAAAAAGCCTCCGAAACTGCGAAAACAGAATAGGCGTTTAGAAGATAAAGAGATATGTGAAAATCTCATAAACGAGAGTGACGACAACTGTAGTGATTTTGACGACGATGTAGGCGATCCTGATTTTATTTTAGAGAGCGATCACAACACGGAATCCGAACAATCCGATGAGGATGATGTTGAGGTCGCGTATCCCCATGTTGAGGAAGTTTACCACGGAGAAATCAACCATAATCACGACAATGAAGAACAAGAAAGAGAAGTACGAGCTCATGGAAGCCAGAAAATTACAGAACAGATCGAAGAAGAGACAATGGTCAGAGAGGAACAGCATGGCGCAGCAGAGACTAGAATTGAAGAGATCGGAGAGGAGCAGTATAGCGAAGTAGAGACGCGAAATGACCAGGGTAGTGAAGATCTTAGAACAGACCAGGAGCCAAATGAAGAATCAACAGGAGAGCTGCCGCGCTACTTTTACGGGAAGAATAGGTACAAATGGGCATCGGCGGAACCATCCCGAACAAGTCGAGTACGCGCGCACAATATTGTCAATGCACCATCTCAAGTAAGTCCGATTGAATAAAACTATTTTTACGGATTTTATCGCGTTTAATTTTACTGATTTTGATTCCCGACGTTTCGGGTGCTTTACAGCATCCATGGTCACGGGGGACTGAGGTGTTTGACGTCCCAATGTCATAGTAGCCCGGCTACCTTCAGTTTTTGAAAATTAATTTTGGTCCGATCTACGCAGAATGAGCTACAGTATCTTGAAGTCTTGCAGTGGTATGCTTAGTTTGGATTTAATTTTGTTAATTATAGGATCCAGCAGATGGCAGAATCCATCCATCTTCATTGAAATTAGGATGTTTTTAATTTCAATAGCTCGCGTATCATCCTTGGTAGGAATCGGTGTTTTTTGCGAGGATTTATTCATTGGTCTTGTTAAACTGTTTGCGTTTCGATGATACCAAACAAGATCTGAACGATTAAAAGACGACAAACTTAAGGCAAATTCAGAGTTATTGATGAGTTCATGGTAATTGCCAGAAAAATTACACTTTGGGTCCTTACATTTGTGTAGATGAATGCTTGTAGCTTTAGAGTGGCGCTGCAAATTTAGAATATATATGCCCAACAAGCCAAATAAATATGGATTTAAAGTTCTCCTGCTGGTTGATGCCCAAAGTTTTTATATATACAATGCTTACGTATATTATGGCACAGGATCTGATGGCAATGGTCAAGTGATGCAGAGAAATGCCAATCTCTATCAATCTGTTCTACATCTTGTAAAGGATCGAGGGCTGTAACCGAGATATAACAGCAGATAACTGTTTAGCTCGATAGAACTACTGCAAGCACTGAAAGATCGTGGATTTACTTACTTGGGAACTATTAAGAAAAACAAGAGGAGATCCCAAGAATTTCAACTACAAAGATAGAGTGGTTGGTTCTTCGTTACATGGATTCACCAAAGACAATACTATTCTGTCTTACGCCTAAGCCTAAGAAAGCTGTTTTACTGGTGTCGTCTATGCACCATATCAAAGAGACTGATTCTGCAACTAATAAGTTTATTATGATAATTGACTATAACAAGACAAATGAGGGGTGGATGAGGTGGACAAGAAATGCTCGAATTACTGTGTTCTCGAAGAACTCTCGACGTTGGCCTATGACTTCTTTTACAGGTTGATAGATATGAGCGGTGTTAATATTTTATGTATTGTACAACAAGTGCACAAACAAGGGCGACATCAGTCGGCCGATTTTTACCCTGCTGGCATGTGAATTAGTCCTCCCGAAAATGAAATTACGCGTCTACATGATAGGATCCCAAGAGAATTGCGGCTAGTATCGAGCGAGTTATTGGACCCGCCGATATGCCCGAGCCTACCACCAAAACTTATCAGAATCCAGATTCAGTGTTAGAAAGATATGTGGCATCTGTCCTAGTCGGTCTGCAAAGGTGCTACTAAGTTGCTGCAAATGCAAGAAACCAATGTGCCTACAAATATGCATTGACTGCAAACGTACGTACTGAATGTACCAAATATCGAGTGCTGTCATTATTTTTATTTTTAACTAAGAAGTAAGATTTATGTTTTATTTTGATAATAGTTTATAGAAGATAACATATTTTAAGTTCATTTGTTGTTAATTACTTAATTTTAGAGAAAAACGAGACTGAAGTAAGTCCTTAAAATTTAGTGCCAAATAATTGTGATCTCTCGAATAAATGTTGATTTTACCTGAAAAATAGCGTGTATTTTTAAATTTGTGGTTTGTTACCTCAAACACCAATCTTTTAATGTATAAAATAGAAAAATGGTATGCAAATACACATTTTATTTCAGTACTTAAAGTTTGACGTCTCTCAGTCGTCACGTCGGCGTAAGCGCTACGTTTAGACCAGGTCGGCAGCTAAAGGTTAACATCTTTTTGGATTCCAAAGTAATTTTACTGGTAGATTATTAAACAACGCAACACAACAGTAACAAGCGATTACTATGCTTCTTTGCTACATCAATTGCGAAATGCTATTAAAGAAATACATCGAGAGAAATTGTCGCGAGGAGGGTTGTTGTTTCATGACAATGCCCCGGTTCACACATCGGGTGTTTACAAGGCTGCATTAAGGAATGCGGTTTCACTGAGCTTTCACTGAGGTGGATTATCCACCACATAGCCCCGACTTGGCCCCTATTAAATTATGTATTCTTAAAATTGAAATCAGACTTACGGAGAAGAAAAATTAACGCTGATGTCATCATGGTGAAGAGGTGAAGTCAGCAGTTTTGTTACATTTTGAGGGAAAAAAATCAGACAATGTTTTTAAGTGTATAGAAAAGTTAGTAAAGCGCTGTGAAAAGAGTATTGAAATAAAGTAAAAATAAAGAAAATAATTAGAGTGGTTTGAGATTTATCCTTCATTTTATATTTCAGGCAAGAAACTTTTGGACCTTACTATAGGCTGTAACTTTAACTTTAAGCGAGGTGTCATGTCGCGCGGCTCAGACGCGTGATTTACGCGGGTGAAACAGCGGGGTACAGCTAGTTATCTAATAAAACGTATTTTTTTGTATGGCTGCTACGAGCTTATAGAAACGGAAATCCTTTCTACTGGTAACGAGGCATTCCATCTTAGTCCTCAGGCATGACAACGCATCTGCATTTTACTGCGTTAATAGATGTTGTCTATGCGCCACAGCATCCACTTACCATAAGGTGGCTGTATGCTCGTTTGTCATCATTATTCTATAAAAGAAAACTTCTAAATGTGCAAGAAATGTAATGCAAGCTTTATGCTCACAACGGGTGTTCATAACGGAGCTTCATCGCGTTGCATGTGTTTTTCTTCCTATTTCTGTTCTTATAAGCAATTATTCTACCTGAATATACCCGTAAATGTATTATATAATAACTTTTCAGAAGAAATTCATAGAAATAGCGCCGGTGTATTATACTTTAGGTAAGGCAGGATATCAAATCTTCCTATTTTCAACCATTTAGCAAAGCTATCGAATATATAAGATTAAAATTGTTATTTATTGATCTGAGACGTGGTTTTTGACTGCTGGGCATACAAGGAAGCTCAGGGTCACTAAGCGGGCTATGGATAGGGCTATGCTCGGGGTTTCTCTGCGTGATAAACTTAGAAATGAGGATATCCTCAGTAGAACCATAGTAACCGACATAGGGCAACGGATAGTAAGCTGAAGTGGTATTGGGCCGGCCATATAGCTCGAAGAACCGACAACCGATGGGGATGAAAGGTTCTCGAGTGGCGGCCTCGTATCGGTAAACAAAGTGTGGGGTGCCGCCCCACAAGATGGAGTGACGACCTGGTAAGATATGCAGGAAGTCAATCGATGCAGATAGCTCAAGACCGTACTTTTTGGCATTCCTTGGAGGAGGCCTATGTTCAGCAGTGTACTTGTGAAGGGCTGTAATGATGATGATGATAAAAATCGTTTGAAAGTCATCGGGTAAGAATTTGATAAAGTTTATACAGGATTTAAGAGTCGTAACTTCTTTTTATTGGAAGATGCCTAACGTACCCAAGTTATGTGTGCAAAGGTTCAATCAGGCTCTCGTCTACTGTTACTTATTGTTTGACGTTAGGCAACGTAGGCCGAGTTTCGAGTTTACCGTGTAGTGGCGGTGTAAGAATATTCTCTACCACATATCATCCCGTGGGTGTCGTAAGAGGCGAAGAGAGAAACAAATCAGGAGATGGGCAGCAGCGTCTTCCTAATAATGCTTAAATATAAAAAAAACTCCTGTTGCCATTCCGCTTGCCAAGCGTAGCAACTATGGCAAATTTCTCCTCTATAAGACAATCTTTGGGAGAGTCCTATGTTCAGCAGTGGACTTTAATACACTGTAACGGTAACGGTAACGGATATAGGCTGAATGGACCTGAATCACTGCCACGACCGGTAATAGGTTTTTACCCTATCGTGGGAGAGGGGTTCTAACTTAGTCACCCAAGACGAATCCAAAGTAACAAACATAGTACGGCATGTTCCTAGCGAGTCTGGAGAATCAATTCCGGTTATCATTTGGTGGACTTCGGAGAAACGGGTGGCTTCTCCACCTGTCTTCTTCAGCTGAGATAAAGTCGTGAATTAAGAGAAATCTTGGCTCTCTCCAAAATGTTGTTGCTGGTAGAACCACAAAGCAGATCCATTTCTGAACCAGGAAGACTGTTCCTGCTAGTAAAGTAAAAGTTACATACTATTTATCCTATTATCCCATTATCCTATTTATCTTGTTCCAATGCTACGTGCATTGGAACAAGATAAATAGGATAGTGGCATATACTTCATTTGTCTCCAAAGTATTTTTAAAAATTTTCAGACATGCAGCTTTCTTCACGATGTTTTCCTTCACCGCCAAGCACGTGGTAACTTCATCAGTACTTACAAATACAATTAAAAATTATATTAGAGTCGGCAGAGATCAAACCTGGTTGATCGTGTACTTTGAAATGAAAGATCTGTGGTGGCTCAAGCTAGTGTTTTTAGGTGCTCATTTTTCCTCGCCCAGGTTTGTTGTAGCCTTTACACAACAAACTACTGTACAACAAACCACCTTACAGTTGACAAAGATGCGGCAACCGTTCTCGCTATAGTCACACTGACTACGTCCGTTTTGTAGCATATGGACATTTCTACTGGATTCATTTGTTTTTAATAACGAACCAGAATAAATCAGAAATTTTTTTTTCAGAATAATAACAGATTCTTTATGATGTATATAATACCTACTTAATGTCAATGTTATTAGGATTAATTTTTTTAAGCAATTTTTATTCCATAATACTGAAAATGGTATCATACATAGTATTGCATGCCGTAAGCGCTAGCGCGCAGGTACGCTCTACTAGGGCCTAAAAATTAAGATTCCAACGTTTTGTCGCATGAAATCGTATCTAGCAATCATATTGTACATATAAGTGATATAAAAAGCACATTGTCAGAAAGATAAATGAATGTTGAACTTATTAATATTTTTTTTAAATCGATTAATTGCTATTTTTACACAAAAAAGGGGTTTTAGTGGCTTATGGTGTGGATTTATCAAGTCCGCATGGCTTCGTAAACACGATAACTTTTGAAAGTACCAATTGTTCAACTCAATCTATTTTTAAAACTCTTCATCTATCATGTGGGAAGCCATTGAATGGCAGTTTAATTTTGTTTAGTTTAGTTATAATAATTTTTTTTTGGCTGCGTAATGTCGATATATTCGGTGTTTTAGTAGCCTTGTGTGAATTTATTTTTTACTAAATAGAGGCTGCGCCACTCACTCAGTTACTTCGGCGTCAATCGCCGTCGTGAGTGGACGCTGTTTGCAGCGGCTCGAAAAGATCGCTGTACAAATACACAATATTCGAAAAACCAAATTTCTTACATACTTGATTATAATAATAATCAGATATTTTTGTTACAATATTTTAAAAGCACAGAATAAATAATAGTAGTACGTACTAAAAATAAGTAGGAATATTTATACTTAAATACGTCTTAGACTTTATGGAGTGACCTGAATGATGATATAATGATTATATGAGCATTATGAGTCGTGCACTTTTGGATTTTCCAAACTTTTTTTAAAATTGAAGTTTGACATAAAATTATCGAAAAATTGGAAGTATAATAAGGTTATTACTGAAAACTTGTGTGTATTTAAACTACTTTAAAAAATTCCGTATAATCATGTTATACGTAATTTTTTTTAATGCGCTTACGGCATGCCCAATTGGATTTACCAATATTTTGTTATATTTTTGGTGAAATTGTGATTTATTTACTAGCCCGTTTTCAATATTGTCAAGTGTAAATGAAGCTTACAATGTAAAATGATTAATAAATGCAATGACAAATGAAGGACATCTTTTTATATTTTTTTCTACAACGGACGAGTGCGAGCTATTTAATACCTAAACATTGGCTGGATTAACTTTAAAAGTTCATTTCTTTGATCGCCAGCAATGTGTGCTCCACACATCGTTGAAATCGTTATCGCCTTAAGGCAGACCCTCTGCGCGACCCCTACTTAACCCCTACTTCCTTACTTTTCGAAAGTAGGCTAAGCTGACGATAAACTCAAAAAACAAAAGTAACCACGGGTGTATTTGTGCAGTTAACATTTGAGTTAAACCCGTTGATATGAAATAAGACAAAATAAACTATTTATTCAATTTTATAATTTCAAAGAGAATTTTGAATTTGAGCAAATAACTCGATGCTCATAAAATAAATAAGTAAAGAATTTGTACCTTTAGATAAAGATATCATTACTGTCAAAATATGAAACGGCGACTCAATTATTGCTCAGTACGGAAGTCGGTCCGTAATAGGTCGGGCAAAAGTTTCTTCGTATTTTGTTTGTATAAAATTGAAGAAAAATCTCTTTGGTTGTACTGTTTGTATTTGGCTGGATTTAATATCAATACATATTACACATGTATTGACATTAAGAAAAAGATAAATAAAAAGAAAAAAACGCTTTCCCACCATTTTTTAATTGTTTTTCTGTCCGCCAAAATGAGTGAATCTAAGCAAAAAATTCGATAATAATGTCCTCCAGACTCAATTTTCACAGCGGCCATTCTCAGCGGTGACTAGATATCTGCACAGAACAGAAGTATAGGGTACGGGTGTCTGTGTGCAAGAACAGGAGCACTCTCTATTCCATCACTATTATAGTCCGATGGGATGGCAATCAGAGATGAGCGGAGAGAGATAAAGCGTAAAAAATCAATGGCTTTACGTCTTTTCCGAGGCACGGGGGTGAAACACCGCCAACTTCCTAACTCCGGGCTGCTACTAGTTTTACGTGGTAGAGCCATGGTGCAGTTATATTAGTAGTATAGTTGTAGCACGAATTATTTGGCTCGATCGGGGAAGGACCACGCTCTCACAGAATACCAGCGTAAAACAGCTTAACGCTGCTGTGTTTCGTATGGTGAGTGTAGAGAACCGGAGACCCTTTTTACTGGAAACGAGGCATTCCATCTTAGTCCTCACGGATGACAACGCATCTGCATTTTGATTCGTAATCGAGGATAGATTTAGATGTCTATGGGCCACAACAACCACTTACCATCAGGTGGACTGTGTGCTGGTTTATCACCCTTATCCTATAAAAAAGAAAACCCAATAACTGATTTTGGCCCGACCCGTGATTCGATTCCGAGATCACACCACCAGACAAACGAAGCAGTCGTTTTTCTTTTAAATAAAATGTATAAATAAACAAAAACATGGCAGCGACGTACCGGTAAGCGAATTATAGGGTGGCCCCTACTAGATAAAGTGACGACCGGGTGTGGAGTGCAGGAAGCCGATTAATGCAGGTGGCTCAGGACCGTGCTTTGTGGCATTTCTTGTGGAAGGTTTAAGTTCAGCAGTGGACTTGTGATGGGCTGTAATGATGATGATGAAATAAAACATTTTGTAATAGAATAATAACAAAACTAAATTTTTATACATAGTGGCGATTTAAGAATATTTACGACCATATCGTCACGCGGTGTCGTAAGAAGCGATGACACCAAACCAGGAGATGAGCAACAGCGTCTGCCTAATAACAAATAAAAAAAAACTGCGGTTTTCAACACCCCTGCCAAACGTTGTGATTATAGCAAATACCTCCCCTATGAGGGAATCTATGAAGGAGGCCTATGTTGAGCAGTGGATTTTTAATAGGCACTAACGGTAACGGTAAACAGCAGAGAAGTTAACAAATTAACAACTAAAAAGTGAATCAATATAATATGTTAATATATTCATAACTTTAGCTCTATATTATTTGACGGCTCCGTGGCGCAGTGGCTTACCAATGAGTTACAGTGCTAAGGGCCGCGGGTTCGAATCCCGCACTGAACAAGTATTTGTATGGCCTACAAATAATTGTTCTGGGTATGGATGTTTGTCCTTGTGAAATGTATGTATGTAAACCGCCCCATGATACAGAAGAAAATACTAGTGAAACATTGGCGGTAACGTTTTTTAATAAAAAAGGTAGAATTCTGTTCTATTACAAAAATAAAAAACTAATAAACGACATATCTTCTAGCAAGTACCATGTTAGGGGTAACTGGCAAAGGAAACTGAAATGGATGTTACTATAAATCTCAAGAGCGCTTAAGTTGTAAGGATAGTCTCGTGTACTCGAATGTCGAGGCCAAAGATCTGATCTAATAACGTCTAAGAGGATCTTTTTAGTAAATATATTCCCATATAAACACTCATGAATCATTCAGCTGGTGCCACAACTTTGTGTGGCTTAACAGAGACGCGATTCCACAAGAATACTGAGAAATGGTATAATAAAACAGCCAATGTATTAACCTAATTTCAATACTTATATAAAAATACAAAGATAAATTTAAAATACAAAGACTTTAAAGCGGTTGTTAGTGAAAACATATTAAGAAATGATTTCTTATATTTACACGAATTCTCGAAATTGAATAATACTCGTACAAATTATTTATTAAGTACTAATGTAGGTCATAAGTTTTTTTGTTACTAACATTTATTGATCACTGTTGTCCGATGAATATTTTTTTTATTTCTTCCAGTTGTCGTAAGAGGCGGCTATTGGAAATGTCGTAGATCTTATGGCTTCCAATAGTTGGTGGTATGGCATATCTTTACGTAAGGCGTAATATAATTAAATCAGTTATTGAGTTTTTCCATCAAGAAATTCTCAATAACTGCCCAGAGTCAGGTAGTTGGCGGTGTCTCACCCCCGTGCCTCGGAAAGCACGTAAAGCCGTTGGTCCTGCGCCTGATCTCTCTCCGGTTGTATCGGTTTACCGTCCCATCGGTCTATGAGTGAGGGAATAGAGAGTACACATGTGCTTGCGCATACACTTGGGCACTATAATCCTGTCCTGCGCCGATGTCTAGTCTCCGTTGAGACTGGCCGCCGTGACCGAAATTCGGTCTGGAGGACATTATTATTATTATTAATATAATTAGGTCAAGTTTAGCGTCAAAGGTGCGATATATCTGATATAGTGATTGTCAAACTGCATGCCATGCGTGACGAATAAGGCAAATGCTCCCAATTGGGTATACCAAATAAAATACAACGAGGAAGGTCCATTTCCAACAGTGTATCCCGCGCGGGACGCGGGACGCGAATCTGCGCGATTCGCTCGCTCGTTTATATAAACAAGCGCTTGATAAAAAGTACCATAAATATTAAACTAAGTAAATTTTACTTAAACACATGCTTATTTTTATTATAACTATGAGTAGAAATGCATCGAAAAAATTTTGACAGTCACTTCATCTAAATTCGAATCGATCGATCCAAACATAAACATAGTACGTAATGAACCCAATTTTGATCCTCGCCGCCACCACCCAAAACGTTCTCGGCGGGGAAGACAAACATCGCGAGGAAGCCTGCATGTCTAAAAAGTTAAAAACATATTTCGGAAAATATTTTGTGTGAAGTAAAATCTTTTGAAGTGAAAATGTCTTTAGGCATGTTGGAGCACTTTGGGGTAAGGAAAAACTACTGAATTCGTGTGACCGTCACACTCAGATACATAAAATTGATGAAAGTAATATTGAAAATCCAATTTTTTTTTATAGGATAAGGGTAACAACCGAGCACAAAGTCCACTTGATGGTAAGTGGTTGCTGCAGTCCATAGACATCTACATCTATCCTCGATTACAAATCAAAATGCAGATGTGTTGTCACCCGTGAGGACTAAGATGGAATGCCTCATTTCATAAAGGAGAATTATTTTAATTGAGTAATTCATATGATATTTTTTTCTTAAAAACCATGGAAAATTGGTGTCCCCCACCCATAGAAAATAATTAGGATTAAAATTTTAGTAAATCTATCGATTGTCATGAACAATTTAATAATAGGGTGTTGGTTTTGGGTGTTAGACAATTAAATATTATAATTAGTAAGTATAGTTTGCATTTGCCTAACTATTAGCCGAATTTAAAAAAGAAGGAGGTTCTAATTCGAATGTACGTGATATCTTCACCAATTGTGAATCATTTAAATTTTTTTTTATTAAATAGGTCCATCTCAAGTGGGGTCTCATTTAAATTTAAAGAAAAATTCCACAACTTAGGGTGGAAAAATAAGGTTTTTTTTTAATATATCTATTTAGACGACATTTTAGGTGTTACCTGGTGTTTGTGATATTTCCTAGTCCATTCAAAAGGGTCAAAAATTAAAGTCTAAATATAATTAATAGAATCAGACGTTACTTTGCGGAAATCCATTATATTATATTTGGTAAAAATTACCTTGCGTACATCGCAAGGTAATTTTTACCGACTTTAATAAAGTCTTAATTCAAAATAAAAACCGACTGCAAAAACTAAAAATAATTTAATGATTTCCTTACTATACCGTTTAGTGGCGGTGTAAGAATATCCATTACTCCATATCATGCCGTTGGTGTCAGCATCATGGCAATAAGAGGCGACAGAGAGAAACAAATCAGGTTATGGGCAGCAGCGTCCTCCTAATAACGACTAAAATTAAAAAACTGCGGTTGCCGATCCGTTTGACAAGCGTGGCAACTATGGCAAATATCTTCCTTATGAGGCAATCTATGACGGAGGCCTATGTTCAGCAGTGGACTGTAATAGGCTGTAACGGTAACGGTAGCTTCTGAAGTCAGAGTTTAATTCTCCGATACATTATGTCCTAGCACCAACCCCTCCTGTCAAATGAAAGAAAGTAAATTCATTTTAAAATTTATAATCATAAATTTGTACTCTACCGACGTGAAACCAAGTTTAAAGTCAATTGGTTTCTTTTAAAGCTTTTAATGTAATTGCAGAAGATCTCTTGCAGTCAGAAGGTATTCAACTAATTCGCTTCCGTTTTCTGAGGTAGAGCTCTTTTACTCGCTTGAAATAGAAAAATTATTCTTTAACAATATTAATGAGGTTTTACATGTTTTATATAGTAAACCAATTGACTCTTTTTAGGTTTCCGTAGTTAAACAACAAGGAACCCTTATAGTTTCGCCATGTCCGTCCGTCCGTCCGCGGATTTACTCAGAGACCCTAGATGCCACAAATCTGTAATTTGGCACAGCACCCATACAGGGAATTGGAGGATATTTTTTTATCCGTCTGTTCCATCGTGTTGGCTATCGTTGAACAGATCTTTCAAAAACACTGGGGGTATGGAAGAACACTCCTGTACTCCTGCGAAGTTTCGAATAAAATAGTTTAACTAATCTTGTTTCCCCATACAAACTTTCAACCCCTTTTTCACTCCCTTAGGGGTTGAATTTTCAAAAAGCCTAGGACACGTAATTGTTTATTTCTAATCGTTAACCTAAAAACAAGTTTCAGGCTTCTAGTTCTAAAAATGACGGACTTCCATACAAACTTTTAACCACTTTTTCACCCCCTTAGGGGCCGAATTTTCAAAAATCCTTTCTTAATGGATGCCTACGTCATTACACCTATCTGTATGCCAAATTTCAGCGAAACCATTCAGTAGTTTCGGCTGTGCGTTGGTAGTCAGTCAGGTTTGCCTTTTTTATATATATATTCTACAATTTTAAATGATATTTGACCTTTGTTTGATATAGGTACACGACTAAGGAAAGTTTATTATCCCAAAAAGGAATCTATTAAAATTGCCTTAATGAAATTTATTATGCAAATAAAATTGGACCCTCTCTCGTTCTTAGTACGGCTACGACCTCGATTTTCGACCCTAATAAATAGAGATGAATATCAAAAGTAATGTTACTCCAATTTACATCGTTAGCAACGACGCCTGCTAATAAAGTGTCACGCGTAAGAAAACTGGACCGTTAGCTGACTTGACACAGTTTGGTCCCTCATTCTTTATATCGACGCTACTTTTAAGTGGCAATACTTACGGCAGATGGCTGCGTAAGGGAGTTTCAGAATAAGAAAATATTGCGAGTGTTCTTTATAAAGATCAATTGATTATAAAGAGAATTGATTATACTGTATTATGAGCTTCTAAATTGATTAAAAATATTGAGTAATAATCATGCTCTTTAAAATTAAATTGTTTGTTGTTATTATTTTACTATGTTGCTTTGTAAAAGCATGTTTTTCTTATGATGAGGAAAACAAATACAAGAAACTGTCACGGAGGAAACGATACGTCTCCTTTCCTGAAGGCTCAAGTTTTTCGGTGAGTTTCCTTATATAATTTATTATCCGCCTTACATATGACTGTCGATAAGGTTTTGTCACAGTTAAAGTTATATGACCCTATTTCCTCTTCTTTGACAACCTTCCCTTAGTAAAGTGAAAGTAAATTGAAGCCCACTATGGAATGCGTCGTCATCAGTAATAAGGGTCTCCGGTTCTTGTAACTCACAATACAATACACAGCAACATTATACTGCTATTTAAACCCAGTAATCTCTTTGAGCGTGGTCCTTCCACGGTTTAGATGATGATTGTATAGAAAAGGTTACGTTAGGTTTTTTTAAAATTTGAATTATTTATTGTATCATTATTTTATTTCTCAACTCTATATCGTTCTATAGGTATCATCGACTAAGGGAAAACAAATAGATCTTATTTCCACAGACCGCGCACAAATCACAGTATTCTCGCTTGTTTGAGCCGAAATTTTACTGTCTGACGTAGGGAGTAGAAGCGGGAGTAAGGGCGAAAAAGTACCCCCTTAAAATAGTGTAATGTCTAATTTATCGATTTAAATTTCAGTGCGCAGGATGTATGACGGTAGGTGTGATTGGCCAGCCAGCACCTTCTTCTGCACCGGGTACCTTCACCTTTGGGATGAATTGGGGTATAGCGTATGAGCTTCCAAACTCAACAGAAACAGCTCAATTCTACCACAAAAAGCACAAAAACCGATTGCCCAAAGACGAAGCAGACGAGAACTGTATGAGAAGATAGAACTGATCCTTGATAAGTAAGTTAATAATTAATAGGATTACTGTGTAGCATGTAGCAATAACATGAGAAATGTAGTAAAAAGCAGAATGATTATCATGAGCTATTAATAATTATGAATTTCTTCGTCAATTATGAACCGATTTTGATGTTTTTCTTCTGTTAAATAGACAAAAATACATCAGAGGTGGTCCCACATAAATTTGGAGAAAAATTCCACTCCTAAGGGTGGAAAAATAGGGAGTGAATATTTTAATGTAACTATTTAGATGACATGTGATATTCCTCGGTTATTCAGTTCATTCAAAAGGGTAAAAAATTTAATGATTAATAAAAAGGAAAAACCCTGACTTCAGAATGTGAAATTATTTTATTCCTTTTAATCGTTCGAAGTCGATGTTTACTTTTTATTAAAAGTTTCTCCAAATGCGAACTGCATCTAGATGCGGTTTAGTTTGTTAATTGACGGACGAAGCTTTAGCAATCAATTATAGGCGGAAAATCCATCCAATAATTTTAAACTCAAAATTCACAGACTAACCAAATCAAACGTTACCACGTTAGCAAATCCGAGTTCCAATTAAAATCAGACAAATCATAATAGCATGGTCAAACCTTTCAATTAATGCTTGCTGGCTATATTCAGCGTATGGAATAATAAACAAAATTTAATTTTGTTATTGGTACACCAGTATTTAATTTCTTCCTCAACCAGTCGAAGTCTTTCGTGAGGTCTTCTTTTGTGAGGTGGAGGTGACATAATTGCCTCTCTTGGCAGGTGAACTGGAGATTAAAGTACCAGACACACTTGCACCTTTGACTGCTCCCGGACGCTGGTCTGGAAATTTTGAATGGATAGTTATACCACATTAGTATTTCCGTTAATCATCTCTTACGACACCCACAGGACGTAATGGCGTTACCACCATACGGCCAGTATTCCGCTTAGGTTAAAACTAATGTATACTAATATAATATAACTATATATTTACTAAAGCAATTTTTTTTTTATAAGAACAACCAAAGTTTGATCTCCGTCATCTCCGTTAGAAATGTCAATCGCAATTTAAGTGCTGATTTAAGAATGTCCTTCAGACCGAATTTCGGTCAGTCACATCATCGGAGTTAAGCCAGTCTCCTCGGTAACTACGGAGTACAGAATTGTTTTGCACGAGTGTGGAGTAAGCACAGGTGCACTCTCTATCCGCTCCCTTATAGTCCCACAGAACGGCGGTCCAACATGAACGGAGAGAGATCAGGCGCAATACCATCGGTTATTCGTACTTTCTGAGCACGGGGGTGAAATATTGCCAACTTCCTGACTTTGGGCTGCTACTGACAATTTATTGACAGAAAAACTTAATAAATGAGCTTGGCCCGACACGGGATTTGAACTCGGGACCACATGCGTAGCATTCGCACTTACAAGCATTGTACCAATGAAACACTGAACTACGTCCTCAACTGTGAAAAAATAAATCACGAACAGTAAAGTCTGAGAATTTAAAAATATTACGAGGTTATGTGAAGTCCACCAACACCAATGATTGAACGCCGTGAAATCTTCCCTACTCCAAAAGCCTTAACTTTATTATTTGTGTCAATATTATAACGAACCAGTCTCTTTTATTCATTCATTCATTACACCCTCTCAAAAGTCTAATACTGAACAGAGGCCTTCTCCATAGACTATTCATAGAGGCGATATTCATAGGGACAACCGCAGTTTTTATTATTTTTTTTGTTATGAGGTAAATTTGCAAGCCAAACACATTCGTGTAGCAGCAATAATACAGCTGCAGCGTTTAACTAGTACGTTTAAAATGTCGTGGTTAACAGACCAACTTCGGCGAAAGCTTCCAAATGTTACTCGAAGTTCGATAAGTATCCGTGAAAACTCAAAGGCTCGTCCTATCTTACCTATTCCTTATAATATAAGGAACATATATATTATATATTATACATTATATATTACATTTTCATAATATGTGCCATTATAATGGATTAGATGAATGTTAGTTGTTAAATATATATCCCTCTTAGTTCCCGGTGGTGCCAATGCATTTGTATTTTGATTCTTTGTTAAGAATAGATGTAAATGTCTATGGGCAACAGTATCCACTTACCATCACATGGACTGTTTGTTCGTTTTTAAACCAAATTCTATAAAAAAAACTAAGTGACCAGCTAGCTAACGAATCATTACGCACAAAACTCTTCGAGATAGGAGAGTCGTAGCTCTCCGCGACAGGATATAAGATCGCTCCAAGCAAAAAACATGCGTTCAAGTCCTCTGATGAAAATACCCTGAAAAGTTTTATTTCTTTCATTATTTCACTTTTTTACCTTAGCTCGCTTTAGGTTATTAAACTTTTTTTTGCGTTAAATTGTCCCCATTTACCTACAGGATTCACGGTGTTTATACAAAAAATAAGACCGCTCTTTAAAATATGTTGCCTTTGGGCATACATTCAAACTCTTTACCAAAAAAAATCTTTCTATCTAATGGAGTTAAGTTTTATTTCCTTGAAAGGAAAATAGGCTCTTTTTATTCTGAAAGTTTTCGTTAATTTGCCGGGCCTTGAGTTTAGTCCTCAGAGGTGACAACGCATCTGCAATGTGATTCTTAATCGGGGATAAATTTAGATGCCTATAGCGGCCACAGCATCCACTTACAATCTGGCATATGTACTCGTTTTCACCCTTATTCTATAAAAAAAAAACATGCGCGAGTGTCGTGCAACACTCTGTAGGAACGAAGTTACTTTCGTAGTATATTATTATTGATAAACGTATTATATTATTGATTAACAAATACAAATAAATGAATTACTAGCGTTTATTAAACTGAAGCGTATTATAGCCGCCAAGGCCGTCTACACTACGTCAGAAGGGGTTGTGACGGAAAAATCTTACACTTTTTGTCGCCTAGCCTCCATCCACCAAATCCGTACCGTCCGATAAAGAACTTCGTTTCAAAAAAGCATCACTTCATTAGTGTCATAAGAAGCGACTGTGGAAAGTGCCATAAATATCACATAGCTTCCGTCGTCCGTTTTCCGTCATCAGTCGTAAATTAGCCAAAAGGCGATGGCAAGTATTGTCAAAGGTGCGCGATGTCTGGCCCTACGCGTGTCAATCCGCCTGCCAAGCGTTACATAAGAAAATATACCATACATTAAAGGGAAGTCCCATAATCAACAGTGGATTTTTAAGAGCCTATAAAAGAGGATGTTAAAAGTATTCGATTGCATACGTCACACTGTTGGGGCTTTATCTCATTTATGATAGTTGGTAGTTGCAGTTAGTATGGAGGAATTTGTTGCGCTGTCTCAATTCGTGTTGATGGGCTTCAGGTGTCCTTGAAATATTTTTATTTCTCATATATGGAGATTTTATCACTCTTCTCCGACAAACACGCGATAAACAGCACATAAAATTCGGGTTGTTTGTGTACTCTGAAATTAAAGCTAAACGCATAGCCCTTGAGATATCACGGCTCTTGACGGTGACAAATGGGCTATATATTACGAAGGTTTAATAAAAATTTAATACTCGCATTCCAGCAAAAAAAAAAAAGAAAATCGGTAAATAGTTAAACTAGCAACGTTAAAGAGCAACGATTGACTAAAAGTAAGGTAGCACGGGAATGGTTGCCAACCCGCTTGCCAGGCGTGGCAACTATGGCAAATGGGGATATTTGCCTATGAGGCAAACTATAGGGGAGGCCTATGTTCAGCAGTGGAATTTAATAGGCTGTAACGGTAACGGTAACGGTGGTGGTAGCACGGGAATAAACTAAACTAACTCGAATTGCGATAGCAATACTCAAACACCTCTCTTTGTCTTCGTTACTTGGCACCGATTTGTATCATGGTTGCTACTTAGGATGCAAAAATATACGCGAATATGTATTATCTGAGACGTCCCTTCCAGCATTATCTAATAGACCTCGTACAGGTATCGTGATCGGTAGCATGGATGTATTTGGAGAATTGTTAAATAATATCATCCAAATATGTTTTATTATGCATAACTCCCTATACACACACACATTCATTCCGATTTCCATAAATTCTGCTACAATACAAAGTCCATTGCTTAATATGGGTCTCCCTCATAGATAGCCTTAAAGAGGGGAAATGAAAACAGTGACCTTCGCCACATATACATTGACTTTCTGCATCTTAACAAGTCGTCACTCCATCAAGTGGAGGGGCCGCTGTATATTTTGCATAGTTAGCACGATAGGACGATGGGATACGATACCTGATACGCCACGTCTAATCTCTAACCGCCACTACACGGTCTACACAAGGATCTTAGGAAAATTTGAGCACAAAATTGTCCACTTATAAAGCAGTTTATGCTGCTAAGTTGACATGACATGCTATGATTAAGTTGGGACACGTTTTTCGATACCATATGGTATATGGATGTCCATCCATTTCTACTAAGTATTCATACGATAATATGCTTGTTAAGATGATCAAATGTGGACCCAGCTTAAAATTAATTTATGTCATTTCTGTTATTGAAGAGAAAACATTCATGTTTAAGTTATGAATTATGCTGGAAGACAGGAAGACATAAAATATGCTTATTTATTGATAGCATCACACGTTTCTTTGCGGATATATATTATCCTTAAGTTTATAAAATTATAAATTTGGTAATTATGGTAAATTTGCTAAGATCCTCATAAAAGTAAACTAAAGTTACAGCCTATATACGTTTTACAGACAGGCACAGGCCTTTTCTCATTTTCGAGAAGGTTATCAACCAATTAATCATTTCTGTTACTCCATTGCGTGATGATAGATTTCTTCTTATGTCTTTGAATTGTTTTTTTTTATTATAATAATTCCTCATACATAAATTATCTCATAGGGAGAATATTTAACACCATCGTAAAATAACAGCTTAACGCTGTTGTGTTTCGTGTGGTAAGTGTAAAGAAGCGGATACCCTTTTACTGGAAATAAGGCTTTCCATCTTAGTCCTCAGGAGTGACAACACATCTGCATTTGAACTGCACTTGAGTATAGATGTAGATGTAGATGTCTATGAGCCACAGTATCCACTAACTATCAGGTGAACTGTGTTCGTTTGTCACCCTCATTCTATAAAAATATTGCCATAGTTGCCATGCATGCCATGGTTGGCAATCGCAGTCTTTTTATTGTTTAGTTCATTTATTAGGAAGAAGCTGCTGCACATCTTTCACGGGACGATATGGGATAGTTGATATTTTTTAACCACCACTACCACCATTGTCTGCCTGCCTTGCCTGATAAAATCACCAGTAACCATTTTGCCCAAAATCATACTGAGCTTCACTGTATTACGAATAACGTTATAATATAATTCTAAAAAAAATTTCAGTATGGGATACAGCGGTAGACAATGCATACTGAAGACACTTTGTGAAACAACCCAGCGCATTGTCCCACATAGCGAGAATATGGTGGAAGAGATATTTCGAACACTTTTTACGTAAGTATTCATTTAAATACATTTCTTATTATTTTTTGACGTGACAACGTCTTATAAATTGGTTTGCCGGGTGACACTTCAAGAAACTGCGTTACGCTCCGCTCACGTTATGCGCTCACAATGAGAGCGAGTGAGAGGCACGCGTCCCTTCCACTCGGGCATGGTTAGCCCGCCTAAGAGCGAGAGAGACAGACATAATAAAATTATTTTACCATTCAAAGTCGTTGTCACGTAAAACTTTCGCCCGTATACCGACTTTACAGGCAACCAATTTTTTTTTTTGTATAAAATACGTTACACAAGGAATTTCTCTTGTATCGTAGAGGATTTTACATAAACCTAAATTGCTCACGGCCAAAATACCAGGTCCGGAACAATTTTTTGTTATCAATGTTTTGCTATCATTAAAACCCTTCACAAGTCCACTCCTGAACATAGGGCTCCCCCAAGGAATACCACAAAGAATGGACCTGAGCCACCTGCGTCCATCGACTTCCTGCATGTCTTACCAGGTCGTCACTCCATCTAGTGGGGGGACGCCCTACACTTTTCCTGTCAGTACGAGGCTGCCACTCGAAAACCTTTCTTCCACATGGGTTGTCGGTTCTTCGAGCTATATGGTCGGCCCATTGCCACTTCAGCTTACTAATCCGTTGGGCTATGTCGGTTGCTCTGGTTCTACTGCGGATATCCTCGTTTTGAAGTCTATCACGCAGAGAAACCCTACTTTAAGCGACTTGAAGCTTCCTCATACGGCTAGCAGTGAATGACCACGTCTCATCATTGGCAACACGCACTGGTTGTATCTTTTTTTGATGTTTTGAGGTATGCCTGACGAGAAGATGTGTCGTAATATCCCGAACGCTGCCCAGCTGAATTGAATCCGTCGATTGACCTCTCGGTCGAAGTTGGACTTACCTAGTCGGACTATTTGTCCCTGATAAACTACCGGCATAGATGTGACATGGACGTTACACATGTTTTTTGTTTTGTCGATGTTGTAATAACGTTGTGTATGTTGTCATGTGTTGTCATTTCACTGTATAAGTTGTTCATTTCTGCTATTGTTGTGAAATTGTTGTCCATTTTTTTTAAATTACCTACTCCCTAAAATTAAGCTATCAGTATGTCATGTAAAAATACCTTACTTCGCTCAAAGTTAGCTGTGTAGTGTATTTTAAGTTAATTAACTCATTAATAAATTAGCATTATGTTATGAATAATTAGATTATTAAATTTCACGTATTCAAAATAATTGTGTACAAAAATGTGTTTATCACTGGCTTTGCTCAATTCATATATTTTATTCTTCATTAATATATCTACTTCTGTGTTTGCCCACTTGGGTTACACCACAAGCATAGATTAGTGGTGTACCCCATGTCAAAAAAAAAGAAGTAAATATATGCTCTAATGCTCAATTATCGTGAGTTCGTAAAGAGTCCACTGCTGCTCATAGGCTTCTCGCATAATTGGAAAAATGGACCATAGTTGCGTATGAAAGGCGATTTTTTAAGGGAAAATAACTATTGCATTTAAAATAGCCTTGAACAATCTTTAACTTAATACGCGAGCAACCTGAGTTCAATTTCCCCGAGAGATTGTTCATTGCAATTTAAAGTACTGATTTACTATTTGTTCGACGGTGAAGGAAAACATTATGAGGATACCTGCATGACTGAAAAATTTAAAGAATATTTTAAAGACATGTGAAGTCCACCAACACACACTGAGACAGCACGGTGGACATTTTATTGCCCTAAAACCCTCTCAGAAATTAGAGAAGTTTATCATCTGAATGAAAGTAATATCATTTCTCATTTCTGAAAAGGTGACGTATATAGGCTGATAACAACAACCTGAAGTTACATCTTTGGTCACGTATTCCTCAAAATCAATTTTCATCCACGACCATGCTACTCCACTCCTGAGCGTGGGTGCTCAGGCTGCCCCGCGTATTCTGGGGGGGGGCAAAATTCCGCTCAAAACAATAACTGCTCGGGGCAAACTGAGCAACAAGACCAAGGCGACCCCTGCCACGCTATCCGTGGATTTCTGCAACATCAGGGGACTTCACTCGAACCTAAACGCCGTCCACTACCATCTCGAGACGGCGAAGCCGGCCTTGCTCTTTCTGACCGAGACGCAGGTGTCCTCTCCGGCTGATACTTCGTATCTCTCCTACCCGGGGTACAAATTGAGGACATCTGTTCTCGACGCCTCGGCAGTCTTGAAGGTTCGGACCTGTCCATCCTTTGGCTACGCGTAGATAGCGACGACCATCCGCGCGTCTACGGGTGCCTCTATAGGTCCCATAGCGGTAATGCCGAAACAGACCGACTCATCGACCACGTCCAAATGGCTACAGATTCCTTGCTACAACAGGTCCCATCCGCAGAGATCGTGATCCTTGGCGATTTTAACGCCCACCACGCCGAATGGCTTGGTTCACGTTCAACCGATCATGCGGGGAGATCTGTTTATGACTTTGCCTTGGCATATGGTTTGACACAGCTGGTTACTTCGCCTACGCGGATTCCAGATGTGAAGGATCATACACCTTCCCTGTTGGACCTTCTGCTGACCTCTCATCCGGACGGATATCAGGTTTCCGTCGATGCCTCTCTCGGCTCTTCGGACCATTGTCTGATCCGGAGTGTGGTGCCACTCACGCTCCCCTCGCGGTTGCGTTCTGCAGGTTGCCGCCGTGTTTGGCATTACAGGTCGGCGGATTGGGACGGAATGCGATCTTTCTTTGCATCCTACCCATGGGGGCGGGTTTGCTTCTCGCCGGATGATCCCAGCGCTGTTGCTGACTCTGTCACTGATGTGGTGTTACAGGGAATGGAACAATTTATTCCATCATCTGTGGTACCCGTCGGAGGCAGATCGCAGCCTTGGTTTGGTCGCTCCTGTAAGACTGCATTACGCAGTAAGCAGGAGTGCTATCAGGCCTGGGCTGAGGCTTCGGCGGCTCGGGATGTAAACACCAGCATGCTTAAAAAGAAGTATAACTTCGCCTCCAGGTCCTTCAAAGTGTTATTGCCAAGGCAAAGTCAGAGCACATAGGCAGAATTGGCGAGAAACTAGTTCGCCTTCCTTCGGGAACCCGTGCATTCTGGTCTCTCGCCAAGGCTGTCCAAGGAATTTCTGTAAGCCATCACTACCATCTCTGCACAGGAGGACGACTCACTGGCCCACGCCGCAAAAGAGAAAGCCGACCTTTTAGGCTCACTTTTTGCGTCCAACTCGACTCTTGATGACGGGGAGAACACACCGCCGGCCATCCCGCGGTGTGAGTGCTCCATGCCGGATGTTCAGTTCTCACAGCGCTCGGTTCGCAAAGCACTCCTCTCCCTGGACATCCACAAGTCGAGTGGGCCTGACGGAATCCCCCCAATCGTGCTGAGGACGTGTGCTCTGGAGTTGGCACCGGTTCTAACGCGTCTTTTCTGGTACTCCTACTCCCTAGGCGTAGTCCCGAAATCATGGAAGACAGCTTTTGTCCAAACGATCCCTAAAAAAGGCGACCGCTCAGAACCGTCCAACTACAGGCCTATCGCCATCACCCCCTTGTTCTCCAAAATAATGGAATCCATTATAAACTGCCAGCTCATGCGATACCTTGAGGATCACCAGCTGATTAGTGACCGCCAATACGGTTTTCGTCGGGGTCGATCAGCTGGTGATCTTCTGGTCTACCTGACTCATAGATGGGCGGAGGCAGTAGAGTCCAAGGGGGAGGCATTGGCGGTTAGTTTGGACATTGCGAAGGCTTTCGAGCGGGTTTGGCACAAAGCGCTTCTTACGAAGCTGCCTTCCTATGGGCTTCCCGAGAAATTGTGCAATTGGATCACCAGCTTTCTTGCAGATCGGAGCATCAAGGCCGTTGTAGACGGTGCATGCTCCGACTACAAGCCTATTAACGCTGGTGTTCCACAAGGCTGCGTACCAACTCTGTTTCTTCTGCATATCAATGATATGTTGCAAACCGGTAGCATTCATTGCTATGCGGATGATAGCACTGGTGATGCTCTATACGTGCGAATATTTCTCGGGAAAACGTCACCGAGTACCGGAACAAGCTTGTGTCTGAAGTCGAGTCTTTGCTGAACAAAGTCTCGGATTGGGGGCGACTAAATCTAGTCCAGTTTAATCCTCAGAAGACACAAGTTTGCGCGTTTACCGCTAAAAAGAACCCCTTTGTCGTATCTCCTCAGTTTCAAGGCACTCCCCTTGTTGCCTCAGCCAGTATCGGAATCCTCGGCGTCGACATATCGAGTGATGTGCAGTTTCGCGGTCACTTGGAAGAAGGCCAAATTGGCCTCTAAAAAGCTTGGCGTGCTCAGCAGAGCGGGACAGTATTTCATGCCGGCACAACGCCTGCAACTTTACAAGGCGCAGGTTCGGCCTCACATGGAATACTGTTCCCATCTCTGGGCTGGGGCTCCGCAGTGCCAGCTCCTTCCACTTGACCGCATCCAGCGCAGAGCGGCTCGAATCGTCGACGACCGAGTCCTTTCCGATCGGCTCGATTCATTGGCGCTGCGAAGAGATGTTGCATCTCTTTGCATTTTCTTTCGCATTTACCACGGAGAGTGCTCTGAGGAATTGTTCGGATTAATCCCAGCCGCCACATTTCACGAACGCACATCGCGGCAGAACTCCCGATACCATCCACACCATCTGGATGATTGGCGGTCCACCACTGTGCGATTTAGAAGATGTTTTCTTCCTCGCACAACTTCCTTGTGGAATAGTTTACCACCAGCGATTTTTCCGGACCGATACGACTTAGGGACCTTCAAGAAAAGAGCCTACTCCTTTTTAAAAAGCCCGGCAACGCATCTGCAATTCCTCTGGTTCCCCTGGTGTTGCAGTTGTTCATGGGCGGCGGTAGTCACTTACCATCAGGTGAGCCGCATGTTCGTTTGCCCCCTCTCCTATAAAAAAAATATTAAAAAAAAAGAGTGTACTATCAACGCGTTTTGGCAGTGATGACTGATGACATATGAAAATGAGACGTGACCCTTCACTGCTGATACTATGAGGAGATTCATTAATCCACTCAGAATCAGACAGACTCTTTTTTACTGGAAACGAAACATTCAGTCTAAGTCCTTAGGAGTGACAACGCATCTGCATTTAGATTCTTATTTGAGGATAAATGAAGATATATAGGGGCCACAGCATCCACTTACCATCACGTGAACTGTGTGTTTGTCGTTTTTCATCCTTATTATATAAAAAGAAATCCACCATTTCACGAAATGATCGGCAAATTTATAGTATAATCAATTCTACGATCTGGCCACAATATGTATATATCTTTAATTAAACTGTAAGAATAATGAGAGTTTTGGATAATCGCAAGCAGGCTAGTTTTAATCATTTTGTTTATATAGTAGTAGTTACTCACCGAGCTATGGCGAGGGCTACGCTTTGAGTTTCTCTGCGTAATAGAATCTGTTATAAAGATTTCCCCAGAAGAAATAGAATAATCGACCCAACCTTTTTTTTATAGAATAAGGGTGACAAACGAGCACACAGTTCACCTGATGGTAAGTGGTTGCTGTGGCCCATAGACATCTACATCTATCTTTGTTTGCGAATTAAAATGCAGATGCGTTGTCAGCCGTGATGGAATGCATCCTTTTCAGTAAAAAGGGTCTCCGGTTCTCTACACTCACCATACGAAACACAGCAGCATTAAGCTGCTAATTTACGCTGGTATTCTGTGAGAGCGTGGTCCTTCCTCGGTCGAGCCGACCCATTCGTGCTACAACTATACTATTAATATAGCTGCAGCATGGCTCTACCACGTGGAAAAGCCTAAAGGATCAAAAGGCTGAAGTGGGCTGATACCTATACTACCTCGATAAACCGAACCGCTAAGGAAGAAAGGTTCTATGAGAGCCAGCCTCGTACTGATAGAGTAGGCCGCCTAGTAGGTTGAGTGACGCCCTGATAAGACATGCAGTGATTCGGTGTTAGAAGATTACTCCTGACCGTGTTTTGTATCATTTCTTTGGGTCTTAAGCAATGAACTTACAAAGGACTGTAATGATAATGATAATGATGGAGAATATAGATAACATAACTAGACTGACAGGTATAGCAATGCGTAACTTATATGTTATTGCAAACTATATAATGATTATATCAATTATACTAAGTAATTCCTTATTTAAAGTCTTTACTATGTAATTATGCGACTTGTTTTGGTTCAGATTTTTTGACTTTTAACACACCTACGCGTCTAAATTCTTCAAACAAAATATTTGAATTTATTGTTTAAACTGCATGTTTTGTGGTATTAAAATAACACGATTCATTTTTTTAAATATAATTTTATTTTTATTTGACACCTAATATTAATTCTATATTCACGACATGCATTTAACTAAGCTAAAATAGAATTCTGTACACAGCACACGTACAGTGTAAAAGCGAATTAAAGGAATTAGGAGAGTAATTTTGGGTCTAACATCACAAAGCCTTATCCGCGCTTAAATGCCGGTCTCGTGAACAGTGGGTAGAATTTGATAAGAAAATTATATCAGCCGCTATAACAATACCGTTATCTTTTCAGTCTTAAAAATGGTAGGTACAATGCTTACTTTACGACTTGCGATCCGCTCCGGCTTAGCTTGGATGGAATATATTAATGTGGCGTTATTTAGACATAGGATAATCTTCTATATATTATATAAAACGCTAACCTGACTGACCCATCTATCAACGCACAGCCGAAACTACTGAACAGATTTCGCTGAAATTTGGCATACAGACAGTTGTAATGACGTAGGCATCCGTTAAGAAAGGATTTTTGAAAATTCGCCCCCTAAGGGGGTGAAAAAGGGGTTGAAAGTTTGTATGGGGAAATTAGATGAGTTAAACTATTTTATTCGAAACTTCACAGGAGTACTCCTATCAATAAATGAGTAAACAGGTGTTTCAGACTCTTTTAGAATTCAACCCCTAAAAGGTGGAAAAGAGGTGACAAATTCTGAAAATCAACATTATTATCGTTTTTATGGTTTATCGGGTCGCTGATTACGAAAACAACAACTATTTCAAAATTCAACGTAACAGACAGGAAATACCTACCATCATCCCCTGTGGGGGTGCGATGTGGTTGAAATGTCATTATGGGTGTCGTTTATGGTTTTTTGGGACGTTAATTACGAAAATGGCATCGATTATAGTTTGAAACTAATATGGATGGAAGGATGGATGGATGTATATTTGTACGTAAAAATAGTCATGGTTTGGGTGACTTGGGTGTCATTTTTAAGGTTTTTGGGTCGTAAATAAAGTAAATGATATTGATAAATATTTTAAACTTAATCTATTAGAATAGAATAGAATATACTTTTATTGCACAAAAACATAAAACAAAATAGACAAGAAGATTTGTACAAAAAAAATCCACTAAATTACACCTAAACAAAAAAATACTTATTTAAAAATTAAAAAAAAAACAATGAAAATAAACAACCAAATCAAAGAAATACTTTTTTATTTTGTATTGATCTTTAAGTTCCAATCCCTACCAATAGATGGCGTTGATATCGTTATGGAACGCGGTAAGTTTCGGATTAGTTGCTTGATTTTGTATTTCTTACAACCACTGTTCAAACTTGGAATTCAATTTGCTTTGTAATTAGGTATTGTTGATAGAAGTATTTTTCTCACTGAAAAAATGACTACAGAAACTCTTAATATTAAACGAAAAATGGAAGAACATACTGTCGTCCCCATTATAGGCGCCTGTTTGTTTCGTGCTCTTTCATTTTAATGTACGGAACCCAAGGAAATGCGATGGTCGTGCGTTCACAAATTGTTAGATTTGTGGTAAATGATTGGCCTAGGTTTTCAGTTATGACTTACGACAGAAATGGCGATAATTATTCAACAGCAAATGAATATTCAGCCGATATGTTAAAAAATGAAACTTCACGGACTTTGTGAATTGGTAGCTGCAGGATTAATATTTCCGTTTCGGTTTGAAGTATGTCGAAACGGTCTGCTATACACAGAGTCCGGAACAGATATCTGTCCAGTAAGGCGATTACGATTAAGCTAATGGACATTTTGACGCCTATCTGCCTATTGTTGCGAAGAAAATCACACAGCGTCGCATGGAGGTACCTGTCGAAGAGCGTGATCCTTTTTCAGAGCTTGACCATTTAACTGTTACATCTTTTGTAAACAGTGAAATATCAACCAACCAGCTGAACATATCAATCTGTATCGTCGACATTAAAATATAAAAAAGAAAAATAAATGAAGGTCGAGATTTACTAATTACACAAGAAAAAGTCAGTTAAAAAGTGCACAAGAAAGATATAAGCAGAACAAGCCAGATTCAAATCGTAAAGCTGTGTCCGCTTATCGGAAAAAAATGGCGATGTACACAGGCAAGCTGTTACAAATTACCAAACTGCGAATCCACAAGTGCATAGAGCAATTCAGTCACGGTATGAGGAAAACATTACACTGCGTTTATGGAAAAACAAGGTCCATTCCGCTATGGAGTATGACCCTGATATTGCTTATAGAACTGACAGCAGTGTAGCCTTGGGTTCTATGACATACAAGTGTCAGTGGTGCAATGCGCTGAAATGGAAGGATGAGACACCTGTTATGTGTTGCAGCGATGGAAAAGTGCAACTTGATCAGTTATAACAACTGCCAGAACCACTCTTTAGTTTGATTATTAATCTACACCCAGATCATGACTATTTTATGGGTATTATTCGTAAATATAATGCCTGTTTCCATATGACTTCCTTTGATGGTAAACAGGTAACAGCAGATGGTTTTTCACCGACTATTAAAGTACAACGCCAGGTTACCATTAAATTGGAAGTATATTTACAGAAGCCTAACATGACACTCAGTACCTTGAAATATATTTTGTAGGTGAAAGATGATCGAGAAGCAAAGATTCGATGTTCTAAATTTCCTAACTTAAAGCCAAATTTAATCAAACAATTGCAGAATATGCTGCATCAAGTGAACCCGTATATAAAAGATCTGAAAAGTGCCATTGATAAAGCCCTCCTTCAGAGTCATACAAAGTTGTCATACATGCTGATAAAAAACCACCAGAAGAAGATAGAGGTAGGTACAATGCACCAACTATAAATGAAGTGGCTTTAGTGTTAGTGGATCAAAAATTTGATCAAAGGGACATCATTCTCGGGAGCCGAAGTAATTCACTTCAGCGTATTAGTGAGAAACATGGAGCATATGATGCGCTACAGTATCCATTGATATTTGATTGGTTTTCAATCAACATACCACAACGCGATCCCATAACTAAGTTGCCGCTTAATGAAACTGTCTCTTCTGTAAGTTTCTATTCGTATTGAATAATTATTAAAGAAGGTGAAGATAACTATTTAGTTAACTATCGTGCCCTTTTTAGTCAATATTTGGTGGATGAATACGCCAAAATAGAAACAGATAGATTAAATTATATCAAAAATAATCAAGCCAAATTACGTGCTGATAGTTACATCCATTTAAAAGATGCTATTGGACGACAAGACGCAGAAGCCAACCAACTAGGACAAATGGTTGTTCTTCCATTATCTTTTACGGGGGGGACCTATGTATATGCACGAAAGAACATAGGACGCTATAACCTATGTTAGGAATTACGGCCGGTCTGATCTTTTTATCACTTTCACGTGCAATCCTCGCTGGGACGAGATAAAAGAGCAATTGCTTCAAGGACAACAATCTCATGATAGACACGATATAATTTCGAGGGTGTTTCGACTAAAGGTGAAAAAGATCGTGAACTTATTGATAAAGGGCAAAATATTTGGTAAAGTGCGATGCTATTTGTACTCAACGGAATGGCAAAAGAGAGGTCTTCCACATACTCATATTCTTTTATGGCTTCACAATCGTATTACTCCGGATCAAATCGACAATATAATTTGTGCTGAAATACCGGATCCCAAACGTGACCCAGAGCTCCACGAAATGGTTAAATGTAATATGATACATGGTCCATGTGGAACTTTAAATTGAAAGTCACCATGTATGAAAGACAACATGTACAGTAAACGATACTCCAGGGCTCTCATAAGGGAAACTCAAACTGGTGAAGACGGTTATCCGCAGTACAAGAGACGACTCACTTAAATGTGAAATATTGTCATTCGGTGAAATCAATAAAATACGTCTGTAAATACGTAAATAAAGGTTCATACCAGGCATCGTTTGATTTAGAGAATGAGAAGCATGAAGTTAAAACCTACACAAGTGGAAGATACATAAGTTCATCAGAGGCAGTATGGCGAATCCTTGGATTTGCCATTCATGAGCGTTTCCCTCCCGTAATCCACCTCGCTGTTCATTTGGAAAATGGGCAAAGGGTTTATTTTAATGAGCAAAATCTGTGTGAAAGAGTGAATAGTCCTCCAACAACCACACTCCTATCCTTTTTCGATTTGTGTAAAGTGGATAATTTTGCAAAAACATTGCTCTACCTAGAACCTCTACCTTTTTACGTGATAGAGCCATGCTGCAGCTATATTGGTAGTACAGTTGTAGTACGAATGGGTCGGCTCGACCGGGGAAGGACCATGCTCTCACAGAATACCAGCGTAAAATAGCAGCTTAACACTGCTGTGTTTCGTATGGTGAGTGTAGAGAACCGGAGACCCTTTTTACTGGAAAAGAGGCATTCCATCTTAGTCCTCACGGGTGACAACGTATCTGCATTTTGATTCTTTATTGAAGACAGATGTAGATGTCTATGGGTCACAGCAACCACTTATCATCAGGTGGACTGTGTGCTCGTTTGTCACCCTATCCTATAAAAAAAAAGTACCTGCATACTACGTTTGGGATAAAAGAAAGTTCCTAAGGAGAAAGAGAGGAGCAAACGTTGAAGGCTGGCCAGGGGTCAAAAAAGGGCACGTTCTGGGCAGGGTTTATACTGTGCATCCGAACAATACAGAATGCTGTCACCTTCGCATGCTTCTTCATGAGATCCGGGGCCCAATTTCGTTTGAAGCGTTAAAAACTGTAGAATGTAGAATGTAGATGGTCATGTATATTCCACGTTCCAATCAGCGTGCAAAGCTCTCGGCTTGCTTGAAGATGATCAGAATTTGTTTGCAGCAATGGAAGAGGCAGCACTTTGCAAACCACCGCAAATGATTCGGGATCTTTTTACGATTATTTTAGTGTTCTGTTAAGTATCGGACCCTTTAAGCCTTTGGAAGAAATTCAAAGAATACCTATCTGAATATTTTAAAAGGCAATTAGAAAGACAGGGAGATGTGGATGTAGAGCACATAAGAGATGTGGTATTTAACAAATGCCTTTCGGTAATAGAAGATGCCGTATTAGCGTTGGGTGGTCTGCTAATTTTGACACACAGTAATAGATTAGCAAAAAATGTTGTTTATAAAGAAGTTTTGTAGTTTACTAGCTTTTGCCCGCGACATCCAGTTATAATTGTGGCTTGTACCAGCAGATTCTTTTTCACACATGGGCGCGATATAACCGAAATCCACGCGGACGAATTCGCGGGCAAAAGCTAGTCTTATTATATAATATAATACTTCCTAAAAATGAGGTCGAATTGTTTATCAACTTAAATTTTCCTTCTAGTTTTCCCATACTATGAATTAACAAAATGCCTAAATAGATCATCTGACATGCTATATTTAGTGAATGAAACGCAAAAGTATACCTCGAAAATAGATTTTAGTATTCATTGTCTTTTTAGGTTGTCAAACCCAAAGTGGGAAGGCCCTTATCATAGAAACAACCCTGAAAATTAAAAAAGAAATTGCTAATCCGCGGTATACCCTAATATCTAAGAAGGCGGTACATTCAAGACATATTTTCACCTTGATTTATTCAGAAAAACATACAAAGCTTTAGTGTTTTTCGATTAAAAATTTAATCAATGAAATAGTTTAACTTAATGAATTACACACACGGTACAAAAATAGCCAAAAGAATCATAGTTTAACAAAAACATGGTATTGAATAAAACTATTTTTACGGATTTTATCGCGTTTAATTTAACTAATTTCAGTATAAATCAGTTTTTTGAATATTAATTTTTGATCCGAAGGTTAGGGCTAACTATGACATTGGGACGTCAAACGTCTCAGTCCCCCCGTGACCATGGGTGCTGTAAAGCACCCGAAACGTCGGGAATCAAAATTAGTTAAATTAAACGCGATAAAATCCGTAAAAATAGTTTTATTCAATGTGTAGTGTTCGCGTAAATATAAGAAATCATTAAGAAAAACATGGTACTCACGTGCACGAGGTCTAAAATGAAGCGTGGGTGCAGACCAGCTGCTAACGCAAAACTAGCCAATTATTTTAAAATGTATACACATTACTCCAGATCTTTAAAGATATAATTACGGAAAGTTATATTATCAATTCAACAAGAGATCTTGCAGTAAAAAAGAGCTTGTAAATCGCTCGTAAACGAAGTTTTTCTGAATACCTCGGAATATGGTGCCAATTTTAGAAACCCTCGGAATTAGGTGCCTTTACCTTACTAGATTAAAATATGTTGACGTTTGGCAATTTTAATATCATGGGTTGAAAAAAAAAGAGATTAAATTTATTTATTTCTTTTAGTCTAATTTCTGAGGTGATTGAATTTTTGAAAACTTACAATTTTAATTTTAATTTCATACGTGGAAAAAAGAGAGTTATTTCATTTATTTCTTTTGGTTCAATTTCTGACCTTATTTAATTTTAGAACCTTTTTACAATCTAAGTCAATTTTTCTTGGTTTAACGTGGTCCGAGTAGTTTGCTGGACTCTGCTTTCCCTCTCGGGTATTACATGCGTGACGTTATGTGTATTATGTAACGCGATTGAATTGATGAATCAAGTGGTTAGCAAACCTGGTCCTACTGGTCAGGTCCCGCGTTTAAGCAGCAAGGTCAAGCACAAATTGTTAGAATATGTTCAGAGTGACAACAAGTTAAGTTCGACAGACTAAGATGAAATGTTTCGTTATCAGTAAAAGGGATATCCCCAGCGGAGACAGCAGCGATGTGGTGCTCATTTAAGTTGTTATTCTATGTAATAATAATATATATTTGGATGACGTGTTTTTTTTTTCAGAATGCCGATGACAAAAGTATTGAAAACTGAGCCTTTAGAACACACAATATACGACTCGGCGCATCGACTTGGAGTTCTCTTGGAAAACTGCGATATTTATAAATGTCCTTTATCACTCGTAGACTGGGCACAAGGATACTATAATGCTCCAGCACCAAAAATTGACACGGCAAGGAGTCCTTGGGCCTTTTTCAGCAGTAACTTCGGTTAATTTTGTTCTTTGTTCCTTTTTGATGCGTAATGTCTTTTTCAATAAAAAAATATTTATTTACATTAATATTCTATTAAAGCCTTGGTTATCCTTTTATTTCTTTATTAGCCTAGGCAGATCCATTGTTGCATATAAACTATACAATAACCCGCTAATTTCCATTCCTTGAATATATAATATCTATATATATACGTGGTAGAGCCATGCTGCAGCTATATTAGTAGTATAGTTGTAGCACGAATGGGTCGGCTCGACCGGGGAAGGACCTCGCTCTCACAGAATACCAGCGTAAAATAGCAGCTTAATGCTGCTATGTTTCGTATGGTGAGTGTAGAGAACCGGAGACCCTTTTTACTGGAAAAGAGGCATTCCATCTTAGTCCGCACGGGTGACAACGCATCTTTTTGATTCTTTATTGAGAATAGATGTAGATGTCTATGGGTAAGAGCAACCACTTACCATCAGGTGGACTGTGTGCTCGGTTGTCACCCTATCCTAAAAAAAAAAGTTTTTTCGTGTTAAAAAATTTTCAGTAGCAGTCCGGAGTCAGGAAAGTTGGCGGTGTTTCACCCCCATGCCTCGGAAAGCACAAAAAAGTCACTTAATTCTGTCCGGTAGTGTCGAATTACCTTCCCGTCGGACTATGAGAGTAAAAGAAGTGAGAGTTCTCCTGTGCTTATGCATACTTGGGCACTATAATCTTGTGAGCAGGTGGCTAGTCTCCGTTGAGACTGGCCGCCGTGACAAAAATTCGGTCCGTAGGACATTATAACGGTACTACGTTAAGGGTCCTCTGTTCAAACACAGGACCCATATCGAAGTAGCCATTTGCGCGAAAGCAGACATTTTTGATTTTGGTTAAATTGCGATCGTATCCCTGTCGCTAATAATGAGAGTCACAAAGAGACGGCTCTTTATGGCCCTATCGGATACAGTTGGGTCGGAACGAGTGAGTGAAACAGTGCTTGCGTGTACACTTCTCCCACTAAGACATACCCTAAGCAATTGACAATTTTTGATATAATCGTCGTTGTGATTGAAATCTATCGGGAGACCATCACCATATTATGTGAATTAAGCATAATACAACGAACACGTTCCGTTACAGAAAATTTTCTTCGTGAATCTCTTCTGAATAGACCCAGAATATTTATAATTTCAACTTTATGGGAACGAAGGAACCCCATTGTACAATTGAAACAACAGTAGATTAATAATTATCATTACGGACCTCAAAATTAAAAAGTTATAATGTGACATTTCAATACTATCCTAAACTGGTCCTTGCTTCACACAAGTATAGTTATTTAGAGTAGTAAACGGAAGAAATTGTAATTTTAATGCTTCTTTAGTATTCTTTAGATATTAATTATTTCATAATTGCCAGGTAGGTTATTAATGAAATGGCGTTCTGCTTAATGACAAACACTTTTTTTGTATTTTTTTTAGCAGATTCGTAACTATATATTTTCTAGGCTGAGCTTTAAATAAAACGCGAAATATTTTATTATTAACGCATAACATTTAATATTTATAGTTCATATTTATAATACATTTTAATATTAGCGTAAGAATTCTTGAGTGTATTCATAATAGTAGGTGTTAGTGCTTGATTTTAAATTATTTTAACATTACAAAATGGGACTTACGTTAAAAACTTACCGCTAACATTATACATATTAATTCACGATCCTTAATGTTACGTTCACGCCTAATGTCCATACACATAAATCCTTACACTTATTTATTTTACACGTTTATAGAATACCGTAAATTATTGAGCTATCGTGACTTAAAAACTAACGTATTTATTATGTATATGTAGTTAGCATAGTGCATAAATTTTATCGTTATAATCAGTGGCAATTATTATTAACATGATACAAACAATTTCGAATGAACAAACTTACACTATATTATTGACTAATTCTAATTTCTTTACCTATTGAAATATTTTCATAGAAGACTATTATTGTGTTACAGTATCTTATATTAAAATAAATTTAGGATTTAAATTTCATGTACTAATTATTAATTATATTTTGTATTATTAATGTGGTGTTCGTTTGCGTTATGTCATTTTCACTGGTCGTTGTGTTTACTTAATAATTGATGACAATATTATAATACCTACATAATTTAAAAGGAAAGTATAAGAAACCAATGTTTTCAAAAGGTATGCAGATATTTTTTAATATTTTGATTTTCTGTAATATAGTACAATTTTAATGTTCTCTTTGCCTTGAAATATGATTATTGTATTCAATTTCAGTAACAGTTAGTTATTAAAAATGTTTATAATTAATTTAATCAAAATAAAGAAATATTATTATTGATTATTAAAAATGCAAGTAATAAAAAGGAAATAAACTTTAGCACTATTTAGAATTGCAAGTGACATTTCAAAGGTGATACAGGTAACATAATATACTATTGAACCTGTTAAGTGGTTGTAATACTCCAAATAACAAATGACGTACTTATCGTTCATGAACTACCAACCATCAAATATGTTGCCGAGGGAATTGAGTGAATTAAATTTCCAACAATGCTATTCGATGATGTGTGGGATGAACAATAGTCTGCTGACATTGATTGCGTTTAGCAAATATTTAGACGGACAATTTCGAACCATTGAATTTGAGTTACATCAATCCAGATTTATATTACGTTGTTGCGACATTTCGAATTTATAACATCATGTACCCCAGATTAAGTGTTTGTATTCCTGTTATTGCAATACAAATATTCGTGATTTCGTTATCATCAACGTAACTAGCTATTCAATTTTGCAATAAATATTTTCCTTCAAGGCGTCTAGCCCTTAATAAAATTAAACTTAACAAGTTTAGCTTAATATAATACCTACAACGTAAAATCTAGGAGTATTTTTATGTGATTTAAAATAATTTACAACGATATATAATAATATTCTTTTACGAATGGAATATTAACAAACAAACCTAGATTACTAACTAAATATTTTGTATTCAATATGTAAGTTACACACCTATGATGTGTTGGAAAGAATGTAGCTGTAAAAATATTGCCATCAATGTTCAGTATCAAACGCCGTTACTCGTGACTAGAAAGGTGAAAATAAGAATCATAACAAACGAAAAATTTTATACAACTAGTAGAGGACATTACATACTATTAATCATATAAGACGAAATTTTGAAACATACATTAAATCTTAACCTATCATATTATACGACATTGCGCCAATAATAAAACAATTTTAATATCATTTATCTTACATAATACTTATGCAATATTTTATTACTTCTCCAGTACGGTTGCTTAACCAGACATAAATCAAAAACATGCACAATATATTATACACTCCGTTTTGATAAAAAATCTAATAAACTTGATTTTTCATATCAAATTGGAGATTCACAAGAACTTAGATATAATACTAATAAAATAAGGCACACAGAAAGTCTAGAAAAAATGATCGATAATACTGAAACTATCTATAGAATTATTAATCCAAATGAATCCTGAGTAATGTGTTTATAATAGGGTAAGCTAATTTAATTAATAAAGTTACATAAGAAAATAATTCCAGATATTCGCAAAAGAAGAGAAAATTATAAATATGATTGCATTAATGACCAAAATTTTAATAAAAATGCGAACCTAAGTTTAAAACAGGAACCAAAATAAAAAAGGTGAGAATGGTATTAATTATTTCTGTATTTACATCTAATCGTGTTGGAAGCTCAACGCAAATTTTGTGTGGTTTGTCTACTTAATATTACAATTAATATTAAATTTATTTTATAAATATAGTAGATTGTTTTATATTTATTGTAATATAACTTTGTGGCTTTGTAAAATAAATTAATATTATATGTACGTATAAATAATAATTTTCTAAAAAGTAAATAAAAATCTTAAGTTTTTTTTGAAAGTTTAATTGATAGGATAAAATTAATATTCGTTAAATCAAATAGTTAAGATATTGAAAACAATCTTACGTCACTTTTGGAAGACGTTTGATTAAACATGCAAATACGCCTAACTTACATAGGTATTTATAATATAAGAAGTTTCATATCATATTTATGAACACTATAATAAGAAGAGAAATATATAAAAAAATAGATGATAAATAATCGACACCGTGCAATTAAACAAGTATCAGAAAGTGCTATTGAGGAAATACTATACGAAACTCTACATTTCAATGAACCTAATTATAAAGCGTTTCGGATTTCTGTCGATTTCATTACAAAACAAACCTTACAATTACAAGAATAAGTAAAGAATGAGAAGAACATATCAATTTTAAACGCAATTTGCATATCTGCTGACTGAAAGTACTTATTGCTTTTCATTACTTTAACTATCGACAAAGCAAAAACTTACAAAAAATTCTAAGACATTTACCACTACAATTCTAATTAGCACTAAAGGTATTGTGAAAGGAACGTAGAAAAATAACTTGTCAATTTAATATTATTTTTAAATTTCTATGTTGATCATCTATATGTACATGCCAACATTTCGGTTAAGTTGATTTCTTAAAATTACTGACAGCCATGTGATAGCTGACTATGAGTTTGCAGCTCCATCACACGATGTAGACAAACTTGCTATGAACATCTGGATGAAAATATTTAGAAGCAAAATACAATTTCCAAAATAATTTTAACACACACAAATTTAAAAAAAATATATATGGCAATTTTTTTTTTATTGAAAGCATTAAATTCATTTTTCGGTTAGAGCAAAATATGTTTTTTTTCGAGACAGTGTTAGGATAAATCGGGTAAATAATTTTTTTAATTTTTTGTAAATCATATGATATAAGGTAGTAAGGTATCAACAATAATATAATAAATTACGCAAATAAATGTAATAATAGCAAGAATATTCTGTTAATACGAGTATTATAGGGTTTTCACGAACTCAAAAGAATATTGCGGCCTGTGATTAGTGGTTGAGATTATTCTCTTATATAGTATACCTATCATAGATAAATTACTTTTAAAACATTTACATAAGAGAGATTAAATTAGCACAAAAAATATTATTACCGAATTATCAGCGGGTCTAAGATACTTAATCGTAATTTTGCATTTTTGCATTTTCATTTTTGTTGCCATGATAGACCATATTTATGTGATTGTATCCAATTTAAGTTTTTACGTGTACAAATATTTGTCGTTTGGTTTCGCTATTATTGCAAATTACTTTACAATTTGGACTCTTATCTGTTTCTATTATATTAATAATAAGACTCGAAGAGATGCATATAAATATATTATACAAACCATGTGCAAAATATATTTTGTTACCTATTATAAGCTATTGCTTGACTACTTCAGGTGGGACCTGATGGTAAATGGAAAATCAGGGGAACATGTAAAAGCGACCTGGCTTAGATTTACAAAATCCCATTCAATTAAAAAGCAATATAAGAACGAAACAGAATAAAAGGGTCAAATATCCTTAAGTATATATACCATATGTCAAAATCAATATAAATATATAATATATTTGTATGAAGTCAAAGTAACAAAAAAATCTTGTATCAATCAATATATTCTTTGTTGTACACCAATACACATTATCTTATCATTTTGGAAGCAATTTCTTTCAGGCAACCTCAATACTCAAAAAACTATTGTTTAAAAGGAGTGGCTAGGAGGGATGTGTACATACTTTATACAATTGAATTCAAAATATTTAAAAAAAAAACACTAAATATTTATTGTTTTTCTTGGAAACGGCTCAAACAAGTTGAATGAAATTTTTGTTTCAACTTATTTAGATAGTTTTTCTTTCCAAGGTTATCATCTAAAAATAAAGCTAGATGCTTGATCGCTCAAGTACTTTAAAAATTAAGTGCGAGAAGATGACGTAACAAATTTATCTGACATCGCGCTCTCGAACTGACTCATTCGTCGACTAACTCTAAAACACTGAGAAGCTAATTTTATACCACTTATATTTACTAAACTTACCTCAATTAAGTTACTTATTCACTACATTGATTCTAGCTTCTTATGTTATTGTTAAATTTATTTCATCTATCTACCACATTAGACAACTCTACTACTTTTGCTTACCCGTTTATCACCCGAAATAAAACATGAAGACCAAGCGCCAGTTTTATAACAATTTTAGCAAAATAACGTACAAACACAACGGGCAAAGGATAACAATTTGGTAAAAGTGCAGTCTTTTAGCCGAAAATTAAACGAAGTCTAGATACAACCGAATATACCAGTCACAGAAGAAACTAAATGATTGAATACATAATTTAATACACTTGTGTTTCATTTTTGTACTTAATAGAATTATTTAATAATCTCTGTATTACATACAATAAATGACTATATTAAAAATTCAATAAAACTTAATCCTCCATTCATCTCCAAAATTTGCGATCATTAATCGTTGTATGGCTTAGCTCATCCATTTTAACAAACCTTATGTTATATTTTGTATGTATATTCTAAGGTATTATTTTCAAGCGTTCTTCTAAAACACCTTTCCAAACATCCCAAATCCTATCATTATAACAACACGTTTATTAAATACACATGTGAAAACTATATAAAGTTAGAATTAACTTTTCATATTCTTTTTCGACGTAGGTTATTTGCATTAATTTAGCGTCATCATTAACATTTCATACAATTCTCAATCTATTCCATTCCAAACGTCCACCACAACATTTTTCATATACGAATTTACCTAAGGTGTCTTTAGAAAATCTAACTATGTTAGTTGCAGTCATATAAAAATAACAATAGACCGTTTACATCTAGCAAATATCTACATTAAAAGTTTAAATAATCACGGAGTAGTGTGGGAAGCTTGTGGACTTATCTAACCATTGGTGTGTTTCGGTGAGTGCAAAAGCACATTCCTACTTTTCATTTATCCGATTTTATTTCTTATTAAAAAATTACTTTTAGTATTAATGTAAACAATTCCATCCAATAAATCCTTCGAAGGAATATTTATTATAAGTGCGACGATGGTCTAAAATTGCAACTCCGTGAGTCTATTTAGATCAGAACGGATGTTATCACTGACCAATGTGAGGCGAGCTATCAGTTAATCGCACAGCCACATTTATCACTGTTTACGTGGCATAAATCTTACTGCGGCGTTTCTGTGCACTTACTCCGTTTCACAACTAAGCTGCTCGCTGGCAGTGAAACTAGCATTAATTTTCTATTTACGATGCAGCCAATAAGTTACATCATTCAACCTTTTGCGAGCTTCTCATGACTTTGTTTTTCGATTTTATGTCATACATATGTTACCATTTAAACTAATGACATTATGTAGTGATTCCTAATTTAGACTAGTCCAGTGTATGCAATTTTTGACACAGACATCTATACAAATTCAATAACACTTATAAATATTAAGAGAAATCACACAAAACAGCTTGATTTTATTTTATTATAATCATCCCTGTTTTCCTAACTGTCCGCGGTGGATTTTATTAAAATATTAATAACCTCTGAGTTATCTAATTAATCGATATCTAATAAACATTATGAATTACTTTGACATATCAATTACGCGGCTCGAAATATTTTTTTTTTTATTACCACAAATGCTACTTCATCCTACAAAACGGGTTTAAATTGATGTTAGTTATAAGATGTGTAATGTATGTGAAATAATTAAAAATAATTTTAAAGGCGCGCTACAAGAAGAAATTGTATAATCTCATCTACGAGTAGATAATAACGATCAAAAGGAAACATCTAATATCGAATCTAATCTAAGCTTAAATGAAACGTAGGATACGTTTTATTAAATGCTAGATTCGCTTGAACTCCAACAATTTTTACTATCTAAATCATGTAGTTGTAAAGTGCCGATAATAATTGAACAGGACCTTATCAGTGAAAATAGTGAAAGTACAAATAAGGGGTAGACACTTGTGTACTAAATTTACCCTGTACTCTAGAATCATAGTGAATTTACGGAAAATGTATTGTTGGTGTATTAAAAACAGTGTTAGGCGCGATTGTATGGCATTTCAGTCATTGCTTATTAGGAAAAGCTTTTATTTAATAAATATACCTATATTTCAGTTTGTAATAATTAAGCGAAACTTCAAAGAACTTGAATAGCACTTAAAAGCCCATTGTATTTAGTCTTCCAACCAGAATTTGCTGACATATTACGGATATTGTTTGGCACTCCGTTAAAAATTTAATTAAATAAGTTATCCTCACTATCTAAGAATATCGAATATTATAAAAATGTTCAATTGGCAGTCAATTGTTTTCACATATAATTCTAGTCAAATAATATCACGGTTGCGACATGATTCTATAAACTATTTGGCATTATGATAAGTGTCATTCCTTACATTATAGATGACTATATACTATTAAAATTATTTATATCTATAATGCTTTACTTTACTTTAATTTCACTACAGGGAAATAATTATCATTCGTCAATGAATCGATATTGTCCATATGATTTTTACGCGAGTACGTAGTTTATAAAATACTAAATGTATAATTTAATAATTATTCATCAATATTACATCTACAATGTCCGGCTCTCATCGAGGACGTTTGCTTGAGACTATTATATTTTATGTATGACGCTTTTGAATATTATTCCTTTACATTATCTATAATTAAGAAATTGAGCTTGATTTTATTAGAAGTAAATTCTATAATAAATAAATTTCAAACTTTTAAATGCTATTAAAATTTAGTAACGTAATATTGAAAAAAAAAAAGTAAAAAAAGAAATTCTTGAGTCAATCTGTACAACGTTTGTGCGCTCTTATTAAAATAGTCCAATATATATATAATAATAAAAAGAAGATATTAAATAAGGTAAGATTCGCTTAAAATATACACAGAATCAAAACAGGGCACATTAATATAAAAATAGTTATGCCAGAATCGGCGTTAACACAAAACCGCTGTACTTCTTCTTTCTCATTTCGACTATCGACGGACACAGTCTCGAGTTTGAAGTTTTTGTTTTTCTATATAAAAAGACGGCTTTGGACACGCTTGCGGCGTTGAAACGTCCAGAAGCGCACCGGGCGCTTGGCACCACACTGATCACAAAACACTGTTCTCGCCACAATGTTCCATACTGGGAGCCTTACATTGATCATCCATGCCACCACATGACAATTAGCTCCCAGAACGTCTTCGGCGGCGAGTGGCCGAAGACGTAAGACGAATTTCAGAGACCTGGATCGCTCTCGGAGCCCATTTTTAGTAACTCCAATTTCTTCTTTGCAATCTTCGAATAGAGGATATCGATTGGTTTAGAGTTGTCATAAAACGTTGGCGCTCTGAATATAATTAACGCAGTACCGAGAACACATGCTATCGTGAATGCAAATAGAAAAATTCTATCTAATACCATAGCTACGTACTTCCAATCATCCTCTACCTGTAAAAATAATAAATATCATAAATACAGATATGTATTATACACGATAATAACGTACATGATTTAATACAAAGAAACGTCCACTTACACTTTCAAATTTATCCTTATTTTTAACATGCTGTGCTATAAACCTGGATCCTTCTATTGTCTTTTCCATCTCTCTAACATACGGTTTTTCTAATGATGGACTGCTGTCGTCTAAATCAAGTCGACACGGTGAACCAGGAGATGGTGAAAACAGTTCATCATCACCACCCGGAGGTGGCGGTGGAGAAGGTGGCATTCCCGGTAAATCATACTCCTCGCAACCCCATTCCTTGAACTTCCCATCTAGATCATCGCCCCCGAATACATCAGTTAGAACCTTAAAACAAATTAAAAACATAGAATTACATAAAGTAAGATATGAAACTTTGATTTTTCTATGATCATAGTGAATATTCCTGATGAAAGTGAAAAGCATTAAAATGTCAATTCAGGAAGTGGTTGTATTGACGTGGCTTAAGTACACAATTAGGTTGGAGTGAAAGTTTCGGTTTCCGGCCGCGTCTGCTGGCTCATATATCGTGCGATCCGTCCGCAGCCACGAGGGGAACATAAATAACGGGGGCCGTGCGCGCTCGTTAAGCCCGCCGGCGTTGAGTAATAAAGGAAAATCGAAATGGAATGAAATTGATCTAGAAGCGATATTTTTGCGACACATAGAGTACAATGGATTTAGAATATTGTTGAAAGGAGTTTTCTGAAGAGGCCCATGGCGGAGGACAATTTAAATGGTTATTAATGGGGGCTGCTCCGAAGCAACTGTAAATATGTCATTGTTATTGAATTCATGTCAAAAAAGACTGTGTAATGACAAAGAGTTTATTTAAAAAGGCTATTGTCATGCTTTGAAATTTATGATAGGTGTTTTTTGAATACATTCCGTTTAAAACTTTATGTATCATGAAGAAAAAGTTGAATTACTTAAATAACCAAACCTTAATGTGTAAAACTGCAGTATACATATTATATTAAGGCGAGTTTTTTCTTACCTCACTTGGTTTATCGTTTTCGTCATCATCAGGTGGCTTTTCGGGTCTTTGTATACATAATATTCGTGGTAAAAAATCTATAAAGACTTTTCGTACCCAAGGAGCCATGTGATGTGTAACAGGAGATCTAAAATTAACGTTTAAAACGACGATAGTGACAACTACTGACAATGTGACTAGCATCATAGTAAATAATAGATATTTGCCTAACAGTGGGACAGTAAGAGATGTAGGTGGAATAATTTCTGCCAAAAGTAAAAAGAATACAGTCAGGGACAGCAATATAGATATACAAAGTGAGATTTTTTCTCCAGAATCAGAAGGTAGGTAAAATACAAGAACTGAGAGAAAAGATATGCCAACGCAAGGAATGATTAAGTTCACTGTGTAGAAAAGTGTTTTTCTTCGAAGAGTAAGGTTAAAAATAATGTCAGGATAAGGCTCTTCACAGCACGAATAGAATTTTTCATTCCGAGTCGCCGGTACACGCATGATATCCCATTCGACGGAGATGTAGTATTCTGATAGATCAATGCCCATTAGTATCTGGTCCGAGTCCGGTGTTTGTTTTAAATGCCTCAGATCAACCTGAAAATAATATCTAGTGTAATTATTGTCTTCACATATACATCAAAAGTAGAATAACATTAGTAATATTAGTTTTTATGCACTTATAAGACAAGATTTTTATCCTTGTTCAATTTTAAAAAGATGAGCGTACTTACACAAAATGTAATGTATAATTTAAATATAATTTAAAATTAAAAACTATAATAAAAATAACTAAAACTAGTAACTTAATTATCATACAGTCCTACTCCCCGCGGTATCGTGCCAAGAACGCTGGCTGCCTTTCCCCGCTGAATGGGTAGCTCTCACTTACTCAGTTCAGCTGCCTCTGATACCACCCTGGCTCTAAACGAGGTACACCTGAGCATCCCACACTTTATCTCTCTCCCAAGGGACCAATGTCATACCGTCGGGTCTCTTGCCATCGTCTCTAAATATTCCACAAGGTTCTAAAAGCGAGGGTACATTAATAGAGACAAGAGCCCTTTGGATGAAATCGTTCTAAGAACCGTGTCGTGAAAACCTACCAGCACTTTTCTTACATGAAAGTAAGTGGAGCCCAAACTTGTCGACGCTGCTACCACAGGGGCACTGATGAGATGGTAAAGCGTGTAACCATTGACTAGATTCCTTAGTCGAAAGAGCTAGAAGGCGTGCCTGATCTTGGTCACAATGGAAATTATGAAACAAATTTTTCTGCACGCTCTATACCAACGGAATATCCCAATGTTTTGTTGGTTGACTTCCAATGGAACATTTTCGCCGGGAAAGAGCGTTCGCCATGTCTGCCCTGCCTCCGTAACAAAGCACAGGTCTACTTTATTATTTAAAATTATGTTACATAAGTCACCGACACTATGCACGGAAGCAAGGAAAGCAGGCAATGCAACGCTAGAGAGATTTCTCACACCAATACCACCAAATTTTATAGGTAAAGTAGCTTGAGTCCAGACTGTTGTATTTAAAGTTAAATTAATATTTTTTTCTATAGCTATTTTAAGATTAATATCAATATCTTTTAAAATAATTGAACATTTCCAGACTGGACTCGAGCGGAGTAAGTATGTAAATATAGGTACAAGGAGACAATATTTTAAAATAGTAAGAGCAATGTGGGGGTTTAATTAATAAAATTTATCAACGTGGTTTAAAAACTGATCAAATATTGTTTTTGACAGTTTTTATTCCTGGAAAAATATGATAGAAAATTTTAAATTAAAGTGTCTCCGTTAGAACTAGATAAATTATTGGAAAAAATATTTCACATTTATTGCTATTTGGTTCACGACCAATTTTTTTAAAATTTCGAAAATATGAGTAAGAATGTTTTAAATGTAAAAGTTTCTTAAGTCTTATAATATAAATAAATTTATCGGAATTTTTAAGTGTTATCATTATTTCATGGGTGCCCTAAGATAACACTTCCTGGAATCAGTTTACTAGGTGTTACTCTTTTAGTTTTCTGTTAGTTGTTACCACTCCTGTCTGAGGCCAGTCTGGATTATTACCACACTTACCTATTCCTGTCATTAAGCAACAGTTTACTAATTTCTGTGTTCCAGACACAGGGATAAAATATCCTCGAAGGTGATAACGCATCTGCCACCTTCGCTATCGAAGTTTGTTACGACTAGGTAACCGCAAGTTGTCGTATTCATTTTCAAGATCTGAATATTTTCTAAATTGATTTTCGACAAGTGATGAAATTGAATTCTCAATTCGAATTTCAGAGGCTAGCAGAGCAGTTTGCACAGTGACTTCTTCGATGTACAGCGATCACTAAACCACTAGTTACGCGGAAATTAAAGCAAATTTTATCACCATAATCGTTAACAAGCTGTCTTGACAGTCAGTGCTTGTATAGGTCTCATTTCTAGATAGTAACGCTACTTAATCAAAGAAGCGATGCGCTATACGATTTCAAAAACGCAATGTTAATTCGAAGGCACATCAACTTCAACAATTGTTACTTTTGAAGCAGATAATATGGTGTATATATTGCCTTGCTACGGAATTTCTTCATTATGAATCTTATCTACAAACGAAACCTGGAGCATATTTGTTTCTTTAGTGAGTATGTGTATGTAGCCATAAGTGTCCAATTTTGAATTCTATAAAAAAGTGAAAATAGGCTGCACTATGCAAAAATTTCAACAAAAATGAAAAATGAATACAAATCTCTTTTGAATTGAGTAAAAACCTTTATCTAGCAGTGGAATATTTACTAAGTGACGAGGAGCAAGTATATTGATTGATATATGATCTCTTTAAAATAAGGCTACACCATTTCCACGCCTTGCTGATATTAAGGAATCAAACCATTTATTCTGACCTTACGTCATTTATTACTATCTCATACAACAATCAAAGGTAAGGTAGAAATAAACAACAAAGAAACAATCCCTAGTGAACTTTAACATAAGCGATATAAGGTGCAAACCTTACTTTTATTTATTTGAGAGTCGCTACCACACTGATATATTAGCTTCCTTAGTTGGATGGATGATTTCGTCTTTTAAATCATGGAAGCTGTAAACTCAATTCAAAGTTTTATCACGTCACATCTTTCATTGCCAAATTGACTTTATATTGTCATTATTTGTTGATGGTTGGAATTATCGTTACTGTTATATATAATTATCGTTACAGACTATTAAAGTCCACTGCTGAACAAAAGCCTCTCCCATTGATTGCCTTACAGGGGATATTTGCCATAGTTGCCACGCTTGGCAAGCGGGTTGGCATGCGCAGTTTATTTTTATTTTTGGTCGTTATTAGGAAAACGCTACTGCCCATCTCCTGATTTGTTTCCCTTTGTCGCCTCTTACGACACCCACGGGATGATATGGCGTATTGGATATTCTTACACCATCCCTACGCGGTAAAATGGATGGAATATTACTAATTGATTTATATAAAGGTAAAGTTTTTTTCTCAAGCAATTCATTTGTGTATGCTGAGGGCGTTTTTTGATATACAATTTTTACACAAAATCTTAGCGAAAGCTTATTTGTTAGCTTAAAAAAGGAAACGTATTTGAATTATTGATAATGAAATAAGGAATATTTAATTAATTATGGTTACTATAATTATTTTGCATTATCATTTCGACTACTGCTACAATAACGCTATTATTTTCATTCTTAGCTCAGGAGTCGGGCGTTTCCTTGTTTTCATTTAATTGTAGAGTACGTAAGCTTCACGGTCTTAATTCTCGTCGACGCTACTGTAAATATTTTACTGAAAGATTAAGCGTTTATTTTTACGTGCTCATGGGTGGAGAAAACGCCATGAGAAAATGGGCTTAGTCCACTAATTTGTACTTGTACGGCGAATTGGATTTCTTTTGATGCATAACCCTCCCAAAATTGGGAGGGTTATGCATCATTGTAGCCAACAGTTGAAAGTTGTAAATAAAGAAGTTGGAAATACACTGTAAAATTTATTATATAATCTAGAAATATTCTTACCGTATAGCCATCGTAACTCCAAGAACCAAACTTCATGAAGCAGGTCTGCTCATCAAAGGGAAAATATTCGACGTCTATCTCACAGAATGACTTGTAGATGGCAGGGGGTTTCCAGACAACTTTCCCATCGTGATGCAAAATCGCCTTCGTCATTATCGTCACTTCATAATTTCCATCGGCACTGGAGCAATAACAAAATATAAAAAAGCAAAGTTAGTTTTTTCTCAAAAAAGACAACCTATAGACTGTTATGACTATAGTCTTAAATTTAATGCACACTATCACATGAAATGGTGACAATACGAGTACATTCAAACTCGAAGATAATATTTAAATGCAACAATAGATCGCTAGTATTATCTTGTTTTAAGTCAAAATTATATATTGTATTTAAAATTGTTATTTAAAAGTTATAAGATATACTAAATTCTTTATTAATAAATCATGATTCATTAATAAACCTTTAAACTGGCGCTTACATCTGTAGCAAGACCGCATGTCGCTTGGTTAGTTTGACAGCATAATATGGGTTACAATGAGTAATTAGTACTAGAGATTGTGTTTCTGGTAACCTCTTAACGGATGAGATTCAACAACAAACGTCATAATATGGACAAATTAAAGTAAATATTATTCGGTAAAGTAAATATTTTATTTATCTGATAAGATTTTATTTCTATTTACATTTCCTAATTTTAAGGACTAATAAAATTTTAAGAGAAGTCACGCGATTATTAATTTTATAGTGACATTAATGTAGTTTAGCAGCCTCTCACTTCAAAAACCCTCATTTATTGTGTTATTTACTGCAGAGATTATTGATGTAACAAATGTATGCATGGTAAGTTTCCAAAGATACATTATCTATTATTTGAAGGATCTCCGAAACTAGTAAAAAGAGGGCTTACAAAGAACTAGAGAGCCTGCGTTGCGTTACTATAAATATACTATCACGCGAGAACTAGCTATCATAATTTTGGTTATAAATATTAAAATATTGCATAATATTATAATATGTAGAGTAAATTACAATTAAAAATACTTTTGTGAATTTTAAGGCTATAATATAATATTCCCAAGAACATTACACTGTAACATCACAATGAGATAAGCTTATAGGTACGAAGCCCAGTTGAGGTTGACTGTCATTGCTACTTATGAGTAAATATTATGATCAATATATTATACCATCTTTGTAATATAATTTAGAGATAATAATATCTAAGATTAAATATTGAAATATTGGAACGAGTCTTTGAAATTAATGTTGACGAAGATTTAAATAATTTACTGATTCTCATTATAAAATTATCTTGTAAATATATGCATACTCGAAAAAAAATTCAATGTGTAAAACTTTAAATTTATTTATACCACGATATGTTACTATTTTCTGCAAATCATATATTATTATTATTTAGAGATAATAAAAATTAATGCTTATTATTAGTACTAAACAAAAGTTGAAATGATAAAAAATGTAAATTAGAGATTCCCGATCCTTAATTACATCTGCATCCGCCTTTATAATCCATTGCCGCATATTGAATATATATTTTTCCTGGAATACGGGAACTGCTGCACTTCTTGAAATATTTGCTCATTTTCACCAAACTGAGTAGGCATATTGGAGCTGATAATCCCGTACAATACTTTCTCAACGTCTTCAACATGCAAAAATATTACGAGAAATTTAATGTTGGTGATATGTCATAAGTGAATATATTACTCGCTGGAGCCAAGGGGTGTTTTAAATTCGCCGCTGCTAAAATCTGGAACGATTTGCCACCACCAGTCCGGTCTACCCTATCTCCGTCTACCATCCGGCAAAGATGCCGCAAGTGGCTGATTCAACATCAGTCCCTGGCTCTGTGTGGTTCTGATACCCCCTCATATTAGTGAACAGTTTTTGTATCTTAGTAACTATTATTTATTTATTATTGATATGTGTGTTTCATCACTTGCCTAAGACCTTGTATGGTTAATGCGTAAAGGCCGTGGCAGAATAGCAGGAGTAATGGGTTTCTCGTTACAACTGAGTTTCAGCTTAATAATTAGTTGTGACCCTTTTGTCACAACTAATTATTAAGTTGTCTATTTAAATTTTAACACTGTATTGTTTTATGGCAAATGAATACTTTTTATTTATTTATTTAAGGTGGTTCTTCCGCCATCAGTCACTCGCTAGAAACTCATTATTTAGTAGGATGCTCTGCGCATCGTTGGAATGAACACTCGGAGAAAAGTTATTATAATATTCTCTCTTCTTCTCCATCAGCTGGTAAAAGTTTACCGTTGGACATGGCCCTCTCTTGCTGTAGGGAGAATTTTCCGTAATCGTCACGCTTGGCCAGCGGATTGACAATCGTAGGAACAGATGCTTTAATACCTTTGACGCTGCTGCCAGTTCCTGGTCTAGGTATTTTACGTCAAGTCCACTGCTGTACATAGGCCTCACCCATGGTGGATTTGCTTTCATAGTCCCGCTTAGGGGAGGTATAACGATCGCAGTGGTATAGCATATTCTTACGTGGTAGAACCATGCTGCAGCTATATAACTGGTTTAGTTGTAGCACGAATGGTTCGGCTCGACCGATTAAGGACCACGCTCTTACAGAATACCAGCGTAAAATAGCAGCGTAGAGAACCGGAGACCCGTTTTACTGGAAACGAGGCATTCCATCTTAGTCCTCACGGGTGACCGCGCATCTGGATTTTGATTCGTCATCGAGGATAGATGTAGATGTCTATGGGCCACAGCAACCACTTACCATCAGTTGGACTGTGTGCTCGTTTGTCACCCTTATCCTATAAAAAGCATATGTATTACTTATGTGTACTATGTATGTTACATATTAAGGATGTTACGGTGGTAATAGAGCCAGTAATGTTACTCAGAACCATACGTTTGTTTTCGTCCATCTCTCGAACCCACGACCTTATTGGGATCCTAACCTGGAATCTGAATGTCACCAGTATGCTTATTTTACGGCTGGCGTAAACAGGACGGTTATACCACTATCTTTTGGAAGCCACAAGATGTATGGTTGACGTTATTTTTAAAAGTCGCCTCTTACGGCACTCACGGGACGAAATGAAGCATTCCCTTACGCCGACATCATTATTTAAAAAAAAATCTTTTAATTACGTACATGGTATAGTATATTCTCATTACAATTACTTATTTAAATTTGCTAAATAAATATATCTAAACAAGTTGCTTTTTATTTTTGGAATTTTAAAGCTATCGTTTAGAATCTAGATTATTGTTCCAATTCTAATGGAATGGTCTTTAAATTTTAAAATTTAGACTTTAACTTTTGACTTTAGACAAACATGTATTTTCTATTTAATTATTATCATATACCTCTATAATATATTTTTAATTAGTGTTTTCAGGGACATTAAAGCCATAAAGTTAAATATAAAATACTTTTTGCAATGAAGGCGAATGAGTGTAGAATTCATAAAAACTTTCGTTAATCTTCAAAATGAAAATGAAGTGAACTAAAGTTTACAAAACTATTCTATTCGAGAGAGAGAAAAGGAAGCCGTAGAATACATAAAGAGCGTACTGAAAAAGTTCAAATAAAAATTGTGCTATCAATCTAAAACTCGTAAACATTCTAGAAACGTAAGACGAGACCGACTTAAATAAATTCTTGCGTTGAAACCACTAAAAGCGTTGTTGTAGCCAACTTTCTCACATCCATGAAAATTGTCTCATAAAATATAGGTTGTGTTATCTTCCATTACGTTTACATGGCACCATTAAAAATAAAGTTTACACAGAATATTTGCGGCGAGAGCTTTTAGGGAAGTCACAGGTGCATTAGACTGTAAGCTTTATCCGCTTAAATGTAAAAATATTACTGGCACATCAAGTTAGAGCTTTCTTTTGTAGGATTACTACCATTATACGACTAAAATACTTTATTGTTAATGTAAAATGTTAAACAAGGAGATGACTTCTAATAAGAATTCAGAGTTTTATAGATTTAATATTTTTTGTAATTATCAATTTGTTTGTAAATTGTAAATCTGTATTCTCATCACGTTTAGTAACTCACGTGATTTCAAGTAACATAATAATCGCAACTTATATTACGAATCTATAAAATGATATCATGAAACACAAATTTTAAAAAGAGTATCACGATTATCATAACCACATAAGACTTCTGAAATACAGAGCAATCATGTACAGGCAGTCCAATGGGAATCTAACATACTCGTGATGTAAGATGTGAAGGTAATAAAAAAATTTCGACGAATAAAAATATTATTATGTAGAATTTATTTTGTTCTTACTTACGCGAGATGAATGTTTTTTCTACTGACATTCTAAAGAAAAGCAAAGTGAATGTATATTGTGATAATAGAAGAGAAAATTGATCATAATTGATAATAGTCAAAAAACAAATCAGTATTTTGAAAAATATAATATTTCTGTACAATATGTACAGTTCTGAGAAATATCTACAATACCATATCGTGGGTGTCTTAAGAGGTGACAGAGAGAAACAAACCAGGAGATGAAATCAGCCACTTTTTAAATAACAATTAGGAATAAACAACCTTTTTTTATAGAATTAGGGTGACAAATGAGCACACAGTCCACCTGATGCTGTGGCCCATAAACAGTCTACATTTATCCTTGATTAAGAATTAAAATTTAGATTGTCACCCCTGAGGATGAAGATGCAATGCCTTGTCTCCAGTAAAAAGGGTTTCCGATTCTTTACACCCACCATATGAAACACAGCAGCATTAAGTTGCTATTTTACGCTGGTATCCTGTGAGAGCGTGGTCCTAACCCGGTCAAGCCGACCCAGATTGACCCTTATGAAACAATCTATGGTGGAGGACTATGTTTAGCAAAGGATCATTATATGATCATGTACTACTAACCTTTACAAAATTCGAAAATTTAAGTAAAGAAAAATACGCTAGAAGTCACAAATGTCCCCAACTAAAAATACCGGAGCTTAGGTAAGCCCCAACCTCATCATCAATTACAGTTACCGTTACCGTTACCGTTACAGGCTGTTAAAGTCCACTGCTGAACATAGACCTTCCCCATAGATTGCCTCATAGGAGGGGGTGGATATTTGCCTTAATTGCCACGATTGGCAAATCAGTTGGCAACCGTAGTTTTTTTTATTTCTAGTCGTTATTAGGAAGACGCTCCTGTCCATGTCCTCATTTGTTTCCCTCTGTCGCCTCTTACGACACCCACGGGATGATATGGGGTAGTCATCAACAATTGATCGTCATCAATTATTTAATAATTCAAAGTCGTATAATATATCAAAGGTGCGAGACGTCCAGTACTGCAATAGTCAATCCGCGTACCAAGCCTGACAATTAAGTCTTAAGACTTTTACGGGCTAAACTAGTTGTGGCCAAAATTCAACAAAAAAAATATGATAGACTCTCGTTTCATCTTAAAGCCCATGCCATGACACTGTTTCCAAATATTTCAAAGAATTTCACCGGAATCGTAGTAATATCGCTGATAATCTGAACATCAATGTTGCGCGGCGCGTTATTTTTTTATAGGATAGGGTGACAAATGAGCACACAGTCCACCTGATGCTGTGGCCCATAAACAGTCTACATTTATCCTTGATTAAGAATTAAAATTTAGATTGTCACCCCTGAGGATGAAGATGCAATGCCTTGTCTCCAGTAAAAAGGGTTTCCGATTCTTTACACCCACCATATGAAACACAGCAGCATTAAGTTGCTATTTTACGCTGGTATCCTGTGAGAGCGTGGTCCTAACCCGGTCAAGCCGACCCAGATTGACCCTTATGAAACAATCTATGGTGGGAGGACTATGTTTAGCAAAGGATCATTATATGATCATGTACTACTAACCCTTTTACAAAATTCGAAAATTTAAGTAAAGAAAAATACGCTAGAAGTCACAAATGTCCCCAACTAAAAATACCGGAGCTTAGGTAAGCCCCAACCTCATCATCAATTACAGTTACCGTTACCGTTACCGTTACAGGCTGTTAAAGTCCACTGCTGAACATAGACCTTCCCCATAGATTGCCTCATAGGGAGGGGGGTGGGATATTTGCCTTAATTGCCACGATTGGCAAATCAGTTGGCAACCGTAGTTTTTTTTTATTTCTAGTCGTTATTAGGAAGACGCTCCTGTCCATGTCCTCATTTGTTTCCCTCTGTCGCCTCTTACGACACCCACGGGATGATATGGGGTAGTCATCAACAATTGATCGTCATCAATTATTTAATAATTCAAAGTCGTATAATATATCAAAGGTGCGAGACGTCCAGTACTGCAATAGTCAATCCGCGTACCAAGCCTGACAATTAAGTCTTAAGACTTTTACGGGCTAAACTAGTTGTGGCCAAAATTCAACAAAAAAAATATGATAGACTCTCGTTTCATCTTAAAGCCCATGCCATGACACTGTTTCCAAATATTTCAAAGAATTTCACCGGAATCGTAGTAATATCGCTGATAATCTGAACATCAATGTTGCGCGGCGCGTTATTTTTTTTTTATAGGATAGGGTGACAAACGAGCACACAGTCCACCTGATGGTAAGTGGTTGCTGTGGCCTATAGACATCTACATCTATCTTCAATAAAGAATCAAAATGCAGATGCGTTGTCACCCGTGAGGACTAAGATGGAATGCTTCTTTTCCAGTAAAAAGGGTCTCTGGTTCTCTACACTCACCATACGAAACACAGCAGTGTTAAGCTGCTATTTTACGCTGGTATTCTGTGAGAGCGTGGTGCTTCCCCGGTCGAGCCGACCCATTCGTACTACAACTATACTACTAATATAGCTGCAGCATGGCTCTACCACGTATAAAACAGGTAAAAGTATAACCTACCATCAGGTTCGGGCAAGCTTAGACATTGGTGTGAATAATAAACAAAAAATCTTAATGTACATCTAATTGTTCTGTATAAGGCATTGGTGCCACAAAATGCTTGAAAAATAAGATGAAAGTGGCTTAAATGCTGCATAAATGTAATATAACTTGATATCGTCACAGGTGTTACTGCTGGGTATATTTCTAACGAACCCGATACCTCACAGTGAATGTTTATTTTGAGAATATGCCAATAAAATATAAGATTGGAAGAATTCAACTGAAAAGTGGCTTTCTTTCTTTGGAAGGATTGGTATTTACTATTTAGCGATAGTAATGCTAGCGATATTTAAAATAACAAATACTGCAAAGATTTCGACGGAAGCGACATAGAAGCTCTTAAACGCAATCTGCCAAATGAACGGATGATTTTTTTTTACTAAGCAAGCAAGCAGATGTAAATAATGAACTATATGCCACGAATGCCACATGCCATAAAAAAGTCTTAGTATAAGAAGTTTTTTTACAAGACATTTTAATTTGTATTTTATTGACATCGTTCCTGTTTAAATATACCATCGTGGCAATTCAGGCAGTGTTTATCCCGTCATATTTAATGCTACCTTGACGCTATTTAGATTAAAGCATGCACTTATCATGCCTTCCGCTTGAGCAAGTTTAAGCGCACACATTGTCTCATATTGTTGGAATATGCATTCAAATTTAAACTTTAACGTTAAGACTCAACATTTTGAATACTTTGACAAACATATCATTAAACGATAATGCATAGAAATACGGTGAACTGCCGCAGGTGACTTTGCAAATATATGCTTAAAATAGTTGAGGTGTAATTAGGGGATTCAGGTAATTGGATTCATGAGAGGAGCTGGGATTAGAGACTGTGGAAAGATCTGCGTAAAAGTTCTGACTGAGCTTGGCGAGCCCATTATGGATGCAAGTTGGCTGAATAAAAGGAGGGGGAAAGGAATTTGTTGAGAGAAAAGATCGTAGGAAAGAAAAAAATTGAGGACATGAAATTTATCATTTCACATTGACGCAGTGCGTCAAGGTCCGATAAGCTTACTCATAAGTTAGAGGAGGCCTGTCCCTAACAGTGGAATGTAAATAGAATGGTTGGCCTAACACTGCTGAGTCTCGTGACGTCTTTGTATGTAGATCACGTTCCGTCATTGCATTAATTTTGTACCTTGATGTAGTGCCACAGTGATTGGCAAGCGTACCACAACCTTATCCGTTTAGTTTTGTTCAACACAGGACTTAATGATTAATGGTTTACATTCCATTGACGATACGTCGTGCCTAAATTAACGTAACTACTATCTTGTACCTACTTTGTAACAGCTTATTACTAGGTGTAAATTGGTACAAAAGCTTGCTTAATATTAGTATAAGAGAAAAAATGAAACTCCTATTAGTATTATATAAATACTGCGAAAATACGAGTAGAATTTATATAAGAATTAGTAGTTTGCAATCTATAACGAGTTTTCGTGTTTCTTTTTTTTTAACAAACCGAAGTGAACGAGCTTACAGTACATCTGATAGTAACTGGCCACTGCAGTCCATGGACACCTGCAGCTAAATTTAAACAAAGAATGCTAGAGATGCTTTGTCACCTCTGAAGACTAAAACTTACTTATAGCCTGTAATTAAGCTGGCTCTCTATACCCTCCAAACCGGAACACAGAAGTTCAAGCACTACTATTAGGCGTCAGAAATGGGTAACAGAATTGTTCCAACCCAAACGGACTCCTAGGTAGAAAAGGATTCCTACCACATGGTTTCTGAAGAAACGATAAAAATGAAAAAGGAAATTTGTCTTTACTGCATTTTTTTAATTGTTAAATTTTAACGACAGTTGTTCTAAAATAAAAAATAAAATACTTAAAAACTGTCTCAGACGGTATTTCAAACTTTTAAAATGTAGTTACAAATTTAAAATGAGGTTAAACGTTATTGTTCTGGTGGCAATGTCTCGGATAAAGTTGTCCAGCCGCCGTGATAATTCAGAGTAATGGGGCGAGCTTGCAAGGGTATAAAGCGACAAGGCGACCACTAAATAGAATCAGAGTTTATAGGTTTTTGCGAGGAAACTTAGCTTTCATTGAAAGTAATGGGGCTAGTTTAAAACTTTGGACAGAGGGACACAGGTTTCCACAAAACTTTTAAATTGATTCCGGAGCAAACAGTCTTTAACTTAGATTAATGATTATAATTTTTTAGGCGCCATTTAATAATATCGTGAGTGAATGATGTTGATTAAACGTTGAAAAATAAATTGTCCTTATTGTATTTTTTGATCAAAAATTAGACTTTCCATCTTTAATAGGGAAAACGGTGTTCATTTTTTTGCTATTCAGAATACAAACAATCCAATTATCTTTTCTTGTTAATTTAAATGAGGTTTACTGGTATTTTTCGAAGTATTTTTAAATCAATTTCTTGTCAAAACATTTTAACTAGAGTCCAGTACTAATTATGCTCGTAGAATTTACTAATATTTCGTAGTATTAAATAACATTTTTAAGCGCCATCTAATAATGTTGCCAGGGAATGATTTTGATTATACGTTGAAAAATAAATTTTCCTTACTCTATTTTTGAAACGAAATTAAACTTCTCACCTATAGGGAAGCGGTGTTAATTTTTTTGCTATTTATAACACAAGGAATTATTCAATTATCTATGCTTGTTAATCTATGTATGGTACACTGATATTTTTCAAAGTATATTAAAATCAATTTCTTGTAAATTTTAACTAGAGTCTATTTCAACTTTACTCGTAGTATTTATTAATATTTAGTGATTGCGGGGTGAAAAATTTCATAACCCCAATAAGTAAGACTTCATGGCCACCCTATTATTGACAGTATATTCATCTCGTATATACCAGATGTAAAATATCCCGAAGAGCAACGTGGAGATTTTTTAGATGCGAGTTGTTTTGCGATCGCCAATCCGTGCGTGCGTGCGTTTCGCTTATAGCCAGTGGACGGTTACGGACTGATAGCGAAGTAGAAGAAGAATATAATTTAATATATTTCCTTTTAAAATATTTCCTACTGCCTTTCCGCTTTTCCGCCTGTGTGTCCGTCTGGGTAAGTATCACCCCCTTACTTATTTCTGCCGCCAAATAGCAGTACTTGCACTGCTGGCTTCCGATCTAATGGGTACAGAGATTCATTCCATCTCAGTCCTCAGAGGAGACAAGGCATCCGTAGTATTCTATGATTGAAATTTGTTGCAGTGGTCACTGGAATGCAGTAGCCAGTTACCATCAGTTGGAATATAAGTTCGTTTGTTATATTATAAAAAATCCATACTCACCCACGTAATATACACTACAGCCCATCCAAACTCTTTTGCTTAACATAGGCCTCCCACAAAGATAACCACAGCGTAGGGTCCTGAACCACCTGCATAAATTGTCTACCTACTTGTTTCATCACGTTCTTACTACAATGGGTTTTCAGACTAGAATACAACTACAGTTCAGGCAGTACTGCATGGCTGCATAAATAAGAGACTGGTTCCAGTACAATAGCGGTGAAGAGTTTCTGAGATATAACGTCACCCTGTCTTACACCTTATTGCAGTTGGATAGGTTTCGTACTCTTGTTCTGTACTTGCATAATCATCTTAGCCTTTCTGTACAAACAATTCAGCACTTCAATATACCGACAACCTAACACCATAAGTTATACTAAGGCGAACGTAAGTTGTACTAAGTCGGTGCAGTCGTCGCGCCGTAAGCAAAACGCACCAAACCTAAATCGCGCTATCAAAGTTCTGAAGTTAACGCGCTATATATAGAACAGCTCCGAAATAATACACGGAGCGTTGGCCAGTCCCCGGGCAGAACACCTTGCCCGGCGGGAGTTGGTGGCATTTATTTATTATAGTTAAATAGTCTAGAGAAAAGACTGCGGACTCCCACATATACTTGCGGACCCCTAGGGGTCCGCGAACCACAGCTTCAGAATCACTGCTGTAAAGATTTTTCGCAAGCCAGCTTTTTCGGGTAGCTGGAACTCATTGAGTCAGCATGCTAAGCAATTCGAAATGACTCTCGAAAATAGCACGTAGACTTGGCTTAGAAGAAAATGTCAAATAATTGGTCTGTAGTTCTTTAATCAAATTTTATCACCCATTTAATTACAAAACTATCACACTATATCTGTTCTCCACTCGCTTTCGGAAGCGCTCCTCTATTTATATTCACATCCGGCGTTTTGCCGTTCTTAAATTCTATTCTTATTTCGTGCAGACTGACTGCTGGGATATCATCAGAATAAGGACTTTCGAATGAGACTTGCTCTTGGGTGTTTATTTGATGCCGATTTGTTCATAAAACTTCTAGACCCTACTAAAAATATTTGGTACCCCGTGAAACCACAACTACTAGTATTCAAACTTTGTCAATTGGCTTTTTGAGGCAGATATATCTTTGGCGAAGATTTTATTACCCTGGCTTCGCATTTCAATATGAACCGTATTCAAGTTGCATTAGTATCACCGTCTACAATTGTTGATTTGTCTGTTCAATAACTTCTAATGTGTCGTATCAGTTGTCACTTGCAGTCTCATTCCTCTTCTAGCAGCCATTAGATTATCATCGTATCTGATCAGTCGGTCTTACAGCATTTTGTTCCGATCGCATGAACAGTTTCCAGTTTAAATATTTATACATAAACATAAACATTTATTTATTGACGAAACAAACAAATTGTTTCGTCAATTTTTATTAAGATTAACCTTTGTTAAGTACTTGACAGCGCGCTCGCAAAAGCTTCTGACAAAAATAAAAATTGTTTAATTCTTTGGTGTATCTTCTATGTGTTCCTTCTTAACATACATCTAATTACAATGAAACTTTGATGAGTTGTGCGCGCGCCCGCTAAGGTATCCAACAAAAAAGAAGCATTGCAGCAAATGCTGGCCACAGCTCGTAAATAATTAATCCATTGACTCTTGGTCTCCTTTAGTACGACGTTTATCTGGTTATATTCCAAATGTTCCGAAACCAACGGACGATTCATGGCAAAATATCCATTTATAACGTTTGACCCAATTACGACAGTCTTTTTGATTGGATAACATAACTTCTAATGTGAGATTATCAGATCTATGGTTTAAAATACGTTTGCCCGATATTAAGATTACAGCATCTTTGTAGCATACTTTGTGTATGTAAGCTCGGCACATCTATAGTTAAAACTATCCAAATGTAGACTTAAATGGATCAACCATTTGAAGATAACTTGTATTAGTTATTTAAAGTTCATTTCAATCAAGTGCCTATGGAATAAATAGTTTGCAGAATGTAGCTCAAAGCGGCAATTTTATATGAAAGCCAATGCAGCTATCCGTAAACCATCCATCAGTCTCCGTCAAGCTAAACTAAGCTTCGATATGATAAATTTATTTTTTATCTCTCCATTACGATGATTTATTTTTTTATTGAAATTAATGCACACACAGAATCGTTGTTCTGCGCGAGTATAATGTATTATACAATTTATAAAATATTTTCATAATAAGGAATATACGATCAAATAGAAAAAGATAGAATACAACAATTTTATTCGTATATTGAAGTAATACTTATTGAAAGTAATCTTTTACCACCGTATTTACTTTCATATAATATATGCAATAGGTACTCACTGGATACAATTTTACTGGTCCTCGGTATCAGAAAAAGGGTCCGTTCCAATTTAGTCGTCATGGGTGACTTAATCCAGGATAAATTTCTGTATTTATGGGCTTTAGTATTCACTTACCAGCAGAAGAATTGTGTGCTCGTATGTCACATTAGTTCTAACTAAAATCTTAAAACTCGTCGTAATTTCTAAGTGTTCAATTCCCGACGGCACAAATGAAATCGTTAATTAAATTTTTTTCGGCGTGAAACAGAATGTCTTGAGGATACTGCGCGAGTGGGAAGTGTTTCGAGGAGTCTAATTGCTTCGCAATCTTCTCAGAAATAAGAAGAGCCCTAGCAGTCCTTAAATTATATTGTATTTATTGTTGTGAAGGCGTGTGTTCAATGCAGGGTGTGATATTGTGTTGTAATTTCAGAATTTATTCCAATAGATGTTATTGAAGTGAACACAGAATATTAGCGTAAACAGCAGCGAATGTTACTGTGTTGCTTATGGCGAGGGAAGAGAATAGGAGACCCGTTTCACTGGAAACGAGGCATATTAATTCTCAAGGGTGACAACGCATTTATCTGTATTTTTATTTTTAATTAAGGATTATTCACTTACCATCAGATGAATTGAGTGCTCGTTTGTCGCCCTTTTAAAAAATTACAATGGGAATGTCAGAACAATCTCATAAATAGGTGTATAACAATTTCGTTAATTATATTTGTCACAAAATACCCTATAGTACAAAGAGTATTGTTAAAGAAATCTTCTGGTACTGCGATCAACCATTCGCCAGTTAATAACAATTGCTACGGCAAAAGACACATGTACAGCAGTAAACTGCAAACGGGCTGTTGGTGAAAATTATTTAATATCATAATTGATGATATAAAACCGACGATTTGCGTTTTTGCTCAAGTATTAACTTCGGCTTCGATTCGAATCTATTAACCACAACGTCAGTTACTGCTCTTATTCTGTTTATTTCCTTTGTTTTGTCATTATTTACGAAATTATTTTATCATTCATTCAATTTAGTTACAGCCTATCAAAAGCTTCTATTGAACATATTATAGGACTCCTTCTTAGCTTACCTCATATATTCTATAGTAACCAGTCTTAGCCTCTAGTTTCTTTATTTTTAGTTGTCATCAGGAGGGTGCTGCTGTCCATCTCCTGTTTAATTTCCCTCTGTTATCTCTTAGGGCAGCCACGGGATGATTTTATGTGGCAGTGGATTCACACTTTATTGTTAGCTAATTGTCTCAAACTTACTTGTTATACAGGACGATATCCGGCAACCATATATGTTCTGAAGGCACGTGCAATGTGTCAACGCCGCCGTAGTCATCCGGGTTCCACTTCAGCTTGTAATCGTTCCACTCCTGTAAAGACCATTTACTTGTACTATCAAGTTTTAAACATATATTTTAACGGACATAAGACAAGACTTAAAGAAGTTCCCGCCCTGCTATGGACTTTAAAAATGTTGACGAAACTTTAAAAGTGCATTGTTGTCTTCATAAGCTTATCTCCTTGGACTTGAAATTGGCCTCTGATATTATAAGAAAATTTACTGGAATCGAACACCTGGCAGGCGTTATATTTATAGTGTCAGAGTAATAGAAATAGTGTGATGGCTCCATGGCGCAGTGGCTTAGCATGTGTTGCAGCGCTGGTGGCCGCGGGTTTGAATCCCGCACGGAACAAGTATTTGTATGGCCAGCAAATAATTGTCCGGGTCTAGATGTTTGTTCCTATGCAATTTATGTCTGTAAACTGCCTCCATGTTACAGGAGAAAAAAAAGGCTATATAAGGTTTCTATAGAAATGAATTTTAAATGTTCAAACGGTTATTAAAAAAACCTTCCTTTTCACAAGACAAAAGAAATCGTTTCTGTTATGGGCCTATGCTATTGTAGGGAGGATTTGTCGTTGGCTTGTCTGTCGGATTGGCGAACGTATTAGCTTACTTGGTGATACAACTCGTTTTCTGTCTAGGAGTTCGTCTGTGTACGTACCACCCTCTTAACCATTTCTACCATCAAACTGCAGTGCGTACAATGCTATGTTCCGCTCTGAAGGGTAGAGAGGAGAGCCAGTATAATTTCAGGCTATGTGGCATTACCATCTTTTTTTTTATAGAATAGGGTGACAAACGAGCACACAGTCCACCTGATGGTAAGTGGTTGCTGTGACCCATAGACATCTACATCTATCTTCAATAAAGAATCAAAATGCAGATGCGTTGTCAGCCGTGAGGACTAAGATGGAATGCCTCTTTTCCAGTAAAAAGGGTCTCCGGTTCTCTACATTCACCATACGAAACACAGCAGTGTTAAGCTGCTATTTTACGCTGGTATTCTGTGAGAGCGCGGTCCTTCCCCGGTCGAGCCGACCCATTCTTACTACAACTATACTACTAATTTAGCTGCAGCATGGCTCTACCACGTATAAAAATCTTAGTCCTGAGGTGTCAACGCAACTATCGCCTTTTTCGTTTGAAATTGGGTGCTAGTGTCTATGGATTGTAGTACTGTAATTAAAACGGGAGAAGCCTATGTCCATCAATGGACTTTATTGGATTGATGAAGAAAAAAGGTAAGGTTTAGGGTCAAGCGAGCTTACATCTAGTCTTTCTGATGGTAAGTGACCACCTGCAAACAACTTCAAAAGAAAACCACTAAAATACAGCATACAGCAGTGGGTGCATATCTGCTTCGCAAGAGAAATAAGTAAGAGGATGATAAATAAGCTTATATCAGAAATAGAACCCCTGCAATTTGTGAAATGTATGAAGTAGAATGATATTCAGAGTACTGAGTAAATAAAAGATAAACGGAATGCGGAATATCATTGTGCTCACTTGCATTTGAATTTGAAGAAACAATAGAGAATAAATGAATATTCATAAGTCAATTTCTGCTAACACGTGTGAGTTCGTAATCCAGGATGAACAGACTAATTAATGGATTTCTGTCAGTAAAACGTACGTAGTTTAACATAAAACAAATTTCCAAAGTTAATTCAGATAACTCTACGCTGTTGTGAACAACGTTGTTTAATTTAAACTCCACATAAATCTTCTTTTCAAATTAGTTTACTAACTAAACATTTCATAGTTTTATATAGAGGCATGAAACTCGCAGGTCACCTGTCGACAGAAACTGCGGATAGTTAGAAGACTTAAAAAAAGACGTTTAAACCAAAATGGCGGCCGTTGAAAACGTATGCCAACGCGAGGTAGCCGAGAGGATTACCTTGTTGGTTTAGTGGTCATAAGCGCGACTGATAGTAATGTGCTCCTGGGTTCGAGCCCGGGTCGGGCCATAATAAGTTAGTGGGTACACATTCTGGAATTTTTCAGTAATAGCCCAGAGTCAGGTATATAGCGTTTTCACCCCCGTGCCTCCTAACGAACGTAAAGCTTTGGTCAAGCGCCTGATCACGCCTGACACTCCGGTCGTGTCGGATTGCCGTAACGTAGGACTATGAGAGTGAGGTAATAGACAGTACACCTGTATTTCTCGTGCACTGTATTGCACAGATCTACACTATCTACTCTCTCACTATCCTGCACAGAGTCTCCGTTGAGACTACCCGCCTTGACCGAAATTCGCGCGAAAATTAAAGAACACTATGCCAAACGCACCGCTACTCTAAGAAAGCTCTTTATTATTGCCCTAAGGGTAAGTTCTCAGTAAAATGCGTTCTACTTAACGTGTATTGTAATAACGCGTTCACCACGATGCAAGCCGGATGATCTCCACTGAGGTTTTACCCTTAGGTTAATAGTACTGATAATGACGATTTGATAGTGACTAAGGGTTTTGCTAGGCTAAGACTAAGGCCTGAGTCGAATACGTTCAGTAGGTATGGAAGTGTACGCAACAAGCAACCAGGAGAATCGCCACTCGGAAAAAAATTACACAAAAGGATGTTTTCATCATACACGCTACGCCCGGCTCCGCCGAATAACAGAACGAGTATTGATTTTCAACACTTTGATGCAATAATTCATATAATATGCTGTGCTCTCTGACTACTTAAACTCGAACTGAACTTTGTACTTCTGTTTAGTGGTAATAATATTCGTAAGTAGGAACAAATTTTTAAAATTTGCCAAGTGCATTACTAAAACCACTCAATAGCTCGGTAGCGCAGTTTGTTTGTTATTAATTGCCTAAAATTGCACAAAACATGCGGATTGTTCCGAATTAGGATATTTTTTCATGTTAAATTTATATATGTAAAACGTATTGCCCCTTGGGTGTCGTAAGAGGCGACAGAGGGACACAGTACAGGAGATGGGCAGCAGCGTCTTCCTAATAACAGAAAAAATTAAAAAAAACTGCGGTCGCCAACCCGCCTGCCAAGCATGGTGACTATGGCAAATATGAGGAAATTTATGGGGAAGGCCTACGTTCAGCAGTGGATTTGGGTAGGCTGTAATGGAAATGGTTATAGTAAAACGCCTCTACGATACTTATAGAAGAAATTTCTAGATAGAAAGTTACGGTTTTTATAAACTTATCTATAACAACAATCAAAAGACATATTTTGAAGAAAATAAAATTTTTTACGCAGATAATACGATAAAAAGGTAACAAATAATCTTCGCGAGATTGATGTTTTTATATTTTGGATTCGTTTTTACATCGGATTTTAATTTAAGCCCAAAGTACTTTCAAACGACCTTAAAGGCATTCTTAAGTGAGAGTTTTTGCCGAAGGGCGAATAAAATTGGGGCCGTTTGCTTAGACCCGTGGTTGGACGTCGGAAATTGCGGTGTCTTATTAGATTCCGGCCTCGGGCCGCGTCAATTGGAAGAGCAGGAACTGTAAGTGAAAATAGACTTGCCATTTTTCACTTGTGTTTGGTACCAAAAGTAGAGTCAAGTCGACTTTCTTTTTTAGTTACATTTTAAGAGACTGTTCAGGCTTAATGCCTGAAGTGATTTAAGTAAAATGGGCGAATGAGTGATTGCCTTCAGCTCGTCAGAAGGCGCTCATGTGCTTCTCAAAGCAAATTCACAATGTCATCTCACTTGTCAACCAAACGCTGTACGATTAACATTGATTTTTCTAATATAACTAATTTTGAAAAGTAAGAGCATTTTATTTGCACCAGTTTATCCTCTAAAGATAAAACAGAGACCCTTTTACTAAAATATACATGACTATGTGCATGATAGCTACTCCTTTATTTATTTTAATGCACGGCATTTATATTATATTCATCATTACTTTAGTCGTCTCTAATTCCCTCTACAAGAATAGATTCTATCAATGATAAGTTACGTGATTTATTTTATTAAATAATTATGTTGTTGTTATAATAGTTATAATTAATTTCTTTTTGTTATAATCTATATGAATCCGTCTCAAAGTTTACATAGATATTTTACGTTTAAAAAATGCTACATTATGATGAAATATGACATTTGTTTTAACAAATACTAATAAAACTAAGGTTTACCGAGCCGTTGTGTACAGAGTCTAAGCGGTCGCCGTGCGGTAATCCGGGTTCGACTTCAAGATGACATTACTAAGGAAATAATTATCTTCAATTTACTACAAGCACTTAAGCTTATCTACTACGTGCTCAGTGGTGAAGAAAAACAATAACAAACATGCAAGTCTGGAAAAAAAAAATTCGAAGACTGCATTGGGGCAGCGCGGTGGATACTTTAAGAAAGTGTCCACCCTTAATCCCTCTCAGACAGAATGAGAAGAGACCTGTGCCTAGCAGTAGGACGTATAATGGCTGTAACTTTATTTTAAACTTTAATAAAAATAACAAAGCAAAGGTTGTCTGGAAGGGGTCGACGGTGACGGTGACGGTGAACGCTCTTATCACTTTCAGAGTGATAAGACCGTTTCCCACGACATTTTACTTTGACCCTGGACCGCAAGGTGAGAGACCCTTCCACCGCAGTCTACTAACACGCATCTTGTGTGAGTTTGACAAACTCACTTTCACCTCGGGCCAACTATGTGGGTTCTGCCAGGCCTCTGTCACTCTTGCTATCTGCGTGAAATAATTACCTACAATAGCGAGCTGCCCCAGGGGTAGATCGCAGTCGGGGCTAGCGCGTTCTAGGCGATTGAATGTTAAAGTTTTTTTAACGCTGTTTACGTAAATAATTTTTTGTAAATACTTGTTGAAATACTCGTCGAAATAGTTTTTGTTTAGTGTTTAGTATATTTAATTGTATGATAAAATAGTTGAAAAAGTTTTAATGTAATTTAAGAATAATATATATGTATATTACCTATCTATTCGATAAATTATAATGGCAAAACGTCGTTCCTACTATAATTGTTGCGGGGATGGATGCTTAATGAGCAATTAAAAGGATTATGAAAGGTAAATTTATTTCATTTTTTTGTTAGATAAGTACTTATAGCGAAAAAATAATTAAGTAATCATTTAACTACAGAAGTAATACCTAAGTACTTTATTACAAAACTTAGTTGAAATTTACTTCACTACCTACTTACATATCTATACTCGTCTTTGTAATTAAAATATTTTAAATTATAATAGCACAAAATATTGAAATTAAAACTTTGTTTACAAGATTTTCAACAAAGTAGATTACGATCATATTTCTGTTAGGAATCGTATTTCGGGTTTATTTGTTGTTTACGCTATCTACCTATACGAACCAAGCATTGCGATTCCCGACGAATGGCCTTGCAAGTTGCATGCGTTGGGCATCACAGAACTTACATAGTAGATAATATGGTCGATTATAGTCAGCACAGGTACTTTACCTAAGTAACTTACCATTTCACAATGTATTTTTTTACTCTTTATTAACAGCCCTTAGCAACCACGGACAGTCCGTTGTGACGTAGTAAGGAGAAAAGATGTAAAGTAATACGGACACCCGCGCGCAGCGATAAAGTTTTATTTAGATTGCGTGCGCGATTTATCTGATTAATAATAACTATATAGGCTATTAAAACGTCGGCAAGCAGTCAACATCAAAAGAGTGCAACTTCTGTACATAGTACTATTATTTATTCTGTGGTTCTGCTTCGTTCACCGTCGGTGACCAAGACACGGCTCCTAAGCCTACGCATTCGACAAGCCGAGAAACCGTTCTAGTGCACCATTACTTTCCTTGATAAATGATGACCGTTGCTTTAAATAATATAATTATTGTGCTTTTTTATTATATTACTACCGGCCCGCCTTGGCTTTGCTCTGGTTGAACAATTATCTATCTTAAATATTAGGTAAGTAGTATTAAAACTTTTTGGTATACCACATTTTTATTCCGTTTTTCTAAGGTTTTAAATTACATTGATTCTCTAAATTTCCTGATCTAGATAGGCCAAAAAGCCACCGCCGCGCCCACCGCAACCATAAATATTTTGTCGCGCGTGAGTTTTTATATAAAAATGGATTTGGAATGAATTAAAAATGGTTACTGTAAATTATCCTCAGATGATAGACATATGCTATCGTGGACTTTTTTTTAAACTTTTCAAGAGGAACAATTCAGCCATACATTATTCTCGTGCAACTTAAACTATTCACGCAGCGCAAGCCTCGGATGTTCTCAAGAGGCACGAATTTTTTCGAATTAGTTGACGATTATCTTCATAACTTTTAGACATATTATATATAGACACATAATAATAGGACGGGGGGAAAAGTTTCTTCGTATTTTGTTTGTATAAAATTGAATAAAAATCTCTTTGGTTGTACTGTTTGTATCTGGCTGGTTTTAATATAATGCATATAGGACATTAAGAAAAAGAAAAAACTGCTTAAATTTACACTTTCCCGCCATTTTTCAATTGTTTTTCTGTCCGCCAAAATGAGTGAACCTAACGACGAAATTCGATAAGTTCTGAAGTTTTATTACAAGTAGTAGAAGTTTGTGACGTTTATGGATCTAATGCAGTGTCATTAAGAGTAGCACAAAGTTGGTTCAAGCGTTTTCAGTTCGGGAATTTAGTTCTCAAAAATGCAGCTCGCTTTGGTCGCCCTCATACGGATAAAGTCGATGCCATTTTTGAAAAAGAGGAGCAAGAACGGCATATTAGTAGTAATGAAATAGCCGAGGAATTGAGGCTTGACCACATAACTGTTTTAACCCATTTGAAAAAGTCTGGCTATACAAAAAACCTCGATATTTGAGTACCACACGAGCTCACTGAAAGAAATCTAATGAATCGTGTACTCATTTGCGATTCTCTACTGAAACGTAATGAAACCGAACTATTTTTGAAAAGATTGATCACTGATGATGAAAAGTGTATCACCTACTAGAAGAACATGGTCAAAGGGTAGTCAAGCTCCACAGACTGTTGGGATACCCGGATTAACACGCAATAAGGTGATGCTGTGTGTATGATGGGATTGGAAGGGCATCGTTTATTATGAGCTTTTACCGCCAGTCAAATCCATCAATTCGGATCTCGACTGCCAACACCTAATGACACTCATGCAAGAAAATGAGAAAAAACGGCCGGAATTGATCAACAGAAAAGGAGTGGTCTTTCATCATGATAACGCTAGACCACACACATTTTTGGCCTCTCAGCCAAAATGACAACAAGTTATCGAACAAAATGGTCCATATATATTCTAATTGAATGCAATTAAACTTTGAAAAAAAAATGTCTTGAATTTGTATACAAAATACGAAGAAACTTTTTCCCCGACCTAATATTTAGCATAATTTCAAATAATATACCTACCTTTTGTGGTGAAAGATTTTTTCTAATAGGTGCAGTGGTTCCGGAGATTGCCCCCCACATACACGCAAACTCACAAAATTCGCACTCTCTCTTTATAATATTATATAGTATAAAAGTATAGATTGTCATTAAAATAAATTTCAACTAATATATTTTCATAGTTGCAGCTAATATCGAAATAGTAAGTAATATTAATGTAAGCCTGAACAATTTCCTCCATAATTTGTACATGGAAGTGAAATACGGTTAACGGTAAAATTAGTTTATTCATAACGTATGTGTACTGTGCTAGCTTTAGCCATAGCAACATTTTGACTATCGACGATCTCATATTTAAAATTAAATTGCTATTTGTATGCTTTAACTGGGAAATATACAATGTATATTTAATTTATTAACATCTAATGAAATATAAACAATATTAAAAAAAATTAATAAAGAAAAATTTAAACTAAAAACTTAAATTATCATACAGTCCTACTCGCCACGGTATCGTGCCAAGAACGCTGGCTACGTTTCCTGTATGGCTATACTTAGCCTTTGAGCGAGAAAAGAACCAGCCCTCTTATCACCTGCAGCGACGACCAGTCGCGGATACAGTTCCTTTAGGAACTTCACCGCACGTGGACCCCACGGACCGATAGTCTCTACAGCAAATGGCACAAATATGTAGTCATCTCTCAGAGACTCATACTTGCGCCACTTACATAGTTCAGCTGATTGTGATGCCACCCAGGCTCTAAACTAGATACCCCTGAGATGAGAGGCTGCCAAAGTGTCTACGCAAGTAGCATCCCACTTTAGGGCTGATTAATCATAACTTAAATAAATTGTTACTCAAAAATTCTCTGATTTCAGAGTTAGAGTTAAGCCCTATATTGGATGAGACGGTAAGAACCTTTCTTCCCTAACATCCATCCATTACAGCTTATATAATCCACTGATAGAGATAGGCCTTCTTCATAGATAGCTTCATATTTTGCCATAGCTGCCACGTTTGGCAGGCGGATTTGCAACTGTAGTTTTTACCCACGGGGCTATAAAGAACAAGGGATATTCCTAAACAACCACTAGACGGTTCTTCCCTACAGTGGCATTTGATTGCCAATCCACCGCACAAGCACAGCAGTTGCCAATACATCTGCCAAGCTTGAAAACATTGACAAATGTGCTATGTTCAGTAGATGAGTTTTGACAGGTTGTAATGAATAAATGCATGTATGAAATATCATAATTATTGAACTTTATTGCAAAAATATTTAATTGGGATTTACAAACTCTTTTTTTTTCTTTTAAAAACGTTACCCACACTAGATTTTCTCCTGTATTTCTCGTGGATTCAGTTTATATGCATAAATTTCACTAGGACAAACATCCAGACCCGTAAAAATTATTTGTAGGTCATATAAATATTTGTTCCGTGCGGATACGAACCCGCGGCCCTTAGCGCAGCAAATCATTGCTAAGCCACTGCGCCACGGAGCCGTTGGAAATACTCATTGGAAAATTAAATAGATTTATTGGTACTATTACGTTAAGGTATGTATTATCTACTATTAACTTTAAATTTATACATTTAAAAATATCTCCTGTATTTCTCGTGGATTCAGTTTATATGCATAAATTTCACAAGGACAAACATCCAGACCCGTAAAAATTATTTGTAGGTCATATAAATACTTGTTCCGTGCGGGATTCGAACCCGTGTTCCTTAGTACCGCTCCTCTACTGCGCCTCGGAGCTGTCAAATGTACTCAAATATTATATATCTGTATATAATTTATTAAAAATAGCAGACTCCGCCATTACTTATAAAGAGTCCCCAAAACGGTGAATTGTCAACATTTACGTGAATTACACTAATTGATGCGAACAATGATCGTGCACTTTATGCCATTGAAACAATTGTCAATTTTACTACGGCGTTGAGGCCATTGACGACAAAAGACAAAGTTTTTATTGAAGAAATTGACGCGCCGTGCTTTGACGTTTAAAGATAGCAAATGCAAATTTTGCAAGATATATAAGAACTTAGGGATCTTCAAGAAAAGAGTCTACACCTTTCTAAATGAGCGGCAACGCACGTACAATTCCTCTAGTGTTGCTAGTGCCGACGATGATCACGTATCATCGGATGAGCCATATGCTCGTTTGCCTTCGCTTCCATAAAAAAAATCTGAGTTAGAAATCAAAATATTTTTGAGGGATACACGCAAATTGCGTCTGCGCAACTGATACACTTTCGTCTGGGTCTTAAATCACCCATCAATTTAATCCTCCAATCACGTAAACATTGACGGTGGCAATTTGTTGATTCAAAGACTCTTAATTTATAAAATAATTATATTACATTTTTGAAAGGCAAGTAATTGATCATGTCAAAATATGAAGTATATTGGATGTAATGACAGTGAATCACGTCTGAAACGGAAATTGTGAAAAATCTATTTACCGCTAAGACTAAATCATTGGAATTAAATTTGGCCGACAAACAGACTGTCTCTAAATCGTTAGCTGAAACAAAACTGAATCGCTTACTGCTCCAGTATGAAACTCAATTATTATTTGGCGAGCTTTGTAGGTCGTGTTAGACGAAATTACAACTGCTAAAACTCAATTAAAATTTGTCTACGCGGTCCTAATTCAAAGGGGCTTTTAAATAAACGCGTATAAGTCACGCAATAAAGCTTGATGTTTGCTTGAATTAGGTTATGAAATGTGCGTACGGTGGCGTAACCTTTTCTCTTCCACGACTAAATGCATTTACGAAACAATAGCAAGTGAGTCAAAGTTTATACATACAAATACCATTATTAACAAAATTAAGCACTTACGCTGCTAATTTTATGAGTTTTAAGTTTGTTTATACGTAACATTTTATTATTATCAAACAAAATTTGATGCCAGATATCTTTCAAACATGGAACTATTCTAAATAAGACTGCTATTAGACAATAAAAGAAAGAAAAAAGAAAAATCTATTTGGCCATTCTTTACAAAATACGCGTTACACTGAGATACCTGTACATAGTAGGTATTATAACTTAGACCTAAATTACAATGAAAAAGGAAAATAAAACACAGTCGTAAATATGAAAAAAAAAACAAGAAATACAATCATAAGTATGTGAAAATTGTTTATTGTTTTAAGTACTATAAAACGTATTAATAATAAAAATCTGTTGATTGTGGAACGGTGGACTTAGAATGTGCCAGTAGATCACTCTAATTAATAATTTTAAGCCTAAGTACGAGTACAAACCAAAATTATAATTGTCTTCGTAAAAAAATATGAAGCAACAGTATAGAAACAACCTGTGTTTAATGTTATATATACATAGTATATTTTATAATCTTTCGTAAATCAATATTGAGATGTCTACGAAAACGTTTATGTTACAAAAATTGAAAGAAATTTCTTACATATACCACCATGTCCCAATTTTCTGAAAGATTAAAATGAGAAAAGATTTGTTATTGTAAAATAAACTTGCTTCGACCATTTCAAATAAATAGACAAAGAAAACAAAACAAAACTAAAACAAAGGAAAAGCCTTTACAAAAAGGGCGTTGAAAAATTTCACCAAAAATCCTTTGAAACAGAGAGGCATTAACTTCAAATAAAAGTAAAAAGCGTCGACTAAGTGTTGTTTCAAAAACAATTTCGGCTATGCCTAACGAAGTAATGGAATAACTTCAGAAACGAATAAGATCCTAAACATCGGCAACAATAGCAAAAAACAGACAAAACAATACACAAACATAACCAAAAAACAGATAAAATGTTTTAATCACATTACTACTACTAACTACCAGCATGTGTCTAAAGAAGCGCATATGGGAAATGCTAGAATGATCTTATGGATCCCGACAGATGGCACTATAACCAACTCCTCTATCTTTTCTATAATAAATCCTCTCTGTAATAGGATGGTTAATTTATAGTGGATTTTTACGTGCTGACGAAGAAGGAGAAGAATATAAGGTACAAGTATTTGATACAGTATGATGAAAAGATACAAATATAGTTAATTTGTTATGGTATGCCCTATATGTACTATTTCTCTAAATATCAACCTTACCCTCACTGAGAGACAAGGCTGATGACTAGTAAATAATAAATTAAAATCCATTTAAATTATTATAGCTAGATGGGAAACAGCATTACTAGTACGTGGATTCACCTGTATGGGAATAGTTTTCAAGAAATAGTCCTGTTAGCGCTTTCTTAAATCTCTCTCTAGAGTCTATGTCAAACCGTGGATTTTAAAGTTGCAATGATAATAGGGATGGTGATATTGATGTCTTTTATATGTCAGAAGTATTTATTAGTATCTAGGGATAGAAAAAAATGTTGCATAAGATCTTTCAGGCCTACTTAAAATTGATTATATGTATAAAAATATAATACAGAAAATAAATATAAAATCGTACCAAAAAAGATGCATAAACATCTACTCGTAATCCAGAAGGAAAATAATATTAGGTCAGGAACGTGAGCTAATTGTATGTCTTGCGCAAATTATTTAAATGTCTCTGTTCTTTATGTAATTAAAAATAACCACCAATGTTAACTTTAATTACGAGTACAATCATAAGCAAACACTTCATGAGTTAAACTTTCTTTGTTATAAATGTATCCATGTACTTTACTTGTGTATAATATTTGTACCTATGTACAATATTCTGCAGTATGTATCTTGTGTAGAAATCTGCATATCTGCATGTTTACACTCGAGCAGTGTGGCTGACTAATTGCTTCATAACCTACGAATGTATAAATATAGACATAACTTTATTTTTACATATTATAATTGTACGACATATCAGTCTACATATATAGACCCCCTACAAGGTAGTATATCGCGCCCAACTTTGTTTCTATGCTATAATAATGAACATTGTAACCTACACTACAGAAATTGCAAAATAATACCGTATGTCAACACGTACTTTTTAAGGGGATTCATGGGAAGAAGTCTTTAATACAACAAACAAACAACAAAATTTAAACAAAAAGGTTTCAATAGCATTTGCCGGTGCATAGCCATAAATACTTTCAATTAATTTTAATGAAATAAAATATTTATATTACATTTCCGATTAACAAATTACCACAAAATTTTAACAATTTTAAAACTATAGCTTATTCGTGTTACCAATTTCCAAGTTCAAACTGCAACTGCCTTTGTATAAATAACTACACAAGAAATTAAACACTTAGTTATAACAATACATAATAATCTTAAATTCAAAGCACACTTAAGAAATTTAACCTAAACAGTCAGAAAAGTAACACATGTCACAAATTGGACATTGCTAATATTGTATATATATCCATAAGCCAATTTATTTTTACCTACGATATCATCCTTGAATTGGAAAGATATCGAACGATCTTGAAGGTGGAGCTTTTTAAGCTAATAATTGATTTTACAACCAGGAAGCTAAATTACTTACAGTACGGAAATTATATATACTGTCTATAATAATTAAAAAGGAACACAATTGTAGCAGTAGTAATTGTAGTTGTTGTTGTTTTAAAAGCTTATATTATCTTTGGATTGTAATAAAGCCAAGAGGGGAAATTCAGGAAACGCTAAAATAGATCATAGCACAGTGTAACCTAGTTTGGACTCCTGTCTCCCACAGCAAGGAAAAAATGCTATAGCTATGCAAGCTATACACGTAACTAGAGTATGTGGGAGAAATAAACGTTTATTATTTTTATTGTTATCTTTATATTTATTTATTTATTTCAGGCAGAGGCCTATAGTGTAATTAAAAATTAAATTACATTCAGTCAAAAAGGTATCGGGCATGGATCATTTGTTTATGGTTCCAAATTCATTAGTTTTGGTTATTGTTTCAACTGTTTTCCGTTTTGGAGTTTGAGTTACATCTGTTATTTAGATTAAATACAGTGTTGTTTTTAGTTACATCATATCTGGTGGGTATTGCGAATTTCACAAATGTTACAAAAGGCTTACGGTGAATCGAATTTATCTAAAACACGTACTTATGAGTGGTACAAAGCGTTCAAAAGTGGTCGAGGTGTGATGGAAGATTTGCCTCGCTCTGGTAGGCCATCAACATCTGCAACTAAAGCTAACATCGCAAAAGTGAAGGAAATAGTGACTGAAAATCCTCACTCAAGTTTGAGAGAGATAGCCGCAAACTTTCTGTATCTCATGAGTCGATCCGTACCATTTTAAATAATCACTTGGGTATGAAACATGTTGCCGCTCGGCTAGTCTCAAAAGACCTGAATTTTCAGTCGCTGAGGACATGCTAGAACAAGTCAATTCCGAACCAACATTCATTAAACGGATTGTTACTGGTGACAAGACGTGGGTTTACGAGTTTGACATGCAAACTAGTCAACAAGCTTCGGACAGGTGCCTTCCAACTGAACCGAAACTGAAAAAACCACACCAAAGTCGATCAAACTCATGTTGACTGTTTTATTTGACTATCGCGGTGTTGTATACTCGGAATTCTTGCCGGGAGGTCAAATAGTAAATAAAAAATATTATTTGGGCGTTATGCGGCGTTTAAGCAAATTAGACGAAAAAGGCCAGATTTGTGGAAAGAAAATTCTTGGATTTTGCACCAAGATAATGCGTCTTTGCACAAGGCCATCATTGTGAACGAATTTTTGACCAAAAACTCAACAAATACCATCGAGCAACCACCTTATTTACCAGATATGGCTCCAGCCGACTTCTTTCTTTTTCCTAAACTCAATTTACAACTTCGTGGCACCCATTTTCATTCGGTAGAAGATATAAAGGAGAATTCGCAGCGATAACTGAACACAATTCCGGAAAAAGCGTTTAAAAAATGTTTTGATGATTGGATTTTTCGTTGGAGAAAGTGTATCGTTTCTGAAGGAGCATACTTTGAAGGTGATAAAATGAACTTGGATGAATAACTAACATTTTGTGTATTATTGATCTTTTCCCGGTACTTTCTTGACAGAGTAGTATATGTAGGTTTAGTACAAAAAATACATCAAAACACTATAAAAAAAAAAACAAAAGAAAAATTCAAACATTTGTGGGATAGATCCAAACAACAACATATACACTGTTATGCTGCTGTGTGGACCCGCCCCACACTTGTAGAAGTGGCAAGTTCCACCGATCAACCAATACCCAAGGATAATGTTGGTGCTGTTCCGCAAACGGGTCAGCGCTGAGGCAAACCACCTCCTAACTATCGCGGCGAAGCCGTCAATACGTGTCTCAGCGAACATGCTTGAGGCGCTACATCGCTATCGCAGCCCCTTAAGGCGTTATTGTATTGGACAGGTAGACCGCTGCTACGATATGACAAACAAACAAACCGTTTTTATATAGAGCATATATTAAAATGGTTTGTATTTGTCATATCGGTTACGTCAAGTTACGTTTTGTTTATTTACAAAAAAAAAACAATTTATAATTCAATAACATAGAATAACACGGGTCACAGGCGGATAAAAAGGGAGTAGACATACCAGGTGTTCCCCTCTGTCAAAGAATAAGTCCACGCGATCATATGCGTACAATAAAACTGGTTGCAGCCACACTGCTCACTAGACTAAATCTAGTTGCGGGGCTGAATCGACTTCCTACAAAAATGCAGTATTGTTCAGATTTTTGCTGCAAAAAGAGATCTGTTACGTCAAATTTACAAAAACAAAATGGCGTTACCTTTCATATATAAGTAATTATTAATTACATTATTGTTATTTACTTCTTTTTAAACTTAAAAATTAATAATGACGGTCGTGTTGTTTCGGATTTGTTTACTAACACAGGCCGCTCGCCCTAATACAATATGCAGATCGGTTGAACGACTGAATGATCCGAGTTTGCATCCAAGTTTTCGCTGTCACCGAGCGATACTGTTATAATGTATTTATGTGTGTGTGAAATTGTTAGTTTATTGTTTTAATTTTTATGTGTGAGTTTCATAGTGACAGACGATTGTTTTTGTGTGGGCAAATTTCCCCCCGCAATAATTGACAGACAGTTCAGTATCCGCGAAAAACGCTATGGCTACTCCCCTCCAGTCCGCCAGTGGCCTATGTTGGTCTATGTTCTATAATAACTGAAGAGTTTTTTTGGAATAAATAGAATGAATACTACAATAATCGCATTTTGGTGCACAAAGAATGGTTTTAAGTGGCAGGTATTAAAGAAACAGAAAAAGTTTTATGTTTCTTATTTTTGTCATTGTTCTCGTTTGGATTTTTGTTTCTTTCCTAATACATATTTTACACAACAACTTTCACTTTGATTAAGCGAATGGAGCTTTGATAAAGTAACCTTGACGACTGACCGCAATCTGATTAGGATTTAGATACGTTAGAATTGTCGTGCATTCGAAAAAACTAGTTCTGTTGCACGGCAATGATTCCGAGCAAGTGGTTTTGTCGGTGAACACATAGCGCATTCTTTATATCTGAAATGGTAATGAATACGTATGTATGAAGTTATGAAGTAAAATTCGAATGTAATTGTGAAGTCCTCTACTATACACACATATCTTTGAAATAAATTTAACTCAAATTTGTCTCGTGTAGCTCGTAAAATATTTCAAGTGTTTTATCATAAGAAGATTACGCCGAAAAGAAATATATGCTAGCGAATTTTTCAAGGAAAATTTTACGTGTAGTATAGAAAAAACAGAATTCAATATTACGCACGACAATATGCTACATCAACCTATATGTCAAACGAGTTTTTTCACGACGTATATCTTTACGTAGCATCGAGGTTTTTTTGCTAGAACTGTCCCTTTCAGTACGTCATAAATCATTCCTCGGTCGCAAGGCTTAGCCGCAAACTAACTCGTTTCGACGGTTTGCATGTTATATACAACGTCGCAAAAGTATAAAACTTCCATATGAGGAATAAACAAGTTTCATACATTTTCTTATTTATTTGTGTATATGAAAAATAATGTCATCCTCAAAATAATGGTATAATTGGTAACCCATCTACTAAGAAGTGTTTTTGTATAGAATAATCATCTGTTTCGATTAAGGATCAAAATGTAGATATAAATGTAGTCGCCCCTGAGGATTAAGATAGAATGCCTAGTAAAAAGGGTTTACAGTTCTCTAAAATCACCAATCGCAACACAGGAGTATTAATCTGTTATTACCGAATATATTACAATATATCTACGTATATCTGATCGAACATCATAAACATCATCCAGGGATAGGTTAGGTGCTCCATTTTACGTCAGCACCTTTCATGCTGCTGTTCGTCGCCGGTATGGGTATTTTACTTCTGGTGTAAGCGAGAAGATACACCATAACTTTTTGAATGCCAAAAATTATTTCTGGCTTTTTCCATAGCCTCCATTTGCGACACCCTCCGGAAGAAATAGGGTGATGAATTCTCTTACGCCCCCATCACATGGCTAACGCCACCACCACACATACTACGTACATATTTTACCTACGTTATACCACTATTAAATATGTTAACAACTTCCCTGTCCGAGAAATAGACACAATAGTTAAACAATTGAAATGTTCATATATGACTCATGGGACAGTGAAATGGTTAATATTGGAACAGACAAATATAGTACATCTTTGTGAATACATGGACTGAATACTCAACACCTGCAGACTTATCTCTGCTCTCGCTTTTAATGTGATAAATCATGATTCGTTCTTCTCTTTATTATTCGCTCCTCGTATCCCTGTCGCTTGATCGTGTTTTTTTCGACCGCACAAAGTTGTTTTTGTTGTAATAAAATTGTTATGGCCGTCAAAGCTGAGTTTATGATTTATTTTTATTCGGGTGGTGATATTTACGTACTTTCGAAATATATACTCATACTCTACGTAATAAAAATAATACTATATCACAGGCCTTGCTTCTTAAAAAAGGCATAAACTTTTGCGCTGAAGGTTTTATGGTATAGTATTCTTTTAATTGAAAGTGAAGTTTCATATGTTAAAAAAGATATTATTATGAAAAAATTACTTATAGCAAACTAGCGGTCCGCCCCGGATTCGCACGAGTGATTTCTGGAGCTCGACAACAGCGCCACTTACCGGGTCAAATTGTGAATCTGAATTACTCTCGAATCAACTTAATCACACACACAGAATTTCATCAAAATCGATCGAGCCGTTTAAGGGGAGTTCAGTCACATACACACGGATAGAAGAATTATATAATATACTAGCGATTCGCCCCGGCTTCGCACGGATGATTTTTGGATCTTGACAAAAGCGCCACCGCACGTCCGATTATGAATCTAAACCATCCAGAGACCCCACTCAAAAACAAAAAAATACCTATAAGAGCTATAGTTTGAAAATGTGAATTTCTTTCAATTAACACCCCCGCAACCCCTTGCAGATGGAATTTCGTGAAATTCGTGTAAAATGTAAAATCCGAGCTGACCTCTACCCGGCAAAAGGAATATTCCTACCAAATTTCAAGTCTCTAGGCCTTATGGTTCCAGAGATATCGTGATGAGTCAGTACGTAGGTGGAAAAGATAAATGTTACAATCCTTATGGTACGCCTCATAACGCGAAGCGTTATTAGGTAGTGCATTACTCTTGACACGTCAAAGTCAAGAAATGTTGTGGTCTTAAAATGCACTGCATCTCTATCATAACCATATTACACTTATACGATAATATGAGTAGCCGTATATCAAAAAAATCTAATTAATCCATCTTACATTTTCTAAGAAATCATTTCATATTGCTACTTTGATAAAAAACGGTTTGAAAAAATTTACGTGGACGTCCGGATGTTGATTTTGTATGTGGTCACGATAACTCCCGAAAAAATTTACGTATCGAGATCGGGTTTTTTTTATTAGCTTCAGAATTACATCAACTTTTTCCCTTTTTTCATATCAATAGTGTAGTACGCGTCGTTTGTTAATAAAATTATTTTCAAATTTTATTGCTATTAAAAATTTAAAAGCGCTTTCGTTTTCTTCTTTAACCCTTGATAGACAAAGGACAAACGCACCATACAGCCTATATCGATTTTATACTTTGTGTAATCGATTTATTTTGGTACACATTAATATTTTTTCCCCTGTAGGTAATATATTTTAAGTCAGGAATACAATTTATTTTTTTCATCAAAATTTGAAACGCTCATGAGGCGTGCACTTTTGGATTTTCCAAACTATTTTTAGACATGAAGACATGAAGAGCCTAAATTTTAGTGTAATAAATCAAAAGAATATCGAATTCCAGTAAAATTGCTTTGTAATTGCGCCATCTACTTCATTTTATCAAACAAAAATTGACTGATTCGTAAAATAGACGCTAGATGGCCTATACACGACTAATTTAACTAATACTATAAATCTATATGTTTGTCTCTTTTTAGTGTCAATTTTTCGTTTCATGGAGTTTCAAATCACAACAATTATAAAGAAGTTTTCACTTCAAAAAGTTTGTCTAATTTCTACCAAAGGGGAGGTTAACCGACGAATGCAACTTGACTGGTGCAACTTGATTGTGACAAAAAAAGGTTCGTTCATGCGAGAAAGAAAGGTTCTCACTCGCATCGCAGACAAGCTCATCGCAGACAAGCTCACTGTAAGGCGACCCTCTACTAGATGGAGTGACGACCTGATATGCAGGGAGTAGATGATGCAGGTGATTCACGACCGTTCTTTATAGCAATCTATGGGGGGGGGGGCTATGTTCATGATTTTTTATCTTCATCAGTGGACTTGGACAGATGGGCTTTGATGATGGTGAGAATGATGATGATTAAAAATATTATTTACAAAAATATTAATAATATTTGACCATGTCAGACCCTCCAAAGAATATATTAGTTACCTTCAAGTAGCTCCTAAAGAAGTTTTACTTCAATTAAAAAAAAATCTAAATGAAACCTCAACAAATAGTTGCATAATTTAATTAGTATTATGCATGTAATTTTGCTTGGCTAAGTTTTTTCGAAAAAAAAACCCCATAACAATAAAATTGAATACCGAAAAAGTTCGACATAGCCTCATCGGTAACCTTAATTACTCAACGCTTTAAATTAATCCCTATTAGCATTTAAGGTGTCTTAATATTCTATTAACGTTAAAGGTAAAATGGACACAATATAGCATTATCAATGAAACTCTTTCAAAGGTCATAGTTTATTACGAAGAATCTTTGTTACTAGGGTTTCCGCGTTCCCGGAATTTAATAATTTCCGGGTAATGAAAATAATATTTATCGTTTCTGGGTTATTATATAACCAATATTTAGAGAAAAAACACGATATGTTTTTCTATATTCATGCTTATTTAATAACCTCCAGACCGAGTTTTGGTCACGGCGGCCAGTTTCAACGGAGACTAGCCATCTGCACAGGACAGGATAATAGTATCCGAGAGTATACACAAGTACAAGTGCACTTTCTATCCCCTCACTTTCATAGTCCGATGGGGCGGTTATCTGACACGACCGCAGAGAGATCAGGGCCAGGCAACCGGCTTTACCGATTTTTATAGCCCTGAAAATAATGTTTTTTTTTATAAGAGATGGGGCAAACGAACATGCGGCTCACCTGATGGTAAGTGACTACCGCCGCCCAAGAACAACTGCAAAACCAGGGAACTAGAGGAATTGCAGATGCGTTGCCGGCCTTTTAAAAAGGAGTAGGCTCTTTTTTTGAAGGTCCCTAAGTCGTATCGGTCCGGAAAAATCGCTGGTGGTAAACTATTCCACAAGGAAGTTGTGCGAGTAAGAAAACATCTTCTAAATCGCACAGTGGTGGACCGCCAAACATCCAGATGGTGTGGATGGTATCGGGAGTTTTGCCGCGATGTACGTTCGTGAAATTTGGCGGCTGGGATTAATCCGAACAATTCCTCAGAGCACTCCCCGTGGTAAATGCGAAAGAAAATGCAAAGAGATGCAACATCTCTTCGCAGCGCCAATGAATCGAGCCGATCGGAAAGGACTCGGTCGGACTCGATTCGAGCCGCTCTGCGCTGGATGCGGTCAAGTGGAAGGAGCTGGCACTGGGGAGCCCCAGCCCAGAGATGGGAACAGTATTCCATGTGGGGCTGAAACTGCGCCTTATAAAGTTGCAAGCGTTGTGCCCGCATGAAATACTGTCCCGCTCTGCTGAGCACGCCAAGCTTTTTTAGAGGCCAATTTGGTCTTCTCTTCCAAGTGACCACGAAACTGCACGTCACTCGATATGTCGACGCCGAGGATTCCGATACTGGCTGAGGCAACAAGGGGAGTGCCTTGAAACTGAGTAGATACGACAAAGGGGTTATTTTTAGTGGTAAACGCGCAAACTTGTGTCTTCTGAGGATTAAACTGGACTAGATTCAGTCGCCCCCAATCCGAGACTTTGTTCAGCAAAGACTCGACTTCAGACACAAGTTTGTTCCGGTACTCGGCGACGTTTTCCCAAGAAATATTGGCACAGCCGGTGTATAGAGCATCACCAGTGCTGTCATCCGCATAGCAATGAATGTCTAAAGAATAATTAAAGCCCCCGACAATCAAAAGTGGTTTGTGACTTGAATTTTTACATTAAAAAATAGTAATTTCTATGCGAATGCCATAGATAAAACACACTTTACCCTTCTTTGCCTGTTCTTTTGCACCCTAAATTGGAATGATTATATAATATTATCATTATTGCTGAAATGACCTTTTTAAAGAAAACAGATAATAGTATTCTCAGACTTTACAAAATTCTATTTCCACATACAAAAGCACTACATAAACACTACTTACTACGTTGCTTTTATATAAGATAGGATGTGCGCCATAAAAAGCATAAAGGGAACAGGTAATACATGAGTTAACATCGCGACAAATAAATAACTCTACACCGAAGAGACACGGAACAAAATTGAAGGGAATTACGTAAAAGATCTTCGCATGTTACTTTGTCAGAGAAATTCTTTTCAACGTTTGCTGAAACGCCTTTTAGGACGAGAAAAATAAAAATGCTGTCCGCATCGACGTTTTATTAGTCACGTTTCAACTTAATATAAGGTTGTTTATTTTTAATTTCAACAATATATTTTACTTGGTGCTTAGGCTGTTTTTTCTATCTAACTCTGTCTGGGTTGACATTTTTTGATAAAATTTAAGTGACAAGCAAACGAATAGTCCACCTGATGATAAATTTCAACTTCAGCGCTTTAAAATCTGCAACGAACTTTACCGTTAACATTACCGTTACCGTTACCGTTACAGTTTATTAAAGTTCACTGCTGAACATCCTCTATAGATTGTCTCATATGGGGTGATATTTGCGATAGTTATCACGCTTGGCAAGCGGGTTGGCAATCGCAGTTTTTATTTATAGTCGTTATTAGGTAGACGCTGCTGCCTATCTCCTAATTTGTTTCACTCTGTCGCCTCTTATGAACCCCACGGGATGTTATGGGGTAGTGGATATTCTTACACCGCCACTACACGGTTACTTTAAACAAATGGGATACATGTGCTTATACTGTGATTATAGTGGCTATATATACACTTCAGACTGGACACAGTAGTGCAAGCACTATTGCTTGGCGACAAGAATAAATAAGAAGCCAGTACCTATCCAGACAATAAATAATGCTACCAATAAGATTTTTCCAATTTTGCTGCCAAGCAGTAGCGTACCCACTAGTATGTTTGGGTATGCACATTTAGAAACTCCGTTTAGTTACAAGACTTCTCTGTCCGTGGATGTGTTCAAACAAATAATGATATTGGAAGTGGTTTGTTATCTCGTCAGTGACGGTAATATATAAAAAATACACAAAATTGGACAAAAAAACAACACACGAAGTGGTGTCAGTTTCTTTAATTTTAAAGTACCTATTAGTTACTTGGAATGAAGTCCCTTTTCTTTTTATTTAGCCCCGTTGAATAAACCAATAAACTAGTTTGTTCTTCATTTTACATTAATATATTATATTTAACGGTTGTGCTAATTCTTTTGAATCTTACTTAACTCATCAAAGTAAAAGGCGCTGTTTACGTGCCATCCATTTTATCAGGAAGATGCTGCTACTCATCTCATGTTTCAGTTTCTCTCCGTCCACTCTGAAGACATTGACAGGAAGTTATGGCGTATTTGATATTCTTACACCGCCGCAACACGGTTAACCATCAACCAACTTAGAATAAATGTTTTGAATTTGAATTCCATTTTAGTCGTCTGGGCTAGCTACGCATTTTTATACTCAATCTGGAAAATATAAAGGTGTCTTTAGGCTACAGCATCAACTTAGCATCTGATAGACTTAATACTTGTTAATCTTCTTTACTTCTATCGAAAACTTTAGTGTCGTATCAGTATTTTCCTTAATAATTTTTGATAATGCATTGACAATATTTTTATAGAATAATGTTGACAAACAAGCAAACAGTCCACCTGATGGTAAGTGTTTGCTGTGACCTATAGACATCTACATCTATCCTCGATTACAAATCAAAATGTAGGTGCGTTTTCACACCTGAGAACTAAGATGGAATGCCTCGTTTCCAGTAAAAGAGTATCAACATGTTCTCTATACTCACCATACGAAACACAACAGCATTAAGCTGCTATTTTATTCTGGTATTCTGTAAGAGCGTGGTTCCCCTCGGTCGAGCCGATCCATTCGTGCTACAACCATAGTATTAGCATGGCTCTACTACGAAAAATAAATGTTCTAGAGTAACGAATATAGCTCAACGGATTAGTAAGCTGAAGTGGCAATAAACCAAATATATAGCTTGAAAAACCGATAACTGATGAGGAAGAAAGTTTCTTAATTGGCAGCCTCTTACCGGTAAGCAAAGGACGGCCCCCCAATAGAAGTCGATGGATGAAGTTGGCTTAGAGCCTTGTTTTGCTGTGTTCTTTGTGGAAGAGCTTTGTTCAGTAATGGGCTTGTGAAGGGCTGTAATGATGATGATGATGATTATCAAGGTATCATATTTAAAAGAAAAAAAATCTGTAATGTTGATGAAGCCTTGTACAAATCTCTAATAATATGGAAACTCCGAGTGATTCTAAATTGGGAAGACTTTAATGTAAGCTCTTCGTGATTTTGGGAAACCATACAAGTATCTTATTAGGCAAAGTATGAAAAAATAATTGATTGTGAATTTTATTAATATTACCTTTTGTTGGAAATTAAAATTATTATTTCATCATAATCATCATTATAGCCTTTCAAATTTCACTGCTGAACATAGGCCTCCTCTATGAATAGAGGTTATTTGCCATATATGCGACGCTTGGTAGGCGGGTTAGTAACCAATGTTTATATGGTAATAATTGTTTAAACGTTCATAAATCTTCTACGAATCATATTTCGAATTATATTTGTACGGTTATGATATCAATAACTCGTGTTATTATTGATTTTTTAAAGTATCTTATTATCTTTACAGATTCTGTTAACAACAGCAAACACTCCACCACTGCATTGTTACTTCGCGCGCTTCTGTAATATTTAATTAAGCACATTCTATCAACAGCTACAAGCAAGCAAATCGTCCAGGGCTCTCTTTGAGATCCCCACTTCTATAAACAGCAACCACAAAGGCAAAATTCATGGCACCCTCATTAAGCAGGTCCTCTTACTCGTACTTCACTCAATCTAATTCATCAGCCACTTTTTAGACCATTACAGACTTGCGGAATGAGGCCCTTTTCACCATCTACGATCAGAATTGCCATCATGACTGCTGGCAGATGAATATTATTAGATACAGTTTACAAGGACCATCTCTGTATGCCAAATGTAGGTGTGGGTCCCATATTTGGCATACCATGAACATGGGAAATGTTGAGTCCCGGACTACCTTACCACAAAGAAAGTAAGGAGGAAGCAGTTCCCTGTCGCTTTCGGTCCAATTTTACGCAAACAGTCATCGAAACATCCTAGCTTAGTGATTATCAATTTAGTCACAGGTGAGTCTTCCAACTCGTCGGCTTCAAGATCTAATGATGTTTACCTGTTCTGTTATAACTATAGAAAAACGCAACTAATATCTAGAAGATGTAAAACGCTCTCTCTCGTCTCAACCTAACCATGCATGATGTAACGATTATAATATATTTGACGAAAAATATATAAAATAGCCAGCGATGAAGAACAGAATTATATTTGTAAACTGTATTTCTGTTAATATTATCTTCAATCATTTAATTATAGTTGAATTTGACGTGTAGTTGCTGTGTAAGAATATTCACTACCCCATATCCTCCCGTGGGTGTCGTAAAACGTCAAAGGAAAACAAGCCTGGCGATGGGCATGGCATGTTCAGCAGTGGACTTGAGATAGTCTGTAACGGTAACAGTAAATGTGCCGCATTTATTGTTACCATTACATTAATTTATTCGACAAAACAATTTTATCGAATGAAATTTAAAAATAATGCCTTATATTGAATTTGTTACAATGAAAGACCGTGACTTAATGACTCCACGGCACGTGTCACGCTCTACCATTTATCAAATCTTTGACAAATGGTAGCGGTCCCCACTCGAATAGTGATGTCAAATTGTCGTTCGTGAAAGGAATCGTACGTCCTTTTCTTACATTGCGATCATGTCAGGTTTCAACATGACTAATACATTGTCAATGCAACATGTTCGTTTTACGTTCTCATTTTTTATTACCTTCCTCCGGACGCTTTTCTGAAATATTGGACTTTATATGCTCTCGCCTTCAAATCATGAATGAAGAATCATTAACAAATAATACTATATTATGATTATCGCCTTCAAAGGATGGTAAATTATTAATGTACACAAGAAATAGGACTGGGCCGAGAATTGATCCCTGAGGAAACACACATTAGTACAGCACAGCATAGTTCTATTACTTAAGTAGTAATAAGCTTAAGCGCTATGTTTTTTGGTCTTCCCAACATATTGCCACCAAAAATAGTCCTGTGATACCTACATGTATCAACTCCTTGCATGTTGCATTAGAATGCTTACCAGTACTTAAGTGCTTACTTAAGTGGGATTCAAGAACCTCAAAAATAATATTTTTCTTTTAACCTTTATCACAGCTCGCAACAGTTTACTACTTGAAATGTGACTCTCCAATTGTGTGTATCATAATCACTACCAGATGTTTCGCATTTCCGATGGTGCTCTACTTAGCCACTCTTGGTAATTCACATCTGGTATATACGAGATTGTGTAACGCCTTTTATAGGAAGCTATGAGGACTTTTCGTAGTAGCCTACAATGACAACCGCGTGATGATGAGTGTAGAGAACCGGAGACTGACTGATGGACTGACCAGTGACTGTAAATGAGGCATTCCATTTTAGTCCTCAGGGGTGACAACGCATCTGCATTTTGGTTCTTAATCGAGGATAGATGTAGATGTTTATGAGGCACATCATCCACTTACCATCAGGTGGACTGTGTGCTCTTTCGTTCAGTCTTGTTCTATAAAAATCCACTTAGAAGCAACCAAAAAGCAAAAACGATTAAATGTTTATTCTGAAAGCAAACTGTCAACAAAAATTATACATTCCAGTAGCTCATTTTTCAGAAGAATTTTGTAGTACAGATTAACTAAACAAAACATTTTTCTTACACCGATACTTCGTTAATTGTAGCAAGTCGTGACAATATTTTAAATTTGATTCTTGATAAAACCGCCGTTAAAAGCTGCTCCCGTCGTAATTTTAACTTCGTGATCATACATAATTAATAGGATTAGGTTAACCGCCTCGACAAAGAAGTTTCCGAATTGACGTAATTTGTTTATCATCAATAAGTCTTGAGTGCTTTTGCAGAATTTGTTAACGATCTTAAGATGTTTTTAAAGATTCAGACAAGTAACCTTCAACTTAAGTGTCAAAGTTAATGGACAACTGATTTATTAACACTGTTCCGGTTTTTAATAAGGCAAGTTGTTGGATCCTAAATAATTATGATATTTCAAAATAGGTAGTCACTTAATAAGTAATAGGATGTGTGGTGTGTGTTGTAGAATACCCCACATGACAAATATATTAATATTAAGTGTAGATAGTAAGGAATTAGTCTAATTAAAGGCATAGAAGAAGACACGCATCTTATTAAATGTCATAGTCTTAGTGCTAGCAACACGTTTATAATAGTTACCTTACTACATCACAGGGGACGTGGGTGTTGCCATGCCGCTTTATTATTCAAAGCTTGGCGATTACAGAAAATAACCCCAATGAACTCATAATGTTTCTCAAGAGCTGTGGTAACTCAGAGGTTTCACACCATAAATTTCACAGTATGCGAGCAAATCTGGTGCAATACATTTACACCAATGAAATCGTGTGCTCTGTGGTTAGGGAATACATCGTAAGAAAAACTGCATGTCTGGATCTGCCAAAGATTGCGATGGCTTAGTATTTTGGCTATTTTGTCTCTTTTGTGTACATAAATTTTCAATAGATTTAGTTTTAGAGTATGCCGAGTGCGTGTCTACGCCGCATATCACTAAATCCCTGAGTAGAGAACATACAGTAAAGTATGGCCTTTGGCGTGTATGATAAACATAATAATATGCTTTTCTATTATAATACCGTGATTAAGGAATATCACAAACTCTAAGTTACAAATCTTGAGTTTGTGATATTCTTGAGCTTGTGATATTCGTTATTCCTCTTAAAAAAGTTGAAAACATAAAATGTTTAATGAAGTATAAAAACCGACTTAAAAATATTTCCGCTACTGAAGTCAGGGGCTTTAATTCTTCGATACACTTTAACTTAGCACTGACTTCAGAAGCTGAATTTTTTTTTTATAGAATATGGGTGACAAACGAGCACACAGTCCACCTGATGGTAAGTGGTTGCTGTGGCCCATAGACATCTACATCTATCTTCGTTTGCGAATTTAAATGCAGATGCGTTGTCAGCCGTGAGGACTAAGATAGAATGCCTCTTTTCCAGTAAAAGGTCTCGGTTCTATACACTCACCATACGAAACACAGCAGCCTTAAGCTGCTATTTTACGCTGGTATTCTGTGAGAGCGTGGTCCTTCCCGGTCGAGCCGACCCATTCGTGCCACAACTATACTATTAATATAGTTGCAGCATGGCTCTACCACGTAAAATAATGGAAATATGTGGAAATTATTTTATGGTACTTAGTTCTTTGAAGTGGGTATTTATTTAGAGCTTATTTTGTCTTTGTTGTGTACGTAATCTTCAATAGATTAAGAGAAATAAAGAAATATTTATATGTGAGTACTGTAGCAAATAATATGAATAAAAATGTTAACGTATGTAATGATAAATAAAAATAGTTGTTATTTGGTTATGCCTACTTTACATGAAGATCTTTGATCTTTATCTAATATAACAAGAATAACTCACCTGTTCCACCCACACGTTCGTCGTCATTATTTGATTCTTCAAGTTCTGAAAAGAAAGAGAATTATATTATATTAATATTATTTATTATGTGGCTATACAACTTAACTATATAATTAACTTTTGCCCGCGGCGATATCTTAATATACAAAATATTGTGAGTAACATACGAATATTTATGTTACTTACAATATTTGTTTCTATACGCTCAGTAAATTTCAAACTAAAACATTACGTCGAAATTTCATCAAACACAGGTGCACTCTCTATTCCCTCAATTTCATAGTCCGATCGGACGGGAATCCAACACAACCGGAGAGAAATCAGGCGCAGATCCAACAGCTTTACGTGCATTCCGAGGCGCGGGAATGAAACACCGACAACTTTCTGACTCCAGGCTGCTACTGAGAATTTCTCACCATAAAACTCGTCAACTGATTTTTTTGCCCGATCCGCAATTCGAACCCGCGACCTCGGCGATCAACAGCCGCGTTTACGGCCACCGGACCGACGAGGCAGACGAAATTTCTAATGTACACATTACCTTTAGACATTTATAGTACCGAACATTTATTGAGTTTTTCGCTCAAGAAATTCGCAGCAGCTGCCCGGAGTCAAAAAGATGGCGGTGTCTCACCCCTGCTTCGGAAGGCACGTAAATCCGTTGGTCCTGCGTCTGATATCTCTCCGGTCGTGTCGGTTTACAATCTCATCGGACTATGAGAGTGAGGGTATAGAGAATGCACCTGTGCTTGCGCATACACTTGGGCACTATAATCCTGTCCTGTGCCGATGGCTAGTCTCAGTTGAGGCTGACCGCCGTGACCGAAATTCGGTGTGGAGGATTATTACAGTACAGAGCACCGAGTAGTGTAAAGAGTAGTATACATAGTATTGTACAGAGTAGTGTAGAGAGTAGTGTACAGAGTAGTGGTGGTGTAAGAATATCTACAATGTCATTTAGGCGACAGAGGCAAACAATTCAGGAGATGGGTAGCAGCTTCCTAATCTTCCGAATAACGACTAAAAAAAACTGCGGTTGCCAACCCGCTTACCAAGCATGGCAACTATGGCAAATATACCCCTATTAGGCAATCTATGGGGGAGGCCTATGTTGAGCAGTGGACTAATAGGCTGTAACAGTAATATGTACACAAGCAGTCAAAATACTAATGCGTTACACACGATATGGGATCAAACGTTGCTAAAGTAATAACTTACTTTAATGAATTGATTAAATAAGAAGTACACGATACAGTTAACAAGCGTAACTATGATAAAATACATATCATAGTGTATAAAGTACGAGCTAAAGTTTGGAAGTCAGTTTAATGAAATTTCTCCGGAACAATCGAAGTAATTTAACAAAATTTGATATATTCCAAGCGGTTACTGATAATATCTGATGTACTTCGATCATACTTTGAGTTGAAAGAGAAACTTGTATTAAACGTTCATTTCTAAATTGACGTGAATGCTTGAGAGAAATTTAATTTCCAATTTGTGTAAGAGCTTTCGTGAGTTGTTTTGCAGTTATATGTGAACACTTATTAAATTATTATTACTATGGAATAGATCGTGCGTAACGCATAAAATATATATAAAAACTATGTATAATTTTTTTTTAATTACCGCATTAATTTTGAGCTATGTTCTAAATTTCAAGTCTCTAGCTCATCGGGAATTTAGTTTAAAATCAATTAGTAAATTCGATTAGAACAGACGTGCACGAAAGTGAGTTAATAAAAACACATAAACACTCACGCCTGTCACCCAGAGGGGAAGGCAGAGACTATGGACTTCCATCTGGCACGATCCTGACACACCTCTCTCGCCTCCTCCACATCCATATACCTACGCATACACGCTCGTCGGTTAAGGGTACTCTTAATTTGGCCCATTTTCAATATATCGCCAATTTGGTCGACAAATTTTCCCCTTCAGTCCCTTCCCGACTCTGCCGTTCACCTCTGCCACATAAATTTGCTTTGTCACTCTTTCCTCATTCCTTTTTTCTACGTGACCAAACCACCGAAGCATTCCTTTCTTAATCCTGATCACAACATCATCTTGCAAACCACACTCTTCTCTTATCACACAATTTCTCACTCTATCATCCCTAGCATACTCCTTAATGACCGCATTTCTACAGCATTTATTCTACTCTCGTGCTTCTTCTGGCACATTATTATTTCATATTCATATTCATTAATAAAAACGTGGTAAAAAAAAACTATTTACAGTTAATAACTTTAAAGTAATAACTTTTATAGACGCAAAGATAAACCGAAAATATGGTTAGCTTTAGTTTGTGTATAAGCCATCCATTTTTAGGGTTCCGTACCCAAAGAGTATCCAACGGGACCCTATTACTAAGTCTTCGCTGTCCGTCCGTCCGTCCGTCCGTCTGTATATCAGCGGGCTATATCTCATTATCCGTAATAGGTAGATAGTTGAAATTTTCACAAAATGTTTATTTATGTTGCCGCTATAACAGCAAATAATAAAAATTAAAATAAATTAAAAATTAAAAGGGGCTGCCCTACTAGAAACGTGTATTACAATGGCACGGAACCCTTCATGCGCGAGTCCAACTCGCACGTCGCCGGTTATTATTTCATCATCACTTCTTCTCCATTCATCCATATATATACATTCTGTAATATAAAATAATTTTATGAACAATATATTTTTGAACGAAATCAGGTTTCATGCCCAACCGTGTAGTGGCGGTATAAAAATATCCACTAACCCATATTGTCCCGTGGGTGACGCTAGAGGCAATAGAGGGAAACAAACCAGGAGATATGCAGCAGCGTGACTTGCCGGGCGCGGCAACTATGGCAAGTAACTCTCTTATATATAATCCATGTTTGAGCATGTTCAATTACTACACGGACAAATAAACCAATAGCTAAAGTATAGTTGAATTTGATTGACGAACAAAGACATGTTCTATCATAAGCTCTTATTAAAAAAAAACATTAAAAACTTACCAAATTTAAATAAAACTAGTTTTACAGATTTTATCGCGTATATTAACTTATTTTATATTCCCGACGTTTCGAGTACTTTACAGCACCCAAACCACCGAAGTTGTATGGCTTACCAAAAATACACAAGCCCAATGCTCCACTACGTCCCATAGTGAGCCAAATCGATTCACCAACTTACAGATTGGCTCAACACTTAGCGAAAATACTCTCATCGCTCAGGGGACATACAAGAGCACACACAAAGGATTCCTACTAATTTGTCAGCGAGATTGAAGACCTACATCTGGCAGACAATGAAACTATGGTTAGTTTTGATGTGCAGTCTCTGTTCACATGCTTACCTGTTGAAGACTGCATCTCGATTGTTACTAGAAGGCTGGAGGAAAACAACATACCCGTAGAATATGGAGTATTACTCAGACACTGCCTTACATCTGGCTACCTATTGTGGAAGGGAGAGTTCTATAAGCAAGTAGATGGTGTGGCGATGGGCTCACCTGTATCTCCCTTTGTCGCCGATATATTCATGGAAGACTTTGAGGAGAAAGCCCTGCTTACTCCTCCTGTAAATCCAAGATTCTACAAGCGGTACGTAGATGACACTTTCACAATTCTACCTTTAGATAAAGTAACTGCCTTTTTAGACCATCTTAACTCCATAAATTCTAAAATTCAGTTCACAATGGAGTTAGAGGCAAACAATTCTTTAGCTTTCTAGATGTGTTAGTAATTTGGAATCCTGATAACACCTTGAGCCACACTGTGTATAGAAAAAAGACCCATACAGATAGATATTTAAACGGTGATTCTCATCACCATCCTTCACAGTTAGCTACCGTGGGTAAATCTTTGTTTCAGAGAGCACGAGGGATCTGTGACAGTAAACACCTGGCCGCCGAGCTCCAACACGTCAAGCAAGTTTTGCACGACAATAAGCTTCGGGTCCCGCGCCTACGTCACAGTGAACGAGTGAAGCCGGCCACAGTCGAGCGAGTGCCTGCTGTACTGCCATATGTCAGAGGTGTCACTGACAAGATTGGCTACATCTTGAAGCGTGCTTCCATTAAAACATACTTCAAGCCGCCGAAGAAGATTAGTCAGTTTTTACCATCAGTCAAGTGTAATGTCCCTCTGCAAGATGCAGGAGTGTACAAGCTTGATTGTGAATGTGGTCTCTCTTATATAGGACAAACTGAAACTGATGTGAAGAATCGACGCTCCGGGAAGTCTGCAGTCTGTGAACATGTACAGAATCGCCCCCGTCACTACATTAGATTTGATAGACCACAAATTCTCGCTAAAGAACACCGATTCCTCCCAAGGATGATTCGCGAGGCTATTGAAATCAAAAAACATCCTAATTTCAATAGAGAAGATGGCTGGGTGCTACCATCTGCTTGGGATCCCATAATTAATAAAATTAAATCCCAACCCAAGCATACAACTGCAAGACTTCAAGATACTGTAAGTTCATACTGCGTAGATCGGAACAAAAATTAATAATTTTTAATCTGGAGGTAGCCGTGGTTTACTATGACATTGGGACGTCATACACCTCAGTCCCCCCCGTGACCATGGGTGCTGTAAATTTCTCGAAACGTCGGGAATACAAAATAAGTTAATATACGAGATAAAATCCATAAAACTAGTTTTATTTAAATGTGTAGTGTTCGCGTAAATATAAGAAATCATTAAACTTACCAAAGACAAAAGATTTTTAAAATTATTTTTAGTAAAAAAGCTATGCTTTTAAGTAATTAGGCGAGAGCTCCATTGAATTTTCTGTTGCTATAGAACGGTAACTAGAAACTTAGAGTCTTTTGCGAAACGTTGGAATGCAATTTTATCAGTAACCGAGTGTAAAGTCTGGATAATTAAACTTTAAGGAATCTAGGGGGCTTTCATTGTGCGGTGCTGTAGAACTTTGGCTAAAGGACTGAATTTTTTGTTCCACTCCTGTGCTCCGAATAATGTTTAGGACGTTGCAGTTATTTAGTTGGAATTTTATTTCCCAAAGAGAAAAAGGTTTCATAAACTGGCCTTTTTTCTTAATTATAGAATTACTTCTTCTTTCTTTTCTATTAGCTCATAAAAGTATGTTGTTGGATATGGGAGGATTGGGGTTATAATCGCCCCTTGTTAGCTCAATTGGCGATAGACCTTTTTTTAGAATATTAATGATAAACGAGTACACTTTCCACTTGATGGTAAATTAATGCTGTGGCCCATAGTCATCTACATCGATTCTAAATTAATAACGAAAATATAGATACGTTGTCACCCCTGAAGACTAAGATGGAATGCCTCATTTCCAGTAAATAGGGATCTCAGGTTCTCTATAATCGTTATGCGAAACACAGCATCATAGAGCTGCTATTTTCAGCTGGTATTCTGTAAAAGCGTGGTTATTCCCCGGTCTAACTAGCGTACTACCATAATATATGTACAGTGAGGCTCAAAAAGTACCTACGTGACGATATAGGGTAAAGGATTTTCTAATGCCTGAGTGGGAGCATTTGCCTTAATCGTCACGCTTGGCAGTTGACGATCAATGGCAGTTGATAAGCAATTGACGATCGCAGTTATCTCGCACCTATTATGACGCTGTTACCTTTGTCGGTTTGGATATTTTATGTGTGACGTAAATGAGGTGACCACCTTTACATCTACCAAAAGTCATAAGATTTTTCAGGTATATCTTATTTTCGCCTCTCCCGACATACATGGGACGAAATGGAGTCTTTGATCCTCTAAAGCCGCCACCGCACAAAAACATTAGACTATTAGTATAAAAAATAGATGGACATAAAATTTTCAATATCTTGTTCTTCCTGCCTTATCCCAAGTTATTTGGGGTCGGCATAGCATGTTTCCTTCTTCCATTCTCCTCTATTAGCCGTCATCTCTTCACTTACTCCTTTCTTACGCATATCATTCCTAATACAGTCCATCCATCTTTTCTTAGTCCCCCCTCTACTCTCATATCCATCCACTTTCATAGCCAATATTCGTCTTTTTACATGGTTTACTTCCCTTCGCATATATGCCCATACTACGTTAGCCTGCCACTTCTCAACTTTTTTGTGACTGGGACCACTTTCAAATTTTTTTTTCAATGTAATGCCCAATAATTTTAACTACACATTGATTTTCCATCACATGGATTCTTAAATTATAGCCCATTAAATAATCATAGTAAAAATTTATAAGTGCACGTTCAATAGTTCTTACAATCTAAATTAATGTTTGCGACTATCTCACCTAATGCCAAATAATGGAGTGGTAAAATTGTTTCTAGGTGGTAGGACTCTTTTCCGCCTAGGAGCCGTCTGCCATCTGGGTAGGTACCATTCGCTTATCTATGTTTAAAAAACAGTGAATTCAATAGGGCTTAGTTCTCCTCATTTAAAAACACATTAAACAAGGCTAGTCTTATTAAAAAAAAATATTATTCACAAGCAGCTAATAAAACATGGAAAGCTGTTATAAATAATTAGAAGATATCATTAAAAGTGGAAAGTTAAATAAAAAAAACTCATTTCAGTGGTAGCTTCAAATACAAAAGATAATTAGACTACTATCCCACTTTCCTTTCAGGCGGACTTTTTGTGGTTGCCTTGGGACAAACCGTAAAGGCCACTTAGGCGGCCTGAAAACCCTGAAAGCTATTTAGATGATTACGTAGTCACGGACTTGAATTGAATTCATTATACGTTTTTTACCATTTCGTTTTAAATGTTAATACTATGAGAGTTAAATTTTTTATTACATCTCAATATTTTATTTTAATTAGAAATGAAATAAAGATTTCTTATGATTTATCGTTCTATTGATTCAACAATTTCCTTTTCTCCTTGTTATACAAAACAATATAATTATGATATAAGCCGGATCAAATGCTTGCACGCAGGAGCCTTGTCACAAATAATATAATTTCAACGACATTAAAATTATGAGCGTGAGTCGGAAATAACAAATATAAAATATTTTTTGGTTTTGTCATTGTTAATTTTTATTATTTTTGAAACAAAACACTACCTCCACAAAACGAGCATGTACCGACGGTGAGTGAATCAAGCTATGTCCATGATGTCCGTCAATGAACACACTTTTACTAATACATGCGAGTGCGTTACACGTTGTAATTTTTGGCAAAATCACGTGTAATTTTTTTATTTATATGTAAAATAAACTTATTTATATGGACATATAAAAATAATTACTCGTATCGTATCTTAAACATATTTAGAAAATAAAAATTATTGTCAGGTGTTTTCAGCATAACTGTTCCCCTATTTACAGGCGTATCGATATAGTCAAGTAAGATAAATGCCAAGTCGTATAGTGGTGGCGTAAGAAAATCCACTTTATTTAAAATAAATTCATTTTTATGTGCCAATTTATCACGTTCTTGGCGGTAAATAATAAAAAATTAATTGTGAACAAACAAAAGAAAAACATTGTGACGAATCCAGTATGACTAAAAGATAGAATTAATTCGAAGACCTATGAAGACCAGCAACACCTGCTGTAACAGTGCGGCTGACTAATTGCTCCATAAACCTCTCAGATATAAGAGGAACCTGTGCTCAGCAGTTGGATGTATATAGGCTATAACTTTATTTCTACAAAATCACGAGATCGTTACTATATATATATCATTATTTTCATCGTAATATTTTAAAGTCTTTTATTGTTTAATAAGTGGAAAAAGTAGAATTACGTATCCTTCCATTGTTTTAGTTTTCATAAAGGAAACTTACATAGACAAATGCAAATTTATACGCTCCAAATACTTAGTTTATTTGCATTCCTCCCTCACGCATTTATACTATGGCTAACAGAAAAGACTTTCGATATCTTTAATCAAATGTAAGGGACGTCCGTTGGGTAGCGTATTTCCATTTTTATCAACCACGAATGCTTTCGTGAACAATTTATTATTTCCGAATATATAAATGCCAGAGGAACAAATACGATTACACTCTCTTCTTATGCATAATGTATTGAGTAATTGTACGAATTATAAAAGAAAGAAAAATTGGTGCAAATGTAAACGCAAAACACAATCATCCAAGTGACCTTTAGTAATTGGTTTCTTTCACAATATATAGTTTAGAAATATTGGCGAGCTAGAAAAACCGGAACACAACGAACTTAATTCTACGAAAAATTTGCCTATGCATAGCTCGGTAACCTTTAAATTTATCCTAATTCTGAGGAGTACTGGCGGCGTAACAGAATTCACTATGTAATTTCATTCTATATAAAGATATATTATATAGCTATGGACAGCAGCATCTTCCTGATAACAAATCAATAATAAGAAGAATCTGCGGTTGCCAACCCGCCTGCCAACTGTTGCAACTATTGCAAAATTTTCCATATGAGGCAATCTGTAGCGAGGCCTATGTTCAGCATTTGACTTGTAATTGGCTGAAATATATAAAAAAAGAATAAAATTTGCTAAGTAAATAAGAGAGAACATAAAATCGGGTCTCATTTATGTATGGGAGAAGTTATGAATTTTGAATCACTTTATTGTATTTCATTTTATAAAATAACTGATGGTTTGTGGATGCTGTGGTCCATAGGCATATACCTATTCTCGATTAAGAATTAAAATGTAGGTGCATTGCTACCCCTGAGGACTAAGCTAGAATGCCTCGTTAGCCCCATCCGTGCTACAACCATAATATAGCTGCAACGTGGCTTTACCACACAATAATGGTATCTTCTCAACAGCGGCCCTTAATAATGTAAATTTAATAATATTATAAGGTTTAAGTTGTGAAAATCATAAGAGCTTTCAGCAAGTCTATATGGAATAAAAAGCTTTGACTTTGAATTTAATAATATAATAATGTTTGTTTGCCATGTTTTTGTAGTGTAAAATATTCAATTTTGTCCTGTGGGCGTCGTATAAGACGACTAGGAATGACAAGAAAAACCTCATGGCCTCCGATAGAAGGTCGTGTACCATCTCGTATATGCCAGATGTAATTATTTAGCCTGCGATGGGGAGCTGTCAAAGGTCTAAGCTTGGCGAGCTTGGTGAGCTTGGCAAAACCTTCCCACAGTGAAAGAGGTGCATCTCGAGCACGGGCTGGTAAAGGAAGAAGAATGTTCCATTTGAATTAAATTTAAGCGATTAAATATAAATAAAGCGAAGCTGCATTTAGGACACAGTACACTATACAATTCTAACGCTGTTAATTGAAACTATCCAAAGCATTTTAAAGTATGCACTTTGCTAGAACGCAAATTAATTAACTTGATAAAAAAGAACAGGGACACGTGTTTTCAAATTAAAGCTGGTAGTGCAACAAAGCGGACAATTAGAAACATTTTCAATTAAAATTCTGAGTGCAGAAGCTCTTTCTTAATTATATTTAGCTCAAATTGGTTTTTTAGACTATATTATGGAGTTAAGTCAAAATCACCTTTCACATCTAAACTTTCTTGTATAGAAATAAGGGTGACAAACGAATACGCAGCTACCTGCTGATAAGTGGAAGCTGTGACCCATATGAGCCACAAGGAGTCAGTTTGGATAAGCATTATCTATTTCTGATGCTAAGCAGCACTGCATCCATTGTCGTGTTCATTGTCTTTCCTACCGACTTCAAAAATGAGAAGGTACACCCAGAAAAAAGTACTGAGGTGTGTCACCTCATAACTTTTTTCTAGGTGAACAGATTTCAATGTTTATTTTTTTATTTGAAAGCTGGTGCTTTTCATGTGGTCTCATAAAAATTTGATCAGGATCTGACCTATAATTTTTGAGTTATTCTTAATAATTTATATTGAAGTCGGTTGTACAACATTTTTAATTTTAAATTATTTATATTGAATATAGATAACAAGAATACTTATTGAAAGTCATTTGATATGCTTTCACCCCTCGTTCGGTGAAACCATTGTCTTGGGAAGAACCAGCAAGAAACCCGGTATTATTTTAAATATTAATTTACAACATGTATGTATTAATTTCATCATCATCATCATCATTACAGCCCTTCACAAGTCCACTGCTGAACATAGGCCTCCCCCAAGGAATGCCACAAAGCACGGTCCTGAGCCACCCGCATCCATCGACTTCCTGCATGTCTTACCAGGTCGTCACTCCATCTAGTGGGGGGACGCCCTACACTTCGTACGCTGGTACGAGGCCGCCACTCGAGAACCTTTTTTCCCCATCGGTTGTCGATTCTTCGAGCTATATGGCCGGGCCATTGCCACTTCAGCTTACTAATCTGTTGGGCTATGTCGGTCACTCTGGTTCTACTGCGGATATCCTCATTTCTAAGTTTATCACGCAGTGAGACTCCGAGCATAGCCCTCTCCATAGCTCGCTGAGCGACCTTGAGCTTCCTCATCCGGCCAGCAGTGAAGGACCACGTCTCAGTTCCGTAGGTCATCACTGGCAACACGCACTGGTTGTACAGCCTCGTTTTCAAGTTTTGAGGTATACCTGACGAGAAGATGTGCCGTAATTTCCCGAACGCTGCCCAGCCGAGTTGAATCCGTCGATTGACCTCTCGGTCGAAGTTGGACTTACCTAGTCGGACTATTTGTCCCAGGTAAACATATTCGTCAACAACTTCGAGCTTAGTGCTCCCAACAACTACCGGCATAGGTGTGACATGGACATTAAACATGATCTTTGTTTTGTCCATGTTCATCTTAAGACCTATCCGTTGGGAGGCACTATTGAGGTCATTGAGCATAGTGCTTAGGTCCTCCAGCGATTCTGCCATAAGGACTATATCATCGGCAAATCGAAGGTGAGTGATGTACTCGCCATTGATGTTAATGCCGTATCCTTTCCAGTCCAGAAGCTTGAAAACGTCTTCCAATGCAGCGGTGAAGAGTTTCGGGGATATAACGTATGTATGTATTAATTTACAACTGTACAAATAAATATAAACAAAATAGATACAGCATGGTAGCGATCAATTAATTCCCGGGGGTTATTTGTAATTAGGTATTTTTAATAGCATAATAGATATTATACCTTTTCAATCAAATTTTGCTTCATATTTTTTGTAATTATTGATAGATTTTAATTTTGAATAATGAGAGTCATTATAATGACAGACAAAAATATTCCACCTAATTTATCTATGGTTTTTATGATTCGAGCTGCAAACATACAAATACACACTTATAATTTCGCAAAATTTTGTTTTATTCACTGTTTTATTTTTTCTACCTATTTAAGCATTTTAGTTTCAATAATATTTATAGAACATCCAAGTAATAAAATAATTTGATTGGTTTTTTGCTGAGTTTTTATTAAAGCAAAAATAACAATATTTATTCTTCTTCTTTATTAGCCCGTAGAAGTCAATTGCTGCTGGACGTGCTCTTCTCTTTATTCGTGTAAAACACAAGTGGTAAAATTAAAAATTTTGTACAACCGACTTCAATATAAATATAATTTATTGTTGATTTATTAAAAACCGCTCGACCGGTTTCGGTAAAATTTAAATGGAACCACCTGGGAAGTATACCCTTTGAAACAAAAAAAAAAATTTTCCAAATCGGTTCAGGCGTCTTAAAATAATCGGTGAACATACATAAAATAATTAAAAATTTTGTACAACCGACTTCAATACAAATTATTAAGAATAACTCAAAAACTGTTGGTCAAACCTTGATCAAATTTATATGGGACCGTATCAGGCGACAGAGGGAAATAATACAGGAGATGGACAACAGAATTATCTTGATAACAACGCAAAATAATAAAAATTTGCGATTGCCAACATGCTTGCCAAATGTGGCAACACCAATATAAAGCCAATTTATGGGAGAAACCTATAAAGCAGTGGATTTGGATAACTGTAATGAATAAATGAATATATAGCATATAAATGCATTTTGTAACATAGATTTTGGATCCACCACCATTTTTTTTTTACGTTACCCCCACACTAGGATTTTCTCCTGTATCGTGGAGGCAGTTTACAAACACAAATTGCACAAGGACAAACATTCAGACCCAGAACAATTATTTGTAGGTCATACAAATACTTGTTCCGTGCGGGATTCGAACCCGCGACCCCCAGCGCAGCAATTCATTGCTAAGCCACTGCGCCACGGAGCCGTCAACATAGATATAACAAGTCAACATTATTTATAACATAGATTGCTAATGCTATAGTTATAATAAACTTTCTGTTATATGCAACTGTACAAAAATTATTTTTAGAATACATTCGATTACTTCCAAAACATTCTTTATGATTTTTAATTATTTTCATTACTTATATATTGCTTTGCGTTTGCGAGCTCTACTATGTTATTCACAGAGTCAACCTAGCGAAGTTATACGAGACTCGTGCTAGAGTACCATGACAGTCGACTTTCACCGCAACGCGGGCAACGGCCGGGTACTGATGAGTAATTAAACTTTGTAATTGGATGAAACTGGACCAACGCAAAGCTTTCGCGAACTCGCGGTAAAACGAAATAAGAGTAGTTTCAGAAGTAATCGTCGAGCAAACGACAGTGATTAAAAGGTTAATTGAACTAAAATTTTATATTTTCCTTGATTAATATTGTGAGGCTTAGTACCTCGTAGATATGGCATGACGACAGGCTTGCAGTCTACGCCATCATCTTAGTATTTTCAACAGACTTCAAAAAAAGGAGGGGGTTCTCAAATCGACTGTATTTTTTTATGTGTGTTACCTCAGAACTTTTTTCTAGGTTAACCGATTTTGATGATTCTCTTTTTATTTGAAAGCTGGTGCTTCTCATGTAGTTCTATATAAGTTTAATTAAGATCTGACCAGTAGTTTTTGAGTTATCCATAATAATGCGTACTTAATTGACTTCGATTACATTGATGACTAATTATTATTCCCCGCAACTTCGCCCGCGTGAAATTTATTACGATTGAATTTCATGGGTTTTAGTTTTCTTGCGCGGAACCCTAATTATTTTTCTAAAATGAAAGTAGCCTAAGTTACTCTTTATAAAATCAACTATCTGTTAGTGATTCTGTTACCCATTAAAATCGGTTTAGCCGTTTCGGAGATTAGCCGGAACAAACAGGCAGACAGACAGACTGTAGGGGTTTTGTGAGTTCTGACCTCTACATATAATTGATATATGATATATTAATAGGTTGTATCTTCTACGTTACAGGATGTGGTAATTAAAACTGTGTCCGTTTCCGTGAGAGCGTTTATGTACTGAAAATCCTTATGAATAAAAATGTAATTATAGTGAACGTGTCGCGCGCGCAGGCATAATATCAACATTATTTTCTAAACTGTTGAAATATCATGTACTTGCTCGTACATCTTGCCAATTTTATAAACAAGAAGAAAGTTTAAGGCGATGAACCCTATTGAGTTTACGGGCAGCCGTTGCGATCACCGCATCCACACTATCGATGTCCGAGACCCCATGCTCCGATGAATGTCCTTGGGTTGGCTGCTCGACATTGTTGGGGTCTGGCTTGTCGCGAAGATTCGCGCTGCAGCCTTGACATCTTCTTTTCAGCCGGAATGTCCCCCATGCAATGAAGGCTACAATAATAAATCCGACTACGGTGTACAACACATAGTTGTGTGTGTCATGTGTGAGTGATTGTACACTCAATGTTTGTTGCTGTTCCTTGACCTTATCAATGTTGTTTTCAGCTCTTGTAAGGCGTCTTTATGATCTTCAGGTCCAAATGTATGATTAAAGTCTGTCAGTATGTGGTTCAGGCTTGATTCACGCATGTACATTCTTTCTTCACTGCCTGTTAGTTTCAACTCGCTGTGATAGTCGTTGCGAGCATGAATGATGAAGCTTTCTCCCTTGAGCATACACCCAAGTCCGAGTAACATAATCCCCGTGCCGTGTAAGTGCTGTGACGTCACTCCAGCTGGGCAGAAAATGCGCATCGTGCAGTCTTCGCAACAGGAGAACAGCCACGCGCCACGATTGTGTAATCGCACCCACCTGTCGTTGCAATCCAATACTCTTGTGCGGCATGTTGATAAGTCGCCATTGTTTAATATTTGCGCTTCACATAATGTATCGGCTACCTTAATGTTGTAAATAGGTTGATAGATAGCACATAACATTTTGTTTTCTTGCAGATTTAAGCATGATGATACATCTCGGTTTTCTAAGGGTATTATCATGTCCCCTTTTAGGTTTACAGCAAGGTATTCAGATGTGAGTACTATAGTTTTCTCTGTGTGTCCAGTTATTTGCGGAATAGGAATGATGCGGTTAAGTTCATATTGTTCGTTGTTTATTAGCGGTAGCTTCACTTCGAATATTATGTATGCACTTGTTAAGCGCACGTGCACTCGCGCCAGCTTGTATAGGCTTCGCGTGCAATGGCGTGTGTTCACACAGGGTAGCGATAACTCGCTTGGTAAATGACCGGAGATGATGTTGAGCTGATCTTCAAATTGGTTGGGCTTGATGAGATGGGTGTCAACTCTCCCGTCCTTCACGTCAGTTACTAGGTCTAGGAGTTGCTGTTGTATCTGTCGTATGTTTGAAATGATCAAGTTCACGGCCAGAGCGGTAGCTGTTATGTACATAGCATTGTCATGGCTGATTTGTATGCGTTTTCCGTTTCAGCGAGATGATTGTCGATGATACGAAATTGTGTGTTCATTACTTCCTCGTTTCTTTTAGAAGATTATATTCACTTTCGATGATCGATGTGTGATTTTTGTAGAGATTCAATAGATGATTTTCGTTTGACTGGATTATGTTGATATCCTTCACGTACTGATTGGCAAATCTCTCATCCAGAGTACCAAAAAGGGAGTTTGCTAGGTATCCTATTCCATTCACTAGTCCTCTTTTCTTCGAGACGGTCCATGTTCTGATCGTAAGATATCGTTATAGTGTTGAATTTCGTTAAGTTCGTGTTGAAACTGGGATGAAATTGTAAGATAGGCTGCTTCATTCTTGCATAATGTGTTCAAATGGTTGACATAGTTTTGTATGTTGTCCAAACTCCGCCAATATGTCGTCATGTTGTAGTATACAACCATTTTCCACTTATCTTGAATAATCTGCACATCAGACACCTTGTCAAAATAAACGACTCTTGAACTGCTAAGCCTTGTTATGTTGATCATTTGTTGCGTAGTAGGTCAACACACATCGAAAATATAAGTAGTAACGTACAAAAAGTTGTTGAAGTGTTTTTGCCGTTGTTGTTTCTTCGTTTTCTTTGTGTATTTATTGCAGGCTTAGTAGTGTCAACGTCAGAAGATGCAGTTGTGTAAGATGACGGATCCAACGGAAGGCGTGACAATTTTGTAATCGGTCGCTTCATATTACTTGTTTTAGTTTTCAGTGTGACGACTCGTACCCGCCGTCCGCACCTGGGTGAGTCTCAACACCCGTCCCAGGATCCATTTGGCAGGAGGAATGTTGTCTTCTCTGACGATAACGACGTCCCCAACTTCTAAGTTTTTAGTAGGAAAGTGCCATTTGCTTCGAGTTTGTAGAGTTTGAAGATAGTCAGTAGACCACCTTCTCCAGAAGTCCTTGTACATTTTCTCCGTAAGTTGCCATCTTGTAGAGAAGGTCATGTCATTACCCTCAGCGGATAGTGGTGATTCTAGAAGGCTCGCCGATTAGGAAGTGAGCTGGTGTCAAGCAGTCAAGGTCTTCGATATTCTCTGACAACGCCACCAGGGGGCGAGAGTTGAGACATCCTTCAATCTGCGCCAACAGTGTAGAAAATTCCTCGAACGTAAGTTTTTGATCCCCAAGTACTCGTTTGAGGTGATGTTTCAGGCTTTTTACTGCAGCTTCGTAGAGTCCACCAGCAGTAGGCCAGGAAGGAGCGTTAAAATGCCATTCAATGCCCCACTCTGACATATTAGTTATGACGTCATTGTTTATGTAGCATTGTAATGCCTCCTTTCGTTGTTTTCAATGCTCTTGCTGCGCCCACGAAGTTGGTGCCGTTGTCGCTGTAGATGTGACGAGGCTTTCCTCGGCGGGCACACATTCGTTTCAAGGCGTTCAGAAAAGCCACTGTGCTGAGATCGGAGACAAGTTCGAGGTGAAGAGCTTTTGTGCACAGACACACAAATACAGCTACGTAGGCCTTCATTGTCTTTATTCCTCTGCCCTTGTTAGCCTTTACCTCCACATGCCCAGTGAAATCTACACCGGTGTGTGTGAAGGCCGGGATGGTGTGACGCGTGGAGGTAAATCACCCATAAGTTGGTTGTTGTTGATAGTTTTGAAGCGATGACACGTGATGCACCGTATAAGTCGTTTTTCACTGCTCTCAAACCGCTGATAATCCAATATCTGTTGCGTAGATATGATAGAGTTAGTCTGGCTCCCCATGCAGGGTCCTCTTGTGCGCTTGGTTGATCAGTAACTCCGTTAACCTGTCATTGTAAGTAAGATAATTGGATGTTTTTGTTCTTGACTTAAGTTGGCATTTTCCAGACGTCCTCCTACACGTAAGATTTCGTGTTTGTCCAGGAATGGATTTAAGTTTAAAATGCTGCTTGTTATTCGCACTTTATGATGTTTATTGAGTTGTGCAATGTCGTCGGCGAAATGATTAGTTTGTATAGCCTTGATAAGTGCATTATGTGCGTTCTGCAGGTCACTCGTTGCTAAGTACGATGACCGCATGGCATTGTTGACGTCACGTGCATTGTTTATGAACCGAAGTATCCAACTTAGGATTCGAGTTACGTGCCATACAGCTGTGTTTGTTTAAAGTTCTCCGATTAATGGCATCGACCTTTGTGACGCAAACTTGTTTGACCTTTTCTCTTCAACAGTTGTGTGGAATTGGTCTTGAAGTGGGAGATCGTTGTCTTTTAGCCAAATAGGTCCCCACCATAAATGATGATTCGCCAGTTGTAGTGGAGTTAGGCCTCTGCTGGCACAATCTGCTGGTTATATTCAGACTTGACGTGCCTCCAGCATCCCGATGGCATGATGACAGTGATCTGTGTTACGCGATTAGCCACAAATGTGGTCCATCTTGAAGGCCCCTTGTAACCAACCCATCACGATCATAGAATCTGTCCAACCATGTATTGTTACACTCTGTGAGTTTATTGACTCTATGACCTTTTCATAAGTCGAGACAGTAGTAGGGCACCGCATAGTTCAAGCCGTGGTAAAGACGGGGTTTTCTTAATGGTGCGAGCTTAGTTTTCCTGCCACCAGCGTGATAATTTGTTGCCTTCTTCACTAATAGATTTACAGTAGATAACGCAGCCGTAGGCTTTCTCGAGGCGTCACTGAATCCGTGTAACTCGATGGGTTGTTTAGTGTTACCAATCCAGCGTTGTAAAGCGATGGTATTGATAGTGGGCAATTCTTGTTGAAAGGTTGTCCACTCTTGTTGTATGTCTTCGGAAGAGGTTCATCCCAATTTGTTGAAGCAAGCCAAGCTTGTTGAAATATGAGTTTGCCTTCATTGTTACCGGAGACAGCCAACCAAGTGGGTCATATAATTTTGATAGGTCAGAGAGCAATGTCCGCTTCGTTGTGACGTCACGTGTGTTACTAAGTGGCGCCTTGAATATAAACTGATCAGTGTGGATTCCAGGTTAAGCCGAGTGTTTTGTTACTCTCTGCGTCCTTGAAGTCAAACATATTCTGGCTTATGAGATGTTCAGGTAAAGTTTGAAGCAATCTGGGGTGGTTACTAGCCCATTTGCGAAGATTGAACCCACCGCCTTTAACAGGTCAATCAATTGGTTTTGAGCGTCTTGTGCTTCTAACATGTCGTTGCTGCCACCAAGTAGGTCATCCACATACAGCTGGTGAGTAAGGATCTCTGCCGCGAGAGGATAGCGGTGTCCATCGTCCATTACGAGTTGTATTATGGTGCGCATTGCCAAAATGGTGCAGCTTTGGTACCATATGTTACAGTGCACAGTTGGTATTCTTTGATGAGATCTGTAGCAGAGTCACGCCATACAATTTTTGCAGGTGTTGATCTTCATCGTGTATCAGTACTTGACGGTAAAACTTCTCAATGTCTGCAGTGTAGACGTATTGAAGGCTCGCCAACGTAGAATCATAGATTGTAGGTCTTGTTGGAGGTTAGGCCCGCACTCCATGAGATCGTTCAAGCTTTGTCCTGTACTTGTCTTGGCAGAGGCATTAAAGACTACGCGCAATTTTGTAGTTGTTGAGTCCAGCTTTTGTACGCCGTGATGAGGTAAGAAGTAGCTTGGCTTATGGTGTTCAGTGCATGGCGTCATGTGGCCGAGTTGTAGATATTCGTCAATAAACTTCTTGTATGACGTAGAATGGCCAATCGTTTTCTAACTGCCGAAATTGTGCGATTGCCTGTGGCTTAGAAGTGCCCAAGGTTTGTTCGTAGTTTATTTTCATTGGAAGTCTGACTGCATATCGTCCGTCTTCTTTTCTTGTTGTTGTGGTTGAATAAATAGATTCACAGTATTCTTCCTCTGATGTTAGATTGTGATTGGTTTCAGTTATCTCCTCCATCTCCCAAAATCGAGATACATCGTCAAGATTAATGAGCACGTGGCAGTTGAAGGTTTTGATATTGCCCAGCAGTACCCAGCCCACTTTTGTCTGTTGAGCCATGGGTGCGTGTGTGGGTCCTCGTAGCATACCACTCATTACTATGTCAGCATACACTCCAGCGTCTAACAGAACGTCCACTGGTCTCGAGATGTTGAAGTCAGGATCCGCCAGTTGTATGTTCTGAATATGTGGCCAGTCTTGTTTTTCGAAGGTGTAATTAGGCAGGTTGCTGAGCATGTTGGCCATTACCATGGCTTCGATTGTAAATGAATGGCCTCCGTACAAAGACTCACAGTCTAACCGTACGGTTCCGTTGCTATGATGTGCTGACGTCCCTATGCCTGAGACTGTGGCGTTTCGATTTTGTCTTTGCAGTCCCAGCCGTTGCGCAGCATCTTCAGTTATTAGATTTATCTGTGATCCTTGGTCGAGAAGGCATCGCAATTGAACAGTCGATCCATCAGCTGCCATCACCTTTAATTGAACGGTCGCTAGTAGGACTTCGTTATAATTTCCAGACACGTGGTTTGCCTTTTGCTGTGACGTATGTGGCTTGTTGCTAGGTATAACGTTATTTGAGACCGCGATTTCAACTTTGCGGTAAATATCGTGCAATGTTGTGTGGTGTGCTTCTTTGCACACGCGGCATCTTTTGTTGGAGTTGCATTTATTGTCGTTGTGTAAGTACAGGCAATTGCGACAAATATGTAGTTGCGAAATTGACCTCATTTTGTCTTCCGGTGACATGTCTTGAAACGACTTGCAGTAGAGTAAAATATGATTGTTTTTACACAGCGGGCAATTTTTCTGTGCTTGTATGATATGCTCGAAGAAACTACGCCTGTTGGTGTTGTTAAAGTCCTTCTTAAATTGAGCTGTTGCCTCCTTGTTGGTCGAATTGTTTGACTTGTTAGGTGTCTGTCTCTTCTTTTGAACAGGTTCAAGCGCAGTAAACTTGTTTTCCAAGAAGTTTATCAGCTCATCCAAGGAAGGTAGCTCTCTCGGAGCCTTTCTGATCTCCATGTAGGCTGCATACGTGTCGGAGTCCAATTTGCCAGTGAGAATGTGCACCAGGATCGGATCCCAAGTCGTTGTGTCGATGCCCAGATTGTGAATAGCATGTATGGTCTCGACACTTGTGTCATGTAGCTTCTTCAGCTCGTATGCATTCTGTGTTTGCAACGCCGGTTGTCCCATAAGGGTTTGTATATGTTTTGTAAACAAAAGTTGTCGGTTGTTGTACCTATGGGTGAGTATCTCCCAACAGGTGTCGTAATTATCAGCTGATACTGTAAGATGCTGTACGATGCGCTCCGCCTCGCCTTTAAGTTTGCCCTTGAGGTGCTGCATCTTTGCGTTTTTGTCAACATGACATTGTTGTGGATGGCTTCACAGTATAGGTCCATGAATGTAGGCCACTGGGTATAATTACCAGAAAAGAAGGAATCTCAATTGTAGGCACTTGCTGATGCTGTTGAGATACTGAGTTAAACTTACGATTCAAATCCCTTTTGTAGTTTCGTACAAGGTTTCGTATGCAGAAAACTCTTCTTCGTAGCCTACATCACCGCCAGAAGTCAGGTTATCGATTTGCCAGTGGAGCTCGTCGATCAGTTTCCAGCGAGACTGCAGCGAATTCAGTTTGTCACAAATTTCCACTTTTCTGTCAACTCTTTGGTGTTGATGTTTTAATCACCCTAGAGCGCCCGGAAATTAGTGCGTTGTTGGCTAATGAACTCATCAGACCTTGATGGTACTCCAGTTTCCGCAGTTTTCACCTCGTAGTTCGTCAGCATGTCACGAATCGCTTCGTACCGCTTCTTTGTGGTGGTGTAGGTATCATTGATGAAATAGTCGTCATCAAGTCACTGTCTGTTTTTAGAACACCATGATTCATGTTGAACACCTCCCATTGAGCATTCAAAGCATCCAACCTTTTCTGTATGTATGTTCCTGACTTGCGTGAATCAGAATCCTTTTTGAAGTTAGCCTCAATTTTAAGGATAGATTCAATGATTGTTCTCTGTTGTTGAAGTAGGTTCTCCATGGTTTAAGGACGATGTTGTAAATAGTTGGTTTCAGATACGTGTGACTGCGACTCTTACCGTAGTATGCACCTCAATGAAGCTGGTGAGACCCGCTTGTGGGAGGCCAGCAACCAAAGTGACACTACAGATAGAATCACGAATTACACTTTTTTTTTTTTTTTTTTTTTTACAAATACACTTTACTGTTGAACTATTGTAGACGTAATATGCAAGTCTTAGTTCACGTCGAAAGCTCGAAGGACCAAAATGTAGGGGGGTTTTTGTGAGTTGTGACCCTCTACATATAATTGATATGTAGTATATTAATGTAGGTTGTATCTTCTACGTTACGGGATGTGGTAATTAAAACTGTGTCCGTTTCCGTAGAGAGCGTTTATTGTACTGAAAATCCTTATGAATAAAAAATGTAATTATAGTGAACGTGTCGCGCGCGCAGGCGCGATATCAGCATTATTTTCTAAACTGTTGAAATATCATGTACTTGCTCGTACACAGACAAACATTTTAAAAATTGTTTTTTTTTTATAAGTACCGTTTACACTTTCATATGCATTTGGTAAAAAGCTGTTATTTTGACATTACAAACAGACACTTCAGTTTTATTTATTTGTATAGATATATAGATGTTCTCATTTTATTTATATCGAAGTCGGTTGTACAAAATCAACTTGTTTATTAAATGGCGTCTGATTTGCATGTTAAAGTCAGTCGAAAAATATAAGACAACACTTGAGAAATTTAATATTGAAAATAAGATTTAGTCAAGCAGCAAAACTGCATTATTTTTTTTGGAAAATATGCTGTTTTATAATATTGGGAAAACTTTTATATAATAGAAAATCTAACCTATGTATATACTCTAATTATGGAATTTATTGATGATTGAACATATTGACCGTTTTTATGCTGCATTGGCAAATGATGATAATCCACTTTGTTCTATATTACATGTGATGAAACTCTCATAAAGGGGATACACCATAGTTGTCACGCAAAAGGCAACCGCAGTTTTCTTATTATTATTACATTTTATCAGGAAAATTCTGTTGCCTATCTCCCGGTTTAAGAGAGACGAATCTATGGATAAGAGTCGATGAATGCAGATGATTCTGAACCATGCTTTTGTGTAAGTCTCTGGGAGAGGTCTTTATTAGAATACCAGCGTAAAATTAATACTGCTGTGTTTCGTATGGTGAGTGTAGAGAACCGGAGACCCTTTTTACTGGAAACGAGGCAATCCATCTCTGTCCTCAGGGTTGACGACGCATCTGCATTTTGATTCTCAATTGAGGATAAATGTAGATGTGTATGGGCCACAGCATCCACTTATCATCAGGTGGAGTGTGCTATTTTGTCACCCTTATTCTATAAAAAAAACAGTAGACTTTGATAGACTGTAACAAACGTGTAAACAAAATGACAGCTTATCAAATAACTGAACATTAGCGCAATCAAAGGCACATGGACAACTCAGCAAATTATGCGCTATTAATTTTATTATCACACTAATGAGCTCTTAACACAGTGTAACATTACACAATTCTTTTATTACGCACTACAAAAGCGTATCATAAATCAACGTGACCAGTGAAAGTTGACATCTTTTTTAATAACAATGAGCGTAGTCATGTCCCCCTTTTGTGCCCGAGGTTATCGCAAATAAGGAGGGGAAATAAAGAGCTTTTTCAATGGAACCGGCTTCCTTTTATCGATCACTTTGACGGTTTTATGTTTAATCTCTCATGTAAAGGACAACTATGTTGTTGCTGAATATTAAGAACCTTAAACCTCCATTAAGATTTAAGTAAATTTGTGAAAAGATGGATTGGATTTCACCTTCTTCTTCTCATATTCAGCCTCTAAATCTACTGCTGGATATAGGCCATAATAAAAGTGTGATAAAAGTCGCATTTCTTAAACGATTTGTCATCATCTTGCTTGGCAGGCGAGCTGGTTGACATTCATCATACCCTATCAAAGTCCACTGCTGAACATAGGGCTGCCTTTATATTTTTCATACAGGAGATTTTCTCGAGTTGTCACGCTTAGCAACCATAGTTTTTTTATTTTCCATTTATTATTAGGGAGATTATTGGTCGCTTCTTACGACAACCACGGAACGAGGAGTAGTCGATATTCTTTCACTTCCACTGCATGGTAAAGCAAGTGCACACTGTTTCTCAACTAATGTAATAGTTTTATAAAAATAAGTTGCACCATACTCGGAAATAATATTTGTAAGCCATATAAATTCGTGTTTTTTTCTGAATCCGAAGGAAAATGAAACAGTAACTTTTTTATTCAATGTAGATTATAAATAATACTTATTGAAAGTCACTCTTATGTTAATTACCAATGCACTGGTTCGAAAAAAAACCTCTGTCCTGGGAAGAACCAGCAAGAAACCCAGCGGGACTTTTTTTTAAATAACAGCTTATAATCAATTAACAGCACAAAAGGAATTAGAAATTGCCTGGTAGCGATCACCTCAGCTAGCTACCACAGCTAACTATAGCGCCATCGAGTCAAAAAATTCGCACTCGCAAGGGTAATGCTCTCCGCTTCAACAGCCTGTATTTTATTTCGCATATCTCAATAAAATTTACAAATATAAGGTTTCTTTTATTATACACGAGCGCGATATTTTATTATTCAGGTCGTTCAAGATCATTATCACTCGATCGCTGCTATGCCAAGCCCTTAAGCCCTATTTTCATGCGGAAATGTCTACGCATACCCAACTCGCAATTCATCATCATCATTATTATCATTACAGCCCTTCACAAGTTCACTGCTGAATATAGGCCTCCACCAAGGAATACCACAAGGCACGGCCTGCATATCTTACCAGGTCGTCATTCCATATAGTGGGGGGCCACCTTACACTTCGCATACCGGTATCATTCCCCATCGGTTGTCGGTTCTTAGGGCTAAATGGCCGGACCATTGCTATTTCTGCTTACATATCTGTTGGGCTATGTCAGTTACTCTGGTTCATCATCATCATCATTACAGTCCTTCACAAGTCCACTGCTGAATATAGGCCTCCCCCACGGAATGCCACAAAGTACGGTCCCGAGCCACCTGCATCCATTGACTTCCTGCATATCTTGCCAGGTCGTCACTCCATCTAGTGGGGGGATGCCCTACACTTCGCCTGCCGGTACGAGGCTGCCACTTGAGAACCTTTCTTTCCCATCGGTTGTCGGTTCTTCGAGCTATATGGCCGGCCCATTGCCACTTACTGTTTCATAGTGTACTTCTTCAATACGAGCTGTATTGAAGTTGCGTAAGTCCCGCCGCATGCATTTGGAGATCTGTCTGTTCAGTTGCCTGTATGCTGTCAAATCTGCTGAAGACTGCAGCTTCATTTGCCTTCTAACAGCCATGAGATTAAGAGTGTGATCGGAGAGTTTTTGTGTTCTTCTACGGCGGGTCTTGCAGAACTTAGCTCCGACCGCATGGACAGTTTCCACGAGTTTGTCATTCATATCGTCCACTGCATTGCAATCTTCTAGACACACAAAACGGTTTTGTAACTCGAGCTGAAAAGTTTCGGGACTTTGGATTAGAGCACTATGGGGACGGAGCGTTGACTTCATTAGACGACACCTCTCCAACTTAACGTTTAGGTTCAGTGTGCCTCTAACTATTCGGTGATCGCTACCAGTTTTCACCCTCGCGATCACTGAGAAATCACTGAACAGTTGCCGTCTAGTCGTCATAATGAAGTCAATCTCATTTTTTGTCGAACCGTCGCGGCTCGCCCAGGTCCACTTGCTGTGGGTCCGCTTTTGGAAGAAAGAGTTCATCATAAAGAGTCCCATAAAGAGTCGGCCAGCTGCTGGCCCCTTGGGTTCCGTTGCCCTATTCCGAATTTCCCTACTTTCAGCTCACCTTCAGCGAATACCGTTTGGTGATTCTGAGTATAAGGTACCCAACCCTCGTTAACACACTCCCAATCCTTACAACGTTGTTAACGAGAGACTTGTGGACGATATATCCGACACCTCCTTGGGACAGATGGTCGCCCTCCCGGTGATAGAACAAGTTACCGGATTCGAGGATAACCGTGTCCTCCCCCTCTCTTCGGACCTTGGATAATCCTATAATATTCCAGCGCAACTTGTCTATCTCTTCTTCCAGCTCCAGGATCTTCTCGTCAGTCCTCAGGGTGCGTGCGTTATAAGTTGCCAGGTCGAGTCGTCATAGGTGGCAACGGAACCTCCACCGGAGATTCTTAGCACCCCCTGCCCCGCCGTTACCATAGTCGCCACAGTAGCCAGGAATAGCGGGGCCGCTGGGGACTGGGGGTCGTTTATTAGTGTCTTTGCTCATGGTGGTTGCCACGCTTGGCGAGCGGGTTGGCAACCGCAGTTTTATTATTGCTTTTTGCTTTTATCTGAAAGATGCTGCTGCCCATCTTCTGCCTCAATTCACTTCCTCATGACTTAGTAATTAACCAGATGATTGATGTTGATGTTGTTCATGCGTTTTATTTACATTTCCCTATAATTATTATTTTTGCTACGCCCATTAAAATAGTACAAAGATAAGAATATTATTAGAATTTAGAATGCACGTGCGGCGGAGCCATTTTGCAGTTAGCCGCGCAAATAAAGAAGCAAGATTTTTATGACCAGGCCTCGGGAGAATAGGAAAATATCCTTTTTCCATCGTTACGCTGACTTACTGCGACCTTGTTGGGACGAGCATAAATAAAAAAGGCCTCAGTTCTCGACGTTTCTAATAACAACGGACCTTCATCATAGTACCCTTTGTAATACACGTGACCAAGTTAGTTTACGTTGACCAGTACATTTTGACCTTTGCTTACATAAATTTTACGGGTGAAATGGAAACAATCGTGAAGTTTCAGAATTGTTTGGTATAGTAAGTATTAAAGGCACAACAAAAGTAGCTTTATGTTCAAGTCTCCTTATTAAAATACGTCAGGCCCACTTTCCTATGTTACTTGAAAACCAGTTTAATAAAAAAAAGTAAAGTAAAAACGAATACATAAATAGAGTACAAAGTTTTAATTGTAAGCTATTAATGTGTCTATTTCGATTGTAGTAATTAGATTAAGATAGTCAAGGTCAGTCAGAAACAAACAATTTTCCAAAATATTCATTATAGACTTAAAACAATCCTTGTTTTACTTATGATAAGCCAGTGCTTGACAACAATCCCACCTGATGGTAAGTGGTGATGAAGCCCTAGGCCCTAGATGGTAAATGACACTGTCTTAGCGTAACAAAAGCCTATTTACTAAATACCTAATGGATGTCTTACACATAGTGTGAAGAAACAAAAGGGATACACAGTGTAAAGGAACAAAAAATTACTCATCGTGACCTCTTCCGACACCCACGGGAAAAATAAGGGTGATGGAGAAAAAGGGGGCAAACGAGCATGTGCCTCACCTGATGGTAATTGACTTCAGCCACATGAGAAATTGCTACACCAGGGGAATTGCAGATGCGTTGCCGGCCTTTTAAAAAAGAGCAGGCTTTTACGCCATCACCGCGTGATATCATTAAGAAACTCAACTGTCATAAGTCAGATAAAATCAAGCATGCCGAAAGTATACTATTTCCTTTTCCAAACATTAGTTACGTAATTCGGAATTTCATAAAATTGGGAACATGTTTATGTAAAAGAAAAATTTATTCAGATATGGATTCTGTCGTTTGAATTGAAATTCCATTTACTTTTTTCGCAAAACTTATATAAGTGTAATTGTGAAAACGAGCATACAGCCTCACCAATGATAAGTAGATATTGTTGCCCAAAGATACCTACATCTACCCTTTCTAAGAATTAAAATGCGTTGACTCACTTGCGTTATAAGATGAAGACACAACGTTATGCTGTTATTTTACGCTGGTATTCTGAAAGAGCGTGATTCTTCTCTGGTCGAGTTGACCCATTTTTGCTGCAGTCATAATATAGTTGCAACGTCACTCGACCACTTATTTGTATGTCCACTAATTATTTTTTACGTGATAGAGCCATGGTGCAGGTATATTATAGTTATAGCACGAATGGATCGGCTCGACCGGGGAAAGACCACGCTCTGACAGAATACCAGCGTATAATAGCAGTTCAATGCTGCTGTGTTTCGTATGGTGAGTGGAGAAAACCGGAGATCTTAGTCTTCAGGGGTGACAACGCAACTTCATTTTGATTTTTAACGAGGAAAGATGTAGATGTCTATGGGCCATAGCATCCACGTACCACCAGGTGGACTGTGTGCTCGTTTGTCATCGTTATTCTATAAAAATAATCTATAGTTACAAATTCTACGTTTCTACATTACTTACATTAATTATTTAATAAGCTGCAACTGAATAAATCATTAGTGTTAGTTCATATTTGATTTATGTATCGTTCCTAGCTACCAACCTACCTTATGGTTGTTTAGTGGGAAATGACAGTGACCTGTGTAGTGGATGAAATGGATTTGAATATAAAAAGAGAAGGAAGAGGAAAAACATGATCATTTTATTAAAACACTACAGTATATTATAAATAATCTTGGCCTATGCAACTATTAATAGTAAGATCAGATAAAGAACCCCGATTAAAGAACTGGATCACGACCTACCACCGCATAACCGAATTTATATCATTGCATATGACCGAGCTATAAAGGAGATTTTTCACTGTATTTTCAGTCTAGGATTTCAAGAAAGTTGCACTGGCATTTTTCCAGCTTCATTCGTCATAGGTCAGACGACGCGGCAATTGGCAACGGATTCCGTTTGCAATCAGGAACTACAAATGTAGAAGACATTAGCTGCATTATTTTTAAAAACGTTTTCTTTATAAAAATTTAGGGGTAACTCAAAAAAGAAAATTATAAACATTAATCATAATATTTAGGTCAATACTAAAGGTGGTTCATATTTATTTACATAACATAATATATAATATTTTATTATATACAATATTAAAAAATATAATTAAAAAAACTAAAACTAGTAATTTAATTATCAAACAGTCCTACTCCAAGCGGTATCGTGCCAAGAACGCTGGCTGCGTTTCCCCGCTGAATGGCTATACTTAGCCTTTGAGCGAGAAAAGAGCCAGCCCTCTTATCACCAGCAGCAACGACCAGCCGCGGATGGAGTACCTTTAAGAACTTCACCGCACGTGGACCCCACGGACCGATAGTCTCTACAGCAAATGGCACAAATATGTAGTCATCTCTCAGAGACTCATATTTGCGCCACTTACTCAGTTCAGCTGCCCTGATGCCGCCCCAGCTCTAAACGAGGTACCCTGAGATGAGAGGCCGCAAAGTGTCACGCAAGTAGCATCCTACACTAGTTCTTTACCTCTTCCCAGGACCAAGTCATACCGTCGGGTCTCTGCCATCGTCTCTAAATATTCCACAAGGCTCCAAAATCGAAGGAACATTTATAGAGACAAGAGCCTTCGGATGACATCGTTCAAAGAACCGTGCCGTGAAAACCTACCAGCATTTTTCACAAGAAAGTTCGGAGCGCAAACTTGTCGACGCTGCTACCAGGGCATTGATGGGGTTGACAAATCGCCGCCCTAGTCGGATTCTTATAGCGATGCGCAAGCCCCCATCAAGTAATTTGCCGAGATTACTTGATGGTAAAGCGTAACCAGTGACTAGATTCCATATTCGAAACAGCCAGAAGTCAGCCTATCTTGGTCACTGGAAATTATGAACAAATCTTTCTGCACGCTCTGTACCAACGGAATATCCACTGTTTTTGTTGGTTAACCAGTGGAATATTTTCGCCGGGACAGAGCGTTCGCCATGTCTGCCCTGCCTCCGTAAAGGTGCACAGCACACTTTATTATTTAAAATTATGTTACATAAATTACTGACACTATGCACGGAAGCAAGGAAAGCAGGCAATGCAACGCTAGAGAGATTTCTCACACCAATACCACCAAATTTTATAGGTAAAGTAGCTTGAGTCCAGACTGTTGTATTTAAAGTTAATTTAGATTTTCTATAGCTATTTTAAGATTAATATCAATATCTTTTAAAATAATTGAACATTTCCAGCCTGACTCGAGCGGAGTAAAAATATAGGTACAAGGAGACAATATTTTAAAATAGTAAGCGCAATGTGGGGCTTAATTTATACAATTTATCAACGTGGTTTAAAACTGATCAAATTTTGTTTTTCAATCAGGTTTAATACTATCGAAACAACGGGGCACCTAGGTATAGTGATTCGGATTGATGTTTTTATTCCTGGAGAAATATGATTAAAATTTTGAATTAAAGTGTCTCTGTGAAGTAGATAAATTATTGGAAAAAATATTTCATCATTGCTATTTGGTTCAAGACCAATATTTTTAAAATTTTGAAAAATATAAGTAAGATTACTGAGGACGTCATCTGCCTCACTCCCAGTGTACCGTCGTCCAGGTTGACATTCAGCCAGTTCGAATTTGAAATAATGGGTTGAATTCCAAACTGAAAAGTGCTGGACCTAGTGAGTCACCCTGCTGAACACCGACTGCAGAATTGATAACATGGTTTTCGTAAAACAATAGTATTTTGACTATAACATTGCCAAACGTAGTGATAAATTTCGGGGTATCGTTAGCCACTTCTTTCAGCAGGGTTACCTTATCGATAGAGTTAAAAGCATTCCTTAGGTCAACCTTCACAAGAACATCTGCATCAGAGTTTGATAAAATGTACGCACTGAATGTACTGCCGCCCACAGCCACCTCTAGTGCCAAAGCCTAGTTGAGTAGGCTGAAATTTTTCTTAAGAGATTATGTGCCTGCAAGCTAATTTTGAAGTTAAGCGTCGAAATGTGGAACCAACGGCAATAGGACGGATACCGTTATCTTAAGTTTTTTTTTGAAGGCACATAATCTTGCCCCATATAAGAGTGAAATGAAATTTGGATTAACATTACAAAGCATAAAGTTACATAATTTTGTAATGTCATTAAGAAGTACTCCGCCGGCGTCACCGGCAGAAGCGCTTACAAGATCTTTAAGATGTTGAGGCGTAATTCCGTCAATGCCGCAAGCAGAGCCATTCGAAAATGACATAATTGCTTCTAAAGTAGACTTAATATATTTATTTGAAAAATTTGATATATAATCTATCACGATCGTTGTCAGTTCATTGTCATAGCACCACATATTGTAGTGCAAAATTTTATATTGCAGCAAGAGCAGAGTGGCGTTCTTTTAGGTCCATTTATGGCCAAATACTGAAACGCTACTCAATTTTAAGATGTTGTTGAGTCTCGTGGTGTCACAGTCACTTTGACTTAAAATGACAGCACGAAATTTAACGGCTTGATTAGCGTTTGAGTATTTGGGCATTAATAAACTATTTATGCTGATAATATTTATTTTAAGTTAGTTTCGAAGCAAAGGGTATTTTTTCGTAAAAACTATTTGGTAGCGTCTTGGTTATATAATCTGTGGTGTTGGTTTAGTATAACGTTACCGTTTCTGCGGGTCATAGATTATTCCTATACGTAAGATGTATTTCACACCACAGTGCGCACTGCGCAGTTCTCATTACTGAGAAAGATTTGGGAGAAGAAGAGACCGTTGCCCTATTAAGCGTATTTTGTTTTCATTTTATGTAGATTTCCTCACGATGTGATCCTTTACCGGCGAACATTGATCATTAAATTTCACATTGTATTAATTATTGATCTTCACTGGATAATAATCCATAAAAATTGTAATTAACGATTTTAAAGGCGCTAGCGGGCATGGCTCTTATCTTGTTCACACATTTTTGTCACCCCCTAATCCACTGGCACGTAATGTTGAAGGAAATATATCCTTCAAATGAGTTATATGTCTTTTTTGAAACCCTAGAGTGAAAATCTAAATACTATAAATATTATTAATGACGTTTGATTAACGAAATTTCAATTTCGTAAGTCGACAAAATAAAGATATTTCATAAACATTGTCAAAAGAAAAACTGTAAAATTCACCTCAAATTTACCCATCGGACAATAGAAAGGTACTGATTTCCTCATTATTTTATTGTTATTGTATAATTATCTTTATTAGAGACGCAAGGGAAATATTGATGCGTCCAAAGTAATAAAAACCGTGCAATGAAATCTAATGAAAATTACTGACTGTTACCATTTATAACACAGTAAATTATGGCTTGCGTCCATTATCTCATTAGCTATTAGTATAGTCGGTTATTATAGTTATATGGTATATTACCTCAAAAGTGTCTCGCAACGGGCAGGTTTCAAAATGTACATAGACGACATTATGTCTAATGTCCATGTCGAACCTATGCCGGTAGTTGCGAACACTACTTTAGAAGTTGTTACCGAGTATGCTTACCGTGGACAAATTGTCCAACTAGGTGAGTCTAACTTCGACCGAGAAGTCAATAGATGGATCCAGTTCGGCTGGGAGTTTGGAAGATTACGGCACATCTTCGCGTCACATATTTTTCAAAACTTTAAAGCAAAAGTATATAACCAGTGCGTGTTGCCAGTTATGACATAAGGATCTAAATATAATAAAATAGAATAGAACAGGATAATCAATTTAGATTATAAATAATTCTTATTGAAAGTATTTTTTTTACTTTTACCTCTGATTCGGAAAAACCTTTGTCCTGGGAATAACCGCATTAAATCCCGCAAGACTTTAACATTTTAAAATAAACATAATGTCACACAAGTATTTGTAGTGGCGGTGCCACCGTGTATCGGTGGTGTTAGAATATCCACTACTCTATATCGTCGCGTGGTTGTCGTAACAGGCGACAGTGGGAAAATGAAACAAGAGATGGGCTGCAGTATCTTCCTGAAGAACCAGCTACCGACGGGGAAAAAAGGTTCTCGAGTGACAACCCCGTATCGGTAAGCGAAGTGTAGGGCGGCCCTCCACTAGATGGAGTGACAAAATGGTAATATATGCGGTAAATCATTGGAAGCAGATGTTATATGTGATTAAGAAAAAAAAAGATTAGAGAATTTTACTGGGTAATGTTTCATATTTCAATATTTATCATTGATGTAAGTAGGTACAAATGTCATTCCTAAAACAACCCTTAAGTATTTGTAAAGAATATTTTTATTCTCTTTTTTTAATAGCTTTCAATGAACTACTACGGTTTAGAGGCATTTGCAAGAAAGCGCTGTCTGAAATGCTTGGAAGTTTTGTCTTCGGTTAGTGGGTTTGTTGGCATGGATGAGATACTCTCGCACTTGTCATGTTGTTCGTAATTACTAATCAGTCAGTTAGTGCCTTCGAATGAATTTATCGCCTTTATTCTACCGCCAGAGCCCCGCTCGTTGGTAGGTACACCACGTGGACATGCGTTTAGCATATGAGAAGGAAGTGTAATACACATAACTTTAAAGATTTAATTCCTTTTAAAAAAATATTAAAATAGTTATTTCTACAAAAAACTAAAGATTACTGTTAAAAACCTAATTTACTTTTAGGGATAATCTTATCTATCAACTTTGAATGTTACTGATGAAACTATTAAAATAATCATCAAAATCATCATCACCGTTACAATCCTTCACAAGTCCACTACTGAACATAGGCCACCCCCAAGGAATACCACGAAACATGGTGCGAGCTACCTGCATTCATCGTACTCATATATCTCTATAGTTGTCACTCAAGAACCTTCCGTATAATATTGCGTAAATAAACAATAAAATAAATGAAAATTTGGCAAAATGTTATATAGCAAACGAATCGAGACATAATTTAATAATTTTGTTTACGCACAAGAACGTACAGAAGCTATTCAATCGGAGAATCATAACGATTTCCCAGAGTCGATGCAAAATATTGTGATTGTCAGGTTTGGACAAGTGGTATCTATTACAACTAAATGACTATTACTATACATAAATATTTTTTTTTATAGGATAAGCGTGACAAGCGAGCACACAGTCCACCTGATGGTAAGTGGTTGCTGTGGCCTATAGATATCTACATCTATCCTCGTTTGCGAATGAAAATGCAGATGCGTTGTCAGCCTTTAGGAATAAAATGGAATGCCTCTTTTCCAGTAAAAAGGGTCTCCGGTTCTCTACACTCACCATACGAAACACAGCAGCATTAAGCTGCTATTTCACGCTGGTATTCTGTGAGAGCGTGGTCCTTCCCCGGTCGAGCCGACCCATTCGTGCTACAACTATACAATTAATATAGCTGCAGCATGGCTCTACCACGTTTAAAATAAAAATATTGAAAGAAATTATTAATAGTTACAATATATTCTGTCATAAATAGTGAAAAGGATTATGCTACGCTAAGACAGTATGATTTACCATCTAGGGCTTCAATCCACTTACCATCAGCAGGCCTAATTTGTTGACATCAAAGTATAGTCATTTTGTGGTACATTGCCTTTTATATTTTAAAATATTTCTGGTTAAAAGCTTTAAAATGCATAACATCGTCCAACTATATATCATTATAGCCTCAAACAGTCGCAAATAGAAGTGCAACTGTTTGACGGCGTTGTGGGTTGAAAGTTTGAATCCCGCAAGGAACAAATATTTTTATTACTCGAACATTACAAATAAATCTACATCTATTTAATGGTGCCAATCAATATTAAATAGGACCAATGATATGAATAAAATATCTCAAATAAACATTATAACGTAAATTGATAGAAGACCATGAAATTCATCATTATTTTGTTAAAACTAAATTAACTTTAATTATGAATGAATGTAAAGAGTAAAATGTAAATAATAATAATACATTTTGATGCCAAGACAATTTACCTTTCTTATGGATACATCGGAAGACACGCCGGATATAAAAAATAGTAGGTGTTTCTAGACATATATATTCACGTGTTCCTGTAGCATATTATATCTACGTCTGAATTATATCTTTACCAATCATCTACGTATAATAGTCTTTTAGAATTAAAAAAAAATCTTTGACAGACATAGAGACACAGACACTGAGGTGACTCTAAAAGTGACCGAATTTCGCTAAATTTGGCACGGAACAGCATTTAATGATTCCTAAATTCAAGCTCACGCGAGCGAAGCCGCGGTAAAAGCTAGTTAAATAATATAAACATACATTGTTTACGTTCATACTGCCAATGTCTCAGACTATGTAACATGTATCTTATTACTCTAAGGCCAATGGTCAAGCACTTAATAGTTCGTGGTGAGTTAGTCGCACAGAGCAGAGATTGTCGCCAATGAATTTTAAACTGTCGGCAACAAATAATTACTGAGAGATTGACTGAATGAAATGTGAATTTTGTATGATTTCAAATGGTTATTTTTAAATACATACATACTACGTATATGTGAAGTGTTAGTGAAAGCGTTTCTTTAAATTGTGTATATCAGATCTGCGTTTTATATATTAATCTGCATTAAAAGTGAAATATAGCTTGCTTATTACACAAATCTAAACATTTTATAAGTTACAGTTGAACTTCGACCAATAGAACAAATAATTGTTTGGGTCTGGAAGGTTGCGTGCGATTTATGTTTGTAAACTGCCTCCACGATACAGAATAAAATGAAATGGTGAGGTAACGTTACTTAAAAAAATACAGCATATGAAAAGTCCAATGCTAAACATAGGCCTCCCCAATAGATTGTCTCATAGGAGGGGATTATTGTCATAGCTACCACGCTTGGTAAGCGGGTTTGCTACCGCAGTTTTTATTATTTTAAATTATTTAATAGATTCAGGCGTTACTTTGCGGAAATCCATTATTCAAGATGTTAAATATTATTTTGTTTAGATCTGCGCAATAAAATAAAATGATGTGTCTTACCTACTTAGAAGAGCAACTCCCGCCCTCGTTCAATTGCGTGCACTATCCCCGTCACCACTAACCCCAGCACCACTACTCGCAACACCACTACACTAGGAAAGACACACCACCGTCGATAATACTACAAGTGGTCGCAACGCAATTGAGGGAGGGGGAGAGGTGCTCTTCAAACTAGGTAAGACATATCATTTTATTTTATTGCGTGGATTTAAGCAAATTAATTTTTAACATCTTGGCGATAATGGATTTCCGCAAAGTAACGCCTTTTTCATTTCCCTCTGTCGCGCCTTACGACAAACGTGATGATATGGGATACAGTTTATCTATACGATTTTCAACGTAATTAGATTATAAAGTTACAGCCGTTACAGTAATTAGAGAAAGATAAAACTAAGGATTGTACATAATGGAAACTTTTTTATTCAATATAGATTGTAAATAATTTCTTCTTTTAGAAGCGTCAGTAGCCTAATGGCAGGGCGCGGACCGCGAACTCGAAAGGTCGTGGGTTCGAATCCGCCATTCGACTACTGTTGTGAACCACTTCTAACACAAGCATTTTACGCTTACCAGAAGTGGTTTAAGGGATTATTAGTCTTGTTTAATAGCATTACTATTATTAAAACTATTATCTATCACTATTATGTTTAATTTACCACTGGTTCGAAAAATACCTCTGTCCTGGGAAGAACCGGCAAGAAACCTTGCGGGATATATTTTTTTTGAAAGACAACAGTTTAATAATTTAATATGTTACACAATAAACAACATAAAACAAATTAGAAATAGCTTGGTAGCGATCACCTCATATCCGGGGGTTATTTCCATCCATGAATTCCCTGATATTATGTTTGTTTAATTAAGTTTTTGAACATGGGGGATGTATATGTTTTAAGTAAGTATTGGTAACTTATTTATTTTGTACTTAACATACCAAAATTTTATGTCCCTTCAAAAATGTCAGGAACGAATTTGGATCACGGCAGCCAGTCTCAACGGAGCGAAATTATTACCCATTAGCGCAGGACAGGATTATAGTGTACGAGAGTGCGCGCTAGCACAGGTGCACTTCTTATTCCCTCACCTTGAAAACCCTTTGGGAATGCAATCCGACACGACCGTAGAGAGATTAAGCACAGGATCATAGGATTTACGTGCTTTCCGAGGCGCGGGGTAAAACATCGCCCGATTTACTTACTACGGGCTGCTACTGAGATTTTTTTGACAACAAAACCAAATAACTCATTTTAGACCAACCCGGAATTCGAACCCGGGACCTCTGATAAGCAGTCATGCTGACAACCACTAGCCCGACAAGCCAGTCAAATATACGAAATTAGGTTGCTTCAATTATACAAATTATTAATAAATATAATTATTAGAGGTCAATATTTTAGGATTTCTTTTATTCCTCTATAGAGCATTTGTACAAACCTAAACATTTTTATTGAATACATAACATTACATTTTACAGTACATTAAGATTAAATATTGACGACCAGGTAAGAGATATAGGAGATTATATCGTTAAAAGTATCGAAAACGTTACAAAAATGGTTATGAAAGAATTGTTGAAAGGGAATTTTCATTTCTATTTTTACTCTTCATTACTTCGGATCCGGAAATATTTTAAATGTAAAGGCAATTTGTTGAAACGAACTGACTTTGAGTTTCAATACTTCTTTTTTGTTTAAGAACTCTAATGAGATGAAAGATTTCCTGATCGATTTCGACCACGTTAAAATTATTGTTATTATTTGGTCCGATCTACGCAGAATAATTTTAAATTGAAGGTATCCGTGGTTAACTATGCCATAGAGACATCGTACATATCAGTCCTTGAAACGTCGGGAAATTAAGTAAATTATTATGAAACGCGATAAAATCCGAAAACTAGATCTATACAAACCTTTGAAGAAATTTTCGTAAGAGACATCATTCCATTGCGCCCTAAAAGTCATAATCACCTATGGGAAATGACAGAAAAATGTTTTGGCTTCCGAAGCATGGTGGTACAAATATCTCATTTACGCCAGACATAAAATACTTAGACCTTAGGTATAATTTTTTTAAAAGGATAGGGTGACAAACGAGCACACAGTCCACCTGATGGTAAGTGGTTGCTGTGACCCATAGACATCTACATCTATCCTCAATAAAGAATCAAAATGCAGATGCGTTGTCACCCGTGAGGACTAAGATGGAATGCCTCTTTTCCAGTAAAATGGGTCTCCGGTTCTCTACACTCACCATACGAAACACAGTAGTGTTAAAATGCTATTTTACGCTGGTATTCTGTGAGAGCGTGGTCCTTCCCTGGTCGAGCCGACCCATTCGTGCTACAACAATACTAGTAATATAGCTGTAGCACGGCATCTCGTATAATATGTATAGTCCAATCAATCCGAAAGGCCTAAACTTATATGACTGTTACACGCGCTTACCGAAATTGATGAATATGCGATTTCATCGAAAGTTATTTAAATACGGCGTAAAACCAAACGGTAGTAGTTTTAATACGTTGTAAGAAAGCAGTATGAGAGAACCGGAGACCCTTTCCATTAATAATAATGTTTATTTCTTAATCGAGAAAAATTGTAGAAGTTTGAGTATGCTCGTTTATCAATCTTCATCTTCATCATTACAGCCCTTCACAGGTTCACTGCTAAACTAAGGCCTCACCCAAGGAATTTCACAAAAATAGTCACTCTTACTTCAAGGAAATATAACAGTGTAAAACACTGGGATATTACATGAGCGTTTTTGCTTTCTAGTCTAATATATACTCTGTCACCTGACGTAGTTTAATGATAATCAAAATTACATAAATATATTTTAAGAAATATCGTAGTATACCGGCTCGTTTTTAAAAGTTTTTTATAGATATTAGCGCCCAAAAATAATCTACCGGCGAGCAGTCAACAAGTGTCAAAGTGAAACAAAGTGTGTTGCTTCTAGAATTCAAATAATTTTTAATCTCCGTTATTATTTCTCTTTAATTTTTTTTATAAAATTGAAGTGACAAAAGAACTTACAGTTATCCTGCAGCCAACTTCAAATAAAGAAAGCTACAGATGCGTTGTCACCTCTGAGGACTAAGATGGATTGCCTCACAACCTGTAGCTATACTAGCTCTCTATACTCTTTAGATTGGAACCCAGCAAAGCAAACACTACTATTTGGCGGCCGAAAAAGGTAGAGCGTGGTACTAACTCAAACGGTCTCCTAGGCAGAAATAGAATAGAACCTAGAAATTAGGACAAATAATAAGGACAAATAAACTTGCAAAAAAGTTATTATTTATTTATATTCCTCCTTTCCGTGTTTAATATTAATGAACATAGTTTTAATGAAAATGTGCTTTAGCGTTAAAGCGCTTGAGAAAAAGTTACAAATATTTTTGCTAATTAAAATTTTCTACGCTGTTTCAGTCGCAGGGCAAAATTTAAGACGCGCTTTAACAAAAAGTTTTAAGTGTTTCTTGTAAATTTGCAATCATTGCTATTCCGTGAAATTGCTTTGTGTGCTTTGAAATATAGTTTTGAAATAGTTGGATAATTATGCAATAGTAAGAACCCACATAAATTATTTATGTTCCACAATATAGAGTTCAAGTAAAAGAAGTATATTTCTATAAAATTTTAATATAAAGTACAATAACAAAATGTTCACCGCAGTCTAATCTGGGAAAGTAGGCTTAAATAAAATTGAAACTTGGCCGAGTTTATTAAAGTTTTGGTAACGTTGCTGGGCCAGTTACTTATAAGCTACCTACTTGAATGTTCTACTTTTTCATATTTTATTTGTTTTTAAAGAAAAAAGTTAATTAAATAAAAAAATAAAGTATAATTGTTTGAGATATGGTATAAATAAAACTAATTTTACATCGCGTTTAATTTGACTGATTTTACTTATTTTTAATTCCCGACGTCTATTTACAATATCCGTGATCAAGGGGAGCGGGGGGGACTAAGGTGTTTGATCTCCCAATGTCATACCTATAACATGGCATGACTATTTCACCCTAGGCATATTTTTTTAAATTTTTGATCCAATTTAATCAGAACGAGCCAACAGCATTATTTACTGTCTTGTCATGTATGTAGTGGTATGCGTTGATTTGTGTAAATATAAGAAATTATTTGAAGCTTAAGGTTAATAAGTAACCTATGGAAAGGGCCACGAGAATGCTCGAAATTACGTGCAGCAGAACGCTTTCTACAACTGACATAGCCCAGCGGATCAGTAAGCTGAAGTGGCAATGTGCCGGCCACATAGCTTGAAGAGACGACAACTAATGAGAAAGAAATTTTCTCGAGTAGCAGACTCGTACCGGTAAGCGAAGTGTAGAGCGGCCCCTCTGTAGTTGGAGTTACGTTGGTGCAATGGACTAGTCAAAAAAAATGTTTTATGTTATCTTCTAAGCTTTTTATTCAAACGTCTACGTCATCCACTCGGTGTTCCATTACGATTGAAAGATGAAGCTGCTTGATAGAGAAAAATCGATTCCAAAATATCAAACCTATGTACCAGTAAAAACTTTAAAATAATTTTTCCCATTTCATTCCGTGGGTGTCGAAAGAGGCAGCTATGGAAATGCCAGAAAAATGTTATGGCTTTTTATTTTAGAAAAAGGAGGTAAGTGGTTTGAATTGCTTCCGATGGATGGCGTTATAACTTGGCCAAATAAAATGGCCAGACCGGCGACAGGCAACAGCGTCAAAGGCACGAGACTTCTTCTCCCGACCCATTCATGCTACTCCTATAATATAGCTGCAGCATGGCTCTGCCACGTATATACACAGTAATATATGACCAAGTAAAATGAAATGTCGGCTCCGCGCAACCCTGTTTTAAAGTAAAATATTAAAACATTCTAGCTCACTTACATCGTGAAAAATAAGCTAAGGTAAATCCCCTAAAACGGGAGAGACCGATGTCCAACTGTGGACTTTAACTTGTCTGATGATGATGAAAAAGCAGAGTACTGTTAGACATATGATACATAAATGTGAGAAATAGTTGGTTCTACAAAAAACATATTCGGAGTCAACACGGAAGGCGCAAACTAAACGTTGAGCAATATCTTCTCTACATAGTTAGTATAAAACAAAGTCGCTTCCCGCCGTCTGTACGCTTAGATCTTCTAAACTACCAAACGGATTTTGATACGGTTCTCATCAATAGATAGAATGATTCAAAATAAAGATTTATATGTATACAACATGCATATTATATATTATATAATTCTTCTGTCCGTGTGACTGAACTCCTCCTAAACGGATGAACCGATTTTGATGAAATTTTGTGTGTGTGATTATTAATTAGAGTGGTTTAGATTCACAATTGGACCCGGTAGGTGGCGTTGTTGTCGAGATCCAGAAATCAACGGTGCGAAGCCGGGGCGAAGTAGTATATATATATATATATATATATATATTTATTTATTTATTTATTAAGGCCCCTCTGCTGGCTTCAAGTACGGCTGGTAAAGAGTAGTTTCAACTACACCCTAACCCATCAGGTTATCTGTAATTTATCATGGTTTGAAGGGTATCAATAACCAGAATTATTTTTGTTGAGTGAAATTTCATCTTAGTCCTCAAATATGGCACGCACCTGAGGTTTGTTGCAGCTGTCCATGAGTTATAGTCATCACTTACCATGACGTGGATTTTTAGCTCTTTTGTCACTGAGACCTGGTGCTTATAACAATATTAATATATTAATTATTGATGGCTCCGTGGCACAGTGGCTCGGCATCGCGGGTTCGAACGTAACAAGTATTTGTATGGACTTTAAATAACTCATCCGGGTCTGGATGTTTGTCCTTATGCAATTTATTATTGTATATTAAAAAAATATTAAAAGTACTATGAACATGTCATTATATTTCTATGTTACCCTATAAAGAAATAAGATCGCCAATGTTCGTCTAACACTATAATCACAACTTAAAGCTTTCGCACAAGCAAATACAAACAAATTAGATCAGGACAAACAGCGTCGGGACTACCGCACTCTGGCCAGCCATCCAATTTAATTAGGGTTGCGACACACAACGCAGCGAGATAACACGCGTCCAAATCGGCCGGAACCGTGCCGTTCCATTGATTTCGCCTGCAGTAAATGATATAACTTTTAAACGTTTTTATAATGAGAAAAATATTATAATATACAATTATACCATTACAGCCTATTAAAGTCCACTGCTGAACATGAACACTGAGGGTGTTTGCCATAGTTGCCACGCTTTGCAAGCGGGATTGCAATTGCAGTTTTTTATTTTGAGTCGTTATTAGGAAGACGCTGCTACCCAAGTTCTGATTTGTTTCCCTCTGTCGCCTCTTACGACACCCACGGAATGATATGGGATAGTGGATATTCTAGTTAGTTAGTCACTACACGTTAATAATATATAATTATACATAAGCATGATATAACCACAGGACTAGAAGTATTGATAGAGTGCCATTAAAATTTTAATTAGAAAGACATTAAGGCTACCACAGTAGCCCTTAGATTCCGATATTTCCAATTAAAGATGAACAAATTAAGTCTCCACTTAAAAAAATGTTTTTTATGGTTTAGTCCATATTCCAATTTCAATGATATGTAAGTAATATCCGGTAATATCATTCATAATTAAACAATATAAACATTCCAAATTTAAAACTATATTTCGAGAATTATTTCTCCTGCGGCAGCAACGCGCCGGGTACCAGCTATTCTATTATATAAAAATTAAAGTTTGTTCGTATTTTATGCGCTACCATTCCATTCATGAGATTGCTGTAAAAGTTTGTCAACTTATTGCTTGCACATGTGCGAAGGTTATAGGTATAGTACAATTAACTTAAAGTAGGTGGCACGCGTATCTTACCGACAAATTTATTGAAAGTTATCCATATATCATTCAACTTCAATGAATGTATTATCATTCCCAATTAAATAATATAACTATTCCAAATTTAAAACGATATTTACATATTATTTTTCTGCGGCAGCAACGCGCCGGATACCAGCCAGTTCTATATATAAAAAAACTACTATGTAATGCATTTCAATACATTATTAATTGTATTGTTTCCACTATTAGCTGAAACTTCATGGTTAAAAGATAAATATTTAGCTAAAGTTCATTTTTCGTATGATCAGCTTTTATTATGATATTGACTTGGGCTTTGACTATTTCAAAACCAAGTAACTTATCGTGTCATATAGTTTTGATAAAATTAGTTTTATCATTACTATAATTAGTATTGATTAATATTCTTAGCCATCGGTTATCGGTTCGTCGAGCTATATGGCCAGCCATTTACCACCAGTTCAGCTATGTTGGTTCTTAAGGATTTTATTACGCAGGGAAACTTCCAGCATAGCCCTCTCCGTATCTCGTTTAGCGACTTTAAGCTCCCTGATATGCGTAGCATTGTAGAACCACGCCTCAGTTGGCTTTCGACACGCACTGGTTGTGCACTAAAGTTGATGATAAAATCATGTTCTAGAGTAATCTAGGATTATCTATTGCAGAGACGCTGGGGCCAGGAAATGCGTTTGCGCGGTTGGCTCGGGATGTTACTTCTCACTAGAGTAGTTATTTTTTTCCTTGTCTCCGTAAGTATGTATATTATACACACGATATTAACAAGCGCTATACTATGGCGGCACCAGATTAGCATAGGTAAAGGGGAAAAGTGTTACATTTTTCAATTTTTTTTACTATATTATATTTTACGTTTAAATATAATCGTGGCAATTTATGTTTCAGATTCGCCATAGATGGTAGGTAAAAAAATTGGGGGCTCTAGAAAAAAAATCTCAAATGCTAAAGTGGGCGGTGAAAAATGTTATATTTTTCTAATTTTTATAGGCTTTATGTATATTTTATTATGTTTTCTTATAACATATCTTTTTTGTAACTGCCTTCGTGGTATTATCACTATCCTAAGGTTGATTGACAGAGAATACTTTTAGCATTAATGCCACCTTTTGATCCTATAATGTTGTAAGGTTCAATAAAAATTAAATAAATAAAGGAGTCTCAGCAACTATTATGGGTTTCGATTAGCTCAGAAAGCCAATATCAAAATATAAACTAAAATATACCAGTGTTAGCTAACGCTTGTTAGGTCTTCCTGTATTTTTGTCGCATCGCCTCATGTTCGCAAGGCCGCACTATGATGGCCATCATGAGAAAGTGATATGCTTTCATTCTGACGCGCCTACGTGTCATCCCAACAGTAGAGGATGTTTTCTGATCGACCTGAAACGACTTACTTGCGCAAATAAGTGAAAATTCATTGAAATAAAATCAAATAATATATAATGTCGTAATATTACTAACTCTAGTACTAACTTATGTATGTTTTGTGACTATTAATATTCTATGGGCTTTGCCTGAAATAAATTATTATTTATATATTTATCGATAATAGGCAAAATGATTTTAGGTGGTAAGAATCTTTTTCTTTTCTTTCTAACCTCTCTGAGTAGATGTCATTCTCTCACATTTCTGCCACTATTAATGGGGAGTCATTTAAATAGATAGATTATTAAAAGCATTATATATGGAATATAATTAAACATATTACAAACTTAACTAGTGACGCAAAATTGAAGTAATAAAAATAATGACATTATTTATAATAATCCTATTTTTTATTATATACAATATTAAGAACAATAATTAAAAAAAAAACTAAAAGTAGTAATTTAATTATCAAACAGTCCTACTCCACGCGGTATCGTGCCAAGAACGCTGGCTGAATGGCTATACTTAGCCTTTGAGCGAGAAAAGAGCCAGCCCTCTTATCACCTGCAGCAACGACCAGCCACGGATGGAGTTCCTTTAAGAACTTCACTATTAAAAGCCATTTACAGTAGTCAGTTGCCATCATTTTCACCTTATTTTTAGAAAAAATACAATACAATTAATGTCAATACATAAAAGAATTTTAATCAACGGTTGTTGATAGAAATTAAAATCCACATCGCGCTCGTTTATCAACTGCCTCCAGATTACCTTTAAATCCAAAGGATCAAAGTAAACTGGGAGCCCTACGTCACTAACGCCTGATACCCTCGGTAGCCTTAACAGGGATTTATGTGGCTGAATTAATGGAATTTTACACTAAGCCCTTTACAAAAATACACACTTCGAACTCAACGATACGGTTGAGAATTAAATGAAAGTTAATACTTTTCCTGCTTTGCTAAAGTTTCGATCTATCTTAAATATTGTGTTAAGATATAAGATTTATATGCAAAGTGTATATATTTCATTAAACAAGCATACTTTATACATTATAAAAAAAGATGTCACTTGGCCTTAAACAAACATAGTGGTCTTTATTGGAACATCATACAAAATTACTCTTGAAAACTTTAGACATCCTTGCGAAAATTCACAAGAAGGTGTAAAGCGCAAATAAAAAAGTCTGTATAGTAAAAGTATACATTTTTTAAATTTAACTAGACTCACTAACAATGTAGTCGTAAATTTTGAGTTTTATATTATTTTTTATAGAATAAGGATGACAAATGAGCACACAGTCCACCTGATGGTAAGTGGATGCGTTGCTGTGTATTTATCCTCGATTAAGAATCAAAATGTAGATGCCTTGTCACCCCTGAGGGCTAAGATGGATTACCTACATTCCAGTAAAAAGGGTCTCCGGTTCTCTACACACACCATACGAAACACAGCAGCATTTAAGATACTATTTTACGCTGATATTTTGTGAGAGCGTGGTCCTACCCCGGTCAAGCCGACCCATTCATGTTACAAGCATAATACAGCTGCAGCGTGATTCTACCACATATGAAATAATTAAAAGAATATGATAAAAATAAAAATTTCTCAAGCATGTTTTCTAAATTTCAGAACAGACTTCCAAAAAAATTTACCTTTTAAATATTTAATAAAACACATTAAAATAAAGAATTAAATTAAATATTTTTTTAGTTTTAATTATACATATTATATTGTGCCACTAATCCCGCTGAAGTAATAACCGAGTGCTGCGAATTTCACAGAATCTTAGGTCTTATTTAGGTACGCCATGTTAATATTAAAACCAGCTTCACGATCATAATTTCAATAGTGTCAACAGGAAGCGGGAAGATGAAATGCACCTCATACGAGTATATATAGTGCCGGCGAGATAGAATATTGCCCTGGGGTATGACAAGGGAAGTGTAAGCAAAAACATACGGCCTTATTTGCAGAAGGCATCTGCTGCGAAACGCTCAATAAGTTGAACTTGCGTTACGTAAATTCTAACTAGATATTTATTTTATTTATTTATTTATTTACACTTTCATGCACAAAGTAGTACATATGGCGGACTTCATGCCATAGGGCATTCTTTACCAGTCAACCATTAGGCTAAACAGAGGTATATGTATATATACTTAAATACGTACAATATATACATACATGAATACACATACATAATACGTATAAATATTAGTTATGTCAGAACAAATATTATGTATATGAAAATAAGAGCTGTGTTAGTTCATACTTGCAACGATTTTCTCACATGCTCACGGACTTGATTTTTAAAAACAAACTTGTTAGGAGCTTTTTTAATGTCAAGAGGGATGTCGTTCCAGAGTCTGATGTTCGGTCTTATCATTAGTATCTTTATTATTTTCATCACTTTCATGTTGATTTTTACGTTCACTATCTGAAATAGTAACTGAAAAAAAATCTTACAAAGGGAAAAGTCATAGTTTAACAATGGAATATTAGTTGGCAGTTGTTTTCATGCGTATTTTGCCCTTATTGTGACGGAATTATTTATTGCCCGAAAATATCATCTCACAATTAGAATGCAAAATGCTATCAGGAGTTAGATATGTGATTTAAGAAAACCCGTTTTAAGAAAATTCTGAAGCTTATTATTATTATTACTCATAACGCGAATTTTATCCTTACCATTGATTTTTACAATATAATTATATAATTTGCGTTACTTTGTATGTTTAATCGCAAAATACGTCTGTACGTTTTGCAATATGAAATATTCATCTCTGGAGAATCAAATGCGATCGACAACAGTGCACTGATACACAAAAGCTCAAACATGCAATTAAATTACAAAGGGTTCCGAGAATTGTGGTTAAGTAAACATGTTTATAGCCATAAGGATATAATCTCACTTTTATTATATGTTTATTGTTATCTATATACATATTCAATTAATTAGTACAATTATCTTCTTGTCTACTTACTACATGAATAATTTATTTAACAATTTTTTAATTTTTTGTAATACAGTAACAATTGTAAAACAGAACCCAAGACAACAACCACCGACGGACCGCTTGAAGAAAGAGCTCCTAAAGAAAACGTAAAAAAAAAAAAAAAAAGAGCTATAGCTGTTGTTGTAGTTTAGCTATAGCCAAAGACATTCGTATACCTATATATTTAAATCTCTTTGGCTATAGCTGACGTGAAGCACCGACGCTCCGGGAAGTCTACAGTCTGTGAACATGTACAAGATCGTCCACGTCATTACTTCAGATTTGATAGACCACAAATCCTCTCAAAAGAACATCGATTCCTAGCAAGGAGGCTATTGATATTTAAAAAAAAATATACTAATTTCAATAGAGAAATGGATGGGTGCCGTCATCTGCTTGGGATCCTATAATTAACAAAATTAATCTAAACCAAAGCACACTACTGCAATACTTCAAGATGCTGTAAGCTCGTTCTGCGTAGATCGGACCAAAAATTAATTTTCAAAAACTGAAGATAGCCGGGCTAACTATGAAATCGCGACGCCAAACATCTCAGTACCCCCACTGGCCATGGGTGCTGTAAAGCACCCGAAACGTCGGGAATTAAATATAAGTAAATTAAACGCAATAAAATCCATACAAATAGTTTTATTCAATGTGTAGTGTTCGTGTTACAGTTGTAAATATGAGAAATCATTGTTTTAACCTCACTTCTAACGCGTCGTGAAGGTGCTGCAAAAATACCACAAAAGTTTGGAAATTGTGACTGACATACAGATACTGTCACAAACGCTGCAAGAACCAATTGAGTTGATTAGGGGCTAAAACAAATTTCAAGTCTCGATAGGCTTGTGATTGCTAGTGGCTGTTAAGTTATGTAATTTTTGGTGGAGAGAACAAGCGTTAAATTTTTTGTACATATTTAATAATAGAAAAAATCTACATTTGTTGAAATAAATTTCTTTTAATTTTATAGTACAAAATTTCATCTTATCCGTATCATAATAAATACTTTATACGGAATTAACTAAAGTAGTGAAATACCTTCAGATAACTCAAACATTACATAGTAACTCTAAGACCATAACTTCTTGTTACGTTAACAAGGTTGAGATGAGACTATTAAAACTATAAAACAGAAGGACAGGAGGCAAGTAGAAGGCTCACATTTTCTCATTAGCCACTGAAAGTAAGTAAGTAAAACTAAGTGCGACGTAGCTTTATGCGGCAAACATAAAATAATCGCAGGAAATGTTAATGAGGAAGAACGGTATCCAGAAAAACGCATGGAAAATAGAAAATAAGGCACTATACGAGTATATTTAGTAGAGCGGTAAAGAGAGATTTTTGGTTTGCAATGCAGTTTTTGCTTTGCTCCCAATTATAGTACTTATGTTTTCCTATTTTCTATTTACTCTGCCAGTTTAAATGAGAAATACTCTCAGAGAGAATTCTCAAAGAATAAAATATCATAGTAAAGAAAAAGTTGGCTTTAATTAATTGAATAAATAAATTAATAACAAAATTGTATAAATAATTTTAAGATAAATATATATATATATATATATATATATATATATATATATATATATATATATATATATATATATATATAAATATATTTTCAGAATGTGTTAACTTGTATGCGTATCTTGGTGGAGTTGGTATTAATAACAGTAACAACATTTTGTTATCATTTATATTTTTACCCCCGACGCAAAAAGAGGGTTCTTATAAGTTTGACCGCTATGCGTGTCTGTCTGCCTGTCTGTTTGTCAGTCTGTGGCAAAAGTTGTGTTTAAAAGCAGGTTTTCTAGAGGTAGTTCTTAGACAAGTTTTGTCAAAATCGGTTCAGCCGTTTCAAGGTCATCAGCTGTTTTGTTTAGGGGGGTTTGAATTTTTTTAATTTTAGTTATTTAATGTCACGTTCACTTATACGTCGTAGAGCCACGCTGCAGCTATATTATTATGGTTGTACCATGCGTGGGTTGCCTCGACCGGGAAAGGATCACACTCTAACAGAATACCAGCTTACAATAGCGTCTTAATGCTGCTGTGTTTCTAATGGAACCTGAGACCCGTTTAACTTTAAATTAGGCTTTCCATCTACCCGTTTAACTTTAAATTAGGGGGGGGGGACAAAAACGATGAAAACTTATTTGAAGGTCATGCCAATACTTGATCTGTTTACTTAGTCTGTTTGTCAGTAGTAGTGTAATTTATTTTCTTTTTATGATTAGTCTGCTCAATTTAAACTATTTTATAAACATAGATCATCATCATAGATCATCCATGTGACACCTATGCCGGTAATTGTTGGGAGCACTAAGCTCGAAGTTGTTGACGAGTATGTTTACCTGGGACAAATAGTCCGACTAGGTAAGTCCAACTTCGACCAAGAGGTCAATCAATGGATTCAACTCGACTGGGCAGCGTTCGGGATATTACGACACATCTCGTCAGGCATACCTCAAAACCTTAAAACAAGATTGTACAACCAGTGCGTGTTGCCAGTGATAACTTATGGATCTGAGACGTTGTCCTTCACTGCTGGCCGTATGAGGAAGCTCAAGGTCGCTCAGCTAGCTATGGAGAGGGTTATTCTCGGGGTTTCTCTGCGTGATTAAAAACGAGGATATCCACAGTAGAACCAGAGTATAGCCTATACGCAGTATAGTACTCGTATAGCCCAAGAGATTATTAAGCTGAAGTGGCAATGGGCCGGCCATATAGCTCGAAGAACCGACAACCGATAAGGAAGAAAGGTTCTCGAGTGGCAGTCTCCTGCCGGCAGGCGAAGTGTAGGGCGTCCCCACTAGATGGGGTGACCACTTGGTAAGATATGCAGGAAGTCAATGGATGCAAGTGACTTGGGACCGTGCTCTGTGGCATTCCTTGAGGAGACCTATGTTTAGCAGTGGACTTGTGAAGGGCTGTTATTGTGATGATAATGATGATGAAATAAATAGATTTCAAAAATAATATTGAAAGAAATTTTTTTCTTAGTTTAAAAAAAACACATTGCACTAGGAATTTCTTCTGTACCGTGGAGGCAGTTTACAAACATAAATTGCACAATTACAAACATCCAGAACCGGAAAAAGGTTTCGTACGGGATTCGAACCCGCAACTCAATGCTAAACCACTACGCCACAGAGCCGTTATTAGCTTTTCAATCGGTCTACTTTGCGAAAAATGTAAGTTTCATGAAATTTGACGACGGACGTAGCAATTGCTTTCATTTTTGAATATAGTGCGAGTACTTGTTCGATAACGAAAGATTTAAATATTATTTTTATTCTTATCCTAGAAGAAACAAGCAAGAAAGAAAGACTATAGCTGAAATACTATAATATTATGTAGTTTTCTTTCTAGAGATTAAGTCTTATGCTATGTAGATAGCTAGAAAACCTATTTCTTCAAACAATCAACAAGAAATAACAAATATCAAAGTGAAGAAAACCTATTCATGCCTTTGAAATTGTAGTACTTCACCTGCCGGTCTACCGTTAAAGTTACAATCGATGTTTTATTACGGAGTCAGAAAAATCCAAACACTACTAGATGCCGATACAAGAGGCAACACAAAGAACACGGGAAAGCTTCTCACGATTTCGATTTTAAAGCACGTGTATATACGAGTGTACGTGATGTGGCTCATACATAGTAAATTGCGACTAGACCGAGCGATATTGGAGTTGGGTAAACTATTTTCCCCGCGTACTATCTCTCTTGCGCCACAGTAACTGTTTACATCGCACTACGCTACTTTAAACAGCACTATTTTAATGTAAAAATACTGTGTTTACTAGAATAAGGAAACATTGCGGTATTTTGACGGCTCTTTAGCGCAGTGCCTTAGCGTTTGTTCGCGGCGCTCCGGGTTTGAATCCCGAACGGAGCAAGTTTTCGGATGGGCTACAAATAATTGTTCTAAGTCTGAATGTGTGTCCTTGTGCAATTTATGTATATCAACCGCTTACATGTAACGTTAAATAATATTTGAGGCGAATAATATTAACTCCTGTTTTGGTGGTATAAGATATTTTATTATCCCTTTTCTTCAACAGATATCGTAGGAGTCAACAAGAAAATCTGCGGTTTTCAATAGTATTAATTCATTATCAAAGCCCTCAGCTGGCAATTGGCCTCCACCATAGATTGCCTTATAAGGTATATTTGCTATAACTGCCACCCTTGGCAGGTGAGTTCTTTTAACTATTTAGTTATGATTATAAGTATTGTGCCAAAAGTACAAACACAAATTATACATCAGATTCATTTTAAATATTACACACCTGAATGATACCCAATTCATTACTCGGTACAATGGAGCCTAATTTAAATTAAGGCCTGACCTACATGTCTGCTATAATTCGAGGATCCTAATGAGATTTTCCAATGCCCCAAACGCATCTATAATGCACATGCCTTACTCACTGGAGATGAAATGACAACGTATGAAACATGTGGGTTAAACTGCCAATAACGTTCGTGAAACTATGTATATCTTACAGCATTTACAAATTATTGGTGCATTAATAAGTGACACTTATTGTAAAAGTCTATGCAAAGGGATTTTATACAGTATTTTCGGTTAGAATGAGAGCTTAAGTCGGCTAGACACAAAAAAGAGAAGGTTCTAAATTCGATTTCGACTCAATTTTTTTGGTATGTTTGTTACGCGATATCGTTATCAATTGTAAACTGATTGAAATGATTAATACTATGATCAAATAGACAATACTTCAGAACCCATATAAATTAGAAAAAAAATGTAACGACAAAACCACAGTTGTTATAGGTTTAGTTAAAATCTTTTGTTTAAGCTGTTTATTCTCATATTTAGTTATTATTTTAGACTTTCACTTTGGTTAGATTGGCCATCCGCTTTCATTTTAACTCTTAAAGTTTTTTTTTATATAGAATAAAGGTGACCAACAAGCATACAGTCCACCTGAAAGTAAGTGGATGCTGCGGCCTAAAGACATTTACATCTGTCTTCGATAAAGAATGAAAATACAGATGCGTTGACTCCCCAAAGGACTAAGATGGAAAGCTTCGTTTCTAGTAAAAATGGCCTCAGTTTTTCTACACTCACCATACGAAATACAGTAGCATTAAACTGCTATATTACGCTTGTATTCTGTGAGAGCGTCGTCCATATAATACAGCTATATACATATTATATATATCTGCTGCGTTGCTTTACCACGTTTAAAAATAAGGTTAGCAATATTAGTAGGTATTATAACTATGTCAAATAATAAATATACATGTATTTTATGTGTTGATTCCGTAAAAATTAAAAAGAGTACGTATTGCTTGTTATTTTTAAAATGAATGTAATTAAAATAATCCCATTAAACTTTCATTTTAAATGAAAAAAAATTAAGCGAAAATTAAACTTTAAAACCACATTTCGAAACAAAAAATTTGCTAAACTTAGGTTTCAGTTTCAATTAAACTAAAAAAGTAGTAATAGACCTTTTTCATTAGTGACGAGTTAATCCATTATCATTATTTATCGACAATAGATGTAGGTTTATCAGGGTCAAAGCATCCCCTTCTCACCAGTTGGACGGTGTTGTCGTTTGTCATGCTATTTATGTATTTTTTCTATAATCCCAGCGTATTAATCTACTTAACGACACGCTTATTTATTGTTTAACCTTAGAGTATATATAAACGTAGCTTGCTTATGTATACTCTAAGTGTTGAACCAATTTAAGCAAAAATGTATTTTACCCTACCTTTTATTCTTGATATAAGCGCTGATACAAAATTACAAAATACATCAGCAGTTGTTGAATTTATAGCTCTCTCTCGCTCTTGTGCCCTTTTTGGAGTAAATTGTGGGTGACAAATGTTCAAAGTTCGCCGTTTAATGACGCCGGTTAATTGTGCTTGACTCCATAGCACTTCTATCGACTTTTTGGGATATTCGGCGTACGAGAAAAGCTCCTTATCTATTTACATTTTAAAGGAAAATTGCCAGATTTTAAGGTATTATAAATAAGTCACAAGGCAAGGCAATAAAGATACCTAAGGTTATCTATTTTTAGTTCAAGTTTTCATGCTTCGGCGAAGACACTGTATACATAATAAAAAAAAATACGATTTTGTGTTACCATTATTTTTGTACTTTTTTTTTAAGAACACAAGTCTTCCTAAGAATCACCATAACCTCTCTCCTAAAATAAGACTTCATTTTAAAGCCTTGTCAAAAAGACATAGTTCCTCTGTTTATGCAATTAAAAAGACAGGGCCTTTTACTTATGTGGATACAGCAGCATTGGGTTATTTGAGCTATTTTCATAGTTTTATGTCTTATATGTTTATGGATTATAGTTTTAGGAATCAGCACCTGATATTGAAAATATATTTATGCTCCAGGAAAGAGATATTCGTGATATTTACAATTATATCTGTTGTTGTCTCGTCCCCGATGATAAAAAAAATCACAAAGATAGTTATCCCAATTGAACTAGAGGGCGTCACATCTAGTACAATGGGGATAACTACATTTGTGATTATTTCATCATCGAGGACGTGACAAGAACAGAAATAATCTCAATCGAACGGCGCTTACAGTAAGCTTGTTTGATTGTTCAATATTAGACGAAGGCACTTTTTCAGGGACCTTTCTAAAGAAGCTAATAACGTAATTGTTGCGTTACGCTTCATTTTGGATAATGCTGTTATGTAAGAAACTATTTCAATACCTTTAACAAATTGAGTGATGCCTACAATTTTTACACTTGCGATAAAACTAAGCTTGTTGTTCCAAAGTATAGGCTTCATAATACTGGCGACTTATTTTTAGGTTAATGTATAACTATTTAAAAATAGAATCAATAATGTAAAAAAACGAGCGTGTATGCGTAGATATATGGATGTAAAGGAGGCGAGAGAGGTGTGCCAGGATCGTGCCAAATGGAAGTCCGTAGTCTCTGCCTACCCCTCTGGGTGACAGGCGTGAGTGTTTATGTATGTATAGAATCAATAATACGATTTGCGGTCCCGGGAAGAACCAGAAAGGAACTTAGCGGGACCATTTTTTTTCCAAATAAAATTATATAATATAAAAGGTCGTACAAACTAATTACAAACCATATTTATGAAACAGCTTCAAAGCGATCACCGCATTCCCAGGGGTTATTATCAAAGATTTATTCATTCATATATTCATATCAGATAATAACGCTTTTTATACTGTTTTTGTTTAATAAAATATTTAAACGTGGTAATAGATAGACCTTTTGTACATTTTCTGGGACTTAGTAATAATGATTGATTCTCTTACTTCACCACTAAACTGTTATTATATTTATCTGGTATTTTCGCCATCAGTTGGTCGCTAAAGCTTCTACCGGTAAATAGTAGCGTGAACCATGGTCGAGTATGTATGCAATTGGAAAAAATAATGGTATATTATTCACATTAGATTAAAACTCTGCCCTGCTGCCTAAATGTCCAACATGGGGTGCAATCTTATTTTGCTAGCTTTATAAAATTAAAATAATTTATTCCTCAGTTACGTATAAGAGCACCTCATCTGGTCGAATATATTGTACAATTCATAGTCAATGCGTGCTGCATAACTGTGAACGCACGGATTACAAGTTATAACAAGTGCGAAAAGTTTTGGTGGGAACTTGACCGCCGGTTTGTTACTGATGTGTTATCGTCCGAACAATGTTTTGAAGTGATTCATTTTGTGTATTAAATGTCAGCACATGTGAACTTTTTCACCAGGAACTATTCGAACATTAGTGGAAACGATGAAACAAGTGCTTCGATGGTGATATTTCTTTTTTTTTTTTTTTTTATTTATTTATTTATTTATTTATTTATTTATTTAAAGGTACACCAACAGTACATGTATACATATTATAAGTTACATTTTATAGTATAATTTCTTATACATATACCTATTATAGGTGCACACAACATTGACAGAAGATATTAAGTAACAACATTATATAACAACATTATATCTAATCTCTAAATCTAATCTAATCTGAAAATTTTAAAACAATAAAATAGAAAATTCACCAAAAAATACTAAAACTTAACTACTTAAGAACAATTGCCTCTTCACAAAGGGCCGACCAGTTTTCGTTTAAATTTAATCAACGTGTCGTGGAAAATGTCAAATGTTTTGATATTCATCTCGTTGTACTGTGCGCAACATCTGACGAGAGGAGAATGGCGTCCAAGTTAGTCCTCACAGAAGGCAAGGCAAAGTTTTTGATAGGATGTCGGGGTATGCGAGCAGGCACCGTCAATTTAACACGTTCTAGGAGCTCATTACATTTTATTTGCCGTTGACAAGTCCGTGCAAAACACCAAATCCTGATTCCTTCGACGGCTTCGCAACGATTTCATTTTAAAAGACAAGACGATGCTCATATGGTGACCGGTGTGACACGCCCTGCGTAATAAATGCCAAATGCCTAGTGAAACTACGCTGAATACCCTCCAAGCGTTGAGAGTGAACAGCATATACAGGGTTCCATGCCACGCTAGCGTACTCCAAGTTACTCGGACCAAAGCATTATATAATATTTTTCGGGTGTAATTTAAACGGAAACCCGCAGTACTCCGCCTAAGAAAACCAAGCATTTTCGATGATTTATGCACAATATTGTTAATATGTGAAGTGAATTTAAGGTGCTTGTCTACTGTTACACCTAAATCTCTTATTTCTTCTACTTCAGTTAATGTTGAGCCGTTGATTTCATAAGTTGATGGAAATGATTTTTCTTTTTTGTGAATTTGATATGGTAGCATTTATCAACGTTTAGGGTCATATCATTTGATTCACACCATGTGTGAATACTGTCTAAATCCTCCTGGATAAGTTTTATGTCATGGGAAGAATTGATTGCTCTGTAAATTTTTAAATCATCTGCAAATAAGCTGAATTTACAGTTTTTTATGTGCGCCGCTATATCGTCAATAAATATAAGAAATAGGAGTGGGCCTAAGTGAGATCCTTGTGGGACTCCTGACGATGCAAAATATATTTCTGACTCAAAACCCCCAACAGCAACTACCTGGGGTCTCATACTAAGGTAAGATCTAAACCAGTGAAGCAAACTACCATGTATCCCTTTCACTTGCAATTTTGTTAAAAGTAGTGCGTGATTTACTTTGTCAAAAGCACTGGTAAAATCTGTATACAGCATCAATTTGACTTCCACTATCAACCTCCAGTGCAATTTCAGAAATAAATGAGACCAAATTAGTCTGTGTTGAGCGGCCCCTGCGGAACCCATGCTGGTACTCAGTTAGTGAAGTATCTATGTGGCTAATAATTAGTGGATTAATCAGAGACTCGAACAATTTCGAAAATGTAGATAAGATGGAAATCGGCCGGTAGTTTTTAACGTTGCTTGTTTCACCTTTTTTGTATACAGGTACTATTTTTGCTTTTTTCCATTCCTCGGGGAACACACCATCTCTGAGCGAACAATTGAAGATCATAGTTAATGGTTGAGACAAAAGAGATCCACAGGTCTTTATAAATAGAGGAGGTATTTTATCAGGACCGGCTCCTTTCTGTATGTCTAATCGTTTAATTGCTCTTAAGGTATCATTTTCAGAAAATTGAATATTCGATAAAATAAGTGGCGATAAATCCTCGAAGATGTGATTTGTTTTTTCAAAATTTGAACTGAACGTGGAAGCAAAATGTCTGGCGAAAAGAGTGGCTACTTCAGAACCAGATTCTGCAATGGAATCGTTTAATTGCATTTTTGAGGGAAGAGTTGACTGGTTGCTACTTTTGTCTTTTATGTATTGCCAAAAGATTTGACATTACGATATTCCATTCTCAATACTTGTCTTATAGTCACTATAGCACTTGTCAATAAGTTTGTGACAGCGGCTCCGTAAGAGGTCGTGTTCAAATTTGTCACGTGGATTACCATATTTCCGATATCTGTTGCGTAGCTTATTTTTCTCAGAAAGAAGTTTAATTAGGGTGCGGCTAAACCATTTGGGGTATTTACTCTTGGAAGGACGGCGCTTGGGGACAGATTTATCAATAATTAATCTTAGCTCATTATAGAATTTTGCAACCATTTCATTGACGTTGCCACAGCTGAAAACCTCTCCACCCAATCTATACACTCCAGGTCCGAGGCAATTTCCTCGTAATTTGCCTTATAAATTGTATCAGTTCGTTTCTTAGGCTGGAGATAAGTAAAATTTGTTTTTTGCAACGTTACTAAAAGATTAGGATGTTTACAGTCCAGCCTACTCAAGAGTTCTAGAGGCTCCGATACTTCAACACCGGGAAAGTTGCTCATAATGAGATCTAAGTATCTACCGTCACTGTTTGGTAAGTTGTTAAATTGACTAAAGTTGTTAAGAGACATGAAATCAATAAGACTGCATCCGAGGGTACTATTGTAATTAGATGGAACCATTTGTGCAATATGATCATGATCTCTACTCCAGTTAATGAATCCTAGATTAAAATCGCCCATAATTAGAACGTTATTGGGTTGGTTCGTTACGTTATCAACTTTGTCAAGGAAATATGTTAAAGTATCTGATTTAACTGGTGGAGGTAAATATACCGCGCAAATGGCAATATCCGAGATAATATTGCCAATTTTATTTGTACCGATACCCATAAATCTTCACAGTTACTTTCCATCGCTCAACACGAGCGGATGGAATGTTTCGCAATACAGCTATTAATACTCCTCCACCGTCCATGTTAGTGGATTTAGAACATACACGGTCCTACGATAAACCTTATATCTAGAATCGAAAATTTCACTGCTAGCAACATCCAGATTTAACCAAGTCTCCGTAAACACTATAACGTCGTAATTATTTACCAAAATTTTTTAATACGTCAGTTGTTTTCGTTCTCAGACCACGCACGTTTTGATAGTATATTCCAAAGGTGCCTTATACGTGAGTTATTAGGATCTATGTTGAGAAGAGGTTACCGAATCAAGACACTCAATGTTTCGAATGAGTATGGCTGGGCTGTACTCGTTTTGCGTAAGAAGACGCGTCCATTACGAACCCATACGAATTTGTAATCTTCCTTCTTGGCCTTGATGCGAGCTGCTGCGTGCAGGGACTTGATAGCTGGTGGTAAGTGCTCAGAGATAAACACAGGCTTTGGCGGACCCGCCATACCAAGATGTTGGGTTGACAGTTTTTCCTTTGGGTTACTTTTGTTAAATTTGGCAACAGCAGCCAACATGGCATCTCGATGTCGGGGGCTGCGGAGCTTAGCAATAACCATGAGGCCGGTCACTGTCCTTATTTAGCTTAGCAACTCGGGTTACATGATAAATATCTTCATCTCAATATGGCAGTCAACGGTTTTTGCTATTTGGGTTAAAATGGTTGACAAATTCTCCGTTTTATGTTCTGGTACCATTTATTTCCAAATTCGACTCTCTCATATTCAGCTCCGCCAGATTGAGTCTTTGGGACAGAGCTTTGACACTTGATTGTAGCGTTTCATTGTCTTTTTGCAGCCCTGTTATAATAGACGACTTTTCCTGTAATTCAGCCCTCATTTCCTCATATTGCCTGTTAAAGTAAGCAATGGACTCACTAAATTCCGTTATGCGCTCATTTATCGTTTGAAGTTGTACAGTTACCAATTTTTTATTTTTCCTTCGATCATGAGTGACAATTCCTCACTAAGTATTCGCCGCAGTGATCCTCCGTCACATAACGGTCATCAACTGGAACAGCCTGTGATTGCTGGCGAGCTCTGATGGTAACGTTGCTGGCCACATGATGTTTCCTCAAGCACGCTGACGTTACTGGGGCCCGGCTGGAGTGGATTGAAGTGGTTGGCGCAACGGTGAGTTCGTGTTATCAGTTTTGGTTGCTTACTATGACATTCAGGACATTTCAGCTATGTCTTATTTCTTGGTTCATCAGATTAAATCTTTTAAACCAACGTTAGCACATAAAGGTCATATTTAGATAAGCAAGCGGAGCACACCAGAAACTCTCTAGTAGTTATGTTGTGGCGGCATCAGAGCATTTATTTCCACCCATAGTAAGCAAGTCTTCAAGATGCGCTTGAAAGTTGCGGATGAATAAGACGTTAGCGATAAAACGCTGTGCCGTACGTCACGTACACTGTGCGATGCGTATGTGTGCGTAGATGCGAGGCGGCTGCGAGTTGCCCTAGGTCAGGGACAGCACTTAGCAAACGATTATTTTAAAATGTTTATTTCTATTACTCACAATCTGGGTGGAATTTCACTTGTCAATGGTGTTATTACAAAGCTTGCACTTTATACTATCGAAACGTATATAGAATCACGGTAAAACTTTAATTCTTACACTGATTTTGAATAAAAATTGAGGAGCAGATTAAATACGTGTCGTTACTTATCGCGGAGGACTTTAGCATATTATTGTGTTCCCTTTTGCGCTTTGAGGTACTATCATGACTGTTTGCTGGCTCAAGCTGTCCCCTAAATCTCCTAAAATGTGACGCATCAAAATATTGTGGATAAATTATGACACAAATCATTATAAACGATAATATCCTTTTACTTGATACTGGCTAAAGTGCGAAAAATATCCAATCTTCTTCATTAAGCGAATATACAAAATATAGTTTGTTATTAGAATTACTAAAAATACAAACACAAATTCTGACTGGATTTTTTTTAATGTTATGTAAATTAATAATAACTCTTTTTGTCGGCATTTTTCTTGAATAATGCAATATAATTATAAATGGCTTAAAAGCGTCATAAAGTAGAATGTCTTTTCAATAAAAAATGCTATTACGAAGAAACGTTGGATTTACCACGAAATCGACTCGACCCTATCAATTTGTGACGTCTATCGTATAATAAGGCAATTTCGTTTCTACGACATTACCAAAGTTTCGTTGTTAGCGACGAACTAAATTTTTATTTCTCAAACTCATAAAAACTGTGTTTGCTTCTGAAGTTTTAACATTTTCGCTCGCATTAAGTGGAAACCGGTTTTAACTTGTCTATTAAACAAAATTGTTATTCAAAATGAAAGAAAATATTTCGCGTCAAATTATTCTAATGAAAATTCTACAATGAAAATACATTCCAAGCAGTTCCAACCATTTAGCACCATAATGACTGGAGCAAAATGCGTGTACAGCATGTACGCGTGATCTTTGTGCTGCAAGATACTCCTTTTATAATATAATATACAATTGTTTGACTGTATGGAAGACATTAAAACTCACGTGGTCATCACACGCGCTATACAATGAACTATTAGTTCATCTGTCATTATACAACTGGTACCCCTCACACTGCTGCGCCCTTGCTAGGTGTGATTTGTGATTTGTGTGTGGAATTTGCCTGAGGTTTTTGCTTGGTTGGTCTTACAGTTGCTACGAGTTTTCTAGATATTTACGATTACAGGCATTTGTACTTACATAGAAAGAAATATTTGCGGACAAGTACGACGGACAAACGTACTATGTATACTATGTGTACTATGTAAAAGCCTATGCTTACAGCATCGCTGTACATACACTGTACTTTTACCTATACATTAATTTAAAAAAAAACTTCTCGGTACATTTCAAACGCTTAGTAAATAACTTAATATAACGTTACTAAAGTACATGAATTAATACGAGAATAACTTTGTGCCCACATTTCCCATGAGTCAAACTTACCTTTTACAAATTTCATCGCAACATTCCCAAAGCACACCAACTCCAAGATCGATTTTCCTGTGTTCTGTATTTGCAACTACAACTAACACATACCGCACCGATAGTTTAGACGGCGGTGCATCAAGAGTATATAGTTTGTGAAATGTTTAGAAACTGCATTTTAATAAATAACTTTGTGAGTAACAGATGTGAGGTAATTTTTATTATATTACACAAGAAAGTTCATCTTTTTTTATAGAATAAGTGTGAAAAACGAGCACACAAAACACCAGATGGTAAGTGGATGCTGTGGCTCATATACATCTCCATCTATCCTTGATTAAAATCAAATAGCAGATGCGTCACCCCTGAGGACTAACATGGAATAACACGTTACCAGAAACAGGGATCTCCGATTCTCTACATTTATCATACGAAACAAAGCAACAACAAGCTGCTTTTTACGATGGTATTCTGTGAGAGCATATTCCTACCATATATAAAGCTACAGCGTGGCTTTATCACGTACCAAACCTATACTATGATTTCACATACATAAATTGCACATTAAACGTGTTCCAAGCACGAATCAAACCTCTTCACGAATCAAGCACTCTTCAGCACCTCAGCCAAAAAAATATATCGGAAAGAGATCAGGTGCAGGAACGTGTTTGCAGTTTTCATGCTTTTCGAGGCACGAGGATAAAACACCGCCAACTTCCTGACTCCGGGTAGCTACTGAGAATATCCTGACAGAAAAACTCAATAACTGATTTTTTGGCCCGATGGGAATTAAAACCCGTGATCTCATGGTCAGCAGTTGCGTTTACGACCACTAGACCAAGGAGGTATAATAAATAAAAATAAATAAAACCCAACCAGACGGAAGCCCTTGGTAGGGGAGACCAAGCAGTCGTGGGTTATAGGGAAAGGGAAAGCAACTGGCGAACGATGCGGGCTGTATCGAGGAGTGCCGTCTTCTGCATTTCAGCCCGAAGTGGTCTGTTACTGAATTCCTATCGCCTTAGATGAGGCGATTGAGATACCGTTACGGTGAGGCTAACTGGGACTAGGCCTTTCGCAATAACGACTACAGGAATAATTTTTGTTTAATTTAATTTTTACCTGCTTTTTTATTAAAAAGTTAAAGTTACAGCCTATATACGTCGCACTGCTGGGCACAGGCCTCCTCTCATTTCTGAGTTGTTTTTTAGGGCAAGGAAGTGTCCGCTGCGCTGCCCCAGAGCGTGTTGGCGAACTTCACATGTCTTCGAAATAATTTTTTCTCACACGCAGGTTTCCTCACGATGTTTTCCTTCACCGCCGAGCACGTGGTAAATCAGCACTTAAAATTGCAATTAACAATTTTATTAGTGCCGGCGGTGATCGAACCCGTGTTGCTCGCGTACTGTGAAATTTACAGCGAGCGCTAACCATCTAAGCTACCACGGCTCTTTTATTAAGGTATTACTGAAAAATAAAATTGTTTTACTTAGATATTTCTGTATTTTTCAACGATTCGATATTTATGCAGAAAGTGGTGTATTAAGTCTGTTTACATATTCATTTGTGTGTTCATGTCATAATGCTAAATCGTAGGTATCATCTTATATTCACCTCTTTCCGTCTCTTGATATGAAAGGCTAAAATGTCTTACAGCTCATGTCAACTCGGTAAACGTCCCCAGACGAGTGCTATTTAAAATAAGTACCCAATCTTCTTATAATGCATCTGCCACGTAAATGGAACGTTGAGGATGCAGTTTTAGGTTAAAAGAATTGAATAAAACTTTAAACTTAAATCTATTAAAATTCTCGGAGTATCCGTCTACTCATTATTCCTATGAAATTTCTATGGTTATTTATTAATTTACACATGTATCCTTTACTTAAATCTTAGTTACTTAGGTTCACTTTGTACTAGGACACCACTTTCTTACCTATTTCAGTATACGCTATTGTGGCTCGATTTGAATATTATGGAAAGTATTTAAGACTGTGAGGCATTCTATAATAGCTACAGTATTCTATTTTAGTTCTCTTAGGAAGCCTCTGTATTTGTTCTCTATTTGTTCTTTATTTGTTCTCACACTTGTAATGACTAATGGCATCTTCCAAGTGTGTCTGATAGTGGTCATCGCGATCGAAATCAACACGGATATCGTCATCATCGCCCTTAGCACCACAACCATCATCATCGAGTAGCATTTAAAATTATAAAGTAAAAATCAAAATTGATTTATCAAAGAAAACAGCCGTTTGAAGATAATTTCTGAGTTGTTTGCATGACGAGCGTCATTTAGATACCCTCTTTTGATTGTCACTGCGTTCTATAGAAACAATCGGAAGTTACTTACACTTGTGTGCTTTGTACTCCGAATTAATTGCAGTTGTAGTTATATATGAAATGTTAGACAGCAAAAACGCATCTCGAGAAACTAAAAAGATTACTTTTTTTTTAAATTATTTTATAAACGACATATATCTTCTCGTCGGCAGTAATCATAGTTAAAGCCCCAAAAATATCTTTTTGTGTTAGACTACTGTTAATTATGGTCATAAAACGATCGTAAAAAGGCAATATTATAATAGTTTGTAATAAACTATTTGAAGAATATGTTAGCCGTAAATCTCATTTAATTTATTAAAACCATTTACTTTTAATAATATCACCAATAACTTCATTATTTCGGTCAATATAAAATAAAATGGACGTCTCCATAGATTTTACTACGGACAAAGAGGATTGGCTACTTTAGTATTCATTTCAGCTAAAGCACAGTACCAAAGAGCAGGCTTCGTAAAACTGGCGGCTCATGTTTTGTTGGATATCGATAAACAAAAAGATTCCCTGTGATATTACTGATTTGAATAAAATATCAAGACTCTAATTTCGACTACACTAAAGAATGAATACGACTAAATTCTACTTTACTATTTTTACTGCTATCATACATATTATAATGTTTTTAAGTAAAACTGTTTCTGTCACGATAACTTTGCAGAATGGATTTTACGGTGCCGCGATTTTCTAAAAACAAGAGCAAAATATTTGTTATTCATATTATTATGATACCGTTCTTGGAATTTCCAAGACAGTTACAATGTTGTTGCAGCAGCGTATGAATTCTATAGTTTCATCAATAATGCAACAATGTACAGCCAAACGTGTCTCCAATATAAAGTAACATGTCCCAAATGTGTCTGCAGAGTCGTCGAAAGTCCATTCGGGATGGAAACGATATACAATGAACATACTTATTTAAGTGGGTGTATAATATTGCAGAATACTGTTCCTGCATTTTGCCAATAATTGAACATGTAACAATGTATGCTCTGTTTGTTGCAAAACTGATGTACAGATATTTATATGATCACAATGTTTCAGAAAATACTCCTGTTATGTAAATGATTTTGTATAGTAAGAAATTTCTGAAATCAGGTTGCATTTACGGGATAACTGTGTACTCGCTTATCATTTTATTTTAAGGAGTAATTGGAGAAGATTTAAGAGATAATGTACCTTCTACAATTGCTCTGCCATGTAGCAGACGTAAGGGTGGAAAATACTATATATATATATATATATATATGTGTGTGTGTGTGTGTGTGTGTGTGTGTGTGTGTGTGTGTGTGTGTGTGTGTGTGTTTTACATATAATACAGGTGGCACTAAGTCTCTTCACTCACTTTTTCTTCATGTTTTCTTTCGTCCCATATGTTTTGATGTCGTCACCTTCTGGAGTAAATGCAGCAATTCTTCAAACATTTGTCCTCTCAGACACTCCTTCAATCACGGAAATAGATAGAAATCACTAGGTGTGGTGAATATAAAGGATGATCAATGATTGTTTCAATATATATATATATATATATATATATATATATAAGTAAATATTTCAAAGCCAGCATCTCGAATTACCGTCATCGCAATCGCGGCGTTATCTTGGTGAAACAAAACAATCTTTACGAGATTGCTTCGCCATTTCTCGTGAATTTTGTTGTGCAATTTTTTAATTTGTTCATCACACAAACAGTAGCTCCATGATCAAGATATATTCTGTCGTTACTATCCCTTCACTATACCAAAAAGAGATTATGATCTTACTGGTGAAAAGATTCGTCTTGAACTTCTTAGAAGGTGGTAATGATGATCCATTATCTATATGTAAAGATTCACAATTAGTAGTAGGAGTAGATTGATCATAATGGTGGAGACACGTTTCCTCCACGTTGCTATCGATCCAAAAAAAAAAAACGAAAAAGATCTTGTAGTAAAAGTTCTCAGTCTGGTTTGTTTCTGCGCATCGATAAGCATTATGAGTACCCAACGCGCGGTTACTTTTTTGATACCCCAGCGTTCATTTAAAATGTTTCGCGCACTTCTTATTGAAATCTATGTTTCTTCAGTAATAAAACATACGGTACGTTACGACATAGCGATCTGCTATAACAATTATTTCGGCTTCTTAACCAATTTCTTTAGGCATTGCTATAGTAGGGTACCAAGCGAGGTCATATTTAATAGTTGTTACTTCATGTTTGAATTTGGCTCACAAGAGTGCGATTATAGTAGAATATGGGAATAATTTATTTGTTTCATAGTGAATTTTTTCAAGCGTAGGTACTCAATAAGAGCGCGTAGTTATTTTTTTTTTCATTTCGCCAACACGCTACAATAAATTGCAAACAAATGACTTCTAGTTTTTAAAAACAAAAGAAAATCAGTTTCTTTTTTTTAGGTGCCTTACAGATATCTCAGCTTAAACAGTGAGTAGGTATTTACTTTTTAAATTCCAAAGAATTTATAGCACGCTCTCATTTTTAAGGACTGAAGGGCATTTAAAAATAATACCTGCGCTTAGCGAAAATAAGATAGTTATATCTACCACCTATCGAAAACTATGAGCTCTTTCTGATATTTTTCAAAGTAACTTCTTACAACACCCACGGGACGAGAGATCAGATGTGTTTTCGACATCGAAAAGACTTCAAAGTTGCATCTTTCGACTAATCTGGAAAGAACCTAAATATCTCGTCTCTTATCCCACATTTTGATTTTTTTGCACCTGCATACTTCTTCATGCCTTTTTCATATCCGTACATTAAGTAAAACGATACGAAGCCTGAATATATGCTGAATATATACGGGACGTATCTTACTAGTTTAAAAAAGTTTTTGTTTGTATATCATTTAATGTTTTGACATATTTTTAAAGTAAATGTATATAAAAGTATGTAATGTATGCAAAAACATATTGTTATATTATTAATATTGATTATAATATATATTTACATAATACATAAATATATTCCGTATATACGAGGAACAAGCATAAATTAGTAATACAGGCACCTCGGCTCCAAAGACTCAGTAAATACTTTATGGGGGATTGTATACGGTCTTGCAACAAAGTCCCAGAACATTTGCAGAGTGATAAATGATTGCCTGATTATTATAATATAAATAATACATATACCATAAATATAAAACCTAACGTCTGTTATCCCAAGGGGTAGGCAGAGACTACGGACTACAATTTGGCACGATCCTGGCACAACTCTCTCGCTTCTTCCACGTCATTATATATCCGTCTAGATTGACCCTTGCTGATACTGCCGCTCACTGTGGCAGCGTAAATTTTGTTTTGTTACACTTTCCCCATTCATCGATTCTACGTGTTTCTAAATGTTTTACGTACGTTTAAGAGTGAGATTTCATTTCTGCCTACGAGTCCGTTTACCTATTTTTGCCTACAAGCAGCAGTGCTTGCCTTGCTTTGTTCTGGTCCGAAGGGTATAGAGGGCTAGTATAGTTACGGGGTGTGAGGCATTCCATCTTAGTCCTCAGAGGCGACATCTTTAGCAATTTTTGTTTTAGGCTGGTTGCAGATATTCCTGGATTGCAGTTACCACTTATCATAAGTTCGCTTGTTCCTTCAGTAATATAAAGGAGTGTCCCAATGGCCGAAGCATTCCTTTCTTAATCCTCGTCACAAAATTTTCACTTCACTATATTTCACTTTCATTCAGAGTCACTTCTAACATACTTCAACAAAACCTAAATTGTGGTTAAAAACCTAAACATTGTAACCTGGCATATTCTTTAGGTATATACGTCAACGTAGAGTGTGACACAAAATGTTAGTAATTAATTTTAATAGAAATTTTCTGCGAAGCTTTAGTTTTAATCAGTTCGAAAACAGACTACCTATCGATTACGCTAATTAAGCCTTAACAAAAGCTCATCTCATATTATTTAGATTGTTTTGAGCATTGTAACCTAAATAATTGTTTATTGTTAAACAGATTAATGAGTGCAGCAGGCGGCGTCAGCGGCTTAAGAGAATTCTCGAAGTAATAAATAATAATAAAATATTTTAATTTTAAGAATAGTTTTTAAAAATGATTTCTTATGTTTACGCAAACACTACGCATTGAATGAAACTATGTTTACGGGTTTTATCGCGTTTAATTTCCTTATTTTTAATTCCCGACATTTCGGGTGCTTTACAGCAACCCATGGTCACGGAGAGATCATTAAACGGACGTGAGGCGTTCCATTCTTAAATTTCAGAAGTAACAACGCATTCTGTAGCTGAAAGAATTTGCTTGAGGGTACCCACTTTCTGCAGTAGCTGCTTACCATTATATGGACTGTAAATTTGTTTTTCACTTAAATTTTGTAAGAAAACTAGCGATCCGCCGCGGCTTCGTACGAGCGAGTGGTTCCTGGATATCGACAACAGTGCCACCCACTCAAATACCCACAAAAATTTCATCAAATTCGGTCCAGCCAGTTAGGTGTACAACGATAAACACACAAACAAAATAATTATATGTATATATATACTCTACAACAGCGTCACTTACCGGATCCCATTGTGAATTTAAACCATCCAGGGACCCATTCAAACGCACACAAACATTTCATCAAAGCCGGTTAGGTGTTCAGTGACAAACACACGTACAGAAGCATTATATATATATAAAGATATCGAACATGAAATTACATCGTCGTAAATTTTGAAGTTAATAAAAAACAAAATTCCGGAAATGATTAGTTAATGACCTCTTAAGACTGCTTTGGGTTGCACAAAGAGATTTTCTTATGAGGTCCATTAATCTAAGCCATTAGCAGCTCTGTTTCGGAGCTAGATTGTCTAATCCCTGAATTAAACATAGGCAAGTCGCTAATACGTTTTACGCTGGCTTTTCGTATTAACATCGTTAGCATACATCTCGGGTGGGGAACAGGGTAATTTAATTTAATCAACTAACCACGGGCCGAGCTGTACAAATTGCCATCTAGATGATTCCGCCGACGCATTACTCAGTTAAATGTAACTAGTTTTTCACTGGCCTCCCTTAAATTTTGATTAACGATTGAAACAAAATCGGGTAAATAACATTAGAATTTTTACATGATTATATTGCCATCCATGAAGTTTCTCTTAGATTATGAGAGTAAATAATCTAAGGAAGTTGCTATATTTCCCTCGCTATGAGACGTAATGTGATTCGAGTTTGTTGTACAAGAATTTAAAAATTTGTAGTAGTATGATTTGAGTACAAAAAGACGCAATTATAAACTATGTATTGCACGAGTATGCAGTGTAATGTGGTACAAATAATGTTTTAATTATAGTTTTATTCATAATTTATCTTTGTAATTTTTTTATGTGGTAGAGTCATACTGCAGCTACGAGGGCCGTTCAATGTATTCTCGGTATTAAGGTAATTTGCTAATAATGTGGGTAATTAAAAATAAATATCTAACGACACTACCTGAGGGTATCAATATGTAATTTCGTCTTGATAACTTCATTACTTCTTATGTAACCTGTAGCTATAACAATGTAGAAAAAATCGAACACCGTGCGGTGATTAAATTCCTCACTAAAGAAGGAAAAATAAAAAAAAATCCATAAAGAAATGGTGGCCGTTTACCAAGACTCTTCCCCTTCAATGTCAACCGCACAAAAGTGGTCAAGTGAATTCAAAAGCGGCAGGGAAAGCATCGAAGATGACCCCCGCCCGGGTGGGCCTATTACAGTGGCTACAGAAGAAAATGTGAAAATTATTGAAAAACTTGTTCCACGAGTAAGAATTAAGATGTTAGTAGAAATGACTACCCTATCCGTTGGTATTATACACACCATATTGCATGACTATTTCAACCTCACAAAAGTCAGTGCAAGATGGGTGCCGCGAATGCTCACTACGCGTCAAAAGCAGGCGCGGTTTGAATGTTGTAGGGAGTTTTTAGAGCTGTGTGGTGACGACACAACAAGTGCTTTCGATAGGATAGTTACAGTAGATAAAACGTAGGTTCACCACTACAACCCTGAGAGTAAGCAGGAGTCAATGCTATTGCATAAAAAGGATCCAAGAAGTTCAAAGTCACTCCATCGGCCGATAAAATCATGGCCACAATGTTTTGGGATTCCAAAGGAATACTATTGATCGAGTACACAAAAAAGGTGAAAACATCAACGCAGACAAATACTCAGCCACTTTACGCCGTTTGAGAGAAGCAATAAAAGAAACAAGAAGAGGAAAGCTGATCAAGGGAGTGCTGCTTCTTCATAACAACGCACCGGTTCACACGGCAGTTTGAGGAAATTAAACACCCACCATACAGCCCAGATCTAGCTCCTATTGACTACTTCTTATTCCCAAACTTAAAAAAAGACCTTCGGGGATAGCGATTTGCTGACGATAATGCGCTCAAGTCCGCTGTAAATGAACATTTTTTAGGCCAAGACGAAGAATATTTTTTCAAGGGAATAGAAAAGCTTTTTTCACGAACAAGTAAATGTATTGATGTCATGGGAGATGTTGAAAAATAAAAAATATTTCATAATTTTATTTTTTTCTAACATACCCGTACCGAGAATACATTGAACGCCCCTCGTATATTATGGTTGTAGCACCAATGGATCAGCTCGACCGGGGTGGACACGCTCTCGCATATTTCCAGCCTGAAATAACAGCTTAATGCTGCGTATGGTATATAATAGAGAACCGGGTATACATATATACATAAATACTATGCCATAATGGAAAATAAAATCTTCCTCAATTTGGTACTTACTTATTAAACCGCTTTTGATATTATTAATATAAAATTAAGATGAAAGAAAATATTATTGGTAAATGAAGTAGTCAAGTTTTTTTTTTGCTTCTGCTCTAAAACACTTTTAAACCTAACGACGCCAGTTAGGTAGAGGATTTACTTAAAGCACTCCGCTGTTGGCCTTCCAACTTTACTTCACTCTATAAAAAAATCTATACAACCTATAAGTGTAAGTTCGCGTAAAACTCACGTTCAAAACTTTACTTGAGTAAAATTAATTTATAATCACTTTTACTTTGTAAGATCTAAGTGCTATTTTTGGTCAAATAATAATTAAATTGTATGTAATGCGTGGGTGAACGCAAATAAAACAATTTTCCGTTCACTGTTAATTCACAAATACCTTACTTCGTTGCACATTTATATCTATATATATTGTTAGAGTTAGTACGCCGCAGTTTTAAACCAAACGATAACTCTAGCATGCACATTATCAGCGTTTTTCGGACTCCAAGATGCAGGATTATCCTAATTTTGGGCCCTACGGAAAATATTTGTATATCTTTTCTTGCATCCCTAATATTTGCTATGCTACAGCTCGTTTCTTATCTTAGTCTCCTCCTATTACGCTCTGCGGCATCCTTTGAGCCTTTGGTTAATACTGTTTATTTATTGCCTTAGTTTGATTCTCTATTTTATTTTTAAGATCACAATATTAAGACAACCTCGTACCCTTGATTTTAAGTTCTAACTAAAGTTATTGATTTGTTCTTTACAAAACTTCTCATTGAAGTCTTATTTACGTGGAGTAATCCTATACAACTAACATCAGCACAGACGAAGGGGTTACAGGATTTCCGTTTGGAAAACAAAATGGACCCCTCAATCGCTTTGATATCACCATTTGTAATAAGTGATTAAAATATGACTAAAATCTGAATTCACAATATTTATAGAATAGTGGTAAAATAACCCATAACATGCCGAGAGTGACGTAACAGGTGACAGAGGGAAACACAGATGGGCCTACATGTACTACGGGCACATGCTCCTGATAAAAATCAAAAATAACAAAGAAAAAACTACGGTTGCTAACCCAACTGCCAAACGTGGCAATTAGGCAAATATAGGAGGAAATCTATAAGAGAGGCCTATTGCTCAGCAGTGGACTTTGATAAATGTAAAAAAAATATATTATTATGTGTTAAAATCCTTACATCAAAAATAAACTATACTATCTTCTGATATCAACCATTTTTATACTTGAAATTTAGAAAACCATAAAATTGGAAGCTTGGTATAAAATTGAAGCTACTTCAGTACACAGTCCACTTATCAGACGGGCTTTGCGGTAAATCGATTGAACGATGTTATACTGAACGGAATTGTCTGCAATTTATTAGAGGCTGAATTACGAACCGGATAGAAATTAAAAATAAATTTTTAAGAGAACAAAAAAATATTTCTTTAAAAATAGAATATCTTTTTTATCTTTTCTTTTATCCTTGGTTTAAAAAACGTTACCTTCACACTAGGATTTTGTACTTAATATGTTACTTCTTCTTAATTATCAACCTGAAAGTCCACTGCTGGAACTGAGTCTCTCCCGTTATAGAGGGTTTTGCCTAATTCATAATGTTTCAGAGGCGAATTGAAGATTGTTCTACCAGACATCTTGTAACCTTGACGCTGTTGCCCAACTTCAGTCTTGATATTTTGCGTCTGACGTAAAAAATATTATACCTTAATCAATCATTCATTCATTCTTTCACCAAAGCCTATCGAAAATCCACTACTCAACATAGACCTCCATAAAAACGGATTGACAACTGCAGTTTTTTCTTGCAATATTATTGCGTTGTTATCAGGATGACGCTGCTGTCCATCTCCTGTTTCAGTTCTCATCTTGCGATACCCATAACTTTCAATACTAAAAAATAGAAACTTTTTATTTCAGCCTTTGCATTATGATTATATATATTTATCGGAACAAAGTTCCTTATCGCACGGTACGAATTTGACGGATGGGGGCTAGAAAAAGTGTAAGATTTTTCCGTCACGACCCCCTTTCTATAGTGCGAGCGAGATGGCATAATATCCATCTCCCTCGCACTCTTTCTTAACTTGCCATGAAACAAATATTATTTTAAATGACGCTTCATTTTAATAGACGCTAGTAATTCATTTATATGTATTTGTTAATCAATAATATAATACGTTTATCAATAATAATATAATACTACTAAAGGAACTTCGTTCCAACCGAGTGTTCCACGACACTTACGCATGTTTTTTTTATTTTATATATATCTGTGCGAATAATATACAACAAAAAATAATTAATAGAATCAGACGTTACATTGCGGAAATCCATTATATTAAAGTTGCTTAATTCCGCGTAATAAAATAAAATTATGTGTCTTACCTAGTTTGAAGAGCATCTCCCGCAATTGCGTGCACTATGCCCGTCACCTCATCGGGTGTGTGTTTCCTAGTATTGTGGTGGTGGGAGTAGTGGTGCTGGGATTAGTGGTGACGGGGATAGTGCACGCAATTGAGGGAGGGTGGGAGGTGCTCTTCAAACTAGGTAAGACCACATCATGTTATTTTATTGAGCGGATATTGGAAAAGTACAATTTTTCCAACTTTAATATAATGGATTTCCGCAAAGTAATGCCTGATTCTATTGATTAACAACTTACTTTTCAAGTTCAATACTTGTTAGTTAAAGCCTACGAAGTTGTAACTTCGATAATATAAAAGAATTTTTAAACTGATTTCTAATAATGTCCTATTAAGTTTAAATAGGTATCTCAAAAAGAAAACCACGCGACATACGTCTAACAAACAGAATCTAAAGTAGAACAGTATGTAACTGAACACACGTACTCGTAAATTTGAATTATGTCAGTCTCCTTTGGCACAGTTGGCGACTGAATTTGAAATTTCCTCCGGCCCTCGGACTAGTGCTTGGCGCAGGCAGTGCCTTGTAAATTTTTAATGAAAGTTTTATCTTGCAGGTCGTTTCTCTAAAAGCAGCTTAGCTATCGGGAACGACTTGTTGGTAAATGCGGTAAAATGTGAAAATGCTAAGGGAATATTTAAAAACCAGAAATGAAACTGCCATTTTGTCGCGGTTGAATAATTAATAATAATGCAGATGTTTTTGTCCTTCTTTGTATTTTCAAAGCGTTACAAAAATAAAAATATTCTGACCTTTAATAAGTTTTTAAGAATTAAAAAGGTTTCTTAGTTTAAAGTTAAACGTTAATTTTTTAAAGTATACTTTTATTTCATACGAAATGGAAATTTTCTCGTTCCGTATATTAAAATAATCCATTTTATTAAATTATTAAGAATATTTTTTCCTTCTTCTCCACTTTGATTTATTCTACTACTTGCTGTGGCCCATAGACATCTACATTTATCATCAAATACGAATCTAAATGCAGAAGAGTTGTCACCCCTGAGGACTACGATGGAATGCCTCGTTACCAGTAAAAGGGACCTCCGCTTTTTTTCACTCACCATACGAAACACAGCAGCATTAATTTGCTGTGTTTTACGCTGGTATTCTGTGAGGGCGTGGGCCTAGCCCGGTCGAGCCGATCCATTCGTGCTACAACCATAATATAGCTGCAGTGTGGCTCTGCCACGTAAAAACACACATTACATATTATATATTAAAGAAACAATAAAGGAGAACATGTTTATTAGGACAATTACCTAAATAAATCATTTTAAAAAAAAAGCAAAGTTCTAACTGGATTGCAGCAATAAAATGGCTACAGACTCAGCGTAATGCTACAGCAATAAAGTTACCGTAGCGATATTCTGTCGGAGACACATAAGGCTACTCGCGGGCAATCGCTGGACATAAAATTATTTAACACACTCTGCCTTGTTGGTATAGTGGGCATAAGTGCGATTGCTGATCACGCGGTCCCGAGTTCGAATTCCAGGTCTGGTTAAAATCAGTAATTGTTTTTTTTTTTCTGTCAAAAATTCTCAGTAGCAGCCCGAAGTCAGAAAGTTGGCTGTGTTTTGCGGCCGTGCTTCGGAAAGCACGGAAATCCGTTGCACATACACTCGAGAACTATAATCCTGTCCTGCACAGATGTCCTGTGTAGATTTTTATAAATTATTTTTAGAGGCTATAAAATTTATGAAGTGCATACTATACAAATTAATATTCTAGCCTGCATGTGAATTTTGAGTTACATTGGTTATATTAGCAACTTTAACTGAAAAATTAACAAACAAATTTATAAATTTAACGTAGAGCATTCATTATTATAATTAATAATTCAGTCAAATATAAAATAAGATAACAAATATTACATTGTTTAAATATACTTAAGAGACTTTTAATTGATTTATTACCTTAAAAATAAGTTGCCTTTTTAAATCCCTAAAACCTTAAGTCGAAAATTCAAATTAAAGTAGAAAAGTTTCTATGAAAAATTATCAGAATATGATATAATTATGTAAGCATGCAAGAACATCTTTCAGCATTACTAAGGGGCAGCTTACTCTGAATACTAATGTATGCACTTTCGCTATAGGAATATCTTATACAGAGGCAACCACTCCGAATGTTGTTCATCTGTAAATTCAGCAACGTATTGCAATAAGGATGTAAATTGAAATTCAAAGAGATGCAAATTACGGTACCAGAAAATTTGCAATATATTATTTTGTTAATAAAATAATTTTATCAACCAATATATTAATTCATTATTTCTATCATTTATAAATAAAACGTAAACGCTACCGTAACAGCGTATTAATGTCCACTGCTGAACATAGGCCTACTCTATAGATTGCCTCATAGGGTTGACATTTAGCATGGGGGTTGACAACTGCAATTTTTATTTTTAGTTGTTATTAGGATTACGCTACTGCCTATCTCCTGATTTGTTACCCTTTATCGCCACCTACGGGATGATATGGGATAGTGGATATTCTTAAACCGTTACTCCATGCTTACGTTGTCTATTGCTCAGGTGCTAAGAATATTAAAGAAATTTTCATGTAAGTAATAGTTTTTGATATCGGTGCTAAGACATAGAGAACCGAAGATTTGTAACCCTGACTTTTGAATCTATTATGTAGAAATTATTTTATTAATGTTAGTATGTACTTGGAAGTAGGTTCTTACTTTTTATAAATTAAAATTCATTTTGTAACTTTTTTGGATTATCAAATATCACCCGTTCAAGGTGAAAACTAAAATGTCTTGAAAACAAATAGTTACATTTAAAACTTCATCCCCTATTTCGCAACCCCTCGCAATGGATTTTTTTTTATTTATTCAGGACAACACAATTACATAATAATGCTTAAACCAAATAAAATTTTATAAATTATATTAGTCATTATGTAACCAGCACCGTTATCCACAAAGTAATATTAAATTGGTAACAGTAAATAATAAATGCACAGTAAAGAGTAACAAAAAATCGAAATGAGACAAAATGAACACGGATATATATTTTGTTAAGTAGTTCATTACAATCTAAATCATTTCGAATTATTTTGAATAATAGTATTTGATCAAAGTATATTCTTCTTGCTTTTAAAGTATGAACTGAAAACTTTTTTAATAAGTTGCGATACGATGATTTAGCGTGATTACATTTATAATTTATAAAACGAAGAAACTTTGCTTGTAATGATTCTAGAAGTTCACCGTATTTATTATAATAGGGGTTCCATACTTGCGTTGCATATTCAATTTGTGGTCTGATAAGTGATTTGAAAAGTAGTAAATAAGATGAGGATCTTTTAAAAAAATTACACGTTCGTGCAACAATTCTGAACATTTGATACGCTTTGTTTGTTACATGGCTGATATGAGCATTAAAGGTCAGATTTGAATCGTAAAGGATGCCTAAATCTTTAATTAATGATACTTTTCTAAGGGACTGTTAAGAAGGGAATATGTGTAATTGTAGGTTTTACGTTTTTGGTGAAAGAAATAGATTTACATTTAGGGATGCTTAATTGCAATTTATTGATTAGACAGTAATTAGATAACCGGTCAAGATCTTCCTGTAGCTTCTCACAATAATTAAGGGACTTTACACTTCGATAAACTTTCAGGTCGTCTGCATATAACAAAAAATTACTATTCATAAAACAAGACTGAATATCATTAATATACAATGTGAAGAGAAACGGACCTAGTATAGATCCCTGTGGTACACCTGAGGATACTATTTTCTCGCTAGAGGAGAATCCATTAACCACAATTTTTGGGTCCTATTAATAATGTACGAAGAGAACCACCGCAATAAGTTTCCACGTATACCATTGAACGCAAGTTTTTGAAGAAGGATGGAATGATCCACCTTATCAAAAGCTTTACAAAAGTCTGTGTAAACAGTATCAGTTTGTATTCGATTGTCCATATTATCAAACAGAAAGTTTTTATATAAAATAAGATTACTGATGGTCGATCGGTGTTTTACGAAACCATGTTGTTCTGGAATTAGTAAGTTGTGTAAACTCGGATATATTGATATATGTACTAAGCGTTCAAGGACTTTTGATAAGGCAGAAAGTAAGGAAACAGGTCTATAATTAGTCACGTCAGTTTTAGAACCGTTTTTAAACACTGGGGTTATATTCGCCGATTTCCAGCCTGTAGGCACTAAACTTTCACGCAAACTGCAGTTATACAAATAGAACAGAGGTACGCTTATTGAGCTAGCAGTATGTTTGAGGAAAAAAGGTGAGATACCGTCTGGTCCTGAACTTTTAGCTATATACAAGTTTTATAGACATTGTACTATTGTGTTTTTTGAAAATGATATATCTGAGATAATAAAGTTAGTGTTTGATGAGCAAGGAAGTGAATCTATGTCGTATGTCGTCATTGACCTGTTATCATAAACTGAAGTAAAATAGTTAGACAAAAGTTCACATATGTCCTCAGGATTTTCGGTTTCATTTCCATCGTAAGGCATTACGTTGGGAATACCAGATTTTTTTTAATTGTTTATAAAAGACCAAAATACTTTGATGTCCTTCTGCAAACTTGTTTCAATTTTACTTAAATATGAATTAAATCACTCCGCGGAAAGTTGTTTAAATCTTTTTCGAAGTACAGAGATTTTTCTTTATTTTTAAATATGTGTATTAGTGGGCGTGTAAACCATATTAGAAACTTTTTAGATTTGATTGGTCGTAAAGGTAAGTGTTTCCTAATGATTTTATATATCTCTTCATAAAAGTGGTTGGTGGCAGTGTCTAAGGACGGTACCTCTAAAATACTAGCCCAGTCTATTCGTTTAATATTGTCATTAATATCTGTATATTTACCCTCGGAGAATCGATATTTTGGTGAAGCCTTACGCGCCAATCGTATGTATTCTACGTTGAAAAGTATCTCGGCGTTAAGTGGTGGATGAAAGACGTCTATTGGAACTAAAGAATTTAATGGTGACTTCCAAGTGCATGTATCATTATTTGAAATAAAAAGATCTAAGATGCGATTCTTATTATTTTTAATTAAATTAAATTGTTTGCATTTTACAATTGATAAAAAATTTGAAACGAGCAAAGTTATTAGATTTTTGCAGTAATGTGTATTTGGAGTACATGTATTCCGGTCATACTGTAGCCACTCAATGTGTGGTAGATTAAAATCCCCCCGAAAATATATATTCTTGTATTTTCGTTACACATAAGTTCATTTTGTAGAGAGTTGAAAAATAATTGATAAGCATTTAAGGGTTGATTTGGTGGTATGTAAACACAGCCAACAGCATGATATTCATTGTGTTGCTTAGAATAAAACTTAAGTATCACATAGTCAATATTAGATGGAACATTTGTGATCTCGTCTTCACAGTGAAAAGTGGGCTTTAAAATACATCGAGTGCCATTTAGCCCTCTGTGCACCGCAATCTATACACCTCCACCGTCTGTTTTAGCACATAACTTCCGATTTCGATCGCATCGGTACACTACATAACGCGAATCAATAAATTCACTATCTGCAATATTCGAGGTCAACCATGTTTCCGTGAGAATTATTATATCATAATGTTCCAATAGTATATTATTGATAAAGTACTCAACTTTGTCCTTAAACCTCTACAATTCTGATAGTATACCTGTATTTTATAAGCCATCTCCATAAATAGTAATACGTTTTAAGAATTACTAATAATAATTTAAAAAATAAAATATGAAAAAGTGTAAAATTCGAAATAAAAACATATGGAACTATATATCGAATAAATTTGTTCGGAGACAAGATTGTTTAAAAGTAACTTAGTTGGTAATAATTACATACACATAAATACATACATAAATACATATATACATACATAATATGTCTGGATAAAGGTAGCAGTATTGATATTATACTGACGACATTGTTTTTGAGAGATGTTCCCGGACCAATCTTTTGAAGGTAATCTTGTTTGGTGCTTTCGTAATGTCTTCAGGTAAGGAGTTCCAGATTAGTGTAGCCTGAACAGTAAAAAAATTGCCAATAAAGCCAGTAAAATGGAGTGGAACTGCAATCTTCAGATTAGTTGAAGAGCGAAGTACCATGTCGTGGTTGGAGGAAAGGTATTAAAATTTTTCTTTAAGATAGGAAGGGGAGGACAATTCATTTAAAATGAAGTAGAGATCAGACAATATTCTGGAAGTGCACCTTTCTCAGATAGTTAGCCATTTAAGGCGAATACGAAATTGAGAGATTTGGTCATATTTTCGAAGGCCGAAAATAAACCTGATGCAGTTATTAAGAAGGCGCTCAAGCTTATTGAGAAGATTTTGGTTCAAGTCTGAGTAACAAACAAACATCTGCATAATCCATTACAGGCAAGATGAGTGTTTGAACAAGCATATGCTTAGTTTTGTATGGGAGAAAGTTTTTCAGACGGTGGAGCGATCTTAAGGTAGCAGTGACTTTATTTTCCCAGTTCAATGTTTTATCCATGTATGACCCAGGCTTTCAGATATCGTTAAATAACAATTGATAATTGCCTTTTTTGAAGTCGTTAAAAAAGTTACACAAGGAATTATTCCTTTATAATATATTAAATTGCATATGGACAAACATGACCTGACCCTGAACAATTATTAGCAGGCAACATAAATAGCTGTTCCTATTAGGTAAATGCTTAAACACAGCGCTACCGAGCTGTCGTAATTAAAATATAATTCTTTTTTTAACTTTACTTTTATGAATTTGGTACAGCCTAATCTTCGTTTATCCAGTCCAGTTTTATATACTCTAAAATTTTGAGAATTGTGTTATATTAGCGTATTTACGTGATATAGACGTGCTGCAGCTATATTATAGTTGTAGTAAGAATAGGTTGGCTCGACCGAGGAAGGACTACATTCTCATAAAATACCAGCGTAAAATAGCAGCTAAATGCTGCTGTTTTGTATAGTGAGTGTAAAGAACCGGAGACCCTTTTACTGGAAACAACGCATCTGCAGTTTGATTTTTCATCGAGGATTGATGTAGAAGCCTATGGGCCACAGAAGCCATTTACCATCAGGTGGACTGTGTGTTCGTTTGTCACCCTTATTCTATAAAAAAATCTTAGAATGGCTTCTACTAGCAGTGGTCTCAGAAAACTGATAAAATTGATAAAACTTAAGAAATGAAGCCGACCTCAAAAACTAAAGGGAATAAAATTATTGATTTTTAAGGTTTCTGATTTGAAATTCAATTTCAAAATTTCATCACCTTTTCCACCCTTAGGAGTGGAATTTTTACTTAAAATAAAACCGCCTATAAGGAATAACCTTTTTAATAAAAATCAGAAGTGAAGTCTAAAGAGTCTTCATTTTATGTACCTATCGTAAAAGACTATACTTAAAAAAAAAAAAAAAACAGAAATTCATGTGTTTTGGGCACTTCCTTTATTTGCAGGGTTCAGGCTTATTGCGAAAAATGATTACAATACTCTGTGAACTTTTAAATTGAATTATGTTATATTATTTATATTGTACGCTTCTCAAGTGAGTCGTACGAAAAGAAAGTTAAGTATAAAGGTTATCTTGAAATACGCGTTTCCTATTGGTTAAATATGTTTTATCATGTCATCTTCTACCAATGAGGTGTATAGGTGATTTCGTGATATTTAAGGTCTCTTACATATTAGGAAGGACTTGTCTTAATCGCCTCGCTTGTTAGACGTATTGTCGATCGCAGTACCAGACGTCTTGTATCTTTGGATTTTGAGGTTTCGATTTAATACTTGGTACAAATATGACTTGGTTACTATACTATCTATCAGCAGCCACAAGATCTTCTGGACTTTCTGACTCACCTTTTATGACACCTATGGGAAGAAATGGTGTTATGGTTACTCTGTTGCCGCAACCTTGCGGTAATTACCTTTTTAATGGAAACGAGGCATTCCATTTTGTTCCTCAGAGGTGACAACGCATCTGAATTTTAATTCTTAATCGAGGATAAACTTGGATGTCTTTCGGCCACAGCATCCACTTACCGTTATTTTGACTGTGTGCTCGTTTGTCACCCTTATTCTATAAAAATTTAATAATACTTACAATTTATTACAGAATCTAATAAATTATATTAATATAGATCACAACACCTGAGTGATTTTTGCTTAAGTATGTTGTTATTATTCATTTATATATAAAAGAGATTCTAGTCCAGTTCTATTTAGTTTATTATTACTGCGCTTTTAAACAATAGAGAAATGTTTTGATCAAAATAAATAATCTCAAATAGTTAATTTAAAAGAAGTCCCAAAGATATCTTTGAAATAAGGCACCAATCCTCGTAAAACAAAGATTTCGGTCGACGCCCTTCGGCACTTTGAAGAAAGGGAACGTGATGAATTTTAAAATTGGAATATCAAAGCGTTCATTTTGTCGTTCGATATTCAAATTGATGAGCCAGCAACGAGTCTTATTCATAAGGCTGCAAATACACTGGAAAGTGGTTCATGAGATTGTTCAATTCGTTTAGCTTGTGAATGAAATTGCAGCGGGCAACCAGCTTACAGTTAATTTTACGTATTTTTGTATTTATCACAATTTATTTGCGCTTACTTCATCATTATAAAGAACAGGATTTTCGGGACCGGCAGTTAAACAGATGAAATATTATATTTCAAAAAATCAAATGTATCGAAAGCAATAAATATCCTTCTTTATATTAGCCGTAGCTCTTTACAAGTGTATAAGAGTCATAATATACTTATATAGTATACGGTTTGTGCCTTTCGTTAGCAAATATAAAATACAAAGGTGTACAAGATTATATTTTTAAATAGCGGCTCATTCATAGCTACTCAACATCTTTATCTATAGCTACCAACTAGTCCACCTGATGGTGAGTTGGGATATTATTTAGGCTATAGATGCGTTGTCACCTCTGAGGATTAAGATGCAGAAATTTAACAAATTTTAAGAAATTTTCAAATCAACAGAAATATACACTCTTTTTTATCTTTGAGTCTTAAGCTCAGTTGATCGATGACAAGCAACGAAAACCGAGTTAAGATTATACATCGATACATACATATGAAGGGTTAGTCAAACTTTTCTTAATAATTAAATCAGATTTATTAATTTAATGCGCGGTTTTCCATTTACCGGCACGGCGACGGCGACGGCAACGGCACGGCTGCAGAAGAAGATAACAATTGCAACTATACTGCACTATACTGCAAAATAACAATTTTGCTTTTAAAAAATTTGAATATTGACTGATGAAGTAGCTAAATTAATGTAATTTGTTTATTTTCACCGACTTCAAATAGGAGGAGGTTCTCAATTCAAGTGTATGTATTTTTTGTATGTATGTTACGCGATATCTTCGCAGATTGTGAACTAATTTTGATTATTTTTTTTTAATAAATAGGTTATACTTCAAGGGTGGTCTCATTTAAATATGGAGAAAAAAATTCATCCCTAAGGGTAGCAAATCAATAACTTCTCTTTCAGCAATTTGAAGTCCGTTTTTACTTTTTGTTAATACTCATAAATATCACAGTATCAAGTCCTATGGTGTATTACTGTGGAGATCTGCAGACGGATTGGAAACATTATTAATTTTGCAAAAGGAAGCGATAAAAGCAATCTATAACTTGGGGCCCTGCGAGACCTTTTCAAGGAGATAATGTTTTGAAACTTCCGTCTTTGTTTATTTTCGAGAACATTATTTATGTACGGGAAAATATAAATTTATTAAACAACGGACTGTCCCCTGTAAAATAGATCGAGGCGATATGCTAGAGTAATGAATTTAAGATTTCTGAGCAAATTCATAAAATTGCAATAGAATATCTTATAAATTAAAGTGCAATAATTGGAAATAATATTTAAAAAAAAATATTTTTAAGGAAATTTGGTTAAACAAGTGGTATAATTAAACATTTTGTACAACCGATTTCAATATAAATAAAATGAGAACATCGTGAATGCATTCGAAGTAATTTTTTTTATGGGATAAGGGTGACAATCGAAGACACAGTCCACCTGATGGTAAGTGGTTGCTGTGGCCCATAAGACATCTACATCTATCCTCGATGACGAATCAAAATGCAGATGCGTTGTCACCCGTGAGAACTAAGATGGAATGCCTCGTTTCCAGTAAAAGGGGTCTCAGGTTCTCTACACTCATCATACGAAAAGCAGCATCATTAAGCTGCTATTTTACGCTGGTATTCTGTGAGAGAGTAGTCCTACCCCGATCGAGCCGCCCCATTCGTGCTACAACCATAATATAGTTGCAGCGTGGCTCTACCACGTAGAAACCCATATCTACCCGTATACCAGTGGTGACAATAGTATGCCAGCGCAACTTGTCTATTTCCAGGATCTTCTCGTTAGCAGTATCTTTCTGATGTCGTCAGGGGTGACATCGCATCTGCATTTTGGTTCTTACATGAGGGTAAATGTAGACGTTTATGGGCCACAGTATCCACTTACCATCAGGTGGATTGTGTACTTGTTTGTCACCCTTATTCTATAAAAAAAAAGCGGATTCTCATACGCCACTGCCGTAAGAAAATCGAATCTCGTGGGTGTTGAAAGAGGCGACAGAGGAAACTAAAACAAGAGATGAGGAGCAGCAGCATCTTCTTGATAAGAACTCAATATCAGAATGCGGTTGCCAACGTGCTCGGGTACTTTTCATATTCGCTAAGTGTGGCAATTATGTACAATATCTGAGGCAACATTTGTGGAAGGCCTATGTTCAGCACTGGCCTTTTGACGAGCTGTAATGAATGAGTTACTGAATGTTTAGAGCCACATACCTGGATGTGTACACAAAAACCTATAAGTTTCTGCGTTGCAAACGCAAAATTATCATAGGTGTTGGAAGTTGAAAATAAAGCTTACTTAATAGCCGTGTACCAACGGAACGCTTAGGCCGGTATTCAGTGACAATCTAGAGTTCGAACTCATATCCCATAATGTTGAGTCCAGTCAATAATATGCTTCTCAAATTTTACCATTGTGATGTATAAGCTTGAGATCATCTCTGAATACAGACTTTAGACTCGACATAATATAAAGTAAAAGGTTTTCAAGTAACATTTCATTCAACATTGATTCAAAATTTCATTTAAAAATAACACAATGGCTTAACATTATGTTACGGCGCTACGAGGCCGCCGATTCAAATCCCGCTCGTAAAAAGTGTTTGTAAGACCTACAAATAATTGTTCGGCATCTGAATGTTTGTCTTTGTAATAGATGAAAGTCAACAAAAATTTTTTTGGTTTACAATTTTACACATAAAGGTCCTTACACTTTATCTTCTATCTTTTAAAGTTTTGATGCAAAAACGATTATAAACATTTTATACTTTAGCACCATTTTAGAACACAAGTGGTAAAATTAAGATTTTATACAACCGACTTCAATATAATTTAAAATATAAATTTTGTACAACTGACTTCAATATAAATTACTAAGAATTACTCAAAAATAGACCTTAATCAAATTTATATGGGACCACATGAGAAGCACCAGCTTTCAAATAAAAAAGAATCATCGAAATCGGTTCACTCAGAAAAAAGTTATGAGACAACACACATAAAAAATCTTACAGTCGAATTGAGTACCTCCTCCTTTTTGAAGGCGGTATTTAAATGAAACGAGAACATCATCAATGTAGTCTAAGTCAATTAAATACTCATTATTAAGGATAACTCAAAAAATTCTGGTTAAATTTTGATCAAATTTATATGGGACCAAATGAGATGCACCAGCTTTTAAATAAAAAAAGAATCATCAAAATCGGTTCACCTAGAAAAAAGTTCTGAGGTAACACACATAAAAAATACAGTTGAATTGAGAGACTCCTCCTTTTTTGAAGTCGGTTTAAAATAAGCTCTAAAGGATAATGTGTTTAGGCCTTTATTACTTGAAATTAATATATTTTTAATTTTTTATTTAAACATTTTCCCATATCGCACATAGTTTTCGAGATATTACCAAAAAAAAATGTGTTAAAAGTGGTATCCGATAGTTAAACTACTTGCCCACATACCACTAATATTTTTTTAAATATTTTTATTGAAGTCATACTACTTTTGGCACGTTTGGGAAAAATGATGAGAGTGAATTTTTACGATGCGCGCACACACCGACATCTAAAAACGACACCATCAAATTGTTACGATGCGCGCGCACACTGACACCTAAAAGCGACAACTTCAGTGGGTAATTGTCTCTCAAGTTTTCGTGAGAACTGATAACTATATTTAAGGTAGTTATTCAAATATATATGAATCTACAACACGTGTTTTATTTATATTATTAGTTATTTTTGTTTTGTTACGCTAAAGAAGTATAACGTCCTACGTGCGTACATAAGTACACACTCACGTTTTTATATATAAATCTGCAATTTCTTTCGCTTAAATCCAAAGCGGACGAAATCGCGGGTAAAAGCAAGTAAATATTTATAAATATAAAAATGATTTTGGTTAAAATCGACGAAAAATCTATAACCATATTCAGAACACCTATCCAATTGAATCCGATAGATGCAAATGTCTTCTGAAAATTATTTTGCTAGGCATTTAGGAAGCTTATCGCTAATGTAATAATAATAATCCTACAGACCGAATGTCGGTTACGGCGGCCAGTCTCAACGGAGACTAGCTATCTGCGCAGAATAGAAAATCCTATCCAGTGTCCAAGTGTATGCGCAAGCACAGGGGCAGTGTCTATTTCCTCACTTTCATAGTCCGATGGGACGGTAATTCGACACGACCGGAGAGAGATCACGCGCAGGACCAACGGCTTTACGCGCTTTCCGAGGCACGGGGTCGAAACACCACCAACTTCAAAACTCTGCTGCTATTGAGAATTTCTTGACAGAAAAACCCAATAACTGATTTTCAAACTCGGGACTTCATGATCAGCAATCGCGTTTACGACCACTCGACCAACGAGGGTAATGTAATAATGGTAATGTTGATGATTTTGATAAACAATATAATATAAATTCATTATTATTTATGTATTCTCAATTGACCTTCCAAACTAGATTTTGAAGATGAAATAACAAACTTTGTTTTTATAAATGTGATTGTATCCCCGTTACAATAGCGATGTGCACGAGAGAACTTGTTTTCCCATTATATCGATTGCCCTTCGGATATTTGAAATAACGCCAAAAAATTGTTTCGTGAACAAGATTAGGTATGGTATATTTTTATAATATTTATACATACATAATATACATAAACACTCACGCCTGTCACTCAGAGGGGTAGGCGGAGACTACGCACTTCCATTTGGCACGATCCTGACACACTTCTCTCGCCTCCTTTACATCCATATATCTACGCATACACGCTCGTCGGTTAAAGGTACTCTTAATCTGGCCCATTTTCAATATATCGCCAATTTGGTCGATAAAACATCGTCTAGGGCGTCCCTTCCCGACTCTTCTGTTCACTTCTGCAACATAAATTTGCTTTGTCACTCTTTCCTCGTTCATTCTTCCTACATGACCAAACCACCGAAGCATTTCTTTCTTAATCCTGGTCACAACGTCATCTTGCAAACCACACTTTTCTCTTATCACACTATTTCTCACCCTGTCATTCAGATTCATCCCTAGCATACTCCCTAATGACCGCATTTCTACAGCATTTATTCTACTCTCATGCTTCTTCTGCCAGACCCAACTTTCACTACCATACATTAAAGTAGGGACTAACACAGCATTGTGAATTGCCATACGTGCCTTTTTGGACACATTCTGACTTTCCACAACAGAGTGTAGAGCCCCATTTACTTTATTTCCTGCATTTACTCGTCGTTCTATATCCTTATCATATCTACCATCCCTGCTAAATAAACATCCCAAATATACAAACTCATTCACTTGCTCAATCATCTCCCCTTCTATTCTTATTTCACATAACGTTTTACTTACTTCTCTTTCAAAAACCATCACTTTCGTCTTACTTGCGTTCACTTTCATACCCCTTTCTTATAATGACCAGTTCATTAAAGTAACCATCATTTGCAACTCGGCCGCCGACGATGCAAGTATGACTTGATCATCGGCGTACAAAAGGCATTTGACGGTTAACTCACCCATTCTCAACCCACATTCTTCAACTTTCAAAGTTTGCAAACAATTGTCCATAAGTAGGTTAAACAGCCACGGGGAAGCTACGCAGCCCTGTCTGATACCTTTTTGAATGCCAAACCAATCCGAGTAGACCCCATTGATCCTGACACAAGCACTAGAGTCCCTATAAAGAGACCTTAATGCCTGTATCAAACCAGTGCTCAAACCAAATGAGTTAAGTGTTTGCCATAACACATTCCTGTCCACTCTATCATAAGCCTTTTCCAAGTCCATGAACGCACAAAAAACTTTCTGGTTTTTGGCCAAAAACTTCTCCGCAATCATGCGCATGGAAAAGACATGATCCGTACACCCCATCCCCTTTCTAAATCCAGCTTGCACATCCTAAATGTTTCCATCAGTTTCTTCCATAACTCTTTCAATTAACACCTTAGCATACAGTTAACCCACAATGCTAAGCAAGCTAATGCCACGGTAGTTTTTACAGTCCTGCTGTGACCCTTTTCCCTTATATATTGGGACTATAACGGCTTTGGACCAGTCTTCCGGTACCCGCTTCAGTTCCCAACATAAATTAAACAAGGTGTACAGCAGGCCTGCCACCACTCCCTCTCCAGCCCTTAGCATTTCGAGTGATACTGTATCATATCCGGCTGCCTTACCTGCTTTCATGCTTTTCATTGCTTTCTTTAATTCATCTACACTTATCTCCCTACCTCTCTCCACTTCTTTCACTAATATTATGTTATCTTATCAGATCGTCACTCCATCTAGTAGGATATACCCTAAACTCCGCTTACCGTTCCAAGGCTACCACTCCAGACACTTTCTTGCCCATTGATTGATGGTTCTTCGAGGTATATGGCCGGCTATTTACGCTTATTTATCCGTTGGGCAATGTCGCTCCGGGGAGGGCAACTTTGCCACAAGCGTAAACTTTGCTATTTGCAACACAATTAAAGGAGCAAATCATGTTGTGTTATGAGGTAAACTTACCTACAATCTTAAAGTCAAATCCTATCATTTTCATTATAAGCCCTGATGGCAAATTTGCCACAAAGTGAGGTTAATTTTGCCATTTTCTATTTTTGTGTATTTTGTCTGTTTAATGTTAGTATTTATTTAAATCACTAATAAATACCAAATCTATAAAGAATATAGTGTCACTTTTAATATTTACGCCTAGTCTGAGAGTACCTTTTATGTCAGAAAATTGGTCTTAAACTTTTAAGTCTTTCCAAAAATGGCAAAGTTGGCAGGTTTCACGGTATGAATATTTTTTTTCTCTAACGTTACTTCATTAGTGCTGTTACGTTACTGGTTGTTGAATAATCTGTCATGGCCTAATTATAATTAAGTAAAAAACTAAAACTTTTACAAACAACACAATATTATTTTTAATTTTATTTCGAATTCATAGAATTTTAAATCAAAAAATAACTCTTTATGAACTAAAACAAGACAAATTATTTTATTATAAAAATTGTATTTTAACGAATTCATAGAGTCCGTTCTCAAAAAAGTATACGAAAGCATAATTCACCGTTTTCCCTACAGAGATCTGAGCTCTCACTGATTGGATGGCTCTAACCTTTCTGTTTCAAAGCGGTCCTCTGATTACTTGGTCAACATAGACCTCCAGTTTTCAACTCGAGCTGTTTAAATGTAAATGTAAGTAAAATTAATTAAGTTCTCAGACCCTACATCGATGTAAATTTCCTAACAATATTGCCAGTCTTTCAGTCTTAATTACACTTTTTACACCTTTTTCTGTTTAACATATAGCCTCATATAGCCTCATACAGTTTCATTCGTCACACTCTTGGTTTAAAATGCGGGCGACCTCAGGATAATATAAGTCAGTGGTGGTTTACGTGAAGGTCATAATATATGTATATCTTAGTGTTGCACTGCCGGTAATATATAGATAGATAGTCAACTATGATCATCTTTGTACCTTGGCATGTGAATTATTAGATGTAAATTGCATTATTTTCAAAATCGAAAAGTTTTTTTTAAAATCTTTTTTGAATACCACTTCCTATAAGTCTGATTTGAAAATAAGTCCTTCAGTTACGATCTTCCTATTTGGGTCCATTTTTAGTCGTTATAGCGGTCAAACCGCGAACTCACTCATTATGCTCATTATAAAAAAGCCCACGTATTGTGACGGGCAACTACGGAACCCTCTACATTGTGCGTGGCCCGACACGCACTTGGCCAATTTTTTATTAGTTACCATCATCATCTTAATATTACGATTAGTTAAAAAAATAATTGTAATCAATCTAAATATTGTTTTCCCACAATAGCAAAACATTCATAATCATTAAAAATGACACTGTTTTTGGGTGAAAATTAATATCAACACACTAACTTGCAATTATAGAAAATACTGCGTTGTAATAATATTATTAATGCCCGACAACGCAGTAAAAATAATATAGATTTCTTTTCTTTTCCTTCACTTTTGATAAAGATGAATCGATTGACAGCTCATTTTGTAAAATCGGTCTAATGGGCTGCTACGGAGAAACATCGATACAAACATACATACATACATAGAATATCAAGTACGGAATCCTTTTTTTAAATTGTCGTAATCGATTAAAAATATAAGTTGAAAGTGACAACCCTTGGTTGTAGCCAAACATGGCAAAGTAACCGTCACATTGTGGCATCACTAGTATGGAAACTTTGCCAAGTTACTTAACTAAAAACGATATATTACAATTCCTAATCATTAATATTACGTTACTACAAAGATATAGATTAGGATACATTCAGCATTTCAAACAAAATCAACAAAAGTTCTGGAGCACTGAACAAAGAGGTTATTTCGCCGATACAATTCCGCGTTAAAATAAAATGCCAAAATTATCTCTCATGTTGCCAAACCGAAAGCAATGTTGTCAATTAGTTACTGTATTTTCATCCAAAAAATAGTATATCTCGAAAAACGTTGTTTTTCGTGTTAATCGTAATTTTGTACCAGTATACCCCTGATGGCAAAGTTAACTTCTATTGGTAAAGTTGGCAGACTTGACTGTAAAGGAAATTCTTTCTTATGACAGCTTTATTATGGCTGCAGCGTGAATAGGTCGGTTCGAAATGTAAGGATCATTCTCGCACAGAAAACTAACGTAAAATAGCTGCATGTAACTGCTGGGTTTCGTATGTTGTTTATAGTTCATTTGATTGTAGTTTTCAGAAGTGACAATGCATTTGAATTTCGATTCTTAATCGAGGTTAGATGATTCAAGTAAATTCAAGGTTATTTCATTTGTTTTCTTTTTTTAAACACGAACGAATAGAATTAAAATACAAATATATAATTTGTGTGTCTTTATAAAAATTGAAAATACTTTATTGTTTATTTTTATCAAACCGTTTGGTCAGCGTACGTCTATAAATCAACCAATTAGGTCATTTTTCTCACACTTGATTTTCACAAATTACTAGCTAACTAAAAAAAACATAGTCTTTGACAATCGAAATCAGTCTATCTTCCTAGTGAAAGAATTTTTGAAATCCGATCAATATAATACAAACAAACAAGCTTACCTCTTCTTAATATTAGTGTGGTTAATTAATTATTTATTAGTATTATTAATTTATTTCAGCCATTTAAAATTCCACTGTTGAAAAAGCTGCCTCATAGATTGCCTCATAGGGTCGATATTTGCCATAGTTATCACACTTTGAAGGCGGGTTGGCAACCGCAGTTTTTATTAATTTAAGGTGTTATCAGGAAAGTAGTGCTGCCTGTATCCTGTTTTCCCTCTGCCACCTCCTACGATACCCACGGGATGATATGAGGTAGGAGATTTCTTACACCACCACTACATGCCACGATTATTTAATCAAGTTATCATTTTTCAATCCTGATAATTTTTGAATAAATTTTCTTAATATACCATTTTACTCATGAAATTAAATCGAAAATGAAAATTCATTTAGGAGAGGTATTTAACATCCACAATAATTTCACTCTGAAAAACACCCAGAACCTTGCAGCGAACAGCCAAACAGCCACTGTGTTAACGAACCGTCAAAAAGCCATAATTGGGGTATCTCACTTCATTTGTGTGCAAAATTTTCAATTATTAACTAAAAAAGAACGACAAACTGGTGAACAAAAAGACAGACGACTACCAAAGTGATTTCATAATTAATTCATTTGGCTAATATTTTCACGGACACTAAAAACGACATACATACATAATACATAAACACTTACGCCTGTCACCCAGAGGGGTAGGCAGAGACTATGGACTTCCATTTGGCACGATCCTGAGTCACCTCTCTCGCCTCATCCACATCCATACACCTACGCATACACGCTCGTCGGTTAAGGGTACTCTTAATTTGGCCCATTTTCAATATATCGCCAATTTGGTCGATAAATTTTCGCCTAGGGCGTCCCTTCCCGACTCTGCTGTTCACCTTTGTCACATAAATTTGCTTTGTCACTCTTTCCTCATTCATTCTTTCTACATGCCCAAATCACCGAAGCATTCCTTTCTTAATCCTGGTCGCAACATCATCTTGAAAATCACACTCTTCTCTTATCACACAATTTCTCACTCTGTCATTCAGATTCAGCCCTACCATACTCCTTAATGACCGCATTTCTACACCATTTATTCTACTCTCGTGCTTCTTCTGCCACACCCAACTTTCACTAACATACATTAAAGTAGGGACTAACACAACATTGTGAATTGCCATAAGTACCTTTTTGGACACATTCCGACTTTCCACAACAGTGTAGAGCCCCATTTACTTTATTTCCTGCGTTCACTCGTTTTTCTATATCCTTATCATATCTACCATCCCTGCTAAATACACATCCCAAATATACAAACTCATTCACTTGCTCAATCATCTCCCCTTCTATTCTTATTTCACATAACGTTTTACTTACTTCTCTTTCAAAAACCATCACTTTCGTCTTACTTGCGTTCACTTTCATACCCCTTTCTTATAATGACCAGTTCATTAAAGTAACCATCATTTGTAACTCGGCCGCCGACGATGCGAGTATGACTTGATCATCGGCGTACAAAAGGCATTTGACGGTTAACTCACTAAAAACGACGTATCGGACAAAAGTGAGCCTTGAATTAAGACTTGGGTAAATGTTATTTAATATTGCTTGAAAGAGAGTATCGTTTTATACCTCATTAGTATTTATTACTATCGTAAGCCTCTAAGCATTCTATATTGAATAAAATCTCTCCCAAAAAGAGGGATTTTCCGTAACCACTATGGATTCTTGTTAGAGAAATTGATCAGGCTTCTCGCACCTAAAATATGAACCTTTGCCATTTTCTTACGTAATTATATCAGGTCACGTATTTCCTAATATTTTTATCAATTAAATAAAGTTACCCAAACACTTGGAATTTGAAAACCCTGCAGCGCTACAGTCATACAGCTAATCTCCTACAAATTGCATTGTCCTAATTTCGATTTACAATAAACGTTTTATAAAATATCAAATACTTTTTACTAAGTACTTCTGGTCAAAAGTGATTTAACCCAGATGTTACTGTAACTATTTTTTGTTTTCGATCTTGGTGATATTCGGATATGATAGTTAAAATGACTCATAATAACCAGGAAAAATAGTAAAAAAAATTACATGTTTTCAGAAAAGCCGGAAAAGGGTGGGCTTTTAAAAGTCCCGTCGTAATATGGGGATTGTTTACATGTATGTGGCGGTCTAATAATAAAACAAACTGTTATTATATTAGTTTTTTATTATTACGGTAAATTTTAACTATACAAAAGAAAATAGACATAGGTATAGCAAGTTATGTGATATGATGTCTCACAATAAAACAACAGCACTTCACTAAGTATATCACACTAAAAGTCAGTAAAGTTCACTAACTTTACTGAGATTTAGTGTGATATTCAAGGAAACAGTTCTTAGGATGTAAATGAATCTTACACTTTTGGCAAATAAAAAAACTTTTAACTTTGCAAACTTTGCATCTTAGTTGGGGAGCGCTGTACTGGACCAAGTGATCAACCCCATCATATCGAGATGATTCAAGATGAGATCTACCTGTGGGACATGGTCCTCTCTTATCGCTTTTTTTGTAGCTTTCGAGCAAACCTTTCGCCAGTAGTCTACGAAAAGTGAGATGATCATGTTCTCCACCGTCTCGCTTGTAAAGTTGCCATGCATTATGCACAGCCATATCTAAGGTGTGACAAAACAGTGAAAAATACCATTTCTTGCCACGAATAGAAGTCCGATACAACCCTATGTTTTGATCGGATCTATCGACCCCTCCCATATTTTCATTGTATTTTCTTATAACCGACGGTTGGTCAATATGTACAAATCTTTTTAGTTCTTGCGAAAATCTCTTGACTTTTTGCAGGGGCTCCACAGTTTCAGTATTCGAGGCAACAGTAACGACACTATTGTCATTCCACTTGCAAACCAAAATATTGGTAGGCAAACTGGATTTGAATACAAATGAACCTCTATCAGTATTTTTGAAATCTTTGTTAGACTCGAGAGGACACTTGGACGTTCTGTTTTCACGAATAGTTCCAGTGGCTCTCAGACCTCTATTACTAAGTTCATGCAGTAGAGGAATAGAGGAAAAATAATTGTCGAAGAATAAATGAAATGGCAATGTTGGATCACGACCTTGTAGAACATCAGCAAACTCCAAAATCACACTCCCACCTAGACCAAACTGTTTGTAACCTTCTGCAATGGTTGAAGATTTTCCCTGGTAAGGATCAAACCAAATCACGTAGCCTAATCTTGTAGCACCAACCCACAGTTTATACCCCCAACGAATTGGTTTGCCACGTATAAACTGTTTGCAACTGTGACGTCCATAGTATGGAACCATAGCCTCATCTATGCTGTAGTTCTCTTCTAGCGGAGCCATTTCAGTAAAGATTTTATTTAACTCGTCAAACAGAGGTCTCAACTTAGCGAATTAGTCAGGAGAATCACCAAGAACTGTATTATCACAGCAGTGGAGATTTGACATAATAAAAGTAAAACGATCTCTTGACATAGCGTTGTGCACAATCCTAAAGTCGGCATCTGTCGATGTCTCCCAATACATAAACCTACGGGGTACTACTACATACCCGCTGTACATAAGGATGCCCAAGAAACACTTCATTTCAGAAACAGTTACTTTGCCCACTTTATTCCTCTGTCCTGCATACAAATTGGTATATCGCACTAGTAATTCAATAACATTGTTGTTGAACAAGCAGTCGAAATAATATAAGGGTGATTGTAGTTTTTGGACCTTGTTCGTCATTCCATTGATTGAAATGGTTTGGAATATGACGATTCTTCCATCTATAGGTTTGGTTTCGGGGAACTGTAGGCTGAACAAATGTAGAATTAGTTGACACATCTGAAGTACAAGAAGGTACGGCGTCACTATCTTCTAAAGTCAAATTCATCGTGCGTCTTCTTTTTGACAAACTTGACAAAGGTACATCATCTTCTTCGTCGGAACTCATATGAAAAGTGACCTCGGCTGGAGCTCGTAGTTGAGAGCCTATAAAAAACAGATATAAATATTGCAACCATATAAATAAAACAAGATAGAATCATTGATACGTAGTTATATCAACCCGAAAACAAATATTTTACCTGGTAGATTTTGCAATGCAACAAATTCTTCATCTCCAGAATCCTCATCTGTGACGTCGGCATTAGCGTTCTCAGGTGGAAAAATTGTAATTTGAATCATCATCCTCACATCGCTCTAATTCATCAACTATATCGTTGAGATTGAGTGCTCTCAAAGGTCGCATGCTAAAAAGAAAACAATAATATTATAGACCCCCATATTGCAACGGGACTTTTAAAAGGCCATCAATTTGAAACGTGACAAAGTTTTTGTTGCACCAAAACAAATAGATAACCTGATATTGTAGATAATATATCTAAAATTAAATATCAAAATGTATTAACAACAACATCCAGATATATAAATGATAAAAGCTTACCTTTGTCCATACATCATGACACTAATACTCCTAAGTCTTCAATGACACAAAAACTTTAAATAAACAAGTGTCTAGTTGTAAACAACACCGCATGAAATCATACACGGATAGGTACTAAGTAACCTGACAGTGCAAATATCTTAGAGAATTCATTTTAACAACTCGAAACTTGAGGGTATTTTTAATAATTTTTTCGGGTCTTTTAAAAGCCCCGTCGCAGTATCTGGGTTAACTACTTGGTCAAAACTACATTTATCCGATGTTTTTAAGTCAAAACCTTTATTTTATTTTTATTTTCATTTATTTTATTATTTATCAATATTTTTCTAGTCAAAACTACTTTTGACCGAAGTTTTAGTAATAAATAATTTTGACTTTTTCGTCGGCTAAGAGTACATTTTGACCAGAAATAGTTTCGAATATAACATATAGGTAATACATATAATTCTGTTCAGCTAAATTCTCCTGGTATGCATATGAAAAAATACAGTAAACTTCTATTTACAGTTATTACTATTATTTACTTTATACTATTTATATAAACTAAAACGTAACTAATGGTTATTTAAACGAATCTGTTGAAATTGCCAACGTCACCTTACTTTTATTTTCACCTTTTCACCGGTATTATACTGTTTTTGATTAATAAAAAAAAACCTTATAAAAATACCAATTATGATGTAGATGCATCACCCAACTGAAACCTTAGCTGCCGTCAGTCGAATTAATAGAGATTTCAGAATAAATTATTTAGAAACGTCCAAAATACTACAGGAAAAACAAGAAAATTACACCTAAAATAATTGGGTCGTTGAACATGACCGTGGTTTAAGGTACAGAATTTACAGGAAAAACCCTGAGTTTGTTTTTGTTTTAAGTTAAAGTCAGCCATTGAACTTATAAACAGTCTGTTGTCGTGATCCTGTGGTCGTCGCAAATGGCAACTATCGGATATAACAGAAAGTCCTTATGGATTCCGATAGATGGTGCTATAACCATATAGTTTATGCCAGGCGTAAAATACCCAGATCGATGACTGTGAGTACCATCAAATGTGGAAAACTTGATCGTTGTGACGTGAAAAACTGGTACAGCGATCGTCAATCCATCTGAAAAGCGTGACGTTTAAGACAAATCCCCCTATAATAAGAAAAACTAATTTGAAATGGGTCCATATCCAGCAGTAGATGCTTACGGGCTTACGGAAAATCAACATGTTTCCAGTCACAATATTATCGTATTTTTAAATAGTTTCCTGTAATCCGTCGTTATGTAGAGCATTATTTTTATTTATGGTTTTCTATTAGCTTTTGATACTTCCATATTTGTCTCAGCCTTATGTAATGCATAAATAAAAAAAATATGTTAATGTCCTGTCATGTTCAGTGGCGGACTTTTAGAAGCTGATGGAGGAGAAGAAGAAGTGAAAATGTTTATTTTACCAAATATTTGCGTTCTGAGAAATATTCTACACTCTTAAATAAATTTATTAACACGGCGTCTAGATGATGCAATTCGGAGGCGAGGTTTGTAGGTCAGTCGAAGTATTCGTGATTATTCCAAACTTGATTCATGACTGGCGTTGATAGGCAATGGCTTAGTTATGTTTGAATTGTAGAGCAACTTCCGTCATGATTATTATTGCCCCGTATTATAAATAACGGTAGTTGAAATGGATTATCTTTCGCAACATTTGTGAAGACTAAAATTTAATTTCAACTTTTCAAGTCTTATTAAACAGAAAACAAGCGTAAATATCATACAAAATATCCCATACCTGGGCTTTGGGGGTTCGAGGTATGGTGCTAGAAAACAAAGATGAAACTTTTAAGTTCAAAATAATTATTAGATATCTTTTCTAGATTTCTTCATATTGTTAAATTAAGTATAACAATTTTTCTTACGACAGTTAAATTTCGACTATGAGGGTTTTGATTAGTTTTCATCTCGTGAGTCTGAGTTATATATTTACAAAACCTATATTATGGCTCTTATGGAAGCGCATTATCGTTACATAGTTCGTTTATTATGGTATCGTTTTTATTGCAAAATTTAATTAGAAATCATGCTATATTATAGGACTCTTTCATTCGTGAAGATTTGTCATATTCATCACTAAAGCGTATTTTTTTGAGGTCTCCTTATTTCGCAATATTTTGACTCTTCTTCTAACTCATCGTAAGACAATTACAGTGATGTAGTATACATCACTGTTATTGTCTTACGAGCCGAAAGGAAATGATGTTCTGCGTCATCATATGTGCTCGTTACTGATAATACTTACTTATTTATTTTATTACTAATTTATCTTTGTCGTTTAATTTTTACTTAAGCATGAATGTATTCACGATTTGCTTTTCTAAACATATTTGTACTTCTAAAATATCTAAAGGTGGAACAAGCCAAACCAATGTTGATTCCAAATTCAATTACATTTCCATCCGCGGTAGTTGAGTTAAATGAGTTCTGGTCGTCAATTGTTGGAAAGTTAAATAGATTTTCTGACGCTGGTATGAGTTTCATTTATATTAGTTTGTTTTAGTTCATGTTTGTATTATGCTTAATTTAAAAATAATTTGATATATTAAATCACTTACACTTTCTTTGTCTTTTCTAAAATTATCTTTACCATGATCTAAATTATATTTAATTTCGTTTTATCTTTTTTTACATCAGGGTTTATATCCTTGATTTATAGCATTTGATAAGTATCTACCGTTGTATATAGAATATAGAATGTAAGAATGTAAGTATATAGAATGCCAGTATTATAGCTTTTCTTTTTTTCGAATTTGCTTTACTTATCCACGAGCAAAAGGTGGCCATTTACTATCAGGTCGTTTGTCATTTAATGCTAAAATAGTTCTCAAATAACAAACGGCTCGAATACAGAAAACAGAAACAGCCCATAATATAAATAAAGTTAATAAAAATGAGAAAACGACTACTAAGCCAGCTAATTGAAAATCCAGTAAAAATAATTAGTAGAACAATGACAGTTTAACAATTTGGAAGTGGTTTCGTAATCTTGAGTCTAAATTACAGGCAGCCTTAAAAGCCACAAAGGTGTTACTGAAGATATGCGAACAATTACATGTAAGTAGTTTAGCTGGAATTTCCTTTTCAGTTGCGGCGCCATCTGCCTTAGCAAAATGCGGAGCATTAAAACTCTTACCCGCGCAATGCAATTTAAACGACCTCTTGCAATTTCTACGGCTTCATTTCAGTTTACTCACGTTGAAATGAAAATTTTGGGAACGACACAATGGAATTGCCGAATTAATGGTATTCTTAATGAAATGGGTTCGTGCATCAACTTTAGAACTTTAAGTAATATTTATATAGCATAACTATAACAAGCTGGTACCCAGCGCGTCGGTGCCATATAAGAAATAATTGTGGAAATATCCTTTTAAAATTGTAAGAGTTATATTGTTTTATTAGGAATGATAATAAATTCATTAAAGTTGAATGATATAATATAACTTTCCAATAAATTTTTCGGTACGATACGCACAAATTAATTCTACTATATCTATAACCATCGCGCAAGTGCAAGCAATAAGTTGACAAAGTTTTAGTGCATTCTAATGAACGGTATGGCAGCGCATAAAATACGAACAAACAAACATTAATTTATATACTAGATGCACGATTTAAATTGTGGTACCTAGTTATAACTAAGCGCAGCATTGATCTCACTTGTCAAAGGATGTTTTTAAAAATTCTTCTTCTTTTTTAGATCGTTAAATTTCATTGCTAAACATAGGTATTTTCTTTGTAGGAAGGATTTGTCTAATTTTGTGCTTGGCGGGTAAATTGGCGTTCGAAGTACCAAACGTCTCGCACCTTCCATGGTGCTTCCTATCGCTGGTCTGGGTATTTTAAGTCTGGCATAAATATGATCTGCAATCTATTGGAAGCTATGAGATTTCTCTGACATACGAGTATCTAGTCTTCTCTTACGATACCTACGGGACGAAATTTGATACAATCTCTTACGCAACATCTCACTTTATAAATTATTACGTTTAAATTTTCATTAATATAGAAACAGAATAACTTATAACTAACATTAAACTTTCAAACGGGACAAGAATGGAATAATTTCACTTTCCGTACCTCTGTCACAGGCGCTTTTCTTATGAACTACTAGCTGGTACCCTGCGCGCTGCTGCCGCAGAAGAAATAATTGTGGAAATATGGTTTTAAATTTGAAAGAGTTACATTGTTTATTTGGAAATGATAATACATTCATTGAAGTTGAATGATATATACAATTTCAAATAAATTTGTCGGTACGATACGCGCGCCACCTATTGTAATTTAATTGTACTATGCCTATAACCTTGGCACAAGTGCAAGCTAAAATTTGACAAAGTTTAAGCGCAATCTGATGAACGGTATGGCAGCGCATAAAATACTAACAAACAAATATTAATTTTTATATATTAGAATTTATATATATTAGAAAGTGTGATGATCCAGATGACGATATTTTCATGGCTGATTATCGAACAAGGTGGCACCTTTCAAATAATTAGAAGCTATCAACTCCACAAAAATTATTATATTGCCTCCAGTGTGTTAGGTGCTTAGTCTAAATGACACAGAAACAAGTAAATTTAATGGACTGTATTTAATAATTTTTCGCTTATTGCACACTATACAATTAATAATGCCGCACAATAGCTGTGGTTACGGTTAGCATGTTCAAGCAAGTACCTTTATCCAATTAATGCAAAAGAGGAAGGAAGTAGGTTACAGAAATACAAATGTTGCTACATAACAAAAACCATCGTTCCATTTTATGTACGAGAATCGTACACGGTGAAAGTTAAAATACTCAGGGACTCATACTAATGTATTATATTATAGGTAGAGGACTCAGCAGTGCGAGAGACTCGGGTACAATCTTAATGAAGCAAGACCAACCATAATTTATGTTTTTGTGAATAGTGATTCTGGTTCGAATCCAGCACCCACGGTGTAGTAGACATAGACGACAAGGTTGGCAGTTGCCTCATATTATCATCATTCACATCTCATTCCCTCTCAAGTTCACTTCTTAAAAGGCTTTCCCTGAGGATAAAAGGACCCTTTTTACTGAAAACAGAGAATTCCGTCTTAGTCCTCAGGGATAACAATGCATATACATTTTGATTCTTAATAGATCATGAATGCAGGTGTTTATAGGCCATAATATCCACTTAGCATCAAGTGGAATGTGTGCTCGTTTGTCACCCTTAGTTCTATAAATAACTTAAGTTAAAAAAAAAACAAAAAAACAGCTGATGATCTTCAAACGGATGAAAAGATTTTCTTGAATCATAGATAAGAACAATCTCGATCAAGTCACCCTCCAACCAAAAACTACATCGTTCTACGTTCGTTTAGCTACAGATAGACGCACAGTTAATTGCAATTTTAAGTGCTGATTTACCACGTGCTCGGCGGTGAAGGAAAACATCGTGAGGAAACCTGCATGTCTGAGAAATGAGAAAAAAAATATTTCGGAGACATGTGAAGTTCGCCAACACGCATTGGGGCAGCGCGGCGGACATTTCCTTGCCCTAAAACCCTCTCAAGAATGAGAGGAGGCCTGTGCCCAGCAGTGGGACGTATATAGGCTGTAACTTTAACTAACTTTTTAACTTTAGACACACAGAATACACACGTTAAACTTATAACACCCCTCTGTTTCCGTCGGGGGTTAAAAAAGAGTTGCCATTAATTAAAATATATCTTTATACTACGAGTACCTATAAATATAAGACCCTATCATATTGAAGAGTAGGCATAGCGCGGTTTCGACTTGGTGGATATGCGTGCAAAAGTCGTGTTGATTATTCCTACATAATCTCCTTCCGTTTAAAAACCTAAACCGAAATTATATATTTTCATAAGCAAAAGTACTTACTTATAAACCAGTAACACGAACACATTATTAACGTCCATCATAATCCATTAAGTGGAGAGTTGTAAAGTTTTAACAAATTTTAGCCTAATTAATCAAAGGTGATATAGGAGGAACCCTTTTAAATGAAGGGATTTAAAGATTGTTAGGATAATCCAATCCGTTTAAACTTTGCAACTATACTGACACGGAAAGTGAACGTAAATTTGTTTTATTGAAATTTTGTAACAACATTAAATGGGAAACTTGGAATCGTAATGGATGGTAAAGTTTATTAGGTAGGTACGTATTATGATCGCTATTTAAATAGAATAATTAAAAATTAAAAAATTTGTATAACCGACTGCATTATAAATTATTAAGAATAACTCAAAAACTATTGGTCAGACCTTGATCAAATTTTGTGTGAACGATTTAATTGCTAAAATTCAAATCAAATATGACTAGAGAGATTAAAAAATTGACAAATATACTCACAACGTCGATTAGTTGACTTAGCCGCAGACCCATCTTGACGGTGAGCCGGTCCGAATTATTTCCAACGGGCCGAATTAGTCGGTTGTAGTTAGAGAGAAGGTCGTCGTACAGCCGCTTAGCCTCAGGGTTCGCGACGCTCAAGCGGCCCCACACGCACAGGACTCCGACCACAAGCGCCAACACCATCTTAGGCTAACACCACCCCTGCGAACAAAGACACCTTGTGGTGAGAACAGATATAGAAAACCATATGAAGTGATCTACAATGAATAGAATAGAATGGAATAGTTTTCAATATAGTTTTTAAGTAATACTTATTTTATCTCAAAATGCAGATGCGTTGTCACCCGTGCGGACTAAGATGGAATGCCTCGTTTCCAGTAAAAAGGGTCTCCGGTTCTCTACACTTATCATACGAAACACAGCGGCGTTCAGATGCTATTTTACGCTGGTATTCTGTGAGAGCGTGGTCCTTCCCCGGTCGAGCCGACCCATTCGTGTTACAACTATACCACTAATATAACTGCAGCATGGCTTTACCACGTAAAAAATCATATTATGCGAACAAAGGACAAAAATTGATTAAGCCTGCATACCTGCTTTCATGATGGCTTCTAGTACAGTTATATATTTTTTGTAAATATTAAGTGACTGATGGTAAGAGGCTACTGGAGTCCAGGGACACCTGAAGCCAACTTCAAATAAGGAAGGCTCCAAATGCGTAGTCACACTATGGAGACTATGGTCTGTAATATTGACTGCTCTTCGCAATAAAAAAACAGAAATATCTTGTTTTTTTAATCTGTCGTACTAGCTTTCATCATGGTATTACTGAACATTAAATTATTCTTTTTTAATATTCTCCTAAATTGAATTAAAATAAGAAGGGTCCCTATCTTATGTAACATTTATAAAACTCGTTACGAAAGAACACTTGCTACTCGTAACTTTGGAATTGTAATCAAAATTTATTTCGATTACTCAATAGATTTTACGCGTTCAGGATAAGGTCGAACATTTTATCCTTATCCGGGATTATGGGCTGAATTGGAGTTTATAACAAAGTAAGAGTCCAATTAAAGTACAATAACCGTTATAAATCAGGCGGAGAAGGTAATATTGTTGATAAATGGAGAAGAGATATTTAGTAAATTAAATGTTATGTTTTGTAGACAAATTATTGCATAAGATAGTGAAAAGACGTTTGTTATATTAAGTCAGTATATTTCACCACATTCAGCTGCATCACAATCAGGTGGTATAGTAGTCAAGCAATGGCTTATAATTTTTTTTTTTCATAAAATAAGGGTGACAAACGAGTTCACAGTCCACCATATGGTAAGCGGATGCTGTGGCCCATAGACATCTACATCTATCGTCGATTAAGGATTAAAATGCAGATGCGTTGTCATCCCTGAGGAGTAAGATGGAATGCCACGTTTCCAGTAAAAGGGTCTGCGGTTCTCTTCACTCGCTATATCATACGCTAGTATTCTGTGAGAGCGTGGGTCTTCCCCGGAGTATGGTTCTACCACATTTATGGTTTAAAAAATTGGATTCGTTCTAAGCTTTTTTTAATTAAATAGAAAGTACCAGATTGTATACTCCCCTTTCTGCCTCTGTAGAAGTCAGTCTGAGTAGGTACTACTCTCTAATCTATTTCAGGCCATTATCAGCAGTGTACTGCTGTATTGCGGTTGAAAGGCTTAGAGAGTCATTACTTTTATTAAGTGTGAGGCATCTCATCCCAATCCTCAGGAGTGAGAAACCATCTGTAGTCTTCTTCGCTCGAAGTTGTTTGCATCTACGCATCGAATGCAGTAGTCACTTCGCATCACAATATAGACTAATAGCTCGTTTACCACTCTTCATATTTTAAAAAGACTCCGTATTATTTACGTTATTCTGACAGTTCCAGGGGTCAATTCAATCACACACCATCAGGGGTGTGTGATTGAATCCCGCACGGAGCAAATAACAAATAGCCTACAAATAACTGTTCCGGGTATTGGATGTGTATCGGTTTTGCTATTTATGTTTGTATGTAAAACGGCTCTACGATACAGAAGAATAACCTTCTGTGGTGGTAACGATTTACTTGAAGAACTCAGTTCTCAACGTGGTAGAGCCATGCTGCAGCTATATTAGTGGTATAGTTGTAGTACGAATGGGTCGGCTCGACCGGGGAAGGACCACGCTCTCACAGAATACCAGCGTAAAATAGCAGCTTAACACTGCTGTGTTTCGTATGGTGAGTGTAGAGAACCGGAGACCCTTTTTACTGGAAAAGAGGCATTCCATCTTAGTCCTCACGGGTGACAACGCATCTGCATTTTGATTCTTTATTGAAGATAGATGTAGATGTCTATGGGTCACAGCAACCACTTACCATCAGGTGGACTGTGTGCTCGTTTGTCACCCTATCCTATAAAAAAAAAAAAAAAGAAAAAAGAAAAAGATAAATAAATGTATGTTGAAACATTTGTTTATCGATGCTACCAGAGCTATAACAAAATTGTGGTATAACCGCGCTACAGATTTATTATGGATGCAGCATGAATGGGACAGCTTGACCGGGTAAGGACCACCCTCTCTCAGACTACCAGTATAAAATAACATCTTAATGCTGTTGTGTTTCATATGATGAGTGTAGAGAAGCGAACACCCTTTTTACAAAGCATTCTATCTTCGCCCTCGGGGGTGGACAAGATTTTATTTTTGAGGATCCTAATGGAGGATCAATGTAGGTGTTGTCACCATTGTGCTGTAAAAGTAGAATTAGTATTCATACAAATAAAATTATTTATATTTTCTCATTATTTTATCTACTACGACTGCGTAGTATACCTGTTACATAAAACCTCTACGAATATGAAATAATAAATTTAGACAGCAGCAGAGATGAAAGAATGATACTTAATGTATTAGAAACTTCAAGTATATTGCCGATGTTAGATTAATTGCGACGATTCTTCAAAAAGTTATATCAGCGGAAAATATACGTGAAAAATCGAATATATCAAGCCTTTGTAGTTTTCATCTATACAAATTAATAAAATTGAAGTGTCTGTTTGTAATTTCATAATAACAGTTTTTATTAAATGCATATAAAAGTATATACGGTACTTATAACAAAAAAAAAATATTAAATTTTTGTCTGTCTGTCCGTCTGTCTGTCTGTCTGCCTGTTTGTTCCGGTTGATTCCCGAAACGGCTCAATCAATTTTTATGGGACTTTCGCTGGCAGATATCTGATGTTATAAGGAGTAACTTAGACTACTTTTATTTAAGAAAAATAATTAGGGTTCCACTCAAAAAAATTAAAACCCATGAAATTGTAAAAAAAACTCCGATTCAAATAGGGAAATATGAAATAACTATGGAAAATAACAGGAGATTGTGTAGTTTCCGATATATGACGGTGTTATCATCTCCTTTTCGCCAGACATAAAATGGCCCAACAGAAGGAATGGTTTCAAAGGTCCAATACGTCGTTATATTAATCTTGTAGTGGATTTAAAAATATATATGTGTGATGTTAATCTTATCAACGAATATCAAAAACTATAAGATGTAAGATTAGTATAAGGAATATAACCATGTAGTGACGGAGTAAGAATATCCATTAACCCTTATCGTCCTGTGGATGTCGCAAGAGGCGACAGATATAAACAAACCAGGAGATGTGCAGCAACTTCTTTCTAATAACAACTAAAAATATCCCCCTTATGTGGCATTCTTTGGGGAGGCCTATGTTAAGCAGTGGAGTTTGATGGACTTAATGAATAAATGAAAAATATCATAGGATTGAACCGGTTAGTTTAGAGGAACTGAAACTAAGTCTAGTTTATCCATATATATATATATATATATATTAGAAAAAAAAAGAGTGTTATATGTATGACGTGTGTATCTGTGTATATGTGTATCTGTGTACAGACACATAGATGGTATCGTAGCTCCCATTTGATGAACCAATTTAGCTTTAGTTTTTTTTTTTTGTTTGATAGGAGACTTGATCGAGAGCTTGAACAAAATTGATTCAAGAAAATCTTTTCAGCCGTTTGAAGATCAGTTTTTTTGTTTCAGAGGTTTTTAAAATTTTAATTTAAGTTATTAAATTAAAATTAGCTGGAAAACATCACAATTTAGGAAATACTTGTCTAGATATAAACGAGGTGTAAAATATATTTCTTCAAACAAAGTCGCATTAAAAAATAATGATTTTGAATATTATTCACAACCATTCAAATATTTCTAAATCTTTTTACAAATAATCGAATGTTATATTATGTTTTCAATCAAAATCTCGCAATTTTCCACTGTTAAATTTAAATCAACGAAGCGAAGGTTAATGTCGAACAACAAAGAACCGTTACGAAGATAAATTGGAAGGTACTCGTTTTGTCTATAGAAGTAGAAAGACATCTTCCTTCCTTGCCCGAAATGTTTGTAAACAAATATTCAAAAAGCAAAAACGTAAAATATAAAAGCGCATTCATCATTTAAAAAATATCACGAAAATAATCTAAATAAGCGATCTTGAACTGTACTTAGTACAAAATAGGAACTTTTTCCCGATAAATATTTTTTCCTTTAAAGGCTGTATTAAATTGAGACGGCTGTAATTGCAAAGCATTTTACCTAAAACACGCGTAAATTGCGGTTTGAATTGCTACGAATCCAGTGTTTTAAAGGTATTAAAAGGGAGATTACTCGCGATCTTTAGCGTAAAGGAAACGAAGTAAGCATTTTTTTCTATTCGGGTCGTATTTATCACATCTTTGCTACCGTCTTGTTTATAATTAATATGTCATAATTATTAAATTAATACGTGATCATTGAAAATTGTCGTACGTCTCTTTAGTATTTTTTTTAAATGATAGGAATGAAACTTATATCGTTTACTGTGCTATAAATGGGTAGAAAAAAATGTGTGTATGTTGTTGTTAAGGCAGGTAAAATAACATAAGCATATATTGATGGGTTTGGCATGTCGTTTCGAAAAATTTCCCCAAAAAAACAAAGAGAAAAATAAATACGTAAGCATATATTATGATTTTCCTTACAAAAAGTCGTAAGGTCGAATATCAATTAAACGTGATACTAGTTCTAATAAGGATACAACATGCAATTATACTTTCGATAAAAGGTAAAATCCTACTAAACATAGTAATAGCAAAACGTCGGGGACTAAGAATACTTCAAAGAACTAAGTAAATATAATAAAATAATTTTAACATAAAATTTCCTGAATTCGATGCTAAAACAAGGTGTAAATAATATCCTCCAAACCGTATTTCGGTCACGGCAGCTAGTCACAACGGAGGCAAACCATCTGCGCAGGTCAGGAATATAGTGCACACACATGTGCACTATCTATTCCGAGATCTACTAGATACTATCCAATCTTGAGAGATCAGGCGCAGGACCAACGGTTTTACGTTCTTTAAATGACGATATTAAAACAATATATAATATAGAAATTACTTTGAAGTCCAGGGTAAACATTAATAGATTGGTGAGAGATATACTCCAATTCATTAGATTATCAAAGTAACAAAGCGTTATTTAAGTACTACGATATTTCGATACTAATAAAAAATAATAAAATTAACATCTGTAGGTACTTTATTAACCCTGATTTAATAAACGATGTTTTTGATTTATTTATTTAAATAATATAGAACTTTTAACTATTATAAGCCAGTGATAGACTAATATGGAAGGAGATAAGAAATTTCCAATAAGAATAAGAGTTTAAAGCACATAATATGTTTATTTTATAGAATAAGGGTGATAAACGAGCACACAAGCCACCTGATTAAAAATCAAATGTAAATGCGCTGTCATCCCTGAAGACTAAGATAGAATACCTCATTATCAATTAAAAGGTTCTTTACACTCACCATACCAAAGACAGCAGCATTAACCTGCTATTTCCTTTGTATTCTGTAAGAGCGTGTTCCTTCTCCGGTCGAGCCGACCGATTCTTGCTGCAACCTTAATAGGTGCAGCATGGTTTTAACGCGTACAAAAGAGAGAACAGAACTAAATAAGTTATATCTATTAAAATTAATGTTTGTTTGTTAATTTTGTACGCTGCCATACCGTTTATCAGACTGCGGTAAAACTTTGTCAACTTATTGCTTGCACTTCCGCAAAGGTTATAGGCATAGTACAATAAACTTACAGTAGGTGGCGCCCGTATCGTACCGACAAATTTATTTGAAAGTTATATATCATTAAATTTCAGTGAATGAATTATCATTGAAACATATCGAAGTCTAAATCACGCTATCAAAGTTCCGAAGTAAAAACAGTATATTATATAGAATAGCTCCGAAGTACCACTTGGAGCGTTGGCCGCCCCCGGGCAGAACACCTTGCCCGGCGGGAGACCTCCCCTTTTCCTTCCACCGGCTACAAATATAACTCTTCCAAATTTCAAAGGATGATTCCACATTTTTTTCTTTTGCGGTAGCAACGCACCGAGTACCACCTAGTTTTTACTAAAAATGCAAAACATCTAATAAAGTTTACGTTAATAGATGTATCCCACCTCACAGTTAACCTACATGAAACCCCGATTAAATGAAAATACGTAACTAAAACTGAAACACCATCTCATGCGGAGTTTTAATCGAGGTCTTAACATGCAGGAGACTAATTTTTAGTTTTGAGGTACGTCGTTTATCACAGATAACTGACACTTGTTATAGTTAATTACATATTTTATTAATCCATTGAGAGCGATCGCTAAGACTTCGGATTACCGAAATGAAGTCGTTTACGCGAGCAGTAAATATGAAAAGGTTTACCGTGAGATTTCTTGGAGCAACAACCAACGGGAGATGAGCGGAATTTCGTGAATATTTGATGAAATAAAGCTGAAACGTTTAGAATTGAAATAGGTGTTTGAACGTAATTATGGAATTATTAGACTATTTTTTTTTCAGGAATTATATATTATAATCATCATCGTGACCATCATCATCATCACAGCCTAACAAAGTCCACAGCTGAACATAGCCCTCCCTATTGTTTATTTTCTAGTGGTTATTAAGAAGATGCCGCTGCTCATCTCTTGGTTTGTTTACCTCTGTTGCCTCCTACGGCACACACGGGACGATATGTGGTTATTTTTATATCTATAATATATAATATGATTTATTTCACATTATAATTGTAAATGTATACTATGTAAGTGTATTTATATATATATCGACATATAGACATAGATAGAGTGCTTTAAAGCAAATTATATATATAATTTGCTTTAAAGCACTCGAAACGTTGGGAATTAAAAATAACGCGATAAATTCGGTAAAATTAGTTTTATTACAATAAGATAACCCTTTTATTTCGTCTCGTCCAGACAATGGCCAGTCATCATGTTTGAATGTATAAAAAATATGAGTGAAATCCACTGGCATCATACGCAAAATCTACTAGAAGAAAAAATATATTTTGTATATTTCTATAGTTCCTCACTGGTCGGTATCCGAAGCCGCGTTTAGCGATAAGATATGTGGCAGACTTTGAGGCGTGTCAGAAACGGGGAAGATTACTCCGCAGCTATAGACTGCTGCGACTACGTACTATCATATTATTAAAAAAAAACAAAAACAAACAATTTAAGTTTTTCGCAAATATTGGTTCCAACCAGTATATGAACCTAAACACTTCAATTAACAATTAAATTTATAAATACTTGTGAATTTATAGGTATCCAAAATAAATGAAAGAAATAGAAGATTTTTTGAGAACTTAGCTTAATTGAATTTCAAAATACGAACACACAATAAATAACAGAAGAGATAGTTAGTGTGACATTTTTAAGAGTTAATTTTCTGGATATAGGGAAAACGTGACCTGATATCTGCGCGATATTCCATGGCGAGATAAGACGAAACCCTCATAAGTTGCGACGCTACGTAGCAACGACGTGCGTAATCTGAGTATGTGCCTTGAGACCATATAATCTCTTATTTAGAATTAAAATATCTTCAGCCAGTATCATAAGCCGTCCTTACATGATAATTTTAGCTTCTGAAACGGGAATATTATACTGAGCTTAAGCAATTTAACTGTAGAGCTGAAGATTAAAATATGTAAATGATTTCAGTAGAAATACAATTCGCAGGTGAATTTAGCACCATGCCATAGTAAGATAATATACAAACTAAATTTATACATATTTAATTTAAACCAGGTTTTACGGATTTTATCGCGTATATTAACTTATTTTATTTTATACTTGAAATTACCAGTCCGTACCGGTTGACATAATGACTACGCGAACACTACACATTTAAATGAAGTTTCTATAGATCTTATCGGGTAAATTAAAAAAAAACTTATTTTATAACACTAGATTTATTTAAATAAATTCATTAACATTTTTTTTATAGAATAAGGGTGACAAACGAGCACACAGTCCACCTGATGGTAAGTGGTTGCTGTGGCCCATAGACATCTACATCTATCTTCGTTTGCGAAAATGCAAATGCGTTGTCAGCCGTGAGGACTAAGACAGAATGCCTCTTTTCCAGTAAAAAGGGTCTCCGGTTCTCTACACTCACCATACGAAACACAGCAGCATTAAGCTGCTATTTTACGCTGGTATTCTGTGAGAGCGTGGTCCTTCCCCGGTCGAGCCGACCCATTCGTGCTACAACTATACTATTAGTATAGCTGCAGCATGGCTCTACCACGTTAAAGACATCAACATAAATAAACTTTTAGATACACTGATGGACAACTCTGCTTTTAGTGCCATACATAGTGAAAAACATAGTCTCGTATGGTGTCGTTAAAATATAATCCTTCACCCTATTTCGACCTGTGAGTGTCCTTATAGGCGATTATGGGAAATTCCTATAAATGTTGATTTAACCATCTCTTGATGCCAAATGTAAAATAACTACACTGGCGACGGGAAACTCGAAGCGTTGTCATGTGTTAACGGAGATGAAATAAATGCCTCACAGGTATTTAAATATTTGTGTCTACAAACCCTCTTCAAAAGTTTTCGGACAGATACACCGATTACAGCCAGGATTGGTTCGTAAGGCTTTTGTAATAAAAATCATCCAAAATATTAGTAAAGAGATGGCTGGGTGCTACCATATGCTTGAAATCCTATAAAATTATTTATTAAAAATCCTATAACATTAATATTAAATTAATAAAGAGCCGTGGTAACTCAGATGGGTAGCGCTCGCTGTAAATTTCACAGTACGCGAGCAATCCGGGTTCGATCCCCGCCGGCACCAATTAAATTGTTAATTGCAATTTTAAGTACTGATTTACCACGTGCTCGGCGGTGAAGGAAACATCGTGAGGAAACCTGCATGTCTGGGAGATAAGACATTTTTTTTCGAAATCATGTGAAGTTTGCCAACACGCATTGGGGCAGCGCGGTGGACACTTCTTTGTCCTAAAAAAACCTGTCAAAAATGAGGGAAGGCCTGTGCCCTGCAGTGGAATGTATATAGGCTGTAACTTTTTTTTAACTTTTAATAAAATTGATCTAAACGCAAGCAAAACACCGTAAGACTTCAATTTACTGTAAGTTAGTTCTGAGTAAATAGGACTTAAAAATTTATAATTAGGTATAAGCTGAAGATGATAGACTAGAAATCTGTAAATGTTTTGCAGAAGTAGATAACTCTCCTATCAGGACTTTAAATAATGGAGTCACCTAGTGATCATGGGTGCTGAAAAGCACACGAAAATGCGATCAAGAAATAAAATCCGTAACAATTTCTTTATTTTCATCTGTAATTTGTTTCTAATCAACCTTATCATAGGTATTTGTGAGTAAGTACACATCTCAATTATTTTTGTTCAAATACCAAGTTTAGCAAATCGGCTTAAGCTCTTGTGACTACAGATCAGAGAACTGTCCATAGAGTTATATTGGACTTTCACGCTTCACGGCTCACACGAAACCGTCTTAAATAGGTGCGTTGGGGATGTTCCAGCGTAAACTTTGTAGGCCGCTTAAAATATTTTTATGTTGAAGTTCAAAATTGGGTTTGTATTTTTGCGAGATAATATTTTTAGTGCGACTTTGGCATCGCAACAACAATTTATTTTATCATTTTACACAAAGAGCAAACCGTAATAGAATTCTAATAGTTTCGTTACATTTTCTAATATTGTGATAAATATTTGGAGATGTATTGAAGATAGGCCAAATTAAGAGTATCCTTAACCGACGTGCATGTGTGCGTAGATATATGGATGTGAAAGAAGCGAGAGATGTGTGTGGGGATCACGCCGAATGGAAGCCCGTAGTCTCTATCTACCTCTCTGGGTATCAGGCGTGAGAGTATATAATATTATGTATTATATACCCTTAAGCCATATAAGTAACATTGTTATTTTAAGTAAATATCATTCTAAGAGCAGTTGTAATTAGGGGTTAAGTACTGGCTTTAAATATAACAGTCCACGAGCGAACCGAGTTGTACTTAGTTGTTTTGTATGGCACACGGTTTCTATAAATTTATGTACGTGACAAGAGATACTCTAAATTACAGAAATGCAAAATTGTGTTGCATAATATCTTATCTACCGACTTCAAAAAGGAGGAGGTACTCAATTCGACTGTATGTTTTTTTTATGTGTTACCGCATAACTTTTTTCTGGGTGAACCGATTTCGATGATTCTTTTTTTATTTGAAAGCTGGTGCTTCTCGTGTGGTCCCACATAAATTTAATCAAGGTCTGACCAATAGTTTTAAGTTATTCTTAATAATTTATATTGAAGTCGGTTGTACAAAATTTTTACTTTTAAATTATGTCGTATAACTTATAATCTCACCATCATAATCATCATTGATACAGCCTATTAAAGTCTACCGAAGACATAGCCTTCTCAATAGATTATGAGTCAATCTATCGCCTCATAAGGGAAATATTTGCCACCACAGTTTTTTCTAGTTGTTATTTGGAAGACGCTCATCTCCTGGTTTGTTTTCCTTTGTTGAATCTTACGATACCCACGGGACTATATGTCGTCCCATTATGGATATTCTAATCTAGCATTAAATATTTTAAATTTTGTCACTTTTTATTTAACAGCCAAGAAATTTCCTACAAGCGCATTTTTTTAAATATACTGGATGGTAATTCTATAATAGAATGCGGATTTTTATTACAAAACCTTTATGCAAATCACGTTACAAACTTCTATGATAGTATCCAAAATATTTCCAATATCATTTTGTTGTATTTCGTGGAATATAATTATACTATATATATATTGAAAATAGTAATTTTATTGGTAATAACCATTTTCAATTGTTACTGCTTTGTAAGTAATCAGTGGTGAAGAAAATGACGTGATGAATGAAAACTAATAAATTAAAATATTCGAAGTCATGCGAAGTCTGGAGGACTTTTGGGGAAATGCACTGGACTCTTACTTGTTCATAAGCCTCACATAAATGAGAGAAAATCTGTACACTATATACATTGTTTTAATTATCAGACCATAGTGTAATTATTTCACATAATACCAGCGTGAATAAGCATCATCATACTGTGTTTCGTATGGTGATTGTTGACAATCGGATACCCCTTTTTACTTGAAAAAGCACTTTATCTTAGTCCACAGGGGTGACAACGCATCTGCATTTTGATTCTAAATGGGTGATTGATATAGATGTCTATGGTCCACAGCATCCACTTACCATCAGGTGGTTACCTTTAGTGGACTACAATGGTCCACAGCATCCACTTACCAAACATTCAATAAACATCAGGTAGACTATTTAAATTTTGAATTCCATAGATTGTTAAAAAAAACTACATGTTGTTTACATACGTTATACGGCTTTTTGTTTGGACATTTTACTCAAAGATTCAAAGATTCAAAACTTTTATTTGCATCAAACATGGTAAATACAGGTGTTAATTACATACATTTTAGGCCAAACATGTTTCACAGCTTATATAGAGGCATAAAAATATCAAATTTAATTATATGACTAATTCAGTTACTCATTATTAAGTTATTAATTACAAAATTTTGAAAGATACGTTGAAATTAAAATTTGTTTATAATTACTAATTAGATAATTATTAATTATTATTAAATAGAATAGAAATGTCACATAATTATTAATTATTATTAAATAGGATGAAAATGTCAAAATAATTGTTAATTATTATTAAATTAAATAAAATGTCCATGACTAGTGAAATCATAGTGGTTCATTTGTCAAATTTACCATCTAGAAATTTTTGACGCTATAAAAAGTACTTTCTGCAAGAATATCATAGTGGCCTTTTTTAAATCTTGAGAAAGATAGTGCTTTAATATGCTGAGGAATTTTATTATATATTTTGACATATATTTTATATTTTACATAAAGTTATATAAGAGAAAATTTTAGTTTCGACTTTACTGTCAAACAAGTTTCTATTACTCAATTTTTCACGATAACATACAAAAGAAAATGATGCCATTGTTCTCTTCATTCGAACGTACTGCGGAAGTTTGAACGGCGTCATCTACAGATGTCCGGCGCCGACGAGGATCGCGTCATTTGATTTCCGGTCCTCTATCGCCCTCCTAGTTCGTAGTTCCTTTAAGCTGTCCTATGTTAGCTGTGGATGGCATCTTTAAAGAACATTTCTGTGACTATGAAAAGTTATGTGGAAATAACAGTAAGTACAAAGTTTACGTTTATCTCTTTTACTCGTTTCATTTTTTATAGGATAAAAAAATAAATTTTTATAGAATTGGTTACGAGAAGAATCGTTCACGGAATAATCTTTCTATCTATTACAGCCTATGAAAGTTCATTGCTGAACATAGGCCTCCCCCATAGATTCCCTCATAGGGGCGATTTTGCCATAGTTGCCATGCTTGGCAGGCGGGTTGGCAACCGCAGTTTTTTTTACTCAGCTGTTATCAGGAAGATGCTGCTGCCCATCTTCTGTTTTAGTTTCCTTCTGTCGCCTCTTACGACACCCACGGGACGATATGGGTTCATACACCGCCACTACACGGTTCGGAATAGTACTTAAAGGTAATGATTTTCGTTTTAATTTTTTTTTTATAGGATAGGGTGACAAACGAGCACACAGTCCACCTGATGGTAAGTGGTTGCTGTGACCCATCGATATCTACATCTATCTTCAATAAAGAATCAAAATGCAGATGCGTTGTCACCCGTGAGGACTAAGATGGAATGCCTCTTTTCCAGTAACAAGGGTCTCCGGTTCTCTACACTCACCATACGAAACACAGCAGTGTTAAGCTGCTATTTAACGCTGGTATTCTGTGAGAGCGTGGTCCTCCCCCGGTCGAGCCGACCCATTCGTACTACAACTATACTACTAATATAGCTGCAGCATGGCTCTATCACGTAAAATGTATATGTACCTGTTATAACCTCTTTATCAAAATGCTAAGATAAGTATGCAGTTGAGTCCAATCAACTGTGTAAAAAATAAAAACATTTTAGTAATAGCAGCATCATAGAACAGCTGTAACTATAACACGGCTTGGTAGCGCAATTGGCACTGTGGACCGTGAATTCATTTCCTACTTGGAACAAGATTTGTTTACCCCACTAATAGTTATTCCAGATCTGGGTTTGTCCATGACCAATGCACTTCTAAATATGTAAAACGCCCCTACTATACAAAATAAATTTCTGGTGTGGGAGATTATTTTTATAAAATGTTATAATTTTTTGTCTTTTTTATTACTATTCTGAATAATAATTAATTATAATAAGAAGTAATTTATTTAAAATATGCTACATCTAAATATTTTATGATAACGATTAATGTAAGTTCTTGGAAGTAACGTTCATATTATAACGGGATTTATGTAAAGGGGAACGAATGAGCCGACTATATAATATTCTTGTTCAAAGCGTTATTGAATTTTCGGTTTTGATAATATCAGACGTGGTGGCAAGTTAGTCCTAGAACATCTCATCATTTCAAATGCGATCCTATCTTAGGCGAAAGGGTTAAGTGTCAAATGCTATGGGTCTCGAGGAGCGTTTAACCCCGTAATAATGTTCGAAGTAAATCCTTTTTATTTAGGACATATTCTATAGAGGTTTTATAACTAAGATATTTTAGAAATTCACTTACTCATATCTAATATGAGTAAGTGAATTTCTAATTATTTGTTTATTTACAAAACAAACAATAATTAATGTTCCAAATTTAAAGTTAAAGTAGCCAAAGAATAACAAGATCGCTTGCCTTAAACGACCCAAGTTTGGCCACTGGCCGATCAATACTCCCCTAGAAGTGAAATTACTACAGTACACTCAGAAGTCCATATTACTTTTTGAAATTACTACAATGCACTAAGAAATTTACCTTACTTGTAACCTATATACGCCCCACTGATAGGCAGTAGGTACATGCAGAGTAGAGTACAGAGTAGTACGGAGAGTAGGTACATGAGAGGGTTATGGAGCCATTTGACCGCAAAGCTGCTCCAGTGCGTAACAATAAGTAATGTCTGAGTCTAATACACAAGAAAGATTTATTTGCATGTATTAATTAGTAGGATGCGTAGATGATACATGTTTGCAAGTATGAAATCGCTAGCGAAAATTTGACATCAAGGTAAATAGATCATTACGCGTACACAAAGTAAATGTTACTGTTACCGTTACAGCCTATTAAAGTCTACAGCTGAACATAGGTCTCTCCCATAGATTGCCTTATAGGGGGGATATTTACTATAGTTGCCACGCTTGGCAAGCGGGCTGGCAACCGCAGGTTTTTATTTTTAGTCGTTATTAGGAAGACGCTGCTGCCCATCTCCTGATTTGTTTACCTCTGTCGCCTCTTTCCCACGGGACGATATGGGGTAGTGGATATTCTTACACCGCCACTACACGGTGTATTTTAAATTAAAGTATTATTGTTGAGAATTTGCTCCGAAACACTTTTTAGGATTTGACTACTTTTATGGTACATTAATTTCGTACTGAGACAACTTGTTACTTTAATTTGAAAACTGACTGAACTATCGGTAACTATTTGGTCCTTCGAGCAAGATTTCACCGACAAATGCACTTATGCGGAATTTTTGTAGCAATATATTACTGAAAAACATCGTCCAGAGATCCCGAACAACTTCACTGGTAAACAATTTATGATGTTAAATTATGCGAAATTGCAATCAAATAGAAAGTATTAAAACAAAATTAAAATATAATTACACAATACACCGCCACTACAATGTAAAGTGGTAAATGTGAAAACTATAAATTATTGATATTTGTTATTAACGAAGTTATTGATGTGATTAGTTCTAATAACTGTACTTGTATATAACCGCACAATAACTTAAACCTCTTTTTATTCTTATTCATTAAATTAAAAAAAGGAAACAGTGAAGTGTATATATGAGAAAAGAAGTTGCAGGTCACGTATTTATTTAGATTTTTTATAGAATTAGGGTGATATGCGAGCACACGGTCCACCTGTTGGTAAGTGGATGCTGTGGTCCATAGACTGAATCTCTCACTCACGATACGATGTGAAACACAACGGCACTAAACTGCTATTTGACGATGATATTCTGTGCTAGCGTGGTAGGACCACCCTAGCCAAGTCAAGCCAACCCATTCGTACCGCAACCATAATTAAACTACAGAGTGGCTCTGCCACGTAAAAGAATATTATAAGGAAAAAACTTTTCCAAATTAATGACATCCCAACAAAATCACATATGTCAAAAATACATAAGCGTCGATTGTAGAACAAGCTCTATTTTTGATGTTCGTTAAAAAAGGGCCAAATTCGGTACAAACAACGATCGGTTATCAGTTTCTTAGAAAATTATTGAGATCTGAACGCGAGCCAATTAGACGCGTAAAAGTTTACTTCACATTTTATCTTCTACATATTAGTAAATTAATTTTAACCAATTGAAAAACATTGTAAATTCCCATGACTATGATTTAAAGAACTGCTATAGAACTTGGCACCTTGCCAACCGAACTTGACTCGTTTTCACATTCACGTTCTTGGTGGGATAAAAATATAACTTTATTAAATAATTAGCTATAACGAAAGTACTCCATCTAGGTTAATGTTTTACTTTTATGTGAATCAAAAGTGAAACTGGTCTCTCTGAAACAATAATATTACGTTATTCACATTGTGTCTAATCTGATTTGTATAGAACGTTACAGAGCTGTATTTCAGCGAATACATAATAGAGTATAAACGCGTTAGGCGACAAGAGGGTGTATAAATCTTTGTTAAAATGGCAGAGTATCGTTAGAGTTTATGCATCTAGCTGGCGTGAAGCTTATCTCGCCATGGTTGAGCACGAACTGCGAACGGTACGAGGCACACTTTTGATGTAATATTTATTACGTAACTCAAAATTCTCTTTTTTTAACAATATTAAAGAAGAAATAAAGATAACAATATCATAATTTATATGCGTCTCAATGAAAATTTGAAGATAAATATTTTTCTTTTAATTTGTAGCGAAATACCAAAATGACGAGCACGCATTAAACAACAACTGAAGAAGAAATGAAGAAGAAAAAGAAGCCTTAAATGAAACTATTTAAGTTACTGAACGAGTCTGCTATGTAATAATCTGAAGCTTAGCACAAGAGAACGCTCTTTTTCCTTCCAAGGCCAAAAATATTAAATTAATAACATTATTTTACAAACATATAAGTAGAGGGAGGCCTAAAGAAAGAAGGATAGACCGTGTTGGGATGGTATGCGTAAGAAAGGACATGACAAATGACCGACCGACTTCAAGTAACTTGGGATAAGGGCAGGAAGAAGAAGATTTAATACAATACACACTTAAACAAGAGGCCTATTATTTAAGATTTGAAGCACATAATTTATAGTATGCTTATAATATATTCTGTTTTAGTTAAGGAAAAAATCCAAAGATTTTCATATTTTTAATGCTGCAAGAAACATGACTTCAGAATCCTTTGAACTTTTTATAACATTTAAATCTTAATCAACAGTTACAAATTGTTTATCATGATCATATCCACTGAGTTGACTGCGTTATACTAATGAATAATTATTATAATTAGTAATTAATAGAAATCCTTCTTATTAAGATGATGTGTCTTATCTAGTTTGTAGATCACCTCCATCTCTCCCTCAGAAAATCCTATTTAAGATGTCTTCAAATGTCATTTAGAGTGGAAACATGTATCATATAATTGACGACGGTATGTCTTTTTTCGTGTAATGGTGTTGGGGTTAGTGGTGCTAGGATTAGCGGTGACGCAATTGGGGGAAGGAGGGAGGTGCTCTTTAAACAAGGTAAGACACATCGTTCTTATTTTTACTTCACTTAACATCTTATTTTGTAATGATCAACCCATTCATTACAACCTATAAAAGTCCCTGCTGAATATAGGCCTCCTACATAGATTGCCCCTTAGGGAAGATTTTGCCATAGTTTCCACGCTTTGCTTGGCTTTGAATTGTTATCAGGAAGATGCCGATGCTGCCCATCTCCTGTTTCATTTCCCTATATCACTTCTTACGAATTCCAATAGGGTAGTTAATATTTTTACATCGCCAATACACGGTGCGTAATAAAAACAAAGTATCGTAATATATATATATATATGCTGACTACCTTTTTGTAATACAATTACAAAAAGGTCAGTCAGCATATATCTATAGTGTTATTAGCAGATATTTTTCCAGTGTATGAAGTTATTGTAATAGGGATTCGTTGAATATTAAGATAGTCAACGAGTGCAATCTCGAAATATAATATGCTTCATAGAGCTTTAAACACATCTTGGTAATGCACAAAATCGGAGAACACATTATCTTTATACTCATTAGTAACCTAACGCCGTTTATTAGGATATATCTTAAGGGAAAGCATTAACAGATACAAATACAGATAAATCAGGGCACAATCCCGAAATCGGGAGGGTTCTAATAATCTATTCTAGAGCTATATAGAATAATTTCCTCCCAAACTATTTGCTAGCTTAAACCAAACCCGGGCGCTTCGTTCTCCACTGTCATAAATTTTGCTAATGCCACTGGGGCTATGACGCGTTTCCATTGGCTGAACGAGATTTGTTACTCTAGGAGTAAGAATATATTATATTTCAGACTCATTTTTAAGATACGTTCAAATTTATCGTTAGATATATTTCACAATATATTATATTTAAATTGCTTTCGCTATTCCAACGATGTAGAAATATCCCACATCTGTTTTATGAAAATACTGTAATATTATACAGCAAAAGGTGTAAGGAGAATATAGGGGTTTCTTCTCCAAATGTAAACCGAATTCTCTCACTTTCGCGTGGTGTACTCTGTCAATTGACAGACAAGTCTGTAGTGACTGGTGGATGGTGGAATACCTATACAAAATACCGAACTCTAGCAGCACATAATGGTATTGAGGAACAGCATAACAAGTGATTTTTTTTATAGCAGAGGGGGCAAACGAGCATGCGGCTCACCTGATGGTAAGTGACTACCACCGCCCATAAACAACTACAACACCAGGAGAATTGCAGATGCGTTGCCAGCCTTTTAAAAAAGAGTAGGCTCTTTTCTTGAAGGTCCGGAAAAATTTCTGGTGGTAGTCAATTCCACGAGGAAGTTATGCGAGGAAGAAAACTTCTTCTAAATCGGACAGTGGTGAACCGCCAATCATCCAGATGGTAAGGATGGTATCGCGAGTTTTGTCGCTATGTGCGATGGTGAAATTAAGCGGCTGGAATTAGTCCGAACAATTCCTCAGATCACTGTTAAGTGCGGTTAATATATTGTTTTTGCTTACGTTTTCTTGGTTTTGGCTTGAGTGGATTGAATAATATCACAATCTCAAGATCTAGGACATCGCTTCAATAGAAAGAACAATGGCAGACTTTCATACATAAAATTTGTTGAGAAAAATATCTTAAAATGTTAAGCGTCTGTCCCTGAATAACTTTTTCAAAGAATTTTGTCCTGAGAAGGCGCCAAAAAAAAATTTAGATTTGAACCTTGTTAGGTTATCTCTTATGTCACTTGGAAAGTCATGCGTCGTGGTTGTTTGATGTTAGCTTAATACATTCTCAACATAATGTACTTACCTACATAATTGAGAGTTTTTAGATTATTGCATCTCTATTATATATTTGCATACTATAAATGTATATTTCTGGCATAGCTCCAATGCCTTTGTGTCATACAGTGACACTCTCAGAAGGGCTAGAACCCAGAGCCGTAAGCCAATTAAAAAACAGTGACATATTTTTTTTTGGAGTTTATGGCCTGCATCTAGACCTTTAGCCAAGTCTTGTAGTATTTTTATTCGGTTTATTATACTTTCTCCAAATGTTTATTTATCCTTCATAGTACACTGCTTCACAATATGTTGATGCGTCACATTGTGCAGCCCTTGGGAGATTTTGACTTGAGTCAGCAGACAGCTAACAGTTGGCGATGGTATCTCATGGCGCCTAAGCAGATAGACACCTTATCTTGAGAATCACATCACCATCAGAGCGCTTGTTTCACCGTTTCCACTAATAGTTCACATGCGCAGACACTTAATACACAAAATCGCACCACTTTACATATCAAAATCCACTTCAAACCATTATTCAAACAATAATACAGGAGCAGCAAACCGCCGCCGATCAAGTTCCCCAAACTCACAGTGACATTTTGTTTTAGCTAGTGCCATAACATTAAATGGAATTGTTACATAGTACTATGATTGAGATAATGTATTATTGTAAGAAGTTCTTGTAAGAGACTTATTTTCAACCATATCACTTTTATTATTATTATTACTTATAGTTTAGTTATTACTAATAATAACTTAATATAAAAATATTTTGTGTTTGTGTGTTGTGTTGGTAGTCTTACAAAGTGTATACGAAAATAGTATGAATATAGTAAATGGCAACACTTGAATAGAGTAAAATGATTAAAGTCATTTGATATTCCCAAAAATGTTTGTTTTTTTCTGTGGCTTTAATTAAAATACATTTTATTTGAAAATCATAGAAAAATAATACAACCTGTTTTATATATGTTATTTCTAGACGCAATAATTTTTGTCAACTATTTTTCTGACCTTGTTATTTCATCTCTTATTTTTCCTTACAAATAGAAATGGCACAAATGGAATGCAATGGCCTACATACAAATAATAAACAGCCGATTTTTGAACTGCTTTATCGAAGGCGGGTAAAATAATTCAAAATAATTTTTGCAGCTATGAAACTTGAAAATAGTTTTAATATACCCTCAAACTCAATGCAGTAAAACTATAACTTTAAAATACAGCTCTAATCGTGCTAGAAATCAACCGACTATAGACGTGTAGTTTGCGCTAAAAGCGTGCCCTAAAACCGTTTGGCGCTATTCAAGCATAGCTGCATGTGACATGGAGCGCTATTTGTCAAGCCCCGGAGCTACTTCTGATTTTAATTAAACGTCATTTTGGGTGCATTTAATTTATTAATCCTTTCCGTATCTGAAACAACCACTTATTGCAGTTCAGTGGATTTATGTGCTGTATTATTGTTTGAGCTTTATTATTTATTATTTTTCTTTTATACGTATATTACATGTTATATCAGTTCTGCCCTCATTTGGTATAATCGTGTTAGTATGAGATACTTTTGAGTGTTGAATCGCGTTTATCACTGTTGTAAAAACACCTTTGTGTACACTAGTGAGGACCTTTAATTGGCTTACTGTAGTTATTAGTATTATCTATCCTAATTATAATATCTGTTAGTCCTCCAAATAAAAAATAAATAAAAAAGAAATAAGCTAAATTGCAATGATATTTATTTTGGCCAATATGTATAATTCCTTTTATAATTATCCTTAAAAATTCATAGTAAAGTGGTTATCTGTAGTTTAGTGGCCAGTTACAAGTCAAGAAACCAGATTCCGAACCAATGATTTAATGGCATAAATATAAAGAATTGTTTTTTAAGTCTATCTTAATACGCAAACACAAAATAATAGTAATTACGTGGAAGAGCCATATTGCAGAGCCTTATGACTGTAGAATGACTATACTTTTTTTTTTTTTTATAGCGTAGGGAGAAAACGAGCACACTGTCCACCTGATGGTAAGTAGATACTGCGGCCCATAGACATCTACATTTATCCTCACTTAAGAATCAAAATGCAGATGCGTTGTCACCCCTGAAGACTACGATGGAATGCCTCGTTTCCAGTAAAAAGGGTCTCCGGTTCTCTTCACTCACCATACGAAACACAGCAGCATTAAGTTGCTATTTTACGCTGGTATTCTGTGAGAGCGTGGTCCTACCCCGGTCGAGCCGAACCATTCGTGCTACAACCATAATACAGCTGTAGCGTAGCTCTTCCACGTTTGGCTTTACTCGAGCGGGAAATGGTCACACTCTCACAGATTATGGTAAAGTAGCAGTACGATGCTGCTGTGTTTCGTATGGCGAGTGACGAGCATAAGAGACCTTATTGGTAATGAAGCAACTGGTGTTAGGACTTCTTTCTATCTAGCGTTATATTTTATTAAAAAATACCAACATTGTCATTTACAATACTAACATTTCCGTTAACCACACAAGTTTAATTTAAAATGCGTGTGTTGAGGGTGGTTTATAACAGTAGTCGAATGACGTATCCGAAAAGCACCTTTAAGTTTCGTAGATCAGCTTTGCCGAGCAAAAAATGTACTAGAAAAGACGTTTTTATATTGTAGTATTAAAATTTGTTAGTAGGAAATTTTTATTCATTTGCTGCAAAACATGCAAAATCGCGGATGAATGGGTAAAGTTTAGTCACTTCTCTTAGAAACTAGTGCCTCTAACTTAGTAAACTTGCGAAGTTTGAACAACACATAGTTCGGGACACATCGTATGTTTTGATAATTTGCTGGAGGAGATGATAAAACTTGTTTTGTGTTTAGTTTTGAAAGGTCAGGCATTTGTGTTTGTTTATAGTAAAATTATAAGAATATGTTTATAATATGTGGACCAAATGTTTGTGATAGAATGTTGGGACTTGACTGAAAATCAGTAGTGTGTATTTTTAACACACTATTACCCAAATACTCAAACGCTACTCAACTTTAAGATGTCGTTAAATCTCGTGGTGTCACAGTAACTTTGACTTAAATTGATAGAGACAGTACGAGACTTTTCGGCCTTGAGTCGATTCCCACGCCATGTACTGATTTGAATTAAACTCTTTAGACTCCTTAAAATTATCTTTACCAATAAAATGGATCTCCTGTTCTAGTCACTTATCATACTAAACACAGTAGCATTATACTGCTGTTTCACATTAGTTTTCCATACGATCTTTCCCCTGTCGAGCCGATCCATTTGTACTAATACCTTAGGTTTCAACGTGGCTCTACTACGTAATAGATGTGTATTGCGTTTTACTTTTGTTGTCTTCAAAAAACTAGAATTTTCTCCTGTATCGTGGAGGCAGTTTACATACATACATAAATTTCACACGAACAAACATCGAAAAAAAGTATTAAACTACACGTACCGACAATTATAGCCCAAAAATGTATCGTTTCCTACTTAAAAGAACGGACTAAGCTCGATTCGTTTTTCCGACTGAAATTTTTATTTGCATGATCATCAATATCATTATAGCCTATCAAAGTCCACTGCTGAACTGTGAACACAAAACTACCCATAGATTAGGGGATTGGGGGGGGGGTGATATTTGCCATACTTACCGTGGTTGGGAGACGGGTTGACAACGGAAGTTTTTTTTTTAAATATTTTATGTTATCAGTAAGATGCTGCTGTCAAACAGATCCTGTTATTATTAGGTAGTGGATTCACTTACACCTCTGTTTAATATAATAATTAAATAGTTTAAAATACTGTCGCCTCTTACGACACCCACGAAATAATATAAAATTGGATAGTGGATTTTCTCAAGCCGCAACTACATGGCGATGAAGGTTAAAAATCGTATATTGGTTCAAAAATTATTGCTTCTTACGACACTCGCGGGATAATAATATGGGTTAGTGGATTTTTACGCCATCACCACACGGCGAACGATGTTAAAATCGTAAATTGTTTCAAAAATTATCGCTTCTTACGACATACTCGCGGGATAATAATATGGGATAGTGGATTTTTTACGCCACCACCACACGGCGAACGATGTTAAAATCGTAAATTGTTTCAAAAATTATAGTTTCTTACGACACTCGCGGGATAATAATATGGGATAGTGGATTTTCTTAGGACGCCACTACGCGGCGAACGATGTTAAAAACTGTAAATTGTTTCAAAAAATATCGTCTACTATGACACTCATGGGATAATAATATGGGATAGTGGATTTTATCACACTGCCAATACACGCCGATGGATCTTAAAAACCGTAAATGTTAGATTAAATGTATTTGTCAATATATAGTTAAATAACTTTAGTTACAAAAATTCCCTTACCGTTACAGCCTATGAAAGTACACTACTAAATATGGGCCTCCCCCATATATTGCCTCATATGGGGATATTTGCCCTAGTTGCCACGCTTAGCAAGCGGGTTGGCGATGGCAGTTTTTATTTTAGTCGTTATTAGGAAGACGCTGCTGCCCATCTACTGATTTGTTTCCCTCTGTCGCCTCTTACGACACCCACAGGATGATATGTGGTAGTGGATATTCTTACATCACCGCTACTCGGTAAAAAAAATATATGTAGGTATCTTTTCAATAATATGTATTGAGAAATACATATTTAACAAAACTATGATTCCAAAAAATCATTTATCTGCAACACTATTATATTGCAACGTATGAAATTCTACAAGACTCGTAACATCCATCTGTCTATTACAGCTATTTACATTACAGTCAAGCAGAATTATTTAAAAAATTGTCAATAGAAAAATTCTATATATAAACTGATACTAAAATGACGTAGGTTTATTGGCTGTTACTTTAATTAATTTAATTTCAATCCCTAAACATTAATATCAGTTTAGTAAAGAAGAAAAAAGTTGTGGGCGTGTTATATCCCGCTATTGCAATTTATTTCCAGGGACACTTTCAACCTTTAGACTACATTTTCGTTTTTGCTTCCTTTATTTTCGCAAGGCACCAATAAATTTTTGGAATAATTTTATTAAAATTCTCCTTAATATTCCATTACATAGTCCATTTAAGTTTTTACGTGGTAGAGCCATGCTGCAGCTATATTACTGGTATATTTGTAGCACGAATGGGTCGGCTCGACCGGGGAAGGACCACGCTCTCACAGAATACCAGCGTAAAATAGCAGCTTAACGCTGCTGTGTTTCGTATGGTGACTATGAGAAGATCGAAGAACCGGAGACCCTTTTTACTGGAAACGAGGCATTCAATCTTACTAGTCACGGGTGACAACGCATCTGCATTTTGATTCGTAATCGACGATAGGTGTACATGTCTATGGGCCACAGCAACCACTTACCATCAGGTGGACTGTGTGCTCGTTTGTCACCCTTATCCTATAAAGAAAAAAGTCCAGGCCTATCTTCTTTTTAATAAATTGGAGTACAAAATACCATGAAGTCACGTAAAATTTTAATGAAAATTTTTGTAAATTTGTTGTTGTTTTATTTGAAAATTTTCAACATTCATATCTTATGCACTACCTGGCATCCCAAATTGGAAAACCCCCGTTTCGAGCAGTGGCTTTCAACCTGCAGATCAAACAGCAAAGTAAAGAGATAAACTTCTTTCTTACCGGTCAAAGCTAAATACTGAAAACACAGCGTAGGATAAACAACTTCCGTGCTTTTTAATCACTATTTGAAAAGGAAAAAAATATATATTTTTTAATTTCTATCCGGGCGTGGGGATTTCAAAAGAGACCTTTCGAATGCAGCCATTCAAACGTAGTAGCCCGGAAGCCAGAACTCAACACTACAAAGAGCGCCTAGTATCTATTACCTACTCGGATGAATGACATATCGGCGGGAAGTCAGTTGATTGATAGACCAATTCTTTATTATGTGTCAATAGGCAGTGCGCTTGCCACAGTCGAATTGACGACGTAATCGCTTTTTTTTAAATGTTGGGACTTTTGGAATATTGATTGTTGTTTCATTTGAAAGCTGCGTCTGCCGTTGATAGGTACGGTATTGAGTTTTGATGTTCAACAGGCGTTCATATACCTGTTAATATAATTTATTTACTTTTTATAATTTGTTCTTTATACTTTTGATTGTTTATTTTATTTCGTTTCTTTTACGGGATTGTGCAATGTATTTACATAAAATTGCAGATAATTCATAAATATTTGACACATTTGCGTTTTATACAAAGTAAGAAAAAGTTCAGTTTTATTGACAACGATAGTAGCCTAATTGTTAGGGTACGAATTTAAAAAGTTGTGAGTTCAAATCCGCCATTTGACTTCTGTTATTAACACAAGCACAAGAAACTTACTTAGAATGGTTGACGGGAATATAAGTACCGTTAAAAGTGTTACTAGTATTTTTTTTAAAAATGTCTTAAAGTCTTCTTTGTCTTTTCCCTAAAAGACGAGTTACTGATCTGCATACAGGCGAAGACCAGGCTACTAAGAGGTAGAGCTGTTTTCTTGACTAGGAGCCTTGGTGTGTTCGGGTAGATATCACTACATTACCTTCTTTTACTACCGAGCATCGGTGTATTAATATATTTCGGTTTCAAACGTGAGACAGCGAGTATATTCACATTCTATGAGCCCTTTCACCTAATTCCTCCATCTCATCTTAGGCAAGAATGAACCTTATGTGTTTGAAGTTGATTGTTAGAGTTCATAAGCTAACGCAGCTACTATCCAATAGGTGAACTATAATACAAGGCTATTAGCTAATTACTAAGATTTTAAAAAAGTGAGCGTTGACCTGGTAAGAGATGCAGGCAGTCAATGGATGCAGGACCGTCCTTTATGGCATTTGTTCAGCAGTGTCTTTGGGGGAGGCATTTGTTCAGCATTGGACTTGTGATCGACTGTAATGATGCTAATGATTTAAAAAGAAGTATAAGTGGTAGATACTAAAGATAGTGGTAATAACAGCAATAATACCAATCGATATACTCTCACGGAAAAAATAATATGTAAAATATATGATTTGATGATCTAAAAAATAATCTTAAAACAATAAGGAGTTCAAACTGTAGAAGTTAATATATTTTTATGGGTCGAAGTCACACTTAAACCTGATTCTTATGGCACTTGAAGGCCAATGTTATAATCTCAAAAATTACCAGAAACAAAAATCAGACCTCTATCACTTTCATCCTATAAACGTAATATAGCCATGTTGGCTTCATGAAGGACCAGGCTAGCACAGAATACCAGCGTAAAGTAGTAGCATAATGTATATAGTTTAACCACAAAGCAGGTGTTTCGTACGGTGAATGTAGAGAAACGAAAACTCTTTTCGCTGATAACGAGGCATTCTAGTTGTCAGGGGAGACAATCGTAGCATAAATTTATCACCAGCTGGATTTTGAGCTGCTCATTTTAAGAATTTTATTTTGGTGTATATATAAATCTAAGGTGTGGTTGAGATATTTGGTACTAATATTGCTAATTTACTTACTAACCTTGCGTGACCAACATTACGTACAACGAGTAATATATTAATTAGTGAAAGTAAAAAATTAACAATATATATTTAAACTAATCGATTTTAAAATATATTTATATTTTAAAATCGATTAGGTATATAGGTATATGAGTCGAGTATTTTTAAAATTTTCTATTAAACAAAGCAATATTTTAGCCCCATTTTCACTCACCCGTAGACGTGTAGGCTTTAAATCCAAGACCCGACGTCTCGCTAGGGATATGTGAAAAATTTCGCACTAAATTAGGTAATATCCACTCAGAGTTTTACACCGGCGAGCGCCTGAGAAACTTGAAAATCGAAGTTATGGAGATAGGGTTGCATGCAACGTGACGGCTTGAAATTTGAAAGCTTTAAATTTTCTTTTTTATTTCAATATGATTATCGCTCCGACAATTTTACCTAAAGAATACAAATGTAAGAGGAAATATAATAGAAATTACTTCCGTTTCGTTTTTTTTTTTTGACAGCTTAAGTAGAGTTATAACAAAAAAAGAATAGGTACTAAAAATGATTTAATTTTAATGTAATGTCCTCTTGACAGAAGCTATCTGAAACGGATAGTATCATAGCATATTATAGTGTGTGTGCAAGCATAGATGAATTTCGATTCCCTCACTCTCATTGTCCGACAGGATGGCAATCCGTCACGACCGGAGGGAGATTGGGCGCAGGAAGCACCGCCAACTTCCCAACTTTGGGCTGTTACAGAAATTTTCTGGATAGAAAAACGCAATAACCGATTTTCGAGATTCCTAATTCGAGAACTCGAACCAGGGACCATATGATCAGCAGCTGCACTTACGACCACTAAACTTACGAAGTATTCAAAATTTACATTGAAGAATATAGAGGATTTAAAAAGATGTTAATTTGATGGTTGACTATTTGTTACGATAGAACAATTATGAAGATATCGATAAAAGTAAGCACGATAAGTCCGCAAAATTTCAAGTCAATTGGAAAAACCGAAAAATTGAATTGAAAAATTACGTTAAATTAATACATGCAAACAGATATTTATCTTTTTATTGCCAGCTACGTCTATTTTCAATTAAAAACAAAATGCAGATGCATTGTCACCTATGACCGTGATGGAATGCCTCTATACGAGCAATAGGAGTTTTCGATTTCTGTAACTCACCATACGAAATACAGCCCCACTGTTTCTGTTTTACGCTGGTATTCATACGCATAGAAATACGAGCGTAGTTCTTACTCAGTCATTCAGGCATCCCCTATAGATTGCTTCATAGAAAAAAAATGCATAGTTGCCCCGCTTTGTAGGTGGCTTGGTTTTTTTAAAATTATTTTGAGTTGTTATTAGGAAGATGCTATTGTCCATGCATGTTGGATGATATGGGATAGTGAATTCTCTTAATCCGGCGCTATACGGCGAAAGCTTTCGCGTTTTAGGCCTTTTATCCACACTACAGTCAAAAACTCTAATAAAAATGTGTTAAAGCAATTCGACTTACTTATAACCGAAATTAAATAAGGCTTTCGTTTTTCGATTCACTTTGTGTTAGCCCCGACTTCGGGAGCTACTAAATTATGTGGAATTTATTTTATTCTTTTCAGTTATTTGAAATCGAGTTTTACGTTATTTAAAAGTCTTGTTATTACCAGCTTAGATCAAAATTACTTTTATCTTTACGAAAAATATTAATACTCAAACAAAAAATAATGCTTTATGGTATATCTGAAATAATAAATTTCACTTATTCACTCATTTCACGGATGTCTAGGATTCATAATGTTACTAATATTTCAATTCCAGAGTCAATTCAGCGATTATATACGAATTTGGGTTTCGAAAACTCTATTCCACACCATTAAGTTATACTGGCTTAAGCTTTTTCCGACACATTGATAACATTTATTTAATGTGTAAGTCCATAATACCTTAGTAAAAGTATCGCTTGTCGTCCCTTTTCAATCAATCGCGAATTAAATGTTGAAAAGATTTGTTATAATTTAAATTCATTTTCATACAAGTTAGAACCATGCTGAAGTTATATTAGTAGTATAGTTGTAGCACGAATGGGCTTGTTATAACGCAATTTAAAAAAAATTGAAAATTGTAATCCAATTGCTAAATGTATGTAATAAAAATTGTGGCGTATGGTAATCGTTATAAACTCAATTATTATTAATATTGAAGTCTGTTGGAGAATGAGACACGACCAACCCTCGAACAGACTCCATGGGCTGCAGTAGACACTTACTGTCATGTGGATTATATTTTCTTTAATGGAATAAGAGTGACAAACTAGCACATAATTTTGTAATTACTCGATTTACAACTGTTTTGCAGTGATTTATTTGTATTACTATTGTAACTCATTTATAATTTATTGAAAATGGAAAGTATCCCGTTGCGTTCGAGTCTAAAAAGGAGGGATTATTAATGATCACAACACAAATAAAACAAAGTGCCCAGCGTCCTCGTTATGGCGTTTTCCAGCGAGCGACGCATGACGAGGTGAATTATGGTCGGTCTTTAATTAAAGTTTGTTTAATTAATCAGTATGCGAGAGTGAAAGTTCGTTACTAAATTAAGTATTCTTTGTCGTTATACGCGCGTTGTTCCCAACGACTCGTCAACATTGAGTAAAATGGGCATAAGTTATAAAACGTTTCGTACTACTTATTATTAAAATGTCTGTTAGGATTGTGTTTTTTTAAACTTATTATAAGCCTGTCCTTGACTGCCTAGCTATAACCCTACCTAGCGATAATGAAACTCTAGATGCTAAATCGTGCTGTATACTAGGATTTTTTTAGATAGGTAGTTAAATTTATTTGTTTATTTATACTTTACTAGCTGGTACCCGGCGCGTTGCAAATATCGTTTTAAATTTGGGAGAATTATACACTCGTTACAATTGAATGGTACGTGGTAGAGCCATGCTGCAGCTATATTAATTGTATAGTTGTAGCACGAATCGTATAGCACGGGTCGGCTCGACCGGGGAAGGACCACGCTCTCACAGAATACCAGCGTGAAATAGCAGCTTAATGCCGCTGTGTTTCGTATTGTGAGTGTAGAGAACCGGAGACCTTTTTTACTGGAAAAGAGACATTCCTTCTTAGTCCTCACGGGTGACAACGCATCTTCATTTTGATTCGTAATCGAAGATAGATGTAGCTGTCTATGGGCCACAGCAACCACTTACCATCAGGTGGTCTGTATGCTCGTTTGTCACCCTTATCCTATATAACTTTCAAATAAATTCATTGGTACGACACGCGCGCTACCTACTGTTTTTTAACTGTACTATGCCTACGAGTATAACCTTCGCGCAAGTGTAAGCAATAAGTTGACAAGGTTTTAGCGCAATCCGATGAACGGTATGGCAGCACATAAATTACGAATAAACAAAAATTATTTTTTATAAGTATATTAGATTAGAATAATATAATAGAATAGAATGATTTTTATTCAATATAGATTATTACATAATACTTATTTTAACGACCTGGTAAGACATGCAGGAAGTCGATGGATGCAGGTGGCTCAGGACTGTGCTTTGTGGCATTCCTTGGGGGAGGTCTATGTTCAGCAGTGTACTTGTGAAGGGCTGTAATGATGATGATGATAAAATACCTCTTTCCTGGGAAGAAGCAGCAAGAAACCCAGTGGTTTTTTTTAAATTAAAAAGCCTTTAAGTATTCCCTCCCTGCCAGTCCTGGGCGTAGTGATGTGATAGGTACATTATAATTGAATTATCATTTGATGTTATATAACAATCAAAATACGATAAAAATAATAGCGGCCTAAGAAAATTTATCATCCTATCTTATTTAGAGGTAAATGTAGACTCTAAAATTGATATGACGTTACATAAACCTTTTTTATAAGCCAGATGTTGAGTACCTTCAACAGTTGGATGCATATTGTACAGCGATCGTCATTGCGCTTGCCTTCTCTTTTAAAGGAGATATTCTAAATAACTCTTTCATATACAAAATGTACTGCTTAAGAGCTATCGAAGAAAGTTACTTACTTGAGTGACAAAACGATTTTTTTATTTTTATATATATATATATATATATTTATATATATATATATATATATATATATATATATATACTTCTGTATTGGTGACAAAAAAAGATGGCAAATAAAAACTACGTTGTCAACCCACCTGCCAAGCGTGGCAACTGCGGCAAGTATCCTCCTTACGAAGCAAACTAAAGGGAGGCCTATATTTAGCAGTGGCTGTTGATGAATGAATGCACGTATGACAAATGAGCAGATAATCCACACGATGGTTAGTATGGGCACCTATAACTATCCTCGATTAAGAATCGAAATGCAGAAGCGTTGTCACATGTAAGAACTAATTCGGCTATACCACGCATTAAAAGTTGGTATTATTTTTGTATTTTGTAAGTAAGTTGTAACGTATCATATCTAAGTCTGGAATAAACTACCAAATTCTGCTGTAAAAGAGCTGAAAATAACAAAAATATAGGACAGGGAATTGTAGTAATTAAAACAACTGATGGGCAATTTGTCTGCCAAGGGTGAAAAAATCAGTTAGATTAATCCACAAACAAAATAGATCATGAAAGTAATATTGAACTCGAGCGAAAACGAGCAATTTTGATTTTAATTGGAATGTTTATTCGTATGTTACTAGTAACTGTCATTGTTATAATATTAACAAGTTATTTCAACACGAATATGTTGCCTTGCTCATGTTTAAGAAAAATTTCACATCACAGATTACTATACTCACGTTGCAAGAGCAATGTCTGCTTTTACAATCTTTATTCACAGTTAAAATACAGCGAACTTTTATTAAAAGTTTTGATATATACGAGTTGTGCGCGGTTCGGACGATATTGTATCTCATAAATATTCTATGACCTAAAGTTGAAATACTGGTGTTTCAATTTATATAAACTAAAATAGTCGACAACTTATTAATTAAAACTGAATTACATCGTTTAATAACATTATATACTCTATGTTATATCTACGTACAAAAAGAATACATTTTTAAGTATTTCCTCTTTACTAACAACTAAACTAAGCTTATCAGTTCATGAGCTAAGTTCTTGGCCTATTGCCAATTTTTTATACTATTCGTTGTCATGTGCCAGTTACTGTTTTACTATAGTTATGTCCTATCTCTTGTTTACGTATAAAAAGTCAAAAGGACAAACTGATATTATTATTGTAATAAGATTTATTATAGTTATAACTCTATAACTATACGTAGTAGAGCCATGCTGCAGCTATATTAGTAGTATAGTTGTAGCACGAATGGGTCGGCTCGACCGAGGAAGGACCACGCTCTCACAGAATACCAACCTAAAATAGCAGCTCAATGATGCTGTGTTTCGTATGGTGGGTATAGGGAACCGGAGACCCTTTTTACTAGAAAAGAGGCATACCATCCTAGTCCTCACGGGTGACAACGCATCTGCAATTTGATTCTTATTTTAGAATAGATGTAGATGTCTATGGGCCATCGTTTCCATTTATTGTCGAGTAAGTGTGTTTACGAACACTAGATCAACGAGTTAGTCGAAGTAATAATATACAAATAAAGTTAAACTACAAGGACTTAAAGGATTCTTCCTTTGGCTTGTAACTTGAAAAACACTGGAAACAGAGTTTCAGAATTTTTATTAGAACCTAAATGAAGCACCTTTAGGTAATTCAGAACCGGTTTTCAATTTCTTATCTTAGCGCACGAAATCTTTTTAATATTACCATAAGGTAAATGATGAAATTTCCTTTTAGACAGCCACGGGAAGATTTTTTCGCCAGTGTATTTAACGCCAACCACCACAGCAGCACATTGCAAACGTCGATAATAAGTTATTTTCAGAGCAAAAGCTTCTCAGACATGTATAATGTAAATAACGAGAACTTGGAATGCCTCGTTATCAGTAAAAATTTGTTTTTATAGAATAAGGGTGACAAACGAGCACACAGTCCACCTGATGGTAATTGGTCGCAGTGGCCCATAGACATCTACATCTATCTTCGTTTGCGAATTTAAATGCAGATGCGTTGTCAGCCGTGAGGACTAAGATAAAATGCCTCTTTTCCAGTAAAAAGGGTCTCCGGTTCTCTACACTCACCATACGAAACACAGCAGCATTAAGCTGCTATTTTACGCTGGTATTCTGTGAGAGCGTGGTCCTTCCCCGGTCAAACCGAGCCATTCGTGCTACAACTATACTATTAATATGGCTGCAGCATGGCTCTACCACGTAAGAAATTCATACATCGGTCGGGTTTTAAAGCCTCTTTATAAATGAAAATTTAAGATACAATAACCTCATGTGCAGATGGGGTGGATTTAAAAAAAATGCATATTTCTTGCCACCTTCTTCCAAACTATTCTTAAAAATCTTATGTCACAATTGTCAATATAATTAATCGAGCCCATCTCACCCGTGTAGTGGCGATGTAAGAATTTCCACTAACCCATTTTGTCTCGTGGGTGCCGTAAGAGGCGCAGAGGAAAACAAACCAGTAGATGGGCAGCAGGGTCTTCCTAAAACAGCTAAAAAATAAAGATCACCGACTATGTTCAGCAGTGAACTTGTGAAAGCCTGTAATGATTATGATGATTGCTCGACTACGAATGATCTATATCCTACGATAAAGATTAGACTAGGTAATATAGGGATCTATAATATATCACCTAGGATCTATTATCCTACTTAGACGAATCAGGGGCTGGTCGCTTATCTAATATATAAAAATAATTATTGTTTCTTAGTATTTTATGCGCTGCCATGCCGTTCATCAGATTGCGCTTAAACTTTGTCAAATTTTAGCTTGCACTTGTGCCAAGGTTATAGGCATAGTGCAATTAACCTAGGTGGCGCGCGTATCGCAACAACAAATTTCTTTTAAAGTTATACCTATATCATTCAACTTCAATGAATGTATTATCATTCATAATTAAACAATATAACTCTTCCAAATTTAAAACGATATTTCCACAATTATTTCTTCTGTGGCAGCAACGAGACGGCAGGTACCAGCTATGTAGTCTAAAATAAAAATCACTCAAAATACGCATTTAATAAAACGGTAAGCGATAGTGACGACTTGAGTTGGGAATTTCAATTCCAATACTTCGATGTTAAAACAAATATATAAATTATTAAAGTTATTTTGCCATTAATTTCAGCCTTTATATTTCTGAGCTTTATATCTTCATAAATATAAAACTTTTAATTAAAAAGCAACCATGAATTTTGACGCAGAAATACATTCGCAGCTACTAAATATTCATTAAAGTGTAATTTAATTTTTTAACACAGCTTTAGTACTGGCATATTACAAAGGGTTTGATTTAATTATTTATTGCCATCAATTTTAAATTCTGACTGCAGCCTTGTGTGCCATGTCATGTGAAAATGTTACAGTTTGAATTCAGTTCTTTCAAAAGATTGACAACCCACTGCGGAGGCGTATATAATTAAAATTCAGAAACTTTCCTTTCAAAATAACCTGACTGCGAAATGTCTCTTCATTTTCGTCGTTTGTTAATAACTCCATAGGAATGTCTGACAGAGTGCTTTATGAACCATAAATTGATCGTAAGTAAAGTGAAACTTTTTCAATTAGTATCTGACATGTTGAAAATAGCAAAATTTTCTGCCAATGTATTTTCTAATATGAATGAGAATGTTTTACGTGGCAGATTCATGTTACACACATGTGCCTACTCAAGTGGGGATAGACCACGTTCCTATAGTGCATACAAGTTTCGTATAATTAGCAATGAGAACCGGAGACCCGAATAACTAATGTAGTATTCTAAATACCGTGTAGTGGCGGTTAAGAATATCCACTTCATGGGGTAGTCTTGTTAAATTTAAGTTTCTTATTATTAAAATAAAACGTTTCAATCCCTACTGTCTCCTATGAAATTCTTACCTGCAATTTTAAGGATTGTGTAGCGGCGGTGTAAGAACATCCACTAACCCATATCATCCCGTGGGTTTCATAAGAGGCGACAGAGGGAAACAAATCAGGAGATGAGCAGCAGCATCTTCCTACTGACGACTAAAAATAAAATACTGCAGTTGCCAACCCAAGCCAAGCGTGGCAACTATGAAAATATAACTATGTAAATATCCCTCCTATAAGGCAAGCTATGGTGGAGGCCCATGTTCAGCAGTGGACTTTAATAGGCTGTAACGGTAACGTACTCCAAATAAGTTCTCAGAGGTCGGAGCATCTCCACTTTGTTCCTAAACCGAGGATATATCTTAGTTGTATATCATCGCTTATCATCTTTTTCTTTTTTTTTTCTTTAAAACATTACCTCAACACTAGAATTTTCGCCTGTATCGTGTCGGCAGTTTACATACGAAGGCGACACTGAAAGTTTTTAGAACTGGCCACTTGTAAACGATATAATAAAAAAATAAGTTCAAATTTTGAAAATGGAACTCTTTGCAAATATTATTGTGTATGTATTTTATTAATTTGTCATTTGTTTACGATTTGGCGGCAAATTTAAAATTGTCTGTGTCACGTCAGCATGAATTTACCGCGAGAAAATTTTCGTACAATGATTTTTTATGACTTTCAATGTCATTTAAGTCAACAAGAAAGTTAAAAAAAACAGAAAGTTTTTTGTGCGTTCATGGACTTTGAAAAGGCTTATGATAGAGTGGACAGGAATGTGTTATAGCAAACACTTAGCTCATTTGGTTTCAGCGCTGGTTTGATACAGGCATTAAGGTCTCTTTATAGGGACTCTAGTGCTTGTGTCAGGATCAATAGGATCTACTCGGACTGGTTTGGCATTCAAAAAGGTGTCAGACAGGGCTGTGTAGCTTCCCCGTGGCTGTTTAACCTATTTATGGACAGTTGTTTGCAAACTTTGAAAGTTGAAGAATGTGGGTTGAGAATGGGTGAGTTAACCGTCAAATGCCTTTTGTACGCCGATGATCAAGTCATATTTGCATCGTCGGCGACCGAGTTGCAAATGATGGTTACTAAAACGAACTGGTCATTAAAAGAAAGGTTCATACCCTTTCTTTTAATGACCAGTTCATGAAGTGAACGCGAGTAAGACGAAAGTGATGGCTTTTGAAAGAAGTAAGTAAAACGTTATGTGAAATAAGAATAGAAGGGGAGATAATTGAGCAAGTGGATGAGTTTGTATATTTGGGATGTTTATTTAGCAGTGATGGTAGATATGATAAGGATATAGAACGACGAGTGAACGCAGAAAATAGAGTGAATGGGGCTCTACACGCTATTATGAAAAGTCAGACTGTGTCAAAAAGGCACGTTTGGTAATTCATAATGCTGTGTTAGTCCCTACTTTAATGTGCGGTAGTGAAAGTTGGGTCTGGCAGAAAAGCATGAGAGTAGAATAAATGCTGTAGAAATGCGGTCATTAAGGTGTATGCTAGGGCTGTATCTGAATGGCAGGAAGAAAAAGTGTGATAAGAGAAAAGTGTGGTTTGCAAGATGACGTTGTGACCAGGATTAAGAAAAGAATGCTTCGGTGGTTTGCTCATGTAGAAAGAATGAACGAGGAAAGAGTGACAAAGCAAATTTATGTTGCAGAAGTGAACGGAAGAGTCGGGAAGGACGCCCTAGACTAAGGTTTATCGACCAAATTGGCGATATATTGAAAATGGGCCAGATTAGAGTACCCTTAACCGACGAGCGTGTATTCGTAGATATATGGATGTAAAGGAGGCGAGAAGTGTGTCAGCATCCTGCCAAATGTAAGTCCGTAGTCTCTGCCTACCCTCTGGGTGACAGGCGTGAATGTTTATGTATATGTAAGAAAGTTATGATAGACTTCGATTGGCCTTTCACGATGAAGCCCCATCTTGTGCCGCTGTTTACAACTGGTTTAATGAGTTTAAACGTGAGATTAGTGCGACCAATTTCACCGATGATTTGCGTGAGGACGGCCTTCTACGGCGACGACTGAAGATAACATCAGTGTTGTGCGGCGTATGATAGAGACTGACAAAAGAGTGACTTATCAGCAGATTAGGACAAGCTTAGGCAACGGTATGAGTCAGGAAGCTTTGTGCCCGGTGGATACCTCATAATTTGACAGAGCCCAAAAACTCCGTCGTGTTGATTGGTGTCGTGAAATGCTTCAAAGATTTAACGGAGGTGACTCAAATGCTGTGTTCGATATACTTACGGGTGACGAAAGCTGGATTTATTGTTATGATCCTGAAACTAAGAGACAGTCTGCTGTCTGGGTGTTTCCTCCGAGTTGCTAACTAAAGTGAAGAGGTCGAAGCGTGGGAAAAGGATGGTGGCCTCGTTCTTCGGAAGGACAAGTCATTAGAGCAACAATTGTTTTAGAGTATCGAAAACAGTTACTGCAGAGTGGTGCACTAAAATTGTTTGCCACTTATCTTGGAAAAAGTTCGGGAGAAATGACCTCGCAGTAGGATCCTCCTTCACCACGACAACGCCTTGTCGCACACCGCCAAGCAAACAATCGACTACTTGGCGACATCAGACGTGGAATTACTGGGTCACTCGCCCTATAGCCCTGACCTCGCAATTTGCGATTTTATTTATTTCCGAAAATAAAAGAAAAGCTTCGAGGAAAACGTTTTATGGACGCCGAGGAAGCAGTGGCTGCGTTTCAAAATGCCGTCGAAGAGACCCTAAGGACGAGTGGGCAAAGTGCTTTCTCAGTGGTTCCATTGTATGCAGCGATGTATTGTTGTAAATGGACACTATTTTGAAAAGATATAATAAAACTAATAACTTGCTAGTTTGTTCAGTTTTTGATTTTATAAGAACTTTCAGTGTCACCCTCGTACATAAATTTCAGAAGGACAAACATTTAGGCTCGGAACAATTATTTGTAGGACATACAAATACTTATTCCGTGCGGGATTCAAACCCGCGCCTCTTAGCGCTGCAACTCATTACTAAGAGAATATAAAATCTTCAGAAGAAATGAGTGCTCTTTTATCACCATATCATTTTTACACTCACATATTCTTTATTCGTTGGTGTGAGTGAGAGTTGGTTGAATATCTGTTGCGTGGCGGCTTATCATGAGGTCTCGGCTACGAATTCCTGGGCAGATCAAAATAAGTTGTTAGATTTTTCTGTCGAGAAATTCTCAGTAGCAGGCCGGAGTCAGGAACTTAACGGTGTTCCACGCACACGGAAAGCACGTAAAGCGGTTGGTCCTGCGTTTGGTATCCCACCGGTCGTGTCGGATTGCCATCTCATTGTACTGTTACAGTGAAGGAATAGAGAGAGCACCTGCGTTTGCGCACAAGCTTGTGCACTATGATCCTGTCCGTTGAGACTGGCCGCAAAGACCGCAATTCAGTTCGGACACATTCTAATCGTTGGCGTCTGTTAGTGATAGTGTAACTTCTGATAGATCGATTTTAGTCATATTCACGCTATACATTTGTATTGTCGAGATGATGGTTTATAGCTAGATACTAGGATTCGATAGATGTCGCTGCAGTCAAGTTATTAACAAACTTTATATTTATGGAGAAACACGAATCATATTCATACCGTTGGTTTAATGCCAAAAAAAGTTATTATAAATTTTATATTTACACTGTAAAAATTCCTAGACGAGTTAGGAGTGAAACTCATTCAACATCAAAAACATTCAGGCTTTCCAACATCTAGCTGGGCCAGATAGTTTTACAAATAAATTATATTGCAATTCTTCTTATTCACTTATTTTTACTTCATCGAAATTAAACAGCAGTAAGGAGGATTTGCCTTGTTAGTTTATATTTTTATTCTTGGCAGGCCAGTTAGCGACTGCAGTATCTCTTGGTTCCCGTCGCCACTCTGGGTATTTTCTTTTCTGGTATATATGACACGTCTCTTATGATACCCTGGGGATGAGGTAGGATGATATATTTTCTAACGCTGCTAACTTAATTTATTCTTGTAGTTAACATTAATCAAAATGTTGGGATAAGACATATAATCAAAAAGTTTCTTATTTGGCGTGTTTATGTCAAAGATTTTATGAGGTAGTGGATTCTCTTACGTCGCGTCGGCGAAAATATCTGAATAAAACTGGCGTAAGTATTAACTTTAACCGTGGTAGAGCCATGCTGCAGTTATATTAATAGTATAGTTGTAGCACGAATGGGTCGGCTCAACCGGGGAAGGACCACGCTCTCACAGAATACCAGAGTAAAATAGCAGCTTAATGCTGCTGTGTTTCGTATGGTGAGTGTAGAGAAACGGAGACCCTTTTTACTGGAAAAGGGCATTCCATCTTAGTCCTCACGGCTGACAATGCATCTGCATTTAAATTCGCAAACGAAGATAGATGTAGATGTCTATGGGCCACAGCAACCACTTACCATCAGGTGGACTGTGTGCTCGTTTGTCACCCTTATTCTATAAAAAAAAAGTATAAACTAAATTTACCGTGTAGTGACGGTGTAAGAATATCCTCTACCCTATATCGTCCCGTAGGTGTCGTAAGAGGTGACAGGGGGAAACCAACCAGAAAATGGGCAGGAGCGTCTTCATAATAACAAGAAAATAAAAATTGCGGTTGCCAATCCGCATACCAAGCGTAGCAACAATAGCTGATGTTATGAGGCAACCTATGGAACAGGCCTAAGTTCAGCAGTGGAATTTGTTAGGCTGAAACGATAACGAAAACTGTTATTATTACACACTCATCCATGCGTCTATAAAGGAATATACTAGATAAAACATGTTTACTTGGTATTATCTCCTTTTAAATAACCTTTTAACTGAATATACGACAGTTATTACATTAAAAATACAAAGTCAAAATGTAAACTTCTACGACTTCTGTCATGATTTTGGCTTACTTTTCTCGTTTATGAGAATGTCTAGTCGCTATCACGATTAAATATCATTTTATGCTATTTAATATCATTATAAAATTATATGTTTAAAGATGCGTTATACTAAATTATTGCATGACGATAATGTAGATATTTTTAGATTTAAAGCCTAATTAAAATATAACAGAATATTTTTTCGATATACATATTAGTTAAGTAATACTTGTTAGTATTTACTTTTACCACGGAATCACAAAAGTCTTTCTCCTGGAAAGAACCAACCAGCAACCCAGGGGGACTTTTGAAGATAATCTCTATAGTCAAGGCCGAATTTGTATCTTAAACAGAAGTCTTTCAGATACAATAATATTATTTACACAACAAAGAACACTTTGTTTATAATAATTCAGTAGATGAAGGTAATACACAAAATATGAACTGTCATAGCAACTAAGTTTGAGAAAACTGTTGTTTAAACCACTTAAATACACCGGTAATTTACACAAGTGAGAACTAAAGTACACCAAAAAAAAATTGTTTACGTAATATATAAATAATATGAATGAGACTACTTTTAGATTTTGGTACCAAAAAAGGGAAAAAAGGAACTAAGGTAATTTAGTGGTCTTACACGGGTAAGATCACTAAATTATCCGTCAGCCCTTTAGTCCGTCTGTCCGTCAATCAACACCCTTTTTCTAAGGAACGGGTAGAGATATCAAGTTGAAATTAATACCAAATACTTAAGTCTATAGTCCCTTGGATATGTAAAAAAAATAAGTTTACAGGCCAACGCAATTAAAAGTACGGTCATTTATGTCATATATTTGGATACTCGCAATCTTGCTCAAGCAAAGTCTCACAGCGCAAGTATGGTCAAAATCAGATAACTGTTATTTGTAGTTATATCACATAAAAATATTTCTTTTTTAATTACAAATTGGAACAACGACCGTGATGAACCGTATGGGAGAATGTTTTCTTCCATTGCAAAGTAAAGTTTGACCTTTAATCCGACTTACCTTTTCGTTAGTGTTCGGCGCTTACCTTACCTATAATTTATGAATTTTAGTAAGTTGTTAGTAACGATAGTAAGTTCTTATCTACCTGCTTTCATAGACATATGTACCTCTTGTATATAAATGAATATTACCTATCCTTGTTAATTAACGGATATCGGTATAGAAAACAGATAATTCAGTACAGAAAACAATCGAAACTCGATTCCCAGGTTAGATGAATTTATATGCATATGTTACAGTCAAAACTCATAACCGGTCAAAACTACTTTGACTGCGAAAATCAAGCAAAATGGTTTTGACCGATGCCCTTAGTCAAAAACAGTTTTGACTGATTTTGTAGTCAAAAGTGGTTTTTACCAACGTTCTCAGTTATACTGTAAGTGGTTTGACCAACGTTCTAGTTGAATAATTATTTTAATATTATATTTTAATTTATTTATGGTTAACGATTATACGCGGCTTAAGGGTGGCCCAGGCCACCCCAGACGCACCTTAACCTACTTTCACTGATATTGCAAGATTGGTGTAATGTTTTATGAGACGAAAATAGCCTAATCATACGAGTAAGTATCAGAGTATATAAAAACATACACCAGTAAAAGTTGTTTTGACCAAAATCCTAAATCAAAACTACTTTTGATTTTTGCAGTCAAAAGTGGTTTTGACCGGTTATGAGTTTTGACTGTAACACATACATACAAACATAGAATATAAATTAACGATGATCTGTGTAAGGCGGCTGGCAGCAACTGGATGAGTGAAGCCGAAGATCGGGCTAAGTGGCGCGCCTTGGAAGAGCCTATGTCCAGCAGTGGACTGCTGCAAGCTGATGATGATAATGATGATGATTAAGTTTATTCAAGCTTCAAGGCCTCGCTTTGCTTATCATGTTTCGTTTCTGCGCAATAACATATTGCATGCCTTAAGCGCAAAGCGCGTAGGTATGTTCTAATAACGCCTAAAAATCAAGATTCCAACGTTTTGTCGCATAAAATCTTATCTAAAAATCATATTGAACATATAAATGATATAAAAAGCACATTGACAGAAAGATAAATGATTGTTGAACTTATTAATATATTTTTTTTAAATCGATTTATTGCTATTTTTACATAAAAGGTGGTTTTAGTGGCTTATCGTGTAGTTTATCAAGTCCGCATGGAGTGGTAAATACGATAACTTTTGAAAATATCTATTGTTTAACTCAATCTATTTTTAATCTCTTCATGTATCATGCGGAAGCCATGGAATTTAAATGGCAGTTTAATTTAATTTTGTTTAGTTATAATTAATTTTTTCGGCGTAGAAATCCGGAAATTTTCAGTGTTTTGGGCAGCCTTGTAATAATTTATTTTACTAAATACTCTGCCTCACTCACTCACTTCGGCCTCAGCGGCCGTCGTGAGTGGACACTGTATCAGTTGTTTGCAGCGGCTCAAATAGATCGCTATACAAATACAAGATATTCGAAAACCAAATTTGATACATACTTGTTTTTTATAGAATAAGGGTGACAAACGAGCACACAGTCTACCTGATGGTAAGTGGTTGCTGTGGTCCATAGACATCTACATCTATTTTCGTTTGCGAATTTAAATGCAGATGCGTTGTCAGCCGTGAGGACTAAGATAGAATGCCTCTTTTCCAGTAAAAGGGTCTCCGGTTCTCTACACTCACCATACGAAACACAGCAGCATTAAGCTGCTATTTTACGCTGGTATTCTGTGAGCGTGGTCCTTCCCAGTCGAGCCGACCCATTCGTGCTACAACTATACTATTAATATAGCTGCAGCATGGCTCTACCATAAACAAATTATTATAATAATCACAGATATTTATTACAATATTTTAAAAGCACAGAATAAATAATAGTTCTACGTACTAAAAGTAAGTAGGATGTATATATTTAAGTATATTTATACTTAAATACGTCTTGGACTTTATGGGGTGACCTGAATGATGATATGATGATCATATGAGCAATATGAGTCGTGCACTTTTGGATTTTCCAAACTTTTTTTTTAATTGAAGTTTGACATAAAATTATTGGAAAATTGGAAGTAATAATAAAGTTATTAGTGAAAACTTGTGTGTATTTCAAATACTTTAAAAAAATTACGTATAATCATGTTATACGTAATTTTTTTAATGCGCTTAGGGCATGCACAATTGGATTTACCAATAGTTTTTTTAAATATATCCAAGCATAATCTAAAATACGTTTATGCCAACATTTAATTATTATACCACATAGTATTAATTGGTGATACATTCCTAGACCATTAGCTCGTGTTTGACATATGTTAGCACAAAAATGCCTAATAAAATTTGCCTTAAAAGTCCCAAATTTCGTATTAGTGTGTAATTTGAACAGTAAAATAAAACAACTTCAAGTATGAAACTTACGATTATCAGCCGCCACTGCAAAGAATAAACTTATTTCTTTTGCCTTCTACTTTGCCTTCATAACGTATCATTTTTTTTTTCTGCAACTTTATAGAGAGTTAGTTTTCATTAACTGCTGACAGGTTTTAATTTCAATTTTAGAATTTAAGCCCGGTTTCGTTGTTGACCAGCGTTTTCATAGCGTTATATAATAATATTCACAGTAATAAAGGAACCCCTATTACTAAGATTATTTTAAACCCTTACTCCTCACGGTACAGTGCAATGAACGCTGTTTCCAAGCTGAATGGCTATGCTGAGCCTTTGAGCGGGAATAGATCCAGCGGTCTTCTTACCAACTGCAACGAGTAATTGCGGATACATATCCTTAAAAAGTTCATCGCTCTTGGAACCAACGGACGGATAGTTTCCACAGTATTTACATAAGTAAGGTTTAAGTAAGTTTACTTAGTGCAGCCGCCTTTAATGCCTTTTCGGCCCTAATCAATGTACTTTTGAAATAAAAGGCCGCAAAAGCGAGAGTGTATAGATAATGCTCGCGGCGTTTCATACAATAGCTGCTTCTCTCTTACAAGAGACGTAAGCCATACCGTCAAGTTTTTATTATTTTCTTTGAAATATACACATGTTTTAATTCGTATAACGTCGTTCATAGAAATTTCATGTTCAACTCTAAAAATCATAAGACGTACGACATGAAATATGAATGGCATTACTTGAAAAAAAAAATCACAATTACACGCTGAGTAAACACGTTGGTAACTGCACCGCTGATAACCTCGGACAGGTAATGATAATCCACATCACCAAGGTTCCGTACATCTAGATAGATGTTCTTTGTCAGTTGCCAGAGGCTTGTGATGATGTTAGAGAAGTCTTTCATATTCTCCATTAAACCACATATTTTAAATCATCTTTTACTCCTATACTAGAGCCGTGGTAGCTCAGATGGTTAGCGCTCGCTGTAAGTTACACAGTACGCGAGCAACCCGGGTTCGATCCTCGCCGGCACCAATGAAATTGTTAATTGCAATTTTAAGTGCTGATTTACCACGTGCTCGGCGGTGAAGGAAACCATCGTGAGGAAACCTGCATGTCTGAGAAATCAAAAAAAAAAATATTTCGAAGACATGTGAAGTTCGCCAACACGCATTGGGGCAGCGCGGCGGACATTTTCTTGCCCTAAAACCCTCTCAGAAATGAGAGGAGGCCTGTGCCCAGTAGTGGGACGTATATAGGCTGTAACTTTACTTTACTTTACTATACTCCTATAACAGTCCGTATAAATTCACTGCCGGACATTGACTTCCTCTGTTTAGTGGAGAATTCGCCGTAATCACAACGCTTGGCTGGCGGATTGATTGACAAGATGATCATTCATCTCATGCCATGAGATCTCACACAGGCTCTTAGACATGCCAGATGTCCCATAGTGTCCTCTAACGATACCCATGGGACAAAATAGGATTAGAAAAATATTTCGTTTTATTTTATTTATTTAAAAAAAATTGCATCCACTTTTCACACACGGATCTATATTTTAATAGAAATGAAATTGCACAAATCGTATTACTGGGATTAAAGTGGTTATTGCACTCTTTGGTGCTTTAAGAGAAAACACTCTTTATTACTCGTAAAAGGCCGGCAACGCATTTGCAATTCCCCTGGTATTGCAGTCGTTCATGGGCTGCGGTAGTCACTATCAGGTGAGTACTTCAGTGAGAAAGTTCTAGAATTGAAATTCTGTTATACCGAACAATCTACGTGGTCTTAATCATTTTCTCAGTGGAATATAGTATTTAAATTATAGCATGAGTACATACATAAATTTCTCTTCGCGAATTGTTTAATATTTTAAATTAAGATCATTTGCATTTTCTTCGCGAAGTTAGAGCAGGTACTTTATAATGTGTTGATTTCCAGAACATTTCGACGCCAAGTGTACGGTGAAATTATTAAAGGAACTTTTGAAGTTCGAAGCGTGAACATGTTAATTTTAATTAAATTGTTATTAGGGATAAGATTATTAAAAATACATTCTGAGAGTACTCCACACTCTACGTTAACGGGATTTTGTTGATGTATCCTTATAATGACTTTTATGACGTTTTGGTGACCAAGTGCTTTGCTGAGACACTGCAGATCGCAAGCTCAATTCTCGCACGTATAAATTTATGGTATGTATTATCATTATCTGCCAAAAGAAAACAACTGTTAGACAATTATTTATCTCATTGTGAGTATTTGCCTTAATCACCAGGTTTAGTACATGGATTGGCGATCGCATTACCAGACATCATTCTCCTTTAACGCTGTTCACCGTTACCAGTCTTGTCAAAGTCAAAATTTTTATATTACATTTAGGTTTGTTTTAGGCTCTTACCCCTTCAGAGAAAAACCAGAGAGAAACTTTGTGGCCTTTTAATGTATCTGGGCCTTCATTTACCACCAGATAGACTGTGTGCAAATTTTTTAGTCCTGACTTTTTTTATAGAATAAAAGTGAAATAGTTACTATGGCCCATAGACAGACATCTACATCCATCCTCAACTACGTTCCAAAATGCAGATGCGTTGTCACCCGTGAGGACTAAGATGGAATGCGTCGTTTCCAGTAAAAGGGGTTTCGGGTTCTCTACACTCACCATACGAAACACAGCAGCGTTAAGCTGCTATTTTACGCTGGTATTCTGTGAGAGCGTGGTCCTTCCCCCGGTCGAGCCGTCCCATTCGTGTTACAACTATACTACCGATATAGGTGCAGAATGGTTTTACCACGTGTCTACCACTTCTATAAAATAAAACCTAAACATATTTGTAATTACAAGTCAGTTATCGAATTATGGAGTATAAGCAACAAACATTCAAATAGCAAGTTAATGCAACTCGTATTGCCTTTAATGAGGAACCATCTAACCTAAATCGGGGCTGTCTCAGTTTTAAGATAAGACACCAAATATATATATGCAACTACTCTCGTGAGTAGTTCCATATATGGGTTGACTGGTAGAGAATGCCTCAAGGCATTAAGTTCGCCCTTTGTATTCTTTTAGATTAAGGAATGCAATAAAGAATGAATAAATAAATGAATATATATATATATATATATTATGCTATCAATATACAAATAAAACGGTTATATTTTAAACCAGCTTTTACTCGCGACTTCGTCAGCTTCCAATCAATACTAGCTCGATTTAAATCAATTAAAATCCTCGTACCTATAGTAATGATAAAAACTCGCATAATTTCAGCGAATTTGCGGTGCGAATTTGCGGTATCAGTATGGTAGTAATTAGTACATCGATGCATTTTCGTGCTTACAATTTTTTTTTATGGATTGAACGGTTTTTGGAACATGGAATTTATTTAATTCTTTTATAGTCATTTTTAAAAACACATCGATTAAAGATACGCAAGAGAAATAAAAACTGTTATTAGTACTTTACAAATATATCATTAATTTGCAAATGAATTGACTACCACCATCGATTTTTCTGGGCTGTTGTTTGACTTAGAGTTCTTCAGGAAAAGAGCTTTATCATTTTTAAAGGCTGGCAATGCTCCTGCAATGATGGCTAATGTTCTTATGCTCACCAGATGTGAACGTATTTGTCACGCAGATGATCCCACAGTTTCGTTATCAATTAAAAGTTTTTCGGTTTCTATAGTATGTACATACACAAAATAAAGCCTTAGTGCTGTATTCTTTAATTTTTATACATTAGTAACCTTTTTCTAATGCTTCTACTTTTAGGAATAACCGTAGTTTGGTTGATACATTTCTAGTCTAAATAAGATAAAATAAAAGTAATGTTTCAGAAAGAAAAATATTTTTTTTACTTTACTTACAAACTGACTTCCCCCGCTATGAAACCTGTCAAATAGTCATACCAAAGTGGCGCAGACCTGGTGGTAGAAAAAGTTGGATGCCCTCATCCCTATAGCGTTACGATAGTAATTTACTATAAGTTGAGCCATATGCTAATTTTTTTATAGAATAAGGGTGACAAACGAGCACACAGTCCACCTGATAGTAAGTGGTTGCTGTGGCCCATAGACATCTACATCTATCCTCGATTACGTATCAAAATGCAAATGCGTTGTCACCCGTGAGGACTAAGATGGATGTGAATGTACATTAAATTAGTAATTATTTCATGATTAATCAGAAAAGAATAACCTGAATTTTATCTTACAAGGAAATAGTTTAATTTGATTTACACTACACTTTTTATATTGATTTGAGAAGTGGTTCAAAGAAGTCATGAAGTCAGTGGAATAAAATTTCTCCTTTCTTCGTCTCCTTCTTTTTTCAACTCCAAGGAATCTTATCAACACCGATTACAGAGCTAATTGCGAAATGCGTTAAGGGAACTAGGAAACTAGCATCTGAGTTATCGCTGACAATTGGATTAAACATTGATCAAGTTTCAAATTACACACAATCCTCTGCCTTGCCGGGAATTTAATTTAAGTGAGAGAATTAAGCGACTTCTTGATTTAGTTTTGCTTAATCATTTCTAAGATTATTTTATATTGACCCAATATCACAATTAATTGTCAGAATTATTTTTTTAATAAGATTACTAATAGCACTTTTAACATTACTACTACTCTCGTTAACAAAACCAATTAAATTTAAAACGCTTATGTTAAGAGTGGCTTACCACAGTAGTCGAATGGCGGATTTGAACCTACGATGTTTTGAGTTTGCGGTCTGCACTCTAACATTAGGCTTCTGTCGCTCCAAGATTTATTTGCTTCATTGTATATTTTATTTTATTCATATAAACTATGATCTTTTTTAAAAATTTAAAAAAAGCAAAGGCTCTTAACTTTTACCATCTATCACAATTACAATCTACCATAAATCTGGTCTTAGTTATCAATAATCATAGGAGTAGACAAAGAAAAGTTCATGGGAATTATAGATAGTAAATTTATGATATCAAAATTACTCTGGATAATGACGGAATACGAACCTTACAAAAAGCAGGTTGCTGACATCTTAGGATCAATAACCCACCAGCCAAGGTTTTGATAATGAAATTTCGTTTCAAATCGGAATTGATGCTGCTTATTGATTATAATATGTATAATTTTGTTTTTATTTTTTAATTTATAAACCATTACAACCTATCAAAAGTCCACTGCTGGACGTAGGCTTTCCTTATTGATTGCCTCATATAAAGGATATTTGCCGTAGTTGCCAAGCATAACAGGTGCGTTGGCGATCGCAGTTTTTTATTATGTTGAGTTGTTACCAGGAAAATGCTGCCGCCCATCTTCTATTTTATTACCTTCTGTCGTCTCTTTTGACACTCATCCGATGATATGAGGTTAGTGGATATTTTACACCGCCCATTTGGGGCCAGTAAATAATTTGAATTTTATAATTTGTGTTCAAGATAATAAATAAATACACATTACCTTTGAAAGGGAGGTCAAAAAGAAATTTCGAAACAAAGAACTCTTGTGTAAAACCTTGTTAATTCTTATACCTACCACTTGTTAGTTAACCGTAATAATTAACTTACTTACTAATACAGTTAAATTTATACTAGGACACTAAATACAAATCTTGTAACTTATACCACGCGGTTTTAGGAAATGCCGATTTTCCGCCCGGTCTATCTTCTACGACAGCGGCGTAGCATCGGCGTAGCAACGGCGTAGCGTCTTGAAGCTGCCGTTTTACTGTGTAATGGAATCACAATGAGCGAGTTTTCAATTTATACTCGTACAAGTATCTACTTGGAGATGGCAATAACTGCAATGCTCTTAGTGACGAAGTTCCTCTTATCGATTCAAGTTCGACCTAAAGTTCTTTAAAGTTGTAGTCTGCGGTTTTATATCGATTGTTCGAACATAAATTTTGCGTGAAGTTAAACGTTTGAATTGTTTCGCGTTTTCATTTAATATTCAATTGAAAAGTAACGCCCTAAATGAAAGTTTATCGCCCAAATTAGCGATATATTGAAGATGGCCCAAATTAAAAATACACTAAACCGACGAGTATGTAGTAAAAGAGACGAGAGAGGTGTGTCAGGATCATGCCAAATAGTAGTAGCCGTAGCCTCTGCCTACCCTTTTGTATGATATTCGTGAATGTTTATCTATTTTTTATGTCATGTATTCAATCAAATTTGATGACGCTTTAAATAATAACTCAAAACGTTAACAAAATATTATATATTTTAATTGGACGTAGTAAAAAGTATCCAACCCACAATTAGCTACTTTTGAAATATTGACATTTGAAGGTTCAGTTCCGTGAAGACTTGCTTAAATTTTTTTGTAATTTAGGAACTTTACATTTTGGCTAATTTTCGAACCAAGTGTGGGTTGGATACTTTTTTCGTAATTATGCCTAATTATAATTCTTAAAACACAGTAACGATAGGTAAATAGTTCCATAGAATTCTTAAGTGGTTCTTTTTAGCGTTTAATGCAGTTATTCTGGTTTTGCCTCATAATTATTTACTTGAAACTACAGGCTAAAACATATTATTATAACTGCACCATCAGTCTTTAGCAGGGATATCTGTATCCTTCGATGTTTGGAATTGACAGCAGGTGTCTATTTATATATAGAAAAAGTGTAGTATATAGTGAAGAGAGAGAGAGAGAGAGAGAGAGAGAGAGAGAAACAGAGGAGGGGGGGAGAGATAAAGAGAAATCATATAATGACAAGATTATATTTCAGTTGGTTTAATACAATTACAAACTGGGATGTAAACGTTTATGGATGTAATTGTTTTGCTCGTGAATAAAGTGGTAGCTCAGCGAGCGACCTTACTTATTTACTGTATAGCCTATGCTCGGACTTTTTCTGTGCGATAGACTTCGAAACGCTGAAGTGGCGATAAGTGGAACTGAAGAGCCGACAACCGACAACCTACAGGAAAGAAAGGTTCTCGAGTGGCAGTCTCGTACCGGCAAGGAAAGTGTAATGTGTAGTAAGAGATATACGAAGTCGACAAATTAATGCAGCTGGCTTATAACCGTGCTTTGTGGCATTCCTTGGGTGAGGCATACGTTCAGCAGTGGACTTGTGATGGGTTGTAATAATGATGATGACGACACAGTAAATAATATTTACCAATTTAAATGAGTTAAGTGTTTCGAAGTTTGCAGTAGAACTTAGCTTAATTTCAACGTTACATAACTATCTAAATATATTCCTTGCATAAGTGAATTAGCACGATATTATCGAAACGTTATAAAGCGGCTTATACTCATAGAAGTGTATTCAAGGCCTGTGCGGTTCAGATAGTTATTTTACTATGCTGTATGGCTTAGTGTGGTCTGTTAGCAGCCAATACCGAGCAGTTTAATTTTATCTCAAGTATCTATTTCGTTATTTCTAAAATATCTCATATTTTTAGTCGACCTAGAAAAAGAGTTGATTTTCAATTCGATTTGATCTTACGCAACATCTTTGCAATTTGTAAAGTGATTTTATTCTTTTTTTATTAAATAGATTATACTTTAGTGGTGGACCTAAATTCAAAAAGTAAACCTATTTGTAAGGGTGGCAAAATAGGGATATAAAGTTTTTAATGTGCTTGTGATATTCCTTACTACTCTCAAAAGGCTCAAAGAATCAAACTTTTAATGATAAGTAAAAAAACAACTTCAAGTAAAGAATGCTAATAATTTCCTGAAATTTAATTATTTTATACACTATGTCTTAGCACGCACTTATTGCTGCTTTGCTAATTCGTAGACACTTGAATGCTTGCTAGCTGGCGCACATTGATGTGAATTAAATACAATAAGTTCATATCCCAAGCTTAGTATCTCTATAAGATATTAATTATCTAAATCGTCAATATCAAGTACTTGACATTTTTATAAAGAAATAAAAGAAGAAAAGAATCGTTCGCTTTGGAGCTGCGTATGTTATTTTGGAATTCCTTTTTATTGTATTGTTAAAGAAAATACAAAAATGAAAACGTTCCATGGCATTTATAAACATGAATGTCGTATTGTCAGGACACACAAAAATTAAACCGAGCGTACACTTACTTTTCTTTCCTTAAATCATGAAAAATCTCACAGAAGATTCCTAAAAGTCCACAATTTTATAGTAAAAATACACGAAATAAGTAACAATTGAGATTCCTCGGGTCCTTGAACTGACAATATTTTTACGAGTATATGTCACGGTTAAAAGCCAAAGTGAAGGTACATCTAAATTTAAACAAAAGTTTTTACGGATTTTATAATACTTGTTAACTTATTATTAACTTATTTTATATTTCCGACGTTTTGAGCACTTTACAGCACCCATGGTCACGGGGGATGTCCCAATGTCATAGTTAACCACGGCTACCTTCAGATTAAAAACAAAGAAAGAGTACATCTAAGCTTAGGCTAAAACTAACCGAGCCGATTGCGTTTGATAAGACTTAGGTGTATTCGATTTATTCATGACTGGAACAGGTTTGGCCGGTTGCTTTTAATTAAAACTGGGTTAAGTAAAGTCCAAATAATAATTAAATAAATCGGTCGAATGATCGAAAATAAGAAAGCAACCTCAACTAATATCAGCGATAGCAGGTTAAGGCGTGGCTGGGGTGGCCCTTGGGCCATCTCAATGCCGCGTTATTTAACAAAATTTTAGCAGTAAAACGCGCACCATCCCTTCCAGCATTAAAAAAAAAACTAGTCAAGAATCATTACCTCGCTCTTTAAATTGTAAGTTAGTTTCCATACTAGCCATTTAAATGTAATATGTAGTTGATAACATTTAATTATATAATTCAATATATATGCATTTTATTTTTCGTATGTATATATGTGTTTCTAATATATGTAGATTATATGCATACATTTTTGTATGTATTTTCTTTTTTCCCGTTTTTTTATCACACCGACTTGCGCTACCCCTGTCTTCCATCCTGCAATCCTGTCCATTCGTTGGTTGTCTGGAAGAAATTGTTGTCAGCAATAAGACCGTCCATTGTATACCTTTTTTGTATAAATAATTTCTGTATGTTTTGTATGGTGTGCAAAAAAAACTTTAAATAAACAGGATGGTTAATTTTAAGTAAACCCAGGTAAACCTAGTCTTATAATTTATTCTTACCCATACATTTATACAACACATACAATACAAATAAATGAAATTGAAGTGTCTGTTTGTATATCAAAAAACCGCTTTTTACTAAATGCATATGAAATATGAAAGTAAACACGGTACTTATAACAAAAAAAACTATTTTTAAAATTTTGTCTGACTGTCTGTCTGTCTGTTTGTTCCGGCTTATCTTAAAAATGGCTGGACCGATTTTGACGGGACTTTCACTGGTAGAAAACTGATGTTACAAGGAGTAACTTAGGCTACTTTTATTTAAGAGAAATAATAAGAGTTCCGCGCAAATACTGCGGTTGAATTTCATGGGTGTGAACTACACCCATGAAATTCAACCGTAATAAATTCCATCTTGAATAAATCGTTTACACTTAATATTGACCAACCAAATTTGTTTGCACATAATTGTAGCCGGCTAAACTTAGGTATGTCTGTAAAGCAGCTTTTATTTATTTATTTATTTGTTTGTATAACAATTAACGTACACACAAAGTAATGTTACAATGAAAAATGAAAAGATCTAATACATAAAAATTAATGTTTGTTTGTTCGTTTTTTTTATAGGATAGGGTGACAAACGAGCACACAGTCCACCTGATGGTAAGTGGTTGCTGTGACCCATAGATCTATCTTCAACAAAGAATCAAAATGCAGATGCGTTGTCACCCGTGAGGACTAAGACGGAATGCCTCTTTTCCAGTAAAAGGGTCTCCGGTTCTCTACACTGACCATACGAAATACAGCAGTGTTAAGCTGCTATTTTACGCTGGTATTCTGTGAGAGCCTGGTCTTCCCCGGTCAAGCCGACTCATTCGTACTACAACTATACTACTAATATAGCTGCAGCATGGCTCTACCACGTATACGTACGTATACGGGATGGCAGCGCATAAAATACACGTTCGTATTTTATGCGCTGCCATGCCGTTCATCAGATTGCGCTAAAACTTTGTCAACTTATTACTTACACTAACGCGAAGGTTGAGAGTGCTAGCGTATCGTACCGACAAATTTATTTGAAATATATAATATATCATTCAAATTCAATGAATGTTTTATCATTCGCAATTAAACAATATATAACTCTACCAAATTTAAAACTGTATTTTCACAATTATTTCTTCTGCGGCAGCAATGCGCCAGGTACCAGTTAGTATTTTATATATTTTAGTAGTAACAAAACAGCTATGATATTTGTATTCGAACTTAAGAATCCTTTACTTGTGTCAAAGGGATTTTAAACTGCTATGTATTACATATTCGCATGCGGTGTACACATTTTGCTTTTATTTCCTATTAACAACGGTCTTCATTTTATCCACATAAATCCGGTTTTACGACCTAGTTCACAAATAATCTTATAACTGCTGTGCAAATTCTTTTTATGTGTTTGTTGAACAAACATAAAGGGAATGGAGTAGGCAAGGAAAATAAGTGCTAATAAAATACTAATATGACAAGATAATGCTACATTTGACGGCTTCGGATTGCAGTGGTTATATGTGGCGTCGATTAGATTCGCGCGTGGGATAAGTGTTTTTACTAACCGACTTCAAATAGGAGGAGGTTCTCAATTCGAGTGTATGTTTTTTTTGTATGTATGTTACGCGATATTTTCTTCGCAGATTGTGAACCGATTTTAATAATTCTTTTTTTATTAAATAGGCTTTACCTCAAGGGTGGTCCCATTAACTTTTGAAGAAAACATTCCACCCCCAAGAGTGGAAAATAAGGGAAAAATTTCATTTTTTTTGTTAAAAAAACGTTACCTCCACACTAGGATTTTCTCCTGTATCGTGGGGGCAATTTACATACATAAAATTTACAAGGACAAACATCCAGACACGGAACAATTATTTGTAGGCCATACAAATACTTGTTCCGTGCGGGATTCGAACCCACGGCCCTTAGCGCAGCAACTCATTGCTAAGCCACTGCGCCACGGAGCCGTCTATTGGACTATTGTTTATTGTTATTGGACTATTGTTCAAGGAATTTCATATGATATCTTCGCAGATTGAGAACCGATTTTAGTAACTCTTTTCTTATTAAATAGGTTATACTTCAAGGGTGGTCCCATATAAATTTGGAGAAAAACTCCACCCCTAATGGTAGCAAATAAATATTTTTTTAGCAATTGGAAGTCGGTTTTTACTTTTTGCTAAAAGTTATAATAATTATGGCCTATAAAATAATTGCTTCGAATCTAGGTTTCAATATAGGTTCTCCATATATTATATTATATAGCGGTTGCCAACCAACCAAGCGTGGTTACTGTGGCATATATTCCCCCTATGAGGCAATGAGTGGGGCCTATGTTCAGCCGTGGACTTTAAATAGATTGCCAGGATGATCATGATGATTTATGTCCAGAGCCTTGTTTTAACTTTCATATTATTAAAATAGTAAGTTTCAGTCCTTAATATCTTCTATGAAATTGTTACCTGTAATTTTAAGGACCGTGTAGTGGCGGTGTAAGAATATCCACTACCCCATATCATCCCGTGGGTGTCGTAAGAGGCCTCAGAGGGAAACAAATCAGGAGATGGGCAGCAGCGTCTTCCTAATAACGACTAAACATAAAAAAATAAAACTCCGGTTGCCAACTCTGGCTAATATCCCCCATATGAGGCAATCTATGGGGGTGGCCTATGTTCAGCAGTTAACTTTAATTCGCCATTGTTCTTTTAAGTGCTGATTAACTAAGTTCTCGGCGGTGAAAAGAAACATCGTCAGTAAACCTGCATGTCTCAGAATGTAATAAAAAAATCTAGGAAGTGTGAAGTCAACCAGCACTTAATGCGGGAGCGTGACGGATTTTTCGCTGCTCCAAAATTATTTTACTAGTGATATATACTGTGCAGTACTATCCTAACTTTTTTAAATAACGAAGACTATTTTAGTGTTACCAAGTGGTATATATTTATAATGACGTTTATTATAAACAAAACTTTTCAAATTAAATGTGCATTTTTAAGGAAAGGCGCATTTTAAGCTCTTAGAAACTTAAATACTATGAACTTAACCGTGAAAATACAATCCGCTTCTTATCTTAACCTCAAAAGTATTCTCCGAGAAGTTGTTAAAAAATCGAGTAAACAAGCGCCATAAATGCGCTTTGCAAACATAGTTCGCTACACTAGAGTTTAAACGAAAAAAAAAACGGTATCCTGTTTCAGTCGCAGAACTAACGGTTCGTTTCTAAATTCCGAAAGAGGAATTCTAATTGAAAATTCATTCGTAACTCGTGGTAGTACGTGGCTAAAGCCGGAGCGAAGGCGAAACATCCTGAATTGAAATTCTGACCGGGCATGCAGTTCCGTGTCGTTGCCAGGGTTGTCAACCACTCAGTTTTTTTGGTCATGCTTAAGCATTAAATAAAAAGTTTGTGTGCTTTTAGATGACAGGGACAGAAAACAGAGATGCGATTATAATAATCTACCTATTATAATATGAATATAATAAGATTCTATTAATCTAATAATATTATTCTTAGACTAAAAAGTTATTCCCCCTTTTTACAAATTTCTTTCTCACTACACTACTGCGCTGAAGATAAAACTATAGTTAAAGTTACAGTGTCATTATAATTATGTTTTTATTAACATTAATTTTATGAGTTGTTTTTTTTTGGCCTTGTAAGTATTTGTACTCAATGTATAAAGTCTTACTTTTTCGTCAAGAATAAACAATCAGAAATTAGACTGTATTAAATTCATCTTATCAAAGCATTTTAATTTTTATTACATGCATAACACGTTACACAATATAACATGCGGCCATTATTAACTACTATAATTACGGCCTATAATGAAATAATTATTATATAATCCAATATTGAGATTACATCAATATATTTATTAGAATTGATACTTAATGATTTCTTATATTTACGCGAACACTACACATTGAATAAAACTAATTTTACGGATTATATCGCGTTTAATCAACTTATTTTTATTAATTCCCGACGTTTCGGGTGCTTTACAGCACCCATGGTCACGGGGGACTGAGGTGATTGACGTCCCGATGTCAGAGTTAATCCGGAGTACCTTCAGCTTTTTAAATCAGGAATTAATAAAAATAAGTTGATTAAACGCGATATAATCCGTAAAATTAGTTTTATTCAAAGAATTGATACTTATTAGAATAAAATATTGATTAATTCAATTATTTTTACTTATCAATGAATTCAAATTTTATCAGCATTTAAATAGAAATTATTTATAATTTATATTTCTCTTATTTTCAAGTGATGGCGGCGTAAGAGAATCCATAACCTTATTTCGTCCCCAGGGTGTCCCAAGAGGTGACCATAAGAAAATACAGAAAGGTAGCCACGATGCCATCGATAATTGGCGACATACCATTTTAAATACTAAATGTATAATATACACACCAACGATGTGGAGTAGATTCAGAATTGCAAGTCTATTGGCACGATCGCCAATCCTCGTGACAAACGTGGCGATATAGCAAACCCTTCCAGCATTAAAAGAGGTCCAACTCGAAGAGTGGACTGATACGGCCTGATAGAGAAGAAAAAATAAAATTTACCTTGAATGTACTTTTTCCATCCTTGAGAATTGAAATTTATAGACACAAGAAGTCGATGAATTCTAGTGGCTCAGGACTTTACTGAGGCCGTGACTCTGTTGTGGTGACTTTTTGAGGAGACGTTCAGCAATTGACTAGTGATAGGCTGTCATGATCTCGATTATGATACTAATGAAGCTAAGAAGGATATGCTATCGTGATGGTCGGTGCTACCATTAGTTAGCATTCTATGTCTATTTTTGTGTTATTTAGTATTTCTACTTCTAACTGCTTATTGTGTTTTATGGATGTTTTATAACGTTGAGGCACTACGGAGAACATTATAATCTATTATTTATTTCAATATTTTTGTGAGAAATTCTTAACAACTATATAAATTTGTTGTATTTCCATACATGGAACATCCCGCGGGCTGTAACCTGACGCGACTGTTCTTAGTATACATACATCATACATGCATACATAAAAACTCACTCCAGTCACTCTGTACTCGGTAGGCAGATACTACGGACTTCCATTTGGCACGATTCTGACACACCTCTCTCGCCTAGTATATATACTGTGAACTGCTTCGGATGCCAGGAGTAATGAAAAAAATATCATAAATGAACTAAGACACGAATAATTAATCTACGGGCTAACGTCGAATTTCCGGAAGAGACACCAAGGAGAGTAGGGTATTGCAGAGCTGGGATCGAGGCGAAGGCCTGAGGCTGACTAACGACCATATTTTGTTTTTGTTTTTTTAATATATATTTTGTTGATTTGTTTTATTATCTAAATTTTTTTTACGCTGTTATTGGTTTGTGCAAGAAGCGTAAGGTGATGCTAAAATCATTCATTCATAACAGGCTAGCAAAAACCACTGCTGAACTTCCCCAAAGATTGCCTCATAGGGTTTTACCAAAGTTACTAAGCCTGGGTGTTTGGCAACCGCACCTTCTTATTATTTTCTATTGTTATCAGGAAAATAATATTGCCTACTATTTCATTTCCCTTTGTTGCCTCTACGACACCCAAACATGACATGAGGTAGTGGATGCTCTTACGGTCTTCTTTAGCTCTATATAAAGATAAGCAACTGATACATTTCCAACAGATTCTTGTCAAGGAAAGATTTTTCTACTAAAATATTTTAATATCCTTAGGAAAGACAACTACGTATTATATCAACACGCATATTAATGATCCAATATGGAAGCTAAATGTAACATGCCTCCCACTCGCAAGGTAAGCCAGATGCGAATAATGTTCCAACCGTCGTACCATTATTATTGGCCTACATAGTGAATTAAATGAATTATAAGTTATTTAAAATATATATTTAGATTTAATTTCTTTTTGAGCCTTAAAATTTTTGGGGTAAATTTTACAAGTTTCGAGTTTGTTCCCGGTTTGATCCCCGCCGGCACAAATGAAATTGCTAATTACAATTTAAATGCTGACTTATTTATGCATTTAGCCGTGAAGAAAACATCGTGAGGAACCATATATATTTGAAAAATACAAACTTATAAACGTATACGTAAGAACGTACCGTCCATACAAATGTATTAATTTGGTTTTTAACCGACTTCAAAAAGGAGGAGGTACTCAATTCGACTGTTTTGTTATGTGTGAATCAATTTTGATGATTCTTTTTATTTGAATGCTGGTGCTTCTCACGTGGTCCCATATAAATTGATCAGGGTCTGACCAGTAATTTTGGAGTTATCCGTAATAATTTATGTCGGTTGTACAAAATTTTTAATTTTACCACTTGTTGTAAAGTTATAATTAAAAAGTTATAATTATTTTTGGACATTAGAGCAAATATTTTATTATGATACGATTTTGTTCAAAAATACTTATTATTAAAATTAGGAACTAGGCGTGGAACTCGGTTTATTTATTTAACTTCATGTTAACATAAAAATTATAATAACTTCACTTCAATCTGTAATAATGTGTAATAATATCACTATATCACATATCGTCCTGTAAGTGCCGTAGGTGGCAACAGTAAGAAACTGAAACAGGAGCTCAGCATCGTCTTCCTGCTTACAACCGAAAATAACAAAGAACTGCATTTGCCAACTTGCCTGCCAACCATGGCAACTCCCCTATGAGGCAATCTATAGGGGAGGCCAATGTTCAGCAGTGGATTTTTATAGGATGTAATAAATGGATGCATGAAAAATTAGACAACCAACGTACAGTTTAATAATTATCATTATGTACATTATAGGTTTAATAACCTAGTTCGGTTTATTATAGTAAGAATTAAAATTTTAATAGCAATGTGTATATGTCAGAATTAGATATAAATTTATACCTAATCACATTAAAAAAAATTGAAAAATCATAACATTGTGCTGGTAATACTCAATTTCATTCCCTGAAGATTTTTTTTAATAGAAGAGGAGGCAAACGAGCATGCGGCTCACCTGATAGTAGTAGTGTACCGCCAGCATCGAGATGATGAGGATGGAATTTCGTATTCTGTCGCAGTGAACAATGGTGGGACTCAGCAGCTCAAATTAATCCGAACAATTCCTTTGAGCACTCCCCGTGATATATACGGTAGAAGATGCATAGAGATGCAACGTCTTTTCGCAAAGTCAATGAAACAAGTCGATCGGAAAGAACTTGATCGTCGACGATTCGGGCCGCTCTCCGTTAAGTGGAAGGAGCTAATACTGACGTGCCCCAGCCCAGAGATGATAAGAGTATTCCATATGTATCTGAACCTGCGATTTGTAAAGCTGCAAGCTGTGGGCCGCCATGAAATACCATCTCGATCTACTAAGCATACCAAACTGTTCTGATGCCAGTTTAGCCTTCTTTTCCCAGTAACTGCGGAACTGTACGTCTCTCGAAATGTCGACGCCAAGGAATCCAATGCTGGCTGAGGCAACGAGGGGAATGCCCTGAAATGACAATGACGTTACCCCAACAAAGGGGTTCTTTGTTGGGGTAACCGCGCAAACCTGTGTCTTTTGGGGGTTAAACTGGACTAGATTTAGTCGCCCCAGAGAGCAATCCTAGACTTTGTTTAATAAAGTCTGGGATTGAACTTTCAAACCAATTTGACATTATTTTAATCGATTTTTTTAGAGTTGCTATTATATACAAAACGTATAGAACTCACACACAAACCGAAAAGTGGGGCAACTCACAGCAGCTTACATTAGACACAATAAATGTAGAATTTTCTCTACCATGAAATGGGCAGAAAGGATAATTTTTCAACGGAAATACAAGGAACAGACTCAAGTAAGAAATGTAAATAATTCTTATTCTCTGAATTAAGCCAACTTTCATAAAATTAAAATGATAAGTTAAATAAAAAAATAAATCACCTTTCATATAAAAATTAACTTAGCACAACTGTTAGCATCTTATTTATAAGTTATCGTACAAAAGAACGCAACACGCTACACAAACCTGAAGTAAAATATCCATCCATCCATTACAGCCTATAAAAGTCCACTGCTGAACATAGGCCTCTAACATAGCTTGTCTCATCGGGAGCATTTTGCCATAGTTGCCACGCGGTTGGCAGCCACAGTTTTTTTAATATTTTGAGTTGTTATCATCAGAAAGATGCCGCCACTCATCTTCTGTTTACGCAGCCATGGGACGATATGGGGTAGTGGGTATTGTTACACCGCAACTACACGGTTAAAAGTAAACTCATCATTACAGCCCTTCACAAGTCCACTGCTGAACATAGGCCTCCCCCAAGGAATGCCACAAAGCACGGTCTTGAGCCACCTGCATCCATCGACTTCCTGCATGTCTTACCAGGTCGTCACTCCATCTAGTGGGGGGACGCCCTACACTTCGTCCGCCGGTACGAGGCCGCCACTCGAGAACCTTTTTTCCCCATCGGTTGTCGGTTCTTCGAGCTATATGGCCGGCCCATTGCCACTTCAGCTTACTAATCCTTTGGGCTATGTCGGTTACTCTGGTTCTACTGCGGATATCCTCATTTCTAAGTTTATCACGCAGAGAAACTCCGAGCATAACCCTCTCCATAGCTCGCTGAGCGACCTTGAGCTTCCTCATACGGCCAGCAGTGAAGGACCACGTCTCAGTTCCATATGTCATCACTGGCAACACGCACTGGTTGTACAATTTAGTTTTGAAGTTTTGAGATATATCTGACGAGAAGATGGGTCGTAATCTTCCGAACGCTGCCCAGCCGAGTTGAATCCGTCGAAGAAAGTAAACTATTCAACATAATATTTAATTTGAATATGGTAAAGTATGTCACGCGTGTCTCTAAAACAAAAACTCTCGACATATTCCAAATCGGCTATTACCAATTAGTACAATTTGAAATCAAAACTCTGCGTCATTATGTTATTACTTAAAGAGAAACAAATGAGCAATGTTTTTATAATTAACAATCTATTCTAAGCCCAATTTCGTTTATTGATTATTTATTAAAATCTTTAAGCTTCCGATAGATAGAAAAACCCTCAATGAAAATGAGAGGAGGCCTTTGCCCAGGAGGTTTTTTACATATAGGCTGTAACTTTACTTTTCCGATAGATGGCAGATAACCAGAAGATGGTAGTGGCGGTGTAAGAATATCCACTACCGCATATCATCCTGTGTCGTAAGAGGCGACTGAGGGAAACAAATCTGGAGATGGGCAGCAACCTCTTCCTAATAACGACTAAAAATAAAAAAAACTGCGGTTGCCAGCCCACTTGCCAAACGTAGCAACTATGGCAAATATCCCCCTATGAGGCAATCTATGGGGAGGCCTATGTTCAGCAGTGAACTTTAATAGGCTGTAACGGTAACGGTAAAGAAAAATATACTACTACACCACTAATACAGACTGCTTCGTTGGTTTAGTGGTTTTAAACGCAACTGCTGATCATGAGGTCCCGGGTTCGAATTCCGAGTCGGGCCAAAAAAATCAGTTATTGAGTTTTTCCATCTAGAAATTCTCAGTAGCTGCTCGGAGTCAGGAAGTTGGCGGTGTCTCATCCCCGTGCCTCGGAAAGCTCGTAAAGCCGTTGGTCCTGGGCCTAATATCTCTCCGGTCGTGTCGTTTTACCGTCCCATCAGACTATGAGAGTGAGGGAATAGAAAGTGCACCTGTGCTTGCGCATACACTTGAGCACTATAATCCTGTACTGCGTCGATGGCTAGTCTCCGTTGAGGCCGGCCGCCGTGACCGAACTTCGGTCTGGAGAACATTATTAAAGAAAAAAAAAATCAGACTTAGACTTCTATCACTGTTGAGATTATTCGTCATAATGTATTTGCACATGAATTGGCCATTGCCGTACTAGACGTGTCTATGGTTGGTCGGATATTTGCCGTGTGATAGCAGCGTAAGATAATATGTACCCCATTTTATCAAATGGATATCGTAAGAGGCGACTACGGGGAATGCCAGAAAAGTCAATATTTTTTTATAGAATAAGGGTGACAAACGGGTACACAGTCCACCTGATAGTAATGGTATGCTGTGGCACATACACATCTATATTTATCCTCGATTAAAAATCAAAATGCAGATGCGTTGTCACCCCTGAAGACTAAAATGAAATGCCTTGTTTCCAGTAAAAATGGGCTCCGGTTCTCTACAGTCAACATACAAAACACAGCAACATTAAGCTGCTATTTTACCCTGGTATTCTGTGAGAGCTTGGTCTTTCCACGGTCGAGCCGACCCATTCGTGCTGCAACCATAATATAGCTGCAGCGTGGCTCTACCAAGTAAAAAATTGCTTACGTTAGAAAGCAGTTTTACCATTTTTCTTAAGCCAAAATAAAATATAACAGACAATGCGTCGCTGGTGCGTTTCCAACTGTTCACCCCAATACCAAACATGAAGATAACGGCAAATCCTACCTACAACAGGAAAAGCTGGTTCATCTGTGGCTTTGTATGGGTTGGTGAAAAAAAAGTTGGGTGATAAATATATTAAAGTGAAGGAAATTATATTTAGGAATCATCATCATCATTATCATCATCATTACTGCCCTTCACAAGTCCACTGCTGAACATAGGGTTCCTCCAAGGAATGACACAAAGCACGGTCCTGAGCCATCTGCATGTCTTACCATTTCATAACTCTATGTAGTGGGGGCGCCCTACACTTCCCCTATTTTTAAGAAATGCAAAAGAATAATAGTAGGCACACGGTGTAACGTTACCAATCGCGGTATGGGAACCAGACAAGCAGTTAACTGCACGTCACGAAAACCTAATAATTTGGCGCGAGATCATAGGTATAACGTTTCGTACATACGGCCTCGGTGCACAGTATTTCCTTCGTCCATACTTCATTATAGGTGGGGTCATAATAGGATTGGTTAGGGCTAGGTGGTGGGAAGTAGTATGCAAGAGTCCGTATGCAAAATATTGCAAAGGGCTAGATTTTTACTTTACATTGGGAAATATTTTACAATTACAATTCGCTTAAAGGCACAGGTCTCAAGATCTCTTGAAAATATAAGAATTATCACTTTTCATAGTCCACTTTCATATATATTTTTTAAAGTTACATCATTTCTTTGTCAGTTGCGGAACAAACAGCTGGTGACACTTTTTGTTCCACCACCTATACAAATTTATTTCTGGAACTGAGAAAGAAAATAACGCAAAATAAAAATAAAAGGTTGGCAACCCTGAATAACACGCTGGGAATGTTATTACCATTCGAGTAGTTGTAACTGTTTGCAAACAAAACGCTAAAATAAGTCTAGCTAGCGCTGGACGCTGTTATGTTTACACGGGACCGCTCGAGATAATTTACGAAGCGATTTTAGCCATCGACGCATGATCACTACACAATTGTAAATGAACATTGCTGATTGTGCCGAAGTTTTGATGAAGCTTATTTGCTCTGAACTGTCGTGTACACGTTACCGCAAATAAGGGCGATTCATACGTTTATTCAGTACTTACATTGGGTTGTTGCACAAGGCTTTGCAGTATTGCACACTGAGATATAAGCTCTACTTTCGGTCATATAATATTCTGTTAGTTGTCAGGAAAGTTTCTAGAGTTAGAAAATAATAGAATGGCATAATTTTTATTCAATATAGATTACAAGAAAATCTATTGAAAGCCATTTATGCTTTTACCACTGGTTGACGGAAAAACCTATGCCATAAAACCGAGCGGGAACTAAATACGAAAACCTTTAAAAACAGCATGGTTGCGATCACCTCAGTTCAACAAATTTCTAACTTTTTGATTATAAGGTCCTGCCTATTTTCTGGAATTTAGTTGTAAAAGCGTATACATTGCCCCATGAAGGAGTTACTGACTAGTCTTATCGTTAATCTATATAAAATAAATTTGTTATAAATAAAAACAGTCTAAAATTATAGAACAATCATGCCTAATATTGCATACTTTTATACTATAATATTGCATTACTTCTATAGAGAGAGCTTTGCTTGAAAATTCTCTGCATTGTAGACTTAGAAATTAGGGTGTCTGCAGTAGAACCAGAGTAACCGACATAGCTAAACGGATCAGTAAGCTGAAGTGTCAATGGGCCGGCCATATAGCTCGAAGAATCGACAACCGATGGGAAAGAAAGTTTCTTGATTAACAGCCTCGTACCGGTAAGCGAAGTGTAGGGCAGCCCCCCACTAGATGGAGTGATGACCTGGTAAGAGATGCAGGAAATCGATGAGTGCAGGTGGTTTAGGTGATATTCCTTAGCCTAAGTTTAACAGTAGACTTGTGAATGGATGTAATAATTATTATAAAAACATCATAAGAAAGTCCACAGTTACGCTTTTACTCCTATATGCAATTGTTATTTCACCGCAGAATTACTAACTGGTTGGACAACTAGTTAAGAGTGATAAGAAATGGATCTTACCGTAATATTACGCGTATATTCACAAAAGACAGCAGGTGACTAAAATTGAAATCAGAAAACCTATCCCGAAACCAAGTCACACCCAAGAAAAAGATATGTGTTGTGCTTGGTGGAATGATAAAGGAGTAATCATGTTTTAACTGCTGCCTAATCATAAGATGACAGCGCACTATACGGTAGCTACATCGCTTAGCTGAAAATGTGCTGCGTCAAAACTCAATAATCATGTTTATCACTTCCACGGCACAAGCCCGTACCATAGTTGAAGTAATTACAAGTCATGTTATTTGAATTACAAATAATCTAAAAATTCTAAGAATATTGGAGGAAACCTGAAAGTATGTATCCTTTCAAAAAAATGTTTTTTATCGTCTGTGAATTTTTCTGATCTGCCAATGATATTTTTTATAGATACGTTAAAGGCCCACAAAATCACCGAAAATAAATGTTCCGTACCCAACTGTCCCAGCGGCAGCATACATACAATTAACAATCGTCAATTGTAGCCCTTTTCTTTAAACTTACGTAATCATGGCGTCATATTTGTTAGTGAAAGGATTAAATTCAATAAAATATAATAAAATCGGTTTACTTTTGATATGATATTACGAAAGGGCCGGAGTGGCTAATTGAACACTTTTCGACGCTTCAGTATTGGCGTACTAGTAACGTATCTACCTTTTTTATATATACACATGTTTATTTTTAGTTGCGATTATTTTGCTAAATAATACTGATTTTTAAATAAATAAATTTAACTTATAAAAGTAATGTTCACTTTCTTCATAGTCTTATGCAACAACTTTATATATTATTCCTTCAGTTGTTTGGAAATTAATGATGAATGTATTCAACAAATGTACTTTAGATTTATTAAGTTTTCCATATTTTAATATAGATATTCTGCAGCTATAATATGGTTGCGGCACGATAGGTCGGGTCGACTGGTATATAACACACCCTCACAGAATACCAGCGTAAAATATTGTTTTTGAATTAAAATGCTCAACGTTCCGTCTGGTAAGTAACAAGATTCGAAGACCCTTTTATTGATAACAAGGTATTCTATCTTAGCCCTCGGGGCTGACAGCATATCTTTCATTTCATCCTTATTCGAAGAGATATGTGGGTGTCTATGGCCCACAGAGTTGCCTTACCATAAGGTGGGTTGTGCGCTCATTTGTCGTCGCTACTGTTTAAAAATACTACTGTAAATGTAAATATGCGATTAATTGTAGATAGGTAGTTATCTTGAGCCTTTGAAATCCTCGAAATATAATGGGCGTGTTATAGAATAATATCAATTTAAAAGCAACTGTATGTGTGTATGTATACGTGGTAGAGTCATGCTGCTGCTGTATTATGACTCAACCGAGGAAGGACCATGCTCACACAGTCACAGTACTAGCATAAATAGCGCCTTAATACTACTGAGTTTCGTATGGTGAGTGTAGAGAACCGGATGCCATTTATACTGGAAATAAGGTATTCCATCTTAGTCCTCAGGGGTGGCAACGCATCTGCATTTTGATTATTAGTCAAAAATGGATGGGCCTATGGACCACACAATTCACTAACCATCAGGTGGAAAGTGTGATCATTTTTCACCTTTATCATATATTATATAAGTTAATGGAAAAAAGGACAGCCTTCAAAATACATCCTGCCCCTGAGCACAGTCCTTCTCTTTTTCATGAGAAGTTTTTGGAGCAATTACTAGAACGCGCTGGTCGAATGAGAATTGGCAGACTTCACAAATTATTCCCTAAAATATTTTATTCCACAAACATGTGCATGCATCACTGAGTACGTAGTAATTCAGCACCTAAGATTGCAATTAAGAATTTTATCGGCGAGGATCGAACCAGGGTGTCTTACTGTTAAAGTTGCGCGGAGAGCTTAGTCCCTTGTCTAGCAAGGCTTACGGTGAAAGTTTGTAACCTAAGTATTAAGACTTTGTTTCCATTTATTTCATATAGAATTAATTGAATCAGACCATAAAAACTTAAATGAAAGCAAAATTTTTATTTTTTATTTATGTGTAATTCAAATTTTAAGGTAACATACGAAAGAACTTCTTCTTCATATTCAGTCCGTAAATGGTCAATACCGAACATGGTTCTCTCTTGTTAGGAGGATAATTTGCCTTTATCGCCACGCATGGCAGACAGGTAAGCAACTGCACTGTCAGACGTTTTGCATCTTTGCCCCTGAACTGAATCGTCATCATCACCATCACCATTAAAGCCCTTCCAAGTCCCCTGTTGAACATCGGCCTCCCCCAAGAAACTGTATATATACATTGATATAAAATGTAAATGTCTACCTGTAACTGTCTGTCTGTTTGTCCAGGCTAATCATCGGAATGGCTGAACCGTTTTTGTTAAAACTTCGCGAACACATAGAGAACAATGCTAGAAATGATCTAGGCTATACTTTATCTTGAAAAAATTGGAGATATTATTGTCAAATAGAATTTAAAAAAATGGTTCTTGATGATTAACTTAAACGTAAATGACGGCATATCAAAAGACCGTAGTCAGGCGAAGCCGTGGTGGGTCGCTAGTATTATTTTAAATTTTATTTCTCATTCTCATATTGACATGAATTTTACGCATTTTAATAACAAAGCAATTACAGTGAAATGAAATTACAGAGTCATATTTCTTCCTTTATTATTTTTAAAGTGAAATAATATACACCGTAAAAGTTAACAATATAATGAATCTGTGGCGGTGCTGTCATCCCGCCACAATAGCGTAACGACAAATGACTCTGCATATTATAGTGTCACAACGGAACTCATATTTGTAAATAATCTTCAATTTTTTCACGAACGTAGAAAAATTGATTATTCTTATAATTGTATACACGATATTTTTTTCTTTGACACTGCGATGTCAAAGAAAAAAATATCGTGTATACAAAAGAATGAAATTTTTATCTTTAATATGGTGAAGCAAAATATCAAATTTCAAACTAGCTCATATTAGAAAAGGGAAATTTATATATAACATAATATATTGGGAAATTTATATATAACGTTCCATATCTCACGGAGCTTTGATCATTGCCCGGTCCTAACACCTTGCCCTACGTGTTACTATACTAAATCTTCCATTTTCCATCTCCGGCCAAAGCCATATTATAAATAATATAAACATAATTCTCCACAAAACGTCTCCAATAAAACACTAGCCTTTGAATATAATTGTGTGGGTAGATTGAAATCGCTGCTCTATGCCCCTTCATAGGCCCGCGGGAAATAACGGAATAGTTCGTTGTTTAATTTACTACGGGTGGGACTTTACAGTACACTGACTTCAGGATATTAAACGCTGCTTTACAGATAAGTTCATCTTTGGTGACGTACCTTTGTAATAGAAATTGTAGAAGCTCGGGTAACAAATTATAAACACAATTATATTTTAATACAAAACCTGATTATTATATAAAATAATAGACTTTTTAATTGTTGTTACTCTGTACAAATATTCTAACACTTCTTAAGATATTGAACGAATTTGCACTTTACGCCTGATTCCATTAATAAGATTTTTATATTAGGTTTTAATTTAATCATTACTGTTTTTCTATAGAATGAGATTGACGAGCACACAGACCAACTGATAGCAAGTGGATGTTGCAGCCCATACACATCTACACCTATACTTGATTAAGAACGAAATATCAAATATAATGCCTTGTTTCCAGTAAAAAGGGTCTCCGTTTCTTTACACTCACCTTACGACACAGCAGAATTAAGATGGTATTCTGTGAGAGCGTGGTTCCTCACGGATCGAGCCGATCCATTCGTACTACAACCAAAATACAGCTGCAGCGTGGCTTTACCACTTTAATATAACGATATTAAATATTATTTAACTGCTTGCTAAAACTTCTCGGAATTTCTCAGCATAACCTAAGGGATTTATTAACTGAAATTGCAACAGACCTGTCATATTGCTCGAAGACTATCGACGGAGAAGAACGGTTAGGTTCCTACTTTTATGATAACACTTTCACAGCCCTAAGAAGCTATGTTGAAAATAAATCTTTTAGCGAATTTTAAAATAAGTCACTAAAAGGTCTTCTAGTTATAACTCGTTTCAATTATAAAACATCAAAACCATATAATGGAAAATAATGAATGTCAAGCGTATTTCAATTTACATCGCTCTTTAAATCCGACGGTCTCTCTCATAAAACGAAGCTATGAGTGTGTAATCGACTGGGCGGTTATGATGACGATCTACCAGTACGTTGTTATTATGAAAATATTTCATATGATGAACATTCACAAATATACCTTATTTCAAAGCGTTATCAATCATTTTAGATTGAACGGAAACCATAATTTTAATATAAAACTACATTTTAATATTAATTTGATGCGGTAACAAACAATAACTTTATAGCAATGAAACATCGAAATATATTAATGACTAGGGAACCGCTCTGGCTTCGACTTTATTTCATTAAAGAAATATCTCCAAGTGTTTCGGATAAAATATAGCTTAGATCACTCCTGGCATTACTTCCTATATATTCGTGAAGTATAATGACAATCGGTTCAAACAAACAAAATTTTAAATATGGTTACACGTATCAATGACATATAAATAACCGCCTCAGGTCAATAAAAGGCAGTTATTTCGATATTACAATTTTATTTATAAGTATAGACATAGATGTGAAAATTAGCTAAGATCTGTGTGAAAAATACATTCCATCAACAATTGCATGTACTACCACCCCTACACTAGAAAACAAACAACACCGTCCGTAGCACGACGCGAAGTCTAACTCAACTCATTATCACTAACACTACATACAGCCTTTCACAAGTATACTGATTATATTAATTATTATTAAGTTAAATTTTAACGGATTAGTAAGCTGACGTGGCAATGGGCTGGCCATATAGCTTGAAGAATCACCAACCGATGGGGAGGAAGGGTTCTCGAGTGGCAGTAATCCCCTGCTGAACATTCCTGTTTTAGTTAGGGTTAAATTTAGTAGGTTTGCTAGAAGGTACTCCTTATGTCTTAGAAGTCTGTCTAGGCACCACCCTTTTACATATTACTGCTGCCACGCAGCAATGTGTGCACTGCTGTGCTCCGCTCTGAAGGGTATGGATATCCGGTATAATCACAGTAGCCTTCTTTATTGTTTAAAGTTAGTTGCAGGTTTCTATAGACTGCAGTTATCAGTTACCATCAGGTGGGCAACAAGTTCGTTTGTCACTTCAGTTTTAAAAATAGTGCATTCCTTACCTCACTTCACCCTTGACGCTGCTCCCTGAAGCCAGTCAGAGTTTTTTTTTGTAGAAAAAGGGTGACAAGCGAGCATACAGTCCACGTGACGGTAAGTGGATGCTGTGGTACATCTACATTTATCCTCAAATAAGAACCAAAATGCAGTTACAAAGCATTTGCCCCTAGGATTAAGATTTCCATTTTAGTTCTCAGGGTGCCTCGTTTCCATTAAAAAGGGTCTCCTGTTCTCTCCACTCACCATACGAAAGACAGCGGCATTTTACCCTGGTATTCTGTGAGAGCGTGGTCCTGCCCCATTCGTGCCACAACCACAATATTAATTAATTATTAATTAGCTTTAGATATGCTCTACAACGTAAAAAGAGTATTTTATTTCTAGCGGAAACTAAATGGTTATTATTTAAGTTAATATTCTTAAAGTTGGACATATGTACACATTATGCGGTAAAGGGTATTCTGGAAGTTTAGTTCTCTACTGTGCAAATATAACATAAGTTTCCGTTGTGTACTTACAAGTTGACGAATGAGATATGAAACCGCAATGCAAATTGAAATTGTACGGTTTTATTCAGGCTATAGGACTGTGGGATTGTTTGCAGAGGGGTTTCAACCTGGAAAATACTGTTATATTCATGCAATGATATAAAACTCGGATGTGATTTAAAAAATGGAACGAATGTGCGTAATTTCTAGTTTCATGTTTACACATGTTAGTAGAAATAAACAATATATATACATACATATATGTATAGTAATAACTTTTTAAATGTTCTTTTCAGTTTGTTAAAACAAATTATAATAATTGCAGTAAAAGTATTGCAAACGGCACACCTATGCCGGTAGTTGTTGGGAGCACTAAGCTCGAAGTTGTTGACGAATATGTTTACCTGGGACAAATAGTCCGACTAGGTAAGTCCAACTTCGACCGAGAGGTCAATCGACGGATTCAACTCGGCTGGGCAGCGTTCGGGAAATTACGGCACATCTTCTCGTCAGGTATACCTCAAAACTTGAAAACGAGGCTGTACAACCAGTGCGTGTTGCCAGTGATGACCTACGGAACTGAGACGTGGTCCTTCACAGCTGGCCGGATGAGAAAGCTCAAGGTCGCTCAGCGAGCTATGGAGAGGGCTATGCTCGGGGTCTCACTGCGTGATAAACTTAGAAATGAGGATATCCGCAGTAGAACCAGAGTGACCGACATAGCCCAACAGATTAGTAAGCTGAAGTGGCAATGGGCCGGCCATATAGCTCGAAGAACCGACAACCGATGGGGAAAAAAGGTTCTCGAGTGGCGGCCTCGTACCGGCGGACGAAGTGTAGGGCGTCCCCCCACTAGATGGAGTGACGACCTGGTAAGACATGCAGGAAGTCGATGGATGCGGGTGGCTCAGGACCGTGCTTTGTGGCATTCCTTGGGGGAGGCCTATGTTCAGCAGTGGACTTGTGAAGGGCTGTAATGATGATGATGATGATGAAACGGCAGTACTTTATTTTTCCAAAGCTAGACCTATTAAGGAATGTGAAATAATATAGTATGGGTATTGAGAGTAATCACCCTGAATATGGTACACGCTATCGATTCCTTAAGGTTTTGTTTCGTTAGCCAGGTGCAAAATTCTGTAGTCAATTGTAAACTTTTCTCCAGTAATTATATTACAATGGAAAATAACTTATTTATTTGCGTAAATTAATTACATTCTTTTTAAATTACATAAACATACCGATAAAAAGATGGTAAAGAATTAACCAATTATCCTGTAGCGCACCTTCGCAATGTGTGGTTGAATCGAAATTAATATTCCGTATCCTTTTCCCACTTTAAACGAGATAATTTACGGGTTAATTTAGAATTTATTGTATTTTGCCGAGGGCTGTGGCGATAAAATGTTGCTAAAGTGAATATTATTTACCTTTTAGAAATTATTGTCCATTATTTTAGGGGTGTGCGTATGTGATTTAATCATATTTGGAGCGGTTTTTCGTAAATTATGAAGCATTTCTTATATCAAGGCAAAAGCGAATAGGTTTGACAGGGAAATTTACCATCTAGGGTTTCATGCATTCCACTTACCACCACGTGTAATTGTGGTCAAGCACTGGCTTATAATAAGTTAAAAAAATATTGATTTTGTAGAGAACCTATTATTTAGCATATTCATAATAAAATTAGATTAGAATATATAAAAGTTATAATATTTTTTAATCGAATCCCACGGAGATTATATTCGTCTTTGTCCGTCGTCGTGTTGTGATTGTTCCGTGTCCCCTAAAGCTTTATCCTCAACCTACCTCCGATCTTATCGCATAAGTGTTACATCGAAAACGGTTTGTTTGCGAGCGCATACACATCACATTAACATAATATTATCGTGCGTAGTTGACAGCTTCCGTTATGACGTCAAATCTCCCCTAATCAAATTCGTCCGGAAGGTCAACAATTTCCTCAAAAACTACTGGTCGGACTTTATTCAAAATTATATGGGACCACATGAGAAGCACCAGCTTTCAAATAAAAAAAGAAACATCGAAATCGGTTCACCAAGAAAAAAGTTATGAGGTAACACACACAAAAAAACATACAGTCGAATTGAGTACCTCTTCCTTTTTTAAGTAGGTTAAAAAGTAACTAGCAGGGTAAAGTGATCTCCCTAGATGGAGTGACAACCTGAAGAACATACAGGTGTCGATGGATGCAGGAGGCTCGCAACCGCGATTTGTGGCAGTCAGTGAAGCAGATAAAGACAATGATCATGATAATGATGATCAATATTGCGATATACTACACAGAATAATAATGAATTTACAGATTTGTCACGTTCACCTTCAATTTATTTTAAACCTGAAGCTGGGTTAGCTGTGATTATAATCAATACATCAAATACCGCAACCGTCCGGGTCGTCACCTAAGGTGACCACGGGTACAACGAGACACTTTGACTTATTTAACCTTTTCAACGTTTGTTCTAAACCTTAATCCTATAAAGATGTTGCTGAAAATCTTGTAGACAAAGAAAATTGCTGTATTTCTATTTTCTACAAAATTTTCAGCATATTTATGTAATTATAAAATTTAAATCTACTGTCTACAGTGCAGTGGAGGTGTAAGAACATCCACTACTCCATATCGCCCCGTGGGTATTGTAAAAGGCGCTAGAGAAATAAACCTAGGGGCAGCAGCGTCTACCTAGGAACAGATAAATATAAAAAGACTGTGGTTGTCAACCCACCTACCAAGCGTGGCAACCTACGATGCAATCAATTGGGGAGGCCTATGTTCAGAACTCGACTTTTAATAAGCTGTAACAGTAAAACTGCTATCTGCAGTACCTTATAAAGCACTCAGCACTGTTAGACATAGACAAATAAATAAGCAAGTCCAATATTTAATCGGTCTATTACCTTTTTTACCACCGACAAGAACACAGCTCTTAAATTTAGAGAAATATTGACTGTTTTATAAAAATTAATATTGAATAATTAATCACGAACAATGACTAGATAAAACCATAATGCTACCTAGCAATGAAATACCTTGCAGTCGATTTTAATGCCTAACAATAGCCTGCAATGCATTGGGATTTTCAACAAGCAGAGGCTACATTTCATACAAAATTGCGAATAGAAGCGGCCGGCGTGTGCACTGCGACAGCTATTTTTAGTGTAGCCACACTAACGCACACATAAGTAGATCAAGGCATTTATAATGCCGCTTTTTGGCGCATCGCAGTTATGGCGCAATGCTCGTACATTGGGAGCTTGGGAACGTTTGGCATGCGAATGTTTAATTAATGACGCGTAATTTTTGAAATATACATAGTTGCTTTGTTAAAATTTACTTCACTAATGGTGGAGAGACGTGTAAAATAATTTTGTACAAATATGGCTTTTATTTTCAATGCTTTTTGCTTTTTTTTACGATATAATATACTATAATATGTATGATATAAATTAACAATATCATAAAGAAATGTTAATTTTTTAACTTAAAAGCATTAGGTAGTAGATTCCCTTACGTAGTCACTACACGACGAGCTATTATATTTATTAAATCTAATTTAAGGTATTTCTTAATATTAATTTTTTGTTGCTAAGTGTAATGTTTTAGTTAACCTATGTAAGAATTTATGCTAGCTGTGCACAGCTTGCGTTGCAATTTTCATTTTTTTGTCAGAAAAATTTGCGAGCATGCGCATTATTCACCTAAATTTTATCATAATCGGATAAATGGTATGGGAATGCATAAAAAACGAACAAGCAAATATTTTTTTGTCAGAAAACTTAGCGAACGCGCACACAAAAAATCATCAAGTTTCGTCATAATCGAATGAGTGGAATAGAAACGCATACGGGACAAACAAAGAAATACTTATTTATAGACACATCAGGCTACGCAGAAAATTTTTCGAAAAAAAAAGTTGAATTTTTGTATAAGATACTGGCCAGTTATATTTTACTGTGAAAAATGATTGAACGTAAATTATTTACATGATCAACTAGTTATTATAGTATCAATACGAATGTTCCAATTTCAAATTTCCCTCCACAACATTTTGCGAGTCAAATTGAAATATCTTATTTCCTTCAAAATGAATCTGTGTCGGGAACATCACTCCGCGATGATTTTAGGTGATTTCAAATATCGCCTCAAGCCGGGCGAATCGTTTGATAGACTTCAAATGGCATTTATGAATAAAAGCCCTTCAAAGGCAACCGTGTACCGCCGGTATAAGTAATTTCAGCACGGTCGACTAACTTTGAGAGATGAAGAAAGAAGTGGTCGTCCTTTGACAGCTATTACGGAAGGAAACGTCCTAGCAGTAAAATAACAATTGAAGAAAATAGACGAATTACGTATGAAGCAATTCAATACTTATAGCAGGTTAAATCATGAGGCGTTCTCGAGATTTTATACAAACATACTTATATATATTTTATAAAACCTTCGCGTGAGGAGGATGTTTTTGCGTTGGGTGTCACACAACCTCAGCAATACCCAGAATCGGGCCCGCCTGGAATGGTACCAGCCATTAAATTCCATTACAGACAATAAAGTCCACTGCTGAACGTAGGCCTCCCCTACAGTTTGATACATGCCACGCCTGTTTCTGTTTCACTCTGTCGCCTCTTACGATACCCAAGGGACGATATGGGGTAGTGGATATTTTTACACCGCCACTATACAGTTACAGTGCCGTGACAGAAGGCTCGCCTCGGCTTATTAACGACATCATTGCAGGTGAATCTTGGATTTATCAATACGATATGAAACGAAATCAAAGTTACATAAACGTCTTGCCACTACCAAATGCTTGCCAGAAGTGTTCACTGCTGCGAACACCAAGTGAAGAACACGGGGCTCCACGGGCTACTGTTTCACTATAGCAACGCGCTCGTGCACTCAGCACTGAAAACGTGTGTCTTCTGGGATAGCACACCGGTTAAGCTTTTGGGTCCGCCCTCATTCCAGTTCTGATATGGCACCGTCTGACTTCTTTTTATTTCCTCAAATGAATACAGTTTTTATCGCCGAAATATGCACTAGCAGCGAATACTGTTACAAAAATATTGTTTCGAAAGTTGATTCATAGGTATGAACGTTTTCGTGACCCATTTTTTTCTTTCTTTTCACGCAAGATTGGTATTTTTTATGAAATTTACGATTTTTGTTCCTTGACGAGATTAACAAAACATGTAGGTATGTGTTATAGTTTCATAAAATATATTTTATTTGTTAAATAACCTCAGGGTGTCACGTTGAAATTCAGTGAATTATAAGTCAATATTTTTACATAAAAGATATAAAATACTTAGAATAAAATGTAGATACCCAATAAAACATCTGTCTACATTTTGGCTTAAGGTAAGGATAATGGCAAATTAAAAACTTTTTTCATAGAGATAGTCAGCAAAATAGGCATTAGCGTAACAAACAAACATTCACCCGCCTGAACGCATAACACGCGACATTCCATCCGTTGGGAGTAAAAAATATCAGCGAGCGCCATTTTATTGGTCCGTCGTACTATGCCTACGAACTGCGTGAGGTAGTATATTTTGAGCTTAGGTCGGCGTAGCGAGCCGGGGATAATGGGTCTACCGAATAGATTTTTTGCGTTTCCATTCCATTACCAGATGACCTTTTAACATTATTTATCTTGGACATACGATTTGGGACAACAATTAGATGTAGACTCGGCTAATTCCGTGAAATACTGCGTGTACAATAAGCACCTAAAATATAATATAATCATCTTTCAATTTTTCATCCATTAATGCTTACTTGTCACCTTTAAAGTTGAAGGTTTAAAAACTAGACACCAAAACGTGTTTCGTATGGTACATTGCTGTGTTTCGTATGTTGAGTGTAGAACCGGAGACCCCTTTTATTGGAATTCCATCTTAGTCCTCATGGGTGACAACACATCTGCATTTTGATTCATAGTCGAGGATGGATGTATGTAGGTGTCTATGGGGTACAGCAACCACTTACCATGGTGGACTGTGTGCTGGTTTGTTGCCCTTATCCTATAAAAAGAACGCATTGTAACGTATTGTCAACGTCTTTTTAATGCTGAACCCGAATCATTTGTTTGAAGTAATAAATTGTAAAAAGTAGTAAGTAAATGCCGCGTTTCCATATCGGAACAACCATGCTGCCCCAGTGCTTGGGTATCCATGGGTTTTCCATTTTACTGTCTAGAATTTTACGACTTAAAAAATTAAGCACCTTAAATTGTCTATCTTTAATTATAATTTTATGTATGACATTATTTTGAATTCTGTGTATCTGTCTTTGGAAAGACTGTTTGATTTAAAAATAATTTAAAAAATTTAAACAATTAATATCTTAAATTATTTAAAAAAAAATTGTATCACTAGATAACCGTGCCGTAGTGATCATCCTTGATGATGTCAATGGGGAATTTCGTAATGATTTCTTATAATTATGCGAACACTACACATTAAATAAAACTAGTTTTTCGAATTTTTATATGTATCAAATTTTTTTACACCCTAGATCTGTGCTCATAACATTGTATAAAGGAAGTTTATGACACATAGACATAAAATGTGTGAGGATAAGTTTTAATAAACAACCCGCAACGTCTTGATCGCCGTTTTTCTTAAAAGGTTAGATTTAACAATCATCACATTAAGATATATATTAAAATGGTATTATTATACTAGAATTGATAGAAGCATATTTTCTACCATAAGCTGAAAATTTAATAAAACAATGTTTTATACATTGTTTTACTAAATTTTCTTTGATGAATACTTTAGAGTAATTTCTTTAAATACTTTAGTTACATACACGCAGTCCGCCCTATAAAAACTAACTCTAAAAAAGAAGCTAAAGGTATCTTGTGACATCTGAGGTTAATTAAATTAAACATTAACAAGTTCTTTCTTGATTCTTTCTTTGCTTACAATTACAATAAAATAAAAATTAGTTAAGCTATCTAAAGTTACAAATAATAATCATCATCATCATCATTACAGTCCTTCACAAGTCCACTGCTGAACATAGACCTCTCCCAAGGAGTTCCACAGAAAACTGTCCTGATCCACTTAAACCCATCGACTTCCTTCGTATTTTATTAGGTCGTTACTACTTCAACTGCCACCCTACACTTCTCTTACCGGTAAGAGACTGCAACTTAAGAGATACCTTGAGGATGTTGGTTCTTCGAGCTATGTGGCCAGTCCATAGCTACTTCAGCTTACTTATTCTATCATTTATTTGGATGTTATACCAGTACTTTTGATATATATTTGAATAATACTTAATGTCTATTAGGTAAAAAAATTACGTTATTAACTCAATATTATGGTTGTTAATGCTAACGAGACACAGTCGTTGCGAATCATGCACAGTTGGTTGCTTCTAATGGCTCTTTGTGCCGTGGACGAGATGTGGACATCCGACAACGGAACACTTAGAAACAATATTAACAGCTATGTCAATAACGTTACATACCTCGCACATTATACTGTGTCCACAATTAATTATGTCCGCTCTGATGTTCCAAAGATAAATCGATTGTTACTACAGACATTTACATTACTATTTGATGTGCTTCATATATAAAAGTAATACACTCTGTAAACACGAGGAAGAAACACAAGCTAGTGATACCAGTTTCTCGACTCCATAGAGTCAGTAATTCATTCATGAGGCAATGTTTAAGCAATTACAACAAAACCCCAGAAGATACATGGTGTTTCTAATACGAAGTTTCAATGTTTTATGAAACAAAAATTGTATAAAAATGGTTATTACGAGGGGCGGCTGATAAGTCCGCGGCCTAAGGCCTAATAAACGAATACATGGTTGGTAATAACCCCTGGGAATGAGGTGGTCGCTGTTTCTGTGTTTTAATAGTATAATTTTATTTTGAAAAAAAAATCCCGCTAGGTTTCTTGCTGGTTCTTCCCAAGGAAGAGGTTTTTTCTGACCCAGTGGTAAAAGTAGAAAACGACTTTCTTTAGAATTACTTGTAATCTATAAAAAAATCTATTCTATTCTATAGGGGCTGGTCTCTTCGGGCTTGCAATGCACTCACAAGATTTAACGTATTGTAATTTTATCAAATAATGCTTTCAATTCCCTGTGGGTTTATCCATACTCACTCTTGTATTGTACTAGCTATTCCCCGCGACTTCATACGCGTCGAATTTATTACGATTTGATTTCATGGGTTTTAATTTTTTTAAGTGGAACCCTAGTTTTTTTGCAGAAAAGGTACCCTAAGTTACTTCTTCTAACATCAGCTATCTGCCAGTGAAAGTCTCGTCAAAATCGGTTCAGCCATTTCGGAGATTAGCCGGAGCAAACAGACAGACAGACAAAAACTGTAATAATTGTTTTTTGTTATAAGTGCCATATATACTTCCATATGCATTAAGTAAAAAGATGTTATTTTGACATTACAAACAGACACTTATATTTGTTTTATTTGTATAGATAAATTACATAATTGAAAAATTGACAAAGTTCGATCAAAGGATCTCACATTTATATGACTTGAAAAAAGAGGGTGTTGTCAATTCGACTGTATGTTTTTGGAGTTTACTCTTTAATAATCGGTTCGTTTTATATATAGCGCACGGTATGAAAAATCGATGGTTGATTTTACATCAAGCGTTAACAAAAAGTGAAGCCGTTATGGTTTTTCTATGCGCATGTCGCGCATCTCCTCAGCGCACGTTACTATTCACGAAATGAATAATGTAAGTCATATATTTTTATGTATTGCATTTTAGCCAAACTATATAAATAAATATACTCATCATTTACTTCCTTTTCCTATTGTATATATTTTAAGACGATCGTTTTCAGGAGTGAACTCCAGTCACGCGTCGGAGCTGACACGCACACTTTTTTTTTGTATATATGTTATTGTCAACAAATTTTAATGTTTCTTTTTATTATATATTGAAAAAATTCCACATCTCAGGGTAAAAAAATGGGGGATGAAGTTTTTAAAGTAACTGTTTAGACGACATTTGAGCTAGTGATACTCCTTAGTCCAAACAAACCAACAAAAAATTAGACTTTTAATAAAAAGTAAGAGTCGACATTTTTATTTTTAGTTTTTTTTATAAAACCCTAATTTTGTAACTATATAATATAGTTGATAATATTACAAATAAAATTGTAATATTTTACGTTAAGAATACAGACTTTTTGTTGTAACGATTTTTGTCTGTTTATGTATCAGACTTTTCTTTTTAATTATTTTTTTATTCATCATCCACTACCACTAATTAAGAATTAAAAAGACCGCTTTGCAATGTCTTTTTAATTCTTAATTTACGGGCACGTGGGCATCAACTCACCAAAGTTTCATCGGAACGCATACGGGATAAACAAAGAAACATTCAAACAAAATGACTCAATTCTGTTCTGTCATTTTAAGTAACTCATTTCGTTTTATATAAGAATTTATTGCAGAGTGATTTATAAGTAATCCATTAAAATTATGCCTGCCCTTACTACTTGCGCTTAAATTCGATTTACTGTAATTTACACTTATACGAAGTCAATTTGACTGAACAGCTTATCGCAATAACATTTTGTTCCATTTCAATTAGGTTACGCATTCGACTCGATAAAAGTATTAGGAGCACACATATATATAATAAATTTTCAAGTTTTTAACTGAATTATACAAACGCTTTTTTATTAATTTTGTTTGGAAATTCATCTGGACAAATAGTAATACTTGAGGTATGTATATCTAATATTCCATATCTAATATTATATAAAAAATAATTTTTGTTTGTTCGTATTTTATGCGCTGTTATACCGTTCAGCAGATTGCGGTAAAACTTTGTCAATATATTGCTTGCACTTCCTCGAAGGTTATAGGCATAGTACAATTAAGTAAATTTATAATATATCATTCAATTTCAATTAATGTATTATCATTACTATTTAAACAATATTATAACTCTTCCAAATTTTAAACGATATTTCCACAATTATTTCTTTAGCGGCAGCAAGCTAGTAAAATATGAAAATTCTTTCCGAATTATTTTAAAGTTTAAAATTATTTTTTCTCGAAAGAAATGTATTAAATTTTTGGTTAGGATAAGTGGTTATAAAGTTATTTTACAGATCAACTCTGCAACGATGGCTGGATGCCAGAAGGGTGCCTGAGATTCAGTTTGTGGCAGTTAACCATAATACTGTTGGTTAGTATCAGCACTTTTTCAATGCACCAGAATTTTATTATAACTTTTTTAGAAAATAAAATAAATGATAACGATCAATTATTAATTTTGGTCGACTTTGCTATTTATTATAGTGCCTTTCTTTTGTATCGTGCTTAGCAATTATTTGTAAGTATCTAAATTACATTAGAAAATAATCTAGGAAATGCTTATATGCATTAAAAACATTACAGTTGTAGAAGTATAAGTTTTTGCAACGACAATAGGACAGATTTCGTCGCAGATATACGTAAATATGACCGCCTAATATATGTAAAAATTATCTTAGTTTAGATTTTAATACTTACAGAATTCAGCTTGAAGGCACAAAAGACTCGAAGTTGGCATTTAAATAAAAAAAAACATAGCATTTTTTAAGAATTTAAATTGTACGCCCCGACGCGATCAGCCCGCACTTAATTGAAAAACTTTTAGGGGCAAGACCGGAGAACTTTGTGAGTGTATTCGTCGAATCACAAATTGTTTTTGTTTGCCATTGCCTGAGTTCGTGTGATTCCTGAGACGTTTAATTTATTGAAGTATTTTTAAATAACACGGATATTGTTTGATAAGTGTTTAATTTTCTATCGTAATGGTCAAAATGTCTGAAAATATTATGCGCTGGTATATATAGTAAAGACATTCGAAAGTTAACTTTTTAAAACTAAAACATATTATAATGGAGTCCAATTTTTTTTTACTGTAACTGTTTTGCTTAGACATGAAAGCAGAGAGACTAACATCGAGAATTTAAGTAATTCAAAAAAATTGTTTCCCCGACTAAGACAAACTCTGTACAGACGGCGCGAAATATCTCTGTAATATCGCGTGCACAATATTTGACAGCTTCCGATAGTTATAGAAATTAACGTCAGTTATAGAATAAAGTTATAGAAATAATATTAATAAGGAAAAGCATCTGAGCGATCTCACCCTACGTTCAACGATCTATCAATCAACTTGTTCAAAATTACAAAGGATAGAGAGGCGACTTGTTACACATAAAATATAAGTTGATAATAAGTATAAAATTTCGATCCGTTTTTCGAATGTCATCGTCATTACAGCTCATCATAAGTCCACGGTCCTGTGCCTCCAGTATTTACTAATTTTCTGCATCTCTTTCCGGGTTGTCACTCCATCTAGTGGGGGAGAACCTGTCTTCCCTGTCGGTTAGCCCTGTCGGGCTAGTCTCCGTTGAGACTGACCACTGTAACTCAAAATCGGTCAGCAGGACATCATTTGACAGTTTAGATCTAAAATTTATTGACTTATCTCGTAAAATACATTTGACCAAACTTGTAACATTGATGGTTCAATTATTTTGATGTCAGGGCAAATGTTTGAATGTTTACAGTACGATACAAAGTGCTGACTACATACGACTTCGGTAAACTAAATAAGAAACCAAATATGATAATACATTCAGTAAAATTTCACACAGTCAAAAACACGTAGCATTCCCGACATTTAAACATATTCCGGAAATTTGAATTCCGGGCGTGAACATTAAATGTGCCTTAGCTTTGCACTGCAGTCCTGACGAAAATTGAATTTCTTAAAAAAGGCAAGATGTCATAGTTGCCTAGTCGATAACATATCTAATTTTAGTAGACACTGCACTGGTAAGTTTTAACCGGTCGACAATATTTTTGTAGATATATTCTTTTGCGACATATTTTCTATTTTCGTCACTCTAAATACCTACAGATCACAATAAAATAAAACGAAGAATTGTTCGTTTGTTAAATAATTGACTTTGCCATTAATTTATATATTAATTTTTATACAAAATTATACAACTTTATTTTTATTTATTTTTAATGATTAATGTTTAATTTTAATTTTTAATTTAATAATTTATATCGATTAATCTAAGCTATTCTAAGTATATAAAAATTAACGTTAATTTGAATAAAATAAAGTAGAACGTAATTAAAATGAATATACAATATTTTATTATATACAATATTAAAAACTATAAAAAAAAAAAACTAGTAATTTTATTATCAAACAGTCCTACTCCACGCGGTATCGTGCCAAGAACGTTGGCTGCGTTTCCCGCTGAATGGCTATACCATTCAGCGGGGAAACGCAGCCAGCGTTCTGAGACTTTGAGCGAGAAAAGACCCAGCCCTCTTATCACCAGCAGCAACGACCAGCCGCGGATGGAGTTGCTTTAAGAACTTCACCACACGTGGACCCCACGGACCGATAGTCTCTACAGCAAATGGCACAAATATGTAGTCATCTCTCAGAAACTCATATTTGCGCCACTTACTCAGTTCAGCTGCCTCTGATGCCGCACCGGCTCTAAACGAGGTACCCCAGAGATGAGAGGCCGCCAAAGTGTCTACGCAAGTAGCATCCCACAATAGGGCTTTAACTCTCTCCCAGGGACCAATGTCATACCGTCGGTCTCCTGCCATCGTCTCTAAATATTCCACAAGGCTCTAAAACCGAGGAACATTTATAGAGACAAGAGCCCTTCGGATGACATCGTTCAAAGAACCGTGCCGTAAAACCTACCAGTACTTTTCTTACAAGAAAGTCCGTGGAGCCCAAACTTGGTGACGCTGCTACCACAGAGGCTCTGATTGGGTTGACAAATCACCGCTCCTAGTCGGATTCCTACAGCGATGCGCAAGCTTTCCCCATCAAGTAATGTGCCGAGATTACTTGATGGTAAAGCGTGTAACCAGTGACTAGATTCCTTAGTCGAAACAGCTAGAAGGCGTGCCTTATCTTGGTCACTATGGAAATTATGAAACAAATCTTTCTGCACCCTCCGTACCAACGGAATATCCCACTGTTTTTGTTGGTTAACTTCCAGTGGAACATTTTCGCCGGAACAGAGCGTTCGTCATGTCTGCCCTGCCTCCGTAGCAAAGCACAGGTCTACTTAATTATTTAAAATTATGTTACATAAATTACTGATTTATGTAACATAATTCTTCAGGTGTGAGAAATCTTTCTCGCGTTCTTTTCTTCGAAAGATTTCTCACACCAATACCACCAAATTTTATAGGTAAAGAAGTTTGAGTCCAGGCTGTTGTATTTAAAGTTAAATTTAGAATTTTTCTATAGTTATTTTAAGATTATTATCAATGTCTTTTAAAATATCCGAACATTTCCAGACTGGACTCGAGTGGAGTAAGTATATTTATCAACGTGGTTTAAAAACTGGTCAAATTTTGTTTTAAAAGAGGTTTAGTACTATCGAAAACAACGGGGCACCTAGCAGGTATAGTGGTTCTGTACTGACAGTTTTTATTCCTGGAGAAAATGATTGAAATTTTGAATTAAAGTGTCTCTGTGAGAAGTAGATAAATTATTGGAAAAAATATTTCACATTTATTGCTATTTGGTCCAAGACCAATATTTTTAAAATTTCGTAAAATATGAGTAAGATCACTGAGGACGTCATCTGCACTACCTCCCAGTGTACCGTCGTCCAGGTACCAGACATTCAGCTTGGATTTCAAATTTGAAATAATGGGTTGAATTCCCAAACTAACAAGTCCTAAACCTAGTGGGTCACCCTGCTGAACACCGACTGCAGAATCGATAATATGGTTTTCGTAAAACAAGTTAGTATTTTGACTGTGACATTGCCAAACGTAATGATAAATTTCGGGGTTTGTTAGCCACTTCTTTCAGCAGGGTTACCCTATCGATAGAGTTAAAAGCATTCCTTAGGTCAACCTTCACAAGAACATCTGCATCAGTGAATAAAAATTAAGCTAGGCTGTAATAAAAAAAATATCTATACAAAGAAGTAAATGTTGTTTGCATGCTGCTAAGACATGAAAAACTTTTTTTTTTAAATTGTCTGTCTGCCTATATTTTTCCCAAAACCTTGGAGATTTTGTTCACAGAACAAAAAATGTATGAAATGAGAGGTCTTTAATCATAACTTTAAATATAAATAACGCCATATTCGTAGGTCATAATCCAGGCAAAGCCGGGGCTGATCGCTTGTAATTTAATACAAAATTGGCATGTCAAATCTTGTAATTAATAAAATATATATTAATATTTTTTTATTACATGTACTGTATGAATAATTAAAAGTTAAACTTTTATAAATATGGGTTCAATCATTTCACAAATTACACACACAGCATGCAAAATTAACGAAGTGTAGATCGATAGCGCACATTAATGAACGATGAGTTTGTAAATTTTGACATCAACACCCAACGCCAATGACCACGTGAAACTAATGTAGATAATGATAAAATAAAAGCTATAGTGGAAGCAGATTTATTTCAAACCACGACAGAAAAAGCAAGTAACAGATAATGAGTAACGCATGTACTTAATGAAGGAAAACAGAAACTTCACATCAAGGCTTAAATTTGTTCAAGAACATGCTTCCTTGAATAAGATTTTCGCTTATAATGATTATAAGATTATGTGTTATAATCGGAAACGTTTGTCACTATTATTGGACCCAGCTGAAACATCTCCCAAATACAAACTAACTCAAAAGAAGTTGCCCATGACTGTATGCGGTTCACCTGATGGTAAGTGACTACCGTCGCCCATGAACAACTGCAACACCAGGGGAATTGCAGGTCCGTTGCCGGCCGTTTAGAAAGGAGTAAGCTCTTTTCTTGAAGGTTCCTAAGTCTTATCGGTCCGGAAAAATCGCCGGTGGTAAAAAATTCCACAGAGAGGTTGTACGAGGAAGAAAGCTCCTAGTAAAACGCACAGTGGTGGACCGCCAAGCATCCAGATGGTGTGGCTGGTATCATGAGTTTTGACGCGATGTGCGTTCGTGAAATTTGGCGGCTGGAGTTAATCCGAACAATTCCTCACTTTCACTCCCTGTGGTAGATGCGATAGAAATGTTCCTTTGTCGCTTCAGTTTTATTTTAAAAAAAATACAAACACTTTTTCTGTGCATTTATATATAAACATGAACCAGGAGGCACAAAAATATTTGCAAATGAGAATTTACATAACCTCTTCTATTGCTATTATAAGCTCCACACTGGTGATAAAACTGAAGCGTTATGAGGCAATTTCTTTATTTACATATTTACTATATAAAAAAGAGGTGTGAGGAATTCTTTTACTCGATTGTGATATTCCTGACAACATACCAAACGTGCATGAGATTTTAACTCGTTTCAATTTCGAAATATTTAAAATCTATTTGTCCGTTATCCGGCAGATTCACCGCGAGTCCGCGCTAACGCCGTAAACCAATTGAAATACCAATTCTCTATTTCTAAATTCCAATTCAAAGAGACGTGTTACGTCACGTATCCATTTATTCGTATATTTATACATACATAAACGCCGATAGTCACTTTGAATCAGAAATTCAAGTGATATATTTAGTGGTGGTATATTTAGAGAGCTCTACGCTACTTAAGCTATCAGTTCATTTTCTGATAATTCTATCCTTTATGGAAGGAGATTTCCGCAGGTTGCATTTTGACTGAATACGTTTTTCATGCGTCGTTTAAAAAATTGAGCCTTAAATGAAACCGTTTATACAAACATCGTCATCATTATAACCATCATCGTCATCATAACCATCATCATTACAGCCTATCAAAAGTCCAATGCTAAACATAGGCCTCCTTCATAGATTGCCTCATATTTGCCACGCTTTGAGTAAAAAAGGTAAATTAAAAAAAAATATGATCTCTACGACCTTTTTTTTAAAAAAATCTTACGGTATCATTGATCTTGTGTAAACATTGTTATACAAGTGCGAAGTCCATGTTTTGTAAAACACAACAATGACGCAGATATAGTGATATTTACGGTTCAATTAGTCGATATTATGGTATGATGCTTTTGACTTTTTTTGACTTTTAAGACTATCAGCTTTGCAAGAGATATTAGAACTTATCAAAACTACTCATGCCCAACGTAATACTTATACTATAAGGTCGAAATTAAGTTGGGGTGCAATGTTGGACAGATGTGGACACACATAACACTACCAATACAAGATCGAAATATGTTGGTAAATATCCCTTCCTGTCCCTAAATATTTATTTTGAAATAGACCGAATATGAACAAGTAGTAGCATAGTACTTAAGTACTCTGACGTCTAAACTATGTTTTCGAATCTTGCACATTAATTAGATGTTATTCAACTGGCGACTCACTTCGAACAAAAATTTGGTGTATAAATACATCACATTTAAGAAAGCATTTAAAGTAAAGCAAAACAAGAAATGCAGACTCGGAAATCACAAACTTATGTTTTACTGTAAACATGTTATAACATGATTCTTAAGCTGGCCCTATTCCACGGCTATTCAAAAGAGGCGAGTCGATTAGGCTATGTGATAATCAAATAAATTAAACAGGGAAGAATGGAAATTATATTTATAGTGAGATAGAGAAGAGATCCAAGGGCCGTGGTAGCTCAGATTGTTAGCGCTCGCTGTAAGTTACACAGTACGCGAGCAACCCGGGTTTGATCCCCGCCGGCACCAATGAAATTGTTAATTGCAATTTTAAGTGCTGATTTACCACGTGCTCGGCGGTAAAGGAAAACATCGTGAGGAAACCTGCATGTCGGAGAAATCAAAAAAAAAATATTTTCGAAGACATGAAGTTCACTGTGGTGGGGCAGCGCGGCGGACATTTCCTTGCCCTAAAACCCTCTCGAAATGAGAGAAGGCCTGTGCCCAGCAGTGGGACGTATATAGGCTGTAACTTTACTTTGACTTTAGGGAAGAGATACAAGAAGGTAAACCTGGTAATGGCGAGCTAGGAATGTCAGCGCAAAAGTTCGGAAAACCTTCTAACCAATGCATGTCAGTAAGCACATTATTAAATAGGCTTATATTCAGATAATGAAAAGGGACCGTAAGAGAATGCATCAACCCATTTCGTCCCATTGATGTCGTAAGAAACGACTATGGAACATTCCAGAAAAAGCTTATGGCTTCAGACAGCTAAAGTTTTTACCACATTTGTACGCCAGACGGAAAAATGTCAGGCCAGTAAGCGACAGCAGTTTAAAAGGCACAAAACGTCTGATACTGCGATGGACAATCCGTCTACAAAGCGTAACGATCAAGGCAAATTGCCCAAGAACGAAAGTGGCACATTCCCAGCTGTGGAATTTCACTGACTGATAAAGAAAAAGCAAGAGACTATGCATAATTAACCTTTTAAGAATCGCGCGATTAAAATCAAGATAAAATTGTAAAGATGTTGCTAAAAACGATATCAGTTTATTGGTCAGAAAATTTAAGTATCAACTGCCGTAACTTCCGAGTTCGTCGCTTGCAGATAAACATAATCAAGATAAAATATTTTCCTGGCAATTGTCCAATAATATTGAATTTCTTCTGCGAGAGTGGCTTTTATTTTACTGTTGTCAGACCGCGAACTGTAATCATGTTTGTAAAATTCATAGTAAAAGAAGAAATGGAATAAAGTATGGAAATTGAACTTAAGAGTATAAGAGCGTGAAGATACATTTAATTTACGAGTGTATACGAGTACTGTAGGCTATTTTATTATTACCGTGTAGTGGTGGGGTAAGAATATCCACTACCCCATATCATCGCGTGGGTTGTCGTCATCATCGTAAGAGGCGAAAGAGGAAAACAAATCAGGAGATGAGTACCATCGTCTCCCTAATAAAGACTAAATATAAAAAAAATACGGTTGCAAACCCGCTTGCCAAGCGTGGTGACTATGGCGAATATCCCCCCTACGAGGCAATGTATGGCGGAGGCCTATGTTCAGCAGTGGATTTTAGGCTGTAACGGTAACGGTAACTGTAGGCTACTTAGGTATACCTGTACTTACCTAATATAAGTAATATTAACGAGCCTATAACTATCTAAGTATTGCATTAATCTAGATATTGCATTAACTCGCCTTGTGTAAATAGTGTGCATATGAAGCTTACATAAACAAATATTTCTATAAATGTTTTATGGCAAGTCCTACTCTGTTGCTTAGCATAGGACACATTAATTATTTTATTAGATCACTGCGAACAACTTTTCTCCACATTGAATAAAACTACTTTTACGGATTATATCGCGTTTAATTAAATTTTCGCGTAAATATATATAGAAATCATTAACTTTTCTCCATTTATTTTATGTTCGTACGATAGTTAATAAAAACTCTTTTACTCTCGAGCTTGCGCACACTAAAACAACATACAAGTTTTCAAATTAGGCCTCCCCCAAAAAAACGTCACTAAGCACGGTCCTAAGTTAATTTAGCTAACTAAGTTTCTGCATCTCGTACCAGGACGTCACTCCATCTAGTGGGAGGCCGGCGTATACTTTGCTTACCGGTCTGAGTCGAGTCGCGAGCCATCGGTTGTCGGTTCTTCGAGCTATATTCAGCCCAGCCCATTGCCACTTCAGATTACTGATCCGTTAAGCCATGTCGGTTACTCTGGTTCTACTACGGATATACTTATTTTGAAGTATATCACTCAGTAAAACTAAGAGCATAGGCCTCTCCATAGGTCGCTGACTGACCTTGGGCTTCCTCACACGGCTACCAAAAAGGACCACATCTCAGATCCATATGTCGTCAATGGCTCTTGTTTTTAAGTTTTGAGGTATACGTACTGAGAACATGTGTAGTAATCTAAAAAACACGTAAGCTAAATAATTTAATCGGAACCGTATAATTTAAAAACCTTGGAGCACTGTCTCTACTTGATCGGATGCAGAAGGCAGATCGCTTGTTCTCTTTATATCTTTTACCTAAAAATCCAAGAAGAAAAACGTTGTTCGCTAATCCACTTTCCAAGTATGGAAATATGTCAAATTCTTTAAAATAACTGAAGTCGTTTTAACTGTAGACTTGAGATGCTGACGGCAGATTACGAAGCGATTACGCTCAGACCTATAAATTTCCAGTCTTTAAAGATAGGATGAACACGAGAAAAATAAGGATATATTAGTTTTAAGTCGTTGATTTATGACTACTATACATTTAGTCACGTAGAAAGTTAATGTATTTATCTATGTGAGGCGTGCAGATGTACTGAAAGGGAATTTGTAAGTAGCCGCGTATCAAGATAATGTTATGTAAGTATGAGACATTTTTCTTTTTAAGACTGTATTTATTTTATGATATTGTGTACAGTCTTTTTGTCATCATTTATCATGGTAGCTTCAGATGTCACAAAATTATTACTATAATTGTGATGATTAAACTGTAAGTGAATTATTAATTGATTTTTTCTTATTTAACAATAGTTAAGCATTTTAAATTTTCAAAATAAAATGAATGTAAATTCGTATCCATAACCTCTCACGCCTGTCACCCATGGGGTGAGCCTGAGACTACTAGAATTCCATTTCTCATGATCCTAACACACCTACCTTCGCCTCTTTTACGTACTCTTTATTCGTCTTATTATCAATATAATATCGTCAAATTGGTTGATAAGCTTCCGTCTAGTAGCTTGCGTCAGATGAGTCGTCAAGGGATGCCTCGTTAACGACTGAGCTACTTACTTCTGCCGTATAAATCATAAATTCGTGATGGATGTATTGAGTAGAATAAGAGTTACTTTCATAACTAAATGGATTCGTAAGCTATTGGCGATTCAGGAAGTCGATGAATGCAGATCGGTCAGGACCGCACTAAGTAAAAATCAATGGGCGGGAAACTACATTCAACATTTTCGTGCTTATATTAACGGTAGGATTTATATAATTTGTATTTATTTTCTTTTAGATAGATAAATAAAAAGGTAATTACGTTGTTATATCTTAAAATTAAATTTTAATCTTATATTTAATTGGTCCATTTATATTTTTGTGTGTGTTTTCTAATAGAATAAGGGAGACAAACGAGCACACATTCCACCTGATGGTACGCTGTGGCCCATAGACATCTACATTTATCCTCAATTAAGAATCAAATTGCGGATGCGTTTTCACAATGCCTCGTTTCCCGTAAAAAGGGTATCAGTTTCTCTACCCTCACAATATGAAATACAGCAGCAATAAGCTGCTATTTTACGCTGGTATTCTGTGAGACTGTGGTCCTACCCCGGTCAAGCCGACCCATTCGTGCTACAACCATAATATAGCTGCAGCGTGGCTCTACCATGTAAAAATGTCTCACTAAGCTGTTGAACAACATGCAAATTTGAAGACAGTCACGCGTGCATGTCAGTAATAGCTACAGTTAATCCACATAATATTTAAGTCATAGCTTGCAGTATGAAAAATTAAATGAATTTTCAACCAACCGCAAGCACCTAGTTAGCTCGTCATTCGCATCAATTAGTACAATTAAAACGATCATGCACGGATGACAGCACATCATGAAGAATTACCTAGGTCGCACCTAACCAATTTTTTTAAATTTAAGCTACAAGTTACCCGGTAAATGAAAATGATTTATGTAAAATTTACGAAGGAAACCGTAGCTCTTGGATTTTATATTTCGTATTTATTTACGACCGAATTTATTGTCAGGAAGCGTGAAATAATGACTCATATGACAGTTTAATTTATTGTTAATTGCTTATAAAACATGGAGAGAGTTTATCAAAGGCGTTGTAATAACCGAGTTTATGATGTACCGTTCCTGATATGTACAATGTTGGGATAATGAGTTTTATCAAATGAAATTACAGAGACTTCTGTAAATTTATCTAGAAAGCAAAAAATAAAATAAACTTTATTTTATTTTTTCCATGTAGTAAAAAAAGCAGTTATAAGATTTCAATACAAATGAAATAAAATTACAAAAAATACAATTTCTACTTGATATTTATTATTTACTTGTTTATTTGGTGTTTCCATGTAGTCATTTTTTCTATATTGTATTAGAAGGCAACTTCTATCAACTAGTTATTATCAATAGAATCAGGCGTTACTTTGCGGAAATCCATTATATTAAAGTTGGAAAAGTTATTACTAATTATACTAGTAATTGTTTATATGTGGTAAGTGTAAAGAACCGGAGACCCATTTCACTGGATACGAGGCATCCCATCTTAGTCCACATGGGTGACAACACATTTGAATTTTGATTCTTAATCGAGGATAAATGTAGATGTCTATGGGCCACAGTACCCATTTACCATCAGGTGGACTGTGTGCTCGTTTGTCACACTATACTATAAAAAAAAGGTTAGATCTAATTGATGTATACGATTTACACTTACCATAAGGTGGACTGTGTGCCCGTTTTTATTCTTATTTTGTGAAAAAATTATCATCATTCGAACAATTATTATTAAATAAGATTTATTGTTGCATAAGCCTCAAAATCTCATCATAAACAAAAGTGATTGATGAGAAGAGAGGAAAGCGAAACCCGTCAACGTTTTCAATTTGTGCGAACTGCTCAAAGTCTCACATCACTGAACTATTCGAAACCACAAAATCGCTTTCTCAAACTCAATTAAAACTATAGCGATTTGTAAAAGCCGGCACAAGAACCGAACCTAATAAATGTCACTGTCTCGATCGATGCGGTTTAGTTTCCTTAAAGCGCAATACTCGTCAAAGACATACGACATCACATTACACCGAAACGGTAAATGGGATAAGCCCAATATTCCGTACAAACCGCAGTAGTAGTATGCTTTGGACAGGCTGTGTAAGCGGGCCTGCGGTGTTATGCCACATTGCATTTGTACAATCAGGCTGAGTGCGGTCAACCGTGAAATCCGGTCGCCTGTTCATACTCAGCCTTCTTGTGATCGACGGAGTCCTTAGATATATTCTGTGGATGTCTTGATTGAATTATTTGATCTTATTTTGGGGCTTGCATTATAATTAAAAAATAAATATTGTTTAGTATTTTACTTCTTCTTTTAAAGTCTTTAACTGTCCAATGAGCCGATCTCGTATTAGGAAGGATTTGAAAGGGAAGTTTTGTAGTAAACAACAAAATCGTCATGAGCGTCATGATCACTGTTCTTATTATTTTTAATTTGATTAATTTAAATTTAAAAAATAATAAACTACGGTTGCCATAGGAAAAAATTAAAAACTATGTTGCCGAAGCGTGGCAACTATGGTAAATATTCCCCTTATAAAGCAATCTATGGGAGAGGCGTATGATCAGTAGCACTTTGATAGGCTGTAACGATAACGATGGATTGTAAAATGGGAAAACAATAAATATAAACAAAAAAATAAATTGAATGCCTAAAAAAGACCTACTGCTGAACACAGGCTTCTATTTATTTCGGAGATAAAAAGCCAATGAGGATGATTTTAAACTTATAACTAAAATTGCAATAATATGAATATAATAAGTTAATTGTTATTTTATACACTCGTTAAACCTAGTTTGAAATCTATATATTTTCAGTTCTGTAGCAAAATAGTTAAAAAGTTAAAGTTAAAGTTGCAGCCTATATACGTCCCACTGCTGAGCACAGGCCTCCCCTCATTTCTGAAAGGGTTTTAGGCCAAGGAAATGTCCGCCGCGCTGCCCCAATGCATGTTGGTGAACTTCACGTCTTCGAAAAAATTTTTTTATTATTCTCAGACATGCAGTTTTCCTCACGATGTTTTTAATTAAAATTGCAATTAACAATGTCATTGGTGCCGGCGGGGATCGAACCCGGGTTGCTCGCGTACTGTGAAATTTACAGCGAGCGCTAACCATCTGAGCTTACACGGCTCCTTAAGCAAAATAGTGCCAGAAATTATATAGCTAGTTGTTATAGTCAAATATTATTGTGTCAGGTTATTGCTAAACTAAAAAAAACACGTTCAAATATCCCTTTTATTACTATGGCACTTTAATTTGAATAAAGATCGATGGCGAAGCAATCGTTTTCGGATATGAATATTTAAATTTCTCAACTTTAGTACACTTAGATTACTTTAAATGTGCGTTGTTTAATAACGCTTAAAAGCGCTATCACGTAAATCGCGTAATAAATCGCGAGCGACAAAGGCGTCGGGATTTAAGCGATATTGCCGGCGTCACGATCTGCTGTGTCGTTTATCAATAAATGGAGATGCGGTCCAATAAATTATTAGCCGTTCGCAATATGGAACGGTGAGTGCAAACATCAACCAGCGAAATTACAAGCAGCCTCGAAAAATAGCGTGTTCACGGTCGACAGAGAATAATTGCCCGCCGACAGACGACGTGCAGTTAATTCCTCTTATTTGTATTTGGAATGGTGAATGCAGCATTTTTTTTCTACTTTTCAAGCCATTATTTTGTGTTAAAATTTTATAACTGGTTTTAAACTGCAGTGTTAGCTTATTTGGATAGTAAAATATTTGTTTGTTATTCCAGCCAGCAGTAAAAATTTCTTTTTTATAATAAATAATCTACATTTTATTTAAATAATATGCTGGGTAATTAAACTTTTTAATATTAATTACAGCATGCTTACATTATGAATTAAAGTAATTTAGTCTTCTGTTTTAGTTTTATAGCTTTACCTACTTTTTATGTTCAAAAGAATATTCAAAAGAGAAAATGGAATGAGCTACAGAGAGACGAGGAATAATGAAATCAATTTTATGCAAAACTAAGCAAACCCGTACTCTCTTTAATAAATCTTTACATATTCGTAAAATATAAATAAAATTTTACGAATATGTGCTTAATATGATTATATTAATTGAATATATTTCAACTTATTTTTTCATTTAATGAAGATTGCCTTGGAAGAAATTTTGTAGAATATTTTCAAAAACATGTTTTGTACTCCCTTTTTAACAAATATTTTTATTAAGTAATAAATAATAAAAAAAATAGGATAATTAATCAATTATTTAAAATATATGATAACAAATTTTGTTTTAATTTTAAATATCTGCACTTTTTTATCAGAAATAATATTTTTCTAATTACTGATATTAGAAATTTGCAACTGTTTTTTATATAACATCAGAGGATACAACATTTAATACCATAGTAAAAAATATAGTGTAGTGCCAAGAACACTGGCTGCGTTCCCTCGCTGAAGAGCTATACTCGGACTTTGAGCGAGCGAAGAACCACCCCGCTTATCACCAGCAGCGACAAAACATCGCGGATATAGTTCCTATAGGAACTTCACTGACCGAAAGTCTGTACATCAAATGGCACAAATATGTAGTACTTAATTTCTCAAAGACTCATACTTGCGCCACAAGTGTCTACGCACGTAGCATCCCACACTAGGGCTTTGCTTCTCTTCCAAGGGACAAAACTCAAACCATGAGAATCCTGCCATCGTCTCTAAATATTCCACAAGATGCTCATATAAAACCTTATTAAATTTGAACTATTAATTGCGTACGAGATAATATTATTGTTTATAGCATATACCTGTACTCGTAACGCTTATCATATTAAATCGCGGGTAAACTAAGATGTAATTTCGGAGACAACAATCAGCGTCAATAAGCAACAGGTTATGCTCATAATGCTCTACTATCTACTATTAAAATAAATTTAAGATGTATCTTTTACCGCAGCTTTTTTTTTATTCGAATTTTTCCCAAACGGCCAGGAAATAAAATGTAATAAAAGCGCTATCTTTACATACAATTAAATCAACTGCCAAGACCTTGATTCATTAAAACGTCACCGAAATGAACGTTACGAGTAAGAGTGACGCATTCATTACAGCTGCTCTCCGGAAATAAACCTTCTTTGTACACCAGCGGTAAGGAAACATTTCACTCTCATAGCTGCGTGAAGAAGCGGATTTGATTAAAATTATTCAACAATTTTACGAAAGCGCGTGAGCGATTTTCGCAATTTCCGTTTTATTTAAGTAGCAGTAATGGCCGCTTTGCAATTTTTCTTCACCATCATTCTTCTTCTTCTTTCATCATCATCATCATCATCATTATAGCCCTTCACAAGTCGACTGCTGAACATAGGCCTCACCCAATGAATGCCACAAAGAAAGGTCCCGAGCCACCTGCATCCATCGACTTCCTGCATGTCTTACCAGGTCATCATTCCATCAGTGGGGGGTCGCCCTACACTTCGCCTACGAGGCTGCCACTCGCGAACCTTTTTTCCCCATCGGTAGTCGGTTCTTCGTGCGATATGGCCAGTCCATTGCCACTTCAGCTTACTAATCCGTTGGGCTATGTCGGTCACTCTGGTCCTACTGAGGATATCCTCATTTCTAAGTTTATCACGCAGAGAAACACCGAGCATAGCCCTCTCCATATCTCGCTGAGCGACCTTGAGCTTCCTCATACGGCCAGCAGTGAAGGACCACGTCTTAGTTCCATAAGTCATCATTGCCAACAACATCTTCTTTATCAATGTTTTATATTTGGTAGGCCACGGCTATATTATGATTGAAGCACGATAGCTCGGCCCGACCGGGGAAGGACCACGCGCTTATAGAATGCCAGCGTTAAGTAGCAGCTTAATGCTGTTGTGTTTGGTATAGTGAGTGAGAGAACCGGAAATCCTTTTTACTGGATATGAGGCATTCCATCTTAGTCCTCATTGGTGACAACGCATCTGCATTTTGATTCATAATCGAGGATACATATAGATGTTTATGGGTAACAGTATGCACTTACTATAAAGTGGACTGTGTGCTCGTTTGTCATCTTTAATCTTTAATGAAATCATTACGCCAAAAATTTTAAAACTAGGCCGGGTGGTTTGCCTTTTACAACCATAACCGCTCGATGGGCATAAAGATTCCTGAAGACATAAGAGACGACAATCGTGGTACCAGACATCACTTAGAATAGTATATAATCATTTTTATATAATATTGATTACATGTTATTCTTATTGAAAATCATTATTACTTTTACCACTTAAATTTGACGCTGCTCCTCATTGACGGTCTAAGAATTTTACGTCTGGTATAAACGAGATGATTATACCGTCTATTGAAAGCCATGAGGTCTTTCTGTCATTTCGATTTTTTTATAGTAATGAGGGCAAACGAGCCTTAATGTCGCTTTACGACACTTACAGGACGAATGTGTCGAACGAGTGAATAGCCTATTGTTACGCTAAGACAGTGTTATTTACCATCAAGGGCTACATTACCACTTACCACCAGGTCGTATTGCAGTCAAGCACTGGCTTATAAATAAAAATAATACATTTATTTACTATCAGGTGGACTATGTTCTCATTAGTCACCCTTACTCTTAAAAAACACTGCGGAAACCGGAAAGTATGACATTAATGTTTTTTTAATTGTTGATGTTTCATGATTTAATAGAAACTTAATCTAAACAGTAGTATGGCCCCTGCGACTTCGTCCGCGTGTAATTTATTACGATTGGATTTCATAAGTTTTGATTTCTGGCGCGGAACACTAAATCTTTTTCTAAAATAATAGTAGCCTACGTTACTTCTTATAACATCAGCTTTCTGCTAGTGAAAGTCCCGTCTAAATCCGTCTAACTATTTCGGAGATTAGCCAAAACAAACAGACAGACAGACAGACAAATATTTAAAAAATTGTTTTCTGTTATAAGTATTATATATACTTTTGTATATCGTATATACCTTTTTATGCATTTTGTAAAAAACTGTTATTTTGACATTACAAACAGACACTTAAATTTTATTTATTTGTATAGATAAAATATTAGATAAACGTGCGAATTGAATCGACTTTTGTAATGTATTCATTCATTCATTACATCCATTCACAAGTCCACTGGTGAACATAGGCCTCTCCCAAGGACTGCCACAAAGCACACCTGCATCCATTTTAATGTATACTGATTTGCATAAAATATAGTTATTGAGCGGAAAATATAATTTTATACACAAAACGCCGCTGATAAATTCAATTCAATGTACTAAGTGGCACTCATCCGCTTCCAGACAAAATCAAATTCCATGTGCAACGTATAGAACCGTCGCTTTGTTATATTATATTGGATATAGTAGCTTAGTTGTGAATATTTATAAAATATTTTGTTCATTAGATTAATCTGAAATTGAGCAAAGAAAATAAAATAGTGACTTTTGCAGTCATGTTTAGGTACTGTGTAAACTTTAAAATGAACAATTTTTATCAATTTCGGTATATTTTGTTTGTATTATGTTTCAGTAAAATCGCGATTATTTTGTATAGAAAGAACACAATCTATTTTCAAATTTAGTATTTGTTTATTGCAAAGTAACACTGTTTAATTACTTCATAACGGAGAATACTGCATTACTGTGATACGGTTTTTTTCTATAAAATCAGTACAGAATGTATGGTTTCTAATATGAGTTTAAGCAAATTACATGGTCACAAAATCCTTAAAGTTAGATTTGATTTGTTTATGATTTGCAAATTATTATTTTTTTAATATAAAATTACATATTCCAAAATTTATTTTACAATTTTAAGAGAGAACTGCGTACAAAATTTTAGCTGAATACAAAAAATTTACTAGGAAAGTAAGTTATCCAGCGGAGTATATATTTTAACTACCATTATTACTAGTTGGGCTACGTAGTTAAATTAAATAAATTCAAAGATTTGAAACTAAAAAACCAATCAAGTTCATAATTACTATTTAGTAAGATAATAATCACAACATAATTAGTATTAGTTTTTAAAATATTTTATTTTATTTAAAATCGTGGACGATTAAATAAAAAATGCATATTTTCTCTTCAATGGCACGTTTAAGTGAAGTGATGCATATTATTTATTTATTTATTCAGACACCAACTAGTGAGCTTGGGAGGAGGTAGTGTATATATACTCGCACGGTTGGTGTATTATGTAGACCAGGCGCCCTACTCTCTCACAGTGTAGGGTGTACAGTGTAGTGCGGCCCCCACTAGATTGAGTGACGACCTGGGAAAACATGCAGGAAGTCGATGAAATCAGGTGGCTCAAGATGGTGTTTTGTGGCGTTCCTTAGGGAAGACTTATATTCAGCAGTAGACTTGTATTGCTGTAGTGATGATGATGATAAGGTTTAAATAAGTTTATGAATATACACAAATTTAGGTTATAAGATGTAGAAATTGTTTTATCAACACTTTGTTTCGAAAGTAAAGTAGCATTTCTAAATTCATAGCAACTGCTTAAATATCTATTTGATACAATCTAAACAACAGCTTCGCAAAATAAATCTCCGAACACGGATATAAATCGGAGTGTAGCGACAAGGATACTGCAATAAACGTCGTTTTTCCGGGCAACACATTTCAACTTTAAAAATAAAGGGTGGAGACATTTGAACGGATATAGGTATTCGGTGACAAATAACTTGGCGACACGGGTGTCGTTAATTCGGTTGAAAAAGGACTCTAGACAAATCTGTGACGCAAAAGCAGACATGATGTCGCTCTGCGTTCGAGTATATTGCCCTGGTCTCTTGTCGTGTTTTATTTTCTTCGCTGCCTATTTTCAAACTATCTATAAACCTTTTATTGCAGGGCATTACTCCTGGTATTAAATTATGCTGTGCGTAATAAAGTGATTCATGTCTCTAAAACAGTAGTACGGATTCTATATTTTGTCATTTTGCATAGAAAAATTGTATATACCTATTGTCAAACTTATTCTAAATAAATTTATATAGAATAAGGTTGAAAAACGAGAAACAATAAAACTGTTGATAATTTGTGGCCCATAGACATCTACATCTGTTTACATCTATCAACGAAAATGTAGATGCGTTGTTATCCCTGAGGACTAAGATAGAATGCCTCGTTAACAGTAAAAAGGGTCTCCAGTTCTCTACACTCACCAAACGAAAGCATAAAGCATTAAGCTGCTATTTTACGCTGGTATTCTGGTATTCATGGTTACCTATATTTATGATAATGCTTGTTTGCATTTTCCGTTCAAAGATTAAGTGTTTTTTTATTACAATTGGTAAAGCTTACATCTTGTTGGTGCTTAAATAAATAAAACAAGAAATGAAATTGATTTCGGATATTAATATAATTTACAATTATATAGGAGTATTTTAGAAATTACAATTTTGAACGTGTAGTGGCGGTGTAAGAATATCCACTACCCCATAACATCCCGTGGGTTTCGTAAGAGGCGACAGAAGGAAACAAATCAGGAGATAGGCAGAAGCGTCTTCCTAATAATAAATAAAAATAAAAACTTCGTCTGCCAACCCGCTTGCCAACTATGGCAGACATCCCCCCTATGAGTCAATCTATGGGGGAGGCCTATGTTCAGCAGTGAACTTTAATAGGCTGTAACGGTAACGGTTAGAAATTGTATAACTCTAAGCTGAAAAATTGTTCTCAGCTGTCCTCCGGTCAGATGAAACTAATATCGAGACAATAATAGATTTAGTAGGTTTAAAAGAATGAAATTGAACAAAATTAATTTTATTTTCTTACGTCGTAGACATAAGAAAATATGATTATATATGTTTTTCATATTTCATTTAATTTTGTAGCCAACCTTATTTAGAAAATTATATAAAAAACCTAACTTATAAAATAAAAATTGACAGCTTTGCTATAAACTTATTACTAAGGCACTGCACTATTTCAAAAGATTTTTTTTTCAAGAAACAACAAAACAAAAGCACCTTTTTACTTTTATTTTTATTTCAATATCAGTTAGCGTAAACTGTATTACTAAGCCTTTCGAGATTTACGCGTGCACCATTTATCACTTGCGCTCCGCCTGAAGAAAATGTGTAAGGTAATTTAATGTGTTTTATCAAAATGTGAGGTGCGTAAAAACGCTTCTAAAAGCAATCACAGCTATTCCCCTAAAACGTCAATCTGTGAAAAGAAAAACAAAAACAAAATTGAACGAAAGACATAAAAATAGGTTTTATATAATATAAAATATTTGCTTAAATATAAGAATTCAATACAAAAGACAACGTAACTTTTTTGCCGTTGGCCGCCTAGATAATATTAAGTATTTCAATCTATGAGGGAGGCCTATTTTCTGCAGTGGACTTTTAAAAGTTGTAATGGATGGATGGATGGATTTATTATTTTGAAAATAAAGTACACAATTCAAACTATGTTTTTCTTATTCAAATTAAGAAAAAGTAAAAGAGAAAAAAAGGCAACACAGGGAAACAAACCAGAAGAATGGCAGCAGCGTCATCCTAATTAAAACTAGAAAAAACTACGGTCACCAACACACATGCCAAGCGTGGCAACTTTGGCAACTGTCCTTTGCCTATTAAGTTGATGTGAGAATGGTTTAGATTCACAATTGGACAGGTGGCGCTGTTGTCGACATCTACAAATCACCCAGCCAGGGTGGATCGCTAGTCTATATTTTAAGTAGCATTATTAACCATATTCCAATTTGTAAAATTATTAGTAATTACTAAGCAGGTTCCACATAATTAGAACAAAACATTCGTTATTTCAAACTAAAGTGACTTTTAATCAAGCGCCCAAAATCAGAATTTCTCAAATGGATAGCAGCGCAAAGTAAATCTATAAGATTACGATCCCAAAAGTCATGTAATTTTATAGGCTCCGATTTTATACTCTTGCGTACAAGTGAGGACAAAGTAAGTTAGTTTAAGTCAAAATACCTTTGGAAATTGCCTCGAAACTTATTAGCTTTCGTTTTATAATTTAATATTATTGCATTCCGTAAGCGCTAGCGCGCAGGTATGCTCTACTAGGGCCTAAAAATTAAGATTCCAACGTTTTGTCGCATGAAATCATATCTAGCAATCATATTGTACATATAAGTGATATAAAAAGCACATTGTCAGAAAGATAAATGATTGTTGAACTTATTAATATTTTTTTAATTCGATTAATTGCTATTTTTACATAAAAAAAGGATTTTTAGTGGCTTATGGTGTGGATTTATCAAGTCCGCATGGCTTCGTAAACACGATAACTTTTGAAAATATCAATTGTTCGACTCAATCTATTTTTAAACCTCTTCATCTATCATGTAGGAAGCCATTGAATGTAAATGGCAGTTTAATTTAGTTTAGTTTAGCTATAATTAATTTTTTTCGGCTGCGAAATGTCGATATATTCGGTGTTTTAGCAGCCTTGTGTGAATTTATTTTTTACTAAATAGAGACTGCGTCACTCACTCAGTTAGTTCGGCGCACAGAACACAATTACTCTCTACCAAGAGGTTCGGCATCAACCACCGTCGTGAGTGGACACTGTATCGGTTGTTTGCAGCGGCCCAAAAAGATCGCTGTACAAATACACAATATTCGAAAAACCAAATTTCTTACATACTTGATTATAATAATAATCAGAGATTTTTATTACAATATTTTAAAAGCACAGAATAAATAATAGCAGTACGTACTAAAAGTAAGTAGGATGTAATATTTATAATTGAATACGTCTTGGACTTTATGGAGTGACCTGAATGATGATATGATGATCATATGAGCATTATGAGTCGTGCACTTTTGGATTTTTCAAACTTTTTTTAAATTGAAGTTTGACATAAAATTATCGGAAAATTGGAAGTATAATAAGGTTATTAGTGAAAACTTGTGTGTATTTAAACTACTTTAAAAAATTCCGTATAATCATGTTATACGTAATTTTTTAAGCGCTTAGGTCATGCCCAATTGGATTTACCAATATTAAATATTTTTATTTTAACATTTATAATAATTTTTTTGTAGGATAAGCGTGACAAACGAGCACACAGTCCACCTGATGGTAAGTGGTTGCTGTGGCCCATAGACATCTACATTATTCTCGATTATTTACGTTTGAAGTTACAATTGTCACCCGTGAGGACTATGATGGAATGCCTCGTTTCCAGTAAAAGGGGTCTCCGGTTCTCTAAACTCAACATACGAAACACAGCAGCGTTAAGCTGCTATTTTATGCTGGTATTTCCATTCGTGCTACAACTATACTACTAATATAGGTGCAGCATGGCTTTACCACGTAATGAATGAAAAACATAACTGTTAAATTAACACAGAAACTTAGCTCAAAACATTAGGGTTTTTAATAATTTAGATTGCTTGGGTATGGATAAATCTAAACACTTAGGCAACATAGTCTTTCCATACATGTATATACATCAACATACTTAAGGCACTCTAAGATATTTGGCGGCGTTCCACAAAATATTTTTCACAAAAATGAGAAGCACTAAAAACTAATATTTCAAGGCAAAACACAAGTTAATATAAATATAATAAAATAATCAATCTCTAGCCAATCTGCAGCTATATTATGGTAGTAGCACGAATAGTTCAGCTCAACCACAGACCGAGCTCTCACAGAATACCAGCATCAAATAGCAGTATAATGTTGCTATATTTCGTATCGTAAATGTAAGAAAAGTGTAAGAATTGGAGACTCTTGCACGTGGTAGAGCCGTGCTGCAGCTATATTAGTGGCATAGTTGTAGCACGAATGGGTCGGCTCGACTGGGGAAGGACCACGCTCTTACAGAATACCAGCGTAAAATAGCAGCTGAACGCCGCTGTATTTCGTATGGTGAGTTTAGAGAATCGGAGACCCTTTACTGGAAACGAGGCATTCCATCTTAGTCTTCACGGTTGACAACGCACTTGATTTTTGATTCCTAATCGAAGATAGATGTAGATGTCTATGGGCCACAGCAACCACTTACCACCACTCCTTTAATTTTTGTGAGGGTTATGGAGCAATTACTGCGCTGCGCAACTTCAGTGGATGGTGGACTTCACATCGTGCTACCATCCATTTGGATGATTGGCGGTTGACCGCTGTGCGATTAACAAAAAGTTTTCTTCCTCGCACAACTTCCATGTAGAATCGACTACCACCAGCGATTTTTCCGGACCGATACGACTTAGGGCCTTGAAGAAAAGAGCCTACTTTTTAAAAAGCCGGCAGCACATCTGCAATTCCCTTTGTGTCGCAGTTGCTCATGGGCGGCGGTAGTCATTTACCATCAGGTGAGCCGCATGCTTGTTTGCCCCCTCTTATTTAAAATAAATAAATATCGTGTATAATACTTTTATCTCTCAGACATGCAGGCTTCCTCGCGAAGTTTTTCTTTATCACTAAGCACGCTGTTCAAGGTGTTTCATCTGGTTCATCGGGTCAAGCTTAATAGATAATGTACGCATAGTTAATTATTTGAATAAGGACCTATTTTATTTAATATATTTATCTATAGTTAAATTAATAGCAAAAAAAAAATATCTTGGCCATGCTATGTGTTAAATATCATCTACTTAATTCGTAATTTTAAAACAGCGAATTAGAAAATAATTCAATTAAAAGTTTTGTATCGTATATTTGTTATTTCTCGGTAATTTTTATAGAAGAGGGGGCAAACGGGCATGGAGTTCACCTGATGGTAAGTTTTGACCGCTGCCCATGAACAACTACAATACCAGGGGAAGTGCAGTTTATTTATTAATCGGTTTCTTAAAAGCTTTTGATAAAACTTTAGTAATATGGCCGAATAATTTTCTGGTAGAGGCTTCGTTTAAATATCTGCGCAGATTTATTAACTACCTACCCCTTTTCATTTAATCTATCTATCTGACAACGTAGTCGGAAGCCAGTACATATTTTCAGAGGTCAAATTTTAATAGACGTGTCGTCAGCTCAGAGCGGGTTTATGTCAGTATCTAATATTCCATTATAACGCAAACGGGGCAACGACAAGGGCTGTTATAGAATGTACCTAGCTCTTCACGATAACTTCGAGTATTACAACACTAGTAATTATTTTGCTTATAAGCTGAAGTCGATTTCAGCTTAAACGAGTAAGTTATCTTTATCGATTAAAAGTTAAAAGTTTAGAACATTTAATTATGTTGTATTTAAAGGTAATCTAATAGTAAGATTAAAATTTCTTTTTCATATTCAATAAATATTTTTCTATTATTCATATATCAATGTTGCCAGTGTCTGAGGCTGTCCGAAGCTCGAATAATATAAAATTATGTAATTAAATGATAATAGGTAATACAATATACAAAATTGGAAAAAGAAATTATGTGAAGACAGACAAGTGCAAGTAGAATTCGCACCCTGAGGGTTGTATATAAACTTAATTAACTGTGAAGACATTTCATCCATCACGGTAATTATAGCTCAGGTTAATCAGAAAAAATATTTTCTGATGCAAAATTTGTATTAAAAATAGTAAAAAAGAGTAAAGAGGCTTTTGTTGCATGATTTACCATCTATGGATTCAATACCATTTATCACCAGGCGACTTTGTAGTAAAGGAATGGCTACTTATTAAGTAGGTAAGAAAATTCTCGATATAAAAAATAAAATTTTGATTGCCTAACGGTTCGGTTGTCAAATTTATTTTCTTTAATCTTCTGCTGCTAACAAATAACAAATTCTCATGCATATAACACAAATAGTTTAATACAATAACCGGCCAAGTGCGAGTCGGACTCGCACACGAAGGGTTCCGTACCATCGCAACACACGTTTCTAGTAGAAACGTGTGTTGCGATGGTACGGGAGCCCCTTTTAATTTTTATTATTTTTTGTTATAGCGGCAACAAAAATACGCATTCCGTGAACATTTTAACTGTCAATAATAATAAATAATCTTTACCTATTACGGATCATGAGATACTGCCCGCTGACAGACAGACGGACGGACGGACAGACGGATAGCGGAGGCTTGGAGGGTCCCGTTGGTTACCCTTTGGGTACAGAACCCTAAAAAGTAACGTAAAGTTACGGCCTATATACGTCCTACTGCTGGGCACAGGCATCCTCTCATGTTTGAGAGGGTTTTAGGGCAAGAAATGTCCGACGCGCTGCCCCGATGCGTATTGGCGAACTACACATGTCTTCGAAATATTTTTTTCTTATTTCTCAGACATGCAGGTTGAATCACGATGTTTTCCTTCACCGCCGAGCACGTGGTAAATCAGTACTTAAAATTGCAATTAACAATTTCATTGGTGCCGGCGGGTATCGAACCCGTGTTACTCGCGTACTTTGAAATTTACAGCGAGCGCTTAGCTTAGCGCTTAATAAAATAATTTGTAAAAAATTCCATGCCTATACACAGACTACTTGAACATCTGAAATCATATTAGCATATTGAAATAGTTTCTCTGACATAATTTTCTCGATAATAGTCAAACTATGGATTGTTTTCACTATAAAACAACGATCCCTCATACAAGTTTATAACCGTTGTGGTTGTGGGTCTACTTGAAGTTCGGATCAAACATGCTTCCATAAAGTTAGTTTGCTACGACGTTATGAAATATGTTCATATTATAACAGATTATGTTATGAACCGACAGTAATAACGTGCTTTCAATATTTCAACGGTGATTTCATATGAGATTGTTACAGATAACTGCCATTAAGTGAACTGCCATGAAAATAATCGCTCAAATTGTCAACCGAAATGATATTTCTTGGAATCGATAAAGATTAACTAGTCTAAGAGTCTGATAGCGTAAAAATTAGTAACAATGATATTCCTACAATTTTGCAGACAAAGGTGTGGTTCATCAGCGTATTTGCCCACGATGTTCTGGGTCCAAATTCTAGAAGAATCAGTTTTACAAATTATAATTAATTTTTCGAGTCTGACTATGTTGTGTTTCTCACACTGTAACTAAACTTTCTTCCGATTCTATATGTATAACATGACTATTGCACTGAAATGTACCTCAGAAATTCAGTAGTTCCACAAGCGGTGTAAAAGTTGTCCGTTAGATTAAGCGACCAAGTTAAAAATACTTTCTGTCTTTATTAAATAATGTGCTCTAAGCCTTCTCGACGATTTGTTATCGTGTTGGATGAAATATCTTGTTCTTGAAAATGTGTTTTTGAAATAAATTCCTTTTTTTTACAAAATAAAAGAATACTAGTAACGCTAATAACATTACTAATACTCCCTTTAACCACTCTCAGTAAGCTTAATGCTTGTATTAAGAGTGGTTCACGACAGTAGTCAAATGGCGGATTCGACCCCACGACTTCCTGAGTTTGCAGTACGAAGCGTAACATTAGGCTACTGTCACTTTAACATTACATTTCCTGCATTCTATAAAGGATTATTCATATAAAGCGTGTATTATTGTTTCATATGACAATAACATTATAAATGATACGGATGTAATCAGTGTTGTAGAAGAAGTGTCATGAAGTTGTTAGTTCAAAGTAGTAGTTCTCCATTCTGGATCAGATCCAGCGACATGATCATGAAGGTGATTATATGAAAGTAATAAGATCCTTCATACACCAGTGTAAGTATACCTCTATTTAATTTTACTTACACGCACTGGACTTACCTGAAACAAAAATAAGACAATAGGTTATTTTATTATCAGTGACAAAATTCAACGGAAAATTTGACCGGAGCATTATCATAATAGCATGGATCATACTAAGAATTAATTATCAACATTATTGTAACAGTTCTGATTGTACTCGAGATTTGCAAATTATATCCATATTTGATGCAATATCTAATAGAGTTGGTATGTCTCATGAATTTCAGTAAATGGAACAGTTACAAATACCTCAGCAGTGTTTTGTGGTGGCAGTATAAAATGACGCCAAGAACAAAATGTAGTAATGTAGTGTAGTATTGAAAGTTCTAGAAATGATAGAATCGGTAAATTTGACAAAACTTTATACATATGTAACTGTTACGTCATCCTTCGATTATTAGAAATGAGCGTTGATATTAGCAGAGAAGATTAGGCATAACTTTAATAGAATATAAGGGCTCCATTTTCGTTGCCTTGAAAATATTTTTGCGGACGTCTTACCCTTAAAATCATCCAGTCTTTTATGTCTAATATTGAACATAAACTCTCTCTAAGAAAACGCTCTCACATAATACTCATTACAGGTGGGCTGGTGAGTATAGGGCTGATACTCTGGAAGATACGAATAAATCCAAATAAGTTTTTCTACTGCATTATTTAAACCCCAATTTAATAATAATGATATCTTTATCTTAATTGGTAATCATTTTAACTAATTATGTTGCTCAATGTGCTTAATATCTTTATTTCATATTTTTAGTTAAATATTACTGTGCCGTGCCGTTAAACACGTCAGCCCCACGATCGTGCTTAAAGCACCCGAAACGTTAGGAATTAAAATAAGTAAAAATAACTTAAATTAAACGCGACATAATCTTTAAAATGAGTTATTCTCAATGTGTAGTGTTCGTGTGAATATTAGAAATTATTAAGATGTGTTTGTGTCACCAGCCTACAGAGTCTCGTTCGTCAATCAGCACTGCGATCAAGCGCAAGTGTTTGGGAACAAGTGTCTTATTCACCCTTACATTTTTTACGTTGTAAGTTAAAGTAATTTGACACCTTGCGTTTCCAAAATTTTCTAGTCGACTCATCAAAAACTCGAAACATTAATGAAGTAAAAAGATATCATATTTTTTACTATCATCAATCTTAAACAGTAGCAACTTGATATTTTACTCGCCGTTTGTTCAAAATAGTCGAATCCATTTTAATCAGAACATCTTAAATTATGAATAACGGGCAAGTGAAAGAGTTGAAAGCTGAGAGATCATTAATCATGTACCATTTATCACTTGTGTAAATAGCTTCTGCTTTATCACGCGACATTTATGCTCTTTTGCGTAAACAAGTTCGTTCCTGTTAATTTTTTAATCCAGTGTCTTCGATGATCATGACTTTATTAATTTAATTTAGCAGAGATTATTATCTTAGAATATTAAAGAAGTATTATGTGTTTTCTATTTTCAGTAACAAGAATCAGAAAAACTTTTTACTATTAACCAATTATTCTATCTTAGTCCTCAAAGGTGATAACGCATCTTTATTGTCATTAGTACTTTGATCCTAAACTAATAAACAATTTAGGTGACTATGGGTCTCAGCATTCACTTACCATCAGGTGGACTGAGTGCTATAGTTTGTCACTCTTATTCTATAAAAAAACGAAATCACAGTCCACCTAATGGTAAGTGGCTAGGACAGTTCATGGACATTTGCAGCCAATTTCAAACAGAGAGGGCTATAGATTTAATATCACCCTCTGTGAACTAAGATGGAACGCCTCACAGCCTTTAAATATACTGGCTCTCCATACCCTTTAGATACACATCAGTGCAAGCACAGCTATTTGGCAGCAGAAGTAGGGAAGAGGGGGTACAGTACTTACCTGATGTAATATTCTTCTCTCTTTTCTTCTCAACAGCCTGTAAAAGTTTACTTCAGAATATGGGTCTCTCTCGTTTTAAGGAGGATTTTTGTTCGAAGTGAATTGGAAATCACAAGACTTATGCGCACTTTTTAAGCAGCTTCTCGTGTTTGGATTGGGTAATTTTCGTATGGAGAAAACGAGATGGTTTTTCGTGAGATCTTTTCGGAACACAAGCCAAAATGGGGTCAAGGATTATTTACCAGCCATTTGAGTACAAAATAAGAATACAGAATTCGATAAAGAGTAAGAATGTAGAATTATAAAGTGAAACACTTTTGGATTGAGCTCGGTGTCCCTGCGTTCTATTTCACGTAGATGATCAAAGTGAATAGTTGTAGTTTGCACTTAGCAGAATAAATACTAGCCTTTTCAAAGTAACTTAGAGGTAAACGTAAATGTAATTGTGTCTCTTCCTTTTTGGATCAGTGAGAGGTAATAAAAGAGGTAAATTAACACTACACGGCAATAATAATTCAAAATAATAGGAAACTATATGTTGAATAATATATCTCCTAGGGGATATTTGCAAGCGCAAGCAGGTTGGCAACGGCGTCGTTATTAGGAAGACGCTGCTGCCCATATCCTGATTTGTTTCCCTCTGTCGCCTCTTACGACACTCACGGGATGATATAGGGTAGTAGATATTCTTACACCGCTACTACACTGTAAAATGAATTGTTTAATGAAGATTTTAAATGTATCTCAGAAAGAAATATAAATCTTTATAAAAGTCCACTTTTTCGATTTTTTGCGTGCTAGTTTGGCAAAATTACACTGACCGCTTAAATACGCGCCCAATACAAATAAAATATTCATATGGACAAAACGATTAAGTAATGATATAAGAATATCCACTACCCCATATGGTCCGACGATGGCGTGAGAGGCGACAGAGGGAAACAAGCCAGCGTCTTTCTAATAACATCTAGAAAAAGAAAACGTGCGGTTGTCAACCCACCTGCCAAGTGTGGCAACTGTGGCAAATATCCTCTCTATGAGGCAATTTTAATTTTTACTCGAATAAAATTGTAACACCTTGGTACCCTAGAGAAGGAAAAAGGGAAAATAGGTAGACGACAGAAAAGGTGGGATGACAATATCAGGCAAGTGGCAGGAGCGATGTGGAACAGAGTGGCTCAAGAAAGAGATGAATGGAAAAAGTTGGAGAAGGCTTTTGCCACTGACAAACAGATCTGCAGGCAATAAGCAAGAATCAAACACTAGACCAGACTAATTTTTAATCTTTTATATGTACTAGAATATTAGTTTGTTTTGAATAAAAGGTTATATATGTTAGGACTGCGTAATAACACCTATAAAATACAAAACTGCTTTTGACATCCCGTCTGCCATGCGTGGCAACTATGGCAAATATTCCCCTTATGACGCAATCTATTGGGAGGTCTATGTTCATCACTGAACTTTTGATAAAATGATACTGGATTTAATCCAATAGGCCAGCAAACTTTCTATTTACTAGGTACAAATATTGAATATGTAACAGCAAACTAGATTTCAATGTCCGTTATAACTAGGGTTGCCAGCTCCCGTTTTATATTTTAGAGAATTTGATACGATTAAATAAAGGACATAGGATGAAAATAAAGGATAACAAAATTTTTTCAAGAAAATGTTGATAAGGTAGCAACATTTATTAATGAAAAAAAAATGTTAATACGCAATGTAACGTAATTTATCTCATTAACATCGCGCGTCACCTCAAAGTGATTTTTAAACTCTTTGACCTCAACTAGCAGAGGGAATGTCGAATACGCGCGATATTACCTTGCCCTCTTCAAAAGATTTTAAATCAGGGAAGAAGATCAGTTTTTAAATCTGAAATAGAGGAAGTCCTTTAAATATAAATAAAGGACGTCTGGCAACCCTAGTTATAACTGTGAATACGTGAGCCGACGTTGTCAAATGAACGTTTACTCGCCCCCATGTGATTGTAAATTGAACGCTCAGGCGGACCATCGTCTGTCATTGGCAAACTTTGCATTGTAATAAGAGGACTAATTGGAAACATTTACGATCATAGCTTCGGTTTCTGTTTATCATTTTCATTCATCATAGCCCACAAATATTACCGTGAAGTGGCGGTGTAAGATTATCCACTATCCCATATCATCCCGTGGATGTCGTAAGAGGCGGCAGAGGAAAACAAATCAGGTGATGGGCAACAGCGTCTAACTAATAACGACTAAAAACTAGAGCCAAACGGCAACTATGGCAAATATCCCCCCTATAAGGCAATCTATGGGGGAGGCCTATGTTCAGCAGTGGACTTTATTATAGGCTGTAACGGTAACGGTGTAGCCCATCAACGTCCACTGCAGTACATAGGCCTCCTCAAATATCCTCTTATATTTGCCATAGTTGACACTTTTGTTAGGTGAGTTAGCAACTGCTGTTTCAATTATTAAGATGTTTTTTCAGGAAGATGCCCATCTCCTATTTTACTTCCCTCTGTCGCCTCTTACGACACCCACAGGTTGGTGGGTAGTGGATTCCCTAACACTGTCACTACACGGCGATAGGCGATACATCAATATACTTTGTCTAATAGTAATGGAATGAGATAAAAATATACGGTAAATAACGGTACATTACATTATCGATATAAGAGAAAACATTACTCGGTGGGTATCGTAAACGGCGACTTATGGCCTTCTATGTCTAAGAATCGTACGGGTCCTTACCCCTAGATCTCATGGCCCCCAATAGGTAAAACCATCTCGTATAATATATACATGATAAAACACCCAGATCAACGGTAAGAAGCAACGTAATAAATACAACGTCAAAGATAAGAAATATCCGCAATGCGATTATGTAAATCTGGTGTTAATCGTGGTTTATTTCGATTTGATGTGTGATTGTGATTGTGATGTGATTGTGGCATTTGGTTTTGCTGTATTGTGTAAATATATCGCTATCAGTTATAAGCCGATGTCCTTTTTGTATTAATATTTTATTTAAGGTTACAAAGTGTTATAATTATGAAATACATAACGCAGTTGCAAAGTGATTTCCTTTCCCACCAGAGTTGCAGGATGATGTTGTGGTTGATAATTCCCCTGATATGCTTACGATAAGGCCTTGTCCAACAGTCAATAGCTTGCGGTACGATTACAATGAGGATTCAGTTTTTAATTTTAATTATATTATTATTTATTATTCCAATATTTATCCAAGATCCAATCTGATGTAAAACGATGACAACTTGCAAATATTTTGAACATATTAAGAAAGCTCATGCCGGTAAAAATTCAACTCCTTCGACATTTGTACTAGAAGTGACGAAATATAACGATTTATATTTATATGGATGCGGAATATGAAAACCGCGTTAGGATAACACCCAAAAAGCAGCCAACGACGCTGAAAAATATTTCTAAAAACATAAACTCGTATTATACCTTTGTATTACAATGTGCATATTTATTTTTGTAAGCCCCGTGTACCGTGTCACTGCTGCTGACAGATTCTGATCCCTCTTTGTATATAGAGTATATACATTCGAATACCAGCCAGTCGAAATTTGTGTATACTACGTTTTTGTGAATAAGATTTTAATAAATTTATTTATAATAATATGTTGATGACCAGTGAAATTAGTTGTTATAGTTGTAAATTATAAATTCAAAGGCAAAGATAATCTAAAACGATACGTTGCTGCAATCCAAAAAAAAAAAATAATATTTATCATCGTCATCATCATCATCATCATCCTCATTACCACCACCACAATTCCAGCCTATCAAATTCCACTACTGAATGTGGTCCTCCCTCATAATCATCAAAATTCCATAGCCTAATAGAAAATTACACGTTTGTGATTTTTTTAAGTTTCATACTCATTTCATTTCGTCTTTCGAATTAACAAATATATTTCTTGATTTGTATATTTTCATCGTCCCCATTATTTATTGTTTACATTATAACATACGAGGTTATAATTTCACTCTTTATCCAGTGCGCTAGTTTGTACGTCATAAGGATAGTAACGGCCGACTGTTAGTGACAGATAGGTGAATACGAACGCCGAGGGTACAACCAGGTACAACCTTAGGCGTTAATAAAAAAAACCAGCTACCGTCGAATCCCCAATCTCTCGTTTTACAGTCGTGGTCTACCAAACACTGATAACAACTTATGACACTTTCTAGCAGTTACTAAGAAACCATTGGAGAATGTCGCAAATTAATTAAGAATGTGTAAAAATTAGGCAATTTAGTATAAATGTTCATGCGTCCAAATTTTTTTATTTTCGATTTTACCTATTGTAATAATTATTATGGATTTTGCTTTCACTGTAATGTTCATGAACTTTGTAAATAAGGTACTTGTAAGTAATTCAGGCACTTTTAAATAAAATAAAAATAGTTAATATATATATTAAATATGAGAATATAATTATATGAACAGATTGATATTTTAAACGCAAACATTGCCCCTCTCAATTTTGGTAATGTCAATGAGAAAATGTTCGCTTTGGGCATTAACGGACATGAGTTCCGGCCGGGCCTAGATTCGACCTGTCGGCGGCTGTCACAGAATTGGAAACGAGAGTCCATTGGTGATTCTAAATTGAGCTTCACGCTGTGTTCCATTGATCTACCAATTTTGCACCTTACGTTTCGATATTAAAGTTTATTTTCGCGATTTCGTATATTTTGTGGTTTGTACGTCGGGTTCATGGGTCGAGCTCGCATCGAACTCTTTTAATATAGTTACGTAACTAAAATACCTTGTGGGCATCTTTTGTTATTCGACTGCAAACGACACTTAGTTTAGATTAATTGCAATTGCATGTCGTATAGAAGATTTGTGCTTTATTGTTTGTGTTAAAAAGTTTATTTTTTAACATTTCTTTTTATAAAAAAATGAGGAACTTAGTAATGGTACTTACCATTACTACCATTACAGCCGACTGCTGTCCATGAACAACTGTAACATCATGAGAACTACAGGTGCGTTGTCGGCCTTTTAAAAAGCAGTAATCTCGTCCCATGATCATAAATGTGTTAAAATTTCAAAGTCAAATTTTTTAAGTTAAGTTACAGAGAACGTAGTAACCTATATGCGCCCTACTGGGGACAGTCTTCCGTTGATTAATGAGAGATACCTACCCGGGGTACATATCACAGCGCTGCCTTAAAGCCTGTTTGTGAAAATCACATGTCCTCGCAATATATTATATTATTATTTTTCTAGGCATTTGCATGCCTATTGCCCATTCGTCACGTTGTGTTATTAAACAGACAAAAACCTGGTACAACAGGACTTAAAATTTTAATATAAAATTTGATGTCTGTCGGTGGAGACCAAATCTGGGTAGTTGATACACGAATTTGATCAAGTTGCAAAGAAGAAGAGACTACATCTAAATTAGTTCAGCCATTAGGGAGATTAGCGTGTTCAAACTGCACATAAAAAGACACAAAATCTGTTTACGACTTTATGATATGTAATTGATGTATATCGTGTGAGTATTAGTAACAAGAATGAGCTAGAAATAACTGTTATTCATACCGCATACCGTAGTGGCGGTATAAGAATATGTTCTACCCCATATCGTCTCGTGGGTGTCGTAACAAGCGACAGCGGGAAACAAGGAGATGGGCGGCAGTCTCTTCTAATAGCAATTTTAATAACTTTGGTTACCAACAAGCCTGCCAAGCATGGCAAATATGGTAATTATTTAGATAATGGCAATTTAATAGATCGACTCAGGGATAACGGTAAAACCAAAATGACGATCGAACTTACAGTGCACTTGATAGTAAGTGGCTACTGCAGCACTTAGCCACCTAACATTAAACAAAGAAGGCTACAGATGAGTTTTCACCAGTTGTAATCACAGTCCGTAATTATACTAGTTCTCTATACCCCTACAAAATTCGACCTGCTCAAAGTTCAAAAACTTTATTAAACTAAGTTTGTATAAAAAGGGTTATTATAATATTAAGGAATTTATGGATGATAATAACCCCTAGGAATGAGGTGATCGCTACCAAGCAATTTCCAATTTGTTTTGTGTTGTTAATTGTATAACATACATGATTGTAAGCTGTTATTTTAAAAAAAAGTCCCGCTGGGTTTCTTGCTGGTTCTTCCCAGGACAGAGGTTCTTTTTTCGAACCAGTGGTAATTAAACAAAAGAGTGACTTTCAATAAGTATTATTTATAATCTATATTGAATAAAAAAGTTTCTGTTTCCTTCAGACTGGAGCACAGCAGTGCAAGTATTGCTATTTGGCGGCAGAAATACATACTCAAATGTACGCTAATTTAGAAAAGTCCTACCGCCTTGTTAAATTTGGTACTAGCGTGTTCCTACCCAGGTCGAGTTGATCAATATGTGCCGCATCCATAATACTTTGCAGCGTGGCTTTACCATATTATTATATAATAACAGTGACAAATGAGCATACAGTCCACCTGATGGTAAGTGGATTCTGTGGTCAATAGGCATCTACATTTATCCCCGATTAAGAATCAAAATGCAGATGCGTTGTTACCCCTGAGAACTAAGATGTAATGCCCCATATCCAGTAAAAAAGAGTCTCCGGTTCTCTACACTCACCATATGAAACAGAGCAGAATTAAGCTGCTGTTTTACGTTGGTATTCTATGAGAGTATAGAATAAAATAGAATAGAATAATTTTTTATTCAATATAGATTACATGTGTAATTCTTATTGAAAGTCATTTTTTACTTTACCACTGGTTCGAAAAAAAAACCTCTGTCCTGGGAAGAACCAGCAATAAACCCAGCGGGACTTTTTTTTAAAGTAAATTTTACATTAATGGTTGTATAAACTATTTAAGTACAAAATTTATTTTAGAAACTGCTTGGAAGCGACCACCTGTGTGGTCCTTCCCCAGTCGAGCCGACCCATTCGTCCTATAACCAGTCTACCACGTCCCCGGTTGAGTCGATCAATGTGTGCCACAACCATAATACTCTGCAGCGTAGCTCTACAACGATATAAATTTTCTAACTTTGACGTTATCATAGTCAATTTCCAGTATTAAGCAACAATCGTATCGAAATTGTAAGTCAAGCTCAGGATAACTCATTCGTCCTGATACTTTTTTTTTATAGGATAGGGTGACAAAGAGCACACAGTCCACCTGATGGTAAGTGGTTGCTGTGACCCATAGACATCTACATCTATCCTCAGTAATGAATTAAAATGTAGATGCGTTGTCACCCGTGAGGAGTAAGATGGAATGCCTCTTTTCCAGTAAAAAGGGTCCCCGGTTCTCTACACTCACCATACGAAACACAGCAGTGTTAAGCTGCTATTTTACGCTGGTATTCTGTGAGAGCGTGGTCCTTCCCCGGCCGAACCGACCCATTCGTGCTACAACTATACTACTAATATAGCTGCAGCATGTCTCTACCACGTATAACTTATTTATTTATTATTTATTTATTTAACAATTTATGTACAGACAAAGTAATGTTACAATGAAAAATAAAAAAAAGATATTTTGTACAAAGGCACTGGCACTTACTTCAGGTGCTGAATATAAGATATTAATTTCGTATTCATGAAGTACGCTCTATTGTTGTATATTGATATCGTCTACCAGAAGTACACAGGTGTGCGTCTCAATGTACTAAATAAATTATGTATCACACAGATGCAGCAAAGATGGTTGAAACTTATTGAGATTTTTTATACAAGTAATGGGGACAAACGAGCACATAGTTCACCTGATGGTAAGTGGATGAGACACAGGTCTCATAGATATCTACATCTATCCTCGATTAAATATCAAAATGCAGATGCGACCCCTGAAGACTAAGATGAAATGTCTCGTTTCCAGTAAAAAGGATCTCCGGTTCTCCTTGTTAATTTACGCTGGTATTCTGTGAGAGTTTGGTCCTACCACGTTCGAGCTGATCATGCTACATCCAATGTAGCTGCAGCATGGCTCTACCACGTATAACGGCACATAGTCCATCTGATAGTAAGCGGATGCTATAGGCCAAATAAACCTATCTTTTATCGATAAAGATTACGAATGTTTATGCGTTTTCAACTCTTAGGACTAAGATTGAATATCTCGTAATCAATTGATTATGCTGCTTTTTTATGTTGGTATTCTGTGAGATACAGTCTTTCTTATTCGAGTCCACTCATTTGGGCCACAGCCATAATACTGCTGTACGCTGTACCACGTAAATTTGTAAATTGTATTATTACACTACACTAGTTCTAAACACAATTTTTTCAATAACTGTAATGATGAAAATGTAATTTCAACTAATTCCGATAGTTAAGTGAAGGCGTATATTATGGCTTATTTCTTACCGTCAGTCGTTAATAGTCACGAATCGAAGCCTAATGGAGCTTTATAATTTACATTTAATTTGCAGTCAATACAAGCGTAATCCTTAAGGGTACGGACTGGGAAACTTAAAGGTCAAGCCCTTGAATTTGCCATTCGGCTACTGTCGTGTCCCAGCGCAAACATTTTATGCTTAATTAGAGTGGTTAATGTGGAATGTTACTGAAGATATTTTATTATTTTATTCAGCTGTGCTATTATCCCGAGCCATATCGGGATAATAGCACTGCTAAATTTTAAAAATAAATATGATTCCAAATTTAAAAAAGTTAAACTGACTTTGACTTTTTTATTAACTAAAAATAAAATAATTTTCAAATAATTTAATAGCTTCTCAAGTCGGGACTATAATTCTTCGAAGCGTTATGTGATACATAGTTATTTACTTTATTAAAGTTTAGTTCATTGAGCCTTTTGAATAGACTAAGCAATATAGCAACGTCAAGGTAAAAAGTAGAATTTAACGTATACATGATTTTACATATTATAATATTATATTATTATTATTTTTCTTTTGACTTGATGATGTGTTTAATTTTTTTTCTGATATTCTGAATGTGTAATAAAAATAAATAAATAGCAACATAAATAATAAATTACCGGTAGTAATATACAGGGTTATTTTTCAAAGAGTAGCCAAATTTTAAACTTAAGTTCAAATATATAAAGAATTGTATACCGTTATTGCAGTTTTTGAAAATACGAGTAAATAAGGCTTCTACTTTTATTTGAAATCATCCCAAATTAAGTGTGATTTATGAGCAACAACTATGCGTACGCGCTCTCCCGTGTGTGCGTGCGTAGTGAAATAGTAGGCGTTAGATATTTATGAATGACAATCAGTTAAAATAATGAATTACCACGCATTTTGAAGTTAAAAGATAAAAAGGACAGAATGTTTGAGATTTTTTTTAAATTAATTTTTCTGTACCATTTGCCAATATTACTTAATCTTAAACTTCTGTGCAAATTTGGCCAGTTATTGCAAAATAACCTTGTATAAATTATAAGCTAGATGAGCGACTCAGACCTTATTAATGCGCCCATCAGTGAAGAACCACACTTCGTTCTCGTAGGTGTTATATCCAGTATAAATTCTATTAACTATATGTTCACCAGTCTTTCTGTGCCTGAAACAATGGCCTTAGGCAAGATAAGAGGAAGACTTGAATGCAATGTTACAAACGCTATTCAAATAATGAGAGATGAGGGTATTCTCATCATAAGGCCACGTGTAAGCGTGGTCGTAATAAGTCCATGTTAAAACGATATTACCATCGTCTTCCGCTTGCCACAGTCCACTGCTGGATATAGGCCTCTCCCAAGGCGCAACACTTAGCCCGATCTTCGGCTTCACGCATCCAGTAATAATTCAATATAATAAGTTTAAATATAACAAACTTTTTTGAATAATTATGACACTGTTTATGTTCAGTAGAATTCAATACTTTGTTATAAAGTTACACATTACAAAATATATCGATGAAATGCATTTGATTGTCAAACTGATTCACGTTTTGCCACTGTCATCAGTTATTACATGCGAGGTTCCGATAATTGTTAACGATTGTTGATTCAAAATTCTACATGCTATTGCAAACAGAATTATTAATTTTAAATAACTATGTTAAAAATGAAAAGCTAGTGGAATACACGACACAGCCTTGATTATTATCAATCTCATATCTATATGGAATTTAAAATTTATCACAATTTATGCAAGTCGTTGTAATACTGGAAAGAAAGTAACAAATTCAGATGATCAGAAATCATCAAATAAATGAAATTGAAGTGTCCATTTGTAATATCAAAATAACTGCTTTTTACTAAATGCATATGTAAGTATATACGGTACTTATATATATAAAAAAAAACATATTTTAAAATTTTTGTCTGTCTTTGTGTTTGTTCCGGCTAATCTCCGAAATGGCCGGACCGATTTTGACGGGACTTTCACTGACAGCTGTTGTTATAAGGAGTAACTTGAGCTACCTTTATTTTAGAAAAAGAATTAGGGTTCTCCATGAAATTGTGAACAAAATGCTATTCAAATAGGGAAGTATAATAATAAATTACTAAAAACTATGAGTACAGCTAGTATTTTAATAAAACGCAAAATCATCAAGTGTGTTACGTAAACAATTTTGAATTAAGATTTCTTCCATTGTTCAAAAATTTACAAATCATAATATTTGATTTTATGAATTTTGCTAATGAATATTGGCAAGTAACAACCACAACACTTTTGTCATGTAATAATATATTAGGTCTACCTATGAAATATAATAACCTATGAATTTGCCGTTTTTATAAAATAAATTAACGTAATTTTTTTAAGTACGGCGGATGACGGAGAACTGGAAACCCCAGCTCTTGTAACTTGGTGACCGTATTTTGTGCAGTATGAACCCGCCCGTTGTCATGCAGGAGCAGCGGTGACGAGTGATTGACCAAAGCTGGTTGGAGACGTACGAGCTTATTCATCACTGTGTTCAGTTCTTCATAGTTCACATCTGCAGTAATGCTCATCCCGTTTGGTAACAAGCTGTGATATCACACCGGCGCTAGATCATCAAACAGTGAACATCACTTTTCTAGGGGTAAGTTTTTGTCTGATGTGAAATGCCCTAAGACATTGTTTAGGTGCTGAACCAACTTGCTGAGCGCTTGCGATTGTCAAACAGAATCAATTTTTTGTCGCAGGTAACAATGCGGTTCAAAATTAGTTCGTTTGTGTGCCTGTTGAGCAGTGCAAGACTCGTCTTGATGCCACGTCACGATGCATTCGTTTTTTGAAAAAAAATCCATGTCTTTTAAATTAAATTAATTTGAAATTAGAATTCTTAGTCAAACAATTATTTTGATTTGAAATGGCCAGTACTGCAGAACTGCAATTTTATATATAAAAATTGATAAATATTAAAGTATACTTTAGAAAACTATTTTTTTTTTATAAATTGATAACTTCATAAATTTTTTTGAATACTTATTTAAAATTCTCATGGAGTTAAATTCAATTTCTACGCATTTAGAAGCCAGTATATTGTTGTTGCCAGTATATTGGCGGCTAGTTTTACGAATACGTACTCTTATTTAAACATAAAGTAACCAAGAAAACAATAAAACTGGTAAATTTTCTTGCCAGGAGTCTATATTTTATGTCATAACGTTGATATAATTTTAATTTTTTGGCTTTACTTCTCAGAATACTTGGCAAAGGTTTCAAGGAACTGGTATATTAAGAATGGTAGCTTGGGAGTGAAAAGTGTACTATGTACGATTAATTGTTCCCCCTTAGGCGAAATTCAATGACTCCTTATATAAACTGTAATTTATGAATTAGCGTAAGGTACTAATAGAGGTAAATAGCATACCCAACAAGAGAGATAGACCAGTAAAGATCTCATTAGATTGAAGTTTGCTTGTATCGATGGATCTGTGTAGTGACGGTGTAAGAATATCCTCTACCCCATATCGTCCCGTGGATATAGGCGACAGAAGGAAACAAATCTGGAGATGCGTAGCAGCGTCTCCCTAATAAAGATTAAAAATAAAAAACTGCGCTTGCCAACCCGCTTGCCAAGCGTGACAACTAAGGCAAATGTCCCTCTATGAGGCAATCTATGGGGGACTATGTTCAGCAGTGGACTTTAGTACGTTGTAACGGTTGTATCGATGGATTAGTGAAAAAGGTAATTAAAAAATACATATTTTATTCTCAGATGAAGCCCAAAAGGCAACGTAAGTAAATACACATTAGTAAATAATTACACTTATTTTGATTACACAACATATTTTACACCATTACAATAATTTAATAATTAATAGAAATTATTATATACACCTATTACGTTATCTTAGAAATACCTTTGTAAACTTATCCTAGTCATATAACGTTTAGTTAATGATACAAATTCTACAATTATAATAATATTAGCAATACATATTAATTATATTATCACTAATAGTTATACGTGATGCTCTTTGAAAGTTCTATTGTAATCGGATTTACAGAAAGCCTGCCGATTGAAGCGTCACTAAGATAGATTAATTCAAATATGCGTTTTCATACCAACCCTCTGTGGACACTGTGCAAGTTTAACACATTTATGTATTTATGTATTAACACCCGTAACCACCAATAAAATTATCGTTCTATTTACAATCTTGTAGATTCACATCGATTCAGATGAATATAAATACAATTCAGTTGAGTAGATGGTACGAAATTAAGGAAACATAATCGTACATTGTCGTCATATTATTCTATTTTAAGACCTTTATTAGGTACTTATGTATATTAATTTTAGATTACCATGTATAATGTTTATGCGTGTGCTATGCTTATTGCTAAAACCCAGCACTGAGGATCGCACGCTTGATTTTTTGTATCAGAAAACTCTTGGTAAGCGTAAGAAGAATAACATCCAAGAAGGAGAAGAAGTGTCAGAAAAAGTACGACATAGACGTATATTTTCTGACCCTTCTTCAACTTCGCAGACGTCCCGTCGTGTGAGGATCTAAATTTCATCTTCGCAGTTTCTTCTTCAGTGATAAAAGTTTGTACCTAAGTTCGGGCTTATAATTACGTACAAGTATGTATATTTATACTATAATAATAGTTCATTCATTCATTTCGGTCTATCAAAAGTCCACTGCTAAACATAGGCCTCCCCATCGATGACCTTAATGGAAAATATTTCCCATAGGTGCCACACATAGGGGGCTGGCAATCGTAATTTTTTATTAATATGTGATGTAATTGTAGATGAGCTACAAAGTCTGTGAATTTTGTGGCTATCTATCTACGAGTATGTGACATGAACAAAACACAAAAAAATGTCCAAAGTTTGATCGCGGCATTTTCCTAAATTGAGCGACATTTAAACTGCATTAATTTGAAAATAAATCTATCATCTAAAAGTGTGTACAGTGTTCTTCGTTCTTAATAGTTTCAGAATCTCAACATATCAATTTACATAAAAATGAACATGTTAAATATCAATTATGTTGTTTTCTTACGATTAATCACAGTGTATAAATATTCATTACAAGTGTATATTAAAGGTGTATTATATTGTAGCATATGGGCAATAAATGTTTTTTGTTTGTTTATTTCAATTTGGTCGATAAACTTCCGCCTAGGGCGTCCCTTGCCAAATCTGCCACTCACTTCTGTAGCTTAATTTTGCTTTGTCACTGGACTAACTAAAATAGCTATCTGTATTTATTTATTTATACTTAATTGGTAACACCTTAATAACTAGGGTAACGAAGGGTGGACTTAATGCCTAACGGCATTCTCTGCCAGTTAACCCGTGGAGTTATGAGATTTTGTGGCAGGTGCAAATACATATATATACATATATACATATACGTACTATGATATACATATAATATATACGTTACATATGATGATATGATACACATAGTGAAATTTCAAATAATAAAAATCTAAATGTATCAAAATATATCATCATCATTCTTAACGTCCAACATCGCTTCGCTTCAAGAAAAAGTCATGTATCAACTTTTTAAAACAGTTACAACACAACAACAAACTTGGCGCTCTTCTTACGTCTTTAAGGTATTTTATGTCAATTAATAAAATTTACGTGTCACATACCTTACGTAACTTACAAAATTACGTCACTGACTTCTACTGAACATAAACTGTGTTACAAAATTGGAGGATGTCGGGTGCCGCCTATCGACCATTATTATCATTTCGCTCACTAATACGTGTGCGTGTCGCTGTTTGATCTTCTGTGCCCAACGATGATGAGCTCCTGATTTCTCGCAATTATTCTACGGTATTCCTTGCTCTTTGCACCCCATTCGTGTAAAAAATAAGTTGGTATACCAGTTAATCCAAACAATTGCTAGGCTGTATATATAACAAACGCGCGCAAGAATTATTCGGCAGTTTCCTTGTAATTTAGTTGGGCAACCACAAATGACCGCGTCGTAGCTGTTGTAGTGAGGATCACTTACTGTTCATTAATTCGCAGGTGCTACAGTTAAGGCTTCTGAACACGTAATTATCCGATAATACTTTGTTTTGTAAACCTTCCATGTAAACATATAAATTTTCTGATGACAAAGAAAGGTGTTTGTCACTAGAAGTACTCTTTCCATGCATACTGTGAGAAGTATTTCGCCATTCTCATTGGAATATTCATCACCAAACCTTCCTAATACCCTTACATAACAGACCACTCCACCTTAACTCTTTCATTTAAATCATAATATTATTTTATTTTTATTTATTTTTTATAATTCTCCTTACATTTCACTAACGTCATCCTTACTATCTCATGAAAATACCTCTTGAATATGAGAGGGCTTTGACATGTCTGGGGCGTAAACCCCCAGGAGAAACTACTTAATAAAACGTATACAAGTAACTAGGTTTTACAAATTCAGAATGAAAAGCATACATGGTTATTATATTCATTATACATCAAATATCGTCCCAAGGGTGTCGTAAGAGGAAAAATGAAACAGGAGATGGGCAGCAGCATCATCCTGAGAACAACTCAAAATAATAAAAAACTGCGGTTGCCAACCCGCTTGCCAATCATCGCTATCTTCCCATCCTCCTGATCCCCCAATCCCCCCATGAGGCAATCTATGAGGGAGGCCTAAGTTCAGTAGTGGACTTTTATAGGCTGTAATGGATGGATGGATACATCAAATTGTAAAATATTTATTTTATTTGTATAACGCAATTTACATCGTAGTAATGGAAGAATGGTTTTCGTATTGGGGCAAAGTTTCAATTTACTTGATCAGAAGAAGAAAACAAGTTACGAGGGCAAATACGGGTCAGAAAAACTACTGATCACATAGGTTATCTGACCCTCCTTCTCATTTGCTGACGTTTCATTATAAAAACGGATCTTAATGATTTCTTACATTTACGCGCATACAACACATTGAATAAAAAAATATTTACGGATTTTATCGCGTTTGATTTACTTATTTTAATTCCCGACGTTTCGGGTGCGACTAAAGAACACCGATTCCTACCAAGGATGATTATGGAAATTAAAAATCACCCTTATTTCAATAGAGAAGATAGATGGGTGCTGCCATCTGCTTGGGATCCTATAATTAATAAAATTAAATTCAAACCCAAGCATACCACTGCAAGACTTGAAGATACTATAAGCTCTTTCGGCGTAGATCGGACCAAAAATTAATATTCAAAAACTTAAGGTAGCCGGGCTAACTATGACATCGGGACGTCAAACACCTCAGTCCCTCCCGTGACCATGGGTGCTGTAAAGCACCCGAAACGTCGGTAATTAAAATAAGTAAATTAAACGCGATAAAATCCGTAAATATAGTTTTTATTCAAATCGGATCTTACTACCTCCACACTAGGATTTTCTCCTGTATCGTGGGAGCAGTTTACAAACATAAATTGCACAAGGACAAACATCCAGACCCGGAACAATTATTTGTAGGCCATACAAATTCTTGTTCCGTGCGGGATTCGAACCCGCGGCCGAAGCCTAGCGCTACAACTCAATTGCTAATCCACTGCGCCACGGAGCCGTCAAACTTAAATTACTCTTGATCTTGATCCTATATGCTCGAAAGACAACACATTTTGTGTTTGATTTTCGAACAAAGTTTAATGCAATAAAAAGGTTTTCTATTTATGTCCAATTTTAGAAGCCTCGCGTAATTTACAAAAAGAACAAAAAATACATTTTGTTAAATAAAATTTTTAAGTAAATGCATAGATTTCAAACCCATACGGCATTTAAATAGCATTCCATTAGTCTCTCTGTGTACTCAGTCATCTGTGTTAAAAGCTTACGTACTAAAGTAATTTCGGTCCACTTTTGTCTCAAATTTTCATTTCATTTATTGCCGAATGGTTCCCGCAAATTACATGGGATTTTCTCTTTCGGCTCTTTATAAAATTGCCTGCGTCCACTTAGGAATATTAAAGAATGAGATAAGAAGAAAAGGAAGGAATTACTATAAACTTAATTGCCCTTCTGGGATCAGGCAAAGCTGATTTTTTAAATACTTTTAACTACAAATTAATAATACTTATACTTACGTTACCTGTACGACAATGGTCGACTAGCGGATTCGAATCAACGTTTATTTTAATTTTCGCAAATTCAAAATCATTTTTTTTTATTTATATAATAGCGTATAAATTATTTCAAAAACCTATACGATTTTCTTTATTGCTAATTGAAAATAAACAAAATTTTATAGCCGTTGCCGGGATCGCCGTGTAATGGCTGCGTAAGAGAATCTGAGACCAGAGAGAATTTAAGAATGACTTTCAACAAGTAATATTTATAATCTATATCGAATAAAAAAGTTTCTATTTCTGTTTCAATCCACTACCCTATATAATTTTGTGAGCGTTGTAAGAGGCGAAAGAGCAAAATGAAACAAGAGATGGGAAGCAGCATCTTCCTCAACAACTGCGTGGCAACTATAGCTTAATATGAGTCAATATTTTTAAATGTGGTAGAGCTACGCTGCAGCTATATTATGGTTGTAGCACGGATGGTCGGCTCGACCGGGGTAGGACCACGCTCTCACAGAATACCAGCGTAAAATAGCAGCTCAACGCTGCTGTGTTTCGTATGGTGAGTGTAAAGAACCGGAGACCCTTTTACTGGAAATGAGGCATTCCATCTTAGTTCCCAGGGGTGACAACACATCTGCATTTTAATTCTAAATCGAGGATAAATGTAGATGTCTATGGGCCACAGCATCCACTTACCATAAGGTGGACTGTGTGCTCGTTTGTCACCCATATTCTAAAAAAAAATCTATGGGGCCCTATGATTAGCAATGGACTTTTGATAGGCAGTTATGGACGATGAATAGAAGATCTTAGATATATATTAACTATTTACATGCATGTGTTGCAGCGTGTCGGCTTCCTAAAAGGATCCATCTCTTTATTTTTTTATAGAAGAGGGGCAAACGAGCATGCGACTCGCCTGATGGTAAGTGACTACCGCCGCCCATGAACAACCGCAACACCAGGGGAATTGCAGGTGCGTTGCCGGCCTTTTAGAAAGGAGTAAGCGCTTTTCTTGAATGTCCCTATGTCCTATCGGTCCGGAAAAATCTCCGGTGGTAAACAATTCCACAGAGAAGTTGTACGAGGAAGAAAACTCCTAGTAAAATAGGTAATATCATAGGTGTCATAAGAGGTGCTATGGTAAATGCTTGAAAAAGTCTTATACTTGCATTTAAATGACATGATGCAAAGGAACATCGTTCCTTTGTGTATCTATATACTAGTGGTCGCCAAGTGGACGAAGTTCGACCGTAATGTATTAAATTTTAAAGTTTGTATATTACGCAAGATATTTTTCAATTTCAACTCTACATTAAAACAGATATCTCATATACAAAATAAAAAATAATCGCTTTTTGCCTTGATATACACTCCGTAGACTATTTACAAGGAAACATTTGAAATCACACAAAATATGTAGTAATTAATTGTTGACAACATTTTAAAATTTTTGACGACCATCTCTACTCTGTGCTACTATTTGACCGCAGACTATTATGTGTTTGACATTGACAGCATGAACATAATCAATGAATATTTTATTTTATTTTATTTTATTTGATATATCTGTAATACATAATATACATAAATTTTAGCTTTCTGCACTCCTTCTCCATAACTATGCCAAACCTCACACTCATCCGCGTGCATTATGCCTGAAAAGGTGTACATAGTTTCTCCTGACGTATAATTATACAGATATCGATGATATGTGGCAAGTATTAACAATCGCAGTACTACATGTCACGCACCTTTGACGCATCTCTACGTCGCTGGCTTGGGTAATCTTAGGCGCTTTATTTACGGTCCATCTTGCTGTACGTCCCGCTAAGGTCATGCACGACGCCAATAAGTAGGCTTGACGTACGTTATTATTGACGTACGTCAAGCCTACTCATTGTCAATTAGCATCGTGCGTTGTGCATGACCTTGGCGGGACGTACATCAAGATGGACCGTGAATAAGGTGCTTTACAAGCAAATATGAGTCTATCATCCAATATGAATTCACTAACCTACTTTATTCTTCGTTCACATTAAAATGATAGTCTCTTTGTAGTACATTGCGTTTTATGCTATATAGCTTTTCAAAACAGCAAATATATTATGAATAACAATAAAATAAATAATAATAAATTATATTATAAATATAAGATATACTATACATATAAATAAAATTAAAGTGTTTGTCTGTAATATTAAAATAACTGTAAGCCATTAAGCTGAGTCTTTTTGGGTCTTTTTTTCATTTTACTTATTATAAGCTAGTGTTTGATCACAATCCCACCTGGTGGTAAGTGGTGATGTAGCCCTAGATGGTAAATCGCACTGTCTTAGCGTAACAAAAGCCTATTCACTCTTGCCTTGAGTCGCTAGTATATAATAAGTTTATGTTGTAAAAGTGAATGGTAGAGTCAATTAGTAACGTCCTATACGGCAATTTATTGACCAAATTGGCTATTAAAGAACGGAATAATTAAAATAACCCTTAATCGACGAGCATTAATGAGTTCAATGAATGTGAAGTAGGTAAGAGAGGTGTTTCATGATCGTGTCAAATGGAAGTCCATGGCCTCTGCCTACTCCTCTGGGTGACCAGCGTGAGTGTTTATATTTATGAAAATAGTTTATGACATACGACGCAATGTACAATGACTATCGTGTCAACAAAGTTACTTTGGCCATGGAAGGAAAAGGGGAGATCTCCCGTGGGGCAAGCTGTGCGGCCTGGAGAGCGGCCAACGCTCCGTATGATAGTCCGGAGCTGTTCTATACATACCGCATTACTTCTGAATTTTGATAGCGTGTTTTAGACCTCAGTGCGTTTCACTTGTGGTGCGATGACAGCGCCGCTTCACGACTATGCTCTGAACGCGTCACGATTGCGCAACAAGTCACAGTAATAACGGTCTTTGTTCTCCTTCGATATCGTATATGACAATAGCATGGAACCCAACAAAGAGGTATTGATCGGATCATACATTTATGTTCAATCCGACGATAAGGTGAACTCAAAACAATAAGAGATATTGACGCTGTTTTGTTTGTTGATGATGTCTGATAATTTGGAGAATACTTAAGTAGATTTCAATTGTCATTGTAGATAATGCTTTATGATTTTAAATTGTACTTACGATAAGTTGGAACAAATTAATGGAAAATAAATCTCTCATTTTATGCATGTTTGTGAAAATTGTCTGTTTTGAATTAAACTACGATAGGACTGAGGACTAAGATACACAGAAACACAATCATAATATTGACGTATAAAATGTTATATTTTTGTGAGTTTTAGTTTCAAGTATACCTACGTATGTAAAGATAATTTTTAAAATCCTAAAGATGGTCATTAAATTATAATAAATTATATAAATAAATTATATAATTAATTAAAAGCGATTAATAATGTCAACAATAATAATTAAACTTTTAATAAAAATGTATGTTTTAATGCATAGAGCAACGTGGGCTACCGATCCGGTCCGCCGGTGGCCCGTGTTACTCTATGTTTTAATGTAACTGGTAAGACAACAATCTAGTTCTTACCATTAGAATCGTTTAAATCGGTTCAGTAGTTTCCGAGAAAACGGTGGTCATACATAAACAAAAAACATAGGCGTTTAATATCTAGAACCATATTGTTTTTGAACTCGGTTAAAAATTAGCATAATAATAAAACATGGCTAGAGCTAGAACACTATTTTTCTTTTTTACAAACTTACTCTCACTAATATTTCCATATAAAATCATTTCCAAGAGCCCTGGTAGCGCAGGAGTTAAGCGCTTGCTTTGATATGTAGCTGTATCATAATCACGCTAGTATGAAACTTAATTGCAATTATAAGTACTGATTTACCAATTGCTCGTCAGTGAAGCAACACATCACAGTATGAACACCTGCATGTCTGACAAATTAAAAAAATATCTAATTTTATTTGTAAATAATCGTATGTTAAAAATGAATTATAATTGGTCAGTATCAGATACGTCAAAATTTTTTTTCGCAAATAATTCCACGTGGCCTGTCGTAATATATTTTTTTAAAGAGGAAAATATTGAAAATAGTACAATCACTACTTTTGAGTTCCTTACGACTTAATCACAGTCTTACTACTACTAACAGTCAGTCGTCGAAGGCATCTAGACAGGGCGATCGTGCGGGTGCGGGGCGAGACGCAGGTGGAGCACTCCCGAGCGACTAACGGCCGCTCGGGAGTTTGCTAGGGTTGTCAGGTCACGCTAATAAATTAAAATGATTCACACTACATGTGCGGTAAAAAACTGTGGGGCGTCCTCATCTAAAGATAAGGAATTAAAGTTATCATAACCTATTTTTATTATTTATGAACACTCATTGTCTGATTAAGTTCTTTAATTTGTTTAAAAATGAACGTAAATAAAACCATTTTTTTATTACTTCCAGTTCAAACGCGATGACTGACTGTTGTTCTTCTTAGGCTGTGACCTAACTTAAGCGCAGGCAAAGAACCCCAAGGAATACTCAAGAGAGCGTGGCTGTTGTATATTCCGATGTAAATATACCTCCGTACCTTTTTATTACACTTTTTATTTGTATTTTATGTGAAGATAGACATTTTCAGTCCCACGGGAGCAATATAATAAAACCATTAATATTAATGTCGGTTCGCTATACGTTCCCTCACTTTCCTGTTAACGCAAAAATATGCAAATCAAGGAGCGAGCTGGACGCGAATTTTGCTACCACTATTTTTTGTGCCTTATTACAAAAAAAAAACTAGATTTTGTCCTGTTTGCGATGCAAAAGCGATCTCAAATGACCAACACGCTGATAGTCAGGAGCAAGTAGGCGCGCTACTTTTTTCCTCTAATTACTCTCGTGACAAAGGCGAAATTTGCATTTTTATATGAAAGCGATTGATGAACTTCGTGGCAAAAAGTTAATTAAGACTTTACCTTGTTCCCTTCATTCAGTATTTTTTTGTTAAAACTGGCACATTGAATTTGAATTCTTTTAAACAAGAAACAAATAAAAAGTATCTAAGTAATTTATTTAAAAAAAATCCCTATTATTTGAAGTTTTCCTCAATCTAAAGGCATTTTACCCAATCTAAATTGCAGATAGACAATCATCCAGACTTGGTAAAATTTTAAGGCACACACACTTGTTTCGTGCGCGATTTAAGCCAACGGAAGAATAAGACACTGCATTACAGAGTCGTCGATATGTCATGTATATTAAATAAAACTAATTTTGCAGATTTTATAACGTTTAATTTTATCATATCACTTGCAACATTGGTATTAAAAAGCGATTAATATAAATCATTACATCACTCAATTATCAAGTTATTATACAAGATATCGGAAGAATGGTTCACGAGTAGCAGCTTTATACCAGTGAGCGAATAGGGCAGATCCACACTAGAAGGAACGATGACCGATGCAGCAAGTCGATGGATGTAGATGGCTCTGGACCGTGCTATGTGCGTATTTCTTGTGAGCGGCCTATGTTCAGCAGTGGACTTGTGATGAGCTGTAATGATGATGCTATTCAATGAATTGGAAGTTATTCCATATTTCAAATTAAATAATAAGCGTATCTTAAATATGTTTTTTTAGAGGATAGGGTGATAAACGAGCACACAGTCCACCTGATGGTAAGTGGTTGCTGTGACCCATAGACATCTACATCTATCCTCAATAAAGAATCAAAATTCAGATACGTTGTCACTGCATTTGGACCACTGAGGACTAAGATGGAGTGCCTCGTTTTAGTAAAAAGGGTCTCCGGTTCTCTACACTCATACATACGAAACACATAAGTGTTAAGCTACTATTTTACGCTGGTATTCTGTGAGAGCGTGGTCCTTCCCCGGTCGAGCCGACCCATTTGTGCTACAATTATACAATTAATATGGCTGCAGCATGGCTCTACCACGTGTAAAACGTGAATGATAATACTGATCATCAGCTGTGATGTTACTAGTGACAATACTAGGTCATAGTCATGAAATTATTGCATTGTCATCGATTTTTATTACGTTTGCAAAAATTCAGATTATTCAGATAACTGTGTTGGCGAAAAATAAATTATATAAAAAATTGTTTTTGTTGTGAGCAAAGCAGAATTCATTACACCATTTTGTATCGTGGTGTATGAAGCGACTATGAATAATGCCAGAAAGATCTCTTGGCTTCCGATAGCTGGCGGGATACGTTTGATTCTGCGATCATAAAGCCACCTACTAAGCGTGGCAAATAGTGACGTAAGGTAAATCCTTTTTTCAACCGAAGATGATGAATAAAGGTTCCTTTTTGGTATGGTTCTTACATAAAATTCCATATTACGAATTTTTCAGGTTCAGAGACAGGTGGAGGGAGTTCACAAGTTCGGTCGTACATAGGGAAATAAAATATGTACTCGTACTGTATGATGTCCTCTCACCAATAATCTTGTCTTGTAACTGCCACTACATAAAATCAAACAATTGACAACTTGTTTTGCTCCTTTACCGGTGAGATAAATATGGCAAACGATAGTTATTTCGGTTTTGGCTTCAGCTCTATTTTTAATATCAGCTACATCCGATTTTTTACGAGTAATATTGGAACATTTTCATCCTTGATTAGAGTTGCTTGCGAGAAGAAAAAAATGATAGTATACTCCTGGATACGAACGAATAATTCGATTATATTACAGCGAAGTAAACTAGCATAAAATTATTATAGACCTCGCTAAACTGTAACGTCCTCGTAATAACATTTAAGGCGACATCGTAAATATGAACTCTTGTGACGTTATCTTTTACCGAAACGTCCGCCCTCACGATGTATTAGGGAAATACGTCTCCTTTTATGTCTTACGAAGAGGAAATTTAACCGATATAGTTCTAGAATAGAGTTGCAGTTTTGGGATGATGTATTAGTAGGAAGAACTAGTGTTGTACTCACTTCATTATTCGGATTTAAGTCAACAAGGCAACCGAAGCAATGAAAGTTCTAAATAATTTAATTAAGGGAAACCTACTTTTAAAGAGGTTATGTTAGTAGTGAATAGCATCTCCAGGTCCGGAATGCCAAATTTCGGGAAGGAAAAATATCAGGATATTTCAAATAAAAATTAAAAATTACAAGCTAGGTTTTTATATCAATATTTTTTTCCAACAGCTGCCTTCTCTATTGCTTTACGTTAGAAAAAAAATGCCAACATTAAGTTTCTCGATTATATTGTCTTGAACTTATACTCTTTTTAATAGAAGAGGGGGCAAACGAACATGCGGCTCACCTGATGGTAAGTGACTACCGCAACTAAACAACTGCAACACCAGGGGAATTGCAGATGCGTTACCGGCCTTTTAAAAAAGATTATGCTCTTTTCTTGAAGATCCCTAAATCGTATTTGTCCGGGAAAATCGCCGGCGGTAAACGATTCCACAAATAGGTTGTACGAGGTAGAAAACTCCCAGTAAAACGCACATGACGTGTCATGAGTTTTGTTGCGATGCGTGTTCGTAAAATTTGGCGGCTGGAATTAATCCAAACAATTCCTCAGAACACTCCCCGTGGTAGATGCGATAGAAAATACAAAGGGATGCAACATCCCTTCGCAGCGCCAGTGAATCGAGCCGATCAGAAAGAACTCGGTCGTCGACGATTAGAGCCGTTCTGTGCTGGATGCAGTCAAGTGGAACTGGAACTGAGGTGCCCCGTCTCAGAGATGAGAACAGTATTCCTTGTGAGGCCGAACTTGCGCCTTACAACTTACTTACTTGAACTACTAAATTGAATGTACTTATGAATGTATAAAATAAAGTATCGTCTTTTAGAGGTGGTGACTAAAGCAAATACAATTTGTTTTCATTTATTTCGTATCGCATCTCTATACAATTCAGAACATTTTTGTACCTGTTTTTAATAATGAGATTGTTTCAAAAGGCAACATTTTAATTATATTGCCGGACATGATGCTCAATAATTTATTGTTTATTCTATACTTCTACGCTTGACCATTATCTCATAACTTTCAAATCAGAGCAATGATTCATTTTCTAGGCTCATTATACCATCAATTAGAATTTAATGTCTATCTTCTATTTTACGAGCGGCGAGTAATTCCATACTAAAGAAATATTTTAGCAATTAAAGATATAATAATATATCAACCTCAACTAGCGGTGAGTATAAGTTAGTCAATGATTTTTGCCAATTAATTGCACATCCGATAACAACTCAAATTTATTTAAAACTACAGTCGCGAACCTGCCTGTAAAGCACGGCAACTATGGCAATTATCTCCCCTATGAGTTAATCTGCAGGGGAGACTTATAATCAGTAAAGGAAATTTGACAAGCTATTCTTTGTTCAATGAATGATTATGTAATGTTACATCAAAGGTTTGACTTATTTAGTCTTATCGCGTTGGATATCAGATAGGCAACCTGTACTTGAGTTAAGACAAATGACTGCTTTTGTTTCTTCACACAATAAACATTAATTATGTCCTACGTAGGTAACAACTTTCTATATTGCTCGAAAGATATCGGAGGGTTAAAATATACTACTAAACTTATGTCTGTTTTCTTTATTTAAAAACTGTTCGTTGTGACTTACACCTCTTTGTACATTACAGATAGTGTAATTGAAATAAAAAACTGTTTCATTAAATAAAACTATTTGTTACGGATTTTATCGCGTTTAATTTACTATTTTAATTCCCGACGTTTCGGGTGCTTTACAGCAACCCATGGTCACGGGGGGGGGACTGAGATGTTTGACGTCCCGATGTCACAGTTAGCCCAGCTACCTTCAGTTTTTTAATATAAATTTTTGGTTCGATCTACGCAGAATGAGCTTACAGTATCTTGAAGTGTTTCATTAACTTATAATTACGGCCCATAGTTGCTTTATTTTAAGTTGTTTTAAGTTGCCGTACGAATAGTTTATTATATAAACCACTATGTATATAACAAAACAGATCACAATGGAAAACAAATTGTTTCCCCGGTGACTAGAAGCTGAGTCAAAGGTCAGAGACTTCTGGTATTGAGATTGAGATTCAAACAACCAAGCGTAACGATGAAGGCAAATCTTCCCTACAGCATGTCAACACTGGACTTTTACGGGCTGATAAAAGAGGATATGAACAAGTAGTAAAATAAAAAAAAATGTACAACTGACTTCAATATAAATTATTAAGCTCTCAAGTCTCAAAAACTACCAGACGGTCAGACCTGGATTTAATTTATATGGGACCACATAATAAGCACGAGCTTTCAAATAAAAAAAGAATCATCGAAATCAATTAACTAAGAAAAAAGTTATGAAATAACACACATAAAAAACATACATTCGAATTGAGTACCTCCTCCTTTTTGAAGTCGGTTGAAAAGTATTAATAAATAATGACTTATTGGGTTGCTATTGCTATTGTAGTAATTAAAGTTTAACAAAATTGATTTAACCAATTATCAAGAGGTTTTATAGAAATTTACAAGTCAAAAATTTTCAAAGCAAATTAATTTCCCGAATCTTAATGAGCCAACGCAGACTGTAAAATTTTATGCGCTAATTCGTCACAAATAAAACATTAATAAATATCATTTTTATCTGCATAATTAATAATTATTCAAAGAGATTTGCTGGTGAATTAATTATTTTATGTTATGCCATCCCACAGCTCCCAAATCTGTGCAGGTTCGCAGCAGGCAGGGTCCGAGCAATTTATTTTAACTAGAGGCCCGGCAAATTCTGAATATTTGCATATTTTCGTCATATTTACCAACCGTAGCTGTGATGTGAGTTCAACGTACAGAAATATTTTATAATGCATTTTAAAAGTGAATTTTTATATTTTTCATGTCGCCTTAAGCCTTTAAATGCTCAACTGTTATCCAACGTGATACCTATGCATATCTACCATACACATCTAACTCTACCTAACATGCATACAGATATCATATCACACATAAATGAAGTATCCGGTGATTGCTAAAGTTCATGTGAACAATTCTGTGCTGACAGTAAAACTAAGTGATCGAATTTGAATTAAAGTTATAGTAGTAATATATCTATCACTGTAGGTAGAGGTCGTTTAACGTTACAGCCTATTTAAGTCCACTGCTGAACAGAGTCCTCCTCATAGATGGCATCATAGGGGAGATATTTGCCATAGATGCCACGTTTAGCAAGTGGATTGGCAACCACAGTTTTTTATTTTGTGTCGTTATTAGGAAGACGCGGAGTCCGTTTATTTAGATATGATAAAATTTCAATTAGTAAACTTGTTAATCCACAAAAAAAAATCCTTTTGAAACACTCCAACTAACGGTCAACCATGTAATTGGCGCATAAATGTTTGAGTGGAATTAGGGGATAATAATATCAATTACGAAGATAGCCTTCAGACATCGGCGACAAGAAACCAACAAGTCAAGTATTTTTGTGCTGACGCATCTGTGGCACTCTTTATTTGAAATTGGCTGCAGGTGTTTTAACAGTAGTAGAGCCACGCGGCAGCCTTTGCTGTTGCACGTATGGGCCGCCTCGAACCGGGTGGTACCACGACCTGACCATGTATGGTGAGTGCAGGTGGCCGGAGGCCCAATTCCCCCCTCCCCCCTTAACATGGTAGCGGAGTTAAATAAAACACTACCCCAGGCGGGTACCAGCACTCCGGGTGACGGAGAATCCCTCGCTGAGCATCCACGCCTAAGCTACCCTACTCTTCCTGAGCGTGGGTGCTCAGGCTGCCCCGCGTATTCTGGGGAGAGGGGGGAGCCAAATTCCGCTCTAAACTAAAACTGCTCGAGGCAAACGGAGTAATAAGTCAAAGGCATCCCCTGCCACGCTATCCGTAAATTTCTGCAATATCAGGGGACTTAATTCAAACCTTAACGCCGTCCACTACCATCTGGAAACGGCGAAGCCGGCCTTGCTCTTTCTAACCGAGACACAGGTGTCCTTTCCGGCTGATACTTCATATCTCTCCTACCCGGGGTACAAATTAGAACACTCCTTTGTGCCCCGGGCTGGAGTTTGCGTGTACATCAGAGAGGACATCTGTTTTCGACGCCTCGGCAGCCTGGAAGGCAGCGATGACCATTCCCGCGTCTACGGGTACCTCTATAGGTCCCATAGCGCTAATGCCGACACAGACCGACTCATCGACCACGTCCAAATGGCTGCAGATTCCGTGCTACAACAGGTCCCATCCGCAGAAATCGTGATGCTTGGTGATTTTAACGCCCACCACGCTGAATGGCTTGGTTCTCGTTTAACCGATCATGCGGGTAGATCTGTTTATAACTTTGCTTTGGCATATGGTCTGACACAACTGGTTACCTCGCCTACGTGGATCCCAGATGTGGAAGATCATGTACCTTCCCTCTTGGACCTTCTGCTGACTTCTCATCCGGACGGATATCAGGTCTCCGTCGATGCTCCTCTTGGCTCCTCGGACCATTGTCTGATCCGGAGTACGGTGTCACTCACGCTCCGATCGCGGTTGCGTTCTGCAGGTTGCCGCCGTGTTTGGCATTATAGGTCAGCCGATTGGGACGGGATGCGGTCTTTTGCATCCTAACCTTGGAGGCGTGTTTGCTTCTCGCCGGATGATCCCAGCGTTGTTGCTGATTCTGTCGCTGATGTGGTGCTACAGGGAATAGATTTATTTATTCCATCATCTGTGGTACCTATCGGAGGCAGAACCCAGCCATGGTTTGGTCACTCCTGCAAAATTGCATTACGCCATAAGCAAGAGTGCTACCAGGCCTGGGCTCACGCATCAACGTCTCGGGGTGCAAATACCAGCGCTCTTAAAAAGAAGTATAACTCCGCCTCCAGGTCCTTCAAAAGTGTCATTTTCAAGGCAAAGTCAGAGCACATCGGCAGAATTGGCGAGAAACTAGTTCGTCTTCCTTCGGGAACACGTGCATTCTGGTCTCTCACCAAGGCTGTCCAAGGGAAATTCCGTCAGCCATCTCTCCCATCTCTGCACAGGGATGACGACTCACTGGCCCATGCCGCAAAGGACAAAGCCGATCTGCTGGGTTCTCTCTTTGCGTCCAACTCGTCTCTTGATGACGGGGGGAACACACCGCCGACTATCCCGCGGTGTGAGTGCTCCATGCAGGATGTGCTGTTTACCCAACGCTCGGTGCGCAGAGCACTCTTCTCCCTGGACGTCAACAAGTCGAGTGGGCCTCCTATTCTGCTGAAGACGTGTGCTTCGGAGTTGGAACCGGTTTTAACGCGTCTTTTCCGGTACTCTTACACCCTAGGTTTAGTCCCGAAATAATGGAATTTTATGTAATGTAATGTATCTTTCGAACACCCGATCCCTAAAAAAGGTAACCGCTCTGATCTGTCCAACTATAGGCCTATCGCCATCACCTCCTTGTTCTCTAAAATAATGGAGTCCATTATCAACAGCCAGCTCATGCGGTACCTTGAGGATCACCAGCTGATTAGTGACCGCCAGTACGGTTTCCGTCGCGGTCGCTCGGCTGGTGATCTTCTAGGTTACCTAACTCATAAATGGGCGGAAGCAGTAGAGTACAAGGGGGAGGAGTAGGCCGTCAGTTTGGTCATAGCGAAGGCCTTCGATCGGATTTGGCACAAAGCGCTTCTTACGAAGCTTACTTCCTATGGGCTTCCCGAGAAATTGTGCAATTGGATCACCAGTTTTCTTGCTGATCGGAGCATCAAGGTTGTAGTAGACGGTGCATGCTCCGATTACAAGCCCATTAACGCTGGTGTTCCACAAGGTTGCGTGCTATCACCAATGCTGTTTCTTCTGCATATCAATGACATGTTGTAAACCGGTAACATTCATTGCTATACAGATGACAGCACTGGTGATGCTCTGTACACCGGCCATGCCAATATTTCTTACAATATTTCTAACTTCGCCGAGTACCGGAACAAACTTGTGTCTGAAGTCGAGACTTTGTTGGACAAAGTCTCAGACTGGAGGCGACTAAATCTAGTCCAGTTCAATCCCCAGAAGACACAAGTTTGCGCGTTTACCGCTAAAAAGAACTCCTTCGTCATATCTCCTCAGTTTCAAGGCACTTCCCTTGTTGCCTCAGCCAGTATCGGAATCCTGGGCGTCGACATATCAAGTAACGTGCAGTTTCGTGGTCACTTGGAAGAGAAGGCCAAATTGGCCTCTAAAAAGCTTGGCGTGCTCAGCAGATCGGGACAGTATTTCATGCTGGCATACCGCCTGCAACTTTACAAGGCGCAGATTCGGCCGCACATGGAATACTGTTCCCATCTCTGGACTGGGGCTCCCCAGTGCCTGCTCCTTTCATTTGATTGCATCCAGCGCAGAGCTGTTCGAATCGTCGGCGACTGAACTCTTTCCGATCGGCTTGACTCACTGGCACTGCGAAGAGATGTTGCATCTCTTTGCGTATTTTATCGCATTTACCACGGGGAGTGCTCTGAGGAATTGTTCGGACTAATTCCAGCCGCACAATTTCACCATCGCACACCGCAACAAAACTCGCGATACCATCCATATCATCTCGATGACTGGCGGTCCACCACTGTGCGATTTAAAAGAAGTTTTCTTCCTCGCACAACTTCCTTGTGGAATCAATTACCACCAGAGATATTTCCAGACCGATACGACTTAGAGACCTTCAAGAAAAGAGCGTACTCCTTTTTAAAAGGCCGGCAACGCATCTGTAACTCCCCTGGTGTTGCAGTTGTTCATGGGCGGCGGTAATCACTTACCATCAGGTGAGCCGTAAGCTCGATTGCCTCCTCTCCTATAAAAAAGGTGTCTATGGGCCATGGATACCACCATAATAAAAGACGTGAGGAAATTTGCCGAGTTGCAAATGATGGTTACTTTAATGAACCGATCATTAAAAGAAAGAGGTATGAAAGTGAACGCAAGTAAGACGAAAGTGATGGTTTTTGAAAGAGAAGAAAGTAAAACGCTATGTGAAATAAGAATAGAAGGGGAGTTGATTGAGCAAGTGGATGAGTTTGTATATTTGGGATGTTTATTTAGTAGGGATGGTAGATATGATAAGGATATAGAACGACGAGTGAACGCAGGAAATAGAGTGAATGGGGCTCTACACGCTATTGTGAAGAGTCAGAATGTCAAAAAGGCACGTTTGGCAATTCACAATGCTGTGTTAGTCCCTACTTTAATGTATGGTAGTGAAAGTTGGGTCTGGCAGAAGAAGCATGAGAGTAGAATAAATGCTGTAGAAATGCGGTCATTAAGGAGTATGCTGAATCTGAATGACAGGGTGAGAAATAGTGTGATAAGAGAAAAGTGTGGTTTGCAAGATGACGTTGTGACCAGGATTAAGAAAGGAATGCTTCGGTGGTTTGGTCATGTAGAAAGAATGAACGAAGAAAGAGTGACAAAGCAAATTTATGCTGCAGAAGTGAACGGCAGAGTCGGAAAGGGACGCCCTAGACGAAGGTTTATCGACCAAATTGGCGATATATTGAAAATGGGCCAGATTAGGAGTACCCTTAACCGACGAGCGTGTATGCGTAGATATATGGATGTAAAGGAGGCGAGAGAGGTGTGCCAGGATCGTGCCAAGTGGAAGTCCGTAGTCTCTGCCTACCCCTCTGGGTGACAGGCGTGACTGTTTATGTTTATGTTTTTATGAAATTTGCATGTCGCAGTAAATAAAATATTTCGAAGACATGTGAAATCCGTCAATACGCTTTGAGAGGCCTATGCTCAACTGTGGGATGAATCTATGTATCTACATAAAACACAAAAAATGTTTCTATCTATGTCCATTATAGACTTTGAAACCATCCAACCGATTTTGATGAAATTTGTTGTGTGTTTGAATGGGTCCTTAGATGGATTGTGTTTACATTTGGACCCGGTAGGTGTCGAGATCCATAAATCACCCGTGCGAAGCCGGGGTGGATCGCTAGTAAAGTGTAAAAGCTGTAGCTTCACCGTTTTAGCCACGGAATATAAAAAACAAGACGAAGTAGCAAAACGCATCATTTGTAGCGGAACCGCTGTCGCCAAACTCACACATACGTAAGAAAGAAATGTGTACCGACATTGTGTACCATTTCAATAATTTTTGCGTGATTGGCTATTAAAAAATAAAAGAGAAAGACATTATGTTACTCACCATTCACTTGAGTACGAACCATAAGTCCTTAAAAATAGAGATCATATTACTTTTCATCAACGAAGTTTCTAGAATTAATGAGCGAATTTAGCTTCTTAACGCTCGATGTCGCAAAAACACATTCACACTATTATAGACACAATGCTAATAGATATAACATTGACATTGCCCTACCTAACCTGTACTGCTACGTGAATAATGTTAGTGAGGTAGTTACTCTCCCTGAACGTGATCTGGCTTATATCGATATTCAGTATAATTATTATCATGTATATGTATTGAATTGACTGAAGAAACTGAATCGAAAAAAAATATGATAAAATGAGTAAAATAGCAAAATTTATTGGAAATTGCCTTGATGTACTACGTATATCCCCGTAATTCATATAGCCGGCATATAATTAATTGTCTTTAATGGAAATTTATTGACAGTTAGCTAAATTATCATTTATGAAATGGAAACAAGGAAAATAATAAAAAAATAATAATTTTGCAATTGTTTATTGTCATTGAAATAACACATATTTGTTAAAAATTATCGTTTTCACACCTTAATATTAAATTATAGACGATAATGAATTCGAATACTAATGTAGATCATGATATTAAGATCACTTTTATTTCAGGTTCTTTCCAAAAGTCATGAGTACTACTAAACTACTTACTTACTTTTCTGGCTTAGCAACCCTAACAAATGATCATTCATAGGGTATCACCCTATAATTTCGTATATTTCCATAGACATCCAATATTTGTAAATTTTCATTAATATGTTAGAGAATGAACAGGACTGTGATAAAATTTTATCGAAAACTTTAATATCGGAGAAGTTACAACACTGTCGCAGCTATTTTTATCCAAAATGTATTTCCAGATGAACCTTAGTTTAACGAAATAAGGTTGAATATTACTTGTGATAAAGTCAATTTGACATTTTGTCCATGTTTAGTCAAGTTTCCATCCAAAAAAGGAAAAAATTACACATGCCTTTGGTACGAAACACCTCCATTCAAAATATTTTTCTTTTTACTTTCGTTGTTACACTCCAATATTGCACAAAACGGCATATTTTCGCATATATCACTTAAGCAGCGATCCGTCAGCTCGCAACAATTTGAGCCTGCGACTGACAGTCAATTACGCTCTACTCTCAATAATTGTGACACGCCTGCCCCGACCACTTTGGGCTTCCTCTTGTTTTTGTGTGCGGTTGTGTGCGCTAGTGGAGTCCGCTAGCGCCGCCGCCCCCGAGCGGTTGTGTTAGCTGACCGCACTCCCGTACCCGTACGGTGAGTGCCTTCAGTCTTTCGAGGAATAGAACGTCGTCCCCGTCCCCGCTAGCGTCGCCGCCCCCGTGCGGTTGTGTGCGCTAGCGCCGCCGCCCCCGAGCAGTTGTGTTAGCTGACCGCACTCCCGTCCCCGTACAGTGAGTGCCTTCAGTCTTTCGAGGAATAGAACGTCGTCGTCCCCCCACCCCCTCGTCCCCGCTAGCGCCACCGCCCCCGTGCGCTTGTGTGCGCTTGTGCCGCCGCCCAAAGCGGTTGTTAGTTGACCGCGCTCACCGTCCCCGTACGGTGAGTGCCTTCTCTCGCTCTCGCGACTTTCACATCATCATTCCGCTAACGCCGCCGCCCCCGAGCGGCTGTGTTAGTTAACCGCGCTCGGTGAGTGCCCCGCGCCCCCTTTCCCCAAAGGGGGTCGCTTTCGATACGGCAAAGAGGCCATCCAGGCCAAAGCCAGTCCCAAAGGTGGTGTGTGCTCTTAGCAAACCACGCAGCCGGCTGCGTGGTTTGCTAAGAGCACTCACCACCTCCCTCTCCCGCTTACGGGAGGGTAATCCTTGCTTGGGCGTAAAAAAAAACGTTTTAGCTTTGAAATGATACTTGAAAACTTTAAATGGTGTAATTGATAAAGGTGAATTTAAGTATCAATTTTTTTTCAAAACTATTTTATTTACATACATCTTAGTTTCTTTAACGTGTTGCATTGACCACGTACATAACTTGTAAGTCACAAATTGTAGTATCCTATAACGAGCTTGAAACTTCCCCTGTAGTGGCGGCGTAAGAATATACATTACCCTGTATCATCCCGTGGGTGTCGTAGAGGCGACAGAGGAATATAATCAGGAGATAGACAGCAGCATTTTCCAAATAACTACTAAAAATAATGAAAAACCGCGTTTTCCAAACCGCCAAGCGTGGCTAATATGGTTAATATCCCCTCTATGAGGCAATGTATGGGGAGGCAATGTTTAGCAGTGTATTTTGGTAGGCTGTTATGATGATGATAAACACACTTAACAGACTAATTAGTAATTGCAACTCAACAATGTTCCTGATTTAAGAATAGAGATTTTTGAGATACTTTTTCCCATCTGACGGGATTGCAATGGGCCGGCCATATAGCTCGAAGAACCGACGACCGATGGGAAAAAAAGGTTCTCGAGTGGCAGCCTCGTACCGGTAGGCGAAGTGTAGGGCGACGCCCCACTAGATGGAGTAACGACCTGGTAAGACATCCAGGAAGTGAATGGAAGATGGATGCAGGTGGCTTCGAACCGTGCATTGTGGCATTCCTTGGGGGAGGCCTATGTTCAGCAGAAGACTTGTGATGGGCTGTAAGGAATGAATGAAAAAAAAATCTGACGGAATGCACAAGTTTTTTCTGGTTTAATTTCTAGACAAATAATGGAACGACTGGATGAAACGTGTGTGTTTGTGATGGGAAGATGATGTGCAGTAGGACCCCTAAATAGCGTGTAAAAATGTGTGTATGGTAATAGGAAATATCAAAAAGAAACATTTAGAATGTTTGATGGTATGATCTTTTATATTCGAAAGCCTAGTACAGGTTAAATTTTCATTCTATTAATGAGTCGTACGCAAAACCATTAGCTTAATATCCTACGTTGAATATCAGAATATTCAAACTGTAGATATTCTAACTGTAATTAATAAAGCTTCGAACAGATCATTTTTAATAAGCATTTTGGGAGAGCTGAAGCCTGAATGTATCATTATGAGATAGATCATACGCAGCGATTCAAAAGCTTAAATAAGACAAACAAAACATTAATAAAGAAAATATTAGGTACGTCCATTAAGATTTCTAAGAAACCATTGTAGTCTTGAAACGAGACAAAATACCTTTTCGTTTAATACTAATGAAAGAAACATAATCCTCTCGTAAAAGGGAGATTAAATGGAAAAATGTCCTTTAAGCTTTGAGACTTAAATTTCTATAATTGCACAATTAGCATACACCGGTCTTCTCTAAGTTCTTTTTTGTTCCCCTAAGACGTCTTTTTATTTGACAGTGGGTAGTATTTATTTCTTTTTGGTGTCAGGCGTTCGGTTCGCTTAATCACTTGTAATTAGCCTCTTAACATTTGGTACTTTGTTGATAGTTTTAAGTTCATATATTTATATAAATAAATAAATATTTTATAATATATTGCGGATAAAATCTTTTACATTTTATAATACTTTTCTTTATAATACCGAAGTGACAAACGAACCAATAGTCCACTTTATGGTAAGTGGCTACTTCAGTTCATGGACAGCTGCCGCCAACTTCAAACAAATAACTACAGATGCGTTGTCAACTCTGAGAAATAAGATGGAATGTTTTACAGCATGCCATTATATTGGCTCTCTAAACACTTCAGAGAAAAAGGTCTTACCCTGACGAATTTCTAGACAGGTAAAAAGTACCAGTACCAAAGTACCTGCCACCCAGAAAAATAAAAATATATTTTTTAATAACAATAGGAAAAATTGAATCATATTTTAATGTACAGGTTATATGGTGGTATGTTCTGTATTATTCGGTATATCAATAAAACAATTTTTCATGTTTTTTTTGATACAGTTAATAATAGCAATAAATAACAAAATACGGACGCCAGTACAAAACCAGAACTAGAGCTATAAACATAAATCTGATGCGATAACACGAGCGCCGGCTTACTGTATCGACGACTTTTCGCTGGAAAAACCCTTCCGATGCACTATCGGCTTAGTGCCAAGCCAGAAGTGCGGCTGTGTATTTTATGGGTGCTGCAGATGGCGTTAGTGGGCGTGAGATGTGCGGCAACATCTTACACTGATGTTGAAATAAGCACAAACAATTTAGAATTGAAAATGGCTAACTTTGCGCTGCACAATAATATAATTTATTTTTTATTGCAGCATGGAACAGAATTTAAATCTTGTGTTAATGATTTTATATCTGTTACAAGGAGCACGCTGCAATAAATACGCGGAAATAAAGTTAATGTAAAAATATTTGACTCTTTTAGTTAACCTTTTTTACCCTTTTGAAAGAACAGAGCAATGCCAGAATCTAAATATCGTTTTAATAAAAACCTGATAAGGTTTTGTTTTACCACCCTTATGGGTGGATTTTTTCTCAAAATTAATATGGTATATTGATATACACCTAAAGTACAACATATTAAATAAAAAAAGAGCCATCAAAATCGATTCTCAATTGGCAAAGATATCCCGTAAGATACATTCAAAATTATAAAAACATACATTTTTATAATTTTGTATGAGAATTGTAGTCTTCCTCTTTTTTTAAGTCAGCTAGTAAAAGTAAAGTTACACCTTGTATACATCCCGCTGCTGGGCGGAGGACTCATTTGGGAGGAGGGAGAGGGGGAGGGTAGTGGAACAATAAGTCCGCTTAGCTGCTCTAGTGCGTTTTGGTCTACTACTCATGTCTTCTTAATATTTTTGTTCCACTGTCTGAGAGGCTTGTGGTCCTCTGCTGACCACGAACCTCCGCCTCCTCTCGTTTCTGATATGGTTATAGAAGAATTAATTCACCGCGCTGTTCCAATGCGTGTTGGCAGACTTCACATGTCTTCGAGACATTTTATTTCTTAGACGTGCAGATTTCCTCAAGATATTTTCCTTTTTTCCTTTCCAAAATTATTAATATATTATAATGAAATAATTTGCTTTACACTGCATAAATAGTTATTTAATAGTTGTTAAGTGGTTTTACATTATTCGATTTTTACGAAATTTTCTGCCATATTTATATATTTTTTTTAATGAAATGACAATGATCTTACTGCCCACCTGATAGTAAGTGGCTACTGCACTCCGTCGACACCTGCGGCCAACTTCAAACAAAGAAGGCTACAGATGCGCAGTCACTTCTGAGGATTATGATGGAATTCCTCACAGCCTGTAAATATACTGGCTCATTATACTCTTCAGATCGGAGCACAGCATTATAAGTTTATAAGTACCGCTATTTGGCGGCAGATATAGGTAAGAGATGGTACTTACCCAGCGGACTCCTAGGCAGAATAGGAGTCGTCCACCTAACAGGATTATTAAATTATAGAAATTATTGTCGTGGACACAAGCACTGTTAAATAAAACGTTTATCAGCTGTGTGTGTGTGTGTGTGTGTGTGTGTGTGTGTGTGTGTGTGTGTGTGTGTGTGTGTGTGTGTGTGTGTGTGTGTGTGTGTGTGTGTTTTTATAGATTAAGGGTGACAAACGAGCACAAAGTCCACCTGATGGTAAGTGGATGCTGTGGCCTATAGACATCTACATTTATTCTCGAATAAGAATGATACATTTATTCTCGAATAAGAAAGATGCTTGAAGCAAGTGAAGGAAAACATCTTCACTTGCTGGCAGTATTATTAATTCGATAATATCGAACGCAAATAGAACCCAAATCTGGGATGTTATAGATCACGGTTATTACTTCTGAACTTTACTGCTCAATATTGCTGAGTTTCGTATGGTGAGTTTAAAGAATCGGAGACCCTTTTCACTGGAAAATTGTAGAAAATTGAAGGATTGTAGATAATGGAGCAGGAACTGTATGAACAGTTTATCCCCCTTTATCATCTAATATTGCTCAATGCGGAAGGTCAGTTCATTTAGCTATCTTTTCTTTAGATTTAGCTGAAATTTCGTCTATTTTAGGAGCTATTAATTTTATTACAACTATTATTAATATACGAATTAATCATATATTCCATTTTAGTCCTCAGGGGTGGAAACGCATCTGCATTTTGATTAATTCCACAGCATCCACTTACCATCAGGTGGACTGCGTGCTCGTTTATCACCCTTGTTCAATAAAAAAAAATTGAATGATAAAAGTACTTTATGATCAGACTTTATGGCCGCTTACTGATTAGCCAATATGACAACGACGTATAGATACCTTTAACATACCGAGTCGAAGTTAAGCGCATTTTGTTTAATTTTTAAAGTCGTTGTACACTAGGATTTTCTCGTGTATATCGGAGGCGTTTTCTATACGTAAACTACTTTTTAAACGCAAAATTCACCACAATATATTTGCGCAAATGTTAGTTTCAGCTGAAATTTCAACACAAATGTCCAAAATTAAGGTTTCGTAATATAAAAGTTACCACATTATCGTAAAATAAATATTTACCGTTATAGCCTATTAAAGTCCACTGCTGAACATAGGCTTCCCTAAAGATTGCCTCATGGGGATCATCTTAGTCCACAGGGATGACCATCTGCGTTTAGATGTTTAGTATCTTAGTCAAGAATAGATGACATCCTTAATTATATAAAAAAACATGTGTGAGTGTCGTGGAACACTCGGTTGGAACGAAGTTCCTTTCGTAGTATATTATGAAGCGTCATTTAAAATAATATTTCTTTCATGGCAAGATAAGAAAAAATGCGAAGGAGATGGATATTATTCCATCTCGCTCGCACTATAGAAAGGGGGTCGTGACGGGAAAATCTTTTTCTCGCCTAGCCCCCATCCGTCAAATTCGTACCGTGCGATAAGGAACTTCGTTCCAAAACATATTTATGTTTCTGAGTGTATACTACAAATGCATCGATACCTGCGTCTAATCAATTGTTTCACTAATCTTCACTCCTTGTACTTTCTAATCTATCAATCAACATTTTATTTTTATTTGCTCAAATGTTTGCTCCAGCTGACACTCCATCACAAAAATCCAAGCGTCAGATTCAGAGGTCGCAGAAGAAGAGTGAAAATCATTCGCTAAACATTTTTTAAGAGAATATAATACTTACTTCTTATTATAAACAAAACTGGTTCATTATCTAAAAGTTAATAGTATACTCATAATGGATATAATTACATAATAGCAGCCAACATTTCAATTTCCATCTTCCAGCATCCTAAATAACGCTTTCACTTTATATATATACCTATACTTATTGTTTCAGCCGTATTCTCTTGGGTTCTTATTGATTCATCTTTGTTATTTAGGCAGGAGTGAAATTAATTTTCTCTGCTTTGTTCGTTGCTTAGAAACGATCTTAGTAAAATCAGTTGTATTATACGAGTATATTAATATATATTTAGTGAGCAATAAAACGTCTGAAGTTAGTTCTGAAGTAATTGTCCTTGAATTTCTACAACGTTTCATGTCTATATAAAGCTTATGGTTAATGTTTTACGTAATTTCTATATAAATACTTAATGTACTTTTACGGTCGTGGTAGCGCCATACTGCAGTCATATATTAGTTGCAGAATACTATTGTAACAGCAGCTTAATGCTGCTGCGTTTCGTATAATTAGTGTAGGGAACCGGAGACTCTTTTTACCGGTAACAATTCATTCCATCTTAGTTCTCAGGTGTCATCATCAACATTTTGTTCGTTAATCGAGGGAAGATGTAGGTGGCTATGGGCCACAACATCCAAATACCATCAGGGTGCACTTTCTGCTCGTTTGTCCTTATCCTATTAAAAAACTATGAAATACGCATGAGCTACATTGTTGCAATGGCAATTTCATTATCAATCGTACTGAAAATATGATCGCATTTGAATGAAATATAAAATATAAACATAAAAGAATTTAAAATTATTCTATATATAACACTCAAAGATGTCATTCATTGTTCATTACTGACGATTAAATGTCCACGGCTGAACTAAGACCTCCCAATTCTTCATAGATTGATTCATTTGCCATAGTTGATACGCTTTACAAGTGGGTTGGCCACCGTAGTTTTCTGTTATTTTGAGCTGTTGAAATTGTTACTGTTACGATACCCACTGGATGATAGGAACTAGTTGAATCTGTACGCCACCACTTTACGGCAAATTGTTTTTTTTTTAATATAGGATAAAGGTGACAAACGAGAAGAAAGTCCACCCTGATGAAATTTGGATGTTGTGGCCCATAGCCACCTACATCCTTCTTCGATTAACAAAAAACTGTAGACCATGACACCTGATAACTAATGTGGAATGCATTGTTACCAGTAAAAGGGTCTCCGGTTCACTACACTCACCAAATGAAACACAGCAGCATTAAGCTGCTATTTTACGCTGGTATTCTGTGAGAGCGTGATCCGGTTGAGCCGACCCATTCTTGCTACAACTGTACTATTAATATAGCTGTAGCTTGGCTCTACCACGTATGAAGTTAAAGTAGAATCATAATAATTATTCATAGTAAATCATAATATATTTAATAGAACTTAATCCTACATTAGCATATGACTAGATTGATTCTACTATATGTACTTTACATAACATTTGAATACATTTGTTCATATATAACCTTATCGGTACCAGAATTTACGCAGGGTAAACATAATATCATATTCATATTTTTACTATGTGTGACATAGTAGATTTTAATAGCAGCTTACCTATGGCCCTAGAAAAAAAAAATTATATATACTAGAGGTAGACTGGACATTTTGTGCCAGTTGATATAAGCTAGTTGAGTTGGCGTCACAGTGTAATTATGCGCAGAGATTGTAGCGTAAATGGTTTATTTTTTAGTAACTTATTATTGTGTTAACTTATCTATATATCTCGGTATTCAATGTGTACCGCGGCTTATGACGGACCTCCATAGACTGGTATTTTATTCAAATACGAATAATAACATAACGATTTTTTCTTTTTTTGTCAGACCGTTGAAGACCGATCTTAGGTATTTATGGTCTCTTGTATTGCAGGAAGATGTACTATTATAAACACAAGAGAACAAATAAACATTTTGAAATCGAACAGCGAATTAAGAAACCCAGGTCTGTTCCCAGAGGCAAAATTTTGAGAAAATAAACGCTCGTGTATATGATATGCCTTTATAGTGTTCCGAGTAGCGATAGCCAGAGTTGAATGATACACCCACCTTTAGCCCACACGCCCTGCAAAACACTAAGAATTTTGTGCAAAATTTAATACCCGCCGTGTAACGAATTGGTTGTGCATGAGAAATACAAGAATTGTGTTACAGTGTTCTGAGTGGGAATGCTACATTTGTTTTTCTCATGCGCCGTCGAAGCCAAACGCATAGCTGAGTCCTAAACCTAACCATAGTCCAAAACATGTATAATAATAATATCTTCCAAAACGAATTTGGGTCAGGGCGGCTAGTCTCAACAGCGGCCCGCCATCTACGCAGGCAGAACTGTAGTGCCCGAGTGTATGGGCAAGCACAGGTGCACTCTGTATTCCGTCCCTCTCATAGTCCGATGGGACGGTAATCCGACACGACCGGAGGGAGATCAGGCGCAGGACCAACGGCTTTACGTGCTTTACGAGGCACGGGGGTGAGACACCGTCAACTTCCTGACTTAGGGCTGCTACTGAGAATTTCTCGACAGAAAAACAAAATAACTGATTTTGGCCCGACCCGGATACAAAACGTTATGATCAGCAACCGCTTTTACGACCACAAGACCAACGAGGCAGTCACCAAAAAACTCCAGTAGAAGAACAAGAAAATGATATGTTATGTGAATAATATATTAAGTAATCGTTTTAATAAAATAACGTGATAATATATAGCTCGTTACCAGTAAAAGGGTGTTGCGAACTAGATTGTGGCATTTTCTGAGCTTATAATACGTTTTAATTTTGATTTTCATCTAAAGCTAGTCTACAAATCATAATCATAAACACTCACGCCTGTCACCCAGAGGGGTAGGCAGAGACTACGGACTTCTATTTGGCACGATCCTGGCACACCTCTCTCGCCTCCTCCACATCCATATACCTAAGCATACACGCTCGTCGGTTAAGGGTACTCTTAATTTGGCCCATTTTCAATATATTGCCAATTTGGTCGATGAACTTTCGCCTAGGTCCTAGCCCAGTCCCTTTCCGACTCTGCGGTTCACTTCTGCAACATAAATTTGCTTTGTCACTCTTTCCTCATTCATTCTTTCTACATGACCAAACCACCGAAGCATTCCTTTCTTAATCCTGGTCACAACATCATCTTGCGAACCACACTCTTCTCTTATCACACAATTTTTCACCTTGTCATTCAGATTCAGTCCTAACATACTCCTTAATGACCGCATTTCTACAGCATTTATTCTACTCTCGTGTTTCTTCTGCGACACCCAACTTTCACTACCATACATTAAAGTAGGGACTAACACAGCATTCAGAAGTCTAAAAATATAAGATAAATTTATTAGGAAGACAAATAAGCGTCTTTGAATTATAAACACAACTTAACGCACGCTTGAAAAGAAACAGGAAGCTTTATTCTGCTATTATTTTTAAACCACCCCCAGACAAACTTGAATTAAACTTCACGGCACAATGAAGAGCGGTGACAATTGACAGAAATCGCGACCTCATTTAGCTTTTATGTCCTTAATTTGCTCCGCTTACTGGAGAATGGTGGAAAAAAAAAACATTTCCTCCCGTCTTTGTTACCGCTTCGACCCACTGAATTTTAGAAGAATTGTTGATGTAACTGTAAGCTCGGTGACAATTTAGGTTGGTAATATACGATGAAACTTTGCGAATGCATCCGTTGTTGTTTCGTTACGTGTACAATGTTTTATGTATACGTCGTGCTGAATTACAAAAGTGATATACAATGCCCGTTTCTTTGTATTTTCTGACACTGTTTGTGTAAATTATATTTTTAATGTTCCAAATCACACACAAGTGCACACATTACAAATATAAATGTTCCAATTATATTTGTAATGTGTGCACGCTCTTTTAACACCTTTCCGGATTAAGAGAATGTTTGGTGAATTTTTAGATTCTAATTCTATGTTTTGCGGCCGCTTATAGACATCGAAATAACCATCTCATCAAAAGCGGGGCCAAAGGTGCGAGACTTATGATGTTGTAAAGGAATATTTTATTGCTCAGTTTGGATCGAAAGCATAGTGTCAGTACTCTATGCTCTGTAAAAATCACTCTTTTCACATTCATAAAGCCCTACAATAAAAAGGGCATTAATGATAACATAACAATAACAAGTTCGATGTATTTTTCATTTTTGTAAATTTTGATGGTGGCGTTAGATTAATAATCAACCCAATCCGTCCCGTGTGTGCGGTAAGAGGCAACTATATTCCAGAAGCATCTGAAAGACGCCGGACGGCGGTACAACCATTTTGTTCACGCCAGACGTTAAATACCTAGAAAGTTGACGCGGAGATGCGTCAAACGCGCGATATATCTAAATACTTCGATGGCCAATCAATTTACTAAGCCTGGAGATTAAGACAAATCCTCCATACAACGAGAGGGTCCCATGTCCAGCACTGGACTTTTATGGACTGTTGAGAAAGAAACATTATAAAGAAAGATAAAGGAAATTCAAAACATAATTAATAAATTATTCATAAAACAATTTGAGGAAACGGCATTTTATATCTAAATATTCGCTTTTATAGTAAAGTGAGGTCTTAAAAAGTATTGTATGATATTCGATAGAAATTCAGTATGGACAGGGAGTGTCCGCAGCGGACGTTGGATAGCGCAAAGATTGCAAGATTTATGAGCCGGTTCGATGTTCATAATTCTTGCGTTAGGATTAAACAGCTCTATTGTAATTCTCGGGCTAGCGCAACGCTGAATAGCAAATGATGATGTCTTATCTGAGTTATTTATTGAAAATCTAAATGATCTGCAAAAATGTTTTAAGATTAATATTCATCGAGGCAGTAAAAGCCGTTGATTACTTTTTATTTTACTATCACATTTATAATATGTAATATATTTTGTTTTACTTTATCCGTCTTCGATATTAATCTTTGAGTAAAGTTATCATAAATACCTGAGTCACCGACATTGTGTTTAAAGTTTCTTCTAAAAAGCTTAACATTTAATGTTAAGCTTTTTAATATTAATTATATTCACACTGTCAATGTTTTTTTAAGATGTTTATTTATTATTCATACTCTATTCTTTATTCTACACAAAATAAATACGTACACCAAGCGAACTTATCACTTCGATGTAATCGAAGATAACGGGAACGAAACAAGTGTCATTTATATGAATGGCGGATGGATCTAAAGAATACCTTACGAGACACGACCATTTATAAATAATACAATTAATAAGTTAGTAATAAAAAAATAATAGCCAATGTACATCATAACATATCATAAACTCTTTCTTCTGTCACCCAGAGGTGTAGAGATAGACAATGACTTCCATTTAGGAGGATCCAGAAACACCTCACTCACTTCTTTCATATTCATATATAACAACTACTACGCATACAACATGCTTGTCGGTTAAGGGTACTCTTAATTTTGTTAATTTTGCTAAAATTCAATATATTGCCAATATGGCCGATAAACAAATATCTAGGGTGTCTTGCCGACTGTGCCACTCACTTTTGTAGCACGCCACACTTTTCACTTATCATACAATTTCTCACCCTATAATTGAGAGTCACTCCATCCTTCCATCCTTCCTTGCCTCCTATGGAGGATATTGCCATAGTTCCCACGCTTGCTAGGCGGGTTGGAAATTTCAGGTTTTATATTTTTGAGTTGCTTCTCATTTCCAGGTATAGTTCTACTACTCTCAAGCTTTTTGTACCACACACAACTTTCACTACCACACATTAAGGTAGGGACTTACACAGGATGTGAATTACATAAGTGCCTTTTTAACACACTTTGACTTTCCACATCAGAGTGAAGAGCCCCTTTCACTTTATTTTATATGTCCTGCATTCACTCTTCGTTCTATATACTTGTAATGTTTATCATCCCTGCTAAACACACATCCTATTACGCAAACTCATTCAATTGCTCAACCAATTCCCCTATTATTATAATTTCACATTTCGTTTTACTTTAATCTCTATCAAAAAAAATTACTTTCGTCTTATTTGCGTTCACTTTCATTCATCTCTCTTTGAATGACAATTCATTAAAGAATTTATATAGTAATTCACAACTCCAATGCCGCTGATGCAAATATAACTTGATCGTTGGCGTACAAGAAGCATTTGACGGTTAGCTCACCCATTCTTCAACTTGAAATGTTTCCAAAAAACACCTAATACCTTTATGGATGTCAAACCAGTTTGTTTAGGCCCCAATGTTTTGGATACAAGCACAAGATTCCTAATAAAGATATTTTATAGCCTGTATCAACCCAGCTCTCAATCCAAACGAGGTTAGCGTTTGCCATAAAGTAACTTTTTTCACTCTGTCATAGGATTTTACCAAGTTTACAAATGCACATGCAATTGCTGTGTTTGTCTAAAAAATTATCTGTAATCATGCTCTCCTCAAGACCTCTGTGCGTGCACCCCAACCACTTTTTAAATATAAATTTCACATTCCAAATTCCAGCTTCATTTCATAATTCTTTCAATCAACACCAAAACATACAGTTTTCTCACAAAGCTAAGCAGGCTTAGGTAGTTATAACTGTGCCTTTTTCTGTTATACGGAGAGAATTTAACGGCTTTTGATCAGTCTCCCGGTACTTGCTTAAGTTCGCAGTAGTAATTGAAGCGAGTGTACAACAGCCGTGCCAATACTCTCTCCAACCTCAGTATTTCTAATGATACCTATCGCATCCAGCTGCCTTACCTCACTTTCATGCTTTTCATGCATTCCAATCTGCTTCATTAAACTATAAATCATTGGAAACGCGTTGCAAATTGACAGACTATATAAAAGCATGTAAGAACAGTTTAAAATAAAACGCCTAAAATCTTTCGTGTTTACAACGCGTCACAAATTGTGAAAAATCGTTGCTTTTGACGAAGGCTCCTCTAAAGGAAAAGGAGCAAACAGGTCAAGTTAGATCGTAAATCTTGTAACTAGATGCGTATCTATCTCGCTTGTGTGTTGCAAACGGACAGCAACATTTAAAGATGAATTTATTATTTGAGAATAAATTTTGTAATAGGTTTCTTGACTTTTGGTTCTGTTCTACAGTAACGAACTGTGATTATGTACGTATTTTAAATGCAAATATTTTTTTTATTTCTTTCTTAATTATTTACATAAATTTATATAGGTACTCAATTTAATACAACACACGAGTAATTGATGTAACACAAGATATGATCAGTAAAAAAGTCAGGCTGTAAAACAAATGTTTATTTTATAAGGTACGTGAGGGTATTATGGTCACCTTAAGCTTTGCCGCCCTATAAAACCAAAACTAGGAGAAGGACAGAGACAAAAACACAAAATCGTATACTATAAATAATATATTAAGAAAAAAATAGTAAACAAGCTTTGGCAATAATTGAGAACACTTCGGAAAATTAACTTAAAAAAAATACTACACTACACAATACTAAAATCGACTGTCAAAATGGCGTCGATAAAGCAACGCCCTATTGACTCTTTATTATTTGGTTGACTGATGAAGAGCTCTCGTATCATAGAACCATCCATGCAAACAAGGCTGTAGTTTTTGAGTTATCAGAAAGTTACCATATTAACCGGATGACCATATTACCCTCACGTACTATATTTATAGATGTCCTCTTACAGTTAATAATCAGCTTAAATATAAACTCTAACAAGATTAACTTAAGCAAAATGCTTAAAAACTTTCAACCGTAACTGTGTAAAGTGTTCAAAGCATCATTGTGTAAGAAAGGCGACAGATTGGTTCAACTATATGGATACCCATAACTTCAAATAATTGGCGTAATTGAATTGCCCCATGATATTTCATGAGCCAAAAACAATTTTAGTTTTCGTCAATTTGCTATATTTTTAATTTGCAATTCGTTTATAAAACGTTAAGCGTGATTTGTCTCATTTTTAGGGTTCCGTACCCGAAGGGTAACCACCGGGACCCTATTACTAAGCCTCCGCTGTCCGTTCGTCTGTCTGTCAGTGGGCAGAAAATAAAATTAAAAAGTACCTAAATAGCATTAAATCTTGTACGATGGTACGGAACCATTCATGCGCGATTCCGACACGCACTTGGCCGGTTTTATTTTTCTCTGTTCTTTCTTAAGGTGTGAGGATTCTTTACTGGTAAAATAGGCATCCTAAAGCCTCACTAAATAAAAACTGAAAGTCTATTACGCAAGGGCGCTTGGAAGTTTAGTTACATCACATAGGTTATAAAAGAAACTTTTCTAAAAATCTGCTTTCCATTTTAGGGAATAAAATTTATTTCATGTTTAAATCAATTTAGGATTTTATATATGCAAGAGTTTGTTAGACATACAAAATTATATGTGTCAAGATCTTTTCAAGTTTCAAGTCACCTCAAAGTGGCCTAGATTTTTGATGAGTAAGTGAAACAATAAATCAGTGATTGATAAAAATCTCACTTTTCAGACCTTAATATCTCAAGCACTATAATAGGTTTATTCATGAAATTTAGGAATCTAGGTATTCAAAGAGTCCTTAGACGTGAAAAATTATAAGTTTCTAGGTCTTATAGTTTTATAGTTATTGGGTGTTCGAAAGTTGCACGAAATGGTTTGTGTATATACACGTCACTGCTGGTGCTTTTTACCCTTTTCTTTTGTGAACTTGACTGATACATAACAGTGTGCCTAGATTCCTCAGAAATGCAAATTTGCTCACGAAGTTTCTTTTTACCTTCCAGCACGTTGTAAATCAGCACTTTACCATTTCATTGGTACAAATTCAAAAAAAATCAAGATTCGAACCTAGATTGCTTGCTTCCTGGGAAACTACGGCGAGCGATACCTGACCTGCTTGATGCTAATTGCTACTTAATTTGTACCAAATTTTATTAATGATTGAAGTTATAAAGCTGTGTGATTTTTTATTGAAATGAAATAAACTATTCACTAAGCAAATCTTTTATAGCATTTATCTTTTGAATATTAAACTTTATAATCAAAGAAAAAAAAAGTTAAGTGAAATCCTTATCTTTGGACCCTGGTAATATTGGAATTTTTATTAAAGAAATTTTCTACCAGAATAGCTTCTGTAAAACTGGAAGTTATTATTTCATTAGTGAGACGAAAAATCTGCGCCCTAGGCAAGTCTTATAAAATTACCGGTAAATATTTCGACATCATAACTTATTAAATCAAATATTACTTTCAGACATAGTTCTTCGTACGAATAAAGAAATCCAACAAAAAATTAAGAAGGAAAGTAATAAAATAAATTAAAGTTAATTACCAAACATGTTTTTCCTTATTATAAGCCAGTGCTTGATCACAATCGTACCTGGTGGTAAGTGATGATGAAGCCCTAGATCGTAAACCGCACTAACTTAGCGCAAAAAAAGCTTATTTACTCTTGCCTTGAAGACGCCCAGATTGTATTCGGACGGAAAGACAGACGCCAGTAAATTATTCCACTCCCTTGTACGCATTACAAAGTACGAAGCAAACCATTTCGTTCTAATGCGTGGAATATCGACAACAAAGGGTTGAAGAACCGCCAACCGTCTGATTGTCAGATGATGGAAAGGAGAGGGAGGAATTAAAGCACGAAATTGTTAATTGCGACTTTAAGTTCTGCATTACCACGTGCTCGGCGGTAAGGAAACCTGAATGTCTGAGAAATAAGAAAAAAAAAATTTCAGACATGTGAAGTTCGCCAACACGAATTGGGGCAGCGCGGCGGACATTTTCTTGCCCTAAAACCCTCTCGGAAATGAGAGGAGGCCTGTGCCCAGCAGTGGGGCGTATATAGGCTGTAACTTTAACTTTAACGACTGAAGGCGGTCACTGTACTCCAAAGATACATTCCGGAAAGTAGGAGCCAGGGTGAGCGGGCTCCTTTTAGCGGTGAAAAGACACGCTTGTGTTTTAGAGGCGTTGAATTTCACCAGATTGGCATCGCATAACATAACTTATATTCAGGTAGCATAACAGATAATTTGCAGTTTTCGACTTAAAATGTGTGAGTCAATTTAACTCTCTCATCTCTATGAAATGAATTGCCTGCGGTTGAAGCAAGGATATCTCTATGGTAATAAAATTGGGAGCCGGTAAATCAGCGTTATATCACAAGTTAACATCGAAGTCCTTGTGACAAAATTAAGTAACCCGTCACAGCCGACATTTTCCAGAGCCTTTAGATCTAATGGCCGACATTTCTTGCAATCTCTATAATCGTTTTAGACGTTCTTTAGTGAAAGCTCAAAGCATTTTTTTAACTAACTGGGTAAGATCTATTAACTTAGCGTTATCTAGATTTAAGATAATCAAAGACAATTTATTTTATCAATATTTCTTTTTTTTTAAAAAGAATCACAAAGTTTTTGGAGTAAAATGTAGAACGAAATTTTAAAAATGATTATTTATGTCATAAAAGCTTGCAAATAACATTCTTAGCTCAATAATAGGCAGTTATTTCTATGTTGCAGCATACCTGTTACCTATCCCTATATCCATGTAAAAGTAGTTTTATTCAATGGGTGACTCGAACTTTAGGAATAGTCAGTTTGAACAGCCTATCATGTAAAGGATGTTATGGGGGTTATGGTCGAACAGGGGCAAAAAGTTCTCATTACACTCCTAGGGGGACAATATTCTTATTTCGGCTATAACTTATTTGTTACACTTCCATGAGACGTAAGGTCTATCAAACCCCTGGTAGGTTAGGCACTAATTTATCTTTACATACAGATCATATTTCGTTCGGCTTATAATTTATAATGTTATTAGAAAAATGTAAAGTAACAACAGTATATGTAAATTTAATATAATATTATTCTGCCAAGTAAATATACGAGTATATATAAATGAGAGATTCTTGTTAAAGTCACGTTACGAGTATATTGCATAAAACTTCGATGCAGTTAATAACGTATCAAATAGGAGTCATATTATACAGGGTTATTTTTCAAAGAGTAGCCAAGATTTTAGCTAAAGTTAAAATATATAAATAATGATATACCGTTATTGCAGTTTTTGAAAATACGAGTATATAAGGCTTCTACTTTTATTTGAAACTATCCCAAATTGAATGTGCTTTATGGGCAACAACGTTTTTGCCTACCGATCGACCCTTACCAATGTTTGCGTGCGCAGTAAAATCAGTTAAAATAATGCATTACCACGCATTTTGAAAATAAAAGATAAAAAGGACAGAATGTTTGAGATTTTTTAAAATAACTTTTCTTCACCATTTGCCTATATCACTTGTTCTGAACCTTCTCTGCAAATTTGGCCGGTTATTGCAAAATAACCCTGTTTGAGAAGATCTATATTGTAGATTAATTATGAATATTAAAAGTAAATTCTAGATAACTTGCAAGGTAATTGAAGAAAGGAACTATCATGAAAAAAATTATAGGTTGAAGGCAAGTTGGTCAAACTTGCGTGATAAGTGCTGCGCACTTTTAAAGTCGGTAGTTGTTTAGCCTCCTGAAAGGTATTTTTCAATTAGGTGTATAATTTCCTGACTGTAGGAGATATGCTACAGCTTCACTTTGTCTCTGAGGACTAACATGGTATTCCTCACAGATTTAAACTATACTCGTTTTCCAAGCGTTTCAGGCCGGAACATAACAGCGTATTTACAACTAATTAGTGGCGAAAATGGGTGAAAGGGTAGCAAATAATAAGTTCCGCAATTATTTTTAATTATAGCAACTTTTGTTATTATATTCTCATTAATTTACTTTTATGAATATATATTTAAATACAAACCACACTGAAATTCTTAATTAAGCTCTAAGGCACAGTACTAAATGAACGGATTAATATAACCCTCACAGAGAGAGTAAGCGAGAGAGATGACAGTGAGACGACGAGAGCGACAGAGAGCGCGCTACGAAATGTGATGATAATAACAAAAAGCCAGAGCCAACATCATAATCGTGGTTTTTAACTTCATCTCGTATGGTACATGAAGTTAGCGAATTTAATTAAAGGGAACTTTAACGAGACGTCACCATTATAACATTGTTATATAATATGTACAGCCATTAATTATAAGCTTGCAAAAATTATAATGATTCCTTATAGTCACATAATATGAACACACTTTAAACAAAAGAGTATCACAATATATATAATTTTAAATTGTGTCTATATAATTCTAACATATACATATTATACAATGTTGAATAAAATAATTCTCGGTTTTAATATATCCCAATCGATTTACTTTACGTTAGCAAACTCGAAACAAAGATTTAAAACCACTTCAATCCTAACATATAAAAATAATTTAGGCTAAAGGATAAAACGCTGAGGCCTCAATACTGTAACCTGTATTTTATTGTCCCTAGTAATTGCATCTGCTCAGTCAGCTATGAAAATCCGTGTTATAGGCATAAGTTGGTAACTCAGCAATGATGCTTATGTTATATGGCGTTTAACTTAACCTACTTTCTGATTATAATATTAATTTAAAATAAATACATGTAGTAGAAACTCATTACTAATATTCCTGTTAACTACTCCAAGTGAGCGAAAGCATCATATGCAGAATTACAGTTACGGTGGCCAGTCTCAACGGAGACGAGAGAAGTGCACGAGTTTGTGCGCAAACACAGGTGCACTCTCTATTTCTTCACTCATAACTAACACGACTGGATAGAGATCAGGCGCAGGACTAACGGCTTTACGTGCTTTCCTTGGCTCGTGCTTTTACTGAGAATTTTTAGCCGATGCACCCAAAAACCGATTTTGGCTCGACTCAGGACACGAAATCGAGGCCACATGATCTACAGTCACGCTTACGACTACGAACAATACCAACGAGACAGTCAAGAAAATGTAATATATATGACAATAGTAAAAAAATTACCGATTCGAACCCACGACTTTTTAAGTTTTCAGTCAGTTCTAACCTTACCTTCTTACCTTAAGCTACTGTCAATCATTATATTATATATAAGTAATTTTTTATGACATTTAACACTATAAATTATTACATTTAAGATCATTATTCCAAATAGCAGTGCTTTAATACTGCCACTGCTGTGTTCTAATCTGAGGGGTACAGAGTGCAAGTGTGTAGGCTGTGAGGCATTCAGTGATAACATATCTAGAGCCTTCTCTGTTTAAAATTGGTTACCGGTGTCCATTGATTGTAGTTGCCGCTTACCATCAGGTGAGCTGTAAGTTCGTATGTCATTTCAATTTTATAAAGAAGAAAAACTGTTGCCGGGTAAGCAAATAAATTTAGATAAAACTGAGTACAACTAACAGGTGGTTCACCGCTGACTACTTGATAGAATTCAATTACCGACACCTTGTTTTGTTCAAGATAATTGAAAGGAAATATTTTATGGCTACGTAAAGAACACATTCTTTAAAAACTTAAATAATTTCATCTACGATTTTTAGAACTGCGGAATCACAAAATAAACCTTATCAAATAACACTTCATTAGATTTTCTATCAAAGTTTGCCGCGGGCTGCCCGAATATTACGACTAACATAAATAAATGTTCAAAAGAAATAAACCACGTTGGAAATCCGGGTGCCACCACCCCGCTCAAGTAAATAGCGAACTAGTCGCAACGAGGGCGAGTCGGTAATACCATATGAATTATTTCGCTCACTTCTGGTTCCCGTATTAACGGGATTCGTGCGACTATTTGATTCGAAAAGTAATGTGAAATTCTCCGCCTTTTGGCTCCCTTGGAGTGAAAGTGAAAGTAAGATTTAATTTTTAAGTTCTAAAGAAAGTTTCAAAGCAATTTATTTTGATTTTCCATGATATTGTTCTTGCTTTTTTTATACATTAAGGGAGACAAACGTTTTACCGTGTAGTGGTGATTTAAGAATATCAACTAACACATATCATCCCGTGAGTGTCGTAAGAGGCGACGAAGGGAAATAAATCAGGAGACGGGCATTTCCTAATAACGACTAAAAATAAAAAAAAACTATGGTTACCAACCCGCTTGCCAAGCGTGGCAACTATAGTAAATATCTCTCTTAAGAGGCAATTTATAGGGGGAGGCCTATGTTCAGCAATGGACTTTAAAAGGATGTAACGGTAAGGAAGACAAACGACCACACACTCCAACTGATGGTAAAGGGATGCTGTGGCCTATAGACATCTATATCCGTCCTCGTTTAAGAATCAAAATTCGAATGCGTTGTCACCTCCGAAGACTAAGATAGAATACGTCGATTTCAGTAAAAAGTGTCTACGGTTCATTACAATCATCATATGGAATGGATTTTACGCAGGTATTCTGTGAGAGCGTGGTCCATCCCATCACCACGTATAAAATCTATTAAAAATAATATCAATCCTGTGTTCTTACTGTTAGATATTTTAAAGCGGTCCTTTAGTTTATTATCCCCATTAGACTCTTATGATATTCATTCGATCGGTAGGTGATCTACTTGCGTCAACTTCTTATGAAAATATTTTTATTAAGAATATAAAACTTAAAAATCAATCTTGCTGTCCATATAGATCACTAGGGAGTTATTCGATTAAACCTTGCAATTTTCTATTTCGTTTGTGCAAAACACAAATTGTTGGTATCATTCTGTTTGTATTTTGGTTGTTTCTGTGTTTCTGACTGGGTTGGCACGGGAGTGTTTTCGCATAGTTTGGGGAGAAGCAAGGGAGACAACTCTTCCCCTTTCTTCTCCCCAAAAAGGTGCGTCGGAACATAGGCTCACCTTCTCACATGGTCTTAATCTCCACCTGCCTTATCACATTAGTGTTACCTTTTGCTCCAAGTAGTTTAGAGCAATTTAAAATATCATACTAATATAAAGAACGTGGTAAAGTCACGCCGCAGCGTATAAGAACAAGCATTTGAGCAACAGCATACCCAACTCACACAGAAGAACAGCGTGAAAAAGAGTGAGAATTCGGAGACTCGTTTTACTGGTAACAAGGTATTCTGATTTCTTATATTTACGCGAGCACTACTCGTGAAATGAAACTAATTTTGACGGATTCTATCGCGTTTAATTTAACTTCCCGACGTTTCGGGTGCTTTACGGCACCCATGGTCACCCGATGTCATAGTTAGCCCGGCTACCTTCAGTTTTTGAATATTAATTTTTGGTCCGATCTACGCGTAGTATCCGTAAAAATTAGTTTCATTTAACAAGGTATACTCTCTTAGTTCTCAGGAGTAACAACATATCTAGCTTTATGATACTTAACCGATGATATATGTCATCAGGGACTTATTGTTTCAAAACAAAAACAAAGCTGTCTCAAATATGCTTGCGCTGCTAAGAGTACAATTTGTATTTTGATCTGTCTGTTGTTATAATAGTGATGACGACTTATGTTCCCATTATTATTTCTTTGTTTTGTTCATTTTATATGAAATGTAATTTATTTTCGGTTTTATATTTTTAGAACTTTTAAAGTTTTTAAACTATTATAATTTATTATTTTCTCGGAAAATAGTACTTACTTGTGTGGATTATGAAAATATGTTCTTCGCTTTATATGATTTTGAAACTCATTACAACTGACATCGCTGAGTGAACTTAGCCCAATATTGCAAAGTTTTAGTTGCTTCACTTTTCATGTGCCTATTTGGTTTCTGAGCTTAATCATTCTAAGCAGCCAACATCAAAGTCCAGCTTTGCGCGCCACCCGTGACCAAACCAGAGCGTTCCGGTCAATGTCAACTCTGCATAATACTCATTCGGTCATTTATGACATTTTAAATTAATTCTTAGAATAAAGTTCAACATAAACAAATTGAAAATTACAGTCGAATGAATAAAATAGTTCAATTGTTTCACTTCAATTAGTTCATTCTCGGGTTATAATATATTCGATTGATAACTGTTATCTGATTATTTTTTATATCTTCGCCAATTGAGACCCAATTTGAAGTTTATTTTTTATTAAATAGGTTATACTTCAGGGATGGTCCCATCTAAATTTGAGGAAAAAATTCCACTCCTATGAGTTGCAAAATAGTCGATGAAGTTTTTAATGTAACTATTTAGGCAACATAAGGATTGTGATATTCCTTAGTTCACTCCTAAGGGTAAAAAATAACTAAAAAAAAGTAAAAGCTGACTTCGAAGAACTAAAAAGTATAAGATAATCTCACATTCTGAAGTCGGGCCCTTAAATCTTCTACACACTATGGCTTACCACCGAATTCAGAATGTGAAATTATTTTACTCTTTTTATTTCTTTGAAGTCGGCTTTTACTTTTTATTAAAAGATATTTTTATTAAGTTTTTATTTTAATTGATATGTCGTATGCTCGTATGTCAAATTCTCACTCCATGGTTTAACTGGTAGAAAAAGCTTATTGCCAAGTCTGCCTTAAATACCCGTACGTCTGCACTTTCTTTCTTTTAGAGATTGCAAGAAAGATTAAAAGTAACTAAAATAAATAAATAAAAAGAAACAAAGTTATTCCTAAATAAAACTTAGCGTGTAAAGCGGCAACAATTCATTTGTATCTTTATTCATGAACAAAAGTGATGCTATGTGAAAGTTTTCGTAAGTCACTTTAACTCATAACAATTCTTTACCACACGAAGAAATGAACAAAGTTTGTACATAAATTTTGTTACATAAACTGACGCATGCATCTTGGCGAAAACTTTTTTAGAATCTTTAAAGTTTAATATTTCTGTCAGATTAAAATAAAAAAAATAATAAGACAATTTAGACAAAGGAGAAACTCACAGTTAAGCTAACTTTTGGAAAATAATGTAAGTTTTTTCTTTACAGCCTATTAAAGTCCACTGCTGAATATAGACCTCCCCTATAGATATTTGACATAGTTGCCACGCTTCGCAAGCGGGTTGGCAACAGCAGTTTTTTTATTTTTAGTCGTTATTAGGAAGACGGTGCTGCTCATCTCCTGATTTGTTTCCCTCTGTCGCCTCTTACGACACCCTAGGGATGATATGGGGTAGTACATACTCTTACACTGCCACTACACGGTGACATAATATAAGTCTTAATTGTGAATAATTACTAGTGTCATTTGCAGTCGAAATTCATCCAATTGCACAGCATACTATGAACGAGATCAAAATTTTTGCGTTTTCATATGGAACCATTTGTGTTATGTTCACTTAGTTAACCTACATTAACGGCAACATACACATATGATTTTTGCACATCTATGGCACAGTATTTTTCAAATGATATTAATTCCTTTATAGAATTAGGATGACAAACGACCACGCAGTCCACCTGATGATAAGAGGATGCTGTGGCCTCTACATAGTAGACATCTACATTTACCCTCAATTAAGAATCAAAATGCGGATGCGTTGTCACCCCTGTGAACTGAGATGGAATGCCTCTTTTCCAATAAAAAGGGTGTCCGGTTCTCTACACTCATCATGTGAATCACAGCAGCATTAAGCTGCTATTTTACGCTGGTATGCTGTGAGAGGGTGGTCCTACCCCGTTCGTGCCGACCCGTTCGTGCGAGTACCATAATATAGCTGCAGCGTGGCTCAAACACGTATAAAATTGTTCATCGCCTTTTATCATAAACACGAAAACAACACAATTTTCGATGCTCGTGGATAAAAAAAAAAATTATACAAATATTTTATGGAAAAAGTATGTGAATTTATAAAAAGAGAAATTTATAGAAAGTTGTTACTTATAACAACTTATATATTTTAGGGCGAGCAAATGACCGCCGCTAGGCCCCAACGCGTTTTGGCGTACTTTCGCATTTCTTCGAAAATTTTATTTTAGTTTTTCAGATATGCAGGATTCCTAACAACAATTTTTCATTAATACCAGTGGGGATTGCACTAGGGTTACTCGCTCCTAATCTAGATACGTTGTACATACAGTTATTTTAGTACACTTGTGACATTAAAAGTTGAGTTAAACGTGTTTTTGTAAGTACGTTAGGAGTGTAGTTAAGCTACTTGACGATACATGGCCGTAATTTAAAAGTTACCACAGTTTATGTTTTCAGGCCATAGATTACTTCGCAGTTCTATATGAAGGGTTTAAAATAAAACACTGCAGTAGAGCTGCTAACTATTTACAAAAAATAGAAGGCTTTATCACGTGGCAAAGCATGCAAAAATTATTATATAAGAAATAGTAACCAAAAAAAAACTTCGTTTTGGTATTCAGCTTCAGAAGAAATTCACATTAGGATATTACACGCCCCTTTCCAGCGATAAAAGTCAGCCCTCGGCTTACTGAAGCGATTCAACTACGATGACTTATACCGGGAAATACATTTGACCTATATTTATACCCTCCCTTTTTTGGATATGACCAGTAATATTGAGCTGTTAAAATATATAGAACCTCGTTACCATTGTAAGAAGTCAGTGGAAACGTGCGGGGCGGAGCGGATCAATATGAGCTGGATAGACGTTTGGCCAGCGATCGCGATGTGAGAAAAGCTAAAGCTACTCTTGTAATATTTCAACGTTATTCACAAATACGAGGGGCTCATTTTGTTCTGGTTTCATTGGGGCACTGTTTTGAAATTAATGTTGTTTGTATGTGTTCTCGCCATAAAAGCGAGAATAATTGTCTTTGACACATTTATAAAAAAAGGTTTTGTTCTTTTTATTCTGATATCTATCGTATATTTTACAAACATGATTGTTTTAAACAATATTTGTTACATGTATGAATTATAAAAACCCTAATAATTAACCAATAAAACCCTATAACAAAATTGGTGCTATATATATTTCAAAACTCCAAACAAAAATTCTATAAACTGGTGATGGCAATTAGCATCACCAAAGCGAGGGTATCAGGTCTGTTTAAAGCGTGGTGAGTAAGGTAAGGAAGGCTTACTAGGACCTCAAAACGTGAAGATCTGATGAGAACTCGATTTTCGAAAACCGGGGTGGAACCAATAACTTCTCGATTTTTTTGAAAATCATTGATTTTCGTAGCGGTAAGTTAAAAATCTTTCAAGATTGAGTAGATATACTTGAAAATGAGAACCTTAAGCAGTGGATAAAGAAATGCCTTTAAATTAAAGTATCTATAAATAAATTTCTACAGTTCTTGAAGTCCAGTTAATTGCCAACTGTTAACATTGTAACGTAATATACAAGAAAGTAATAAATTTAATAAAGACGGTTAAATCGAAATGAATTTTGACTTACAACGTGGCGACGAACTCGCACCGATAACCTTAGCCATTAGGCACACCTGTTCCACTTTACCCGCTATCGTCACCATAATGGGGTAATAAAACTTACCTGGAACAGAAACGACACAAAATTTAATATTTGAATCGAGCTTCCAAAAGCTAAGGCTTACTGAACTATGTCTAGTCAGCAATTTGCTAAATGAACGTACGTATATGTTAGAAATATTTAGCTTTATGTGCAGCACAAAAGGGATGCAGGTGGCCCAGGACCATATTTTGTGGTATTCCTTGGAATGTGCTTACGTTGAGAAGTGGATTTTTGAAGGACATTAATAATAATTATGATGATGAAATTGTTCCTAGAATGTTAATTTGAAATATTTAAAACGCTCCAAAACTCTAGATAATTACAAAAAGTCTCTAAGATATTTCTTTTGATTTAATTGAGATCTGATTTTAATGTAATTTAAATTAAATTACAAAAGTCAAACAAAATAAAGTTAAGAACTACTATGCCTTTAAAACCAAACGAAAGTCAACCCTTTACTTAAATCTTGTGGTAGTACGTTGCACCCCGCAAATTTTAGATCTACTGGGTGTTACAAAACTACTCGTAAAGCCGAAAGGAGGTAAATGGGGCCTTATAACGAGTCCATTCACAATATTTAAGAACCGTAGTAACGCTGTATAACATACCCCAAAAAAATAAAACAATATTATTATTTTCACTGATGTGCAAACCCTATTTCAGTAAAATTAAAGAGTAAACTACGCAGAAAGTCCCTATATTTCTACCTAATTCGCGGAACGACAAAAATTTTAAAAGACCTAACCTAACGAAACAACCTAAACGAACACTTACTTTTTCATAATAAACGTCAAATTTACAGAAACGGCTCAAAGTGTGCTCCGCCTTGCTCAATACACAACCTTGCTCGACGGGATATGGCTTGTGTGGCATTTCGCACCATCGTCGGTGTTATTGATGCGAAAACCGATCTAATACGCTGTTCCATCTCGGCAACCGTTGGGTAATCGGAGAAATACACTCTGTCCTTCACATAACCCCACAAAAAGAAGTCCAAGGGTGTGAGGTCCGGAGAACGAGCAGGCCATAGTACCGGTCCCCCGCGGCCGATCCATCCTCGCAGAAAGCGAACGTTAAGATGTTCTCGTACGTTGCGAGCAAAATGTGCCGGAGCTCCATCATGCTGAAATACCATGTTTGTTTGGTTCTCAAAGTAATCCCAGTCAGCCACAGGAAAGTCGTCAATCGCCTCTTCGAATTCTGTTTGTAAAAACTTTAGATAGTTGCTACCGTTCAGACGTGATGGCATAATGATGGGACCGATGACATGCCCGTCATAAAGGCAAGCCCACACATTCAGCCGCCACTGGTGTTGGAATCTACCCCGCCGTGAAGCATGAGGATACACGCGAGCCCAAACGTGATCGTTATGCATATTTGAAAGTCCTGACCTCGTGAATGTTGCCTCGTCCGTCCAAAGAACATAGTTTACGTAATTAGGGTTTTCCTCTAACTGCCTGAGGTACCACTCACAGAAGTTTCTCCTGGGTGCAAAATCGGAGGGTATCAGCTCCTGTGTCGTCACGAAGAATTCGCCAAACTGCAACATGGTTTATACATAATCTTGTTCCGGCTCGCCTCGTACTTGTGGTCGGCTGTTTTTCAAAATGCTCTAACACTAATTCAGCTTGCCTGGCGTCGACTGTGCTTGGACGTCCACATCCAGTAGACCGATGAAAAGAGCCGGTGGAATGTAGTCGTCTTGACATGTTCAGAAAATACTGGTACGAAGGCAGCCGTCGCTGTTCAGAGGGGGGTCTACCATCGATAAATCGTTGCCGATACAGTTCGCTAGCACGATTTAAATTGCTATCTTCATGGCTTACGCATAACATCATATCCTAATATTCCGAGTTAGAAAGCATCGTTATTTTGCAAAAAATGTTGGAAAAAAAACTCGAAACAGTTGTAGGATATCGATTAGAAGATTTGAAATTGACAATATTTTTTTTTTTCCCACTTGACATTTTTTGAAACCAGTACTTGAGTATAATGACATCCTTGTATTGAGGTAGCAAACATTTACGAATGAAAAATAGAAAAACTATTAAAGTAGACAATTATTAGGTAAATAGGTACGTAGGCCTTTCTGTTAAATAATCTGGTTCCCTGACATGATAGCTTACTAGGGTTGACAAATATTTTGGCTTTGATAATTAATTGTATTTTTTACGGGGTATTTTGTAACACGTTGTATAGTGCCAAAACTTAGTAAAACTTCTGTAAAAATTATTTTAGATTAAATGTTAAGTTATACAGGGTATTTTTGAAACGCTCCCGAAAACGAAGACAGATGATAGTACTAAGGATACCTATGATGATGGGTCACAAAAAAATTCGATCCCGAGGAAAAAAATCATCTTTTCACAAAGTTTTATTAAGTTTATTCACGCTCCATCATGTTATTACAGTTATTTGAAACGATATTTCACAAAAAAAATCATGAAAATACTGAAACATAAAACCAGCAGTGGAATTACTGAATTACAATCAGCTGACTAGGGGTCAATGTATGCGCGAACGCAGAATTCGCGCGGTCCGCAATTATCGATGGTACCACAATACCTAATAATTTACGACACTTGTCTAAATACCTAACTTATCTACTTAACCTACTATTTTGCCACTGTGCTTGTCTCCACGTAGCCACTTTAATTCGAATTCACTGGTTAAATAAACCAAATAACTGGTTCGATTCCCCGCTAATGAAAAAAATACTTAAATTAAATGTTAACAAGGTTAGAGTCATGCTTTTTTATCCATTGTGAAGGTATGTTTATTATTCTGATGTATTCAGTTATGTACCTATTCCGATCAGTTCAGTACTAAGTTATTTAAAAAAAATTAGGTATGAAACAGCTTACCGATCCTCCGTGGCCTTATGAGATTCTTCAAGGCACATTAACATGTTGCCGTATTCACGGGCACTATAAACGTACCTACGCGTTAGGGATTATTAAAACAAAACAAAAAACACAAAACGTAACAACAAGAACAATATCATTAATTAATACATAACAAGTAATAACGACAATAATTTAATAAACAAAACAATTGAACTATCGCTCGTGATAGTCAACATGGAACTGTCTCAAAAACTAAAATTATTAATCATCCTGCCAAAACAAATGCGCACATTGTAACGTCCTTGAAGCATGTGTAAATTCCACAGCGCGAGGCGACACGAAGCAGCGTGTGTGTGAAAAGGAAGGGTAGAGTGAGTAGTATACCTAATGCATTGTTTCGTACCAATCTTTCGTAGTTCGGCGCCCGCGAGGATATTGACCCTATTGTCAGCTGATTTTCTTTTTTAAGTTTCACTGCTGCTTTTATGTTTCAGTATTTTCATGATTTTTTTGTGAAATATTGTTTCAATTAACTGTAACAACATGATGGAGCGTGAATAAAGTTAATAAAACGTTGTGAAAAGATGATTTTTTTCCCTCGGGATCGAATTTCTTTGTGACCCATCATCATAGGTATCCTTAGTATCTGCTTCCTTTTCGGGAGCGTTTCAAAAATACCCTGTATTAATGTAAATATATTATTTCATATTATATTAAAAAAGTCTCTTTTTACAAGGGTCGATCTAGCGACAATAAGGTGCTTAGACTTATTATCTGATATTAAAAGCGTTTATTTAACTTGCATAATATGTTTGTTTGGGTCAAATCTTGTAGCTGAAGTTTGAAGCAGTTATCTTCAAGCGGTTGAGCTGAAATTTTGCATACATGTTTAGTTTGGGTAGCAATGCATGGTTAGCGAAGTCATTTTAAATCTAATATGGCGGACCGCCCAAGATGGCGGACTAGTTATTTTCTATGCACTCACATAATATGGGTATCAAATGAAAAGGTTTGTTGTAAAGAATACGAAAAATGAAATGACGTCACTCTAAATCCAATGTGGTGGACCGCCCAAGATATCTCTCATGATATGGGTATCAAATGAATTTTCTTCTTATTGAGAATTTACATAAAAGCTTATTTTTAAAAATGTTTTTATGCTGTCAATTTATAATTAATATTATTTTACTTTTTACTGTTCTTGACCACAATGTTAATTTTTATTTATTTTATTTTGCACAATTTATTGAATATAGGTATTACAAGCATTTTATTTAAATGATACAACTCAAACAGTCATCAAGGGAAGCAGTTCTTCCAGTGCAGTAGTATCTATAGGTGTTCTTCGGAGCTCAATTATTGCCCCTTTCCTGTTCTTAATTTATATTAATGACTTACCGTACCTGTTATTCCCTACAACCATAGTATAGTTATATTTGCTTATAATACTTGGTTGATTTTCAGACTTAAAGGACAACTGTTAAAATAGAAGTGAGTTTTGCAGAATATGTACATATGCTATAATGTAAAAGGAATAAGGCGCCTTACTTGTATTGGAACTGCTAAATACATTTTTGAGTTATTTCCATAGTATAATTTCGTATCAAATCTTGCTGTGAGGTTATGTAACTGGCATTGAAACTATCTTTGTTTTGTATTAAAATGCTATAAGAGCAATTTATACCCTTTCTTGTCTTTTAGAAAAATTTTAAACAAATAAATATATATAATTGCAACACCAAGGGAATTGCAGGTGCGTTGTTAGCCTTTTAGGAAGAAGTGGGCTCTTTTCTTGAAGGTCCCTAAGTATGTCGGTCTGGAAAAACCGCTAGCGACAGTATATTCCAAAGTTTGGTTATGTGAGGCAGAAAATTCTGCGTAAATCGCACAGTAGTGGACCGCCAGCCATCAAGATGATGAGGATGGAATTTCGAGTTCTGTCACAGTGTACGATGGTGGAATTCAGCAGCTGGAATTAATCAGAACAATTCCTCTGAGTACTCCTCGTGACATATGCGGTAGAAGATGCATAGAGGTGCAATGTCTCTTCGCAAAGCCAGTGGATCAAGCTGATTGCCGAGTCTATATAAATATATATATTTATATTATATATATATATATATATATTACACAATGATTTTATAAAACATAATGAATTGTATAAGAATTTATATTCTGGTTTAATCTATGTTAATTAACAAAAATCTATTCTATCCTTAACAAAAATTAAAAAGATAATTATTTTAAGCTTGGACCACAACCTTGTGTGTTGCGGCAACATCAAATATTAACGCTGTTTCAGTAACCGACGCGAAATTAGGTGGATTGTCCACTCGTTCAGAAAATAATGTGCATGTGACATTTCAGCAAATACCGCGAAAATTGTGTGAAATAAAACGTACGTATTTGAGTGTTGTGAAAAATAAAATAAATTTAAATGGGATTTTTTTATGACCAAATTATTATAATAAATTATATTTTTTTCCCTCAACAAATCACTATTCCGTTACTCTTCTAGTCTAATAAAGTTCACTACTGAACATAGGCCTCCCACAAAGATTGCCTCATAGAGGAATTTTGCCATAGTTGCCACGCTTGGCAAGCGAGTTTGCAATCGTTATTAGGAAGACGCTGCTGCCCATCTCCTGATTTGTTTCCTTCTGTCGCCTCTTACGACACCCACGGGATTATGTGGGGTTGTGGATATCACTATTCATAAATTAATATATAATTTGAAGTTTTGAATAGTTTTAAGCCATTGTCGTTAACATCTTTAGGTGCAATTTGTATTCATCCGATATGTACGATGTGTACATATCGGATGGATACAATACACTGACCGGTAACAAAACCGTTAAAAAGACCGATCCGTGAGGGTGCTTTTAGGTATCGTGATATGGCTCTTTTCATGTAATCCTTTGCAGAGAGTAAATAAAAAATATCCAAAAGAAATTAAATGGGGAAATTTACATGACAATACTTGCAACGCGGGCAGCCCTATAGATACAATACCGCGCGCCAAACGTTCAAAGATTACGTCACCTACGACGATGCTGCCAGATTTTAAAAATGTGCTTATTTTTAAGCATATTGTAGTATATTTTTATTATTATTTATTTATTTCATCTCAAACAGTTATTCCATGTATGTGTGTTCCAGTCAGTCCATGATTTATCCTGATGATGATTTTACATATATTTTACGATAAATATCTTCTTTTAAAGAATAAAACATTTTTTAATTAAAAATATAAAATATTTATTAAAATAATTAAAAAAAACTAAAACCAAAAATTAAAAGTATGATACAGTCCTACTCCCTATAGTGCCAAGAACTTAAAAAGAAATTGCGGGTTCAACAACTTACTACAGCTTGAAATCCTAAATACTTTTAATTAAATGAATGGGTTTCCCTGTATTTAGTATATAATTAAATGGATCGTAACAGAAGACGTCATCTTTATTGCATATAGGAATCGAGTATAAGTACCTCGAAGATGTAATAGTTTTTTGTGGACAAATAAACAGAGAAAGTATTTGTATATTTGTACGATTAACGTCGATGTTTTACGACAGTAACGTGCCACGAACTTTGCAGTCTATGTAGATGTTTTGGATCGCCTCCGTCATTCTCGTAAAATAACACCGATTCCTATAAAAGATACATTTTAATTCTAATGAAGTTCAAAACACTATTTCCGATAGGGTAAATGATTCGGTGCTGCCATCGGCTTTCGAATAAATAAATAAAAAAATATCACATCCAAACATTATACAAAACAAAATTAATAATTGACAGCAGTTGAAGGTAACCCGGGTTAACAATGACAACACGAGATCAAACAACGGCATCCTCGCTTGACTTTAGGTGTTAAATAATAAAAATCTAATTTAACTTAAAATGAAAAACCGACCGAGTTTACAGACTCAACTATAGCAAAATTAATTTATGATGTACTATTTTGTTAATAATGGTACCAACCTCCGATTGAGGGCATCAAAAATAAAACTTAAAAAAAGTGAAAGAGACCGACTTTAATGCAATATAACGGATAAATAATTTCCACGTGATAAATTCTGAAATCAGTGCTAAGGTTAAAGGCCTGACTTATGACACTAATATGTGGAAACTATATTACTATTTTTATTTCTTTGAAGAAAGTGAAAAAATACATAAAATTATGTAATTTATGATACTGCAAAACTTTAAAGTACTGTAAGCTGCCTTTTGCAAAGTTCGGATCATAATTAATAATTAAACTCTCTAGATAATATCCCTCCTACGACACAATCTTTGGGGAAGGCCTATGTTTATCAGTGAACTTCGTTATGCAATAATCAATCAATGAATAACAATTGATTACAAATTCTTCCGTATGACAAAAATTATATCCTTGGGACCTTTTGAGTCATTACACTAAAATGGAAATTAAATTATTCCTAGAGCCACTGTATATAACTTGTGTTTTCGAGAACAATTGAACCTATTGATAAGTAACTCCTTCATAGATTCAATAGTCCTCGAGTCAAATTCATTCCTACAGATAATTTTTAAAGTAATTTATAGATAAACTTTTATCTGTAAGGATCGTTCAGAAAATTAAAACTTATGGATCTTTAACCATGGATAGCGACTTCTTGGGAATAGAATAGAAACGTTTTCAATGGAGATTACATGTAATTCTTATTGAGTCATTTTTTATTTTACCACAGGTTCGGAAAAAAGGAAAAAAGGTCCTGGGAACAACCAGAAAGAAACCCAGCGGGACTTTTTTTTAAATAATAATTTACAATATAGTATTCATATAATTATACAATGGTCATTTTCGAAATATAAAATAAAATTTTTATTTTGAAAGGTTACTCTTTTCGTTTGCAAATCAAAGAATTTCCTAGGTTTAATCTAAAAATTATTCTTGAACATAAGTTTTATCAAATTTGCACTTCAATTTAAGCTGCTGCTTTTTTAGATGAAATTTTACTCAAAATTTGTGTATCGACATTTACTGTCTTATTTTTTAGTGACTAACGGATATCTTTCCAATCTTTTTGTATAGAACTATAGTGACAAACGAGCACAGAGTCCACTTGATGGTAAGTGGATACTGTGGCCCGTAGACATCTACATCTATCTCTGATTATAAATCAAAATGCAGATGCGTTGTCACCCTAAAGACTAATGTGGAATGCCTCGTTTCCAGAAAAAAGTTTCTCTGGTTCTCTACACTCACCATACGAAACAGCAGAATTAAGCTGCTATTTTACGGTCTGTCCTATTTTCTAGTATTCTTTGAAAGCGAGGTCTTTCCCCGATCAAACCGAAATGCTACACTTATGTATGCGCGAATGTGAATACATACTGGAACCACATAAAAATCTTATTGAAATACTTTGTTTTATTTGTCAGCACTATAAAGGCCACTGCCAGGTCATATAATTCTTATAACCATTCGACGATTATCAATATCATTTGACACTGGCGTCCGTCACCGGGTTGGGTATTTTCCAACTGAAGTATATATGGTAGTTTAGGCGCCATCCGCCGCAAACCATATGATCTCACAACGTCTCTTTTCTCTTACAACATATATGGGACAATGGGATGAATGATTTTTTAACGCCACAAAATGTGATTTCATTAGTTAAGTGCATGGTATAATAATGTATATGTATTATAAATTATATAACTTATGGTAGATTAATATGGCAATTAAATAACTTATGGTAGAATTTTAACAGCACATTAATAACAATAATTAAGCTTTTAACAAAAATATAATCTGACTTTAATCAATCAATCAATATATTCTTTATTGTACACCAATATAATATATTAAAACGCGAACAAAATTAAATAAATTATATAGAAGTTACCATAGGCGGTCTTAACGCTCTGGAAGCGATTTCTTCCTGGCAACCTTTTTGCGCAAAGAACTGTTGTTTACAACGAATAGAAAGATGTACATAAATTGGACAGTAAATTAAAAGAAAAAAAGAAAATAAATATAAAAACAAGATGATGACAGTTGAGGGTAGGTATGATGAATACAATTAAGGACCCTTCTATTACGATTTTACCGTTTTAAGGGATGTAAAGAATATAAAAAGTACAGGGTAATAAAAGAATGTCTTATAAATAATTATTACAAAATCTTCATTGCCTATTTTCCACCCTTGAGGTGGAATTTGCCCCTAAAGAATAGCCTATCACAAAAAATAATAATTTAAATAGATTCAGTTATTTCTGAGAAATCGGTAAACATACATAAAAAAATATGCGTCAAATATAAAACCTTATCGTTTTTTTTTAACTCTGCTAAAAATACATGACGCCTACATTTATCAATAAAAATAGTCAAACTTCTGTGAGTGTATTATGCAGCAATTTATAACAAACTTCTTTTGAATTTACTATTAGTTTCTCGCCATTGTTTCAAAGAAACTCCGCAAAGCCACAGTGCAGCTACTTTCAAAGAATTGCCTTCCGTCTACAAAGTGTTCCAAGATGAGCCTTCGTCGCGCGTTGTTTGTTACACACTTCAAAGTGTTAGCACTCCTTTACTTGAGAAACGTAACAAATCATAGAGAAGTAAGCACGTACGGCCTTACATATTATTCGTTGATTATCGCTATACCTATCTCTTTCTTTTGTCATAATTTAGTGAAAAGGTGCCCTCACCTTTATAACCATAGAGAGAGAAAGAGAGAGCAAATTTAAGCATTTCTCACATTGATTTTGACTCATAAAGAGTAAAGTCGATATAATTCAATTCAACATATTTCATGTAGGTATTAATCATTTCAAAAAGTATTTCATATATTTCAAAAATATTTAAAATCCCAACAAAATGACTGCTTATTTACAATAAATACAATTGATAATTGAAATCACATCAATTATCCGACCGGATTCGACTGATTTATTCGATGTCAAAATAACGAGTCACACAATTATGAACTAATTTAAATGCAATTGCTTTTTAATTATTCAGTAACAGTGTTGTTGCTGGAAAAGACATGTGTTTTATTTTTCCATGACCAAACTTATTATTTTGTTAAAAGGTATTAATTTGGCAGTTCCTAAGGAAACATAAATAAGTTCGGGACCTACATTTCGAAGTTTCGACGGCTCTATGGCGCAGTGGCGTAGCATTGAGTTGTTGCGCTGGGGGCCGCGGTTTCGAATCCCGCACGAAACAAATATTTTCATGGCCTACAGATAATTTTCCGGGTCTGGGTGTTTGTCCTTGTGTAATTTATGTATGTAAATTGCTTCCACGATACAGGAGAAAATCCTATTGTGGGGTTTAATTTTTAAAAGAGAAGAGAAGAGGGAGAAGTTTTGAAGAAAGTTGTCCAACATTTTTTATAAACGTTTGTATTAACTTAACAACTACATAATTTACAGCCATATTTAAGTTTCTCAGAATTACACAGTGGTTAGAATAGAACTCTGATAACTCACGTCTTTTTAAATTTAAGGCGATCTCCCAATCTCTAATTTGCCACGGCTCTCACTTTAAGTCATTGTACTAGTGGTCTCACATGGTGGTAAGTAGTGTTGGATGGTCAACACACCATCCACTGCTGTGTTCCACCAATTTGAAGACTTACACTAAGATCATCATAGTACTAAGGGACCATAACGCAACTGTAGCCTTCTTTATTCGAAGTTAATTGCAGTTATCATCATTAGCTTGTTTTTCACTCTAGTATCATAAATAAACCATGTTTTGTTTGGTATTTTGTAGTACCAGGCCATCATATATAGAGCGTTAGGTACTTCAAGAATAACCAAACTAGTATACACTAAAGATAAGTTAATGAGACTATACAATTATGTATGTTAAAACGTATCTTTAAAAGATAAAAAACCACATATTGCGTATTGTTTATAAGTCCATGCAATAAAAAATTAAGTTTCCATGGTGGAAGTGGCTACTACAGTTTTTGGACTGAAGCCAATCTTAATTATCTGTATTTCAGTTTGACTAACGAGTGTCTAACGATCCCCTTCATCACAAATGTTACAAATACTGAATATTTTTTTTATGAATTAATTTGAAAATTAAAATCCCTCACCTTTGTTATAGATCCATCTATTACAGCCTATAAATATGCTCCCTCATAAAATGAGTCATAGGAAGGATTTTGCCACAGTTGCCACGCTTGGCAGGCGAGTTGGCAACCACAGTTTTTTATTATTTTGAGTTCTTATCAGTAATATGCTGCGGCTCGTCTCCTGTTTCCGATTTCCTCTATGGCCTCTTACGACATCCACGGGACACGGATAGTGGATATTCTTACACCGCCACTACAAGGTAGCAGCGGTCACCACCTCCTCACCTTACCTACTCGACTAGGATCAAATTTGTTAGGTAAAAATTATTATATGTGTGGTAATATAATTTTTTAAGCTTATGACAAATGAATCAAGTTATAAGTCCCAATAAAATTCCTTTCTAAATACTTTAAAAGTGCCGACTTCATTTAAAAGCGGTGCACTCTACTGACTCAATTTATAAGGGCTACGTATACGGCTTTTGCACGCGACATAAATGTATTTTGCTCAACGTATAAGTTTCATATTTGACTTACGATTTTCGCAGGTGTCACAAAGCTATAAAGCTAAAATCTGTTCTTGCTCAAAAACGAAAAGACCATTTTGTGATGAAATCCGCCACGTATAAGAGCGTTAAAGTTGAATCAAATTTAGAAGTGTTAGAAGTTTGAACAAAGTATGCTGGAATGATCGGTAATCATCGCAATGTTGGTAAAACTGGCAACTATAAGAAAAAGAAATAGGATCGTGACGCCCAGCGTAGAACAAATCCATTTAATTTTACTCGAATTCGGCAATATTTTATTCCGAATTACACGTATATTACACGTATACATTATAAAAAATCATACACTTTTTACACTCTCTAGGTATGCATATCAATTACAAGTGTACATAACTTTTTTTAGAATACGTCATATTTTGTATTGATTTACATGTATATTACTGATTATATTATTTTTATATTGCCACATCTAATCAATACAATAAGAATTATGCTAATAACCGCCATTCTGTTTCGACGATATGAAACTAAATAATAAAAAAATCAATTAACAAGTGGTAAAATTAAAAATTTTGTACAAGCAACTTCAATATAAATTATTAAGGATAACTCAAAAACTACTGGTCAGACCTTGATCAAATTTATATGGGACTACACAAGAAGCACCAGCTTTAAAAAAAAATCATTCATCGGTTCACCGAGAAAAAAGTTATGAGGTAACACACATGAAAAAACATACAGTCGAATTGAGTACCTCTTCCTTTTTGAAATTGGTTGAAAAGTAGAATCAATTCATCAAATCAAATCAATCAAATCAAATTATGAGAGAACATGATAAATATTATACAAAGTATTTTATTTCAACTTTACCTCAAGATTTTGAAAATTTTTAAAGAACGTTAAAATATATTATATTCTGATCAAATAGGCAAAATATTATATTGATGAGAAACACGTCGATAAATTATCGGTGAGATTAATTTTAAAGGCAATATAATTGTTGCGAAATAGATCGATGTTAGGTATTGTTTAAGATAATTAGTTATATTTGCCACATATACGCACAATGGGAACATGATACCCGTGATTGGAAATGCGACAACGGGATATTTACACGAAACAGCTAACGATATGCGATCGGGAAGGTCATTGCACTTAGTTGTGTACAGTTTTACGTATAAAAATCAAGAATGTCACCTCTATTTCTAACCAACTCCGGATGCGCGTTGGTCTACTGCGGCAGGAGGATCTCCTCTCACCTACCCGTGGCAACCGTGGTGGAATCGCAGAGGAAAGTAGTGATGGTACAACGAGGCGCCACTCGCTCTCTCCTTCGCGACTCTGTTGAGGCCACATAGATGATGCAGCAGTGGTGGAGCCGCAGTGTGAAAGGAGTGTCAGTATAACGCTGCACCTCCCTCCCTTCCCACTGCAGTAGAAACGTAATGTGCGGTGGAGCTACAGACCAGGTCCGCCGCCAGGGCTGGGAAAGCTGATGATTAAAGGCGCAAATTTTTCCTTTCCCCATGGCTTCCGCGTAACTAACTCGCAGAGTCTCTTACGCAGGTGGAAATGGAGGTCGTCTAGGGAGGTGTGTCTTGTGTTCAGGCGCGAATTGCCTGAAGAGGAAAAAGGAATTTTCCTATCCCAAGGAAGGGCTATTTTACTTTGGTATGTGTCGTCTCTTTGGTCAACCGATCCATTTGTGTTGCAGCCATAATATGTTACAACGTGATTCTACCACGTTACACTTATTATTGCCACACAGCGCATTCTAAATGATAGGGATGATGTGAATAGGGAAGTAAGTAAATATATGTTATAAATTTCCGGCACAAATTTTAATAAAAAATTTGATCTAAACGGAATACCTGATAAAATGTTTATGTTTGCTAAAGCGATAATCCGTGTCATTTATCACACCACGTTTGAAGTTGACTCTCGGGGATTTTTTCATTTTAGTTTAATGAACTTTGCTATCGGTATTAATAAAAAAAAAAAATTGACCAATATGTGGGCGACCGATGTAAGTGTAAAGTTTCATTTTTATTCTCACGTAGTTTTAATTGATAGCGTTGATGGAATAGCGACTTTATTCAACGTCAAATATTTATTAACGGGATGTGATATAGCGGTAGTTTCTGCGGTGCAGCTGCTGCATTTAAGAAAACTACTTTAAGTATGAATATTTACCGATGTATTATGATGTAAAAAGCATCAAACGTAGAATAAATATATACTTAAAAATACACATCATGATAGTTAAAAACAAAAATATGAAATAAATAAACATTTTTAACTGGTAGAGACACGCTGCAGCTAAATTAGTTGTAACACGAATGGGTCGGCTCGGCCGAGGTAGGTCCACGCTCTCACAGAATACCAGCGTAAAATAGCAGCTTAAGGCTTAAGGCTTATAAAACTACAGAGAAACCTAATCCCACTGAACTTATGCAACAGCAACCGAATCTGCAGCAGAATATAATAGAGGCGAAGGTCCTAACAGAGTTTGGGACCGAGAAACATATTTTCGTTCCTCGAATTCCACTCATACGGTAAGAGTTATACACAACGATTTTCCTTTCCGCAGTAAGTGTGTGTAATTTCTCTCAGCGGCTGCTTTGCAATGACAGTTTGTAAGGCATAGGGACAGACCTTATACAACGGGTGTGGATCTTACCCATAGAATAATAATACACAAATTATAGTATTCTATATTGCCATATCTAATCAATACAATAAGAATTATGCTAATAACCGCCATTTTGTTTCGACGATATGAAACTAAATAATAAAAAAATCAATTAACAAGTGGTAAAATTAAAAATGTTGTACAAGCAACTTCAATATAAATTATTAAGGTTAACTCAAAAACTACTGGTCAGACCTTGATCAAATTTATATGGGACTACACGAGAAGCACCAGCTTTCAAAAAAAAATCATTCATCGGTTCACCGAGAAAAAAGTTATGAGGTAACACACATAAAAAATATACAGTCGAATTGAGTACCTCCTCCTTTTTGAATTCGGTTGAAAAGTAGAATCAATAATTATGAGAGAACATGGTAAATATTATACAAAGTATTTATTTCAACTTTACCTCAAGATTTTGAAAATTTTTAAAGAACGTTAAAATATATTATATTCTGATCAAATAGGCAAAATATTATATTGATGAGAAACACGTCGATAAATTATCGGTGAGATTAATTTTAAAGGCAATATAATTGTTGCGAAATAGATCGATGTTAGGTATTGTTTAAGATAATTAGTTATATTTGCCACATATACGCACAATGGGAACATGATACCCGTGATTGGAAATGCGACAACGGGATATTTACACGAAACAGCTAACGATATGCGATCGGGAAGGTCATTGCACTTAGTTGTGTACAGTTTTACGTATAAAAAAATCAAGAATGTCACCTCTATTTCTAACCAACTCCGGATGCGCGTTGGTCTACTGCGGCGGGAGGGATCTCCTCTCACCCTACCCGTGGCAACCGTGGTGGAATCGCAGAGGAAAAGTAGTGATGGTACAACGAGGCGCCACTCGCTCTCTCCTTCGCGACTCTGTTGAGGCCACATAGATGATGCAGCAGTGGTGGAGCCGCAGAGTGAAAGGAGTGTCAGTATAACGCTGCACCTCCCTCCCTCCCACTGCAGTAGAAACGTAATGTGCGGTGGAGCTACAGACCAGGTCCGCCACCAGGGCTGGGAAAGCTGATGATTAAAGGCGCAAATTTTTCCTTTCCCCATGGCTTCCACGTTACTAACTCGCAGAGTCTCTTACGCAGGTGGAAATGGAGGTCTTCTAGGGAGGTGTGTCTTGTGTTCAGGCGCGAATTGCCTGAAGAGGAAAAAGGAATTTTCCTATCCCAAGGAAGGGCTATATTACGTTGGTATTCTGTGCGAGTGTCGTCTCTTTGGTCAACCGATCCATTTGTGTTGCAGCCATAATATGTTACAACGTGACTCTACCACGTTACACTTATTATTGCCACACAGCGCATTCTAAATGATAGGGATGATGTGAATAGGGAAGTAAGTAAATATATGTTATAAATTTCCGGCACAAATTTTAATAAAAAAATTGATCTAAACGGAATACCTGATAAAATGTTTATGTTTGCTAAACCGATAATCCGTGTCATTTATCACACCACGTTTGAAGTTGCCTCTCGGGAATTTTTTCATTTTAGTTTAATGAACTTTGCTATCTGTATTAATAAAAAAATAATTGACCAATATGTCGGCGACCGATGTAAGTGTAAAGTTTCATTTTTATTCTCACGTAGTTTTAATTGATAGCGTTGGTGTAATAGCGACTTTATTCAACGTCAAATATTTATTAACGGGATGTGATATAGCGGAAGTTTCTGCGGTACTGCTGCTGCATTTAAGAAAACTACATTAAGTATGAATATTTACCTATATATTATGATGTAAAAAGTATCAAACGTAGAATAAATATATACTTAAAAATACACATCATGATAGTTAAAAACAAAAATATGAAATAAATAAACATTTTTAATTGGTAGAGACACGCTGCAGCTATATTAGTTGTAACACGAATGGGTCGGCTCGGCCGGGGTAGGTCCACGCTCTCACAGAATACCAGCGTAAAATAGCAGCTTAAGGCTGCTGTGTTTTGTATAGTGAGTGTAGAGAACCGGAGACCCTTTTTACTGGAAACGAGGCATTCCATATTAGTCCTCAGGTTTGACAACGCATCTGTATTTTGATTCTTAATCGAGGATAAATGTAGATGTCTAAGGGTTACGGCATCAATTTACCATCAGGTGGGCTATGTGTTCGTTTGTTACCCTTATTCTATAAAAAATGAAATGCTTGGGTAATGAAAATATTGTAATATTAGGAGATTTTAATGGAAGGGTTGGCGTGAAGAGGCTTGGTTATGAAAGGATATTGGGAACGTTTGGTGATGAAAGTATAAATGAGAATGGAAATATTCTTTTCCACACATACGGTGAGGAGGCTTTCACTCCTCACCGTATGTGTGGAAAAGAATATTTTTGTGACGAACACTTTCTTTCATCATAAGAAGATTCACATGTATACATGGGAAAGAGGTGGTGATAGAAGCATGATAGATTTCATAATTGTGGATGAAAGAATGAGAAGTGCAGTGGTAGATACAAGGGTTTACCGGGGGTCCAACGTAGGGACGGATCATTACTTGGTCTTATGCCGAATTAATGGTCTATTCAAGCGTTGGCGGCATCGGATATCTGTGTCTACTACTGCGTTACAGCGTATAAGAATAGAGAGGTTACAAGATGAAGGTGTGAAAGAGAAGTTCAAATGTAGACTGAGAGAAAATATAAGTGGTATGGATGAATTGTGTATGAACGGTTTAGGCTTGGAGACTGTGTGGTATAATGTCAAGAAAGGTTTGGTGGATGCAACTACCGAAGTACGTGGTGTAAGTAAGAGAACGAGTGAAAGGGAAAATAACACTTTATGGTGGGATGGTAAGGTACGGATGGAAGTTGAAACAAAGAAGAGAGCATGGCTAGATTTACTAGCAACCAAGGCTAGTTATTCTAGCGGTATGAATGATGATATTGAAAGAAAAAGGGCAGTCTTTAGACATCTAAATAAGAGAGTAAAAGAAGTTGTTGAAAGGAAAAAGCAAGAAAGAACGGATAAGAATGATAGAAGTATATCGGATAACTTCCAGGCAAATATGGAAAACTCGTAAGAACTGCCAGGTGACATTCAAAACAGCCTAGAATGAATGCTATATGAGACCAGAATGGCTGTATTTTGAATGACGAAGTTTCGAGTTTAAGGAGATGGAAGGAATACTTTGAAAGCGTGTTCATGTGTGATGAGACGTTTGAATTAAATGAAATAGAAATTCCGTATGAAGAGGAAAGATATAGAGAGATAAGTATAGATGAAATAGTGAAAGCGATGAAATGAATGAAAGCAGGTAAGGCAGCCGGATATGATAGAGTATCACTCGAAATGCTAAGGGCTGGAGAGGAAGTGGTGGCAGACCTGCTGTACACCTTGTTTAATTTGTGTTGGGAACTTAAGCGGGTACCGGGAGACTGGTGCAAAGCCGTGATAGTCTCACTATATAAAGGAAAAGGATCGCAGCAGGACTGTAAAAACTACCGTGGTATCAGTCTTCTTAGCATTGTGGGAAAACTGTATGCTAAGGTACTAATTGAAAGAGTTATGAAAGATACTGATGGAAAAATTTGGGATGTGCAAGCGGGATTTAGAAAGGGAATGGGATGTACGGATCAGGTCTTTTCCATGCGCATGATCGTGGAGAAGTTTTTGGCCAAAAACCAAAAGGTTTTTTGTGCGTTCATGGACTTGGAAAAGACTTATGACAGAATGGACAAGGATGTGTTATGTCAAACACTGAACTTATTTGGGTTGAGCGCTGGGTTGATACAGGCATTGAAATCTCTGTATAGGGACTCTAGTGCTTGTGTCAGGATCAACGGGGTCTACTCGGACTGGTTTGGCATCCAAAAAGGTGTCAGACAGGGCTGTGTGGCTTTCCCCTGGCTGTTCAACCTATTTATGGACAGTTGTTTAGAAAATTTGAAAGTCGAAGAATGCGGGTTAAGAATGGGTGAGTTAACCGTCAAATGCCTTTTGTACGCCGATGATCAAGTCATACTCGCGTCGTCGGCGGCCGAGTTGCAAATGATGGTTACATTTAATGAACAGGTCATTAAAAGAAAGGGGAATGAAAGTGAATGCATGTAAGACGAAAGATATGGTTTTTGAAAGAGAAGAAAGTAAAACGATATGTGAAATAAGAATAGAAGGAGAATTGGTCGAGCAAGTAGATAAGTTTGTGTATTTGGGATGTGTATTTAACAGGGATGGTAGATATGATAAGGATATAGAACGACGATTGAACGCAGGAAATAGAGTAAATGGGGCTCTACACTCTATTGTGGAAAGTCAGAATGTGTCCAAAAAGGCACGTATGGAATTCACAATGCTGTGTTAGTCCCTACTTTAATGTATGGTAGAATAGAGAGTAGAATAAATGCTGTAGAAATACGGTCATTAAGGAGTATGTTAGGGCTGAATCTGAATGACAGAGTGAGAAATTGTGTGAGTGTGGTTTGCAAGATGATGTTGTGACCAGGATTAAGAAAGGAATGCTTCGGTGGTTTGGTCATGTAGAAAGAATGAATGAGGAAAGAGTCAAAAAGCAAATTTATGTTGCAGAGGTGAACGGCAGAGTCGGGAAGGGACGCCCTAGGTGAATGTTTATCGACCAAATTGGCGATATATTGAAAATGGGCCAAATTAAGAGTACCCTTAACCGACGAGCGTGTATGCGTAGGTATATGGATGTGGAGGAGGCGAGAGAGGTGTGCCAAATGGAAGTCCTTGCCTACCCCTCTATATATATATATATATATATATATATATATATATAGACAACAATTATTTGGAGGTGGATGACAACGATTTAATAAAAGGTATTTCATACGATTTTTTTGATTTTGTGGGATTATAATATAGGGTGTTTAAATGGTATACCGATGAGAGCGGTCGATCTAACGCAGTATGATAATTCAAATCATCTGACATTCCTCTCTGAAAGAAAGTGAAATAAATGTAATTATATTGATGACGCTGGAAATGGGTGTTTCAAAATATATAGTTCATAAATTTTGTATTACATTCATAACAATAAAACGATGTTCTTAATGTCTTACTGCTTACATTAAGAATTGTGTAGAAAAAGTAATTGTATAGAAGTTGTATTATTCTCCTATATATTATTGTTAAACTAGATTATATGTTAGATTGCCCTTGCATTACATAAGTTCTGTGAAATAAGTCTGCCTTGTCTATTTAATTTGTTTCAATTGCAGGTTGATCTTCATCTTCCACGTAGATCATCTATCTACATATCAGTACAGAGATGTGTATGTGATGATGTACAATCAGTGGTGTTGAAGTGACACCAAGAAAAAGGTAAAATTTATATCTTTATAAAGATAAAAGAGGTTAAATTTACCCATCAAAAGGCGTGATGGATGTATGTTTATTTTGTGAAAGAATATTGAGTAAATATAAAGTTTAAAAATCTTCATCATCATCATCATTACAGCCCTTCACAAGTCCACTGCTGAACATAGGCCTTCCCCCGGAATGCCACAAAGCACGGTCCTGAGCCACCTGCATCCATCGACTTCCTGTATGTCTTACCAGGTCGTCACTCCATCTAGTGGGGGGTCACGCTACACTTTGCCTACCGGTACGAGGCTTCCACTAATTTAAAAAACTTAATAAAAACAAAATACAATTTTTTTAAAAAACTTTACCTCCACACTAGGATTTCTCCCTTATCGCGGTGGTATTTTACATACACAGATTTCACAAGTACAAACATCCAGACCCAGAACAATTATTTGTAGGCCATACAAATCGGAATCGAACCCGCGGCCCTTAGCGCTGCAGCTCATTTCTAAGCCACTCCGCCACGGAGCCGTCAATTAATTGTCACCAGGATCTTAAATAATTTTTAGTTATTTTTTGTTTTGTAACACTAAAGAAGTATAACTTCCTACGTGCGTACATAAGTACACACACACTTTTTTTATAAATACGACTTTAAGTAATCAAAATAATTGTCTATACCATTAATACATTCGTCATTTTATGAGCAATTTGTTGATGCCCTTGCTAGAAATTTGAAATGAAGTCTGCTGCAAGAGAAAGTCTGTGAGGGTAAGGTCTGGAGAATGTAATGGATGAGGAAGAGTATCTAGCTTTAAGTCTGCTAATTTCTGCGGGTTACTCAGTTCGTAAAGTACCCGTTTTATAAAGCATCTTTACTTTTACTCCTCCTTTTTTTAAGCCAGTTGAAAATGTTAATTAATCGACTTAAAATCACAGCACATTTGTTGTTAACCGCAAAACAGCGTTTCAAATATTATTGTGTTGTCGTTAACTCCGTTCCAATTTCAACAAAATTACAACAGCTTAATATGGCAACAAACATTCTCTTGGACTATGGCTGCACTTAACAATGTTAACGGTCAATAAAAGCAATAAATTTCGCCACGGAACGGGTGACCGAGTCCGACCCACGTCCGCGTACCGCGTGTGTGTTACGATCGCGACACGTGGTGTTGACGGCTACTCGACGACTTACGTGGGATTTTCAGGCTAAAGTTATTATTTGTAAGCGAGCTACTGAGAAAAATTGTCAAGAATAAAATATATTGACTAACATGCGCGACAAAGTAAGACTATACTAAGTGTTACGTACGTACTAATACGTAAATATCACCATTCTAGAGACCACGTCTTTAAAATGCTTAGAGTTTGGCTAAATGAAAGTCTAAATTCGATTTTAATTTTTTGCTACTCATATATGGACGTAGTAATGCAAAAAATATCCAGCCCACATTTGGGTCAAAAATAAGTTACAGATTATTTTTGACGCAACTTATAGATTATATGTTATTCTGATTTTAAAGAATAAAGGTGCAATATACCACCGAAACGTCAGGAATTAAGGAAAAATTAAACGCGATAAAGTCGTAAAATTATTTATATTCAAATAAATAAATTTACTTTAGGATTATGGAGCTATGGCTTAACTGATAATAAGGTGATAAGTGCATCGTAAATAATATTTTATGTATGCGCATCAAATTTGTGACGTCGTTTTGTTACGCACAGCCAATATAACCCATTGGAACTCCTTGCAAGCGTTCATTTCTAGAGACTTACACATTGTCTCTTCAAAGCTTGAGTACTTGAAATTCTAGGCTAACCTGCTTATCGTTAAGTTTGTGGATGTTACCGTTCCAGCTATCGAAGTCCACTGCTGAACATAGACCTCCCAATAGATTACCTTATAAAAGGGATATTTGCCATAGTTGTCACACTTAGCAGGCGGATTTGCAACTTTAAACGACAAGAACTTTACAACTTTACTTTATACGTGGTAGAGCCATGCTGCAGCTATATTAGTAGTATAGTTGTAGCAAGAATGGGTCGGCTCGAGCGGGAAGGACCACGTTCTCACAGAATACCAGCGTAAAATAGCAGCTTAACACTGCTGTGTTTCGTATGGTGAGTGTAGAGAACCGGAGACCTTTTTTACTGGAAAAGAGGCATTCCATCTTAGTCCTCACGGGCCACAGCAACCACTTACCATCAGGTGGACTGTGTGCTCGTTTGTCACCCTATCCTATAAAAAAAAGGAAATAAAATTAAACTTTTAATAAAAGAAAAAAAAACGGGCTTTAAACATCTATAACGAATAACATAATTCCCAAACAAGAAGCTTCAGAAAACGGCCCCAAAAAATAGCGTATAGATGAATTAAATGCCGGCCCGATTTCAAAAGCTGTTATGTATGTGGAAATAATTTTATTTTTGGTAGTTCTTTGAAGTTAACTATGTTAGCAAATTTCAAGGCTTCTAGCAAGGTTTTTAATAAACTAAGCCACATTTTTCATATTCGAGGTTATAGTTTTATGCCTCCTGATAGAGTATTCGGAAGGGTGGAAAAAGACCGCTGACTTAAAGTGATTGTGTCGCCAAAAAAGTACTACATATTCATTTTAGGAAAAGGAATGGGGTAAAGATTGGTATACTTATGATATGAAAGCCACGGCAAAACAAATGATAAAGGCAAAACTGGCATTTAAGATATCCCAAACACGAATAATTCACTTTAGTGTAGTCGGATCCCGAGCTTCAAAGGATGTTGAAGTTGGTTTTCAAGATGCATATTCTGCTGTGCCAGTGACCACTGAAATAAAAAAGAAAGGAGTCAAATCTTTCTCGAGATTTGATTGTGACCAGTTACCTAAAATAATATGATCTCATCAAAGAAGAAAGCAGACGTCGAAAATCTACATAAATTTTGTGACATTTCTGATAACCTTGATGCTCGGGCGTTTAATGAAGATGTGCTTCAGGGTTCTCGTCCAGACGATGACAATATTCGTCGTAACTACGGCGACGAAGAACTTGTAATATAACATGGTTCGGAATCTAAACTGTTTGTATGGGGTTTTTATCAAACCGAGACATCAACTGTAGATGTATCAATTTTGAAAAAACTTATAGTTTTGTGATCTCATTATTTCCGTTAATTATAGTTGATTGTATATTATTATATAAGTTAATAATAACTAAGTAAAATACCTAGCAAATAAACCGTAATTTATTACATATATTTATATAAATATACATATGTACATTTAAAACAGAAAGTAAATGTGGAAACATCGACAACATTAAAGAGAGTATTTATTCGGCAAAAGCGATTGTTTTATCGATAATACATGTAAAACCAGCTTTGTGGATACTACCATGAAATTATGCTGAGTAAAGTTTTTTTATAAACCAGCACACATAGAGCTTATGATTGCATTGCTTTTATTTTATTTAGTACGAGTGACTCGCCCTGGATGCGTTTGGATAGGATCTATTTATGTGGGGTTATTAAGATATAAGTTGTACTTTAGTTTAGTTTAAGTATTTTATAAATTTTTCGTTTTTTTTTTATTTTAAATTTTTCTGATAAAATATAGCCTAGATCTCTCCTGGAATTGCTCTCTATCAGTTCGTAAATTTTATCAAAATCGGTTCAGCCACTCCGAAGATTAGCCCAGACAGACTGACAGACAATTTTTTTTAAATGGTTATTTATATCCCAATAGCATACTTGAGCTTAATAGTAGAAAGTTATTTCTGTATTACAGAAAAACACTTCAATTTTATTTTTAAATATAGATTTAGTTTTTCTTAGCTCTGTAGTTATAAGTTGATTAATCTATAATTTATTTTGTAACATATTGGTGTTTGTTTTAATAAATACATTTTCTTTCTTTCTAAAAAATTGTACATCACTCGAGAATCCCCTCTTATTTGTACATATAATGCAACAGTGGCAGAACACGTCTCGATAATGTAATTTAAGCTTGGTCGTGATATAACGTCAATGGTCGACTTATATAATTTGGTCTGTTTTTATGTCACATTTCTCTTAATGGACATAATGGAGCTCGCAGTGGCAACGATTGCTAATTGTGTTATTGTTGGTCCGACACGGCTATATCTTAGGTAGAATTGTAAAACAGATTAACGGATCAGAGAACATAAACTAGCGTATAATTGAACAACGTTTTATATTAACACTAATAAAATTTAAGTGGCTGTCTGTAATATCGATATAAGTGGTATACGTGGTAGAGCCATGCTGCAGCTATATTAGTAGTATAGTGTAGTATAGTTGTAGCACGAATGGGTCGGCTCGACCGGGAAGGACCACGCTCTCACAGAAGACCAGCGTAAAATAGCAGCCTAACGCTGCTGTGTTTCGTATGGTGAGTATAGAGAACCGGAGACCCTTTTTACTCGAAACGAGGCATTCCATGTTAGTCCTCACGGGTGACAACGCATCTGCATTTTGATTCGTAATCGAGGATAGACGTAGATGTCTATGGGCCGCAGCAACCATTTACCATCAGGTGGACTGTGTGCTCGTTTGTCACCCTTATCTTATAAAAAAAATGCCTTAGTGTGTGTCCAAATAAGCGACTTAGTGCCTTAACGTAAGCTGAGGAGTTATTTGCATGCCATTAAGATATGAATAACCAATTATAAAAAATATCAGTCTGTCTGGCAACCCTGGCTAATTCGGAATGACTGGTAATCGGTCTAGCCATTCCGAATTAGTTTCAACAAGTTTCAAAATAATAAGATAATATTGAAATTTGTTGAAACTGGCCAGTTTGCGCCTCGTCCTTAAAAAAACTTGACAACAAACAGATAAAGATCTTTGCCGAGAATAATGAAGGCTATATTTTATCGGAAAATATGAAGATTTTTTTTTAAATCGATAAAATGATAAAATAAATTGTCTTTGATTATTATCTTAAATCTAAAGAACGCAGCATTAATGAATCCTACATCGCCGAAGCCGGGGCGGGTCGCTAGTTATAAATATAATTGTGGAAAAAGAGTGCACAGTCCACGATGGTAAGTGGATGCGGTGGCCCCAGCACACTCATCTCTTCCCAATTAAAACTCAAAATGCAAATGGGTTGTAACCTCAGAAATGCCTCGGGATAATACTCGTACTTCGTAACATCTATTACGTACCCTTACTACCTACTGGTACGTATTATCACGTTATTTCCTTGTTTCATACTGGAGTTCGTGCTGTTCCAAATTTTTATGTTCCCCTCCTATCGTTTTTAAACGTGGTAGAGCCATGCTGCAGCTATATTAATTGTATAGTTGTAGCTCGAATGGGTCGGCTCGACCGGGGAAGGATCACACTCTCACAGAATACCAGCGTAAAATAGCAGCTTAATGCTGTTGTGTTTCGTATGGTGAGTGTACAGAACCGGAGACCCTTTTTACTGGAAAAGGGGCATTCCATCTTAGTCCTCACGGCTGACAATGCAACTGCATTTTGATTTGCAAACGAGGATAGATGTGAATGTCTATGGGCCGCATCTATTTTTTTTCAAGAGAGAAGGCCTGAAAAATAATTTGATTGAATTTCTACTCCAATAATAGTTTCGGGTCAACAATCTACACAAAATATCCAAATTGCCGATCTTCAACTCATTCAAGCTCATTTTTCATTTTTGTGTAGTAAAAAAAAAATACTCTTACGTAACAAGAATCAAAGAACGAATTATTTTTCTTATTTCGAAACTGATTATAATAATTATTCTACAAGCTAATACCTTTTTTTTACGATTAATATGTTATTTAATATTACAAAATCTTATATATAAATGTAAAGCCGTTTCGGACTGATTGTACTGACAACTACTCCGACCAAATTTACACAATGGAATTGCTGTTTTGATTGCTGCACTCACTTCTTGATTCGTATTAAACAAATGTAATCGTAATGGCTATTAAAATTAAAAAAAAAATTCAATAGGCCAGATGTCTTAGCAGGTGCCATCTGCTTGAGGAAAAATTATGTGACAAATGTTTATTGACTTACCGCGTAGTAAAGCCTGATTTTATTAATCATAACACAATTACGTTTTATGCGGTAGAGTCATGCTGCAGCTATATAATGGTTGAAGCATGTGCATTTTGATCCTTAATCGAGGATAAATGTAGCTAGATGTCTATGGGCTACAGCATCCACTTACTATCAGGTGCACTGTGCGCTTGTTTGTCTCCCATAGTCTATAAAAAAAATCACACCCATGCAGAATACTGCAAAACTTCACGATTATGTCAGGTGATCCTGCGTAGATTGGATCAAAATATATATTTAAAAGCTGAAGTAACACCGGGTCGGCTATAAAATACACCTTAGTCCCCCCCATGACTATAGGTGCAATATACCACCCAAAACGTCAGGAATTAAGGAAAAATTAAACGCGATAAAAGTCGTAAAATTATTTATATTCAAATAAATAAATTTACTTTAGGATTATGGAGCTATGGCTTAAATGATAATAAGGTGATAAGTGCATCGTAAATAATATTTTATGTGTGCGCATCAAATTTGTGACGTCGTTTTGTTACGCTCAGCCAATCTAACCCATTGGAACTCCTTGCAAGCGTTAATTTCTAGAGACTTACACATTGTCTATTCAAAGCTTGAGTACTTGAACTTCTAGGCTAACCTGCTTATCGTTAAGTTTGTGGATGTTACCGTTCCAGCTATCGAAGTCCACTGCTGAACATAGACCTCCCCATAGATTACCTTATAAAAGGGATATTTGCCATAGTTGCCACACTTAGCAGGCGGTTTGGAAACTTTAAACGACAACAACTTTACAACTTTACTTTATACGTGGTAGAGCCATGCTGCAGCTATATTAGTAGTATAGTTGTAGCACGAATGGGTCAGCTCGACCGGGAAGGACCACGCTCTCACAGAATACCAGCGTGAAATAGCAGCTTAACACTGCTGTGTTTCGTATGGTGAGTGTAGAGAACCGGAGACCTTTTTTACTGGAAAAGAGGCATTCCATCTTAGTCCTCACGTGTGACAACGCATCTGCATTTTGATTCGCAAACGAGGATAGATGTAGATGTCTATGGGCCACAGCAACCACTTACCATCAGGTAGACTGTGTGCTCGTTTGTCATCCTAGCCTATAAAAAAAAACTGAATTTTTTGGCAATAGGAAGACACTGCTGCTCATCTCGTGGTTTGTTTCCCTCTGTCGCATATTCTGATGAAATACACTCGACACGTAGTATATATTCTGACACCGGCCGCCACTACACGGTATACGATAGTTTTTTTTTTGGATTTATATATGTATGTTAACCTAATTCAGAATAATACCGTAGGTTATTTTATTAATTAATTCATTACAATACCATCGAAAGTCCACTGCTGAACCTAGGTCTCTCCCACTCCCATATATTGCCGCCCCTTAGTTGCCACTTTTTTTAGGCGGTTTAGTAACCACAGTTTATTATTAATATTAATTTGTTAACAGAAAGATGGTGCTTCCCATCTGTTTCCTTCTACCGCCCACGGAAAGATATGGGGTAGTGAAATCTTTCACGCCGCCGCTAAGCCACTAATGGCCGAACACTCAAACGCTACTCAACTTTAAGATTTCGTTAAGTCTCGTGGTGTCACAATCACTTTGACTTAAAGTGATAGAGACAGCACTAGACTTAACGGCATCTTAAAATTGAATAGGATTTGAGTTTTATAACATAAGTACATTGTTTGAGTGAAATCAGAATTTCGGTGCTACTCAAATATTTATCACACTGGTTTTTGTAAATTAATTTAGGATATAATGAAGAAGATAAAAAGAACACAAAGTTTTAGCATAAATACGTCTCACAGCTGGGCACAGACCTCTGGAATAGCAGTTAGTCCACCGCTATGATCCAATGCGCCATAGCGCACTTGATAGTCCACAAAATATATAATTTATCAGGTGAAGAAAATTATCGTGACAAAACTTGCTTAAGTTTCTTAACTATGTTACTAAGAGCGAGATAAATCAGCATATAAAATTTCAATAAAATATTTTACTGGTGCCTGCGGAAATCGAACTCGAGTTTGATTGGGTGAAATTTACGGCAAACACTTAGTTGAGCTACCATGGCTTTTCAAATGACTTTTCTTCTTTAAAAAAACGTTATATACAAACAAGAAATTATATACTTTGTAGTAAGAAATGCTCCTGCATCATGGAGGCATTTTAAATACATAAAATACATATAGACAAACATGCAGACCAAGACAATTATTTGTAAAAAAAAAGTATAGTTACAGCCTATATACGTCCCACTGCTGGGCACAGGCCTCCTCTCATTTCTGAGAGGGTTTTAGGGCAAGGAAATGTCCGCCGCGCTGCCCCAATGCGTGTTGGCGAACTTCACATGTCTTTGAAATATTTTTTTTTTGATTTCTCAGACATGCAGGTTTTCTCACGATGTTTTCCTTCACCGCCGAGCACGTGTTAAATCAGCATTTAAAATTGCAATTACAATTGCAATAACAATTATTTGTAGGATTTACAAATACTTGCTCCGGACGGGATTCGAGACCGCGGCAAACAACAACATCAGCAGTCGCAGCCTAACGCTTAGCCACTGCGCTATAGAAGCGAGAAAATTTCAATTTTATGTGAATAACACGAGTTATAACTGCAACAAGTGGTAAAATCAAAAATTTTGTACAACCGACTTCAATATAAATAAAATGAGAACATCATCATTGTAGTCGGATACAATTAAATACGCATTATTAAGGATAACTTAAAAACTACTGGTCAGATCTTGATCAAATTGTGGGACCACATGAGAAGCAGTAGTTTTCAAATAAAATAAAAAGAATTGTCAAAATCGGTTCACCTAGAAAAAAGTTATGAGGTAACACATATAAAAAAATACAGTCGAATTGAAAACCTCACCCTGTTTTTGAAGTCGGTTGAAAATTAAACGCTTTTCCTATATTAAGTGCTATCATTTTGTCACTCTCAGATATATTATTAAAGTACGATGCTACATTTTATTTTTATTGAAGGACCTATAACGTACTCTAGTACTAAAAGCATTGCGGTAAGCGAGTGAATTTTTCTATGAAATTTCGCGAGAGTTTACATTTGCTGTCTAGACACGAGTTTAAGCAATTTTTCTACTTAGCGTCATTACAACTGCGGCTCCAAAGAAACATAAAAGTGATAGATGTTTCAGTTTCCAACGGGAATTTTTCAATAGTTGAAGGGGAAAATGGAAATTGACAAACCAAATTGATATTGGTATATTTGACTTTTTGATTTACTATTTTATTAGTGCCTATAAGTGGCTGTGTAAGAATATCCACTACCCCATATCATCCCGTGGGTGTTGTAAGAGGCGACAGAGGTAAACTGAAACAGGATATGGGCAGGAGCACCTTCCTGATAAAATCTCAAAATTATTTAAAAAAACTGAGGTTGCCACCGGCCTTCTAAGAGCAACTATGGTAAAACACCCCCGTTACTCTTAAACATTTGGGGCCTCCCCTATAGATTATCTCTTAGGCACTAAAATAAAAAATATTATAAATTAAATGCGATACATAACTCAGAACTATATAGCAAAATAAATTATTTTAATTTACATTGAAATTACAGACTAAACTCGAAACATTACAGCTGGAAAAGGGATGGGAATTTCAATTTAAGGCTACGAGAGCCAGGGAAGGGATTAAACAGCCCCCTTGACGTTAAGGCAACCCTCGACAAACAGAGTCGGCCGCTCCTATAAAAGTAAAATATAGGACAGCATCGTGACCTATTCCGTCTGTGTAACAATAACAGAGTTGCGTAATCGTTGTCAGTAATGATGTACATTAGTGCTAAAGCAGTCGTGTGTGTTTAACTTTATAGAGTATCTATATCAGTGATATACGATTAATCTGCTATAGAGGTTTTCAGCTATTGTATAATAAAAATCTTATTCCATGCAATTAGCTTTATTTTTTAAAATATTTGTGTATTTGTAGAGACCGTATTTACTTATTTATTTTATAGAATAAGGTTGGCAAATGAGCACACAGTTGTAACTGATGGTAAGTGGATTCCGTGGCCCATAGACATCTACATTTATCCTCGATTAAGATACCAAAATGTAGATGCGTTGTCACCCCTGAGGACTAAGATGGAATATCTCGTTTCCAGCAATAAGGGTTTATTTGTTATAGAATAAGGGTAACTAACGATCACACAGTTCACCTGATGGTAGGTGGATGCTATTGCCCATACACACCTACATTTATCCTCCATTAAGAACCAAAATGCAGATGCATTGTCACCACTGAGGACTGAGATGGAATGCCTCGTTTCCAGTTATAAGGGTTTTTTTTTGTTATATAATAAGGATAACAAACGATCACATAGTTCAACTAATGGTAAGTGGATGCTGTGGCCCATAAACATCTACATTTATCCTTGAGCCAAAATGCAGATGCGTTGTCACCACTGAAGACTAAGTTGGCATACCTCGTTTCCTTTAAAAATGGTCTCCGGTTCTCTACACTCACTATTCGAAACACACCAGCATGAAGCAGCATATTTTACGTTGGTGTTTTGTGAGAATGGTCGAGCCGACCCATTCGTGCTACAACCTTAACATAGCTGCAGCGTCTTTCTACTGCGTATGCACTTGTTCTTGTATTATTTGTGATTTTTATATGATTCAAGTTAGATTTATTTCTTTTTTAAATTTAAAATGTGATAATAAAACTGATCAAAAGAGCTTATAAACTATGTTTAATTAAAATAACTTGAATAAGTCGTGATTTAGCTGTCAATAGTTTAATTGAGTTTATTGTGTTTCATATTCCTCCAAAGAAACTTAAAGAAGGACCTAGAAAAGATTATTATATTTAGTGAGGTAAAATATTTATAACATCATTTAAACTTAACTATATATGCGTTCATAAATTTTATGAGAATGTTGTTTGATAAAGTCTGATGGTATCAAAAGTTTAAACAAAAATTAACAACTATCGCGCCTGAGCGATGGCACGTGACATAGAAAAATAAAAAAGCTAATTCCTGGCCTCTAAGAATACAATAAGTGATTCATTTCACAGAACATAATAATAATTTTGCTAGTTCATAAAAATTAGCTTTTAATAAACAGTAAAAGCCAACTTCAAAGAAATAAAAGAATAAAATAATTTCATATTCTGAAGCCGGGGCTTTAATTCTTCTATGCAGTATTTCAGCACCGACTTCAAAATGTGAATTTATTTTATTTTCTTTTATTCCTCGAATTTGGCTTATGCTTTTCATTAAAAGTTATTTTTTAACCTCTTTAGTGGACCGACTGTACGTAGATACGACTAAGAGACGACTAAGATATCGCATAACATACATACAAAAAGCATACAGTTGAATAATTAAGTTAATTTTTAAGTCGGTTAAAATAATAAAAGATTTGTTCTATATACAAAACACTATTATCCTATAAACAAATGTTAACAAGACAAACTGTAGGTATAACCCCGTAACCTAGAGACAAATGTATCACAGTTAATACTGATGTAATAAAACTGTCATAAGTCTATATCTGCTGCTCATAAATGTAACTGGAACATTCTGAACGTAATATGATAACTAGAAATTTAGACCAACTCGTTACTGGAGGTTCAAATTGACGCATACAATGTTCAATTATGAAAGACTGCGATCTGGGATTTATAGCGGGTGCTTTTGTCCGCATTACCTTATATTGTTATTTTCACGTCTATTCAACATTTATTATTCATAGAAGTAAGGGTGATAAAAATAAATGAAGGCAAGTGAATGCTGTGGTCCAAAGACTCTCATATTTATCCCCGATTAAGAATCAGCGGATCCGCTGACCCCTCAGAAGGACTAAAATTGATTGCCTTGTTACCAGTAAATATGATCTCCGGTTCTCTGCAGTCATCATACAAGGCACAGCAACATTATACTGCTATTTCACACTGTTATTGTTCCCCGGTAGAGTTGACACATTAATGACTAATACGCTGCAGTTGCTGGCGCCACCACGTTTAAATAATGATTAATTATTTACGTAATGAATGATATGACACGGCACTACCGGCGAAGCACCAGAAAAAGAATTTCATATATATTTCTTAACGAACTAGGTTAAGTTTCGTTTGAACTCTTAAATAAAATTGCTAAATAATACGAGTACAGTCAGGTCTGGCAACTTTACCAATGGATGTTAACTTTGCCATCAGGGGTGTACTGGTACAAAATTACGATTAACACGGAAAACGTAACGTTTTTCGAGATAAGCCATGTTTTGGGTGAAAATACAATAATTAATTGACAGAATTGCTTTCGATGTGGCAACATGATAGTTAATTTTATTTTAACGCGGAATTGTGCCGGCGAAATAACCTCTTTGTTCAGTGCTCCAGAACTCTAGTTTTTTTTTTGTTTGAAATACTGAATGTAGGTATCTATATCTTTGTAGTAACGTAGTATTAATGGTTATCAAATGTAATGTATCGTTTTTAACATGTTGGTCTTAACATTTATCTATAAAACTAACTTGGCAAAGTTACCATACTAGTGATGCCATAATGTGACGGTTACTTTGCTATGTTTTGTTACAAAGAAGGGTCGTCACTTTCAACCTATATTTTTAACCGATTACAACTGTTTAAACAAAGTGTTCTGTACTTGACATTCTATGTTTGTATGTACGTTTGTATCGATGTTTCACCGTAGCAGCCTATTAGACCGATTTTACCAAATGAGTCGTCAATCAATTTATCTTTATTAAAAGTGAAGGAAAAGATTAGAGAAATCTATATTATTTTTACTGCGTTGTCGGGCATTAATAATATTATTACCACTCAGTATTTTTCATAATTTCAACTTAGTGTATTGATATTGAGCAAAACATTAATTGTCATTTTTAATGATTATTAATGTTTTGCTATTGTGGGAAAACAATATTTAGATTGATTACAATAATTATGACCTGACATCATTTTATTACAACCCGTAATAAAATGGTGATGATGACTATTTTTCTATAATATAATTGATTTAAGGTTATTGTTGCACCAATTTTATTTTTAACTAGCTGTTCCCCGCGACTTCGCTCGCGTGTTATTTGGGGTTTTAATTTTTTTTGCGCGGAACCCTAATTCTTTTTCTAAAATAAAAGTAAGTTACTCCTCATGATATCAGCTATCTGCCAGTGTAGGTCCCGTCAAAATCGGTCGATCCGTTTTGGAGATAAGCCGGAACAAACAGACAGACAGACAGACAAAGAGACAAAAATTAAAAAAAATGTATTTTTGTTATAAGTACCGTATATACTTTCATATGCATTTAGTAAAAAGCTGTAATTTTGACATTACAAACAGACACTTCAATTTTATTTATTTGTATAGATTTTAGACGAGAGTTTTTTTGTTTGATATATTTTAGATTTTTTCTTAAGAAATTATTGTGACAAGATTTAAATAAAAAAATTAAGTTAAATATGTAATCAAGGCTGTTTGACAACCCTGACACATATTTTCAAGTTTGTATGAAAAATTGAAAAAACTGTGTTTGCATGAAAAATTGGGCAACTTTGCCACAAGCGTAAACTTTGCTATTTGCAACACAACTAAAGAAGCAAATCATAACTCTGGCTTTTGTGTATATTATATTATGAGGTAAACTTACCCTTCAACCATAAAGTCAAATCCTATTATTTTCATTATAAACCCTGATGGCAAAGTTGAAAGAGGTTAACTTTGCCATTTTCTATTTTTGAGTATTTTTTCTATTTAATGTTAGTATTTGTTTAAATCATTAATCTATACATATAATAAATCTGTAGAAAAGTCGTGTCTGTAATTCTAATATATTCTTGAAAAAACAAGTCCAGTGGACTAAATAAAGGGTTCAAATTAGTGGTTTTTAGAATTTTTGTCTGTCTGTCTGTGTATTCCGGATTCACGCAAAAACTACTGCACCGATTGACATGGAAGTTTGTATGTAGATAGTAAGTAACCCGGGGCAACTTATAGGCTACTTTTTATCCGACTACGAAACTTCAAAAAAAGAAGGTTAAGTATTTTCATTCCTTTACATATTAATTTTCTATTATATCTTAGTAGGCGGGACGACGGGTGTTTTTCAAATAAACACCATATTTATAAATAAAGTTTAAAATATAGTTATAACCTTGGTAAAATAATTTGAAACTATACCGATTTAGTTATCAAAACAGCGCCATCTATCATCAAATGAAAAAAGTAGTATATTTTGCCTTCAATTATTTTTAAATGATTAGGTTTTTAAAATTATTTAAAAAATCTAAGGGTTAGTTTTTTAGTATTTTTTAATTTTATTTTAAAAGTGTAGTAATTTCAATAGATAATAGTGACGTCTATCGAAAATATGAAAATTGATAAGGTTTTTATTTCAATTACTAATCTATATGTAAACTGATTAAAATTGGTCTGTCTGCAATTATTGCAAAATTTTCATTATCATTATAGTTTTATTAAAGAGATTTTTATATATGTCGTGGACAGATCGTAGAATTGATCATATATCATAAAGTAGTCTATCATTTCGTGAAATGGTGTGGTCATTTCCTGATATTTAACATGTTTGTTTACCATGTCATGATATAGCTTGACCAAATCAATGAATAGAAATAGTTTTTCACCACTAGCGGCGCTGATAGCGTATTTTTTTAACAGAAACAAAACTTTTAATAGAATTGACATCACTTTATGCCTTATTGATATAATAAATAAATGTTCGCTTCTATCGCCGATATTACTAGATAGTAAAGTTTTGGCTTTCGTTATTTCATCTGATAATAGCGCCATCTACTAACTTCTAAATAAATTAAAATGGTAAGTCACTGATAAAATTAAATAGTAGAATTCTACTGAATATACGATGTAAATAATTGAAAATTCGTTCGTGGCATCGTTGTATGTGTAATTTCTAGGTGTTCAAAAATCATGCAAAAGCTTAGTTAAACAAATTTAAATAATTTTTAATTTTTAATTTTAAATAATTTAAATGTTTTAATTTTAAATTATTTACCTTTAATGAGACTAATAAATCAGTATGTAATTCAAGATAGCTTTCATATCGTCAGCCTATCAAAAGCCCACTGAAATGAACATAGGCCTCCGCCATAAATTGTCAAGTAGGTGGATATTTGCTATAGTTGCCACGCTTGGTAGGCTGGTTGGCAACCGCAGCTATTATTATTTTGATCTGTTGTCAGGAAGATGATAATGCCCATCTGCTGTTTCTTTACTATGTCGCCTCTTACGACGGGATGATATGAGGTGGCGGATTCTCTTACACCGCCACAACAAGGCAAACATTTTTCTACTCCCGTTCATGAGTGTACTGCTTCACACGTTCACTATGAATAAAATTTAAAAGGAATAAAATTAATTTTAAGGATTTTATCGCGTTTAATTTTAACTATTTTAATTCCAGATGTTTTGGGCACTTTTATTTATTTTATGGTGCTAATCAATATTAAATAGGAACAATGATATGAATAAAATATCTCAAATAAACATTATACCGTAATTTGATAGCAGACCATTAAATTCATCATTATTTTGTTATAACTAAATTAACTTTAATTATGAATGAATGTAAAGAGTAAAATATAAATCATAATAATAAATTTTGATTCCAAGACAATTTACCTTTCTTATGGATACATCAGAAGACACGCCCGATATAAAAAATAGTAGGAGTTTCTAGACATATATATTCACGTGTTCCTGTAGCATATTATATCTATGCCAAATACCAATCATCAACATCTAATAGTCTTTTAGAATTCAAAAAAAAATCTTTGACAGACAGTACACAGACACCGAGGTGACTCTAAAAGTGATCGAATTTTGCTAAATTTGGCACGGAAAAGCATTTAATGATGTTCAAAGCTCACGCGAGCGAAGCTGCGGGTAAAAAGCTAGTAAATAATAAATCTATGAAGAATATATTGTTACATTTAACGTTGACGCCCAGTCTCACAGTACATTCTTGTTGGAAAATTGGTGTTAAACTTTTAAGTCCTTCCAAAAATAGCAAAGTTGTCAGGTTTCACGGTAAATAAAAGTAATTTTTAATATTTAAAAATCCCTTAAATTTTGATCAGAGCAACAATAAGTAAAGTAAATTATATCTCATAAAAAACATAAATGTTATAAAGGAGCCAAGCTCAGATAAGGAACGGCTAAGGTCTGAATGGTTGCCAAGTTCTTTAATCACAGCTATAGGAAAATTTGTTAAGTAAAGAACATAACAGAAACAAGTAGAAATAAATTTGTAACTAGGCAAGTTTTATATTCAATAAAATAGTCGTATGTCATCATTCACATGACACATAACTGACTGCTGAACATAGACCACCCCCAAGGAATGCCACAAAGCACGGTCCCGAGCCACCTGCATCCATTGACTTCCTGCATGTCTTACCAGGTCGTCACTCCATCTAGTGGGGACGCCCTACACTTCGTCTGCCGGTACGAGGCTGCCACTCGAGAATCTTTCTTCTCCATCGGTTGTCGGTTCTTTGAGCTATATGACCGGTCATTGCCACTTCAGATTACTGATCCGTTGAGCTATGTCGGTTACTCTGGTATAGGCGGATATCCTCGTTTTAAGTCTATCACTCAGAGAAACCCCAAGCATAGCCCTCCTATAGCTAACTGAGCGACCTTGAGCTTCCTCATACGGCCAGCAGTGAAGGTCACTGGCAACACGCACAGGTTGAACAATCTTGTTTTAAGGTATTGAGGTATGCCTGACGAGAAGATGTGTCATAATCTCCCAAACGCTGCCCAGCTGAGTTGAATCCGTCGATTGACCTCTCGGTCGAAGTTGGACTTACCAAGTCGGACTATTTGTCCCAGGTAAACATACTCGTCAACTACTTCGAGCTTAATGCTTCCAACAACTACCGGCATAGGTGTAACATGGACGGTACACATGATCTTTATTTTGTGCATGTTCATCTTAAGACCTATCTGTTCCAGAAATTCTGCCACAAGGACGGAAATCGAAGGTGAGTGATGTACTCGTCAGTGATGTTAATACCGTATCCTTTCCATTTAGTAGCGGTGTAAGAATGTCTACTACCTCATATTATCCCGTGGGTGTCGTAAAAGGCGATAGAGGGAAACAAATCAGGAGATGGGCAGCAGCGTCTCCCTAAAACCAACCTGCTTTCCAAGCGTGGCAACTATGACAAATGTTCAGCAGTGGACTTCAATAGTCTGTAACGAAATTGAATCAGTCATTGCTCAGATGAGCTTTATACGTACCTCATAAACATACAAAAACACCTTATATCTTACCATAATTATAACGCTATGATCTATAACACAAGTAAGTGACAACGAGCACGCAATCCACGTGATATTATATAAATGGATGCTGGCTTATAGACTATCTATACTTCATTAGGAATCAAATTCAGAGGCGTTATTAGTCTGTTATAGTCTTGAAGTGAAATGCTTTGTTACCAGTAACAAGCCCAATGGTTAAAACAGTAATGAAGAAATCCGACTGCGTAAATAAGTTTACTGAAAAGAGAAAAAATTTCACTTCCACAACTAAAACTAATTCAACAACAACTCATATTTTTTTATAGTATAGGGGTGATAAACGAGCACACAGTCCACCTGATGGTAAGTGGTTGCTGTGGCCTATAGACATCTACATCTATCCTCGATTACGAATCAAAATGCAGATACGTTGTCACCCGTGAGGACTAAGATGGAATGCCTCGTTTCCAGTAAAAAGGGTTCCGGTTCTCTACATTCATCTTACAAAACACAACAGCGTCAGCTGCTATTTTACGCTGGTATTCTGTGAGAGCATGGTCCTACCCCGGTCGAGGCGACTCATTAGTGCTACAACTATGCTAATAATATAGTTGCAGCGTGGCTCTACCACGTAAAATCACGTGTCAAGTGCAAAAACAACGTGCCAAAGAAATAGACATATATACATAAATACACTCGAAAAACATTACCCTCATTTTGAGATCCCGATCGAGAATTCCTATAATAAATCTAATTTGTTCTATAAAATTTAACATCCCAAATTAATACGTAGAGCATTGACTGGCTTGGGTCGTTTTATCTTTGGTTGACAGTTAAAATTATTGTAATACATAGAAACCCTTGCATCTAAAGAAATTCATTTCTTATTTTAAAACCATTATTATTCTAATGTGATAAAGTCACAAGGCGGACGCTAGTCATATTATTATATTGAAAAATAATGAGTGGTATAAATAAGCTCCTCGTCATCATAATCATTATGTCAATAGTATTCTGCTAAACACAGACTTCTGACAATTTCTTATGAATTCCTGGTCTGGTTGGAATTTGTACACAATTGCAGTAGTAGTAGGGCATAAAATAGCAAAATTTTATTGATTTTAAATGTAACATTCTGAATCTGAAGTGACGTGTATTTTTATGTATAAATTACATAATAACCGTATTGTACAAAAGAACAAACGCGAAATAATTTCAAATGTCTACATTATACTACAAATTAAATCATTAAATTAAACGCGAAAATTAATTTCATTTAATGTGTAGTCTTCGCGTAAATATAAGAAATCATTATGTGAACCAGTACGGACTGGCAATAGCCAATAAAATTCGCCGATCAGAAGATCTTACGACCAAGCGCGCAAGATACATAACATCTTTAAATTTCTTGAAGAGATGCAGAGACCATAATCTCATTCCTACGTTTGTCAAAATATCAACAAAAAAGGACATTCGAGGAACGCTAATATCTTAAATCAGGGAAGTAAAAAGTTGTTACGAACGGTGATAAAAACGGTTCGATCTACAATTCATAAATAATACCATAGACAATTTGTCCAGTGAGTTAAAGACAGTTTTACGGACATTTGATTTTAATAATTGCATTGAAACTTTAAACAAACGCGAAACATCGAAATATAATGAATGCAAAAATAAACAAATAGCAAAATACCAAAATTAACAATCAAATCAAATGCCAAACATCAGTGTCAACGTAGGAATGAAACTCAACCGTTGACCACAGACGCAAACAATAAACAACGCACGGTCTATAATCTGTCAAAACAAACACTGGACGAACCTACAATTAAAGTATTGTCAAAGGGCTTGAATTTTGCAATAACACCGCAAAGAATCCCGTACGAAGAAATTATCTGTAGTGTTGAGGATTGTCTGTTTAAGAATAATATCGGTAAGGAGGATTTAGAGGCTATACGTCAAGACATTTCGTCCTTCAGCGCCGAAACTAAATCTCCCCAAAGACGAGTTTAAAGCGTTGTACAACTTACGCAACAGACCAGAGCTCACGATTCTTCGCGCGGATAAAGGAAATGCTACGGTAGTAATGGATACGTCAGAGTATAATTTCAAAATACAACAACTTTTATCGGACGTAAGTACATACAAAAAGGTCAAAATTGACCCTACAACTAATACACTTAAAACAACTACCGATTTATTTAAAAAAAACTCCGAAAAATTAAATCTCGACGTGAATTCGACAATACCATCATGTGCCAAACCACCGAAGTTGTATGGGTTACTGAAAATACAAACCAAACGCTCCACTACGTCCCATAGTGAGCCAGATCGATTCACCAACTTATAAGTTGGCTCAACATTGGCAAAAATACTGTCACCACTGAGAAGACACACCAGAGCACACTTGTGTGTGCTCTGGTGATATGGTATGAATCCTTTGTAGGATTCATACCATTTTGTTAGTGAGATAAAAGACCTACATCTCGCTGACAATGAAACTATGGTCAGTTTTGATGTTCAGTTACTATTCACATGCTTACCTATTGAAAACTACATCTTAATTGTAACTAGGAAGCTAGAAGATAACAAAATACCTACATAATATGCAGTATTACTCAAATACTGCCTCACATCTGGCTGTCTATTGTGGAAGGAAGAGTTCTACAAGCAAGTAGACGGTGTGGCGATGGGCTTACTTGTATCTCCCTTGGTCGCCGACATATTCATGGAGGACTTTGAGGAGAAAGCCCTTCTTACTGCTCCTGTAAATCCAAGATTCTACAAGCGGTACGTAGACGATACTTTCACAATTTTACCATCTGACAAATTAATTGCATTTTTAGATCACCTTAATTCCATGAACTCCAAAATACAATTCACAATGGAGTTAGAGGCAAACAATTCTTTAGCTCTCCTAGATGTTTTAGTCATCCGAAATCCTGATGATACTATTGGTCACACTGTGTATAGGAAAAAGATCCATACCAACCGATATTTAAATGGTGAATCGCACCATCATCCATCACAGTTAGCTACCGTGGGAAAATCTTTGTTTCAGAGAGCACGAGGGATCTGTGACAGAAAACATCTGGCCGCCGAGCTTCAGCACGTCGAGCAAGTATTGCAAGACAACAAGCTTCGGGTCCCCCGCCTACATCACAGCGACCGAGTGAAGCCGGCCACAGTCGAGCGTGTGCCTGCTGTACTACCCTATGTCAGAGGAGTCACAGACAAGGTTGGCTACATCTTGAAGCGAGCTTCCATTAAAACATACTTCAAGCCGCCGAAGAAGATTAGTCAATTTTACCATCCGTCTAGTGTCATATCCCTCTACAAGATGCAGGAGTGTACAAGTTGAATTGTGAATGTGGTCTTTCTTACATAGGACAAACAAAAAGATGTATAAAAACCCGCGTAAAAAAACATATAGCTGACTTGAAGCACCGACGTTACGGGAAGTCTGCAGATGTGCAGTTTGTGAACATTTTCAAGATCGTCCCCGCCATTACATTAGATTTGATTGACCAAATCGAGTATGATATGTTTTTACTCTAAGCCTACTAACAAAACTCCAAAGATTACTAATATACAGGCTGGGTCATCTAAGGTTTGGAATTGAAACTATAGGTTATTTTGAGGTTTTCAGGTTTGATGACATTTCCGATTTGACAGAAAATTAGTTTTATGTTTAACATTTATGAAATGGGTCGCTTCTCGCTGGAAGAAATTTCGGAAATATTAAAAACTTATTTCGAAAGTGGTGAGTCTTCTACTCAAACTGTAATTAATTTACGAAAAAAATTTGACAAAAAGGATGTGCCAAAAACGCAGTTTATGGATCAATTTGTGAAGCGAGTTCGTGAAACTGGATCGTTGTTGGATAAAACAACCCGTGTACGTACTCGTTCAGTGCGCTCAACCGAAAACATCGCTGCTGTATCTCAGAGTGTGCGTGAACAACCATCAACATCAAATCGTCATCGTTCTCAAACATTGAACATTTCACGCACTTCTTTGAGAAGAATTTTCCATAAAGATCTCGGTATATAATATTACATTTCAGTACCTGTTGTAATATAAATAATATTAAAAGTTTTTAATATAATTAATATTAAGTGTTTAGTTTCTGTAAGTAATTTGCAGTGCCCTTATAGGGCTCTTGTTTACGACTTAAACATTTTTGTAACACCTATGTAACAACAAGATGCAATAAATGAATATGAATATGAATGCGTACAAAGTTCAATAAGTGCAAGAGCTGAAGTCGCATGATCATCCGATGCGTTTTCGGTTTGCTCAATAGGCCGAAGAGCGCTTGATCGAAGATGAGCATTTTTACCGAAAGATCATCTTTTCAGATGAAGCTCATTTCCACCTCGGAGGATACATGCAAAATTTTCGTATCTGAGGCTAATAAAATCAACACATCATCATGGAGAAACCAATGCATCCACAACGAGTGACCGTCTGTGTGGATTTTGGACTGGCGGCATTTTTGGACCATTTTTCTTCGAAAATGAGCAAGGAACGCCGTTACAGTGAATGGCGATCGCTACCGCGCCATGCTAAGTGATTTTTGTTTCCCAAAATTGAAGAGGATGACATAAACGACATTTGGTTTCAACAGGACGGCGCAACGTGCCACACAGCCAACGTAACAATTGATCTTTTGCGCACTGTTTTCGAAAATCGCATAATTAACCAAAATGCTGATGTCAATTGGCCACGTCAAAGCTGCGATTTCACTCCGTTGGACTTGTTTTTGTGAGGAACTGTTAAGTACAAGTGATATTCTAACCACCCAGAGACGATTGACGACTTGAAACATGAAATCGAAGTTGCCACTGACGAAATAGAGACCCAAACAATCGAAAATGCACTGAAAAATTGGACTGATCGAATGGGGTATTGTAAGGCTAGCCGTGGCAGTCATTTGAATTATGTTGTCTTCCATTCCTAAATGGAAAGGTTCAATCTTTCTAATAAACTCATAATTTGACTCATCTTAAATTGCCGACCCATTATTATCATCATACTGTACTCTCGAGTCAGAACTCTTAACAGCATGTACTTTTTTTTTTTTAATTTATTTATTATCATAGTAAATACAATTGGTTCAAAAACATTAAGTTCGCCAAACTGAGAATACAGTTTATTAGCGAAACTGCACTCATTAAGGTTTACACTTGCATTTTAATATTTCTAAAATAAATTTTAAAACAAAACATATTAGTAAACATATAAAGTAATTAAAAACTAAAGACTAAGTAGGTAAAGTACACTTATCACTAAATTAATAACAAAGCTATAAAAGACAGAAAACGAATATCTTAAATTAAATTAATAATGAATAAAGATTAATAAAAAAATAATTAAGATTAATAATTAATAATAAACTAAATATTACTACTCTAATACTACAGGTTGCCGATGGCATTCAGTAGCCAATATTTCAATTTGTTTTTAAAAATTTGTTTTGTCTTACAGGCCTCTTGTGGCACGTTTTCATTAAATATTCTTGGCACTAAATACCTACGCGTCCTTTCACCAAAGTAGTTTTGCGCACTTGGTTCCTCAAACAATTTACGAGTATTCTTTCTTAAATTACCATAAATTGATTTCCTAACTAAAAATTTACTTTTGTATCCTTCAATTGCTAATAAATACTTTGTTTTTTTTCACGTACTGGTAGAATATTGCATTTCTTAAACAATAGATTATAGTTACCCTTACTTTTCTCTTTAGCTTGCTTACTAACTAACAGTTTAATAAATCTTAGTTGAAGATTATGTATCCTATCCATGTACGTTCGGAACGTACGTCCATATGCTGAAAGGCCATAATTAATTACAGAATCTACGAGAGCATAGTACAGAATGCGTAAAGTTGTTTTATCAACTACGCTTTTAAGGTGTACAAACTTACATAATAACGATCTTAATTTATTACATACTCGTTCTATATGGAAATTCCAACTAAAATTAGTATCTATGGTTAATCCTAGATATTTGTAATTCTCAACAAGCTCAATCGATTTACAACCAATGCATTGTTTATTTCTATGCAAGCAATCATACGAATGGCCTATGATATTTATACTTGTAGGTATACATGGTTTATGCAGGTATGGCGATTGAATGAGCATACATTTCGTTTTCTATATTTAAAATTATTCCATTATCGTGGGACCATTTGATTACGTTATCAAATCCGATTGTATTTTGTTCTCAATCACCTTCGTATCCCTGTCAGCATACATCATGCATGTGTCGTCAGCATACATGTATGTTCTGCAGTTTTTCAACGCTTACCATGCTATTTACATGCATGATATAGCCCACAGGGCCAAACACAGAGCCAGTAGGAACTCCAGTTCTAACTAATTTACCATGACAAATGGTTTCTTTTATCTTTGTGCACAACATTCTGTTGTGTAAATAGTTACGAAACCATGAGCTGATTGGCCCGCGGATTCCGCACTCTTCCATAGCTACCAACAGCTGCTCATGGTCCAGCGTATCAAACGCTTTTTTAAAATCTATGAATAAAAGAAATACATACTGCTTACTACCTAAGCATTCGTTGATATCGTCGGTGAAATTTGATAAGGCCGTCGATGTACTACGTAATTTTCTAAATCCGTGCTGCTTTTCTGTAATTATGCAGTTTTTTTCTAGATACTCACTAATTCTATTAACTATCACTTTCTCCACTATTTTATTAATAACAGACAATATTGCAATAGGTCTATAGTTTGAATAATTGCAATGGTCTCCTTGCTTATAAACAGGGCGGATAATAGACCTTTTTAAACTGTCTGGGTATAAGCCTGTTTTAAAACTAAGGTTCACAAATTTTGCTAATATTGGACTTATTTTTTCTTTAACTAAAATTAGATCTTGCGGCCTTATTCCATCTAAACCTGGCGATTTTTTACTATTTAGTTGACTAATTATTTTTTTTATTTCATTTTCGGTTACCTTTTTGTAATAGAAAGTGGTATCACTCGATTTTACATAGGTCTCGCGATTTAGTAATTTAATATTACATTGATGTTTTATTTTATCAATTTCTTTTGTAAATGTTTCTGAGAATTTTGAACATATATCACTTATATTATTGATTTTTCCTAGATACTTAATTACTACGTCATCTAAGCTATTTTTACTATTTCCTAGCCAGCAATTTATTGTTTCCCATAATTTCCTAAAGTCTCCCTGACAGCGTGATTCAATAAGTATGTGCTTTAATACCAAACTAATAAGAATTATTTTCTTCTGAACTTCTATCACAACGTCGCTTTATAACTCTGTTTACGTAGACCGTTTATATTGCTATAAAAATGCACTTGTTTATTTTATTATCCAATCAAGTGATAAAGTTGAGATCTACAAAACTTCAAACTGAAATATCTTTCACTGCTGACTTACTTTACTAGTAAAAACCTTAAGACGAAATTGTCTAGGAATTCAAACTCTTTAATTTAACATATTATATTTTATGTTCAGACGAAAAAAAATCCTTTAGTAAATTAAGCGATAAAAGCGATTTAAAAAATGGAAAGTCTACGTAATGAAAATTCTATTTACATAGATTTCAATAATTCACTCGCAAGCTATAATCGATTTTATCAGTGAAGTGAATTGAAGCGATGATTATACTCGTGGTTTGCAAGCAGACTGAGTATTTGAAGTGGAAAATTCCACTAATAGCAGTGTTCTCATAAGCGCATTTGTTATTAAATATAGTTTTATAGAGAAAAATATTATCAATCTTAAATTTATAAGAGCTATCAATATAAATGAACTGATAATTCAATCAACCAGTTAGTAATATTACGTAGCATTAGCATTGATAATATAAAATACTACATTTTTGAATAAAAACATGCATTAAGTTCATTGACCTCAGTTGGCCTCATTCGGTCTGCATTTTATACGCAACTGTTATTTAGGTTCTTGATACACACGGTCGTATAGATAATAAAACAAAAAACGTTGATTCAAGGCTTCAAGATCTGACATTTCTTTCATAAATTAAAATGAACTCATATTATAAAGGCTCAATAAATTGATTATTAAATTATAAATATGTGCAACCCATGAGGTCTCCACTACGAACTTCTCAGAAGGAAGTGACAAAAAAAGAGGAAACCTGGAATATTAGGCAAATAGGAATACCAATAAATTTTGAACTACTTGCAGGTGTGGCTACTCGAAGAAAACGTTGGTAGATTCTACTTACATTTCAAAGCACATTGAAATTATTTAAAAATATTTAAACCACAGTCTATTAGTAATTTCTTTATAAATAGTTCTTTACATATAACTAAAATTATTTAAAAAGAAACTAATATTAATACATATTGACCTCCTGACAAGCATAGCAACACTACAACTACACATCATTAAATTGATCAATTATACAACAGTTAAATGACAAGGATCTCACATAATACCAGCGTAAAATAGGAGCTCAATGCTGCTGTGTTTCGCATGGTGAGTGTAGAGAACCGGAGACCCTTTTTACTGGATAGGCGGCATTCCATCTTAGTACTAAGGGGTGACAACGCATCTGAATTTGGATTATTCATCGAGGATAGATGTAGATGTCTATGGGCCACAGTATCCTCTTACCATCAGGTGGGCTGTGTGCTCGCATGTCACCCTTATTCTATAAAAAAAAAAACTCAATGGACATGTTCATTAGAATGCGCCACAAGCCAAGCTATGTTGTTTTGCGACCTTCAAGGTTAAAAGTTAAAGTTGCAGCCTATATATACGTCCCACCGCTGGGCACAGGCCTCGTCTCATTTCTGAGAGTGTTTTAGGGCAAGGAAAAGTCCGCCGGGCAGCCCCAATGCGTGTTGGCGCAACTTTTCATGCCTTCGAAAGCAGTCAATCGTTTTTAGCCCCACTAGAAACTTTAACGTAACTTAATTTTATTACACATAAAAAAGATACCAATTTATTATAGTAGTTTACGGCGTAAAGATTTTATGAAAATTTAACCGGAATCATATAATTTGAAAAAAAAAATATTTTGATATTCGTGAATTGGCTAATGTAATATAAAAAAAATGCGTATAAAGAAAAACAAACTACTAAAAAAAATTCCATTAACCTTAAAGTACCTATAAATGGTGAATGTACCTACAACTTTCTTTTATACTATTAATTGTTGACCAGTGCACTATTTTAACTTATAATACCGGTGAAAACTACTAGACAATCACTTTTAGTTTGTTTTTAGGTATTTGTGATATTAATAATTTAATTGTTAATTTCTCAGTATTCCCGTTAGATACGGTAAAACTAATATAACTATTGTAATCTATTGGTTATAAGGAATAAATCGACATGTGTTTCATTAAGTTACGTCTGTAAATTGTCTGCTTTGTTTCTCTTATTTCCCAGACATGCAGGTTTCCTCACGATGTTTTCCTTCACCGCCGAGCACGTGGTAAATCAGCACTTAAAATTGCAATTAGCAATTTCATTGGTGCCAGCGGGGATGTATAAGTATTGTTATTTTACGTTGCTTCTAATATTGTGTAGTAATTTTGATAATAATGCTAATAATACTCTAGAACCTACAATGAATCTAACATAACCTCACACTTCAGAATCCATCAAGTTTTCCGTCAAAGCTACAAGAGGTCATATACGAAGAGACATATTCCATACATACATACAAACATCCGGCAAACATTTCCCTTCTTCGGAAATACTGAGGGTAAATCTTAATATTAAAATATTTGTAAACGGCATAGCAATACATATAGAAAATTATTAATTCACTATACTACAAGCTGCTGCACGAGTAAGCAGTTTATGACACTTTTTGATAAATATTACCAACAACCCGCCTTAAAGTAAGAATGGCTTTCATGAATTAAAGTTGGTAAAAATTACCTTGCGTACATCCGCCATAATTTTTACCAACTTTAATATAATGGATTTCCGCAAAGTAACGCCTGATTCTATTAATTGGCTTTCATGAATCCAATATATAATATATCCATAATCTAAATAGCCGAATAATTAGTATAATAATCAAAACATATTTATAATATTCGAATTAAAGCACATCACTAGTTGAATTCAGCAGACTTAAAAACGGGCTTTTCAATACTTAGTTCATTTGGGCGAAGATTGTGTCTAACACTAAATTTGTAATGAAGTAAATGATGAAATTATGGTAAAAGCATAATAGAAACAATTACCCTATTTTTATCCTAAGGGTGCCAACAGAACACTAAAGTTTTTTTTTAAATTATAAATGGTTTCACACTTGACCTCTATCTGGCCGAGGCAAATATGAGGTCTACAATGGAGCGAGCTTACCCGGGAGAAGCCTGTTAATACGCACCTTGAAGAGGTTAAGGTTATATGCACTCGGAAAAACAACCGCCGACAGGGCATTCCACTACTTGGCTGTGCGCATTATTAAAGATGACTTATAGCGCTTAGTGCGAATATTCGAAATACGTCCCTACCTGCAGTACGTCTGGTACTCCGATAGGAGAATGGAAACGGCAATATGAGCTTATGAAGCTCACAGGGACACTCTCCGAAGTACAATCTGTAGAAGACCGACAAACAAGCAACTTGGCGGCGGTGAGCTAATGAAGCTTAGTTTCCATCAGCTTTTTGTCGCTGATAAACCTCTTGGCTCTGCGTTGCATTGAATCGAGTACGGGAAGTTGATAATTTACTGAGCCATACCAAAGGTGACTACAATACTCCATGCATTTTCGGACTTGAGCTTTGTATAAAGTTAGAAGCTGTCCAGGCTGTGAAGTATCGCTTCACGTTGTTACACAAAATACTGAGGAATGGAGATATAACCAAGCAAAATTCTCGATCAAGACCAATACCAGGACGTAAATCAGCACTACTGCGACTGCCAATCTGCTTCTGGTTTCAGCTTGCTTGGTAATTACTCCATTATAGAGGACCAAGAAAACTGTTTGGCTGATGAAGTATGAAGAATGTTAAGTGTACACCATGTAATAGCAGCGTAACAGATTCTACTAGGCCATTTAGTTCGTGGGTATCGTAAGAAGTGACTATAGGGATGCAATTAAATAATTATGGCTACGGCGATATAACCATCTTATTTACAGACAAACTGGTGACACGCAGCAGTGTCAAAGGTGAAAGATGTCAAACGTGGACCTTACAAGGAGAGAGGCCCCTTTCCAGCAGTGGACTTTTACTGGCGATAAAAAGAAAAGAAGTGCACCTATCGTTCTTTCATTATTTTCATTCCTCAACCTCATCTCTAAAGCGTCGTCATCGTCGATGTTTACGAACATTGTCAATGCCTACTGTCCTACTGTCACCTAGCTATAGGTTGTCTGAAAAACTTTTGTATAGCAATAAGACCGATTTTTGTTTTTCTCTCTGTTTGTTTCTTGTTATTTTATTTGTTTCTTAGTGTAAAACAAAGGGTATTTTATTTTATTGTATAGGACCTCATGAGATAATGCATGTGATAAACCATGTTATGACTTTTTGCCATTTTCTTTTACGACAACGATGGTATGAAAGAGGGTGATGGATTCCTTCATAACATCACCCATCTTTACACAAATAACCATGACATTTCTTGTCAATCTAACATATTGCGTTACCTTTATTCTTCTTCACTACATCAACAGTAGTGTTAATATGAAACTTATAGCGTATGAAATAATAATTCCTTTTAAAGTGACGTTCTTTGATCTCTTTCGTATTTTCTTCTGTATTCATGTTTCCACACTAATAAGGAGACATTAACAGTTTAAAAATACAGTTGTTCGAATGTAATTTCGTGCTACACTATTCGTGAAATGCTTCCCAAACAAAAACGACTGTGAAACCCTCAAATCATAGAGCAGTCTTATTCAGTGCTGAGTGCAACGACCCCACGCAGGTGTATACAGCATGTGTAGGGGTGCTTTTGTTCATGAAACTCTGAGATACACTGTCTGGTTTGCACAGTTTTTTTTTTCAAGTGAAGATAAACTACGAACGTACGAGTTTTAGGCCTGTATTATATTTCATTATAGGCTGATTTTTCAATCCTAAAACAAAAGTTATTCAAAAAGTAAATTTAAAATTAAAAATAACATTTGTATGAATAAAATAATTCAATTGTTACGATATATATTAAGACAGCTTATAATTTATTTGATGGATAACTTTTAACTGACGGTTGAAAAAACAGTGCTAAAAGATGCATATTACGGTTTTAATACTGCACTACAGACCTTAGAATGTAATACTCAATAGTTCGCGGGTTCGAATCCCGCACGGAACGAGTATTTGTATGGCCAACAAATAATTGTTCCGGGTCTGGATGTTTGTCCTCGTGCAATTTATGTTTGCAAACTGCCTCCACGATACAGAAGAAAATCCTAGTGTGGGGGTAACGTTTCTCAAAAGAATTAATTAATTAATTTAATTATAGACAAAAATTTGTATTTTAGGATTATACCATAACTTTCTTCCTTTCTTATGTATATTTGTAAGACAACAACAGCATACACTTCTCAAAATTTTTAGAAATGAAAGATTTTAAAAGATCGAATATGTATGGCAATTAAAGGTATATTATACAACATTCGCTTGCAGTAAGTAAGTAATAAATAAATAACCTCAAAACTAAATTGTACAACCAGTGCGTGTGAGGTGTGCGTCACTACTGGCCGTATGAGGAAGCTCAAGGTCGCTCAGCGAGGTATGGAGAGGGCTATGCTCGGGGTTTCTCTGCGTGATAAACTTAGAAATGAGGATATCCGCAGTAGAACCAGAGTAACCGACATAGCCCAAAGGATTAGTAAGCTGAAGTAACAATGGGCCGGCCATGTAGCTCGAAGAACCGACAACCGTTGGGGAAGAAAGGTTCTCGAGTGGCAGCCTCGTACCGGCAGGCGAAGTGTAGGGCGTCCCCCTACTAGATGGAGTGACGACCTGGTAAGACATGCAGGAAGTCAATGGATGCAGCTGGCTCGGGACCGTGCTTTGTGGCATTCCGTGGGGGAGGCCTATGTTCAGCAGTGGACTTGTGAAGGACTGTAATGATGATGATAATGATGATGAAGTAATAAATATAATTTATGCTGGTATATTAAATACCATAATGAATTTACTTTATTAATATACGTAGTAGAGCCACGCTGCAGCTATCTTATGGTTGTACCACGAATGGGTCGGCTGGACCGGGGAAGGACCACGCTCTCACAGAATAACAGCGTAAAATAGCAGCTTAATGCTGCTGTGTTTCGTATGGTGAGTGTAGAGAACCGTAGACCTTTTTTACTGGAAATGAGGCTTATGGAATGCTCATGTTAGTCCTCAGGGGTGACAACGCCTTTTAATTCTTAATTGAAGATAAATGTAGATGTCTACGGGCCACAGAATCTACTTACTTAACAGGTGGACTGTGTCACTCTTATTCTAAAAAAATTATCTTCGTCACAAGATTTGAGGGACTAGGTTTTTGTCTTATTTTTCATAGCTTGTACGGCTTAGATTGATGCCTTGGCTATAGAGCCGCCGGTTTAAATCTCGCACGGCACAAATGTTCGTATGGTCTAGAAATCATTTTTCCGGGAATGTTTGTCTATGTGCAGATAATGTATTCAAAACTGAGCTGAACGCAAAACAAAATTTTACCATAGGGGAAAACTAAAAAAAAACATTTTTTAAAATTTTTAACATATTTATTTTAAAAATAAAAACTTAAAGGAAGACTTAAATTTAAAAAAAAAACAAGTAAAATCGTACTCACTGTAATTGAATCCGTCAATCGTAATTTTCAGTCCTCGACAAACTTTTGTAAGCCTGTATGTCTTAGAAATTAAAAGGAATATTCAAGGCGAATCCTTCTGAGCTCTAAAATCCGTATCTACAAAATTGAAAAAGCTTATGATTAAAAACCTATTATTTTCTTTTCTGACTTCACGAATTACTTTTGTTAAATTTAAATAACACTAATAGCTATTAAATAATACTGACAGGAAATCTTATTTATGATAAAAATTAAATCTAACAATAAATCGATTTTTACCTGACTGCCTCAGATGGAGGCTAATATTTTCTCAATAAGTATATGTTCCCTGTTTTGTTTTCCTTGTCGATTAAAGTTTTTTCTCAAAAATCCATTGTATTTTTAGCTATATAAATTTCCTTCAATAAGCCGATATTATCAAAATATCTCAAGGATGGAAAGCGAACGTTCATTCGGGGTTTCTACGTGAAGCTATTATTAGGGTTCCGCTGACAAGAACAAGGGACCCTAATAATTTCGTTTTATCCGACTGGGCTAATATGCCGCAGTATCATAAATCTTAAGGGTCCTAGGAAACTTGATAAAAGTATAGGTGTATGACGTAACGAAGGTAGCCTGACTTGTAATAATGCATATAATAATAATAAAATTACCCCATGAAATGATGTAACGAAACATTTGGCATTTTTTTTAAATATTATGCCTTTCCCGAGAAATGCCCCAAAACACGGTCCCGAGCTACCTGCATCTATCAACTTCCATGTATGTCTTACGGTCGTCACTTCACCAAGCGCGGAGCCGCCCTTTTTCACACAAGTTCTCTAGTATTTTTTATCTTGTATTATATTTTTTGTCTATGATGTCAAATATAGTTTACTTTCTTTCTTTCTTTTCCCTTGACTTTAGGTCCTTTTTATGTGTACAATCATTCAAAATTACAACGAGAACTTTAGCCTTTAGCGCATCTGCACAGCGGAACCCTACCATATGCGTGTTTGAACACGCACTTGGCAATTTAAGATGATATATTCGAAACACTATAAAAAACCGCAAGACATTATATCAAGACTTCGCCATATTATAGATGTTATTTTGTTGCCTATAAAATTTTATATGGCAGTCTTATTGCCCATATTATTTGATTGCATTGAATGGCGCATGAGATATGTTACATTATTGTTATGGTCTTGTTTGTTGATTTGTGTTTCTCATAAAATTATTTTTTGTATCCTTAAAGTTCATTTTTCTTTGTCAGCCTGTAAAAGTCCACTGCTGGACATGGGAAACTACCTGTATCGTCACTGCATATATAGTATATGTAAATAAATATATTTACATATACTATATTCACCTAGTATGTATGTATCAGAAGTTCCATACTTGTTTCGGGCAAATAATATGGCCCGCGATGTAGCAGTGGGAAAAGCCCGCGTTATAGTGGAAGGGATCGACCATACCTTTAACTATAAATGACGGTCGGTCAGTTATTAGGGATGGGCAAGGGAAACAAATATCGATATATATCGAATCGATAGTTTTAAACCCTCTCAGAAATTAGAGGAGGCCTGTGCCCAGCAGTGGGACGTTATAATAGGCTGTAACTTTAACTTTAACTAGCTTATGCGAAAACTACACATTGAATAAAACCTTTACGGATTTTATTGCCTTTAATTTTGCCTGTTTTAACTCCCGACTAGAGCACTTGAAAGCTCTTAGCATCACCCATGGTTACGAAGGGAAAAGACTTTAAATGTGGTTCTCTTCAATAAAATAAAATATGTATGTGCCAAAAAAATATGCTTAATTTTGGAGCTTAAAACATCAGATACAGCAATTTCCTTATAGCAAGTTAAGCATTTACCGTATAGTGGCGGTGTAAGAATATCCACTACCCCATATTATCATTCCGACGGTGTCGTGAGAGGAGACAGAGTGAAACAAATCAGGAGATGTGCAGCAGCGTCTTCCTAATAACGACTTTAAATAAGAAGCTGCGGTTGGCAACCCGCTTGCCAAGCGTGGCAACTACGGCTAATATCCCCCTATGAGGCAATCTATGGGGGAAGCCTATGTTCAGCAGTGGACTTTAAAAGACTGTAACGGTGACGGTAAGTTAAGCATGTATTTTATAGACTAACGAAATATCACGTATATTAGTAGAGCCATGCTGCAGCTATATTAATAGTAAAGTTGTAGCACGAATGGGTCGGCTCGACCGGGGAAGGACCACGCTCTCACAGAATACCAGCGTAAAATAGCAGCCTAATGCTGCTGTGTTTCGTATGGTGAGTGTAGAGAACCGGAGACCCTTTTTACTGGAAAAGAGGCATTCTATCTTAGTCCTCACGGCTGACAACGCATCTGCATTTTGATTCGTAATCGTGGATAGATGTCTACGGGCCACAGCAACCACTTACCATCAGGTGGACTGTGTGCTCGTTTGTCACCCTAATTCTATAAAAAAAAAAAATAACAAAGTTCGTCATGCGCTTAAAGGAGCCGCCATTTTGTTTTTAGCCTCCTTAAAATGTAGTCAGGTAAAAGGTGGTTAATTGAAGACTTATTTCATATCTTATTTATGTTTCCCTTTGAGAGTTTATCGGTGTTTAGACAACGTTTTTACGAGGGTATAAAATGCTCTTCATACTGAATGAAAAATTTTGAGCCGATCTACGCAGAAAGAGCGTACAGTATTTTGAAGTCATGCAGTGGTAACGATGGTTCGGGTTTGAAATGTCGCGAATTAAGAAAGTTTTGTGTAATAGTCGCGTAAATATAAAAATAAATAATTAAAAAAATCAAAAACCCGACTGCAAAAAAGACAATTTAATGCGCTAAAATAACCGAAACAAAATTGCGAATAGAAAACAAAATTCAAATAAACTATATACAAAGAATACTCTGCTAAGGTTTAACAGACTATATTATGAGCTGAAGGCGTAAGTTAAATGCCCGCATTAAGTTTAGTAGCAGGTGGGACCCATTAATTTTCTTTCGGTTTATAATTTGCAATTGGGTGAAAGCACGTAAATTTTCGTGTCTTTTGGGACCAAGAGAGTCAGGGAATAGAGAGTACACCTGTGCTTGCGCACATACTCGTGCACTTTATATATGTTCTGTGCAAATGACTAGTCTCCGTTGAGACAGGCCGCCGTCGAAATTCGGCGGGGGGACATAATACATCGTATGTTTTTTTTAACAGTTTATAAAAAGGTAACAGTATTGCTATTTTTGTGCTAATTCCAACTTCACATGTACGTGGTGTAGCTTGATGTTTCACAAGGCTCTGATGGTCGACAAATAAGTTCTGAAACGAAATACCACAGACTGGTTCTGGGGAGTACATTAACAATGCGATAATATTGACTCTGCGATCAACTCGATTCCCGAGAGGAGTAAATATGAGCAACTTTAAAAAAAAGAATGCTATCTTAAAAAGGATTTAGCATTGTATTTTAAAAGGCTAATGATAATGATAATGAGTAATAAAATTTGTTTTACATTATTATATCATTATAGCCTATCAAACGTCACTGCCGATCATAGGTCATGCCATTATATATTGCTATGATTGCCACGCTTGGCAGCCGGGTTAGTAACCGCGATCTTTATTATTTTCATCTGTAATCAGTATGATGCCTCTGTCTATCTCATGTTTCAGTTTCCCCCTGACGCCTCTTACGACAAACATGAGATGGTATTAGGATTTGATTATTTTTGTAAAAAAACATTATTACACGGCATAGGGAGAAAAATTGTTTGAAATATTAATATTCTATGATATTGCAAGGTAATATATTTTACGTACCTACTAACATTTGGTCGAAGCTCCGACTGCGTGGTAAATGATAAGCCTTCATGTTTATTTATGCCGTGGTAAGCACCCATGAATACGGCAGGGTCCATTTGTGTGCCAAATTTAATTCAAATCCTTTAAACTAATTCGTGATTGAGTAACAAAAACTTAAACATCTTTACACGTTTTGACGTATTATATAATCTCTATATATAAAAATCAACTGCTGTCCGTTAGTCTCGCAAAAACTAGAAAAGGGCTGGACCGATTTTGATGAAATTTTTTCTGTGTGTTTGAGTGAGTCCCTGGATCCTGGATGATTTAAACGATTCACAATTGGACCCGGTAAGTGGCTCTGTTGTCAAGATCCAGAAATCACCCGTGCGACGCCGGTATAATTATCGGCTGTGTAGCATTCCATCTTAGTCCTCAGAAGTGATAACGCACAGATGCGTTATTACTTCTTCTTGATGCGGTATCACAGTCTTCTTTGCTTTAGGCTGCATGTGTCCATAGGCTGCAGTAGCCGCTTGCCATCAGGTGAACTATAAGTTCATTTATCGCTTCAGTTTTATAAACAAAATTGAGCAATATATTCTAGTGTAATTTTTTTTTAATTGATATATAAGTAACGATATCGAATCGGAAATAAATGTGTGTATTCCCCGGCTTATTTATTTTCATTTAATAAACTGCCGAAAGCACTTAGGATATCTTGTAAAGTGATTGATTGTTATATCGAAGATGTATTTTTGTTTCTTTAAATATAAAGATGAGGAAAATAAGAGGAGGAAATTTCATAGCAACCTATCAGTCTTAATAAATTTGTTGGACAGAGAACAACATGAAACATTGAGTGGCAATTACCCGAGAGTAAATTTATAGCGAGATTCATGTTCAGAATTTGGCAAAAAGAACTCTAGCTATATTTAAAGTTTGTCCAGATAAGAATCAGGCCATTCTTAACGGCGTCTCGGGGATAAAACGTTTCTCCTTATTTTATGTTGGAATGTCTTTTTAATCTTATTCCATAATGGAGAGCGAAATGGTTTTCAGATACGAGGCACCAACTATCGTTTGGAAATGTAATCACTTATTCATTTATTCATAGCAGCCTATGAAAAGTTTACTGCTGAACATAGGTCACCTCAATAGATAGCCTCATAGTAGGGATTTTGCCATAGCTGCTACGCTTGTCTGGCGGATTGGCAACCGCAGTTTTTTATTATTTTCATTCGATATCAAAAAAATGCTTATGCTCATTTTCTAACTCAATTTTCCTTATTCCGCCCCTTATGCCGTGGAAATGTTTTTCCACATACATTTGTGCACGTGTCAGAGTGTCACGAGATATTCCCTGTTGCACTTGCAGGTTGAAATAATAAATAAATCCACACGCTTACAACAGATATATTAGCTTTAATTTTTTAATATTTTTGTAACTTTATTACAGAACATGCTTTTTTTATAGGAGAGGGGGCAAACGAGCATGCGGTTCGCCTGATGTTAAGTAACTACCGCCGCCCATGAACAACTGCAAGACCAGGGGAATTGCAGATGCGTTGCCGACCTTTTAAAAAGGAGTAAGCTCTTTTCTTGAAGGTCCCTAAGTCGTATCGGTCCGGAAAAATCGCAGGTGGTAATCGGTTGCATAAGGAAGTTGTGCGAGGAAGAAAACATCATCTAAATCGCACAGTGGTGGACCGCCAATCATCTAGATGGTATGGATGGTATCGCGAGTTTTGTCGCGATGTGCGTTGGTGAAATTGAGCGGCTGGAATTAGTCCGAAGAATTCCTCAGGGCACTCCCCGTGGAACATGCGATAAAATACGCAAAGAGATGCAACATCTCTACGCAGTGCTAGTGAGTCAAGCCGATCGGAAAGAACTCTGTCGTCGACGATTCGATCCACTATGCGCTGAATGCGGTCAAGTGGAAGGAGCTGGCACTGGGGAGCCCCTGCCCAGAGATGGGAACAGTATTCCATGAGAGGCCAAACCTGCGCCTTGTAAAGTTGCAAGCGATGTGCCGGCATGAAATACTGTCCCGCTCTGCTGACCACGCCAAGCTTTTTAGGGGCCAATTTGGCCTTCTCTTCCAAGTGACCACGAAACTGCACGTCACACGATATGCCAACGCCAAGGATTCCGATACTGGCTGAGGCAACAAGGGGAGTGCCTTGAAACTGAGGAGATACGACAAAGGGGTTGTTTTTAGCGGTAAACGCGCAAGCTTGTGTCTTCTGGGGATTGAACTGGACTAGATTTAGTCGCCCTCAATCCGAGACTTTGTTCAACAAAGTCTCGACTTTAGACACAAGTTTGTTCCGGTCACCTATGAGTCTATTCCTTTATTTTCGATTAGTAATATAATAATATCAACGACCTTTGCCCTTTAAAAAGGTCAAAAAGAGGATATAACTATAAAACCAGATATTGCAATTACGGTGGACGTTGAAGCGTCCATAACGCAACAGAACTTTTATGACCTAAAGACGTGTTGTTCGCATTGCCAGTGTTTTGATGCGTCAGCCACACTGAAAGCCATTTTTGTACAAAAAAAGAAAAACTCGCGCCAAGCCGCTGCTTCGGAGCGCGCTCATATGCGCGGTTCGGAACGTCACTCCACGAAACGCACTAATATCACGTTCGAAGGCCGCTATTGACGTGTAACATGCTACCTCTCTGATGCCAAAAAGCAATTCTTTTTAGCAGCTGTGTTTGTGCCAGAGTAATTTAAGAGGAATGAAAACGCATCTGTGGATTTTTTTTTTGAAGCTTGTTGAATGCGTTCATGGACTGACGTAGCCACTTACCGTTTATGGATTTCTCGTTGATCACTCTAATAATGTGAATGTTAATAATAGTAAGCCCTGGTCGTTCAAGGGCTAAGCGTTCGATGTAAACATCACAGTACCACAAGCAACAAAAATGAATTTTATAATTGCAGTTTTAAGTAATAATTTACCACGTGGTCGGCGGCGAAAGAAGGCGTGAGGTAACTTGTATGATGAGTATGAGGTAAAAAATATTACGAGGATATGTGAAGCCCGCCGATACGCATTGGGGCAGTGTGGTTTCCTTGCCCTAAAAATCATCTCAGAAATGAGAGGCCTGTGCCAAAGAGTGGGACGTATTACGTAAGTTACCATAACAGGAAAATAACAGGCATTATAGATTAAAAATAACTATTGGTAAATCCAACTGTGCATGCCTTAAGCGCATTAAAAAAATTACGTATAACATGATTATACGTAAATTGTTTAAAGTAGTTTAAATACACACAAGTTTTCACTAATAACCTTATTACTATACTTCCAATTTTCCGATAATTTTATCTCAATCTTCAATTAAAAAAAAAGTTTGGAAAATCCAAAAGTGCACGACTCATAATGCTATAATAATATGATCATGAAAAAATTAAAAAAAAATTGTAAATTGTAGTTCTATTCGTGGAGGAGTTGCAGTAGCATGCACCGAAGTACACCTTCAGGTCACTCCATCAGCTCCTGAGGTAAGGTCTCATCATAACTAACAAAACGAGTCCAAGCCCGGCGCCCTAGTTCTACTCGTCGGGGAGTTCTAGTAGCAGTCACCAAAGTACACCTTCAGATCACTCCGTCAAGTCCGGAGGTAAGGTCTCATCATAGCTAACAAAGCGAGCCCAAACTCGCTACACCTATAACTAATACTACTCTTTGAGGAGTTCCAGTAGCAGATACAGAAGTACACCTTCAGGTCACTCCATAAAATCCAAGACGCATTTAAGTATATTTATATATAAATCCAGCTTACTTTTAGCGAAACAAAATATTGTAATAAAAATCTGTGATTATAAAAATAAAAATATCTTAGCTTGTCAAGTATGTATCAAATTTGATTTTTCGAATATTTTGTATTTGTGCAGCGATCTTTTTGAGCACGAGCCGCTGCAAACAAGCGATACAGTATCCACGAGGCAAAGGCTATTTAGTAAAATAAATTATTAAAAGGCTGCTCAAAACACCGAAAATTTCGGAATTACTCAGCCGAAAAAAATTAATTATAACTAAACAAAACAAAATTAAACTGCCATTTACATTACATGATAGATGAAAAGATTAAAAAATAGATTAAGTTGAAAAATTTATATTATCAAAAGTTATCGTGTTTACCCCTCACAATATAATTGTTAGATACGATTTCATGCGACAAAACGTTGGAATCTTAATTTTTGGCCCCGGTAGAACATACCTACGCGCTTAGCGCTTGAGGCATGCAATAAAAGGTAAAATTCAAAGCACGTTATAAATAAAATCAGTTCAATATTTCTAAAACGATCTCAGAAATGAGATGAGACCTGTGCCCAGGAGTGGGACTTATTACGTAAATTAACATAATAGCATCAGACCAGGCATTACGAGGGGTGATCCAAAAGTAATGATAATCGGTTACTTCAGGTCCGCATAAAAATCCAAAAAAAATATTTTTTGCTTGCTTATATACTCACTACGTCAGCCTAAAAAAATCATATAAATAGATCACGATTTCCGGGAGATACATTCATTTGAATACGAACTGTCAAAGAGATAACATCAACATGGAGAAAACTAAATTAGAGGTGTCATCAAGTACCTCTGTTTGAAAAAAATGTCTTCAAAAGACATACACAGTGACTTAGTGGAAACATTGGGGGACTCTGCTCCTCCATATTCTACAGTTGCACGCTGGGCCAAGGAGTTTAAACTGGGCAGAACATCCACTGAAGATGAACATCGCGAAGGACGCCCATCCACGTCCCTCACTGAAGACAACGTGAAAAAAGTTGAAGATGTTGTGTTGGCAGATCGAAGAGTGACCATCAGGCATGTAGCTGAGGTCACAGGGATCTCATATGGCAGCGTTCAAAGAATCCTTGCGAACGAGTTGCATATGAAAAAGGTCTCTGCGCGTTGGTTACCCAAAATGTTAACCGACGAGCAAAAGAAAAATCGAGTTGACATTTCGAGGATCAATCTCGAAAAGTTCCAAGCAGATCAAGAAAATTTTTTGTTCCGTTTTGTGACTATGGACGAGACCTGGATCCACCATTTTGATCCTGAAACGAAACAACAATCGATGACTTGGAAGCGAGCCTCCTCACCGACGCCAAAGAAATTCAAAGTTTCAAGTTCGGCGGGAAAGGTTATGGCATTTGTTTTTTGGGACGCTCAAGGCATAATTATGGTGGAATATTTGGAAAGGGCCACTATTACGGGCTCTTACTACGCAGACGAAATAAGAAGATTACGGAGGCCATTAAGGAAAAAAGACGCGGCAAACTGCGAGCTGGAGTGCTGTTTCACCAAGACAACGCACCGGCTCACAAAGCCGCAGTTGCGATGGCTGCCATTCAAGAAACGGGATTCGAACTGCTCGAACACCCTCCCTATTCGCCAGATCTAGCTCCTAGTGATTTCTACCTCTTTCCTCGGCTCAAGGAACGCCTCCGAGGCAAGCAATTCGAAGACGATAGCGAAGTAATGGCCGCTGTTGAAGCGTTTTGGGAGGGTCAAGACAAAGAATTTTTTTCAAAGGGAATCCTGGGTTTAGAAAAAAGATGGACTAAATGTATTGATTTGTTAGGAGACTATGTAGAAAAATAAATTATTATTTTTACTTTAATTACCGTGTTTTATTTTCATTATCATTACTTTTGGATCACCCCTCGTATAGATTAAAAGTAAAAGATAAAATTCAAAACACGTTATAAATAAAATCAGTTCGATACTTAGAGTCAAAGAAAAAGTGTCTTACATCTCTTTAACGATTTCTTCGAAGACAGTCCACCGCGCAATCCCCATTCCACATCGGTGTTCATGAAAACTCAGCGACGCGTGAAGTCTGTTGGACGGTATTTTATTCGTAGGAAGCAATGCAAAAAGGATTTTATTTCGGGATCGTGTCAAGAATGTTTTTTTTTTTTACTTTAGGCCAGTTGGACGATATTAAGGTTTTTAGGCTCTATTGCTTTTCCGATATGGAATTGCTTTCCCTTTGATCGTCAAAAAGCATTATTACACAAATAATATATTCTGAAATTTGAGCTATTTCCCTTACAATAAGTATTTTCAAGTGATAAAAAAAATTAAATCAAAGGACCTCAGTAAGAATAGTAATACAATATATATTTACACTATTTATTCGACACCAATGTAGAATACACTACAAAAGGGCAACATTAAAAAAAGACAAAAAACCAGCCTATGTTGCCAGCTATATATTATATGCTATTACTATATCATATTATTATATAGTTGGTTACTATATATTATATAAGTCTATAGTATATATTTAGATAGAATGTCTTTTTTATAAAATAAGGGTGACAATCTAGCACGCAGTCCAATTGATTGTAAATGGATGCTGTGGCCCAAAGACATCTACATCTATCCTCGATTAAGAATCAAAATGCAGATGCGTTGTCGCCCTTGAAGACTATCTTAGTACATCGAATGCCTCGTTTCCAATTAAAAGATCTCCAGTTCTCTACACTCACCATACGAAACACAGCAACATTAAGCTGCTATTTTACGCTGGTATTATTATATTACGATATTCTATGAGAGCATGGTCCTTCCCCGGTCGAGCATTCCCGTTCGTGCTTCAACTATATAGCTTCAGCATGGCCCTGCCACGTACAACTTTCAAACCCACGGGGTGACTTAGGGTGCTACCACACAAATCGACCGATCTTCGACCGATGGCACCGATCGATGGTAGAATGGATTAGTCGACGTCGATCGAGCTGCTTGATTATTCAAGAAGCCGCCGACTGCATTTTGAAAGATACTGATCATGAGCCCACAACCACATTAATTACATTGATACAAACACAACCACAAACAACGATTAATTGTCGATCGATGGGAACAACGTTTTATTGACCAGTATCCGTCGATCAGCTAAAGCTACCACACCAATAGCGTCGATGGACGATCGATCGATTGGTGTGCTAACACCCTTATGTAATGTTAGTAAAATTACATATCTGCCCTTTGTTTAACATGACGCGTATTAAAAACGAATTCAAAACCATTTTATGCAAAACATAGCATGTTTTTTGCGGCATTTTTGTTATTGCGAGCGTGAGTGGCCTGCATATCTCAGTGGTTTGTTCGTGGTGACAAAGTCAAAGACAAATCAAAACTTTTTATTCAACTGGCTTGCTTAATTTAAACCACATATACAGGGTTATTTTGCAATAACCGGCCAAATTTGCAGAAGTTACACTTTATAAAATAAAATAAAATAAAAGTATTTACATAATCTAAATTATTTATTTGTTTTCTTACAAAAGGATAGTGCGGAAATCACTTCTTAAAAATTACTCCACTCAAATGACGTCCTTCTAGTCGCAAACATTCTTGCAGTCTTTCCTTCATATTAGTGAAAACTCTTTTGCAAAGTGCTGGACTGATAGCCTGAACTTCGCGGCGGATATTTTCTTGTAAGGCGTTTATTGTTGATGGAGAATTATTGTAAACGCGAGACTTGAGATATCCCCAGAGGAAAAAGTCGCAAGGGGTCAGATCTGGAGATCTAGGGGGCCAGGCTACGTCGCCGAATCGACTTATTAATTTTCCAGGAAAAAGCTCTCTCACTTTAAACATTGACTCCCGGGCGGTGTGTGCTGTGGCCCCATCCTGCTGAAAGTGAGTTCTGTTATTGTAGCCGACGTGACGATGCAGCTCGGGTATAAAAAAAATATCCAACATATCACGGTACCGCTCTGCGGTAACAGTTTCACCTCTGTTAAAAAAATACGGGCCAATTATGCCATTTCCAGAAATGGCGCACCAAACCGTGGTCTTCGGGCTGTGAAGAGGTTTTTGATGGACTTCGTATGGGTTGCTCTCACTCCAATATCGCATGTTCTGTTTATTGACATACCCTCCGAGGTGAAAATGCGCCTCGTCACTAAAAGATGTTAAACATACGCGTAGGCGTAGAAAATCGTTCAAAAACACTCTTGCGTAAGTCTGCCTCTTTGTGTAGTCATCTTCTTTTAATTGCTGGATAATTTGAAGCTTGTATGGATGGAACTTCATCTTTTCGAATTATTTTGTGAACTGACGTCTTTTCACACCGGTTGCAGCTGCAATCTTCCGGATAGATTTGCGAGATTTCGCAAAATTTCCCTTCTCTAGCTCTGTTTTCAGGCGTAGTTACAGACGTTGAAGGTCCAGGCCGAGGCTCATTTATAACTGATCAGTTTCTCTGAACTTCTTGACCCACGCCCACATCAGTTGATTCGACGGACCATCCTTTAATCGGCGGATACCGAAGTGAGAATTAAAAGAACGCCTCGCCACATTGATCGAATAGTTGTTCGCAAAATAGGCTTCGACAGCGAAAGCGCGATGCGCTCCTGTCCACTGACTCATGGCTACTAAACAACCCGCAACACTCCGCGTCGAACGATACCCGTACCCCGCCACCGCCTTGCTGCACGCTGTGAGCTCGATGCAAAGTGTAAAATCTGCCGGCGGACACCCTTTATTACTAGCAGAACCCGGCGGACGTTTTCCTACCATTTAATATCATAGGTTGTGTTCAGCAAAGTTTTATTTTTATTTTAGCGCATGCAATTTAATTTATTAATTGCCGCGATGATTGAAAAATAAAAACAAATACAATTAAATAATACATAAACATACCAATTTTCATGGTGATCGATCAAATATATTTTGAGTTAAACGATTTCATTTATACAAACATCCTCTTTTATATGTATAGATTAATTAGTGATGTATAATATGTATTAAAGATGTAAAAATCAATTAACTAGGATCCGCGTGAAAGATAAAAAGGTGTGAAGGTTGAATAGCAATTATGTGAGAGGAATGGAGGTGGCCTTCAAGCTGGGCAAGACATACGATTTTATTTTTCACTCTTATCTTGGCTTCCGATTAATTTTCACATAATTAGTAAAAGACAGAAACTGTATAATTATTTTAAAAAAAACATAATTATCATCATAACAAATTACATCTAAAAAAAATTAAAAAGTAACGTAAAGTTACAGCCTATATACGTCCCACTGCTGGGCACATGCTTCCTCTCACTTCTGAGAGGGTTGTAGGGCAAGGAAATGTCCGCCGTACTGCCCATTGGGCAGCGCCCTATGCCCAATTTGGCAAAAAAAATAATAATTCGGAGACATGTGAAGTCCGTATTGACGTGTTGGCGGACTTCACATGTCTCAATCCCACTAATTTTTCAGGTTTCCTCACGATGTTTTCCTTCCCCGCCAAGCACGTGGTAAATCAGCACTTAAAATTGCAATTAACATTTTCATTTGTGCCGGCGGGGAGCGAACCCGGGTTGCTCGCGTACTGTGAAATTTACAGCGAGCGCTAAGCGCGAGCCTTTGAGCTACCACGGCTCAAAAAAATTAAAACCAAATTCATAATTGTCGCGGTTTCTTTGATACACTGTGTTTTATGGACTAGTAGTTCCAGAATTAGCGTGTTTAAACAAACAAAAATACAAACAATAAAAACTTTTCCGATTTCTGATTTACTATATTAGTATAGATTGACCACATTTTATTTCATTTCAATATTTTGAGTGGTCTCAGTAATACGTCAAGCTTATAGTTACAAAGACAATGTCAAAATTTTGATTTAAATGGAGCCCTTGAGATTCAGCCTATTTAATAAAGAAAAATCATCGATCAGTCCACAAGACGGCTACGTTGCACAGTGGCTTAGTAATGAGTTGCAGCACTGGGGGCCGGGGTTCAATCCACACAGAACAAGTATTTGTATGGCCTACAAATAATTGTTCCTAGTCTGATGATGGCCCTTGTGAAATTTATGTATGTAAACTGCTCCCACGATATAGGAGAAAAGCCTTGTGTAGAAGTAACGTTTAAAAAATATAGTGAAGATATCAGAGTCATCTTGTGGAACTCTTCGTTTTCGAGTCGAATAAAATGTACAAAATGAACACAAAAATTTTAGATAACCAAGCCAATTTTTCATATATATTCAATGTGTTCTCATTGAATAAAGGATGCGTCGCTTTTGATTGCTACCAGATAATTTCACTTTCAAATCAGCACTTAAAGCCGCTGGACAGGGTACTTTAAAAGCATAAAAGCTTTCAGTATCAGTTTTATGTTTTACAGTACATAAAATAAGACCATCTTTGAGGAAGCTAAATCTGCTGGATTGCTGAGTTATCGGGACTTGATTTATAGACTTTCAACTTCTCCTGCATTGTTTAGTTTAGAATCACTAAAAAGATGCTGAGCTTTTGTAGCAGTAATAAATTGTAAGCTTTGGTAGCATTGTAGTAGTAATGGATTGTAAACATTTAAACGTGTTTTATTACACTTTCTGACAGAAAATTTGTAAATATTTATAATATTATGAATATTCGCTGCGCCATTACTTAATATAGCAACACCATCATTTTAATCGGCTTCAAAAAGGAGGAGGTTCTCAATTCGACTGTATTTTTAATGTGTGTTATCTCAGAACTTTTTCTAAGTGAACCGATTTTGATGATTCTTTTTATTTGATAGCTGATGTTTCTCGTGTGGTCCCATATAAATTTGATCAAGATCTGACCAGTAGTTTTGGAGGTATCCTTAATAATGCGTATTTAATTGACTTCATTCATTGAAACAATGTGTTTCAACTTTCTTCTCTTTGTTACACGCTAATTTCTGGAACTACCTGTCCATAGGTAGTTCCAGAAATTAGCGTGCTTAAACAAACAAAAATACAAACAATTAAAACATTTCGCTTTACTATATTAGTATAGATTGACCACATTTTATTTCATTTCAATATTTTGAGTGGTTTCAGTAATACGTCAAGCTTATAGTTACAACGACAATGTCAAAATTTTGATTTAAATGGAGCCCTTGAGATTAAGCCTATATATATAATAAAGAAAAAATCCTCAATCAGTCCACAAGACAGTGCACAGTGGCTTAGTAATGAGTTGCAGCACTGGGGGCCGGGGGTTTAAATCCCGCACAGAACAAGTATTTGTATGGCCTACAAATAATTGTTCCTAGTCTGTATGATGATCCTTGTGAAATTTAGGTATGTAAACTGCTCCCACGATACAGGAGAAAAGCTTTGTGTAGAAGTAACGTTTAAACAATATAGTGAAGATATCAGAGTCATCTTGTGGAACTCTTCGTTTTTTGAAGTCGAATAACATACAAAAATGAACACAAAAATTTTTAGATAACCAAGCAAATTTTTTATGTATATTCAATGTGTTCTCATTGAATAAAGGATGCGTCGCTTTTGATTGCTACCAGATAATTTCACTTTCAAATCAGCACTTAAAGCCGCTGGACAGGGTACTTTAAAAAGCATAAAAGCTTTCAGTATCAGTTTTATGTTTTACAGTACATAAAATAAGACCATCTTTGAGGAAGCTAAATCTGCTGGATTGCTGAGTTATCGGGACTTGATTTATAGACTTTCAACTTCTCCTGCATTGTTTAGTTTAGAATCACTAAAAAGATGCTGAGCTTTTGTAGCAGTAATAAATTGTAAGCTTTGGTAGCATTGTAGTAGTAATGGATTGTAAACATTTAAACGTGTTTTATTACACTTTCTGACAGAAAAAATTGTAAATATTTATAATATTATGAATATTCGCTGCGCCATTACTTAATATAGCAACACCATCATTTTAAACCGGCTTCAAAAAAAGGAGGAGGTTCTCAATTCGACTGTATTTTTTAATGTGTGTTATCTCAGAACTTTTTTCTAGGTGAACCCATTTTGATGATTCTTTTTTATTTGATAGCTGGTGTTTTTCGTGTGGTCCCATATAAATTTGATCAAGATCTGACCTGTAGTTTTTGAGGTATCCTTAATAATGCGTATTTAATTGACTTCGACTACATTGATGATGTTCTCATTTTATTTATGTTGAAGTCGGTTGTACAAATTTATTAATTTTACCACATGTAAAATATGTGAGTATAATAAGACGTTATTGTCACTTTATACTTTAAGATACATATATGCATATCTAATTCCCATCTTTCATCACTATATAGCATAAGACAAAGTTATTTACATGTTATCACTACAAGTTAGAATTTCCATTTAAATATTTAAAAAAACATGTAGACAATTTTCACATCTTTAATAATGAATTCGTGCAAAGTAGCACCGGATTCGAATTATATTCATTGAAACAATTATTCAAACTTTAACTGATCATACTCATTCCACTGACCATAACCAGTAAGTTGGAGTGGCAATGGGCCGACCATTTAGCTCAAAGAACCGGCATTTTCTTACCGGTAAACGGAGTGGAGAGACAAAGAAGACATACAGGAGAAATTAATATTAAATCCTACTGTTTTTTAAAGGAATTTATCTATGGATTTTTAAAGAATAGGTGCCAAACGAGCTTAAGTCCGTTACTAAACATAGGCCTCCTTCATGATGTATTTCTTGATATGGATGATTTCGCCATAGCTGCCCCTCTTGGCAGGCGGGTATATTTTATAATTATATGGATGCAAGGAGCTCAGGACCGTTCTGGGGCCTTGGGAGAAATTATTAAGGACTGTAAAGATGATGAAAAAAAATTTGAAATAATTTCCTGAGGAAAGCTTTTGCGTATTATAAACGGATGTTCTAAGCTTAGTAGAAATATGTAGGATTCTTAGTTATAGTGATGGAATTTAAAAAAAAACTATTAATAAATAGTAAAATTCAAAATTGAGACGACACTATTAGGTAATTAAATGTATGAGTGGTAATAACATATAATGTTTGTACGATTCGGTCGTTCCACACCATATTTCCTCCATTTGTTGACGGTTCTAAACCATTGCAAGATATAATATTTAGATATTTAGATAGATAGCTGTTAGCCTATGTTTGGCTGTGGTTTTGTATAGAGTGATTCTGGATGGATGTGTTAGTAGTCAAGCAATAAGTTTTATTACTTCAAAATGTAGGACGTTATTTTTTTTCAAATTAAAAAACAACATGGACGATATAAATTTGGTATATAACTACTATAGATTTACAGACATTTTTCTTACAGATTAAAGGCTTATGCACATACGACGAAAAATTAATATTAATTTTATTACAAGTAGGTAGTTCTATGCCGGAAATAACAAAAATATTCTAAGGAAAAACCAAATACATCAACGACATTTAACGTGAAAACGTTACAAATTCAACGAGCAAACGAATTGTTTGTCAAGTTCGGTCGCCAAGCACGAAGAATTTCGTACAATGACCTTTGTGCCCGGTGCCAGTGGTCAAAAACATTTTAAGATAAATTGCGAATCTGTAAAATATTGCGAAGTATTAGAGAGAGAAGGTGAATACAGTTTAAATATATTTATTATGCCTGTATCTTTTTAATAAAAGTAGGTAATCTGCATCTTAATACATTTATATATATCTTACGATTTTATAGAGCAACGGCTTTCGAATATGGCTTGATCTGACTTTAATAAAAATTGAAAAATCGTCAAATTTTCTTTACTTAAACTGTACCTAATTAGGATTTAAAAAATAATAAAGCAATTCTGCTCTTTAAAATATATAATTAGAACCCGTTTCTGTTTCGGTGTTTGGGGAACTGCTAGATGTCTTATCTATTATATTTGTGATGAATGAATCGATAGCATAATATCCAATCTACTTATTTTTGTCTCTCTTTGTTAACGTGACTTATACAATTTTACGTTTTTCACAAAAAACAAACACACACAACAAACTTAGCCTCAAAAACCCTTTAACAGAGAACTGAGTAATTACGAGCGCATCGCAATACGAAATTTTGTTAAAACTCTAGTTTATAATGAATTATAAGATCAAGCCAAAGAACACGTGCATAAGACAACTACATTGTTTTTTTATGGCTCTCAGGCATATGTGCGAGTGCGACGGAAACACATTTATACGCGAGCGACAGAAACAAGTAAGTCAGTTAAAAGTTCGTCATGTTCAGAGTCCGTGCTTTAGTAACAAATCAGCGACATGCTAGGTGGCCTACAAAAATTTAGGTGTTTACAAAAAAATATTTTATGATGAAATAAACAAATTCTAAGAGTCTACGCGAAGCGAACACTAACTTATAAATTATGACAAACGACAAAGTAAAAAAGCCAAAACAAAACGAAAATTCCATTAACTCACAATTTTCTTTATGTCAATTGTTTTTGGTAGAAAAACTTTAAGTACAATACTAACGAGAAGTTATGAAGTATATTAAAATTATTATCGTTTAGATCCAAAAAAAACACATATCCCTCTCCAATAAATGAATAAATATTATGTAGCGGTGTTGTATAACATAAATATGTACATTGTACATAAGCAAGAACCTAGAAACGAATTTGTTCCACGATGCTACCGAGCCGTCAAATTAAGTAAGTATCGATCGCCCTATGACGCAGATGAAAGTATTGTACGGATAACAATATTTTCACTTGGTAGGGAATAAAAGAATCTATCAGCATAAAGTCATCTCACTAGTGCCATAAAATTCATCTCACGGAAATGTTTGGAGAAGGAAAAGGCATTTTTATGCGTGGTGTTCCGGCTGCAGAACTAATAAGTTGGCTGGATTAGAGGTGGAACAAGCTCCCACAAATTGATGTTTCGTATAATGAGTGAGAACCGGAGACCCTTCTTACTGATCTCCGTATGCTTACTCTTCAATGTTGACAACGCATCTGCGTTTTGATTTTTAATTAAGGATAGATATATGATTCATCTTATATCGATTCTATGCAACGATATTATAACCGCGGCGTGGCTCTACCACATTAAAAGTAATGTATTCTCGGAGCCACCAGCCCTATGTATTAGTTTAAGATATTAAGGCAAATATTTTAGAAGTTTTTTTTATGGGATAGGGTGACAAACGAGCACACAGTCCACCTGATGGTAAGTGGTTGCTGTGACCCATAGACATCTACATCTATCCTCAATAAAGAATCAAAATGCAGATGCGTTGTCACCCGTGAGGACTAAGATAGAATGCCTCTTTTCCAGTAAAAGGGTATTCGGTTCTCTACACTCACCATACGAAACACAGCAGTGTTAAGCTGCTATTTTACGCTGGTATTCTGTGAGCGTGGTCCTTCCCGGTCTAGCTGACCCATTCGTGCAACAACTATACTACTAATATAGCTGCAGCATGGCTCTACCCCGTAAATAAATTGTTATAATGCCTTTTGTGTACACGAAATTTGCGGGCCCCAATGATGACAACAAGAATAAAATTCAAATCAAAAAATTCATCTTGTACCAACCGTTGATAAGGTGTCATAGTTATTTATACTACCAGCAAATTTAGTTAAAATCAGAAAATTTGAAGTTTTTAACACAAATAATGTTTTTGTGAAATTGTGAAAACAATGTAGCGCCAACTGAATTTGTAATCGCGTCTCTTTTAATTTAATTTTGACAGTAATGAGGAGAAATATTGATGCAATTTTTATCACGGTTCGGAGAAAACAAATTATTTACATAACCGATTGTCTAACATATTTTGAAGCGTATCATGGTCTCAATTATAAATTAGGCCGCTAGTTTAATTCCCAGCCGGAAATTTAATTTGTACAAAACCACCCATTGTTGACTTTTTCTGGGTGTTTTCTATAATTTGTTAAGACCTACGTAATAACTACGAAATCCTGACCAAGCGTACATCTGGCACAGACAGGTTAAGACGTTTTTGTGCCTTTTATCTAGTGGACATTTGTGGCATTATTATAGCTTATATTCGTTGGTATAGTGGTCGTAAACGCGATTGTTGATCATGAGGTTTCGGTAGCAGGTCTCAGTAGTACCCCGAAGGCAGGAAGTTGGTGGTGTATCACTCCCGTGCCTTGGCAAGCAGGTAAAGCCGTTGGTCCTGCACCTGATCTCTCTCTGGTCGTGTGTGGTGTGTGAATGAGGGAATAGAGAGTTCGATTGTGCTTTCACATACACTTGGGCTCTATAATCCTGTCCCGCGCAGATGGCGGCCAGTCTTAACGGCTGACTCTCCGTTGCGACTAGCTGCCGTGACCGAAATTCGGCCTGGAGGGAATTATTATTATTATATATTATAACTATTGACGGTAAAAAGAAGTTTTATCTGTGATGAAAGTGTTCGGGAACCCAGGACAACATCAAACATAATTTAAATCTGTATTATTGTTTAAAAATCATGACGCTATTACATTATACAGGGTCATGTTTAATTTACTGAAGACCTTTTGCGAATATATTATTTACATCATAACCACAACATCTGTAAGAAAAAAAATATTTCTTCAATTTTTATTTTCATACAAAAATGAAAATATTTTAATTGGACCTTGAAAACGGTAATAGTCCTAGTATTAGCAAAAGAAAGCGCGTGGCGGAGTAGAGATGGAGGGGTGTAGGAGGGGCGGCGCTTACTCATTTGAACTTGACCTAATTACCTGTGACGTCAGTCACCTTCATAGATTATTGTATAATATATACTAGGTCGCCTTTGATGCGCCCGCGACGCTTATCCTTCTGTTGTGAGATTAATATTGCGAACGTCGAAAATTAGCGTCGCAAAGATCATACTTTATAATTACCTATTATAAATTTTATAATTTGTGATTTTTTTAATGTTATTGGATTATTTAGTTATGTATAATGATTTCAACAAGATGTGTGATACTGATATCAAGTGTAAAATAAAAAATGGCATTTTCTTTGACGGTTTATTCTGAAATTGTTTAGGTACCACAAAATACAGACTTAAGAGACAAAAACTTAAAAGTAGATTTTTTGTAAATGTATTATATTCTGTAAAGAGTGATGTCGCTAAAATTGTTTGTTATGATGCAAGCAATATATTCCCAAAAGGTCTTTAATAAATTAAAAATGACCCTGTATAACAACCAGACTAAACGATATATACGATATTTGCGAAGCAACTTTAATATTTTATCGAATTTTATTCACGAAATGCATTTCGTGAATAGTCTGCTAAAGATGTACTTTGCAATACTAGTACCCATTTCGCGATACTACCTATCATTGTGGAGGTTTATGCTCAAACGATGGCCTATTTATGAATTAATAAAAAACTAATAATAAGACATTCATAATTCTCACAGTGAATTTATATGACAAGCTATGGTTAGTTTGTTCTGTGTTTAAGATATATTTATTTCCATTGCAAGTATAATGCATGCGTTTTGTGACAAATGGCATACGAAACAAAGGCAAAGCAAAAGATAACGCTTTTGTTTTTATGTCATTCTACTGAATATAAACTTATTATTCTATAAAAGGCACAAAAATGCTAAACAAGAATATATTACACATTAATTTCTGATATCATCCCTATACTATCACTACGGTCCATCACAAGTCCACTGTTGAACATCACTAGGTAATGCTTTAGAGCTCGATCCTGAGCCACCTGCATTCATCGACATCCTGCATGTCTTACCAAGTCGTCACTCCATCTTGTGGGAGACCGACTTACACTTCCCTTAGAAGTACAAACTCTTCGAGCTATATGGTTGGCTCATTGCCATTTTAGCTTAGTGATCCGTTGGGTTGTTCAGTAAGTTAAAGTGACAGTAGTGCACCACACTGGTTGTACACTTTTGTTTTCAAGTTTTGAGGTTCACGGGACGAGAAAATTTTCCGTAACCTTCCAAACGCTGCGCAGTCAAGTTTGATCCGTTGGTTGACTGCTGTCGAAGTTAAACTAACCTAGTCAGACAATTGGTCTCAGGTAAACAACTTCAAACGTGATGCTCCAAACAACTACTGGTATAGGTGTCAAATGGAATTGCGGCCTTTGTTTTTTCGAAAGTCTGTGTCAAAGACCTTGGAGCCCTAGAACTGTTCCATCGCTTCTTCAATACGATACGATACTGTATTAAAGTTGCAAGTCTCATCTATGCATTTAGAGATCTGTCTGTTTAGTTGCCATATGTGCCGATATTGACATATCTGCCGTAGATTGTAGTTTTTGGGTTTTACTACGACGGTTCTTGCAGAATCAAACTGCGACCGCATGGAAAGTTTCCATGAACTTGTTATTTATATTGTTCACTGTACTGCAATCTTCTATGCACTGAAATCGATTTTGTAAATCGAGCTAAAAGTTTTCAGAGCTTTGGATTAGCGAACACATTTCTGATATTCCTAAAGATATTTTCGTTTTAAGATACTTTAAAATATTAAAAGTCGAAGTAACTGATTGTTGTTGTTGATAATGATGATAATTTATTTATTCATTTTGTTTGTTTAACTATTAATTTATTCATTCTTTAATGCCTATTACAAAAGAATAGAAAAGGCGGACTTAATACTTTTAGGTTGAAGATACTTCAACATATAAAATGTATAACAAAATATGACAAAAGATGTTTAGAATGTTATAAGTAGTAGTGGGGAGTCCATTTTGTTAGATTACATAATTTTGTTGCAAATTACTCACTAGTGTATTGCAATGAAGGTTCCGTCATTGAAATTAAATTAAAAAAAAACATCTTACTACTTTAGCACAATAGCATCATCATACGTAAAATGTCATATGTCACGAGAAAATGAAATGAAATATAATATATATTCAGAATTCATAGTCCATTAATGTAGTATAAAAAAGAGTTTTCTTTTACGTTACTTGAGTAAAACGAAAAGTCAGTCAGATGAGCATTTTATATTCTGCGAAGGTTAAATGTGACGTCAGTACAGTTTACCGCCCACGTGATGCAGAAGAAACGTAAATAAGAAAAAATAGATGCTCACGTTTGTGAGTCAAACAACTCGTATCAAAAGACAAAAAGGTTCACAGGCCACCTGTTGAAATATTACATGTATCCACGATAATAATCAAAGTGTAGATACGATGTCACCCCTGAGGGCCAAGATGTAAAGATGTTTTACGGGAAATGTCTCATTACCAGTAAAATCTCTCCAGTTTTTGTTCCCCACCACACGACACAAAGCAGTATATTATGCTGCTATTTTACGCTACTGCTCTGGGTAAATGCTGCATATAATAGTGGGTTAAAAGTAGACCCGATAAGAGCATTTTGTAAAATATCTTAAAAATTTGATGTCCAACTGGATGTCCAACATTTGTTGATGGTGTGTGTCAAATATAAATGTAAAAGAGACTCGCTGATGAGGAAACTAAAATACTATAACGACATGGGCCTGGTCCAATAATACTGTCGAAACCTGCATCAATTTTCATTAGAATGTTTTATGAGGTTTTATGAGTAGTTACAAATCCACAGATGTGAGCCTCTTAGTTAGGGAACGATTAAATGTTGGAGAAAAGTCATGATCAGGTTAATTATATAATTTAGAAATAGAAATAGAATAGCATATTTTATTTTTTTCGCCTTCATATAGTAAAAATTAACTTGAGGATCTCTTATGACACCTACGACACAAAACAATAGATTCTCTTATCACGGCAAAATTGCATCATTCAAAATTATTTTTTTACAAATATATGTAATTTTTATTTTATTTTATACTCTTTATTTAATATTAAGATTTCAACTTACGCATATACATATAAATAAAATTGAAATATCTGTCTGTAATATATTATTCTAAGCCAGAGCTTAACTACAATCCCACCTGATGGTAAGTGGTGATGTAGCCTAAGATGAATAGAAGAAGAGAATATAGAAATAACTGGCTTTCATTAAGCCGGTATCTATGGATATGCAGACGACAGCACAGTTGTGGAGAAGTACCAGCCGAATGCTCATGACAGTCGGGATCAAAACCAGTCCCAAAGAGAAGCTTTGGTTAAGCTTGCGAATCTCTCACTGCAGGCAGTCTCCGAATGGGGTGATGCCAATCTTTTTTCACCAGTAAAAGGAGCCCGATCACTCTGGCTCCTACTTTTCGGAATGTATCTTTGAAGTACACTGACCGCTTTCAGTTGCTAGGGGTTCAAATTTCTCCAAACCTCAACTATGGGCGGTTCCTTTACGCCAGGGCCAAATCAGCCACAATTAAACTAGGTGTCCATGCAAGGATGCGGCGGTAATTTACGCCGGGTCAGCATCTTACCCTATATAAAGCGCAAGTACGGTCGTGGATGGAGTACTGCTGTCACATAATGGGCTTTTGCCGCAAAATGCCACTTAGCAGCGTTCTACGTGCGAAGAGGCTCATTGGTAACCTTGATTTGTTTGAAACCAATCTTGTCAGCCTCAAGCACAGGCGCAGAGTAGCCGCCTCTCGGTATTTTATAAGATGCATTTCGGAGAGTGTGCGCAGGAATTACATGCATTAATTCCTCGCTCTCCTTTCCATCATCGGACAGCCAGACAGTTGACGTAGATATTCCACGCATTAGAACCAAACGCTTTGCTTCATATTTTGTAATGCGTACAGCAAAGTAGTGGAGTAATTTTCTGGCGTCTGTCATTCCGTCCAAATAGAATCTGGACGTCTTCAAGGCAAGAATTAATAGGCTTGTGTTACGCTAAAACAGTGCGATTTACCATCTAGGGCTTCATCACCACTAACCTGGTGGTAAAAGTACTTGACGACAAAATCACCTGGTGGTGAGATTGTGGTCAAGTACTCTTACATCACTGGCTAATAATAAGTGCAAGCGATCCCAGGAGGGTTCTAGGCTATATTTTATGCGAAAAAATTCCATCCTATCCTATCCAGGCGAAGCAGGGGCGAATTGTGAAAGCTGCTTAATGTTTATTGATGCCGAATATTTTAATATTATAACCCAATGAATACAATCGGTTTGATAATATCAGTCTTATATGTTTGTGAACAAAATGTTAGTGTTGTTTGCAAAGAATTCCTTCTGCATGATCTTACAGTGCTAGGGATCATTCAATTGAAAGGAGTAATGGAGCGATATGTAAATTTGTTTAAGTTCAAAGAGATTTTAATGGCACACTCATTCTTAAAAGGATCTCTGCTATTACAGATTTTATCTGTAAACGATTGTTCAGGGAATGTTCTTCGGAATATATCCGTCGACAATGGTGTTGGAATTTCTCCACGAGTCTCAATACGTGTTTATTTGACACGTGATCTACGAAGGCGAAGGTATGTTGGATTATTGGAAAAATTAAATAAAGAACGCACGCTTTTAAGACACATATTTAAGTACTCATACATTTTCAATAACTAAAATTAATTCCCAATTAAATTGGTAACACTGGAATCACCTTTTAAATTTCTATATTTACAAAATGTTAATATTACCCCCATACTAGGAATTGCTTCTGTATCGTGTCAGACATTTTATTTGCACATAAAAAAACCCACAGATGCACAAATAGAATTAACCACTTTATTAATTGAAAAATTTACAAACAATGTTGAATAGTTCGAACTCGAGACATTTTTAAAACATGCTGAAAATAAAAACGCTATATATTATATAATAAATACTCGAATTAATCAGAAGAGTTACGATCGGTAGTAACGATGGCATGAACTAGAAGAAAATATAACTTTACCTAACAAACTTAGCAAAACTTGGCCGAAGTGGTAAAAGGAAAACTTCGCTAAATGATACTGAGCCGATCGATGTTTTATACAAGTTTTTACGTATCAACGACATTATACTGTGAAACGAAAGTATTCGAAAATTGATCGGATCGCTCGTTTATTTTCCTAAGATGAATCTAAAACTTTGGTCCACTGTTAGAATAGAAAGTTACTTGGAGTTCCCAAATAAGTTTAGTGGTTAATGGTACGCTAAGTAGGCACGTACGAAATAAATGTCGAGTCTGTTATGGAATAGAAATTACGATATGAAGTATTTTATTTGTAACTTTATTTATTATCATTTTTGTGAATTTAAAAACAGACTTGCTTTTTATAGCTTGAAATAAATAATAAAGAGAAATATTACGAGAAATAGATAAATTAAAATCTAAAATGCATTGAGATATCGCAAAATATGATGTTCATAAGTTCTCGAAATATTTAATTCGTCATACATGCAGGTTTCCTCACGATGTTTTCCTTCACAGACGAGCATCATAATATATCAATAAATCAGCATTTAAAAATGCAATGCTTGCGTACTGTGAGATTTACTGCAAGCAATTATCCCTTTAACGGTGTAGTGGCGGTGTAGGAATATCCAATACCTTATATCGTCCCTTGGGTGTCATTAGAGTCAACAGAGGAAAACAAACCAGGAGGTAGGCAGTAGTCTTTCTAATAACAACCAAAATAATAAAAAACTGCGATTGCCAAGCCGCATGCCAAGCGTGGCAACTATGGCAAATATCTACCCTACGAGGCAACCTCCCACAGGTTAGGCCTATACTCAGTTATTTCCAGTGCTGAAAGTGGAACTAATGCCTGGTCGCCCAGCATGAAGAATTTCGCACATATATGCGGTGACTGACGGACTGCAATAAAGCTTATTCTTGTGCACGTGCTCTTTGGTTTGTCTAGACTTTGTTATTCAATTTAAATTAGAGTTTTAACAACCATCCGTATTAGGATGCCCTCGTGATTACTCAGCTCTCGGACTCAGTTGAATAGTTTTGAGGTTAAGTTTGTTATGTGTATTTAATTTGTGTGAAAAATGGAAAAATTGTATGTTCAACAGTAAACTTTTGATAGACTGTATTGTCTATCAAAAGTTTATCTATATATTATCTGGGCATAATAAATATGTTTATTTGAATTTTATTCTCTCTTTCTCTTTCTGTCTATCTCTCTCTCTCTCCCTCTCCCTCTCTTTTTCTTTAATACCTAAATTTTACATATAAGTACTTTATCGTAAAATCTTTTAGACCTATGGACTAGCTAAATAACATTTTAGAGCCACGTGATCATTTTGAAAGTTTATATATAAAACGGATAATTCTAATCTGACCTAATTGCACAGTCGGTCGTGACAGAGGAATATCTATGTATGTAAGTAATAAAAGCACTTGTAAGCACTTATGTATTTCCTGCAACATTACTACGATTTTACCTACACTTTATAATGATATTTGATTAATAACTTTTATTAGTATTCAGATTGCTGCGTGGTAGCGGCGTTAAATATGAACAAACCATTTTGTCACGTATAGTAGATATGGTTAGAGGCGATTATGAAATGCAAAATAGGATAATATGGCTTCCGATAGATGGCGATATAATCATTTCGAATACGCCTGACTAAAAATACCCAGACCGGTGACTGGACCATCAGCCTCACCGTCAACGTCCAATACATCTATCAAACATGGTGATTAAGGTAAATAACTCTCTAACGTGGAAAAGAGCCACGGATAGCAGTAGTATGATCAAAACAAATACTGAAGAAAAAGTGTTACCGATATAGCCCAACGGGTAATATAGTTACATAAGTAACGACCGCGGTCGTTTAAAATGCCACTAATTGTAGAATTGATCTGCAAAAATATGTAGTATGTTGGTTGACGCTAATAGTATAACTTCTGTAGCATACATTGGTTTTTGAACGTGTTCTGTGTTCAGCAAATAATGATGATTCTAATGCATTCAGGATTCTATCGATGACAAATCATGGGTTTTTAAGTGCTTATTTCTTATTTTGTTTATACATTACATACTCCAAAATCTCAGTATATAAACAAATATTTGAGCTTCGCAAGCCTGACCATGTTTCCGAATACCGCAGTAAACTCAAGTGGTAAAATAACGTTATAAATTACTAATCCTTTCATAGTTTTTCCTTACGTTCCAAGAAAAAACTTTCCCTCCAATATACCGTGCACTCCTCTAAACTTTATGATAAATCTTTCTCATTTCTTAGAGTAAGACTGGAACTCCTTACCCCGGTGGATTAAAATTGCTCAATCCACATTTGTTAAAGAAACAAGTTAAGGAACACTATTTGTCTCCCTAACCCCTCTCCCTTCCTCCTTTTATTTATGGTCACTGATCTACCACCTAAATTATGTTGTCTTTTTAATGCATAAGTTGATATCCTTATTTGTTGTAGTGTACCCTACCCATTAATTTATTTAATTCTTTTTCTGGGGTGTCTGGAAGAGATTGATATGTAGCAATACGACCGCCTTGTATTCTCTCAATTTTGTTTATTTCTTATATTAATCTTTCCTTGGTGTACAATAAAGAGTATTGTATTGTATTGTATTGTATTGTATGCTCACCGATTGTAAGACTAGCATTATTTTAATAACCTAATAATACACACGATTATTTACCCTATAAAGAAATACATTTCTGAAACACCGGTTTATAAATTGCTTTAGCATTAATTTTGCATATAATTCCATTTGGTTAGTATTATGTTTAAATAGAAACGAATATTTGGGAGTCGCAACTAAATTTTTGTTATTTCGGTGTTAAATATAATATAAAAATAAATACACATGTTTATTTTCTACCGAACGAAATACTTGTAGTTAACACGCTAAATAGCAATGATTGCCAAGATTATATGGATAAGAGAAAGAGAATTACTGTTTAGTTCTTGTTTCGTGTAAATTAATTATATTTGCGTGACTTAATTTTTTCGCAATCAATCACTGTTACGATGATATTAATTTGGCATTTTTCCAGCAGGTCATCTAGTTTTGAATCACCTTCCCATCTATATCTGCTGCTTGGCTATGTTTCTGTGCTCCTATTGTTCCAGTGTTAAGTATCATTATAATAAATACAGCCCTTCATAAGTCCACAGCTAAACATAGTTAGGCTTTCGTAATGGAATGGCAACACAGAGTAACGCCCAAATATTTAAACGCTACTCGATTTTAAGAAGTGGTTAAGTCGCGTGGTGTCACAGTCACTTTGACTTCAAGTGACGAGACTTAACGGCATTTTAAAATTGAGTAGTATTTAAGTATTTGGGCTTAAGAGAACTAAAGTTATTAGCAACTAAAAGACCTTTAGTATTACGGGTAAAGGCGCAAATGCAGCAATCTTTTACGCTTATAGTAAGCGGCAGATGTCGATTAAATATTACACAATCTAATACATAACAATAAATTTTTGTTTGTTCGTGCTTTATGCGCTGCCATACCGTTCATTAGATTGCGGTAAAACTTTGCCAACTTATTGCTTGCACTTGCGCGAAGGTTATAGGCACAATACAATCAACTCACAGTAGGTGGCGCGCGTATCGTACCGACAAATTTATTTGAATGTTGTATATCATTCAATTTAAATAAACTTATTATCATTCCTGATAAAACAATATAACTTATCCAAATTTAAAATGATATTTCCACAATTATTTCTTCTGTGGCAGTAACGCACCAGGTACTAGCTATTAAAATATAAATATTTATTTACTTTCACAATATTCGATTATTTCTTACCTACACAAGAGTAACCAACATAGCCCAGCGGATTAGTAAGCTAAAGTAGCAATGGGCCGGCCATATAACTCGAAGTACCGACAAGCGATTGGGAAGAAAGTTGCTTGAGTGGCAGCCTCGTACTGAGAAGCGCAGTGTTGTGCGTCTCCCCACTAGATTGAGTGACGACCTGATGAAACACGACGAGTCGATGGAGACACCTTCCTCAGGACCGTATTTTGTAGCAAACTATGGAAGGTATATGTTTAGCAGTAGACTTGTGAAGGTCTGCAGTGATAGTGATGGTGATATTACTTACCGATATTTAAGCCAAAGTACTCATGTACAAACATAAGAGTATACAATTTACATATTATATGGGCAAAGTGTATATTTCGAATACATGTGAAGTTCGCCAACACGCATTGGAGCAGCGCGGCTGACATTTACTTGTCCTAAAACCCTCTCAGAAATAAGAGGAGGCCTGTGCCCAGCAGTGGGACGTATATATAGGCTGTAACTTTAACTTTAACTTTATGGGCAAAATATTTAATACTGTTGTATTACAAGAAACTTAAGATTTTTATACGTTTATAGCCACGCAGCAATTAATTTTATCCCCGAGCAGTAAGTAAATTTTAGTTAAAATTATAAAGGTATTATGTTGGTATTTATTTAAACAGAATAAGTACTTATTTAAATAGAATATTGGTGGAGTATTAATATTTAAAACAAAAGGGCACACGTAGCTTCGTACTATAAGAATTATTCATTAATTAATTCTTAATTCTTATGGACGTCAAAATCTACCACCGTTTCGAAAAATTTGATCTCTTTTACCACCCAATTTACATTAAATAAAATCACCAGTTTTAAAATGAATTGCGTCTGTAATAGATTTTAAGTGGAGTAATAATTTGAAGTGATGTAGTAACGAGGAACGTTAGAGGCTTCTTAATGTTATGAGAAAAATTATTGTGTAAAAAATTTGCCCGGATATCGCGTGACTCTATTAACTTATAACATCTTATAGGGTGTTGTTATGCCTACCATTAGTTATTAAAACTCGCTGGAAAGCAAGCTTGTAATTAGCTCGTAACTTGTAAGATGAGCCGGTCCCAGTGGGAGGCAAGGGGGCACTGCTTTTACTACGGAAATAAGAACGAGGGTGTAAAATGTGTTTTGAATGGCAATGAAAGTAAAAAGAGTGGGGGCGCGTTTTAAATAGAGCGCTGAAAAGTTGATAAATAACACGTCGCAACTGTACAAAATTCTTTTTAATATCTTATAAAATTTGCAATATTTATTTTATATTTTGGTAAACGACATAGCCTAAAAAGATTAGTAGATTATAGTAGCAATGGACAAGTAATATGGCTGTAATAACTAACAACTGTGGAGTTAAAGCCTCGTAATGGCAAAATGCAGTATTGGGCGAACCCAAAACTCTAAAGTGCTTACCTAATAAAAAACGCAGGGAGTCGATGAATGAAGGTGGACAGTGTTTTGTAGCAATCTGAATTTTTGATTTAACTAGTTTGAGATTTGCAAATCTATTTGTCAATAAAAAATTCTAACCTTAAAATTCAAAAAGCTAGAAAAAAGCACATCATCATTAGTATCATTACAGCCCTTCACAAGTCCACTGCTGAACATAGGCCTCCCCCACGGAACGCCACAAAGCACGGTCCCGAGTCACCTGCATCCATTGACTTCCCGCATGTCTTACCAGGTCGTCACTCCATCTAGTGGGGGGACTCCCTACACTTCGCCTGCCGGTACGAGGCTGCCGCTCGAGAACCTTTCGTTCCCAACGGTTGTCGGTTCTTCGAGCTATATGGCCGGCCCATTGCCAATTCAGCTTACTAATACTTTGGGCTATGTCGGTTACTCTGGTTCTACTGCGGATATCCTCATTTCTAAGTTTATCACGCAGAGAAACCCCGAGCATAGCACATAGTTTTAGATAAAAATAATCTCTTAACTTTTTTTAGTGACTGTCAAAACTAACGAAGTGAGGAAGGCTGGACGATAAGTGTAATTTAAAAAAAAATCGCAGTATGTGTAGAATGAATATTTTTTATAAACTTAAAATGCACATTTTTCTTCTATATTAAGGGAGTGTCATATGTTCGGCAGTTATTGAGATCACCAACAAAATTATTTGCTGCAGCATGGCTCTACCACGTATAAACGCATAAACGTAGCACAAATATATGCGTAAATACAGTGACGGACACTAACTCGCCCTAATCTATATGCACTCGACGATGCGATAACATCAAAAATTACTTTTTTTTTTTCAAAAAAACGGAAACAATTCCAATTCACTAGCATGACTTTTTTTCTGCCTAGGTATCCTTCCGGGTAGGTACCACATTCTTACTTATTTATGCCCCTTAGCAGCAGTGTTTGCACTCTTGTATCAAAATTGGTAACAATTGTTGTCTAAAATTCCTTAATGCTAAATAATATTCCTTAATGATAAATCAGTATTTGGCTTACCAGTAAGACATGGGTCCTCCTTTGCAGTGTCATCGACTGATCGAGACTTACCTGAAACATAAGAAAACGTATTTAGGAAATAATTTATCTTACCTAACTATTTCAAAATTTCGGTTCCCAGCAGTGGGACGTAAATATAGGCCTATACCTTCCCAGGCTGTATTGCCTATCTTGCTCCTTTTCTTTCTAGAAGTCCGTTGGTGTTGGTAACTACAATATTTTACCCATTTCCGCTGAAAACTGCAATCTGGGAGGCTTGCAATATTGCAGCTTCCCTTAATGCTATGATCAGAATTGAAAAGTAAAAGAACTATTATAATTACAATAAATTAAATTCATTTCAATACACATGTACCTGTTAACTCGTTTATTTCAGTGAATGGATACATTAGAGCCATCATAGTTCAGACATTTGCCCTAACTGCCACGCATGGCAAGCGGGTCGGCAACCGTAGTTTTTATTTTCTGGTTGTTATTATGAAGATGCTGCTGCCCATCTTCTTGTTTGCTTCCCTCTGTCGCCTAATACGAAACCCACGGGACAATAAGGGGTAGTAGATAATCTAATACCACCACCACACGGCCAACCGTTTAGCTCGCAGAGTCGACCGTGTACTTCGATTATAAATTTTAATATTGAGTGTCTGGGTGACCTAGATTCGCACGACGTTAAAATAATATATTTTTCTCAGGGTTTATCTAGATAGCTAGGTGTCATACCTATCTAGATAAACTTGGAAAGTAAAACATTATTTAAATAGAAAATTTCATCCTAAACGTTAGAGCGGTTTCCGAGAAACCAATTAAATGTAATATTATAAATTATAGTTCATAATGTATTAAATAAAATATAAATATATTATACAAGAAATGCTCGCTAAGCATTGTTAATACACCATGTGACAGTCATTATTTATTTTGGCATCGAGTGATCAAGTAAAAGCATTAAAATGTTTACATGTTTGCTTAATATATTATTCCTTCGAGCTCCTGCGATTTATTTTGTGTGATTTCTGAATTATTTTGACTGTAGCGTTTTGACTAAAGAACTAGATTCACGCAAAGCGTCTGTTTTCCGACCTCTTCAAAGTTGAAGGGGCTACTGGCTAACCTGATTATCGTAGTTTTCAACTCATGTGAGAGTCCTTTTATAACTTTGATCTTACAAAGATGGTTGAGAACAACGGATCAAGATGCTCTTTGACGGAATTAATGCTACTGAAGCGGTAACTAAAGTTATAATCGTTTTAACTAGTACTGCATTACAATGCTTTTATCGACATCATTCAAGAAAAAAGGCAAAGGATATTAGCAAGCGTATTTTACTATTACCTACTGTTTTACTGTTGCAGTCTATTAAAGTCCACTGCTAAACATAGACTCACCCCATAGATTGCCTCATAGGGTGGATTTTTGCCGTAGTTGCCACGCTTGGCAAGCGGATTGACAACCGCAGTTTTTTATTTTTTGTCGTTATTAGGAAGACAAAACTGCACATCTCCTGATTTGTTTCCCTCTGTTGCCTCTTACCCACGGGAAGATATGAGGTAGTGGAAATTCTTACACCGCCCCTACACGGTGTATTTTTAATGAAAGTATTATTGTTGAGAATTTGCTCCGAAACACTTTTAAGGATTTGACTACTTTTATGGTACATTAATTGCGTACTGAGACAACTTGCTACGTTAATTTAAAAACTGACTGAACTATCGGTAACCATTTGGTCCTTCGAGCAAGATTTTACCGACAAATGCACTTACGCGGAATTTTTGTAGCAATATATTACTGAAAAACATCGTCCAGAGATCGCAAACAACTTCACTGGAAAACAATTTATGATGTTAAATTAGGTGAAATTGAAATCAAATAGAAAGTACTAAAACAAAATTAAAATATAATTAACATAAAATCGACTGACTAAGCAATTACAGTTGTTAAAGATAATGTCTCTTCTGTTCACGGGTTTACCGCATCCCATTAATATTGATAGTATGGAACAAATTACTACGCTCCGTTTCGTAACGATTTGAACGCAATGTTGACGATGAAACTTGTGCAAAATATAGGTGTTTTCAACATCTCCTGACCACATTCAAAAGGAGTCTTTGCATTCAAACCGCAGCATGCGTTATGAAAACCACTCTAGCACGACAGCGTAAACATGTAGGTTTTAATTAAAAATAATTTCGTTGCTCATCTAAATAAGGCATCGGTGTGTTATGTGACATGAAAGCGATTGAATTTTATGTGGACTTAATTGCTCGCTTTAATCTATGGGCAAAGACAGACATTTTTTCGATAAAATTGGCAATTACAGCGTTAATATTTTATGTGCTTGTCAATATTTTACTGTTTTCAGGTTTTTATATTTCGTTTTGACATGATTTATTTATACACCTCTGAGTTATATGCTGACATTTTTTTATTGCATAATATATTGCAGTTTCTAACAAGCTAATAAAAGCGTGTTAAAAACTGCAATATATTATTCCCTATGTATTTTACTGTTTCCAATTTACTTATTTTAGACAGATTTTACTAATTATTTAGTGCACAACATCATATTACACAAGTATTGAGTTACCTTGAAAGAGGTAAAGAGCCCTTATAGGGCATCCTTTATAAAGACGTCTCGTCTAAAAGTTTTCTCTGTTATAACCTAGCTAACAAAAGCAGCCAAACTACGAGTGCCTAATGGAAAGTGTAAGTCCCTAAGTCCCTTAGTGAAGTGATATAATAATATGTATATAATATAGACAGTTCACAGTTTTTTCTACAGTTTTTCTACAAAAAAGAGGTTTATAAGGATCCACGCAGTGAAAGAATTTTATCCGAGAATAAACGTTGGCTTTGGTAAAAACAATGCTTTTCATTTCTTATACGATGTATTCATCATCAAAGACCTCATTGTTTTAAAGTATTGTATTGTGTGACAGCGAAAAAGTTTTTAAAAAATGCTGTATAAAAACTATTCATTTATTTTTCCGGGATCTAAAAGAATCTTAGAAACTGAAGTTCAAGCGGATTTAACATCATATCAAATTTATTCAAGCTGCAGACTTTATAAAGCTACAAAGTAAAAATTAATAAGAACGAATCAGATGCAGAATTTGATTTTTTTTTTATTAGAGAGGTTAAACGAACATGCGGCTGAGCTGATGGTAAGTGACTACCACCGCCCATAAACAACTGCAACACAAGTGGAATAGCAGATACTTTGCCGGCTTATTACTATTGTTATTACTGTAAATCAGATGATAAACAAAATGTAGAAGCTTCCATCCAATAATGATCCGTATGTATCGATACCATGATAATTTATTTATACATTCATAACGTAACCCTGTGTTTACAGGAGCCATCTTCGTAGGTTTTAATAATTAAATACCTTGATGAAGTATCACCACTTTCAAAATGTTTTTAGTGACTGTACATAATACAAAGCAGAGTTTTTTTTGCTTTTGAAATTGAAAATTAATATTGTTTTAACATTATGCTACATGAATAGAAAGACTTTACAAAGAATTTTCACCCATCGTCCCTCATCCATCACACAGTCTTATTAAGTTAAGATTTACAATATTTCCATTACTGATAGCTCACTGACGAGAATTCGTTTTTTCGCATTTCCTCTGTTCTGTGCTTATTGTGGCTTAACTTATTTTATCTTCTCTAAAATATATGTTGCGGAACATTTAAATTTCCAGACAGAGAACACCTTCAATACAAAGACATTACATGAAATTGTAAATGGGGGCTCATTCCCAAAAACGATCTGAGTACACTCGAAATAGCACCATAAAATTTAACATAAAAATTCCGACCGTTCGCAAAGTTAAAACACAATAAACATAAGGGACCAGAATCGTTTCGGTTCACCTCACAATAAAAATATCACAAGATGGACTAAAACGGTCTTCGTGTATAAAATAAACAGCGCTTTAACAATAAAAACTAGACGGATATATGAAGGTATCATATTGAAAGTTTATAGGGTAATAACGTTACATTTCATGATTTCACTTGAAATTGCCTACTTGGCAGTGTGTTGCGTTATGTTTAATTAAATTAAATTTAGATGTATGTTTCATCATGACCATGACCTTTTTGAAAATCTTGGCCATAATAGAAGAAGGCAAGACACGGACGCGTCAAAAGACTTTAATTTATAATATGAATAGATAAGCGGGAATTTATATATTATGAATGCTGTGTAGTGGCGGTGTAAGAATATCCTCTACATTATGAAGCAATCTATGGGGGAAGCCTATGTTCAGCAGTGGACTGTATAATACGCTGTTACGGTAACAGTAAGCGCAAATAAAGTTCAAAGGTTAAAGTTACAGCCTATATACGTCCCACTGCTACACAGGCCTCCTCTCATTTCTGAGAGGGATTTAGGGCAAGTAAATGTCCGCCACAATGCGTGTTGGCGAACTTCACATGTCTTCGAAAATACTTTTTTTCTTATTTTTCAGAAATGTAGCTTTCCTCACAATGTTTTCCTTCACCGCCGAGCACGTAGCAAATCAGCACTTAACTTGCAATTAAAAATTTCATTGGTGCCGGCGGGGATCGAACCCGGGTTGCTCACGTACTGTGAAATTTACAGCGAGTGCTAACCATCTGAGCTACCACAGCTCTTAAGCGCAAATGTGTGAAAATTTTCTCCTAATTTGTTAGTATGAGATGTACATCTACGGTCGAGTCTGTGACGACCGGTTAAGGATGCTTGGCTCTAATAATTTAACAACTTTCATGAAATAATTTTTGTTATCAATCTTTAATATGTACGCAATATTATATAATATAACAATATAATATATTGGTATATATAATAATATAATGGCTACTATTCACACATCAACTACATTTACTAAAGTGCAAGAGATACTATATTGTACATAATCAACAAGACCATCTACACATACAGAACACCTAATAGCCATCAAACACGCAGCAGTTGCCAGCACAACAGATTCGTTAGACACCGCAGACACATCGAATATACAACATACACTAAACGTCCGAGATCAACACATACAAACCATGCAACAATCATCAGGTACAACGCAACGGACTCGTCTTACACAAATCTTACTCTGAATACCCAACAGTCACTAAATTTTCGACAAAAAAGAATGACTTAACTTACATAATATTTGTAATTAAATTTTATCATATTATTGTAAAAATACAATACAAAACTGTAATATTATATTGATTTAAAACACATAAATGTGGATTTTAATCCTGTGGGTCGCAGGACGGGGTATTTATTAAAACCAATGAAGTCATGAAGGCAAAACCTTACTTATAATAATAATTTAATGACTACTACCGAATTCGCATTTTTTGACGTTCGAGACTACCACCGTAAATATTCAAAGAGCAGATTTTAACCAGAATTTAATAAGTTTGTAGGTATGTATTTCAACGAGAGTGTTTCTAATTAGTATGTGTGTTTCAAATAAGTACTGTTAATAACATGATGCAATTTATTTATTTCTCATCGTAGTGCTTACAATTTAAAAATATTGGTACGTTACAAAGCTGTCGAAAACAAAGACATCACAATGTATACGAACAAAATATATGCGATCATTAGAATTTTTCGAACCAGTATTAGTTACTAGGAGTACATGTTTTTGATAGTATCCAATATATCTCATTAAAATGAAAAGGAGTGTTGATCTAATTGATCTATCCTGTCCTGTACGCAATTATTAAGTATTATTAAGTAACTAAGATTCAACTTGATGTCGGCGCTGATTCGAGTGCTATCTGGCAGATCATGAATTTGAATTCACTAGATCTATCCCTTAAAAAGTAAGTTTAAAGTTGCAGCCTATATACGAACTACCGCTGAGCACATGCCTTTTCTCATTTCCGAGAGAGTTTCAGAGCAATAACGGCTTCATTGAGTATTAATAGATTTCACATGGATATTTTACTTCGCCGCCAAGCACGTGATAAATCAGCACTTAAAACTGCACTTAACAATTACTACCCGGCGGGGATCAAACCTAAGTTATTCGCGTATTGTGAATATTTACTTTGATTGTTAAGACTCTAATCTACCATAACACTGCCATGAGCCACAAGCTTATTTTTTAAACATACATTTTTTATTTAAACTTAATCAGGAATTTATTATGCCAGTATGCATCGGATGGAATTTATCTTTCGATTTGGAGACAATACCTTTCATTATTTGTTCTCACGATATGCGATCCGGAAAATCCTACTTAAATACCAACATATCTTCTTAAAACATTAAATATTTTTCAGTTTTTGACAACAATCTTACCTAGTGTAAGTGGTGATGAAACTGTAAATGGTAAGTCGCACTGTCTTAGCGCAACAAAATTCTATACACTCTTGCCTTGACGACAGCCACATTGTAATCAGACGGAAAGACAGACTTTGGCAAACTATTCAACTCCTTTGCTGTTCGCATTACAAAAGACGAAGTAAATAAAATTTTTGTTCGAAAACCTGGGATGTTAAAGTAAGTATGATTGAGGTAACATCTCGTTTAGAAAATAAGATAATAACCGACTTTATTTAGTACTGGCGACGGATAGGATCTATTGAAGTGGTATTATGTACATTTAAGATACTCAAAGATCATTTATTTCATCAATTTTAGGTTTTGGAACGAAGTTCTTTATCGGACGGCACGAATTTGGCGGATGGGGGCTAGGCGACAAAAACTGTAAGATTTTTTCCGTCACGACCCCTTCTGAGACGGCCTTGGCGGCTATAAGGAAGGGAGATGGAATAATATCCATCTCCCTCGCACTTTTTCTTATCGTGCCATGAAAGAAATATTATTTTAATTTAAATGACGCTTCATTTTAATAGACGCTAGTAATACATTTATTTGTATATGTTAATCAATAATATAATACGTTTATCAATAATAATATACTAAGAAAAGAACTTCGTTCCAACCAAGTGTTCCACGACACTCACGCATGTTTTTTTTTTAATTTTCAAGTTTTGCGGATGAAATATTGCCTAGATTCCTTTTGGCATTGCTCTCTATTTGTTCGTAAAGTTTCATCGCAATCGGTTCAGCCATACTGGCCATACTGAAGATTAGCCCGGACGGACAGATAAAATTTTATAAATGGTTGTTTATGTCTTATTAGCATGCAAATAACCCTCTGAGCTTAATAGAAGCTAGTTATTTCTATATTAAAGACAACCACTTCAATTTTATTTATATGTAAAGATATAGATTAAAATCTATACCGTTTCTATAAATAAGACGTTCTCAGAGAGCAAGAAATTCTGCGGCCTTTTTTTGCCATGTTACAATTCCTTTTTTAAATGTTCAAATTTTATAAATCAATACAATGTGGAATGTGTATTCTTTTTATTTATAAATTTTCAGTTTTAAAAATATACCAGTGATCAGGAGACTCGCAAGTACAGAGTAAGAATTATTTCCACGTAACATCATTATCCTCAATTATACAATACTAACAATCCACTCCGGCTTCGCACGACTGATTTCTGGATTGCAACAACTGCGCCACCTACCAGTTCTAATTGTAAATCTAAACAATATGCTGACCCACACAAACACACACAAACAATTTCATCAAAATCGTCCAGCCGTTTAGGAGGAGTTCAGTGACACACGTACAGAATATATACGAGTATATATTTTTTTAATAAATAAAATGTTTTATTTCAGTAAATCTTTTACAATTAATTTTCCGAGGTCTCCCAGAAAGTTATCATAAGATACTTGTGTTGGGAGAGCCTCGCTCTTCCTATGTAATCATAACAACTTCGATTTACATCAAAATATCAAAATAGCCAAATTTGAAACTTAATAGTACATTTCTTGATGCAGTATATAAAGAAAGAAAGAAGTTTAGGAGAAATGTATACCTAAGTAGTTGAGTCCGTAGTGTGTTAGTTTATGATGTGCGGTATGTGTGTGTGTGTGTGTGTGTGTGTGTGTGTGTGTGTGTGTGTGTGTGTGTGTGTGTGTGTGTGTGTGTGTGTGTGTGTGTGTGTGTGTGTGTTTCCAAGTGTGTGAGTGGGTGTGCAAGTGTGTGAGTGGGTGTGCAAGTGTGTAAGTGGATGTGTATGTGTGCAAGTTTATGAATGTGTCACATTACCTACTGATTTGTGTTGTCTCTGTGTGTGTTATTTACAACAGGTTCAACTCTTTCTCACCAAAATGTCTTCCACGTCATCGTAATTAAGAGTGGAGAGCCATTCGGTCAGAGTTTTTCTACACTAAAACATTTGCATGGGGTAAATATTAAGTAAATGATTGATCTTGTTATAGGCATGAGGGGCTTGAGCTATATTTTGTCGAGTGGAAAAAACTGTACGTGCAAGGTAATGAGGGAGCCACGATATCGCACCGTCTTTTCATAAGTTTGGTATGGTCAAGAGGTAAACGTTTTGTGATATCTTAGTATCATGTGTAAAATATAAAAGTTTCTAACGGAGAGCAGCTTAGACGTTTTGTATAGGGTTTCGGTGGAAAACCTATAGGGCCTACAGTACATTACTTTAATCAAGGATGTTTGCGCCCTTTCTAGATCTATGAAGTATGATTTAGCTGCTCCTCTCCATACCGAGATGCAGTAGATTATTAAGGATTGGGCTAGTGCGATATATATTTTATTTAGTAGTTCGGTACTCATCACGTGTCTCAGAGATTTGAAAACTCACATGAGCTTCCTTCCCCTCCCTACAGATAGTTCAAGGTGTGGATACTAACTTAATCTCTGATCCACAATGATTCCGAGGTATTTAACACAGCTAACTTTCTGAATTATTGGGCAATTACATGTGTTAGGGAAAGGGGTACCACAGGAATGAATTTTGATTTCAAAGTTAGGTGACGGCTGCGAATCTATATATGGAGCGAAGCATACATAATTTGTTTTTTGACCGTTAAGAGTAAGGAGATTCTCACTAAGCCAGTGATTAACTCTAGCTAGTCCCAGGTCCAGCTCCATCTCAGCCTCTATCCTAATTTTATCCCAGGTCTTAGCGGTAAAAATAATAGCGGTGTCATCCGCATATGACAGTATCCTCCCCCCAACACTACCAAGTTTGCAGAGATTATTAATATATATCAAAAAGAGCGTTGGGCCGAGAACACTGCCCTGCGGGACACCAAATGCTTATATATATATATTTCAATAATGTGCCCAGTATCCAATTAAGCGTAGGTGTTTTGTTAATGTTTTACAGCGTACGATTTTATAAAAGGGTAATAAACGAGCACACACCTGATAATGTAAGTGGATGTATTTTCTAACATCAATCGTCGATCGAGAATTTAAATATAAAAGCTTTGTTCTAAGGACTAAGATTAAATGTCTCCTAACTAGCAAAAGTGGTCTTATGTTCTCTCCAGTCACCATACGAAACTCTCTCATATTACTTAATTCTTACTTAATGTTTTTTTATGCTTGCGCGAACTCTACACATTTAAATGAAACTAGTTTTTACGAATTTTATCGCATATACTTACTAATTTTATATTTCTGACGTTTCGAGTACTTTACAGTACCCATGGTCACAGGGGGGACTGAGGTTTTCGACGTCCCAATGTCATAGTTAGCCTCGGCCACCTTTACGTATTTTTAAATGAGCGAGGTATTTGGCGTGCATGATAAACAGGTTTTCTTGTGTTGCTGCTACGCGGCACGCCCTACCGAAAGTTCATCCCTTAAACCTTAACCTAAGGTCCTAGCGGAAATCGGACAGCAGAGCGTTTGGTATGGCAACGTATTTCCCAAACAACTCGAGCGAGCGGCGGGTACCACACAGGACACTCTAATTCAAGAATGTGTATTTATCATAAGGCTACTCTTTATGCCTCACCGATGGAGGACTTGCTCCAATGGCTTAAGCTTACTTATTGTAGCCATTACTAAGCATAATACACACATAAACACGACATATAATACATCTTTACGTCCCCAAAATTCTCTAAATGTTTAGTCTTCGCACAAGAAATATCATGACTGAAAATTATATCATCTTTGAGATATCTAACGGTCACTAAACTTCCCACGTTAGAAGCAACACAACAATCATTTTGGCCTTTGTCGGCAACAGAACGTGCTCTAGTGGACGCCTTTTGAAATTAGTCTTGTTACGTGATCTAGCTTCAGTGTGAAAGACCTGCAAGTGTCGTTTCTGTTCCTATTTGGAGTTCGGATTTAAGAGAAAATATTTTTTTCTGGAATGCTTATATTATTAATTTTTAATAAACTATTAAAGGTTAATAAATATCCATGATTACATAACATGATCTGACGTCATTAGTTAAGCTGCATCTATGCAACTGCAAATAAATGTTTCAGTATACACCTTTAAAAATACAATCAACTCTTTACTTCATCATCAACATTACAGCCCTTCACAAGTCCACTGCTTAACATAGGCCTCCCTCAAGGAATGCCACAATTAGCGTTATTTATTATACGTCATAGAGCCACGCTGCAGCTATATTATGGTTGTAGCACAAATGGGTCGGCTCGACCGGGGTAGGACCACGCTCTCACAGAATATCAGCGTAAAATAGTGGCTTAATGCTGCTATGTTTCGTGTAGTGAGTGTAGAGAACCGGAGACCCTTTTTACTGGAAATGAGGCATTTCATCTTAGTCCTCAGAGTTGACAATGCATCTGCATTTTGATACTTAATTGAGCATAAATGTAGATGTGTATAGGCCACAGCATCCACTTACCATCAGGTGGATTGTGCTCGTTTGTCACCCTACTCTTTAAAAAAAACTCTCTAATTAACTGCGTGGTAAGCCTCCTTTTTTGTTTATGAGTCCATCTGGGTAGGTACTACCTTCTCTTGCATTTCTGCCGACAAATAGCAGTACTACTGTGTTCCGATCTGAAGAGCTAATTTAAATAAAGTTTTTGTGGCATTTCATCTCAGTCCTCAGAAGTGATAACGCATCTGTAGCATCCTTTGTTGGAACTTCACTGCAGATGTCCATGGACTGCAGTGCCCACTCACCATTAAGGAAGAATGTAAGTTCGTTTGTCAATTTAGCTTTATAAAAAAAAGATTTTTTTATTTAAAATAAATTTGTCTATGTAATAATGGAATGCTTAAAACCAAAAAGGCGGGAGAACAGAAGTTAAAAAAATCTTCTTAATAATGTGTTGAGAAATCGTGTGTGTTTGGAACAAAGACAGGATGTTCTTTAGAATTTTAATTCTTCCCACTATTGCACATTTTGCTCACCAAAAGCGAGGAATGAGGTAACGTTTTCATACCTACACACATTTAGGTTACACAAGCCAGCCTTAAGATATTTCTGACAGGACATAGGTTGACATTATAATATTATGTTCGCTACAGTAACACATTTACTGTCGTACCAAACTATATTTTTGTTGCAAAAAACTTCAACATGAGATATTACTTTGTTGTTTATATTATATGATTCTAAAAGTTTACACTATGCTGCACACAGTCTAATGAATCTTTCTGTCCCTAAAGAAAATTCTCATACTCATTTCCTAAATGTTTCATCAGATAACTGGTACGAAAAATATCCTAATAAAAAACTTTACAAGAACTTCAGATTGTTGCTGCCAGGACGTTGATTGATGCGACAGTTTTTTTAAAGAATAAGTATGAGGTTTATTTGACAGTGAACAAGTACTCAGATGGGTTAGCGTAGTGAATACAAACAAAGCTTCCAAGAAATGTTTGTCAGCTGGCGTATTCTTGCAAAAGTCCAAATATTTAACAGGTTGTTGACAGTTAAAGCATGTGGTAGCTCACGGGCTAATAGATCGCCCTAAATCCACACCAGCACCAACAAAAAGGTTTTCCAAGTACTAACTTGCCACGAAAACGTCCTGAGGAAACCACTGTCTGTAAAATAAAATGTTATGCTGCCATACCGTTCATCAGATTGCGGTAAAACTAAAACTTTGTCAACTTATTGCTTGCACTTGCGCGAAGGTTATAGCCATAGTACAATTAACTTACACTAGGTGGCGCGTGGTTCGTACAGCCAAATTTATTCGAAAGTTAATCATTCAATGAATGTATTATCCTTTCTTATTAGACAATGTAACTCTTCCAAATTTAAAACCACACTTTCACAATATTTTTTTCTGCGGCGGCAACTCGCCGGGTACTAGCTTGTACATAATATTTTGACTCGGCTACGACTATGTTTCGGGTTTGGGTGATTGAAGTGGAATTCATGTATGTAAATTGCATCCACGATACTGGACCAGATCTGTGGGTAGGATTTTAAGAGTATAAACATCTAACGTTATTTAAAAAAATTAAAACAAAAGATTGATGTGTAAATTTATGATAATATGAGAATTATATATTAGAACAGCGCACATTTCTAAGGCTTCCTGTTTTAATGAAGCTTATAGGTCAGTCAGCTTGCCAAACAAGATTGACAAGTTTGCTCAGCTAACTTGTGAGTCTTGAGACCCGAACAAGTCTTGGGAGATATAGACAACGTACTGAGGGTTAGAAGGGGCAAATTGCGAACAGTTTGCATTGCGAAACAATAACTTGCAAATAAGGGGCTCTCAAGGACTAAAGCTGACGGAATATTTGGGATTCCAGCGTTTATAGGAATTGTTTCTCTTGTTGTTCGCTTGGAGCAAAATTATTAATGAAGTTTTATCCAAGACACGCATAACATTTAGATTTAGAGGACTTTATTATTATTTTAAGTTACAGTGTAACTAAAATAAAATAATGAATTTTCTTTTATTACAAATCTATCTTGTAACGACAATTGAGACATTATTTGTATGGTTTTATTTATTAACCAATGCTTTAACTAAAACTATTTAAAAATTATAAAAGCAACAGCTAGTCGTTTAGGTATTTTTGATGACAGAAATGAGCCTTTGTACTAACAACGAACATCTTTTTTAATATTTATTTCATTTATATACTGATCTGTCTGCCATTTTATTTGAGGTAAGTTATTATAAGTAATTAGTAATAACAGGTTGTCATGTATTGGATGCGTAAGATGATCCACTGCAACAAGTCATCCCGTGGGTTTCGTTAGCGGTGAGATAGGCAGCTGCATCTTTCTGATAACAACTTAATAGTAAAAAATCTGAGGTTGCTAACCCGCCTGCCAACTCAACTGTGGACGACCTAGTAAGACATGCAGGAAGTCGATGGATGCAGGTGGCTCAGGACCGTGCTTTGTTGCATTCCTTGGGGGAGGCCTATGTTCAGCAGTGGACACGTGAAGGGCTCAAATTATGATGTTCATCTGTAAACTTTTGATAGGCTGTAATGAATAAACTATTAAAGAAATAAAATAATAGGTTATATTTTAATTTTATTACAATTTTATTTAATCTTTTATTTTATAAGATTAAAGACTAAAGATTTTATATGATTAACTCCGAACTCCGAAAGATCGTAACAAGACATCATGAACTCATTTTGCGAAGATCAGAGCAATAAGTCCCCTATGACCACGAGTAATGCAAAGCACTCGATACTTCGATCTGAATGTGTTTCATTATTAACTAAACGAAATAAAGTTCTAAAATTATTTAAATTGTGTGTGTCAGCTCCGAAGCGTGACTGGAATTTACTCATGAAAACGATTGTCTTAAAATATAATATATACAATAGGCAAAGGAAGTAAATGAACCAATATGTTTATTTGTATTGATTTAATAAAATATATCACATAAATTATATTACATAAAAATATATGACTTATATTATAATATTCATTTCGCGCTATGAGATATGCGAATATGTTGCGCAGAGGAAAACCATAACGACTTCATATATAGCGCACGGTATTATTCATACCGTATGCTATATTTGAAACAATTCTTAAGGAGTGAACTGCAAAAAGCATAATGTGTTGCATTTCCACAATTTGAACATGTTTACTAATATTTTTAGACTGCTCTATTTAGAACTCCTCGTTAAAGATTTTCTCTAGATTTCAGAGAGCGTTAAAAGCAATGGTATAGTTGTTTTGCAATTACTATATACTCGTATAACAAATAAACAGTGATACACATTGGACTTTTCGAACAACTCTTAATGAAAAAATATCGCGTGCTGGAAAATACAGACGCCGTGCGACTTCTAATGTTTATGTAGATTTCTATGTTCAAAGCACAACCATGACCGAAAACTGACTGTGGTTTAATACAAAAGTTATACAGATACGTTTTGAACCAAAGAATTACGACTAGTCATATACTCTTACCATAGTAAAACGTCGTTGAACATTATGCGATGGTTATAAATTTCGTTGAAACCTCATCTAACTTTCTTAGGGTCGTGTCGATTATTCATTCCAGCGGAAAAGGGCAAAGTGATGACATGTGACAGCTTCAGATGATCGATGTCACTGTGGTCAAAGTTGGTTTTGAAGATAAATTTCATGTGTGATAACGGCATGGCTCAGTGTGAGTGTAGAAACTGAGTGATTAGCGTTTAGCGGGGCGGGTAGTTCGACGTGCATGACAAGCACAAGCTCTTGTATTACTGTGTTGTTTGTGTAGGGTAGCGACCGCTCAAAATATTATATTCAACGTGGTGGAGCCATATTATATTTGTAGCACGAACGGGTCGGTTCGACCGGGGAAGGACCGCTCACTCACAGAATAGCAGCGTAAAATAACAGCTTAATCCTGCTGTGTTTCGTATGGTGAGTGTAGAGGACCGGAGACCCCTTTTTACTGGAAAAGAGACATTCCATCTTAGTCCTCAGAGGTAACAACGCATTTGCATTTTGATTTTAACGACTATGGGCCACAGCATCCTATAACTAGCAGATGTACTGTGTGCTCGATTTTCATCCTTATTTCGATAACACAAACTACTATTGACGAGAATACTCCTGTGAGATCTAATTACGCAAAGCATAAATAGTTGGTTTTAGGGTTTCCAAGCAGTTTAAAAAAAAATTGTACTTAAATTAAGTTTGTACAACCATTAATGTAAATTTTACTTTAAAAAAAAGTCCCGCTGGGTTTCTTGCTGGTTCTTCCCAGGACAGAGGTTTTTTTTCGAACCAGTGGTAAAGTAAATAATGACTTTCAATAAGAATTACACATGTGATCTATATTGAATAAAAAATTATTCTATTCTATTCTATTCTTAAACCCACGTCCAATGAACTGGGATAAAATTGTAACTTTCAAATGTCAAAAAAGCATAATTTTTTATCTTTCATTTGGCTCCATGCTACGTCAAGTGCACGCTATGTCTAACGAGGATATACTTCTCCCCGTTGCCGTGCTTTGGCATAAGGACAAGATAATTTTATCTCTTGTCAGTGGATATAATCGGAGAATAAATTTTTTGTCCCCAGCCCATGCTAGCCGTGCTGTTTACATGTACACTTGTGGCTGAGAATTAATATCACCCGCATAGTTGACAAATTAATGCCGTATAGTTGAGAAATTTTCCCGTAGTCAAAATAGATGTATGTCATCTGCTTCATATAGTCATATCTAAGAATTTGTATAAAACTACGAGTACCTACAACGATATCGTGGTTTTGTCACTACGTTCCCCTAGTAGTGATTAATAGATAGTAACACTAACTTCTAGTAGAGATAGTTCTCGTATCTAGGATTCCAGACAACTCTAAATATAGGCTTTGTTTAATTGTATAAAAACATTTAAAATTATCATCTGAGCGAAGTACCACCCGTAGTCCACTAACCCATATTGTTCCATATGTGTCGTAAGAGGTGACAGAGGGGAACTAAGACAAGAGAGGGGCAACAGCATCTTCCTGATGACAAAACTGAAACTGACAGATGACAAAAAAAAAAAACCGTGGTTTCCAACCCGCCTGTCAAGTGTAGGAACTATGGAAAATGAGATGCCTCTATAAGACAATCTACAGGGGAAGCCTATGTTCAGCAGTGGACTTTATGGGCTGTAATGGATGGATGGATGGTTTCGAGCGATATATAAAGTACCTTATAGTTTAAATATATTATTCAAATGATGAATGATTAATTTATATTCATTACACACCTGTATAAATTTAAAACAATAAGTAACTAACCGCGTTTCACCCATCGACCCACCGTCTACTGTTACACAATTCCTACACAAAGCCCATTACTTTGAGAACTCTCCACACGTTCTCTCGCAATTACAACGGTCAGTTATTTGTCGCTGTCGACGAGAATTAATTGAAGAATCGTTTGTTTTTTAACCCCCGACGCAAAAAGAGGGGTGTTATAATTTTGACCGCTATGTATGTGTGTGTGTGTGTGTGTGTATGTTTGTGTGTCTGTCTGTGGCACCGTAGTTCTTAAATCGTTGAACCGATTTGGGTGCGTTTTTTTATTTAAAAGCAGGTTTTCTAGCGGTGGTTCTTAGACATGTTTTATCAAAATCGGTTCATCAGTTTTAAGGTCATCAGCTGTTTTATTAGCTGCGATAGGTTTCTTTTTGGGGGTTTTTAACATTTTTTCAATTTAAGTTATTATTCATGGCATAAATAAAAGCTTAAAGATTGCAAAATTAAAAACATTTATCGCTTATTTGATGTATTTATTATGACTCTTATGAACTTCACTTTATCAAACTCCTAAGAAACGAAGTTAAGAACAAGCGGCCCAATAATCAAAAATAAAAAAAGTTAGAGTCACGAAAATAACAATAAAAGGCTGTTAAGACTTTTTACCGTTAACTTGCGGAAGCTCTCTTGAACGAGCGGATCTCATTAGTTGATCAACGAGTGAAGTGTATACACCGAGAACTTTGCTTTCATATTTCTTTCTCAGTTAGCAATATTCAATTCATTGGAGCGAGTGCTTTTGCCGTTGCGTATTAAGTTAGATAGTAGATACTGAGGAAATGAATAATAACGGTATTTTGTGACAAAAAAATCTTTTATTTACTTCTGAAGTCCAAAGCTTATATATTTTATGCCAATATTTTCTATAAAAAAGTTTTTAAATATGTTATATGTAGGTTAGTTTTAAAAAAGTTATTTTAAAAATACTGTGTATCTCTCTTTTATCACTGTTTACCTGTAATATTTCAATGAGCTACTCCCGAATCGAAAAAAACTATAAAGAGGGAAATTCTAGTTTTTTTTGTATGAAAAATTGCTTCCCAACCATTTTCATTATCTATAACATATAATCGTATTTCACCACGTTTTTATTAAGTCACTCTTCTCTGTCTGTCTGTCGTTCCAGGTGGAATCTTGCAACTCAAATTCGGAGCATTTCCCAAAGAGCTAGAGACTTGAAAACTTGAACATAACTCAGAATAGGATATAGCTACGTATGATGGATATATATAAAAATCTTGGTATATTACATTTTTAGACAAAATAAAAGTCACTTAAAAAAAAAGTCACTTGTTTAAAAAACTTGGAATAACAAACCAAGCTAAGTAATTGAAAAAATACTTTAGCGAATAATTGCAACGAAAATTTATTAATTTATGTGAAAAATTGTTGAATCAATGAAAATATGGTTTGCATTCACCGATTTTGTAATTCATTAGTATTATTATTACACAGTCACTTCATAGTGCGAAGGATTTGCAATTACCGTAGTGGATATCTCGTGGCTTTGACTCTGATACCCTTCGACTACGATATATTTTCACTGGTAATTGACTGAAACCCATGTCAGATATTGATTATGGGTGAAATGATTATATCCATAGAAACCTCCAGAAAAATTAATTATATAAATACTCAAAAAACATGTGTGAGTGTCGTGGAAAACTCGGTTGGAACGAAGTTCCTTTCGTAGTATATTATTATTGATAAATGTATTATATTATTGATTAACAACTACAAATAAATGAATTACTAGCGTCTATTAAAATGAAGCTTCATATAAAATAAAATAATATTTCTTTCATGGCAAGATAAGAAAAAGTGCGAGGGAGATGGATATTATTACATCTCGTTTCCTTATAGCCGCCAAGACCGTCTACACTACGTCAGAAGGGGTCGTGACGTAAAAATCTTACACTTTTTCTCGCCTAGACCCATCCTCCAAATTGGTACCGTCCGATAAAGAACTTCGTTCCAATAATTTAGTTGATTTAAAATAATGAACACTGAAAATAAAATATAATAATTAAAGTGATTATGGACTCTGATCGACATATCAAAAGAAAGTGTGCGTAGATATAAACATGACTTAATTCCTCTATCTCTCTTCCACCATCGAACGCTCGACGGTTCTCCGCCAGTTTGTTGACGACATTATCACGAATTCAAACCAAATGATTTCCTTCGTCTTTCTTAATGTGTAAGACAAATGCGTGGAATAGTTTGCCAGCGTCTATCTTTTAACGTGGATGTTATCAACACGATAGTAGACACGCTTTTGTTTGGCTAAGCCAGTGCGCTTTACTATTTTTGACTACATCACTACCAACTATCAGGTGGGATAATAACTAAGCACTACAGTGCATAATTGCACGCCTCACAACGTGAGGTAGTGCTCTACTCTCGATATGTCATACTTCTATTTCGCTACATAAAATCTATATACTTTTAGCTAGACATCAAATCCATATTATTATTAACGTTACAATAACTACAGACATTGAATTATAAGATTAGTTTATTTTCAATTTTATTCACTTTAGATTACATAACATAAAATGTAATTGAAAAAATATATGGACTGGCGTCCGTTGGTCTGTGCGTCGGTGAGTCTTCTCGCTTTAATAGAAATGTAAGCAATAGATAGAGTAATATAGTATTAAATAAGATTCCATATATTCTGAGGAGGATCCCTATTGATTATTTTTATTGAACTCAACACCGTTTAAAAGTTATTAATAAAAGTCGATCAGATTCTCTGTTTTTTTCTTCTTGTAAAAATTATCGTCAATATTTTTATTTATTTTTTATCAAAATGAAATGAAACGCTCTTGAGGTTTGCACTTTTGGGTTTTCCAAACTATCTTCTTATATTCTTGTAAATTTAATTTTTATAATATAATAAAATTATTTAGAGTTAGATTTCAGCGAAAGCACTAAATATTCGAAGTTCTCCAGAATCGGTCCAGGCTACGTAAGTAGCGCTTAACTAAATGCTAACTTGCCGCCGGCTAGTTAAACTTGCAGTAGATCTTTATACAAAGAACGTATTAAAGTTTTAGAAGCCATTCGCTTCCAACTATACACAGGAGAGCTCTTGAAGTTAGTAATTGCAGTATTGTATACGTGTAATGAAGGAAGTATTATTTTGTGGTTCAATAGTAACAAAAACACAACAATAATAATAATTTATTGTTGACTTCACGAAATACAATTTTAACGATTTTCTTCTTAATTAATTTATCCTCTTCAAAGTTCGGTACCTGATTTAGCAGATTTTTTTTTATTTATCCAGTCATCCGTTCATTTTATTTATAATGCATTTTCAACAATAACAAATTAAAAACGTTTATACGCATTAAATGCACCAAAACTTTAAGAGATAGAAATAAATGTAAGGATCTTTTTTGTGTAAAATTGCAACCATAAAAGATTTTGTTCGAAACTTTTTTACATCTATTATGGTTTATATGAAAATCACTAAAACTATTTATTTTAACAATTTTTTGATTTTATAAAAACAATCCTCCTTTTTCCTCATCCTGAAATAGCTCTATCTATTTGTGAAGTTTTATTATTTAAGATTACCTCGGACTGACAGACAGGCAAACAGATAAAATTTAAAAGATGGTTCTTCATGTCTTGGCATGCATATAACTCCATAGCTCAATAAAAGTTTCGATATTACAAACAGACACTTCAATTTTATTTATACGAATAGATTTAAAAGTTTTTAACGGTCACGGGAGCCGTGGTAGCTCAGATGGTTAGCGCTCGCTGTAAGTTACACAGTACGCGAGCAACTCGGGTTCGTTCCCCGCCGGCACCAATGAAATTGTTAATTGCAATTTTAAGTGCTGATTTACCACGTGCTCGGCGGTGAAGGAAAACATCGTGAGGAAACCTGCATGTCTGAGAAATCAAAAAAAAATATTTCGAAGACATGTGAAGTTCGCCAACACGCATTGGGGCAGCGCGGCGGACATTTCCTTGCCCTAAAACCCTCTCAGAAATGAGAGGAGGCCTGTGCCCAGCCGTGGGACGTATGTAGGCTGTAACTTTACTTTACTTTATTTTTAACGGTCTATAGAAAAATGTGAAAAGAGAAAAAGCGAAACTGAGACAGTTTAATGCAAGCTTATAATTATATGCGTATCTATCACTAGAGTTGTGGACTTTGTACACATTTAAAGCAGTAAATAAACATATTATTTTAAGACTTACTACAGTTTTTCAGGCATCTATTAGCTCCATCATTCTATTAGTTACAGAGGAGGCGAGGTAAGTTTGTATAAGGAAGTTCTACAGCCATAATGGACCAATTTATTACCGTAACAACCTAATAAAAGTCCACTGTCAAGTCAAGTCTTCCTGACTAACACAGTATTGTGAATTGCAATAAGTGCCTTTTTTGACACTTTGACTTTCCACAATACAGTGTAGGGCCCATTTACTCTATTTCTATTTCTTACCCGGAACAGTTATTTGTAGGCCATACAAATACTTGTACGGCCTACAAAACTGTTCCGGGTCTGGATGTTTGTCCTAGTGCAATTTATGTCTGCAAGAACTGCCTCCACGATACAAGATGAAATCCTAGTGTGGGAGAAACGTTTAAAAAAAAAAGATTTACATTTCTGTGACAAACAATTGTAGTGTAATTTTAAAGTAAACGTGTATTTAAAGATCAATATTTAAATATTTAAAATGGTTTGAAAAATACTTATTTCACGTTTTACAAACTCGTAGTCTTATGTTCTTCACGTCCACGCTGAATTTTAGCGAGTGGAGTTTACAGCGCCTACGGTCCTAATTCAGTTTACGGCCCTCTTTGCCTACTTCAATTTAGCTTGTTCTATGTTTTAAATTTTTTTTTATTTGTCTCGTTTGTGGAACGTTTTTAGAATGTAACATGCAGCTTATTCGTAACTATATTTAAGAAAAAAAAAATGTTTTTTTTTGTTCGAATTTTATGCGCTGTCATACCGTTCATCAGATTGCGGGAAAACTTTGTCAACTTATTGCTGGCACGTGCGTGAAGGATATAGACATAGTTTAATTTACTTACAGTAGATGGCGCGCGTATCGTAACAACAACTTTAACAAATTTATTTGAAACGCGGTAGGAACGCGCTGGGAACCGGCTAGTAAAAATAAAAAGTACAGTTGTAGCCCTATATACGTCCCCCAAATAGATACAAGCCTCCAAGTTGATAGATTTAAAATATCCTGAATACATTTGTATCTTCTAAAAAAAAAGCATTACATGTGCTTTTTTGTTCTTCCTAACGTGGTTAAGCCCTGTGATAAATAATAATAATAATGGTGATTCTTACTTTCTTTATGTACCTATATAATTCTTGTATCCGTGTGTATCTGATTAAACTCCTCCTAAACGGTTAGACCAATTTAGATAAAATTTTGTGTGTGATTAAGTTAAATGAAACTAATTAAAAAAAAGTAATATTAAAAACTGAAGGTAGCCGGGCTAACTATGACATCGGGACGTCAAACACCTCAGTCCCCCCCGTGATCATGGGTGCTGTAAAGCACCCGAAACGTCGGGAATTAAAAAGTTAAAATTAAACGCGATATAATCCGTAAAAATTAGTTTCATTTAATGTGTAGTCTTCGCGTAAATATAAGAAAACATTATGTAATTAAGTTGATACGAGAATGGTTTAGATTCACAATTAGACCCATTAGGTGGCGCTGCGGGGCGGATAGCTAGTTATTATATAATTTGTGAAATTTTGTAGACATTTGGATGCTTAGAGTATACTGTTTATATGAAACATCCAAACTTAGAGTATCCATAAGTTATACACTCTAAGTTGGTATACTTATGTATATTCTATATAAGTTTGCACGTTTGTTACTCTATCATTCATAAAACTAAATAGATGTAGATAAAATTTGGCACACAGATAGCCCATTTTGAACTAAGGCCAATGTTGGTTTAATAAATGTGAAACTTTTTTACCAGGGGGTTCAGAGTCACTGGCAGAATTCTATAAAAATTAAGTACTTTAGGTAATAATCTGCGATTTTCGAGGTTTCTAATTACCTTACCGTTACGTCATAGGGGATATATTTGTCATAGTTGCTGCGTTTGGCAAGCAGGTTGACAACCGCAGTTTTTCATTTTTAGTCGTTATTAGGAAGACGCTGCTGCCTATCTCCTGATTTGTTTCTCTCTGTCGCCTCTTAGGATACCCACAGTATGTTCTTACATTGCCACTACACGGTATTCCTTACATACGGTATTCCTTACATACGCAGATTTCTACACGATGTTTCCTTCACTGTCGTGAATCAGCACTTAAATTTAGTACGTGGTAGAGCCACGCTTCAGCTATATCATGGTTGTAGCACGAATGGGTCGGCCGTCGACCGGGGTAGGACCACGCTCTCACATAATAAGAGCGTAAAATAGCAGCTTGATGCTGCTGTGTTTCGTATGGTGAGTGTAGAGAACCGGAGACCCTTTTTACTGAAAACCTCAGTCTAACTAAAGAAACTGAAGATCTCAGACCTCTGGGGTGACAACGCATCTGCATTTTGATCCTTAATTGAGGATAGATGTAGATGTCTATGGGCCACAACATCTACTTACCATCAGGTAGACTGTGTGCTCGTTTGTCACCCTTATTCTATAAAAAAACGAATTAATAATTTCATTGGTGTCAGCGGGGACCAGCCCAGATTGCACGCGTACTGCTAAATTTAGCCCTTGAGCTACCAAGGCAGCTGTTAACAATTTTCAACAACTCAAAAAATACTGTTCCTAATATATAATGTGCTCCAGACCAAATTTCGGTCACGGTGACCAGTCTTCAATGAAGACTAGTCATCTGCGCAGGACTAGTCTTCATTGAAGACTTTATAGTGTCCAAGTGTATATGCAAGCAAAGGTGCACTCTCTATTCCCTCAGTTTCATAGTCCCATGGGGCGGTAATTCGACACGACCGGAGAGAGATCAGGCGCAGGACCAACGGCTTAATGTGCTTTTCCGAGGCACATCGGTCAATGGAACACCGCCAAATTCCTGATTATGAGAATTTCTTGACAGAAGAACCCAATAACTGATTTTGGCCCGACCCGGGATTCAAACCCGAAACCTCATGATCAGCAATCGCGTTTACGACCACTAGACCACGACGAAGCGGTCACCTAATAAGTACCTCAACTTTTGATTTTTTCCTAAATTTGCAAATGCAAATATAAATAGAGAAATCGTGCAAGAAAGAAGCCTAATGACGAGCTCTTGTTTCCGGCGTACCCTGGGTTATCTGTGAGTTTTACTTGTCATTATCTTGATGGCAAACCTTACTTAGCTTAGCATCGACGTTAAGAAGAAAATAAAATTGACCAAGTACAATCTATTTTCGCTCAATTGATATTCATTCATTATATCAGCTCCTCGCCTAAATTATGAGATTATTTATAACAATTGACCGCGCTTCAAAAGTTTAGTTTCGTATTGCGCTATTCAGTAGGATAATATTTTTCAACTTGATTGATGTTCTCCTGATATTTTCTCCTATTTAGTCCCCTAAAACTAACGGGATTCGGGTCCGTATTTGTAAAATAGCAAATAAATGAAGCAAAGTAGATAATTTCTTTTTGTATTGAGAATGGGCCCACCACCGTAACCAGGCGTAACTTAATGAAACACATGTCGTTTTATTCCTTATAACTAATAGATCACAAAAGTAAGTACAATTGTAGTTTTACCGTATCTAACGGGAATACTGAGAAATTAACAATAAAATATGAATATCACAATAACCTAAAAACAAACTAAAAGCGATTGTCTAGTAGTTTTCACCGGTATTATAAGTTAAAATAGCACTCTGGTCAATAATTAATAGTATAAAAGAAAGTTGTAGGTACATTCAGCATTTACAGGTACTTTAAGATTGATGGAAATTTTTTTAGTAGTTCGTTCTTCTTTATACGCATTTTTTTTTTGATATTACGTTAGCCAATTCACAAATATCAAAAGAACTTTTTTTTCAGATTTTATGATTTCGGTTACATTTTCATAAAATCTTTAGGCCGTTTACTATAATAAATTGGTATTTTTTTATGTATAATAAAATTAAGTTACGTTAAAGTTTCTTGTGGGCCCAAAAACGATTATCTGTTTTCCAAGTGTTGAATACCGTCGCTAAACAGAAATAGATACTAGTACATTTCCTTATATTAAAGTCCAATATTCCAGCTAAATTGTACAAGACTATTTGTTTGCTTAATTGAGCAGACATGATCGCAAACAAAAACGGAACTATATCCGATGCATGGTAAAAACAAAAAGCGTGCGACGAAAATGTCCAAACCAATGTATTCCATTCCGCCCCACTAGTTATATTCTGATAAATGATTGCGCGTGATATACTGTTTGTGGAGAACCTTTTTTGTTTCCGTGCTTGTGTTTTGTGCTGCTTTGATTTTATTTTATAAAGCGGCCCGTTTTTATTAAAAACAACGCGACCCGCGTATTCGTAAATCCCCGCTCCTCCAGATAGACTGAATGTTTAGGACATCTAGCCTCAATTTTGTTACTTGTTTATTTGTGTTTTTCTATTCTATTAAACACTATTTATTATTTACTATACGTTAAACCAAATATTTTGAAAATTAAAAATTGTGTACAACCGACTTCAATATAAGTTATTAAGAATAACTCAAAAACTATTAGTCAGACCTCCTTGATCAAATTTATATGGGACCACATGAAAAGCACCAGCTTTCAAATAAAAAAAGAATCATCGAAATCGGTTCACCCATAAAAAAGTTATGAGGTAACACATAAAAAAACATACAGTCGAATTGAGTACCGTCTCCTTTTTGAAGTCGGTAGAAAAAGACATATTCTTACTACGGATTAAAAATTACAGCAGCGTGCATACGAACGAAATTAGAATCCACCTGATGGTTATGGCCAATGGCTCAAGGCGTGTAATTAGACGGGCTCTCTATATCCTTCAGACCGGAACACAACAGTGCAGGTATTGCTGCACGGCGAAAATTGATTAGAGATCTGTACCTACTCAGACAGACTTTCAGGCAAAGGAGGTTCTACTACATATGCAGACCCTTTCTATCAAATGGTTTAAATTATTTATTAAGCAAAAATTGTCTAGTAAGGGTTATTATACTACTAAAGAGTACATGACTGATAACAACCCCTGGGAATGAGGTGATCGCTACCATGCTGTTTCTAAATGTTTGCATAACAATTGTATAAAATATTATATTGTAAATTGTGCTTTAAAAAAAAGTCCTGCTGGGTTTCTTGCTGGTTCTTCCCAGGACAGAGGTTTTTTTGCGAACCGGTGGTAAAAGTAAAAAATTACTTTCAATGAGTATTATGTATTGTAATCTATATTGAATAAAAATGATTCTATTCTATTCTATTCTATAATAAATTCTTCTAATTAACAGAGATCACCACGATGCAACACATTTGCAACCTTCTTTATTTATTTTAATTTGGTTTCGAGTTTCCATGGTTTACAACATGTACTCACATTTAGGCGGAATTTTAGCAAATTTTCCACTCCGGTATTATAGAAGAAAACTGTTTTACAAATGAACAAACCGGTTAATGTAATAAAACGTTTATTAAAATCAACGTAGATAAGGTAAGCGTGAAGTACCAACTTAATATCAATGCGCGGTCTTTCAGACACAAATTCTATACATTTTAACATCCTATTGAAAGAGACGTAATGTTTAAAATAGTGAAGTTATTTTAAATCCATACAAATAAATAAAATTGAAGTGTCTGTTTGTAATGTTAAAATAATAGCTTTTTACTAAATGCATATGAAAGTATATACGGTACTAATAACAAAATAAACACATTTTTTTTTAAATTTTTGTCTGTCTGTCTGTTTGTTCCGGTTAATCTCCGAAACGGCTGGACCGATTTCTGATGTTATAAGGACTAACTTAGGATACTTTTATTTTAGAAAAAGAATTAGGGTTCCGCGAAAAAAAATTAAAACCCATGAAATCGTAGTAAATTCCAAAAAAATAGGCATAAAAATAAAATAATTTTCGCAATTACCGTATCCGTATAGCGCTGTAACGTAAATCCATCATCTCCTCCCATGGGTGTCATAGGAACTGACTATAGGCAGTGGGCTTGAAAGCTGTCAGCACTTTACATGACATGGGTTGCAAGGAAACTCTGTTATAATATAAACAAGTATATTTTTAGAAAATATATTAAATAAAATTATTAAATATTTTATAAAAATATGCTTGTTAGATAATCTTAGTAAAACTTGAATATAAAGATAAATTATAACAATTTCTTTGGAACGTAACAAAGAAGCTAATGGTAATTTTTCGGTAACTCTTCTCATATAAAAAACAGTATTTCAAAATTTGAGCAATGAAAGATTCGGTGGAATTAAATATTGATTTTGATATTTTTTAGTCAGTTGTTTTTTTCCGTATTTTTTAGAATTTACACTACTAATTTTAGCAACTGTCTCATTTTTATTAATTTTTTTTTTGTTTTAAGCATGTTTTCGCTGTTTTAAAATTATTTTAAATTTAATGTTAAATTTGTATATACTTTTTTCAAAATATATTAATGTAGCCTAGGCCGACCTTAAAAACGAGAGAGTGGTGCGCTGCACTGAGAAAAAATAACTCAAAGGTCTCTGATTTTAAATAGAAAAATTTCATTTAGCATAAAATCTTAACAACTGTTATCCTTTAGAAATCTTGCCAAGTTACAAATTCACTACCAACGAACGTTTTTTTTTTTAATTGAATACCGTTACACATTCCTATTGTAACTATGATAAAAGGCACAGCTATGGAACTTGGCATCCGAATAGATCTTAAATATTTTATCAGTAAAGCCACCAATCCCGCCAGAATGAAATAATCTCAAATGTCCCAAATGACCTTCAGACCGAATTTCCGTTGTGTCAGGCTAGTTACAACGGAGTCTAAAAATCTGCGCAGGAGAAGATTTTAGTGCAATAGTGTGTATGCAAAATACAGGTACACTCTTTATTCCCTCACTCTCATAGTCTAATGGAACGGCAATTCGACACGACTGAAGAGAGATCAGGCAAAGATTCAACGGCTTAACGTCCCCTTCCGAGGCACCGCCAACTTCCTGACTCCGAGCTGCTACTGAGAATTTCTTGACAGAAAAACTTAATAACGGATTTTGACCCGATCAGGGATCCGAACTCAAGACCAAGAGTCACGCTTGAACAGACCACTAGAACAACGAGGCAGTCGATATATATCATAATATATCTGATAAAAAATATCTGACGATAAAGGTAGCAAGTTACCAATTCCAAAAATATAAAAATTCCAAAGTAACCAATCCTTTGAAGCCTACCTTATATGTCTTCGTTCGGGTAAGGATTTCCAGAGTAGTGTAGCTTAACCGGCAAAAGAATTGCGTAAAGCCAGTAAAATGTAATGCAACTGTAATCTTCAGATTAGGAAGTAGGTATACATTATCATTCTTGGAAGAAAGGTATTGAAATTTGTTATAATGATAAGAAGGGAGATATAGGCATAATATTTTCGAAGACTAAAGATAAAACTGATGTTATTTTTAAAAGGCGCTCAAGCTTATTGAGATCTTGGTTTAAGTCTGGGTAGCAAGCATCTGCGTGATAAGTGATGAATACGAAAATTTTAACTAGCATAATTTTACTTTTTATATAACTTTTCTAGTGAAATCATTATGTTCCTTTCTTGGTGTGGCCAATTCATTTACCGTTACCGTACCGTACCGTATTTATTACCGTGTAGTTGCGTTGTTAGAATATCCACTACCCCATATCAACCCGTGGTTGTCGTAAGAGGCGACAGAAGTAAACAAATCAGGAGATGGGCAGCAGCGGTCCTACCCAAGCAGCATGCAAGCTGTATACGAGCTGTATTGAAGTTCGTTCTTATACTAGAGGCTGTATTTTCTGGCTGTATAAAAGCTGTATAAGCGCTTATACAGTTCTTATAAGTAAAAAATTGGCACAAATTATGCAGCTTTATGCGTTAGTAGCGCTGTACAGTAGCTGTACAAGCATAAAAGAGGCTGTATAACTGCTGTATTACAGCTGTTATTTGGTGTGCAAGGAAACTATTACACTACAGATATTGTCTTATAAGTAACTTATAAAGACAAATGTTCTAAATTGGTTTTTCAATGGAATTACAAATGAATATAAAACAAAAGGAACGTTTATTGAATGAAGTTGACATTTAATGTACGTATATTTAACATATTAATATTATATTCGTATTCGAGTTGAGTTTTGACGATAATATTTGGTGAATCGAACGTGCAAATTTAGATTTACGGTAAACTTGTATATGTTTTGTAACGAAAAATTGCCGCGCCAGCAAAATAACAAAATAATAAAGGACAAAATACTAAATACGGTAACTAAATATCGGTTGTTTAGGTTAGAATAAAAAAATATATTTTAAATTAATGGATATGATGGCACATTGGAGCGCAGTGATCATTAGTCAAACTGAAGTAATGGTATAGGCTAAGACTAATGTCTAATATTCCAAAAATTATATTTTTAATTTTGTTTTTATGGCTTTTAAAATGGCGAAAATTTGCTAAACAGCCTAAACGCTATTTCGAGGGTCTTATAGTCTTAGTAGCTGTACTATGTATGTTATGGATTATATCATGCAGCCATTGGTTTTTAATCAGTTCTATAATAGGATATTTTTATTACTTACGCTGTATAGCAGTTTTTTCAACATTACATAAAACTCTCTTTAGATATACGTATAAAAGATGAAAAATATTGTTAATTTTTAGTGTTAATATATTTTTGTGGTTTTGTGGTGAGAAAATAAATAAATTTCAATTTGTTTTTCAATGATAAAATCAGATTGAAGTGTTAAAAAATACTTAAAGTTGTATACTAGAGATTTCATATTCGGATTAAGAACCCTAAGCTTACTTTGATCCCATAATACAGACTTTATACAGCTTGACCTGTATAATAACTCACAAGCCACTCTTATAAGGGTATAACCTCCTTTCAACACTCTCATACGCTTTTAAATTTTTTTTGCTGCTTGGGTAATATCGATTAAAATTAAAAAAATGCCGTTGCTAACCCGTTTGCCAAGCGTGGCAACTATGGCAAATCTCTCCTATGAGACAATCCATGGGGAAGGTCTATTTTCAGCAGTAGACTTTAATAGACTGTAACGGTAACGGTAATTCTTTTGCGTTCGATTTAACTATTTCAGAACTATTAAAACAAACTCTCTTCGTCCCTCCAGCATAGCAGGAAACCTTTCCAGGACACATTTTCCTTATATTAAATTTACGTACGTTATCACGTACGCACGAACAAAGTAACGTACATTACGTGATATTTTAAAAAATAAACAATGAAGGGAAACGTGACAGCGAATATATGAAGGTAAAAACGAGTGACATTTGCCGGTTTGCGTTTATATTTACAGCTCTACAACGTCAGACGTATGAAGACTGCGTGCCCTAATGGTCAGACTGCTAACATTTGTACTTCTTTTACTTTTCTTTCTTTCTCTCTCTCTCTCTCTGTATCTTCTGGACAAGTGTCTATCTGCCGTATGGAGGATTTGGAAACTACCGCGGACTTTTAATTGTTGTATCAGACGTCTTGTACCTTTGACGCTGCTGCGTATCGCCTCGCATATTTCCTCAATTATTTCTTCAGCGGCAGCAACGCGCCGGTAACCAGTTAGTATGACAAAACATTTGGGTGTGAAACGTTAACTGATACAGAGACATAGAGAAATTTAGTAGTTGGAGGTGAATGAAGAGATTAACCTGGATAGAAACAAAGACTAATGATGTAAGAGGCAAAAGAGATGGTAAGATAATATAAATAATTCACTAATTAAAAAACAGAATAGGCCCCAAACTTAGGCACTTGCAGCGACACGAAATTTAAAAAAAAATTCTGGCACTAGAATGCTTACTGCGAATACGAGGGCGACACTGAAAGTTTTTAGAACTGGCCACATGTAAACGAAACGATATTATAAAAAAATAAGTTCAAAGTTTGAAGAAAGAACTCTTTGCCAATATTATTGTGCATGTATATTATTAATTTGTCATTTGTTTACGATTTGGCGGCAAATTGAAAATTATCTGTGTCACGTCAGCATGAATTTAACGCGAGAAAATTTTCGTACAATGATTTTTTATGACTTTCGATGTCATTTAAGTCAACAAGAATGTTATGATAGACTTCGATTGGCCTTTCAAGATGAAGTACCACTTCGTCGTGAAAGGCCAATCGTGCCACTGTTTACAACTGGTTTAATGAGTTTAAACGTGGTCGCACTAATCTCACCGATGATCTGCGTGAGGGACGGCCTTCTACGGAGACGACTGAAGATAACATCAGTATTGGGCGGCGTATGATAGAGACTGACAAAATAGTGACTTATCAGCAGATTCGGACAAACTTAGGCATTGGTATGAGTCAAGTGCACAAAATCCTCCATGAACATTTAGCGGTCAGGAAGCTTTGTGCCCGGTGGATAACTCATAATTTGACAGAGGCCCAAAAACTCCGTCGTGTTGATTGGTGTCGTGAAATAGTTCAAAGATTTAACGGAGGTGACTCAAATGCTGTGTTCGACATACTTACAGGTGACGAAAGCTAGATTCATTGTTATGATCCTGAAACTAACAGACAGTCTGCTGTCTGGGTGTTTCCTTCCGAAGAGTTGCCAACTAAAGTGAAGAGAGATCGAAGCGTGGGAAAAAAGATGGTGGCCTCGTTCTTCGGAAGGACAGGTCATTACTCAACAATCGACTACTTGGCGACGTCAGACTTGGAATTACTGGGTCACCCGCCCTATAGCCCCGACCTCGCACCTTGCGATTTTTATTTATTTCCGAAAATAAAAGAAAGATTTCGAGGAAAACGTTTTACGGACGCTGAGGAAGCAGTGGCTGCGTTTCAAAATGCCGTCGAAGAGACCCCTAAGGACGAGTGGGCAAAGTGCTTTTCTCAGTAGTTCCATCGGATGCAGCGGTGTATTGATGTAAATTGACACTATTTTGAAAAGATATAATAAAGCTAATAACTTGCTAGTTTGTTCAGTTTTTGATTTTCTAAGAACTTTCAGTGTCACCCTCGTATGCTAGCTCTTCTAAGTCGGTATTGATTTCACATTGATTAAATCGGTAAGTTTTTTTTTTACAAATGTTGTTGACAAACGAGCACTCTGTCCGCTTGATCGTTACAGGGTGCTGTGGCCCATAAAAATCTTAATTTATCCTTAGTTAAGAATAAAAATATAGTTTTTTCAATTGAAGCTATTTTATATAGGATAGGATGATAAACGAGCACACAGTCCACCTGATGGAAAGTAGTTGCTGCGGCCCGTATACATCTACATCTATCCTCGTTTGCGAATCAAAATGCAGATGCGTTGTCACCCGTGAGGACTAAGATGAAATGCCTATTTTCCAGTAAAAAGGGTCTCCAGTTCTCTACACTCACCTTACGAAACACAGCAGTGTTAAGCTGCTATTTTACGCTGGTATTCTGTGAGAGCGTGGTCCTTCCCCGGTCGAGCCGACCCATTCGTGCTACAACTATACTACTAATATAGCTGCAGCATGGCTCTACCACGTACAAAATACATATTCAACCAAACCTTATTCAGTAAATTATAGTCAATTTTTATACCAATTTACAATCATCTCCTGTTAAATACCCACACCATACATTTATCATAATTTGTTATTTTAAACAGTATAGAGTTTTTTTTCTATCAAAGTTTCTTGAAGAAAAATACCTCATACTATTTTATACCGACAAAATATTTTAATTCTGTATAAATTACATGCACGTAGAAACCTTGTAATATGAGATACCAGAGGGGCATGATAAGCAAGATTTGTAACAAGACCTTGAGGAAACTGACACTTTGTCCGGAAAGGTATGATAAAGGGTCAGGACCGTGCGCCCCTGAGATCCAAAATCTGTTATATCTCATCACTTATGTCACGCAAAAATATGGAATAAAATCTCTTTAATTTACTTATTACTGAACCTCTAGATGTTGAACAATTTAAATTTTTTAAGTTAATTCCTTTTTACGTAAACAATGCCAGAACGTAACATAACGTTTATATATTTTAATAAAAAATTGGTTATTTTTACATTCAATAGTATATCTAAATTATCCAAACAGTTATCATACACGAGTTTTAATTATAGGAATCTTGCTTCTGTTTCAATTGCCTAGTAATTCCTAGAACCTCTGTGTGTTTTAGAAAATGTTTTGTTATAAAAAATATTATTATTTGATTTCCAGCTTATGTTAATTACTTTTGAAACTTAGCTTGAATAACGATACCAATGTTATCATTACTTGAGCTACAAATATTGAGTAACAACTAACTAGAGATTAGATCCAATACAAAAATCTAATTTGAATTATATTACTAATAAGGATACTCGGCTATTTGTTATTACATCGCCTGGTACTGATATTTAAGGGACTATGATATAATAGTTTTGTAAGATATTGTTCGTAATTTGACTTCGCAATCTGTAACTAAAACTTTATTATATAAGAAAACTAATAAATAAAATAAAATAAAAAAACTATTCCTAAAATAGAACTACAGAGCTGAACACAAAAAACAGTAACAAAAATAAAGATAAAATATAGATAATTTGATAGGCATGCAGCCAGTAGGCTTCATGCCTTTAAAATCTACACAGCCGTGGGTAAATTGATTCGGCAGGAATAGGTAAGACGCAATCTTCTTACCTACTTGGTACAATTACCAACGCAGACGGCCGCCCAAGTGGAAAAATCCTTCAGCAACTGCAAAAGTTAACGTAAAATTTTCAATGTAACTATTTTGAACCCTCGACGAAAACAAAGGGGTGTTATATGTATGTATTGTGTATCTGTGTGTCTGTCTGTAGCATCATAGCTCCCGAACGGATGAATCGATTTTGATTAAATTTTTATCAATTGAAAGGTGTTTTGATCCAGAGCTATGTTTCAAGAAAATCTGTTCAGCCGTTTGAAGATCATCAGCTGTTTTTGTTTCGGGGGTTTTTAAATTTTTAAATTTAAGTTATAAATAACCCTCGATATAAACAAATAATCGCACAAACGTGCGATTTACGCGAAATTCTCTACCTCGCACGACTACACTGCACCTGCAATTCCCCTGGGGTTGCAGATGTTTATGGGCAACGGTGTCATTCACTTGCCATCAGGAGAGCCGTATGCTCGTTTTCCTTCTCTTCCATAAAAAATATATTTCTGTGAACGTTAAAGTTTTCTGGGTAATTTTAAAACTCTTATTAATGCTGTAAAGATCAATGGTAATATAGATTTACAAGGAAGGAGAAGGAGACGTCTCCATACATTCTTGGGCCCAGATGTTAACAAGATGAAAGTCGGACCATTTGAAAGCTTCTATATAAACAATTCATAGCTGAAAATCTGGTAAGATTTGTCAATCTAGGAGCTAAGTTATTGTAGAATAAGTAAAAGTGATTTTATGTATTACCTACCCAGTAACAGGTGATTTTCACTGTAATTACACTGTAACAGGTTATTTTAATTACCTAAATAATAAAATTGATATTTATACTAATATATAATATATTTGTATAATTATTAATTTTAATAATACTTAAATATATAAAAGCAGGATCAGTATAAAATCACGAAAGAAAAGCTGTGGTTATTTAGGAAACAAAATGGTGAAACGATTAACGAAAGTTAAAACAACAACAACTAATTGAAGTGAATATTAGGCATATCGATCTGAGATCGATCGATTGTTGCTGTTACTGTTATTTGTAGGCATATTGGCATGTTGATATTTTGTATTTTTTATTATTATTATGTAGATGTGTTCGCATTTTTTTATCGCCCTAGTTAACACAGAAAAATAATCGAAAATAGATATTGAAATGCCGAATTTAATCGCGAATCGATTATATTGCTTTCGTTTCAAATCGAATCGAAAATCGGTCTTTTCTTTTAAGTGAATAGTTTTGAAGTTTGAACTGTCAAGTCACGTTTCAAAATGAGAAGTCCTTTATTGGTAGGTAGAACAAACTAATAAGAAGTATTAATAGCTCTAGCGTCACTATTATTTATGTAATTGCTAGCGTTCAGAAACGAGAATTTCACTAGTGTATTCTTTATGGTAATCGATTTATTGCCATAAAATGTTTATATCTTTTTTCATTATGCCAATAATATATTTTATTTCCAAATGAATATCTCATTCAAAGTAAATAATAGAATTTTAATGAAACCTTGGAACCTTTTTCAGTTTAATTTTTTGGATCCGAATAAATATAAAATCGATTGCATCAATATAATCGATTTTATAACTTATTTCTTATTTTATTGTTTTTTCGAAATCTAGATTGTAAAAAGAGCTAGTTTTTGAAAGTTTAATGAAAGTCTATTGAAAGTTTATTGTTTCCAACATATTCTTAAATTAGTACAAGTTTGAGGACTTCTTTTAAGTATAAAAAAACTTGTGGTAGAAAGTCCTCGCCCTCCCTGAACTAAGTACAGTCAACAAAAGAGAAACAGGGTGTGTGTATGTGTCCATGGCGCGCGTGTTCAGTTTGATCGTAATTAAGCGTCTTAAGCCACTGCATTATTTTTTTCTTACAGTCACATGTCTTTAATGGATATATTTGCAATATTTTATTAATCTGATTGTATAAGTGTTCTGATTGTTTGTCATATTGATGTTTTGCAAAGGTAGTTTTCGTTCTCCAATTAGGAGCTACACTATAATTTCTTCTTTTACTGTTGTAAGTAGGATCAAAAGACAAAGACTTATGTTTTTTTCAATTAAGTGTGTAATATGTACAACTGCCTCACCAAAATCAGCCCACATGATGAATACAAAAAGCTAGTGGAGTACCTGTACGGTTTAGAATGCATAACCTTTAGTAGACATCTCTGAGCTTTCTCAACTTCAATAAATTTAATTCAATTAATTTCAACGAATTGGTGGGCACAGATGGGGAACCTCGCCTATTAAAACGGCTCCATAGTGCAGTGATTAAGCTTTACACCTTGGTGCGACGGGCCGCGGGTTCGAAACCCGTACAAAACAAGTGTTCGTGTATGAATTTTCTCCACCCGGGATACAGGTGTTGAGGTAGCGACCAAATATCCATAATGTTAGTCCATTATGGATATTTTTTACGTGGTAGAGCCATGCTGCAGCTATATTAGTGATATAGTTGTAGCACGAATGGGTCGGCTCGACCAGGGAAGGACCATGCTCTCACAGAATACCAGCGTAAAATAGCAGCTTAATGCTGCTGTGTTTCGTATGGTGATTGTAGAGAACCGGAGACCCTTTTTACTGGAACCGAGGCATTCCATCTTAATCCTCACGGGTGACGACGCATCTGCATTTTGATTTGTAATCGAGGATGGATGTAGATGTCTATGGGCTACAGCAACCACTTACCATCAGGTGGACTGTGTGATCGTTTGTCACCCTTATCCTATAAAAAATATATAATTTTAAGACTTATGACATTTACGTTAAATTAAAATTAATGTTCGATTAAAATACACTTTTTTGTATAAATACAAGTACTGTTATACCATAGTTAATTAAGTATACGGGTGCTGACAGAATAACAGCGTTGTAGATTCTCTGCAACACATGCTGAGTCAGAATCCTTTCATTGTCCTTCTTACAGTATTAATTTTGTATTAGTTTAACTTTTAAATGTTTTGTTACTTTTGGTCAATGAATTATTATTATTATTATTATAAAATCAACATTAATGTTAATTGACCTTAGTCAATTTACAATAATAGTAGTCAGAGCCTGTCAATTTAAACACAATTTACACTTTAGTCTACTGAATAAAATTAAAAAACGACACAACCTTACTATATGACTTATGCATTAGTGTTGAAGCAAGTTTTAGGTATTTGTATTTGCGGTGCTCAAAGTTTCATAAGGTAAGTTTGCCCATTCAATGTTTTGTAACGCAGGCCCGAGCTAATTTTCTCATGTTTTCTACATTGGCCTCTTTTGTTGGCGCAGGCTTCTCTCCATTGAGGGAAAACTTAATAAGTTTTATAATAAAAAATATATTATTTACATTATTTTCTTCTTATTTTTAGAGTATTTTATTTAATGCACTACAAATATAAACAATATTTTATTATTATTATTCACAAATGTAAACTTAACAGAGCCATGTGGTAGACCAACGTGGTAGAATCATGAAGTTACCACGTTTTAATGTGGTTAAGCCAAGCTGCAGCTATATTATGGTTGCAGCACAAATGATTCGGCTCAACCGGCGTGGGATCACGTTCTCAGATATCTTAGCCTGCAGGGGCCAACGCATTTGTATTTTGATTCTTAAACGATGATAGATGTAAGTTTCTATGGGCCACATATCATCACGTAAACTTTGTGCTCGTTTTTTAAAATAATAAGGTTGACAAACGAGTACACCTTGATGGTAAGCGGATGCTGTGGACCATAGACATCTACATGTATCCAAGATCAATCAAAATGCAGATGCGTTATCACCCCTGAGGACTAGACTAAAGTGAAATGCCTCGTTTCCAGTAAAAAGGGTATCCGGTTCTCTACACTCTCCATGCGAAACATAGCAGCTTTAAGCTGCCATTTTACGCTGGTATTCTGTGAGAGCGTGGTCCTACCCCGGTTAAGCCGACCCATTCGTGCTACAACCATAATATAGCTGCAGCGCTGCTCTATCACGTTGTATATTGTACGTTGAATATATTACGTTAACCTTGTTTGTCACCCTCATTCTAAAGCAGTAATAAATAAAAATTTCATGGTTCATCAACATGGTTTTTAATCAATTCCACTTCAAAATAAGGCTGCTGTGTCCGGAGGCGAAACTGTAAATTAATACGCAGATATCCCTTTTTTTAATTTTTTAAAAGCTAGTGATACAATATTCTTAATCAAAAATGAATAGCAATAGACTTGTAGGTAATAAACCATGTTTTATGGCAAAATTACGCAACAACAAAACTATTAAGCAAAATTAAAGCTAATAATAATGATTGTGTTTCAAGCCCGAGCAGATCCACCACAAGGATTTTGCTTTTATAATAGATAGCACGTTATTTATACGTGAAGGGAAAAATCTTGTACCCCTTTCTAAGCATATTGCACGCACGGAGGAGAGTGAGATTTGGCATACTTAAAGTTTATATGGAGAAGGAGTGCATAGAAGGCGTGCAGAAAGCTAAAATTTATATGTAATATGTGTTCCAAATACATTAAATAAAATAACATTAAACATACATTGTTTACGTTCATACTGCTAACGTCAAACACATAATTGTCACTTGGACATATAATTATGTAATTTGTTGACATTCATACTGCCAATGTATCAGAGTAAGTACAAGCATATTTATGTTATTACTCTAAGACCAATGACAAACACTTAATAGTCTGTCAAACAGTCGCACAGTGTAGAGATTGACGCCAAAGAATTTAAAAATGTTGCCAATTATGTTGGCAACAGATTTACTGAAATATCTGTGAATTTTATGTGATTTAAATATTGACCCACTACCATTAGTATTATTTTATGAATTTTAATAAACTAGTCATGACTTTGATCGTCAGTGTTTGTAAACACAATGAAATATTGAATTAATTTCTTGTGCTAAGATATTTTTACACAGACTACAGACTGTAATATTTAGTTCCAACAAACATTATTATTTCTCATTTAAATCGAATTGTTCCGTGAGCGGCACCCACTTTCTTTGCGCTGTGAGAATAGTTTTTTTTTTCTCCAAAAGGCAGTGTAATACAGTAATATCTGTATATTATCCTCTCCGTCTTCAGATGAACGGACGTAACGCGATTGACCTTTTTCTTTTGTCACGGACAGACTTATTTGATTTCTAGACACGGCATGTTTTTGTCGTTATTGTAAATAATAAGTTATGATGGCAACAACAAAAGAATAATTTGAATGCCTATGGCAAGGTTATTATGATCTTATTTTTATTATAATTACGAAACGTTCAGAGGATACATAAAATTTAAAAGTAAAGTTACAGCCTATAAACGTCCCACTGCTGGGCACAGGCCTCCTCACACTTTTGAGAGGGTTTTAGGGCAAGGAAGTGTGCGCCGCGGTGCCGCAATGCATGTTGGCGGACTCCACATGTCTTTGAACATGGACGTATAAAAAAAGTCGGACAGAATTTTGTTAAGAAAGAACTGATGCACTGCAATGGCGGCCATGCAAGTATGTTTGCGTGCAATAAAGACAACCCTTTATGTGAAACAAAATTTCCCCATATTTTATTTATGAAACAATCTATCAAAATATAACATAACTTTGATACAGTACTAATTATTATTACGTAGCTAATATATATAACACAATTGACGTATATAAAATTCTATGAATATAAATTTTGATTGAAATCGAATAATTCTATATAACAACAAAATATGTATTCCTGTTCACTTCACCGACTTCTATGGTAACTCCCAATAAGTATGCTTTTAAAAAGTTGGTACGTAATCACCTGTTAAAGACAACGCTTCTTACATGAATCATTCATGTCATATATATAGCTAAACAGATGTATGTATTTATAGTTATTTTTATGTACTAATTAAATATGTATAGAAATGTGTATATATTTGTATATAATAAATATATACATATATTTATATATGTATATATTTATTACAAAAATGTATATATAACGAAGCTAATTATCATTTTTATTTTGTGTTTTATGCGATATTGTTACACGTACGTCAATTTCTCACCACATCCTGGGTTGACTGGTAGAGAATGCCTCAAGGCCTTAAGTCGGCACTTTGTATTATTTTGTTTTAAGAAATGCAGTAAAGAATAAATAAATAAAATATTACGATTGCTTGGATAGATAAGTGCAATAAAAAACGTATTGATTTAAATTAATTTTATTACAAATTATACGATGTAATTGGAAAAAAACATAATATTATGTAATCAAATCTTAGGGAACTTTTGTTAGGGAACCGAAAAATGATTTTACGTATGAACGTTAACAAAATATAGGACGTGATGGTGATAATATATTACGGTATCTTAAAACTAAAACTCTTATATATGAAATTACCGAAGAAGATGATGAGCTGGATTCTTTTCACCATTGGTAGGGAACCCAAAAATTATTAGAATAGAATAAAATACAATCATTTTTATTCAATACAGAGTACAAGAGTACTTACTGAAAAAACCACGCAAGCAACAACCTAGCGAAACTTTTTTTAAATAAAAAAAATTAGTATGAAAACATTTAGAAACAGCATGGTTGCGATCACCTCATTTCCAGGGATTAATATCAATCATGTATTCTTTAGTAGTTTAAAGCAATTTTTGGTTAATAAAAATTTAAACTTTTTGATACATAAGGCCTGCCTATTTTCTGGGAGTTTGTTGTAAAAGCGTATACATTGCCCCATGAAGTTTAGTTACTCATACACAAAGCAATGTATGTATACGCTTGCACAACGTCGTGTGCTCGTTTCTAGTATTTACAGAATGAAAATACCAAGAACAAGCACAAGCGCAACATAGTGGACTATGGCCAAAAATATATCTAAAACAGAATAGAATATTTTTTATTCAATATAAATTATTACATAATATTTTTTAACACTAGTTCGGAAAATACGTTTTGTCCTGGGAAGAACCAGCAAGAAACCCAGCGAGACTTTTTTTTAAACATTTTTCTCGTTACAATAATTTTGTTTGTACAATTTTTTTTTATCTAAGAACCTTCTCAGAAACGATATCAGAATATCTAATGCAAAAAACCGCATTATAATCGATCTAAAAGTTTTTCAGGAAAATGGTACCAAAAAAGTGCACAAAAAACAACCTCTTAGGACGAACACATACATTTCGTACCCGTTCCGACGTGGGTAAAAATAGAAATTTCCCAAATTTCGGGTAATTTTTCTCCAAAAATAATTAAGAACACTGATCATGTGACGCATGTTTTGTGTTCCAATTATTATTTATTATTATTATATATTATTATTTATTATTTGTAGCAATTTAATTTATGACAAAAATTCTCTTATAATTATCAATAAATACTGACTTTCCTATAAAAGTGATTCCTTGATGATTTTTTATAAAACCACTATGATTTTTGCAAGATTTTATAACGCAAAACGGAATATTTATTTTTATCTTTTACTTACGACAACTACTTCTCGCGGACATCGTTTGTTGCGTAATGGCCGGCCCCAGAATAGAATAGAATAGAATAGAATAGAATAGAATAGACTTATTTTGGGTGCTTCACTGGGTTGTATAGCGAGATTCAGTCCGACTTTTTTATTCGTCCATATCTTTGAAATATTTTTTAGTATTTCTCAGACATACAAGTTTCCTCACGATGTTTTCCTTCACCGCAGAGCACGTGGTAAACCATCACTTAAAATTGCAATTAATAAATTGCAGAGGATACGTGGTCACATTAAAATGTTATTGTACACGACCAAATCTAACAGCTCGATAAAGCAGTGCCTAAGCAATCGGCTGTTATAGACAAAATAATGTTTCTTAACCTGATTCTTAAACAAATGTAAGGGTTGAGCACGTTCGACAGAGGTAAGGAGTTCTAAAGTTTTACTAAAAGAAAGGATTTATTGTAAAGAGGACATTGGAGGAAACGTTCCTTCAATTACGGTTGACCTGATATATTACACACCCAGTAGAGAGCAGAAATAATCTGAATATTCTGATGAAAACGTATTGAGAGCTTGAGTTTAGTGCGGAATTCTAAGTGAAATTTAAATTTTTGAACTCGAAATGTGAACGTAATACGTGGTAAAGCCGCGATGTAGCTATAACAATACCAGCGTAAAATAGCAGCTTAATGTTGCTGTGTTTTGTATGATGAGTGTAAAGAACCGGAGATTTCTTTCACTGGCAACAAGGCACTCCATCTTAGTCCTCAGGGGTGACTACGCATCTGCGAACTTACTGAAGCCTCTGGAGTGAACAATATGCTGCAAACATTTTACGGTTCACTGTATTCATTTTATTTCCTAGATTTGTACAGCCACGAAAGGCTGTGTTAGGGCTGAACACGTATAAGTCGACTTAACCGGGAAAGACCACGTAAAATAGCAACATATTATTTTGGTGTGTAATGATGAGTGATGGGTAGTGGAAGCCCTAATTACAGGTATGTAGCATTCAGTCTTTGTCCAAATAGTGAAAACGCATTTTAATTTTAATCTAGGATAGATGGAGGTGTCTATGGGCCACAGCATCCACCTATTATTAAGTGGACTGTGCAATCTTAACGGTTTAACGTTTTCAAGATTGATAAACCGCCTAGATTCTATCTAGAAATCCTGAAATTTATTATCACTACTTATTTAAAACTTATTGGCCATAATATATACGAAATTTTAAAAGACAATTAAAATTAACTTGAAAATATCCGACACCCGCAAAGTAAACAGTTCAAAATAATTGAATCGACATAGGTAATGGTCGTGATAAAGGAAGGTGGAACGCTCACCTGGACGGGTGAGCCACGTGGCATACTTAGGATAAGGACGACAATATTAGCTGTCTCGCTTGTGCAAACGGATGATTATGAAGCAGGTAGTGTGGGTGTTATGGCGTACAAGGGAGACCGAGCGACATATTGTTGCCTACCGACATATATACGCTATGTACTGGCCTGTTATTTTGTTTCAAGGCAAGATATTGACATGGTAAATAGGCGTCTCGTTACAATTTTCGCTTTCGATGCCGCATTGTGAAAGCTTGATAACAAATTCAATCAAGTGAGGGGAAGATAGGCACTTTGCTTACGTGTATACATGCAATTATATATAAAGATATGACTGGAAGAATATAAAAGTGAAATTAAAAAAAGTTATTCGTAATAAATTTTAATTTTTTACATTTATTATTGTTATTGCGAATAATTTGTAATGAAATCAAATGTAGTAAATATTTTTTGCGTGTTATATTTATGTTCTTTTAACGCCCTGTAATGTCGACGTAAGATTATCCAATACCCGTTTTCACCCGTGGGTTTCTTAAGAATCGCTTCTTACGACACCCACAGGATGAACACGGGAACTGAAACATGGGAAATGAAACAGATGTGCAGCAGCATCTTCCTAATAACGATTTCAAAATCACGAAAAATCCTGTGGTTGCTTACACGCCCGCCATGCGTAGCAACAATGGTTAATATATAGGCCATATAAGGCAATCTAAAGGGGGAGACTTATATTCAGCATTGGACTATTGATATGATGTAATGAAAAAAAATTAAGAAAAGTAAGTATTGTCTATGCAATAACAACCCATATTTTACACAAAGAGATTCACTTTTTAAGGAAATATAATACGTAAAGATAAAATATATAATAAATCGAAAATATATACTTTAAATGACATATTACAATCAGTCCGTTACTTGATTAGTCGATAAAACAGCGATGCAACATAGTACGCTGTGTATTTTGGGGCACGGCAGTGCCCCCGCCAAGTCGAGCAAAAAAGCGGCACGGCCGTACCATCCTTTTCTCGAAGCAGTTCAGGCCATTTTTGAACCCTGAGCCTGACTTTTCAGTAACCAAGTAGGCATTGTATAAACTCGGCATATTTCAAATTTCATTCAATTTGAACCAGTAGTTTAAGAATTATTATATAACTAGTCAAAGTTTCTTAATTTTGTCACTCACTCACTGACCGATCATCCAAACTCTAAGGCACTTATAGCAGACATAGAAGCTTCAAATCTGGAATACAATTATTAATTTGTATATAAATCAAGGAAAAACTAAAATATTTTGCAATTTCGGTCCAGTTTTTGAGATTCACTAACTGCATAAATAACTTTGTAATCCCATATAAATATATAAGATTACAAAGTTACATTTGCAGTGAATGAATCTGTGTACTTTAAATGTATAATATAATGGAATAATAGGTGTAGATAGGTACCATAGGTGTAGATATAACTATCTACAAAAAGAAATGAGATGCCATCAAAAATATAAAAAACAAGTCTCGCAACTCAGTTCTTCTACCGTAAAAAGTTGTGAGATCCATGTAATACCAAGTCGGTTAATTTATTCAGTCCCTACTTAAGGGTCCTTCTGTCTTAAGTTATTACGTAATTAGCTAACCTAACAATATCTTATAGTGACCATATAAATATTAAAAATCTTTAATGTTTTAAATAAATAGATTGATCAATAGCTGTCTTATTGTTTAATCAATTTTCAAAGATCAGAGTCTAATGAAAACATAATTATTAAAATATATATCAATAGTTCATTGAAAACAGACTAAAAATAGTATGAAGTAATTTCTTCCAGCCCCATAGATTTTTAAAACGTGCGTCTTGCATGACCTTGGCGGGACGTACAGCAAGATGAACCGTGAATAAGACGCTTAAGTTCCTAACGTCATTCAGATTATCCTGAAAATTTGTGATCACCCCACGTTTTTCGTTTTAATTCTTACAATTATTTTCATAGTTGTTAAAATTCAAAATAGTTCAATTTCAGGAGAATATGTATGGTGTTGAAAATCTGTATGAAGTTATAAACCTTTGTTGAAGTTATAAATCTATGAGAAATTATTTTATTCTTTTTAGTGTGTTTTCAAAAACGTGGTATATAATTTCAATTAAATAATTATTTATTGCTTTTTAGTCATATGTGTGTTCAATCATTACAGCCTATCAAGTCCACTGCTGAACACAGTACTCCAAATAGATTATCTCAAAAGAGGTATAGCATTTGCATTAGTTGTCACGTTGGCAAATGCAAACTGCGTACTTATTAAATTACGTCTTTATTTTCTAAGTAATTCATTTTCGACATCTTGCCTGTCTACCGAAGAGAAAAATAAACAGGAAAAAGATAGACAGTTAAAATTTTATTTTTATTCAGTTCTGACCTATTTTTAAATTTTTACATCTATAGCTCATGAGGAAGTTATTTCAAAATGGTTACCAAATTCCTAATGAACAGAGCAAACACAAAAGACGACAAACAAACATACATAAAAGAAAACGAGAAAAAGATGGTACTAAAATAAGTTTGTATTTTAAATAAAAAGTTCAAGAAGACTATAATTGGCAGCTAAAAATTTAATACATCTTTACCTTTTTAACATGTCATTTTATAAAAAGAAACTTATATAAATTCTGTCATAGAATTGACAGGTAAAATCCAATCAAATAGCAAAATAATCTAACAGTTTCAATAAAAATTTAAACAAAATGTAAGCAGGACCCTTTCTAATTATCTTCACTTCCATCAATAGCTGCATTTAAACAATACAATGGATTCCAGCTGCGTTATATTTACGTGTCTGTTGTTGATACAAATGTCCGTCATCCTTGTTATTCTGAATCCAACATATGACATTCGGAAAGTAAGATGGTATCTTAATAATACGACTAGAAAACATAGAAGCTACTATTTTCTTTCAGTTGCCATTTATTTTGGATTAGTCATATACCTTGGTATGTATGCACCGCTAATGGATGTGCATAAACTTATCACTACAAACATATATAATGATTACGAAAAACTTATTATTTTAAATAACGTGGAGAAAGTTTACATTATGGCTGGATTCTCTATGTTTTTATTTGTTGTGGCCCATGGTATCAGAGCATTGGTTGCTTATGCAGCTAATCTTCTCGACATATCAACGGTAAACAGCAAGTTACAAATACTAAGGAAACGGCCGAAGAAAGGTTTTGTGACGGAAAATATCAACATATTGCCAAATCTACTACGAATGAAGCGTTCGATTTCACAGGACACTATAGTATTTAGTAAAGGTTTAAAAGAGCAATTGAAGATAATTCTAAAAAACACTGAAATCGTAGAACATAATCCATTAAAATGTGATATAATGAAAACATCTCAAAAAATCTGAAATGTAAACGCAGATTAAACTTTATACAATTTTTCTTCCGTTTCATTACTAAACCTTATTTTATTATACAAAGCATCGGATACTTTTGCCTCACACGACGAAACGCTGCCAAGTATTCCGGAATCTTTGGAATTACGATAGGTTGCGAGGCAAAAGGAAACATTCGAAAAGACAGGACCATAAAAATAAAATGGAACTGCTACAAAGGAAAAAGAAACACCAAATTGGAATGTATGTTAGATGTAAAAAAGCAGCCTTTGCCTAATACGTAAGTATTTTACTACCAATGTAATAAAAGTAGATAATGACAGTAGGTGAATAATATTTTTAAGCAAAGATAATATAACCTTTTTTGTTTTTGTTTCGAATGCTTGTGATAATTTAATTTTTCTGTCAAAACTAAATCTTCAGTTCTTTCCAAAAATATGCATTTGCTAAGGTCATACGTTTGGCAAAGTTACAGAATCTCCGCACTGGCGCCAGTCAGTTTGCATCAGGTACTTTAAGACTTGGCTCAAACTTACTCGCAGTAGTTCCAATATTGTTTTTTTTTGTTATAGATTTCCATTAATTTTCTACGTGAATTGATTTATTAACTTATAAAAATTGTAAAAAAGATTTGTAAAAGTAAAAAATAATAATATTTAAACAATATTTAAACGACCTTACTCATAAAAAAATCACATAAATTTAAGAAATTCTTACAGTTGTTTTTTCTCCTTTCACTGAATGATAAGAGAAAGAGACAGGTTTAGAGATAACTAGCGATCCGCCCAGGCTTCGCACGGTTGATTTTTGGATCTTAACAACAACGCTACTTACCGGGTCCAATTGCAAATCTAAACTATTCTCTAATGAACTGAATCACACACACAAAATTTCATGAAAATCGGTCCAGCCGTTTAGGAGGATTTCAGTCATATACACATGGACAGAAGAATTATATAATATATAATATATGTCCTTTCTCTTAAATCATTTTGTCTGTTGATGAAAATTGCATTAAAATTCCTTGCGCAATTTAAAAGATCTAAGCGTACAGACGGCGGGATGCGACTTTGTTTTATACTATGTAGAGATTAATACTTAATTTACCGTGTAGTGGCGGAGTAAGAATATCCACTACCCCATATTATACTGTGGGTGTCGTAAGAGGCGACCGAGGGAAATGAATCAGGAGATGGTCAGCAGCGTCTTCCTAATAACACTAAAATAAAAATTACGATTGCCAACCCGCTTGTCAAGCATGGCAACTAAGGCAAATATCCCCAGTCCTTCAGCAGTGGACTTTAATAAGCTGTAACGGTAGTGGTAATACCTACTTAATTTAAATAAGCGATAGTCAACGATTACAAGAGATTTTTCCGTTAGACTATTGGTAGCTCAGGAACTAAGCTAACTTTTTTTACGTGGTAGAGCCACGCTGCAGCTATATTAATAGTATAGTTGTAGCATGAATGGGTCGGCTCGACCGGGGAAGGACCACGCTCTCACAGAATACCAGCGTAAAATAGCAGCTTAATGCTGCTGTGTTTCGTATGGTGAGTGTAGAGAACCGGAGACCCTTTTTACTGGAAAAGAGGAATTCTATCTTAGTCCTCCAGTCCTCACGGCTGACAACGCATCTGCATTTAAATTCGCAAACGAAGATAGATGTATATGTAATATAGTATAGTATGTAATGGATGTCTATGAGCCACAGCAACCACTTACCATCAGGTGGACTGTGTGCTCGTTTGTCACCATTATTCTATAAAAAAAAAGCGCTTGCCATAAATTTTACAGAACACGAACAACCCGAGTCCGATCCCCACCGGTGCCAATGAAATTATTACTTGCAATTTCAAGTAGTCCTATATAATATAATATACTACGCTAATACTGAGCCGCGTGGCGGACACTTCCTTGTCCTTTTAGAAATGAGAGGAGGCCTATGCCCTGTTGTGGGTATATATATACTGTAAATTTAATTCTAAAATATTTCAAATGGCAATAACAAAAAAATATACCATAAATATTTTTTAATTAGCATTCAACTTGTAATTACTTGCGTAACATGCAATTTAGTAGACATGGGTCACTGAGTAAAATGACTCCAAAATATCGCATTAGAACAAAATTAATGCAACGTCACATTTATTATTTAACTTTCGCATTGCGTAGGAAGAGCCCCGAAGAATTCCAGAGCCGCCGCAGAAGGTAGTATAATGGTTCTTTACACAAGCCCCAGTTTGATATGGGATGACTTTGGTAATTATAAATGGGCAATGTTGTTTGTTATAAATTTTATATTGTTTGTTATTAGTTACACAATTTTCAAAATATTAATGAGGTCAATGATTGGATGATATGTTTAAATTTTATAATGAGTAAATGGACAGATTTAATAAATAAATATTAATTTAATAATTTAAATTACATTTGTCTCTATATATAAAAATCAACCTCATGGTAAGTGAATAATGTGGCCATAGATATCTACATTTATATTCAATTAAGAATCAAAATCAGCTAAAATCGTCTCTGTTTCTCTACACTCATCACACGAAACACAGCAGCATTGAGCTGCTATTTCACGTTGGTATTCTGTGAGAGTGTGGTCCTTCCCCAGATCAAGCCGACCCATTTATACTACAACTATAGTATAACTAAAATATGGCTCTGTCACGTATAGTTCACAATTGACGAAGATATCGCGTAAAGTACATACAAAAAAGAACATAAATTCGAATCGATAGTCTTAGAATTTTAACCAACTACAGCTTTGATAGTAGACTATCTCGGCATCATCGGCAAAAATCGGCGAGTAATTTTGGAAATATTAAGCACACATGAAGCATATATACGTTACTGTTATAAGTTATAAAGTCTATCAATTTTTTTTATAGTATAAGGGTGACAAGCGAGCACACAGTCCACCTGATGGTAAGTGGTTACTGTGGCCCCTAGACATCTACATTTATCCTCGTTTGCGAATCAAAATGCAGATGCGTTGTCAGCCGTGAGGACTTCGATGGAATGCCTTTTTTCCAGTAAAAAGGATCTCTGGTTCTCTACCGTCACCATACGAAACACAGCAGCATTAAGTTGCTATTTTACGCTGGTATTCTGTAAGAGCACGGTCTTTCCCTGGTCGAGCCGACGCATTCGTGCTACAACTATACAATTAACATAGCTGCAGCATGGCTCTACCACGTCAAAAAGCTGCCCTTTAGTGCTGTCCGTTAGTCTCGCTAAAACTCGAAAACGGCTGGACTGATTTCAATTTTTTGTGTGTGTTTGTGTGGGTCCTTATATGGTTTAGATTCATTTGGATCTGGTAAGTGGCGCTGTTGTTGAGATCCAGAAATCACTCGTCAAAGCCAAGGCAGACTGCTAGTTTTTAATAAATACAACACGATTAATCCGACACGTAGAAACAACGAATAAGTGAAGAGTGACACAGTAAATTCATGTCGCAGAAGTGAGTGACAGATTTGGCAAGGCACGCCGCCGAAGTTTATCGACCAAATTGGCGATATAATGAAGACGGGCAAAATTTTGAGTACCTTTAACAGACGAGTATGTTGCATAGATATATGGATATGAAAGAAGCGAGCAAGGTGTGTCAGAATCGTGCCAAATAGAAGTCCGTAGTCTCTGTCTACCCCTCTGGGTAACAGGCGTGATAGTTTATGTATGTATGTAGCTATTTTAGCCGACTTCAAAAAAGAGAGAAAGTTAACAATTGACTGTATGTTCTTTCTACCCGATATCTTCGTAAATTGTGAATCGATTTTGATGATTATTTTTTATTAAATAGATTATAACATAGGGGTGGTCCCATATAAATTTGGGAAAAATATACCACCCTTAAGGGTGACAAAATAAGTGATGAAGATTTTAACGGAAATATTTGGATGACATTGAAAATATGAAAATATTCATTAGTCCATTCAATATGGTAAGAAAATACTTTAAATAAAAATAAAAAGCCTATTAAGTAATAAAAAGTTATATTTAATATAAAAAAGTATAGTAACAAATTACAAAGCACGGTCCTGCCACCTGCGTCCATTGAATTCCAGCATATAGTATGGGCCGCCCTACACTTCGCTTACCGGTACGAGGGTGCCGTTCTAGAATATTTTTCCTAATCGGTCGTCGGTTCGTTTTGCTATATGGCCGATCTATTGCGACTTCAGCTTACTGATTCGGTGTGCTAGATCGGTTACTTTGGTTCTACTGCGGTTATCCTTATTACAAAGTATACCTCGGAGAGAAACTCCGAGCATAGCCCTCTGCATACCTAGCTAAGCGAGCTTAAGCTTCCTTGACTTCGAATCAGATCCATGATAATCCATGTAATCACTAGCAACACACACTGGTAGTACGTTTGTGCTCAAGTTTTGAAGTAAACATAACGAGAATATGTGTCGTAATCTCCCGAACGTCTAGCCGATTTGGATCCATAGATTGACATCTAGGTCGATTCGATTCTTTAATTTAAACTAGAAAATTAAAACTTTTCGCAGATATATCTTTTGGAGACGCATTTGAATTCTCTTTTACTCTCAAGAACGGTTATCGAAGAAAAGTATCTTGAGTTAAAACTTTTCAGCCATTCGCTAACCACATCTTTGTCGAAAAACAAAGAAAACTTTTGGATAACGATCTATTAAATCCAAAGTGGTTTGAAAACGTACTCCCCATCGTAATTATGTCAGGCGAAACTATCAGAGGGCATTCGTTTCAAGATTTATTTGATCCTATGAAATCCTACCACGGATTCTCCTTCCAAAAGTAGTTACCGTGGGGAACCTTTTCTGTAAGCCTTTATACGCATAATAAATGATAAGGATATGTTACCAAAGTTGTAAACAAAAACGTAAACCTAAAGTAAGATGTATTCTAAAGTAAAACAAGTTATTTAGTGTAACTTGTCTTTTTCACATTCGTACTTACAACTTAATTATAAGCCGCAATATATACTAGTAGATTATATACCGCTTACTAAGCTTACCTAGACTATATTATATTTTTGGGAAGAAAGAAAGAAACTAATACTTTTAACTGACGTCATAAAAATAATTTATTTAAATACATTAAACGCAATTCAAAGACAGTGATAGGTATTTATTGCTTGGTTTACATTGGCGCAAATCTGAGTCACTTCAATGCTCGGAGTAATCACTTAAACAACCTATTATTATATCATGTTCTGTCTATCTGTGATATCGGCGTCAGTGCACTGGAACTCAATCAAAGAGAACAAAAGCTCCAGTCGAGGAGACAGTCGGGCTTTATAGGGAACATCAAGTACTTTTTACGTGATAGAGCTAAGCTGCAGCTATATTATGGTAGTAGCACGAATGGATCGGCTCGACTGGGGAAAGACCACCAGATCCAAATGAATCTAAAACATATAAGGACCCACACAAACACACAAAAACAATTGAAATCAGTCCAGCCGTTTTCGAGTTTTAGCGAGACTGACGGAAAGCATTAACGGGCAGCTTTTTGACGTGGTAGAGCCATGCTGCAGCTATATTAATTGTATAGTTGTAGCACGAATGGGTCGGCTCGACCAGGGAAAGACCACGCTCTCACAGAATACCAGCGTAAAATTAATGCTTAATGCTGCTACGTTTCGTATGGTGAGTGTAGAGAACCAGAGACCCTCTTTACTGGAAACGAGGCATTCCATCTTAGCCCTCAGGGTGACAACGCATCTGCATATTGATTCTTAATCGAGGATAAATGTAGATGTCTATAAGCCACAGCATACACTTACCAGCGGATGGACAGTGGACTCGTTTGTACCCTTATCGACAAAAGTTTCCATATATCCGTCGCCAGCTCCTGGCTTTTGTCCTCACTAACTCAACTTTCATAACTCAAATGACTCGAGTACAAATGCCATGGCCATGTAGAATTCCAAATGTAGTGTTAGTATTTCAGCCTGGGGTTCCTATGAATTCGTGTTGGGCCTGCTACTATTGAACATTGCCTATGTATGATGCTACGAGTTTGTGAGCCGATTCTCTTGCACTTTCGATACCATCGACGGCGAGATTGCGGTACGGCTTTTCGGATAGATTTTTGCCATCGGATGATCGCAATAGCTCTGGGGTAGAATGCGTTTGACTAATTTGGAAAACATTTGCATATTGCCTTTCATACACCAATTCAATAACTTTACGTTCAATTATCCTGATCCGGAATGTGTGGCCCGCCCTGCATTTTTTTTAAATATTATTACCTTAATTATTTTACTGCTGAAAATTGTTCAAAATGCAGATGCGTTGTCACCCGTGAGGACTAAGATGGAATGCCTCGTTCCCAGTAAAAAGGGTCTCCGGTTCTCTACACTCACCATACGAAACACAGCAGCTTTAAGCTGATATTTTACGCTGGTATTCTGTGAGAGCGTGGTCCATTGCCGGTCGAGCCGACCCGTTCGTGCTACAACCATAATATAGCTGCAGCATGGCTCTACCACGTTCAAAACCTTTATAAACCTTTCCATTATAACCTTTCATAAAAAGGAAAAGCCGACTTTAAAAAACTAAAAAGAATTAATTTCACATTTTTTTGTAGCACAGACTTCGGAATGCGAAATTATTGTATTAATTTTAGTTCCTTGATGTCGGATTATAATTCTTATTAAAAATTATTTTTTATTTCCAAACGGATCTCAGCTCTTAGTGGTTCCATTGTTAACGTAAATAAGATCTTTTTTAATGCTCTTGTTTAGGCGTTAATGATTTACCGTATTATCATATTTCCACAATTAACTCATATAACTTTCACTTTTGAAATATCAAAGTTTTTAATGGTTTGCAGCACACATGGTCGTATGGGGAGTGGACTGATATATCTGATGTAGTCAGGCTAGGTTCAGCTAGTTTAGTCTCAGTATCCGTGCGACCATGATTAATGCGAGACACTTGATCAAATATACGTATATCGATATAACTATAGGTATATCTATATACATTTGGTACCGTGAAGATACTTCAAAGCGAAGGCTTTCATTGAGTTATCATTCCAAATATCTAGACCCTAACCGAGTGAGGGCGGTGTAAGAGAATTCATCACCACATGAAATTTCCTACACCGCCATCATAATATTATGTTTTCAAAGGGTTTAAATATTCTGAAACTAACAAATAAATTCAGTGTGAAATTCTTATCCTAAGATAAACAACGGCAATCACCGCAGTGACCATTACATGGACGCTAGAGAACAAATGAACTCGAAAGTGTGTCCTAACTAACACATTTTCTACAGTAGTGCAAAGTTTAAGTGTTTTAACCCTAAGAATAATAGAGCCAGCAAATATGTCAGAGATAGCTTAATGGTAGTTAGTTGAGAGGAAAAAGGGATGGACATAGCGGTCCTGCTAATGGCCCCGAGCAAGCAAGCCTTAAAGGCGGTACTCGTAAATAAATGAGCGAATGTGTTTTCTTTTTTTTTTCATTTTTCTTAGCGCTCGAGCTCATAGCTCGTGCGAGGTTAGGGGCAGAGACGAGGTTGTTTTACGAATAGTTATTGCGAAACTGGGTTAGATTTGTTTACTCTGCAGTCGCGTTTATGAGAGTTTTATTTTAAATAAGCTTTTCCACATTAGCAGGAGTGACCTTCCTATTTACCTCTTCTAAATTTAATTATCGTAAGCCTCGACCAAACTTAATTACATATGAACTTATATATTAGTTATAATTGATATAGTTTATGCCCTCATTTTTAACAACCGACGCAAACAGAGGGGTGTTATATATTTAACGTGTGTATCTGTGCACCTGTGTTTATGTGTATCTGTCTGTGGCATCGTAGCTCCCAAACGAATGAACCGATTTAGATATTTTAGTTTTTTTTTGTGTGAAAGGTGACTTGATCGAGAGAGTTCTTAGCTATGATTTAATAAAATAATTTCAGCCGTTTGAAGATCATCAGCTCTTTTTGTTTCGGGGTTTTTTTTATTTCAATTTAAGTTATTTTATTAAAGTTTTAATAAATGAAGATCGATGTCTTTTTTGTTTAGTTTTTTACGCGGATGTTCCTTTTCCTTCTTGTATTATAGGACACATCTTATTGGTAGGAACAAGATTATTAAGTATAAATTGAAATTACACATAAACATAAACTCTCACGCCTGTCAACCAAAAGGGTAGGCAGAGACTACGGACTTCCATTTGGCACAATCTTGACAGACTTCTTTCGCTACTTTCATATCCGTATATCTACGCATAAATGATCGTTGGTTAGGAGCACTCTCTTAATTTAAATTTAAGGTGTAACTTTTACAGCCTATAAACGTTACACAGGTCTCCTCTTATTTCTGAGAGGGTTTTAGGGAAGGAAATATCCGCCGCGCTGCCCCAATTCGTGTTGGCGAACTTCACATGTCTTCGAAATATTTTTTTTCTTAATTCGCAGACATGCAGGTTTCCTCACGATGTTATCCCTCACTGTCAAGCACGTGGAGCATTGGGGCCGATGAGAATCGAACCCGGGTTGCTCGCGTATAGTGAAATTTACAGGGAGAGCTTAGCCCTTGAGCTACCACGACTTTGGTGTTCTCTCAATTTAACCCATCTTACGAGTAAAACGTTGTAATCGTACTAATTAAAAGGAACGCAATTGTGTTTTAACTCATTTTCAACCGACTTCAAAAAGGAGGAGGTTTACAATTCGTCGGAATCTTTGTTTTATTTATGTATGTTCACCGATTACTCGAAGACGCCTGAACCGATTTAGAAAATTATTTTTTTGTTTCAAATATACTTTCCAGGTGGTTCCATTTAAATTCTATCTAAATCGGTCGAGCGGTTTTAAAAAAATCAAAAAAATTATATTTATATTGAAGTCGGTTGTACAAAATTTTTAATTTTACCACTTGTTATAGTTAGTTTTTTTATTAGTTTTATAATAGAGGCCAAGCTCGAATACAAAACTGAGGACTGAGAAGACTAAGACGAGGATAGTCGCATCTCGCAAGAAATTCTTCAGTAAACAATATTTTGTACAATACTGTGTGATTTACGGTGAGTGCTTAGCCCTGAGCTACCATAGATCTTATTTAATATTAATATTAAACAAACTTAATTTCAAACCACACCATTTAAACTGACGTTCCACTTTTATTACGAAGTTGTGCTAACCACGCCATTTTAATTTCAGCGTAGGTGCCGTCAGCAAAAGCTTGCAGCGCAACCACTTTACCTTTACGTAAATAACAACATACTTACATTAATAAAAATAAGATTAAAACGAAAGCCTTACGTAAAATTCATCGAGTTCAAAGCAACGTTCATTTTATGCGCTACGTCAGAGTTCAAATCTAAACGGTTAATTTCACACGAAAGTGTAGACAAAAGTGCTGCGAAATACAGAAATTTATCTCCCTCCACCCACTCCTTCACTTCATTGCAGCCATTTTCTAGGTTCGCTGTTGTTAGAAAAGAATACTTTTTGTACATTTAGCTATTATGATATGGATTAAATTGCTAACAAAAGCAAGCAATACTTTTTAATATGAATCTCATTAAATTATAATTAGTTACTAAAAATGATAGGAATGCTTAGTTGTCTTTTTAGTTTCGTAGTAATTTTGAAAAAGCTAATATAAATTATGCTAGTGGTCGCCTAGTGGTCGAAATTCGACCGTAATTCTTTAAACTTTTAGGTTTGTTAATTAAATAAGCCTTATTTCACTTTCAACTGCACATTAATATATGCAAGTGCTAAAATTAAAAATTTTGTACAACTGACTTTAATATAAATAAAATGAGAACATCATCAATGTAGTCGAAGTAAATTAAATACGCATTATTAAAGATAACTTAAAAAGTTATATAAATTCTATGGAAACACATGAGAAGCACTAGTTTTCAAATAAAAAAAGAATCATCAAAATCGGTACACCTAGAAAAAAATTCTGAGGTGAGTACACCTAGAAAAAAATGTGTGTTACATAAAAAATACAGTCGAATTGAGAACCTCCTCCTTTTTTGAAATCGGTGGAAAAACACAGATATCTAATATACAAAATATAGAATAAACGCTTTTTTGCCTTGAATACACTCCAAACATATTGAAAAATTAACATTTAAAATCACAAAAAATTCACAGCTTATCTAGTCAATCTGTCAGTAATTATATTAAATTGGCAACTTTTTCAATTTCAATGGAGACAATCTTTACTCTGTGCGACTCTATTCACAGACTATTAAGTGTTTGACATTGTTCTTAGTATAATAACATACATAATGCTTACTCTGAGACATTGGTAGTATGAACGTAAACAATGTATGTTTTATTTTATTTTATTTTATTTAATATATTTGTAGCACATATTCTATGTAATATATTGCTTTATGTACCCCTTCTCCATATAAACTTTAACTATGCCAAATCTCACACTCTCAATTTGTTTAAAAATGGTACAGAGCATTCTCTTCACGTATCCTTAAACAGTTATGTACTCTACTCTTTATAAATATTACATATTATATAATTATGATAGTCATACCACTATCTATTGGCGTTCTCCAGATCTTTCTTTTCTAACAGTATGATAGTGAGTTAGAGTCTGAACCCTCAATCCACGCCATAATACCAAATTCAATAAATCATAAAAATTTTGAAAATCCAAAAGTGCACACCTCGAACGGGATGATTTACAATAGTGAAATTGAAAATGCATCCTAAGGATTAAAATCTAAAGCTAATAAAAAATAATCAAAGTGATAAGTTCAGTTATTCGAAAGTTATCTTGTTCACATCCATACCGACCAACTGACGTCCAAGTGACGTCCAAGGATATTGTGGGGCGTAAGGCTACATAATAAATTTTAGTTAAGACCTTATGTAATTCACACTGAATAGGTAGGCTTTGCGTCGCAACAAAGGCTTTTTTATGCTGACAAATAGATTTAGGAAGGATGGTGTTATTGTTTGAATCAATTGTAACAAGTTAGGGTGACAACGACTTAGACAAAAGACGGAGACAAAATGTTTTTTATCTTTCGTAAATACGATGAAATGTTGTTCTTCCAACTATTAAAAACGCGGAAGTATAGGGTGATCTATGGAAAAGGGTTCTATATGGAGAATTCGAAATAATAGACCTCGAGTTGTCGTGGAGCCTATGACAACTAACGCAACGTTGCAAATTAATGATCTGCTTATGCTCAGTATCTATGGCTATGCTGACGTACAGCATAGTAGTAGAAAGATACCAGCCTGGAACTTGGACCAGTCATGAGGAATTTCAGTTCGAAAGGGAAGAAATGGTAGAGCATGTGAACCTCACACTGCAGGCAGTGTCCTAATGGGAGGCTCACCCTGGCTCCTAAGTAGGAACTTTCCTTTCCACTTTATTCTGTATTTCTTTCCTACTTTCCTAGGTTCCTTCGATCTCAATTCTATTTACCATCTAAAGCTACATCACCACTATCACCAGGTGGGATTGCAGTCAAGCACTAGCTTGTAATATACGAGTATAAAGAAAAGCATTCTCAAAGTAATGAAATCTTATATTAATATTTACGCTGAATCTGCACAATAAAATCTGTAGAATTGTTTTTTTCCATTCTGAAAGTATTTTCGAACGATAAATTTTGTTCTTAAGGAAAGTATTAGACCAAATTTCACGTATTATGCAATACAAGGTTAACATTCGTAATCGTAACAGAATATTGGTGGATATTTTTGGTATTTTTTAAAGTCTTTTCAAAGTATTTAGGGCAAAATTTAATTTTTGTACAAGTGTTATTGTAATTCATATTCGTTATTTTATTGTCCTTAAGGTCTATCTTTAGGATGCAAATTGTTTCCGCTCTAAAGTACATCAAAATTGATTCAGTGGTTCAGCTACGAAAAGGTAATAAACAGACAGAATTTTACGTTTATTATACTAGCTTCTGCCTATCTTTCAAGCGATAACTTTTATTTTCTTGTAGTAAAAGTTATGCTATATATTAATATCGAACATGTTCCATCCGAGGGCTAAATTTCATCTAAATGCTGTTAGCTGTTTACACGTGATTGAGCAACAAACAAACAAAAATATCTTTACAAAGTTTCATATCCCCTGATTTGTCGCACCGATTTTAAAATGGATTGCAATAGATAAGGATGTTAATAATTATGATTCATTTTTAGGGTTCCGTATCCAAAGGGTAACCAACGGGACCCCATTACAAAGCCTCCGCTCGTCCGTCCGTCTGTCGTCAGCGGGCTGTATCTCATGATCTGTAATAGGTAGACAGTTGAAATTTGCACAGGATGTGTATTACTGTTGCTGCTATAACAAAAAATAATAAAAATAAAAATAAATTAAAAATTAAAGGTGGCTTCCCTACTAGAAACGTGTTTTACCATGGTACGGAACCGTACATGCGCGAGTCCGACTCGCACTTGGCCGGCTTTTTCGTATTATTCAATGTAAGGGTCAACTAATGAATATTTTATTATTTATTCTATCTCGATATATTTTGTGTCCCTTACAGTCATAAAAGAACTTTATAAAATTCCGAGAACAGAGTAAAAACTTTTACGGTGAACCACGTTCCCGAGATCCTTTTGAGTTGCACACGTGTTCTAACTTTTAATTCAAACGATGTTCTCGTTTTAAGAGATATTCAAGGGAACTACCGGAGTTTTGGGATAAAAGCCCTGTTGGAAAAGTGCTCTCAGACAATGTAACATCTTAGTCGTCAGATACCTTGGCCTTAAATGATCTTATAATTAATCAACATTATATAACTTTTTTTTTCGTAATTAAAAAGATTATTCGCCATATTCATAAAGAAATTTCGCCGGTGAGTGGCGTAAAATGTGACAGAGGGAAATGGAACAGGAGATGGGCAGCATAATGTTTCTGACAACAACTCAAAATAATGAAAAATAACTGATGTTCCAACCCGCCTGTCAATCTATGAGGAAATTTCGGGGGGAGGCCTATGTTCAGTAGTGGCTTTTTGATAAACTATACAAACGGACGAATAAATTAATTAATTAAACTAGGACACTGAAGGCGAACCCCCAGCATGTATGCCACGATGGCTCTACAGTTCATTTTAATACTTAAAAATATTATATCTTTATTTATTTTAATAACATTAAATATTTAATCGTTCCTGGAGCATTTTTGTTAATCTTAATCTCTAATTACTTATAATTCCTCCTGATTTCCTTTGAAGTGATACAATTTACTTTTTAAATAAAAAGTAAAACCGACTTTATTTAATCTATGACCGACTTTAAGAATTAAAAAATTGAATTATTACAACATAGCAGCTTCTGAAGTCGCTGCTAAGACATATTACTGTATCGATGAATTACGTTTGAGGCCTCAATTTCAAACGATACCTATGTGAAAATTATTGTCTTTATTTATTGATGTATGTTTTGCTTTTTATTGAAAATTTAATTATTTTACCGTTTTGAGTGGTGTAACAGTGTAGTGGCGGTGTAAGAATATCCACTAGCCCATATCATCCCGTGGGTGTCGTAAGAGGCGACAGAGGGAAACAGATCAGGAGATGGGCATCAGCAGTCAGCAGCGTCTTCCTAATGACGACTAAAAATAAAAACATGCGGTTGCCAACTCGCTTGCCAAACTTGGCAGCTATAACAAATATTCCCCCTATGAAGCAATCTATGGGGAGGCCTATGTTCAGCAGTTGATTTTAATAGGCTATAACGGTAATGGTTTGAGTGGTCTAAAGAATGTCACAAGTTCAAAGAAACATCTAGAATGTCGTTTTAATAGGAACATTAAAATCTTCATCCCCTATTTTACAATCTAAGGAATCGAATTTTTTTCCTTACATTTTACCTTTTCACTTAAAAATAATCTTTTAAATCGTTTCAGTGGTTTCCGAGAAATTGGTTCACATACGTTAAAAACACACGCGACGAATAAAGAACCTTCTGTTTATTTGGTCTCAGTTAAAAAGAAAAAATATGCAACGTTTGTCACCTGAATTGTAATCAAAATAGAGTTATGTCGATTTATCATAATTTTTTTTCGAAGAGCAATGAAAACATATGATACCATTTTCATGTTATTTTTATTTCAAAAACACTTTTATTTCAATTGGCCGCAAGTTTGCACACTCGTACCGACCGGGCGCCACTTTTTCCCTTACACTAATTTCCAGGTCAGGGGTCGAGTTTTAACACGAGTTTTCCATCATCACGGATACCTCTTTATCGTACCTATGCCTTTTTTACTCGGGTATGCGGTCAAGTGCAACAGATAAAGTAATATATAAAATATTTTATATAATATATATGTAAGGTAGTTATTATGTCTACAATAAGTTTATTATCTTTTAATTTACATTTTATATTCCTTATTCCTACGGAGAAGCCATGAAAGAAGTTTTTTCTAACACGTTTTTATAAGCATCGTGTGTAGATAGATTATAAGCATAGTGTGTAGATAGATTATAAGCATAGTGTGTAGTGTGTAGATAGATAGATACGAGTAGCATAGCTACTCGTATCTATCTATCTATCTACGTAACGGAATTTTTTAATGTAATTTTCACCAACTTGTACAAGGCCGATTGACCTGAAAATTTTCACTCGTATCAAGGACCGATGACAATATAATAATTTAATAACTTTATCCTAGTATTCTGATCAGTATCACCATGATAAAATACTTTTTGTTAATATTATGACCTAGTAGTTTTCACTAGGATCTTTACAGCCAATGATCAATGCGTGTTTTTTAAGGTTTTAAAATTAATATTAGTGACGAATGTCATCACGCTTCGAGTACTTTGCTGTACCCAAGGTCACAATAGTACTGAGCTGTTTGACGTCTCAATGTCATAGTTAACCACGGCTACCTACTATTAACACTTTCACTATCCGGTTTTCAGACACAATAGTAAGACAATAGCAATGACCTATATGTAGTACACGGGACAGCGAAAGGGTTAAGGGCTGATTTATCATCTTCTATCTTCAGATATAAATTACTCATCCAATAAATTGTAACCTTACTGAATGTAAAAATAAAACTTGCACTATTATAATTATATTTATACAACTGTCATTTTTAATTAAAGTTGTATTTTATTCTATGCATAACTCTCATATGACGTTCGAAAAATCGGCCCTAACATTATTAGTTTTTGGTCCGATCTACGCAGAAAAAACAAATATTATCTTGATTTCTTACAGTGGTATACTTGGGTGGTGACTCAATTTTATTAATAATACGATCCCTAGAACATGGTAGTACCCCGCCATCTCTATGGGAAATAGAATATTTTTTGATTTCAATAGCTTCGCGTATCGTCCTTGGTAGAAATCGGCGTTCTTTCGCGAGGATTTGTGGTCTAAGAAATCTCATATAAGGGGCGATATTGAACATGTTTACAGATTGCAGACTTCGAAGAACGTGTTATGATGACGATTTCTCGTCATACACTTTGATTCTACTCAACATCAAAGCTGCAATGTAAAAATGAAGTCGTCAATTCACACGCCGCGCTGTGCCTTTAGGAAAAACCTACTGAAATTAATTGAGGATCAGTTCATAAACTGCTTGATATAAGCGACTACCGTTTGAGGGAGGATTTATCTTAATCATCACGCTTAGCAGGCGGGCTGATGATGTCAGTACCAGACGATTCGTCAACCTTATTTTAAATTTTTACACAACCGACTACAATATAAATAAAATGAGAACATCATCAATGTAGTCGAAGTCAATTAAATACGCATTATTAAGGATAACTCAAAAACTGCTTGTCAGATCTTGATCAAATTTATATGGGATATATAAATTATAAGCACCAGCTTTCAAATAAAAAAACAATCATCAAAATCGGTTCACCTAGAAAAAAGTTCTGAGGTAACAGACATAAAAAAATACAGTCGAAATGAGAACCTCCTCCTTTTTTTTCAGTCGCTGGAAATAAGCATTTGGCGTACACGGGGTGGTACCGCCATCAATCAAAGACATGATCTTTGAGACATTCCCATAGTCGTTTCTTACTACACCCACGGGACGAAATGGTATGATAAATTCTCTTACGCTGTCTCCTTACGACATACTTTATATGGACTGATTAATAATAATAAAAACGAACAAGATTGCGCATTAATTTACAAGGTTGTGAAAGAAAGATATATAATTTGTGGTCAGTTAACACACGTTTGTATAAGAAATACTAATAAAGGTTGTATCAGTACAAAATAATAGCCATTTACGTAGCTAAATAGCGGCAATAAAAGGCTGGCTTCGGGGATCCCGTGCGTACAATTAACTAGAGATAAGATATGGGTTTATTACTGAATGTCGTAGAAACCTTAGAGGAGAGTAAGTAGTAAGTCTGCAGATATTAGAAATTTTAATGCAAGTTTTTAGTATTCCATGCCAAATACAACAGGATGAAACTTTTATGGAATCGCCTCAGTGTCGGTCTGGCTATCTATCTGTCATAGACGTTTTTCCCTAAGTGTTTGATTCATTTAGGTCATTGAAATTCGGCAGAGAAATATCAAAAATTAAAAAAAAAAACAGGAACTCATAAGGACTGCCGACAGAAGTGAAAAGTCAATGATATATGCGTATACATGTACACAGGCCGCTATACTGCCCGTGACGTCGCGTCTGTCACGAGCATGTCGAGGTCATCGGTGACGCGAACCCATAAGTTTTTCCTCTACCAAAAATCGCTCAACGCGGCTAAGGAAGTTTTCACTTCAAAAATTTATATTTTTGTTTAATTTTATTTTATTTCATTTTGAATAAATTACATTATTCAATGTTAATTTTATTATTGAATATAAAATCGATATTTATTTCGAGTTACACTGGACTACGTCTATGTAACTCGAATTATGCCTTATTGTTTGTACGTGATAGAACCATGCAGCAGAGTGTTATGGCTGAAGCACGAGTTACGGGAACCGGGGACCTTTTTAGTACCGAAGTATTCCATCATCAGGGTGACTACGAATCTGCATTTTTAATAAATTGTTTTATTCATTTATTTACTGTCCAAAACATTACCTGTCTAATATAGAGCTTTCAATTAAATAATCACCTGTCGTAAGCCTAAGAATTTATTTTTCTTTTAAAAAACGTTACCTCCATTATCTTCAGTATCGTGAAGTTAGTCTATAAATATAAATTGCCCGCGATCTTCAGCGCTGCAACTGATTGCTAAGCCACTGCGCCACGGAGCCGTCAAAATCTTCGAATTCTTCAGTATCGTGTGACGAATACGGTTCAGTTATTTTATACTATTTCATTTTTTGTTGTTATGAAACCTTACTTTTGATAGGCTCTAACGATGATGATGATGATGGGATGTAGGCGTTTATGAATAACAGGATCCGGAAACTACCAAGTGGACTGTATGTTGTGTGTCGCTTATCACCTTTCGTTTATGAAGGAAAAAGCAAAATAAGTATACGAAAGTAGCAGAATCACTTTAATTTGAGGCATTTTAAGAAATGTGAAAATTCAATTGGTGTGCTCTATTACTAAAACTTTATGTTTTATTTCGTCCCATTGAGTGAAAAAGTTTATTATAACCTATTTTGAAATCCCGGCATTTCAAGTGCTCTGCAGCTTTCATGATAACGGGGGATCATGGGTGCTGCTAAGAAATCATTGTGATCTTTTATATGCTTAAGTCATTCTTAGATAAAATACCTACCTGCTTTCTAATAATTTGATCTGTTGTTTAAAGGTGAATTAAAATTTTGATTATTTATTCAAAATCATTTCGAGCATAAGATTGTTTCTCGAACGAGAAAGAGTTTTCCGATCGGATTTCTCCAAACAAACAACTAAAAACGAATGGAAAAATATTAAGGCTTGCTTTTATAAAATCCATCGACCTGTATGAGCGACACAGTCTTGATTGTAAATAGTGATCCTACTTTAGCAAACGTGGGCTCTCTGTTAAACTAAATTTAAAAAGAAAATATGATAGAGCCTTCCATAAAAAGACTCATCTGAATTGGACTTGGTCTTGGTGCTGCAAAATGCCACCTAACACCATTGGACTCAGTGGAAAGGCATACTGAAAGCTTCTGCAAGCTTTTTTATTAAGCATAGAAGAAATGTGATAAGAGACATACATCGTACAGTTCACCTGATGTTGTTCGGATCCTATGGCTCATAAACACCTACATCTCAACATTATCACCATCATAGCCTATCAAAAGTCAACTAATGAAAATATGCGTCTAAAAAAAAACTCTATACTGTTTAAAATAAAAAATTATGATTCATGTCTGGTGTGGGAATTTAACAGGAAATGATTATAAATTGGTATAAAAATTGACTATAATTTATTGAATAAGGTTTGGTTGAATGTGTATTATATACGTGGTAGAGCCATGCTGCGGCTATATTAGTAATATAGTTGTAGCACGAATGGGTCGGTTCGACAGGGGAAGGACCACGCTCTCACAGAATACCAGCGTAAAATAACAGCTTAATGATGGTTTCTTTCCTATGGTGAGTATAGAGAACCGGAGACCCTTTTTACTGGAAACGGGGCATTCCATCTTAGTCCTCAAAGGTGACAACGCATCTACATTTTGATTCTTAATCGAGGATAAATATAGACGTCCATGGGTCACAGCATCCATTTACCACCAGGTGGACTATCTGCTCGTTTGTCACCCTTAATCTATAAAAACAAAAACAAAATTTCTTCATAAACCTAAGACAGTCCGCTGATGGACTTTGATCTCTCCGTTTGTAGGTTTTGCCAGGTATCCTTGACGCTACTCCTCTCCACCTCGATAGTCTTAGTATAAACGGTATACTGTCATCCATTAATAAATAGTAAATAATTAGAATTAGAAGTTAAATTAGTTGTCGTTTTTTTCGTTACTTAATTGAGGAAATAGAGTGCCGAGCTGCATAGTGGCGGTTGAGAGGTTATTTTCAAAGTGTCTGTATATAATAGGTTTTTTTGTGTAATCTGTATGCATTCAGATGCACCCTTATAAATAATTATAAAGAGACTGATTGAATTTCACAGTGCGCGTGACCCTAAACGAAGGACAGTTGAACCTGCTTACCTACTATCAAAAATTTAAATACTACGAGTATTCTAAGTGCATTTGATCTCGCTGGGGTGAGTTCTTATTTATTTTAACAATAGCAAAGAATGTATAATTAATATAAAGATTGTAAATAGTCCGACTAGGTAAGTCCAACTTCGACCGAGAGGTCAATCGACGGATTCAACTCGGCTGGGCAGCGTTCGGGAAATTACGGCACATCTTCTCGTCAGGTATACCTCAAAACTTGAAAACGAGGCTGTACAACCAGTGCGTGTTGCCAGTGATGACCTACGGAACTGAGACGTGGTCCTTCACTGCTGGCCGGATGAGGAAGCTCAAGGTCGCTCAGCGAGCTATGGAGAGGGCTATGCTCGGAGTCTCACTGCGTGATAAACTTAGAAATGAGGATATCCGCAGTAGAACCAGAGTGACCGACATAGCCCAACAGATTAGTAAGCTGAAGTGGCAATGGGCCGGCCATATAGCTCGAAGAACCGACAACCGATGGGGAAAAAGGTTCTCGAGTGGCGGCCTCGTACCGGCGGACGAAGTAGGGCGTCCCCACTAGATGGGTGACGACCTGGTAAGACATGCAGGAAGTCGATGGATGCGGGTGGCTCAGGACCGTGCTTTGTGGCATTCCTTGGGGGAGGCCTATGTTCAGCAGTGGACTTGTGAAGGGCTGTAATGATGATGATGATGATGATGATGAAAGATTGTATCTGTTCTGCTTAATTCTTAGGCTTACGACAGGTGATTATTTAATTATTTAGGCATTTTTAACTTCCTAGAAGGGGTGCTGAACTTGACTAGGGCGCATATAGTGCTATTGGAAGTTTCCTAATGCCGTAGTGGTGTCCTCCGTCTGGGATTCCAGGATCCACCTACCACCTTGCGCTTACTGCCTTGCCGTGCCGTGAGCTAACGGACTGTTGGCCTACCAACCTGCCAACGTCCATCATCACCGTCGGACCTGGGTATCATCGGCTCCCTCCCCTAGCTGGCTGTCTGCGACCTTGCAAGAACAGCGCCTGGACTTCACCTCCCTACGTCAGGCCAGTGATCCCCTTTTTAGAACTCAATTATTGTACGTGTGCGGAAGTAAGATAATAAAATAGTTTACTATAAATATTGACTTTTTAAGAACCATCTACCTTCTGAACCAACCTAACGTTATAGTTATATAAGAGAAGAGAGAGGTTTCTCTTCGTGTCTTAATTCATGCTTACCTACTTTAGAACCTAGGTTATCGATACGATAAAATATAAGTGATAAAGGTTTTAGTCTCAAAGATTTATTTTTTAAGGAACAAGCGAAATATTATGGAAATAATATATTAAGTAAACTTTTTGATCATTTATCATATCATTTTATAAATAATAGCTACTTTTAAATGCCTTTTACTCACTTCATAATTAAGTACCCCATTTCGAATAAATTATGTAGTGACAAAAAGGGAGCTATGTTCATTTTACAGGCGGTAAATTTATTCAAAAATAAACAAAGCGGCTTACGGCCGAATATCGACTGTAAAATTTAAACAGCATCAAAATTTTCTTCAATATGCAAATTTGTAGTCGATAAATTTAAGCAGTTTAATATAAACAACAATCCCAACTGATCGATTTAATTGTATTTCTCTCGAAACCTTTTAAAGTTCGAAGACGATCGAATTTGAATATAATTGAGTCATATCCTAGCTGAATCGTCGATTCGAATGAACGATACTTCCGTTTGACGGTTTACGATTTCCCGACTGAGACGAACGGGGGGCTAATACAATTTCCTTGCACCCCGATCTCTGTGGAAAGCGTGATTACGTATCCCGTATTAATTTGAACCAGTGTACTAAAACCAACAGATATCGATGATCTACCTTATTAGCATCGTATATTTATAGAAAACTAGTATCGGCTGTGGTCGAGTTTAACAAATTGCGTGGAACTACTTTTGTATTATTTTCCCGTTTATGGAAAGCAAAGATATTACGAGTTGCTCGTGCAGCCATACATAAGAATACATTTATTTAATTGGTTATAGCGGTTTGTGTGGCAAAATCATGTGTGCGTATGTTTATTTTATTTTGCCCGTCTCAATGGCAACATACACACATGAATTTATTTTTTGTGCACACTCCGTTTTAATAATTAATATTGAAAAAGATACTCCAATTTTCGATGTTCACTTCATTTTTGATGTTCGAATTTAACTATACAATGATATTGTAACCATAAAAGCTTATTATTTATTAGTATTTTATTAAAGAAATTAAAAGACCATAAAATATGCATAAAGTGCGGTTCAGAGATACAGATTATCTCTATCTCTATTTACTTGAGTTTAAGTTAATAATGATGTGACACATTCAAATTTTATTCCGAAATGCATAATAAAAACTATTCTACCTTCACATTACCCGAATTTTCATTTACCTTATTTAAAAAGTTAACGTGGGGAGACACTGCTGGTAACTTTAAAGTTTAATGCTTTAAAATTGAACCTTATTTCTAAAGTTCCTAAATATGTATCACTTTTAAATAATTGTTCCAGGTGTTGATTTCTGTACAGTTTTTTTTTATATAAAACGTCACAGTGTAAAATTTCTAATCGGGGATTTTAAAGAGAATAAAACAATGGCAAAAAGATCTGCCTCTATAGTTTTTAAATGTTTTCTTTGCTCTTTGTAGATTTTTTTACGGTATCTGCTGCTAATGAATGATAAGACTTCCTTCTCATACCTCAAAACTCTAATGGCAAGAATAAACAAAAAAAATTGTGTGTTATTTCCTCCATACTCATATTTTATTTATTTATTTATAGAAACATCTGCTGTTAAGATTAGTATTTTTTTTTTGTTATGCGTATGGAATCTGTATTTCTCAACACTTCAATATTCAAAGATATCCGCAAATTGAACACGATTAAATCCGTTAAGTCAGTTTTATCTATTGTGTAGTGTTCGGTGTAAATATATAAAATCATTACAGGAAATCCTGGCTACAAGAAATTTGTGTTTGAAATTTGGTTTTTAGCAATCTATTGCTATCGCACTGTGCAAAAACGGTCGACTTAGGCAACCGAAAGAGACAGCTGCAACTCGGACTGACTATAGTTGTTCCCTGTTTCCTTCTCGAAAACCGAACTGATTTTAATTTTTTAACGAGTTTATTTTTATTTTCTTCTGTTATTTATTTTTTCCATTTTTCTTTTATTGCAGACATGCAGGTTCCTCACGATGTTTTTCTTTACCATCGAGCACGTGGTAAATCAGCTCTTTAATTTTTTTTAATATAATTTTTCATTTAATAATTTCATTCGTGCCAGCAAGGATCGAACTCGGGCTGCTGGTGTATTGTTAAATTTACAACAAGCGCTTAGCCCCTGAGCAACCACTTTAAAAAAAGCTTAAAAATAACTTTTAAAATATTTACACTAGTTTTATTAAAAGTTAAAAGTTAAAGTTACAGCCTATATACACGTCCCACTGCTGGGCACAGGCCTCCCCTCTCTCATTTATAAGTTTTAGGAGTTTTAGGGTTTTTCCTTCACCGCCGAGCACGTGGTAAATCAGCTCTTAAAATTGCAATTAACAATTTCATTGGAGCCGGCGGGGATCGAACAGGGGTTGCTCGCGTACTGTGAAATTTACAGCGGGAGCTAACCATCTGAGCTACCATAGCTCTACTACTAGTGTTATTAACCAGGCAGAAAACACAGAAATACGTTTGTATAGACTAAAAGACACCCATATATCTTCTTAATATACATTATAAAATTTCTCCTTGTTAAAAAGAATTGTCGTTATCGCTAAGCTTGGTAGGCTCATTGGTGATCTCAGGATCGGACACTTCGTATATTAAACGTCGCGATCGTAATCCTGATGCTTAGCATATTTTAGGTTTATATTGAGATATTTTCAATTTAATATGTGTCCACGTAGGGTCCACGTAAGTTTCTAAAGAAACCGTATCCACGTCTAGTCGTCGCCGGTGGTGGCAAGATGTCTAGTTTTTTTCTCGCTCAAAGGATCAGTATGTAATCGAGGAAATACAGTCACCTTTCTCAACAATATACTATGTGGAGTAGCGCAGTAGGTTTATTTTTGTTATTTTTTTATTGTTGTAAATATTGTATACATTATTTTATGTAAAGAAATAAAACAATTTAATGTTGTTTCTCATTACACGTGTCTTTTTGATTACTTAAACATCTTTTCATGATTTTTAAGCCATTAATAAATGGTGAATTCTACTATGGCCTGTTCGTTCTATCTCATATGTCAACTATACGGGAACGACTACAAAACATCAAATTAATTATTATAACATTTTGTTCATTATTTGCCGATTTTCACAAAAGGGGGACGTTTACAATTCGACCACCAATTTTAAACCGGTATTGATTATTCTTTTTTATTAAATAGGTTATACTTTAAGGGAGGTCCACCATATCCCCCAGAAAAAAAATTCTACCCCTAAGGGTGATAAAATTAGGGATGAAGAATTTGGTGACATTGAGATTGTTAGTTCTGAACTGTTTAAATCACATTGAGATTGTAATGTTCATTAATCCACGCCACAGGATAAAAAATAACTTTTACCAAAAAGTAAAATCCAAAGAATTAAAATGAGTAAAATAATTAAATTTTAAATTTGGGTCTTTAATTATTTTATACACTGTCTTAGCACTGACTTCAGAATGTGACATTATTATTATTCTTTTAGTTCTTTGAAGTTGGCTTTTACTTTTTGTTAAAAGTTAATTTTAAATAACGATGTTAGAAAACTGACGATCAAAACACATTTTCAAAGTAAGTTTATTATTATATTAAAAACTGTAATAAAAAATAAAAATAAAACTAGTAATTTAATTATCAAACAGTCCTACTCCACGCGGTATCGTGCCAAGAATATAATATTTCAAATTAATTTTTATAATATTTATACGAAAATACTTGTCATCATTTTAAATTTTATATTATGTGCCGTGGTGACTCAGAGGTATGCCGTAATTTTCACAGAGCGCGAGCAACCCGTACACGGCCTATCGGCACAAATTAAATTGTTTATAGCAATGTTTTTTTTTTCAAGTATAAGAGTGACAAACGAGCACACTGTCCACCTGGTGGTAAGTAGATGCTGTAGCCCGTAGGCAGCTACATTTTTCCTCGATGAAGAATCGAAATGCAAAATTTGTCACCACCTGATAACTGATATTGACCACAGACTGATGCCCCGTTACCAGTTTAAAGGTCACCGGTTCTCTATACTTTTCATACGGAAAACAATAATCTGCTATTACACCGTTATTCTGTAAGAGCGTGGTCCTTTCCCGGTCGAGCCAATCCATTCGTGCTGAAGCCATGATATAGCTGCACCATGGTTCTACTTTGTAAAACGTGCTAAGTCCTGAATTACTACGTGCTCGGCGATGAAGGAAAACATCATTGGGATACCCCAAATCCCCCAAAACCCCCTGAATTACTACGTGCTCGGCGATGAAGGAAAACATCATTGGGGTATCCCAATGATGTTTTCCTTCATCGCCATGCATTTAAGGGGTAAAAAAAAATTTAAGGCATGTAAATTCTGCTAACAAGCACTAAAGCATCCAGGCTGATTTATTACTACATAATTCATTCATAAATGAGAGGAGGTCTATGCCCAGCTGTGGGATATACAGGGCTTCTTAATATGCTAATAACTGCTGACACTCTCCTTTTTCCTCCACGGCTCTTCAGAACTTTATTTTGTTGTTAGATAAGTTTTCATTTATGCTCGCAGTGCCAAAATTATTCTAGACCTGCATACGAATATTTTAATATTAGTAACAAAGGCATGAAAATTATTGAACTTTGTTATAGTGGTGCCAACTCTGAATCGGCTGCAACTGTCGTAAACGACCAACGCTTATCTATAGTTTGTGAAATTCAAGCGGTTTTGTAGAGATAAGTAATGGTCACATGTAATTGATCGGGTCGATGCTGATTTTTGCTTTTGCTTTGCCTTTTATTATTTTTTATTATTTTAAGGAAACATACAGCTCACATTTTTACATGCATTTGTATGTGGTAGAGTCATGCTGCCGCTATATTATGGTGTAGCACGAATGAGTCGGCTCGACCAGGGTAGGGCCACGTTCTCACAGAATACCAGCATAAAATAACAGCTTATTGCTGTAGTTTTTCGTATGGAAAGTGTAGAGAATCAGAGACGCTTTTTACTGGAAACGAGGCATTAAATCTTAGTTCTCAGGGGTGACAACGGCATCTGCATTTTGATTCTTAATTGAGAATAAATGTAGATGTCTATGAGACACAGCATCCACTTACCATCAGGTTAATTGTGTGCTCGTTTGTCGTTCTAATTCTATATAAAATACTACAGCATAATATAGTATATACAAGTAATTGGATATTGAAATAATAAATGAAGGGAAAATTGTTTCCACTAAAACATTTTAACAATATTCTATTAAATAGACATAGAAAGTTCTATTAAGGCCTTATAAAATAATTACAATGTGTAATGAGCGATTTTTTAGATCAAATTGAAAATTAAACTTTAAATATTTTCGTTGTAGAGTCAATAATCGCATTTTATAAAACTGCAGTGAGAAAACTAACTTGCAGTCCACCTGATGGTCAGTGGCTACTGCGGCCCATAAATACTTAGCTTGCATCCATACCCAATGAGAAATCAATTGTATTTATTCATTTATTTAATAATTTTGTTACATGGTAATCTTACTAAGATTATTAAATAATGTTAGCAAGTTATTTATAAGCTATTTTACTTTGATATTTTGTGAGTCCCGATGGAGCTGTTAAATTTGTGCTACAGCTACAACATAGCTACGGCGTAGCTCTGCTACGATAACAAGTTCAGTTAATAATATTTTTAAGCAAATTATATTTTAAGCAAGCAATATATAAGTGTTTTAAATGAAATTGCCTTATTTTTCTAGAAGCAGTGAGAGGAGAAAATTACGTTCAATTTTATACGCAGTTCCATCATACTGTTATTTGAAACTGCTTTAAGCACTGCCTTAGAGTCGACTGAGACAGCACAAACTGTGTGACAAGAGTCTGATACATATCCTTCTTTATCGAACCACAACAGTCAAAAGCTGGACATAGACCTCGTCCTTTATAGGAAAGGATTGTCATAGAAACACGGCATTTCTATTAGTACCTATGGATAAAACGTCTTTGTGGTCATTTCAAACTATGTAGCGTGTGTTCATTTAAAGTCCATAATAATAAGATAAAACTTTTTGAAGTAAACACTTCGAGCAAATGAAATTAAACAATTGAATACAAACGGGCACACAGCTAACATAAACCTAAATCTATCCTGGAGAAGATGCAAAATAAGAGTCAAAATGTGGGGATGCGTTATCAATCCTGAGAACTAGAATGGTTTACTGTTTACCAGTCAAAAGGATGTCTGATTCTCATACCTCAACACTTGAAACGCAGCAGCATTGCGCTGCCGTATTACGCTAGTGTTCTGTAGGGCGTGGTTCTGTCTTGCCAAGGCAATCCAATCGTGTAGATTAAACAACCCAACATAGGGTAACAACGCAAAAAGATGTAAATTAATACCTGAGGTTTAACAATGATTTAACTATAATAGGAATAGCCAAAAAATTATTAATTTTAACAATTCAGAACGTACAGAAAGATAATTAATAAATAGTGGAATAAAAATAAATCACAAGTCGTATTCGATGAATGGTGTTGTTAGAGACTAGCGTATAATGCTAATTAGATGATTTGACGGCTCGTGGCGCAGTCGCTCAGCAATAAGTTGCAGCGCTAAGGCCGCGGATTCGAATCCCGCACGGAACAAGTATTTGTCTGACCTACAAATAATTGTTCCGGGTCTGGATTTGGTCCTTGTGAAAATGTATGTAACTGCTCCAATGTTGTAAAGTACGAAATCCAATGTAAGCAAAAATGTATGTAAAGTAAAAAATCCTAGTGTGGAGGTAACGTTTTTTTTTAAATTAGTTAAAATAAAGATAATAATTATACAAAAGTTGTTTTGTCGTAATAGCTAACTTTTACTTTATTAATTTGAAAGAAGTATCGTAACTTAGTTAATATTATCACATACCGATAATTTTAGGAATAACTCAGACTACATTTCCAGAGCGCTTTAAATTCATCATCATTACAGCTTAACGATAGCATATCTTATCAGCCTCATAAGGGATACTTGACATAGTTGCTACGCTTGTCAGGCAGGTTGGCAACCGTAGTTTTTATTATTCTGAGTTTTTATCCGGAAGGTGCTGCTGCCCATCTCCTGTTTCATTTCCGTCTGTGACCTCTTACGACACCCACGGGATCATATGGGGTAGTGGATGTTCTTACGCCGCCACTATATGGCTTAAAATTCATTGCGTTAGATTCATGAGCCCTCGAAATTCGTATCAACCAGGGTAAAGTGACTTTCATTCCCACCAGTACCAACAAAAGTGCTTGTTAACAACGCGAAGGCAAGGCAAAAACATTTTGTGAAAACCTGCTTGCCTGAGAAATTATTTCGTGGAGAATTTCCTTTCTCCAAAACAATCTTGGAAATAAAAAAACGTCTGTGCCCAGCAATAAAACATATACGGCTAGGATACTTTTTAAATCATCCCAAAACCTTTATAGTAAAAGGCTTTTCACATCGTATCGAATAAAACATCTAAAGGAGACTAAGATGAGTGGGTAGTTGTCACGTTCAGTAATACCCTGTATTTACACTTGTGGATGACTAAACATCATAGTAAAGGTCTCGTTTACTTCAGACACAATAAACCTTAGGCCGCGCTGACTAAACAATATACCCGAACGATAATGATAAGGGCTCTCGAAAAAACCTCATATTTGACACTTGTCTCCAACGCGACGACGCTCGAGAGCTAACCGGCTCTTCATAATATAAATCGTCTCTATATTCCATTAGCTGGCGTTAAAGATATTGCCTTTACAATAGCAATACGGTAAGTTTAAAGGTAAATATCTTACAGCCGTTAGTGAAAGGCATATAGCATGTACCTTGCTCATTGGTTTTAGAATTTTATTCGAAAATCCATGTCACACAATTATTTATATCAGTTGATTTTATACTAATTTACATCTGTTAGTAAAAATGACTATAGGTCATTCATTAAACTCGAAGATACGAAGATCGAAAAGATAGGAAAGAAAATTCTTGAGTGTTGACAATTTTCATAGTTCTATTTTTTATCTATTATAATCCAGTGCTTGATTATTATCCCACCTGATATAAGCCTATCGCATAGTTCGATTGCGTGGTATGTCGACAAACGAGGAATACTGGCCGAACATCTGGTTATCTTATGGTGGAAGGCAAAGGGAGGAATTAAATCATGCAATTCCTGTGCACTCTCTCTCTCTGAAAGTATCCTGTAGAACATCGAAAGGCTATTTTGCGCCGTATTTCGAGACTGATAAGATTGGGTTTAACCAGATTCAGGTCACCAATAACCTAATTAACACGTCTTTTTATAGTTGTAACTCTATATCTGAAACCTCAACAACTTAAAAGTGTCGGATTATATTTCGGAAGGGATTCGGGTCCGACTGGCTCATTTTATTTTATTGCATCATTTTTAAAACTCTATGTTTTCAACTGTTTTATAAAAAATGCAACGAGCCAGTCTCTCTTTACCTTGCCGGTTTTTTTTTCTGCCGTGCTTTATGAAAATCTATAGAAAAATACTAAGTTCAACATTGGGGTTGTGTTAAGAAATGTACGACAACAAGTTTTGCAGGGCAAGTAGTGCTTGGGATCGCTAATCTGCTGAGGTTAAAAATACACTGGTGAAATTTAATATCTAAATTCTCTGGGTCTATTTTATTTCATTTTTATAAATATTTGTATATTAATAAAAAACGATTTACTATTCTTAAATCTCTTTCGTCAAAGGAACACCGTTAGGAAAAGGCAATAGATATAACAGCAATGTGTGACGAAAGAAATGGTAATTTCCTACGTCGAAAATAAATATTTCTATTTAAGCAAATTCTCATCATAAACCTGTAATAATTATTCAATGTGTAAATTTTTGTATATTACTAATTACGAACTTTCAATATTCAGAGGAAAATTGTTTCAGGACGAGTTCGCCCCGAGCCAGTGCATGTTTACATGGCTTAATTTTTTCTTTATTTTTCAAACTCGGTTCGCTCATTTACAATCAAATTGTAAGAGCAAACTTAGCATCTGAATTGCTGCAAAAAAAAAGATATGATGAAAATGAAAATTTATATTTATACGCTGATCTTAGCTAATTAATTTTGTTAGCTAATTAATAAAATGGATTTCCGCAAAGTAATGCCTGATTCTATTAATTATGTAAATGAAAATAATGGAAATTTGAAAAATGGCCCTTATCAAAGGACTTTACATTAATCTATACAAATAAATAAAATTGAAGTGTCTGTATGTAATGTCAAAATAACAGCTCTTTACTAAATGCACATGAAAGTACATACGGCACTTATACCAAAAACACAATTTTTAAAAAATTTGTCTGTCTGTCTGTCTGTTTGTTCCGGCTAATCTTCGAAATGGCTGGAGCAATTTTGACAGGATTCACTGGCAGATAGCTGCTGTTATAAGGAGTAACTTATGCTACTTTTATTTAAGAAAAAGAATTTGGTTACCGCGCAAAAAATTAAAACCCTAAATTACACGCGGGTGAAGTCGTGGAGAACAGCTTGTCTCAAATATAGAAAATTGTAAATTTATCTTTTAGTTCTACAGCTTGGACTGAAGTTATTTTACTTATAAAGTTAGGCGCCTTGTTGTTTTGTGTTTATCGTCACTAATTTATGTAAAAATTAATGATAAAGTTGACCAGTTCTGTGCTTTGCCGCGAAAGCAGGGCTGAAATGGCAAAAATTCTGTCCCAGCGAAAATACTCTATTGGTATGGACTGTGCAGAAAGATTTTGTTTCATAATCTCCATATTATAAAGTTCAGTCTCTCAATGTAGTTGTTTCGTCTAAGAAATCTAGTTATTTGCTTTTCGTTTTTCCATGTGTCGTGGAAAGCGTGCTCATAGCCGTTGGAATCTGACTAGAAGTGGCGATCTGTCAACCTCATTGGAGACCTTGTGGTAAAGTTGTTGACGAGTTTAGGTTCCACAGACTTTCATGTAAGAAATGTGTCGGTAGATTACCCCATCACGGTTTCCATAAACGATGATTTGACATTTCAGTTGCGCTGAGGGTCGCAGATTCTAATCCCGCACGCAACAAGTATTAAGATGGCCCACAAATAATTGTTCCAGGTCTGGATGTTTGTCTTTAGGATGTATTACGCTTTCACGATACATTAAAAATTCTAGTGTAAGGGTAAAGTTTTATTTTAAATAAACAAGGTGATACCCGAAGGGCTCTTGTCACTATAAATTTTCCCTTGGTTTTAAGAAAAGCCTTGTGGAATATTCAGAGATGCTGACAGAAGACCCACCTGTATGACTTTGGTACCATAGGAGAGAGGCATCCTTGTGTGGGATGATATGTGCGTAGACATTTTTGCAGCCTTTCATCTCAGGGGTAGCGTTTAGAGACGGACATTAGAGGCACCGTAAATGATTAAATGGTGCAAATACGAGTCTCTGAGAGATGGCTATGTATTTGCGTCATTTGCTGTAGGAAGTATCAGTCCTTTGGGTTTGGTGCTCGGTGAAGTTACTAAAGAAACTGCATTTGCGGCTGATCGTTGAAACTGGCAAAAAGAGGGATGGTTCTTTCCATGCCTAAAGGCTTAGTACTTAATTAATTACCAATTATAATATCCGTTAATTATTGATATTAATATTTATCCATAATGTTAATTCATATCCATAAATTTTAACTACCTACCTAGTTTTTATGCATTGAACAGTACACAGAATTCCATGTACGAACAATTATTTTATAAAACATATTTAGCCAAAAGTCATGTCTGCTTTGTTGTAACTTATGCTATTAAAACTACGGGATTAAAACAAAGTATTTTGTAAAAACAAAACCTGGTAATCCTAATATACGCGCAGACACAAAATATTTTTCAAAAATAAAAAAACTGTAAAGAAATCCTATGTAGTCTAATAAAAGGGTTCTCAAATACGAGGTTCGAAACAATTTAATTGGCGATACGGAATGCATTTGACCGAGACGCTTAAAACATTTCAAGCGATTTTGTATTTTCATTCCAGGAATTCAGGATGTAAATAGTAATTCAATGCGACTCGTGAGCTTGCGGATATGGTGAATGTTTTCAGAGAAAATACAGTATGGGAAGGAACTCCATTCGATTTTCGATATTGCATGTTGATAAAACAATACGCCGAATAATAATTGCAAGCGTGATTTATTGTTTCCTTTTTTCAAAATGGCGAAAAAATATTAAAGCATTACTTACTTTTTATTTTTCAGGCGACTTCAAAAAAAGAGGGGGCTTACAATTCGATTGTATTTTTTTCAACCGACTTCAAAAAAAAGGAGGGGACTGACAATTCGACTGGCTTTTTTTCGTTCTCTATATTTTATACCATCGTCAATTGAAAACCAATTTTGATGATTCTTGTTTTAATAAATAGGTCCCATATAAATTTGGAGAAAACCCATTGGTGATAATGTGAAAATATGTATGTATGATGATACATAATAAAATGGTGACAAATTAGTAGATGAAACTATTTAGATAACATTGACATTGTGATGTTCCTTAGTCCACTCAAAAGTGTAAAAAAAACCATTTTTTATTAAAAAGTAAAAGTAAACTTTAAATAACTAAAAAGAATAATATAATTTACGAAAAAAATTTTAAAAAGAATAAAATAAATAAGTACGCTTTTAAAAAGTTCATCCGTAATCATCTATTTAAGACAACGCATTTTACGTGATTCATCTATTTAATATGTATTGCTAAATAGACACATTCATAGTAACTTGTATGTACTAAATATGTATATTTGTATGCATATGCATGTATTTATATATTTGTATATATGTATGTATAGGTCATATATGTTTAGTTTATTTATTAGTAACATTTACGAGTATATATTATGTAGTTAATTATCATTTTTGTTTTGAGTTCTTTTATTCTATATTGCCACACCTACGTCAAATTCTCACCACTCCATGGGTTGACTGGTAGAGAATGCCTCAAGGCATTAAGTCCGCCCTTTATATTCTTTTGTTTTAAGAAATGCAATAAGAATAAATAATTTCATATCCTGAATTCGGGGCTTTAATTTTTCTATACTATGTCCTAGCACCGACATCAGAATTTGTAATTATTTCATTATTTACAGTTCTTTGAAGAGGGTTTTTATTTTTCAATAAAAGGTGATTTTTTATGGAAACATCAATGACTTTTGAAATCATGTTTATAAAACTATATGCTTAGCAAGTTTTGTAATTAAATAAAGAAAAAAACTGCGGTTGCCAACCCGCCTGCCTTGCGTGCCAACTATGGTTAAATATCCCCCTATGATGATATGAGGCAATCTGTGGGGAAGGCCTATGTTTAGCAGTGGACATTTAAAGTGAAATGGACTTAAAATATAAGCTACTGCTTAACTTTTAAAGTGTTAACATTTTAACTTGTAGTTAAATTACATGGATCGTTTTCACTAATTATAAAGTCATATTATAGTAGTATAATTGTCTCATTGAGGTGTTGTATACTCTTAAAATAGATAAGAATGGAGAGAATAGAATTTAATTACGAGCGTATTCAAACCAAACCTACGCAAGGTTTAAAGACCAATACTAGACCGTTTTCTAATAACATGTTAAATGAGAAGTTTAGTAACTAAATGTAGGCAAAAACAATGAACATTTACAGCTATTTAGCTATTCTATTTAATTTTATATTAATTAAGGTTTAGATATAAAATGTATATTGAAATATACAATGAAGTTGGAACTTGATATACATAAGTATATACATAATAGTTTAAGTCTATATCTGATAAGTAATGTGAATTATAATTTTATTTCTTTTACAAAATAAGAGCGTTTTTATTATATATATTAAAATAATGTTAATACGTACGCAGAAAAGAACATAAAAATAAATATAAGGTTATAGTCTTAGTTGTCTTAATAATAAATACATTAAATAAAATTATAAATACCTCCATAAGAAAAGCATCAACAACATAAACTTTTTTTCATAGAATTAGGGTGACAAACGAGCACAAAGTCCTCCTGTTGGTAAGTGGATATGTGGCCCATAGAACAACTACATTTATATTATAAATTAAAATTAATTTAAAAATTACTAACTAGTAAAGCGAGATAGGGCTGTCTCTCGTAAATACAAGTTACTAAGTAACCTAGCTAGGGGACTCAGGATGATGCCCATTTGTAATTGGTCCTCATGATGTAGTGTTTATATTTGTAAAAGTATGTAAGCTACAAAAATTTCCATAAAGATTTATTATTATTATTATTATATGCATAGTATTTAAATAAAAATGTTATCCTCGATTAAGAATCAAAACTAGAATTAGAAGTAGAATTAGAACTAGAAGAATCAAAACTTCTAGAACTTTAAACACACATAAACACTCACGCCTGTCACCCAGAGGGGTAGGCAGAGACTATGGACTTCCATTTCTCTCGCCTCCTCCACATCCATATACCTACGCATACATGCTCGTCGGTTAAGGGTACTCTTAATTTGGCCCATTTTCAATATATCACCAATTTGGTCGATAAACTTTCGCCTAGGGCGTCCCTTCCCTACTCTGCCGTTCACTTCTGCAACATAAATTTGCTTTGTCACTCTTTCCCCATTCATTCTTTCTACATGACCAAACCACCGAAGCATTCTTTTCTTAATCCTGGTCACAACATCATCTTGCAAACCACACCCTTCTCTTATCACACAATTTCTCACCCTGTCATTCAGATTCAGAACTTTAAAATTCAACTGAAAATGAATGTACCGAGTAGTCTACTAGTAACGCTGATCAGCAAAAGATAACCGACCAAATCACAAGCTCCGTAGTATCACGTCAGATGAGTGCACGTTCAAGCCCGTCTTGAGACTAATATATTTATCTATATATCCTAATGCAGATATCTAATTATTGCAAAGTGTTCCCTTAATACTACCAAATAATTTAAATTCGGCACAATGTTGGTATCTGTTCAAACAATGTGGTTGTTTGTCTTTTGTTGGTTAGCGTTACTACAAAACTACTTGGTGCACATACATTTTCACTTGAATTTGGAGTTTACTGACGTATATGTTTTTGTTTTCTGTACGGATGTATTTTTAAGAATTTTCGGTCTTACTTTTTCTCACGCAGAATTGCATTTTGTATTTTCAGTGAGATATGTAGGATGATAAAATAGTAAAACATAAATATATTATATCGGATGTTTTTCCCATGTGAAATTAATGTATCTAAAACGCTTCTACGTTACTGTAATCATTAATATCACCTCTGAACACTCCTCTCGCAAAAACTGTTTGTAGAAAGAGTGAAGATCTAATAAGATTTACAAGGAGTCTTTGGACGTAGGTTGCTTAGGATCATGCTTTGTAGCAATCTTTGTGGAGGTCGATGTAGAACATTATGTAATCATCATTACCAACAGCCAATCATATTTCACTACTGTTCAGAGGCCTCCTCACAGATTACCAAAATGCACAGTCCTGAGACAGATTCCCTGAACGTTTCATTAGGTTGTCATCGTCACTTCTTCTATTAAGGGGTCGCCAAACACATAATGCAATAAACTTATTATGTCTTGCTTTTTAGGAAGGGGCCGTGGTAGTTCAATTGATCCCCGTCACCGCCAGTAAAATTGTTGATAGCATTTTCTAAATACACTATCTCTTATCTACAATATCTCTCTAGGCGAAGAAACAAAAAATAATCCGAGGACACGTGAAGTTCGGCTAGCAATAATTGGAGCAGCGATGCGGAATTTTCCGTGCTTAAAACCCTCTTAAAAATAAGAGGCAGAGGCTAACATTTCTAGCAAGTGGGACATATTATGTATGCTGTTATTTTTTTTTTACTTTTTTGTAGGAATATTAAAGTGATTTTGATTCCTGTGGAGGTGCCATTTATTAAATGTGTGAAGAATTACGTGCTATTTTTTTTAACCAAATTATGCAACGCGCAATGAATTCGGGTGATGAATTTCTTTCGGTAATACGATACTTTTATAATATTTTATCTCTTTAATTCTATTTCAATTTTATTTAGGTATTTTATACTTTACTTACATTGACCGTGTAGTGGCGGTGTCAGAATACACTCGACTCTTACGACTACCACATAATATAGTGTGTGTCGTAAGAGGTAACAGAGCGTATTTCTAATAACAACTAGAAAACAAACTTCGGTGTGTAGCTCGCCTACCAAGCGTAGTAAATATGGCAAATAACCTCCTTATGAGGAAATCTATGGGGAGGATTATGTTCAGCAACGGACTTTGATAGGCTAATGGATGGATGAATACTTTATCTAACATTACTTCATGATATATCTATAGTAAATTTCAACAGTAAGCACTATTGAAATATATGTAAATAATAACTATCTATCTAATTATGGACTCATTCTATATTTTCTTTGAAATTTTAAATTAAAGGAAAGAGTTCGATTCCCGCTTGCACAGTCGCAGTTTTAAGTGCTGCTTGTCTGAGCTTGTAATAAAAATATTTTCAAAGATATATTATGAAAGTTCGCCAAAATGATATCCTCATCTTATTCAGTGCAAATGTGTCTTTCCTGCTTTAAAACAGTTCCGAAATAAGGCCTGTGCACAACAGTGAGACATGTGTAGGTTGTTACTTTAATTACTTTAATATATTTTTATTGTTGTTTTGTACATATTGATATTACTATTTAATAATAATTTAAACAACAGAGGATGAAAACTCATCTTCTTCAGCAGCCCGCAAGAGTTCTCAGCTGGACTCGGGCCTCTCCCCATGTAGGGAGGGGAGGATTATCCTAAATCGCTACGCTTGGCAGGCATGGGCGATGTAAGTACCAAATCTTTGACGCCGCTGCTCGTCGCCTGTCTGGGTATTTTCTGGGTATATCTATGGGAAGTCATGAGCCACACAATTATATCAGATATTCAGTAACACAGTTTTTCTGTTAAATTTATCTAAAATTATCTATTTATCTGAATAACTTATTTTAACAATAGGGAGGAAATTGCCTGACCAGGTTTTAATATTTGATGTGTCAGGCAATTATAAATCAGGTTCAACGTGCGTTATGTTTGCATTTTATGTTGTTTGGAGAACAATTTACTATATAGTCTAAATATCCTCTGTAAATTAAATATATGACATTTTATGATGCGTAAACATTATAATTTCATTTATGTGTATGATTAACATCTATATTAAGTTATAATATTGTGAAATTGCGATCTTTTACTTTTGATTTTTTGTGTTTTCATACAAATTTGTAATAGATACCCAAATATCTTCATTTTAAACATATCTTAACCGGTTTTATATTAGTTAAAAATAAAATTCTTTCTATTTTTCGCCTTATCGTGGCAATAACAAGCACGCAACTGGGTTTGTGATTAATATGAAGAAAAATTTCATGTTTCCTTTGAATGTGGGTGATGCGGAAATAAAATAAAGAAAAAAAGTATTGTCTTTAAGAATATCTTATCAGTGATACTTACAATGTAGCGCAAAGGGGGCACATAGCCGAGAGCGCACGAGTTCGCCCGCCGCTCGGCCGCGCCGCCGCGCTACCGCCGCATGGCGCCAAGCCGCCAGGTTCCGCGCGCGATGCTTACGCGCGTGCACAACCCGCGCGTGATAAACGCGCGCGCGAAATCCCGCGCGCGATGCCTCTGCGAGCTCAGCACGTGCCGCGTCGCCAGCCACGCGTGCAGTCCACGTAACGCCCGGCCGAACAGTCCGACTGTTGACAATTCACATCTTCAATCACAACCAGAACGAAATCATCAGTTAGAATCGGTCTCGAATCGCTAAGGAAACCTATGCGCTCTCTGAAACGTCACTCGCATGTAAATAATGTGTGAAATCGTCGGCACGCACTGTCGCATTGCAGAAAAACGTGGCGACGAGCCTCGCGAGCGGCAGCGTGCGCCAAAGCCGGCTGTGTTGTCCCGCCTGTTGCGAATTTTGACACAGAAAACATTCAGCTACGGCGTGCTACGGTCGATCTCGTATACTCACATTAGCATGCCAGCGTCGGCTTCCCGGTTATCAACTATGGTTAACGTAAACAATCGAGGGAACATTCATGTTTGCGAGCGGTGTCACATGGCGGGTCGCGATCGAAGGAGCTCGGGCCGGCGGCCCGGCTCAGAGCATCGGCCGGGCTGGCCGCGGGGCTGCCGGCGCGCCGTGTGCGGCGTCGCTTGCTAAATGAGCGAATTCGGTGCGCGGGGTATGAGCGTCGGAGGCGACACGCGCGTCGTCGGCACTGCAGGCCGCCACTGAGGAGGGGCGGCCCGGGACCGCGGCCCGGCCCCGCGCCTCGCCGCTAACCCCTCACCACCCTACCGCCATGTGCCCGGAGAGCTCGTCTCGCAAAGGGTTGTCGGCGAAAGGAAAATTTTCCACTATCTACTTTTTTGACAATTCTACTACTGACGTTCGTTCTCTTCCAAACATTAACGGATTTATTTAAATTTAAGTCATAACATGAAAGTTAATTTTAAATAAAATGTTTATAATTTAGGACTATATACGTGATTAATTGTCAAAAAACTGTTTTATAACTTTAAGGTCAATTTGCTATGTAAAATTTAAATAAAAAAGGCGCAAAGCGCCTGTCGGAAAACACCTAACGCAGCCCTTAAAATTTCAGTCAAGTCGGCCGAGTCGAGCCGACGTTTTCCGATGCGGGCCGAGAGGGGCGACCGAGCCTGCACGAACGCGCGCGACCGGCGCCGCCCAGTCGATAAGGCCGTCTCCACTCTCCGAACAAAGACACTAACCTATAATAATTACATTTAATTAAGGATTACTGGACTATTTTTGAATAACCATGGAAAAGCACGGAAAGCAGTTATCACAATGGTTTCTCAATTCGGATTTTTATTAAATTTTCACATTAAATAAACATAGAACTGTGCTAATTAATAGGAATATAGTATCGCTGTAATAAACAACTTATTTGGAGAACATTTTACTCACCTATTATCTTTAAAATATCGTTAATATGTAGAAAGTTCTAATATTTTTTAATCTTATTGCTAATAATATTAATGTTGATAATTTGTGCTCCCATATTAATTACGAGCTAGACTTTCACCTTCATCAGAAGCCTCACGGAAAACAGATTACAATTTTTTATAAACCCAGCCTTTTGAGCAATACATGTCATAATTTTTATGTTTGAAAAATTGTCCTATTTTAAAAAATAATGTTTAACCTGGAACATTTTTATTTTCATTTAGGCTTCACTTATTTTATACTTACTCTGATTTTTAAATTATCACTGAATACTAATTAATTCTGGACGACTGCATGACATTTTATATAATATGTACTAATACTGCAGTTTTTTGTAAGCATTTTTATTGTGCACGGGGATAATTACTTGTAAAGAAATCGGCTTGATGGTCCGTATTATTTTACCAATACATTTATTTATCTAGTTAACAATTATTAAATTGATATTGTTTGGATATGAAGTATTGATTAAGTGTTGACCACTTTTCACATCAAAACTTTTTAGTCTACCGTTGAACATAGAGCTTTCTAGTTGGGGTCTAATTTAAGTAATCTAAAAAGCAACACGACTCTCATTGATACCTCCCACATTACACTACATCTCATTGATAAGTAATAATTGAAAATATGCGAGCGGCGTTTAGTCCATACAAATGTATTCCTCTGTCTGCTGCCTAGATATTTTGATTCAAGAATAAATTTATGGAGCACTAAGTACAACACACTTCTTTCTTCTTTTTTTTTAAACGTTACCTCCACATTAGTATTTCCTCCTGTATCGTGGGGGCAGTTTACATACATAAATTTCACAAGGACAAACATCCAGACCCGGAACAATTACTTGTAGGCCATACAAGTTCTTGTTCCGTACGGGATTAGAACCCGCCGCCCTTAGCGCTGCAACTCATTGCTAAGCCACTGCGCCAAGGAGCCGTCAATACACTGTTACACTATTCCAACGCGCGTAATCAGACTTCATTTCTCGAAATATTTTATTTCTCAGACACGCAAGTCCACATAGGATTTTACTTCATCGCCGAGAAGACCGAAAATCGACACTTAAAGTTGCAATAAACGATTCCGTTTGTGCCGGCGGGGATCGAACAAGGGTTGCACGCGTACTAGGCAATTAATGGCAAGCGCTTAGCTCCTAAACTACCACGCTATAATTACGATCACAACAGTTAGAACTAAATGAAAATGTTTGAAACTATTACTTATTTTATTAAACTCTTAAATAAAAAATCTCGGCACTAAGATATAAAATTGAAGAAATAAAGCCCCCGAATTAAGGAGCTATTTTATGTGGAAGTCATTTGTTTTTTTTGTTTCTTGAACTCGGTTCATTTCACTTTTTATTAAATGTTGAATTTTTACCTCTTTTTTATCTCTTCGAATAAATTAAAGAATCCAGATAACACTTGTAATGTCGTCTAAACAATAACATTAAAAACTACATCACCCATTTTTTCATCCTTAAGAGTGGAATTTTTCCTTCAAATCTGGTCCATTTGAAATATAATTAAAATGTTTCTTTTTTAATTTAAACTAGTTGTTAACCGGCGCGTTGCTACCGCAGAAAGAATAATTGTGGAAATATCGTTTTAAATTTGGAAAAGTTGTATTGTTTTAAGAAATACATTCATGCACTGACCTCTATATATGTATATATAGAGGTCAGTGCATTCATTTTAATAAAATGATATATGACTTACAAATAAATTTGTCAGTACGATACACGCGCCACCTAACGTAATTTAATAGTAATATGCCTATAACCTTCGCACAGTTGCAAGGAATAAGTTGACAAAGTTTTAACGCAATCTGATGAACGTTATGGCAACACATGAAATATGAACTAACAAACATTATTTTTTATATATTAGAAGATGGGATCACATTTAAGGTAAAGGCACCTCCGATTAAATAGAGTTACAACTCGAAAAACCTGGTTTTTTAGAAAAGCGGAAATAAACTCATGGATGCGTTATACAGTTTTTATTCTTGTAGTATTAGTATTATGTAATACAAATTATATATATTTGAAGAGCTTACAAAAAATATGTTTAAATGACATGAGCTGTTTTTCAAATTTCCTGAAAAACAACTTGAAAATTTCCAATTGTAACAGTATTTTAGATAAATATTTGAACTTCTACTAAAAAAATACAATATGACAAATGTAATAATTCTTATAATAATAAAAATCAGGCAGTTCTTTAATTTTTTTCAACTCACTAAGTATTTTTATAGCTATAGACTTCGGAACAAAATCAACTCGAACTAAAACATTCAAAAATTCTAAAGAAAACAAAAATTTAAAGAATTCTAGTCATTACAATTTCAACGAATTACTTTACAGTACAAGTTTAGGTAGTACTTAATTAAGTCACGCTTAAATAATATTTGGTTTAATGTTCTCCTTAATGAAATAATATTTAAATACTACGTAGGAATTATAGTCATCACTATAAAAATCAAAATCACAGACAAAATCTAAGTTTCAGTCGTATATTCATTGGGGTGCATAATTATCAAAAAATTACTGGCATTTATTCAATTACAATAGGTTGTAAAAACGCATAGAATTTTGCGCGTTTTTCAACCAATTTACACTGGAAAAGAGGCTTAAATACAACCAATTTTTACTGAAAAGAGGCATTCTATTTTAGTCCTCACGGCTGACAACGCATCTGCATTTAAATTCGGAAACGAAGATAAATGTAGATATATATGGGCCACAGCAACCACTTAACATCAGGTGGACTGTGTGCTCGTTTGTCACCCTTATTCTATAAAAAAATTGCTTAATCAAACTCATCAAATCAGCTTTCTTCCTCTCGTTTATTGAGAGCTATCTGCTGTAAGCAGGTTTTAGTCCAGTCCAAAACCTCAGGGTGAGTTCGCCAAATTTTAGCTTCCGAAAATCCTTCGTCTTCTTTTGAGTTCTTGTAATAAAGAACACAAGGTTTTTTTTTCTTGAAATTAACAACTCTGACGAATTTAGATTTAATGTTAACCGTACCGAAGCGTAGTTCTGCATGTAACTTCTTCAGGGATATAAAGTCATTAAATGAAAACTCATTCACCGAATATTGGGGTCCAGTTTTTTTGCAGTTCTTATAATTTGTGCATATTGAGAAGGTACGTAGATTGGGTCAGATTTTGAACTTCTTTTAATGTATTTCTCAATTACTGAATGAAATGAATCGCCTTCATTTTGACTATGTCCCGTCACTAATAATTTGTGTGTATAATAATAATAGATTTCAGTTTATTGTATTTGAGTACACAATAAGCGTATGTAGCCATTATAAACTTGTTTTTATTTTGTCATCCGCAGAATGTCTGAATAAAAGGTTATATCAATAGCAGATCCATCATTTATTTGAGACAATCCTTTTTCTATAAACTTAAGGATACAACCACCAATTTCATCAGAACCACGATTACCTGTGCCCTCGTGCCAAAAGTAACTTTCATTTGTTTTAGTTTCAAGGTCGGACACCGTAAAGTTAAAGCAGTTCAATTTACTTGAGTATTTTGTATAGATACGTCACCTTTCAGAACTGGCAGAACAGCTTGAAGATCATAAACCGCTACTATATTTGTTTTCGAAGCGTTGCATTTGTCGCACGGTTTTTCCGGTAGTGACAATTGCTTTTCCATAAGGTGTTGATCATACTTCTGTGAAGATGTTGTTTGTCCTCTGCGATTTGATGAGGAACACATAGCGATATTTTTTTGCAACAAAAAAAAACCTGAATTGAACTCTGTGTTATTTTTTTTGCATACATTACATAAGTGCTGTGAAGTCTATTTTTACGCTCACATACTTTTGCGTACTCAAGATGGAGATCGGCAACTATTTTTCCACCCATTGGCGCTCGATGCGGGGGGTTGAATTTATGTGGTTGCGAATGGATTCCTTGACACAATCAGGTAGTTAGTGATGACTGTGATGTTTGCCTCTCTTTTCCTCTTCAACGGAACCAGCAGATGTCCTCTTCTTGATTACAGTCTGTATTACTCTATTATTGATGTCTATTGTATTCATGAAGAATGTCTTGCAGATTTGGATTTGACATCCCATTTTGGTCAAGTAAAATGCATGATTTAATTGTCTTCCTTTTTGAGTAATCTGGTCCTGAAGATATAGCTGCGGGTCTAACTTTGAACTTAGTCAGAGATTTCAATGAAACGATGTTGCTCAATTTCAAAATCGGGATATGTCATCGCATCATCACTGCCCTCATTTGAAGTTGAACTGGAATAGTCTGAGGCACATGTACTGTCTGTATCTGAAGAAGAATCGGTTGAAGAGTCATCAATAGGCTTCCCAATTTGCTTGGAACTTTGGTATCTAACTTCTATTGAATTTCTAGATGATATTACTTTAGTATTGTTAGTGGCAGAATTAAGTTTCTTCCCCCTATCTTTTGATGATCATCGGCGTTTTTTATACTTTAGAGCTAAACGCATAATTCATAAATCAGATTCACGACAAATATTTCGAAAATACCTAAACTTTGTTATAAAACAAGGTAACAAATCGAAATATTTAGACAAAAATATAAATTTTTCGTCAAATACTGTTACAACGTGAAAAGTAAAACAATATTACATTAAAGCGCATCCAAAATACTGACAGAATACAAAATATATCACTTTGTTTTAGAAATATTGAACTAGTTTGATTCAATCCTTTAACAACGAACTGTAATAATACGACTTGTAACTGTTAATTAGACAAATTGATGTAAGCAAAAAAATTTTGCCCGTCTAAAACACTGTTACATTTTGATTTGTTACACTTCTTGTCTCAAGAAACGCATGTTCACCTTTCATAACACTAAATGTAACACTAATAGAGATCATCCCGAGTTAAAATGCTAAAATCATGTAGCGTTACAACTTCATCTAGCGGCGACTTTTAGAGTTACAGATGTAACCATTTTGGAGAAGATAGTTAATAAAATTTTAAGTATTTCTGTATCTTTAACTCAAAATTTGACTTTTTCGAGTTGTAACCCTATTTTATCGGAGGTGCGTTAAATAAAAAAGAATCACGAAAATCACGGTTTACACGGCGAACAGATACCACATTCGCTGGGTTCACAATTGGTAAAGATATTCCTAGCATACATACAAAAAGAAATATTTAAATTTTAATAAAAAGTAAAAGCTGACTTACAATAATTATAAAGAGTAAAATTATTTCCACATAATCAGCTTCAGAAGTCAGTGCTAAGACACGAAGCGTTCATATTATGCTGTTATGTGAAAATTATTTTACTCTTTTTAGTCATTTGAAGTCTGCTTTACTTGTTGTTAAAGGCTTATTATTTTGACGCTTTTAAGAGGACTAAGGAATATAACAAATAACTTTTCGTGATATAGCAATGCTGCAGCTATATTATTGGTTGAAACACGAATGGGTCAGCTCGACCTGAGTAGAACCACGGTCTCACAGAATACCAGCGTAAAATAGCAGCTTAATACTACTATGATTAGTATGGTGAGTGTAGAGTCCTCAGAGGTAACAACGCATCTCCATTTTAATACTTAATCGAGGATAAATGTCGATGTCTATGAGCCACAGTATCCACTTACCGTCAGGTGGACTATGCGCTCGTTTGTTATCCTTATTCTATAAAAAAATTGCACAAGCTCACAGCATAAATGTCGTTTAAATATTTATGTACTTCCCTATTCCCCGCCCCATTAGAAATGGACTATTTTCTTCAAATTATTAAAAAACACTCCTAAAGTATAAACTATTTAATGGTATAAGAATCATTAAAATAGGTTCACAATTGATAAACATACATTTATATACGTAGTAGAGCCACGCTGAAATTATATTATGGTTGTAGCACGAATGGGTTCGCTCGACCGGGGAAGGACTACGCTCACAGACTACCAGCGTAAATTAGTAGCTTAATACTGCTATAATACGTATGGTAAGTGTAAAAAACCGGAAACACAAATTACTGGAAATGAGGCATTTCATATTAGTCCTCAGGGACGACAACGGATCAACATTTTGATTCTTAATTGAAGATAGATGTAAGTAATATGGGCCACAGCATCTACTTACCATCAGGTGAACTGTGTGCTCGTTTGTCACCCGTATTCTATAAAAAAGGACATGTCTTCAAAACTAAAATAATAAATTAATTTCACATTCTGAAGGCGGTGTTAAAACATATTGCAAAGAAGAATTAAAGCCCCTACCTCAGAATATGTCACATTGTTTTTAGTTGTTTGAAGTGACTTTTACTTATCATAAAAAGTTATTTTGTCAATTTGTCTCAATATCCATTAAAAACTTCATTCCTTATTTGTGCCACCCTTAGAGATGGATTTTTTCTCCAAATTGATAAGGGACCACTCCTGAAGGTATAAACTATTTAATGGAAATAGAAGCATTTAAATCGCTTGACAATTATTGACGAAGATTTCGCGTAACATATCTCTTATCTTCTTATACATAGTATAAAACAATGTTGCTCCCCATCGTCTGTACACTTAGATCTTTTAAACTACGCAACGGACTGTCTATTGATACGGTTTTCATTAATAGACAGAATGATTCAAAAGGAAATTTTAAATGTACAATACATATATATTATATATTATATAATTCTTCTGTCCGTGTGTATGTGACTGAACTCCTCCTAAACGTTAAACGCTAAAATGTTAAAGCTGATTAGAGAATATACACATAAAAACTAGTAATATATTAAAAAAAACATAAAGTCGAATTGTTAACCTAATTTCATTTTTGAATTGGGCAAAAATATTAGTCGACGAATACCTATTATAATAATTAATAGAATCAGGCGTTACTTTGCGGAAATCCGTTATTTTAAAGATGTTAAAAAAAATATTACTTAAGATCCGCGTCATTAAATAAAATCATTACTTAGCTTCAAGAGCCGGAGGTGTTAGGAGTAGTAACATATATACATATATATTACACATATATATCCATAACAATACATAGTCCATGCTTTTTAATAAAAAAGAAAGATCGTAAGTCTATATCTAAGGTCTTTAGAGGTGATCCCGCATCTTTGGCCTTGTTTTTTTAAAGTTATATTGTAACATTGTAGTTGCCGCTCACCATCAGGTGGACTGTTGGAACGTTGGTTAGTTAAATAGTATAAAAAGCTGTAAAGCTGTTTACTTTTCCATATTGGCATATATTGTGGCCTGAAATTCGTATCCGATATTTTTTTACAGATTAGGGTGACAAACGAGCACACAGTCCACCTGATAGTAAGTGGATGCCGTGGCCCATTGACATCGTTTTTTTTATAGAAGAGGGGGCAAAGGAGCATACGGCTCACCTGATGGTAAGTGTCTACCGTCACCCATAAACAACACCAGGGGAATTGCAGGTACGTTGCCGGCCTTTACCGGACGTGCCAATATTTCTCAGGAAAATGTCATCGGGTAACGGAACAAGCTTACTTGTATCTGAAGTCGAGTCTTTACTGAACAAAGTCTCGGATTGGAGCGACTAAATCTAGTACAGTTTAATTAATAGAATCAGGCGTTACTTTGCGGAAATCCATTATATTAAAGTTGGAAAATTTACTTTGCCAATATCCGCTCAATAAAATAAAATGATGTGTCTTACCCAGTTTGAAGAGCACCTCCCGCCTCCCTCAATTGCGTGCACTATCCCGCCACCACTAATCCCAGCACCACTATTATACGGGGAAAGTGCACGCAATTGAGGGAGGGCGGGAGGTGCTCTTCAAACTAGGTAAGACACATCATTTTATTTTATTGAGCGGATATTGGCAAAGTAAATTTTTCCAACTTTTATATAATGGATTTCCGCAAAGTAACGCCTGATTCTATTAATTAAACTGTACTAGATTTAGTCGCCCCAATCCGAGACTTTGTTCAGTAAAGACTCGACTTCAGATACAAGTAAGCTTGTTCCGGTACCCGATGACATTTTCCCGAGAAATATTGGCACGTCCGGTGTACAGAGCATCTGTCTCTCTGTGTGCTGTCATCCGCACAGCAATGAATGTTACTGGTTTGCAACATATCATTGATATGCAGAAGAAACAGCGTTGGTGATAGCACGCAGCCTTGTGGAACACCAGCGTTAATAGGCTTGTAATCGGAGCATGCACCGTCTACAACAACCTTGATGCTCCGATCTGCATGAAAAGTGGTGATCCAATTGCACAATTGCGATAGGCCTGTTGTTAGACGGGTCTGAGCGGTCACCTTTTTTAGGGATCGGGTGGACTAAAGCTGTCTTCCATGAATTCGAGACTACGCCTAGGGAGTAGGAGTACCAGAAAAGAGGCGTTAGAACCGGTGCCAACTCTGCAGCACACATCCTCATCACAATTGGGGGGATTCCATCAGGCCCACTCGACTCGTGGATGTCCAAGGAGAGTAGTGCTTTGCGAACAGAGCGTCGTGTTAACCGCACATCAGGCATGGAGCACTCACATCGCGGAATGGTCAACGGTATACTCCCCCCGTCATCGAGAGTGGAGTTGGATGCAAAGAAAGAGTCTAGCAGATCGGTTTTCTCCTTTGCGGCATGGGCCAGTGAGTCGTAATCCCTGTGCAGAGATGGAAGAGATAGCTGACAGAAGTTCCCTTGGACAGCCTTTGTGAGAGACCAGAATGTACGGGTTCCCAAATAAGGCGAACTAGTTTCTCGCCAATTCTGCTGTATCAAATTGAAGAATATCAAAGTCAGAACGTTGCCTTGTCAATGACTCTTTTGAAGGACCTGGGGGCGGAATTATACTTCTTTTTAAGGTGCTGTTGTTTATATCCTGGGACGTTGATGCGTCAGCCCAGGCCCGCCAAGCACTCCTGCTTATAGCGTGATGCTATTTTTCAGGAGTGACCAAACCAAGGCTGAGATCTGCCTCCGATAGGCACCACAGAAGAAGAATTAAAAAGTACCTTACCCTGAAGTACAACATCAGCGACAGATTTAGCAACAACGTTGGGATCGTCCGGCGAGAAGCAAACCCGCCCCCAAGGGTAGGATGTGAAGAAAAACCGCATCCTATCCCAATCGGCCGACCTATAGTGCCAAACACGGTGGCAGCCTGCAAAATGCAACCGCGATGTAACTGTGAGTCGCACCACACTCCGGACTAGACAATTGTCTGAGGAACCAAGAGGGGCGTCGACGGAGACCTGACATCCGTCCGGATGAGAGGTCAGCTGTAGGTCCAACAGGGAAGGTACATGATCCTCCACATCTGGGATCCGCGTAGGCTAAGTTTTTTTTTTTTTTTATAGGATAGGGTGACAAACGAGCACACAGTCCACCTGATGGTAAGTGGTTGCTGTGACCCATAGACATCTACATCTGTCTTCAATAAAGAATCAAAATGCAGACGCGTTGTCACCCGTGAGTACTAAGATAGAATACCTCTTTTCCAGTAAAAAGGGTCTCCGGTTCTCTACACTCACCATACGAAACACAGCAGTGTTAAGCTGCTATTTGACGCTGGTATTCTGTGAGAGCGTGGTCCTTCCCGGTCGAGCCGACCCATTCGTACTACAACTATACTACTAATATAGCTGCAGCATGGCTCTACCACGTAAAACCAGTTGTGTCAAACCATATGCCAAGGCAAAGTCATAAACAGATCGGTTAAACGTGAACCGAGCCATTCGGCGTGGTGGGCGTTAAAATCGCTGAGGATCACGATCTCTGCGGATGGGATCTGCTGTAGCTAGGAATATGTAGCCATTTAGATGTGGTCGATGATTTTGATTAAATTGTAAGTTCCTTTGTCACTTAAATTACATAAAAAGGAGCTTATTTACAATTGTTAAGTATGACTCCTGAGATATTAATTTAAGATATTATTTAAACTTTCGAATTTTAACACTTTTATTTAAATTTTTCTAATCAAAATATTTAAGCACGTGGGTCGCTTTTTATAAAATACGTTCATCATCATCATCATTACGGCCCATCATAAGTCCACTGCTGAACAAAGGCCTGCCTTAAGGCCTGCATCCATCAAATTCGGTAATTTTTACGGTACTTCGAGCTGTATGAAACAAAATTACATATTTTTATTTCAAAATTTCTGTAAGATGTTTAGTGACATGGAAGGAAAACTGGTAAATTGCATTCTGCTGGCATCTACGAGGAGCGAGCAAACTTCAGCCGTCTAATAAATGAAAGAGTCTCGATCACTAAACTCATCGCTAGTCGATAAAGCATTTGGTAGATAATAAAAGTTTAAGCTTCAGTCTTTTTAATAATAGGTATTTAAATTTTTAAGAATTTTAAAGATTGTGTGATGAAGATGGTCAATTTTAACCATGACTACGTATAAATATCTTTTATCGTTTTAAATTAATTTTTTTGAACCGCAGTTTTTATTTTTATTTTGACTTTTATCTGGAAGATGATACTGGCCATCTCCTGTTTCTGTTTCCGTCCATCGCCTCTTACGACACCCTCGAGATGATACGAGGTTATTAATTTTTCTATACTGTCATTACTCAGCAAATAATACTAATTCGAATATTACTGAAATCTTTTAATTGAAAAGAAAACATTATAGTGCCTGTTTTACGCTGGTATTCTGTTTGAGCGAGGTCCTTTCTTAATGGAGCCAAGCCATTCGTGCTACAGGCGTAATATAGCTGCAGTTTGGTTCTCTACTTGCTGGGCTTGCGAACAATAGACCACCGAGGCAGTCAAAACACGCATGGCGCATGACGTATACGGAGCAAACTCATAATATTTTTTACGTGGTAGAGCCATGCTGTAGCTGTAAAGTTGTAGCACGTATGGGTCGGCTCGACTGGGGAAGGATCAACCTCTCACATTTTATCAGCGTAAAATATTAGCTATATGCTGCTAGTGATGGTAATGGTGGTCTTTCCAGCAGCAGCGCCTTAGTTGCGAGACATCTGGTACTGCATGACGATTACGGCACGGCAAAGGCCCTTATCTAATAGATTCTTATGAATTGGCGAAAAAGATGTCTTTCTTGTAAGAATACAATGTGATTGCATTTAAGAGAAGAAATATAGACATTTTGTAAGCAAGCGCTGCTTAACATCCAGCATTGTATCACCGATCACTATCAGGTAGGATTTTAGTCAAGCATTTAAATATATTACAAAAATAATAAGTAATATGGTGGTGATATAACCTCCTCGGAAGAAGTTCTACGTAGGAAAGGAGCTCTACCACATTTCCTACCATCACCACCACTACCTACTTGTTAAAATGTTTATTATTTAAGGACTATTTAGCTGCCTCTGTGTAAGTAGCTTTCTAATTAGTGTTTCTTAATTCCAGAAATGATCTCAAATGAAATCGGAGAATTTAATTTTACTGAACCTCTTGGAGTTAATCGACTCTCATTATAACGTTTGGAATTTCATAATTAAATGAACGTTGTTAATCTAACTTTACTATTTGTATAAAATCACAATTACATTTGAGTCAAAATATAATAAATATATTTTTAACAATAGTTAATTTAATTCTTAAATATTATATCTATATCTAATAAAGAAACAGACACAAATTAACTCTTAATGTTTCAATCTTTTTGCCTTCTCACCTGGAAGCTGTTGTAATGATTAAGATTTTCTTAAGTAATATTTCTAATATATACCCTCGTTTTGCAATCCCTTAAGTCCTATAGTTAAAAATATAATATTGTAGTAAAAGATACTACGTCACGTGAGTCCGTTACGGAACTTTTTCTTCTAGCATATCTGAAGAACATATTATGATATTGTCTCCAAGCCAATTTAATTGATTTATGACGCGTATGATTCATAATTACCACGTGATTTAGTTTTTTATGTTATTATTGATCAACAATCGTAAAACGCGTGACATAGGTGGAAACTTAAGTAGATTTGTCCTGGTGTACGGCACCACAAAAGTGGGATATGGGTGACGCCTAGTCACCGCCTTATCGGGCGCGCACAGCTGCAGTGCCTCCAGTACCTCGGGGTTGTGCCGCTTTCCACGCAACACGCGCCACACGTACCTGCAGAGTGCGACGTCACGCCTCATACCCAGCTGGCTGTGCCCGATCATGTTGATCACGAACAATTTTGGGCACATATGCTGATAGAAAAGATAGACGCCGTAGTCCTTTAAATAAAGAAACCGCGTGAATGTATTTTAATTTTTTTCCATCCGAGGATTTTCACAAGGATTCCAAATAATTTCATTCGTTTCTAGCCGGCTTCGAACAAGTGCATTGTATAACACTTAGTAACGTAGTAAGTGGTAAAAGTAAAAAATGACTTTCAATAAGTATTCTTGTTATCTATATTGAATAAAAATGATTATATTCTATTCTATTTTATTCTAACCCAAGTACTATGAAAATCCCTGCAATTCCTCAGAATAAAATCCAAGTTTCTAAAAGAATTTCCGCGGACATCTAACGTCAACTTAGCTAACATCTGCAAGTCATGCACGAAAGTCACGCGTAGCATTACCGTGCTGCCGATCTCGTAGCGGTACTACAGCGGCGCCTGTCTGCGTTGGTAACTACGAACATGCACTTCGCCGCGTTAAAATATAAGTTATTGGTTGCACTCCACTGCACGATCTTATCTATATTTCGCTAAAGCCACTTGCAATCCCAAACGTCCGCAACCGACAAGAAGAGTTTAAGGTCGTCTGCAAACAGGAGACATTTTGCAACTTTGACAACTTCCGGGAGATCATTGACCATTAAAATGAACTCCAAGGGACCCAGATTTAAACTTGTTAATTGACAAACATTGAACATTAATTGAGTTATTGTTTTTAAAATTGTCAAAAATTAATATGCTAAGATCCGTGTATTATATAATAAGAAATATATACTCAGCGGAATTAGTTATTCATTAATGGGAGTATACGCCTTTACAACAATAACTCATAATTAATAGAATAAGGTATTACCTTGCGGAAAATAAAATGATGTTCTACCTATGTCTTACCTAGTTTACAGAAGGTCATTTGATTCATATAAATCAAATGACAGTAGGTCATTTTTCAAGTTATTGTTGTAATTATAATGTTGAGTAATTAAGAGTTTTTTTTTACAGAATCGGGGGCAAGAAAGCATGCGGCTCACCTGATTGAAAGTAACTACCCGTGCTCATGAACAATTGCAACATCAGAGAAATTACAGGTGCGTTGACGGCCTTCCAAAAAGAAGAAGGTTCCTAGGTCCTTTCCAAAATTGCCAATACATATACACGTAAACAATAGGTGCCTTTTCTGTGACTTATTGAAATCTTTAAAAAAAAAACAAAGATCACTATGCATTTTACAAAATAATTTTAGTTTAGTACATACCAAATGTAAACAAATAGTGCACACTATTAGAGCGACTATTAGATATGCAAGAAAGAACTAATAGCTTCTGACATAGCGTTTTAATAACTAATAACATTCTATAGAATTTAATAAAGTCAAAAAGTCTGATACGGCCCGCATTCCTTACAAAATCCTGCTCTATCACTATGCACTATTTCGTTTTATTGCGTTAGTAAATACATTTTTTGTGTATTAGTCAACCCTGACACACTGCCCCGGTAAAAAATAAATTATGAAAATTTTTTTTGGAAGAGGGGGCAAACCAGCGTGCGCCTCATCTGATGTTAAGTGACTACCGCCGCCCAAGAACAACTGCAACACCAGAGGAATCGTAGTTGCGTTGCTGGCCTTTTAGAAAAGAGTAAGGTCTTTTCCCTAAGTCGTATTGGGCCGGCGAAACGCCTTTGGGAAACGGCACAAAGAGGTCACACCAGTCAAGCATCCAGATGGTGTGGATGGTTTTATCGCGATGTGCGCTGGTGAAATTTCGCGGCTGGAATTTATTTAAAAAACTCCTCAGAGCACTCTCCGTGGTGAATGCGATAGAAATGGCAAAGGTATGCAACATCTCTTCGCAGCGCCAGTGAATGGAAATATCATAGTGTCAATACTGCCTATATCAATATCCAAGACCCAACCTAATGTTAAGTGTTGATAGAGTCATAGGTAGTAAATGTAAAAAAACGTAAAGACAATATAGAGCACCAATGTTTTGCGGTGGTAGCGTAAGAGAACACATCACTCCATTTCTTCCAATGGGTGTTCAAAGAGACGACAATTGTAGATGCTTGAAATATTTTATGGCATCTGAGTAACGGCGGTGTCCCGTTTACGTTATACGTGAATTATCCAAACAAGCGACGGGGGAGGGGCTGCTTCAAGGTCCCAGACGTCTGGGACTACGATCGCGAATCCGTCTGCCAAGTGTGACGATTATGACAAATCTTACATACAATAGGAGAGGCTAATATTTAGCAGAGTATTTTTACGGGAAGAATCAGATCCAGAAATTAATTAGTTTTGTATTTATTTATAATTATGTTTTGTTTTATTTGTAACTAGCAACCAAGGGGGTTTACTAGCAACTAGGTGATCTATTAATGCGGCGTCATTTAGATTTAAGATAATCAACGAAATCAATGAACACACCTATCATTGCTCTCTATGTGTTTGTGAAGTTTCATTGCAATCGGTTCAGCCATTCCGATGATTAACCCGGACAGACAGACAGACAATATTTAAAAAATGTCTTAATGGCATGCAAATAACCCCCTCAGCTCAATAAAAGGCAGTAATTTCGATATTACAGACAGACATTTCAATTTTATTTTTATGTAATATTTAATAGGGTTCTGTCTGAGATTCGAAGCAGGAAATCTCGACTTTTTTTACATTTGATAAGCCAGTGGTTGACCACAATCCCACCTGCAAGTTAATGGGGATGTAGCCTTAGGTGTAAAACCGCAATGTCTTAGCGTAACAAAAGCCTATATTCACTCTTACCTTGAAAATGCCCAGATTGTAATCGCACGGAAATACTCTCGTAATATAGACTTGGTATCCAGGAATTCCAGCTCAGCTTTAAGAGTGAAGATAATGTTTTCTATGTGTTAATATCAATAAGTTTTACTTCAACCGCTCGTAAAGGTTACATACACTTTTTTTCTTTTTTAAGTATCTTTATCCCTGTTTAGATACAGCGTATACTCGATAAAAGTCGGGAAACAATACAAAACAACTACTTTAAGAATGTAATGATCCTAACTCCAGTGCAAGTACCACTGAATTTAGTTCTAATTTTCGTAATAACATTCCGTGTTTTTAACTGCAACTGAAATGCAACACTGGTTTTTACAATTTTACTATTTTACAAAAACATTTTTTCTTTATTATTTCAATATCTAATTCTCTCTATCACCACCTGAAACCCCACTGCTATACATGGGCCTCTCCTGTTAAAGTTACAGCCGATATACGTCCCACTGCTGGGAACAGGCCTAATCTCATTTCTGAGAGGGTTTTAGGGCAAGGAAATGACCGCCGCGCTGCCCCGATGCGTGTTAGAGAACTTCACATGTCTTCGAATTTTTTTCTTATTTCTCAGACATGCAGGTTTCCTCACGATGTTTTCCTTCACCGCCGAGCACGTGGTAAATCAGCACTTAAAATTGCAATTAACAACTTCATAGGAGCCGGCAGGGATCGAACCCAGGTTGCTCGCGTACTGTGAAACTTACAGCGAGCGCTAACCATCTGAGATACCACGGCTCCCCGTTATATTATGATAATACGCTTTGCCTTAATTGTCACGCTTGGCAGGCAGCTCAACGTTTCAACAGTCTGGGTATTTTCATCATCATCATCATCAGCCTGCGGCAGTCCACTGCTGGGCATAGGCCTCTCCCAAGCCGCACCACTTAGTCCGATCTTCGGCTTCACGGATCCAGTTGCTGCCAGCCACCTTGCGCAGATCGTCGCTCCATCTAGCCAGGGAGCGACCCACACTACGTTTACCTAAACGAGGTCTCCACTCTATGACACGCCTACTCCAACGGTTATCGCTTCTGCGACAGATATCACCAGTCCGTTGCCACTTCAGCCTGCAAATACGGAAGGCTACGTCGGTGACCTCGGATCTCCGACGAATTTCTTCGTATTTTACGCCTGATATAAAAGAGGTGTTAATATCGCCATCTCTATTGGAAGGCATAAGATCTTTCTAGAATTTCCCATAATCGCCTCTTTTAACACCAATGATATGACCGCCATCACACAGTTTCACAAATGAAATTATTAAATTATTTAATAGTATGTGCGTCTATCTCGTATGTATAAATTAAGGCTCGTATTTCAATGGCAATATTAATTATCTACCAAAAAAGACTTTTACAATTCAGTATGTACTCAACGGTGTAGAGCCACGTTGCAGCTACATTATGGTTATAGCACGAATGGGTTGGCTCGATCGGGGTAGGACCACGCTCTCACAGAATACCAACGTAAAATAGCAGCTTAATGCTGATGTGTTTCGTATGGTAAGTGTAGAGAACCGGTGATACTTTTTTACTGGAAACGAGGCATTCCATCTTAGTCCTCAGGGATATCAACGCATCTGCATTTTGATTCTTAATCGAGGATAGATGTAGATGTCTATGGGTCACAACATCCATTTACCATCAGGTAGACTATGTGCTCGTTTGTTTTTCTAGCTAAAATAAGCAATTCTAGTTTTTTTTTTTAAAGAATAATGGTGACAAATGATCATACAGTCCACCTGATAGTAAGTGGATGCTATTAGTTATAACAGTTATATTTAAAAAGTACCTAATATTAATAGTCAAGATTGTTTCAAAATCCATTTCAAACACGGGTTTACAGCCTGTCAAAAGTCCACTGCTGAACGCAGGCCTCCATCACCACTAGATTGTCTCATATGGAGGCAGTTTTCTTATTATTTCGAGTTGTTATCCGGAAGATGCTGCTTAAAATCTCCTGCTTCATTTACTATAGTAGTCAATTCTTTTACACCGCCACTACACGGCTACAAGTTTTTTTTTTTTATGAAAAGACAAAATCCACCTATACGTAGTTTGGATATACAAACATTGGTATATGAAATGTTCGTATCGTATTTATGACTAATTGCCTTTGTGATCCGGTCGACTTTAAAAAACGCACGTACAGACCATTTTCACTTAATCGCATATTATGTCGTTAGAACTTTAGACTTTTAAACACAAACGCTGGGCTTTTCTTCAGTTAGAAATAGCTCTTTCTATTCACTTTTCATTTTAAATTCGCTGACAGGAACGCTGTTCTTAAAAAATTATATCTGTGTTATGGCGTGTATATAAATTAAAACTTAGTAACTAAAACCAAACTGGATGTGTTGTAGTTTTTCCCTTAAGGCACCTGTATGTTACTGTTACAGCTTATTAAAGTCCACTGATGAACATAGGCCATAATTGTCACGCTTGGCAAGCGGGTCGGTAACCGCAGTTTATTTTTATTTTTAGTCGTTATTAGGAAGCCGCTGCTGCCCATCTCCTGATTTGATTCCCTCTGTCGCCTCTTACGACATCCACGGGATGACATGGGGTAGTGGATATTTTTACACCGCCACTATACAGTGGGCACATCTATGAGAAAAACATTTTTCTTCAAAGTACTTGCTGCATATAGTCGAATATTTTCTTTTGGAAACCAATTCTTCTCTATTTATTATTTTCAACCATTTTTGTCGAGTATCAATATTTTGTGAAAATCTGCCCCAGCATCCACTTACCATCAGGTGAATTTTGTGCTCGTTTGTCACTCTAATTCCATTAAAAAATATTGTCCCCCCCGTGACCATGGGTTGCTGTAAAGCACCCGAAACGTCGGGAATTAAAATAGTAAATTAAACGCGATGAAATCCGTAAAAAATAGTTTTATTCAATGTGTAGTGTCGGCGTAAATATAAGAAATCATTAAATATTTTTTATCGATTAGAAGAATATTTAGCTCCGGAAACCTAAAAAAAAAATACTAAGTTGAATAAGGTTGCATGCATTGGTTGTTAAAGACATTTCGATAAAATATTATCGATAATGTCAATCTCTACAAAAGTGAGTTAAAATTAGCAGAATTTCACGTATTTGTAATTATTTTAAATTCGATTGCTTTGCATTCAGATTATTATTATAAAATTTAATAATTTTCCCTATCCATTTAAGTACAAATTCTTTGTACCTGCTCTAAAACACGGCATTTAGTCAGCTAAATATATCAATCGTACAAAAATGTTTATTAATGTGAAATTTGTTTCTGAGGTGAGTTATGTTTAGGCACTCCGCACCTAGTCTTAATTAATTATATCTACACTATACACTAATTTTCACTTTAAAACCTGAGATGTTTCAAAAACAAGCGAGATTTGTTTTGCTCACGAATTACGACAAGCCGATACAGGCCGATGGCGTGTACATGAATGGCTAGCCTATCTTTCTCGCTCTAACATACGCATAAACTATGCTCTTTCTCTTTTGCATTGCCAATATATTCTAACGTTAGTTTGTTACTAAATGTGATGGTACTATGGTGATAACAATAATAATAGGCCTAAAAGGGATGAAGTGAACGGCACAAAAACAGAACTTATTTAATAATTAAAGTGAGTAACAGAATTCGTAGGGCTTATCTCTATCTCTATCTAGGGTTAATCTACTATTAATTTTTACTTTTTATTTAGTAAAAGAGCTAGATTAATACCTATTCTGCTCTCCTGTCTAGCAAGAATTTGACGTATTGCTCTGGAGGAGAGCGTAGGTGGTGATAATCCCCAGGGCAAGTCTGAGGAGTTTTTCCTTTACGTGGTTCGTCCTTCGCCTGTTATTTGGTCTGATTCAATAGGAAACAGATAGAACACAGAAACACTCAGACGATTCTCTTTTTTTGGTCCACCCTCCTTTTTCATATCCTAACCTAAGCCAAGGTATCAGGCGTACCGTGCCGATGGATGCTGGGAGGGGGGGTCCAGTCGTAAACGGTACCTACCCGAGACCAGGGAGATTCGGATAGTATTTTAAGCCTTCCCTTGGCATGCAGGGCTCTGTCGAAATGGACGAAAAAGATCGAGATTTTAATCTAAGCTCTCTTTGAATGGAACTCTCTGCAGGTTTGAAAGTGGCTTTTTTGGCCTCACCAACACCCTGCAACACAACGCCCCAATCTGGGACGAGCCGTGTAGTGGAGGGCACGTATGCATCAGAACCACCGTCGGAAACGAACCAGAGAAGGGACAGGAAAAAGTTCGCTAGGCCTTACAAGCTTTATGGAGTAGCACGGAAGCGGTACAGAAGGCTGACAGCAGCTGAAATTGGAGCCAAAAGCTCTCTCTCTCTCTCTCTCTGCCAGAATCCCTGGACCGATATTCCTTTGTCCAACCCTACTCCGGATCGGAAGGCGTAAAAAAAGCAGTTGGTATGAGGAAGATTCTCCCAAAGACCAGCTCAGGAAAGCTGTGAAGCTGGCAATGGGAGAGAAGAAGCTCAGCTTGGGTGCTGTAGCTGGCTCCACGCGTGTAGGAATTCAAAATCCTATTGAGCGTGGAGCAGGTGCATCTGGTCCACCGGGCACTAACACAGGCTATCGCTAAGACAGCCTGTGGGGCGCAGCCAGGAGCGGAACCGAAAGTTTCGGGTTTCAACCACAAGCCTAGTTAAATTTGGTAACATACATGAATAAGGCAAGCCAGGACTGAATTGTGGGTGAGGTTGGAAAACTGAAACCATGGCCGGAGGGAGAGCTCTCAATAATATTTGAGGGTGAACTGTCTAAGCCTCTGCTGGGTGTTACATATCTGCCCCGCAGTGAAGCTGTCTCTCCAGACGAGGCGGTTGTGCTGTTGCGGGCACAAAATGAAGGGCTCCATACAGAGTTCTGGAAAATCCTTCACCGCAGGGACGAGGAGAATGGTTTCAGTAACTCTCTGGACGACCCAACGTCGGAGGCTATCCGAGCGGCAGGCGGCGGAGTCACCTTTGTTTTAAAATGATAACTTTTAAAGTCAGGGACGGCTGTGACGTGGTGATGGAGCCTGAACCACCCCAACTGCAATCCCCCCAGCCCTACACTCGCGGAGTGGGCCTAGGATGTCGCCTAGGGTCGACGGCCTCCACTAGTGTCGGCCAGAGGCAAGGGGAACAGCAAAGGAAAGGTATGCTGGGGGTCGAGAGTTCCAGTAAAGGACGTCTTCGTCCTCAGCAGGTGAAAACTACCACTGCCCCACGCCCATAAATGGCTAACCCAAAGGGTAGGACGAGGGTTCTCCAGGCAAATTTTCACGAAAGAACTCTGAGTAACGCGTGCTAAGCAAGAAGTGTTAGAATGCTACCAATAATATATCCAGGCGGAGAACTGACTGGCATGTGAGTAGTGAAAACTCGATGTCTGATCACAAACACATCAAGTTTGTGATTAGAGTATCACCAACTTATGAAACTGTTGCTTTAAGGGATGCAAAAGCGACCTCCTGGGATTTCTATAGAGACAGGCTAAGGAGAAATTTGGAAACGTTTCCTAAAAGCATGAAAACGATTGAAGGTATAGAGTTAGCGACGGAGACTGTAACCGTAGGTATCCGTAGAGCCTTTGGGGGCAGTTGTCATCAACATGAAAAGTTCCTTGGTGGAACACTAAGCTAAAGGAGCTTAGGGAAAAGACCAGGAAACTCTTCAATAGGGCCAAGAAAATGAAAGAGTGGGATATTTATAGTGAGCCCTAACTGAATATAATAAATAAATTAGGAATGCTCAGAGAGTATAGAGTAGTGGAGGAAGCTATGCGAGGAAGCCGAGTTTTTGCCTCGCAGTGCAAAACTGCACAAAATGCTATTGAAAGATAAAACTAGTTAGATCGGGCTTCTTAAAGAAGCCTGATGGCAACTTCACTACTAGTGAAATAACCCCTGGGAATGAGGTGGTCGCTTCCAAGCTGTTTCTAAAATAAATTTTGTAAATAGTTTGTACAACTATTCATGTAAAATTTACTTTAAAAAAAGTCCCGCTGGGTTTCTTGCTGGTTCCTCTCAGGACAGAGGTTTTTTTTTAGAACCAGTGGTAAAGTAACAAATGACTTTCAATAAGAATTACAAATGTGATTTATATTGAATAAAAAATATTCTATTCTATTTTAAACCATATAAAACAAGCGGTGATGATAAAATAATTCCCATCCAACTACAGAGGGGTATCGATATCCTTCTTTTTTATCGGGTGAAAATCTTCAGAGCACGTTTTGTATGGGGATATATTCCAGAACAATGGACAATCGTCAAAGTTCTATTTATACCTAAGGTTGGTAGAAAGAACTACGCCTTACCAAAGTCCTTTAGACCTATAAGCCTATCTTCCATTCTTCTCAAAACATTGAAAAAGGTTATAAATAGATATATTATGGATGTATTTCTAGCTACGAGGCTCATACATTACAACCTGCATGCTTACCGCAGAGGCAAATCTACAAGAACAGCACTGATAAGTTTTATTTACACGGTTGAAAAAGCGCTGGAGGATAAAATATAGCTGTTTGTGCCTTTCTAGATATTAAGGGCGCATTTGACAGAAGCCCCACATCACTGCTGGTTGGGGGCTGACATCTAAAAATGATGACCCCACGACCACCAAGTGGGTGAAGTCGATGATCTCAAACAAAAAGGCAAAATAGCGCTGTTTCAAACTTCGATTAAGGTTGCCACTACTAGAGGCTGTCCACAAGCTGGTGTATTGTTACCCCTTCTTTGGAATAAGTATTCGTATGGCCCACAAATAATTGTTTTGTGTCTGGATGATTGTCCTTGTGCAATTTATGTATGTAAACTGCCACCACGATACAGAAGAAAATACTAGTGTAGAGGTTACGTTTATAAAAAAAATAGCTTTTGCCCGCGACTTCGTTGGTGTGGAGTTCGGTTATATCGCGCCCATGTATGAAAAAGAGTCACAATTATACCTGTATGTTGCGGGCAAAAGCTAGTAAACTACAAAACTTCTTTATACACCACATTTTTTGCTAATCTATTACTGTGTGCCAAAATTATCAGACTACTAGGCGAGCTTATGCGTGAGCAAGCCACATAGAATTGCCCACGTGAAAAACAATTTTCTCTCAAGTTTCATTCGGGATCAAGGGAATTCTTGGTACAAATACAGTTTCCCCTTGCACACATCCAGTTATAATTGTGGCTGCCACTACATTGCGATGTAAACCTTTTACTTTTAATCTGGTTCCATTGCACAAATGAGGAGTTTTTAAATTTCGCAACAACATAACAGGAGTGCCCACGCGCAGAATAAGCTTATGATGTGGAAGACCCGATGGTTTCAGTGAATTAAGAAATTCGACAGGGTATTTAATTGCGTCATCTGTGTTGACCACAGAGTCTATTGACGTGTACACCATTTCTTCCCCCTCAAAAGACGTTAACAGTATATCGTTAATTGCCGCTGCTTGGTCGTTTTCGGGGTTAGTATGGCACGTTCACACAACCGTTTCATTGGCTTATTGTGGATATGAGCAATATCTGGGTAAATTTTGGATATTAACTCCTGTAACGTAAATACAACTGTGCACAAATTATCAGGGATGGTTATCATTCTGTCATTTATCGGGTAATCACCGTTGCCGATTTCAAGTAGGAGATTCTCAAATCCAACAGCAGACTCTTTTTCTCCTAAGTATACCATATTTTTCGAGAGCTTGAGGATTTTAATTAGAGGCCATAAAGTGAATACCTTAAGACACGCCTTAACTTCATCTGCTCTAGTTCCTTTTGGCACTACTGGCAGAGTCTGTCTATTATCTCCAGCAAGCAAAACCGTTACACCACCAATTAACTTCTTATTTCCTCTTATCTATCTATCTCTATATCATATATCTTGTAGAGTTCTTTTTAAAACCTCTACGCCACCCTTATGAGCCATGGTTATTTAATCCCATACTATCATTTTCGTATGTTTTAATACTTCAGTAAAATTACTTTGTTTCGATATACTCGTATTACAAATGGGAGTATCAGCTGTTGTTAAATTTAGTGGTAACTTGAAGGTAGCATGAGCAGTTCGTCCACCCTCAAGCAGTGTAGCTGCGATCCCAGAAGAAGCCACAGCCAAAGCAATTCCGCGAGTACTTCTAACTTGTGCTAATAGCAAATTTATGAGGAATGTTTTGCCTGTTCCACCGGGAGCATCTAAAAAGAATATTCCACCCTCATTTGATTCAATGTTTGTATTAATTTGATTGTAATCTGCTTTTTGTTCGTCATTCAGTGATCCTTCATTATTTTTGAATGCTAAGTCATAACTTGTTTCAAATTGTTGTTCTTTGCTTGGCTGAGGTAACCCATACTCTTTTAGTAGCCGACCACCCAACGCTAATAGAGCATCTTTTATTATCGAAAGGCATTTGTTAAATACCACATCTGTTATGTGTTCTACATCCACATCTCCCTGTCCTTCTAATTGCCCTTTAAAATCTTTAGATAGGTATTCTTTGAATTTCTCCCAAAGGCTTAAAGGGTCTGATACTTGGCAGAACACTAAAATAATTGTAAAAAGATCCCGAATCATTTGCGGTGGTTGGCAAAGTGCTGCCTCTTCCATTGCTGCGAACAAATGCTGATCATCTTCAAGCAAGCCGAGAGCTTTGCACGCTGATTGGAACGTGGAATATAAAAGACCATCTAAAGTTATTAACGCTTCAAACGAAATTGGGCCCCGGTTCTCATGAAGAAGCATGCGAAGGTGATAGCATTCTGTATTATTCGGATGCACAGTGTAAACCCTGCCCAGAATGTGCTCTTTTTTGACCCCTGGCCAGTCTTCAACGTTTGCTCCTCTCTCCTTTGGAACTTTTTTTTACCCCAAACTTAGTATGCAGGTACTTCTAGGTAAAGCAATGTTTTTGCAAAGTTATCCACTTTACACAAATCGAAAAAGGATAATAGTGTGGTTGTTGGAGGACTATTCACTCTTTCACTCAGATTTTGCTCATTAAAATAAACCCTTTGCCCATTTTCCAAATGAACAGTGAGGTGGAAACGCTCATGAATGGGAAATTCTCTCATTCTCTAAAGCAAACGATGCCTGGTTGAACCTTTATTTACGTATTTACAGACGTATTTTATTGATTCCACCGAATGACCATATATCCCACATATTCCACATTTAAATGAGCATTAAATGTTTTTAATGATACTGGATTATTTTTACGTGGTAGAGCCATGCTGCAGCAATATTACTGGTATAGTTGTAGCACGAATGAGTCGGCTCGAACGGAGAAATACCACGCTACTATACCAGCGTAAAATAGCAGCTTAACGCTGCTGTGTTTCGTATGGTGAGTGTAGAGAACCGGAGACCCGTTTTACTGGAAAGGAGGCATTCCATCTTAGTCCTCACGGGTGACAACGCATCTGCATTTTGATTCGTCATCGAGGAAAGATGTAGATGTCTATGGGCCACAGCAACCACTTACTATCAGGTGGACTGTGTGCTCGTTTGTCACCCTTATTCTATAAAAAAGTTATAAGGGACTACCCAACGATTATCTATGGTTCTGCCTTTGATATCAACAGAGAACCCACCGTCATCTAGTAAACGTCTCTTGTACTGCGGATAACCGTCTTCACCAGTTTGAGTTTCCCTCATGAGAGCCCTGGGGTATCGTTTACTGCACATTTTATCTTTCATACATGGTGACTTTCGATTTAAAGTTCCACATGGACCACGTATCATATTACATTTAATGATTTCGTGAAGCTCTGGGTCACGTTTGGGATCCGGTATTTCAGCACAAATTATATTGTCGATTTGATCCGGAGTAATACGTTTGTGAAGCCATAAAAGAATAAGAATACGTGGAAGACCTCTCTTTTGCCATTCCGTTGAGTACATATAGCATCGCACTTCACCAAATATTTTGCCCTTTGTCAATAAGTTCATGATCTTTTTCACCTTTAGTCGAAACACCCTTGAAATTATATCGTGTCTATCATGAGATTGTTGTCCTTGAAACAATTGCTCTTTTATCTTGTCCCGGCGAGGATTGCATGTGAAAGTGATAAAAAGATCAGGCCGGCCGTAATTCCTAACATAGGTCTTAGCGTCTTGTGTTCTTTCGTGCATATACCTAGGTCCCCCCGTAAAAGATGATGGAAGGACAACCATTTGTCCTAGTTGGTTGGCTTCTGCGTCTTGTCGTCCAATAGCATCTTTTAAATGGATGTGATGGTCTGTTTCTAATTTGGCATATTCATCCACCAAATATTGACTAAAAAGGGCACGATAGTTGACTAAATAGTTATCTTCTCCTTCTTTAATCTTTATTCTATACCAATAGAAACTTGCAGAAGAGACAGTTTTATTAAGCGGCAACTTATTTGTGGGATCGCGTTGTGGTATGTTGATTGAATACCTATCATCCCCCCAGCCAATCATCAATGAATACTGTAGCGCATCATATGCTCGATGTATCTCACTAATACGCTGAAGTGAATTACTTCGGCTCTCGAGGATGATGTCCCTTTTATCAAATTGTTGATCCACTAACATTAAAGCCAAATCATTTGTAGTTGGTGAATTGTACCTACCTCTATGTTCTTCTGGTGGTTTTTTATCAGCATGTATGACAACTTTGTATGACTCTGAAGGAGGGGCTTTATCAATGGCAGTTTTCACATCTTTTATATACGGGTTCACTTGATGCAGCATATTCTGCAATTGTTTGATTAAATTTGGCTTTAAGTTAGGAAATTCAGAACATCGAATCTTTGCTTCTCGATCATCTTCACCTACAAAATATATTTGAAGGTACTGAGCGCCATGTTCGGCTTCTGGTAATATACTTCCAATTAAATGGACCTGGCCTTGTATTTTAAAGGTCGGTGTAAAACCATCTGCTGTTACCTGTTTACCACCAAAGGAAGTCATCTGGAAACAGGCATTATATTTACGAATATTACCCATAAAATGGTCATGATCTGGGTATAGATCATTAATCAAACTAAGGAGTGGTTCAGGCAGTTGTTTCAACCGATCAAGTTGCACTTTTCCAGCGCTGCAACACATATCAGGTGTCTCATCCTTCCATTTCAGCGCATTGCACCACTGACACTTGTATGTCATAGATCCCAAGGCTACACTGATGTCAGTTCTATAAGCAATATCAGGGTCATACTCCATAGCGGAATGGACCTTGTTTTTCCATAAACGCAGTGTAATGTTTTCCTCATACCGTGACTGAATTGCTCTATGCACTTGTGGATTCGCAGTTTGGTAATTTGCAACAGATTGCCTGTGTACATCGGGATTTTTTTTCTGATAAAAGCGTACACAGCTTTACGATTTGAATCTGGCTTGTTCTGGCTATTTCTTTCTTGTGCACTTTTTAATTGACTTTTTCTTGTGTAATTAGTAAATCTCGACCTTCGTTTATTTTTCTTTTTTTCATATTTTAGTGTCGACGATACAGATTGATCTGTTCCGCTGGTTGGAGATGATATTTCACTGTTTACAAAATATGTAAGAGTTAAAAGGTCAAACTCTGAAAAAGGATCACGCTCTTCGACAGGTAGCTCCATGCGACGCTGTGTAATTTTCTTCGCAACAATAGGCAGATAGGCGACAAAATGTCCATTAGATAAATCATGGCTAAATCGTAATCGCCTTACTGGACAGATATCTGTTCCAGACTATGTGTATAGCAGACCGTTTCGATATACTTCAAACCGAAACGGAAATATTAATCCTGCAGCTACCAATTCACAAAGTCCAGCGTAAGTTTAATTTTTTAACATATCGGCTGAATATTTATTTGCTGTTGAATAATAATCGCCATTTCTGTCGTGGGTCATAACTGAAAACCTAGGCCTATCATTTACTACAAATCTAACAATTTGTGAACGCACTACCATCGCATTTTCTTGGGTTCCGTACATTAAAAATGAAAGAGCACGAAACAAACAGGCGCCGTCACCTATAATGGTATACAGTATGTTTTTCCATTTTCCTTTAATATTAAGAGTTTCTGTAGTCATTTTTTCAGTGAGAAAAATACTTCTATCAACAATACCTAATCACAAAGCAAATCGAATTCCAAGTTTGAACAGTGGTTGTAAGAAAGACAAAATCAAGCAACTAATCCGAAACACGAAGCATATCTTAAACCGCAAGCAAGCAAACAAAGTCGAAGTCTAGTCAAATATCCGTTAACAGTGAATAGGTACCGTATGTGGTACAGGTTGAAGCGCTCATTCACCACTCACTTTATATTAGTTCGAAAAAACACAACGTTACCGCGTTCTAAAACGCTACCAACGCCATCTATTGGTAGGGATTAGAGCTTGAAGATCAATACAAAATAGGTAGGTACCTAAGTATTTCTTTTGGTTTTGCAATTTTATTAATTTGTAAAAAAATATATTTGGTTTTATTGTTAATTTTCATTGTTTTTTAATTTTTAAATTATTTTTATTTTCTTCAGGTGTAATTTTGTTCAAATTTTTTTTACAAATCTTCTTGTCTATTTTATTTTATGATTTTGTGCAATAAAAGTATATTCTATTCTATTCTAATAAATTAAGTTTAAAATATTTATCAATACCATTTATGTTATTTACGACCCAAAAACCTTAAAAATGACACCCAAGTCACCCAACCCATGATGATTTTTACATACAATACATCCATCCATCCTTCCATCCATGTTGGTTTCAAACCATAATCGATGCCATTTTCGTAATTAACGTCCCAAAAAACCATAATAAACGACACCATTATGACATTTCAACCACATCGCACCCCCACAGGGGATGATGGTAGGTATTTCCCGTCTGCTACGTTGGATTTTGAAATAGTTGTTGTTTTCGTAATCAGCGACCCGATAAACCATAAAAACGATACCCATGTTGATTTTCAGAATTTGTCACCCCTTTTCCACCTGTTAGGGGTTGAATTCTGAAAGAGCCTGAAACACTTGTTTACTCATTTATTGATAGGAGTACTCCTGTGAAGTTTCGAATAAAATAGTTTAACTAATCTTGTTTCTCCATACAAACTTTCAACCCCTTTTTCAGCCTTAGGGGTTGAATTTTCAAAAACCCTAGGACACGTAATCGTTAACCTAAAAAAAAAGTATCAGGCTTCTAGCTCTAAAAATGACGGACTTCCATACAAACATTTAACCCCTTTTTCACCCCTTTAGGAGGCGAATTTTCAAAAATCCTTTCTTAGCTGATGCCTACGTCATTGCAACTGTCTGTATGCCAAATTTCAGTAAAATCCGTTCAGTAGTTTTGGCTGTGCGTTGATAGACGATTCAGTCAGGTTTTATATATACAGGTTGTCCCAGAACTCAACGTCAAGCCGAAACGGGGTGACAGGATTAATTGTAACCACCATGAGAAAAATCAGGAAAAAAATCTATCCCATGCAGTTTGGAAATTATGGGCGTTTAAAAAAACCTAGAAATTTGGTCAAACTGTAACTATTTTTCGGTTATTGTGGTTAATTTTATTATTTTTGTTCATTTAAACTTTGGAACCGTAACCCTAAATAACATTTCTAGAACCACAGTCAAAAATAATGACACAACTGCCCCAAGTTTTCTAGAATTAAGACTATTTGTTAAACTATCAATCTAAAATTTTCAAAATTTGTCGAATTTGAAAGGCCCTCCTTTAAAAAAATGTACTAAAGTGCCCTGGCAAGTGCCATTAAAAGTTTGCGCATTTAATCAGGATTGTAAAATGGTACAATACTTGTTAGTTTCATACTAAAAAAAAACTAGTAAAAAAATTAAAACCTCGAGTAACCCGATTTTTGCTAACCCATTTTACTCAGTTCAAATGTTTTTTATTCACACAAGCTCTTGGTAGGTTCTTAATTTTACGGCAAAATGATGAGAGAGATAGATAGTGGACATGTTTGCCATGAGCGACCGAGACAGATAGTGTCGCCACGCAGTGAGACGGAGATGCGTCTGACACCATTTAGTACGTTTCGTTCATTCGTCTACTGCGCACCTTTCCGTATTCGCTTGTGTTGATTTAGTACTGACAACTTTGGCTTCTCTTTTTGGACTTGGATTTTTGTGAATTGGACTTGTTGATTACATACCGGCAACTTTGGCTTCTCTCTTTTGGAATTGGACATTTGTGTTCGTATCCTTGTTATCTACCATGGGGAATGCGGATGTAACGCAAGTGCCGCCGCTAGACTTTATCGTGAAAGATATTCAAATTTAGAGTGCTATCCGGATCACCGCGTGTTTGTTAATGTGCACCGTCCACTCACGGAGGGCGGCCATTTCCCGAATCAAATACGGGCTGGAAGTTTTTTACGTGGTAGAGCCATGCTGTAGCTATATTAATAGTATAGTTTTAGCATGAATGGGTCGGCTCGACCGGGGAAGGACCACGCTCTCACAGAATACCAGCGTAAAATAGCAGCTTAATGCTGCTGTGTTTCGTATGGTGAGTGTAGAGAACCGGAGACCCTTTTTACTGGAAAAGAGGCATTCTATCTTAGTCCTCACGGCTGACAAAGCATCTGCATTTAAATTCGAAAACGAAGATAGATGTAGATGTCTATGGGCCACAGCATGCACTTACCATCAGGTGGACTGTGTGCTTGTTTGTCACGCTTATTCTATAAAAAAAAAAAAAGTAGAGCTCGCTTTCCTTACGAGGTAGAAGTGTCGCAAGAGGCCGCAGATGACCCAAGTATTTCTGTTCGTGGAATTGAAGAAACAACGGGAATACCCAAAAGCACATCACATCGTATTTTACAAAGAGCCGAAATGCATCCGTTTCACGTACAACGAGTTCAAAGTCTTCTTCCTCGAGATTATCCTGAAAGGATTTCATTTTGTAGAACAATGCTACAGAGGCATAATGAAAATCCCCAATTCATCCAAAAAATTGTCTGGTCAGATGAATCTACATTTAAAAAAGATGGTTACATAAACTTACACAATTTTCACGAGTGGCATGTGGCGAATCCACATTTAATGCGAGAAGACAGATCCCAGTATCGCTTTAAAGTAAACCTGTGGACCGGAATTTTAAACGGCAAAATTGTTGGGCCTTTTGAGCTGCCTGAGAACTTGAATGGCACGAATTACCTACATTTTTTACGAGAAAATTTACCAACTTTGTTAGAGGACGTACCACTAACAGATTGTCGCCACATGTGGTATCAACAAGATGGCTGCCCAGCGCATTACGCAGTGCAAGTAAGAGATTTCCTTGACCAGGAATATCCGGGAAGGTGGATTGGACGTTCAGGCACTATCTTGTGGCCAGGCCGTTTCCCAGATTTAAATCCTCTTGTTTTTTTTTTGGGGCGTTCTCAAAGAAAAAGTTTATTCAAAGCCCATTGACGGCGTAGCCGAGCTGTGTGAACGAATTTCTCAAGCTGCTGAGGACATCAACTCTCGAGGATATGCCCGACTAATAACTAGATCTTTTAATAAGATGTAGGGCGTATATTGAGGCTGATGGTAAACAATTTGAACATTTATTGTAATAAAAAATGTTTTTTTCCCTATCTGACTTTTATTCCAATAAACCTAAACTAAACTAGGTCAAGATTTTTCATTATTTTATTAATTTTACTTACTTTTGTTGACTTTGGTAAAAGTGGCGTCACTATCTGTCTCGGTCGCTCATGGCAAACATGTCCACTATCCATCTCTCACATCAATAAAAAACATTTGAATAAAAAACATTTGAACTGAGTAAAATGGGTTAGAAAAAATCGGGTTACTCGAGGATTTTATTTTTTACTAGTTTTTTTAGTATGAAACTAACAAGTATTGTACCATTTTACAATCCTGATTAAATGCGCAAACTTTTAATGGCACTTGCCAGGGCACTTTAGTACATTTTTTTAAAGGAGGGCCTTTCAAATTCGACAAATTTAAATGAACACAAATAATAAAATTAACCACAATAACCGAAAAATGGTTACAGTTTGACCGAATTTCTTGGTTTTTCTTAAATGCCCATAATTTCCAAACTGCATGGGATAGATTTTTTTTCTGATTTTTCTCATGATGGTTACAATCAATCCTGTCACCCCGTTTCGGCTTGACGTTGAGTTCTGGGACAACCTGTATAGATAAAACATAAACTGCGTATTCTGGCAAGAGCCTTGACTGAAACTTGTTGTCTAAAATAGCACTCTGGGATTAAGCAACTCAAGGATGTGCCGATCCTGTTCCTTAATGCGCAAACGTAACACTCATCTGGGAAACTATGTACTTTGCCCAGAAGAAGTGAAATTGCTCACAGCTAAGAAACTGCTTTAATTCATTGAAGACATAGGGCTTAGCAGTGAACTATAGCCATAGCAGCGATTACAAAAGACTTTATAGGTCACAGTGACACTGGCCTTTCTATACCTGTATAGCTGCTCGCACACAAAAAATAAAATAAACAAAATTTGTATAACGAGGCTGCCTAGTAAACACATTCTTAAAACCATAAGTAAATATGATACTCCAGTACCTATTATCCGTTTGGCATAATTTAAATAAATTTTAAATAAAGCAAAGAAAACATTCACACTATGAAACGGGTCATAAGTAAACATTTGTCACCTCAAGAAACCATCAGCATCCAAAACATATAGTAGAAAGTTTATCATAATACAAAAAGGAAATAGCGGGGGGGGGTCTCTAAATGTATACGTACAAGGTGGTTAGACTTTTTTTTTTTTTATAGGATTGGGTGACAAACGAGCACACAGTCCACCTGATGGTAAGTGGTTGCTGTGACCCATAGACATCTACATCTATCTTCAATAAAGAATCAAAATGCAGATGCGTTGTCACCCGTGAGGACTAAAATGGAATGCCTCTTTTCCAGTAAATAGGGTCTCCGGTTCTCTACACTCACCATACGAAACACAGCAGTGTTAAGCTGCTACTTTACGCTGGTATTCTGTGAGAGCGTGGTCCTTCCCCGGTCGAGCCGACCCATTCGTACTACAACTATACTACTAATATAGCTGCAGCATGGCTCTACCACGTAAAAAGACTCCTTTTGCTTACAGAATTGAGCTCGGTAGGTACCCTCCTACCTGTAACCTCTTACCTGTTTCTGCCGCCAATTAGCAGTGCTTGCACTACTGTATTACGGGTTGCAAGGCATTCAATCTTAGTCCTCAGAGGTGACAACGCATCTGTAGCCTTCTTCGTTTGAAGTTGGCTACAGGTTTCCATTGACTGCAGTAGCTACTTACCATCACCATTAGGTAAATTGTTAGTTCTAGTGACTTTCGGTTATTTAAAAAAAACTCCTTACACCAACACCATTCATTTTAGTAATTAAATCTAATTCAAACTTGCAGAGTATTCGTAGATAAATAAAATATATCCGCCAATAACTTTTTACATTCTAAAGGAATTTTGAATAAAATATTCATTGCCCAAGTTAAACACTACTATAAAACTTTCCCGTAACGTAGAAAAAATAAGGACACTAAAGCAAAGTAAGTTCTGGAACAATAACAGCTCCAACTTACCCATTAATGAATTGCGCAACACTGGCAAACTGTTGGCGGACGAAGGGAATTACAAATTTAATTTTATATCAGTCTAAGAGAATAAAATCTCATCGTATATTTCTTGGTTAGTCATTGAGTAGGAAAATTTAATACACCGTAAAAGTATTCCGCATTGTAACGACTTTACGTTTTCCTTTGTTGATGAGACCATACTGCAGTCTGCAATTTATCTGGCTGCCTTTTGTTTAAAAGTAGCCTCATTTCAATAATCAGTTTTATCTGAGATTTGTATAAAGTGATGAGTGTTTTTATTATGCATCCCCGGGGTGCTCTTAATTCTTTTAAAAGTCTTATACAGTTTTAAAATTATAAGAGGATTTATTTATCTTTTAGCTTTTTTATGTGATACACTGTTCATCGTAGTCTCTAATTTAATGATCACGATGCTTAAACTTTTTATGAAATATTAAATCCAAATAGTACTCGTATTTCTTAATATACTCCTAATTAGGATTTTAACTGCTAAAGCTTAATGATTTCAGTGGTATTTCTCAATAAATAGGTTTTAGAATGAACATTCTGATAAAGAGGTGGCCACTGCAGCGGACATCTGCAACCAACTTCAAACAAAGTAGGTAGAGCAACTGAGAACTATGTGCTTATGTCAATGCCACATTACTTAAAAGATTCATAAAAAAACGTCAATAATTTGTCCTATTTAGTTTACATAAATAGCACGTGTACAAACAGCAAGACCAAGATTTATAAGCCATAATATGAATACTACAATAGTTCCAGCCTATAAAAGTCCACTGATGAACATAGGCCTCTCCCATAGATTGCCAAATAGGGGGATATTTGCCACAGTTGCCACGTTTCGCAAAAGGATTAGCAACCCCACTGTTTACTTTTAGTCGTAATTAGAGAGACGCTGCAGCGCATATCCTGGTTTTTTTCCCTCTGTCGCCTCTTACGGCACCCACGGAATGATTTGGGGTAAAGGATATTTTTACACCGCCACTACAAGATAGTAGTGCGCTAAAAAGTCTTTTTTTATGTGGTAGAGCCATGCTGCAGCTATATTGTGGTTGCAACACAAATGGGTTGGCTCGACCGGGGGAGGACAACGCTCTCACAGAATACCAGCGTAAAAGCTGCCTTTTGTGTTGTAAGTGTAGAGAACCGGAGACCCTTTTTACTGGAAACCAGGCATTCCATCTCTGTCCTCAGGGGTGACAACGCATCTGCATTTTGATTCTTAATTGAGGATAAATGTAGATGTCTATGGGCTACAGGATACACTTACCATCAAGTGGACTGTGCGCTCGTTTGTCACACTTATTCTATAAAAAATAAGTCTCTAATTTGCATTATATTCAAGTAAGGTATGTGAGATATAGATGCAGTGAAAACCTGGAAAAATATGCAGAAGCACTGTGCAGATGCAAATGGCTCAATATATGTATGTAATACCGTGCTATGTGGCGTTTCTTGAGGTAGGCCTATGTTCAGAATTGGTCTTGTGATTACTGTAATGATGATGAAAAATTATACGTGTGGTGAGTAGCCATTACGTGTAGTGGCGGTTAAAGAGAATCCACCATATATCATCTCGTGGGTGAAAAAAAAATTATTTCACATTCTGGAGTCGCCACTTTATTTCTTCTATACACTTTGTTTTAGCACCGACTTCTGAAGCTTGGTATGTACCTATGTAACAAAATTTTTGAATGTGATTTTTGTAACCCTTATACAAAAAAAAATCCCCTTCAAAACGTCGGATTGATTTGAAACAGAAACAGAAACAGAAACAGAAAATTTTTAATTCAATATAGATTATAAATAATACTTATTGAAAGTCACTCTTTTGTTTAATTACCACTGGTTCGAAAAAAAACCTCTGTCCTGGGAAGAACGAAAATAAAGTAAAATTATTTTTTCATGTTAATCACTATTTTCTTATTTTCAACTTATTGCAAATTATTTTCTACTTTTTAATTCGGTTATCTACAAAAGCGTGTTTTTTAGTTTTTTTTAAACTATTATTTATTTCAAGTCAGCTTTTAGTTTTTATTAAAGTTAAATTTTTTCACCCTCGTTTAGAAAAAGGGAATCTATGTCCAGAAATGGGATATAGATTTATTGGGAGCAATGGATGTATTTTTCGATTTAATCTTGATACTTCAATTTATCTCAAATGTGCTTTAAAATGTTTTAACTTCCATTACGTTTGCTATTAAACACGTAATCACCTAACAGAAACATTTCCACGTTCTTAGCCGAAATAAGTAATTACTCTTAAATTAAATATCATTACCACAAGATCTCAATCTCGTACTTAACCGAATAATTCTTGTTAATAGCATTTTATTTGAAGTCAAAATTGGCGCCTGCGTGGACTAGTAATCCGAATGTTTGGATTTCTCACCTTCCTCATGAGACTTCAAGAATCCACTGAACATGGGCCTCTCCCGTTGTAAGGAGGATTTGAGCAAACGCTGACGCTGCACCCCTTGCTGGTCTCGGTATTTTGTTTGGTATAGTATGGATGCTTACGTGTTTACGATAGTCGCCTTTTGCGAAACCTTTTTGAAAAAATGAAAGTAAATTGTGGTAGACGTGGTAGAGCCATGCTGCAGCTATATTGATAGTATAGTTGTAGCACGAACGGGTCGGCTCGACTGGGGAAGGACCACGCTCTCACAGAATACCAGCGTAAAATAGCAGCTTAATGCTGCTGTGTTCCGTATGGTGAGTGTAGAGAACCGGAGACTCTTTTTACTGGAAAAGAGGCATTCTGTCTTAGTTCTCACTATACATGAAGATACAATATAGATGTAGATGTCTAAGGGCCACAGCACCCACTTACCATTAGGTGGACTGTGTGCTCGTTTGTCACACATACTCTATAAAAAAAAGTACGAATTCACTTAAGCCCACACCACACGGCAATCATCAATAAGTGTCTGAAGTAATCAATTCCAGAAATAATAAAAATTACAGAAACGTAAATTTTTAGTTGTCCTGACTGGTTGTGTATTGATCATCGCCACGACTGTAATCCAGCATAATTATCATTACCTACCTCAGACTTTATCGCTTAAACATATTTATTTAACAACATAAACTGTCACTGTCATTAGATGTTCTAAGTATTCAATAAAATTTTATTGGTATTTTAAAATATTGACAGTTTATTACTTCTTATTTGTTCTTATTTTTTAGTCGTTTATGACATTCATTGTGGACCTAACTCACCTGAATGCTTAAATTATAGTAAATTTGCATCACCCTACCACCGGTCACTTTTGTTTTTTTTTCGCACCACACAAGAAGACATGTTTTAAAAGAGCAATGTCCACTATTGCTGAGCTAGTTGACATCCAAAAGGAGGCCTCAGCTTCTTTTAATCAACGATTGGCAGACTTTGAAGCACTTGGCTTTCAACTTGACTTTCAAGCTTTTAAAGATAATATCTGACAAATAATGACACTACTGCATCAGAAAATTAATGAAGTAAGTCAATCAGTTGACAACATTGAGATGCGGCATGGTAGAAAATATTTGTTGCTATATGGCGTCCCCGAATCCACTAATGAAGATAATGTTGTGGATACAATAGTTACTATCATGAAGAATAATCTCCAACAACCTGAATTTTCTTCAAGTTCTATTGTGGTTTGTCATCGTCTGGGTGCAGTTTCTGAGAGCCGTACAAGAACTGTTCTGATTCGGTTTAGTGATCTTCGCATAAGATCAAACATTTGGGCCAAGAAAATACAACTCAAGGGAACTCCGTATGATCTTGCAGAGCTCCTTACTCGTCAGCGTCAAGCCTTATTTATTGCTGCATGAAATAAATTTGGTATCAGACAAGTGTGGTCACTCGATGGTAACATTTACGTTAACATAATGATTTCTTATATTTACGCGAACACTACACATTGAATAAAACTAATTTTACGGATTATATCGCGTTTAATCAACTTATTTTTAATAATTCCCGACGTTTCGGGTGCTTTACAGCACCCATGGTCACGGGGGACTGAGGTGATTGACGTCCTGATGTCAGAGTTAATCCGGAGTACCTTCAGCTTTTTAATTATTAATTTTGGTCCGATCTACGCAAAATGAACTAACTGTGTCTTGAAGTCTTGCAGTGGTATGCTTAGGTTCAGTTTTAATTTTATTAATTACAGGATCCCAAGCAGGTGGTAGTGTCCAGCCTCCCTCTCTATTGAAATTAGGATGTTTTTTAATTTCAATAGCCTCACGTATCATCCTTGGTAGGAATCGATGTTCTTTCGCGAGAATTTGTGGTTTATCAAATCTAATGTAATGGCGGGGGCCGTCTAGGATATGATCACAAACTGCAGACTTCCCGGAACGTTGGTGCTGCACGTCAGCTATGTGTTCTTTTACGCGGGTTTTAATAGATCGTTTTGTTTGCCTTATATATGAGAGACCACATTCACAATCAAGCTTGTACACTCCTGCATCTTGTAGAGGAATATTGCACTTGACGGATGGTAAGAACTGACTAATCTTCTTCGGTGGCTTGAAGAATGTTCTAATAGAAGCTCGCTTCAAGATGTAGCCAATCTTGTCTGTGACACCTCTGACATATGGTAGTACAGCAGGCACACGCTCGACTGTGGCCGGCTTCACTCGGTCAATTTCAAAATGTCGGGAATTAATAAAAATAAGTTGATTAAACGCGATATAATCCGTAAAATTAGTTTTATTCAACATTTACGTTAAACTATCTAGCGGTAAACGACACCGGCTCACGGACAACATAGACCTCGATAAGCTTATAGCTCAGCAAGAAAAATCAGCAGTTGATACTCCTTTTGTTTCTACGGATAACAACTTTCTAGAAAACAGCAAAAGTAACAGTGCACCTAAGTCTGTAGTGGGGTCTAAACGCATAAAGCGGAACAAATAGCTCATATTGCTTTCGATTTTTTTTAATTTATACCAATTTCATGTCTCAAATAAGTAAGCTATTGTTGTGTTATCATTTGTCCTAGTAATTTTAAGTAGGCATCTTTTTCTCTGATGGCAATTGACATTCGACATTGGCATTGCATTGACATGGCAACTTAAATTTATAATAATCTATGTTGACAACTAAACTATTGAAAACTATTGAAAATTTGTCTTAGATGAGCCAACCCGAACCAAAGGCAAGTCTTCCACATGTATTGACAATTTCATCTTAAATGACGATGATCATTTTCAGTAGCACAGAGGTAAAGTATTAGACGTAAAGTTATCAGATCATAATGTTATAGAATTAAAGTATAAATTGAATTCTAAGTATCCTAAACCAAAGGAGAAGACTGAGTTTAGATCTCGAATAATATCTCAAGAAAATATAAAATATTTTAATTACTTGTTCTGTAAGGACTATGAATGTGTAAGAAATGATATAAACTTGAAACTTGACGCAAATGAGAAAATGAACATTCTGATAGACCATATAAAATATTGTTACTACACTGAATTTCCTTTAAAAACATTTAAACCCAGAAAAAACAAGAATAAACTAACAACCAAAGGTATTTTGATATCTAGAAATAATCTTCAAAACTCGAAATACATAACTTGTATCCAAATAAAATTAGAAAATCCAAACTAAATAAATATAGGAAAATATATAGAAAAGTACTTCAAACAGCTCAAAACTTAGGAACGCAACTAGAATTAAAAATTCCACGAATAAAATTAAAACCACTTGGACAATTATTAAAGAACAAAAAATCAAGTAAAGACACAAGATAAAAATAAAATTACTAAAATTAAAAATCACAGTGGAGGCATAATCACAAATAATAAAAATATAGCAAATAGTTTCAATGAGTTCTTTGCAATATAGCCGGTAAACTTACAGAAAATTTAGAGATTAAGGTTGAAAATTGTAGCGAATATTTAAAAACATAATAAAAAATAAAATTCGCTTTCCTAAAATAAGTAAATCCAATTTTGGAATATCGTTAATAGTTTAAAATGTACAACATCAAGAGACATTATACGATATGTCAACAAAACTATTAGAGAACTTATCATCTGCAACAAAGACATGTCTGATATAATATTGGAAGTCTTGAATAATTGCATCACAGAAGGAATTTCCAGATAGCTTAAAATTGGAAAAATCGTGCCACTGTTCAAAAAGGAGAAACTACTGAAATTGGGAAGTAAAGACCGATGTGTATATTACCAGTTATATCAAAGATTTTAGAAACTGCCTAAAATCTAGGATATTAGACTACTTTGAAAAAAATAATCTACTGTCAATTTGGTTTTCGCAAAAAAAAGATCAACCGAAATGGCTATTAGAAAAACAGTATACTTCATATTGGACGCTTTGGATAAATCGCAGAAGGTATCTAGCATTTTTGATTTATCCAGCTTTCGATTGTTTGCGGCATGATATCTTTATAAACTAAAATTTTATGGTTTTGAAGGAAAGGAATTGAGTATAATACAGTCTTATCTTAACAATCGAATGCAAATAGTAAATCTAAATAATACTAAGTCTGATTCACAACATAGTTGCATTGGCGTACCACAGGCTCCATCCTGGGACCATTGCTGTTTTAGTATATGTGAATGACCTTGCAAATAATTTGCCTGACTGGGCGATGGTTACAAAATTTGCGGATGATACAGGTTGGTGTTAAAGATAAAACGCATTTCAAGTAGCCAAGTAGACAGATGAAATTTTAAATACACTTATAAAATGGTTTGAAGCAAACGGAATAATTTTTAATGCAGAAAAAGTACCATAATTAATTATGCAAGCAAAACAAATAAAGTTACAAATAGTGAAGTCACATTTTTAGGGTGTACTCTCGATTCCACTTCAAATTATGAAACCCATATAGATAATGTTTGTAAAAGTTAGCCAATGCAAATTACGCCTTATTTAAGCTTAAGCCCATTATTGACAGGAAAACTCTAATATCCGTCTATTTTGCATATTGTCACTCAATTATTAGCTATGCAATTACGATATGGGGAAATGCTACACAAATTGAAAGAGTACTGATTTGTCAAAAAGGTCGATTAGAATTATACATGGATTGCAAAGATTGACATCAGCTAGAGCCTATTTCATAAAAGCGAAAATCATGACTGTCGTGTCGTTGTATATTTATAGTTCGCTTCTGAAGTGCACCATCAAAAAGTGAACTACCAATGAAGTTGCAAGTACACAACTACAATACTAGAAATCGCGAAAATTTGATGTTCCAATAACCAGATTAGTAAAAGCGTCCAAGCAAGGTTTTCCATTAAAAATCAAAATGTACAATAAATTGCCTTTAGGAATAACAAGATTTCCATTAAACGCGTTTCGACAAGTGACAAAATCATTCTTTTCGAATCACGCTTTCTATAATATAGAAGAATATATGAAATGTTCATTTTCTGACTTGCTTGACATGTAAAATAATGTAAATGTAAATGTAGATGTATTTTAATTTGTAATATTAATAATCTAATGTAATCGTATATCATTTGGATTGTAATATTTGACGTACCAATGTTATGTAATGTAACGAAATGGACAATTAATAAATAAATAAATAAATAAAATAAAATAAAACTTAGAGTACACAATCGCTACGTCATTGCTGTGAACATAGATTATATAACTAACTTTGCTGTTTCAATTTACATTTCTGAAGATTGTTATAAAATATTGTTTAGTTATTTTTTAGTAGTTATTTTAATTTGATGCATAATTTGTTTTTGTCTTTTTCTTTCCATTTATGTGGTTACTGATTTGTTCTTGTTTTAATGAATGTTATTACTTTTTTTATTCTAATATGCTTGTTATAAATTGTTAACAGTTGGCCGGAGAGTGATGTATGTAGATATACATATTTTTTTTATATTTATTTATTTCGTTATTATGATTTACATTTTTATCTAATGTCAGATGATGAATCTTCTTATTCTACTTGCAACAGTTCTTCCTCCATTTCGCTTGTAGATGCCTTGGATGAGCCTGTAACTTTGCATTCATTAATTAGTGATGAACTTCAAAAATTCTCGAATTGTTTTCATATTTGTCACTTTGCACAAAGTATTCCTCAACATTACACGGAGCTTCTGGATACATTCTCTTTAACAACATGTCACGTTATTCTCGTATCTGAAAGCTGACTTAAATCAGAACTTAGTTCTACATCCTACAGTCTCCCGGGATTTATTTTAATCCGTAATGATCGTACCGGCAAAAGAGGCGGGGGTGTCGCTATTTATTTACGTAACGAATTACCTTTCAAAATTTTAGATATTTCTCCATCCTTTTATTCTAGTTCAATGGAATACATCTTTGTTGCAGTTAATGTCAAGAGTCTTAAAGTGTTCCTTGGAGTCATCTACTGTCCATCTCAAGTGGACTACTTCTCCGTTTTGGAAGATTTTCTGCTTCTGGTTTTTCACGGCATGATTTGCTCTTTCTTTCATACAAATTAAAGTCTCCCAAGCCTATATCAGTGTCTGTCTCTATTCATAGTCTTGTTAGACTGGATGTTGAAAAGCTTAAGCGCGATGCTGATGAAATTGACAGGTCTTCTGTGTTTGCTGCATCTACAGTTGACGATAAAGTCAATATCCTGACGGCGTATGCTAAAACACTTTGATAAACATGCTCCCAAGCGTGTTGTCAGACTTAAGCGCCCTACAGTTCCATGGATAACAGCAGGGTAAGAATGGCCATGGCAAAGCGTAACAGAGCATTCCGTGCCTTTAAGATGAAGTGCATAGATGAAAAGTGGAAGGCATATAAAGTTGCGAGAAATCGATTCAATCAGATAGTGAGAGCTGCTAAACGCCGTTATATCCATGAACAAGTGCTTTATTCATCTTCATCTGATATATGGAAGTTTCTTAATACTCTTGGATTTAGAAAAACACACCTTGCCCCTAATAGCGTCTTTTTTTTTCCAGACGATTACAACAGTCATTTTGTGTCTGTTCAAACTATTTCTAATAGTGCTAGAGCAAATGATATTTCTTCCATATCTTCCATGCCTCCTTATTTTCATGACACTTTCACTTTTTCTCCTGTTAATGAAGAAGAGATACGCAAGACACTGTCTATCAAATCTAAAGCTGTTGGTTGTGATAATGTGAGGAGAACAATGGTTATATATGTAATTGATTCGGTTTTGTCGGTGTTAACTCTTATCATTAACTTTTTGTTGAAGTATGGTGCTTTCCCAACACTCTGACGTAAAGCCTTTGTCATTCCTCTTCCAAAATCCACCGAGTGCAGCCTTATTTCTCATTTCAGACCAATTTCTATCCTGCCATTTTTATCTAAAGTTTTAGAAGCTGTTGTTCATAAGCAAATTTCAAATTTTTTAAAACTAGTTTTACGGATTTTATCGCGTATATTAACTTATTTTATATTCCTGACATTTCGAGTACTTTACAGCACCCACGGGGACTAAGGTATTTGACGTCCCAATGTCATAGTTAACCACGGTTACCTCAGATTAAAATTATTAATTTTGTTCCGATCTACGCAGTATGAACTTATAGTATCTTGAAGTCTTGCAGTTGTATGCTTGGGTTGGGATTTAATTTTATTAATTATAGGATCCCAATCAGATGGTAGCACCCAGCCATCTTATCTATTGAAATTAGGATGTTTTTGATTTCAATAGCCTCGCGAATCATCCTTGAAGGAATCGGTGTTCTTTAGCGAGGATTTGTGGTCTATCAAATCTAATGTAGTGACGGGGCGATCCTGTACATGTTCACAGACTGCAGACTTCCCGGAGCGTCGATTCTTCACATCAGCTATGTGTTCTTTAACGCGGGTTTTATTGATCTTTAGTTTGTCCTATATAAGAGACCACATTCACAATCGCTTGTACACTCCTGCATCTTGCAGAGGGACATTACACTTAACTGATGGTAAAACTGACTAATCTTCTTCGGCGGCTTGAAGTATGTTTTAATAGAAGCACGCTTCAGGATGTAGCCAATCTTGTCAGTGACACCCTGACATATGGCAGTACAGCAGGCACTCGCTCGACTGTGGCCGGTTTCACCGTTCACAGTGACGTAGGCGCGGGACCCGAAGCTTATTGTCGCAAAACTTGCTTGACGTGTTGGAGCTCGGCGAGGTGTTTACTGTCACAGATCCCCGTGTTCTCTGAAACAAAGATTTACCCACGGTAGCTAACTGTGAAGGATGGTGATGAGTCACCGTTTAAATATCTATCTGTATGGGTCTTTTTCTATACACAGTGTGGCTCAAGGTGTTATCAGGATTCCGAATTACTAACACATCTAGAAAAGCAAAGAGTTGTTTGCCTCAACTCCATTGTGAATTGAATTTTAGAATTTATGGAGTTAAGATGGTCTAAAATGCAGTTACTTTATCTAAAGGTAGAATTGTGAAAGTGTCGTCTACGTACCGCTTGTAGAATCTTGGATTTACAGGAGAAGTAAGTAGGGCTTTCTCCTCAAAGTCTTCCACGAATATATCGGCGACAATGGAGATACAGGTGAGCCCATCGCCACTCCATCTACTTGCTTGTAGAACCCTCCTTCCACAATAGGTAGCAGATGTAAGGCATTGTCTAAGTAATGCTGCATATTCTATGGGCATGTTGTTTTCCTCCAGCCTTCTAGTTACAATCGAGATGCAGTCTTCAACAGGTAAGCATGTGAACAGAGACTGCACATCATGTAGCTGGTGTTACCATCTGCTTGGGATCCTATAATTAATAAAATTAAATCCCAACCCAAGCATACAACTGCAAGACTTCAAGATACTGTAAGTTCATACTGCGTAGATCGGAACAAAATTAATAATTTTTAATCTGAGGTAACCGTGGTTAACTATGACATTGGGACGTCAAACACCTTAGCCCCCGTGACCATGGGTGCTGTAAAGTACTGAAACGTCGGGAATATAAAATAAGTTAATATACGCGATAAAATCCGTAAAACTAGTTTTATTTAATGTGTAGTGTTCGCGTAAATATAAGAAATCATTACAAATTTCTACTTTTATTTTCAAAAGAAGATTCTTTCTTCATATGATTTCGCCCTGCATAGCACTACAACCGCTCTTCTCAAGGTCACTGATGATATTCGAGAGTAATAGTTCTTATTTTAATAGAGTTTTCTAACGCTTTGACCACTCTATCTTGTTAGCTCTACTCTCTCACTTGAATATCTCGTCTTCAGCCCAGGATTGGTTCTCATCATATCTTCGAGGGCACCAACAGGCCGTGCGTTCTGGCCATAATGTCTCCAATTGGAGTGATGTATTAACCGGTATCCCTCAAGACGGTATACTCTCACCTCTTCTGTTTTCAATTTTTATCAATCTTATCACATTAAACCTCAAGTGCTCTTATCATCTGTACGCCCATAATCTACAACTATATGCACAAGCGGAACCATCCAATATTAATAATTTGATAGCGTTACTAAACGAAGATTTACATTATATCTTTGAATGGTCCACTGTGTTTGGAATTAACGTGAATCCTTCTAAGAGTCAAGCGATCATTTTAGGTAGCTCTAGATACTTATCCAAATTAGATATCTCCACTTTGCCGTTTATTTCGTACAACAACAATGCTATCCCATACTCTCCACATGTTAGGAATCACTTATTCTGCCGATAACAGACTATGTAGATGTGTGTTGCACAGACTTATCTCAACAGCATCTTAACACATTGGATCGTCTCCTCAATAAGTGCATCAGATGCATTTATGGTCTTCGTAAATATGACCATGTATCATCTTTTCGTAATCAGCTTAACTAGCTGCCTATCCGTCAGCGCAGATATGTTAGAATAATCTGCATTCTTTTCACTATTCTCAACGATCCTTGTGCTCCTGAGTACTTGAAATCTAGATTTCAGTACCTAGGAGATATTCATAATTGTTTTCTCCGTTCTTCAGATAATGTAAAGTTGCTAACACCTTTATACCTTACTGGTTATATGCCCCACTCTTTTGCTCTTACGTCTACAAGACTCTGGAACGAAATACCTCTTGACATTAAAAAAGCTTCCAACATGTTTGTTTTTAAAAACAAAGTTCGTGAACATTTTTAGTAAAGCATTGCATTATGTATGTGTGTACGTCTGTAGTAATATATTAACATTTTATGATATATGTATAGAATACCTTCTATATATATTCTGCTTTATTCGAACTTCGTTACCTTTTTTTCTCATTATTAGTTTACTTTTGCTGCACTACCTCCCATATGTTTATCTCTGCTTAGCCTAATGGTTGACTTGTAGAGAATGCCTTAAGGCATTAAGTCCGCCATATGTACGATTTTTCTTTTGTGCATTAAAGATTAAATAAATAAAAAAATATTTTAAGTATAAGTCGTGTCCCCTTATAAGCCGTGCAGTCGCAGTTTAATGCACTACCCCATATACGAGTATCATCCCGTGAGTGTCGTTCACGAAACTAGAAAAGGAGATGGGGAGTAGCATCTTCGCAATAACAGCTTAAAACAATAACAAACTACGGTTGCTAATTGACTTTTATAGGCTGTAATGATAATGGAATAACAGTTAATAACGTTGCCAGCGCCGTTGAAACTCAGCCAAAAAATATCTACACCAATATTATAAATGCGGTTATATTATGTCTTTATATTGACTTTTTACGACTAAGCTACTGAATTAGTCTTGAAGGCCTTTAGCAGAGAGATAGCGTCCTAAAATTTACATTGTTAACATTATTACGGTTAGCAGCACCTGTTTACAGTTATGACGCAATAGGCAGCCTGCGCCCATTAAAGAGAAGTAGCCGATATACCACCCAAAGCCGATATAACTACAAATCATATATCACTATTATACATAATCAGTTATTGGGCTTTTCTGTCAAGAAATACTCGGTAGCAGCCCGAAATTGGCCTTATTTCCCCTCCGTGCCTTGAAAATATGTTAAGTCGTTGATTCTGTGCCTGATCTCTCTCTGATCTTGACGGATTGTCGGCGCACCGGTTTAAAAAATTGAAAGAATGAGAGTACACCTGTTCTTGCGCACATACTTATGCACTACAATCCTGTACTAAATGCAAAGAAATTTATCTGGTGGATATTATCATTATAAGTATAGTTTAACGTGGTAGAACCATGCTGGACGTATTTTTCTAGTTGTTTAGTTTTATGGTGTCGGCTCGACCGGGGAAGAATCACGCTCTCACAGAATACCAGCGTGAAATAGCAGCTTAATACTCCGTCTTGGTATGGTGAGTGTAGAGAACCGGAGATGCTTTTTACTGAAAACGAGACAAGCCATCTTAGTTCTCAGCGGTGACAACGCAACTGAATTTTGATACTTAATTGGGGCACATATATATATCACATACTAAAAGATTTATTTCTAGAATAAATGGATTATCTTACGCTGCCATTACACGGCAACTCTCCATAATATATAATTAGACACATAAAGAAAAGGAGACATACCATATAATAAGTATGTACATGATATCCTACTTCCTACTCCTATCCTACTAGTCCTTCCTACTAATATTATCAATGTCAAAGTTTATGATGGATGTTTGTATGTTTATGGCTCAATCACGCAAATACTACTTAACGGATTTTGATGAAAATCGACAATAATATGGATAACAAACCAGAATAGGACATGGCAATACTTTTATAAAATTTTCGAATAAATCGATTAAATCTTGTCGTTAGTTTAATAGATGCAATTATTTAGATGCATTGCATAAAAAGCCAGAGCCACGGGTAAAAGCTAGTCTGAAATAAAGTTAACATTTCAATTACGCATAACCATTTGTATGAGATCAGTAGTTATTAAAACATTATTTGTTTTGAAGGAAATCAAATCACTGAATTCTAATAAAGAATCTCATTGTTAATTTGACTTCAATCTAACCTTAATTGCAAATTAAATGTTCATTGAGAATCTCTCTTCAGTTAAATTATTATTTCTTTAGAGTAATCAGTAAATTGTTTCCGAGGCGTCTCTATCTTTTCCCTTGTTTCTCGTTCTTAATTAATTTGTTACGAAATAACTGGAAGGATTATGAAATGAATATTATCTTCGTAGTAAAACATTACGAAAGTGTTTTCTCTGGTTATAATTGCCAATGATCTGAAATTGCGGTTGGCATGTCTATCTTTGGAGTCCGTTCACCTTTTATATCAATCTCAGACGTACATGAAGGTTTCGAAGACATATAGTTGTACAAACTAAGAGATCATCAGTTTTATCATCAAGTTGGAAATGTAAACAACGAAGATAGAATAATTCGATTAACTTCACTTAGGATGGGCTTATCTTCAGAAGTTGACCGCTATAGGCCATGATATAGTTGCAGAATAATTGTTTTTAAATTCTTTGTAGTCCGCTGATAGTAAGTGGATGCTGTGACGCCTTAGATGCCTACATCTATTCTAGATTAACAATCAAAATGCAGATGTATTGTATGTTACCCTAGAAATGAAGGTGGAATCTCTTATTACCAGTTTGGTGCAAACGTTAACAATATTATGAAATTGGTAAGAGGCTACTGCAGCCCTTGGACACCAACTTAGACGACAACATTAAAGGAGGCTTCACATATGTTGTCACCACAGAGACATTTCAACTTTTAGAACGGAACACAGCAGTGAAGGCACAGAAATATATGTATAATTGGGTGGTACCTACCCGGACGAACTCTTAGGCAGAAAAGGAGACTCAGTCCTACCGTCTAGTACTGTGCTACTCATATTTCTTGCCATATTCCTTGGCGATCGTAGTAGCAAACGGTGACATGATGAGAGTCACTGTTTAAATATCTATCTGAAAAAGACCCATACAGATAGATATTTAAACGGTGACTCATCACCATCCTTCACAGTTAGCTACCGTGGGTAAATCTTTGTTTCAGAGGCATGAGGATCTGTGACAGTAAACACCTGGCTGCCGAGCTCCAACACGTCAAGCAAGTTTTGCACGACAATAAGCTTTGGGTCCTGCACCTACGTCACAGTGAAAGAGTGAAGCCGGCCACAGTCGAGCGAGTGCCTGCTGTGCCATATGTCAGAGGTGTCACTGACAAGATTGGCTACATCCTGAAGCGTGCTTCTATTAAAACATATTTCAAGCCGCCGAAGAAGATTAGTCAGTTTTACCATCAGTTAAGTGTAATGTCCTCTGCAAGATGCAGGAGTGTACAAGCTTGATTGTGAATGTGGTCTCTCTTATATAGGACAAACTAAAAGATCAGTAAAACCCGCGTTAAATAACACATAGCTGATGTGAAGAATCGACGCTCCGGGAAGTCTGCAGTCTGTGAACATGTACAGGATCGCCCCGTCATTACATTAGATTTGATAGAACACAAATCCTCGCTAAAGAACACCGATTCCTTCCAAGGATGATTCGCGAGGCTATTGAAATCAAAAACATCCTAATTTCAATAGAGAAGATGGTGGGTGCTACCATCTGCTTGGGATCCTATAATTAATAAAATTAAATCCCAACCCAAGCATACAACTGCAAGACTTCAAGATACTGTAAGTTCATACTGCATAGATCGGAACAAAAATTAATAATTTTAATCTGAGGTAACCATGGTTAACTATGACATTGGGACGTCAAATATCTCAGTCCTCCCCGTGACCATGGGTGCTGTAAAGTACTGAAACGTCGGCAATATAAAATAAGTTAATATACGCGATAAAATCCGTAAAACTAGTTTTATTTATTCCTTTTTCTTCTAATTAGCCTGTAAAAGTTCACTTTTAGATGTTTAACGCTTGACAGGCGGATTGACGATCGCAGTACCAGATGTTTTGCACCTTTGATGCTGTTGCCTACCACCGATATAAGTATTTTACGTGACTGACGTAAGCGAGGTGGTTATACTGTCATATTTCAAAAGCCTTAACATTTTTCTGGCATTTCCCATGGTCTATTTTTATTTTCGTGTTACTTATTTTCATAAATTATTATATATAAATTCTTGCTATTGTCCAAAAATGACCACTCCAGGCTCTACTGGGACCGGGCCATCATCACAAACAGGACTATTCTTGTGAATAAGCCTTCATATTGGGTTTCCGGTCGACATTACCATACCGTATGACGAGAACCTCGTGAAAGCCGATAAAATATCTGGACCTGGCTCACGAGGTGACTGACATATGGGGTGGTTTAGTGACTTAAATTATTCCTGTAATCGTCTCTGCGAACGGTCTAATTCGGTCAGCCTGTCGGGTCATCTGAGGCGACCGGGACTCCGTGATGGACCGCGCTGGGCTCAAATGCAGAAGGCGGTGCTCCTTGATACCGCCCGCATGATCCGCCGGTTTCTTTTCCTTTCTCCCTAACCTCGGCCGTTAGGTCTCCCCGGCCGAGGGCTACTGTCTGGTTGGATTTTTATTTATTTATGTATTTTGTTTATTTATTTTACTATACTCTCTGTATATTTATGTACATTAATCATATTTATATATACAGCTCAGCCAGATGAGAATAATAAATAAATACCCCAGAATAATAATAATATCTTTATTTCAAAAAACACGGATCATATTACATAATTAGTTGATAACATAGCTAATTGTTAGTAATTAATTATAATAATAAAGAAAAATAAACAATAAAAATAAGTAAATTACTAAAATATTTAAGTAGATACATAGTTGACTTTTAGTATTAAATAAAATGAATGTAATACGGATTAAAGGTTACTTTGTAATTTGATTTATTAAATATCCGTGCTTTGGCAAAAACAATAAACTTTTAAATTGCGTACGCAGGCAAAGCACATTCTCGTTTCAGAACGACTTATCATAATTTATCAATGCAGTGGGCTACTCGAAAATTCTAATTGATATGTTCTCCTTGCTGGAACAATTCGCTAAGTGGGCGAACCGATACATTTTTCAACGCATTTAGTGATTGAAAGCAGAAACCTGTCAATGTCAGCGGCGAGCTTTCAAATTAAGCTTTATTTTTAAATTAATATCTTCTGTCTCGTTGAAATAACAGTCATCTTACTGATAGTCGTATATTTCATGTAAATATTTGATACAATTATTTATTTTACAATTCAACTATTATTACGGGTCATATAATTCGATAGTGTAATGATTTCTTATGTGTACTCGAACTCGATAGTTCGTAGTCTATTATAATTATAAACTTTGCCGGCGACTTCAGCCGCGCAGTAATCAGAATTACGAATATATTTGTTGCTACAACCTAACACTCACAGTCACCATTACAAGAAAGGAATACAGCCGAATGTATTTACGCCCGCACAATTCAAATGCGTTGTCATCTATCTTGAGTATGGACTAATATGGAATGCCTCGTTATCAGTAAAAAGGCTCTTCGATTCTCCTTATTCACCTAAAACAACACAGTAACATTTGGTTGTTATTTTAGGTGTATATTCAATGCGAACGTTGTCTTTCCCCGGTCAAGTTAAACCATTCGAGCTGCAGTCATAATATAGCTTCAATATGGTTCTATTGCGTAAACAAGTGGTAAAATAAAAATTTTGTACAAACCGACTTCAATAAAAATAAAATGAGAACATCATCAATGTAGTCGAAGTCAATTAAATTATTAAGGATAACTCAAAAACTACTGATCAGATCTCGATCAAATTTATGTTGGACCACATGAGCACCAGCTTTCAAGTAAAAAAAGAATCATCGAAATCGGTTCACCTAGAAAAAAGTTCTGAGGTAAAACACATAAAAAATACAGTCGAATTGAGAATCTCTTCCTTTTTTGAAGATGGTTGAAAAATACTTTTGACTTCATGATTTATTTGAAGTATAAATAGGGGACCCAGATGTTGTTCTGGGACTTATAAGACCTATATTTATGTGGGACTTATAACAAAAATAATGTATCGACTGTGCTACTTACCTAGCATGGCATACGTAGGTCACTCAATAAGTTTTGAGATGCTCGAAATTTAAAAATGGAACGCACCCGTGTTATATGTTTCTAAAAAGCAAATTTATTTAAAAATAGAACTCCATAAGCCAATTGCTCAATGTTAAAAAAAAACAAAGTTCTATTAATTTTCCTGCAACGCTTCCCGCGCTTTTCATTTAAAACGATGGATCTTAACCGTGAACATTTGCGCTATGATATATTATGATTTTAAATTTGGTTTAACCGAACAATTAAGTTTACAACGGTTACAATCAGCATTAGGGGACTCAACTCCATCACGCGCAACAATTTTTAGGTGGTTTGCTGAATTCAAAAGGGGTAAAATTAATCTTAAAGTTGACCAAAGAACCGGGGCCCCGCAAACAGCAGTGACGGCAGAAAATGTATGGACTACTGAAATGTTGGTGCGAGAAGACCCACGAATCACATATACGGACATCGAAAAGATTGTAAGCATTAGTTCGGGGAGCATTTAGAACATCCTACATCAACATCTTGGAGTGAGGAAGCTTATTTGTCGATGGATCCCACGTTTGCTCTCCGAAAGCGAAAAACAGACTCGTGTAGATTGGTGCCATGAAATGCGTCTACGATTTGAAAACGGGGCATCTAGGCGTGTTTCAGAAATCTTTACTGGTGACGAGACATGGATCTATCAATATGATCCGGAAAATAAAAGGCAATTATCGGTATGGGTCAGAAGGACAGTTAAAGACAAAACTGCAAAGACCTCGCAACGTCGGCAAAAAAAATGGTGGCTAGTTTTTTTTTCGCGAAGCGGACATTTGTCAACGACAATGCTGGAAAATTGTAGGTCAGTTAACTCTGAATGGTATACTACAGTTGCATTACCCAAAGCTTTTCAAGCTGTGCGGGAGAGAAGACCAAAGACCGGGCTTCGGAGAATCATGCTGCATCACGATAACGCCTCTTCGCATACCTCCCTTAGAACAAAAGCATTTATTGAGGAATCTGGTGTTGAAACTCTAAGTCACCCACCCTACAGCTCTGACTTAGCTCCTTGTGATTTTTTTTTGTTCCCAAAAGTCAAAGAAAAAATAAAAGGCAAGTTTTTTTCAAGCGCCGAAGAAGCCGTGGCTGCCTACGAAGAAGCGATTTCCAACCTGTCAGATCAAGACTGGCAAAAGTGTTTTCAGAGTTGGTTTAGGCAAATGGAACTTTGTATAGAGCATGATGGAGAATATTTTGAAAAGATGTACAATAAATATTAATAGTATCTAGAATACTTTTTGTATATCTTAAAACTTATTGAGTGTCCTACGTAGAAAGCGACTGATGGGATATTGGGTTTGTGATTGTGTAAGCGATGAGATTTTTCACAATTTTCATCTTAAACCATATTTTTGGCCAAACGTGGTCTGATTACTTTGCTGATGCATGGATTCTGCCTAGCCCCTAAGGGAATACACCGCTATGTATAAATGTTATTAGAAATTTTGACTTAGTTATTTTACTTTTAACAAAACGGGCTTTTATGAGAACTTTTTACTCAATCTCGTCCGACGTATGTCGTAAGTGTTGACAAAAGTAATATCCCCACTCGACTTTGTGTTAAAGCAAATTATCACTACTAATGAGAGAATCATGTCCAGCACTGGACTCTCGTGTATAACCATAAGTCGTACCCTTCAAACCTATACTAATAGAAAACGTAAAATAAAATTATTGAAATTACTATGTAATACAAACTATAATAATTTGAAAAAAAAGTGGCAGCAGGTAGGAGGAGACCTATGTATATCCTATGAGACATATCAGTGGACTTATGAAGAGGTGGATGGATGGAATTGTGATGGGATTAAAGGATTTAAGTGTTAAAGTTCTTGGTTGTTAGTGTTTTGTTGTCACTATAAGGTTAAAGTGTTTCATGTAATTCGCCTATTATTTTATTTTTTTGTTTATTTAAAAAAAAATTGTGCAATCAATTTAAATGGATAAAGAACTAAAGTATCTTTAATAACACATAATTTAATGCTTTATTGCCACTGACTAATCAGGTAATTTTATTCATCACCTTAATTTTTATTATAATTATAACCTCAATTATTATTATCTCGTTATGTTTAAAATTTCACATCTCATGTCCAACTAATGTTGATCTTCCCGAGGAGAGCTAGAAATCTATATCACACCTATGCCGGTAGTTGTTGGGAGCACTAAGCTCGAAGTTGTTGACGAGTATGTTTACTTGGGACAAATAGTCCGACTAGGTAAGTCCAGCTTCGACCGAGAGGTCAATCGACGGTTCAACTTAACTGAGCAGCGTTCGAGTTATTATGACACAACTTCTCGTCATGTATACCTCAAAACTTGAAAACGAGATTGTACAACCAGTGCGTGTTGCCAGTGATGACTTATGGATCTGACACGTGGTCCTTCACTCCTGGCCATATGAGGAAGCTCAAGGTCGTTCAGCAAAAAATTTAGAAATGAGGATATCCGCAGTAGAACCAGAGTAACTGGCATAGCCCAACGGATTAGTAAGCTGAAGTGGCAATGGGCCGGCCATATAGCTAGAAGAACCGATGGGGAAGAAAGGTTCCCGAGTGGCAGCCTCGTATCTTTTTTTTTTTTATAGGAGAGGGGGCAAACGAGCATGCGGCTCACCTGATGGTAAGTGATTACCGCCGCCCATGAACAACTGCAACACCAGGGGAATTGCAGATGCGTTGCCGGCCTTTTAAGAAGGAGTAGGCTCTTTTCTTGAAGGTCCCTAAGTCGTATCGGTCCGGAAAAATCGCTGGTGGTAATCGATTCCACAAGGAAGTTGTGCGAGGAAAAAAACTTCTTCTAAATCGCACAGTGGTGGACCGCCAATCATCCAGATGGTATGGATGGTATCTCGAGTTCTGTCGCGATGTGCGATGGTGAAATTGAGCGGCTGGAATTAGTCCGAACAATTCCTCAGAGCACTCCCGTGGTACATGCGATAAAATACGCAGAGATGCAACATCTCTACGCAGTGCCAGTGAGTCAAGCCGATCGGACAGAACTCGGTCGTCAACGATTCGAGCTGCTCTGCGCTGGATGCGGTCAAGTGGAAGGAGCTGGCACTGGGGCCCTGCCCAGAGATGGGAACAGTATTCCATGTGGGGCCGAACTTGCGCCTTGTAAAGTTGCAAGCGGTGTGCCGGCATGAAATACTGTCCCGCTCTGCTGAGCACGCCAAGCTTTTCTTTCTTGCTTTTCATCTTTAGGCGAAGGTTGGAGCGCTTCCCCAATTCGACGACCTAGTAATACATGCAGGAAATCAATGGATACAGGTGACTCGGGATGGTGCTTTGTGGCATTCCTATGATCAGCCACTGCTGACTTGTGTAGTGACAAGTCCACTGACTTGTGTAGTGCTGTAATGATGATGAAAATGATGATGTTTAAAATATAATATGAAAATAAATAGATAGCGCCACACGTCCTTGATCATGTTTATATACTTAAGGACTTGTGGCCTATCTCTTTTTCATATTATATTCGTAAATATGAAAAGAAACAGATAATCAAATAGTATAATTGTATTTTTCTAACTTAATGGTAGTTGACTGTCATTTAAGTTTATACCTGATCCATGCGCTTAAAACTTTAATAATAAAATACCTATTCCTACCAACACTAGCAGAAATCACTAGCTTCCAAGTCTGATGAATATGAAGGATGTTCAAGTATTTCAAAGCCAGAATCTTGAAGTATAGGGTGAAACAAAACAATATTTGCGAGTTTGCCTCGTCATTTCTCGCAGAATTCGTTGAGCAAAAAAATCTGCGAGAATCTTTGTTCTACATGCAAAGTGTCCGTAAGAGTAGCTCCATGATCAATATATTCAATCATTTCTACCCCGTGTCTTTACCGTTGGATAGATTCACCTTTAATTTCTTAGGAGTTGGAGTTCCTAAGCGAGGTTAATTTTGATGGATGTTCTACCAATTTTAAATTCGTCGCACCAACAAAGTGTGAAATACGACGGAGCATTAACCCCTAATGTATCCCGTTAATCTTGACTGACTTGTTGCGAAATTTTTCAAGCACAGATACTTAATAACGTTTGTACGTTGTTTCTTTTTTTCTATTTACGCCACCGCGCTTCAACAAGCCGCAAACGAATGACTTCGATTTTCTAAAAACAAAAGGTTATCAGTTTATTTATTTCCTATGTATCTTATGTTTAGACCACATTCATCGGGATAATGTATTGTTGTTATCACCGTACATTAGCACCGTGGTGTAGTATCTTAACAATGAGGTTGCGGCGCTGAGGGCCGCGGGTTCGAATTCCGCACGGAACGAGTATTTGCATGGCCGACAAATAATTGTTCCGTGTCTGGATTGTCCTTGTGAAATTTATGTATGTAAACTACCTTCACGATACAGGAGAAAATACTAGTGTGGGAGGTAACGTTCTTTTTTAACTTCGTGCCAGACCGAAGACATTTCGCTACGCTGTCGGTAAACTCTCGCACATCAAAGGATATTATCGCGATGAGGAATGGATGGGATATTATAATGATGATGATTATTCGCTTATACGGCCACACTTTCATCGGCGCACAGCCATTAAAAGTAGCGCACGTGACGGTGTAAAGGTATATTGGGTGAAGGTTCAACCTGGATTGGAGCAACGACTAAATATGTAATTAGAATCACGAGACGGAGCCGATATTACGGAACCCTGTTTCGAGTTCTATAATATAATATATGGGTATAAATATGTAGCGAATAATGATTTGACGCCATAAACGACCGTGTTCATCCGTTTTGGTTTTTAGGGTTGTTTGTCACGACAGAGCATCGCGACGACTTAGTTCTATACATGTACAGTCGCCGCAATATCTTCGCGATGTGTGAGGCCCTGAATTATAATACTGGCTGGTAAAGCAGGTATTTATTCGCTACCAGCCACAATTTTAATTTTTAAATTTAAAAGAGTCCATATAGTGTACCGCATTCTCTTTTTCTACCGACTTCAAAAAGGAGGAGGTACTCAATTCGTCTGTATGTTATTTTTTTATATGTGTGTGTTACCTCATAACTTTTTTCTACGTGAACCGATTTCGATGACTCTGTTTTTATTTGAAAGCTGTTAATTTTCATGTGGTCTCATATTATTGATGATTAAGATTTGACCAACAGTTTTTGAGTTATCCTTAATATTAGGTCAATTGGCGTTTTGTACGGGAGGAATATAAAGTCAATCTCCAGGGTTCAGCCATTGCGACGAGCGCTTCCGATTATCGTACAGTATCCACTTTTCATCACAAGTAAATTATTAATTTATTAAAAATTTGATTTAAAATCCCTTCATTATTGTGTCGGTTGAGCAAAGTAACACAGCAGTCGACGCGTGTTTGCAAGTTCGATTCACTCAATTCATGAGGTACCCATCGTTCAACTTTTTTTACTTTCCCGATTTGCTTCAAGTGGATTAATACAGTTTTATCACTTACCCCGAAGCCTGCAGCTATCTCTGAAGTGCTTTGTGATGGATCCGCTTTCACAATAGCCTTTAATTCTTCATTTTCACTTTGGTCTCCGGCCGTCCACGAGGTTGGTTCTAAAGGTCAAATTTCCAGAACGAAAACGTTGAAATCAAAACGTACCGTGCTTTCTTTTGCGACACCAGCGCCGTAAACATCATTAATCCTTCGAGCTGTTTCTGCAGCACTGGTGTCACGGTGATATTTCATGTTTTCCATTGTGCGGTAATAAGCGGATCCAAAGAATAAAATAATGAGGAAAAAACAAATGAATGACTGTTTTCAAAACTCAAATGTACCAGCTAAATGAATTTATAAATTTGAATTTGGAATTCTTAACCAAAGAGGAGATATTTCAGATCAAAGTGGTCAGTACGACAAAACGCTAATTTCATATGTAAGGACCTAATAATATATAATGAAGTCGGTTGTACAAAATTTTTAATTTTTAATTGTATGTTTGAACGCTCCTATTAAATAATTTTATCTTGCGTGATGGAGGCGTAAGAGAATCTATCGGCCAATTTCACCCCGTGAGTGACGTATAGGCAACTAAGGGACATGCCAGAAAAGGTGGTATTACCAGAGATTTTAAATATCTTGATATTACTAGCTCATTTACGCCAGATGTTTAATAACCATATCGGCTGGGAGCAGCAGCAATACGAGATACAGTACCAGATATTATTACCAGATATTATTGTCAATCTGCCTGTCAAGAGCGACTATTAAGGCAAATCCTTATTACAATGGGAGAGGCTCATGCCCAGCAGTGGACATTTATAAGTCTGTAAAAAACAAGAAAAATATTATTTTAACATTTAGTAATTAACAAATCAATTTTAAATAGAATTTATTTTAAAATAAACCTTTTTTAATTTTCTATGTTCAAATTATTAAGAAATATGAGTTAAAATAATATCCAATTATTTTTTGTAACCCTTGACACAAGCACTCAGTATTGCTCATTCTGTGACCAGTATACGAGAGTTAATTTTTTTGATGAAACATCAAAGGCTTTCCCCTTTTTACTACATGTGGTTCGCTGACTTTTCATTAAGCACGCGTTCAGTCAATCAACGCCATCTCATGCATGAACTAGTCGTGTTTTCAGAGAAGTTTTTAATTTATTCGGAATTGTACATAATTCAAAGAACGAACCTTAATAGATTAGGTAAGTTCTATAAACAATTTAGGTTTCCGTAAAAAAATATTATGTTTATAAAAAAACCTAAATTATATACTGGGCATATTTCTGAGAGGGTTGTGGAGTCCACCACGCTGCTTTAGTGCGTGATAGTGCGTTACATGTCCTAAAAGCTATTTATTCTTAAGAAATGTAGGTTTCTACAAGATTTTTCCTTTACCACCGAGCATTTGGTAAATCATCACTGGGTTTTTTTTCACTCATCAGCACTTAAAACAGTGCAAGCAGGGATCGAACATGGGTTTCCCGAGGATTGTGTGTGTAAATTCAGCGAGTGCTAAGACCCTGAACTACCAAGGCAAAATATTACAACATAAATTAAATAAAAATAATGTAAAACAAAAATTGTGGAATAATTTTGCAGATTTCTCCCAGAGCAGAGGAATTAAAACGGCAACAGATTGAAAAAATCTACCAAATGACCATGCATTTACATATGACACATACCTCTTTACAATAAAAAAGGCCCGTGTCTTCTCTGGGATAATAGTCATAATGATAATTAAGTGTTCCGTAACACCCGCCTCCGCACCAAATAATATGGAAAATACAAACATAGGTAATTTTTTCCTACCAATACCTACTACCTACTACAGAATCATCTTCATAAGAAAATAAGATGAAACTTTCTTAAAAAAAAGGAATATTTATCAATCATATTGACTGGCTATACACCGTGACATAATGAGGCGATTTGATTTTCGCCATTTTGGCGCTGACAGCAGAAGTGAACGTCGACGGAACTAATAATAGAGATAAGACAGTGTGACAAAATTATAGATAAAATTCTATACCCAGGCCTACCCGTAACGTTCATTGTATTTATTTATCATATTAATATAATGCCATACCTATAAACTATATTAATATAATGCCATGGCCTTAGACGCAAGCTTTATACCTCATATAAAACTAAGATCGACGTTGCGTTGGTCTATCTATGTTTTTATTTGTAACTACAGAACGGATTTTGTTCCGGGTTTCAAATGAGGAAATGCCTACGCATACCTGCTTCGCGGGGGCAAGAACGGATTATTTCGGACTCGTACCTCCTAAAACCCCATGGTGTTCCACCTTCGCCACACATTGGCAGGGCCATGGAAACGCTTTTAAACACATCCGTGGTCCCACCAGCGAGGACCCCTCCTTAGTTGAGGATTTTTCTTCCCCCTTTTCCTTCTCAGATAAGACACACCAAGAACACAAGGCGCACTGCCCTTCGCGGCCTCTTACTCCACCTGCACAACGGACTCCCCGAGCCCGATATATGGAGGTCATGGATCCAGGAAAAAATGAGCACTCGGAAGCACCCAATGGTACAGCCCCGCCAAAGTAGCGGAGGATAGTCGAGTGGCACATCGCCATACCAACAATCCTCTTCCTTTGCGACTCCATCTTGACTACAGCGATATAGAGAGAGGACTCTCCTCTAGGCAGCCTACAAACACACATCAAAGGGCTCGACAAGCCCACTCAGAGTGGCTGCCTTGGGCCAGCCCATCACTTCGGGCCAACCATGTGAGTCGCCCTACGTTTACCATGGGTTACCAAGCCACGGCTACTAACCCCCCCCCCCCCCTACCCCTAAACTCACGCAAACTCACTAAGGACATTAATAATTTTGCAGTCCCAATATAAATGTATTTCCTTGATATAATAAATTGGTCACATTTAAACAGATTTAACAAATTTACGTCTTGTAAACACAAAAGCATCATCAGGCGACCTTTCGAGAATAAATAAAAAAAGTGTGTGTGTACTTCTTGAGCGTAACAAAACAAAAAAAACTTGAGAGACAATTTACCCACTGCAGTTGTCGCTTTTAGGTGGCAGTATGCGCGCGCATCGTAACAACTTCATGGTGTCGTTTTTAGGTGTCGGTGTGCGTGCGCATAGTAAAAGTTCACTCTCATAATTTTTCCCAAACGCCCCAAAAGAAAGATAAGTTCAAAAATATTCGAAATAATTATCTAATACTTTTATACTTACTGGTATTGGTACTACCAGAAAATATTGTGGAGTATACTGCACTTTTTCAAATGTGAAGTATTTAGAACAAAGATAATAATTTTGTTTCGGACGCCAATTCCCAATTTTTGTTCATTTTAGCCAAATTTTAGTTAAGGTTATGTTAGAAACCTGTTAATTAATAAACATTTGATAATTATCTGTTGTCGGCGACTTTGGTTGTTAACAGATGTGGGTAGAAAAGAACATCGATAAGTATTATAGACAAGGAACTCGACAACCCTATTGAATTTTATTGTATATCAAACTCGGAAATATAAAGCCAAACATGTTTGTAATCACGATATTAAAATTAGTAACAAATTTTTAAGTACCTATATTATCAAATAGTTTTAATTTGTTTAATATTAGCTGTAAATTTACTTACTTGTGTAATTTTATCCCACTTTCCTTTTAGTAACAAGTTTTACATATTAAGCACACTTATTATTACTAAAAATAATTCTTATTATGTAACTAAAATCAAACCACATAAAATACTTTCATTTTTTAGTTTAAAAGTTCAAAATACAGAGATACGATTTAAATAACACAACAGACTTTGGCATATTATGTCAATTTTAGTTCCCGGTACGTACAATGAGGGCGCTTCAAATCGGCATAAGCATTTTGTATGGTATAGCCAGTCCAGCGTACTTGTATATATAGAGGTCAGTGTTATCAATAGATTTGAAACTTTCGTCAATAATGAAAAATTTATCAATATCTTTGAAATATACCGTCGCATTAGAAAGAAGTGATGACCAGCAGAAATATTTCTTTGCGAAATCTTAAAAACTTTGCGTTCTAAAAACAACTTTTTATCATTAACAGTAATTAATTTCTTGTTATCTGTGGTAGTTCAGGGGCTGGGCACTCGCCTTTAATTTAAGAGTATTTAAGCAACTCGAATTTCATCTTCACTGGCATCATTTCGCCATTTAGTGGTAAAAGAATCCCTATCACATATTATCCCATGGGTGTCAGAAGAAGCAAAAAGGAATTGACACCGGAGATGAGCAACAGCGTCTTCTTCATAACAACTCAAAATAATAAAGACTATGGTTGCCAAGCGTTACGACTATGGTAAGTGGTCTAAACATAACATTTGTAAAGACGAATAAAGGAAACACAAAATACTTATCTCGAAACTACCAAGCCAAGGTTATCTAGACCTACCTTTTGAGGTCAAATGTATTGATTACGAAAAAGCGCCCTAGGCGGAGTGAGGTGTTTAGCAGGCATGTTGTCAGGAACCTTGAAATGCCAAAATAAAAAATAAGTAAAATTAAACGCTATAAAATCCGAGAAAATCGTTTAGTTCAAAACATAAAAGCTACTGATTTCTTTTAACTACTGAAGATGAAGGTGAAATGTGTTGTTTTTGATTTAACTGGCTCTCTTTAACCGTCAAACCAAAACATAAACCTATGACCTCGTTTAATAAAATCTTTCTCACCACATTCATAACAATAACAAATAGATAACCACTTTATAACCACTTTTGCTAAATACGAACGTTAAGAGGAAGACATCAAATACAGCCAGTTTTATCACCAGAGACCGTCAACTGAAGTGTTTCGATATCTACTCTTATTAGATTTGTGAAATCAATTCGTCTCGCTGGGAACCGGTAACTTAATATTTCCATTACAATTCTGCCTGTTAAGGGTTCTTTTTCGCGTGCACTACGGCGCTAATTTTGTTTGATATTTTCTTATTCTTTTTTCCTTTTTAGTTATTGTCATTTTTCAGGGCCAGTGTATTTAATAAAAGATAGCTTTATTAATTACGATATATAATATAATTATCCTGTTCTAAAGCAAATCGTTAATTAACGAAAATATTCAAAAAAACTTCAAACTAAAATTATTGCATAGCCCTTCTTTTTGAGGTATAATGTAGTTATAACGAATTAAGTGCTTTTTGTATAAACTTCCGAATCTTATCAATGTTTCGCTGTACAGACACGAGGGTAATCGAGATTGACAACTCTGCTCACTTTTTGAAGACTTTATACTTCGCCAAACGCTCAACACTTAGGAGTTTACGCCTTACCCTAGGAATAAAAGAGGTCGGCGTGCCACGCTCTTCTTTATTTTCTATGTTTGGCATTGCTAAACGAGCCACTTAGACCTTACCCTTAGCCTAAGAATTGACCGAGAATTTGACAGCCTAACAGCTGACTGACGGTAGTTCGGCGGTGCGTGTTGTGTGCTGCAAGCCTGAACAGAGGAGGCACAAGTCGCGGCACGTAAGTCTAACGCTGGACTAAACGTGGAGGGGACGCGCACGAATTGAATTGCAAGAATGTGACTAAAGAGCCAATTAGCGCGTTCGAACGATACGCACGAGCCAATCAGCGCGACTTATGCGCAATAAGCCAATCAGCGCGACTTATGCGCAATAACGGTCACCGCTAGACTTTCGTGCCGCTACTTTCACAAGGTGTTAAAAAATATTTTTACTTTCTGAAGCAATGTGTGAATTAAACCTGTCACACGTTAACATAGTACAGTCTCCTAAATGTGCATCCGTAAAGAAACAGGGCAGGAAAACTTATAGTCGAGCAAGTTTATGCGCCTCAGCAAGTTATTATATTTCATAACTTAGTTTTAAGAGCATGCCGGTGTCTCGTAACGCTCGCTCGCGGTGTACGCCGTGACATAAAATAAAATTACGTGCGATGTATTGTTACAGTTTTTAGACTGACGTTTTAGCAGCAAGAAAATGGAGAAATAGAATATACGTTACATTCAATGGACTGTTTTTTTTTTGTTTGTTTATTTACGTTCACAGAACAAGATAGAGAAACAATCGTACTGTGAGTTTGTAGAAAGGTTCTAGTTACTCCATAATTTACTGAAATATCATCCACATATTTTTTAACATATTGTGGGAAAAAAGAAAAAAAAGGCTTTTCAGTTTAAGGAAAGCAAAGGATTTCTAAATAACATTGACCAAACGATAAGGAATCTAGCAATACATTACGAGCCCTTTACAATTAGAGGCAGTTGCTGTAATCATCATTCTGTATCGCGCTTGTGACAATCTCCCTAACTGGTAACTCCATACAGTCATAAACTAAATTGTATACCGCCATTTACCTATTTTACCACGTGGGCATCGTAAGAGGTTAACTGAAACAGAAGATGGGCAGCAACAACTTCTTGATAACAAATCTATAATAATAAAAAAAATTGGAACAACTCGAATTTCAGTCACGGAGGCCAATCTCAACGGAGACTAGCCATCTGCGCAGGACAGGATGTCTGCAGACAGGACGGGATGTGTACAACTGTATGAACAGGTGCACTCTTTATTCCCTATGTCTCCCATAGTCCGTTGGGACGAAGGACTCTCGGCTGCTACTAAGAATTTTTTGACAGAACAATGAAAATGAAAATGCGGTATGAGAAATTTGTGACATTAGGATAGGAACAAACTAAATATTAATATTTCTTTTCCTTTGCAGATGACAATACCAGACCGTTCAAAGATGATGTAATTTTACATTTTTATTTTTATGTTTTTTTTAAAACCTTTGTGCTCCTTGTTGAGCCTCGAATAAACAATTTTCTTTCTTTTTTTCTTTTTCTTTTGAATGAAATTTTAATGCCCCAACCACACGTTGATATAAAAAATTGTAACAAAGACAACATTCAATGCAAGCAATGCGATACAAGAAAATTCTTTCTGTTTATTTATTAACGGTTTACAAACTTTAAATCAAGATGAAACTTGCTTTTGACTGGAAAGCAAAATTTTTCAATATTCATATAGAGTAATGCAAACATCGTTAGGTTCATGGACAAACTATCAAAGTCTCTAAGAATTTAGGGTGACCAGACGATATGGAATTTTTTCGATATGAAATTATGAAAAGTAATTAAAAGGAAAGTTAGTGCGGTGACTAAACATTTGTCTGCATAGCTGCAGGCCGTAAGTTTGTTTCCCGGAAATAGTATTTTCATATCGATAGATTTATTAATTTGTGTCTGAATTTTGCTCCATGTGTAATTTATGTACGAGGTGGATTGAAAAGTACTCGACTAACACAGATCCATTCAATTCTAAAATCAAATCTACCCACATTATTTAGTTCAGTTCAGACTAGTTCATTGTGTGAAGTTCGAAACGTGTGCGATAATTAGTTGTGATTTTATAAATTTATTAACAAAGTAATCGGACATAATTTCCGCGAATGGAGCAAATCGAGCAGCGTGCCGTCATTAAGTACCTCCATAAGAAGGGCTATCATCAAAAGCCATCCATGATGACATGGTCAGTACATTAGGCGATTGTGCTCTGTCATATTCATCCGTCAAAAAATGGATAGCAGAATTTAAGCGTGGTAGAGAGAGTGTGAAAGATGAACCCCGCTCTGGAAGGCCTTCGACGTCAACTACTGACGAAAATATTAAAAAGTACTTGATTTAATAATGGAGACCGCAGATTAAAATTAGAGATAGCCGAGATTATAGGCATCTCTTATGAACGAACTCAAAACATCATTGTCAACGAGTTGGGTTTCCACAAGGTGTCTGCGAGGTGGGTTCCGCGACTGCTTTCAGTTGAACAAAAAAGGACGCGATTGACTATTTCACGCGACTGTTTGGAGTTATTTGAAGCCGATGCAGATGATTTTTTGAATCGTTTTGTTACTATGGACGAAACATGGGTTCATTACTGTACACCGGAAACAAAACAACAATCAAAACAGTGGAAGACCTGGTTCACCACCCTAAAAGGCTAAGTCGATTTTGTCGGCAAATAAGGTGATGGCTTCAGTATTCTGGGACTCGAAAGGTGTGATTATGATTGATTATCTTGAAAGGGGTCAGACTATAAACTCTGATTACTACTGCACCTTACTACGTCGTTTACGAGAGGAAATAAAAGAAAAACGTCGAGGAATGCTCAGAAGAAAAGTCCTGTTTCATCAAGATAACGCCCGTGTTCACACGTCAGTACAGTCAATGGCTGAAATTCACAACTGTGGCTTTGAACTGTTACCGCATCCGCCGTATTCACCTGATCTGGCACCATCAGACTTCTTTCTGTTCCTTAACCTAAAAAAGCACTTGGGAGGTCAAAGATTTTCGACAAACGACGAGGTCAAAGCAGCTGTAGACGCATATTTTGACTCTAAGGAAGAATCATTTTTTCAACGGTCTAAATGCTTGGAAGGAGGGCAAAGTGTATTGAACTTGATGGTGATTATGTAGAAAAATAAAAATATTACTGATTTAGTATGTGTTTATTTTCTTGGTTAGCCAGTACTTTTCAATCCACCCTCGTATGTAAATCCCACACAATACAAGAGAATTTCTTAAATTGTTGTAACGTTTTATATAAATAAGAAAATAAAATTATTGAAATTTTTTAAAGGTTAATCCCAGAAATAGTATTTTCATATCGATAGATTTATTGATTTGTGTCTGAATTTTGCTCCATGTGTAATTTATGTATGTAAAACCCACACAATACAAGAGAATTTCTTAAATTGTTGTAACGTTTTATATAAATAAGAAAATAAAATTATTGAAAATTTTTAAAGGTTAATTTGATATATTATTTTTCTATTTATTGTGTGCCACTGGCGACAAAAATGATTGATTCATTTTGTGGATTTCCTTACGCTGCTATAGTCGTCAGTACTTGTTCTGCAGAGATATCTCAAGCATTAAGTGCTGAAGTCTCAGCTTCCACGTCCGATTAATTGTTAAGAACCAAGTATCGGAACCGTGAATCATAACTAGCAATACGGTTGTACAGTTTCGTTTTAACTTACAAAAGATGCATCTCCGCCGAGTCAACAGTATCTTAAATGATCAACATATATTTTATATGTTAAAAAAAAAAGTAAAATTTAATCAAGTGAGACTGTCCATAAAAATATTAAACAATTGTCACATGAAGATACAGTGAAGGGCTGTAATGATGTCACATGAAGATAACTGGCATATGCTCCAATTGGATTCTGTGAGATCAGCTTTTAGTTTTCTCTATTAAAGTCTAAAAATGTTTAATGGCTAGTACAGGTGAAAAGTTTTAAAATATTTCATTTCTTTTACATAAGTGCATTAAAACCCGAAGAGTACAATCACTACGTTTTACTAAAAGCCTTTATGTGACATCCCATTCTGAATTTCTAAAAAATAAAGTAGAAAATTTAGTCGTTTTCCTAAAACTGTAATTATTTAAACTATTAACTAATATTATATCAGATACTACGAATGATTCACTGTTTACAACTTCGTCACTTTTTCAAAAATTTATATACTTATGTATAGATGTAATAGAGTCATGCTACATGTCTGCAGCACGAATGAGTTGACTAGAACGGGAACGGGAAATTTAAAAAGTTAAAGTTACAGTCTATATACGTTTCACTGCTGGGCACAGGCCTCCTCTCATTTCTGAGAGGGTTTTGGGGCAAGGAAGTGACCGCCGCGATGCCCCAGAGCGTGTTGGCGAACTTCACATGTCTTCGAAATATTTTTTTTTCTTATTTCTCAGACACGCAGGTTTCCTCACTATGTTTTCCTTCACCACCGAGCACGTGGTGAATCAGCGGTAATTTAACAGGAACGTGAACGATCATACATTCACAAAATAGTGTTTCGTATGGTAAGTAACGAGAACTGGAAACCCTTTTTCCTTTTAACAAAGTCTGTATTTCGAATCTTAATAGAATATAAATAAAGGTGTATATGCGCCATAGCTTACGCTTACTATCAGATGAAATATTACTCGTTTTCTGTGTAAATTATTTCAAATAACCCATGTTCCACTCTGAATCAAAAGCATTAATTTATGAAGTAAAATCAATCAATGGAATGGAACTTCTTTTACGTATTTTTATAAAAACAAAGTGACAAACAAGCATACAGCCTACCTGATGGTGAGTGATACTGCAGCCTACTACTACTGTAGCCTCTATTGTACGTCCGAAAAAAAAAAAGATAAACTGTTGTAACTATACTCTGTATTTGTAAGACCTCATGTACACAGTTATGACAATAAATGATTATCTTATCTTATCTAGCCCATGGCCACCGGAAAATAGCTTCAATCAAATAAAGCTACAGCTATGTGTTGTAATACAGCAGTGCACACTCTGTACTGCTATTTTGCGACAGAAATACGTAACAGAGTGGTACCTATCTAAATGGACTCTTACGCAGAAAAATAGTCCTATCACCTAGCCCATATTTGTGTGACGACACTTCCTGTTTAGGTTATAAAGATTTAAATAAATCTAGTTTTTACACATTTTATCGCGTAAATTAACTTGTTTTATATTCCCGACGTTTCGAGCATTTTACAGCACCCATGGTTACAGGTGAGCAGATAGTAGCACCCAGACATCTTCTATATTGAAATTGGGATGTTTTTTGATTTCAATAGCCTCGCGAATCATCCTTGGAAGGAATCGGTGTACCTTAGCGAGGATTTGTGGTCTATCAAATCTGATATAGTGACGGGGGCGATACTGAAAGTGTTCACAGACTGCAGACTTGCCGGAAAGTCAATTCTTCACATCAGCTATGTATTCTTCAACTGCTGGCACACGCCCTATTTCGTCCCATATGTGTAGAAAGAAGCGACCATGGGTAGTAACAGAAAAAAATCATATGATCGATGATGGTTTACCCGAAATGGACTTTTAGACTTCATTTTGTACACCTAGTAAATATATGCCCGCGATATAGTTGTAAAGTAAATACATACATAATATTTGAAATGCAATCTAAATAGATTGATGTATACTTCTCACCTGAACACAGTAGTGCACGCACTGCTACTCGCGGCATAAATAGGTAAGAGAGTGACACCTAGTAAAAATATGAAATCTGTGATTTTGGCACATCCTTTAAAAGGCTATATCTAAGTATAAGGTACGTGAGGGTAATATGGTCACCTTAAGCTTTGTCGTCCTATAAAACCAAAACTAGGAGGAGGAGGATAGAGACAAATGTCGTGTACTATAACTAATATATTAAGAAAGATATAACAAATAAGCTTTTGCAATAACTTCGAAAAATCAACTTAAAAAATTTAACCACACTACCCAACACTAAAATCGAATAAATTATTTACTATAATATCAACTGTCAAAATGGCGTCGATAAAGCGGCGCCCCTTTGTCTCCTTATTATTTGAATGACTGATGAAGAGCTATCGTAACACAGAGCCATCAATGTCAATAAGGCTGTAGTTTTTGAGTTATAAGAAAGTGACCATATTAACCTCAAGAGAAGCCATAATTTAAAAGAAGAAGAAGACCATATTAACCGGATGACCACATTACCCTCACGTACTATATTAAAAAAGCCTAAATGCCTCACGACAGACTGTGACATGGCTTTAGTACTCTTTTCACCGCACCGCATCAGTAGGTGCATTGCTTCTTGGCGGCAGAAGTAGGTATGAGTGTCGTTTCAACCTAGCTCTATCAGGTAGTATGTTCCTTTACTTTTCGAAGCAAAATTTCTTTAGGCGTGACTTGAGGAAACTCAAGTTCTTTTTTCGGACGGAAGTAACGTTTAGTATAATCTATAGTCTCTTTACGCAGTTACCGCATTTATAAAGCCAGCGGTTGATTATAATATTTCGTGAGTATATGTGTTATACGTATAATATTATGGCAAATAATCAAATATCAACTGCTGAATAAAGGCCTCCCTATATAGTAGAGGAGCCCAAGCGGGGATTTTGGGATTTACTCAAGCGCGGCAGAATTTCACAAAAAAAAATTTCACAAAAATTACCTTGCACTCTGTTGAACACATATACGTATAATGTTATGGCAAATAATAAAATAACAACTGCTAAATAAAGGCCTCCCATTTATTGTATCATAGAGAGATATTTGCCGCTTGGCAGGTGGGATGGCGGCCGGATTTTATTTTTATTTTCCCCTGTCGCCTCTTACAACGCCCGCGGTTACGGTTCAGATATTGTACATTATACTTAAAATTATTATTATTATTTTTATTTGTATTTACTAATAATAATCATTATTTTCTTGATAAATATTTTCTCGTTTTGTGGTATTCCTTGGGAGGCCTATACTCAACGTGGACTTGAGAAAGGCTGTAATAATGATGATGGTGATGTTACATAAATACATAACAGAAATAAATATTAATAATTGTACTCTGTGGTTTTATTCCATAAAGGATACACGCACAAATGTTTTGTACAGTATTTAACGCAGATTACAAAATGCAAACCATGATCAAAGAGCGCATGTGTGATGTCATGCCAAACCGCTTAGGACGTCAGTTGGCAGGTGGCTCCGAGTGCATTACATTACCCTCTGTTGCTCTTTATGGTTTATTGATTTATCATTTAGAACACGTATAGTCAACAAATAATAATCAACCCCTTTATTGACATCACGTAATATTTTTTGTATTAATTTTTTGTACGCAATATCTTTCATTTTTTTACAAAATCATGATGGAGTCATTGTAAATTACATTTAAAAGAAAAGGATTTAGAAGAAAAAAAAATTTAAAACGTTACCACCAGACTGGGATTTTCTCCTGTATTGTGGGGGCAGTTGACATACATACATTTCACAAGGACAAGCATCCAGACCCGGAACAGTTATTTGCAGACCATACAAATATTTATTCCGTGCGGGATTTGAACCCGCGGCCATTAGCGCTGCAAATCATTGCTCAGCCACTGCGCCACGGAGCCGTCAAATTATTAAATTATTATAATTTTTGTACGTGGTAGAGCCATCGTTTACCACCCTTATCCTATAAAAAAAATTGATTGACTTTATAACTTATAACAGTAACTTATATATGCTTCATGTGTGCTTCAGCCTGTAATTACACTTTATCTTCTGTTATACTGGCTCTTAATACCCTTCGGACCGGAACACAGCGGTGCAGGCACTACTACTTGGCCCATATAAGAAAGAGGTGGTATCTACCCAGACGGGATCCTAGGCAGAGAAAGAGCGCTAGGATATATGAATGTCTGGTAAACAAGGGGATAAATAGGTGTGAGAGGGATACGGTGTCTTCCTGTTAACTTCCCAATTGGTGGGTAATTTTTGTCTATTTTAATTTTTTAAAAAACTAAATCAAGTCGTAATTATGAATCATACGCGTCATAAATCAATTAAATTTGCTTGGAGATAATATCATAATATGTTCTTCAGATATGCTAGAAGAAAAAGTTCCGTAACGGACTCACGTAACGTAGTATCTTTTACTACAACATTATATTTTGAACAATAGGACTTAAAGGATTTGAAAACGTGGGCATATATTAGAAATATTACTTAAGAAAATCATAATCATTACAACAGCTTCCAGGTGGGAAGCAAAAAGATTGAAACATTAAGATTAATTTGTGTCTTTTTCTTTATTAGATATAGATTTAATACTTAATAATTAAATTAACAATTGTTTTAAATATCTTTATTGTATTTTGACTCAAATTTAATTGTGATTTTATACAAATTGTAAAGTTAGATTAACAACGTTCATTTAATTATGAAATTCCAAACGTTATAATGAGAGTCGATTAACTCCAAGAGGTTCAGTAAAATTAAATTCTCCGATTTCATTTGAGATCATTTCTGGAATTAAGAAACACTAATTAGAAAGCTACTTACACAAAGGCAGCTAAATAGTCCGTAAACAATAAACATTTTAACAAGTAGGTAGTGGTGGTGATGGTAGGACCTGTGGTAGAGCTCCTTTCCTACGTAGAACTTCTTCCGAGGAGGTTATATCACCACCATATTACTTATTATTTTTGTAATATATATAAATGCTTGACTACAATCCTACCTGATGGTAATCGGTGATACAATGCTGGATGTTAAGCAGCGCTTGCTTACAAAATGCCTATATTTCTTCTCTTAAATGCAATCATATTGTATTATTACAAGAATGACATCTTTTCGCCAATTCATAAAAATCTATTAGATAAGGGCCTTTGCCGTGCCGTAATCGTCATGCAGTACCAAACGTCTCGCAACTAAGGCGCTGCTGCTGGAAAGACTACCATTACCATCACCAGCAGCATATAGCTACTATTTTACGCTGATAAAATGTGAGAGGTTGATCCTTCCCCGGTCGAGCCGACCCATACGTGCTACAACTTTACAGCTACAGCATGGCTCTACCACGTAAAAAATATTATGAGTTTGCTCCGTATGCGTCATGCGCCATGCGTGTTTTGACTGCCTCAGTGGTCTATTGTTCACAAGCCCAGCAAGCAGAGAACCAAACTAAAGCTATATTACGGCTGAAGCACGAATGGGTTGGCTCCATTAAGGAAGGAGCTCGCTCAAACAGAACACCAGCGTAAAACAGGCACTATAATGTTTCCTTTTCAATTAAAATATATCAGTAATATTCGAATTAGTATTATTTGCTGAGTAATGACGGTATAGAAAAATTAATAACCTCGTATCATCTCGAGAGTGTCGTAAGAGGCGATGGACGGAAACAGAAACAGGAGATGGCCAGTATTATCCTCCAGATAAAAGTCAAAAAAAAAAAACTGCGGTTCAAAAAAATTTATTTAAAACGATAAAAGATATTTATACGTAGTCATGGTTAAAATTGACCATCTTCATCACACAATGTTTAAAATTCTTAAAAATTTTAATACCCGTTATTAAAAAGACTGAAGCTTAAACTTTTATTATCTACCAAATGCTTTACCGACTAGCGATGAGTTTAGTGATCGAGACTCTTTCATTTATTAGACGGCTGAAGTTTGCTCGCTCCTCGTAGATGCCAGCAGAATGCAATTTACTAGTTTTCCTTCCATGTCACTAAACATCTTACAGAAATTTTGAAAAAAAAAAGATGTAATTTTGTTTCATACAGCTCGAAGTACCGTAAAAAGTACCGAATTTGATGAATGCAGGCCTTAAGGCAGGCCTTTGTTCAGCAGTGGACTTATAATGGGCCGTAATGAATATGATGATGAACGTTTTTTCTAAAAGGCGACCCACGTGCTTAAATATTTTTGATAGAAAAAATGTAAATAAGAGTGTTAAAATTCGAAAGTTTAAATAATATCTTAAATTAATATCTCAGGAGTCATTCTTAGACAATTGTAAATAAGCTCCTTTTTATATAATTTAAGTGACAAAGGAACTGGTTCACATAATGTTTTCTTATATTTACGCGAAGACTACACATTAAATGAAATTATTTTTTATATATTATATCGCGTTTAATTTTTAATCGTTTAATTAATTAATCGAAACAAAAATTAATATTAAAAAACTGAAGGTAGCCGGGCTAACTATGACAACGGGACATCAAACACCTCAGTCCCCCCCGTGACCATGGGTGCTGTAAAGCACCCGAAACGTCGGGAATTAAAAAGTAAAAATTAATCGCGATATAATCCGTAAAAATTAGTTTCATTTAATTTGACAAAGGAACTTACAATTTATCTGATGGTAAGTGGCTACTGCAGCCCATGGACACTTGCAACCAACTTCAATCTAAGAAAACTACAGATGCGTTTTTGATATTGAGGACTAAGATGAAATAACTCACAGTCTGCAATTATATTAGCTCTACCTTTCAGATCGGAACAGAACCCCCTTATTTTTAAGTCGGTTAAAAACAGTGCACGCATCGCTCCTTGGCAGTAGAAATGGGTAAGAGAATTGTTCCTACGCAGACGGACTTCTAGGCAGCAAAAAAGTCCTACCAGCTAAATCCCTAGATTTGGCTATGTGAGTATACTGCCTGTTTTTATTTTAATATCGCACAACCGTTTTCTTTTGTTACTTTTTCCTATCGGTATAAAATAACGTACCAAATTAAGTTACTTTAAATTAAATAGTTAAAATAAAAATAATTGTACCTATAAATACTCAAATTGATCCGCAATTAAGAGTAAATATTATTTAGATGCGTAATAAAATGTCTTCGTTTCTCATCACTCACCATACGAAATACAGTAACATTTTTTACGCTGTTTCGTGTGAAGGTGGTTCTTCCCCGGTCGAGCCGAAATATTCATACTGTAGCCACTATACAGGGCTTTTTATAATGCCACGTTACTTTTATATTGAATATAAAAAAAAAATATTGGGTTTGATTTTAAAACTAAAATTATTTTGCTTTGTGTTTTAAAGAAATATAATATGATAAAATCACTTTATATGTCACACAAACATATCAAAATAAGACAGCACACATGCAAAATTTAAAAAGTTATCTTTTTTGGCTTTTTGCCCAAAGCAGTGTCTCTGCGACTTTCTTAGCTGAAATACTTTTCCTATATTTGCTTTAGTGCTTATCACTAAGTACTCAAATTTTTGGACGCTGTAGAAATGTAGATTTAGTCACACACATAAATACATAAGCACTCACGCCTGAGGGGTAGGTAGAGACTACGAACTTCTATTTGGCATGATCCTGACACATCTATCTCGCCTTTTTTATGTCACATATCTACACAATACATGCTCGTCGGTTAAGGGTACTCTTAATTTGGCCCATCTGTGCATATAATAAATCTGTAATTATAATAATCTTTGAAAAAAAAAACAGGTTTAGGGACTAAATAAAGGATGCAGAAGCAAAATTAATAGTTTTCAGAATTATTGTCTCTGTCTGGCTATCTATGTATATCTATCTGTCGGTGAATTGACGATTCATGCAATAACTACACGAGGAATTTCCGTGAAATTTAGTATGTAGGTAGATAATGACTCTGGGCAACATATAAGCAAGGGGCAAGATATATATATACATATCCAACGGTGGCGTTGCAAAAAAGGGAGGGTTATGTTTTTCCCTTCCTAGATGTTTATTGTTATAAACAGCTGCAGATGACTTCACAATTCATAAGAAAAATAACGTAGAGTTCTTTAAAAGTATAGCAAGTATTTTTATAAATAAAATTTAAACAGTTTTAACGGTTTTGACTTCATGGGGAACTGCAGTGACGATCTAAATTTTAAATTTTTAAAACAGCGCCATCGGAAAAAACACGACTAACTACTAATCTATAAAGAAATTAATAATATAAAAAAGTTTATAAATATATTAATACTTTTATATGCATAAATTGTTTTTAAAATCTCACCTTTTATTACTTAAAAAGCTTAATTAATAAAAACTCCATCTATCCATAATGCAAAAATTGGGATTGTTATTAGTTTATTTACTAATCTATAGATAAATTAACTAAATTGATCTGCTTGAAATTGTAGCAAAACTATTACCATTACCATCCTAACAAAGTTAAAGATGTTTTATGTGAAATTTTACAATTTTGAGTTTTACTATTCAGGCAAGTCAAAGCGCCATCTATTAAAAATTAAATGTTAAGATGCTTTTGTATAGGCACTGCTACTACTGCCCAGCTCCTATAATATATAACATGATGATATATATTTATTATACCGTTTTGTTCTCTACGTAATACTATAGTGATAAAGTTACCACTATATTCATCTCACTACTGGGCACAGGCCTCCTCTCATTTCTGAGAGGATTTAGTGATAATCCTTTCGCTGTTTTTTTTGTAAATTGTTATTATGTAATCTATACCGATAGTATATTGAAATTTTAGAAAAATGTCAACAGAAATCGTCCTCTTAATGTTTAATTATACTAAGTTTCAGTTTATTCTGCAGGGGAGGTCTATGTTCAACAGTGGACTCTAGAAAAGACTGTAATGAATTAATGATAAATGAATAAATACTATATTTTCATTGGCATGTAAAAATATTAGCACAATTTATCGTTGGCATGCTGTAAATCATTTTGCATTATTTGTACATAAATTCAATTGGGGAATTAATTTCGTTTTGTTTGTTTCATCACAAGCACCAATAAAGAGCAGTGTTGATTGTGATATTAATTAAATAACATTCACAATTCACAATATTTAGTATTGTAACGAACATAGGTACTTTGCCGTTTTCTTTCGATGAATTCATTGCCCCATTTTACCACGTCTTTACCACGTTTCTATTAAGTCACTTTCTTGTTTGTCTGTCTGTCTGTCGTTCCGGGTGGAATCTTGCAACTCAAATTTCAAGCACTTCCCGATGAGCTAGTGACTTGAAGTTTGAACATAGCTCAGAATCGGATGACTATGTTGGAATATGGAATAGTTTTAGTAAAAAAATAAAAAATGGATTTCATAAGAGCCGAATATGAGAAATTCCAGAAAGTTCTTACTGCTTCCGATTGATGGCACCATGACGTTTACTCCAGGCGTTAAATATCTGGAACGGTGAAGAAAGACAGTAACACAGGTGGAAAACATCTGGCAATGTCATCAATCTGCTTGCCAAGCATGACGGTTGGGCTAAATGCTCTCTAAAAAGGTAGAGGCTCTTGAAGAATATGAAATATTACTAAAACAAAATCCACGTGTGCATAATATCTACCACCTTTACACAGCTAACGTTAATAAAACATTTGCGTTCACTGCCTTTACAAGTCAAAATAATTATATCAAAACCTTTTCTTGGAATCTTATACGAGGAAAATTTTCATACCTAAGATAATTGTATATAGGGTAAATTGACAAATACCTCAAACAGCTCAATTCCATAAAGCTTTGCGAACACATACCTAACATTTTTTTCTATAGAATAAGGGTGACGAACGAGCACACCACCTGATGGTAAGTACTTAGATACTGTGGCCCATAGACATCTACATTTATCCTCGATTAAGAATCAAAATGCAGATGCGTTGTGACTACTTAGGACTGAGATGGAATGCCTCGCTTCCAATAAAAGGTTCTCTACACTCAACATACGAATCACAGCAGTGTTAAGCTGCTTCTTTACGCATGTATTGAGAGCGTGGTCCTACCCCGGTCGAGCCGACACATAAATTCTACAACCATAATATAGCTGCAGCGTGGCTCTACCATGTGTAAAAAATATTAGGTAACAGTTCATAAACTATATTAAAATAAAAGTACTTTAAATAAAAACCAACAATTTTAAATTTACTTAGTTAATTACTACATTATAAGTAGGTATAATATTATGATAACTGTATTCATTATAAGTTCAATTCAATTTCCTCACTGCCTCTCTGATGGTGGATGGACGTTTAATTAATAATCGATTTAACTTAATTAGAATGTTATTAACCCTTTATCTACCTCGACAATACTATTGTAAACTGTATTAGCTGCGTTTGTTTTGTAATACCATGAACATAATGCGCTAATTATTGTTTAATAGTGTGCTATTGAGCACGCTAATCACATCATTTATCAATTATTCCCAATGACAATAAATTTGTGATCTCTGTTTAAGCCAGCTTATGTTTAATTAATTATTGTCCACGCACACTGAAAGAAGTAACTTGTTAAATGTACTACTAATTTACAAATACTCATTTATTTGTATAGAAAAATGTGCAACCATTTGAAAATCAGTTTTCTTCTTATTAATAGTATTGTCTTGGTGAATATGTATAATATATTAATTATACAGACTTATACGAGAGCTGAGAAGCTAACCCTAAATTTCACAGTACGTGAGGTTTTTTTTATAGGATAAAGGTGACAAACGAGCACACAGTCCGCCTGATGATAAATAGTTGCTGTGGCCCATAAACATCTACATCTATCCTCAACTACGAATCAAAATGCAGATGCGTTGACACCCGTGAGGACTAAGACAGAATGCCTCGTTTTCAGTAAAAGGGGTCTCCGGTTCTCTACACTCACCATAAGAAACACAACAGCGTTGAGCTGCTATTTTGCACTGGTATTCTGTGAGAGCGTGGTCCTTCCCCAGTCGAGCTGACCCATTCGTGCTACAACTATACTACTGATATAGCTGCAGCATGGCTCTACCACGTATAAAACGGTAGCTCAGGTTTGCTCCCCGCAGTACCAATTTTCTTTTCTATTTTTTTTTAAGTTACTTAATTAAATTGGTGAATGCAATTTTAAGTGTTTTGTACCACCTACTATGCAATGAAAGAAACCTGCGTGTCTGAGAAATAAAAGTAAAGCGCATATATATAGGCTGTTACAAAATACACTCGTTAACAAATTCGAGCTAAGAGTTCCCAACAACTACCGGTGCAGGTACATGGACGTTGTACATGGCCTTTGTTTTGTCCGTGTTCATCATAAGACTTATCTACTGGTAGGCAACATTGACGTCTATGCTTTAATAGTGCTAAAGTTCTCCAGCGATTCTGTTTGAACTACTACATTGTCGACAAATCGATGGTGACGTCTTCGGTGGAGATCGTCTTAAATAAATACATAAAAATTCAGGTTTAATAAACCATCCCTGTGAATCAGTCTGCCTATTCGTGTTAACTGAATGAAAATACTCACAGTAGTCGCTAATATTATCGCAAACATACAAGTACCTTACAGACTATCTTAAGCACAGGCGCAGAGTTGCCAGCCTTTCGTAGTTTCATAGGATACATTTTGGAGTTTTGTGTGGAGATTGTGTGCGCAGCAATTGCATGACTTTATTCCTCTCTCTCCGTTTCATCATCGGACCACCAGACGCTCGTCTGGTCTCCACCCCTTTGTTGTTGGCACAAATCGCATTCAGCACGACATGCAACATTCCAAACGATTTGCTTTATCATTCTAATGCGTACAAAAATAAATGAAATAATTTGCCAGCATCTGTCTTTACATTCGGTTACAATGTCTGGATATCTTCAAGTCAAGGGAGAATAGGCTTTTATTAAGGTAAGTCAGATCGCTTTTCCAATCACTTACTATCAAGTGGGATAGTTGTCAAGCACTGGCTTATTTTTAATAATGTTACACTGTTTAATATAAACTGTTTGACGGCCTCGTTGTTCTAGGGGTCAAACGCGGAACACGGGGTCCTGAGATCAAATCGGAGTGAAGTCAAAATCAGTTATGGGGTTTTTCTGTCAAAATACTTTCAGTAGCAGTCCGTAGTCAGAAAGTTGGCGGTGTTTCACCCCCGTGCCTCCGAAAGTACGTAAAGCCGTGGGTCTGCGCTTGATCTCTCTCCGGTCGTGTCGGATTACCGACTCATCGGACTATGAGAGTAAGGGAATAGAGAGTGCACCTATACTTGCGCACACACGCGTGCACTATAATACTGTTCTGCGCAGATGGCTGCCTAGTGACCGTTAAGACTGGCCGCCGTCACCGAAATTCAGTCTGGAGGACGTTATGATATTAATATAAACTGTTAAATATATTTTTAATTAAATCTACATTCCTCATAACATATCTACTCTATAAGGCCCGAAATCTGAACAATAGTAAAAGATTATTCTAATTTTAAACAGAAATGTAGATCGGGTTCACAATTTGTATAAAATTGGCAATGGAGCCTACCGCTATTGGCGAAAGGCCAGATACCGCAAGTATCTGCGACATGTGCTATACTTTACTTAAAACGCCTTTATAGATTATAAATTTTCACTAAGATACTTTACATTTTAATAATTGAAAAGTATTTTTAAACTGCGTTCATCATCAAATATATAAAAAATAATGTTTGTTTGTTCGTGTTTTATGCGCTGCTATACCGTTCATCAAATTGCGCTAAAACTTTGTCAACTTATTGCTTGCACTTGCTCCAAGTTTATCGGCATAGTACAATTAACTTACACTAGGTGGCGCGCGTATCGTACCGATAAATTTATTTGAAAGTCATTGGTATATCATTCAATTTCAATTAATGTATTATCATTCCTAATTAAATTTCTTCCAAATTTAAAACGACATTTCCACAATTATTTCTTCTTCGGCAGAAACGCGCTTTGTACCTGCTAGTATTATATAATAACAAAGATGTGTTAAACCGATGTTCCACATTAAAAAAGACAAAATGTGTGATAAGTAACTTGTAGGATAAAATTCCGCTGAATACGGCCAACATTTGAGTTTAGACGCTACGTGCTAATTAAGATTTCGTTAAATGGTATCGAATAAAGACCATTTTTTTCCAAATTTCATACCTTTATTTAGAAACTCAATGAAGGACAAAATAAAGACTAATTGTATTTATGAAATTTTCCAAAGACTTAGCTAAATTAGACTGTCATGATATTTAAAAATATCAATGTAATGGAGCTTCCACACACTTTGCATAGTTAAATTTGCATCACCTGTTTACACAAACTAAAGAAAGATAAGGTTCCTTTTACAACCTAAAGTGAAAAGAGAACTCAGATGTCATAATTCATTCATTTATCATAGGAATGCTTGAATACTGTTACTTAAAACAAGTATATACTTCGGTAAGATATTTTGACGTTGAAAAGTTACTGCAGATAAAACATAAATTTTATTTTCAAATATACTTAGAAGAGCACGTACTAGGTATATCGTGATAGTAGCATATTAAATTAATTTATTAATAAGGTATTTATTTGCTTTGTGGTAGTGAATTAGGGGAATCCTTAATCCAATTCCGTCCCGTGTTTTTTTTTATAGAATAAGGGTAACAAACGAACACACAGTCCACCTGATGGTAAGTGAATATTGTGGTCCATAGACATCTACATCTATACTCAAAGTCTTCGGTTCTTTACACTCACCATACAACACAGCAGCATTAAGCTGCTATTTTACGCTGGTATTATGTGAGAGCGTGGTCCTACCCCGGTCGAGCCGACCCATTCATGCTACACGTGTATGTTTGGTAAGAGGTAACTATGGGACAGGCCAGAAATATCTTATGACTTCCGATAGAGGATGGTTTAACCATCTCGTTTGCGCCAGACGTAAAATACCCAGAACGGTAACGTGCGAGATGTTGATATTGCGATTGTCAAGCCGCCTGCCAAGCGCGATGATTAATACAAATCCACCTAACAACAACAATACAACGGGAGAGGCCCATGTTCAGCAGTGGGCTCTTACAGGCTTATAAAGAAAAAGGACGTAAATTTGTTTAACTAAACAAAAGTGTTTTCATTCCATTTTTCTTTTCTTAAAATAGTAGATTTATTTTTATTCATAATATTATAAATATATTACATTAACTTCGATTAATTAAATACAAAACTTTGTGCCTAATTTGAGGTATGCCTGCCTTATTCCTTAGGGGTGAAAAATGCGCATTTTGATTCTTAATTGAGTATAGATGAAGATGTATATGGGCCACACCGTCCACTTACCATCAGGTAGACTGTGTGCTCGTTTGTAAACTTTATTCTATAAAATAACCGTCCAAGTGCAACTCGGACTCGTGCATGAAGGGTTGCGTATCATCGTAAAACACGTTTCTAGTAGGGGAGCCCCTTTTGATTCTTAATTTATTTTTATTTTTATTATTTGTTGTTATCCGGCAACATAAATACACATTCTGTGAAAATTTCAACTGTCTACCTATTACGGATCATGAGATACAGCCTGTTGATACACAGACGGACGGACAGCGGAGGCTTAGTAATAAAGTTCCGTTGGTTACTCTTTGGGTACGGAACCCTAAAAAGTAACTTTCATTACCGACAAATGATGTTGTTTTGTAAGGAAATCTACATATCCGAGAATACATTTAAAGAAGTATGTAAGAGTGTATAGGTTTTTTAACTTAGTGCGCTAGTGCGCAATCTAATAATAGACTTCCAGTAGATAAAAACCGAACAAATGCGATTAGGACTTGCGCCCCGAGGGTTTCGAATAAACTTAATTATGTATGTAGATACTGCATCTATTCCGGGAATTATAGATAAGGTAAGCACCGAACATTTCTCTAACGAAAAGTCGATTAAAGGACAAACTTAAATTTGCAATGGAAAAAATGTTCTTTCTTACATCGGTCTACATCAAGGTTTACGCTCCAACTGTAAATGTAAGTTGCAGCTTGAATTTTTTTCCACATTTAAATGATCATAGACTTTGGTATTTGATATTCATTTCATCTTAATACTTCCACCCGTTCCCGAGAAAAAGGGTCTTGATAGGCGGACAAACAGACGGACACACAACAGTGACCTAGTCACCTATATGGGTTTGGATTTTTTTCTCGAAATCTAAAACAGATATTTAAATACGCACTGGTTGAGCGCGGTTACCATTTTTATTTAAACTTTTAAACTTTTTACGCATATATTCTATACATATATCATAAAATGTAAATATATTAATACAGACGTACACACATACATAATGCAATGCTTTACTAAAAATGTTCACGAACTTTGTTTTTAAAAACAAACTTGTTGGAAGCTTTTTTAATGTCAAGAGGTATTTCGTTCCAGAGTCTTGTAGACGTAAGAGCGAAAGAGTGGGACATATAACCAGTACGGTGTAAAGGCGTTAGCAACTTTAGATTATCCGAAGAACGGAGAAGACAATTATGAGTATCACCTAGGTACTGAAATCTAGATTTCAAGTACTCAGTAGCACAAGGATCGTTCAGGATAGTGAAAAAAAGTAAAAAGTAAAGTTACAGCCTATATACGTCCCACTGCTGGGCACAGGCCTCCTCTCATTTCTGAGAGGGTTTTAGGGCAAGGAAATGTCCGCCGCGCTGCCCCAATGCGTGTTGGCGAACTTCACATGTCTTCAATTATTTTTTGATTTCTCAGACATGCAGGTTTCCTCACGATGTTTTCCTTCACCGCCGAGCACGTGGTAAATCAGCACTTAAAATTGCAATTAACAATTTCATTGGTGCCGGCGGGGATCGAACCCGGGTTGCTCGCGTACTGTGTACTTACAGCGAGCGCTAACCATCTGAGCTACCACGGCTCTTCGATAGTGAAAAGAGTGCAGAATATTCTAACATATCTGCGCTGACGGATAGGCAGCCAGTTAAGCTGAGTACGAAAAGATGATACATAGTCATATTTACGAAGACCTTAAATGTATCTGATGCAGTTATTGAGGAGACGATCCAATGTGTTAAGATGCTGTTGAGATAAGTCTGTGCAACACACATCTACATAGTCTATTATCGGCAGAATAAGATATTGAACAAGCAAAACTTTTGTAGCCGTAGGAAGAAAATTTTTCAGGCGATAAAGAGATCGCAATTTTGCAGTAACTTTGCGGCTTACCTCCTGGATTGTTCCATGAAAGACAGCTATCAACGTACAGACCGAGATTCTTAACATGTGGATAGTATGGGATTGCATTGTTGTTTTACGAAATAAATGGCAAAGTGGAGATATCTAATTTGGATAAGTATATAGAGCTACCTAAAATCATCGCTTGACTCTTAGAAGGATTCACGTTAATTCCAAACACAGTGGACCATTCAAAGATATAATTTCAATCTTCGTTTAGTAACGCTATTGAATTATTAATATTGGATGGTTCCGCTTGTGCATATAGTTGCAGATCATCGGCATACAGATGATAAGAGCACTTGAGGTTTAATGTGATAAGATTGATAAAAATTGTAAACAGAAGAGGTGAGAGAATACCGCCTTGAGGGACACCGGTTAATACATCACTCCAATTGGAGACATTATGGCCAGAACGCGCGGCCTGTTGGCGCCCTCGGAGATATAATGAGAACCAACTATTTTTGCTTTTTTACTCTCGTAATAATAAGAAGGACATATTTCTAGCCGTGAGACATCAATGGACCGTCACTTTACATTTTTATTTTTAACCCCCGACAAAAACACAGGGGTTTTATAAGTTTAACGTGCGTATCTGTGTGTCTGTCAGTGGCATCATAGCGCCCAAACGGACGAGCTGATTTTGATGTAGTTGTTTTGGTTGGAAGATGACTTGATCGAGAGTGTTCTTAGCTATGATACAAGAAAATCTGTCCAGTCATTTGAAGATTATCAGTTTTTTGTTTTGGGGGTTTTAAAATTTTCAATTTAAGTTATTATTTTTAACCCCTGACGAAAACCCCTCTGTTTTTATTATAAGTTTATTGTGTATATCTGTGTGTCTGTTTGTTACATCATTGTACCCAAACGGATGAAGAGATTTTGATTTAGTTGTTTTTGGTTGGAAGGTGACTTGATCGAGAGTGTTCTTAGCTATGACTTAAGTAAATCTGTTCAGCCATTTGAAGATAATCAGCTCTTTTTGTTTCGGGGTTTTTTTAATTTTATAATTTAAGTAGGTATATTTGTTACATCAAAAACCATGACGGTAAACACAAACTGCTTTCCTGAAAAGACGTACATGCTTCCAAGAAATTTATTGTAAAATCGTCAAAGTTTAAAAGCAACGAAAGATTTGACGCTGTCTGACATTCGCTGTGTGAAACTTTTCGACGCGATCGCTAAACGTTTTAATGGAAACTTTGTGTTTACTGTACGTGAGCATCACTGGAACTTCATAACGAGTCAATGTGTGCTAAGTTCACAAAAGTTTCATCAATCACGGAGCTGGTGAAAAGTTGAAATCGGTTAATGTTTGGCATTGTGTGTTACGTTCTACAGATTATTTTTATACAAATTCGAGATAGGAAAGGTTACAAAATTAATATAAAGGCGAATGAGAAACATCCTCGGATGAACTCACGTTAGATGGCGCAAGTATGCTTAAATAAGCAGATCATTAGAAATTCCTCGCAATGGTACGCTGCCCGATGATATCTTTTTTCAAATCCTATAAACAGCTCCGGCTGCCACGTTACCACAGATACGACGCTTCGATAGAGTCAAACCTTTGCTCTCGATCTGGCAGGCGATATTTCAGTGATGAGCCGACAAATGCTTTTAATGGGCTATTATATAAGGGCCTTGCGGTGGCGGTGTAAAAGAATATAACACCCCATGTCGATTCTTCGAGTAAAAAAGGTTATCGTAGTATGGTATCGTAATAATTTACATACATATACATAAACACTCACGCCTGTCACCCAGAGGGGTAGGCAGAGACTACGGACTTCCATTTGGCACGATCCTGGCACACCTCCCTCGCCTCCTTTACATCCATATATCTACGCATACACGCACGTCGGTTAAGGTACTCTAATCTGGCCCATTTTAATATATCGCCAATTTGGTCGATAAACCTTCGTCTAGGGCGTCCCTTTCCGACTCTGCCGTTCACTTCTGCAGCATAAATTTGCTTTGTCACTCTTTCTTCGTTCATTCTTTCTACATGACCAAACCACCAAAGCATTCCTTTCTTAATCCTGGTCACAACGTCATCTTGCAAACCACACTTTTCTCTTATCACACTATTTCTCACCCTGTCATTCAGATTCAGCCCTAGCATACTCCTTAATGACCGCATTTCTACAGCATTTATTCTACTCTCATGCTTCTTCCACACCCAACTTTCACTACCATACATTAAAGTAGGGACTAACACAGCATTATGGTGCCAAACGTGCCTTTTGACACATTTTGACTCTTCACAATAGCGTGTAGAGCCCCATTCACTCTATTTCCTGCGTTCACTCGTCGTTCTATATCCTTATCATATCTACCATCCCTGCTAAATAAACATCCCAAATATACAAACTCATCCACTTGCTCAATCAACTCCCTTCTATTCTTATTTCACATAACGTTTTACTTTCTTCTCTTTCAAAACCATCACTTTCGTTTTACTTGCGTTCACTTTCATACCCTTTCTTTAATGACCAGTTCATTAAAGTAACCATCATTGCAACTCGGCCGCCGACGATGCAAATATGACTTGATCATCGGCGTACAAAAGGCATTTGACGGTTAACTCACCCATTCTCAACCCACATTCTTCAACTTTCAAAGTTTGCAAACAACTGTCCATAAATAGGTTAAACAGCCATGGGAAGCTACACAGCCCTGTCTGACACCTTTTGGATGCCAAACCAGTCGAGTAGATCCGTTGATCCTGACACAAGCACTAGAGTCCTATAAAGAGACCTTAATGCCTGTATCAAACCAGCGCTCAAACCAAATGAGTTCAGTGTTTGCCATAACACATTCCTGTCCACTCTGTCATAAGCCTTTCCAAGTTCATGAACGCACAAAAACTTTCTGGTTTTGGCCAAAAACTTCTCCGCAATCATGCGCATGGAAAAGACTTGATCATTACACCCCATTCTCTTTCTAAATCCAGCTTGCACATCCCAAATTTTTCCATCAGTTTCTTCCATAACTCTTTCAATTAACACCTTAGCATACAGTTTACCCACAATGCTAAACAAGCTGATCTACAGTAGTTTTACAGTCCTGCTGTGACCCTTTTCCTTATATATTGGGACTATAACGACTTTGCACCAGTACCCGCTTCAGTTCCCAACATAAATTAAACAAGGTGTACAGCAGGCCAGCCGCCACTCCTCTCCAGCCCTTAGCAATTCAGTGATACTCTATCATATCCGCCTGCCTTACCTGCTTTCATGCTTTTCATTGCTTTCATTATTTCATCTACACTTATCTCCTACCTCTCTCCACTTCTTTCAGATTTCCATTTCACTTAATTCAGATGACTCTTCACTCATAAACACGCTATCAAAGTATTCCTTCCATCTCTTTAAACTCGAAACTTCATCATTCAGCATACAGCCATTCTCGTCTCGTATAGCATTCATTCTAGGCTGTTTCGAATTTCCCTAGCAGTTCTTACGAGTTCCAGAACATTTTAATATTTGCCTGGAAGTTGTCAGATATCCTTCTATCATACTTATCCGTTCTTTCTTGCTTTTTCCTTTCAATAACTTCTTATACTCTCTTATTTATAAGTCTAAATCCTACCGTTTTTTTTTTCAATCTCATCATTCATACCGCCAGAATTACCAGCTTTGGTTGCCAGTAAATCTAGCCATGCTCTCTTCTTTGCTTCAACTTCCATCCGTACCTCATCATCCCACCACAACGTATTATTTTTCCTTTCATTCGTTCTCTTACTTATACCACTTACTTCGGTGGCTGCATCCACCAAAACTTTCTTAACAGTATTCCATACAGTCTTCAGGTCTAAATCATTCATACATATTTCATTCAAACCACTTATATTCTCCCTCAGTCTACATTTGTACTTCTCTTTCCATCTTCATCTTGTAACCTCTCTATTCTTATACGCTGTAACGCAGTGGTAGACACAGATGTCCGATGCCGCCAACGCTTGAATAGACCACTAATTCGACATAAGACCAAGTAATGATCCGTCAACGTTGGAACCCCAGTAAACCCTTGTATCTACCACTGCGCTCCGCATTCTTTCATCCACAATTATGAAATCTATCATGCTTCTATCATCACCTCTTTCCATGTATACATGTGAATCCTCTTATGGCGAAAGAAAGTGTTCGTCACAAAAGACTCTTTTTCCACACATACGGCGAGAGAGGTCTTTACCATTCTCATTTACACTTTCATCGCCAAACGTTCTAATATCCTTTCATAACCAGACCTCTTCACCCCAACCCTTCCATTAAAATCTCCTAACATAATAATATTTTCATTTCTCTTACATTTCCTCAACACCATCCTTACCATGTCCCAAAACTGCTCTCGGATATAAGTGGGCTTAGGCATGTCTGCGGCGTATCACAAACAACTTCTTTAAGCCCACTTTCATTCGTATCCATAGCAGTCTTGGGCTACAATCATACTCTTTCACACATTGACCCATTCTTTCTGAAAGGATGACACCGACTCCTGGCATGCCCGCTCGGTCTCGTCTACACCAGACCAGTAAGCGGTATACATGCCATGTGCAGTAACATTCTTTCCCTTTCATTCGTCTCATTTACATAACATCTATTCCTCTATCATCCATCATTTCGCATACTTCATCCATCTTATCATTCATTGCTCCATACATTCAGCGTAGCCAGACGGGCCTCCGCAATCCACTTTTCGCCCCTCCGGGAGACAGAACGTGACGAGTGGCGAACCTCGACGCCAGTTTTCTCCCGGAGATTCTTCACACCCTGCCCCATTAAAGGCGCCGGGAACTCAGGGCCATTTTTTTTGTTGTTGGCTCATGGTGCGACTAAGGGACTATCTAAGAGACTAATCTACCCCAGATTTTACGCCGCTACCATACGGCGGTAGCCGAGAATCTATCCTTTCGGCTTTGTCGCTCGCCACCCGGGGGACACGTGTAGGGTGGGCCTAGGGTTAGGTGGTCGTTATAAAGGGTAAAGGTGACAATGGGAAGTCAGTACCAATACCAGATTGCCAGAATTTTTTTTTTCTGGGATAGATGGTGGTGTAATCTTAATATTTCGTTTACGTCAAACGTACAATAACAATAATAATGTCTTCCAGACTGAATTTCGGTCACGGTGGCCAGTCTTTACCGTGTAGTGGCGGTGTAAGAATATCCACTAACCCATATCATCTCGTGGGTGTCGTAAGAGGCGACAAAGGGAAACAAATCAGGAGGTGGGCAGCAGCGTCTTCCTGGTAACGACGACTATAACCGATAAAACACTGCGCTTGCCAACTCGCTAGCCAAAAGTCGCAACTATGGCAAATATCTCCCTTGTTAGATATATGGGAGAAGCCTATGTTCAGCAGTGGACTTTAGTAGGCTGTAACGGTAACGGCAAGTCTCAACGGAGATTAGCCATTTGCGCGAGACAGGATTACAATGCCCAAGTGTATGCGCAAGCACAAGTGCGCTCTCTATTCCCTCACTCTTATAGTCCGATGGTTACATAACACGACCGGAGAGAGATCAGGCGCAGGACCAACGGCTTAACGTGCTTTCCAGGAAAGAGGTAAAACACCGTCAACTTCCTGATTTCGGGCTGCTACTGATCAGCAACCGCGTTTACGACCACCAGACCAATGAAACAGTTTAACAACAACAAACGTACAATACCCAAACTGGCGACAGGCAGCAGCGTCAAAGGTGCAAGACTTGGCACTGCGATTGTCAATCCGCCTGCCAAGCGTGACGATTAAGGCAAATACTCCCTACAAAGGAAGTGGCCCATGTCCAGCAGTGGGCTTTGACGGGCTGATAACGAAGAAGAAGAAATGAGTGTACATTTATTTGTGCATTTTTAAACATTATCTCAAACCTTTTATCCTCAAGTAAGTGTGACAAAAGAGCACACAGATATCTCACGATAAGTGGATAATGTTGCTTTTTTTACAGAATGAGGGCGACAAACGAGCACACAATTCACCTCATGATGATGTAAATCGATGATGTGGCCTATAGACATCTAAATTTATAATCAATTAAGAATCAAAATGTAGATGCGTTGTCACCCCTGAGGAGTGAGATGGAATGCCTCTTTTCAAATTAAAAGGGTGTCCAGTTCTCGAAACTTAACATACGAAACACAGCAGCATTAAGCTGCTTTTTCACGCTGGTATCCTGTGAAAGCGTGGTCTTACCAAAATAGAGCCAATCCATTCGCGCTACAACAATAATATAGCTGCAGCATGGCTCTACCACGTAAAAATTAAATACACCAACATATATACTCGATTAAGAAGTAAGTGCACATGTGTTGATACCCCAAAGGCCTAGGGTAACTTGTTATAAGTAGAAAGCATTCCTCCCTTCACTTTCAAACGTACAAACGTTCAGCGAGTTCTCACCCTTTTCTTGTCATTTCACGCATCTGACTAAAACGATTTGGTTCGTCGTTGATATCTAATGTGTACAGCCAAGAAGTGAAATAGTTTAGCATAGGTCTTTTCATCAAAATTTCTTCGAGAAAACGGTGAATAGACTTTTGTTAAACTAAGTAACAACGCTTCACCGTCTTCGGCTACTTCACCACCTACCATCATATGGGGTAGTATTCAATTAGGGGCCAGTAATAGTTAAAAAAGATTATCTGGAAAGACTGGAGCCAGACAAATATTTCTTTAGGGTACAAATTATTTTTACAGTACAGTTATTTCCATATAACAGACAGATTTTTATTTATATTATGTATTAAAGTAAAGTACCCAAGTTTATAGAATTTTTAAATGTTGGTGTAATTTACCGAAAAACCAAATATTTACCAAAATATTCGGCTTTTATGAGTATGCCGACATACTAGACGGGGTTAATATAATCTGTTAAGAACTCTCTATTATGTCACTAAACAATTTATGAAAATTTTGTGTCCACAGTGTACGAGAGCGTTGTCGAAACTTCAAAACATTTCAGGAACTTTTGCATACGTGAGCAGAAACTTTGCGATGTTAGCGGATGGAAAGGAATTTTAAGACATAATAGATTTTATAGCATAAAGAAATTAAAGCTGTTTTTTTAATAACATTTTACCACGTTTTTATCAAGTCACTTATTTGTCTGTTTTTCTGTCTGTCGTTCCAGGAATCTTGGTTCATGGAATCTTGCAACTTAAATTTCGAGCACTTCCCGGTTAGCTAGAGACTTGAAACTTTGAACATAGCTTAGAATCGGATGACAATGTCGGAATATAAAAAAGAATTTAGTACATAGTTTAAAAAAAATCACTTGTTTTACCACTTTTTTAATAAGTCACTTTCTTGTTTGTCTGTCTGTCGTTCCGGGTGGAATTTAATAATTGATTTTAAACGAACTTCCTGATGAGCTTGAAACTTGACTTTTTTAATATAGCCCAAACTCGGATGACAATGCAAGAATATGATAAATAAACTTGGTATATAAAATGTTTATAATAGAAAACTTTAAAAATTATATATAATACTTATTTGTAGATAACGATTACTTGTAAGTTTAATTTCGTGCTCGTAAGCTCGTAAGCATGACTACTAATCTCGGGTCGGGCCTAAACCAGTTATTGGCTTTTCTGGCAAGAAATTCTCAGTCAGGAAGTTTTAAAATTGGCGAACATTCATCCTCGTGCCATGGCAAAGACATTAGGCCGTTCGTTCTACGCCTGATCTCTCGCCGTTCATGTCGAATTGCCGTCCCATTGGTCTATGAGTGTGAGGGAATATAATGTAGCTGTGTTTGCGCACATACTCGTAAACTATCATCCTGTCCTACGCAGAATGCAAGTATCCGTTGAGACTGGCCGCTGTAACCGAAAGAACAATGGCGAAATAATATATGTTGAAGCGTCTTGAGTTATAATTCTTAAGGACGTAATAAAACAATATATTGCATTTTATCAAATAAACATCAAAACTAGTAAAAGCCAGAATAAAAAGCACTACCTTTTTGGAAACATAATTGATTGTAATCAAATGGATATCGCTTCCGTCACTTATTGTGACCAGTTTATAATTACTTCACTTTCGTAGTTAAAATAGTTTTAAATTCATCTTGTTGCATCTGGTTTAAGATAAAATAATATAATTATTATTGTGTTATATAATCAAATGGATATCGCTTCCGTCACTTAGTGTGACCAGTTTATAATTACTTCACTTTCGTAGTTAAAATCATTTTAAATTCATCTTGTTGCATCTGGTTTAAGATAAAATAATATAATTATTATTGCGTTTTATATCATTTAAAAAAGTTACATAAGAATATTAAAAATATGTAGTATTTTCTTATATATTTTTGAATTCAAATTGTTTAGTAAGAAACAATATAAATGCTATAACAACACAATTATGAAAATGTCTTAATGACGTTTTCGTTACGCGTCTCACACACTGCCCTCGCGCCGTTTGTGCTCTCTGTGTTTGTGTTCTTGGTTTTGCCTTTTGATTATGCTCGTATAGTTTTCTTTTAAAACTTTTAAAAGAAAACTATGGCTAATATTTTAATTCTCATTAGGCAGTGAATTCCTTAATAAGCGAGTAAATTCCTTAATAGAGAGCTTATTCTGCCCCACCAGTTGATTACTCAAAATAACTTTGAAACGGTAATATACCTAATAGTGAATAGTTATTAATATGTATAAGATTAAATGACTGAAATCCTTTAGGTCAATAACTCATTAATTGATAATATATCTTGAACCATTTCAGTGACATAACTTCACATAACCTAGAAATCTTCAAAGCCTCGTAATAATTATTCCTGACTTCGTCGATAAAAAATCTTAGACAAACAATCTCAGGTAAGGATGGTGAATCGCATTTGATATTTTGATGTAAAGACGCTTCTAGATTACCTGACATAAAAATTTGTATGGGAGTTCGCCATTGTTCTTTGGTCTGAAAGCCATTATTTCTCTCTTTTTTATTTTTCTTGTCCAATTGCAAATTCAAAATAATATATCTTCAAAGTTATAAAATATCTTTAAAGCGTATGTCCAACTTATAGAAGTACTGATTATTAACGACCCCATTAAATAGTTTATAAAGAGTGAGGGCATAGAGAAATTCAGTTTGAGAAACGGTTATGCACGTTAAAAAATATTATACCTTAAAATTTTATTACCTGCTAAAGTTAAGCGGAGAACATATGAGATTGTATTACAGATGGGTATTTACTTTATTTTAAAAGCTAAAAATTATAGACATTGAAAAATACAATTACTGGATCGAAATCTTGTTTGAAGCTATGAATAACAATTTTTAACAATGTTTGTCTGTCTGTTTGTATATATATTTATATATATATATATATATATATATATATATATATATATATATATATATATATATATATATATATATATCTATGGGGAGGCCTAACTATGTTCAGCAGCGGACTTTTGATAGGCTGTAACGGTCACGTCGACAAAAGGCACATAAATAATGGCATTTTCTTAGTCACATGAAACGAAATTAGTGTTAGATGGTCGAATATAACATTCGATGTCGATTCGATGTTCGAAATGTGACGGAATATGATTATGTCTTTAAATTTTTTTTTTAATTAAACTACTTACTATTTTATTATTTTAGATATACAGGTTTTTGAGGTTTTTGAAAAGCTAGTAAATCATAAAATAAAATTATAAGAATGACCGTGTAATAGCGATGTAAGAATATCCAGTACCCAATATCGTCCCGTGGTTATCGTAAGAGTCGACAGAGGGAAACAAAACCAGGAGATGAGAGAAATAAACTGAGTTGGCAACTGTGGCAAGTAGAAAGTAGAAGGCCTATGCTCAGCGGTGGATTTTCGATAGGCTATAGACATGCGGGTTTCCTCACGATTTTATCCTTCACCGCCGAGCACGTGATAAATCAGCACATCGGTAAATATAATTGTAATTCAAAATTTTGGGGATCGAACCCCTGTTGCTCGCGTACTATGTAATTTACAGCAAGCGCTTAGCCTCTGTATCCGAGGTCCGAAGAGAGGGGGAGGACACGGTAATCCTCGAATCCGGCAACTTATTCTATCACCGGGAGGGCGACCATCTGTCCCAAGGAGGTGTCGGATTTATCGTCCACAAGTCTCTCGTTAACAACGTTGTAGAGATTGAGAGTGTGTCGACGAAGGTTGCGTACCTTATACTCAGAATCACCAAACGGTATACGCTGAAGGTCATACAGGCTTACGCACCAACCTCGGCACACCCCGATGAGGAGGTGGAGGAAATGTATGAGGATATATCTGAGCCATGCATTCCTCCAAAACCCACTATACGGTGTTAATGGGAGACTTCAACGCAAAACTAGGCACAAGAGAGAGCGGTGAGCTGAAAGTAGGAAATTCGGAATAGGGCAACGGAACCCAAGGGGCCAGCAGCTGGCCGACTTTATAGAGAAAGAGGACTCTTTATGATGAACTCTTTCTTCAAAGCGGTCCCACAGAAAGTGGACCTGGTCGAACCCCGACGGTTATACAAAATGAGATTGATTTCATTATGACGACCAGACGACAACTGGTCAGTGATGTCTCAGTGATCGCGAGGGTGAAAATTGGCAGCGGTCACCGAATGGTGAGAGGCACACTGAACCTAAACGTTAAGTTGGAGAGGTCACGTCTAATGAAGTCAACGCTCCGTCTCCCTCGTGCTCTAATCCAAAGTCCCGAAACTTTCAGCTCGAGTTACAAAATCGTTTTCATTGCCTAGAAGATTGCAATGAAGTGGACGATATGAATGACAAGCTTGTGGAAACTGTCCATGCGGTCGGAGCTAAGTTCTGTAAGAACCGTCGCAGAAGAACACAAAAACTCTCCGATCACACTCTTAATCTCATGGAGATGAAGCTGCAGTCTTCAGCAGATTTGACAGCATACAGGCAACTGAACAGACAGATCTTTAAATGCATGCGGCGGGACTTGCGCAACTTCAATACAGCTCGTATTGAAGAAGCGATCGAGCGGAACCAGGGCTCCAAAGTCTTTGCCAGAGATCTGTCTACCAGAAAGAGCCAACTGTCGAAGCTGAAGACCGAATGTGGCAGCATCGTTTCCAGGACACCTGAGATTTTAAGTGAGATTGAGAGGTTCTATGGGCAGCTGTACACGTCATCGTTGGAGCCACACGAAAGTGTGAATAGCGATCCAAGAGCAAGTCTTATCCGACACTATTCCGATGATATCGCGGACGTCAGTCTGAGCGAGATTAGAAGGGCTCTCTAGCACCTTAAAAACGGCAGGGCTCCAAGCGAGGATGGAATTACAACTGAGCTTCTGAAAGCGGGTGGAAAACCGGTACTTTGATTCCGACGAAATTTGGGCGGTGCTGCAGTCCCTTCAGCGGTGCCTAGTGGACCGTCGGTATATCGAGGTGCTGAAGTGTTTGTACAGTAGGGCTACAATGGCTACCCGAGTACAGAACCAGAGTACGAAACCTATCCAACTGCAGAGAGGTGTAAGACAGAGTGACGTAATATCCTCGAAACTCTTCACCGCTGCATTGGAAGACGTTTTCAAGCTACTGAACTGAAAAAGATACGGTATTAACATCAACGGCGAGTACATCTCTGACCTTCGACGACGATATAGTCCTTATGGCAGAATTGCTGGAGGACCTAAGCACTATGCTCAATGACCTCAATAGTATCTCCCAACGGATAGGTCTCAAGATGAACATGGACAAAACAAAAATCATGTTTTATGTCCATGTCACACCTATGCCGGTAGTTGTTGGGACACTAAGCTCGAAGTTGTTGACGAATATGTTTACCTGGGACAAATAGTCCGACTAGGTAAGTCCGACTTCGACCGAGAGTTCAATCGACGGATTCAACTCGGCTGGGCAGCGTTCGGAGATTACGACCCACCTTCTCGTCAGGCATACTCAAAACCTCAAAACTAAATTGTACAACCAGTGCGTGTTGCCAGTGATGACATATGGAACTGAGACGATCCTTCACTGCTGGCCGTATGAGGAAGCTTACGGTCATTCAGCGAGCTATGGAGAGGGTTATGATCGGAGTTTCTATACGTGATAAACTTAGAAATGAGGATATCCGCAGTAGAACCAGAGTTACCGACATAGCCCAAAGGATTAGTAAGCTGAAGTGGCAATGGGCCGGCCATATAGCTCGAAGAACCGACAACTGATGGAGAAGAAAGGTTCTCGAGTGGAAGCCTCGTACCGGCAGGCGAAGTGTAGGGCGTCCCCCCACTAGATGGAGTGACGACCTGGCAAGACATGCAGGAAGTCAATGGATGCAGATGGCTCGGGACCGTGCTTTGTGGCATTCCGTGGGGGAGGTCTATGTTCAGCAGTGGACTTATGAAGGGCTGTAATGATGATGATGCTTAGCCTCTGAGTTTTCACGGCTCTACCTACATATTACATTATACATATAATAAATACTATAAGTAAATGAAAATCTTTTGGCTTTTGGTAACTTATGCAAAAGTTTCCGTAATATTTTGAATTTTCGACGACACAACGTACGCTGTGAACAAAAAAAATTGCATGAATTGTTTAGCGATGTAATAGAGAGTTTCTTACATATAAACCTAGTCAAGAATGTCGTACGACGTAATGTGCTCAACAAAATGAAAGGCTTATATCAATATAATTAAAAATTAAAAATTTTGTACAACCGACTTCAATATAAATTATTAAAATTAACTCATAAACTATTTGTTAGACGTTGATCAAATTCATATGTACATAAAAATCACCAGCTTTCAAATAAAAAAAGAATCATCGAAATCGGTACACCCAGAAAAAAGTATGATTTAACACACATAAAAAAATAATATACAGTCGAATTGAGTACCTCCTCCTTTTTGAAGTCGGTAGAAAAATATCATAAAAATAAACTTAAACTAAACTTTATTACTTTTGTAAGTTAAGCCATAAGATATGTATAACGCACCTATCCGTCAAAATATAAAATTACAATGTCCTTTTATGTTCGTCATGTAGAAATCGCTTAAAATGATATGACCACCGTTTGTAGTTCCTAAGTTTTTCATTATTGTAACAACTTTACCTTTAAATGCAATAAAGAGTTATCTATATATATAGGCCTGAAACTTCTCTGCAAATTTGGGCGTATATTGCAAAATGACCCTGAATATTTATCTAACGCTGCAGCTATATTATAGATGCAGCACGAAAAGGTCGGCTCGACCGGAAAGGACCATGCTCTCACAGAATACCAGCGTAAAATAGCAGCTTGATGCTACTGTATTTAGGAAACGACGCATTTTGTGGAAACAAAGAATTCCATCTTAGTCCTTAGAGTTGACAACCGACTACATTTTGATTAGTATTCTAGAAAAGATGTAGATGTCCATGAAGCACACATCTACTTACTATCACGTAGAGTGTGTGCCCGTTTGTCACTCTTATTTTGTAAAATAATATACAATAATACAGTGAATTTTCAAATATATATAAAGAAACTAGCGAGCCGCCCCGGCTTCGCCTGGATAGGATAAATTATTATGGCGTCATGTAGATTCATGATATTCAAAGTCCATTTATTTTAACAAACATTCGTCATCATTACATCCCATCACAAGTCCACTGCTGAACATAGGCCTCCCGCAAGGAATGCCACAGAGCACTGTCCCAAGCCACCTGCATCCATCGACTTCCTGCATGTCTTACCAGGTCATCACTCCATCTAGTGGGGGGACGCCGTACACCTCACCTACCGGTACGAGGGTGCCATTCGAGAACCTGTCTTCCCCATCAGTTGCCGGTTCTTCGAGCTATATGGCCGGTCAATTGCCACTTCAGCTAACTAATTCGTTGGGCTACGTCGGTTACTGTGGTTCTAATGCGGATATCCTCGTTTTTTATGTCTATCACGCAGAGAAACCCAGAGCATAGCCCTCTCCATAGCTCGCTGAGCGACCATAAGCTTCCTCATACCGCCAGCAGTGAAGGACCACGTCTCAGGTCCAAAGGTCGTCACTAGCAACATGCACTGGTTGTACAATCTTGTATTGAGGTTTTGAGGTATACCTGACGAGAAGATGTGCCGTGATTTCCGGAACACTGCCCAGCCGAGTCGAATCCGTCGATTGATCTCTCGGTCGAAGTTGGACTTACCTAGTCGGGCTATTTGTCCCAGGTAAACATACTCGTCAACAACTTCGAGCTTTGTGCTCCCAACAATTACCGGCATAGGTGTGACATGGACATTACACATGATTTTTGTTTTGTCCATGTTCATCTTAAGGCCTATCCGTTGGGAGATACAATTTAGGTCATTGAGCATAGTGCTTAGATCCTCCAATGATTCTGCCATAAGGATTATATCGTCGGCAAATCGAAGGTGAGTGATGTACTCGCCATTGAAGTTAACCGCACCGCACTTCTGCTCCACGCCTCCGGAGAAGTGCCACCATGGAATACGGAATTAAAGAGCTTCTGAAGGACTTTAAGTACCGGGTTTCTACCCGCTTTCAGAAACTCCGGTGTAATTCCATCCTCACCCGGGTACTTGCCGTTTTTAAGGTGCTGGAGAGCCAATCTTGCTCAGACTGGCTCAGTACGGGATATCATCGTAATAGTGTAAGATAAGACTTGCTCCTGGATCGTTACTCACACTTGCGTGTGGCTCCAACGATGACGTGTACAGCTGCCCATAGAACCTCTCAATCTGACTCAAAATCTCAGGTGTCCCGGAAACGATGCTGCCACATTCGCTCTGGAGCTTCGACAGTTGGCTTTTTCTGACAGACAGATCTCTGGCAAAGACTTTGGAGGCCTGGGTCCGCTCGATCGCTTCTTCAATACGAGTAGAATTAAAATTGCGTAAGTCCCGCCGCATGCATTTGGAGATCTGTCTGTTGAGTTCATTTCCCGTCTAACAGCCATGAGATGAAGATTGTGATTATGATTATGATTTTAACAAGTTTTTTTTTCGGATAAAATATAGTCTAGATCATTCCCAGTATTGCTCTTTATCTGTTCGCGAATTTGAAAACAGTCGGTTCAGCCATTCCGGAGATTAGCCCGGACAGACAGATAGACAGACAGACAAAAATTTCAAAGATGGTTAGCCATGTCTTAATGGCATGCAATTATAAGGCAGTTATTTAGATATTACCGACAGATACTTCAATTTTATTTATAAATTTATAAGAGTGCGTCTTCGTATTTTGTAAAAGCCTGGCTTCCTCCCATTTCTGAGAGGGTTTTGAAACAAGGAAGGATCCGCCGTTCTACTCCACCGCGTGTCGTTATATTTCAAATTCCTATTTAGATTTCCTCACAATGTTTACGTTTATTTCTGAGCGTAGTAAATCAGCACTTCAAATTTCAATTAACAATTTAATTGGTGCCGGCGGGGATTGAACTCTGTTTGCTCATGTAATACGACACTCAAGGCTTGCGATTTTTCATCGAAAGACTAAAATGTCAAGATTAAATTTACAGCCTTTATACCTTCTACTGATGGGCACAGGCATCTTTTTATTTCTGAGAAGGTTTTAAGGCTAGGAAGTTTTCACCGCGCTGCCCCAAGGCATGTTAGTTGACCTCACACGTCTTCGATTTTTTTTTATTTCTAAGTCATGCATGTTTTCTAACGGTATTTTTCTTCGAAGCCTCGCACTTATATTAATTTTTTCTGGCGCCTAGTAACTAAGGGGCTAAGTGCTCGCTTGCTACAAGATAATTTATTTAAGACTTTATCTTTATCTTCCCGTAATTATGGGCATAATGTGTTCACTGTGCCTTAATTCTAACCAAAGCAAGATGTTGGTTATTAGATTTTTTTTTATAGGATAAGGGTGACAAACGAGCACACAGTCCACCTGATAGTAAGTGGTTACTGTGGCCCATAGACATGTGTATCCTTGATTCAAATGCAGATGCGTTTTCACCCGTGAGGGCTAAGATGAAATGCCTCGTTTCCAGTAAAAAGGGTCTCCGGTTCTCAACACTCACCATACGAAACGCAGCAGCATTAAGCTGCTATTTTTAGTTATTAGGTGTTAACTTATTCTCCGCTGCTTAGCGTTCCCGTGGCCCTGCCAATATACGGCGAAGGTAGAAAACGCCACGGAAGTTTAGTCAGTGCTAGTCCGACATAACCCTTGCCCTCCTGGCGAAGCCTGTATGGCCTACAAATAATTGTTCCGAGTCTGGATGTTGTTCTTGTGAAATTTATGTATGTAAGCTGCCCTCACGATACAGGAGAAAATCCTAGTGTGGAGGTAACGCTTTTAAAAAAAAAAAGAGAAAAGCAAAGAGAAGCGGGTATGCGAGGGCATTTCCCCGTAAGAAAAAGTGTTAGCTTATCGCAAACTTAATAGACATAATATAGATTCAAATAAACGTACATAAGCACTCACACCTGTCACCTAGAGCGGTAGACAGAGACTACACACTTCCACGTTGCACGATCATGACACACCTCTCTCACCTCTTTCTCTCACATCCATATACCAAATCTATCTCCGTTAAGGGTACTCTTAATTTTGCTGGTGGTGCAAAAAAACTTCCGCCTAGGTCATTCATTGCCAACTAAATACATTATATACGTTAAAGATAATAAACTTCGCAACTATATTCGGACTGGAGAGAAGAAGTTTTAAAGAAAATCTGGATTTATCTTGAATTCGAAGCCATTCGGAAACTTGTATTCACCTCTTTGAGCTTTCCAATATCATTAGAACTTTATACCACTAATGCAAGCAAGTATGTGATTCAGCGACTTTTGGCATTTTGATGACTTTTTGATGTATGATTATATATATTTTAAGTTTTTCTCCACTAAGTTTAAGTCAAATAGTATAGCGATTTATAGATTAAATGTAAAACTGTAAGCTATTATTTTATGCTTGTCTAAGTTTAGACGGCTCCGTGGCGCAACTATGCTTAACTTGAGTTGAGGGCCGCGGGTTCGAATCCTGCTCGGAACAAACGTACTGCCTACAAATAAATGGTTCCGGGTCTAGATGTTTGTTCACGTGAAATTTATGTTTGTAAATTGCCCCCACGGTACAGAAGACAGTCCTTGTATGAGGTAACGTTTTTTTTTAATAACTATTTTTATAAGAATTTTTGGTTTTATTAATATTTTGTACTGACGAGTAACCTGGGTTTGATCTCATACGGCACCAATGAAATTGCTATTTTAAGTGCTGCTTTACCCTATGCTCAGCGTGTAAGTCAGAGAAATAAAAAAAATTCTAAGACATGTGAAGTTCACTAATTGGGACAGCGCGGCGGAAACCCTCCAAGAAATGAAATTCTCACAAGAATTGAAGAAAAGAAATGAATTTCCTTGCCCTAAACCCTCATAGAAATGAAAGTAGTGTGTGCTCATCAGTTGGACGTATACTTTTCTTTTTTAAAATGTGCCTAAATGCTCAATGAAATAAAATCGATTCGAGGTTTACGTACTCGTACATTAATAATATTGGGAATTGAGAAGGCCAAACGATTAAGCACACCTTGACAAAATTGGAGACTCACTTGTTTGTAACAGACAATTAATAACCTTAACCCCCGGCACTACGTTCCATTTTTATTTGAATGTTATGAAATTACAATAATAGCTTTACTGAATTCGATATCGGCTGTATTTCAATAGAACATTTAAAAACGTGATTCCGATTGTTAAAGCTCGAGGTGTTCGAAATTTATTTATTGCCTCTACTTACTTTTTCTTTTGTACGCATTTAATAAAAGTTTTTTGCCTTTATTTATTTTTTATACTAGTAAGGGTGACCAGTCAGTACATACTTACTAGCATAGACACCTAGACTACGAATTAAAATGCAGATGCCTTGTAACCCATAAGGTTTTTTTTTTATAGAATAAGGGTGACACACGAGCACACAGTCCACCTGATGGTAAGTGGACGCTGCGTCCCATAGGGATATGCATGCATAGACATCTACATCTATTCTCAATTAAGAATCAAAATGTAGATGTGTTGTCACTTCTGAGGGCTAAGAAGGAATGCCCCGTTTTCAGTAAAAGGGTCTTTTTTTTTATAGAATAAAGGTGACAAACGAGCACACAGTCCACCTGATGGTAAGTGGTTGCTGTGGTATAGACATCTACATCTATCTTCGTTTGCGAATTTAAATGCAGATGCGTTGTCAGCCGTGAGGACTAAGATAGAATGCCTCTTTCCAGTAAAAGGGTCTCCGGTTCTCTACACTCACCATACGAAACACAGCAGAAACAGAAACAGAAACAGAAACAGAAACTTTTTATTCAATATAGATTATAAATACTTATTGAAAGTCACTTTTGTCTAATTACCACTGGTTCGAAAAAACCTCTGTCCTGGGAAGAACCAGCAAGAAACCCAGCGGACTTTTTTAAATAACAGCTTACAATCATGTATATTACACAATTAACCACACAAAACAAATTAGAAACAGCCTGGCAGCGAACACCTCATTCCAGGGGTTATTATCATCCATAAATTCCTTAACATTATAATAACCCTTTTATACAAACTATGTTTAATAAAGTTTTTGAATTTTGAGCAGGTCGAATTTTGTATATTTTCTGGGATTTTGTTGTAAAAGCGTATACATCGCTCTAAGAATGAATTACTGACTCGGTGGAGTCGAGTAACTGGTACTACTAGCTTGTGTTTGTTCCTAGTATTTACAGAATGAATATCACTTATTTTGTATAACTACTTTTATTTTTGTGTACGTACATTACATTTTCATAAATGTATTGAGAGGCCAAAGTTAATATATTAATTACGCCTTAAGTATTATTTACGCGGTATTGTTCATTGGACCGTATAAGTTTTAAGAATACCCACTACCCCATATCATCCCGTGGGTGTCGTAAGAGGCGACAGAGGGAAACAAATCGGAGATAGGCAGCGGCGTCTTTTTAATAACGACTAACATTTAAAAACTGCAGTTACCAACCCGCTTGCCAACTATGGCAAATATTGAGGTAATTAATGGGGAGGCCTTTGTTCAGCAGTGGACTTTAATAGTCTGTCCCGGTAACGGTAACGGTATTATACATTATGTAAAACTAATTTTACGGATTTTGTCGCATAAAATTTTAACTTTCACTAGTCATCACACATCATCACACATGGAATGTGTGCCCGTTTATTAAATTTACTTTTATTTTTCTTGACGCTAACCACACTTACAACTAGCACGTACCGACTTCATTTATCCAAAACTTTATAAAAGACTTGTTTGCGAACAGTGTACTCAAAGTTTGTATAAACTGTTTAGCGACATCGTTGCTCAAAGCATATTGTGTTACGTAATCTGTGTCTCCTCAGCTAAGTCGCTTCTTGTAACTTACAGACAATGCACAAATTTTTAACTTAATTTAAAATACGAGTGTTGTGAAGACATTTTTCCATACAACTGTACTTTATATATCCGATAAAGTTAACTATTGGACATAATGTAGGGAGTATTTTGTATACTTTGGTGGTGCCACACGTACTTTTGACGATGCTCGTTGATGTTATTTTATATGCACATTGATGTATTATATTGAAGTGCCCTAAAATATTACTATGCGGTGTTTAATGTGTCAATGAGATTTGATATCAAAACCACACTGTCATTGGAGTGTTCAACAAGAGTACGTTGTTGCTTTATGATTCTAATAAAAAATTAATTAGAAATCAGCAAAGATGCTGTATTTTTCGGATGCAAGTAATTTGTATTTTTATATGCGACTGATCATTTCTTTCAAAACTAACCTTTTCAATGAAAAATTGTTTTTTGTTAATGAATAAAGGTGTTAGCTGTGCACTCACCGATCTCTTTGCCAGCGAAGTGAGTATGGGCATATTCATGAACACAATCTTGCCGGCTTGTGAACTTTCGAAGGCCTTTGTCCAGCATGAATTAAAAAATAATTAAAAACCGATTTCAAAAAATTAAAAAGAAATAATTTTCACAATCCCAGTCCTTCACAAGTCGACTACTGAAAATGGGCTTCACCCAAGCAATGCTAAAGCAAGGTCAAGGTCGTCCTACATTCCACTTGCCGTTACGAGACTGTTACCTATTTTTGTGCTTTTCATTAATTCATTAATTCTTTCATTACAGTCTATCAAAAGTCCACTGCTGAACATAGGCCTACCCCACAATTTGCATCATAGGAGCCATATCTGCCACGATTGACAGAAAGGTGGACAACCGCAGTTTCTTATTAATTTAATTTATTATCAGGAAGCATCTTCCTGCTGCCCATCTCATGCTTGATTTGCCTCAGTCTTCTTTCACGACACCCACGGGGTGATATGGGGTAGTGGATTCTCTTAGGCTGCTATTACACGGCGTTAAAAGTAATTATAGTATGTATACTCAAGAAGTGTTTATAGTTACTAGTATAAAAAGAGATGAGTTAGAGAATAAAATAATACTTGCGCGTGAGTTACCGTTACAAGCTATTAAAAGTTTACTACTGATCGCAGGTCTTCCACATATTATATTGACTTATAGCGAGGATTATTGTCATAGTTACAACGCTTGGTAGACGGGTTGGCACCCAGGGTTTTTTGAAGTTATACTTCTTTTGGGGCGTTTGGGAAAAATTATGAGAGTGAATTTTTTACGATGCGCGCGCACACCGACAGCTAAAAACGACACCATGAAGTTGTTACGATGCGCGCGCACACTGACATCTCAAAGCGACAACTTCATTGGGTAACTGTCTCTCAAGTTTTCGTGGGAACTGATAACTTATATTTAAGGTAGTTATTTTTGTTTTGTTACGCTAAAGAAGTATAACTTCCTACGTGCGTACATAAGTACACACACACAGTTTTTTATTATTTAGTTGTTATTAGGAAGACGCTGCCGCTCACCTGCCTGCTTTAGTTTCACTCTGTAGCCGCTTACGATACTTATATGGTTATACGGATATTCTTACAACACTATTATTACACTATATATTACATGATTGAGGGTAAAGTGATTTAAATAAATCTATTTTACAATTTACTTTTTTAGTTTAGGCCGTTAGTAAATCATTATGAAAATATTATTTGAATCTTTAAGTTCTAACATACTGTGATAATGGTCGATTTTAATCTATTACAATACATTTATATTTAAATCTCAATGTAAAAAATACAATGATTTCTTATATTTACGCGAACACTACGCATTAAATGAAACTAATTTTACGGATTTTATCGCGTTTAATTTAACTTTTTAATTCCCGACGTTCAGCAATGACACTTCTGTCATTGCTGAGTTCCAGTCGAAATAATTACTTTAAAAATGAAGTTTGATGGTTATCACGCCGCAAAAACAAAATCAACAGTCAATCGAACAGCAATCGCGATTCGCAATGGCAATCGCACTAAACTATCTAATTTAATATAATATGTATTACTTGAGAGATACATTGTGTTTTTATGCGATGGCCAAGTCAATCTATTTATTTAAAACATAATTTTTTTTTAATTTTGATATGGTCACTATAAGATGTTGTTAGGTTAGCTAATTACGTCATGACTTAAGACAGACGGACCCTTAAGTAGGGACTGAATAAATTAACCGACTTGGTATTACATGGATCTCACAACTTTTTACGGTAGAAGAACTGAGTTGCGAGACTTGGTTTTTTTTACAAGTTATGTTTTTGATGGCATATTTTTTTTCTTTTGTTTTTAACTAGTAATACTAGTCAATGGTAAGCTTAAAATGCTTGTTTTATGAGTGGTTCACGACAGTACTCGAATGGTGGATTTGAATCCACGAACTTTAGAGTTCGCGGTCCGCATCCTGCCATTAAGCTAGTGTCGCTTCATTGAATTGATTTTTTTATTACTTTTTTTTAATAAAACTGAAGTAACGAATGAACTAACACTCAATATGATAGCAAGTGTGTACTCTAGCCCATTGACACACTTGCAGCCCACTTCAAACAAAGAAGGCTGCAGATGATTTGTCACCCCGGAGGACTAAAATGGAATGCCTCACAGTCTGTAACTATACCGGCTCTCTATACCCTTCAGACCTTAGCACAGCAGTACAGGCACTACTATTGGGCAACAGAAATGGGTAAGGGCGTGGTACCTATCCAGACGGACTTCAGTAAGGGAGTCCTACCATCTAGTAGATAAGGAGTTATAAAGGAGTAACACCATCTTGGTGATAGAACTCCTTTTCCACTAGGTGGCTAAGTTAACTAGTGAAACTGTAACTGGATATCGATTAAGATAACTGGAACGGGATTAAGATAGTAAAGTAAAGCTATACCTGCCAAAGCTGGTATGGTTTACAGCGAGGGGTCGACCGCGATGTCTCAGTGCTTGTTGGTGAATTTTAAATGTACACGAAATTTTTATATTAATTTCGCGAATACAAGAATTTTTTTTATCTTTATGATTAAGATCATCCATTTTATAGGTTATAATGGATAGCATTACAGGCTGTAAAAGTCCACTGCTGAACATAGGCCTCCCACGTAGATTGCTTCATAGGGGAGATTTTGCCATAGTTGCCACGCTTAGCAGACGGGTTGGCAACCGCAGTTTTTTTATAATTTTGTGTTGTTATCAGGAAGAAATCCCTTTGTCGTTTCTTACGACACCACGGGACGATATGGATTTTGTCAAAATAATTTTAATGAAACTGACGTTCTATTTTAACTTTTATAATATTTCCTTTTAAGTAGGTACATATAATTATAGTTTTATTATTTAATCATCATTAGCCCATTAGCCCATTAGCCCTTTAGCCTCCTCTCATTTTAAGAAAGATTATCGAGAGATAGTGATGTTTTTAATTTCATATTGAAGCAAGTGTAGCTCCTGTATAATGCATGTGGTATGTGGTACATTCCAGGTTAGTTTTCAGAGATAAAACCGAATTTGTCGACTTCTTTAACGACGGCTGTAGGTTTCCATAGGCTACAATAGCCACTTACCTACTTCTTCCCTTAATGTCTCTCTGTCCCTTCCACCATCTGACAACCAGATTCTGGGCGAGTATTCATCTTTTGGTTATCGGCATAATGCATTCGAACCAAATGGCTTGCTTTGTTGTTGTTAAGCGTACAGCAAAAGAGAAGAATAGTTTACCAATGTCTGTCCTTCCATTCAATTAGAATATGCGTGTCATCAAAGTATGGGAAAAGTTGACAAAATTAACCTCAATGAACTTTATCAACTGCGGCTACATCACCACTTACCATCAGGTAAGATTGTTACTTGATTGATTGTACGTGCTGCAGCTAGGTTATGGTTGTAGCATCAGTGGGTCGGCTCGTTAGGGGGAAAACGATCTCTCACAAAATACCAGCGCGTAAAATAGCAACGTAATGCTGCTGGTTTTCGTGTGGTGAGTGTAAATAACCGGAGACCTTTTTTACTAAAAACTGATGGAATGTGTGCTAGTTTGTCACCCTTAATCTATAAATAAAGTACAAGGTAATAATGGATACGAAAACTATGGAATGACTGTTAGTTTGTTTTAAAACTTTATAGAAAACAGTAAAGTATGTTCTAGTGTTGGCCGTCAGTTCATTTAAATATTCTTGAAACATTTTTCTTTTTCGACACTTAATGACTTTATCATTCACTGTAATCTAATAAAATCAGAACTTAATTGCGATTACCAATTTCTTACGAGTTCCAAAAAAGTTACTAAGTCCCCGTGGGTCGAATATAACCTTAATATTGAAAAAAAAGTTTGAATAGAAGAGAATAGAATAAAATAGAATAGAATAGAATAAAATAGAATAGAATACAATAGAATATTTTTTTATTCAATATAGATCACATGTTCAATTCTTATTGAAAGTCATTTTTTACTTTACCACTGGTTCGAAGAAAAACCTCTGTCCTGGGAAGAACCAGCAAGAAACCCAGCGGGTCTTTTTTTCAAAGTAAATTTTATATGAATAGTTGTACAAACTACAAAATTTATTTAGAAACAGCTTGGAAGCGACCACTTCATTCCCAGGGGTTATTATCAACCATGTATTCATTTATATTATAATAACCCTTTTTATGCAATTTTTTTTAATAAAATATTTAAACTTGGTAATAGAGAGACCTTGCATATTTTCTAGGACTTTGTTGGAAGAGCGTATACATTGCCCCAAGAATGAAATACTGACTCTGTGGAGTCGAGAAACAGGTATCAGTAGCTTGTGTTTGTTCCTAGTGTTTACAGAGTGTATATCACTTTTTTACTAAAACTACCTTTGTTTTTGTGACAACAAAGACAAGACAACAAGAAATAGAAAGAGAAGAAATGCAGTTAACATACAGTTAACGACACGGTAGAGCCACTCAGCTGCGATATAAACGGTACGACACGATTGGGTCGCATCTACATATTTACTCTTAATCGAGGATAGAAATATAGGTGTCTATGTGTCACAAATCCATAGACTCGTTTGTCACCTTTTTCTATAAAACCATTTACATTGATGCAGGTGTGGGAGTCGACTTAGAGTTGCTCGCGTACTAAATTCAAGACTAGCTCTTATCCTCTAAGCTTCCAATCGCTCTTTATTGTATGTGACTTGTACACGGCACTACTAAATTTCTTCACCTTATACTTTAAAACTTGAATAAATAAAATTATTCAAAATAGTCAAAAAAGGAGAACATCGGCAATAAGTCACATTTTATTCTTAAAAAAAACAAACCCATATATCAACTTAACTGTGCTTTTAATGCGCTAACACTTTAGGTCACAACAACCTCTAATAAACTGTTTTCGAAAAAACCGTACATCAAGTTAAATGTTCTTTTAATAAGTTAAGACTTTAGGTGACAAAAACCCCAATAAACTGTTTGCGACACCACAGCACGTTTTGTTAAATAAAAATTTTATCCACGTCTTATACAGTCTAGCAAACTATTGAATATGACTTGTTAGCTAAAGACCTTAGGTTTACAATGTTAAAATATATTTCAACATAAGATTTAAGTTTAAGCATCAATTTTAGTCTAACCTGAATAATATAAAAAAAATAACCGACTTAGATTAACGGATCAGTAAGCTGAAGTTGCCGGGCCGGCCATATAGCTTGAAGAACCGACGACCGGCGAAGTGTAGGGCGATTATGTTAGACGACCTAACTAATAGAGTGACGAATTAGTAAGAGCAGCAGCAGCTGGCCGACTTCATGCAGAAAGAGGGACTCTTTATGATGAACTCTTTCTTCAAGAAGCGGCTCCACAGAAAGTAGACCTGGTCGAGCCCCGACGGTTCGACAAAATAAATGAGATTAACTTCATTATGACGACCAGATGACAACTGTTCAGTGATGTCTCAGTGATCGCGAGGGTGAAAACTGGTAGCGATCAACGAATGGTTAGAGGCACACTGAACCTATACGTTAAGTTGGAGAGGTCTCATCTAATGAAGTCAATGCTCCGTCCTCCTCATGCTCTAATCCAAAGTCCCGAAACCTTTCAGCTCGAGCTACAAAACCATTTTCAGTGCCTAGAAGATTTTAATGTAGTGGACGATATGAATGACAAGCTCGTGGAAACTGTCCATGCGGTCGGAGCTAAGTTCTGCAAGACCCACCGCAGAAGAACACAAAAACTCTCCGATCACACTCTTAATCTCATGGCTGTTAGACGGGAAATGAAGCTCCAGCCTTCAGCAGATTTGACAGCGTACAGGCAACTGAATAGACAGATCTCCAAATGCATGCGGCGGGACTTACGCAACTTCAATACAGCTCGTATTGAAGAAGTGATCGAGCAGAACCAGGGCTCCAAAGTCTTCGCTAGAGATCTGTCTGCCAGAGAGAGCCAACTGTCGAATCTGAAGACCGAGTGTGGCAGCGTTGTTTCAGGGACACCTGAGATTTTGAGTGAGATTGAGAGGTTCTACGGGCAGCTGTACACATCATCATTAGAGCCACATGCAAGTGTGAGTAACGATCCAAGAACAAGTCTTATCCGACACTGTTCCGATGATATTCCGGACGTCAGTCTAAGCGAGATTAGAATGGCTACCCAGCACCTTAAAAACGGCAAGGCGCCACGCGAGGACGGAATTACAGCGGAGCTTCTGAAAGCGGGTGGAAAACCGGTACTTGAAGTCCTTCAGAAGCTATTTAATTCCGTCCTCCATGGTGGCACTACACCGGAGGCGTGGAGCAGAAGTGCGGTGGTATTGTTCTTCAAGAAAGGCGACAATGCTCTCTTGAAGAACTACAGACTAATTTCCCTTCTGAGCCGCGTCTACGTGCTGTTTTCGAGAGTCATTACGAATCGTCTCGCACGCAAACTCGACGACTTCCAGCCTCCCGAATAAGCCGGTTCCTGAAAAGGCCTTAGCACCATAGACCACATACCCTTCGGCAAATTGTACAAAAGTCCAAGGAGTACAATTTACCACTATGTCTGACGTATGTGGACTATAAGAAAGTCTTTGATTCCGTCGAAATTTTGGCGGTGCTGCAGTCCCTTCAGCGGTGCGAAGTGGACTGTCGGTATATCGAAGTGCTGAAGTGTTTGTACAGTAGGGCTACGATGGATATCCGAGTACAGAATCAGAGTACGAAACCTATCCAACTGCAGAGAGGTGTAAGACAGGGTGACGTTATATCCCCGAAACTCTTCACCGCTGCATTGGAAGACGTTTTCAAGCTGCTGGACTGGAAAGGATACGGTATTAACATCAATGGCGAATACACTACTCACCTTCGATTTGCCGACGATATATTCTTTATAGCAGAATCGCTGGAGGACCTAAGCACTATGCTCAATGACCTCAATAGTGTCTCCCAACGGATAGGTCTTAAGATGAACATGGACAAAACAAAAGTCATGTGTAACGTCCATGTCACACCTATGCCGGTAGTTGTTGGGGACACTAAGCTCGAAGTTGTTGACGAGTATGTTTACCTGGGACAAATAAGCCGTCTAGGTAAGTCCAACTTCGACCGAGAGGTCAATCGACGGATTCAACTCGGCTGGGCAGCGTTCGGGAAATTGCGGCATATCTTCTCGTCAGGTATACCTCAAAACTTAAAAACTAGACTGTACAACCAGTGCGTGTTGCCAGTGATGACCTATGGAACTGAAACGTGGTGCTTCACTGCTGGCCGTATGAGGAAGCTCAAGGTCGCTCAGCGAGCTATGGAGAGGGTTATGCTCGGGGTTTTTCTGCGTGATAAACTTAGAAATGAGGATATCCGCAGTAGAACCAGATTTACCGAATAGCCCAAAGGATTAGTAAGTTGAAGTGGCAATGGGCCGGCCATATAGCTCGAAGAACTGACAACCGATGGGGAAAAAATGTTCTCGAGTGGCGGCCTCGTACCGGCGGACGAAGTGTAGCGCGTCCCCCCACTAGATGGAGTGACGACCTGGTAAGACAGACAGAAGTCGACGGATGCAGGTGGCTCAGGACCGTTCTTTGTGGCATTCCTTGGGAGAGGCCTATGTTCTGCAGTGGACTTGTGAAGGGCTGTAATGATGATGATGATTAAGCATTTAACAAAATTATTATCAAGATGCAAAATCTACATTGTTGTAATGCAAGCTACTTACCCGCATGTAACGTAAAGTAGTGATGTACAGATCACATCAGTATTCTAGTTATTTTAAAATAATAAAACACATTTACTCTGATTATCATTTGTATTTGAAACTAGCTGGCACCCTGCGGGTTGCTGCCGCAGAAAAAATAATTGTGGAAATATCGTTTTAAATTTGGAACACATATTGTTTAATTAGGAATGATAATACATTTATTGAAGTTGAGTGATGAATTACTTTCAAATAAATTTGTCGGTACGATACGTATGCCACCTACTGTAAGTTAAGTGTACTATGCGTATAACCTTCGCGGAAATGCAAGCAATAAGTTGACAATGTTTTACCGTAATCTGATGAACGGTATGGCAGCGTATAAAATACGAACAAACAAAAATTAATCTTTATATATTAGATAATAACAAAATCAAAATATTAAATGTTGGCTGAGCCGTTAATTATCAATTTTTACATTAATTGTGGCATTGTCTTCTCCGTAAATATTATTAGTATGGATAAAAGTAGTAACGAAAAATTAACTTGTTCTTTTTAATATGAATTTGATTTAACATTAACGACAACAACACATCGAAATTAAGTCATCAATCAAAATCTTAAATTGACATTTTTGTCACCTTGCAATATAAGATGAAGAATTGACGAAGATAAAGTAGACTGGCATTACCATTGAAAAAATGTGAAAGAGTGAGAATTAGTTACTTAATATACCTTATCTGATTTTAATAGGATGGACCGTAAAAAACTATTACTGCGTTTTGTACGATAGACGATGGAAACTGAAGACACAATTGCTATCAAAAAGGTGGTCTTTATAAATATTTAACATTGGGATTTAAAAAACGAGATAGTATATTTACGAGATAGTCGAGTAACTATTAATCAAAATTAAAAAAAGCTATTTACTTAATCTATTAAACATCATTAATGTATTTTTGTCAAAAAATATTAAAGTTACAGCCTATATACGTCCCAGTGCTGGTTCAGGCCTCCTCTCATTTCTCAGAGGGTGTTTGGGCCAAGAAATGTCCGCCGCGCTGTCCCAATGTGTGCTGGCGAACTACACATGTCTTCGAAATATATATTTTCTTATCTCTCATACATGCAGGTTTCCTTACGATGTTTTCCTTCGCCGCCGAGCACGTGGTAAATCAGCACTTAAAATTGCAATTAAAAACTTCATCGGTGCCGGCGGGGAACGAACCCGGGTTCGGGTACTATGAAATTTACAGCGAGCGCTTAGCCACTGAGCTTCCACTGCTCCAAAAATATTATACGTACGTAATATATTATATTTCAACTGTCCATGCGGGCGGCGCGGTAAAAATATCAATTTTGCTCTCAACTATATTCTTTTAACGAAACGTCCAGTTGGTTATTGAAACTGGTATGGAATACGTGGTTTTCTACGCTGATTGACTTTTGTCTACAAAACAATTTTGTTTCTTTTGGGTCTTGTTTGTTTATATTTTTTAAAAAAATACGTGATATGTGGAGAGGATAGAATCTTTAGGTGCAAATGTAGAATCTTTAGGTTTAACAAAGCATTATAAAGCTATCCATCCATTACAGCCTATAAAAGTCCACCGCTGAATATAGGCCTCCCCCATAGATTGCCTCATAGGGGAGATTGGGCCATAGTTGCTACAAGCGGGTTGGCAACCGCAGTTATTTTATTTTTAGTCATTATTGGGAAGACGTTGCTGCTCATCTCCTGATTTGTTTCCCTCTGTTGCCTCTTACGACACCCACGGGATAATATGGGGTAATGGATATTCTTACACCGCCATTACACGATAAGCCAATTAATACGTGCACGTGTAAAATTAGTTTTCTGAATAGACATGGATAACCGATGAGGATACTTCCCATGGTGTCCATGGTTGTAGTATGTTAGCTGTGGATATCCGAGTGGAGCTTAGTCAGAAAGAGATCTCCGTCTGGATAATGACGCTAGAGCAGATGTTTTATCAATACAATCTAAATCTACCACTGCGATGTTCTTATATTTATTTTTTTCAACGAATTGATTATATCGCCTTCTTATATTGTTCTTGAAAAAACATTAAAATCAGTCCAGTTCTGGACAAGTAAACAGAGCATATCCATATATTGTTTGATAATGGTGTATAGGTATATAGGTATACTGCCGTGAATTAAACTATTTACAGGACTCTGATGGTGAAAAAAATTAATAAGGATAGACTCACACACAAGTTTTATTGTTCACACAATCGTTTAAGCATTTGGCGTATCTAGACTTTGCGACAAATTTAAATGCAATTCTTTTCTGAAGATTCGTCAAAACCTTAATTTAACAAATTATTTGTTTTTTGAATTGGTATTTTTAATGAAAGTGGATTGATAAACGAGCTAACAATATATCTGTCTACCGTAATTTTTTCTTTTCTTTTTCGCTTTAAAAACTCATGGATACCAGCTGGTTGCAGCTTCAAATAAATAAGGCCTAAGGCAGACGCGTTGTCTCCGTGAATGAAATTAAGTGAAAACCTTTTCGACGTAAATATTAAAGTTTCCTTGGGCAAACTTTAACACTTTTTTAATCTACTGCCGTTTTAATAAAGGCCCTCTGTGCGGAAAAGAAACTCCGAAGGTATCCTATTTATTGTCATTGTTAATGTTACAATATTTTTTATCAAAAATGAAAAGGCATAGACCCACAAGTAATCAAAGCATATTATATAGTAAAATAACGTAACAAAATAAAGTGTTGCAAACCCGAGCAGACCAATCCCCACCAGCAGCTGTTCACCTGTTCACATGTGAACTCCACATTTAAAAGACGCTCTTCAAACTAGATAAGACACATAATTTTTTTATATGGTGATCTTAGATAATTAATTTTAACAACTTTAATATAAAGGAATTTTGCAAATTAAAGCCTGATTTTATTAGTGATTAAAATCTCTATGAAATTATATTCATACATCACAGATATCATTTTTATATAGTTGAAAACAAAAGTGACTTTCTTTATGATATCGTTACACAGGAAACACTTTCTGAAAAGTAATAAATATAATGGATGTCCGGCGAAAGGCAATCGGTAGAATTACTTCCTCCGATATTGGACGTGAAATAAACTTACGTTTCAATTATTGGGTGCCTATGAAAGCTAATTGCAAAAGAAATATATTGGATTGTTGGGATAAGATTTACTTATTTGACTTACTATTATTAAAGTCATCATCATCATCATCATTACAACCCTTCACAAGTCCACTGCTGAACATAGGCCTCCTCCAAGGAATGCCACAAAGCACGGTCCTGAGCCACCTGCATCCATCGACTTCCTGCATGTCTTACCAGGTCGTCACTCCATCTAGTGGGGGGTCGCCCTACACTTCGCCTACCGATACGAGGCTGCCACTCGAGAAACTTTTTTTATTAAAGTTAGCCGACCTTAAACAATCCACTACCCCATACTATTACGTGGGCTTTGTAAGATGGGACAGAAGAAATCTAAAACAGAAGATAGGTGGCAGCATCTTCATCTAACAACTCAAAATAATAATAAAAAACAACTATTGCAAAATACCTCTATAAGGCAATCTATGGGGTAGTCATATGTCCAGATATGGCCTTTTATGGGCTGTAATGGATGGAATAGATGGAATGGACCTATAACACATTCCACTGCTAGGAACACCTCTCATTTCAAAGAAGTCTTCTGCGTTTCTTCATAGCATCGCATGTTCTCGAAATATTTAAGTCCGCGGTCATGCTAATTTCCTAACGATGTGTTCTTCACCGAGCACGTGGTTAATGGGCAATATCACATATGATTTTTCTTGGAGAATTTGAATTATTCTCGACACAATTTAATTTCAACAGCATTGTTCATAAGATAGAAGACACAACATTAATAATTAGCACTGCTTGGTAATTTAAGTTTTTATATAGAATAAAGGTGGCAAAGGAGCACAAAGTCCACCTGATGATAAGTGGATGCTCTGGCCCATAGACATCTATATACATCCTCCATTCATGAGAATCAAAATGCAGATGCGTAGTCACCCTTAAGGACTAAGATGGAATGCCTCGGTTCCAGTAAAAAGGGTTTCCGGTTCTCTACACTCGCTATACGAAACAGCAGCATTGAGCTACTATTTTACGCTGGTATTCTGTGAAAGCGTGGTCCTTCCTCGGTCGAGCCAATCTATTCATTATGCATTCATAATATAGCTACATCATGGCTTACCACGTTTAAAACCATCCCCCTATTAAGTGCAGGGGGTGAACCAAATTCTCAACACAACAAGATGACCCAAATTTAGCAGTGAACTGTAGCGGACTGATAAGGAAGAAGAAACTTTACAATCCTTGTGTAAAAGTTCATTAATATGTCAATGAACTCAAATTTGTTGGTTTTGTATCCAAACGTAGTTTATTCTACTACATGGGTTCAAGCCTAAATCTAACTACTCTGTTATTAACTAAACTAACTCTTGACACATATCCCAATGATTATCATATTAAAATAACAAAGTCCTCCAGCCTAAATTGCGGTTACTGCAGCCAGTTTCAACGAAGAAACCAGCCATCTGCATAGGACAGGATATACTACATGAGTGTGTCCGCAAACTCTAATAGTCCGATGGGACGGCAAGCGATACGACCGGAGAAAGATCGGGCGCAGGACCAACGGTTTCACGTGCTTTCCAAGGCCCGTGCCTTAAGCACCGCCACTTTCTGTTCAATTTTGACAGAGAAACTCATTATTTGGTTTCGACCCGGCCACAAATATTAGTCAGTGATAATATGTCTCAGTAATATTTCGCAATCATAAAGTACAGATTTCATCGTATAGTACAGATGTATAATACAGTACAGTACAGATTTTACAATATTACAGTTTTGGTGAATTTTTGTATACAAACGTAGTAGAATAAATTTATTTCCAGACATTTCGAGGATTGCATTTTAAAATTGCTTGTAGCCAGCCTACTTCAAAGTGCTTCACCAAGACCACTCGAAATGCGTAATTGCTATTCCCATAGCAACCGCTGACGGCAAACTTTTCTTTAAAAATCTAGACATGGAATCAAACTACCCATTCTTATTCTTGCCCTAAAACAGCACCTCTGCAGCAACGGGTAAGTAATAATAAAAAAAAAAACACATAACAATAATAAATGAAATGAAATAAAAATGAAATGATTTTTTTAATGAAATGAAATATTATTCCATGCTACCCAAACGCCCCGCCTGTATAGGTTCTATTAATGTGGTGTTATTAAGATTTAAGACAATCAAATACCCTTTTCAATAAAAATCATAAAGTTATTCGCATATAATATTGCCAATATCCATCACGGCATTGCTTTCTATCTGTTCGTAAAATTTCATCACAATCGTTTCAGCCATTCCGAATATTTGCCCGGACAGACAGACAGATCGATAGACAGACAAAATTTTTAAGAATGGTAATTTATGTCTTAATAGCATTCAATTAACCACCTGAGCTAAATAGAAGCCAGTTTTTTCAATATTACATAGAGACACTTCAATTTTATTTAAAGTCAAAGTTAAAGTTACAGCCTATATACATACATACATACGTCCCACAGCTGGGCACAGGCCTGCTCTCATTTCTGAGAGGGTTTTTAGGGCAAGGAAATGTCCGCCGCGCTGCCCCAATGCGTGTTGGCGATCTTCACATGTCTTCGAAATATTTATTTTCTTATTTGTCAGACATGCAGGTTTCCTCACGATGTTTTCCTTCACCGCCGAGCATGTGGTAAATCAGCACTTAAAATTGCAATTAAAAATTTCATTGGTGCTGGCGGGGATCGAACCCGGGTTCCTCGCATACTGTGAAACTTACAGCGAGCGCTAACCATCTGAGCTACCGCGACTCTCTCAATTTTATTTATATGTATACATTGAAATAAAGTTAACTTTCCTTGGCATAATGAAAATTAACTCAACGTCAACTTAAATCTTTTTGGATTTATTTATGAAACAATAGTAGTAACTTCGGATATAGAAAATATTAATGCAATAATAACACTTTTACTTTACAAATCGTAATATCATATACCAATATGGCAAATTTCGTCTAAGCGTCTTAAGGTTATTAAGTATTTTTGTCACGTTTAACGTAGCGGCTGAGTCGCCCTGAAAAATGGTCAACTGCTAGAAAGCCAATATAAAAGTTTATTGGCAGATAATTTAAAGGCTAACGTTTAGGGAGTTACGTGTTTTACTAAGAAATCAAATATGGTGTGATTTTATTTATTCCTTTTTTTACTATTCAAAGTCAGCGCTTAACTACAATCCCACCTGATGGTAAGTGATGATATAGCCTAAGACGGTGAAGCACACTGACTTAACAAAAGCCTATTCACTCTTGCCTTGAAGACGCCTACATTGTAATCGGATGGAAAAACAGATGCTGGCAAACTTATTCCACTCCTTTGCTGTACGCATGACGAACGTTGTAACAAACCGTTTAGTGCAAATACGTGGTAAGTGGACAACGAAAGGGTGGAGACTGGCCGAACGTCTGGTTGTCCGATGGCGGAAGGGAGAGGGAGGAATTAAATAATGCAATTCCTGCGCACACTCTCCGAAATGCATCCTGTAGAAAACCAAAAGGCTTGCTACTGTTTAAGTTTAAGCTACTTAATACTTATTATCTGACATGGTAGAACGCGCTACAGCAGTATTATGACTGCAGCATGAATGGGTCGGACCGACTAGGGGACTACGCTCGCACGATATTGTATCGTAAGTAACGAGAACCGAAATCGTTTTAACCGTAAGGTTTACCGACTTTTAGCATTTTTTTTTTCTGTTGTATTTAAAATTGTCATTTTCCAAAATCTCTTTTTTCTAATTAGATTTGATAGTCTTGATATCAAATCGCTCTTGTTTCTTTGTTAAATTTCAAAAAATTAAAGACATTTAAGAATTTAAAAATAAAAAAAGTGTATATATATCGAATTGAAAGTAAACTCAATTATGCTTCTACAATTTTTTGTATAGAACAAAGGTACAAACGAGCACACTGTGCACCTGATGGTAAGTGGATGCTGTGGCCCATAGAAATCTACATTTATCCTCGATTAAGAATCAGAATGGAGATGCATTGTCAACCCTGAGGACTAAGATCTAAGATCTGAAGAATAAGATTCCATGAGAACATGGTCCTTCCCCGGTCGGGCCGACCCATTCTTGCTACAACCGAAATATAGCTGCAGCTTCGCTCTACCACGTAAAAAAAATTTATTACTGTAATCAAGTAAAAATATCTTCACATTTTGAAGTTTCCCTAATTTTTAGAAAAAAGCAAGATCAGCTAGTGTTAGAGATAGACATTTTTAGTTAAGGTTATACAAAATTTCGGCTAGAAATTGAACTTTATTACACAAACGACTTGAAACACTCGAATTCGAAATGAGCAAAAACTAGATGACCGACAGCCTAACGGATCAATAAAAGAATGCGGCAATGGCTGGTCATATAGCCCGGTGAACCGATAACCGATGACGAAGAATGGTTTTTGAGTGGCAACGTTATAAAAGAAGGTTAAATAATAAGTTAAGGGCGGTTTCTACTAGATGCGTATGGGTGCTAGGGCGTGACGGAAAAATTGCATATTTGATTGAGTCTTAAACTTTATGTAACAATACGAAAAGTCAATATTTATATTCTTGTAATTTTTAACTGCGTAAAAGGAATAAATTAAACACTTGCTTCTGTATAATATTTCTCTTATATGCCAGTATAATACCATAGTTAATAATTATTGAAATTGGAGGCATGTTCTGTATAACCCGCATTGTTAACGAAGTTGCGGGGCAGACCTCGCTCAGTACAAAACTTTTAACTAGCCAGATGCGTTCCGAAATCAGGAGAAACATGTTGTCAATATAATTTTGTATTATTATTGTTTCAGGCAAGTTTTTAACTTCAATATCTTAATCATAATATTTTTTTAAAGGCTAATGTCTACAGCATTTAGCGAGGTAACGTGGCAAAAATTATTGAGACTATAACGCGAGGAAAATGGCCAAATGGTATTAGTCTTTAGCTTTTTACTTTAGTAAATACCATTTGTATACAAAACCATAAATACAAAATCCATGCCCAAAGGAGTTAGACACTTTCTACTCTTATGTTTGACACTGGCAAGTTACATTATATTAAAAGCTACATATATTTACTGATAAACTTAAAAATACTCGTAGACCACTTATTATTTCAAATACTTTTATTTGAAAATTCTTTTTTCGTGTGAGTACGGAAATTTGCATACAGAAATGGAGCTTAGTCTATGTAATTTTCGTGGTATGATTTACTACGACTATTAAAAATGTTAAAAGCTCTAAGAATAGTTTTGAAAACTTTACGACTACTTTTTGTGAGTCTGTTTGTTAGAGAAAACCTTATTAAAGAAAACCGATAACTTATATACGTAGAACTTAAGCGAAAAATGGATATCAGATCAGCAGCAAAGCAAATCGTGATCCACGACCAACTTTCTATCCGTAAACGTTGTTCAGAATGGGTGTCGCAAAAACTTACCGATGAGTATATGTACCATCGAGTGGATTTGTGCCACCAAAAACGTTTCCGCGCAACTAGCTTATAAGTCTATACAGGGTTGATTTTTGAGATGGAACAGTAAGGCAGCTAGACGAACACATTCTTAGGAGAATAACTCAAACTTTTGAACATTTTATTTACCTGCATTCACGGATTTCGGAAAAGGGTACAGTCAGCAAAGAAATTAGTTTTTTACACTGACACTTTTTATGACGCCATTCGATTAATTTTCTCATCAGGTTCAAGTCTCTATTGGACCAGCTAAAGTTAGAGTAATAAAAATGTCAGAAATCGTAAAAAAAAAATTTTCCCATACATTTCGTATGGATAGACTGCTACAAAGAAGACTGGCTGCAAAAAAAAATTAAATTAGTAGATGTTGATGTAAATACAATGTAATATATAATATACATGTTTTATTAGCTTTGTAAACATAAGTTGAACGCAAAGAAGACGCACTGGCTGCTTTTAGTCTCGAGCTTTCCGAGTTGTCTAAAAAAGAATGATTAGATGTATTTGGAAATAGAAGCTTGGAAAAATCTATACATGCTTAAGTGAATACTTTAAAAATGTAATAAAGAAAAAGTGAATACTTCAAAAATATTATATATTTTAATCTGGAATTTTAGCTGTGGTTAACATTGGGACGTCGAACACCTCAGTCCCCCCGTGACTATGGGTGCTGTAAACTCGAAACGTCGGGAATATAAAATAAGTTAATATAATCGATATAATCCGTATAACAAGTTTTATTTAAATATAATTTTTAAGTTTATTTCGGCATAAACCTTGTATGAAGTAAAAGTAAAGGTACATTCTACATCCTCTATTCCCATTACATAGAGAGTTATGGAGCAATTAATCCGCGAATATGAGCAGCTAGTGTGTACTTGACGTGTCTTCAAAGTTTTTTTATTTCTCACTCTCCTTCTTTTCCCTAATGTTGTTTTCTTTCGTATCACATTACGGGTCTACATTACGGATCGGCTCGAACGGGGAAGGACCACGCTCTCACAGAATACCAGCGTAAAATAGCAGCTTAATGCTACTGTGTTTCGCATGGTGAGTGTAGAGAACCGGAGATACTTTTTACTGGAAAAGAGGCATTCTATCTTAGTCCTCACGGCTGACAACGCATCTGCATTTAAATTCGCAAACGAAGATAGATGTAGATGTCTATGTGCCACAGCAACCACTTACGATCAGGTGGACTGTGTGCTCGTTTGTCACCCTTATTATATTTTTTTTTTAACTTGGAAATCTGCACTTAAACTGCAGCTGCAATTTCATTGGTGCTGACGAGGATCTAATTCTAGGCCCATAAACACATAATTTATTCTATATTAAGATAAAATGCAGTAGCATTGTCAGTTCTTGGCAAAAAGATTGAGTGTTTAACTAGTAGAAAAAAGTCTCTTGTTCTCGTCACCTATTTTACGCTTATACTTTATAAGTTAAATTCGATTGTTTTTTAGTTACTATTGCCTTTTAAGTTTATTTCGGCATAAAACTTGTATGAAGTAAAAGTAAAAGGAAAAGTACATTCTACATCCTCTATTTTCATTACATAGAGAGTTATGGAGCAATTAATCCGCGAATATGAGCAGCTAGTGTGTACTTGACGTGTCTTCAAAGTTTTTATTTCTCACTCTCCTTCTTTTCCTAATGTTGTTTTATTTCGTATTACATTACGGTCGACATTATGGGTCGGCTCGACCGGGAAGGACCACGCTCTCACACAATACCAGCGTAAAATGCAGCTTAATGCTGTAATGATTTCTTATATTTACGCGAACACTACATTATTGAATAAAACTAATTTTACGGATTATATCGCGTTTAATTAACTTATTTTTTAAACAAAACGTCGGGAATTAATAAAAATAAGTTAATTAAACGCGATATAATCCGTAAAATTAGTTTTATTCAATGCTGCTGTGTTTCGTATGGTGAGTGAGAACCGAGACCCTTTTTACTGGAAAAGAGGCATTCTATCTTAGTACTCACAGCTGACAACGCATCTGCATTTAAATTTGCAAACGAAGATAGATGTAGATGTCTATGTGCCACAGCAACCACCATCAGGTGGACTGTGTGCTCGTTTGTCACCTAGTATATATAAAAAAACTTGAAATCTGCACTTAAATTGCAGCTGCGATTTCATTGGTGCCGACGAGGATCTAATTCTAGGTTTTGCGGCCCATAAACACATACTTTATTCTATATTAAGATAAAATGCAGTACCATTGTCAGTTCTTGGCAAAAGATTGAGTGTTTAACTAGTAGAAAAAAGTCTCTTGTTCTCGTCACCTATTTTACGCTTATACTTTATAAGTTAAATTCGATTGTTTTTTAGTTACTATTGCCAATCGACAAGATGAATAATTTTAATATAACTGGTAATAAACAGCAATACCGTTTGAAGACTTCATATTATGTAAATAAATATGATTTTTTTTTTGACTTGTGAATTTATAACACCAATAATAAATAATGATTTAGTGTAAAACTTTTTGGTAATAAATTGGTACAAAGTCGCAAAAGTCTGAAGGAACGACACGTTAAATTTTATTACAGCTCGGTGCCCGAAAAGCTAAACGTGGTAATTAAGCTTTAACTATGATCCAAATTATGTGGGATTTAGGTTATTGTTGTAGGGAAATATAAATGAAACGGGTGTGAAAATTTTAAGGGAGTGCTTAAATATTTGCCAAAATATATTGTTACGGAGAATTCACTATGTGAATTAACTTGTGTTACTTTAACGGTCGTGGGCTTGCAGCCATCGCTACCCTTGTGATTTAAGTAATGGAGTAAATCCCAGAAAATAGCTATCACTGTTGTTTCGGCTAATGGTACTGGATTTAATGATGCTAGTGACAGCATGCATAATTCCTGCCAAGGGTGATTCTCGAGGTTATTGAAATTAAATAAAAACATCCTAATTTCAATAGAGAAGATGGCCAGGTGCTACCATCTGCTTAAGATCCCATAATTAATAAAATTAATTGTAAACCCAAACATAATACTGCAAGACTTCAAGATACTGTAAGCTCGTTCTGTAAATAAATAAATGCGTAAATCGGACCAAAGATTAATATCGTTAACTTTGACATCAGGACAAAAAACACCTCAATCCCCCTCGTGACCATGGGTGATGTAAAGCGTCCGAAACATTTAGAATTAAATAAATTAAAAGTAAACGCGATAAAATCCGTAAAGTAAGTTTTATTTAATGTGTATAAATCGCATAAATTTAAGAAATTGTTATATAACAATTTTAAACAATTTTAAATAATAAAATTATAAAATAACTAGCTGACCAGGCAGACGTGGTTCTGCCTGGTCAGCTAGTTATTACCCTTGTCCAATGAAAAATTCTTAAATTCGAATTAAAAAATATTATGGGTCACTTATCGGGATAAAACTATCCTATCTCTCAAGTTGGACCAAACTGCACATTGACCAAAATTTAATTGTAATCAGTTCAGTAGTTTAGGAGTTCATAGCAGACAAACAATGTGACACGTAATTTTATATATATAAAGATTAAATCACGTTATCTCTGGTAGGTACTGGTAGATTTCACATCCTCAAAATGTTTATTTTTGTCACCACATTCTGTATCACCCATATTTGCAAAATAAAGAAATTTAATCAATTCAATTCAATTCAATGTGTATAAATCGCATAAATTTAAGAAATTGTTACATAACAATTTTAAACAATTTTTTACATAATAAAATTATAAAATAACTAGCTAAACCAGGCAGACGTTGTTCTGCCCTTTCTGACGACCCTTTGTCCAATAAAATAATTCTTCAATTCGAAATAAAAAATATTAAGGGTCACATATCGGGATAAAAACTATCCTATATCTCAAATTAGACCAAACTGCACATTGACCAAAAATTTAATTGTAATCAGTTCAGTAGTTTAGGAGTTCATCGCGGACAAACAATGTGACACGTAATTTTTATATATATAAAGATTAAATCACGTTATCTCTGGTAGGGTACTGGTAGATTTCACACATCCTCAAAATGTTTATTTTCTGTTACCTCTTGACGTGTCTTTGAAATGTCTGCGTCTATTGGAATATTCTTTTGGAAATAAGAGTAGGTATGTTGTATACGATTTGTTTAGGTTTTACTTTTATCGCTCCCTAATGTTATATTCAGTGATGGCATTTTCAGCTTAACAGCTGAAAGCTCGCTTTGTACCTTATGTTTTAATTATGTTCTCAAAGTGATCAAATATCCGTTATGTGATTGAAGTATAAGGGAAACAATAACCAAGTCTCATCTTGTGTTTATCTATTTAAGAAATTACCCAAAAGCACTCCAGGCAACCAAGAAATGATAACATCTCTGTCTGATGCTGTTATCAACAATCTCTAGCGTAATTAAGATGAATCTATCCGAATCTTTTAAATATTTAGGGTTTTTTATGGTTATTGTTATATTAATCTCAATATATTATATTGTTTTTAAACATTTTTTTTATAGGATAAGGGTGACAAGCGAGCACACAGTCCACCTGATGATAAGTGGTTGCTGTGGCCCATAGACATCTACATATATCCTCGTCTATACTAATAAATAAAATTGAAGTGTCTGTTTGTAATATCTAAATAACAGCTTTTTACTAAATACATATGATAGTGTATACAATACTTACAACTAAAACACAATTTTTAAAAATTTTGTCTGTCTGTCTGTCTGTCTGTTTGTTCCGGCTAATCTCCGAAATGGCTGGACCGATTTTGACCGGACTTTCACTGACAGATAGCTTATGTTGTAAGGAGTAACTTAGGCTACTTTTATTTAAAAAAAAAGAATTAGTTTTCCGCGCAAAATAAGTAAAACCCTAAATTGAACGCGTTCGAAGTCGCGGGGAACAGCTAGTTTGCAAACAAAATGCAGATGCGTTATCATCGGTGAGGACTAAGATGCAATGCCTTTTTTCCAGTAAAAAGGGTCTCCGATTCTCTACACTCACCAAACGAAACACAGCTGCTATTTTACGCTGGTATTCTGTGAGAGCGTGATCCATCCCCGGTCAAGCCGACCTATTCGTGCTACAACTATAGATACTATTAATATAGCAGTAGCATGGCTCTACCACATTTAAATTATATATATTAGTATAAATTTTATAGTTAGGCTTTTGTTTTGCATATTGATCACACCAAATGTATATAAAGTAATCTGTAACATGATATAAGGTCTCCATTTTAATTAAACATTAATAAAGCTTCCCGACAAAATAGCCAAATGAGGTAATGAGGCCTGTCAGTTTTGTTTTCGCATTAGAATAATGAAACTAAGTGTTCAGTATGCAATGCTGACGGCGATTAATTACTCTCCAACATACTGTTCGTGGTATTTCACTGCCTCTATTTCTATCGTTAACAATTGTCGAAAGTTTTATGTTTATCCACAACTAGATAAAATTTCATGAAATAGAGGGTAAAAAAATTCATAAATCCGCTTATATTCACCTATGATCTTATTGGATATATAATGCGTGTAAACAGCATCCTAATGTTATAAAAAAAGTAGATCGTATATATGTATTTTATGTAGCGATACTACCCAAAATGTAACCCAGGAGCAGTTCTTGACAACAACTTTAACAATGTAGTTAGTTGGGCTCAACTGACAATGAGATAATAAACAATATAGATAAAACAAACTGTGTGCCTATATTATCTCGCTTAGTTAAAAATAAAATTATATCCATACAAATAAAAGGACACAAATACGAATGCTTGCATTAAAATAAAATCAATTGTAAATATCCTAACCTCCAAACTGAGTCTTCCTATAGGGCTAAATAGTAGTAATTTTGAATGGAATATTTATGTAGATTCAGTGTTTAAAAAATTAAGTACCTGTTAGTTACAAAATTAGAAGTGTATAATTGCTAGAAGTATTATGTGCGTACTTTATTTCACATTGGTTGATGCAGTAATTATCTTACGGATTGAGCGCGTGTGATCACACTTTTCCTGTTCACCGAAATAAAATTATATATTTGCAAATGGGAATTCTAAAATTGTTTGTAGATAAAATAACATGAATTTTTACATTCATTACAGCCTATAAAAGTTCACTGCTGAACATAGGCCTCTCCCAGAGATTGCCTCATAGGGAGGATCTTGCCTTAGTTGCCACGCTTGGCAGGCGGATTGGCAATTTTTTTATTATTTTCAGTTATTATCAGAAAGATGTTGCTGCCTATCTCCTGTTTCAGTTTCCCTCTGTCGCCTCTTACGACACCCACGGGAAGATATGGGGTAGTGGGTATTCTTACACCGCCACTACACGGGATAACAAAAAAATATATAATTCATTTAAAAAAAAATATAAATTAATATAATTCAATAAATAATTATTTTAATAAACTCTCCAAAATTTGTGGTATACTGCCTATAGAATTAAAAATAAAAATGGCTAATTGAACAATATAAGTTACTGAATTTAAACAGGAAAGAGAGTGTTAATTCAACAATTTTATCACTTAAAACTCCTACAAATTATATCAAATAAATACGCATCGGCTCAGGAAGAGATAAAAGAACACATATTGGCCATGAATGATCTGGTAAAGTCATGTAAGTTTGACTCCTTAATTAAACATCAGAGTGAGTATCAGCGTTCCATACCAGGTTCATCGGGGACAACATGTGTAAATAATAATGATAACAGTAAGCACTCATTATTTTCACCTACACTCTATGACAGTGCCATAACAAAGAATATTAACTTAAAAAGTAATTTAAATATTAATAAAATAAAGTTATTATTTATTGTGATGATATAGGCAAAATTTGGGCACAATGTTAAATAACCATTTAAAAGGACATCAGGTTAGTAATTGTTGTATGCCTGGAGCACCTTTTAGTCATATAATGAATAAAGTTTTAACTAGTAAGTTTTGCCCTAATAGCACATTAATAATTCTTGTTGGGAGAAGAGGCAATGTAAACAAAACTCAATTATTAAAATATATTTATCATCTAAATACTTTAAATGTACATAAAATTATCTTGTTTACATTGCCTTACATACGGGGTTGGCCACAGGAAAATAAAATAAGATACAATTTAAATTTATTAATGAATAACTTTTCATTTAATAACAATTTAAACTTGACATCTAATTGTTATAATTATAATAATATAATTAATTTAAAAGACATAAATAATTTCATTAAGAAATTTTTGACTAGAGATAGGTATTACTTATCCAAATATATATTAACTCACCCAAGGACTTGGCTACACCGATATCTGCTTCCTTTGAGCGGTGTAATGACTTAATAATATGTAATTTGGAATCAGTTCCAAGTGATTTAAATTAGAAAATGAGACAATAGAGGTAATCTCTAGCAGTTATAATAATTCAAATAATTTAGAATGTAGCTTAGAAAACGTTAATTGTTTGACTCCACAGAGTGATAATAAAAATTGTTTACACCTGGTGCATCAGAATATACAAGGAATGATAGGCAAAGAGCTAGAAATTGAATTGTTCTTAAATAGCAACAATATTCATATTTTATGTATTACTGAACATTGATTAAAAGCTTATAACATAATGTTTAATTTCAGTAATCACCAGGTGGTCAGTTCGTTCAATAGAGAAACGGTTTTAAGAGGTGGCTCGTTAATATTAGCTAGTAAATTATTATCATGTAAAGAACGTAAAGATATTGTGAGCCTCTCTGTTGAGCGAACTGTAGAAATGGCATGTGTTGAGTTTGAGCACCTCATTGTTGTGAGCGTCTACAGACCCCTATGTTCTATATACAATACTTTTGAAAAAATTATGGAGGAAGTTTTGTTGTTTAATAAACATAATAAATCTGTTGTAATATGTGGATACTTTAATATCAATCTCCTAGAAGCTTCCTCCACCAATATTAAATTTAGATCATTGTTTGAATCATATGGTCTTTTAATTTATTTTTAGAGCCAACGCGTATTACTGAATGTAGTGCAACATGTATAGATAACATTATTACAAATGTTAAGCCGTTGCATAAATGTATAATTCATAAATTGAGTTCTGATCACTGCTGACAGTCAATTTAGTTACCTTATGTTCACAAAAAACAAGTAGATGAGAAAATTGTGTTTGTTCCTGTAGATGCACGTCGCTTGGAGAAGTTTAGAAGTAACATAGTGAAGAAACTTCCATTACTTTCATACCAAAATGATCCTAATTTTTGTATGGAACAGTGTTTAAACTTATTTTCAATGAATTTGATAATATTTTTACTTCTAAAACATTCCGCTTGAACAGTCGGAAGGCTTTCAATGAATGGGCGACAGTAGGAGTCCATAAGAGCAGACAAAGGTTATATGAACTTTACCATGAAAGTTCATATAATCCTAGCGTCGAATTTAGGAAATATGTAAAAAATATTCAAAATATTTAAAGAGTGTGCTCCAAAGCCAAGTCTTTGTATTTGAGCAACAAAATTAAGACGGCTTCTAATAAAATTAAAATAACGTGGACTATAATTAATAGTGAAACTGGTAAGGTCAACTCTCGCAATTCAAACTACTGGTTAAGTTTTAACAACAAATTAACGGAATCAGATCAGGATGTTGCAATGGTTTTTGAGAAATATTTTACGGATATTCCTATCTTAACCACTAAGTCACTGAATTCTTCTCCTGCCGTCGCCGAATCATTACTTAAACAAAATGTATATGCGTGTACAAAGAATTTTACATTTCTTAAAATATCATCAAAAGATATTGTAAAATATTTTAAAACTATTCATATTAAGAAAACTGCGGATCTGTGGGGGATTTCCGTTAAAGTTATTGCGTCTATAATCGATAGGATCGCGCCTCAACTAGCTATTATTTTTAATTCTAGTATCGAATATGGTGTGTTTCCCGATTTGATGAAGCATAGTAAAGTAATACCTTTATTTAAATCTGATAGTACATTAGACCCCGCCAATTTAAGACCCATTTCTGTACTGCCAACACTAAGTAAAGTTTTTGGAAAAATTATTCTTGATCAAATGTTAATTTTTTAATGTTAATAATTTACTTCATAAAAATCAATTCGGTTTCACAAGGGTCGCTCGACAACTGATGCTGGTGTTGAGCTGATTAAATATATTTTCAATGCATGGGAGAATTCACAGGATGCTTTGGGTATATTCTGTGACCTATCCAAAGCCTTCGATTGTGTTCACCATGAAACATTAATCAGGAAACTACAACATTACGGTAAGAAGTAATGCTCTTAAATTAATTGTTTCATATTTAAGTAACAGAACTCAAAAAGTTGTCATTAATAGTATGAGCTCTTCCGGTCGATAGTACAAATGGGCGTGCCTCAAGGCTCAATTCTCGGCCCCTTTCTGTTTCTTGTATATATAAATGATTTACCTTACATAGTAGGGGATAACCATAATATAGTATTATTTGCTGATGACACTTCATTAATTTTCAAATTAAAACGACAATTATTAAAATATGACGAAGTAAATAATGCTATATCTAAATTAGTAAATTGGTTTAATGTTAATAACTTGCATTTAAATAGCAATAAAACGAAATGTATGAATTTCATGCCTCCAAATGTCAGAGAATTAAATACTAATGTAATTTTAAATGGAGAGGAACTGAGTCTTGTCGATACCACCATTTTTGTTGGAATAACACTAGACGCCAAGCTTCAATGGAGCGCCCGTATATCAAAGTTAGCAAGCAGACTTAGTTCTGTAGCATATGCTGTAAAAAAGATTAGAAATCTTACCAGTGTGGAAACAGCTAGACTTGTTTACTTTGGCTATTTCCATAGCATAATGTCGTATGGTATTTTGCTATGGGGACACGCAACTGACACTGAAATTATATTTGTTTTACAGAAGAGGGCCATAAGAGCAATCTATGATTTAAAACCTAAAGAGTCGCTCCGACAAAAATTAAAGGAAATTAATATATTAACTTTGGCCTCTCAATACATTTATGAAAATGTAATGTACGTACACAAAAATAAAAGTAGTTATACAAAAAAAAGTGATATTCATTCTGTAAATACTAGGAACAAACACAAGCTAGTAGTACCAGTTACTCGACCCCACCGAGTCAGTAATTCATTCTTGGGGCGATGTATACGCTTTTACAACAAAATCCCAGAAAATATACAAAATTCGACCTGCTCAAAATTCAAAAACTTTATTAAACATAGTTTGTATAAAATGGGTTATTATAATATTAAGAAATTTATGGATGATAATAACCCCTGGGAATGGGGTGTTCGCTACCAAGCTATGTCTAATTTATTTTGTGTGGTTAATTGTGTAACATACATGATTGTAAGCTGTTATTTATAAAAAAAAAGTCCCGCTGGGTTTCTTGCTGGTTCTTCCCAGGACAGAGTTTTTTTTTCGAACCAATAGTAATTAAACAAAAGAGTGACTTTCAATAAGTATTATTTATAATTTATATTGAATAAAAAAAATCTGTTTCTGTTTCTGTTTCAGTGTACTAGCTGACAGATGGGATTCACCAATGTTATAGCGTTGAATAAATCTGCATAGTTGTACGTTAATTTTAATTTTAATTTTATTTAATGTATTTATTAACTTTAATTTTCTATAATGGTATGGGTGTTTAGATTATATATTTTTTTTAACAAATATGGATAATTGGTCTGAAATAAATGAATAATATATATATAATAATAATAAAAATTTATTATTATTATTATTTGTTACCTTGAACTTATATCCACTCAAAAGAGTCAAAAATTAAACTCTTAATAAAATATAAAAACCTTCTCAGGTTCTACTGTACAGTAGAACTTAAGTGGATTTTACCGTTTTATTTTTTATAAACGGTCGTTAAATGCAATAACATAAATGGATTAATTTTCTTTTCATAATGTTTTAAGCAACTTTGCAATAATATTAAATTCTCACTTCAAGTACTTAAAACTGCATACTACTTTGATTTTTATTCTAGCATGTAGGAATATTATATTTTTTTAAATTAAATTAAATAAGTAAGAATTAGCATATCAAATATTTTTTTCTTTAAAATTTAACATACAATAAATTTTACTATTATCATACAAACTTCATTTGATAGTAGTAGAAGAAAATAAACTTTTCAATAAGGTGTTGGAATCGAGTTTCTAAAGCGCGTATGCCATCATCTAATGCTTCTGGGGTTTGAAAATGATCCTCGCGTACTTAGAAACCCGACAACCTACTTTTGTTTTTATTGAATTCTCCAACGCACTTTAGTAATTTAAGTGAAGTCAAGTCTCTTGCGGCTTGAAGGTTACGAAGTATATCCGACGGATGAATGTATGACTTGTTAACTTAAAAAAATCTTATGAATATGAAAAGCATTTTAAATAGAACTTAACTAAAGCATGAATTTTTAGCCTATTTTAATCCTTATCATCTTCCTTATTTTGACTCCCTCCAGATTATTAACTACTCATGAATGCGTATATGACATTTCTCGTACTTAACCTTGCTTAAGAACGTGATATGTGAATAATGTATATACTCGTATGTCGCAGCCAACTAGCTTAATTAGCCTTTCAGTTAACAGCCTAGATATTATATGCCGTGATCACCCTATTAATTTCATTCAACTAGACGGTCGCTGGTCTGTGCCTAATTAGCGTTGTGTACTATATCATATAAATGTACGCGGCTTTAGAGTGGCCCAAGGGCCACCCCCGGCGCACCTTAACCTACTCGCTGATATTACAAAACATGTGCAATGTTATATTAGACGCATAGTCTGAATATCATTCAGGCCGCTAGTTGAACGGCGCCGTTTAGTAAAAAAGCTAGACTGTTAACTGAAAGGCTAATTAAGCTAGTTGGCTGAGATACATAAGATAGGCCTCTCCATAGATTGCCTCAAAAGGAGGATATTTTCTATAGTTGTCACGCAGCAAGTTTAGCAACTGCAGTTATATATTTTCTTGTTGTTATTAGGAAGACGCTGCCACCCATCTCCTGGTTCGTTTCCCTCTGTCGCATCTTAAGACACCATATGGGGTAATAGATATCCTTACAACGCTCTAACGTGGTCAGAAACACATCACAGAAATGCATTGAGTAGGATACCAGCAGAAAATAGCTGAATAATGCTGATGTGTTTCGAATGGTGAAGTAACGAGAAACAGAGACACTTTTCACTGGTAGTAAGGCATTCCATGTTAGCCGTGAATAAGTGACAGCTCTTTTGTATTTTGATACTTAATCGAAGTTACACACACTGCACCCACCTACTATCAGTTGAACTGTTTTTTTTTTTATAGAATAAGAGTGACAAACGAGCACACAGTCCACCTGAAGGTATATGATCGCTGTGGCCTATAGCACTACATCTATCCTCAATTATGAATCAAAATGCAGACGCGCTGTCAACCCTAACTACTAAGTTGGAATGTCTTGTTTACAGTATAAAGGGGTCTCCGGTTGTTTACACTCACCATTCAAAACACAGCAGCATTAAGCTGCTATTTAAAGCTAGTATTCTGTGAGAGCGTGGTTGTACCCTGGTCGAACAGACCCATTCGTGCTACAACCATAACATAGCTGCAGCAAGAACCATGATGTGTGTGCTCGTTTGTTACTGTTACTTCAGTAAAAAAAAAAACTCATTTAACGTATTATTATTTAAGATAATATTTAAACCTGTGTAATATAAGTATGTATAATCTATAAGTACACGATAACTTTTGTTTCGAACGAAATGCAGAAAAATTACGCGCATTGATTACTTCAAGCCAAATGAGTAGACATTCATACAGATTTAATCTGTTTATGATTGGCGGGTCTCGGTCTCGCTGAAACATTTTACTTTTCCTTTTTCGAACGGACTGGCTGGGGAATGGAGCTCTTCCGGCATCGATACTCGCAGACTCGTTCGATACGGAGTTATTCAATTCAAAGCAAAATTGAAAAGGCGTCCATTTAGGCTCACAGCCATTCGAAACTAAGTTAACCTCGACGCGATTTTGTACGATGCATTTTAATTCACATTTTTTTTTAAAGAGAAATGAAAATGATTTATTATATTTACGTGAATACTACACATTGAATAAAACTAGCTTTTTATGGATTTTATCGCGATTAACTTACTTAAAATTAAAAAAAAAAAAACAAGATTCACTCAATTAAATAATATATTTATTTATTAGACGTACTTAATTTACGTAGGAGAACCATGCTGCATATATATTATGATTGTAACACGAACAGGTCTGCTTGACCGGGGAATGACCACGCTCTCACAGATCACGCTTACACAAAAATCAAAAAAAGAAATGGATACTACAAAATAAAATTATATATATAAATAGCTCTACATATATACATATTTATGTCGATATAATAGATACCTAGAAATACTTATAATATCTACTTAAAAACATTATTATAATATATAATACGATAACAACACTCAACGACTTAAGCAATATTTTATTATTTCGGCAAAAAATAAACTGAAATGCCTGCTTATGTTTATCAATAAAAAGTTTAATATGGACCGCAAAATATGACAAACGGTATGTCTATAACGCGTATTAAAATGTTAGGAGAGCGAAATAAATAATAAATGAGCAACTATAACACAGAGCTATTTTATAGCCAGGAGGTTAAGATGCGACTGTGTAAAGGGGCGAATATTATTATAATATGAAAAATATTTTTTCATATTATACTAATATGACTGAGGTTAATATCTCCATATATATATATATATATATATATATATACATATGTATAGTGTCAGTGTATAATATTGAAATAACTGGCTTCTATTAAGCTCAGGAGGTTTTTTGAATGACGATAAGGCTAATAACCATTTTTTAAATTTTTGTCTGTATATCTGCCTATCTGTCTGTCAGCCCGGGCTAATGGTTGAAATGAATTATCACCCCTGATGACTAAGATAGAATGCTTCGTTATCAGTAAAGTGAGTCTCCTAATCTGTACACTCGCCGTATGAAACGAAGTAATATTGGGCCGCTATTTCACGCAAGTAGACTGTTCTACCTGTGCAAAGTTAGAGTCTATATACATCCCACAGCTGGGCACAGGCCTCTGTCATTTCTAAGAGGGTTTCAGGGCAAGAAATTGTCTGACGCGCTGCCCCAATGCGTGTTGGCGGGCTTAACATGTATTTGAAATATTTTTATTTCTCATATAAGTATGCAGGTGTCCTCACGATGTTTTCCTTCACCGTCAAGCACGTAGTAAATTAGCACTTAAAATAAGCAATTAAATATTTCATTAGTGCCTGGGGGATCGAACCCAGGTGAAATACACCCCGAGCGCTTTGCCCCTGAGCTACCATCGCTATATTTTAGAACAAAGTAACAAGAAAAGGTTTTTCGTAATATCGTAACCCGGAGTCCACTTTTTACTACTTTACTCTATAAGCAATAAATATAATGGATTTCCGTCGAAATGTTTGCCTTCATATTTTGATATTGTCAATAACAGTTAGTTTAGTTATAGTACGTTTGGGGAAAATAAGGTTATTTTTATACCTACAAAACATTTGAGTATAAAACAATTTTCGAAAGCTGTGGCAGCTCAGGGGATAAGGCACCCCATAAATTATGTAGTATGCTAGCAATCTGAGTTCGAACCCCGGTTAGCACCTTCCAATTATTTTGCAATTTTATGTGCTGATTGATATATGTGTTCGGCGATAAAATATCGTGAGGTACGTAGCAGGAGTATAAATTAAAAAAAAAAGTGTTTCTGGAACATGTAAAATACTATCACCTAAAAGGCAATCAATGGGGGAAGCCTAGGTTTAGCAGAAGATGTTTAGCAATAAAACTTACATAAAATAACGAATCTAACGATAACGAATGAAAACGATGTAAAATTCTATGCATTGGGATAGTGGGGTGGCCCTATGTGTTTCTGGGGGAACGTGTAGTATAGTAGGCTATTATTTCACTATTAATTTTATTCAAACGGAAATGTTGTTATTGGCGCATAGTTACTATAATACTGTGCCCCAAATGGAACGAAATATGGAAACAGTTCACTGAATGATCGCACTGAACCGCCACCTGTAAGAAATTTATTAGAATCGGCCGACTTCAAAACTTTTGCTTGCGACCTATTTGAATTGTAATATTATTAGTTTGACTGAAATTTTTAACAGTGCTTCATACAAGACAGGACGTGAGCTTTTTTATAGAATAAGGGTGACAAACAAGCATCCTGATGGTAAGTGGATCCTGTGACCCATGAATGTGGCTATCCTCGATTAAGAATCAAAATCCAGATGCTATGTCACCCCTGAGGACTAAGCTGGAATGACTAATTTTTATTAAAAAGGGTCTCCGGTTCTATACTCACTCACCATACGAAACACAGCAGCTTTAAGCAAATTTTACGCTGGTATTGATTTTTATAAAATTACCAAAAAGTTTAACCAGCCTAAACTATAGCAAATTTAAACGGAAACTTAAGTATTTTTTTGAAAATAACCCATTTTACAAATTAAGCGAATACATGTCAATGCAACTCTTGGAATCATCATTCTTGTGTAACGTGCAAACAAAATAACTTACCCAATTCTATGATGTAAAGCGTCAATGAACTTAATTAAAGTAGAATAATGTAATTAAATAATGTAATTTAACCTTATAAATTAAAGAACTTTTGTAACCAATGACTTGCCTGTTACGATTGTAATATTATGGTCAATAAATATTTCTGATTCTGATTCTCTCAGAGCGTGGCACTTCCCCTGTTGAGCCTACTCAAGTCTGCTACATCCATAATGTAGTTGCAGCGTGACTCTACAACGCGCGATTAGATAAGCTTGATAGACTAAAGTAGTAAGTAAGTACTACAATTTGGGGAAAGAAAACCTCATCTCTTAGTTGCTAAATTGCTCTTGAATTCAATAAAGGCGCACGGCCATATTGTGAAGTTTACTATCACCAGCAGTTTTTTCGGACCGATTTAGAAAGCTTAAAAAAATAGCTTTCTCCGTTTTAAAAGTCCCGCAACCTGCACCTACGTTCTTCTGGAGCTGCGGATATTTATGGGCGGGAGTAATCACTTAACATCAATTGAGCTGCATGCTCGTTTGCTTCTATAGAATGTACTTTCTTTTCATTCTTATTTACCAAGTAGTAAGGTTCTTTTTTATACCTTGTAAGCTAACTGGGTTGGTATCATCTATCCTCTATCTACCTGTTTATTTTACCAAGCATTTGAGAAGTAAGAAAAAAGAATACGTGCTATTGTTTTAGACCATGTAGGATTTCGTATGAACGGTTCTTTATTTTAAAAGTTGATTGAAGTCGTCCATAGGATTTAGCAGCCACTTACAATTAAATAGGATGCAGACTGCATAGGTCGGACCAACGGTTTATATTCAAAGGCTGAAAGTAGCCCAGGTTAATCATGACATTGGGACGTCAAACACCTTTTTGCCCACGAAACTTAGGGTATTCAAATAAGTTAAACATTAAACGTGATATAATCCGTAAAATTAGTTTTATTCAATGTATAATAATAGTGTTAATATAGGAAATTATTAGATATTTGCCTAAGCTACTTAGATATTTGCCTAAGCTCCAAGTCGCGGCACGTAAGTCTAGCGCTGAACGAAACGTGGAGGGGACGCGCACGAATTGAATTGCACGAATGCGACTGGAGAGCCAATCAGCGCGTGCGAACGATACGCACTAGCCAACAGTCTCAGCGCGACTTATGCGCAATAAGCCAATCAGCGCGACTTATGCGCAATAACGGTCACCGCTACACTTTCGTGCCGCTAATTATACTTACTTACACTTTTGACAGGCGGGTCAACAATCACAGTTTTTATTATTACTTTGAGTTTTTACTAGAAAAATGCTACTGTCCATTCTCTGTTTTATATCCCTTTATCGTATTTTACGACACCCATGGGATGATATGAGGTAGTGGATTCTCTTAGGCCGGCACACATATATATACAATTATTTGTAAGGCAAAGTTTATTTCTTAATGTTACATTACAGTCATAAATTTTTCACAAAATTAATTATTTTATTATCACTTTACCCATCACAATCCCACTGTTAAACGAAGGCACAATTGGTTACTGCAAAGTCCACCCTAAGCATCCATCGACTCCCAGCTCTCTCATCCGTTTGTCACTCAATACAGTGAATGGTCGCTTAGCAATGCGCGTGATAATAAGACCTTTCCCCTAAAGACCTTACACAACGGCTATCGTTTCTACTCACCAATATCAAGTATCCATCGGCCACCCTGATGTTACCGCACATATTCTAGTTTCAGATTTCCTCACACAACATGTTGGGTTTTTGAAGACTACTCCTACTTAAATATTCGTTTACTTTAATGGTGGTATAATGTGGTAACACCATATATCTTTTATTTTTTAACTCTATATGTATCTATATGTATAGTTGTAGCACGAATGGGTCGGCTCGACCGGGGAAGGACCACGCTCTCACATAATACCAGCGTAAAATAGCAGCTTAACGCTGATGTGTTTCTTTGGGTGAGTGTAGAGAACCGGAGACCCTTTTTACTGGAAACGAGGTATTCCATCTTAGTCCTTACGGGTGACAACGCATCTGCATTTTGATTCGTAATCGAGGATAGATGTAGATGTCTATGGGCCACAGCCACCACTTACCATCAGGTTGATTGAGTGCTCGTTTGTTACCCTTATCCTATAAAAACATACATCCCTATTTACAGTATAGAATAGAACACGCAGTATTGTGTATACTACCATCATCCATACAATAAAGTGGTAAACATCGATGCTTAGCGACTACGAGCTTGCTCATACGGCCTATTTCGGTTACACAGTTCCGAAGTTTTCCTGGCAGCACACATTTAAGATTTTAAGGAATACTGGACAAAATGTGTTGAAATTTCCCGAACGCTGAAGTCAAATTTGTCGTTTAAGATCTTCGTCCGCATTGGCGTGACTTAGTTATACAATTTATATTTGTCCTAGGTAAGTACACTTATTCCAATCTTTCACAGAGTGAAATCCCGAGCAAAGCCTTCTCTATAGTTCGCTGAGGCACTTTAGCGTTTTATATTCATTAGATTTATTACGGTTATGCTATGTTCTTCGTCCTTTAAACGATTTATTTTGCTTGATCTGTACCTATGTATATATGAAAGAAATGGAATTTTATAATGGAAGTGTCTATTCACACGATAATCGAATGATTATTTTTTGTTATTTATACAATTATCGTATGTATGATTTATTTATTTTTATTCGTCAGAAATATTTTAATACTTTTAATTTAAAAAAATTAAAATATTTTTAATAATTTTAGACAATTGATATATACCCTGATACTTATTTGTATGATTAGGCTATTTGCATCTAATAAAACATTACACCAATCTTGAAATATCAGTGAGATTAGGTTAAAATGTGGCTGGGGTGGCCCTTGGGCCACCCTAAAGTCGCGTACATTATAATGATATAATCTTTAAGTATTTTTATATACGATTATCCTATGAATAATTATTTATTAATCATACGATTATCGTATGATTAGCAACAGTCTTTTATAATTTAGGTTTCACTCACTTCCAGACGTCTAAATTAAAAAAAAATCAACCGTATTCAGAAACGATGAACTGCAATAATTTCATAACTAACCTAGTACACTCAATAAGATCATCACAGCTCAAAATAAATGATCATTGTTCAAGTTTTTTTTAAACTCTAGTAATATATTTTTAGAAATTACTTTCAAAATTATTGAAATTTAAAGAAAATATTATTAATACACGCTTTATATTAACTTATAACTGTATGTATCTACGTTTGTATGTATGAATGTACTGGAATTTTGTAATACAGTGTTCACCCTCTCCTAGACATCTATATATTCTGAAATTTGCATTATTTTTCAGGTTAAGCAAACACTTAAACCGTGCAGGTTTGAACCTGCGTAAGGACGCATGCTCATACCCGCACTACCAACGACGACTACGACGGCGTTGACTGTGGCGTAGTAAGGACTGCGTCACAGTCAAACGCTTAGCAACTGCGTCACCGAGCCATCTTTTTTATTACTTAGATTTCCATTTACTACTGTACTGACCTATATACCAATACCATAGTGAGCAATAGTACGGAAGTTTCATACAAGTGTCTCGCCGCGAACAAACACAAGCGTGGGGTTCACTTAAGTAACGAAAAAAACTCGTTATTTTCTCTATCTGCTATTGTAGGTGAACCCCGAGCTTGTATGCATGCACTGCGAGACCCATACTCTCATTAACTTTGCCAATACTTCACATTCAAATTTTAAAGGACAGTCCACAAACCAATTTATTTTTTTGATATGGACTTAAGGGCGCAGCTGGTGACGTTAGAATCCAACAACATTTTCTTAGCAAGGAAATTAATGTTTGAGTAAGCTTTCTGATTCGAAAGGTTCCAAAATGATCATTCAGAAATTTCAAAAAGATTAGTAAAGTGAAGCGTTTGCATTTCTTATTTTTGTTCTTCGCTTTCTGTATCAGCTTATAATAGTCTACTGCTGACTATTGACTTTTTTATAGAACGAAAGTGACAAACGTAAAAAAACTTACAGTCAACCTGATGGTAAGTGACTATTGTAGTATCGACTGGATACCTGTACCCAACTACAAATAAAGAAGACTACTAATGCTTTCTCACCTCTAAGGACTTAGATGGAATGCGTTAAAGCATGAATTTTATATTAAAACAATTAAAGTGAGGTCTGTGCAAAATAGTTGTAACGTTGTATATAATATTACCAATAATTGTTTTTTTCATTTCTTTAACCAACTTCAAAAAAGGAGGAGGTTCCCAATTCGACTGTATTTTTATGTGAGTTACCTCAAAACTTTTTTTATAGGTGAACCGATTTTGATGATTCTTATTTTATTTAAAAGCTAGTGCTTTTCATTTGGTCCCGTATAAATTTGATCAAGACCTGACCGGTAGTTTTTGAATTATCCTTAATAATGCGTATTTAATTGACTTCGACTACATTGATGATGTTCTCATTTTATTTATATTGAAGTCGGTTGTACAATTTTTTTTAATTTTACCACTTGTTACATTAACTTTTTCATATGTTTACTTCTCAACTCCAAGATGCCTCCCAGTCTGTAACTATACTGGCTTTCTATACTCTTCTTCAAAACACAGCAGTGCACCCACAGTTACTTGGCGGCAGAAATAAGGTAGTAAGCTACTTTGCTAATGAAAAATTATTAATATAATTTAAGTTTTTTGTTCTTTAATGTTTTTGGACAAACTGTTATTTAATGAAAGCCTTATAGATGCTGTAAATGCTTAATAATATTATATTCCTTAGTAAAAATATATTTTTTTATTATTAATGTTGAATGAATGGAGTAATTGTTGTAACAAAATACTCTATCGCGTTGTGGGTTTCGTAAGAGATGATGGAGGGAAACTGAATCAGAAGATGGGTAGCATTTTCCTAATAACAACTCAAAATTATAAAAACCTGCAAGTGCCAACTCACCTGCCAAGAGTGGCAATTATGACAAAATTCTCCTTATAGGGCAATCTACGGAGATGCCTTTGTTCAGCCATTCCTGGATTCACAGTAATAGTCCTGGGAGTCCGATAAGGGAGTTAACCTACCCAGTAGATTTTTTTCTTTTAGACTTCTCGAATGACGCAACTGAAATATTAATTTAAAAAGAATGGTTGAATTATAAGACTTTATATTTTTCATGATTTTTTTAAATAACCTCAGCCTTTTAAATTAAAAGCTTTTCCCCGATCTCCTTTCTGAAAAACAGGAAAACAATTACGTGCCTCCGTCTCCAGGTTTTTTACACTTTAAAGAGGATATTATAATACCGTATCTAATCTCGCTTCTAAAGTCTTGAGATAAGCTTTAATTTCATGCACAGTTAACGCAAACTATTAAAAATTCCGTCAGACGTTGAGGCGCTTCCTGACAAAGAGATTTCCTTTTTTAGAATTTGACCTCGGAACATTTCTGTTTAGTTTGTTTTAGAAGTTTTCATTCTTAAATATAACGCTTATTTATTTTATAATTTTTTGATGTCTATATGTTTGTACAAATTTTTCTTTATTATTGTTCTTCTGTAGGTGTGTTTCATTGAAATCCTCATTTTTTTTTATAGGATAGGGTGACAAACGAGCACACAGTCCACCTGATGGTAAGTGGTTGCTGTGACCCATAGACATCTACATTTATCCTCAATAAAGAATCAAAATGCAGATGCGTCGTCACCCGTGAGGACTAAGATGGAATGCCTCTTTTCCAGTAAAATGGGTCCCCGGTTCTCTACACTCACCATACGAAACACAGCAGTATCAAGCTGCCATTTTACGCTGGTATTCTGTGAGAGCGTGGTCCTTCCCCGGTCGAGCCGACCCGTTCGTGCTACAACTATACTACTAATATAGCTGCAGCATGGCTCTACCACGTAAAAAAAACTCATAAACGGCTGGACCGATTTTGATGATTTTTTGTATGTGTTTGAGTGGGTCCCTGGATGGTTTAAAGTTACAATTGAATCTCGTAGGTGGCGCTGTTGTCGATATCCAGAAATCACCAGTGAGAAGCCAGGGCGGATCTCTAGTATATACACTTCTTTACTTTAAAAATATATCCACAGCTTTCACAAAAGTATAGTAACATAATTTCAAATTAGGCTTATTAAAATTACAATGTTGCAGAACTTAAACCTTAGTTATTAAAATAAAGTAACATTTCCTCCAGCTGTGCGCTTTTGTTAATTTGATTAAATTTCCTCAAAAAACCTTATAAAGTAAAACGGAAATATACTTTAGAGATATTCTCTGTGAACAAAATATTATATATTAGGAGAAAGGCCAAAGATAAAAAATCTAAACACTATACCTACATTATTATATAATTCTGCCATACGATGGTGGTGTAAAATAATCAATCTGTAGGAGGTGACTCTTGTATATAAGAGATGTAAATGAAATTTTTTTTTATCTTCGACAAAAAGAAATAAACTTTATTTTGTAAAATGTATATTTTAAATCTACTACCATTTAGAAATGAGGTTCTTGTTACTAGAAAAGAAACGGCGAAAGAAACTTCGCAGGTATATTTTTTTGACATTTTTTAAAGTTAATATTACGTAGCTTAATAACATAAAAATGTCCTCCCGGCTAAATTTTGGTCACGGTGGCCAGTCTCATAAGACTAGCCATCTGCGCAGGACAGGGTTATAGTGCCCAGGTAAATGCACCAAGTGGTGCACTCTCTATTTCTTCACTCTTGTCGTCCAATGGGACGGTATCCGACCCGATCGGAGAGAGATCATGCGCAGGACCAACGATTTTAAGTGCTTTCCGACGCACGGAAGTGAACCACCACCAACTTTCTGACTCCGGGCTACCATTGAGAATTTCTTAACAGAAAAACCCAATAATACTAGCTTGATCGACTGATCAGCAATCGTGTTCACGAGCACTAGACAAACGACGTAGTCTGTCTAGTCCGTATATAGCATAATATACAGGGTTATTTTGCAATAACCGGCCAAATTTGCAGCGAGGGTTCAGAATAAGTAAATATATACAAATGATGAAGAAAAATTAATTACGTGGTAGAGCCATGCTGCAGCTATATTAGTAGTATAGTTGTAGAACGAATGGGTCGGCTCAACCGGGGAAGGACCACGCTCTCACAGGATACCAGCGTAAAATAGCAGCTTAACACTGCTGTGTTTCGTATGGTGAGTGTAGAGAACTGGAGACCCTTTTTACTGGAAAAGAGGCATACCATCTTAGTCCTCGCAGGTGACAACGCATCTGCATTTTGATTATTTAAAGATGTCTATGGGTCACAGCAACCACTTACCATCAGGTGGACTATGTGCTCGTTTGTCACCCTATCCTATAAAAAAATTAAAAAAATCTCAAAAATTCTGTCCTCTTTTATCTTTTAAATTCAAACAAAAAAACTTGGATAATTTCCAACAAAAGTAGAAGCCTTATTTACTCGTATTTTCAAAAACTGCAATAACGGTATATCATTATATATATTTGAACTTAAGTTTTAAATTTGGCAACTCTTTGAAAAATAACCCTGTATACAGAATTGAAAACGATAACAGAATCATCGTCAACTGAAGCATCTTCTATGATGTATCCCAAAAAGGGCGATTGAAAATTTGGAGCATAGCGAACCCAAACCAGCACCCACAAGCAGCACCTGTTCACAAGTATAACGTATGTGGCAGCCACTGCTCCTCAACAGCACTGGCAGAAGGAACTGAACAAACCGTCACAAGACAGATGGCAGAAAGCAGTGCTAGAGGTGCTAGACAGTACTGCGATCGCCAAACCTACTGCCAAGTGTGGCAAATATAGCAAATGTTTGCTGCAATGGGAGAGATATGTACAGCTTTAAACTTTTACGGGCCGATTAGAGGAAGCAACACTACTCCAGTATCACAAATGTAGACAAATGTTGTTATAAATTCATATCCAAACTTTTATATATACATTTCAAGATTCTAACCTAATAAGACATTTGAATAATGTAAATTTATAACTTAAAGCTTAAAGCGTAATATGCTATCCGCATTGCAGTCATTAGGCTATGCACTATAGTTAATTCCATATACGTAGTTTCGGTGAGCGAATGTCAGTTAACAAAAACTAGTAAAAACGGCCATTTGCTAGGATGCTCTCGTGTGTGTATCTATTTATCAATGTGTGAAGAGAAATCTCCAAATCCACGCATATTTTATATAAAAAAAAAACAAACAAGACCTAAAAGAAACAAAATTGTATTACGGACAAAAGTCAATCAGCGTAGCACTACAACATGAAAACAACGTATCCCATACCAGTTTTAATAACCAACTGGACGTTTTTACAAAATAATATAGTTATTGATATTTTTACCGCGCCGCCCGCATGGACAGTTGAAATATAATATATTACGTACGTATAATATTTTTTTTACAAAGATAGGGTAATAAAGTGTAATAAATTTAAAATAAAAGATTTTTTTAAATTCTATTTAATAGTGATTAGACCGTGGTGGAACCGTGGTGGCTCAGGGGCGAAGCACTCGCTGTAAATTCCACAGTACGCGAGCAATTCGGGTTCAATTATATTTATTTTTTGTTAATTGCGACTTTAAGTGCTCGCACCACGTGCTGGACGGTGTAAGAAAACATCGTCAGGAAACCTGCATGTCTGAGAAATAAGATAAAATATATTTTGAAGACATCATTTGAATTTAGCAAACACGCACTGGGGCAGTGCGGCGGACAATTCCTTCTCCTAAAACCCTCTCAGAAATAAGAGGAGGCCTGTGCCCAGCAATGGGACGTTTATAGACTGTAGCTTTTAACTTTAACTATGGTTAGATAACTAAATCAGTATTGCCACTTTCTTAAAATTTTTGAGCTCGTTTGATGTTTATGTCATATGTTTTATGTAGTAGAAAATTCTATATGTTCGAAAATAATGGTACTGCCGTATGCTTTATAAACTATTTAAGGTTGCCACATAATATGTATAATGTTTAAAGTTATGACATACTATCCTTAATTAATGGATACACCCATACGCATTTTAAATCCAGAAATTCGAATTCTGAATCGATGTTAAAATAGAATTGTATTAAAATTTTAATTAAAATTAAAAGTCAACATCAAAGAACTTTAAAAAATCATTTTCACTACAATTGCTTCTGAAGTTGGAGCTAAGAAAATGCATAGAATTAGGGTAAGTATATTGGCCTAAGTTATTTTTTTATAGGATAAGGGTGACAAACGAGCACACAGTCCACCTGATGGTAAGTGGTTGCTGTGGCCCATAGACATTTACATCTATCCTCGATTACGAATCAAAATGCAGATGCGTTGTCACCCGTGAGGACTAAGATGAAGTGCCTCGTTTCCAGTAAAAAGTATTATATTAACCTAAGTCATATTGGCTTCACAAGCTCTTTTGTGGAAATTATGTTATTATTTTAGTTGTTTGATACCAGCTTTTACTTTTTATTAAAACAAATATTATTTTCTTTATAATTTTTTGTGGACCAAGGACAAGCTCAAGATAACTACTGAAATGTTATCTAAATTCTTACATTAAAATTGTGCTAGAATTCTACCCTTACAAGTGAAATTTTTTGAAGCAACCAATCATTTTTACGTGGTAGAGCCATGCTGTAGCTATATTATGATTGTAACACGAAATGGCCGGTTTGATCGGGGAAGGACCACGCTCTCACAGAATACCAGCGTAAAATATCAGCTTAATGGTGCTGTGTTTCGAATGATGAGTATAGAGAAACGAAGACCCTTTTAACTAGAAAGAAGGCATTCCATCTTTGTCCTCAGGGGTGACAACGCATCTGCATTTCGAATCTTATTAGACGATCATCAACTTAACATCAGGTGAAGTGTGTGATCGATTGCTAACCTTATTCTAAATAAAACCTATTTAATAAAAAAAAAAATATCGCGAAAATTATAAGATATCGCGTAACATATGTACGTACAAAAAAAGAAAAAGCATGCCGTCGATTTCAGAACCTTCTATTTTTTTTAAATCGGCTAAATATAACAATATTACTTAAATTTATTTAAGAAAAATTACGAACCTATGTTAACAAAGATGACGTAATTCTAAATTATACGACTGGAAAATCCAGAATCCTCCGATCGATAGCAGTATTAACATATCCTAATTGCCAAAGAGCATTGTCAAATTTGAGACATCTGGGACTATTTCCAAAGCTGCTGCGAGACACGTAGTAATAATTTTGGTGAATAATATTTGAATAATTAGTGCTTAAATCAAAACGTTCATGCCTAGAGTTCGTGTGAATACACAAATTTTCACCTCCAACTAACACGATTTTCCAAGTGCAAATGATTTGAAGCCAAAAGAAAATATCCAATGCAATTTAGAGGCCCGCGAACGATACAGCGAGATTGCAAATGCAATAATATCGAAGCGGGTATCGTTTCAGAATCAGGGTAATTCAGTTAGGCACGAGGGTCGGACGAAGCAGGTAACGGCGCTTTTCCTTTGCAGCTGTCCGCGCTGTTCGTTCCATTTAGGCGATATTTTACCTTGTATGGTTGATTAATATTGTACCTACGTATAAAGCAATTTGATACACATTTTTAAAGCAAATGGGAATAAAACTGCACACGGCTCACCTGATAGGAGTAATCACCGATACTTAAGAATAGCTGCAACAACAGAGGAATCACAGGTTGCCGACTTTCGAGCATGGAAAAGGCTTTTTTCTTGGAGGTCCCCAAGTCATATTGGTCCGAAAAATTCAGTAATAGCAGATTCTACAAAATATATAAGTATACCACTGCAAGACTTCATGATACTGTAAGCTCATTCTGCGTAGATTGGACCAAAAATTAATATTCAAAAACTGAAGGTAGCCGGGCTAACTATGACATTGGGATGTCAAACACCTCAGTCCCCGTGACCATGGGTGCTGTAAAGCACCGGAAACGTCGGGAATTAAAAAGTTAAATTAAACGCGATAGAATCCGTAAAAATTAGTTTCATTTAAAGGGACAAGAATTTTCTTGGTATAGTTCAAAAACAATTGCTATAAAATGTTTGCATCTTAATATTGGTCAATGTGATATTTATATCTGATGAAAGTCGAAAAGACACGTGAAAAAAATACATATTCTTATTTTAACAACAAACCAAAAAATTTAAATAGCTTTTATGCCATTTCATCCATCCATCCATTACAGCCCACAAATAGAGTAAAGTCCACTGCTGAACATAGGCCTCCCCATAGAGTGCCTCATAGGGGGGATTTTGCCATAGTTGCCACGCTTGGCGAGCGTATTGTCAACCGCAGTTTTTTATTATTTTGAGTTGTGATCAGGAAGATGCTGCTGCCCATCTCCTGTTTCATTTTTCCTCTGTTGCCTCTTACGACACCCACGGGACGATATAGGGTAGTGATTAGCTTAGCAAAACCAAATCCACGACAGCAGATCTAGTTGACTTCATTTAAAAAAGGTCAATACTTAATGAAATAAAAATGATTAAATTTAGGTTTTTCAAGCCAGCTTTTTTCGCACCAGTATTTCAAAAATTATTATTTTATTATAACATCGCATCACAACTCCACTGCTGAACATAGGCCTCCCCAAAGGAATGCCTTAAAGCAAGGTCCTGAGCCATCGACTTCCTACATATCTAACCAGGTCGTCAGTCCATGTAATGGGGGTCGTCGTACACACCTCTCACCGGTACGTGGCTGACACTCGAGAACCTTTCCTCCCCATCGGTTCTAAAACTACTAAATATTTACGCGCACGCATACATACAAATGTATTATGTACACAAATACGATTAACAACAATAACATTACGTCTTCCATATGAGAAACGATATTTCAAAGTTCTTAACATACATCAGGAATATAATCGATTTCTTACAATACGAAGGCGCTATTTTTGGAATACGTATCTTTTTGTGTGGGCACGTTCAAAAGGCTCTCTTTACCATAATTTTCGGCGATACAGCGTCTCTGTCAAACAATACACAATAATATTGGGTTCACGGCCCCGCATGTTTTATGTATGAAAGTTCTGTACGCATCTGTGAGGAGGTTTCAAAAGCGTTATATTTTATGTGACTATGACAAAGAAATAGCGCCGGATAGTTTATTATAAATACAATAACACTTGAGTTAATAGTAAGTCGCTTACTAATATTTACATTTATATAAATATATTATCTAAAAGTGACTTTTATTATTATTATTTTTTCGTTTGGATTTGTTTTAGTGGTCGTAAACTCGATTGCTGATCATGAGGCCCCGAGTTGGAATCCCGGGTTGGGCCAAAATCTGTTGTTAGGTGTTTCTGTCAAGAAGTTTTCAGTGGCAGCCAGGTGTCAGGATGTCGGCGGTGTTTCACCCCTTGCCCTGGAAAGCACGTAAAACCGTCGGTCCTGCGCCTGATCTCTCTCCGGTCGTGTCGGATTACCATCCCATCGGACTATGAGAGTGAAGGAAAAGAGAGTGCTCGTTGTGTTTGCGCATATTCTCACTCATATTCTGGGCAATATAATCCTGTCCTGCACAGATGGCTAGTCCCCGTTGAGACTGGCCGCCGTGACCGAAATTCGGTCTGGAGAACATTATCTGTTTGTCACCTCTTTTTTTTAACTTCTTTTTTATTTAAGGGACTTTCATTATTATTAACATGTCAGTCCCATTGTGTCACCTCTTTGTTTGTCTCATCTTTGTCACCTCTTTGTTTGTCTCATCTTTGTCACCTCTGAGGACTAAGTTGGAATGCCTCACAGCCTATAAATAATACTAGCTCTCTTTACTCCTCAAACTGGAACACAAGTGCACGCTGCTGTTTGGCGGCAGAATTAGTTAAGAAAGGGGGGTAGCTTATATAGAAGCACTCCTAGGCAGGAAGGGAGTTCTACCAGCTAGTGAAGGTGTTAAAGATAACGGCGAACTTTGATTTAGCATTAATTAATTTTCTGTATTATTTCCCGGACAGAACATGCATCTGGCAAAGGAATATGTTGTAATGCAGTATTGTGATAATATGCAGCCTCAAACTCGAGTGTAGTGGCCAGTTCGCAACATATTTTAAGCGGACGCAACTTAAGATACTGTAATTATATTTAACAAGAGTGTGTGTCTCTCATGCATTCCGAACAGCCTGATCTGCTACATGCTCGTCACTGGTCCTACATCTTGGGTTAAGCCTTAACCTTAGTAGAGAGCGTGCGGCGGGGCGTATGGAGTAGCAGCTCGTTTCCGATTAAAAGTCCAAATCCGGTCTTGCATGGAGTATTGGTTCCATATATTATGAGCTCGTGCCAAATATGAGCTGGTGCTGGCTGTGGACTCAATAGAAAGGCGTGCTATGAAACTTACTGGTGACATCAATATGATTTACACCAATCTTACCAACTTCGAGCACAAGTACAAACTAGCCAGCTTTTCGATTTTGGAATTGCATAACTTCCTCTCTCTCCAATTTATCAGCGGACCACCAGGCACTCAGGACACTGCAATACTACTAAACTTAACTTTTCTCGCTCTCTACTAACTTTTACCCTTAGTATTTCACAGAGATTGACCACCCCCATTCAATAACAGCACATTTGTAAAGGAGTGGCATAACATATCCATATAAACTAAACTGCTTGCTTTGCTGGTACTTGCTATCAACTAAGAATTTAGCATAACTCGTTCACCACATTTTCGCAATATGACTTTATTCATGTACTGCACTCCTAGTAGATCGCGCTGACGACTTTTAGTTGTTTAATATGCAAAGATAATATTGTTTATAAAACGATACCGGCGATAACGACGTCATTTGTTATATGTTAAGAAATAAAGGAAATAAATAAGAAAATGAGAATTATACAGATTTATAAAATTCACACATTAAAGCTACCCACACAGCCCAAAGGGAAAAGACTAAAAAAAAAACAGGAAATTCAAATAAATGGTCACAATACAGAACTCACAAGTTATTCCCTCACATAAGCTATGTTTTATATATTGAGCAGATTTCTAAGAGTTTTATAGGGATCGGCAGGACGTAACTATGTCATTTTTATGTAATTTATTGATGGTTCTGTGTATATTTTCAAATTTTTCTTCTTGTTTTTTTTATTGTTGTCAAAATCCAACCATTTTTTACAGTCAGTCTGTCAATTCGTATAACGAAGTACAATAGGATATAAATTTTAAAAAATTCTGTCAGTATGTATTCGCTACCGTTACAACCAATGAAAAGTCCACTGTAGACCTCCTACATAGAATTCCTATGGGGGAGGGATATTTTCCATTATTGCTTCCTTAGTAGTTTAGAAAAGGCCGGCCAAGTACGAGTCGAATTCGCGCATAAAGGGTTCCGTACCATCGCAAAACACGTTTCTAGTAGGGGAGCTACCTTTAATTTTTAATTTATTTTTATTATTTGTTGTTATAGCGACAACGGAAATACACATTCGGTGAAAATTTTAACTGTCTACCTATTACGGATCATGAGATATAGCCCACTGACAGACGGACGGACGGACGGAAAGCGGAGGCTTAGTAATAGGGTCCCGTTGGTTACCCTTTGGGTACGGAACCCTAAAAAGTATAATAGAAAGACGTTGCTGTCCATCTTTTGTTTCAGTTTCCCTCTGTAACTTCTTACAACACTCACGGGATGATATGGGATCGTAAATTATCTTACGCAGCCACCATACGGAATTTTATAACGCGTTTATTATGCCCTATTGCTCCAGATAGGTGTAGATATCACTAACAAATAAAGTAAATTTTGAATAAAACTATTTTTACGGATTTTATCGCGTTTAATTTTATTAATTTTGATTCCCGACGTTTCGGGTGCTTTACAGCACTCATGGTCACGGGGGGGACTGAGGTGTTTGACGTCCTAATGTCATAGTTAGCCCGGCTACCTTCAGTTTTTTGAATATTAATTTTTGGTCCGATGTACGCAGAATGAGCTTACAGTATCTTGAAGTCTTGCAGTGGTATACTTGGGCTTGGATTTAATTTTGTTAATTATAGGATCCCAAGCAGATGGCAGCACCCATCCATCTTCTCTATTGAAATTAGGATGTTTTTTAATTTCAATAGCCTCGCGTATTATCCTTGGTAGGAATCGGTGTTCTTTTGCGATATAGGATTTGTGGTCTATCAAATCTGATGTAATGGCGGGGACGATCTTGAACATGTTCACAGACTGCAGACTTCCCAGAGCGTCGGTGCCTCACGTCAGCTATATGTTCTTTCACGCGGGTTTTAATGGATCTTTTAAGAAAGAAAAAATCTTTTAAAAAGATCCATTACATCCAAACCCAAGCATACCACTGCAAGACTTCAAGATACTGTAAGCTCATTCTGCGTAGATCGGACCAAAAATTAATATTCAAAAAACTGAAGGTAGCCGGGCTAACTATGACATTAGGACGTCAAACACCTCAGTCCCCCCCGTGACCATGGGTGCTGTAAAGCACCCGAAACGTCGGGAATCAAAATTAATAAAATTAAACGCGATAAAATCCGTAAAAATTGTTTTATTCAATGTGTAGTGTTCGCGTAAATATAAGAAATCATTAAATAAAGTAAATATATCATCCCGTAGGAGTCAACAGGAGGTAACTGAGACAGAAGATAGGCAGTAGTATCTTCCTAATAACAACTCAATATTATAAAAAACTACGGTTGCCAGACTGCTTGCCAAGCGAGCAACAATGTCAAGGCTATATAAGGGAGAGGCCCAAGTTCAGCGGTGGACTTTTAATAGGCTGTTATGATGACGGTGATGACGATGAACTAGTTTAATAATTTAGGGTAAAAAAGGGTATTTCTAAGTCATACTTAATTTTTTTTCCACACAATATAACAGTGTTAGTCGTGAGTTCAAAAGTTATGATCCCGTTGTGATTGTTAAATGTTAACAAAGGCTGTGAATTCAGTCGAGTGTTGCCATTATTCACCGAGCATTGACCTTGCGATTGAAGAAGATATCCTTCATATCATTTACCTTACTTTAGTTATGTTATTTAAAATTTGACCATTAAATTGCGTGTTTTAGCAAAAACCTTTACTGGAAATTGCTGTTAAAAAGAGCATATGGATATTTTGGGACTAAACATTTTAAGAATGTGCAGATTCTGTTCTGATAGAAACACCTCTGCACATACTAACTGATTGCGGACTTAGCCAAAGAAGTGTAAATGCTCACAGCTAAGCAACTCCTGTTTATTAAAGATTAGCTGTTCCCCGCGACTTCGCCCACGTATAATTTCGGTTTTAATTTTTTTTGCGCGGACCCTAATCCTTTTCCTTAAATAAAAGTAGCCTCAGTTACTCCTTATAACATCAGCTGTCTGCCAGTGAAAGTCCCTTCAAAATCGGTCCAGCCGTTTCGGAGATTACCCGGAACAAACAGACAGACAACAATTTAAAAATTGTGTTTTTGTTATAAGTACCGTATATACTTTCATAATGCATTTAGTGAAAAGCTGTTATTTTGAAAAACAGACACTTCAATTTTATTTATTTGTATAGATATAGATATTAGTACTTTGCAGTGAACAGTAGCCATAGCAACGATCACAACAGATCATGTTGGTAGCAGTGACACTAGTCTTATTACACCTACATAGTTGCACGCTGTCGCACAAAATGAGTATCTTATAATCATCATTGTCTTAATTGCATAACTACAGCCCCTTACAAATCTAATCCTGAACATCGGCCTTCTCCAAGGAATACCACAAAACCTGTCTCTGGGCCATCTGCATCCATCGACAGCATGGTGCAGTAGAATTGCATTGAATGGCGGCGCTGAGGGCCGCGGGTTCAACTTCCGCACGTAACAAATGTATGTTGACCTACAAATATTTTATTCATTTATTTATGTACATACAACTAGGTATAGAAACAATCATACACTGATTTCGTACAAAGATTCTATTTATTCCATAATTTACTAAAATATCTTCCAATAGAGTATTTAGATAAAGGAAAATATATTAAAAAAGTTGTTATTTATTAATTGTTAATTGTTTCTAGTCTGAACGTTTGTCCTTGTGCAATTTATGTAGGGGCGCAAGTTCGGCCTCACATGGAATAATACTGTTCTCAACTCTGGGCCGGGGCATCTCAGTGCCAGCTCCTTCCACTTGACCGCATCGACCGAGTTCTTTCTCGGGTTGACTGACTGGTGCTGCGAAAAGATGAAGATATGTTGCATACATTTGAATAAAATAAATAAATAACTAAAATAAAACAAATATTCTACAAAATCCACCACGAATTGCTCGAACTAATTCCAGGCGCTAAATTTCACTACTACACATTGCTACAAAACTCGCGGTATGATTGGTGGCGGAACTTTCTTGTAGAATTGGCTACTACCTACGTTTTTTTTTCCGCATTGATATGACTTAAGAACCTTCAAGAAAAGAGCTTACTTATCAGGTGAGTCGCATGCTCGTTTGCCCCCTCTTATATAAAAAACTATAACAATTAGAGTGGGGTGTATTACGTTACTTATAATGGAAAAAAACGTCTTCCCGCATATCTTTTCAGGCCGTCGCTCATTCTCATGTGAAGCCGCTCTACACTTCGCACACGGATTCTTTGGGCTATGACGGTACCTTTAATTTTACTGCAGCTAGTATTTTCATAACGGATTTAATGACGCAGGGAAACGCTGAGAATATCTCTAATAGCATTCAACACAAACATTTAAACATAATATGAAAGTCATAAAATTTATTTTAAAATTTCACATGAGACAAAGATTGAATAAAATGTGTAGAAAGTTGCAAGACTCTAAACGAATAGCACATTATACTTTATTACAGTTTAAAACCCGTAGAGCTTGGGCTATCAAACTTTAGAAGTTATTGAAATGGACCCAGACGAGAGGAAATATCATTGTTGAAATTTTGTTGAAATTTTAAATATTATATTATAACGCTAAGTTTTAAGATTCGATTATTTTAGTGTGAGTTACAGACAAGAAAATATGATACGGGTACTAGTCTTCAAATATAAGAATAAATTAATGAGGCTATGTATGAGTGAGGCCTATGTTCAGCAGTGGAGTTTTGACGGACTTTATTGAATAAATTAAGTAATAATAATATAATAATATCCTTCAGATAGAATTTGGTCAAGGCTGCCAGTTTGGTGCTGACACCTGGCAGTAAACCAGATTATAGAGCAAGAGTGTGCACGCAAGCACAGGTGCTCGCTCTATTCCCTCTCTCTCATAATTCAGTGGGACGACAATCCGACATGATCGGAAAGATATCAGGACCAATGGCTTTAAGTACTTTCCGAGGCACGGGGGTGAAACACCGCCAACTATTAACTCCGGGCTGCTACTGAATGAATGCACTGAATTTTTGGACAGAAAAAACCTAAATAAATCTTGAAAGTCTCGGTCGTTTGAAATTTCTGGACATGGTGTGCAACAGTTGAAAGAACAACATCATCATTCGCCATTTTGATTACAGCCCATCACAAGTCTACTGCTGAACATAGATTCGTCCCAAGGAATGCCATAAAGTCTTGAGCCACATGCATCTTTGCAAACTTCCTATATCTCTTACCAGGTCGTCACTCCATCTAGTGGGCGGCTCTACACTTCGCTTACCAGTACGAGGCTGATACTCGTGAACCATTAAACTTAAATTTGAAATACCACACTGTACTGAACAGAAATATGTTTGTAGGGGTGATTTTATATTTAAACCCTTTTTTCGGATATATCTATACAAAAACAAATAATGGATTTTATATCACTTTATTTGTCATATCCATTTGAATCTTTGCAAACTAGAATTTATTATTTATGAAAATTATAAAATTACCTCACACATACGATTTGACTTTTTTATAAGACTAAAGTGACAAATTAACATATAATCCATTTGATGGTAAGTGGCTCCTGCAGTCCGTGGACACCTGCAGCCAACTTCAAACAAAGAAGGTTACAGATGTGTTTTCACGGTCAAGGCTTAAGACGCCTCACAGCCTGTAATTATAATGCCTCTCTATACCCGTCAGATCGGAACACAGCAGTGCAAGTACTGCTATATTAATTATAATATTATATATCCGTTTGAGTAATATTATATTTTTATATAATATTACTCAAACGGATTCCCAGACGGACTACTAGGCCGTATAGTAGTCCCACCACCTCGTACCATCTGATGATGAAGATAGTACTCTTCGTCGTTTCTTTAAATTACTTATTACGAGTATTGCACAAGAAAGATTTTCTTTATGTTAAGTTTAATAATTTGCTGTTAGCGTAAAAGAATCTTTCGCCTGATCTTTTTTTTATAGAATAAAGGTAACAAACGAGCGCACAGTCCACCTGATGGCAAGTGAAAGTTGTGGCCCATAGACATCTAGATTTTTCTTACATTAAGAATCAAAATGCAGATGCGTTGTCACCCCTGAGGACTAAGATGGAATGCCTCGTTTACAGTAAAAAGGGTCTCCGGTTCGCTACACTCATCATACGAAACACAGCAGCACTAAGCTGATATTTTACGCTGGTATTCTGTGAGAGCGTGGTCCTACCCCCTTTGGTCCACATTCATGTTACAACCTTTTATCATTGGAATTCTAAGCCTACCCAAATAAAAACCCATAATGGAGATCAACGTTCACCATAAAAAGTTTCTAGTGTTGTCAACCCCAAAAATTAGTGTAGGTGTTTGCTCTTGTACAATTAATGTAAAACACCTCGACGGTAAAGGGGAAATAACAAGTGTTGACACGTTTAAAATACAAAGTAAATGAAAGAGAAAACTAAACAATTTAATATTTGTTTATTCAAGTACCGCTACGGTTACAGCCTATTAAGGTCCACTGCTGAACATAAGCCTCCCTCATAGATTGCCTCATAGGATATTTGCCATAGTAGCCACGCTTGGCAAGCGGGTTGGCAACCACAGTTTTTTACTTTTAGTCGTTATTAGGTCGCTGCTGCCCATTTCCTGATTTGTTTCCCTCTGTTGCCTCTTACGACACCCACGGGATGATATGTGCATATTCTGACACCGCCACTACATGCTAGTATGTCGAAAAGTTTAAAATGCATAAATATATGAAGGAGAAAACCAAACAATTTAAGTTAATAGTTGTTAACTTAAGTAACACGACTTCAATTGCTTATCAAATTTCAAGCGCACAAACAAAACAACTCAAACTTGCAGCGTAAGATTAAAATAACTTTTTACTTTTCCTCTAGTAAAACAAACCACTGTTACGGAAAGAAACTTTTCAACTAAAAGGTAATGATATGATATTCACAAAGTTTTCGGCTCTCACATTGCGAAGTGATGACTGACGAAACAACAAGAGAAAAGTTTGTACACAGAGTAGGTTAAGTAACAACAGACTCGTTGCAGTAACAAGTAATAAGTAATGTAGCTTACAGTTGTAGTTAGACTTTTTTAATAAAAATAATTGCAAATTCACTTTACGTCTGTCTAATAAAAAAGGTAACAGTTTCCACTTAGGGGTTTGTACAGGTGCATTGTCAGCTTAGTAGAACAGATTGCTTCGCAGTGTAAAATTATACTGGGTTTTTCCTTCATTTTTGAAATTCACAGCTGTTCCTACTGGAACATATTTGAATTTATACTTGACCTATTAATATTGATCGCTATTGAATCATGTATACGATTTATTTTTAGAATATATAAAAATAGTTTAAAACAAATAATTGTAATTTTTTTTATGTATATATCTGTTTGGTGAAGAACGAATCACACAAAACATTCTGAACTGGTTTCGTTGATACTTGACATGTAGAAAGATAATTTTCATGGCTTATATTTAGGAATGTTTCATCTTGATAACTTACCCGGTTTCTAATAGTAACAGTTATAATATTCATTTTGTGTTTTTTAAAATAATAGAACTCAATTTAACAACACTTATTCAAAACATTCAGAACATTGTCTATTCAACAAAAGGTAATCGCGCTATTGTTATTAATTTATTTATGCAGGTATGTTTAGTGTAATAAAACTATTTGTATTTTTGATTACACATAACACTGACTTATACCTATAGATAACGCTATAGTAAAGCTAAATAAAACATAAAACTATTGATATGTTTCTTGGTTAAGTGAAAGATATTAAAAAAGTCTATATAAATTAAATTTAAAAAAAATTGTTGCGTTTATGTTTTTAGCCTGCAGGGTAAAGAGCCAGTAAAATCACAGGCTGTGAGGCGGTGCGTATGACAACGCATCTGTAGCCTTCTTTGTATAAAGTTGACTGCAGATGCCCATGGACTACAGTAGCAACATACCATCAGGTGGACTGTAAGTTCGTTTGTCACTTCAGTTTCATAACAAATTAGCAGGTTAATGCTGCTTTGTTTGGCATGGTGACTGTGGAGAATCGGAGATCCTTTTTATTTTAAACATGGCATTCCATCTTAGTCCTCAGAGGTGACTACTCATCTGCATTTTGATTGAAGATAGATGTAGATGTCTATGGGCCACAGCATTCAATTACGAGGTGAACTGTGTGCTTGTTTTTCATCCTTATTCTAAAATAAAATTCTTGAGAAAAACAAACTTGTCAATACTGTTTATTTCACATATTTATTGCTAGATTTAAACTCCGTCTGAAATATTAGAGGGTAATATTAAAGCTTGAATAATATAAACAGAGATATCTCGTAAATCATGCGACGGCAAATAAATAATATCAATGACGTCTTTGTTTCGTGATCTATTGCTAGTTGAATAAGTGATCGCTTCTAGTTTTAGTAATAAAAATCGCTATAACGGGTATTCTATATTATTTAGTATTGCAGTATATATATATATATATATATATATATATATATATATATATATATATATATATATATATATATATAAACGCTCTTTCATCATTATCTTTTTCTTCATCACTCCAAATCCACCGTTAGGATGTTACTATACCAATCGATCGATCGTCTATCGATGCCATTGATCGATGTTGAACAACGTCAGTTGACTGGTATGGTAGCTATCGACGACTACTGGTCGATAAAATGTAGTTCAATCATCGATCGCCAATCGATGTGGTTGTGGGCTCATCATCAGTATCTTTCAAAATGTATTCAGAAGAGGATATTAGGGAGCGGTCGGTAGAGCGGTAATCGAGGAGCTCGATCGACGTCGAATAATCCATTCTACCATCGATGGATGCAATCGATCGATAAGTGTGGTAGCATCTTTAATCATGTGCGTCTACGGTTGTGGAGAGAATTTTGCATAATCGTCCCGCAAATTGAGGATAGCAGGGCTAGACGTCTAGCACCATAATCGCTGCTGGCCGTCGCCGGTATGGGTGTCTTGGCGCCTCCTGGCATATAAAAGATTTCCTCATAGGGTCATAGTTTACGTATGTGTCATAGTACTGTCACTTGACTAGTCAAGTCAAGTGACACACAGTTTACATATGTGTCACTCGTTGGTCCAGTGGTCGTAAACGCGATTGCTGATCATGAGGTCCCGGGTTTGAATCCCGGGTCGGGCCAATATCAGATATTGGGTTTTTCTGTTAAGAAATTCTCAGTAGAAGCCCGGAGTCAGGAATTTGGTGGGGAGTGAGGTGTCTCGGAGAGAACGTAAAGCCGTTGGTCCTGTGCCTGATCTCCCTCCGGGATTACAGATTACTCATTCTGCGCTTGGGCTCTGTAGACTTCGGACGTGTCGGTCGAGTTCACTCCCGTCACTCCACTCTCATAGCCTCTGCGCATGAATTATTATAATATTTTCATTCACCGGAATACGCCATATTGCGTGGTGCTCTGTGTTTGGTTGCTGCCTTGGTGTCCTCACTGTGGTGCGCGAAGCACGCTGTCCCGGGAGTCAGCTGTCTCACTGCGTTGTTGTGAAGTGATTCGGACGCTTGTTGTAGTGAAAAGTGTATTTGTGCGTAACTCTCCTTCCTGGCTTCCTGGTACTGGTATCGGCAACCGTAAGTAGAGTGAAACACACCCGCCGCCTTAGAGATGGCCATCGTTTTTAATTTTGTGTTGCTTGTTGCATTAGGCAACAGCTAAGTACTCACCCTAGCGTACCTACGCGCTAGGTGAATAGGTGTTCTTTTTAGGCACACAGCTTGGTATACATCTATGCTGTCTAGTAGTACAAACAAAATGGCCTCGATAACGATCGACGAACTCGCCGACTGTTTCAGTCGCGCTTGCCCTGATATTTGGGCTGTGTTTCTCGCACAGCGCAACGCGCGTCCCGCGCCCGAGCCCGCATCCGCGCCCGAACCCGCGCCTCTAGCCAGCCCCTCTACCCAGCATGTCTGGCCCCCTGTCGACCGTTCGATTGTCCAAATTGACGACTCTTTATCGTCAAGCACCGGACCTACGACCCCCGTGTCCATAGACACGCTCTACGACGCCGCGTCCCCCGCGGCTTCCGCGATGTCCAGCTGCAGCCCCTCTCCGGTCTTTTCGGATGCCGAATCAGGCTCCGACATGGAGACCGACTCGCGAGTCCCGCTTAAGCCCGAAGACGAAGGCTTCACCCTCGTCCAGGGCAAAAAGCGCAAACGCGCAGCCCCAAAAAAGGCAGCCGAGCCTAACTCGGCCCCCTCGTCCCCAACCGCCACGCCGGCTAAAAAGCCTGCCCCCGCGGCGTGCGCTCAACCTCCTAAGCCTGCGGCCAAGCCCGCAGCAAATGGGTCCCCTGCTGAACGTAGGGAAAAGACGCCGCCGCCTATCATCATACAAGACAAATCTAAATGGAGCAATCTATCATACCGGTTGGACTCCAAAAGAATCTACTGCCCTAAGGTGCAAAACGCCGGTCAGGGCATTACAATGTTCGTCAACTCGACCGAGGAATTCCGCAGCGTTACAAATCACCTGCGCAACCAACAAATAAGTTTCCATACATACGCCCTTCCAGAGGAGCGTAACCTTCGCGTAGTCGTCCGCGGGCTCCCCAAGGAGCTCGAAACGGAACACGTCCTAAAAGACCTCAAAACTCAAAATCTACTGGTCCGGGAGGTGCATAGAATGCACCACCAGACCGACAAGAAACGATTTTTAGATCTGTGCCTTGTCATCCTAGACCTGTCTCCGGAAGGCAAGGAGATTTTTAACGTTCGGTGCATCTGGAACCTAACGGGGATTGCAGTTAAAGCCCCCCGACATAGAGGCATCGTTGGCCTGTGCCACCGATGCCAATTGTACGGCCACTCAGCCAAAAATTGTTACGCCAGGCCTACGTGCGTCAAGTGCCTAGGTGACCACGGCACCACTGACTGCACCCGCACGCCCGAGGCGGTTGAACCCCCGAGCTGCGTCAATTGCCGCGAAGAGGGACACCCAGCGAACTATCGCGGGTGCTTCAAAGCGCCGCGAAGGAAGCAGCGCTGAGGTAAAAGTCGTCCCGAACGCGCGGGTCAAGCCAGTGTGTCACGCTCTCGGCTGCCTGCCCTCCAAATCGCACCGTCTTCAGTGCCAAGTTCAGAGCCTCAAATCATCACCAAGGCCGCCCCAGTCGCCGGGGTGGCCGAGCAAGGTGCTAACCCTCCCGCGTCCTCCGCGCCGTAACCCAAAACCTGTGTGAAGCCGCCAGCACTCTTCGCCTCACGACCAGCCCCGCCTTCACAAGCTCCAAAATCGAAGCCCGTCCCACAAGGCTCATCTTCTTTCGCCGCTGAATTCTCTCTAGTTTGCGGCTTCATCAGCAACATTAACGTTGCTGAATTATCCTCTTTGGCACGCAAACTATGCGGAGCCACTACCCCACAGGATAAACTCAACGCCACGATTGAGCACATAGGGTTAATCAACGCAACGTCGGGAATCAAAATAGTAAAATTAAACGCGATAAAATCCGTAAAAATAGTTTTATTCAATGTGTAGTGTTCGCGTAAATATAAGAAATCATTATGTAAACCAGTACGAACTGGTAATAGCAAATAAAATTCGCCGATTAGAAGATCTTAAAACAAAGCGTGCAAGATATATAACATCTTTAAATTTCTTGAAGAGATAGGAACATAATCTCATTCCTACGTGTGTCAAAAAATCAACCAAAAAGGACATTCGAGGAACGCTAAGATCTTAAATCAGGCAAGTAAAAAGTTGTTACGAACGGTGATTCAGCAAAAACGGTTCGATATATAATTCATAAATAATACCATGACAATTTGTCAGTGAGTTAAAACAGTTTTAACGGCATTTCATTTAATAATTGCATCGAAACTTTAGACAAACGTGAAAAATCTAAATATAATGAATGCAAAAATAAACAAATGAGAAAATACCAAAAATTAACGATCAAATCAAATGCAAACATCCATGTCAACGTTGAAACAAACACAACCGTTGACCACAGACATAACAATAAACAACACACGGTCTATAATCTGTCAAAACGAACACTGTACGAACCTACAATAAAAGTACCTAAATAAAAGGCCTGAATTTCGCAATAACACCGCAAAAAATCCCGTATGAGACAATTATCTGTAACGTTGAGGATTGTCTGTTTAAAAACAATGTGGGAAAGGAAGATTTAGAGGCCATACGTCAAGACATTTCGTCCTTGTTACGTCGAGTTCAGTGCCGAAACTAAATCTACCCAAAGACAGATTAAAGCGTTGTATAACTTACGCAACAGACCAGAGCTCATTCTCCATGCAGATAAAATGCTACGGTGGTGATGGATACGTCAGATTATAATTTTAAAATACAACAACTTTTATCGGACGAAAGTACGTACAAAAGGAATCAAAACAGACCCTACAACCAATGTCCTTAAAAACAAGCGATATGTTAAAATTACTCCGAAAAATTAGATCTCGACGTAAATTCGATAATACCACCGTGTACCAAACCACCGAAGTTTAATGGGTTACCAAAATACACAAACCAAACGCTCCTACGTCCTATAGTGAGCCAGATCGACTCACCAACTTATAACTTGGCTCAACACTTGGCAAAAGTTCTGTCACCGCTGAGAGGACAAACCAGAGCACACACGAAGGATTCGTACCATTTGTTAGTGAGATAAAAGACCACATCTCGCTGACAATGAAACTATGGTTAGTTTTGATGTTCAGTCACTTTACATGCTTACCTATTGAAGACTGCATCTCAATTGTAACCAGGAAGCTAGAAGAATACAACATGCCTACAGAATATGCAGTATTACTTAAACACTGTCTTACATCTGGCTATCTATTGTGGAAGGAGGAGTTCTACAAGCAAGTAGATGGTGTAGCAATGGGCTCACCTGTATCTCCCATAGTCGCCGACATATTCATGGAGGACTTTGAGGAGAAAGCCCTTCTTACTGCTCCTTTATATCCAAGATTCTACAAGCGGTACGTAGACGACACTTTCACAATTTTACCATCTGACAAAGTAACTGCATTTTTAAACCACCTTAATTCCATAAACTTTAAGATACAATTTACATTGGAGTTAGAGGCAAACAATTCTTTAGCTTTCCTAGATTTTAGTCATCCAATCCTGATAACATTATTGGTCACACACTGTGTATAGAAAAAGACCCATACCAACCGATATTTAAATGGTGAATCACGCATCATCCATCACATCAGCTACCGTGGGAAAATCTTTGTTTCAGAGAGCACGAGGGATCTGTGACAGAAAACATCTGGCCGCCGAGCTTCAGCGTCGAGCAAGTATTGCAAGGCAACAACCTTCGGGTCCCGCGTCTACGTCACAGTGACCGAGTGAAGCCGGCCACAGTCGAGCGTGCCTGCTGTACTACCCTATGTCAGAGGTCACAGACAAGGTTGGCTACATTTTGACGAGCTTCTATTAAAACATACTCTCAAGGCCGGAGTCCCGCAGGGCTCCGTTTTCTCCCCAATACTCTTCACACTCTTCACGAGTGACATCCCTAAGGACCCAGTAGAGAATACTGCTCTTTTCGCCGACGACACGGCACATTTGACCACGGTATGACATTCGCGAAGCACATTCGCGATATTAACATCAAGAGCAAACTGTCCTTAAGACACAAGCTCCACCTTTATAAATCGTGCGTAAGACCTATCATGTCTTACGCAAGCGTAGTTTTCGCGCATGCGGCCCATAGACATTTGTACGACCTCCAAGTCATCCAAAATAGATTCTTTCGCATAGCCACCGGTGCTCCACTCCAGCTAAACTTCGACTTACACAGAGACTGTCAACTTCCGACGATCTCTGAGTACTTCAAGGAGATGACTCGGCGCTACTTCGAGAGGGCCGAGACACATCCCAACCCGCTTGTGGTAAACTGAGCCTCATACGCTCCGACTCCGAATGTCACGGAAAGCCTCCGGAGGCCCCGTAACGTTCTCATAGAACTTCCCTTTCCGCTAGATGCCAACGACCGAAATGTCGCCGGCTACTCACTCATAAACACTACTCACTCAACAAGTGCCACAAACACTGTTAGGACTACAACGGATGGGACGCAGCGGGTCCGCAGACGGATGCGCCGCACACCCCTCCACACCGCGTACACACCGTACACCCGCGTCCCTGGGCGGTTCTCACCGCCCAGAACATCGAACGATACGAGTTGGCCGACAGAGCCGGGGCCCGCCACCCCTGTTCGGACGGCCGTTAGATAACTCACCCATGTTATGTTAACGTGTTTACTTGAAGTGAACGCAATGTTATCCCACTCCTCCAAGATTATCGATTTTAGTGCAACGTCGCGTCCGCAAGTTTAAAAAATAAATAATCTCACTCTCCTGTTTTATTAGCTCTGAGTTCGATGAAGCTGTAAGAGCCACATAGGCTAACAGCATTAACATCACAGACACTAGACTAGATCTCTCTCCGGTCTCAGACAGGTCACCGTAATGGAAATCGTTTTGGAGAACATAATAATTATTATATATATATTATATTTTTCAGTGGTAGAGCCACGCGGCAGCTTTTGCTGTCGCATGGATGGGCCGGCTCAAACCGGGGTGGTACCACGACCTCACAGAATACCAGCGTGAAGTAGAGGTTTACTTCTGCATTTCGACTGGTGATTGCAGGTGGCCGAGGCCCAATCCCCCAATCAACATGGTAATGGAATTAAACAGAAGACTACCCCAGGAGGGTAACAGCATCCCTGGAGAATCCCTCGCTGAGCAACCACGCCTATGCTACCCTACTTTTTTGAGCGTGGGTGCTCAGGCTGCCCCGCGTATTCTGGGGGGGGGGGCAAAATTCTGCTCAAGACGAAACCTGCTCGGGGCAAGCGGAGCAAAAAGACAAAGGCAACCCCTGCCACGCTTTCCGTGGATTTCTGCAATATCAGGGGACTTCATTCAAACCTTAACGCCGTCCACTACTGTACTGTACTGTACTGTACTGTACGTGTACATCTGGAGACGGCAAAGCCGGCCTTGCTCTTTCTAACCGAGACACAGGTGTCCTCTCCGGCTGATACTTCGTATCTCTCCTACCCGGGGTACAAATTGAACACCTTTGTGCCCCGGGCTGGAGTTTGCGTGTACGTCAGAGAGGACATCTGTTTTCGACACCTCGGCAGTCTTGAAGGTACGGACCTGTCCATCCTATGGCTGCGCGAAGACAGCGACGACCATCCCCGCGTCTACGGGTGCCTCTATAGGTCCCATAGCGGTAATGCCGACACAGACCGACTCATCGACCACGCCCAAATGGCTGCAGACTCCGTGCTACAACAGGTCCCTTCCGCAGAGATCGTGATGCTCGGTGATTTTAACGCCCACCACGCTGAATGGCTTGGTTCCCGTTTAAATGATCATGCGGGTAGATCTGTTTATGACTTTGCCTTGGCATATGGTCTGACACAACTGGTTACTTCGCCTACGCGGATCCCAGATGTGGAAGACCATGTACCTTCCCTGTTGGGCCTTCTGCTGACCTCTCATCCGGACGGATATCAGGCCTCCGTCGATGCCCCTCTTGGCTCTTCGGACCATTGTCTGATCCGGAGTACGGTGCCACTCACGCTCCCATCGCAGTGTTTGGCACTATAGGTCAGCCGATTGGGATGGGATGCGGTCTTTTTTTGCATCCTACCCTTGGGGGCGGGTTTGCTTCTCGCCGGATGATCCCAACGTTGTTGCTGATTCTGTCGCTGATGTGGTACTTCAGGAATGGAATTATTTATTCCATCATCTGTGGTGCCTATCGGAGGCAGAACTCAGCCAAGGGTTGGGTCGCTCCTGTAAATTGCATCACGCTATAAGCAGGAGTGCTACCGGGCCTGGGCTGACGCGTCAACTTCCGGGATGTAAACACCAGCGCTCTTAAAAGAAGTATAATTCCGCCTCCAGGTCCTTCAAAAGTGTCATTGCCAAGGCCAAGTCAGAGCACATCGGTAGAATGGGTGAGAAACTAGTTCGACTTTCTTCGGGAACACGTGCATTCTGGTTTCTCGCTAAGGCTGTCCAAGGGAACTTCTGTCAGCCATTTCTGCCATCTCTGCACAGGGTGGACGACTCACTGGCCCATGACGCAAAGGAGAAAGCCGATCTGCTAGGCTCTCTTTTTGCTTTCAACTCGACTCTTGATGACGGGGGGAACACACCGCCTACCATCCCGCGGTGTGAGTGCTCCATGCGGGAAGTGCTGTTTACACAGCGCTCGGTGCGTAAGCACTTCTCTCCCTGGATGTCAACAAGTCGAGGGCCTGATGGAGTCCCACCTATTGTGCTGAAGACGTGTGCTCCGGAGTTGGCACCGGTTTTAACGCGTCTTTTCCGGTACTCCTACTTCCTAGGCGTAGTCCCGAACTCATGGAAGACAGCTTTAGTGCACCCGATCCCTAAAAAAGGTGACCGCTCAGATCCGTCCAACTACAGGCCTATCGCTATCACCCCAAAGTAATGGAAACTGTTATTAACTGCCAGCTCATGCGGTACCTTCAGGATCGCCAGCTGATTAGTGACCACCAGTACGGTTTCCATCGAGGTCGCTCAGCTGGTGATCTTCTAGGTTAACTAACTCATAGATGGGCGGAGGCAATGGAGTCCAAGGGAGAGGCGTTGGCCGTTAGTTTGGATGTAGCGAAGGCCTTCGATCGGGTTTGGCACAAAGCGCTTCTTTCGAAGCTCCCTTCCTATGGGCTTCCTGAGAATTGAGCAATTGGATCACCAGTTATCTTGCAGATCGGACATCAAGGTCGTAGTAGACGGTGCATGCCCGATTACAAGCCCATTAACCCTGGTGTTCCACAAGGCTGCGTGCTATCACCAACGCTGTTTCTTCTGCATATCAATGATATGTTGCAAGCCGGTAGCATTCATTGCTATGCAGACTATAGCACTGGTGATGTATTATACACCGGCCGTGCCAATATTTCTCGGAAAACGTCACTGAGTACCGGAACAAACTTGTGTCTGAAGTCAAGGCTTTGTTGAACAAAGTCTCAGACTGAGGCAACTAAATCTAGTCCAGTTCAATCCCCAGAAGACACAAGTTTGCACGTTTACCGCTAAAAATAACCCCTTTGTCGTATCTCCTCAGTTTCAAGGCACTCCCCTTGTTTCCTCAGCCAGTATCGGAATCCTCGGTGTCGACATATCGAGTGATGTGCAGTTTCGTGGTCACTTGGGAGAGAAGGCCAAATTGGCCTCTAAAAAGCAGCGTGCTCAGCAGAGCGGGACAGTATTTCATGCCGGCACACCGCTTGCAACTTTACAAGGCACAGGTTCGGCCCCACATGGAATACTGTTCCCATTTCTGGGCAGGGCTCCCAGTGCCAGCTCCTTCCACTTGACCGCATCCAGCGCAGGGCGGCTCGAATTGTCGACGACCGAGTTCTTTCCGATCGGCTGGACTCACCGGCACTGCGTAGAGATGTTGCATCTCTTTGCGTATTTTATCGCATGTACCACGGTGAGTGCTCTGAGGAATTGTTCGGACTAATTCCAGCCGCTCGATTTCACCATCCATACCATCTGGATGATTGGCGGTCCACCACTAAGCGATTTAGAAGAAGTTTTCTTCCTCGCACAACTTCCTTGTAGAATCGATTACCACCAGCGATTTTTCCGGACCGATACGACTTAGGGACCTTCAAGAAAAGAGCCTACTCCTTCTTAAAAGGCCGGCAACGCATCTGCAATTCCCCTGGTGTTTCATTTGTTCATGGGCGGCGGTAGTCACTTACCATCAGGTGAGCCGCATGCTCATTTGCCCCTCCCCTATAAAACTAAAAAAATAAAATATAGTTTCCACGCTTGGCAGGCAAGTGAACATAGTTATTTTTAATTTTATCTATAGGGAAGACGTATGTTTCGCAGTAGACTTTTGTAGATTGTAGTGAATAGGTAGCCATAACTTATTTCTGAAGTTTCCCATATTAGCCCCTTACGACACAGACGGGACAAAAAGGGGTGATAGATTACCTGACACCGACACCATACCGCAACAATTTATGTCGCATGTATTAAAATTTCTAAAAGATTTTATTCAGAAACAACGTACTTTAATTGCCTTTCAGATGTAGGTATTCTGGAAGCACATATCACGGCTTTGTCCAACATCACACGCCGTGTCACAAGCTAGCAAGATCAATAACGATTTTATATCGTCGTAGTCATGTGTTAAAGTAAATATATTTTAAACAGCAACTTGTTGTGAACAGCACGTGCACAGGTGCAAGTACATCACGCCACTCTCTACCTCCCACCTCCCCACTCCGGAGTTGTTTTGCAGTTTATAAGTTCAGCTTCACATACGAGAGGGGCATTTCCGCTAAAGTTATTCAATCGATTATTTTGTATTTAATTCTTACTGCTTAATGTGTCTTCTGTTTTATAACGTAAAGTCGTTTTGAGAGTTATATTCTTTCTTACAAACACACAGCTGCTATACACATAATCGGTGCGGAGATCTTCTTCTTTGGGACATTTTAATTAATAAAAATAATTATTAACTACATTGTTAATAACTAAAAATTATATAAATTCTCTAGTGATCCTCCTAGGCTTCGCACGGGTGATTTCTGGATCTCGACAACACAGCCCCCTACCGTGTCAAACTATAGCTAAGAACCATCCAAGTAACCCCATAAGTACCCCATAAAATCGGTCGGGACGTTTAGGAGAAGAACAAGTGGTAAAATTAAAAATTTTGTACAACCGATTTCAATATAAATAAAATGAGAACATCGTCAATGTAGTGGAAGGCAACTAATTAAGCATTATTAAAGATAACTCAAACCCTACTAATCAGATCTTGATCAAATTTACATGTGACTACATAAAAAATGAAATTCTGAGGTAACACACATTAAAAAATTCAGTCGAATTGAGAACCTCCTCTTTTTTTGAAGTCGGTTGAAAATTACGAACACTTGCACACCGTAATATAAGATATTAAGATGAATCTTATGTTGTACGAGTACATTTTATCATGAGTCGTACTGACAATAAGGGTAATGAATTTAACAATAATGAGAGCCAATGATGTATCAAAATGACGCTCTTATGATCGTAGCGTAGCCATAATTACAACACATCATTAAGCGATAGCCCTACGTAAAGCTGACTGAAATTAATAGGGACGATAGATTAACAATTAGTATTAATTAATTGAATGAGATATTTGTCTGTTTTATAGAATAAAGGTAACAAATGAGGTAACAAAATATTGCCTAATAGGAGGATATTTGCCATATTTGCTGCGCTTGGCAAGCGGGTTGGCAACCGAAGTTCTTTATTTTTAGTCGTTATTAGGAAGACGCTGCTGCCCATCTCCTGATTTGTTTCCCTCTGTTGCCTCTTACGACAATTCTTACACCGCCACTACACTGTAAAACATTAATATAGAGTATGTGTAAAATGTTACGTCATTTTCTTAACATTTTTCCATCAAGAATCCCGTTAAGAGAACATCCGCATACATTTATTTGAATCTTTCATAAATATAACATGGCCCTACAACTAATAAGACCGTGTCAACACCTTGACAGCAACCCGTGATATTATGATAAATATCTGACCCATGTCAACGGAAAAAACTCGCATGTGGTAGCGAAAACTTTGCCGGACATAAGGTTACTAATGGATTCAAAATATATACATATTTCAAACAGATTTTCGTTTGTCACCATTTTAAAATGGTAATAGAATTTAAATATTTTGATGGTTTCTATTAGACATGTGTCATTTATTCATTTCTAGTGACCCGATCATTCAAATATTGATTCATCTACGAACGGGGTCACTCGGATCGATCAATCAAATGCATCATTTCGAGTTTCAATACTCTGTTCATCTGTGAGATCCACTCGATAATGTCGGTCGTCGGACATTACTGTACTCTTTAGTCGTAGGTGCTTTCAATCGTTTGATCCGGAACGTTCAAAAATGAAATTTCAATCATAATACTTTGATTCGACCCGGGTCAAATGAACAATTCATTTACGATTGACACATATCTAGTTTCTATTTCCGTGTAACGGCATCGTAAGGGAATCCAATTTGACCTGTGGTACCATAGATGCCGTTATAATAGCTTGTGTATACCAATGGTAAGCCAGCCATATAGGCAGTAGAGAATCGCGTCAAAGGTGCTGATAATAGGAAATCCTCCTTGCCCTATTATGTACAACAGCGCATTTTTAGTAGCTTGGACTAAGAGACTGTTGTAGGGCGTTTAAGTAGAGGAAGTAGAAATTGCCCTAAAACCCTCTCAGAAATGAGAGGAGCCCTGTGCCCAGCAGTGTGACATATATAGGCTGTAACTTTAACTTTATACTTTCCAGAAATAAGTAAGAAGGGATATAATAAGAGTCATATATAATAGGACTCTCTGTGGAACCTATCCACAGAGACTCCTATGCAATAATCTCCAACCACCTAGTACTGAAATTATTTATTTAAGAATAATGATTTCAGCTATTTCTCTGAATACGTTTTTAATTTTGGGGTAACAATCAAGCCAACAAACCATTTAATTGCAATTGAAGGACAAATACAAATGAAGATGGCGAAGCAGAATATGTCCAACTTAAAGATCGGAAAGAATCGGAGATACGTTTTAGAGACCCACCTTTGAAACTGATATGGAGAGACCAATGGATTACTAAGCTGAAGTAAAAATGGCCCGGCCCGGCAACGACCCTGTAAAACAGGCAGGTAGTTGATGGATGCAAGTTGCTTTGGCCCGAGTTTTGTGCCATTGAGGCCTATGCTCAGCAGTGTACATATGAAGAGCTGTAATAATGATGATGACGGTAGCAGCATAAATATGACTTCCATTAGGTGGAAAAGGAACACTATCACCAAATGATTTTTATGTACATGATTGACTTCGTGGCTTCTGATAAATAATGGTTTAACCATCTCATTCACAGCAGAAAACCGACGAAAACATTCCCGTACAGAAATCTGGTATTGTGCTTGCCTCCCTACTGCAGCCCATGTCGAGCAGTCAACTTTCACGGGCTCATGAAGAAAATGGAGCAAAGGAGACTTTAGAGTATACAGTGCTTTTTAACCCCCGGCAAAAACAGAGGGGTGTATATGTTTGTAGTATGTATCTGTGTATCTGTGTGTCTGTCTGTGGCATCATAGCTCCTGAACGGATGAACCGATTTTGATTTAGTTTTTTCGTTTGAAAGGTGTCTTAATCAAAAGTGCTTTTAGCTATGTTTCAAGAAAATTCGTTCAGCCGTTTGAAAATCATCAGCTTTTTTTTCGGGGTTGTGAATATTTTTAATTTTAGTTATTATTTTTTTTACAGAAGAACGTGGAACAGATGCCCATGGAAGTGCCACTTTACTTTATATTTACTGCAGTTTCAAGATAATGTAGCTTTTGAATAGAATCAAATAATAGGAGCAATATTTGGATGATTATAAACAATATAAATCGATTTAAAATTTCGAATCTGATCAAAATATATTTGATACTACTACGAGAGTATCAATCAAGTTCAATATAAAAGGGTTCAAAAACTGCTTAACAAAAAACAAGGAAATATCATGTTACATCATTAAAAATTAAACTGTCATAGTCGGTTTATATAAATTATAATTTAAGCCAGTACTTGACTACGATCCCATCAGATGGTAAGTGGTGGTGACGATGATTTATTATGTTTATGCGAATACTACACATTTAAATAAAACTAATATTGTCGGATTTTATCGCGTATACTAACTTATTTTAAATTCCCGACATTTTGATACTTATCAGCATCCATGGTCTGAGGTGTTTGACTTCCCAATATCATATGGCCCTAGATGGTAAATTGCAATTTAAATTTCTTTTAACGAAACAGAAATCTATTTACCCAGATTATAATTTAAAATGTCTACTAATTATTTCACTGCTTAATTGTACGCATTACCAAAGTCAAAGCAAATCGTTTGCTACGAAGGCGTGGAATATCGACAACAAATGGTTGAAGACTCGCTGACCGTATGTGTGAGCACTTAAAAGTGGATGGAGGAATTAATGCAATTCCTGCGCACACTCACCGGAGTGTATTCTTAAGAACACCGAGAAGTTGGCTACTCTCCTAAGCTGACAAGATTTGTTTCAATCAAGCCCACCCATAGGCCTCCCTTAGTAACTTTGTGATTAGGTTTATTTATCGCTACTTAGTCTATTACGTAATTTAGTAAATTGTTCACAGATGGAATAATCATTGTACTTAGGTTTTGTCAAGTAAAAAGCGGAAAGAAAAACATAATTCAAATGAATTATCCTATTCTATTCTTTACTATTCTATTCTATTCTATCCTATCCTATCCTTTTCTATCCTTTCCTATCCTCTGATATCCTACCCTATCCTATCCTATACTATCCTATCCTACCCACGTACGAGAGGGGCATTTCCGCTAAATTTATTCAATCGATTATTTTGTATTTAATTCTTACTGCTTAATGCGTTTTCTCTTTTATAACGTAAAGTCATTACTTGGAAATATCCCTTTTATTCTTACAAACACACAGCTGCTATACACATAATCGGTGCTGAGTTCTTCTTATTCCATCATCATCATCATTACAGCCCTTCACAACTCCACTGCTGAACATAGGCCTCCCCCAAGGAATGCCACAAAGCACGGTCCCGAGCCACCTGCATCCATTGACTTCCTGCATGTCTTACCAGGTCGTCACTCCATCTAGTGGGGGAACGCCCTTCACTTCGCTTGCCGGTACGAGGCTGCCACTCGAGAACCTTTCTTCCCCATCGGTTGTCGGTTCTTCGAGCTATATGGCCGGCCCATTGCCACTTCAGCCCGGCTAGCATGGGCGGGGACAAAAATTTTATCTCCCGATTATATCCACTGACAGGAGATAATTATTTTGTTATGTCAAACGGGGAGAAGTATATCCCGTTTGACATAACGAGTAGACATATATCCCCGTCCGTAGCATGAAGCCAAATGAAAGATAAAAATTATGCTTTTGACATTTGAAAGGGACAATTTTATCCTAGTTCATTGGACGTGGGTTGAAGTTTAAATTCATACATAAAATCTATCTAAGTCTAAGTCTATCTCCCACTTTATCTACTGTGGATATTATATCCACCGGTGTGCCCATGCTCTAAGGTGGATAAAACTAAGCGAGGATAAAATTTACATACAACTTCTTTGGGCTATGTCGGTTACTCTGGTTCTACTGCGGATATCCTCTTTTTAAGTCTATCACGGAGAGAGACGCCGAGCATAGCCCTCTCCATAGCTCGCTGAGCGACCTTGAGCTTCCTCATCCGGCCAGCAGTGAAGGACCACGTCTCAGTTCCATAGGTCATCACTGGCAACACGCACTGGTTGTACAGTCTCGTTTTCAAGTTTTGAGGTATACCTGAGGAGAAGATGTGCCGTAATCTCCCGAACGCTGCCCAGCCGAGTTGAATCCGTCGAATGACCTCTCGGTCAAAGTTGGACTTACCTAGCCGGACTAGTTGTTCCAGGTAAACATATTCGTCAACAACTTCGAGTTTAGTGCTCCCAACAACTACCGGTATAGGTGTGACATGGACGTTAAACATGATTTTGTTTTGTCCATGTTCATCTTAAGACCTATCCGTTGGGAGACATTATTGAGGTCATTGAGCATAGTGCTTAGGTCGTCCAGCGATTCTGTCATAAGGAATATATCGTCGGCAAATCAAAGGTGAGTGATCTACTCGCCATTGACGTTTATACCGTATCCTTTCCAGTCCAGTAGCTTGAAAACGTCTTCCAACGCAGCGGTGAAGAGTTTCGGGGATATTACGTCACCCTGTCTTACACCTCTCTGCAGTTGGATAGGTTTCGTACTCTGGTTCTGTACTCGGATAGCCATCATAGCCCTACTGTACAAACACTTCAGCACTTCGATATACCGATAGTCCACTTCCCACTGCTGAAGGGACTGCAGCACCGCCCAAATTTCGACGGAATCAAAGGCTTTCTCATAGTTCACATACGCAAGACAAAGTGGCAGATTGTACTCTTCGGTCTTCTGTAAAACTTGCCGAAAGGTATGTATGTGGTCTATGGTGTTAAAGCCTTTTCGGAAACTGGCTTGTTCAGGAGGCTGGAAGTCGTCGAGTCTCGAGAGAGACGGTTCGTATTGACTCTCGAAAACAGCACGTAGACGCGGCTCAGAAGGAAAATCGGCCTGTAGTTCTTCAAGAGAGCGTTGTCGCCTTTCTTGAAGAATAAGACCATTGAGGACGGAATTAAAGAGCTTCTGAAGGACTATAAGTACAGGTTTTCCACCCGCTTTCTTCTTATTTGGGGCATTTAAATTATCTAATACTTATATAAAAATAATTTTTTTGTTCGTATTTCATGCGCTGCCATACCGTTCGTCAGATTGCGGTAAAACTTCGTCAACTTATTGCTTGTACTTGCACGAAGTTTATAGGCATAGTACAAATAACTTACAGTAGGTGGCGCGCGTATCATACTAACAAATTTATTTGAAAGTTAAATATGTATAATTATATGTAATAAGTATTCAACTTCAATGAATGTATTATAATTCCTAGTTAAACAAAATAACTGTTCCAAATTTAAAACGATATATCCACAATTATTTCATATGCGGCTGCATCGCGCCGGGTATGAAATAATTAAAACTAGAGCTAGTTAGCTACAGAACCAGAGTACGAAACCTATCCAACTGCAGAGGTGTAAGACAGGGTGACGTTATATCCCCGAAACTCTTCACCGCTGCATTGGAAGACGTTTTCAAGCTTCTGGACTGGAAAGGATACGGCATTAACATCAATGGCGAGTACATCACTCACCTTCGATTTGCCGATGATATAGTCCTTATGGCAGAATCGCTGGAGGACCTAAGCACTATGCTCAATGACCTCAATAGTGCCTCCCAACGGATAGGTCTTAAGATGAACATGGACAAAACAAAGATCATGTTTAATGTCCATGTCACACCTATGCCGGTAGTTGTTGGGAGCACTAAGCTCGAAGTTGTTGACGAATATGTTTACCTGGGACAAATAGTCCGACTAGGTAAGTCCAACTTCGACCGAGAGGTCAATCGACGGATTCAACTCGGCTGGGCAGCGTCGGGAAATTACGGCACATCTTCTCGTCATGTATACCTCAAAACTTGAAAACGAGGCTGTACAACCAGTGCGTGTTGCCAGTGATGACCTACGGAACTGAGACTTGGTCCTTCACTGCTGGCCGGATGAGGAAGCTCAAGGTCGCTCAGCGAGCTATGGAGAGGGCTATGCTCGGAGTCTCACTGCGTGATAAACTTAGAAATGAGGATATCTGCAGTAGAACCAGAGAGACCGACATAGCCCAACGGATTAGTAAGCTGAAGTGGCAATGGGCCGGCCATATAGCTCGGAGAACCGAAAACCGATGGGGAAAATAGGTTCTTGTGTGGCGGCCTCGTACCGGCGGACGAAGTGTAGGGCGTCCCTACTAGATGGAGTGACGACCTGGTAAGACATGCAGGAAGTCGTTGGATGCAGGTGGCTCAGGACCGTGCTTTGTGGCATTCCTTGGGGGAGGCATTCCATTCAGCAGTGGACTTGTGAAGGGCTGTAATGATGATGAGAACTAGTTAAAAATAATTATTAACTACGTAGTTAATAGCTAAAATTATATAAATTCTCTATTGATCCGCTGAGGCTTCGCACGGGTGATTTCTGGATCTCGACAACGCAGCCACCTACCGTGTCAAACTATAACTAAGAACCATCTAAGTGTACGATTAGGAGAGAACAAGCGGTAAAATTAAAAATTTTGTACAACCGACTTCAATATAAATAAAATGAGAACATCATCACTGTAGTCGAAGTCAAATAAATGTGCATTATTAAGGATAACTCAAAAACTATTGGTCAGATCTTGATAAAATTATATGGGACCACATGAGTGCACCAGCTTTCAAATAAAAAAAAGAATCATCAAAATTGGTTCACCTAGAAAAAAAGTTCTGAGATAACACACATATAAAAAAATACAGTCGAATTGAGTACCTCCTCTTTTTTTAAAGTAAAGTAAAGTAAAGTTACAGCCAATATACGTCGTCCCACTGCTGGGCACAGGCCTCCTCTCATTTTTGAGAGGGTTTTAGGGCAAGGAAATGTCCGCCGCGCCGCCCCAATGCGTGTTGGCGAACTTCACATGTCTTCGAAATTTTTTGATTTTCAGACATGCAGGTTTCCTCACGATGTTTTCTTTCACCGCCGAGCACGTGGTAAATCAGCACTTAAAATTGCAATTAACAATTTCATTGGTGCCGGCGGGGATCGAACCCGGGTTGCTCGCGTACTGTGGAACTTACAGCGAGCGCTAACCATCTGAGCCGTGGTAGGCTTTTTTTTTTAAATCGGTTGAAAATTACGAACACTTGCACACCGTAATTTTAGATATTATGATGAAACTTATGATGTACAATTTATCATGTGTCGTACTGACAATAAGGATAATGAATTTAACAATAATGAGAGCCAATGATGTATCTAAATGACGCTCTTATGATCACACATTAAGCGATAGCCCTACGTAAAGCTGACTAAAATTAATAGGGACGATAGATTAACAATTAGTATTGATATTGATGAATGAGACATTTGTCTGTTTTATAGAGATTTTATAAAGATAACAAAGGAGCACACAATACGGCTTTTGACGGCTCCGTAGCGCAGTGGCTTAGCAATGAGTTACTACACTGAGGGCCGCGGGTTCGAATCCCGCACGAGACAAGTATTTGTATGACCTGCAAGTAATTGTTCCGGGTCTGGATGTGTATCCTTGTGCAATTTATGTTTGTAAACTGCTTCCACGATACAAGAGAAAATCCTAGTGTGGGGGTAACGTTTTAAAAAAATAGTAAAATAGTACACCTGGTTGTAAGAAAATGCTGTGGCCCAAAAACACCTATCTTCGATTAATAATTAAAATTAAGATGATTACAGGCGTTACAGTCAATTACAGTTCACTGCTGAACATAGGCCTCCTTCAAAGATAACTTCATAGGGCAGATATTTACCATAGCTGCCCGATTGGCAGGTGGATTGGCAACCGAAGTTCTTTATATTTTAAGTTGTTGTTAGGAAAACCCTGCTGCCCATCTCTTCATTTGTTTTCCTCTGTCGCCTTTTACGACACCCACTGGACAATACGGGGTAGCGGATTCTTACGTCGCCACTAATTTATGCTTTATTGTTATCACCTATAAAAGGGTAAAGGACGGACTTAACGCCTTTTGACATTCTCTCCAAGTCAGCAAAAAGCAAAAGAAACATAACCCCTAAGGACTAAGATCGAATGGCTCGTTACCAGTAAAAAGTATCTCCGATTCCCTATATTGACCATACGAAACACAGCAGCATTTAGCTGCTATTTTACGCTGCTAATCTGTGAGAGTGTGGTTCTTCCCCGGTCGAGCCGTAGGTCGGCTACCATACCATATTATAGCTGCAGCTTGGCTCTATCACGTTAAAGCTTGTCTTTTTTTATTGAATAATGGTGACAAACGAGCACATAGTCTACTTGGCAGAGTAGTGAATGATTATCCGAGAGAAGATAATTTGACATGTCTCCAACTTTTACTAAATCTTTGATTCAATGTCCAACTTTTAAACTTTGCTATTTATGAAAAATGATGAACAAAATTTAGCTAAAATTTTATGTAAAATTTTAAAATATTACTTAAAAATATATCTTCTAATATAATTTTTTGGCTTTATTGTGTGGTTTAATTGTTACTTTTATTTTTTAATGAGCTGTATAATTTTAATGGTTGCCTTATTGTAAATAACTTTTAAATTAATATTAAGCAATTCAATATACAAACCAAGCTTGATTATCCTTTAAAATTTTGAAGGATTATTCCTTGGAGGTTTGTGTAAGATCGTTACTAAAATATATTTTTTATAACTTAAGAAAAAATATAATTGTTCTTTAGAGCTGGCAGCTACCTCGGACAAAGAATTAGTCTAGCTATTCAAAGGGGGAACGCTGCCAGTATCTTCGGAACCTTGCCTAAAGGGCCTTCTTTTTAATAATATATTTTAGTTATTATAAAAAAAATTTAAGGTTTTTAGTTTTAGGTTCATTGTTCTAGTATGTATTTTGTTTTTAATATTGTATATAATAAAATATTGTGCTTTTAATTAGTTTTATAATGTCAAGATAATTTTAAATAGTGTCACGACGTATGCTGCAATGTTTTAATGGTAGTATTATGGCATTAGGGAGCAAATTAAGCCTTCTTAATGATAAACACAACTTGATTGTAACAGTAATACACCATTCCAGTTACAGCATATTAAAGTCCACTGCTGAACATAGGTATCCCCAATAGATTGCCTAATATATTTGCCATATTTGCCGCGCTTGGCAAGCGGGTTGGCAACCGCAGTTCTTTATTTTTAATGTCCATCTCCTGATTTGTTTCCCTCTGTCGCCTCTTACGACAATTCTTACACCGCCACTACACTGTAAAACATTAATACAGTATATGTGTAAAATCTTACGTCATTTTCTTAACATTTTTCTATCAATAAATCCCGTTAAGAGAACATCCGCATACATTTATTTGAATCTTTCATAAATAAAACATGGCCCTACAACTAATAAGAGCGAGTCAACACCTTGACAGCAACCCGTGATATTATGATAAGTAACTGACCCATGTCAGCGGAAAAAACTCGTATGTGGTAGCGAAAACTTTGCCGGACATAAGGTTACTTATGGATTCTAAATATATACATATTTCAAACCTATTTTCGCTTGTCACTATATTTAAATGGTAATAGAATTTAAATATTTTGATGGTTTCTATCAGACATGTGTCACTCATTCATTCCTAGTGACCAGATCATTCAAGTATTGATTCATCTACGCACCGGGTCTTTCGAACCGATCAATCAAATGCAATTCGAGTTTCAATACTCTGTTGATCTGTGAGACCCGCTCGATAATGTCGGTCGTCGAACATTATTGTACTCTGAAGTCATAGGTGCTGTCAATCAAACGGATCCGGAATGTTCAAATAATGTAATTTCAATCATCAATACTTTGATGCGACCCGGTGAAATGAACGAATATCAATCATTCACAATTAACACATGTCTAGTTTCTATTGCCGTGTGGGGCAGCGTAAGAGAATTCAGTTTAACCTGTGGTACCATAGATGCCGTTATAATAGCTTGTATATACCAAAGGTAAACTAACCAGACAGGCAGTAGAGAATCGCGTCAAAGGTGGTGATAATAGGAAATCCTCCTTGCGCTATTATGTACAATAGCGCATTTCTAGTAGCTTGGACTAAGAGACTGTTGTAGGGCGTTTAAGTAGAGGAAATAGAAATTACCGGCGACGGGACGCAGCGTCCAAAGTGGGAGACACCTGGTACTGCAATCACCGATCCACTTGCGAAGGATGAGGATTTGAGGAAAGGCAAATTAATAGAATCAGGCGTTACTTTGCGGAAATCCATTATATTAAAGTTGGAAAAACTTACTTTGCCAATATACATACAACTAAGTGTCAGCCACCGCACTTAGCGGTCAGCCACCGTAGAGTCCACTACACCTGAAGATGCCTCGTGTAGAGGCGAAACACGTGTCGTATTATCATCGGTGGTATGTCTTTCATAGTTTAGTGGTGGTGGGAGTAGTCGTGCTGGGATTAGTGGTGACGGGGATAGTGCACGCAATTGAGGGAGGGCGGGAGATGCTCTTCAAACTCGGTAAGACACGTCATTTTATTTTATTGAGCGGATATTGGCAAAGTAAATTTTTCCAACTTTAATGAAAGGCAAATTCTTCTTACAATGAGTGAAGCCAAATATGAACTGACTGCTGATAATGAAGAAGAAGAGAAGGAATGATTTTTTTAAACTGAAGTTACAAGCGAATTTACAGTCCACCTGATGGTAAGTGGCTACTGCAGCCCATGAACATTTTCACCTTTTAAAACCAGAAATAAAAATACACTGTATACTTACCAGAAATAGTTATAAGTATTGGCACGAAAGTCTAGCGGTGATCGTTATTGCGCATAAGTCGCGCTGATTGGCTTATGCGTATCGTTCGTACGCGCTGATTGGCTCTCCAGTCACATTGGTACAATTCAATTCGTGCGCGTCCCTCCGCGTTTTGTTCAGCGCTAGACTTACGTGCCGTGACTTGTAGAATAGAATAGAATAGAATAATTTTTTATTCAATATAGATTACTTAACTTATCCAGACTCTTATGCAGAAAAATCCTACCACCTAGTATTGAAATTATTTATTTAAGAACATCGATACATATGTACTACGCACTTTAAGAATGATTCTTTAAGCTATTCCACTTTATACTTTTTTTAATTTTAGGGTAACTAACAAGTCAATAAACCATTTAATTGGCTATTGCAATTGAAGGACAAATTAAAACGAAGATGGCGAAGCAGAATATGTCAAACCTAAATACTTAGAAATTGTACAGTAGGGCTACGATGGCTATCCGAGTACAGAATCAGAGTATGAAACCTATCCAACTGCAGAGAGGTGTAAGACAGGGTGACGTTATATCCCGAAACTATTATACGAAATATATTTAGTACGAAACCTATCCGAAACTCTTCACCGCTGCATTGGAAGACGTTTTCAAGCTACTGGACTGGAAAGGATACGGTATTAACATCAATGGCGAATACATCACTCACTTTCGATTTGCCGACGATATAGTCCTTATGGCAGAATCGCTAGAGGACCTAAGCACTATGCTCAGTGACCTCAATAGTGCCTCCCAACGGATAGGTCTTAAGATGAACATGGACAAAACAAAGATTATTTTTAATGTCCATGTCACACCTATGCCGGTAGTTGTTGGGAGCACTAAGCTTGAAGTTGTTGACGAGTATGTTTACCTGGGACAAATAGTCCGACTAGGTAAGTCCAACTTCGACCGAGAGGTCAATCGACGGATTCAACTCGGCTGGGCAGCGTTCGGGAGATTACGACCCATCTTCTCGTCAGGCATACCTCAAAACCTCAAAACTAAATTGTACAACCAGTATGTGTTGCCAGTGATGACATATGGAACTGAGACGTGGTCCTTCACTGCTGGCCGTATGAGGAAGCTCAAGGTCGCTCAGCAAGCTATGGAGAGGCTATGCTCGGGGTTCCTCTGCGTGATAAACTTAGAAATGAGGATATCCGCAGTAGAACCAGAGTAACCGACATATCCCAAAGGATTAGTAAGCTGAAGTGGCAATGGGCCGCCCATATAGCTCGAAAACCGACAACCGATGGGGAAGAAAGGTTCTCGAGTGGCAGCCTCGTACCGGCGGACGAAGTGTAGGGCGTCCCCACTAGATGGAGTGACGACCTGGTAAGACATGCAGGAAGTCGATGGATGCAGGTGGCTCAGGACCGTGCTTTGTGGCATTCCTTGGGGGAGGCCTATGTTGAGCAGTGGACTTGTGAAGGGCTGTAATGATGATTAAATACTTAGATGAAATTCCTTACAGTCTCTAATTATACCGCACAGGCAAACTTATTAGAGACCCACCCTTGAAACTGCAATGGAGAGCTGAAATTGATATGGAGAGCCCAATTTATTAGCAAGCATCTAGCTCGAAGAACCGACAACGACCTTGTAAGACACAAGTAGTCGATACATGCAGGTTGCTTCGTACCGCGTTTTGTGGCATTCCTTGGAGGCGGCCTATGTTCAAAGTGTACTTATGAAGGGCTGTAATGATAATAATGATAATAGCAGCATAAATATGCAAAGGAACACTATCACCAATTATTTTTTTATGTACATGATTGACTTCGCGGCTTCTAATAGATGATGGTTTAACCATCTCCTTCACAGCAGAAAACCGACGACGACATTTATGTACAGAAAGCTGATATTACGCTTGCCTCCCTACTGCAGCCCATGTCGAGCAGTCAACTTTCACGGGCTCATGAAGAAAATGAAGCAAGGTACACTTTAGAGTTTTAGAGTATATAGTGCTTAATAAGATGAACGCCTTTTAACCCCCGACAAAAACAGAAAGGTGTATATGATTGTAGTGTGTATCTGTGTATCTGCGTGTCTGTCTGTGACATCATAGCTCCTGAACGGATAAACCGATTTTGATTTAGTTTTTTTTTTTCGTTTGAAAGGTGTCTTAATCAAGAGTATTCTTACCTATGTTTCAAGAAAATCTATTCAGCCGTTTAAAAAATATCAGCTCTTTTTGTTTCGGGGGTTTCGATTTTTTTTTATTATAGTTATTAATTTTTTTTCAGAACGTGTACCTCAGGTGCCTGTGCAAGTGCCACGTTACTTTATATTTACTGCAGTTTCTAGGTAATGTAGCTTTTGATTAGAATGAAATAAAAGGAGCAATAATTGGATAAATCGATTTAAAATACTCGAATGTGATTAAAATATATTTGAAGCTACTACGAGAGTACGACTACAAGTTCAATATAAAGGGGTCCAAAATCTGGTTAATAAAAAACAAGGAAATATCACGTTACATCATTAAAAATTAAACGGTCATAGTCGGTTTAAGATAAAAAAAATTACAATTTCATAAAAGGCTTCAATAAATTATAAAAATATAATTGTGGTAAGTGGTGGTGATGAAGATTTCTTATGTTTACGCGAACACTACTCATTTAAATAAAACTAAGTTTGCCGGATTTTATCGCGTATATTAACTTATTTTAAATTCCCGACATTTTGAGTACTTTACTTTACAGCACCTATAGCCGGGGTTACTGAGGTGTTTGACTTCCCAATATCACATCATATCATAGTTAACCACGACTACCTTCAGATTAAAATTATTTTTTTGGTCCCATCTACGCAGAATGAGCTTATAGTAATTTTATGTCTTGCAGTTGTATGCATGAGTTGGAATTTAATTTTATTAAGGGATCCCAAGCAGATGCGCCCAGGCATCTTCTCTATTGAAATTAGGATGATTTTTGATTTCAATACCCTCGCAAATCATCCTTGGAAAGAATCGGTGTTCTTTAGCGAGGATTTGTGGTCTATCAAATATGATGTAGTGACGGGGGTGATCCTGTTCGTGTTCACAGATTGCAGACTTCCCGGAGCGTCGATTCTTCGCATCACCTATTTGTTCTTTTACGCGGGTGTGGTGTTGCTCTAGATAGTAAATTGCAAGTTGATTATAATTAGATGGAACTAAAAAAAAGTTGTTACCAATAATTCCACTCTTTAATTGTACGCATTACGAAAGTCAAAGAAAACCGTTTGCTACGAAGGTGTGGAATAACAAATTTGTGTTGACAACAAATGGGTGAATACTCGCTGACCCTCTGTGTGAACACTTAAAAGTGGATGGAGGAATTAATGCAATTCCTGCGCACACTCACCGGAGTGTATCCTTAAGAACACCGAGAACTTGACTACTCTCCTAAGCTGACAAGATTTTTTCAATCAAGGTCACCCATAAGCCTCCCTTAGTGACGTTATGATTAGGTTTATTTATCGCAACTTAGTCTATTAGATAATTTAGTAAATTGTTCACAGACGGAGTAATAATTGTACTTAAGGTTTTGTCAAGTAAAAAGAGATAAGAAAAACATAATTTAAAGGAATTATTCTATTCTATTCTTAATGACTATGGGTGAAGATAATGGTATTAGGTTTATTTAATACAATTTAGTTTATTACATAATTTAGTAGACACGGATGAAATAATAAATACTCTTGAGTTTTATCCAATAAGACACGATAAGAAAAACCTAAAATTAAAATATTTGAAATTAGAATCATTTTCATCGCATTTAATTTATGTAATATATTATTTATGGTAGGTATATTTTAAAAAAAAGGTCCAAGGCCACAAACCACAAATCAAAGAAACTACCGTTTTCTGAAATCAATTAAGCAGCCTACAATTTACTAAAGAATTATACAATTACTGGAGCTTTAGATCAGATAACAATGGTATTACTGAGCTAAACAATTATATTACCTTATCGTGGAGGAAAAGCGCTTATTTACTCGTATTAAACGGTAATACGCAGAGATATGCTAATTAGTTTATTTGTCGGGACTACTTGCATAAGTTGCTTTGTGGGAAAACTACACAATTCCTTTTTTTGAAAAGAAAACAAAGTAAAGGCAGATGTAGGTGTAGGTAGATTAATACTTGTACATTTTCTATCGCATTTATCACGGGGAGTGCCCTGAGAAATTACTCGGATTAATTCCAGCCGCCAAATTTCACCATCGCATATCGCGACAAAACTTACGTTACCATTCACACCATCTGGATGCTTGACGGTCCACCACTGTGCGTTTTACCGGGCGTTTTCTTCCACGTCTTTTGTGGAATCGTTTACCACCGGCGATTTTTCCGGACCGCTACGACTTAGGGACCTTTAAGAAACGAGATGACTTCATTTTCAAAGGCCGGAAATTCACCTGTGATTCCCCTGACTGCAGTTGTTCATGGGCGACGGTCAACACTTACCATCAGTTGAGCCGCATGCTCGTTTGCACCACTTCAATAAAAAAAATATTTACATTATTCCCATCATAATTCTAGCCCACCTCAAGCATGTCTCAAAGCCACCCCATCTATGGATTTCTAGCATGCCTTATTATGGCAACATTGCATCTATGGGGAATCGCTCTCCACTGTGTTTGCCGGTACGATACTGCCACTCAAGAGCATCTTTTTTGCTTCATTCATTCATTACAGCCCATCACAAGTCCACCGCTGAACATAGACCTCCCCTATAGATTTCTTTAAAAGGGATATTATACTATAGTTGCTACGGTTGTAGCCGCAGTTTTCTAATTATAATTGAACGGGCAGAGCACTTTCTTTTATCAAGAAAGTTTTGCTGCCCGTTTCCTGCTTAATTTTCTTCTGTAGCCTTTGGCATCACTCATGGGATGATACAGGATAGTGGATTCTTCTTACGCCGCCACTACACGGCATTCCTTTTGTTTTTGAAATCCTAGATTTTGTCCGAATAAAAACTTAGTACAGTATATTTTTAATGCATTATTTTGATGATTATGCGTGCACAAAGCGTGCAGCAGAACGGGATGTTAGGAATGCTTGACATACACATGCCCTTGTTATATCCTATCTAAATCTGCGCACATTGACATACGCAGCTAGATGGAAAAGAACGACTTACAAGATATTCATTCCAGCTTACAAATTTTATAAAAAGGCCATTATCAAACCGTAGACTTGAAAAATCATAAGTGAAATGACGTGAATACGATGTAAATAAAGTTAAACATTTTTATAGAATAAGGGTAGCAAACGAGCACACAGTCCAACCGATGGTAATTGGATGCTGTGACATCTACATTTATCCTCGATTAAGAATCAAAATGCAGATACTTTACCACCGCTGAGGATCAAGATGGAACGTCTCGCCTCCAGTAAAAAGGGTCTTCGGTTCTCTACACTCACCGTACGAAATACTGAAGCATTAAGCTGCTATTTTACGATGGGTTTCTGTGAGAACGTCGTCCTATCCCGGTCGAGCCGACCCATTCGTGCTACAACTGTAATATAACTGCAGCATGGCTCTACCACTTATAAAACTAAGTAGTAAAAAACTACTTTAAAAAATAAAAATAAATCCAAATTATACACTGTATCTTAACTTTTTTTTACTATATTTTATTTATGTTTTCGCCATGTAGTGGCGATGTAAGAATCATCACTACCCCATATCGTCCCAATAGTGTCGTAGAGGCGGCAGAGGGAAATAATCCAGGAGGTGAGCAGCAGCGTCTTCCTAATAACAATTTTGAATGGCAGCTGAATCTCTTCACACGTGATTTGCTTATTTTCTTCAATTAAATTTTTCATTGCTATCACATTTCCTTCCGTAACAGCCATCAAAGGGCTTCATCTCTCAAAGTTAATCGACCGTTCTGACCACAGCGGTACACAGTTGCCTTAGAAGGGCCTTTATCCATAAATGCCATTTGAAGTCTGTCAAGCGATTCGACCGGTACTAGGCGGCATTTGAAATCATTAAAAATCATTAAGCGAAAACATTGAACTATTATGTACTAAATTTTTCAATAAAACACAATATTTCAATTTAGCAAAAATTTAAATATTGCGTTTAAAAACAAGGACAAAATTTGAAATTGGAACATTTTCGTTAATATATGTTAATAATCGTATTTTTAAAATAAAAATTACAACTGGCCAGTGTTTCGTACATGTAAACTATTTTTCGCAAAACTTTCTGTGTCATAATATACCCAATTATAAACTTTTACACAATTTTTAAAGCTATTTATAGATTATTTTAATATATAATATCAACCGTGTAGTGGCAGTGTAAGAATATTCATTACCATATTCGTCCCAATGCCGTTCTAAGAGGTGACAAAGGGAAACAAACCAGGGGATGAGTAACAGCCTCTTCCTAATAACATCAAGAAAATGAAAGACTGCGGTTGCCAATCCACACCACCCTATAAAGCCAACTATAAGAGAGGTCTATGTTTAGAAGTGGACTTTGTATAGCCTGTTATGATGCTGGTGATGATGAAGATGATATATTATTAAATTTAATCATATTATAATAATTATATATTGTAACAAAAACAAACGGGAACCAGCAGTAGAAGATTGCCCAACATATCCAAAATTCCCCAACGGAACAGTATAAAGCGACAATGGGCCGTGCATATAGCTCGAAAAACCTATAATAAATGGGGAAGATCTCGAGTGCCAGCCTAGCACCGGTAAGCGGAGTGTTGGGCACTCCCGCACTAGATTTTTTTTATCTCTTAAAAAACGTCTGCATCGTCGTCATCCTTTTCTGCATGTATTCCAGGTTGTCGATGGGGTGACAACCTGGAAATACATGCAGAAAAGGATGCCTGAGGTTCAGCAGCGCGCTTTGGCATTACTTGGGATAGGTCTATGTTTAGCCGAGCAGCTTGTGGAGGTCTGTAATGATGACAATGACTAAACAACCAGGAAATTAATATAAGTTCATCGAAACACACAAATCGGACGGTGACGTATTGTTGGACTACGGATAATGACGACATTTACTAAATCTTTTCTACGTCAACTTCACTTATACGCGGGACGTTAGGGTTGACAAATAAACCTCTTTGCCTCACTAAAGTGATATCATTCTTCAGACACGATTTTCTAGTCTGGAGCTTACGCTATGGACTACTTTATTGTATTTGTACGCTAGTTTATTTATACCAGGATTTGCTTTGAGATAGACCACTTAGTTATTGAAAGCGATGCCACTTGTTTTACTTAGTTATATAAAGAAGATTTGGCTCTGCTTTGCTGTCCCGCCAAATTGAGTTACATATTTGCATCAACCCTAAATTAATCTTTAGGTACTAAGTTATATTTTCAAATTCTGCGTTTTTTTTAATGGTCAAATTCAAATTTAAAATCAAAAACTAGATCATGATTGCAGCTCGAAATTTTGCTTAATGATTTAAAATAGATAGTAATCGCAATAAAATCTGGACACTATACACATTAAGCAAAACCGGCCAAGTGCGAATCGGACTCGCGCGTGAAGGGTTCCGTACCATCGTACAAGATTTAATACTGTGTAGGTACTTTTTAATTTTATTTTATTATACTTTTTTAACGAACATAGATATAAACTCTGTGAGCATTTCAAGCGTCCACTTGTTGCCATTATTAAGATCGAGCAAAACCAAAAGCCAAAAAAACACGTTTCTAGTAGGGAAGCCCCATTTAATTTTAATTTTTTTAATTTATTTTTATTTTTATTTTTATTATTTGTTGTTATAGCGGTAACAGAAATACACATTCTGTGAAAATTTCAACTGTGTACCTATTACGGATCATGAGATACAGCCCGCTGACAGACAAACGGACAGACGGACGGACGGATGGACAGACAGCGGAGGCTTAGTAATAGGGTCCCTTTGGTTACCCTTCGGGTACGGAACCCTAAAAATAGTGGGTTTGAGATGAACATTTTCTCGTGATTACCGAGGTGAATCAGCACTGATTTTTGTAGTGATCGCGGCACCAGTACATGAATTGGGTTAAACCTTTCCCTGTCCCATGAATCATAATTGAACATTTCGATTGTTTAACTTTTTTGTATATTTCCCGGACAGGGAAACTGTTAAGGTTGCTTGTAGTCAATAAAATGCATCTAGGTGCTAAGTAAAGCGGCTGTCTATGGAAGTTGATAGATAAAAATTGATAGGGGCGTATTATATTATTCGTTACGTTATTATATTACAGGAATTAAAAGCATGTTAGATTCGATTACTCAAGCAAAATATCTAAATTAGTAAAATATAACAGCGAAGTAAATCAAATTCATGACTCTAAAAAAACCTCACAAATCTATCGTAGCGTTTACGACAAAATCTTTTAGCACGATTCTTAATAATTAATTAATCATTTTTACAATTTCCAGACTACATATTTTAACAAAGCTTAATTTGTTTATTCACTTCGTTATGTCCAATCAAACCAATAATTAAATAAAAATATGGAAGGGTAACATGATTACGTGTCAGCGTGTCTGCGAAAATTTACACGTGAAGTGATTGAACTGTGCGCAATAAATTTAAAAAATGCAATTATTGAATATAACGTGCTATATAAATTTAAATAATGTTTTTTTTGTCAATAATTACAAGACGCAAAAGTAAAAAAATAATATATGATGCTTATTTTATTTATAAATACGTCCTTAATATTTTCGAAATAAAGTAATTTAAACATATTTGGAACCATTAAAATACCACAAGTAATATTTCTCAAATTGTATATTAAAAATACAGCAGATATGCAGCTTCCGGTAGTAATCTTATTTCATAAAAAATAGCTGCTCATAGTACTGACTTTTTTAAATTTTTCTTCTTTAATTTTAGAAACTATTCAATTAACTATTAATTGTAAAACGAATCAGATCAGACAAAAATTTATTAAAATTTATTCGGTTACTTCCACTCATTTCTTTTCCTTAACTATTAAAGGCCTATGACTAAGTTAACCAGAGGACAATTATTTACAGCAGCATAATCCAACACCGTGATCACTGATCACTAACAGTAATACAGTAGCAAAAGTGCAAATCGCACAGAAACCCCGTCACCCCAATATGTACCATAAAACTAACATAAGGAAGAATGCGTCACAGTTTATAATTATTCTGGCTTTCTATATGTGTCATCTCTCCCGTCACACCGGAATACAGCACGCACTACTGCTTGGCGGCCAAAATAACACTGACAAAATAGTCGACTATCTAAATTTTTTTTATTAAAAAAATAAAAAAAAACACTTACTATCCCAGACAACAAAAAACACTTACTGTGACAGTGAGTGTGTAGTAGAATGGCTATGTAGTGGCGGCGTTACTGTTTCTACTATCCCATAACATGACGTGGGTGTCGTAAGAGGCGACAGAGGAAGCTGAGACAAGAGTGAGCAGCAACGTCACCCTGATAACAACTTAACATAAAAGTAGCCTTAGTTACTCATTAAAAGTCCCGTCAAAATCGGAACAAACAGACAGACAGACGCACAATTTTTTTAAATAAAAGCTGTTATTTTGACATAACAAACAGACACTTCAATTTTATTTATTTGTATAGATAGTGTCAACTATATGATTATGTAACAATATTTTGCGCGGCAACATTTTAATTTAGAGAAATATTTAAGAATTTTCTATTGTACAATTATAAGACGATGAAATAACTGGCGCCTCCCCGTAATAAAACATAAACTGCAAGTATATTCGCAAAAAGCAACTCGCATTTCTGAACTAAAAGTGGGTTTGCGTGAACAGTACATGCATAATTCACAAGTCGTAATGTAGTATGCTCTCCGCAATGCAGTTCCGAGAACACAGGCGCTAGCTTCGAATTCAGGATTCGGCTGTTTTTCATCAGATGATCTTAATCGCAAGAAAAGCAAGGGGGTTAAATTGCCCGAGTACAAAACAACGTGAATCATAAAAAAAAACATATTATTTTCTTTATTTTTGAAAAAGAAATAAGGATCAGTTATTTATTTTTAAAAGATTGGTAAAATGCAGAATAATATGTGGAATGTAACGTAATAACCAAATTTCACTAGGTGGCAGCACACTCAATCTGTGGAGTATCATTCCATCTAATTCTTGTATTTGCATCGCAGTTGTAGCCTTCTTCATTTGAAGTTAGTAGCAGAATTATCTTAAAATACGGTATTAATATCGATTACATTATCTTATTAATCATCTTTGACAATTTAGGAAACGGTTGTCATTGTAATTTATTCAAATAAAAAGAGTACCTAAAAAAATCAAAGATCTTCAATAAATTTACGTAATGCCAAGTTACAGCTATTTTATGGTTGCAGCACGAATGGTTCCGATCAACCGGGGAGTGATCACGCTCTCACAGATTACCAGCATGAAATAGTAGCCAAATGCTGCTGTGTTTTGTGTGGTGAGTGTAGAAAACCGAGGACCATTTTTACAGGTGTCGAGGCATTCTGTCCTAGTTGTCAACGCCAACGCATCTAAATTTTTATTCTTAATTTGCTACGTACTTGCATCTTGATTCTTAATCGAGGTTAGATGTAGAATGACTATAGGCCACATCATTCACTTAACAACAGGTGGGCTGTGTGCTCGTTTGTCACATTTATTCTATAAAAATATTTTTTATTATTGTCTAAATAGACATAATTCTTCATTTTCTTATTACTTATTGACTGACTACTACGTTATTACTTATAGACCTGAACAGGCAAAACGTTTGGCTATAACTTTGCTGGTATTCGACATAGATATGGTCAAGTACATTATTTGTGTATAATTCGTCGTTGACGCCGCAAAGGGGCGAACCTCAAATTTTCAAAAAATTACAGGAGAGCAAGAAAACATTTATTATTCCCCGATTAATAGCTTTTTTTCATCAGAAAATTAATCTTATTTGTAGTTTTCCATTAAGTCTAATATATTTAATTTTCTGATGAAAAAAAACTAGTAATAGGGGAATAATAAATGATTTTTTGCTCTCCTGTAATTTTTTGAAAAATTGAGGTTCGCCCCTTTGCGGCGTCAACGACGAATTAATGTGTTCAAAACGCCTCTCGACACAGACAAATTATATTTCTATATTTCAACAAGACAAAAAAGTAATGTTTGGAACCCTTTCTCTAAGGATAATACGCCCTCTCGTAGAGCGCTTTCTGTGCTCGAACCTACTCCGTAAGTGGCCACAGATGATATGATATGTTAAAACGTTTCCCATTGATAGGTACATTACATCCTCTACCATATCGGAATCGGATCAAATTATCGGATTAAAATTCTAAGTAACATCATGCTCGTAATGTTATTCCATGTTAAAGGATGACTGGCACAACTAATATACACTAACACACAGAGTACTCATGAATGGAGTAACACGCATGCGCTTTATACATTGATCCAGCGTAACAGCACGTAAATAATGTATTTACAGGCTTAAAAATGCCTATCTATCTTATTGACATCCGCGTTCTGTTCTTTTTTTTAATTTAGTAAGTCTAAATATTATGTATGTACAATGTATGGAACTTTTATACTCAACACAATAGAAATAAATATTACAATTACGAACTTAAATATCTATTAAATTAAATTAATACTAGTATTTGTACTAATAAAGATATATTTTAAATTTGTATAAATTATAAATTAAATAATACTTCAAATAACACTGGCACAAACTTACAAATTATGATATTGAATAAGTTTTATTTTTTTAGCATTTTTAATAATATAGTAAAATGATAATATCATGTTGTTTACCACTGAAGATTTCATCAGAAGATACCTAAATAAAATGATGCGGATTCTGCGCACCAGAGCGAGACATGTTATGTTTTCCCGCCAGTAGCGGCGCCACAATCGCAGCGTCCTCCCGGGCGTATCTGTCAAAAACAGAAGAAAAATTCCATATTCGAATTTAAATAAATCTAAATAAATAAAAATCCTCAATAATTTAACAATAAATTCTTTCCGTTGTAGTTAAGATAGTGTATTAATTTCTTCCAAATTGTACAGACTATTTTTGTGTAAAATGTCCAAGATAGTAGTTTTTGCATTTTTGGCAACGTGTGGTGTTAGCTTAGCAAATCCGGACGCGAAAAGATTATACGATGATTTGCTAAGTAATTATAATAGACTTATTCGGCCTGTCGATAAAAATAACAATACGGTGCTTGTGAAATTGGGTTTGAGACTGTCACAACTTATTGACTTGGTAAGTATTTTTCTTCTATATAAATAGAACATAGTAGAATTTCATTAATTCATTCATCACAGCCTATTAAAAGTCAAATGCTACTTCTCCAGGGATTGCCTCATAAGGGTGATTTTTGCCATAATTGCCACGATTGCAGGAGGGTTGAGGATTATATGTGGTTATCTTACGCCGCTATACGGAAAATATAGTAAAATAAAGAAGATAGAATTAATACAAAACTAAAAAGCTTAGTGGGCCTACCATCTCCCATTGCATTACCACTAGCTACTTCGACTATATTACCATCATCAGGTGGGACAGTCAAGCACTGGCTTATAATATGTAAAAATTGTTTTCTTTTATGAATTAAAATTTTATATAATTAATAGTGTTTAAGAAAGTACACAGTGAAGTGTATTGTATTACGCATACATAACGTTTTTACATAATATGAAATCTAAAATTATTAACCTATTTTGTAACCTAAAATAATATAGTAATATAAAAAAGAAATCAACTTATTAAATGAAACTAAGTTTAAGGATTTTATCGCGTTTAATTTTATCTTTTTAATTCCTTGGTCACGGAGGGAACTGAGGTGTTTGACGGTCCGATGTCATAGCTAGCGTGACTACCTTCAGTTCTTGAATATTAAGAACTAAACCGGGCTAACTTTTACCGTGTGAAGTGTGAATTGTTAGTGCAAGTAAACTGAGAATATAAGATCTAAACGCCACTCGAGTTGCTAGGGCTGTTACTTTAATTGAAACAGGGCGCACCTACAAACATGTGGCCTAAACATTACGTGTATCTAAATCTGTGGTACACCGAGTTGTAAAGAGGTATCGGCAGACCAGTTAGTATACGAGACTCCAGGGACAAGTATGTAAACGGAATACTATGGCCAGAGATGACTGGTTCATAGTTACCAGCGTGCTTAGAAATCGGACCTTAACTTCTTCTGAGGTAAGAACGAAGCTCCAAGAGGTTGCAGCGGTTACAGTAAGCACAAAAACTGTGAGAAAAAGACTCAAACCGGCTGAAATAAACTCACACATGTCTGCCAAAGCCCCCCCCCCCCCGTTCTTATTACATGCCATCGTGTAGCTCGAATCAATTTTGATCGCAATCACAAAAATTGGAATGACGAAGGTCTATTCACAGATGAGTCCAGATGTTACCTGAAGCCAGATGATGGAAGGATTAAAGTGTGGAGATGCCCGGGAGAGAGGTACGCTCAGGGCAACATCATTGTAAAGAGGCATATGGTGGAGAGTCAGTTATGGTATGGGGAGGTATTTGTATGTACACACATACAAACCTCCCCATGTACAAAAACCTACACATGTATGAAACTCCGCGTCATTGAGAATGAAACAGCGTCTCGATATGTAACTAAGATTTTGGAAGAAATTTTAGTGCCATTTGCCCCTTTATAGGAGACAAATTTGGTTTTATGCATAATAATGTATGCCCCGATTCTGCGGCCACAGTTGTAGTATACCTTTGAAACATAAAAATTCAATGATATGGGGTGGCCAGCACGCTTGCCTGACTTAAACCCCAAGGAGACAAATTAAAAACGAAATCCTGACCCCGCTAATGAGGGCATCCACGACTTTTTCTGCCACCAGGGCGGCGCCACTAGAAAGTAAAGTATAATATTTGACAAATTTCATTGCGGAGAAGTTAATTTGTTCGGAAAATGTAAAACTTATTGTTTCTTTCTGTACTATAAGCTATATTTTATATTAATAACATTAAAAATAAATAAACCAAACCACAGATATTCATAAAAGTAGAAAAATTTAAAAAAAAGTTAAAAATGTGCAAAAAATTCAAGAGCAAACCACTGTCGCATTGTTTTGTGTATTAATATAATACTCTAGAAACTGATAAACATTTATTAAAAAACATCTTCTCAATTAAATTACATTGTGTAACGAAAAACTTTACCTCAGTGTCAACTAGCGACATCTGGTAAGCAGAAAATTATAAGCCCTCATTTGAGAGATCTTAAAAACGCATTATAGGAAGAATGGAACGCAATCTCTCAAGATTTTATTAATAACTTGATTAGGAGTATGCCAAGGAGACTAGAAGCAGTTCGAAGAGCTAGGGAGGGCAACACTAACTACTGATTATAGTCCGTTACAGTTACCTTTTTTAAGCATTTATGAAAAAATTAATGAAATGTTTAGTACAAAAATGTTTCTTTCCTGTAAACTTCTTAATTTGGGTATTTTTTCGACGTTCGCAATTTTAAATTAACGATTAATATGCAAAATCTACAAAGCTTTGTGGCATTCCTTGGGGGAGACCTATGTTCAGCAGCGGATTTGTGAAAGGCTGTAATGATGATGATGATGAAACAAAATCCAAATTAATAAACTTAATTGTCACAAATATCTAACATTGATGATCATTACTGACAAATGTATATTTGTTTTGATTGTAATGTTTTGAGTACACCAATGATAAGTGTTTTTAGCCGACTGAAAAAAACGATCTCAATTTTATTATATTTTGTATATAATATATAAAATAAATATATACTAGGATAATGAACCTAAAACTAAAAACCTTAAAAAAATATATTGTAATAACTAAAATATATTATTAAAAATAGTCCCTTTAGGCAAGGTTCCGAAGATACTGGCAGCGTTCCCCCTTTGAATAGCTATACTAATTCTTTGTCCGAGGTAGCTGCCAGCTCTTCGGTCTCCTGTGACGTCGACTAACCTTTTTTCTATTTCCTTCAAAAGCCTTATAGCGCTAGGACCCCACGGACCAAGGGTCTCGACACCGAATGGGACAAAACATATTCGGAGCCTACCCTGTATTTGCATGCTTTAGCTTTTTCAGCCGCTTCACAAGCCGCACCAGCTCTGTTGTTGGTTCCATGTAGATGGGAAGGGCAAGTGTGTCTGAACAGGTTGCATCCCATACCAGCACCCGCCCATCTTCCATGGAATCAAACTCATACCGTCCGGTCTCTTGCCATCGTCTCTTGCGATACCAGACGGCTCAAGTAGACTTGGCACGTTGACGGTTGCAAGAGACCGGCGCATGATATCGTTAAGTGCTGCATGTCTCGAGAAGCGGCCTGCACTTTTGGCATGACAGTCCATGATGTCTAGCTTGTCGACGTCACTGCCACACGGACATTTATGAGGAACGCAGACCGGAACCCCAAGCCGTAGACAGGTTGCGATTCGGAGCGTGTCAGGCTCAAGAAATGTTCCTGTATTTGACGAAGGGTACGCGTGAAGCCAGTAGCCGGCCTCATGCGTACCCACGGCCAAAAGCCTAGCACGCGCCGAACTTGTACTACAGCTCAAAAGATTGTCATAAGTCAATTTGCAGTTTATTTCGTCCCAGCTCCTTTGTGAATTTGGAGAAACAGGAAAATTTTGACCTGGGCATGCAATTAAGAAAGCGTTTCTAGCTTCTTTCAGGCCAGCAATCTCAAAGTTTGAAGGGGATGCCCTTAAAATTTTACTTATGAGATTTACTGAACTATGGACAGAAGATAGGAAGGCTGGTAAAGAGACACTGAATTTTATGAATCCCTAAACCACCATAACGGATGGGTAGGGATGCTTGGGTCAAAGATTGCTCGTTCAGGTGCATATTAAGAATCGATTCTAAACTAATTTTGATTAAGTTGTCTACTTGTGTCAAGAGATCTGGGTGATTCCAAAAGGGGCAGCAACGGAGCACATACGTAAATTTTGGGACGAAAAGACAGAATTTTAAGATGCAAAGTGCATAATGTGGACTAATTTCAAGGAGACAGTCAGCGGAATTTTGAAATTTAGTAATTGATTTATTAATATATTCAGAAATAGATTCATTAAAAATTGGAGAACCTAAAAGGTAAAGGGAATTACTGTTAACTATTTTAATATTTGGAGCCAAAATATTAAATTTTTGTTTTACGTCATTTAAATTTAAGTTGCAGTTATTTATAAAAAGTTCGCATTTGCTAAAATTAAGCTCCAAACCAATGGCTTCAAATTTATTTTTGATTAAAAAAAGGTCCGAAAACACAGTATCCATATCACCTCCTAGAGTTCCGTCGTCCAAATACCAAACGTTGTATTTAGACTTTAAATTTTTGATTATCGGATTTATAGCCAAACTAAAAATTGCTGGCCCAAGGGGATCACCTTGTTGACAACCTACTTCCGAGGACAGTTCATTACAACGATATAACAATTTTGTTGGGTCAGCGTAACTGAGAAAAAGATAATTGTATATTTCCGGTATATGTTGTTTTATTTCCGTCAGCAGGGTATCCCTATTTACCGAATTGAAAGCATTTTTTGACATCAATTTTGAGCAACACGTCAGGATGTCCGTAAGTTAGGAAAGGGCGTAGGGCATGGACGGCTGCCTCACACCCTCCTTTTACACCGAAGCCTAACTGTACGGGTTCAAATTCCGAATTTAATTTTGGTAAAATATGTCGAACAGCAATTTTGGAGGCCAGGCGTCGTAGTGTTGATCCAACAGCAATTGGTCTCACCCCTCCGTCCTTTTTGGTGAGGGCAATAAGGTTCGCGCCGAAAAGAATGGGAACAATTTCTGGATTGACATTACCGGAATACATAAAGTTGATTAATTTAGTGATCAATTTACAAGTTGCTCGCCTGCATCACCCACAGAGTGCGATGTTAAGTCTTTCAGATGTTGGGGTGAGATTCCATCCAAACCTGCAGCCGAACCTGGTTTAAAAGATAAAATGGCACCTGTAACATCTTTTTTATGAATTTGAAGGCATGCTTGCCCTGCTGTTGGTCGGTCGAGAAAATATGGGTTTACTGGAGCTGGAGGATGTTTTGTCCGTAAGGCCTGAAGGGTGTCAGGGGTATCTGGTGATAGCACGTCGTTGGAGAACAAAAGGCGAGCGGCACCTTTGAGATCTCCGTCACAGATTTTGTTTTCGATGAGTTTGTTGCGATTACGAGGGGCATCATATTTGATTAGAGGTGCGGGAGAAGGTGATGAGCTTACAGCACAGTTATTTTTAATCTTTGAGTCAAGGATAAATTCAGTTCATCAGTTTTTATTATATGTAGTGTGCTGTATGAAAATAAAAATAGGTTCTGCCAGTCTTGAGTACAATTGCTTATGTAACATTTCTGGATTAATTGTGACAAATGTGTAGCAACGGTTATTCGAGCTCCTCGAGGGATTCTTTTAACTATCGGTATACTATTTTCAAATGGCTAAGATATGTGTGGAAAGGAGTTGGATCGTTGGCTACATAAGTAGGCGCACTCGAAATAATGGGATGGATGTCTAAAGGTGAACTATTTTGGCTAATACATTTCCTGTGTGTTTTGTAGTGTGTATGTTGAGGCCTTTCAAAGATTTGAATGACTTGTTGCACTGTGTACATGTATGGGTCGCGTTCGACGTGCCATCACAAGATTGGGTCACGGACTGCATTCACAACAGTTAAATACAATCACAAAAAAGAATAACTTAAAACAAATTTAAAAACACAATAAAGTAACTTAAAAAGTACACTGAAAATATAAAAAAGTCAAAGTCCAAATATCGTTAAGTAGGTGCGTCACAGGATGGTCTTGCAATTCGACGCTGCAGTGGAAGAGATCTAGCGACGCATTTCGCCGCTAGGACAACCGATGGCGGCTTTAGCAACCGTGTCTTGAGATTATCACACGCGGATTAGAAATTTTTAAAGTGTCCAGACAGCAATATAAAGTTCCGAAATCCTTTGTTGCGAATTGTTTCGTTACATTTGTCATAAGTCACCATCTTGAAATATTTTTATATCTCTTAGTTGATTTGAGATTATAAAATCTAAATTCAGATTATAAACCACTGTTATATTATTTATATTTATGTCAATAATAAACGTTTTCCTTGTACACTAAAATTTTACAATTAAAATATATAGTTATTTTTATTAAAATATTTAGACAAAATACAGTTGTCACCTGTCACCTTTATTATTATTTTTAATATATAATATGTTAGGCAATATATTCTTCGCCAATTGTGAAACAATTTTCATGATCGTTTAATATTAAATTGACCGATTGCAGTGATCCTTTTTTTTATAAAATAAGGGATATACCTTTAAGGGTGGATTGCAAAATAGGATTTTTATGTAGGTACTATTCATACGACATTCTAGTAGTTATCTTAATATTGTACTATTGGCTAGTTCTAGTAATAGTGACTGCCTCGTTGGTCAAGTGGTTGTTACCGTAACTGCTGGTCATGTGGTTCCAAGTTTGAATTCCAGGTCGGGCCAAAAATACGTTTTTTGTTTTTTGCTGTCAAAAAATTCTCAATAACGGCCCGGAGTTAGTAAATTGTCGGTGTTTCACCCCGTGCCTCGGAAAGTACGTAAAGCTGTTGGTCCTGCGCCTGATCTCTCCGGTCATGTAGGATTGTGATCCCACCGAACTATGAGAGAGAGACGGAATAGATAGTGTACCTGTGCTTGCGTGCATACTAGTGCACTATAATCCTGTACTGCTAGGTGACGGCTCGAGATTGGCCGCCTTGACCAAATTCGATCCGGAGGACATTATTATTATTACTTCATCAATGCATTCATTCATCATAGTCAGTTGTTTGTATTATTATAGCGTTCTTATCAGGAAGAGGCTGCTTCCCACCTCCCGTTTCAATTTCCCTCTGTCGCCTCTTGCAAAACCCAGAGGATGATATGAATATTGCTTAGTCCACTCAAAAAGGTCCAATAATTAAAATTTTAATGAAAAGTGAAAACCGAGTTCGAAAAACTAATAGGAATAAAATTAATAATTTCCAGCTAATTTCTGAAATCAGTGCTAAGACAAAGCTATTAAATTATATGGAAGTTTAATTAAAACGATTTGAAAACTTAGGCTTAGATTATTGATTTTTTATATTATATATGGAATATTACTATTTACAATATTAGCTAATAATATTATCGTAATAAATATACAAGTGGCTTAACTTAGTTCTTAGAAATAAGATCAGAAGAAGTGTTACATTGAGCACACGTATGTACATACGAATGTGTGAATCTATGTTCGCACTCACTCTTGAAACACTATATAGCTTTCGATTATTTGGGAGCTGTCGCTATGGTAAAATATTGGCTAGAAGGAAATAATAAAATGTACATGAAGTTTTAAAGAATAGGAGGCAAACGAGTATACCACTCACCTGATGGTAAGTGATCACCGCTGTCCATGAACGACTGCTACATCAGCTAGTATTTTACCTGCCTCTTTTTTCTATCTTTTTATATCGAAGGGATGGTTGTGCTTTTCATGGCACGAAATATCGTTTTTATCTTTGGATGGAGAATTATGAAATCCACTTTCTCATCGAAATAAATCATAGCAAAGTTTTTTTATAGGATATGGGTGACAAGCGAGCATACAGTCCACCTGATGATAAGTGGTTGCTGTGGACCATAGAGATCTACATCTATCCTCGATGACGAATCATAATGGAGATGTGTTGTCACCCATGAGGACTAAGATGGAATGCCTCGTTTCCAGTAAAAAGTGTCTCTGGTTCTCTACACTCACCATACGAAACACAGCAGCGTTACGCTGCTATTTTACGCTGATATACTGTGAGAGCGTGGTCCTTCCCCGGTCGAGCTGACCCATTCGTGCTACAACTATACTACTATAAAAAAATTATGAAAGCAAGTAACGCTTGCTTTCATTAATTTTAATGTCATTGTAACTATTTACGTCAGTAGAGTGAAAAATAGCCTTGACGTATTATAAGCATGGTAAGCGCTCAGTGTGGATATTCAAGGACTATTTTATAATCAACTCAACCTTTGACCATCTTTTACTAATGTTGAACAAATGAAATTCTTATTAGATTGAAGAACCAGATACCTACAAAATAACGTAATTACTGATGGTGGTAGGGAAGAGAATCAACCGCCTCATGCCATCTCGTGATTTTTTTCCCATTTAATATAAAGTTATCTTTCAAAGAGTAGCCAAATTTTAATCTTAAGTTCAAATATATAAATAATATACCGTAATTGCAGTTTTTGAAATTAGGAGTAAATAAGGCTTCTACTTTTATTTGAAATTATCCCAAATTGAATGTGATTTGTGGGCAACAACGTTTTTGCCTACCCATCGACCCTTACAAATGTGTGCGTGCGCAATAAAATCGGTTAAAATAGTGCATTACCACGCATTTTGAATTTAAAAGACAAAAAGGACAGAATTATTGAGATTCTTTTTATTAATTTTCTTCACCATTTGCCTATATATATTATTCCGAACCTTCTCTGCAAATTTGCCCAGTTATTGCAAAATAACCCTGTATACATATTAGGCACAGATTTTGTTTCAGCCACCTTTAACTTTTTTTTTTTAATTTAATCGTCTCTATTAATTCATAACTATACCAATTGAATCCAATTTTCCAATTACTCACTTTGTTCTTCCGATCTTTGCATATTTTTGTATTTTTTTGTTTATAGAAATATATAATTTTATTACTCTGGCTATCCATGTTTATTTATTTTATTGATTTATTTATACTCTTTTATTGCACACAAAATATTAAACCACATAACACGACCAGTTCAAAACATCTTACGTGCTATTTATTTTCTCAATCGCCGTAGAGATAAAACTCGCAAAACACCCCTTAATAGTTCACTGTTGGACGCACACATGCTTGTTTTTAGAATTAATTGAGCATAGTTTTGGCTTACTTTTTGCTTCCCTTTAATACATTTGTAATGTATTCTGTGCTTAGTATTCAATACACCACAATAAATAATAAATACAGTTAAGAATCAATACATCACCGCGTCTGTTTATTCGTACTGTTTACTCCAGTACTACTAAAAAAATTCCATCCACCAAGTAGTGCTTAAGATTTCGAAGAACCTATAACTTTTTTATACTTTTTATTATTCACAGTGCACTATTATAACATAAGGTATCAATAAAAACTATTAGACAGTCGCCCGTATGGGATTTTAGGTTATAGTGAGATTGCCGTTTGATTGTTATTTTCTCAGTATTCCCTTTATATATGGTACAAATAATATTACTATAGTAATCTAGAGATTATAAGGAATAAATCTACATACATTTCAATACGAGTTATCACAGTTTTTGGTGAGCCCATTCTCCATACAGAAAGAAACTGTCTCCTTTATAAATGTATATAATTAGGTGGCCTTATAGCTTTTTTTATTTATCAGATCAGAAAAAATACAGATATAGGTCTAATTAACATCTAAAAACCACGGAGGTTTGACTTGATGCTAAATAATTAAGTTTAAGTCATTGAGTTATAATGTACTACGTAGTAAATTATAACTCAATAATAAATAATACTCAATGGTTTAAGTCAGCATATTATGTACAAAACACAGTCTAAGTAAGTAGTTAGGTATGTGAGTAGGTAATAGGTATAGTAAGTATATAAAGACTAAGAAGGTAAGTTAACAACTTAGTTAAAGTCAGTAGTAGCAAGGTAAAAGTAAGAAAAACAGCGATCTCCCAGGCAAACTTTGATGAAGGAAATCATTTTCATTTAAATATATAGAAGTGTGCATAAGTAATAGATAAACAAACCTATATATTAATAGTATATTTAAGCTATAATTAGTATATAAGACAATGCAATATTCAAATACATAATATTATATATACATATACACATAAACACACAAATACATATATACGTACACACATACATACATATACATATATACTTATATATAATAATACATAAGTATACATATTTATAAATATTTTTGTAATACATTATAACTATATATCATATACACAAACCTTAACAAGAAAAGTAGATATGACAATAAAATATATAAATATAATAAGTTGAACACATCTATACATATTATAATAAATCTGTAGAAAAGTCGTGTCTGTAATTCTAATATATTCTTGAAAAAACAAGTCCAGGGGACTAATTAAAGGATTCTGAAGCCAAATTAGTGGTTTTTAGAATTTTTGTCTGTCTGTCTGTCTGTGTACTCCGGATTCACACAAAAACTACTGGACCGATTTACATGAAATTTTGTATGTAGGTAATTAGTAACCCGGAGCAACTTATAGGCTACTTTTTATCCGATTACGGAACTTCGAAAAAAGAAGGTTAAGTATTTTCCTTAAATTAGATGTTAATTTTCTGTTAGTTATATGCAGTATGACTGGTGTTTTTCAAATAAATACCATATTTATAAATAAAGATTAAAATATAGTTATAGCTTTGGTAAAATTATTTGAAACTACACTGATTTATTATCAAAACAGCGCAAGCTGTCATCAAATGGAAAAAGTAGTATATTTTGCCTTCAGTTATAAAATAAATAATATAAATAACTTACAAAAATTTAAATAATAAGATTTTTAAAAATATTTAAAAATTCTAAGGTTTAGTTTTTTAATATTTTTGTTATTTTATTTTAAAAGTGTAATAATTTCAGTAGATAAAAATGACGTACATATCAAAAATATGAACATTGATAAGGTTTTTCTTAGAGTATTTATAATAGCTTGCTTATTCAACACTCTAAGAGATTTTTATATTGTTCCCTTCTATCGCTGATATTACTAGATAGTGTAGTTTTGGCTTTCATTATTTCCTCTAACAATAGCGCCATCTACTTACTTCCAAATAAAATAAAATAGTAAGTCATGATAAAATTATAGAAAGCTACTGAATATACGATGTAAATAATTGAAAATTCATTCGTGGCATCGTTGGATGTGTAATTACTAGGTAGGTAGATGTAGTCGACAATCATGCAAAAGCTTAGTTTCAGTTTTTATGAATTGTATTTAAACAAATACGAGGGCCGTGTAGCTCGCCATGAGATTTCATCATGGCACGGGAGCAAAACGTTTACGATTCCCTCGAGGATGAATCTGTTGATTGATGTAACATGTATGTAAGCTGCTACTTTTTTACTTTTCATGGGGCAATATATGCAGTTTATATTTCATTTATATTTTCGGGTATGTTCTTTTTGTTTTTACTCTACCGTAAATATTAAGGATTGCAAAGATGAGTAGAACTCATTATCGTCAGCCTATCAAAAGTCTACTAAAATTAACATAGGCCTCCCCCATAAATTGTCAAGTGGCTGGATATTTGCTATAGTTGCCACGCTTGGTAGGCGGGTTGGCCATCGCAGCTATTATTATTTTGATCTGTTTTCAGGAAGATATTATGCTGCCCATCTCCTGTTTATTTTCCTACGTCGCCTCTTACGATGGGACGGTATGAGGTGACAGATTCTCTTTCACCGTCACTACAAGGCAAATATTTTTCTACTCCCGTTAATGAGTTTAGTGCTTCCCACGTTCACTGTGAATAAAATTCATAAGGATAAAACAAATTTTAAGAATTTTTTTTCGTGTTTAATTTTATCTTTTTTAATTTCCGATGTTTTGGCCACTTTACAGCACCTATGGTAACGGGAGGACTGAGATGTTTGATCACCTGATGTCATAGTAAGAATATAATAGAATAGAATAGAATAGATGCAGTAGTATTAAAGTTGGTAAAAATTACTGCAGTAGCATGCTTGGGTTTGAATTTAATTTTATTAATTATGGGGTCCTTAGCAGATGGTAGCACTCAGCCATCTTCCCTATTTAAATTAGGATGTTTTTGAATTTCAATAGCCTCGCGAATCATTATTGGTAGGAATCGGTGTCCTAATGCAAAGATTTGTTGTCTATCAGATCCGATATAATGGTTGGGACGATACTAAACATATCACTGACATATGACATGACATACTTTAGACTTCCCGGAGCGTCGGTGCTTCACATTAACGATATGTTCCTTTACGCGGGTTTTTATGGAACTTTCATCCAAAGATGCGTAAAAACCCCCTCGTAAAAAAAAGTTAAAATTAAACGTGATAAAATCCGTGACATTAGTTTTATTCGATGTGTAGTATGTACATTGAACTACATTTATGAAATTTTGAAGTCTACTCGAACGTACAAAAAATATCTACATCTATTTTATGGTACTAATCTATATTAAATAGGACCAATGACATGAATTAAATATTTCAAATAAACATTATACCGTAAATTGATAGAAGACCATGAAATTCATAATTATTTTGTTAAAACTAAATTGACTTTAATTATGAATGAATGTAAAGAGTAAAATGTAAATAATAATAATATATTTTGATTCCAAGACAATTTACCTTTCTTCTGAATACATCGGAAGACACGCCCGATATAAAAAATAGTAGGTGTTCTAGACATATACTATTTTTTATATCGGGCGTACATATACATATATGCACGTGTTCCTGTAGCTATTATATCTGTGCCAAATATAAATCATCTACGTCTAATAGTCTTTTAGAATTCAAAAAAAATCTTTGACAGACATAGAGACACAGATACCGAGGTGATTCTAAAAGTAATCGAATTTTGCTAAATTTGGCACGGAATAGCATTTAATGATGTTTCTAAATTCAAGTTCACGCGAGCGAAGCCGCGGGTAAAATGCTAGTATTTAAATAATAATCTTTAACCATTTTTTTGAAACACTCAATGCTTTGGGCTTTCTTAATTGTTAACGGAAGCAGGTTCCATAATTTGATTGCTTATGCCATGTTCATAATATTCACATGTAACCATACTGAAAAGATTACATAAGATGTAACCAGATACATCAAAGCATAGCTAAATAGAGTCGACTCGACTGTCACCTCGTTAGCAGGTTAAACACAAACAAAGTAAGTTTAATTAGAGAAGAGGTTGCAAGTTGTAAATTCACAGAGGGTTCTGTGAATACTAAATTTAATTCTGGTCACTGCTGGTTACTTTGTTTGCTTGTAATATTATTTTTGACAATAAGCATTAATTATATTTCATGAATTTTGTATTTTTTTACATTTGTGTGTAGTGTTTGCTTGCATTTCAGGATTATCGTAAAACCCGAATTTGGATAATCTCGTGAAATGTGGAGATACCATTTAAAAATACGATCTATTTTATTTCGACGGATAAAAGTTTCAGGGCCTACAGTGCGAAGCACCTGCTACTGTGATCGATTACGACATATTGGAAAAGGTGTGATCATGAACGAAGGCTGATGATGTTGATGATTATATATTTGACGTTTTAATTCCCTCTTTAGTCATATCTATCAGCCCGCTAAAGACCAACTACTCGAGGACAAAGGTCTTGTCAGAAGAGAAGATTTATCAAAATGTGGCGATTTTGATAAATCCTACCTTCATCAACATTAGGGATCGCAGTATGAAATATCTTGCCCATTGAAGCTTTGGCCGTTCCGATATATTTAACTATAAATTTATTTTGATTGCTTCGAAGGCGCGTCTACTGATGTAATGAAGTTCCAGGTCTCAGGTTATTCTGTAAAAATATTCTCAGTAGCAGCCCTAAGACTGGAGGTAAGCGGTGTTTGACCTCCATGCCTTTCTCAGGCATGGTGTCAAGCACGTAAGACCTGAGCCTGATTTCTCTTCGGTTGTGTTGGATTTTCGCTCCATCGAACTATAAGATTGAGAGAATAGCGATTGCACCCGTGCACCATAATCCAGTTTTGCGCAGATGACTAGCCTATAATGAGATTGGCAGTCGTGACTGAGATTCGGTCTGGAGGGCATTATATATTTTACACCTGGCATATACATGTATGTAGCCACAATTAAAAGGAGGAAATGAAATGAAATGAAACGAAATGAAATGAATTACATTCATTTGTTCGGCGTAAGAAAATAAAATTTCGTTTGTCAAACTCATTTTATTCAAACCGTTTCGAAATGAGATTCCTTTGACCGGAGAATTAACGGGAATAGAAAAGAAACTCCGCCGGTGTACTCTTTCGACAAGGAAAAAAGGGACAACTATCAAAAGTGACCTCGTGAATCCCCGAGCCCACCCGCACGAGATTTTCCCACGGTAGCTAACTGGGAGGGATGGTGGTGAACTACGTCTTGATACGGGCTTCCGTAAGAACAAAATACAAGCCGCCGAAGAAGATTAGCCAGCACTTACCATCCGTCAATTGCAATGTCCCTCTACAAAATGCAAAATCTCTCTTATATAGGATAAACAAAAAGTTCCATTAAAACCTGCGTAAAAGAACATATCACTGATATGAATCACTGACGTACCGGGAAGTCTGCAGTGTATCAATCATATTCGGTCGTCCCAACCTTTACAACAGATTTTATAGACCACAAATCCTCGACAAAGAACACCAATTCCTAACAAGGATGATTCATGAGACTAGTGAAACTAAAAAAGATCCTAATTTCAATAAAGGAGATGTCTCGCTGCTACCATCTTGACATCCCATAATTGATAATAAAAATAAATCCAAAACTTCAAGGAACTGTAAGCTCTCTGCGTAGATTGGACCAAATCTTAATATTTGAAAGTTGAAGGTAGCTTTCGTCAACATTAACATTATGAATGCAAACACCTCGGGGAGGTTTATAGGCTCTAACTTTTTAAATTTAACACCTGATTTTAATAAAATTTAAAAAATTCTTTGTTAAATCCTCCACATTATCACTTAGATTACTTTAAAACTTTGACAACAGGTACACATTCCACGCGTATCTTTAGCAGTTAGGTTGCCGACGGAATGTTAAATATGAGGCACAAAGGGTGGAGCGGCGCAAAGTGGATGACATATTTTTGGTTGTTAGACGTAACGCCTGGTAAGTAAGGCACGAATTAACCCTAATTTGAATCTCTTTTACCTTGCAAAGAAATTCAAGTGTTTATATTATACACATATGAGTATAAAAAGAAAAAGGACTGGAAGGCTTCTACATATGCGATATATATGATATGATAAACCTTATTTTAACGTTACTACCGAGTAAGGAGGTCACATATACACATATAATTAAGAGGTATTTTCAAACGACTTCAAAAAAGGAGGAGGATCTCAATTCGTTGGATTTTTGTAAATGTATGTTCACCGATTACACAAAGACGCCTGAATCGATTTGGAAAATTCTTTTTTTGTTTCAAAGGGTATACTTCCCAGGTGGTTCCACTTGTCCAATAAATTATATTCATATTGAAGTCGTTTGTACAAAATTTTTAATTTACCACTTGTGAACCCGACAGATGCAGGGTTGTGCAATACAGACCAGTGTTTAAATACAAAGATTCCAACATAAAAAGTGAAATTTTTCAAATGTATTGAAAATGCGCCTTTATGTATAACAAATGAAGACCTTAAGATGGAATATCTCAATTCACTCCGGTCTTGCATGGACTAATGCTGCAAAATGCCTCCTAATGGCTTTGAACTCAATGGAAAGGAGAACTAAGGGACTTATTGACTCTGGTTGACTTTTTACCAGTCTCGAACATAGGCACATAGTTGATAATAGTCAACCTTTCGGTGTTCTACAGGATATATTCCGGGGAACGTACGGAGCAATTGCATGATTTAATTGCCTCTCTGCCTTCCAACAACGAACAACCACAGATTTGGCCAGTCTCCACTCCTTTGTTGACGACATACAACGCATCCGAGTCAAACGGCTCGGCGTGGATAATAATATGTATGGCTTTAGCATTAGCTTTACAGTTCTTTACAACCAATGAAAACGTTTCTAAAGGCAATGCATAGACCCCTTACCTTTTAATTTCTTAAAGGGTTTGGAAACAAGCTATAAAATTACATCAGCAACATTTCCAGCGATTCTTTAACTGCAATGAAATTGACGGATCCGTGGCGCAGTGGCTTAGCAACGAGTTCGAAAGGACGCGGGTTCGAATCCCGCACGGAACAAGTATTTGTATGGCCTACAAATAATTGTTTCGGTCTGGATGTTTGTCCTAGTAAAATTTTAGTATAATAGATACAGAAGGAAATCCTAGTGTGATGGTAGTTAAAAAGAGAAAAAAAATGATTACAAAAAAGATATTGTGAAACACCTTGCAGAGTATATTCCGACAATGTTACTTCAACTTTATCACCGAGCAATTGAGTTCATAAACGTTAAGCAGTATTGAGTCCATATGGTAAGCAACAGTGCACTACGTTACGCGATACCGACGACAACTTGACGGCCACACAATCGCAGCTGTAAATTGCCTCAAAACTAGCCCGTTTACGAGCGCTTTTATGCATGAAGATATTGTGGCAATCTTCTTGCTAATTCTTTTTTTACTATCACCAAAACTTTGATAATACAGAAAAGGTTTCATTTGTATTTATTATTTATTCATTGTAAAACCATAAAGTTATAGTCAGAACCTCGTAGGTTATCATGTTTCGCATCACACGACAAGAATATTTAAAAAAATAGGCGTTACTATATCAAAGCCTATGCCGCGTAGTAGCGATGTACGAATATCTATTACTCCTTATCGTTCTGTGGGTGTAGTAAGAGACGACAGAGGGAAACAAACCAGGAGATGTACAGCAGCGTTTTCCTTATATTAAAAACTGCAGTTGCCAACCCCCACGCGAGCGCGGCAACTATGGCTCCTATCCCCCTCATGAGGCAATCTATGTTCAGCAGTGGGAAGAAAGGGAGAGGCGGGAATTGATACCAAAGTCCACAGCGTAAAACTAAGCGCTTTGCCTCTGCACTACATAGCCTACTTCTGTTTATTAAATAAATAAAAATGAAGTAAAAATAATGGTAAATTCAATTTTAATTACATTTACTTTTTTTGTGAAAGTAACATGAATCAATAAACATTGATGATCCACTCATGTGTGTTCACTATTCAACATGAAGAATGCTGACTTACAGGTGAAGATTGTAGGGCTTTATTTTTATTTGTTATCAAAAAGAAAAGAATTATATTATAGTCTCATAGTCTTTTCTTTATCAGTCCCTGAAATGCACTGCTGGTTAAACCAGTTTCTAACGTTCTATACCTTGATTGCATTTTTTTTTTATAGGATAGGGTGACAAACGAGCACACAGACCACCTGATGGTAAGTGGTTGCTGTGACCCATAGACATCTACATTTATCCTCAATAAAGAATCAAAATGCAGAAGCGTCGTCACCCGTGAGGACTAAGATGGAATGCCTCTTTTCCAGTAAAATGGGTTTCCGGTTCTCTACACTCACCATACGAAACACAGCAGTGTCAAGCTGCCATTTTTACGCTGGTATTCTGTGAGAGCGTGGTCCTTCCCCGGTCGAGCCAACCCATTCGTGCTACAACTATACTACTAATATAGCTGCAGCATGGCTCTACCACGTATAGATATATTTCTTTTCATCCTCTGCATAATTATTTAAAATTTTTGCAATATTTCTCAAATTTTTTATCAGAAAGTTAAAATTATGCTACTGCTACTAATATTCTTCTTCTTGTCATCAACCAGTAAAAGTCTTGCCTAGCGACATGACCATAGTCTGTGGGATTTGCCGTTAATCCACGCTGATTGGTAAATTAACGATCAAAATACCAATATTAATTGCGGTTGTTCATGGGCGGCGGTAGTCACTTACCATCAGGTGAGCCGCATGCTCGTTTGCCCCTCTCCTATAAAAAAAAAACAGATGCTTAGCGCTTTGTACTCTCCTTTGTACTCCCCGACGCCAGTATTTCAGATCTGATTTATAGTATAGTATATCGCTATCAAGAGCCGTGGTAGCTCAGATGGTTAGCGCTCGCTGTAAGTTTCACAGTACGCGAGCAAACCGGGTTCGATCCCCGCCGGCACCAATGAAATTGTTAATTGCAATTTTAAGTGCTGATTTACCACGTGCTCGGCGGTGAAGGAAAACATCGTGAGGAAACCTGCATGTCTGAGAAATCAAAAAAAAATATTTCGAAGCCATGTGAAGTTCGCCAACACGCATTGGGGCAGCGCGGTGGACATTTCCTTGCCCTAAAACCCTCTCAGATATGAGAGGAGGCCTGTGCCCAGCAGTGGGACGTATATAGGCTGTAACTTTTATATCGCTATCTATTTTAGACCATGAAATCATCACTGTTATTTTTCAACATTAACTTTTGCGACAACGTTATTTCAAATCAAAATTTTTGGAAATCAGCATTATCTTCTATATGAATATTACCTCTCTGTGATCACACCTTTGCCTGGACGTTTGCTCGTAAATTTTTAATACGCCGTCATATTGCCTTGCACAGCTTCATTTTGTTACTATCAAATGACGTGTGAGAAATCAAAAAGAGAGTTTAAACCAAGAAGTTTTAAAATAGTCAGCAGATCGAGAATATTTTCATCCACAGAGTTTGAAAGCAATGTATTTCAGTAAGACCGGCATGAAAATTCTGTAGGTATATATATATTTTCTAGGTACTTTTTGCGTATGTATCCTGTTCTGGTTAATAACAGTATTTTCGAGATCAAAAGTTACGCGATTTTAACTTAGGTCATGAGCTTTTAATTAGTAAAAACCACATTGAAAGAAATTAATTTTAAATTATTATTTTTTACGGATTTTATAACGTTTAATTTAGTTATTGTTTATATTTCTATATTTCTGGCGTTTCTAGTGATTTGCCCTTTGTCAAAGGTAAGTTGACAATGTAAATTTTGAAGATCAATGGTGAAGAATTGTGCCGAGCTGTAATGTAGGTGATGTTAACGACTATGGTTAACCTATTAATATCTAAGAAAAGGGACAATATTTATTTGTCACTGAAACACTCGCCTTATAAGACCATCTATTTTTATTCTTCTCTGTTATACGAGCTAATAAAAGCATTTTGATATTCTTCGTACGTGACACTATTTACGATGGGTACATTCGTTTTGATGAGCAAGCCGAATTTCTTGGCATTCATCCAAGAAACAACAATCGATTGTCCTGCGTCGGGAGTATAGTAAAGCTCTTTAAGCGACAAAGTTTTCATATCTTAATGTCTGAGGGAAAGAATTTTAATATTCTGTTCTTTTGTTCCAGAATCTAAAGGATCAAATCTTAACTACAAATGTTTGGTTGGAACATGTAAGTATGAATATTTTAATAAAGTTCACCGTTCATTTACTTCCTTTACGTTGTTTCATTTTGCAATTTAAAAAACGTTTAAAATTTTGTCTGAGACAAATAAAATGTTCCGTTAGTATTGTGCTTCTTTTTTTTTTGATTTTTATAACTATTACTTAAGTAAGTCGTCATATTTTGTTTACAACTTAAAAAAAAGATATGTTTAATAATTTCATTATAACGACTTCCAAAATCTTTTAGATTAGTGAGAAAAAGATAACGGCATATTCAATAAAAAAATACTGCGATCGTCAATCCTCCTTCCAAGCATAAGGCTTAAGCCAAACCGTCCCTACAATAGTAGAGGCCCTTATTCAGCAATTCTAGAATAAAATCCGGCCAAGTGCGAGTCGGACCCGCGCATGAAGGGTTCCGCACTACCGTAATACACGTTTCTAGTAGGGGAGCCCCTTTTAATTTTTTTTTAATTTTTATTATTTGTTGTTATAGCGGCAACAGAAATACACAGTCTGTGAAAATTTCAACTGTCTACCTATTACGGATCATGAGATACAGCCCGCTGACAGACAGACGGACGGGACGGACGGACGGACGGACGAACGGACGGACAGTGGAGGCTTAGTAATAGGGTGCCGTTGGTTACCCTTTGGGCACGGAACCCTAAAAATGACCTCTAAAAGTTAGAACTGATTACATTATGTTTTTGTTTTTCGAAAAAAAATGAATATATTTTTTTTCAAATGACATATTATTTTATAGGAATGGGAAGATCATAAATTCAAATGGGATCCTAATGAGTATGGTGGCGTCAAAGAACTTTACGTACCCTCGGAGCATATTTGGTTGCCAGACATCGTGCTATACAACAAGTGAGTAAATCAACTGACTTTTGTTAGCTCTATCAACAGTACATAATCCAGCGATCGCTTCTTTTTGTGGAGTACATATAAGAAGTTGATGTAGCTCTTTAATAATTTATCCTTAAATAGTTTGCTGCTGAATAGAAACCTCTTTAAAAGTTTAAAAATATCTTCATTATTTATTCCTACTAATATATGACTACTATATAACTACCTACTAAATAAATATTTTAATTATGCTTTTGTATTCAACTTTGAAATGATAAATAAATAAAAAAATACTAATATTAGAGTGTACGCAGTAATTACGTGCCTTAATTTTTCCCTCCCCTTTATGTAGTCACATTTCTATTGTATTTGAAAGAAATTATACATCTGCGGAGTTTCTTTTATATTTTCATCTGCGGTTGGTACGTTTAAAGTTAGTACAATTAAAAACCGATGAATTTTTTGTTTCTAATAACATGTTTCATTAAGTTTCATTTAATTTCTTCATAGCTACATAGGCGTGTATCGTCGGGCACGGATGTTACTTTCTAATGTTGCCTGAATTATTAGGGCTAATGCCACGCAATCATCTTGACGCGGCCATTTTAAAATAGTCCTTCTTTTGATAAAAGTCAATTAGTTCTAAAAGTTAGTTCTTTAAAATAGATAAAATATTATAATATAATATAATAAGCATTTTTATTTCTATAATCAAACAATGACAAACACTTTTACATTAATCTAAAACTAATAAAACAGCATTTAAATTACATGTTTTTTTTGTGGTTTGGACCCGTAAAGGCCTCCTCTAGCTTTTTCCATCTTTTTCTGTCCTTCGTCTCTCTATTGGCCATATCTTTTCTAATTTTACGATGACGTAGCTCCACCTCGCTTTAAGCCGGGTTTACTCGTTCTCGATGGGCCAAGCCTAACGCCTGGTAGTCAAATCTGGAGTTTAACAAGGTACAATATTGCTAAGTGGGTATTGTTATACGAAAGTTTATGATGGATTTATTACGTTTTCACCATGATACTAAAATGTATTTAATTAAGAAACTTTAATATTTAGCTGCACAAGATGAACCTTAGCAGTATATAGACTGCTACTTTTTACACTTCGTATCAAAACTATTTAAAAAAAACAGCTTCTTTACTAAAATTTAAAATCCTATGGAGAAGTAAACTGATAGATTCTATAAAAAAAATGGAAAATCCAAAAGTGCACACCTCGAACGCTCGTGTAATGTTTTGAATAATCAATTCACTTTTATTAATTACCGAAACACTTACTTCGTTTAAAGCTACAAAAAAATTGTTTTTGTTTAATTAACACGGATTTTTTATGACTGCTTGATACCGGTGATTCCTATTTTGTTACCGAAAAAAAATTGACAATTAAAAAAAAATTTAAGGTAGTGAAATTCAAAAGCTTCCTAAGCATAAAAATCTAAAGCTAATAAAAACAATCAAAGTGATAAATTCAGTTTTTCGAAAGATATCTTGTTCACATCCATACTGACCAACTGATGTCCAAGTGAAATTATTTTCAATTAACTTTTTTTTAATAATAATCGAATTAAATAATCTTATAACTAGTCAGAAGTATTAAATGAAATTTTCTCTTCCTATTGGTGTACTTTTTTATTATGTAAGTGCAATATAAATCTGGTGCGATTTTTTGATTTGGTAACAATCTAAATACTACATCTCCGCTTTGCGTTCGATGTGTGCAATAAAAGTATGTTAAATATGTCAGGAAATGAGGCTTTAATATTTATGGAGATGAATAAACAGTGTATCGAAAATTTCCATTTTCAAACTTGTAATAATACAATCCCATTCGCTTGGGCGCTCTGCTGTAATTCTCGTATAAGTTGGCCTAAACAATGCAATTTGGTTACAGCTAATGGGCTAATGTCCTAATGAACGCTTCAAGACTAAGTTGCCCGGGATACACAGTATGCACCAATTACTTCTCTCTCATAAGTGAAACTTCGACACGAATGTTATATATGGAGTGTAAATTCAGTATGTTAATATTGTATTATATTTACGTCGTTGGAAAAGGGGAGATCTCCCGTTGAGCAAGGTGATCAACCCGGAGAGCGGCCAGAGATCTATGTGGTAGTTCGGATTTATTTCTATATATTCAGAGTTATTCGTTGAATAACGTGATTTAGGCTTCGATTGTTTTTCCAACCGTATACGCTGTTGTAGCGCGATGACAGTGCCGCCGCTATATATACATATAAATATTTAAGTGGTAACCTTTTCTTAGGTGTTAGGAATAAAATAAAATCCATCACTTGTGCCCAGAAATTTACTTGGCCTCCGTTAGTAGGCGTTTCAACGTCTCGTGCTATATTTCATTCATTAATGATAGCCCTCACAAGTCACCTGTTGGATATAGGCTTCCCCCAAAGACTGCCACAAAATACGGTCCTAAGCCCGCCTACATCTATTCCACTTTGTGCATGTCTCACCTTTCATCTCCGCCACGTGCATATTTGTCCAGCACGAAGTAAGCGTGCGACTTTCGGTGGACAAAAGTTACTTTATTCAAGACGTTTTTGCTTATTATCTGGAAATAAAGTATCTAAATAAAATTGTAGCCGATGAAGAATATTATTCAGTAAAATGCTTTTCGTAATATCCAAAACCGGAGACCCTTTTTACTGGAAACGAGACATTCCATCTTAGTTCTCAAGGGTGGCGATGCATTTTGATTCTTAGTTGAGAATTAATGAAGATTTCTATGGGCCAAAGCGTCCACTTACCATAAGATGGACTGTGTGCTCATTTGTCACTATTATTCTATAAAAAAAACATTATATAGTTGGGTCTCGCAAAAACGAAAACTCGAACGTCAAAGCTTTTTACTGACAATTAATTTTTTTCTATATCCATTAACAAAAAGTATTTTAAAAATATTTTATGTATGCACATATTTTTCCGAGCATGAACTATTTCAAGAAGTATCAATTCTGTCTAAAATACAATATTTCTCTTATGGCAACGTTGAACATTTTGTCCAGAAATATACTGCATATTTAGTTTAGAGGTTAATAAATAAATCGGCCAACATTTTAATACTATAGTAAACTAAATCCAAAATATTAAAATCTTACAATATTATGTTGAATTTTTATATAAGAACAACGTCGACATAAGTCAGCCTCAGGATTACTAGTTCGTCACACTCACGTTATCTATGATACGCAATATTGCACACGTGTCGTGTTACAGTTGGCAGGGCATGAATAATGATGCAAGACTGTAAGGTGACTAGGATAAGATAAAATATTGAAAAGTGTTTGATATATAATTAAGGAAGAAATGTTATAGCTTCCTTTACACTTTTGCTTCTTTTAATTAAATATATTATTATAATGAAATACACCCGAAATCTAATTGCGATTTACACATAATTATGTATGTGTGTTTACAATTTTGATAAAGTACAAAATATATTTAAACTAAAAATTCACTTAGTAATAAAATACTAGTTTATGGGTGACAGTGTTATCTTCAATCAAATATGTATAATATAAATAACTAGTCAATTGAATTTCATATTTAAGGGTCAAAGATGTGATAAAAATATGTCTTACTTAGTTTTTTTATACATATTCGGCCTCATTACAAAAAGAAGTTTATAATTAGTCTCAGATTTAAACTAGAATCTGCTGACAGAATCGAGCTCTGAATCAATCGAACTTTATTCGAACTCATTTAAAGTTCGAACTCCCGAAATCGAATGGTTGTTCAAATTGGAATTATCAGAACGAAAGTCTTTAGCTGTCCGCTGCTAGATGGTGTTCGTAATCGCAAGCGATGAGAATGCTTTTTCCTGATAAATTAAAGAAGTACTTAACTATTAAAGAAGTAAATTTTTAATAATGATCTCCGGATATTAAAAATTGACTGATAATGCTTGATGATATCTCGATCGTGTTTCTCGATTCGAATCGGTTCGGGAGTAACCTTTTAAAATTAGGTTCAAAGCAGCGTTATTTTGTATCGAAATCTGAATCGAATTCGTAAACTATTTCGGGAGTAAGCCCTGCATTTCACGAGAGAAGTCCCGCGGAAATATGCGAACTAAAATGTACAGTGGTATTTGAGAGCAAAATGTAAAATTTTGAAGACTGTGGCGCTGCAGCTAAGGGACTTCGTTAACCGTAGGTTAAATCCGAGGCTACCAACAATCCATGTTTTGTAATAAAACGGTTAAGAGATATATTGTGACAGATGAACTTTATTTAAAAGGTGATTCAGTAATTATGGTAACCTAAATTAAAGTTAAACAAGGATCTCTTTCTTCATTCTATCATCCATGAGATCTAAGCTCTAATAGAATTAGATCTTAAATTAGTGTATACATGAAATTCTTGATTTCACTACAAGCAGTAATTCAAAAACAACAAAGCAATTAATTCTAGGACTCGAGAATAATAGGACTCTCCTGTACAAATTTATAAGAGAAAGGTATTTTATATCTAATACTTATAAATTGTCAGAAACGACAATATGTGAAAATAATCAAATAAACGTATGATTTTGACAAGTAATTTTATAACTTCATCTTAAAAAAACTCCAATCAACGAATGAGTGTCTGGCAAATGACCACATAATTATTCCAAATAAAAACAAAACCTGAAACCCATAGTCTGGTGATGAAGAGCAACATTATCAGTACAATGGTTTCGACTCCAGTGTGGTGAGGGTAGACTATGATATTTTTTTTGATATAATGAAATCAGGTGTTACTTTTAGAAAACTCGCTACAATAAAAATGTGTACTTAAATTAAAGTGTTAAGATTAAAGTGAATAATTTAAAATTAAAAATTTTGTACAACCGACTTCAATGTAAATTATTAAGGATAACTCAAAAACTACTGGTCAGACCTCGATGAAATTTATATGGAACCTGAGAACATGAGAAGCACCAGCTTTCAAATAAAAAATAATCATTGAAATCCAGGTTTACCCAGAAAAAAGTTATGAGGTAATAAAATCCTCAAAATAAAATCCTTTCCACAGTCTCTAATATGATAGTGCTACACTGATGCTATATTATGTATCAACTTCATTGGAGAAGAACTATACTCTCAGAGAATACCACCGTAAAATAGCAGCGCAATGCTACTGTGTGTTCGTATAGTGAGCGTAGAGAACCGAATACCTTTTTAACTGATAACGAGGCATTTGATCTTGGAAGTCAGAGGTGACAACGCATCTACATTTTGATTCTTAATCGAGAATAGATATGGGTGTCCATAGGACACAGCATCCACTTATCATCAGGTGGATTGTGTGCTTGTTTGTCGCCTTTATTCTATAATAAAGTCTAATTCTCGTGATGTCTCATTTAGAGGCAAAACACTTGTCATATTATTAAAGCTGGTGTGTTTTCCCATTAAAGTGGTATTGCGGGTTATAATGTTGAGTTTCGTAGTGGCACGTACATACGTGGCACAAATGTGGGAGAGAGCGTAGTGCTCTAGAAAACGGTAGGATATAGCATTTTATTTTTAACTTGGATTTTAGTTAATTAATTTTTTACATGTTTAATTGAATATTGAATATAAGTTAAAAATCTTTCTAAGCTTAGAGGAGTGAATTAAAAAAGGAGAAATAAGTAGAAGAAATGACAGACAAATCATTTATACAAATAATGCTGTCTTCGTATAAGCTATACGATTTTTGCTCAAACTCTCTCTCTCTTGTGTGCATTTTATTTTCAATGCTACTAGGATAATCCATCTTTAAAAAGCTTTTATTATTTGCTAAAATAAGCTCTAGATAATCCTAAAATAACAATACGGCAGCAGATACTTTCTTGAATATATTTTTGTTACCTAAAAGTAAAATTTTATTTCTCTTCCCTATACATTTACTATCTTAAGATTGTATTCATAACTTCATAACTTAAGATCCAGTATGAGAACCAGTATGAGTTTAGTATGAGAAATTATGTGTTTGTTTCTAACACCTACAAGTGTTTTAAAATCTACATTTTGTGAAAAGAGTCAGCTTATATATCTATACACATGGTAGAGCTATGTTGCAGCTATATTATGGTTGTAATACGAATGGGTTGGCTTGACGGGGAAGGTTCACGCTCTCATAAAATTCCAGCGTAAAATAGTAGCTTAATGGTGCTGTGTTTCATATGGAGAGTTTTGAGATTGAGTGTGGTGGTCTGCTACTTCTTCTTATTGGAAACGTGGCATTCCATCTCCGTCCTCAGGGGTGACAACGCATCAGAATTTTGATTCTTAGTTTGAGGATATATGTAGATGTCTATGTACCACAGCATTCCTTTACCATCAGGTGGACTATGTGTGCTCGTTTATCACCCTCATTCTATAAAAAGCCGTTAAATTATTTACAAAAATTGAAAACCCTATCTCTTCATACATTTTTGTATTTTACTTATACAACAATACCTACTTGTACAATATGTAATACTATATTCGCTTTCAAAATACATTAATTTAACTATATAATGTCAACTTTAACAAAGTGTAAATGGAGTAAATAAATCTAAGCATGTTGTATAAAAGAAGTTAATTGATAGAGTATATTGATAAGAAAGCGTTGGCGAATGATACATCATGCTGTGTCAAAACAGGCCGGCAAACTATTAATCATGGACAGGGAATGAGAAAATGACGCACGTGCTGCTAATCTTACGCCAAGTCGAGCGTGTTAGGCTGGCCTAAGTAATTAGCAAATAACGTTTTCTAACTTCTTCAAGAATTTCTCTAAATTTGCTTTGTAGTATATTATATTATATTAGCATATATTACTTAGTTAGTTATTAGCATATATATAAGCATATTTATGTAGCAATTTTTTTCTTAATTTACATGATTTAGAATGAACTGTGTATGCAGATGTGTTGGACAGTGGTATTTTTCAAAGAATAAGAGTGACAAGTGTGCACGCAATCTCCTTAAGGTAATTAGATGCCGTGGCCCATAGACATTTACATCCATCTTCGATTAAAAATCAAATGCATTGTCAACCCTGAGGACTAAGATAGAATGCCACGATTCCAGTAAAATGGGTATTTGGTTCTCTACACGCACCATACGAAACAAAGCAGCATACGCTGCTATTTTACGCTGGTGTTATTTTATACTGTGGTCCTTCCCTGGTCGGGCTGACTCATCCGTGCTACAACCATAATATAGCTGCAGCGTAACTCCACCACGTCAAAAAATATAAATAAGTGTATAGCTATCATTCTAGAGGCAGTATATAATACATAGTAAAGTAAAGTTAGAGCCTATGTTTGCTGTTGCGCATAGGCCACCTCTTATTGCTGAGATGCTTTTAGGATAAAGAAAAGTCCGCCGCGTTGCCCAATGCGCGTTGGCCTCTAATTTTTTTATTTTATTTCTCAGACGTGTAGATCTCACAATGATTTTCTTTTAACAATAGATACTATATACTACTATAACCAGACATATTTTTTACAAATAATCTTGATTCAATATTTATTCTGAGAACCTATTTATAAGTGCGAATGTAATTAATGAATAATAATATTATAATTTGAAAAGTTGAGAAGTGGAAGACGAATTCTGCGAAGTGAAGAAAATCTTATTACAAAAAGAATGTTGACTATAAAATTGGATGTAAATAACAGTAGAGGGAGGCCTACCAGAAGATTAATCAGGTTAATAACAGTAAAATTTTTACAACTTGTCATTGGAAATCAGATCAAAAACCTTTTATACTTAGAGAAAAAAATTATAAAATAAACGTGATTTTTCAAATTCGCTTTTATCTTATATTGTGTACCACAAAATTCTCTGACCGTACGACCCTTCACGTATGAGTTGCCTTAGACGAGAATATAGTAACTGTCGCAAACGAGGAACGTGTCCCCGAACCGTTAACATATTTACATAACCATTGGCCGTGCCTTCAGCCACTAGTATAATATACTGTTAACCCTTTTGCATAACACATCTTTCAAGTCTTCAACAAAACTTTTTTTTACTTACTCCGTGGTACATAGACCTCTCCTAAACATATTTTTTTCGGTGCATATAATATGTAACGTAAATCGATTTTTTTCTATGGATATATGAACAATAATTGTCTTAAGTAAAAAGATCTTGAATAATAAAGATTTTCTCTTTCATTTACGCGAACGCTACACATCAATTATGATTTCATTAGTACGTTGTAGAGCCACGCTGCATATACGTGGTAGAGCCGTCCTGCAGCTATATTATGGTTGTATCACGAATGGATTAGCTGGACAGGGGAAATATAACAGAATACCGACTTAAAATAGCAGGCTAATACTGTGACCACTCATTTCCATTTTTAATCTGAATTGAAGATAGATCTGGATGTCTATGGGCCACAGCTTCCACTTACCATCACGTAGACTGTATGCTCGTTTGTCACCCATATGCTATAAAATAAATAAATAAATTGTATGATTTTATCGACATGGCATATTGTGGAATTAAACTTTATACGCGTTTATGTATTATTCATAGCCTTAAAAAGTTTTCACCGCGGGCCCAGCGTGACTTGTTGGACTTGTCCCTTCTAAGATTTTTTCTTCGAAATTTCTCTGGTATTTTTCTGAAACTTCGTACGACTAAATCAGCATTTACATGTTTTTTTTTTTATTGAAGTAATGGTAACAAGCGTCAACCTGATGGTAAATGGATGATATGGTCTATGTAATGTATTTATTATTATGCCTATTATTTATTTAATATGTGTATTAGGTCCTTACATATGAAATTAGCGTTTTGTCGTACTGACCAATTTGATCTGAAATATCTCCTCTTTGGTAATGAATTCCAAATTCAAATTTATAAATTCATTTAGTTGGTACATTTGAGTTTTGAAAACAGTCATTCATTTGTTTCTTCCTCAATATTTTATTCCTTGGCGTCGCTTATTACCGCACAACGGAAAACATGAAATATCGTATATTTACGAGTACGAGTTCTACCGTGGCACCAGTCCTGCAGAAACAGCTCGAAGGATTAATGATGTTTACGGCGCTGGTGTCGCAAAAGAAAGCACGGTACGTTTTTGGTTTCAACGTTTTCGTTCTGGAAATTTCGACCTTCAGAACCAACCCCGTGGACGGCCGGAGACCAATGTGGAAAATGATGAATTAAAGGCTATTGTGGAAGCGGATCCATCACAAAGCACTTCAGAGATAGCTGCAGGTTTCGGGGTAAGTGATAAAAGTGTATTAATCCACTTGAAGCAAATCGGTAAAATAAAAAAACTTGAACGATGGGTACCTCATGAATTGAGTGAATCGAACTTGCAAACACGCGTCGTCTGCTGTGTTACTTTGCTCAACCGACACAATAATGAAGGGATTTTAAATCGAATCATTACTTGTGATGAAAAGTGGATACTGTACGATAATCGGAAGCGCTCGTCGCAATGGCTGAACCCTGGAGACCCTGCCAAATCCTGCCTTAAACGAAAATTGAGTCAGAAAAAGTTACTTGTGAGTGTTTGGTGGACTAGCGCCGGTTTCGTTCACTACAGGTTTCTAAAATCTGGCCAAACGATTACTGCAAATATCTATTGTCAGCAACTGCAAACCATGAAGGAAGAACTAGCTGCTAAACAACCGAGATTGGTCAATCGCTCTAGGCCACTGCTGCTTCACGACAACGCAAGACCACACACTGCACAACAAACAACCACTAAGCTAGATGAGCTACAATTGGAATGTCTGCGACATCCACCGTACTCCCCGGACCTTGCTCCAACAGATTACCATTTTTTCCGGAATTTGGACAATTTCTTACAAGGAAAAAATTCAACTCCGATGCGGCAGTCCAAACCGCCTTCAAATAGTTTATTGATTCTCGCCCCCATGGTTTTTTAGTAAAGGGATCAATGAACTACCAATGAGATGGCAAAAGTGCATAGATAACAACGGTGCATACTTTGATTAATTAAATATATTTTACAAAAAAAATGACTTTATATTCCTCCCGTACAAAACGCTAATTTCATATGTAAGGACCTAATATATTGATACATTCTAGAAAAACAGTCAAACCTACACACGTATTAGATAAACGAAAACCCTACATACCTTCTTAATTAATTAGGCTTATAATAAATATTGATTGATTGTTTTACAGAAATCCTTAATGATCAGAATCTAATATATATGTAAACATTAAGTTGTTTGTTCGTATTTTATGCGCTGCCAAACCGTTCATCAGATTTCGCTAAAACTTTGTCAACTTATTGTTTGCACCTGTGAGATGGTTATAGGCATAAAGGCATGAATATAGACAAGTTATGCATCACTCAACTTCAATGAATGTATTATCATTCCTAATTAAACAATATAACTCTTTCAAATTTAAAACTATATTTCGACAATTATTTTTCTGTGGCAGCAACGCGCCGGGTACCAGCTAGTATTACATAAAAATGGCAATTACTAAAGTAATTTCAATTTTAAGTTCTGAAATATGCAATTCTTAAAAAAAAATCAAAATCGCTTTTTCTTATACCTACATCACCATCGTCATCATTACAGCCCTTCACAAGTCCACTACTGAACATAGGCCTCCCCCAAGGAATGCCACAAAGCACGGTCCTGTAACCTGCATCCATCGACTTTCTGCATAACCTACCAGGTCTACCGGGAGCGTCACTCCATCTAGCGCGGGGACGCCCTATATTTCGCTTACCGGTAAAAGGTTACTTAGAGCATACAATAATAAAATTAATATTTCGCAGCGCTGACGGAGAGTACGTGGTGACAACAATGACAAAAGCGGTCCTTCATCACAACGGTAAGGTGTTATGGACTCCACCAGCCATATTTAAGTCTTCCTGCGAAATCGACGTGCGCTACTTCCCATTCGATCAGCAAACTTGTTTCCTGAAATTTGGCTCATGGAGTTATGACGGAGATCAGGTAATATTAGATAAAGTTAATGTTAACTATTGTTATTTGAAATTATTTTTTGTTATTCTGTGGGGGCGACGTAAGAGAATCCAACACCTCATTTATTTCCCTGGTTGTCGACTCTCCAGAAAATTTTATAGATTGCGATAGATTGTGATTATTTATAAAGAATAAGGATGACAAACGAGCACAGTCCAATAGGTGCTGTTGCCCATAGAAATCTACATCTATCCACGATTAAGAATCAAAATGCAAATGCGTTGCCACTCCTAAGGCCTAAGATAGAATGCCTCGTTTCCAGTAAAAAGGGGCTGCGTTTTTCTACACTCACCATACGAAGCATAGTAGCATATTTTACGCTGGTATACTGTAATATTATAACTATTTCGTTTAGGTCAGACTAAGCGTCAAAAAAGGTATCAGCGTGAAAGGGATAAAACGAGTGGTGTTGTTGTAATCCAGACATACGTAAAATAAAGTGACTCTTGACCAGCAGTGGACTTTTACGAGTCGATGATGAAGAAAGAAAAGAAATTTACAAAATGTGTCATATTATGTTTTATATTGTATATATAAAAATCAATTGCTCTAACTAAAACTCGAAACTGACTCAACTGATTCCAATGAAAATTTTTGTGTGCGTTTGAGTGGGTCCCTGGACGGTTTAGATTCAAAATTAGATCCGGTAGGTGGCGCTGTTGTCGAGATCCAGAAATCACTCGTGGGAAACCGGGGCGGATCGGTAGTCTAGAATATAATAAATCATTATGTTTACTCACCATTATATTTTTCAGATTGATTTGAAGCATATAAATCAGAAAAAGGGTGATATGGTCGAGGTAGGTATCGATTTACGTGAGTACTACCCATCTGTGGAGTGGGACATTCTTGGGGTACCTGCTGAAAGGCATGAGCGATACTATCCATGTTGTCAGGAACCCTATCCAGGTAATTAGAATAGAACAGAACAGAAAAGAAAATAATAGAAAATAAAAGAATAGAATAGAACAGATATATTTGACAACACAACACGTAATTAAACTTTTAATAAAAAATGAAAACTGAATTCAAAAAACTTAAAAAAGAATGTTTTATTCAAAGTTTAATTACTTTACCTATTTGAGTAGTGTAAAGAATATCACAAGTTTAAGGTAATGTCCAGAATGTCGTTTAAAGTCTCGTAAATTGTCGGTAGGAATAAATTTCGTACATTAAATCTTCATCCCCTATTTTGCACACCTAGGTATGTATTTTTTAACTTTCCGCTTTGAAAATTATAAATTTTCAAAAGTAGTAAGTTATAGATTTCGGTCCGATTTTGAAAATGCAAGTTTTCATCAGATGCATGCGTGCGTGCATGCGTGCGTGCGTGCGTGCGTGCGTGCGTGCGTGCGTTCGTGCATGCGTGCGTTCGTGCGTGCGTGCGCGCGCGTGAGTGTGTGTGTGTGTGTGTTTGTTTGTGTATGTCTGCGTGCGTGCGTGCGTTCGTGCGTGCGTGCGTGCGTGCGTGGTGCGCGCGCGTGAGTGTGTGTGTGTGTTTGTTTGTGTGTCTGCGTGCGTGCATGCATGCGTGCGTGCGTGCGTGCGTGCGTGCGTGCGATCGTGAATGCGTGCGTGCGTGCGTGTATGTGTGCGTGCGTGCGTACGTGTGTGTGTGTGTGTGTGTGTGTGTGTGTGTGTGTGTGTGTGTGTGTGTGTGTGTGTGTGTGTGTGTGTGTGTATATAAAATTTCGTCTTACTATATCCTTACAACGAATCAACCGATCGAGATGGGCGATACGGCGATGGAAAATATTCATTAAGACTTCGAGCTGATTAAATTTTCAAGTCATTGGGTTCAAAGATTTTCAAAAAAATTCAAACCAAAAACACAAAATTTTCGAGCGTCGCGCTTGAAAATAAGCGGGAAGTTCCAGGTATGGCCTGCAGGGTCAACCGTTTTTCAGATTTTTTCTTTAAATTTATATGGAGCTATTTAATAAAAAAATACTTATTTAATTCTATTTAGCCGCTTCTCAGAAATCAGAGAACATACTTACGTATCGAATACAGAACCATCTATTTTCCATCTATCTATCTATCTTGAACAACGACCATGCAAAATCATTAAAGTTAAAAATTAACACACAACATTTAATACCGTTTCAGTTCGAAAGCAAAATAACAATTTATTTTAATTTAAAAGCCAAAATATTAAATTATTTATTTGTTATTAAAATTATTAAAAAAATAATAATAATTGATTCACACATTTTAATAAACGTGTTTCTCCATCCCGGTTAATGATATCCTTACGCAGTAGAATCACGCCGCATCTTTGATATGGTTTAAACGCGAATGGGTCGGCATGGAAAAACTACACTCGCACATAATACCAGCGTTAATAGCAGCATAATATTATGTTCCTGTGTTTCGCATGGTTATTAACGAGAACCGGATATAGTTTTTACTGGTTTTTAAAATAAATATTAGTTCCCAGAGTTTTTTTTTATTGAATAAGGGTGACAATCGAGCACACAACCCACCTGATGGTAAGTGGATGCTGTGGCTGATAGACATCTACATCTATCCTCGATTACGAATCACAATATATATGCGTTGTCACCCCTTCGGTAGAGATGCTATACCTTGTTTCCAGTAAAATGTGTTGTCGGTTCTCTACACTTACTTTATGAAACTCAACAGGATTATTCGATAATATTGTTTAACGCTGGTACTCTGTGAGAGCGTGGTCCTCGAGCCGATTCATTCATGCTGCAGCTATATTATATTGCGAGGCTTGGGCGTAACAGCGCTAACTTCTTGACTCCAGGCTTCGAGCGTGTAATTAATTCTTGTCTGCCTGTCGAACAATTGCTGCGTATGAAATTAGACTCAGTTTCATCTGCATATGATTATGCTAATCGTTTATTTTGAAACACAAACTCTTACAAGAACAAGTTAGTTAATACAAGTTCGACTCCAAAGAGTCAGTAATTCCTTCATGGGGCAATGTATACGCTTTACAACAAAGTCCCAGAAAATGTGCAGCCCTTATCTATCAAAAGGTTTAAAATATTTATTAAGCAAAAATAACCATATTATCGATTCTGCTATCGGTGTTCAGCAGGGTGACCCACTAGGTCCAGCACTTTTCAGTTTGTGAATTCAACCCATTATTTCAAATTTGAAATCCAAGCTGAATGTCTGGTACCTGGACGACGGTACACTGGGAGGTAGAGCAGATGACGTCCTCAGTGATCTTACTCATATTTTTCGAAATTTTAAATATATTGGTCTTGAACAAATAGCAATAAATGTGAAATATTTTTGGCTATAATTTATCTAGTTCTACCAGAAACTTTACTTCAAAATTTCTTATCATATTTCTCCAGGAATAAAAATGTCAGTACGGAATCGCTATACCCGCTAGGTGGCCCGTTGTTTTCTATAGTAATAAACCTGTTTTAAAAACAAAATTTGATCAGTTTTTAAACCACGTTGATAAATTGTATAAATTAAACTCCCACATTGCTCTTACTATTTTAAAATATTGTCTACTTGTACCTAGATTTACATACTTACTCCGCTCGAGTCCAGTCTGGAAATGTTCGGATATTTTAAAAGATATTGATAATAATCTTAAAATAGCTATAGAAAAAATTCTAAATTTAACTTTAAATACAACAGCCTGGACTCAAGCTACTTTACCTATAAAATTTGGTGGCATTGGTGTGAGAAATCTCTCTAGCGTTGCATTGCCTGCTTTCCTTGCTTCCGTGCATAGTGTCAGTGACTTATGTAATATAATTTTAAATAATAAAGTAGACATGTGCTTTGCTACGGAGGCAGGGCAGACATGGCGAGTACTCTGTCCCGGCGAAAATGTTCCACTGGAAGTTAAGCAAAAAAAACAGTGGGATATTCCGTTGGTACAGAACGTGCAGAGACATTTGTTTCACAATTTCCATAGTGACCAAGATCAGGCACGCCTTCTAGCTGTTTCGACTACGGAATTTAGTCACTGGTTACACGCTTTACCATCAAGTAATCTCGGCACATTAATTGATGGGGAAAGCTTGCGCATTGACGTAGGAATCCGACTAGGAGCGGCGATTTGTCAACCCCATCAGTGCCCCTGTGGTAGCAGCGTCGACAAGTTTGGGCTCCACGGAATCTCATGTAAGAAAAGTGCTGGTAGGTTTTCACGGCACGGTTCTTTGAACGATGTCATCCGAAGGGCTCTTGTCTCTATAAATGTTCCTCGGTTTTAGAGCCTTGTGGAATATTTAGAGACGATGGCAGAAGACCCGACTGTATGACATTGGTCCCTTGAGAAAGAGGTAAAGCCCTAGTGTGGGATGCTACTTGCGTAAACACTTTGGCCTCTCATCTCAAGGGTACCTCGTTTAGAGCTGGGGCGGCATCAGAGGCAGCTGAACAGAGTAATTGGCGCAAATACGAGTCTCTGAGAGATGACTACATATTTGTGCCATTTGCTGTAGAGACTATCGGTCCGTGGGGTCCACGTGCGGTGAAGTTCCTAAAGGAACTCCATCCGCGACTGGTCGTTGCTTCTGGTGATAAAAGGGCTGGTTATTTTCTCGCTCAAAGGCTAAGTATAGCCATTCAGCGGGAAAATGCAGCCACGTTCTTGGCACGATACCGCGGGGAGTAGGACTGTATGATAATTAAGTTACTAGTTTTAGTTTTTTTTAAATTATAGGTTTTAATATTGTATATAATAAAATAGCAAAAATTGTTTAGTATGGGTTATTAAACTACTAAAGAGTAAGTACATGATTGACAATAACCCCTGCAAAAGAGGTGATCGCCACCATGCTGTTTCTAAATTTTTTCATAACAATTGTGTAAATATTGAATTGTAAGTTATACTTTAAAAATAGTATCACTGGGTTTCTTGCTGATTCTTTCTAGGACAGAGCTTTTGTTCCGAACCAGTGGTAAAAGTAAAAAATGACTTTCAATAAGAATTACATGTAATCAATATTGAATAAAAAACATGCGTGAGTGTCGTGGAACACTCGTTTGGAACGAAATTTCTTTCGTAGTATATTATTATTGATAAACGTATTATACTATTGATTAACAAATACGAATAAATGAATCACTAGCGTCTATTAAAATGAAGCGTCATTTAAAATAATATTTCTTTCATGGCAAGATAAGTAAAGTGCGAGGGAGATGGATATTATTCCATCTCGCTTTCTTATAGCCGCCAAGGCCGTCTACACTACGTCAGAAGGGATCATGACGGAAAAATCTTACACTTTTTGTCGCCTAGCCCCCATCCGCCAAATCCGTACCGTCCGAATTAAGAACTTCGTTCCAAAAATTATTCTATTGTATTCTTAAATAGAAACTTAGTTATAACCTTCGCTATAATATTCAAGGGGCGGAATTTCTTACAAAAATGCTGTATCACGCTTGTTTAACAGTTTAAAAATACATAAATCAACCAGACACATCAGGCGCAACATCAGTATTCACGCAGCGAGCCCGTTAACTGCTCTTTGTAAGCATTAGCAAAACAAGCGTTTAACCTGTTCAAGTCGGCAGTAAAACGCAGTAATTTAGCATAGATAAGCGTCGACGACGCGCCGCGATGTAATTTACAGCCAACGAGGAGATTAGCCATAACGCGAGCGCTCGTGGTATTCCGACTCTAATGTATGGAATACGCTTGGAAAAAGAACAGGCGCGGGCAAATTTATTGGTAGGTGCTTTTAGGTCTTACCCTTTTTAGTTTTAAAGAAGAAAATATGAAATATTTTCATCTATCAGCGATTATTTACTTCCTGCAATTTAACAATTGCATGGTTTAATTTTTAAAAGGTATATAATTCGTGTGGTCATTTTATCTATTTTCTGTGAAGTAAATGCTGTTAGCCTTACTACTAGGCTCTTACAGCTTCATCTGCATTGAGTAATATGTACTACGTACTAGAGAAGCTATTCCAAACAAAATAGTAAAATATTACGATATTATTACCTATTTATTGACTTGAACAACAAAAAATTTTACTTACTTGACTACTGAATTGTTATTTACGTAAGGTTTAAACTTTAATTTGAAATCTCGTATTATTATCGCCGCTCCACACTGCATGAATATTGAAGCCACAATAAATGACACTAAAGTAAGGTGTACGGATTGCAGTACAGTTCAGTTGAACGTAGTGAATGTTCGGAATGCGAAATCTAGTGCGTGGTACATATATATCAATGTTCATCTGCCACAGGTTCTTTCAGGCCGCTAGCTATTTAAAAAGGGAAAGGCAATGATGGGGATGAGGATGATGTTGATTTATGTTGGTTATTGTTACATCATTTCCCCTCTGTTGAGGTGTTTTGAGCTATCTAACCGCTGTCCGAGTGGGGGTGTGCGAACCCCCGCCTCTGACTGCTTAGCTAATGTCGGTCGATGTTCTGGGCGGTGAGAACCACCCAGGTCGTGTGTTCATTGTTCATCTTACGGTATTTTTAATCTTAGTTTGCCATTAACGGTTTTTTAAAAGACATGCTCAAAAAAATCTATATTACTATGGCATTTTTACTATTTGTAGGTTTCGTACTGCTTATTAATTAAGCTTACATTAAACAGTCAACTCTGTTAAAAGCAAACGTGTGATTGCGGGTTAAGAATATCCACTAATACCCCATATCGTTCCGTGGATGTCGTAAGGGGCGGCAGTGGGAAGCAAACCAAGATATAGGCAGCAGCGTGTTTCTAATAACAACTAAAAATTAAAAACTGTCAGACACAATCTATGAGGAGGCTTATGTTCAGCAATTTGACAGGATATAATTAATGAGTAAAAACATTACATATATCGATATTTACAAGGTATTTATCAAGCGAAAGTCAAAAGTCGAAATACTTAGTAAAACTTAATAATTTATTTTAAAATCACTTTTTGAAAATCAAGCAAGCGTTACTGCGGCCTGGTAGAAGAGGCGACAAGAGGCTCACAAATAGTCAAGTAGAGTATTTTATACACAGCAATTATAGTTTTATTTTATAATATTATGCTTAGAATATAATATATATAACATTTATACAAATTAGTACAAATACAAATAAATCTATTTCAATAAAGCATGCACGCTTACATTGTAACATTTTACAGAAATTTTAATCCATAGAAAAAAACATCAGTATACAGCGTTTATACATAAATCGCTATTTAATTCCAATTTAGTTTTATTATAAATTAATAAATAAAATGTGTTAATATATAATCTATTTATATTTATAAAATATAATTAATAATATATATGTATTATATATTTTGCATTACATGTAACGCATAAACAATTTTATAACAAGAATGAGAGAATTGTTCATTTCTTATAAAAATAAGAAATGAACAAATTTTGGGAGAATTGGTAACCCACATTTATTGCTTGTCAATCGGATTGAGATGAAAAATGTAATGGAAGTAGGTACTGATTACATTAAATCACTTGGCCCATGTTGAATTCTATTTATATATTATTAATTGGCAGAGCAACAAAGATAATACAAAAGATTACAAGTAGGAATTTATATGTATGAAAAAATAACAAAAAGCATCACTACAATTATAGGTGAGCACAACATGCTTCTTCTTTTTCATGGATGCTTCTTTGAAAATTTTAGAAAAATAAAAATAAAAACACAAATATACTAATTTAACACAAATAAAAAGAAAAATAAACGAAGAAACAAGTATTACGTTCCACAAATATATCTTAGGAAATGCTTTCTATATGATCTATAGTGTATTGTAAAAGGGGCTCCAAAAACTGCCATTGTAATCAAGTTGAGTTCTTACGAGGGCATTGTAAGATTGTAAGATCCTTTGCGGATTTACTTTTTAAGTCTTTGACGGATCTCATAGTAAAACCCAATCATTTTAAAAGCCTTTGTCACAATTGTCCCAATCTAGTTGTAAACCCGAGTTCAGCTTGGCCTCTTCTAACGTGATTCCATTAAGGCTATATGACATTTTAATAACTTTTTTGTGTATAAGTGGCTGCATAACAACTACCACAATACCATTTCTGAAGTATGTCAAGATCTTCTCGAGGATTAAACATATCAGAAGAATTAATAACTTTCTGAAAATTTTAAGGTCATCGGCGAAAAGTATTTTAATTTCCAAATGATAAATTACATCACAAATCGTTAGTAGATACTAATAATAGAAGGACCATTATGTGACCCCTGTGATAAACCGGTTGTTGGAATGAATTTATATGATTTGTAAGCATTGACAATAGCAAAATTGTCTCTGCCCTTAAGATAAGAGTCAAATCAACCTAATAAACAATCGATTATCCCAAACCCGTTCAGTTTGTTCCGTAATAATTCTAGAAGATTAACAAGGAATCCTTCGTAGGCGTCCTAAAGTAAGATTTTTTATAGAATAAGAGAGACAAACAAGTGCACAATCCACCTAATGGTAAGTGGATGCTGTGGCCCATATGCATCTACATTTATTCTCAATTAACAATCAATAAATAAATAATAACTACACTATTTTGCTTTAAATGCCGTATGATTACGGCATAAGATAATCCGTCATCTTGTCGTGAGTATTATATGAGACTGCTATGGAAATTGCCTTGAAAGGTCACGGTGGTCTCATGATAACCGATACATATCGGTATGATTATTTAGCTAATAATAGGTTTGAAATATCCAGATCAACTACAAGGAGCAGCGGAGGCTCGTGTTCAGAAATGAATTTTACGAAACTGATAAAAAAGTTGCTCGGAGTTTTTTTGCGTAATAAACTTAGAAATGAGGATAACCGCAGCAGAACCAGAGTGACTGACATAGCCCAACGGATCAGTAAGCTGAAGTGGCAATGGGTCGGCCATATAGCTCGAAGAACGGACAACCGATAGGGAAAAAAGGTTCTCGAGTGGCAGCCTCGTACCGGTAGGCGAAGTGTAGGGCGTCCCCCCACTAGATGGAATGACGACCTGGTAAGACATGCAAGAAGTCGATGGATGCAGGTGGATCTCATGCTTGTGGTAATCATTAGCGTTTCTTTCATAATTTCGGATAATATTACTGTAATTTTTAGGGGCACAACATCATAATTAGCATCATCATCATTGGTGTCGCCGGGGCCCCAGATCCAAAAATAGTACTAGCTGTCAAATTTTGCTTTTATTAGGTAATACTGGTAATACTAGCAAACTCTCAGGTTAAATCATAATAATTTCCACCGTCTTTTCGACTAATAATAATTATGATAAATGGAAGGACTTTTCATTTTGACTCGACACTAACGACTCACTCGAGAGAAATACTTTTTTATTACAGCATTAATGGCTTTGCGGATGTTTGCCTGTCTTGTATAATACATTTTACGATAATGTTTTACGTATACTTTTACGTATCATGTATTTATGTTTATTGAAACTTTCTCTCTTAAGTAGAAATTAAGTAAATATACAAGAATAATATTTGAATAAAAGGCATTTCAATTCGAGTTGTTTTTTTAAATCAACTATAAAGCAAGTATCCCAGAATAATCCAAGAATCCCAGAAGATTTCACGTTGCCACATGAATAGCACAAGGTCAAATATTATTATTGGTGCATCAGTTAGTGATCGTGTAACTTCTGAAAGACTAAACCAATTGAGGTTTTATTCACACAATTTTTTTTTGTAGAAACGATGGTTTATTGCTTTGATAGGATCCGATAGGTGGCGCTGTAGTGAATTTATTAACGAATTCTTTATGGACCAAATTACTCATGTTTACAATATATCACAAAATGTGATCACGGTGGCTAACACTATGGTCAAGTAATGTATAATTTTGTATTTACACTGTAAAACTATTGACTTGTGACAACATGATAAACGAGCTAGCAAGCCACTTGGTGATACGTGGCCTACCCTCTATCCTACCTTCTAAGTCTATGATCCTACCTATTTTTTCCTCATTGCTAGTGAAGGACAATAACAACAACAACGTTCTCGAGTTTATGTACAACTAAGCTCAGTAAATGAAAGTCAGGGAATTGCATCGAACCAGTTCTAAGTAATTACAGCTCTACACGTATGTAAAGAGACAATTAAACTATGATTGCCTTTTGATGTTGCAAGCACTAAATGAAAAATATATTGCACACTAGTGATTCTTGAGCCACTTGCTGTAAAGGTCACTGCGGCTATGCGACTTTCTATTTATTTAGATTTCTATGATTAATATGAAGTTAATAGTACACAAATTGTTTCAGATATTTTCTTTAACATAACGTTAAGAAGGAAAACGTTGTTTTATACCGTCAACCTCATCGTTCCATGTGTTGGTATATCATATCTGTCCGTGCTAGTTTTCTACTTGCCAGCGGACTCAGGGGAAAAAATTGCATTGAGTATTTCAATTCTGCTCTCACAGACGATGTTCTTTTTGCTCATATCCGAGATCATACCTTCAACATCACTCGCTTTGCCTCTACTTGGTAAATACTTACTTTTTACAATGCTGCTTGTTGGACTTTCAGTAGTTATAACAATAATAATACTGAACGTGCATTACCGTAAACCTAGTACTCATAAAATGGCACCATGGGTGAGGAACTTTTTTATAACAAAGCTACCTAAACTATTACTCATGCGGGTTCCAAAGGATTTGCTAAGAGATCTTGCAGCCCAGAAAATTGCCGGAAGAAGCATGAAAAAGAATAAATTAAAAAATGCATTAGCGGCGGTTGAACAATCCAACTCGAATGCCTCTAGTCCGGATTCACTACGTCACAACATGCCCGGGGGATGTAATGGTCTGCATTCACTACCGCAACTAACAGGTGATTTGTTTTAGCAGGTTATTTTAAATAAGTAGAGAGTAGTTAGCCTTTGATCGGTTATTTAATATACTAACATAATATATTAAGTTTTATTATTATTTGTGTTTATTCCATTAAAATTACTTAATAATATATGTAATCCTATTTTATTTATTTGGAAAAACAATTTTATTCGGTAAATGAACTGCTAAAACTAAAAGAACGTTTCTATTGACTGTTAAATTCTGTTTCTTCTTTGATCTTGTTTTAAAGGGTTAATATCAAGATTGTAAACTCATGTACGTTTAATTTTACTTAAATATTGTATTTTCTAACCATAAGTTTTCATATACCAAAATTGGTGAAATATGTGATACATTATTATTTTATACGAACATTTTTGTACGATATTTCTTATGAATAAATTTATTATTATGGGGGGTATTTAAATATTTCTCTCATCTGGTTGGACTCTACAAATATATAAATGGAAATGATAAATATACATATATTAATATAGTTAAATAAATTAGTTAAAAGCCAACCAGGTGGAAGCCACCGGCAGGGGTGACGAAACGTCCGAGGGTTAGGGGGAAAGGGAAAGAAACCGGCGGACGATGCGGGCGGTATCGAGGAGCACCGCCTTCTGCATTTGAGCTTGGAGCGGTCTGTCACGGAGTCCCAGTCGCCTCAAATGACCCGAGAGGCTGACTGGGATATTTTTATTATTATATCATTTCCAAAATGGGTTTGCAGTCCACTTGATGGTAAGCGGCCACTGCCAATTGACCCCTGCAATTAACTTTATTAAACGATGACTACGAATTCATTGTCACCTCGAAGAAAAAGTTGGGAGTGCTTAATTATCTCTAATAACTACCAAAACTGACCTTCTTACCTCCCAAGGAGTAGAGTGAAAGTTGGGAATTGTCTGGTAATGTGATTTAATCCGCTCGTTATGTGTGGCGATTACAGCAAATCCTTCCCACAACGAGAATGGCCTATATATCTAGTTGTGAACTTTAACAGACTGATGAAGAAAATGAAGATACTTCTTATACTATAACTCAACATTACCGTAGTTCAACGGCTGAAAATGGTTCCAAAGATGGAAAAATCTATCCAGACGTATTCTTTAACTTACCTTGAATTTACCAACGTGCGAGCAACCAGTTAGATTTTGAGTCGTTGGTTAACCACATTCTGCATTGAAACAGTCTGAGTCTATTCCCAGCTCCAAACCTACCTCAGAAATAAGAGGAGACATTATGCCCAGCAGTATTATAAATACAGGCTATTACTTTAATATTTCCATATGCAACGGACATTTGTATTGCAAAATAAAAACAAATATTTAATTTAGAAAATTATTTATACAGGTTCAGTGGGCTAGTTGGTGCCCTAGGAAGCCTCGGTGCGGGATATAATGGTCTTCCATCAGTTATGTCAGGCCTTGACGATTCTCTAAGTGATGTAGCTCCCCGGAAAAAATACCCATTTGAACTGGAGAAGGCAATCCATAATGTTATGTTTATACAACATCACATGCAAAGACAAGATGAGTTTAACGCGGTATGTTGAATAAAATTACAAATTATATATAATATCTTTTTTTTGTAAGTTTTTAAGAATTTGTAAACTGATATACACAGGAACATTTGATCACACTTACTCCGCTTGTGCTATGTAGGTTTGTGAATGCACTAGGAATGCTATTCCCATCACCAGTTTGTGGGATTTAGCTCCGACGTTTTTTTGAACAGATAAACCGTCATTTATCGGACAGCACAGCTACGACCGTAATTTTTGCTTTTGAACGAAGATATTCAAATATTTACGAGTGAATAATTCCCTTACACTACCTTTTTTAAATGTTCTTTTTTAATGTTCTACTACCTCCTAACTAATCTATTCTGTATATGTGTTGGTTACTTCTTACATATTCATTTTTTTCTCTTCTTCGTTGCTATACTTCGGCCACTTTCGTTGCAAGGAGGGTTACATATTCTATAAATTCAATAACGTTATGTATAAAATAGTTACATTAGAATTTTTAACCAGCACGCATTGGGGTAGCGCGGCGGACATTTCCTTGCCCTAAAACTCTCAGAAATGAGAGGAGGCCTGTGCCCAGCAGTGGGACGCATGTATATAGGCACTAACTTTAACTTTTTATGCCAAGCGTGGCTACTACGGCAAATATAGGGGAAAATACCTAAGTTGAGTAGTGGTATTTTTATCGGCTCTAATGATAACAACCACGACTAATATTAGCTTTTATCTTTAGGAAGATCAAGACTGGGGCTTTGTTGCCATGGTGTTGGATAGATTATTCCTCTGGATTTTCACAATCGCTTCAATAGTCGGAACATTTGCGATTCTGTGTGAGGCGCCGTCCCTTTACGACGACACTAAGCCCATAGATATGGTTCTGTCATCAGTGGCACAGCAGCAGTTTCTACCTGTTGATAGTGGCGATTCGTAAGGATCAAGCTATTATCGAAAAATCAAGAACCTAAGAAGCTATCCTGAAAATGAAGAATGACAATTTCCATTTGTTTCAAACGCTAAAACTATTTTATTAAATAATCAAAAGTGGGTATTAAATTTAGAACGTGTTATGCAAAAATGTTTCAACCCCTTAAAAACATAAAGTAATTCAGATTTGAAATGTAAATAGGTTCTTTTTTGTGGCTGAATCCCTTTTATATCATGTTATGTGTGTCATTTTTAGAAAAAGTGTAGATTTTGGGATTTGAAAATAAACTGAATATAAAGGGTTATTCTTAGTAGTCTTACCAAGTAGTCTTACTGGTAAGTCTAATAGGAACTTCCGATAGTCTTACTAGTAAGACTATTATGAATCTTCGTGGCGTGTTGTATTCCCAGTAGTCTTACCAAATAATCTTATTAGTAAAACTACTGATAATTTTTTTACCAAGTAGAACTAACTGGAAAGACCTCTAGAGTAGAAAATATTCCGTAGTCCAGTAGAATATTTTCAACAGTATCTAACTACTACTTTTGTCATAATTATGCATTTCACATTAACGTTTTTTGGCCTTTTTTTGGATGTTTGTTTAATGATTTATTTATTTCTTCGAGAATATAAAATAAGTAAGAGCTAGAATACGTAAAAACTAGTTTTTATTTAAATGATGTTTGTTTTTTATAAATAGTAGGAAAAGTACTAGGCAAGCATAAACGTGAATGAGGCAGTGGAATTGTTCTTCAGCACGGCTAGCATGGGCAGGAGACAATTTTATCTCCGGGGAAAGGAGAAAATGTTTATCCCTTCGCTTAGTTTTATCCACCCTTCGAGCATGGCCACCCCGGTGGATATAATATCCACAGTAGATAAAATGGGAGATAGACTTAGCCTTAGATAGATTTTTGTATGAATATAAACTTAATCCCACGTCCAGTGAACTAGAATAAAATTGTCCCTGTCAAATGTCAAAAAAGCATAATTTTTTATCTTTCATTTGGCTCCATGCTACGGACGGGGGATATATGTCTACTCGTTATGTCAAACGGGGATATACTTCTCCCCGTTGCCGTGCTTTGGCATAAGCACAAGATAATTTTATCTCTTGTCAGTGGATATAATCGGGGGATAAATTTTTTGTCCCCAGCCCATGCTAGCCGTGCAGACCGTATTTCGGTTACGGCGGCAAGTGCCAATAGAGACTAGATCTGTGCGGGATAGAATTATAATGCCACAATATATGAGTACGCACAGGTGGACCCTCTGGCCAACGCCATCGCACCAATAATTATTTAGAATCGTAGCATTTTACGATCAATGGTGAAGATGGCAAGAAAAAAAGCAACTTACACCAATTGCTAAACATTTTAAACAGACGTATCATATCAAAAGATGCGCAGCATCCAAATAAAAAATCAATTTAAATTTAAATAAAGACTCAAAAAACATATTCAACGTGACCAGTTTGTCTCAACTCAACTGCAACTTATTATTAGTGATGAGATAAGCTTTGCACGCTTCTTAGAAAAGTTACGTAGATGATGACATAAGCTCTCCTGACTGCGTGATTTACTTTTATATAAGGTAAAGTAAGTTTATTTTTGTAATAAAAACGCGATAATTATTGTTTTATTCTATGATTTTTTATTTTATGTTCATAGATGTAGCACTGCAGATTTTAAATTGATTATGTGACACTACAAAATCTGCAGAAAAAATGTAAAGATATCCTTGTCGGGTCTAATCAATACATAGATTTCTAAAGAGAGATTCTTCACCAGGTCAAGCTAAATTATTGTGCATATTTGGTCTCGGGTTTAAAACCTGAGTCGGGCCAAAAATCAGTTATTGGGATTTTAATTTAAATTGTAAATTCTCAGTAGCAGCTTTCAGTATATAACGGTACTCTGTGGTAGCAGACTGGAGTCAGAAAGCACGCACAACAGTTGGTTCCGCCCCTGATCTCTCTCTGGTCGTATCGGATTACCGATATTACGAACTATGAGACTGAGGGAATAGAGAGTTCACCTGTGCTTGCGCATACATTCTGGCGCTATAATTCTGTCCCGCACAGCTCTAGTCTCCGTTGGCACTGGCCGCCATGATCGAAATACGGTCAAGAACTATTCCACGTTAATGCTTGCCTGCCTCTTTCACGTTTATGCTTGCCTAGTACTTTTCCTACTATTTATAAAAAACAAACATCAGTCTAATTATGCCAAAAACACGTTAACGTGAAATGCATCATCATATGACAAAAATATAGCAGAGATGTATCGAAATTTTCCTTTAGTGGCATTGTACCGATATGAGATGTGTAGGACGGTCCTCATGATGATGATGATGGTTAGGATTATGATGATAATGCTGTTGATAAAAATTATGATGGTGACGATGACGGTGACAGTGACGATAAGATTGATAACAATGACAGTGACGATGACGTTGGCGATGACGATGACGATGATTATAACGACGATAACGATGACGATGACGGTAACGAAGATTACAAAGACAATGACGATGACGATGGCAATGACGATGGTGACGACGATGACAATGACGATGACGACGACGACGACGATGACGATGATGATGACGATGTTGACGGTGACGACGATGATTAATATCATCATCATCATCATCATCATTACAGCCCTTCACAAGTCCACTGCTGAACATAGGCCTCCCCCAAGGAATGCCACAAAGCACGGTCCTGAGCCACCCGCATCCATCGACTTCCTGCATGTCTTACCAGGTCGTCACTCCATCTAGTGGGGACGCCCTACACTTCGTCCGCCGGTATGAGGCCGCCACTGAGAACCTTTTTCCCCATCGGTTGTCGGTTCTTCGAGCTATATGGCCGGCCCATTGCCACTTCAGCTTACTAATCTGTTGGGCTATGTCGGTCACTCTGGTTCTACTGCGGATATCCTCATTTCTAAGTTTATCACGCAGTGAGACCCCGAGCATAGCCTCTCCATAGCTCGCTGAGCGACCTTAAGCTTCCTCATCCGGCCAGCAGTGAAGGACCACGTCCAGTTCCGTAGGTCATCACTGGCAACACGCACTGGTTGTACAGCCTCGTTTTCAAGTTTTGAGGTATACCTGACGAGAAGATGTGCCGTATTCCCGAACGCTGCCCAGCCGAGTTGAACTGTCGATTGACCTCTCGGTCGAAGTTGGACTTACCTAGTCGGACTATTTGTCCCAGGTAAACATATTCGTCAACAACTTCGAGCTTAGTGCTCCCAACAACTACCGGCATAGGTGTGACATGGACATTAAACATGATCTTTGTTTTGTCCATGTTCATCTTAAGACCTATCCGTTGGGAGGCACTATTGAGGTCATTGAGCATAGTGCTTAGGTCCTCCAGCGATTCTGCCATAAGGACTATATCATCGGCAAATCGAAGGTGAGTGATGTACTGCCATTGATGTTAATGCCGTATCCTTTCCAGTCCAGAAGCTTGAAAACGTCTTCCAATGCAGCGGTGAAGAGTTTCGGGATATAACGTCACCTGTCTTACACCTCTCTGCAGTTGGATAGGTTTTGTACTCTGGTTCTGTACTCGGATAGCCATCGTGGCCCTACTGTACAAGCACTTCAGCACTTCGATATACCGACAGTCAACTGGCACCGCTGAAGGGACTGCAGCACCGCCCAAATTTCGACGGAATCAAAGGCTTTCTCAGTCCACATACGCCAGACATAGTGGCAAATTGTACTCCTCGGACTTCTGTACAATTTGCCGAAGGGTATGTATGTGGTCTATGGTGCTAAAGCCTTTTCGGAAACCGGCTTGTTCGGGAGGCTGGAAGTCGTCGAGTCTGCGTGCGAGACGATTCGTAATGACTCGAAAACAGCACGTAGACGCGGCTCAGAAGGGAAATCGGTCTGTAGTTCTTCAAGAGAGCGTTGTCGCCTTTCTTGAAGAACAAGACCACCGCACTTCTGCTCCACGCCTCCGGTGTAGTGCCACCATGTAGGACGGAATTAAAGAGCTTCTGAAGGACTTCAAGTACCGGTTTTCCACCCGCTTTCAGAAGCTCCGCTGTAATTCCATCTCGCCTGGGGCCTTGCCGTTTTAAGGTGCTGGAGAGCCATTCTAATCTCGCTCAGACTGACGTCCGGATATCATCGGAATAGTGTCGGATAAGACTCGCTCTTGGATCGTTACTCACACTTGCGTGTGGCTCCAACGATGATGTGTACAGCTGCCCATAGAACCTCTCAATCTCACTCACAATCTCAGGTGTAACGGAAACGATGCTGCCACACTTGGTCTTCAGCTTCGACATTGGGCTCTTTCTGGCAGACATGTCTCTGGCAAAGACTTTGGAGCCCTGGTTCCGCTCGATCGCTTCTTCAATACGAGCTGTATTGAAGTTGCGCAAGTCCCGCCGCATGCATTTGGAGATCTGTCTGTTCAGTTGCCTGTATGCTATCAAATCTACTGAAGATTGCAGCTTCATTTCCGTCTAACAGCCATGAGATTAAGAGTGTGGTCGGAGAGTTTTTGTGTTCTTCTGCGGTGGGTCTTACAGAACTTAGCTCCGACCGCATGGACAGTTTCCACGAGCTTGTCATTCATATCGTCCACTGCATTGCAATCTTCTAGGCACTGAAAACGGTTTTGTAACTCGAGCTGAAAGGTTTCGGGACTCTGGATTAGAGCACGAGGGGGACGGAGCGTTGACTTCATTAGACGACACCTCTCCAACAACGTTTAGGTTCAGTGCCTCTAACCATTCGGTGATCGCTACCAGTTTTCACCCTCGCGATCACTGAGACATCACTGAACAGTTGCCGTCTAGTCGTCATAATGAAGTCAATCTCATTTTTTGTCGAACCGTCGGGGCTCGACCAGGTCCACTTCCTGTGGGGCCGCTTCTGGAAGAAAGAGTTCATCATAAAGAGTCCTCTTTCTCCATGAAGTCGGCCAGCTGCTGGCCCCTTGGGTTCCGTTGCCTAATCCGAATTTCCCTACTTTCAGCTCACCGTTCTCTCTTGTGCCTAGCTTTGCGTTGAAGTCTCCATTAACACCGTATAGTGGGTTTTAGAGAATGCATGGCTCTAGAGATATCCTCATACATTTCCTCCACCTCCTCATCGGGGTGTGCCGAAGTTGGTGCGTAAACCTGTATGACCTTCAGCGAATACCGTTTGGTGATTCTGAGTATAAGGTACGCAACCCTCGTCGACACACTCCCAATCTTTACAACGTTGTTAACGAGAGACTTGTGGACGATAAATCCGACACCTCCTTGGGACAGATGGTCGCCCTCCCGGTGATAGAACAAGTTGCCGGATTCGAGGATTACCGTGTCCTCCCCCTCTCTTCGGACCTCGGATAATCCTATAATATTCCAGCGCAACTTGGATCTTCTCGTCAGTCCTCAGAGTGCGTGCGTTATAAGTTGCCAGGTCGAGTCGTCGTAGGTGGCAACCGAACCTCCACCGGAGATTCTTAGCACCCCCTGCCCCGCCGTTACCATGGTCGCCACCGTAGCCAGGAATAGCGGGGCCGCCGGGGACTGGGGGCCGTTTCTTCGTCACTTTCTTCATTGGGGGGATATTGCCGTAGTTGCCACGCTTGGCGAGCGGGTTGGCAACCGCAGTTTTTTTATTATTTGCTGTTATCAGAAAGATGCTGCTGCCCATCTTCTGCCTCAGTTTCCCTCTGTCGCCTCTTACGACACCCACGGGAAGATATGGGGTAGTGGGTATTCTAACCCGCCACTACACGGGACTATGATTAATATAGTAGTTAGATATTCGTGAAAATATTCTACTGGACTAATTCTAAAAGAGTATTTTCTACCCTGGTGGTTACCAGTTAGTTCAACTTGGTAAAAACATTCCCAGTAGTTTTACTAATAAGATTATTTTTGGAATACAACACGCCACGAAGATTCCTAATAGTCTTACTAAACTAGTAAGTTTCCGTTAGGAAATTCCCATTAGTCGTGCCAGTAAGACTACTTGGTAAGACTACTGGGAATACCCCAAAGCCTCTGGATCATTATTTTGGCCAGTTTATGAGTTGGTTCATTTCTGTACAACACTGTATTGCTAATAAAACGTTACGTATTTAATACCTGCCGTCTTGTGTAGTATACCGTGGATTCTGAGTTCTAATCCCAGTTGGAGCCAACATTTGTGCGAAATTGAAAATTAAGTGTATACTATGTCAAAAATAGTAAATAGGATTATGCTATGCTAATTTAACATCTAAGCCCTAAACTCACTTACTACCAGCAGACATATTCGCTAAATTTATTGACATCAAAATTATAGTCATTTTGTAATACATTGCGTCGTGAGTTATAAAATATTTCTGCTCTTATAAAATCATTAAAATAACAGCGTCGAACTATTATGATACATAATAGCGTTCAAACAGTCGCACAGGGAATGTCGTCACGATAGGATTTTATTCAAGCACTGGCTTAAAATATGTCATAAAAACAACAATTCAGGCCTCTTTGTTTAGAGTTATATTTGGTATCACTTATTTTTCTATCCGTAAAGTTATGAGAAGAAAAAGTTTTCATTGCCCGTGAATTTGGAAATAATGGACGTAATTTTGTCATGCATTTTACAAAGAGTACAAATGTTACCATATATTATACATGTACCGTTTTGCGACCTTTATTCACTATAAAATATGTTCATTAAATGGCTGTGTAGTGATTGATTCTACGCCTATTCTAAGCCTACCTCTTATCGCATGAGTATATTATTAAACGCAATAAAATCCGAAAAAATACTTTTAAAAATATGTAGTATTCACGTTAATACAAGTTATAATTATTTCTGTTAAAGATATTTTAACAAAAGGGGACAGGAGAGGCTTAATATTTCACATGATTTATGACTAGAGTGAATACAGATGCCTATGTACACCTACAATAAACTTCAAGAAAAGAAGGATGCAGGTGCATTGTCAATGGGGCTGAAATGGAATGCCACAAATACTGTTATTTTAAAAACATAAAACTCTTAAGTATTAATATATAGGTATTTAAAGCCAAAATAGGCTGTGAATTATGGTATTATTCTAATATTTAATTGTTAAGGAAGAAATGAGGTTGACATTGGGTTTTAATCAAAAATAAAACACTTTCTCTTCTCCTGAAACTGGATTTCGAAATTTCTTAATATGTTTGTCATTGTAATGTATCAAAAAAAAACATAAAGTTGTTTCCTTTTACATCAAAATTTTTATCTCTTTTTCTAAGTCATGTATTTTCTGCTCAATAGAAGTGCTTAAAAGATTAAGTCATAAGGCCCGTCTGCCGCGGCGCTACGCTAAAGGAACTAGATAAGAATCTAGTTATAATAGCCGAAGTATATCACTTATTTTAACCCTTGCAACTGAACGAGTGCTTACATCGGAATTAACAAAAAAAGATAAATATCATAAATCGTAAGTAAAACGACAACCCAAAAAACATGTCTGCTTACATATACGATATTGTATGTAATTTTAATTATTAATCAGTTCCCTTTTGTCTAACGTCGTGGTAAACGGATATTAGAAATCTTTTTAAATAGAACGCGTTAAGACTTGTAGAATTTAGCTTGTAAGTTTTTCAGTCGATGAAAATATGGCTGTGTTAGTATGTAAGTCTATCATTGTTTTATATTGTAAAAACTTTTTAAATTCATGGTAGAAATCATTTTTGTCTTTAAGAAGTTAGAAGCCAAATAACGAAATACTTGAGTCTGAATATATTTGTATCTAATTTTGTTGTTCAGCGCGTTGCTGTATCGTTGATCTCTTTTTATTTATAAACTCTAATTAAATATAATTAAAATTGTTCTTATTATAAAATTAATTAATCTTGAGCCAAAAGAAGAAAGATAATCTGCGTTGAAACCGAAATTTTGTATAAAGAACATTACGTAGTTAGTTTATGACGGGCTATTTTCCGTATATGCAAGTCCAAGTGCGTATTTTGCGTGTGGGCAGGAATATTGCCAGCCATGAAATCACCCCGAAGAAGTGTCCCTCGATATTGCCAACATCATCGAGAAAATGATCTTGACGTGGCTAAATAGTATGCGGCAACCTCTAGACACGCAGCAACACGTGGGCCACCGTTCCTCCTCCTTGATACATGCCCTGCACAGGACATTCTGTAACATCTATGGTAAATATATGTTTGTTTAAAGAGCTGTACTCTGTAATAGCACTTGTTGCTACCCTGACCTGTGGTTTCTTTAGTCTCAAGGGTTTAGTGTCTCGTTATTTTAGTGATCGTAAACGCGATTGGTCAGGCCAAAATCAGTTACTGGGTATTTTTTCCAAGAAATTCTCAGAAGTCAGCAAGTTGCTGGTGTTTCGCCCTCGTGCCTTGGAAAGCACGTAAAGCCGTTAGTCCTGCGCGTGATCTCTCTCCGGTTGTGTCGGATTATCGTCTCATCGGACTATGAGAGTAAGGCAACAGAGAGAGCTCTTGTGCTTGTACATACACTTGGGCACTATAATCCTGTCCTCGGCAGATGGTAGACTGGCCACCGTGACTGGCATCCGGTCTGGAGGACACTATTAGTCTCATTAAGAATATTACTGAACTTGTAAAATTACAAGGGTTACAATTACAATGTTTTGTGTAAATATACCGGTGCGTCGCCCTTTTCTTTCCGATCTTGGCTGACACACTGCTTACTGTCTAGATGTGTGTGTAACCCATATCAAACTTTTAAAATACTTTAATAATCTGATAATTAAATGCATAGATAAACATAAACTGTGTTTTATTAAAAAAAATCCATTTCAGATGTTAGACATTGCTCTTAAAGTTATTTAAATAAAATAATATAACTCGGTAACAACTTTATATTATAACACTAATGAAATTTAATGTTATCTTGCATTTTTTATCATTACAGAAGAGCCGTGGTAGCTCAGATGGTTAGCGCTCGCTGTAAATTTCACAGTATGCGAGCAACCGGGTTCGATCCCCGCCGGCACCAATGAAATTGTTAATTGCAATTTTAAGTGCTGGTTTAACACGTGCTTGGCGGTGAAGGCAAAAATCGTGAAGAAACCGGCATGTCTGAGAAATATCGCCATTTTCAATATATCGCCAATTTGGTTGATAAACCTTCGGTCTAGAGCGTCCCTTCCGGACTCTGCCGTTCACTTCTGTATCATACATTTGCTTTGTCACTCTTTCCTCGTTCATTCTTTCTACATGACCAAACCACCGAAGCATTCCTTTCTTAATCCTGGTCACAACGTCATCTTGCAAACCACACTTTTCTCTTATCACACAATTTCTCACCCTGTCATTCAGATTCAGCCCTAGCATACTCCTTAATGACCGCATTTCTACAGCATTTATTCTACTCTCGTGCTTCTTCTGCCAGACCCAACTTTCACTACCATACATTAAAGTAGGACTAACACAGCATTATGAATTGCCAAACGTGCCTTTTTTGATACGTTCTGACTTTTCTTAATAGCGTGTAGAGCCCCATTCACTCTATTTCCTGCGTTCACTTGTAATTAGGTTAAACAGCCACGGGAAAACTACACAGCCCTGTCTGACACATTTATGAATATCAAACAAGTCCACGTAGACCCCGTTGATCCTGACACAAGCACTAGAGTCCCTATAAAGAGACTTTAATGCCTGTAACCCAGCGCTCAACCCAAATGAGTTCAGTTTTGTCATAACACATCCCTGTCCACTCTGTCATTTCTTATCCAAGTCCATGAATCCATAAAAAACTTTTTGTTTTTTGGCCAAAAACTTGATTCATATTTGGTCATGAAGAAATAATTAACAAGGAAAGAGTGACAAAGCAAATCTATGTTTCAGAAGTGAACGGCAGAGTCGGAAAGGAACGCCTTAGACGATAGCTTATTGACCAAATTGGTGATATATTGAAGATGGGCCAAATTAAGAGTACCCTTAATATAATCTTAATAGGATATATAATCTTATATTAATTATATAATCTTAATAGGATATCCTATTAAGACCACTAGACTGAAGTTTGCATTTTCAAGATTGGATATTTTTAAAGAGAAAAGAAAAAGAAGAAAGGCCCTTTTAACTGGAAACGAGGCATTCCATCTTAGTCCTCAGGGGTGACAACGCATCTGTACTTTGATTCTTAATCGAAGGTAAATATAGATGTCTCTGGGCTACAGCATCCACTTACCATGTGGACGTGGTGGACTATTAGCTTGGTTGTCACCCTGATTCTATAAAAAAAAACATACTCACAACGTAAGGCTGGTCAATGAGTGTGTTTTTTATAAAACTACTGGATATATTTATGTAACTTTATTCATATAAGTCACCGTGTGTAAATGTATTATTTTTACCAGTTATGTTATTTTTAAGTCTCATATAAGTGAATTTTTGTTCTTTAAACCTAAAACTAAAGAAACAATATTATCTATATTTCCATGGGCATCTGCAATCAACTTCAAACAAAGAACGCTACAGATGCGTTGTCACCTCTGAGTACTAAGATGGAATGATTCACAGCATGTAATTATACTAGCTTTCTATGTCCTTCGGTGAGTGATACTTACCTTGAAAGACTCCTAGACAGAAACGATATCTTACCACCTAGAAAAAAAGTGTAAAGCACATATGTGTAAGTGTTTCACCTGCAACCCACGTACGATAATTGTACATAATAAAATTTAAAATGTATATGAATGTAACGATCAAATTGATTTGCGTCGCACACACCGTGTCAGTATTTATATAGTGTTTTTTACTCATCGAACCCCTACGTAAATGAAAGTAACCAGTTACATGGAAGGATTGTGAAGATTTTTTTTGTGTACAAAACCGGTTACGATGGTGAAATTATTTTTGATTGTAATCTCAGACCAAAATAAAAGATAGAGGAAGCGCTGCGTATGTTTCAAGTGACGCCGAAACCATGCTCAAGTTATTGACATGCACTCACGCACACAACTTTCCTCTCTCATTCTATGTCAGTGCGTAAAAGTTCTCTGTTGGACGCACACATATGCACCTTAAACCATGTTGTTGGTTGCAAATATCGCAGTCAACTTAATTAGCCGTTCAATGAGGGCTAATAATTTTCTGCTCACCAGATGTCGCTATTTGACACTGAGGTAAAGTTTTTTGTTACACAGTGTAATTTAATTGAGAAGTTTGTTTTTAATAAAAGTTTATCAGTTTCTAGAGTATTATATTAATACACAAAACAATGCGTCAGTGGTTTGCTCTTTAATTTTTTGCACGTTTTTAACTTTTTTTTTAATTTTTCTAGTTTTATGAATATCTCTGGTTTGGTTTATTTATTTTTAATCTTATTAATATAAAATATAGCTAATAGTACAGAAAGAAACAAAAAACTTTACATTTTCCGAACAAATTAACTTCCACGCTATGAAATCTGTCAAATATTATACCTCACTTTCTAGTGGCGCCGCCCTGGTGGCAGAAAAGTCGCATCCACGACTTTACATTAACAGCCTAGCCTTTTTACTAAACGGCGCCGTTCAACTAGCGGTCCGAATTCAGCCGATGCTTCTAATACAACATTGAACATATCTTGTAATATTAGCGACAGTAGGTTAAGATGCGGCTGGGGATGTTCTTGGGCAACTCTAAAGCCGCGTACATTTATATATTATAGCACATAGCGCTAATTAGGCACATACCAGTGACCGCCTCGTTGAATGAAATTAATAGCATGACCATGCCATGTAATGGCTAGGCTGTCAATTGAACGGCTAATTAAGCAAGTTAGATGCGACATATAAAAATTAGAAATTTGAACCACGAAGAAATTGAATTATAACGGTGTAATTGAATTCATCTCCCTAAAAGGGAAAAAAAATAAAACGAAAACTACATTCCTAATCAGCAGAACACGGGACAGTCGCAACAGCATCCTGAGAACTTTGGCTGACAAATACACATAGCTGCTATGGAAGAATATTATACAGAGAGTGATCATATAAAAATTACTCTCTTCATTAATCGCGCTCTGTGCTAAAGAGTATACAGCGTGCCTCAGAAAGAATGGATAATCCTGGAGCGCCTAATAGTACAGGTATCAGGCGCTCAAATAAAAATACAAAAAAATATATTCCAAGTGGTGCCAAAAATAGGAAGGTTTAAAAAATATGTTTTATTGACCTTACTGTACTTTTATGTACACCACTGCCGCAAATAAATGAAATTCTTTGCGTTTTGGTGCTCTTATTCTCACAGACTATTCTATTAGAAATGCAGTAAAGAGTATGAGTATCTATTATACTTTTGCAAAAAAAAACTACAAATTTTAGCATGAAATTTTACAAAAATAATTTTAACTAAAGTTTGAGAGCCATTTGTGAAAAAAAAAAGTATGAAGACCTAAGTAGCCAACTATTTCAAAAATATCCGCAGTTAATACAGTTTACAAAATCGTATAATACATAATTTTATTTAACATTAAGATGCAAAAAGAATAAATTCGACTGAAGAAAGAAAAAAATAATCTTGTCTTAAATTGTCATAATAAAAGCGTTAAGTTGTACATAAATCAATCTTTATTTCATAACAGGTGTTCGAATTGTCTGCCACCGACTCTGATACAAGCTCGACATCTTCTAATAAATGCTCTTCTAAGAAGTCGTGCGTAGCGCCGTTAAGTTGTTTTGAAGCGGCCTCCTGCACACGACTGCGCAATTCCTTCAAACTTGAAATAGACTTGAAGTAAACCTGTTCTTTAGACAGCCTCAGTAAAAAAAGTTAAGTGGATTTAAGTCCGGGGATAGCAGAGGCCACAAAATGGGACCTAAACGACCAATTCATTTATTTGAATACGTGGCATTTAAATACACACGGACGTTTGCAGCATAATGTGCAGGACAACCATCGTTTTGTAGTCAGTGCGATTGTCTCACCTCCTCAGGCACCTCTTCCATTAAATTTGGCAGATCATTTTGTAGAAAATTCAAATAACTTTGTCCAGATAAGTTTCGGGCAGTTTAAATGGACCAATGATTTTTCCGTTTAATATACCAGTCCAAATGTATTTTATGGACTGTAACACAAAAGACAAAGAAAAGACAATACATTATAAATGGTATTGTGATCTTTCTTCTCGCATTAGATGCGGATTTAAGAGTTGCCAGCTGTGCAGATTATGCATGTTAAAGTATCCGTCTTTTATAAGAGTGGATTCATCGCTCCACAGAATTTTGTGGAAGAATTGTGTCAAAAAATTGTGAAAAGTCCTTAGACACCTGCAGACAACTCCAAACAAGGAAAGCTATCACCTCCGAGAACTAAGATAGAGTGCCCCACAGCCTGTTACTATACTGATTTTCTATACTTCAGACCGGAACACAGCAGTACAAGCACTTTTGACGGCAGAAATAAAGAGAATGGTGCCAACCCAGACGGTAGAATATAGAGAATAATAGAGATTTCTAGGCAGAAAAAGGAGTCCTACCAGCTAGTAAAATTATTTATTGCGGCTAGTTGTCATCGTTATGAGAAATACCGGCAAGATCTCATGATATCCGATATCCTAATACTCATTTCATGATATACGACAGAAATAGATAAGATAAGGCAGCCTAGACGAAACGCTGACTATCAAGGTGAAAGAAAAAGCCCTACTATACAGATTGATACAAATATAATGAAAGCAGTGGGCTTGTAATAAATCTGTAATGATATTAATGGTGACGCCAGACTCGCGGTATTTAACTATACTATGTTAAATACCGCGATTATATACGCGGTATGTATCTCCTCTCTACTATCACACAGCCAGACGCACGGTAAATCTTAATCCTATTGTTACCAAAGTACCACGCATTTGGACAAAATGGTTTCTTACGTCATTTGTAACACGCTCAACAAAGGAGTAAAATAGTAAGCTAGCGTCTGTCTTTATATCCGATTCGAATGTAACTATATTCAAGAAAGAAAAAATAGGTGTATTTATTGAATAATAACAGATGAAAAAGGATGCCAAATTAACATAGTTCACACGTAATTAAACAAACTTTAGATAAGCAACATCACACTGCTGGGCACAGGCCTCCCCTCATTTCTGAGAGCGTTTTAGGGCAAGGAAGTGTCTGCCGAGCTGCCCTGATGCGTATTGGTGGACTTCACACGTCATCGATTTTTTTTTTATTTCTCATTCATGCAGGTTACTTCACGATGTTTTGTTCACCCTCGGCGGTTAAATACCGCGAGTCTGGCATCACCATTATTACGTGGTAAAGCAGCACTTGCAATTGCAATTAACAATTTCATTGGTGCCGGCGGGGATCGAACCAGGTTGCTATGTATATTTGTCTTCAGTATTATTATATGGTCTGTCTTTGTGGGGAATTCTGTTGATGTGATTAGAGCGTTTAAATTACAAAAGAAATGTGTGCGAGCGGTATGTGGTGCGTGGTTTCTTGTTAGCTGCAAGCCTTGTTCAAAAAGATACGCGTATTGCCTTTGCCATGTATATTCGAGAATATGTATTTTGTAAAGCTACACCTGAATTACTTCAAACCCCACAAAACAACGCAAACAGGCATAAAATATATTATTTTACCCCAAATGCAGCTCTAGATTTTATGCAAACAGTGCTTCTATGATGGCTATTAAAATATATAATAAATTACCCAATAACTTAAAAGACATGCCTTTGAAGAAATTTAAAATTGAGATTAATAAATGGCTTCTTGACAAGTGTTATTATAGTGTTAAGGAATATTTTAATTGATTACAATATTATTTAATGTATTATGTAATTTATTCAAGCTTTTAACATTATGTACAATTTAATTTGATTATTTTAAGATATATTTGCACACCGGTACATACCATACCTGTATTTTTTTTTTTATAGGATAGGGTGACAAACAGCACACAGTCCACGTGATGGTAAGTGGTTGCTGTGACCCATAGACATCTACATCTATCCTCAATAAAGAATCAAAATGCAGATGCGTTGTCACCCGTGAGGACTAAGATGGAATGCCTCTTTCCAGTAAAAGGGTCTCCGGTTCTCTACACTCACCATACGAAACACAGCAGCATTAAGCTGCTATTTTACGCTGGTATTCTGTGAGAGCGTGGTCCTTCCCGGTCGAGCCGACCCATTCGTGCTACAACTATACTACTAATATAGCTGCAGCATGGCTCTACCACGTATAAAACCTAAACATTTTATTCTGCAAATAAAGACTTTGACTTTGACTTTGACTTCGCGTACTGTAAAACTTGCGAGTGCTGAGCCCCTAGCTACCACGGCCTTTTAAAGAAAACGCGACTTTTAAAGAAAATTCAAAGATTTTTATGAATTTATGACACTTACGACACTCATGGCTTATTACATATTATATCTTCGCAGATTAAGAACCGATTTTAATGATCCTTTTTATTAAATAGGATATACTTTAGGGTGGTCCTATACAAATTTGGAGTAAAAATTCCACTAAGGGTAGCAAATAAGTAACTTATTTTTTAGCAATTTGAAGTCTGTTTTACTTTTGTTAAAAGTTATAATTATTTTACTGAAATTTAATTTGTTTAACCAAGGAAAATGGTTGAAGTCACATTTTTGATTAATGTGATTGAATTAAAACCTGTCGCATTCTCGATGGCAAAACCTGAACTGTAACAGTTCAAACGATTTGGAAACTTGCCAATCGCGTGTAGAGAGAGTGAGGCCGCAGTTTGCGCTTTAAATCATCAATCTATAAAGAGTGACGAAGTGTCTGACAGAAAAAGAGTCACCAAAGTGTTCAAACTGTTTGCAGATTCAACTTTGTTTTTATTAATAACACCAAGCTTTTGTTATCCACTGTTGAACACCCTTTTCAAAAATGAGCCAACTATGTGTTGTGCGCAAGCGTACAAGCGATGCCTCGCACTGGTAAATGCTGATTTTCATCCTCAACTAACTATGGATTAGGTTTTGGCATAATGTTGCCCCATTTTGCTAATAATGACATTTTAATGATTTCTTATTTTTACGCGAACAAACATTGAATGAATGAAACGGGTATTTCAATAGTCTTACCAAGTGTTATACTTGGTAGAACCACGCTGCAGCTATATTATTGTTTGTAGATCTCTAAGCAGAGGCATTCCATTGTTCTGCTACTCGTAATAAAGCTATAAATATAAGCTAAAGGCTCCATATGTTTAAATTGAATTGTCTGATAAAATTAAATTTTACGTTTAATTAAGCTTGCATTATATAGAAATTAAATACGTGTAAACGTTGACAGTTTGATTTTTTTTATATCGGGTGTCCCAGAAAGAATGGATAATCCTGGAGCGCCTAATAGTACAGGTATCAGGCGCTCAAATAAAAATACAAAAAGAAATATTCCAAGTGGTGCCAAAAATATGAAGGTTTAAAAAAAATATGTTTTATTGACCTTACTGTACTTTTATGTACACCACTGCCGCAAATTAATGAAATTCGTTACGTTTTTGGTATTCTCTTATTCCTCACAGACTATTCTATTAGAAATTCAGTAAAGAGTATGAGTATCTACTGTACATTTTTTGCAAAAAAAAAATAATTTTTATCATGAAATTTTATAAAAAAATAATTTTGACAAAAGTTTGAGAGCCATTCGTGAAAAAAAAGTATGAAGACCTAAGTAGCCAACTATTTCAAAAATATGCGCAGTTAATTCAGTTTACAAAATGGTATAATACATAACTTTATTTAATGTTAAGATGCAAAAAGAATAAATTCGACTGAAGAAAGAAAAAAATAATCTTGTCTTAAATTGTCATAATAAAAGCGTTAAGTTGTACATAAATCAATCTTTATTTCATAACAGGTGTTCGAATTGTCTGCCACCGACTCTGATATAAGCTCGACATCTTCTAATAAATGCTCTTCTAAGAAATCGTGCGTAGCGCCGTTCAGTTATTTTTGAAGCGGCCTCCTGCACACGACTGCGCAATTCCTCCAAACTTGAAATAGGCTTGAAGTACACCTGTTCTTTTAGACAGCCCCAGTAAAAAAAATTTTAGTGGATTTAAGTCCGGGGATCGCAGAGGCCACAAAATGGGACCTAAACGACCAATCCATTTATTTGGATACGTGGCATTTAAATACACACGGACGTTTGCAGCATAATATGCAGGACAACCATCATTTTGTAGTCAGTGGGATTGTCTCACCTCCTCAGGCACCTCTTCCATTAAATTTAGTAGATCATTTTGTAGAAAATTCAAATAACTTTGTCCAGATAAGTTTCCGGGCAGTTTAAATGGACCAATGATTTTTCCGTTTAATATACCAGTCCAGAAATGTATTTTGAACTGGTATTGCGATCTTTCTTCTCGCATTAGATGCGGATTTGAGAGTTGCCAGCTGTGCAGGTTATGCATGTTAATGTATCCGTCTTTTTTAAGAGTGGATTCATCGCTCCATAGAATTTTGTCGAAGAATTGTGGATCTTGTTCTATTTATGCAAACATTTGTCGACAAAAAAACAATCGTGCGTTGTAATCTCTCGGTTGTAGAGGTTGGACGCGTCTAATGTGGTAGGGATAAAATTTATTTTTTTCAGTACATGGTGCACGGTCGTCTTCAAGATTCCAGTACGTCGTGCTATTACTCTAGTAGAGGTGGACGGGTCTTGCTCAATTTCGTTAAGCACAATGTCTTGTGTATTGATATTAGCTAGTCTTCCAGTGCTCATACCACCAATGCCGCTGCCAGGTATTCCACCGAATAACACCTGTTGACTCAGATAAATACGCGGTAATCTGGGTGACGCGCGGTAGGGTATCTTTCCCTATAAAGGGCTGCAGCAGCACTGGCGTTGCTTCTGCATTCATCTGTTTGTGCCATATGTCGAATATATGTCGTTATAACACTGATTTTAAAATCACAGAGAACTCGAAAAGGAATGGACACATGCGATACCCAACAAGTCGAGAGACGCACTAAATACTTGCCTTTGTTATGTGCCCAGTCTCGCGAGAAAAGGTACAATGTATTAACATTATACTCTTCTCTCGCTCACTCACACTCTACCTATCCCTGTCTCGTTAATCGTAATAAACAAAAAATGGGTAGCGTGGGCCATACCGTTTTCACCGTTAAAGAAAAGATAAGATATTTTTTAATTTTCTATCTTTGGATAAAATTATGTATTATATCATTTTGTAAACTGTATTAACTGCGCATATTTTTGAAATAGTTGGCCACTTAGGTCTTCATACTTTTTTTTTCACAAATGGCTCTCAAGCTTTTGTCAAAATTATTTTTTTATGAAATTTCATGCTAAAAATTTAAGTTTTTTTTTTCAAAAAAGTACAACAGATACTCATACTCTTTACTGCATTTATAATAGAATAGTCTGTGAGGAATAAGAGAACACCAAAAACGCAACGAATTTCATTAATTTGCGGCAGTGGTGTTCATGAAAGTACAGTAAGGTCAATAAAAACATGTTTTTTTTAAAACATTCATATTTTTGGCACCACTTGGAATATTTTTTTTGTATTTTTATTAGAGCGCCTGATACCTGTACTATTAGGCACTCCAGGATTATCCATTCTTTCTGGGGCACGCTGTATATTCACTTCGATTACTCTGCGCAATACAATGGAACTTATAATTCTTACCGTTGCAGCTTATCAAAAATCCATTGCTAGACATATTTGCTTTAGTTGCCACGCTTGACAACCACCATTTTTTATTTGTTATTAGGAAGACGCTGCTGCCTATCTCCTGGTTTGTTTCCCTCTTATGCTTCTTACGACACCCACGGTTTAAGAACGGTCACAAGTCTTAATTACTATGGATCTTAACTATCCGAAATAAACATTTTTTTAATGTTTTAGTTTTATTTATTTATTTTTCATTTAAACAAATTGAAGTTACAAAAGAGGCTACTGCGGTCCTTTTAGACACCTGCAGACAACTCCAAACAAGGAAAGCTATCACCTCTGAAAACTAAGATAGAGTGCCCCACAGCCTGTTACTATACTGATTCTCTATCCTTCAGACCGGAACACAGCAGTGCAAGCACTTTTGGCGGCAGAAATAAAGAGAATGATGCCAACCCAGACGGCAGAATATGGAGAATAATAGAAATTTCTAGGCACAAAAAGGAGTTTACCAGCTAGTAAAATTATTTATTGCGGCTAGTTGTCATCGTTATGAGAAATACCGGTAAGATCTCATGATATCTGATATATCAATACTCATTTCATGATATACGACAGAAATAGATAAGATAAGGCAGCATAGACGAAACGCTGACTATCTAGGTGAAAGAAAAAGCCCTACTATACAGATTGATACAAATATAATGAAAGCAGTGGGCTTTTAATAAATCATGAAATAATGGTAAAAATGGTGATGCCAGACTCGCGGTATTGTTGGCGGACTTCACACGTCATCGAAATATTTATTTTTTTATTTCTCAGTCATGCAGGTTACTTCACGATGTTTTCGTTCACCGCCGAGCACGTGGTAAAGCAGCACTTAAAATTGCAATTAACAATGTCATTGGTGCCGGCGGGGATCGAACCCGGATTGCCCGCGTACTGTGAAATTTACAGCGAGTGCTAAGCCCCTAGCTACCACCGCCTTTTAAAGAAAACGCGACTTTTTAAAGAAAATTCAAAGATTTTTATGAATTTATGACCCTTACGACACTCATGGCTTATTACATATGATATCTTCGCAGATTGAGAACCAATTTTAATTATCTTTTTTTTATTAAATAGGATATACTTTAAGGGTGGTCCTATACAAATAAATTTGGAGTAAAAATTCCACCCCTAAGGGTAGCAAATAAATAACTTATTTTTTAGCAATTTGAAGTCGGTTTTTACTTTTTGTTAAAAGTTATAATTATTTTACTGAAATTTAATTTGTTTTACCAAGGGAAAATGGTTGAAGTCACATTTTTTGATTAATGTGATTGAATTAAAACCTGTCGCATTCTCGGTGGCAAAACCTGAACTGTAACAGTTCAAACGATTTGGAAACTTGCCAATCGCGTGTAGAGAGAGTGAGGCCGCAGTTTGCGCTTTAAATCATCAATCTATAAAGAGTGACGGAGTGTCTGACAGAAAAAGAGTCACCAAAGTGTTCAAACTGTTTGCAGATTCAACTTTGTTTTTTATTAATAACACCAAGCTTTTGTTATCCACTGTTGAACACCCTTTTCAAAAGTGAGCCAACTATTTGTTGAGCCCAAGCGTACAAGCCGATGCACTCGCACTGGTAAATGCTGATTTTCATCCTCAACTAACTACGGGATTAGGTTTTGGCATGATGTTGCCCCATTTGCTAATAATGACATTTTAATGATTTCTTATTTTTACGCGAACAAACATTGAATGAAACGGGGTATTTCCAATAGTCTTACCAAGTGTTATACTTGGTAGAACCACGCTGCAGCTATATTATTGTTTGTAGGTCGAATGGGTCAGCTCCACAAATGGGAAGGTGTGGTCCTTCTCACAAAATACCAGCGTAAAATAGCAGCTTAATGCCGCTGCGTTTCGTTTGGTAAGTGTAAAGAATCAGAGACCCTTTTTACTGGAAACAAGGCATTCCATCGTAGTCCTCTGGGGTGACAACGCATCTGAATTTTGAATCCTAATCGAAGATAAATGTTGTAGATGTCTATGGGCCACAGTATCCACTTACAATCAGGTGGACTGTGTACTCGTTTGTCACCCCCATTCTATTAAAAAAAATTGTACGTATGTTTGTCACTGGACTCCTCCTAAACGGCTGGAAATTTTTGTATATGTTTAAATAGGTCCTGGAGATTTAATTCACAATTGCGCCCGGTAGGTGATGCTGTTGTAGAGATCCAGAAATTACCTGTGTAAAGCCGGGGCGGATCGCTAATAAAGATATTTTTTTACTTTTTTTTAAATATATCTACAGCTTTCATAAAAGTATAGTAACATTATTTCAAATTAGGCTTACAATATTGCAGAAGTTAAACCTTATTTTTAATAACTAAAGTAACATTTCCACCAGCTATGCGCTTTTGTTAATTCGCTTAAGTATCCTCAAAAAAACTTAGGAAGTAAAATAGAAATATACTTTAGAAATATTCTCTGTGAACAAAATATATATAAAGTTTTCAAATCCTCCACTTGGAATTCAAGCCACGGACATTTGAGATATTACAAATGGAGTCCGTAATCGTTGTTTGAACGAGACGTCGCACTGCAAATTGTAAAAAGAGAATTTCAACCACTTTTCCCCCGACTGCGTTATAAGATGAATGAAGATATCCTAGTGCGCAAACCTAGTAAGCGTTGCAAGAGGCTCTCAAAGCACTTTTTTAAACAGGCAATCTTCAAATTAATATTTATATTATCTCCTTCTAGTCTACAGCTGCCAAAGACCTCTCTCAGAATTTTGGTTATAGAAAATCCTCCCTACAACGGGAGAGGTCAATTTAAAGCAGTGTACTTTTGCGGGTCGCTGATTAAGAAGCAGAACAAAAAGATACTAAAGTGTGAGAGAATTAATGTAATTAGTAGTCCTAACGGTGATAGTGGCTATTAAGACAATTCCTATCCCGCGAAATACTATCCTATCTTTTTACAACTGAGAATAATAATGATGATGATGATGATGATGACGACAATAAAATAACAGAAGTCAATAGAGTGCTGAAAAATTATGCGTATCAATAAAATAAACAGGTGATGGGAATTAGCATCGCAAAAGTAAATCAATAACGACGTAAAATAATAAAAAATTGCGGTTGCCTGCCAAGGGTGGCAACTATGACAAAATCCCCCTTATAAGGCAATCTATGGGGGAAGCCCATGTTCGGCGGTGGACTTTTATAGGCTAAAGTAATATTTAAAATTGAATGGGATTTTGTTGGTAATCAAAGCCTGCAAAAATTACAGATACATTCATTTCGATTAACACAAAAAAATTCAATAATTTTGATACAGTACAAAAAGTACTAGAGTGGTAACCGCACCGCTCCCTAAAATATTATATAATTTCTAAGAACCTTGGATCACTATCCTAACATATTTAACGTTGCTCAAATTTCGCTAAACGTTTTTAAGACAACGTCTGCTGTAAATAACGTACATTTAAACAGCGGCAACTATCCCAGCTATCTTCTTTGAAGCAGCCATACGCCGAATACTCGGCGCTCCTCTAGATACAAAATGAATTATGATAAAATAGTTCTCCTTAGAATTCCATTACTATGCTGACTATTCAGAAAAGTGATCAAAGGAGTTACGTGGAGTATCGTTTTGACGTTTAAAAGATTTCTGCTGATAAAATTATATTTAGTTAATAATATTTTAAAATATAACCCACAAAGTTGTTATAAACACGTATAAAATAATCAAGTAATTCACTAAATTTTGTGTTTTTTTTTGTATTTTTTGTTTCAAAACATGTTTAGATAAAAACAATGAATTTAGTAACAAGTTGTAAGTTAAAATTTAACGAGCAAGTAAATAAGTAGAATAGAATTTTGCCTAGTTTTTGGATAAAGTGGCGGGCAATACAAAATGAAGTATAAAAAAAATTGGCTGAGCGTTCGTAGAAGTGGGTAGAAGATACTACAGTTACAGTTTTTCAAGAATACTTAAAGAAAAAACTATTTCCAGTAACGATAAAATATCATATAACGATAAAATGGTTGTATGATGTTAAAATTAAATTGAAATGTGCATTAAAATTACATAATATGCAATTTTAATTTTGCTTCTAATGCACATTGCATAACAGAATCTCTATTCGGTATCTTGTGTTTAGCTTAAGACAACAAATAATTAAATGAATCTTCTGACATTCGTAGTACAGAGAAAATACTATTGTTCAACTTCTGCTAGTTCATGAAACAAAATTTCACTTGCGCGCCATAGTATATAATTTTTTCTTGCTTATTCAGTTTCTCATTCACAGCTTTAAGGTATTCTCGCTACCTTGAATATTGCGTCCTTTACCGTCCGAAATATCACTTAATACGAATTGTTTGTCGTCTAACACAAACAAACTAATGAGCTCAGCTTATATACCTAAAGTTTTAATAATTTAAAATTAAAAATTTCGTACAATCGACTTCAATATAAATTACTAAGAATAACTCAAAAACTATTGGTCAGACCTTAATAAAATTTATACGGGGCTAATCGGTTCACCAAGAAAAAAGTTATGAGGTAACACATAAAAAAAAAACATACAGTCGAATTGAGTACCGTCTCCTTTTTGAAGTCGGTAGAAAAGTGTAAACGTGTATAGTTATTCTATTTCACGATGAAGTTTTGACTTTGGTTGTTGTTAGCCGTGCACATTCACATTGTGTTAGGTGCATAGGCCTCGGGAGCGCTCCCGAAATAGAATAACTATTCTTAAAATAAAGTCTCTTATATTCATTATATTAAAGATGTTAAAAATTAATTAGCTAAGATCCGCGTAATAAAATAAAATAACGTGTCTTACCTAGTTTGAAGAGCACCTCCCGTCCTTCTTCAATTGCATGCACTATCCCCGCCACCACTAATCCCAGCACCACTACTCCCAACACTACTACACAAAGAAAGACACACCACCCCCGATAACACGACACGTTTTTCGCCTCTAAACGAGGCATCCTAAGGTGAAGTAGACTGCGGTGCCTGACCGCTAAGTTTTTTTATTTATCTATTTATTAATGAATTTATGATACATTCATCATCATCATCATCATTACAGCCCTTCACAAGTCCACTGCTGAACATAGGACTCCCCCACGGAATGCCACAAAGCACGGTCCCGAGCCACCTGCATCCATTGACTTCCTGCATGTCTTACCAGGTCGTCACTCCATCTAGTGGGGGGATGCCCTACACTTCGCCTGCCGGTACGAAGCTGCTACTCGAGAACCTTTCTTCCCCATTGGTTGTCGGTTCTTCGAGCTATATGGCCGGCCCATTGCCACTTCAGCTTACTAATCCTTTGGGCTATGTCGGTTACTCTGGTTCTACTGCGGATATCCTCATTTCTAAGTTTATCACGCAGAGAAACCCCGAGCATAGCCCTCCCCATAGCTCGCTGAGCGACCTTGAGCTTCCTCATACGGCCAGCAGTGAAGGACCACGTCTCAGTTCCGTATGTCATCACTGGCAACACGCACTGGTTGTACAATTTAGTTTGGAGGTTTTGAGGTATGCCTGACGAGAAGATGGGTCGTAATCTCACGAACGCTGCCCAGCCGAGTTGAATCCGTCGATTGACCTCTCGGTCGAAGTTGGACTTACCTAGTCGGACTATTTGTCCTAGGTAAACATATTCGTCAACAACTTCGAGCTTAGTGCTCCCAACAACTACCGGCATAGGTGTGACATGGACATTAAACATGATTTTTGTTTTGTCCATGTTCATCTTGAGACCTATCCGTTGGGAGACACTATTGAGGTCATTGAGCATACTGCTTAGGTCCTCCAGCGATTCTGCCATAAGGACTATATCGTCGGCAAATCGAAGGTGAGTGATGTACTCGCCATTGATGTTAATACCGTATCCTTTCCAGTCCAGTAGCTTGAAAACGTCTTCCAATGCAGCGGTGACGAGTTTCGGGGATATTACGTCACCCTGTCTTACACCTCTCTGCAGTTGGATAGGTTTCGTACTCTGGTTCTGTACTCGGATAGTCATCGTAGCCCTACTGTACAAACACTTCAGCACCTCGATATACCGACAGTCCACTTGGCACCGCTGAAGGGACTGCAGCACCGCCCAAATTTCGACGGAATCAAAGGCTTTCTCATAGTCCACATACGCAAGACAAAGTGGCAGATTGTACTCGTCGGTCTTCTGTACAATTCGTCGAAGGGTATGTATGTGGTCTATGGTGCTAAAGCCTTTTCGGAAACCGGCTTGTTCGGGAGGCTGGAAGTCGTCGAGTCTGCATACGAGACGATTTGTAATGACTCTCGAAAACAGCACGTAGACGCGGCTCAGAAGCGAAATCGGTCTGTAGTTCTTCAAGAGAGCGTTGTCGCCTTTCTTGATACATTGGTGTTACTTAATTCTAAACTCGCCAAACTTTGATGGCGAGAAGCGCTCTTTTACAATAACAATGAACCACCTTATGTACTACTAATATTGGACACAATAATACACAATTATATAATATAGTAATATATAAACCTATGACATCTTGTTGTTATGTTGACTATATATCCTTATATACATGTAACTTTAATTATTTGAATTAAATATCTACTAATTATATATTATATTGTAATGTTTTAATCTACAACAATGTACTCGTATATAGTTATATTTGCAATCCTGTATAATGTTTTTTAATTTTCTCTTAAGTGATCCTTTACTAATTTTTACTTTTTCTCTTAGTAGATCTATTTTGTTAAACACTTTAGCTACCAAATACTTAGATGTTCTTTTACCATAATAGTTTGTTATTTTTGGTAGAACCAGTTTGTTTTCTCTATCCCTATGTGTGTTGTACTTGTTTTTAACATTAACTTTATATTCCTCATTATAATAATATTCATAATTATAGACCTACCAAATAATCTACTTTTTTATCTATGGGTATTATTTTACAAATGGGAAACAACTCATCATAGTCTTTGTTGCAATTATCTTTCACATTTTACTTACTAGAAACTTCATCAGTCTTATTTGTATGTCTTTGATATCTCTTAGATATGTAATAAAGGTTCGCCCGTATACAAGGAGTCCACAACTCATTAGCGAGTCGGCAAGTGCAAAATATACTATTCTTAACGTTTGTTTGTTCAATACATTTTTTAATTGGTAAAACTTACTTAGCACCGATCTTAGCCTATTGCAAATGTCATTTAAATGTATTCTCCAGTTAAAGTTCTTGTCTATTGTTAGACCTAAATATTTAAATTTATCTACATAATCCAATATTTTACAGTTTCGGTTAAATTTATTTCTATGCATACATTCGTATGTACCTATGTCCTATCACTGTTAGATATTCACGATCACGATTACAGATTTAGCATTTTGATTACATGGCGAGTGTATATGCATACATTTAGTTTTTGCAAGATTTAATATAATGCCATTGTCATGTGCCCATTTGCCAATGTTTTCAAAATCACCTTGTATACACTTTTGTACCTCAGTTATATCTTTGGATGCATAAACAAGACACATATCATCAGCGTACATGAACACCTTACAATTATGCACGACATTTGACACAGTGTTCACATGCATTATATATCCTACAAGGCCGTACAACGATCCAGTAGGCACACCCAAATCGACATCCGCCTCTTTCCCAACCACTTGGGAGATAATTGTGCTTATTTTTCTATTAGTGAGGTAGTTTTTAAACCAATTATTTGTGGGACCGCGTATACCGCATTCGTCCATAGCCTGTAATAAGATCTCGTGGTCTAAAGTGTCAAACGCTTTTTTAAAATCAATTAAGAGTGCTATAATTTGTTTGCCAGAATCTAAGCTGTCATTAATATAATATGAAAATCTTATCAAAACAGAGACCGTGTTGCGCCCTTTCCGGAAACCGTTTTGTGAGTCACACAGTATGTTATATTGTTCTAAGAACGCGCTAATCTGTCCTACAATAATTTTTTCGGTTATTTTATCTATAACAGATAATATTGCGATGGGCCTATAATTAACATATTCTAAATGACTTCCTGATTTGAATATAGGATGTATAATTGCATTTTTAACTGTTCAGGATAAATACCATTAGATAAAAACATATTTATTAGTGAAGCTAGAACAGGACTTATTTGCTTACGTAAATATATAATGTCTTGCGCCCGTATTCCATCTGAACCGGGTGCTTTATCACAGGACAATGTTCTTATGACCTTTTCTACATATGACGAAGTCACCCTACCGTATCTAAAGCTTACCTCGCTCGGTTTTATATATTTATTTCTATCTAAAAACTTAAAATTACATACATGTTTAATTCCTTTAATTTCCTCCGTAATTTTTTTAGAAAATTTTGTACAAATCTGTTTTATACTATCTGTTTTTCCTAAATACCTTAAAACAACATCATCCAAGCCAGTTTTGTTTCGACCCAACTATATGTTTATATTTGTCCATATTTTCCTAAAATCTTCATTACACTTTACAATTTGTTCCTGTCTATATTTATTTTTTGCCATATTTATTGATTTATTTACTTTATTTCTAAATTTTGTATAGACTAATCGCTTGTTCATATTCTTTGGATTCGTTTTCCAAACTCTAAATAAATAATCCCTTCTCAGTAACATTGTATATAAATATGTATCTATCCATGGACGTCTTATTACTTTCTTTCTATCTATCTTAACTTTAAATGTACTTTCCTTGTAAATGTTATCAAATACACTATACATCGTCTGATACAATAATAATGGACACGTTACTGTAATTAACTGGGCCTAATTATATTCATCAAGCTTTTGTATAAATTTTTGTCACTTAACACTTCAAGCATACTATTGTTATTTATATTGCCACCCACACATTCATTTTCGTTTCCACTAACACATAAATTCAACATTAATCCGATTCCATGATGATCGGCGATGCGTGACTCAAGCACATACGCGCACGCATCATGCTCGCTCCGTCCCGCTCGCACCCAGATGTGATCCAAGCATGATACCTCTAGCCGGCCCTCCGCGATCGCTTCGCGCGTTGTCTCTTCGCTCGGTATTACACATAGAAGACCGCACACAAAGAAAGACACACCACCCTCGATAATACGACACGTGTTTCGCCTCTAAACGAGGCATCCTAAGGTGAAGTAGACTCTGCGGTGCCGACCGCTAAGTAATTAGCTAATAATTTTTAACATCTTTAAAATAATGTATTTCCGCAAAGTAACGCCTGATTCTATTCCTTATAACTACGAGTATTTTAACCTCTCAACCGTGGAGGATTCCGTGTAATGGCGTAAGAATATCCACTACCCCATATCTTTCCGTGGGTGTCGCAAGAGGCCATAAAGGTAAAATAAGGTAGATGGGCAGCTTCATCTCTCTGATAACAGCTAAATAAGAATATTGCCAACCCGCTCGCCAAGCGTGGCAACTTTAGCAACATACCCCTCATGGCGAAAGTTATAAGTCCCCAGTCCCCGGCGGCCCTGGAGCTGGAAGAAGAGATAGACAGGTTGCGCTGGGATATTATAGGATTACGGTAATCCTCGAATTCAGCAACTTGTTCTATCACCGCGGGTGGGGGGCATCTATCCCAATGAGGTGTCATATTTATCGTCCCTTAATTATAATTAATATTAATACATTGTCACGTGATTAGTAAGCTGAAGTGGCAATGGGCCGGCCATATAGCTCAAAAAACTGACAACCGAAGGGAAGAAAGGTTTTAGAGTGACAGCCTCGTTCCAGTAAACGAAGTGTAGTGCGGTCCCCCACTAGATGGAGTAACGACCTGGTAAAACATGCAGGAAGTTGATGGATGCAGGTGGCTCAAGACCGTGCTTTGTGGCATCTCTTCGGGGAGGCCTATGTTCAGCAGTGGACTTGTTAAGGGCTGTAATGATGATAATGATGATGATGACCAGGGGGGACCACACTCTCACAGAATACGAGCGTAAAATAGCAGTTCAATGATGCTGTATTTATTATTTTTTTATTCTTTAAAAACGTTACCTCCACACTAAGATTTTCTCCTGTGTCGTGGAGGCAGTTTACAAACATAAATCGCACAAGGAGAAACATCCAGACCCGGACCAATTATTTGTAGACCATACAAATACTTGTTCCGTGCGGGATTCAAACCCGCGGCCCCCAGCGCTGCAACTCATTGCTAAGACACTACGCCACGGAGCCGTTTGAATGGTGTATGTAGAGAACCGGAGACCCTTTTTACTTATAACGAGGCATTCTATTTCAGTCCTCTGGGTTGACAACGCATCAATATTTTTGTTACTTACTTTCTATGATATTAATTAACGAAGATGAAACTATGAAACTCATGGAATTGGCAATTATAAAACTATTAAGTTAAAAACATATATTTTATTTACATCATTATTGTTACTTTGATTGTGTAAATGATAATAATCTTCATAAAAGCCATAGGTAATAGTCATTTTTACTGAACAAGTCAGTAAAACCTCTCTCATTGTCATCTTAATTGCACTATTCTATATATTTAATCATCATAAAACGGAACTGATTATGATGTTTATGTTATGCGTTACTTGGAATTAGAAATATAAATTAGAGAATGCATATTATTTAGACGTCCATTATTATGTTCCAAAATATTTTAAGTAAATATTATATTACTACGGGGATTTTCTATCCGTTATGATTCACTCTGGTCTTAGTGGTGTGATTATTTATTTTTATACGTGGTATAGCCATGCTGCAACTATATTAGTTGTATAGTTGTGGCACGAATGGGTCGGTTCGACTGGGGAAGGACCACGCTCTCACAGAATACCAGCGTAAAGTAGCAGCTTAACACTGCTGTGTTTCGTATGGCGAGTGTAGAGAACCGTAGACCCTTTTTTACTGGAAAAGAAGCATTCCATCTTAGTCCTCACGGGTGACAACGCATATGCATTTTGATTCGTATTCGAGGATAGATGTAGACGTCTATGGGCCACAGCAATCACTTACCATCAGGTGGACTGTGTGCTCGTTTGTCACCCTATCCTTTAAAAAAATCCTGTCATCTAAATCAATAATGGGAAATTCCCGATAAAATCCAGCGGCTTCCGATAGGTATATTACAAAATAACTATGTCGTAAATGCCAAATGTAAAATATGTAGACAAGCAATATGAAACAGCATCACAAAAGCAAAGTTTCGGATCGTACCATTACGAATCAGCTTACCAAATGGAGAAATCCTCACTAAATCTCAAATGCTCACTACTACGGGAAAAGTTTATATTCTGTTGTTAACTATTTATGGTTTATATGCCTCGTTGGTCGTAAGCACGACTGCTAATCATGAGGGCCCAGATTCAAATCCCGGGTTGGACAAAAATCAATTATTGGGTTTTTCTGTCAAGGAATTCTCAATAGAGTCAGGACGTTGGCGGTTTTTCACCTCAGTGACTCGGAAAGCACGTTAAGCTGTTGACCCTACGCCTCATTTACTTCTAATCGTGTCAGATTGTCGTCTCATCGGACTATGTGAGTGAATAGACAGTACATTTGTACTTGCGTACACACTTGAGCACTATAATCCTGCTCTGTACAGATGGCTAGTCTCATTTGAAACTGGGATACTGAAGTATACAGTAAAGTTACGATGGCTATCCGAAGTCAGAACCAGAGTACGATATATTTTCAACTGAGGTGTAAAAAGAGGCGTAAAAAACGAAGCGATGAAAAGTTTCGGGGCTTTAGTTTCGCTGCGTTGGCAGACATATTCGAACTTCTAGACTGGAAAGGATACTATATCAACTTCAATGGCGAGCATGTCACTCAAATTCGATTTGCATGCGGTATAATTAGTATGACAGAATCGCTAGGAGACCAATGCCCAATGATCTTAACATCCCAACGGATGGGTTTAAATGCACATGGGTTTCCATGTCATATCTATACCGGAAGTTGCTAAGAACACTACGCTCGAAGTAGTTTTTTTTTGATAGAATATGGGTGACAAACGAGCACACAGCCCACCTGATGGTAAGTGGATGCCGAGAATCCACTTACCATCATAAGGATGGAGGATACACGTAGATGTCTATACATCTACATTTGTCCTCGATTAAGAATCAAAATGCAGATGCGCTGTCACCCCTGAGGACCAAAATGGAATGCCTCGTTTCCATTAAAAAGGGTGTCCGGTTCTCTACACTCACCATATGAAACACAGCAGCATTAAGCTGCTATTTTACGCTGGTATTCTGTGGCAGAGTGGTCCTGACCCGGTCGAGCCGACCCATTCGTGCTACAACCATAATATAGCTGCAGCATGGCTCTGCCACGTTGAAAAATTTAGGATTGCAGGAGTAGTTTGTGGTTTTCCATTTTTTTATATCCTTCAAATTCCAACTTTTCCCTTTTCCTGTTTTAATTTTATATAGGTGTTTGAATCAGAGTAATGTATATATTTATGTATATTGTATGTATATCTATATAATATATTTGTGTAAGTATGCAGTTATGGTTATCATTATGCATATATTATGTAGACATAGATATTTTTAACGTAGTTGTTTGCACTTTGCACCCACAATATCTTCTCCTTAGCCTGGAGGTAGACTGGTAGTTAATGTTGCAATTAAGTTCGCCTTTTTATACTTCGTGTGCAAATAAAGCATAAAGAAATAAATAAATGATTAAGTAACTCTATATTGGAGTAACTGTACATTCTAACTGTTAGCTGTATATTAAATTAATATGCTCTACATTCTTTAATTATTAATCTATACTTACAATATTATAAAGAGAGACTGCGAAATTTGTCAGTTTGTGTATATGTGGAGGGTAATCTCCGGAACCACTGCACCTATTTGAAAAAAACTTTCACCATTTGAAACGTACACTGTTCCAGATGAACATTGGCTATTTATTATGTATGTACATATATTATGGCTAAAAGTTGAGATGATATTTTGTCAGCTAAATCGGTGAAAGTCGCACCTCTTGAGAGCTTACATAGCGTGTGATGCGTTAATTGCTAAAGTTGCACGAGAATAATGTAAGGCTGAATTATTTGTCTTGAAAAGTTATAACAAAAAGTCCGCGACAGCATATGTCTGTCTTCTAAGGATAACTCACAGTAACCATTTTTATATTAAAAAAAAACTTTCGCACGACGAAACAATTATAGTGGCGGACGGCGTAACGGTGGCGGGGATGTCGTGCGGGATAGGCATAATATAGATAATTGTTCAATCCGGGCAGAGCCGGGGCGGCCCGCCAGTTATTAATTACTTGGTGAAAATATTCTCAACTACAACACTAAAAATTGTGACTATAGACTCGAGGTCATAGAGTTACAAGATGTTATTGTAAAGGAAACGTAAACAATGAATCTTTACCGATATACATGTTGCTATATTATACATTTTACTTTTCCTGAACACTTCTAATTTATTCTTTATATTACAAAGTAAATCATTTTGAAAAATCTTTACAATATAAATTGTTGAAACGTGAAATGCGAATTAAATTACAAACCAAATTGTTTTCGAAAGTGAATTCATTAGAACATTTTCTTGTTAAACTCTTAATAACGAACAGACGCAAACAATTGGAAACCTGAGTGCTCTTGAATCCCCAGACTAATAAATATCCAATGATTTCACCATCCAATTCGACTCGCTCCCAGAATCGCTCCAATGGGAGTCGTACATTAGCATTTGATACGACACAATTCGATTCCGCACAAGAGGGCGATTAAAAAACGCAGACTCAGATTCTGATTCTTGAAGCAAAACCAGTATGAGTTAATTCATTTGTGACACATTTTTATTAGGTTTAGGTTACATTTGGGTAATTTGAAATTAGACGAGTGTTGCGTGGCAGAGACAAAAACTCTTTAAAAATAAATTTAATTAATACTTTTAAACTAACTTAAAATATAGTAGTTGATACAGAGAACTTGGGAATGGAATTATATTGAGGGATCGAAAGATTTGGTTTGAATAGTGTAGGAAACTAGGAGGTGGGGGTTAACATAAGGGAACAACATTGTTCTTGGTGTTATGGTTAACTTATGGTAAACTATAAACATTAGCATATAATATTACAATCGAATTAGTGTCGCTTCTAAGGAAGTAAACAATATGATTTATAAAGTATTCAGGTCTTATAACATAAAGTAAATAGTATCCTATAACATAACATTAGTTTGGCTTCTAAGAAAGTAATTTAGCTTTTAATTAAATAAACAATATAAAGTGTACAGGTCTTATAACATAAAGTAAATAGTATCCTATAACATAACATTAGTTTGGCTTCTAAGAAAGTAATTTAACTTTTAATTAAATAAACAATATAAAGTGTACAGGTCTTATAACATAAAGTAAATAGTATCCTATGACATAACATTAGTTTGGCTTCTAAGAAAGTAATTTAGCTTTTAAGTAAATAAACAATATAAAGTATACAGGTCTTATAACATAAAGTAAATAGTTTGGCTTCTAAGAAAGTAATTTAGCAAATAAACAATATAAAGTATACAGGACTTATAATATAAAGTAAATAGTATCTATGACATAACACCTCCCCCCTTAGAACAAAGATTGAGCAGTTTTGCTCGATTTTTGAGTGTAGTCAGCAGCTTCGTCTTCGTCTTCTGATATACAGGATGTTGTAGCAGTAGTGTTTAGTGATGATATGGGAATCTCGACGTGTTGTCGGCGACGAGAACGGTCAAAGCAATTATTAAAAATTTGTATACAGTTACCATGTGGATTTGTAGGTATGTTATTCCATGGCAAGCGTTTATAACATTTATAACAAAAATATGTTAGCATAATGATGCCAGTAATCGTACTTAATATGGAAAATTTTGTTACATGTTTTTCTAAGAATGTAGGTTTATTATCTTCAAGAAATTTTGTGTGAGTTTTTATTTGTTCTTTAACCGAGTTTAGAGAGTCGAGTTACATGTTGTTGAGCTGGATTAGTGCAAGTTCTGGTTGTTGCAACTTAATTTCATCTAGGACGCAAATGTGTTCAATATCCACATAGATAAAAGGATGGCTGATGTTGTTCGATTTTGTGTCCTCAGCTAGGAGTGTAACAAACGCGGTGTACATTTTACATCCTTGCTCTAGAGTGATGATACCTGCTTCAGAGATTTCGCCGTGAATCGTTTTTCTTTCGAATTCTAAAGCATACGGAGTCTTGCGTTGGATTATGTAGATCCCGTTGTTGTTTCTAAGAGCTTGGAAAGTGTTGATGTGTGCAGAAAACGTAGTTACATCACAAACTTCAGGAACTTGTTGACTCGTCGTTGTTAAGATGACAACTTCGCATATGGGTCTGGTGTTGATGTTGTAGATGAGAAGATCCTTGCAGACTTTGGATTTCATTGCAAAGTCTTTGCATTTGTCCAGTGAGCTCATGATGACGTATTGCTGTCTAGTGGTACTCATGGCAAGATATGTTTGTTTGGAAGGATAGTAGAATATAAGGAAGAGTCAGGATGTAGAATAGGGATAGAATATAAATAGTATAACGTAAATTTTTCGTTTTTTACTAAAAGGAATTCTAAGATATATATAATTTTATTCATATAAATATAGGAAGTAATAGAGGCAGATTCAAGTATTTTGTGTAAATAAGGTAATGTTATTGGGGCAACTAAGTTTTTATTGAGCCTAGCGGGATTAGAAGACAGTAATTCTTTGTATAGGCACATAGTGGATATTATAGAAGGGTGAATTACATTTGATTTAATGAAAAGTATGCTTGTAATGACATCATCGATATCTCGTTCCAAAAAACTATAGCTTCTAGAATTTGAATTGAAGTGGTGGATATTTTTTAATGAATAGTAAAATTAAATATAAGTTTGTTTGTTGAGGTAAAGTATGAATTTATTTTTCTAATATCTTCGTTAATAACGTATTCATCATAAGAGATTTTATGTAATGTTTCATTAAAATTCGTGATCGTTGAAGAAATAATTTGTTATTGTTGTTTTAAGATATCATTACTAGATATTTGCTGTTTCTCTAACTGTTCAATACATTCGTTATAATGTTTGGCATCTTTTGCGTCTGGAACACCAATGAGCCATTTCAAAATTGAACCTAAGCCGTCTAGTATTTCGCGTTTGAATCACTTGTTGTCAGTGTAAGAATTAAGTTCGTCGAGTCTAGAATCTATTGTCTATGTTTATTTTTATAAATGAAGTAGTAGTTATAACGTTAGGTAAATTTGAATGTGTGGTAATGAAAGATTGATAGTTATTTATAAGTCGTTTGATAGAGTTGCGAGCTAGGAATAAAGGTTCAAGATTACGATATACGATAAATTTCAGGAATTTTCAGATACTAATATTTCACCATTGTTCAGTCCAGAATTGGAAGGAATAGGATTTATGTGGGTATCCCCATCAACAAAAGTTGTGGAGTACCTGAAAATTAAAATAAACCTAGTTAATTTTTTTGATTCTATTATATTTAGTTACATAATAATTCTTAGAAAATAGATAAACTTTGTATAAAATGATTTAAAAAAAACAAATAGTAAAATGAATGTATGAGTTTTTTATAAGATATAAAATATTTTCAATTAAACTCAGGGTTTTATTAGGGTGTGCCATTATTGAAGCCACCCTGAAATAGATTTAAAGTTAAATATTTATGAATAATTACGATCTAGTCTTAGAATAAAATGTTATGATTATTGAATGAAGTCATGCAATGGTCTTAAGCGATTCGCATGCACTATTTGGTTTTTTCCAGATTTTTGTATAATATAATTTTCATTAAAACCTATTCTAACAATAACATGAGGCCCGTCCCATAGGCTATTTAAGTTGTTTGGATTAGGGACTTTAAGCATAACTTTATCTCCTACGTTAAATTTGGCTATATTTTTAATATTGCTGTCGTATCGCTCTTTTGCCTTTTCTTTCATTGACTCTACATTTTGGCGGGCTATGTCCCGTGATACCTTGAGTCTTTCGTTTAAATCTCGTAGGTAGTCATGAGTTGTGTAGTCGTCGTTTGCTTTTAAAGAATATAGAGAACGTGGTTTGTAACCAAAGAGTAATTCATGAGGTGTAAATTTTGTGCACTGATTAATTGATGTGTTATGGCACATAACGGCAAATGGCACAATTCGATCCCAATTAGATTGATTACGTTTGTAATACATTCGGATGTGATCGCGTAATGTTGCGTGGAATCGTTCTAATGAACCGTTAGTTTGAGGATGATATGCAGTGCTAACTGTGTGGTTGGATCCTAGTAATTTCATCAATTGTTTGATCACGCTATTTAGAAATTCTGTACCTTGATCGGAATGGAAACGTTTAGGTACACCGTAATGTTTACAGAAAATTAAAAGAGATTTGGCTACTGTAGTTGCTTGTTTGTCTTGAATGAGGTATGCTTGAACAAAACGAGTTAAGTCATCTTGTAATGTGAGTATATATTTATTAAAGTCATTAGTTATGTCTGAATAAGAAACTAGGTCAATAGTTACGCGTTCAAAAGGTTCAGCAGAAAAAGAAGTAATAACCATGGGAGCTTTATATGTTTTACGTTGAATTTTGTTTCGTTGACATATTTGGCAATTATCTATATAATTTTTAATAGTTTCTGTCATTCCTTTCCAGAAATATTCAGATCGTATTTTGTATGTTGTTTCGATAATGTCACGATGTCCTGATAGGGAATCATTATGGAAGGTTTTCAGGATTGATGCTATCTCTTCTGGAGCTGGAGTTTTAACTTTATTTTCACATATGGTGATTTCGCATTTGTAAATGTCTGCTAAATAAATTGTGATGTGTAACTGTTCGTTTCCTTTAAATTTACAAGTGGGGTCGTTTTTTAGATTTGGAGTGTAAAGTGATTTTAATTTATGGTTGTGTGGGCAAGCGAGTAATATTTTAAAATAGCTTTCAGAATCCCAAGGATCGAAGTGAGTAGGTCTCGAACAGCCAAATATAATATTTTGTTTCTTATCCGAAACTAATAAATCGGTTTCGTAAAGTGTTTTTGGTTTATTTAAATATGGGTCCCCTTGTGAGCAAGTGGAAATTGCTGGGTTGAAAAGGGTATTTTTATCGGAAAGTTGACAAGAGATTGGGTTAAGAATGTTTTGTGACGTTCGTTTAAGAGGCAGTCTGGTGAAATGTGGAAATATGGAGTATTAAATGTGTGAGAGTCGATTTCTAAGTAGTGTTGAAAGTTTTGTTGTAAATGGTCTTTTGAAGTGTTTGAGTCAAGATGTGTGTTTTTGTCGCTATTTGTTGGATTATATATGTTCGTGTGGAGAATTGGTGGGCATGAGAGAGCGTCTGCAATAGTATTGTTTTTACCTGCCTTATATACTATTTCGTATTCGTACTCTTCGAGTTTAAGTCGCCAACGAACTAACCGACTACCAGCGTTGTTTATCGAGAAAAACCATGTAGGTCTAAAATGTTTGACGGCCCAAACGATAGCTAATAATTCTTTTTCGATAGTGGAATAGTTGGCTTCAGCTTTATTGAGTGTTCGAGATGCATATGCTATAGGCAAGTCTTTGCCTATTTCGCCTTGCAATAGCACAGCACCTAAGGCGTTTATCGAAGCGTCTGTGGTTAGTATGAATTCCTTTGTGAAGTTAGGATATTGTAATATTGGAGGGTTAGTAAGAAGATGTTTACATTCATTGAAGGATTGTTGTTGGGTTTCGCCCCATATGAAAGCAGTGTCCTTTTTAAGAAGGCTAGTTAAAGGTTTAGTGAGTTTACTGAAGTTAGGTATAAACCAACGGTAGTATCCTGTAAGACCTAGAAATGCTATTATATCTTTACACGATTTAAGAATAGGGAATTCTTGAACTGCCCGTATTTTATCGGGGTTCGGCTTAACGCCTTCGTTGGAAATGATATGGCCAAGATAAGCAACTTCGCGTCTAAGAACTTCACATTTGTCTGGTTGGATTTTTAGTTCATATTTTCTAAGTCTAGAGAAAACTTCTTCAAGTTTTTGTTCACATTCTTGAAGGCTAGAAGCAAATACTACTACGTCGTTGAGGTAAATGAAACATTTTTCACCTTGTAAGCCACACAAAACGGAGTCCATTACACGCTGAAACGTCGCTGGCGCGTTTTTCAGGCCAAATGGCATTCTTTTATATTCGAAATGACCGTATGGCGTGCTAAAAGCTAGGGATAATAACTACATTAAGGGATATCTTTTTGATCTACTTCTAACTGATGAAAACCTGAGGCGAAATCCAATGTGGTAAAATATTGAGAATGACCTAATTTGTCTAGAATGTCTGTGATATTAGAAAGAGGATAACTGTCTCCTACTGTGACTTCATTTAACTTGCGGTAATCAATAACTAATCACCATTTCTGTTTCGCAGATGCGTCTAGTTTTTTAGGAACAACCCAGATGGGGCTACTCCAAGGAGATGAGCTAGGTCTGATAATGTCTTGGTCTAACATTTTTGGACTTGTTATTCTACTTCTTGTTCGTGTACTTGAGGAAAGCGATAGGTTTTTGTGTGAATTGGAATGTCAGTAGTGGTAGGTATTTGATGGTTTGTATGATTGCTAAATGTAAGTGAGTCGCCTTCGATGAAAAATATGTCGGGATATTTAGAAACAATTTTATCTAATGAATTTGACTCTTCTTTGTTCAAATGTTCGCGTCTAATAAGGGTGAGTACTTGGTTTTGTCGATGGGTGTCGGATGTGTGAATAAGATTGTTAATTAAGTGGTTATGAATGTTGTTTGATCGTTGATTTGGTTGTTAAGGAGAACTTCGATGTTTGGAATGCTAATTACCTTGTCGGATTTGTGACACAAGTGATAATAAATGAGTTGTTTTTGACTTCGACTAATGCAATTGGGTAACAATACCGTTATCTATTATTTGTTTTTCGACTATTGCTGTCCCGGAATTTATATTGCTTGTTCTACACATAATTACACTCTCAGAGCGGCTAGAAAGGAATTGGTTATTAGAGTCGATTATATTTTGTAGATTTTCGTTCAAATAATGTAATTTGTAGAATCTTTCACGTATTCTTATAGTTTTGGATTGAATGTAAATGTTACAAATTATTCTTTATCATTAAATCGTTACCTAGTCTACCATCTGCTTTAATGTGCTTGCTTTAATGCTTTAATGGGAGGCGACATGGAAACGATATTAAGGTAAATAATCTAGAGATATTTCAGTGGTGCCTGAAGTTATAATTGAATTTTGGCTACCGGAAATGCCTACGATTGACACGATGTTTAATTTATTTAAGGGTGAAGAACCTATTTTATTCTTTTTTGTAACCGAGATCCCTGCTCCGGTATCTATGAGAAATGTGACTGGTTTGCCTTCTATATGAAAAGTGCAGTGTAAGAGGTTATCGGGTGGTACATCATTTAAGGCGGATATGGCAAAAGATTTTGTATCAGATTTGGATTTAGGAAGTCTTGATTTAGGCTTTTTGGTTTTAGGTTTTGATTTAAAACGTGGTTTATTGGAAACAGTGGAAGAAGTGGATGTAGTAGGTGCAGTGGTCTTGATGGAATCAGTGGATATAGTAGGTGCTGTGGTCTTGAAAGAATCAGTGGATATAGTGGGTGCAGTGGTCTTGAAAGAGTCGGTGGATGTAGTAGAAATAGTAATAATAGAGTGGATGTAGAAGGAATAATAAGCTTTGGAAAACCAAGGGCTTGGGGCTGGCTACCCTGTTCGTAGGTTTCCGTTTGAGAACTAGAATTTGTGAGTACTGAGTGATGTGTAGTAACTAAGTTGCTAGTTTGTGTAGACGCATTTTTCAATTGTGTCTGACACTTAAGCGGTGATTTGGAAGGTACATTGTTTGTTTGTGTAGTGTGATCTCGATGGTTTGGCGGTTGAGGACGCCTTCGAGAAATAGGATTCGATTTGCTAGAATTTATAATTGTTGTTTCTCCATATCCTGAGTCGGGATCGGTGAGCAGGATACTGAAGCGATTTCCAACGAGTTGCTCGTCTCGTTGGTAGCTTGGTAGTTTAAATGGTTAACTGGGATAGGAGGCGCAGGAAGTGCGCGTTGGGCTTGATTATTTCTTAAATTGTTATTGTAAGCTCTTTTACGGCATTCTGTAATATTATGCCCAATATTTTTACAATAGCTACATAGTTTCGTAATTTGTTGTGGTGTGTTTGCGTTATTGTACATGGTGTGTGTAAACGGTAGATGAGTTCGACTCATAGGCTTATTTGTATTATTTTATTATATATTAGATTAAATAAAGATTGCCTAGCTTTGTTCATTGCACGAATTTTATCTTCTTGAAGTGCGAATCGGCCTGCTTTGCAAAGACTAGGAAATTCTTTTGTTCTTAACATTGCTCCAATGTCGGAGCTAATGTCATTAATAAAAACGTTAAGAGCCGTTTCCTCCGTTGTCGCTAAGCGACCTAGTAACGTCTTATCGCATATTTCAGCGTTTAACTTTTCAATTATTTTAGAGCGACATAGGTCGACTCTGTGAAAATATTCGGTTAACGTTTCTGTAGGTTTTTGAAACATGGATTGCAGTTCAAGGTTAAGGTGTGCTATGGTTTTAACGTTAGAGAATTGTTCAATAAGGAATGTTCTTAAACCGGACCATGAGTCATGTTCTTTACTGTGAACGTCTGCCGCACCCGAACCAGTGATATTGTTTAACGCGTATAGTAAAAGTACTGACTTCTGATCCGCTGAACTTAAGCTGAAAGCTGAATTGCATGACCTAACGAATATGTACACTTGGTCGTGATTATCTGTGTCGAATGAGGGAATTAATATAAGTAATGTGGTGATGTCTAAGGCCATTTGAGGGTTCTTTTGAGATTGTTTTACACAGGCAATGAATAATTGATATAATAGAATAGCATAATATAGTAGTATATAATAGAATAGTACGATTACTTGTATTAAAAAAATTAATGTGAATGAGGTGGTAGATGTAAGAAAATATTGTGGTAAAATGGAAAAATAGTAATTTAAACAAACAAGTTTAGCCACTTACCACAGTAACAATAAAATGTTGAGCTGCATGGTTCGGCGAAGTTTTTCAAAAAACTTCAGCTACCGTACGTTGTCTTCTTGTTGAGCGATGCTGTCCCGTCGAATTTGGTACGTTTTTACTTCGTCTTTAAGCGAATGATTGAAACTAAAAAATTGAAAATGTTTTTACGTGGTAGAGCCATGCTGCAGCTATATTAGTAGTATAGTTGTAGTACGAATGGGTCGGCTCGACCGGGGAAGGACCACGCTCTCACAGAATACCAGCGTAAAATAGCAGCTTAACACTGCTGTGTTTCGTATGGTGAGTGTAGAGAACCCGGAGACCCTTTTTACTGGAAAAGAGGCATTCCATCTTAGTCCTCACGGGTGACAACGCATCTGCATTTTGCTTCTTTATTGAAGATAGATGTAGATGTCTATGGCTCACAGCAACCACTTACCATCAAGTGGACTGTGTGCTCGTTTGTCACTTATCCTATAAAAAAAAAAAAAAAAGAATGAATCACGCAAGATCCTAACGACTGCGCCGAATTTGTTATGTAGCAGAGACAAAAACTCTTTAAAAATAAATTTATTTAATACTTTTAAACTAACTTAAAATATAGTAGTTGATACAGAGAACTTGGGAATAAAATTATGTTGCGGGATCGAAAGATTTGGTTTGAATAGTGTAGGAAACTAGGAGGTGGGGGTTAACATAAGGGAACAACATTGTTCTTGGTGTTATGGTTAACTTATGGTAAACTATAAACATTAGCATATAATATTACAATCGAATTAGTGTCGCTTCTAAGGAAGTAAACAATATGATTTATAAAGTATTCAGGTCTTATAACATAAAGTAAATAGTATCCTATAACATAACATTAGTTTGGCTTCTAAGAAAGTAATTTAGCTTTTAATTAAATAAACAATATAAAGTGTACAGGTCTTATAACATAAAGTAAATAGTATCCTATGACATAACATTAGTTTGGCTTCTAAGAAAGTAATTTAGTAAATAAACAATATAAAGTATACAGGACTTATAATATAAAGTAAATAGTATCTTTGACATAACACGAGAGTTTGGTTCAATGCCAGAGAATTTGACTTCAAATTTGAGTAAATGACCATACCTCTTTCAACATAGTAGAGCCACGCTGCAGCAATATTATGGTTGCATCACGCATGGATCGGATCGAGAGGGGAAGAACTACGCTCCCAAAGAATATCAGAGTAAAACAGCAGTTTGTAAAAAGTAAAAATGCTGCTAAAGGTATTTGTATGGTGAGGGTAAATAATCGGAGATCCTATTAACTTGTATGAGGCATTCTATCTTAGACATAAGGAGTGACGACGTATTCACATTTTGATTCTTAATCGAGGATAGTTATAGGTAGGTAGGTCTATTAGTCACAATATCTACTTACCATCAGGACTCTGCGCATGTTTGTCACACTTTTTCTATCAAATAAAATATCTAGCTGTATACAACATGAGTTGCTTGATAGGATCAGAGGCAGATAATATTAGAGACACGGAGATATCCAATTTAATTGTGTGGAAATTGTTTTACTCTTTTAGTTTTTATAGTTCGTTTTTACCTTCTTTGAAAGCTGAATTATTAATCTAAAGCTAAATAGGTAGTTAAGGTCAGCTTTTAAATTCGCAGAACTGTTCGGACGTTTTTTCATTGACATTAAATATGATTCTTATCTAATTTAATACATTTGTAAATTGTATACAAGGTACAAAGTTTTACAGCGAAAAAACAAATCTCATACAATTTGCCGAAAATGCTCCAGTAATTCTCCGTCTCTTGCCTTAGTCAAACAAAAACTTTTATTTATTTATTGTGTTCGCGACGGCGAAGTGTTTAAAAATATAGTGGTTAAAAACAATATTAAAAGTGCAATAGTGTAATTTTACAACATGTTTACAACCTTAGTATTATAGTATAGAGCATCGTTTGGTAATAGCCAAAGACATTTAAGTAGTAGTAATAGACCGGACATCAGCAACAAAATGGTCACCTCTTACTTATTTCCTATAGGATATATTTCGGATTTGTGTCATTTAGTCTTAGTGACATCGTCAAAAGCTCAAGACGAATTCGTTTCCTAAATTTAAAAAATATTTTTAAAGAAAATATGCCCGATTGTGCATTAAGGTATTGTAAGTCCCGATATGTAGCAAAAACTGAATGTGATTTCGGTTTATTATCGCAAGTATAATGTATATTTACCCTATAATTTTTAAATTTTATTATTTCTGGTATGTTCTAGAAGATTTATCATTATTGTGATAAGCACCCTCTGTTATCCAGTAACGTCACCAAATTAGCTAGTAATTGACAACGTTTATCGATTGGTGCTATCGATAAAAAATATTATACAGGATGCAGATTTAATCATCTACAATATTTAAGGAGGTGAAACAGTAAACGATACTATACCCATACCAATAAAGAAATTGGGTGGGCCTATGTCGGGGCACATGGCCGTTGGATAGCTATAGTAGTAGTTGGTATAGTTGGTATAACAAGGGAAGTGCTCTGAAATTGAAGAGATACGACAAAGGTGTTCTTTATAGCGGTAAACGCCCAAACTTGTGAATTTGTATAACGATTTATCGTGTAACGAATTTTCTGTCCAGTACTTTCCTGAAATATGTTAGATTTAAAGTGTATTTTTGTAAAAGGAACGAATTTGAAAAACATGAAACTCTTATTGGATTTGACATTTCGCGATGTGCCTTCGACGCCGACCGACCAATCATATGCTATTATTATAGCGTCTAATAGATCCAGTGACGTCATTCAAGATAGCACCAATGTGAATTGATTCTTAGTTACTGGAAATTAAATATTTTATTTCATGACATTTCATTTCATATACATAACATAACGTTATTCATGACTTAAAAAGTTTATATGATTTTTTGGTGTAATAGGAGTCATAATAAATAGATTAATACAATAAAAGCATGCATATTCCCTACTATTATATCGTAAAGCATTACAAACTTATTAACCTTCAACAACATTATCGATACTTTGATGTCGAAACGGTAACATTCCTAAAACGGATTTTTACCTTACATTTATTAGCGTCACCTTCTGGGGAATAGCTGAAATGTTTTCCTAATAAATATTCAGCGTAGTTTTGCTATGTTTAGGTAGTAGGTAGAGGGCGTCACAAACGTGCGAGCTCAAAGTTTTTGTATGCAAATGTTCCCTATGTCCACTCTATATTATATATATATATATATATAAATCTCTTTGGTAATAGCTAATAAAATCTTATTTGATAAACAAAAAGTCAACCAATCAGAGCGCGACACGTTACAGAACATTCTAGGCATTGTTAATTAACTGCGTAATATTTAATCCCGAAAATGATGAAAATCATTTTTATGCTCTAGATTTTATGTGCTAATAGACAACTGAATTACCAATTTAACAATGTATAGTATATTAGCGTAAGAATTAATCGTGTATAGAAAAAATTATGATTTAAGACAATTGTATAGTGAAAATGTTATACAATAAAGAGGCAAAACGAACAATGGCAAGCGGCTCACTTTAAAGTAACGCTCGAGTCTACCTTATGGCCTTGGGGCCCAGTAACATTGTAGTAGCTGAAGTGACTAGTAGCAAAACCAAGAAGTAGCTGAATATAGAACATAGTGAATAGTAGTTAGCAACATAGTAGCTGATAATAGCAGCTACACAAGTGTTAGTAATAGCTAGTTGTACAACATAGTAGCTGATAATAGCAGCTAGAAACAAGTGATAGTAGTAGCATAGTACAACTTAGTAGCTGATAATAGCAGTTAGTAAACAATGATAATAAAATCAGATAGTACTAGTAGTAGTAAGTTACTACCGAACAACTTAAAGAAATAGTCAACTGAAGAAATCATCTGAAAAATATAGTGACCAACCGATAGTGAACAACCGTAGTTGACCAACCGTATTCAACAACCGTGGTCAATAACCAATAGTCAGAAGATTTCCGCCGAAGCAGTTGAACTGCTGGCCACTGCCTTGCCATTTGTATTCTACAGTTCGTGCATTTTGATTGGATGTCAGTCCACAGTACCCCAGCCGCACCCACAAAGACGGCAGTAGAAGTATCCACCGGAGCCTATAGATGTAGGACGTAAGCGACTCGCGGAGTATCTTCGTCAACATTTGCTTCCGAGTTTCACCCGTCCGGCACATATTGAATGCCAATGTTTGATTAAAATTTCACCTAGTGATAAGTGGTAATGTGGTCATCAGAAGTTCAAGATATTCGGATGTGTAGTCTTTGATATCTAATCTCCCAACTGGTAACAAACAAACAAAGCTAACAAACGAGCCTACTCCTTTTTAAAAGGCCGGCCACGCACCTACAACTCCCCTGGTGTTGTAGTTGTTCATGGGCAACAGTCAAGACTTATCATCATGTGAGCCGCATGCTTGTTTGCCACCTCTTCTATATAAAAAGTTGATATGTAAAGGTAATTAGAATTAGAAAAAGAATTTAAATTTATTTTCTCATCACAAACAGGTATAGAATAATTGATGACAAACATGTTGAAGTTTAAACTATAAACGTATTGAACCCTAGTTAGTGTGTTAGGCTGGTACTTAATAAAGGTATTTAACAATAACTGTTTTATAGGTCACCAGATCCTTCCTTTCGGATTATACATCCTTAAATTTCACGTTTAAAATATAGAAGAGAACTACTTTTACAGATTCTGTCGCGTTTAATTAACTTATTTTTATTAAATTCCCAACGTTTCGGGTGCTTTACAGCACCCGTGGTCACGGGGTACTGAGGTTATTGACATCACGATGTCAGAGTTAGCCCGGAGTACCTTCAGCTTTTTAATTATTAATTTTGGTCCAATCTACGCAGAATGAACTTACTGTCTTGAAGTCTTGCAGTGGTATGCTTGGGTTTAGTTTTAATTTTATTGATTACAGGATCCCAAGCAAGTGGTAGTACCCAGCCTCCCTCTCTATTGAAATTAGGATGTTTTTTTAATTTTAATAGCCTCACGTATCATCCTTGGCAGGAATCGATGTTCTTTCGCGAGAATTTGTGGTTTATCAAATCTAATGTAATGGCGGGGGCCGTCTAGGATATGATCACCAACGTTCCGGGAAGTCTGCATTTTGTGATCATATCCTATTTTCATTATATATCTGATGTAAGAAACTTTCAGTTAAAAATTTGAGCCAGTTTATTGCGTTTTTTTACATTTTGTTTAGCTAGGGTATACATAGCATAAAAGCCTGTTTATTTTGTTGTAGATATAATTACTAAGATAGATGTATTTCCTCTTGGCTAAGCTGAATTTAACCGTTGTAGGAAAGACTTTGTCCTTTCTCCTTTTAGTAATGATGAGATTGGGATCGTAACTCAGTTGGGAATGCTTTTTGGTTATTATTTTTTGGATAAGTATTTGCCTAACGGTGAAGATATCCCATAACCTGTACAGCTCCATAGTAGCATGTCTACAGTAAAAGAGACTAGCTGCAGTTTTAAGGATTGCTCTTTGAGCTTTCTCAGCTTCAACCAGGTGAGTTTTATCTGCACCACACACTGTGATGCAATAGCTGATTATATATTGACTTAGAGCATAATAAATCGATTTAATAATAAAACGATCAGCTATGTGTTGGAGCGATTTAAAAATATAAATAAATGTTCTTAGTCTAGAGACCAGGGAATCGATGTGTGACTTAAGGTGAGAGTAGAATTAACAATGACTTCTAGGTATTTGATGGATTTAACTCTCTCTAGTGTAGGGTACAAGCAAGAGGTGTTATTTGGAGATTCTCAGTAGTGTGGTAAGATAGAGCCAGAAGTAGGTAGACTCGACTTCCTTAAGGCAAAGGTATTTCTTTTGTTTATGTAACATTGATGGTAAGTACATTATCAACTTACCATTTATTAACAATGTTAAACCCTTTTTGGGGACGTCCAAAAGCTTCTTCCCATGAGTCTCAATTGACAACGAGAGCAGTATCATCATCAAAAAATAACGATTCTCTCGTGTTAGCTAGATCTCGCACAGATCGTTGATAAAAATGAGAAATAGCATTGGACCTAAAATGTTGCCATGAGGCACACCATAAATAACTGAAAGCTCCTTACCGAGAAAATCACCAAGCCTGACTCTGACTACGGTTGATAAGATAACTTGTAAATAGTTTTATGCTACGTATTGTACACCTACCCCTGCGAGTTCATTTAACAAACGAGGAACAGAAACTGCGTCAAAGGCCTTAGCTATATAAAAACGACTGCTACGTTATTTTTCCCATTATCGAGACCAGATGGTTGAATGACTATAAATGACACAACTGCACTTTACCAAAGCTAGTAAGTAGCAAGTAGTAGAAGTAATATAATAGAGCTTACTCCTTTCTAAAAGTCCGGCAACGCACCTGCAATTCCCCTGGTGTTGCAGTTGTTCATGGGCAGCGGTAGTCACTTACCATCAGGTAAGGCGCATGCTCGTTTACCCCTCTTCTATAAAAAAAGTAATTAGGTGTAATATTGTCATCTATATTTCCCTTTCTATCCTCGTCACCGCATGTTTTGTAGGTGGTTTAATTATTTTAAATGGAACAACTACACTCTACGGAAGCTAGTGTCAAAGGATGAAGTAGCTAGTGGAAATGCCAAAGGGATTGCGCCGCCGGCACGCACGCAATACGTACATGCATATATACACACATGGTGAATGGCACTGAAATCTTCCAGAAAACTGGCTACGCAGAAACATACAATTAAGGGCATAATTAACCTTACCTCGTTCCGTTTTGATAAATTTCGCACAGCATACTAAAAAGTAAGATTGAATACTGTAACCGATTTTCTGTTGAAAACTTTTCAGGTCAATATTCAAGTGGATTTAATTGGCATGAAGCCAAAAAAAATCGCGCAGTAACGATGTAAACCTTTTGCCTACAGTTACACGCCTCTAGCTGTATCTCATTTGAATTGTAGCCCTGTTACTATTCGAAAACGAATTAGAATTCTTGAAATTTAAATTTAAAAATTGGACTACATTCAAATTATCATTACTACTCATTCTTCTCAAGGCTGTTATATTTAGCTGCATCTAGATTACGTAATTGAAAATTGGTGACCATGTTAATATGATTAATTGCTATTTATGAGATTTTTTATTTAACCTTTATTGTACACCTTATAATAAGGGATATAAAGGGCGGACTTAATGCCTTATGACATTCTCTACGAGTCAACCCTGGTAAACAGTCACTTCATATATTTAATAAATAAATAATAAAGATATAAGATACAATAAAATACAAAGAAATTGAATATAGTTAGCAAAAATATACAAACTTAATATCCATTATATAATATAGAATGAATAATAAGTATATAAACGGGTACTTATATACGAAATCTATAAATAAATAAAATTTAAACGTAGTAGAGGTACGCTACAGTTATATTATGGTTGTGAATCAGTTCGAACGGGGTAGGACCACGCTCTCACAAAATACCAACGTAAAATGGCTTATTGCTGCTGTGTTTCGTATGGTGAGTGTAGAGAAACGGAGACACTTTTTCTGTAAATGAGGCAATCCATCTTAGTCCTCAGGGGTGACAACGCATCTGCATTTTAATTCTTAATTGTGGATAAATGTATATGTATATGGGTCAAAGCATCCACTTACCTCCCGGTGGACAATGTGCTCGTTTGTCACCATATATTCTATAAAAAGCTTATATATGTTCCGATCCTGGAAACAAGCAAAGCATGGAAGTGACCGCCGCACTGCAATGCGTGTTAACAGACTTCACATATCTTCGAAATACTTCTTTTAATTTCTTAGACATCCAGGTTTCCTCACGATGTTTTCCTTTACCGTCAAAATCGTGGCAGTAGAACAGTAAAAATATAATATATTGAAGCTATAAATCTACATAATTGTTGCTACAAACAAAATCATTTTATAAAAATTAACACGGACAAGGATTGTATAAAAACAGAAATGCAAAAAAATTGCAATCTGGAAACTTGCAGTGATGTCATAATTATTCCGCTTAAAACTTGGATCAAATTAAAAGGCTTTTTTTCTAGATTCTAGAATACATATAACAAATTTGTTTTTATTTTTATCATGGAAAAAAAGCAAACAAAATCAAACAGTTCAAATTCAAACGCTTGCAACCGCCTCCACTAGTACTCGCCGAATCTTCTTTAAGATTAGACGTATGTTATCTAAAATTCTCCCCGCTTTAGTATTAATTCACTCGAGGATTGCGGAAAGCGAGGTAACGTTTTCAACTTTTCATACCTACACACTGTATTACAAGAGGGCCCTAATTCTACTTAATTTATGCAGTATCATCCTGTTTGTTATTGAAACGTCGCCAAACAGAATTATATTTTAACGGAAGTGGTCACTTAGAGAATGATAAGAAATGTTTATACCACAAAGTATTCTCCTGAATTAATTTATCACTCATTCTCTTATATTCCACATAATGCTTCTTTATCCCTTAAATAATTTTGTGTATTTTAATAATATCTAATTACTAAAATACATTTCGGTTTCTTACAATTACACAAGCTTTGACATTAACAGTAACATACCCGCGTGTTATTTTTAAATCATAGAAGGACTTGAAACAAACTTTTTACGTGGACAATAATTTTAAAATTAAAAACTTTGATCATACCATTAATTAATATTTATAAGCTAAAGGTAACCCGGGCTATCTCTGACATGAGGATGTTGAACATATTGTTCCCCGGCGTTGGGTGTTTTTAAGCACCCAAAAGTCGGGAATTTAAAAAATTCTAAGTGTAGATGCGGTTAAATCCACAAATTCAGTTATTTCCGAACATATGACAACTGTCTTCTTAAAATTCTTTTAAAATAGATAAATAATACGTAGAATTAGAATTATTTATGCCCAGGACTTTTTTCGTCGTAGAACCACGTTGCTGCTATATTAAGGTTGTAGTACGAATGAGTCGGCTCTACCAGGGTAGGACCACGCTCTTATACTATACTAGCCTACAATAGCAGTTTAATGCTGTTGTGCTACGTATGACGAAATGAATGAAAAGAAATGGAGAAACTTTTGAGACTTCAGTAGTGACAACTCATCTGCATTTTGATTCTTCATGGAGGATAGATTTAGATATACATGGGCCACAGCATGCACTTACCATGAGATGGATCATGTGCTCGTATGTCACCCTTGTTTTAAAAAAAAGTCCAACTACGTCATACACAAATTCTTTTTACCCTTTTAAATCTTAAATAATTTAGCCAAATCCAACTATGAAGTAAAATCTTCGCTTATCTTAGTGCAATAACTGTTTACGTTATTGCATATCCTTAATATAAAACTTAACCTTATAGCCTACATTAACAATGAACATTGAACAGCAGAAGTAAACGTATCCTCCGCATCGTGAGGAGATATAAAAATATTCTTCAAACCCAGGGTAGACGTCTCTGTTTCAATTCTGGCGTTAACTTATGGTACGTATTGATTAATAGAACTTGATTATTATTTATATTTGAATGGATATGGAATGAGTAATGATGAGAAAAAGTGATTAATAAATTATATCACCCTATTGCGCTCCATGAATGATAAAAGACGACTACGGGAAACCCCAAAATATCTCATTGCTTTCGATGAACAGCGGTATAACCAGTTATTATACAACAGACGTAAAATGCACTGACCTGCGGCGGTAGGCAACGTCAAAGGCCCCAAACGTCTAGTACTGCGATCGTGAATCCGCCTACAGAAGCGTGGCGATTAAGGCCAATCCTTCTAAATATTGAAACTTACAGGTTGTTGTTGTTGAGGAACATTTATAAAAACTAGCTGGTACCCGGCGCGATGCTGCCACAGAAAAAACATATTGTCGAAATATCGTTTTAAATTTGGAAGAGTTATATTAATTAATATATAAGTTACTCGTATATTGTTTATTTATGATTGTACATTCATTGAAGTTGAGTGATGTATAACTTTCAAATAAATTTGTCGGTACGATACACTGCGCCACCTATTGTAAGTGAGTTGTAATATGCCTATAACCTTCTCACAAGTGCAAGAAATAAGTTGACAAAGTTTTAGCGCAATCTGATGAACGGTATGGCAGCGCATAAAATACGAACAAACAAAATAGCTTATTATATGTTAGATAAGATAAGCAATTTACTAAATGGTTATTCGATTGTGCAGCAGTGCACACAGAAAAAGAATCAGTGTGATAATAGACTGTGACCACTTAGACTGGTACCCTTACCTTGTTTGTCTCAAATATTATATAAAATACTAGCGATCCGCCCCAGCTTCGCACGGGTGATTTCTGGATCTCGACACCAGCGCCAACTATCGGGTTCATTCGTGTATCTAAACTAGTCTTGAATCAACTTAATCACACACACAAAATTTTTATCAAAATCGGTCCAGCTGTACAGGAGGAGTTCAGTTACATTTTGGGAGGTAGCGAGGTGCTCTTCAAACTACGTAATACACACCATTTAATTTATTTACGTGTTGATTGTCACATCTTTAATTCGTGGAAAGTACTCGTAAATGCGTTCTTTGTGCTTACAATTATTTTAATGAGAACGAAAAAAAAAACAGGAATTGCACAAATTTTCTGTTTGCAGCGGCAATTGTGTCAATAACTTCAAATGGAGCATCAGCAAAGAGACTTGCACGTCTTAAACCAAAGGAAGCCAATAGCACTAGCAGATTAAGTAATTCTGGAACATAGTTCAGTTACATCCTTAATAATACATAGCCTTAGCCATATTCACTGGTTGTTAAAAGAAGTTCGCATTAAAACGGTTAAATATGAAGAATCAATTAAAAAAAACCTAGCACTATCAAAGTAAATATAAACACTAATATTATACTTAAGCTACTTTACCAATAATAATATTTATTGGTAAAGTAGCTTTAGTATAATAACAACCAAACCAAATATATTTTTTTACAAATTAATGAAATGGCAAAACCAAAAGAAATACTTAGGTACCTACCTATTTTGTATTGATCTTCAAGTTCCAATCCCTAATAGATGGCGTTGGTATCGTTTTAGAACGCGGTAATGTTGTGTTTTTTCGAACTAATATAAAGTGAATGGTGAATGAGCGCTTCAACCTGTACCACATACGGTACCTATTCACCGTTAACGGATATTTGACTAGACTTCGACTTTGTTTGCTTGCTTACGGCTTAAGATTTGCTTCGTGTTTCGGATTAGTTGCTTGATTTTGTCTTTCTTACAACCACTGTTCAAACTTGGAATTCGATTTGCTTTGTGATTAAGTATTGTTGATAGAAGTATTTTTTTTATCACTGAAAAAATTACTACAGAAACTCTTAATATTAAAGGAAAAATGGAAGAACATACTGTCGTCCCCATTATAGGTGACAGCGCCTGTTTATTTCGTGCTCTTTCATTTTTAATGTACGGAACCTAAGAAAATGCGATGGTGGTGCGTTCACAAATTGTTAGATTTGTGGTAAATTATTGGCCTAGGTTTTCAGTTATGACCCACGACAGAAATGGCGATAATTATTCAACAGCAAATGAATATTCAGCCGATATGTTAAAAAATTAAACTTACGGTGGACTTAGTGAATTGGTAGCTGCAGGATTAATATTTCCGTTTCGGTTTGAAATATATTGAAACGGTCTGCTATACACAGAGTCCGGAACAGATATCTGTCCAGTAAGGCGATTACGATTTAGCCATGATTTATCTAATGGACATTTTGATGCTATCTGCCTATTGTTGCGAAGAAAATTACACAGCGTCGCATAGAGGTACCTGTCGAAGAGCTTGACCATTTAACTGTTACATCTTTTGTAAACAGTGAAATATCATCTCCAACCAGCGGAACAGATCAATCTGTATCGTCGTCATTAAAATATGAATAAATAAATAAACGATGGTCAAGATTTACTAATTACACAAGAAAGAGTCAATTAAAAAGTGAACAAGAAAGATATAGGCAGAACAAGCCAGATTCAAATTGGAAAAAAAAACTTTTAAAGTACAAGGCCAGGTCTACCATTTAATTGGAAGTTTATTACCAGAAGCCGAATATGACGCTCAGTACCTTCAAATATATTTTGTAGGTGAAAATGAGAAGCAAAGATTCGATGTTCTAAATTTACTAACTTAAAGCCAAATTTAATCAAACAATTGCAGAATATGCTGCATCAAGTGAACCCGTATATAAAAGATCTGAAAAGTGCCATAGATAAAGCCTCTCCTACAAAGTTGTCATACATGCTGATAAAAAACCACCAGAAGAACAGGTACAATGCACCAACTACAAATGAAGTGGCTTTAGTGTTAATGTATCAACAATTTGATCGAAGGGACATCATCCTCGAGAGCCGAAGTAATTCACTTCAGCGTATTAGTGAGATACATCGAGCATATGATGCGCCACAGTATCCATTGATGTTTTGCTGGGGGGATGATGGGTATTCAATCAACATACCACAATGCGATCCCACGACTAAGTTTTCGCTTAATAAAACTGACTTTTCTGCAAGTTTCTATTCGTATAAATGACTAAAGAAGGAGAAGATAAATATTTAGTCAACTATCGTGCCCTTTTTAGTCAATATTTGGTTAAAAATATATCAAAAATAATCAAGCCAAATTACGTGCTGATAGTTACATCCATTTAAAAGATGCTATTGGACGACAAGACGCAGAAGTCAACCAACTAGGACAAATGGTTGTCCTTCCATCATCTTTTACGGGGGAACCTAGGTATATGCACGAAAGAACACAGGACGCTATAACCTATGTTAGGAATTACGGCCGGCCTGATCTTTTTGTCACTTTCACATGCAATCCTCGCTGGGACGAGATAAAAGAGCAATTGCTTCAAGGACAACAATCTCATGATAGACACGATATAATTTCGAGGGTGTTTCGACTAAAGGTGAAAAATATCATGAACTTAATGACAAAGGGCAAATATTACCCCAGGGCTCTCATAAGGGAAACTCAAACTGGTGAAGACGGTTATCCGCTGTACAAGAGACGTTTACTAGATGACGGTTGGTTCTCTGTTGATATCAAAGGTACAACCATAGATAATCGCTGGGTAGTCCCTTATAATCCAGTATTATTAAAAACATTTAACGCTCACTTAACTGAGGAATATTGTAATTCGGTGAAATCAATTAAATACGTATATAAATACGTAAATAAAGGTTAAGACCAGGCACCGTTTGCTTTAGAGAATGAGAAGGATGAAGTTAAACCTATACAAGTGGAAGATATATAAGTTCATCAGAGGCAGTATAACGAATCCTTGAATTTCCCATTTATGAGCTTTTCCCTTCCGTAGTCCACCTCGCTGTTAATTTCAAAATTGGGCGAAACGTTTATTTTAATGAGCAAAATCTGAGTTAAAGAGTGAATAGTCCTCCAACAACCACACTCCTATCCTTTTTCGATCTGTGTAAAGTGGATAACTTTGCAAAAAACATTGCTCTACCTAGAAGTACCTGCATACTACGTTTGGAATAAAAGAAAGTTCCAAAGGAGAAAGAGAGGAGCAAACGTTGAAGGCTGGCCAGGGGTACCAAAAAATAGCACGTTCTGGGCAGGGTTTATACTGTGCAACCGAACAATATAGAATGCTATCACCTTCGCATGCTTCTTCATGAGACCCGGGGCCCAATTTCGTTTGAAGCGTTAAAAACTGTAGATGGTCATGTATATTCCACGTTCCAATCAGCGTGCAAAGCTCTCGGCTTGCTTGAAGATGATCAGCATTTGTTCGCAGCAATGGAAGAGGCAGCACTTTGCCAATCACCGGAAATGATTCGGGATCTTTTTTACGATTATTTTAGTGTTCTGCCAAGTATCAGACCCTTTAAGCCTTTGGGAGAAATTCAAAGAATACCTATCTGAAGATTTTAAAAGGCAATTAGAAAGACAGGGAGATGTGGATGTAGAGCACATAACAGATGTGGTATTGAACAAATGCCTTTCGGTAATAGAAGATGCCGTATTAGCGTTGGGTGGTCGGCTACTGAAAGAGTATGGGTTGCCTCAGCCAAGCAAAGAACAACAATTTGAAAATAGAGAGTTTCTTAAAGAGACAAGTTACGACTTAGCATCATTAGAAAACACAGTTAAAAATAATGAAGGATCACTGAATGACGAACAAAAAGCAGTTTACAATGAAATTAACACAAAAATTTAATCAAATGAGGGTGGAATATTTGAGGGAAACTGTATTTGTACCAAGAATTCCCTTGATCCCGAATGATCTTCCCTTTGAATTCAAACGAATACAGTTTCCCCTCAAAATCTGCTTTGCAATGACCATAAACAAATCACAAGGGCAGACATTAAAATTTGCGGGTATAGACTTGAGAGAAAATTGTTTTTCACACGGGCAATTCTATGTGGCTTGCTCACGCGTAAGCTCGCCCAGTAGTCTGATAATTTTGGCACACAGTAATAGATTAGCAAAAAATGTGGTGTATAAAGAAGTTTTGTAGTTTACTAGCTTTTGCCCGCGACATCCAGTTATAATTGTGGCTTGTACCAGCAGACTCTTTTTCACACATGGGCGCGATATAACCGAACTTCACGCGGATGTAGTCGCGGGTAAAAACTAGTAACCGTTTATAAATATTACCAATACGTTCTTGTAGTATTTTCTGTTGTTAATTTTTTATTATCTCACTGTCTTGTTTTTCTGTAACCGCTGTTAACATTTTATCGCTTCCTTAAGAGTTACTGGCAGATAATGTTTTAGTATGCTATGATTTTCGATAATAACTACTAATAACTAGAAATAATTGATAAATTACAAATGTTTCGCTACGTAATTCAAATTTAACCGAATTTAAAATGGGTTGTAACTGAATCATTAAGCTAATTTAATTCAGGGAGATTCCGGAGGCCCGTTACAAATGAAAATCGATATACCGACTGGAAGATGCATTACCTACGTCGTTGGTATTACATCATTTTGCTACGGTTGTGGTCGTCCGTCTACTCCGAGTGTTTACACAAGAGTATCTAGTTTCCTTGACTGGATCGAAAGTATTGTTTGGGAAGAAGATTATGCAAAAATGAAAAGTGAAATATTATAACACAAAAATATATTTGTTTTTAAACACTTAACTTGAATTTAACAATAACTTTGCAACTAAAAATATTTGTCTTTAGCCTATGTAAGTAACATATTTACAAGAATTCTTTCCCGTCCCTTCCTTCCACCACCGGACAATCAGACATTTATGCAGGTCTTCATCTTTTTTTGTAAACATGCTACGATTTGGAACCAAACAGCTTGCGGCTAAGAAATGGAATAATTTGCTAGTTTCTGTCTTTCTATTCTGTCACAACGTCAGTGTTTTCAAGACAAGAATGTACAGGCTTTTGTTAAGCTGTAGTGCGCTTTACCTTTTTTTTACATGGGGAAATGCTTACGCATACCCACCTCGCGGGGCAAGGACGGGTTATGTCGGACTCGCACCGACCAAAACCCCATGGTGTTCTACCTTCGCCGCATATTGGCAGGGCCACGGGAACGCTTTCGCACACATCCGCGACCCCACCAGCGCCGGCCGCCCCATGGCAGCCCCACCTCGGGGTAGGACCTCTCCTTCCCATTCTCCTCCTCAGGCAAGGCGCACCAGGAACACAAGTGCGCTTTACCTTGTTTGATTCAGGATACTCTTTGCCAAAAGATGATACAGCGAATGAAACCAATAGTAAAAAAAGCACTGGCTTACAATGGGTAAAAAGCTCAGTTTGGGGTCTCGAAAAAAACTTTTTAAGAAAAATATTCTTTAAGATAATGCATGAGAGAAGCCTACATTCAGCTGTGAATTTATTATGTAGAAAATGGCGATCAAACTATTCATCGTAATAAGATGTCCAAATTTTTGCAATAACATTATTGACCATGAGCCATTAGCTGAGATCCGTAAAATAAAATTATGTGTCTTACCTAGTTTGAAGGTTTGAAGCGCACCTCCCCCTCCCTCAATTGCGTGCACTATCCCCGTCACCACTAATCCCAGCACCACTGCTCCCAACATCATTACATTAGTAAAGAAGAAGTCTTTCTTAGCTAATTAATTTTTTACATCCTTAATTTAATGGATTTCCGCAAAGCCTCATTCTATAAATTAAATAAATAAAAATATCTCGAGGACGTTTGTAGTCTCCTCACTGCTTCAAAGCTCTTTCAGGAACAAGAGGAGGCCTGGTCCATTAGATGGGGTATATAGATTTTTATTTATTATTGTACGTGTAATGTTCTTCTATCAAAAATCATGGAAGACCGGATATTTTTCGTATTATACTCTTACGGCACCCAATGAGTCAAATGAAATAACGGATTTTCTTACCGCAGGGCAGAGGAATTAAAACAAAATCTAGACTTTTAAAATAATTAAATTTTACACAAAGAAATCTTTGATTGAAATTGACGTAGAAAATATAAATCCCAACTTAACTGCATTTCATCTTTTATTAAAATAATATTAAAACACACAAGAATTATAACCATAATAAAAAACTAATAGTTAAGTTCCCCGTGGTAATTAGAGTGATTAGTATCTAGCTAATTGATTTGGCGACTGTAACGACTCTTTAAATGCACATAAAGACTGCTTTTATGTTCAGAATCCATCTGGGTAGGAATACCTCATAACAGCAATGTATCCACTTTTGTTTTCTAGACAGTTGCTTCAGCTTGAAGACTACAGAGAGCCAGTATAAATATTGATTTTGGAATACCATCTCAGCGCCCAGTGGTAACAACGCATCCGTAGCCTTATTTTATTAAAGCCGATTACAATTGCCAGAGTTCAATGTTTATTGTCTGCTTGTACTTACTATCAAATATATTGTTAGAACTTTTGTCGCTCTCGTCTTAAAAATACGTTAAAAAAACGAAGTTACAGCCTTTATACGTCCCTCTGCTGAGCTGAGGCCTCCTCTCATTTAAAACAAAACGTTTATTTAATACTAAACTATAAAAAAGAAGACTAAATCATATAATGATGAGAATTACCACTACAACCTATCACAAGCCCACTTACGACATAGGTCTCCAACGGTACTCCAAAGGCTGCCGCCAAATGTGGTCCTAAGCATATGACACATGTAATTAATCATATATGTATAAGTGTATTTTTATATTATAAATATAGCAGTATAATTTATGTTGAAGTTTGGATCTCGACGAGTTCAGCCAATGGCATTGTCCGCTTAAGCGCCTGGAACACAGTCAACATCCGAAAACATATTTATTTTCCTGTAATTATTTCTTTATCTCTTAAGTGTATTTATTATCTGCTCTCTCTCTATTGTGAATGTTCTTCACATTTTCTTGGGATTACAAATGTAAGCAGATTCAAATAAAAAATAAAAATAATCATGTTAATAACCTAATAACTAGTTAGATTTAAGGCGAAGTTACGACAAACGAGCTGTCAGTCCACATAATGGTAAGTGCATGCTGTGACCAAAAAATACCTACATATTTCTCCGGTCGTGTCGGTTTACCGTCACGTCCAACTACGAGAGCGAGGGAGTAGATAGTGTAACTGTGCTTGCGCATACACTCGTGCACTATAATCCTGTCCTGCTCAGATGGCTAGTCTTCGTTGAGACTGGCCGCTGTAACCGGAATTAGGTCTGGAGGACATTATTATTATATTGTCCATTCATAACATAAGTCCAAGCCCTTCACAAGTCCAGTGCTCAACGAAGACCTCCCTCATAAAATACCTCATAGGGGAATATTTGCTATCGTGGCCACACTTGCGAGATGGGTTGACGACCCCAGTTTATTTATTATTATTGTTATCAGACAGATGATACATCTTCTGTTTCAGATTTTCTCTGTACCTCTTAATTTACCCGTATGATGATATGGGGTAGTGTGGACACTCTAACGTCTAAAGATATAAATATCTATAAAAGATATTATGTAGAGATAGACGGCCTTACTGGTGCTGAAGATTGAACTTATAACAAAAAATAAGTTTGCACTTAAGTAGTACAGTAAATTAAAGTTACAGCCTCTCATCATTTATACGTGGTAGAGCCACGCTGCAGCTATATTATGGTTGTAGCACGAATGGGTCGCCTGGAACGAGGTACGATAATGCTCTCACAGAATAACAGCGTAAAAAGGCAGCTTAATGCTGCTGTGTTTCGTATGGTCGGTGTAGAGAACCAGAGACCCGTTTTACTATAGGCGAGGCATTCCATCTTAGTCCTTAGGGGTGACAACGCATCTACATTTTTATTCTTAATTGAGAATAAATGTAGATAGATATATGGGTCACAGCTCACAGCACCCACTTACCATCAGGTGGACTATGTGTTCGTTCTTCACCCTTATTCTTAAAAATGCACTACATTAAAGCTGCAAATCTACGTTATTATTGCTCAAAAACAAAATCATGTTATATAAATTAAACATACGAACAAGGATTGTATAGAAACAGAAACGCAAATCATAATAATTGGCTTGAAAAAAAAATCATAAAAATTACACTAAATTGCTATTCAAACTTGTAAACTTGTAGTGATTTCGTTAAAAAAACACTTTCATCAAATTAAAAGGTTTTTTTAGAACACGTTGCGAATACATTTTACAAATTTGTTTTTATTTTTATCATATAAAAAAGCAAACAAAATCGAACAGTTCAAATTCAAACGCTTGCGACCGCTTCGACCAGTACTCGACGAGTTCGTACGTTATCTAAAATTCTCCTCGCTTTAGTACTATCTCACTCGACAATTGCGGAAAGAAAGGTAACGCTTTCATACCTACACACTATACTACAAGAGGGCCTTAATGCTAATGAATTTATGCATTATAATCCTGTTTATTGGTAAAACGTAGCAAAATAGAATAATATGTTAACGGAAGTGGTCAGGTAGAGAATGATAAGAAATGTTTATTGCACAAAATATTTTCCTAAACTAATTTATCTGTCATTTCCTCACACTTCACATAATTCTTCTTTACCCTCTTAATACTTTCGTGTAATTTAATAGGAGCTAAGTACTATTTCGGTTTCTTACAATTACACAAGATATTTCGGCATCTAACTATTACACACCTGCATTTTTTTTATTACAGAAGGTCTCGAAAAGTTTATATGCGGGCAATCACAAAGGCTAAACTTTTGCGTGGATAATAATTTTAAAAATTAAGTAAGAACTTTGATCACACCACAAATTAATATTTATAAGCTAAAGGTAACCCGAGTTATCTCTGACATGAGGGTGTTGAACAAATTGTTCCCCGGCTTTGCGTGTTTTAAAGCACCGAAAATTTAAAAAAGTCTAACTGAAGACGTGATTAAATCCATCATTTCAGCTATTTGAGTAAAACATCAGGTGAATTGTGTGCTCGTATATCACACTTATTCTATAAAAAATGTCCAACTATGTCATAAACGAATTCTTTTTACCCCTCCGAACAATCGAGATACCAAATCTTAAATGATTTTCCCAGATCCATCAATGAAGTATTAATACTTTGCCTTTAGCGCAATAACTGCATACGTCATTGCATCTCCTTAGGACTGGAGTAAGCCATTTGAGCTTACATTAACAATGAAAATTTAAACAGAGGCACACGTATCCTTCGCATCGTGAGCAGATATAAAAATGTTCTTCAAACCAAGGGTAGACTTCTCTGTTTCAATTCTGGCGGTAACTTATGGTACGTATTGAAAGAACTTGAGTATTATCTATATTTAAATAAGTATGGTATTAAGTGCGAAAAAAAATTAAAAATTCTTTTTTTAATATTTTAAGGACTAAAAAGTCCACTCAGCCCGCCTTATGGTAAGTGGATGCTGTGGGTCATAGATATCTACATCAATATTCGATTAAAGCTAAAATGCAGATGTGTTGTAATTGTAATGCCTCGTTTCCAATGAAAAGAGTCTTTAGTTCTCTACACTCATCAATCAATATGAAACTCAACAGCATTAAGCTGCTATTTTACGCTGCTTTTCTGTGAGAGCTTGTCCGCGGTTGAGCCGACCACGTATAAAATCTTAAATGCTTTATCTTATAATATCTAATTTTAATTTTAAAATTTTACAATAATTCAAAAGTTATACCAATTGAAAATGTTTGATAACATGTTGTGCTAAATAAATTGCTTCAGCGCATTGTGTTCTGTTAGTGTTGTAAAAGGTGACTATGGTGACTATAAAACCCAGAGATATCTCATTGTTTTCGATGGATAACGATATTACTAGTTCTTTTACACCAGAGGTAAAATACACTGACCAGCGACGGTAGGTGGCGGCAGGCAACGCCAAAGGCGCAAGACGCCACCTGCCGAGTGTTCTACTCAACAGAACAGCTTAGGGGTTGTTGAAAGAGAAGATTTGATATATAATAAGATAAGCACTTTAAATGTGCAGCAGTGCACATAGATAGTCAGTATTATAACAAGCTGTGACCACATAGACTGGTTACTCTTAACTTGTTTGACCCAAATATTATATACCCGTAAAATATGAGCTCTTGTCTTGCTTAGGAGCTGCCACAATTTAATTCCTTTGTTCCTGAGTACTTTGTTAGTTATTTATTCTGTACGTGGTAGAGCCATACTGCAGCTATATTAATTGTATAGTTGTAGCACGAATGGGTCGGCTCGACCGGGGAAGGACCACGCTCTCACAGAATACCAGCGTAAAATAGTGGCTCAATGCTGCTGTGTTTCGTATTGTGAGTGTAGAGAAGCGGAGACCCTTTTAACTAGAAAACAGGCATTCCATCTTATTACTCACGGCTGACAACGCATCTGTATTTTGATTCGCAAACGAGGATAGATGTAGATGTCTATGGGCCACAGCAACCACTTACCATCAGGTGGACTGCGTGCTCGCTTGTCACCGTTATCGTATAAAAAAATACAATTTATTTATTTAAGAAGAAACATAATATGCAACTCATAAACAAATCAAATCTAACGTAAATTATCGCAGCTTTAGTTTTGTCGTGACAATGTAAATTGTTTAAATTCATATTAGAGATTTTTTTTCTGTCTTAGTAATGTAGGGTACATTACTAAAACAGAAAAAAAAATCAAGAATTACACTAATTACACTAATTTTCTGTTTGCAGCGACAATTCTGTCAGTAACTTCAAATGGAGCATCAGCAAAGAGACTTGCACGTCTTAAACCAAAGGAAACCAATAGCACTAGCAAAGTAAGTAATTCTGGAACATAGTTCAGTATTTGATATAAACAGTGATATTTTGAAACTACCTTAATAATAATTGGCCTTAGCCATATTTACTGGTTGCTAAAAGAAGTACTCATTAAAAAGATAAAACACAAAGTCAATCAATCTAAAAAAACTATCAATTTAAAAGACTCTAACAAAGTAAGTAATGCTGGAACATAATGATTTCTTATATTTACGCGAACACTAAACATTGAATAAAACTATTTTTACAGATTTTATCGCGTTTAATTTTACAATTTTTTTATTTTTGATTCCCGACGACGAGATCGAACCAAAAATTAATATTAAAAAACTGAAGGTAGCCGGGTTAACTATGACATCGGGACGTCAAACATCTCAGTCCCCCCCGTGACCATGGGTTGCTGTAAAGCACCCGAAACGGCGGGAATCAAAAAATAGTAAAATTAAACGCGATAAGATCCGTAAAAATAGTTTTATTCAATGCTGGAACATTATATGCAGCACTTGATACAAACACTAAAGCACTAATATGCTGAAGCTTCCTTACCAATATAATCTTAGCGATATTTACTGTTAATTCATTACAGCATCAAAAGTTTAGTTGGCAACCGCAGTTTTTTTTTAAATTAGTTTAAGTTGTTATCAGATGGATGCTGCCGCCCATCTCTTTTTATTACCATAAACAACTGTACAGTGTATTGCCGGCCTTTTAAAAGACAAATCTCCTGTGATTTCCCTTCGTTGCCTTTTACGACGCCCACAAGATGATACGTGAATAGAAGGCGACCGGACCTAAAAATATAACCGGGAAGAAAGGTTTTCGAATGGCAGCGTATTGTTTAAAACATTGTAGAGCGACTCGACTAAATGGAGTGCCTTAGACATATTTTGTTAGAGAGGAAAAAATGTGGATCTAGGTGCAGCGTATTATTTTTCAGGGTTCTGTACCCGAAGGGTAACCAATGGCACCCTATTACTAAACCTCCGCTGTCCGTTCCTCCTTCCGTACGTCCGCCTGTCCGTCCGTCCGTCTGTCTGTCAGCGGGCTGTATCTCATGATCCATAATTACCTATTATGGATCATGAGATACAGCCCGTCGAGATACAGATAGGTGAATTTTTCACAGAATGTGTATTTCTGTTGTCGCTATAACATCAAAATATTAAAATAAATAAAATACTAGAAACGTGTATTACGATGGTACGGATCTCTTCATGCGCAAGTCGGACTCGCAATTGGCCGGTTGTCAAAAGTTAAGAAAATAAACAAACAGCGTTTACTTTTAATTTAATAGTAAATTGCACTACTTGGCAATCTACCACAATACATTAGGTCAGCCCTTGGGCCTATATTGCTGTGAACCACGATACGTTAGATTGCCACGTGAAAGGTAGTATATTAGTGTTTGCTAATACATGCTGCCTTTAGCGTGTGCTTTTAACTTTTAGGAGAAATATCAAGATAACACTGGACGAGTTATATAAAATTATCACATAGTCATCATAATGCTCTCCCAAAAATCTTTACAAAAATGTGTTTGTATATTACTTTTCTCTTTTCTATTATCACAGGCGCCCCTTGTTGATAGAACGGCTGAAAATTTATTTGTCGTTTTAAATGATCTTTCTGAGAATGATGATTTCGATCCTGAATCTTGCGATCGATTGGAATTCAAAATGCCAAACTTTCACGTACCTGGTAGAAGAATAAGTGAAATCAGTAAGTAAGGGTTGCTATATTCTAAACATTTTTTTCCCTTTTTAAAAAAATCTATTTTTCCCACCATCAGGACTTTCTTCTATATTGTGGAGGCAGTTTACGTAGATAAATTGCACAAAGATAAACATTCAGACTGGGAACAATTATTTGTAGGCCTTATTAATACTATACGGAGTGGCAATGGGCCAGCTATATAGATCGAAGAACCGACAAAAAGGGGAAGAAAGGTTCTCGAGTGGCAGCCTCGTACCGGTAGGTAAAGTGTAGGGCGACTCCCCACTAGATGGAGTGACGATCTGGTAAAACATGTAGGAAGTCAATGAATGCTCTGCTGAAAGGTGGCTCAGAACTCTCAGTATAAAAAAGTTTCTCTTTCTGTTTCTGTTTGAAAATCATATTTAGGTTTTTCCAGTCATTTTTAATTTTGATTGATCATTTAGGATCTATGTCGATTTAAAGTTGGTTAGCGACCATTCTCGCTTAAATTTTCAAAACTTATAATAAAGCTGTGATAAAGTCCTTTAATAATCGTATAATGGGTATTATTAGTATTTTTTACGCAGTCGGGTTTTTAAAACAGTATTAACCTTGCTTGTTTTCAGAATGCCTTGAATATTTATGGAAGATGCGATTTTATGACGAAGTCCTGTTCAGATCTATACGTTGTAAGTTTAACGGTGCTTTTACATATTTATTATAACTCATATTTGTATTTATACACATATATATTATATAGATCTCGTATACCTTGCAGGTGGGATTGAATTCGACTACAGCATAAGTGTAATTTTTGGAGGCCATGATGCTGCACTAGGAGAATTCCCCCATATGGTATTTACTTATTTTATAACATTTATTTAATATTTTATTATTGACTGCAACTTTGGTCAAGTGGCCGCAAGTGCGACTGCTGACTTTGAGATCCCAGGTTCAAATCTCGAGTATAGACCAAGTCAGATATTGAATTTTTCTGTCAAAAAATTTTCAGTCGCAGCCCGGAGGGTTGCATCTACCCAGACGAACACCTATTCAGATAAGAAGTACCTAGTACGCATATAATGTTATTAAGGCTACTGACCTACCTTAAGTTATATAATTAATGGGTTATATTTTAATCGAGGTAGCTCTTACTCCACCTCTCACTACTCCGTTTTTCCTGGTAAACGAACTCCCCGGGTACTGTGCAGTGGCGGTGTAAAGATATTTACTACTCCATTTAGTCACGCGTGTGCCGTAAGAGGCGACAAAGTGAAATTGAAACAGGAGATGGGCAGCAGCATCTTCTTGATAACACCTTAAAATTAAAAAAAAAACTGCGGCCGAACTGCCAACCGTGGAAACCATGGCAAAATACCCTTATGAAGCAATGTATGGAGAAAGCCTGTGTTCACCAGTAGACTTTACAGACTGTAATGGATGGATTTTAATCAGGGTGGTGGATTTTGTTTCTGATTATATTATCTGTATTTATTTTAGGGTGCAATAGGCTGGAAAGCAGTTAATGGCACGTGGATATTCAAGTGTGGTGCTACACTCATAACCGAAAAGTTCATGCTGACAGCAGCTCACTGTTCCCGATCATCGAGAGCCGATATGAAAGTTGCTGACCCTGAGCCCAAAATAGTGCGAATTGGTGACACAAATATTTTAGATGTGGTAGGTAAAAAGAGAAGAGTCGCCATGACGATTTGCTACTCGTTGGTATTGTTGACGGAGTCATAGACCATATACTCTAGGCCAGATAAGCTGTTGCTGATACTCGTTTTTCCTGGTCGCTTGGCTTCTCTGTAAAGGAGTTGGGGGTAAGCGGTTTGCTTCCACGTATAGATGGAGGTAGTGTAGGAAGGCGCGTCTTATGTTCAGGTACACCTTGCCTGAACTGAAATGTGGGAGGATTTGTCTTTTCCTCAGAGAAGGCATATAAATATTTTCTCTTAGAAGGTCTGTAATCAAAAGAGTATAGAAAGTTGAACACCATGAGGTTTTAGCCCGAAGTTACGCGAGTCCTCAATAACACGTCCTTGGTCCCGTGTGTATACGTAAGCATCGTGAAAAAAGTTAAAACGGGGATAATAGTTTCATTGCATATTTTATATTATTGCTTGGATTGGCGTTTTAAAAGGCTATGACACCTAATTTTTTTTTTCATTATTTTTATAATCTGTAGTTAAGCTTTACCGTGTAGTGTCGGTATGCACCGTGTAGTGGTAGTATGTACCGTGTAGTGGCAGTGTAAGTATATCCACTACCCCATATCATACCGTGGTGTCGTAAGAGGCGACAGAGGGAAATAAATCAGGAGATGGGTAGCAGCGTCTTGCTAATAACGAATAAAATTAAAAAACTGCGGTTGCCAACCCGCTTGCCAAGCGTGGCAACTACGGCAAATATCCCCCCTATGAGGCAATTTATAGGGGAGGCCTATGTTCAACAGTGGAATTTAATATAAGAAAAACACCTCATATGCGTGATGCCGTAAGAACGCTACGGAAAATTCCAAAAAGGTCTCATGGTCTTCGATATTATGGCGGTTAAACTATTAGCAAATATAAAACACCCAGATTGACTACACGGAGCAGTTTTGCAGGTATCTGGTATTAAGATCGCCTATCTGTCAGCCAAAATTTGCTATCATGGCCAATCTTTCCTCCTGTGAAATAGGCCCTCTGAGGAATGTTGCGAATTGATAAGGACGTAGAAAAAGAATAGAGCTTTAAAAATATCAGTATTCCAAAGCGTCAGGGGTCAGAACGCTTTAGTGCTCTCTTGAGTTTCTCCTTTTTATAGAAGAGGGGACAAACACCAAATCACCTGAAGGTAAGTGACTGCCAATTCCCGTGAACATATGCAACACCAAAAGAATTGCATGTGCATTACCGGCCTTTTGAAAAAAAGTAGTCTCTTTTGTTTAGTTAATGCTGGTTGCACGTGCCCAAAGGCTGCACCTATCAACAGCTGAACTGTTAGCTCGTTTGAACATCGATGTCGGTGAAATCAAAGAGTCTGTTTGTGTATTTTATTTCTTGTACTTACGTACAATACTCAGATCACCTGTGTTTTGTAATTGAAATATTACTGTATTAAAATACCTTTATTGTTACAGAACAAAAACGAACAGGCACCAGAAGATGCGATCATCAAAAGGTTTATTGTGCATCCTTACTACCGGTCCCCAAAGAAATATTACGATATAGCAATAATAGAACTTGAAACTCCAGTCATGTTTACACTTAAAAGTCATCCTGCTTGTATCTGGACTAATCAGTTCCAAGAAGTATTTGGAGTAGCCGCTGTGACTGGATGGGGTATAGTAGAAGCAGGTTAGATACTTTTTATGTTGTTTTAAAAAATATTATTTGCGCACAGGTTTTTTCTCATATTTGCAATGGTAATATACCCTCCGCGCTGCCCAATTACATGTCAGCGAACTTTATGCGTCTTCGAAATATATTTTATCCCCCGGATGTATACAGATTACCTCAAAATGGTTTCGTTTTCCAAGCATGCATAATATAGGCAGGTAAATTCTTAATTAAAAATTCAAGGATTACACCGGGTATCGCACTTAAGTCGCTGGTATCTTGTTCAACGACGTGTACAATATTTTAAAACCTCTTATAATGTGAACTATCGTAATATAATTATTGTCAAAAAAGTGAAATATGGTATCCTTTGACTGATATTTGTTTAACTGTTATGAAGACCGTATCGGACGGAGAAAATCAATCGAAATGATAATTGTAAGAGCTGATTATTTCAAGGTCAGAAAGACCTCCAGGTCTCTAATAGATAGCGGTATACAATCTTATACATAGCAGACATACCTTTTTCTTACTAGAGACCACACAACCCACCTGATGGTAAGTGGATGCTGTGGCCTATATGCATCTATATCTATCCTCGATAAAGAATCAAAATGCAGATGTCTTGTCATCCTTGAGATAAGATGAAATGCCTTGGTTCTCTACACTCACCATACTAAACACAGCGGCATTAAGCTGCTATTTTACGCTGGTATTCTGCGAGCGAGGTCTTACTCCGATCGAGCCGACAGCACAACCATGAGATAGCTGCAGCATGGCTTTACCAAACATTGCACCAGCTTGTTACCAGAGACTTAGTGTAGCCACAAATATACGATTTATCCGGTACTGTAATCGCCAAACTACCTGTAAATCTTTCCTTCAGTGAAAAAAGCCAATCTCCAACAGTGGATTGTAACATAATAGTAAAGAATAACCTTCTTAGCCCTAAGTTCAAGTAGCAGCAAAGGAGCAAATAGAAGGACAATGACGATTATGAGTAATTTTTTTTACTTATAATAATTAAGTGATCAGCTACGATCCTGAATAAAGAAGAGACCCCTGAGGAATTGCGGCGTTAGACGTTATATGGTCAGACGAGCAGCCCTCGACAACGACTCAGGGAGACCGTTTGCTCAGAAAGTCCTTCACTTAGTAAATCAGACCTGTGGATAGGCCCAACACTGGAAACTTACCTAAAAGGCTAGCGTGCCAAAGCCTTTCAAAGGCCATCGAAACATAAAAGTAAGCAGCATGTGCTTCCTTACTGTTTTCAAGGGCCTCACCCCATATGTGAGTGGCATACGCTAGGGATTCCCAAGTAGATCGGAACTTATTTATCTCCTTTAAATTTCTTCTTAAAATATTGAAGGTAGTGAAGAAATTCATCCGAAACTACAAGTGGCCGAGGTGGATATTGTTGGTGTGCATGCTTGTGATAATATGCTTCAACCCAGACGTAACAGACACTGGAGAGGTCTAGTTTACCATCAAATGTGTGCCGGACATTTGCCCGGTGGTATAGATGCCTGTCAGGTATCGTAGTTTTTTTTTAATAAAACTTACTTAAACAATAAAGCTTGGACTACGTAGTGGCCATGTAATCCACTCTCCCATATTATCATCCCGTGGGTGTCGTAAGAAGCGATAGAGGAAAACAAATCAGGAGATGGGCATCATGTCTGCCTAATAACGACTAAAAATAAAAAACTGCGGTTGCCAACCTGCTTGCCAAGTGTGGCAACTATGGCAAATATCCCCCCTATAAGGCAATCTATGGGGAGGCTTATGTTCAGCAGTGGAGTTTAATAGGCTGTAACAGTAACGGTGCACCAGTAAATTAATGGCAACTGAAGTCATTTACAGTGGTTTATCGTCTTAGAATAAATGAATCCGTCACTCAATTTCGTTCCGTGTCGTATGAAGCGATTAAGAAGAACCGTGTGTATTAAGATAGTAATTAAGAAGAACTGGGGTGTAAAATATCTACTACCCCATATCGTCCCTCGGATGTTGTAGGAGGCGATTGAGGGAAATTAAAACGGAAGATAGGCAGCAGCAGGGATGGTGTGGGGTAGTGGATATTCTTACACCGCCACTACACGATTATAACCGTTTATAAATATCTCGGAACTAGCGGGAATACGTCAAGAAAGGTTAATTGTCAAAAATAAGAAAAGTGTAAGAGCGGATGTTCAACTTGCTCTCCTGCTTACGCAATTAATCACTAACGACATTAAAACAGCGTAACTGCACTATTCGTGCATTTCATACATTTCGACCATACCGTAATATGACCTCGTCACAATTACTCAGTGGTGTAACGTGAAGGACATAATTTCGTGATAATACCAAAGTATGCAAACCAGCAGCAACACTACCCATCTCAATGTAACTCAGGACAGCCTTTCAGCAACACCATCCTCCTTGCCTGCACCAGAAGAATCACTACAACGGGTACAAAACCACGACTCTATCTTAGCACGCGTAAAATGACTTCACTCGTAGAATGACTTAACCGATATCTCCCGCGCTCGGTACCTACTCTGAATTTTACACTGCACAAACGAGTGGGGGGGAGGGGTTCTCGATATACCCTCAATTCCAACTCGCCACCATCAATATGTCGCTCCGCTAGAGTGACGCAACCTCTCACTCACTCTCGATCCGCCCGGTATTTTATAGACGCGCCTACAAATACGAGTATATTACCAATACGTTCTTTTAGTATATTCTGTTCTTAAATTTTTATTATCTCATTGTCTTGTTTTTTTGTAACCGCTGTTGAAATTTTATCGCTTCCATGAGAATTACTGGCAGAGAATGTTTTTGTATGCTGTGATTTTTGAAAATAACTACTAATAACTAGAAATAATTGATAAATTACAAATGTTTCACTACGAAATTTAAATTTAAACCAAATTTAAAATGGTTTATAACTAAACCATTTCACCTAATTTATTTCAGGGAGATTCCGGGGGTCCATTACAAATGAAAATCGATATACCAGAATTTACAGATTGGAATATGCATTACATCGTTGGTATAACATCATTCGGCTACGGTTGTGGTCGTCCGAATACTCCGAGTGTTTACACAAGAGTATCTAGTTTCATTGACTGGATCGAAAGTATTGTTTGGGAAGAAGATTATGCGAAAATGAAAAAATATATCTAGTCGGGACTTCTTAGACTGATATGTGGAAATTCACAATACAAAAAACTCTCTATTTTTATTTTTGTTTATTTTATATACCTATTATATAAGCAATATATATTTTAACAGTGTTTTTAGCACCTACCAACCTTTATTTATCTATTTCTCTCAGAGTCAACTGGTAGAGAATGCCATAAGCCTAAGTTTATGGCATAAGGCATTAAGTCCGCCCATTTTAACCCATAGATTAAGGTGTGCTTCGATGAAGATTAAATAAATAAATAAATAATATATTTCTAAGCATTTAACTGCATGCGACGGGACTTACGCAACTTTAATACTGCTCGTGTTGAAGAAGCGATCGAGTGGAACCAGGGCTCCAAAGTGTTTGCCAGAGATCTGTCTGCCAGAAAGAGCCAACTGTCAAAGCTGAAGACTGAATGTGGCAGCATCGTTTCCAGGACACCTGAGATTTTGAGTGAGATTGAGAGGTTCTATGGACAGCTGTACACATCATCGTTGGAGCCAAATGCAAGTGTGAGTAACAATCCAAGAGCAAGTGTTATCCGACATTATTCCGATGATATCCCGGACGTCATATCTGAGCGAGATTAGAATAGCTCTCCAGCACCTTAAAAACGGCAAATCCCCGGGCGAGAATGGAATAACAGCGGGCTTCTGAAAGTGGGTGGCAAACCAGTACTTGAAGTCCTTCAGAAGCTCTTTAATTCCGTCCTCCATGGTGGCACTACTCCGGAGGCGTAGAGCAGAAGTGCGGTAGTTTTGGTTCTTCAAGAAAGGCGACAATGCTCTCTTGTAGAACTACAGACTGATTTCCCTTCTGAGCCGCGTCAACTTGCTGTTTTCGAGAGTCATTACGAATCGTCTCCCACGCAGACTCGTCGACTTCCAGCCTCCCGAACAAGCCGGTTACCGAAAAGGCTTTAGCACCATAGACCACATACATTCGGCAAATTGTACAGAAGACCGAGGAGTACAATTTGCCACTATGTCTGGCGTATGTGGACCTCATAGAGAAAACCTTTGAATCCGTCGAAATTTAGGCGGTGCTGCAGTCCCTTCAGCGGTGTCAAGTTGACTGTCGGTATATCGAAGTGCTGAAGTGTTTGTACAGTAGGGCTACGATGGCTATCCGAGTACAGAACCAGAGTACGAAACCTATCCAACTGCAGAGTGGTGTAAGACAGGGTGACGTTACATCCCCGAAACTCTTCACCGCTGCATTGGAAGACGTTTTCAAGCTACTGGACTGGAAAGGATACGGTATTAACGTCAATAGCGAGTATATCACTCACCTTCGATTTGCAGACGATATACTCCTTATGGCAGAATCGCTGGAGGACCTAAGCACTATGCTCAGTGACCTCAATAGTGTCTAACAACGGATAGATCTTAAGGTGAACATGGACTAAACAAAAATAATATTTAACGTCCATGTCGCACCTATGCCGGTAGTTGTTGGGAGCACTAAGCTCGAAGTTGTTGACGATTATGTTTACCTGGGAGAAATAGTCCGACTAGGAAAGTCCAACTTTGACCGAGAGGTCAATCGACGGATTCAACTCGGCTGGGCAGCGTTCGGGAAATTACGACACATCTTCTCGTCAGGTATACCTCAAAACTTAAAAACGAAACTGGACAAACAGTGCGTGTTGCCAGTGATGACTTATGGAACTGAGACGTGGTCCTTCACTGCTGGCCGTATGAGGAAGCTCCAGGTCGCTCAGCGAGCTATGGAGAGGGCTATGCTCGGGGTTTCTCTGCGTGATAAACTTAGAAATGAGGATATCCACAGTAGAACCAGAGTGACCGACATAGCCCAACGGATTAGTAAGCTGAAGTGGCAATGGGCCGGCCATATAGCTCGATGAACTGAAAACCGATGGGGAAAAAAGGTTCTCGAGTGGCAGGCTCGTACCGGTAGGCGAAGTGTAAGGCGACCCCCCACTAGATGGAGTGACGACCTGGTAAGACATGCAGGAAGTCGGTGGATGCAGGTAGCTCAGGACCGTGCTTTGTGGCATTCCTTGGGGGAGGCCTATGTTCAGCAGTGGACTTGTGAAGGGCTGTAATGATGATGATGATGAAGCATTTAACTTGACTTTACTTTGGCCTATGTAAGTAACATATTTACAAAATTCCTTCCCCACCTCTTTCTTTCACTACGGGACAATCAGACGTTTTGTAGGTTCACCTCCTTATTGTGAACATTCTAAGGTTTGGAACCAAACGGCTTGCTTTTGCGTTCGTAATGCGAACAGCTAAGGAATGGAGTAGTTCTAGTTAGAGTCTAGTCTTTCTATTCGATCACGACGTCAATGTTTTCAAAATAAGAATGAACAAGCTTTTGTTAAGCTATGGTGCGCTTTCCTATCCTTCGCTACATTCCTACTTACCATCTGCTCAGTAAATAGTTCAAATTCTGACTTATAATGGTTAAAAACTTTACAAAAAAAAACAAATTGTGAACTCTAAAAAACTTTTAATTCAGAAAATTTAAAAATATTCTTTAAGATTATGCATGAGAGAAGCAATTAATAAGAAAATAAAATGGCGATCTAACTATTCATAGATATTTAATGTCCAAAAATTCAGTAAAGTTCTTGAACATGAGCCATACTCAAGGCTGAGCGTTTACCATAAATTACACTGTACGCGAGCAATTCGAATCCGATCCCTGCCGGCATCAATGGTATTATAAATTGCAATTTTAAAATTTCAATTTACCACGCATTCGGAGTTGAAAGTAACCATCGCAAGAAATCTAAAGTAAAAGGTATTCTTTAGAAATAAATAATAAATTAAAAACGTTAAAAATTAATTAACTAAGATTCACGTAATAAAATAAAATTATGTGTCTTACCTAGTTTGACTAATACCTCCCGCACTCCCTCAATTGCGCGCACTATCCTCGTCACCATTAATGCCAGTACCACTACTCCCAACACCACTACATTAGGAAAGAAGAAATCTTTCTTTGCTAATTAATAAAAATATCTCGAGGACGTCTATGTCCCTCACTGCTCCGAAGATCTTTCAGAAACAAGAGGAGGCCTGTGTCGAACAGTGGGAAGTATAAGACTTTTATTTATTACTGTACGTGTAAAATGCTCTCCTATCAAAAAAATGAAATGCCAAATGTTTTACGTTACCCAATATGCCAAATGGAATGACGTATTTTCTTACCGCATAGCAAAGGGAATAAAACGGAAGCTGTCATTCTACAAGAATTTTAAAATAATTAAATTTTACACAAAGAAATCTTCAATTAAAACTGCCGTAGAAAAACATAAATCCCAAATTTTAACTTCATTTATCATTTATTTACATAACAATAAAATACAACATAATAAAAAACTAAAAGTTAAGTGATCATCATAAGTTAATCTTGATTTCCTGGTAGTGATAGTGATAAAGTTGTCTCTTAAAAACGTACATGAAGACTACCATTATGTTCAGAAATCCATCTAGATAAGAAGACCTATAAAGCAGCAATATATCCGTTTTTGTGTTCTAGTTCGAATGTTCTAGACAGTTGCTTCAGCTTTAAGACTACAGAGAACCAGTATAAATAATGATTTTGGGGAATTACATCTCAGCGCCCAGTAAGCCGATTACAATTGCAAGTGTTCAATGTTTATTGTCTACTTGTACTTACTATCAAATATATTGTCAGAACGTTCGTCGCTCTCGACTTAAAAATATGTTTAAAAAAACACATTCACTTACAATACAAAACTATAAAAAAGAAGACTGAATCATATTGTGACGAGTTATCATTACAACCCATCTCAAGCCCACTAACTAAAATAAGTGTCTCACTCCAAAGACTGCCGCCAAATGTGGTCCTAAGCTAATATGCAGCCATGGACAAAAATTTAAATCCTTTAACAAATGACGCATATTATTAATCATATATGTATATGTATATTTTTATATTAATATAGCAGTATTATTTACGGTGTTTTGATCGCCAAAACAGTTTTTTGTCTAGTTAAGCTCCGTGAACGCAGTCAATATCCGAAAACATATTTACTTTCCTGTTATTATTTCTGTATGTCTTAAGTATATTTATTATCTGTTCTCTCCGTTATAAATGTTTTTACATTTGTTTGGAATATTAAATATAAACAGATTAAAATGAAAATAAAAACAATCATGTTATTAACTTAATAACTAGTTTAAGTCATAGTTAGGGTGACAAACGAGCTGTCAGTCCACATGATGGTAAGTGACTGACTCACAAACACCTACACCTATATTCGATTAAAAATCTAAATGATCAAGCGTTGTTAGCCCTTAATACTAAGGTTTTATTCCTTTGCCGATCTCGTCACTAAATAATTAAATTATTGTTTAAAAAATAACTACAAAAACACGCTAAAGATGAAATTATTTTATTTTACCCTGGTGATCCTGATAAGCATACTCGGTTAAAGTAATTAAATTATTGTATTGTCATCGCTTCTTGATACGAGTGCAAATTTCCGATCGACCGTCTACAATTTTACGTGGTAATTAATTATTTTTACGTGGTAGATCCACGCTGCAGCTATATTAGTTGTAGCACGAATGGGTTGGCTCGACCGGGATAGGACCACGCTCTCACATAATACCAGCGTAAAATAGCAGCTTAAGGCTGTTGTGTTTCGTATGGTGAGTGTAGAGAATCGGAAACCCTTTTTACTGGAAACAAGGTATTCCATCTTAGTCCTCAAGAGTGATAACGCATCTGCATTTTGATTCTTAATCGAGGATAAATGTAGGTGTCTATGAGCTACAGCATCCACGTACCATCAGGTGAACTGAAGTTGTTTAAATTGCATTAAAAGATTCCGTTACATAGATAGATAGATAGAAAAAACTTGCGTGTAAAAAATGGAATTAGGTTATCGTCACTCACCATAAGATGCACAGAAGTGATATGCTGTTATTTTACGCTGGTTTTCTGAGCGTACATGGTCTTTCCCTGGTCTCCGTGTGAGCATAAATAATATTCCTACGTCAATTTCTTTATAATTCACACGTTCCTACATTATAATACTATATCACATACAGCGTAGCCGTTCACGACGAAGCTCGCGTACGAATTATCTCTATTTGAACATTAAAATGGAGTCTCTTCATTTAAATTCATCTCTAACGTTTATCATAACCTCGTATCTAGTATTACGTAAACATTTATGATATTAATATTAAGTATTAGGATTAGGAATATACTTGCTATACCAATTTATTTACTTTTTCATATAAAATTAACAGCAACGGTACATTTGTTAATAGTATTACTCTATCTATATATTAATAAGTGAAGGGAAATACTTTGTACAAGTTTTTAAAATATATTGACGCACGAAGATATGTGCAATTTGGCACCGTTAAAGGTTATATGAAGAAGGAGTCCATAAAGCTAAAATTTATATATAATATCTATTACAAATACATTAAATAATATTAAATAAAACATACCTCGTTTCTTTTCATACTGCTAATGTCAAGGTCAAACACATAATTGTGTCTGGGACAAATAATCTTGATTGTTGACATTCTTACGCTTCTCGGAATAAGTTGGAATAACTACAAGCGTATGTATATTATTATGCTAAGCCCAATGTCAAACACTTAACAGTCTGTGGTCTAACAGTGTTTGAAGCCTGCGATTTCAAATGTCCCTTTTTCCATAGTGTAGGGTATAGAGCAACACAGGTCACTGACGGATCGGAGGAGTAGTCATACGCAGGCGTTCCCCTGTGTCGAAGTATAAGTACACGCGGTCCTATGCGTAAAATTAAATTAGTTGCAGCCGCACTGCTCACTAGGCTTGAATTATCATCATCATTACAGCCCTTCACAAGTCCACTGCTGAACATAGGCCTCCGCCAAGGAATGCCAGAAAGTACGGTCCTGAGCTACCTGCATCAATCGACTTCCTGCATGTCTTACCAGGTCGTCAATCCATCTAGTGGGGGGACGCCCTACACTTCGCCTACCGGTACAAGGCAGCCACTTGAGAACCTTTTTTCCCCACCGGTTGTCGGTTCTTCGAGCTATATGGCCGACCCATTGCCACTTCAATTGCCAATCCGTTGAGCTATGTCGGTCACTCTAGTTCTACTGCGGATATCCTCATTTCTAAGTTTATCACGCAAAGAAACCCTGTCCATAGCTCGCTGAGCGACCTTGAGCGTCCCCGTACGGCCAGCAGTGAAGGACGTCTCAGATCCATAAGTCATCACTGGCAACACGCACAGGTCACCTGACGAGAAGATGTGTCGTAATTTCCCGAACGCTGCCCAGCCGAGTTGAATCCGTCGATTGACCTCTCGGTCAAAGTTGGACTTACCTAGTCGGACTATTTGTCCCAGGTAAACATACTCGTCAACAACTTCGAGCTTAGTGCTCCCAACAACTACCGGCATAGGTGTGACATGGACATTAAACATGATCTTTGTCTTGTCCATGTTCATCTTAAGACCTATCCGTTGGGAGACACTATTGAGGTCATTGAGCATAGTGCTTAGGTCCTCCAGCGATTCTGCCATAAGGACTATATCGTTGGCAAATCGAAGGTGTCAATCGACATCCTACAAAAATGACGCATTGTTCAGGTGTTTGTTACAAAAAGAGATCTTCCACGTCAAATTTACAAAAAGATGGCGTTACTTGAGTAATTTTTAATCATATTATTACTTTTCTTTTTCTTATTCTTAAACTTAAAAATTACAACAATAGCGGTATTTCGGATTTGTTTACCAACACGCCCGCCCTCATAGAATAGAATAGAATAGAATATTTTTATTGAATATAGATTATTACATAATACTAATTGAAAGTATTTTTTTTATTTACCGCTGTTTCGGAAAATACATCTGTCTTGGGAAGAACCAGCAAGAAACCCAGCGGGACTTTTTTTTAAACATAATATTTCACTAAAACAAATTTTTTTTGTTTGCACAAATTTTAAATGAGTTTTAATAGTACCTGTGGCGATCACCTCATTCCCAGGGGTTTTTTCACTTATGTATTCTTTGATATTATAATAACCGTTTTTGTACAATTTTTCTTTAATAAAACATTTAAACTTATTTATTGACGAATTTTGTAAATTTTCTGGGATTTTGTTGTAAAAGCGTATACATTGCCCCATAAATGAATTACTAATTCTGTGGAGTCTAGTAACTGGTATTACAAACTTATGTTTGTTCCTAGTGTTGGAACATCTTTATCCTTATCAAAGCTATTTATGTTTTTATGTACATACATTACATTTTCATAAATATATTGCCATGCCAAAGTTAATATGTTTATTTCTTTAATTTTTTCTCTAAGGGCCTCTTACAATTTAAGTTATAATTCGCCCGTACGGCTCTCTTTTGCAAAACAAATATAGCTTCGATGTCAGTCGCATTACCCCATAGCAAAATTCTATAAGACATCACGCTATGAAAGTAACTAAAATAAACTAATCTAGCGGTCTCAACATTGGTGAGACTTATATACAGCATATGCTGCAGAACTAAGTCTGCTTGCTAATCTAGATATATGGGAGCCCCATTGAGCTTCGCGTCAATAGTAATACCAAGAAAAACAGTGGTGTCCACAAGGCTCAACTCCTTCCCATTTAAGAGCACATTGGTAAATTGAATACATTTTTTCTTATTGCCGTTTAAGAGCAAATTGTTGGCGTTAAACCAATGTACTGATTTCGATAGAGCATTATGTACATTGTCAAAATTAATTGACTGTCGTTTAAGTTTGAAAATTAAAGAGGTATCATCAGGAAATTATACTATATCGTGATTGTCTCCTACAAGATAAGCTAAGTCATTAATATAGACTAAGAACACGAATGAGCCAAGAATCGAGCCCTGAAGAACGCCCATTGATACTACTGACCCGGAGGTACCTTTATCATTGATAACGACGTTTTGAGTACTGTTATTTAAATATGAAATAATAAGTCTAAGCGCAATATTTTTGACACCGTAATGTTGTAGTTTCCTGATTAATATCTCATGACGAACACAATTGAAAGCCTTGGAAAGATCACAAAAAATACCAGAGGCATCTTGTTAATTCTCAGTTCTTGTTAATCTCTGCGTCAGTCGTCGAGCGACCCCTTGTGAAACCAAATTGATTTTATGGAGTAATTTATTTTTATTAAATAAAATTAACAATTGATCTAAAATTATCTTTTCAAAAATGTTACTGAGAGTTGGTAGTACAGAAATAGATCGAAAATTAGCGGGGTCCAATGTACTACCAGATATAAATAAAGGTATTACTTTACTATGTTTCATTAAATCAGGAAACACACCAGATTCGATACTAGTACTAAAGATAATAGCAAGATGAGGTACAATTAAATCTATTATGGACGCAATAACTGTAACGGAAATACCCCATAAATCTGCGGTTCTCTTTACATCAAGGGTTTTGAAATATTTTACAATATCTTGTGGTAATACTTTTTCAAATCTAAATTCTTTTAAACATTCTGTTTGAGTAATGAATCGGCGACAGTTGGAAAAGTATTCAATGACTTTGTTGTCAAAATAGGTATCAGCGAAATATTTCTCAAAGACCGCTGCGAGTTCTTGATTTGATCTAGTCAATTCATTATTAATTTTCAATTGATAATTTGTGTTTGGAGGATTTTCTCTATCGGTTATTAATTATACTCCACGTCATTTTAATTTTATTTTTAGCGGTCTTAATTTTGTTGCTAATATGTAAAGGTTTGGCTGTGGAGCACACTCTTTTAAACATTTTAGAATAATTTTTGACATATTCACTAAAAGTATCGGAAAGATTATATGATCTTTCATGGTAAAGTTCATATAATCTTCGTCTGCTCTTATGAATTCCTACTGTCACCAACTCATTAAATGCCTTGCCACTGTTTCTGGAAAATGTTTTAGAAGTAAATGTTTTATTAAATTCATTGCATAAAAGGGTAAATAATACTCCATATAAATAGTCTAAATTGATCTTGTAAGAAAGTGATGGAAGGTTTTTTACCACATTACTTCTAAATCTCTCCAGGCGTTTTGCATTAATCGGAACAACCACAATTTTCTCAATTTCTTGTTTTTGTGCATATATGGTAATGAAACCAGTTGTCCACAGTGATCTGAACTTAGTTTTTGAATTATGAATTTCTTGATTGGTACAACATCTGTAAAAATATTATCAATACAAGTTGCACTACACCCTGCAATACGTGTAGCTTCAAAGAATCATACAAAATGCAGATTTGTTAGCGACTAACCCGAGTCTATGTTATCTGAGTTGTCGCTGTCACCGAGCGATAGTGTTATTATGTATCTACGTATGTGTGACATTGTTAGTTTTTTGTTCTAATTTTTATTTGTGAGTTTCGTAGTGACAGACGATTGTTTTTTTGTGCGCAGATTTCCCCTCGCAAAAATACTTCCCTCTAGTCCACCGGTGGCCCGTGTTGCTCTATGGTGTAGGGAATGTATGTCAAGGTAAAAAAGCGTTTATTTTATATTTTGTATATTAGATATCTGTGTTTTATATACTAATGTGAACCTAAAAATTTAATGAATTACGGCCGAATTTCGACTACTAGTTTCAAATAAGCTGTAAATGCTTGCGATAGGAGCAATTTACGTAAGTAGACGAATTTTACGTAGTAGTCATGTAGAGCGTTTTATGGCTGTAGCAAGAAAGGGTCACCTCGACCGGGGATCACTAGCTTAAAATAGTAGCACAATGCTGAATCTTTTTTCTGGTAACGAGACAACCCATCTAAGTTTTCAGCGGAGACAACGCATTTAGATTTTTAATAGAGGAAAGATGTAGCTGTCTTTGGGTCACAACATCCACTTACCATCAGGCGAACTTTGTGCTCGTTTATCATAACTTTCAAAACAATGACTGATTTGAACCCTTCGACTTTTTCGTTTTGCGTCCCGGCTGATTCACGCAGTCTACACGGCCACTATTTCCCAAATTATAATTGCACGTCATAATAAAATGCCTCAATAATTGTACACGCAAACACAAAGGTAGTTTTTCGTCCTAATCTAACCGAATTCGATAAAAATCTTTTACACTTCAACAATTACTACGCAACTGACCCAACATCGGTACCGATTGAGATTTTACTGTAAACCTGTAAATCATTAGCGAGTTTCTCTAACATCTGCCATGCAGTCTTTATCAGATAGTATGTTTTATTGCAAAGTAATAACGTCATCATTCATCATTCATCACAAGTCAACATAGGACTCCCCCAAGGAATACCACAAAACACGGTCTTGAACCACCTGCGTCCATCGACTTTCTGCTTGTCTTACCATTTTGTCACTTCATCTAGTGAGTGCCGCCCTAAACTTCACTTACCAGTACCAATTTGCCACTCGAAAACATTTTTTCCTCGAGCTATATGCCGGCCCATTGCCACTTCAGCTTTGATGATCCGCTGGGATATGTCAGTTACTCTGGTTCTACTTCAGATATCGTCATTTCGAATAATATCACGCATAGAAACTCTGAGTTGTCCTCTCCATAGTTCTCTGAGCGAGCTTGAAACTTGCAGTAAGTAATAGCGTTTTATAGACACGATAGGACATTGGCGGTATTTAGACTATTGTGGTATATATTATATACTATGTTTCGAAACTGCTATCACCAGCATTTCGGTCTGCCCCTTTTAAAAGGCCGGCAACGCACTTGTAACTTCTCTATATTGCTCTTGTGTGCAACCATGTGCGCTTCTTATCGATTAAGCCGCAGGCTCGTTTCCCCACTCTCCTATTATTTACTGTGTTGTCCTCAGAGGTGACAACGCATTCACATTTTGATTCTTAATAGAAGATAGATGTAGATGTCTATGGGTCACAGTATCTACATACCACCAGGTGGACTGTGTGCTCGTTTGTCGCCCTTGTACTACAAAATATATTTTACATTTTCGTTCGACCCATTTCAATCGTATTGCAGTCATAACAACTTGCAGCGTGGCTATCGCATAAATAAAGTATGATGTTCCCAAAGAATATCATAGTTTTAGTTATATGGTCTTTTATATATTATTACATTTTCCTTAAAATATATTTCATATATTATTATTCATCAAAACACGTTTTGGTTTAACCTGTTTCTCTTATGATATGTTTTTCCTTCTATTGTGTTTGCGCGGTGTATTATCCTTATATTGATAGCTATTAAGCTATACACCGCTATAAATGTAATTGTTACAAGTAAATAATTTTGTTTCCTTCCTTATTATTTAATTCAATCCAATTAAATATGGGATTTTATTAGAATGTCTTTGTTTATTTTTACTATCACATATTGCAGTAAGTAGAAGTATACAGACATATTTCATGTAAATTACACATTATTATTTTTTTTGGAGTTTACTTCTTAAAAATCGATTTTCCTGTACAGAAATCGAGTGTAAACAAAAAGTGAAGTCGTTGTGCCCCTTCGCGCAACACATGCTAGCATCGTATACTGAACGCGTTGGCTATTATGGTTGAATTTATTTATTAGTTAAAATTATAATTTATTTGCAAAAAAATTTACTAATAATTTTAATGGTAAAAATATTACTTTTTTTTTAAAACACCATGATACTAATTTGATATTGTTATGTATGTATTATTTTAGGTTCTAAGGAATTTTATTCTCAATAAAAACAATTATTGTCACTTACATGTGAACTTAAGATTTAAATAATAAAAAAGATCGTACAAGATCGTTGAGCATATGGATATCGTTATTTGCACACAATTATGCTATGTTTATGATGATTTAACAATGAATATTTAACAATAATTTTGAGTTATAAATTTAAGTAGTTTATACTTAAATAAACAAAGAGTTTAGACATATCTTACAACAAATGGTTGGCTGTTGAATAATTGGACACCTCTTTATATTATTTTCTTTCCGCAATTAATCCTTGTTTTCGGTATGTTTAGATAGCCAGCTCGGTGAGTTTTTAACTCCCGACGCAAACAGAAGAGTGTTTAACGTGTGTGTCTGTGTATCCGTGTTGCTGTTTTTTTTTGAAAGGTAAATGGAGGACTGTTTTTGGCTTATGATTCAAGAAAAGCTTTTCAGCCGTTTAAAGATCACCAACTCTTTTTGTTCCGGTTTTTTTTTTATTTTTACGATTATAGGCTTGTGTTTGTGTACTGATCGTGATTTCATGATATTTATGTAATTGCTTTCACGAGTGAAATGATTTTTTTTTCAACATAAACGAATAACATCACCCTATTCGAAAAAAATATCGTTATCTAGTCAAGAATAAACAACAAATTTAAATTTAAATTGCGAATACGTAAATAATTATTAATTCAAAATGATCCCTCAGTCCAATCGCGTGTCGTAGATGACACGTACCATTTCTTTATTGTTACTATGGTAAACAGGATACAATTCCAAGATTATTTAATACTTGCTATTCCACGCGACTTCGCCCGCGTGGAATTATTTTGCGCGGTACCCTAAAATAAAAGTAGCCTAAGTTACTCCTTAGAACACCAGCTATCTGCCAGTCCCATCCAAATCGGTTGACAAGTTTTTGACGGCTTACTTAACATTTATCGTTATATTTTGGCCAATTTACACAATATCTTTATGAATTTTAACCTATGTGTTATTCTTATGTATGAGTTATATAATTGTAAAGTTTCATTAAAATCCATTCAGTAGTTTTTGCGTGAAAGATTAACAAACATCCATACATCCTCACAAGCTTTCACGTTTATAATATTATTATAGTAGGAATTAATAGGAAGTAGGATAACACAGCACTTCGAATAGAGCTGTCCTAACTGGCAGCAAGAATGTTAAAGCAACGTCGCATTTGTTGGTTGGCGCATTTGCATATCAAAACACTTTGTATTGGTAGTGTCGGTTGCGTTAAATCATGTGTTTCTTTATGATTTTTTTTTATATAGGATAAGGTTGACAAACTAGCACACTGTCCACCTGATGGTAAGTGGTTGCTGCGGCCCATAGTCACCCGTGAGGACTAAGATGGAATGCCTCATTTCCAGTAAAAGGGGTCTCCGGTTCTCTACACTCACCATATAAAACACAGCAGCGTTAAGCTGCTATTTTACACTGATATTCTGTGAGAGCATGGTCCTTCCCCGGTCGAGCCGACCCATTCGTGTTTCAACTATACTACTAATATAGCTGCAGCATGTCTCTACCACGTAAAATATAAATGATATAAATAAAATTAATGACTATAATTATAATAACTGAAATACAAGGAAGACTTTTTTGCAAGATAAATTATTAAACGAGCGAATAAAGAGAGAAAATCGTTCACGATAGATTACTAAATTATTTAAATTTAATTGATTTTCTATGGAAACAACATCACGGTTTTCAACCTAAGTCCAATACAGTCTCAGCTGCTGTTGACTTGATATCTAAAATAAAATCTAATATTGATAGAACAAAGATTGCTTTAGGTATTCTTTTATTTATTAAAAGCTTTCGAGATCGTAAGTCATAAAATTCTTTTACACAAATTCGAGAGTATTGGTGTCACTGGTAATGTTCTTAAAATATTTAAGTCTTACCTAATAAATCGCTATCAATTTGTTATTAAAAGTGAACACCAATGTAAATTGCATCAACATCCTCCGGGGTCCCACAATGCTTTATACTGGGTCCTCTGCTTTTTCTTATTCATATTAATAAATTACATCAAATAGGACATCATGGTTAACTCACCTTATATGCGGACGATACATGTCTATTTAACTTCGGGTACTCAATACAAAACATTATTACTCACTCTCAGAAAAATACAGAGGGCTTACTTTGAAATGCCTTTCTCTTAGAGTTCGTCTAATCATTTATAATTCTCTAACTAAACCACATTTATTATATCTCATTGAGGTATGGGGCTGCGCTTCCAAAACAAAATTACCATACCTACAGGTTGTACAAAACAAATTAATTAAAATGCAATTTCACTACTTATATTTGAAACCTACGAAGAAACTATACAGAGAAACAAAACTGATGGATCAATTACAAAAATATACTACACGCTTACTCATTTACAAAATACTAAACAAAAAAATACACTCTGAAATCACGTTCAGTACACAAAGACAAACCTACAAATGTAAAACTCGCCGAGCTGGTCATCTAACCATAACGAAAACACGGACTAATCGGGGAAAGAAAATGATTACTTATAGAGGTGTTTCCAATTATTCAACAGCCTACCATTGGATGTAAAAAATGTCACAACTCTTTGTTTATTTAAGTCTAAGCTACGTAAGTGTAAAACTCAAAATTATTGTTAAATATTATTCTGTGCAGCATTGCTATAATTTAAAATTAAGAATTTTGTACAACCGACTTCAATATAAATGATTAAGAATAACTCAAAAACTGTTTGTCAAACCTTGATCAAATTTATATGGGACCACATGAGAAGCACCAGCTTTCAAATTGAAAAAGAATCATCGATGTCGGTTCACCCAGAAAAAAGTTATGAGGTAACACACATAAAAAAAGAATATACAGTCGAATTGAGTACCTCCTCCTTTTTGAAGTCTGTAGAAAAGATAATAAATATAGCATAATGTGCAAATAACGATATAGGATAAACAGTACTAATGTTGGCACTCCTTCAATGATTGGCACTTTGCTATTTTAATTTGAATATTAAGAATGTTTTCCTTTTTCTATATCACAGCAACACAGATATTGCTAGGATATATAATTACTTATACTAACACACACATTTTTATTTAAAGCGTCAACTATTTTCGTATAAGGGCTGTTTTAAAAAATGTGCTTGTACAAATCCGTTAAAATTTAACAAAAAGTTAAGGTTTGGTGGCTAGATTTTGAGACAAAAAAGTGATTTTTAGGTAAGTTTTTATGCAAGTTTCTATCTATTTTTATCAATTTACGTCATTAAAACATATTAAACGTTATTTTATCGTTGTGAAAAAGAAGCATCGGCTTTTTTAATTGTGCCAATGACTATACTTTAATTTGTTTGACAACATAATCATTGGCATATAATATGTCTATCACTATTCTTTCTTTCTTTTGTCCAAAATCTATTCTTGACACTGCCAATTACTGTATCCTTTGAGTAGTGCCAATGATTATGACTGACCTTTTTCATATATTTAATTGATGAAGAATACCGATAATTAAGAGCGGGCGCCTTGGAAGCTATGAAAATGGTATGGAAAAATAACTGCCGCACAAACATTTAACATTCCACGTGCGAATATACAGTTCCCGCTAAATAAGTAAATTAAAAAAAAAACTAAGAAGCTGAAAAGCCGACCTGGTCCTGACACAGTTTTCGATGTTATAAAAATGTCTATGAGGTGGATCATGCCTAATCGAAGTCTTGCATCACTGTTCTTCGGAGTAGACAGTAAAACCTACGACTATTTTCCCCCTATAGAAAATGCGAGCAGACGTTCAAAAGTTAGTGCGTAGAGAGAGGGGTATTTACTATCTTAAATACGTTATTTACTTATCAGAAAATAGGTATATAAAGGCAGAACTTTTTATCCATTACGAATAAAACGTTTTTCATTAGTCCTACAATAAAGAATGTCATTTTTCAGTGATTATTTTTGTAGATGGTCATAAGAGGCACGCCTATCTTGAGCTGGCGCAACTTTGCCCAAGTCTCGCCACAATACTTATAGTCCTTCACCTGAATGCAACGCGACTATTGCAACCAGCTGATATCACTGCATTTCGGTCCATCAAAGATATGTGGCGTAAACCTGTCTTCAAATGGCGGACAAAACAATTTGACAAAAAGGCTACTAAACAGATGCGGGCCTATATTGGCAACACTTTTACCTAATTCAAAACTAAACTTAACGGTAGCCTTATATTACTTACATATTACACTGCTAAGCATTGTATTTCATGATTAGATATATAGATTTCACTTTATTAAAAACCTCATTTTAAGTAAAACGCATTAGCCAAATGTTGAATATAATGCGAGATATAATGCTGTCAGTAGTTACTTAAATATAAATTTGGGCACTCATACAATATTATGCTGCTCGTTCTAAATTAATCTAAATATATAAATAAAATTGAAGTGTCTGTCTGTAATATTGAAATTACTGGCTTCTATTTAGCTCAGGGGATTATTTGCATACTAATAAGTCGTATGTCTGTCTGTCCAGGTTAATCTCTGAAATGGCTGAACCAACTGTGATGAAACTTTAAGAACAAGTAGAGAGCAATGCCAAATCTAGGCTATATTTAATCCAAAAAAACTTGAATATTTAAAAAACGAAAATTTCATAAAATGATCTTTGATTATTTTAAATCTGAATAGCGTCACATTAATAGATCCTATCCAGACGAAGTCGGAGTTGATTGCTAGTTTTAAATAAATAGTAAATAAAAGTGGTGTTTATTAGTCACTGTTTTCGGACTTTGTTTCTACCAATATTCATTGAAGTTAGGAGTTATTTTTTTATAAAACTAAAGTGACAAACGAACTGACAGTTAATTTGATGGTAAGTAGCTGCTGCAGTCCAATTCATGGGCCGCCAACTTCATACAAAAAAGGCTACAGATGCGTTGTCACCTCTGAGGACTAAGATGAATGCCTCATAGCCTGTAATTATATTAGCTCTCTATATCATTCAGACCAAAACAAAACAATGCAAGCGCTGCCATTTAACGGCAGAAATAGGTAACAGAGTGGTACTTCCCAAGACGGACGTCTAGACAAAAAGACTTACTACAGATAAAATGTTCAAATTCAACTGTTAAGTTTTTTTATAGGATATGGTGACAAACACAGTTCACCTGATGGTAAGTGGTTGCTGTGGCCATTGACATCTACATCTATCCTCAATTAAGAATCAAAACGCAGATGCCTTGTCACCCTTGAGGACTAAGATGGAATGCCTCGTTTCCAATACAATGGTCTCCGGTTCTCTAAACTCACCATACGAAACACAGCAGCGTTAAGCTGCTATTTTAAGCTGGTATTTTGTGATAGCGTGGTCCTTCAACGGTCGAGCCGACCTATTCTTGCTACAACGATACCACAAATATAGCTACAGCATGGCTCTACCACGTAAAATAATATATTTATACTAATATTTTTCAATTGTTATTAGTAAGACGCTGCTACCCATCTCCTGGTTTATTTCCCTCTGTCGCCTCTTACGACACCCACGGGATGACACGGGGTTAATATTCTTACTCCGCCAATACACAGTGAATGGTTTATTCTTCTGAACGGTTTGTTTGCACGATAACCATAAGCATTACGAGTAACAACAACTCAAAACTTACCACGGAGCATTTGTACGCAAATTAATTGGTTTTAGATTAAGGTCAGTTAAATTACCGCAGCTACAAGCCAGGATTCGTAAGTTTGTGCCCATTATGAGCCAAACATTGTAAAATCAATTTGTTAACTACCCAAGTTTCTTATCCTCTACACTACTCGCGAAGTTGATCGAAGTTGGGCGAGGAGAATAGTGAAGAGAGGTACTTCGATTCGCTTCGTTCAACCTCGCTTCACCTAGGGCGACTTCCGATCGCTGTCTGTTTTTTGCGCCCGAGTCAAAGGACTTCGCAAAGTCACATGAGTAAATAAACGGAACAGAGATAAAGCTTCATACAACCTCGCGAATCGGTTGCACTACTACAAGCACACGGGGCATGTGTGCGTGGCCATTGGCCGCTTGTCACGTACGCGGCGAGACTGGAAAAAACCGGTTACGCTGGCATAGCCAGTGGTCAACAACCTCAGGATCAGTGCGACGCACGTTGTTTGTTTTGTTAGTTGCAAGTTTGAATATTTTAATGTAAAAACGTGGTATTATTAATAATGCTTGTTTATTGTACCGTGTGTATGAATAATGCTAGAAAAAATAAAAATATATCATACTGTAACTATTCCAAGGAGTACAATAGGAAAGTAAATATTTGAATATTACTTTTTCAAGTAAGTAGGTTTAGTTTTATCTTTAGGTTTTTCGATTTGTATGAATGTGACTATAGACATAGTAATGCAGCTATTTTTGTTTAAATTTACAAGTTTTTATTTTCTTTTAGTGGAAATTAATGGGGCTATAATCAGATATACGAAATGTGTGGAGTGCATAATGTCAGCCGTCAGGCTGATATTGGGTTTGACGTACATAATAAGAAGTACCTAATATCAGCCACGTAATATAAATCAAGGCTGTCATAAACTGGAATAAATACCATTAATTAGAACATAACTTATTTTATAGATAAGGAAGTTATGATCAATTCGTCTATATTTTAAAATTGGTTTTTGATTTTAAAGTTTAGCAAAAGATGTACTTGCTTGCTTTCTATCGGACATTTGGTATATGTTAAGAACACCATACAATATTTAATTATTTGTTAAGAAAGACAAAAACAAGCAATAAATATAATTAACTACAACTTAGGAATACTAATTTTATTATAACTTAAGAAAATAAATGAAAAATTCATAACAAGGAAAGTGGTTCAGGACCATGCTTTGCGGCAGTCTATGGAGGAGGATGTTCTGTAGTGGACTTGTGAAGGGCTGAAATGATGATGAAGATTCAAAAACTTGGACGATTAAATTATAAGAAATCGATGTACTATACATAATTTTTATCATAATTTGCTTTAATTAATTGTTTAGTGTTAAAAGAAAAATGGAACAGCTTAAAGCTAAAACGCAGTAAGGTAAGGAGTAAAACATTAAAATAAAATAATTGTTGTCGTCTGTCTTAATACATATTCCATACTTGTAACATAATAATAATAATAATAATAATAATTCTTTATTTAAATCACAAGGTATTTTAACATAAATAAGTGGCTAGAGCCTCCCTTTAAGCACAGAGCGCCTGTAGTAGGAGGCTCCGCTCTTCCACAACTTCACAAACAAAATCTTATGAAATACTTTTAGATAACTAATATAAAAACGTGCATGCTTGTGTGGTGTGTGTGTGTGTGTGTGTGTGTGTGTGTGTGTGTGTGTGTGTGTGTGTGTGTGTGTGTGCGTGCGTGCGTGCATGCGTGCGTGCGTGCGTGCGTGTGTGTGTGTGTGCGTGCTGTAATTATTTGAGTATTCATATGAGCGACTTTTCAGGAGACTCAATTTCCTCATAATCAAGTGGTTGTAGATACTTTTTTACTGCATTTTTACATTCATAATGGGTCATTGTGTAAATTCCTACATGTTTATTAATTTTGTTGTATAATTCTGCTGCGCGTTTACTATACTGAACTCTAGCAAAAAACGTGTGAGTATTGGGAACTTGTGCTACTAATTCTTTTCTCCTCTTTTGTAAAATATTTGGATTAAAAGATAGGGACTTATGTTTCTTTAATATTGTGTGCAGTACATAAATTTTTCGTACTGATAATAACTGTGTTTCATTGTAAAGACTTGTAGTAGGATATCTTCTGTTTTTAAAATACATATTTTTAATTAAACCTCGTTGCGCACGTTCCAAGTGGATAAATTTTGTTTTACTTTAAATAGATATACAGTACCCCAAAACGGATTGTACCAAAGCTGTGTATATATCGTTTAATAATTTGTTTTGCATAAGTTCAGTGGACGCTTTTCTTGGCACCACATGTCTTAAGGTACGAAATATCCAATTTAATTGTAATTCTGTTAGATACATGTTCTATGTGAGAATACCATGACAATTTCTGGTCTATTATTACACCTAAATATTGTGTATATGTTACTTTATTTATAAATGGACAGTTATTATTAAAGCGCAATTATTTATGTTGTTACACGTATGAATTCTTATATTGAAATCTTCCGGGGTTGCGTGCGTTTAGATATACTGAAACAGATATAATTAGTTTTGCTGCGTTAAGGGTCAGTAAATTCAAATTTAACCATTTTGCCACCTGGGCCTAAAATTCTGCCCTTTCCTTAACTTCTTGCGATTTACCTTTAAAGATAACTGCTGTGTCATCAGCATACGAGTGTTGTGCGTTTTCTATTTTAAGTTGCATAAATCGTTTATGTAAAGCAGAAACAAGGAAGGCCCCAATATACTGCCCTGTGGCACACCATATGATATAGTCGCGTCGTCACTAATAAACTGGTCAACTTTTACACATTGATTTCTATTGGAGAAGTAGTCTCTAAAAAGTTTAAGGGCAGTACCTCTTAATCCGACTTTTTCCAGTTTATATAAGAGTAGGGGGACAGAAACCGTGTCAAACGCTTTCATGAGATCTAAGTACACAGTTAAGCATTTTTGACCTTTATCTAAGTCATCAACCACCAATGATGTCATACGAGCAACTGCATCCTCACTGGATTTCCCATGCCTAAAACCAAACTGATAAGGAGATAATATATTAAAAGAATTTAAATAATTAAGAAGTCGAATATTAATTAATTTTTCAAGTATTTTTGATATAGCTGGTAATATTGATATGGGCCTATAATTACTGATTTTGCCTCTGTCCCCTTCCTTAAATATTGGTACAATAGAAGATTTTTTTAGTTTCTCCGGGAAAACGCCTTTTTCAAAACATAGGTTAGTGAGGTGGGTGAAAATTGGTATCAGTTCGTTCTTAGCATACTTTAAAATCTAGTGGAGATCCCATCAGCCAGGGCACTATCAGTCTTTAAATTCATTAATATGCTCTCCACCTCACCTGTGTCAGTATTTAATAGTACAAAGGAATTAGACTGTGTAGGCAAGTTATGATGTTGTATGTTATGGCCTTGAATTTAGTTGCTGTGCTAATTTTTACCAATATTGACAAAGTATTCATTAATATAGTTGATTGATTGCAATGGTGATGATTTTATATTTAATAACTCTGTATTTTGATCCTTAGATTTATTGCAGTATGTTATGTTTTAATATTCTTCAAAGTAATTTATTATTTGAAACCGATTTTGCAAGTAATTCTCGTTCATATTTACGCTTTAGATGTTTTAAAATATTATTACAGTAATTCCTATACCTTTTATACGTTATCTTAAGTATTTCATCGTGTGGGTCTTTTCTTGCTTGTTTTGTAAATTATTTCGATTTTAATGCAACGTAAATACCAGTTGTTATCAAGGTTTATGACCCGTTTGTTGCTAGGAATAACTCTAATTTCAGTACTCGTTTTCAATGAATCAGTTATTCGTTGTATAAGTTGACTTATTAATAAATTTGGATCCTCACAAACAGTAATTCTTGCAAATTTTGGTCACGTAGATGCTTAAAGCTTTCAAAATCTATAGAATTCTTTGTTTTATTTATTCTTATATTGCTCTTTAACTTAGATAATGATAAAAATGTAGCAAAATGATCTGTGATAGATGTTTGTATAATTGCTATAAAAGCTGATACTTTCTTTTTATTAATTTTTAACATAAAATGATCCAAACAATTTTTTTCTCTGGTGGGTAAACAATGTCCAGGAAGTATACCATGTGTTGAAAGCATATTTAGGTAGTTTGCCCTGTTTTTAAACTCATTAGGAAGTTCTACAGATTTTGTTTTTATATTAATATTAATATCTCCTGCAATTATAACGTTATTCTGGGTATTTAGTGTACTTAAGTGGGTATCAAGTGAATCAATAAAACTATCAGTGTTAGTGTTACATGGAGAACGATATATACACAATATGGTATTATTGAGTAGATCTAGCTGTAGACAAGAAGCCTGTGATATTTTTATTTCCTTAACTTTAGGTTGTAACGGATTTTTGACATAAACCACTACTCCGTCATTTTGATTCACCTGATATTTTGTAGCATAAGAGCAATAGTTATTAAGTTGGGGAATAGGTTTATTTACATTTAATCTGTGTCAAATGTTAGGCTAGAATATGTAATTAAAAAATCATCAAAGTTATGGTATATACTTCTAATATTCTGGGAAATAATAGTAAGATCGTTTTTGTTAATATAGATATGTTTTGTTAGGTCAGAAGTACTACTACACTCGATAGACCGCGCTATGTCTATACTATCTATTTCTTGTAAAGTTTGTAAGTCTTATTATCCATTTTGTGTGCAGGCAGGTATTGACGGCATTTTCAATTTAATATGAGATCTACAGCTCTTATATACTCATCATAGTAATTTATCATAGTTACAGTACCAAAATGATGTTTAGTATTACCTATTATTAACCATAAATTTAATATATTATTTATTATATACTGTAATGTAACATAATGTAAATAGTACTGTATGATGCTCTTATGTATGGCACTTGTGTGATTGTGTTTTGAGTGTGAGTTAATACGTAGTGTGTATGTAATAGGCGTGTAAATATAGTAATATGTAGGGTGTTGGTAGTTATAAGGTGCTGTAAATCTCAATCTGGAGTATACAAAGTTAAAATTTATTTTAAACTGATATGTTATCTTACTCGTATATCTATATATCTTGAAGATTAGTGTGAGGATTGAGTGTGATGTGTAAGCAGATGTATGAGTGTATGTGATAGCACGTGTAATACATGAGTAATAAATTAATTTAACATTTTTAGCAAAGCAATTTGAAATTTGAAACATAAGGTAAAACAATGTAGTTTTATAGTAACTAAAAAGCTTAAAAGATAATATTATTGAGAAATAAACATCTAAGGAAAATATCCAGTACAGAAATAGCGACAAATTATTCTTATGTAATATATAAAAGAATAGTACTACTACACCGGATAGTCATTTTCGAATTGCAGTTTTCGAATCTGCTCTTCACTTTTAATTATAACAATAGGAGGTTTTCATCTTTTCTTATATAGACTTTCCGTATGCAGTCCAACAGAACTTATATGAGTGGGTTTTGCCAGGTCCTTGCCAGAAAGTGCAGTCTAGACCCTTTTACAGTCAGGTGCTCCGATAAAAAGACAGGAACGTCGGCTTCCGTTTAATACCTAAGTGTTGACTACATATTTTAGATCTATGTTGTTTGTTAAAGGCTTTACCTTTTTGAGAATCTCAGTTTTATTAGTACGGGCTGGTTTCCACCACAATCAGTATTTTTCTCCTCAGATTTCTTACCACGAACCCTGTAAATGTCTGAGATGTCGGACTTAGTTATTGGGCAGTCTAAGTTTTGGGATAAGCATAATACCATCTCAATAAGGTCTTCTTTACTTTCATTACTTTTCTTTGGCACATTTTTTATTTGAAGATTATTCTTGCGGCATCCCATTTGTAAATCCTCAATTTTATTTTCTAAAATTGTTATATATTTTTTATCTTCACTTACTTGGCTCTCAAGTTGATTAATCCTTGTTTTAAATTCTTCGTTTTGTGCCGTTAAATATGATATCAATTTTCAATGTTGACATTGGATCGCTGTATATCTTTTAAACTTGTTGTAACTAGTTCCAAATCCTTTTCGTGTTAAAAGGAGAAGGAAGTCATCATTTCCTTCATTTCTTTCCTAAATTCATTTAACTGCATAATAATTGGATCCTGCGTGTCATCTTTAGTGTTTTTTGCGTTGTGATACGTAGCTCGATGGCGGCGACTCCGCATCGGTGAATGATTTGTCCATTGATGAGTCCATAAGTACTAGGCAATCAGTGTTGTAATGCGGTAGCGTACACGCAGCGTAACGCAACAGGTGACAACAGTTGTCGCGCAAACGAGACGTCCGAGCAAGCAAAATGGCACGCTTGCTAATTAGGCGTAATTGGAGCACGCGTTATAGGAGGCGGGGCCAGCGCAGCTGCTCTCTAACCCACTAACTCAGGGCGTGGTTTATGTGTCTCAGGATATTCTATCCTGCTCACGCGCAATATTGATCACTTAATTGGCGACTTACTTGTCAATGGAAGCGATGCACGCGTTGCGAAGTAAACTGAGATACTAGGAGTATACGCTTCTGCTTGCTTATGCGTTCCTATTTTTTTTTAGCACCATTAATTTCACAAAACAGTTTTATTTAATTTTAAAAATAATTATTTACAGTTTTGGGGCACGTTTGCACTTTACAGTGATCCGGAGGGAAGAGGAACATGCATGATTCAAAATTAAAAGTTGTTACGAATTTATTTCTGTGCCCCTAAAACTTACCTACAATAGGTACCTACCAAAAACTGAAAAGGCATAACCCTATGCTATGCTGGCATTAGATACACAAAAGGACGACATTCGGTGCAGGGTGCTGGAATTTGAGCCATAACGTCTTTTTTTGCTTATCGTCGTTTTTAAAATTGTTCTTGAAATAATATGATTGTAAATAAATGTTCATTACATTTTTAGATAAATAATCTATATAAATGTATAAACATATTGTGCGCTAATTAAAACAGCAAGAATTTTTTAAGTTGAAATTGGCACTAAAAAGCTGGTAATAGGGGCATCCACCCTAGTAGGTATGTGTGTTAAGTTCACATATTGCAAGTAAGATTTGAACCACTTCCCTATGTCTGATTGAGTTGAAATTTTATACACCGTAACTTCAGTAACAATGCAATAATATAATAGGTATAACCTGATGCTGCAGCCAGGATTGTCTCCTCACTAGGAAACTCTTCAATGGGTAGTAGCAGTGTCACGAAATTTTGTATGTTAGTTTAATTTTGATAGTTTAACACGATTTTATCATGAACTGCTGCTGCAGCCAGCATTGTCTCCTTACGAGGGAATTCTTTAACGGTTAGTAGCATGGACTCGAAACTTTGTATCTAAATTTAATTTTGTTTGCTAAACATGATCTTCACCATAAACTGCTGCTTCAGACAGGATAATAATATAAAATAATATAAAGAAAAGATAATATAAATGTTTCGCGAATATTTCGATCTTGAAATAAATATTGTCAATGTTGACACGAAATACTTAAACGTATTAAAGATGAAACATAAACGTATGAAATTTGATATGCCATGTGAGTGTTTCCCGTTAGATTACTTGAAAAAACTTTATCTTAGATTCAGAATTTACCACACTATTAAAAGAAACAATAAATTATTAAAAAACAGAAATTATAAAAAGAGTAAGTAATTTGTAAAGTATTCTATCATACTGAATAATAAAACTATTTAACAAATGTTTTGTTTAATTTGTCTTCACCTATTGTGACAACCCTACCAAAATAGGTAAAAATTTTGCACGTTCTTAAGAAGCTTTGTCTCTGTTCCGTTTATCTACTCATGTGGCGAAGTGCCTCGAAGTTACACAAAGCGTCTCACTACACTACTCGGCGTACGCCTGTTATACATTTTTTATATATTATAAATATTAAATATGTAGCTTCCTACATATTTATTTATCTATGGTTAACGCATTGACGTCGTACTGTTCACACAATTAGGTACCTATAGCAACTGCCTCTTGAACGTTATTCACGTTAAGGGTGCGGGCAGCTCAAGGCGACTGAGCTATTCGCGAAGTTGCACGAGAGTGTAGTCACGTTCTTCGGACTGTGATTGACTTTGACGAGCACTCCATCGAGGTAACTTCGCGAGTAGTGTAGAGGAGGCATTAGAGTAAGCAACCATTTAACAACTCCCTAAGTGACAAGTGTAGAAGATTAATTTCTAGTTCCATCAGCAAATCTTCTGTTTACAAAAAAAATATTTTTAAAAACTGAAGTGACAAACGAACTTACAATCCACCTGCTGGTAACTGGCTACTGCAGCTCATAAACACCTGCAGTCAACTTTTTAAGAAGAAGTCTACAGATGCGTTGGCCACCATTGAGGACTAAGATGGAATCACTCACAGCCTGTAATTACACTAACTTACTGTACGCTTAAGACCGAAACACAGCATTGCGAGCACTGCTATTTGACGGCAGAAACTGGTAGGATTGTGGTACCTACCTAAACGAAATCCTAAGCAGAAAAGGAGTCCTATATACAACCATATTTTGTCATTACCAAAAAAAATAAGTGCTCTCAGTGTCTGTTATTGATCACAGTTGGGTAGAAAGAACTTTAAATAATTAAAAAAATCTCGAAAAAAAAGGATAATAATTAGTTACTCGTTTATTATAGTAGGTACGTATAACAGGAGAGGTTTGACTCCAATTCGATCCATTCATAAATCGCTTGCTGTCGCTGTCGCTCACACGCCGGCCGGCATTCGTTTCGTGAGTCGTTGAAGTAAGTCGAAAGACGACGTGAGAAAGGAGTTGTGACGTAGGGTACTGTACTAATGGTGGGAGATGGAACGGGAGCGTCTTATGAATGGAGTGCGTAAGTTATTGACTTGTGTAGTATTTTTTAGTACTGTGCCAATAAAATTAAGCCAGTTTTTGGATAAAAACAAACCTCGATAACATTGTGATAGATAAATAATAAAAAATTCTGATAGTGCCATTATCAATAGTAGCATCTGCTGCAACTGTCCTTTTTTTGGTACTTACAAACTAGTGGTGTACCGTGAAACCTGGCAATTTTGCCATTTTTGGAAGGACTTAAAAGTTTAGCACCAATTTTCCAACAAAAAATGTACTGTCGGACTGGGCGTCAATGTTAAATGTGACATTATATTCTTCATAGATTTGGTATTTATTAATGATTTAAATAAATACTAACATTAAATAAACAAAATACTCAAAAAAGAAAATGGCAAAGTTAACCTCACTTTGTGGCAACTTTGCCGTCGGGGTTTATAATGAAAATAATAGGATTTGACTTCAAGGTTGAAGTCAAACCTCATAATATAATACACAACACTCAGAGTTATGATTTGCTCCTTTACTTGTGTTGTAAATAGCAAAGTTTACTCTTATGGCAGTTGCCTCCCATTTTCAATATTTCATACAAACTTGAAAATATGTGTCAGGGTTGTCAAAAACCTTGATTACGTACTCAACTTAATTTTTTATTTAAATCTTATCACAATAACTTCTTAAGCAAAAATCTAAAATATGTCAAACAAAAATACTCTCTCTAAAATTAAAAATTAAATTGGTGAATTAATCTTATAATTATTTTAAATCAATTATAGTATAGATAAAAAAAGCTTGTCACAATCATTTTTAACAAGTATTGTTTTTTTTATTAGTGATCATCAGGTCAGGTCATAATTATTGTAATCAATCTAAATATTGTTTTTTCACAATAGCAAAACATTAATAATCATTAAAAATTACACTGTTTTTTGGGTGCAAATTAATATCAATACACTAAGTTTAAATTATGAAAAATAATGAGTAGAAATAATATTATTAATGCCTGATAACGCAGTAAAAATAATATAGATTTCTCTTTTCCTTCACTTTTGATAAAGATGAATTGATTGACGACTCATTTGGTAAAATCGGTCTAATGGGCTGCTACGGTAAAACATTGATACAAACATACATACATAGAATGTCAAGTACAGAACACTTTGTTTAAATAGTTGTAATGGTTAAAAATAAAGGTTGAAAGTGACAACCCTTGGTTGTAGCAAGACATGGCAAAGTAACCGGTCACATCGTTGCATCACTAGTATGGTAACTTTGCCAAGTTAGTTTTATAGATAAATGTTAAGACTAACATGTAAAAAACGATATATTACATTTGATAACCATTAATATTACGTTACTACTAGGTTATAGAATATCTACATTCAGTATTTCAAATAAAATCAACAAAATTTCTTGAGCACTGAATAAAGAGGTTATTTCGCCGGCACAATTCCGCGTTAAAATAAAATGCCAAAATTAAGTCTCATGTTGCCATATCGAAAACAATGCTGTCAATTAGTTATTGTATTTTCATCTAAAAAATGGCATATCTCGAAAAACGTTACGTTGTCCGTGTTAATCGTAATTTTGTACCAGTACACCACTGATGGCAAAGTTACCTTCCATTGGTAAAGTTGCCAGACTGGACTGTATATATCAAGATCAGCAGTTGCGCTTACGATAACTATACCAACGAGGCAACCACCAGTAAAATAACATTATAATAAATATTATTTCGTTATACTTCTATTTTAAGTTCAAATAGAAGTAAGGGTGACAATTGTGCACGCAGTCTACCTGATTACTTAGTGGATTCATTTATCTTCGATTAAGAATTAAAATGCATATGCGCTGTCACCTCTGAGGACTAAGTTGGAATTTCTCGTTACCAGTAAAAAGGGTCGCCGGTTCTCGGCACTCTCCGATAAGAACCACCTAATATGCTGGTATTTTATGCGATCGTGTTGTCTTCCCCAGTCGAACCATTCTTGCTGCAGATTATCAGCGTTTCAACTTAGCGTTGCGATTCGCCTCGCGTATTATCTACCCTCTTGATTTCATATATTAAGTTCGTGATTTTATAAATCTTTTATAGTTATTATCTATTAAAAATACATTGAGATGGCAACTAAAGCGCATATTAATGAAAACAAACAATTGACCATTATTTTAGCAAGGCGTAACGCGTTGTTCGAACGTGTTCAAAGTATTTATGAACAAGCTAATTTCTTAGTTCATTCATAACATTGGACATTAGTCGAGTAGAATTCCATTCCATTTTGGACGAGTATAATAAGCAATTGTTAATTAGTGAGCCTAATGCTCAACCCAGCTATCAAGCCTATGCATCGTTCGAGGATCTGTACTGTTCTATTAAAACGTTATGATGAAGAAGAACTGGCATCGACATATTTTGATCAAACTCTTACATAATATGTTGCAACGTACTCTACCACGTACAAGTTCTATAAAAAAAGTTGACGGCAAAATATAAATGTTTTCGTATTTCATTTTACGTCATTTAAAAAAATACAAAGCTTCAAAACCACAGTATAAACTTTTAAAGTTATCTTACATTTATCTTCTTTGTTTTAGCTTCAAGCTTATCTATCCTGTTTTGTATTTTGTTGTCTGCAATAAATTTGTTTTTGCTATGGAAATGACGTTCCTTAAGGAGATTACCTCGCCTAAACGTGCTGCGAGTTTTTAGACTTCGTACAACTTTATCTGCAAAAGGATTAAGAAACGAAAAAATAAAACGCACAGAAAAGAGGGACTTTAATTTAAATATCCAAAAAATAATAATCGTTTTGGCGATTGGAGCAGTAGCTACACGAAAGTCACTAAAATAAAAATAAAAGAAATTAATGAATATTTTCTTTCAACTTCTTAATAAAAAGAAACCAATACTGTTGCAAAAATCTTCAGAGGACGTATTGAGCCACGCTCAAGGTTTGCTTCCTCTGTAGAGATTCGTGTACTATTTTATGTTTAATTGCTATACTGAGTATTGATATAGCACTACATGGAGTGACGACCTGGTAAGACATGCAGGAAGTCGATGCATGCAGGTGGCTCAGGACCGTGCTTTGTGGAATTCCTTGTGGGAGACCTTTGTTCAGTAGTGGACTTGTGAAGGGCTGTAATGATGATGATGATGATGATTCGCTATAACTTTAAGCCGACTTCAAAGAAGGAGGAGGATCTCTATTCGGGTGTATGTTCTTTTTTGTGTGTGTCGATATCTTCATGCCATATATATTTGAAGTAAACATTCAACCCCTAGGGTAGGAAAATAAGAGATATAGTTTTTATTCTAACTATTTAAACCACATTCGAGCTTTTTAATATTCCATAGTAAACTCAAAAGGGTAAGAAATTCGACTTTAACTAAAAAGTATATGCCAATTTAAAAGGAGTTAAACGAATAATATAATTACCAAAGATGTTCCTTTAGAAGTCGGGGCCATAATACTCCTATACGCCACGATATTTTTTGTTCTTTGAAGTCGACTTTTACTTCTTAATAAAGATTGTACTTTTATTAAATGTATTCGGTTTGAGCAATTTTTTTAATTGTTCGTGGAATATTTTCATTTTGGTAGTAGTTTTAAGATCTTTTCATGGCATACCATTGAATTTCGATAGCGCTGAAGGTAGTGATCTCTTGAACTTAACAGCACGAGTACTATAATGCTTTGCAATACGATAAAGCAGCAAATAGGCAAATTTTTTCACTTTCGATATTTATAAAAAAAAACATATTTTTCCTTATATTAAAACTAGCTTATGACACTTATAAATAGTGTAGGTTTCTATCGCTGAAATAACTTTGAGAATCTGATCAGCAGTTCCAGAGACTGCCTTCCACAAATAAACTGACATGCTTAAACAACTTTATTGAAGAGTTAAATAAAAAACATACTTTTATTCCAATTACTTTATAATTTGGCAAGGGACTGCTTGACGAAGTTAGCAAAATAACATTAATGGAATAGCTTCTGTGTCCGTGCGTTCGTCTATCACAGGCCATTATCTCTTTTTCGATGATTATATATTTAACGAACTTAAAGTGCACTAAGTTTAATTTTGATTTGGAGATAATGTTAGGTACATTTGGGGAGTTTTTTTAAGACATTATATAGGTTGTCATTAGAACGCTTATTGAATTAAAGCACGAAAATAATAATTACTTAAAAAATATTACTAATTAATGTTTATTTCAAATAATCCATACTTTATTATTATAAATGCGAAAGTGTGTTTGTTTGTTTGTTTGTTTGTCCTTCTTTCACGTCGCAACAGAGCGTCGGCATGGCATGATTTTTGTATGGGGATAGTTCGGTGGCTGTAGAGTGACATAGGCTACTTTTTTCCGCGGAAAAACATCTCATTCCCGTGGGAAAATCGAATCTCATTCCCTTGGGAAAAATCGAATATGTTGCACAAGTTTGTCCTTCTTTCACGTCGCAACAGAGCGTCGGCATGGCATGATTATTTGTATGGGGATAGTTCGGTGGCTGTAGAGTGACATAGGCTACTTTTTTCAGCGGAAAAACATATCATTCCCGTGGGAAAGTCGAATATGTTGCAAAATTAAATTCAGCTAAGTGGCGCCACCGTGATTCTACAAGACGGACGAAGGTACGATGGATGAACACAGAAGGTCAGAATATCTGGATTATTATGTCTTTTTACCAAAATTAAGATAAAAATGTATGGATCTGTATTTTTCCACGCAGGACCGGGAAGAGAGCGATAAAAAATTTGGTGCATCGTAATTCACAGAATAGGCGATAACTTCGCAGACGATATTAAGTAATCCGTTGATGCTCTGCCTACCCCGCAAGGGTTACAGGCGTGATTATAAGTATGGATCAGAAATACTATCACCACCTGTCACGCTTTCACCCTTAACTATTACTTATCAATGGTAGAAACAGTTCTTAGTAAGCCTTATTAAGAAGCCTTAGTAATATTTATTGAACGGAAATGAATACAGTTCTTATATGTGGTTATGAATGAATCGGTATTACAATAAGAAAAATTGTGCAAAATTATAAGAAAAATATTTTTTGAGAGTTCTTATTAACTAACGTACATAGTTTAAATTGATTCCGCTAGATGTCGTTACTAGGTTTTAAAACGCGGTAACGAAATGTTTCCCATGTACTTAACTCCCGCCGTTGAGCCGCGCGTCAACTTATAGTGCATACGGTACCTATACGCTTAAATTGTTTCTATTTCGTAGCTTATTCGACTACCTGCTTTCGATTTCGGTTGTTTGTTATTTGCTTTGTGATTTGTTAAGGTTGAATGGATTTATATTGGCTTTCATTTTCGGATTTGTGTATTTTCTTGGATCGGTTTTGTTGATTTGGTTGGTATTCCTATACATTTAGACACTGGCTTTGATTTTAGATTTTGTTTATTTAGAATCGTGAATTGGTTTTCGTTGTTTTAGGTTGTTTAACAACATTTTAAAGGAATATTAATAGTATAGATAGTGTATACGGTACCCATACATTCTTACTTTTTCGTTGGTTATATTTATATTGACTACTGCTTTCGATTTTGGTTTTCTGCGATTTGTTTTGTGATTTGGTTTAAGTTGATTCGATTTTTTTGGCTATCGTTTTCGGATTCGTGTTGTGTCTTGAATTGGTTTTGTTGTTTTGATTTTAAAAATATTTAAAAGGAATTTTTATTCCTTTTAGATATTTTGATTTGCTTTTAAAAATATTTAAAAGGAAATTTCATTCCTTTAGGTATTTTAACGTTTTTATAAATAGGTTTTTTCTTACTTCATAATGCCTCGCAAACGTAAGTCCAGCTTTAAGAGTATCTTCTCAAAGACAAGCGAAAAGATTAACTCGATCGCTAGAATCTTTAGAAGATGCTGAACTGAGAAGGCAAGAACAAGCAGAGCGTCAGGCTGCTTTTAGAGCATCTGAGACACCTTCTCAAAGTCAGGAAAGGCGTCTTGAACAGGCAGAGCGTCAAGCTACTTTAAGAGCTACTGAAACACCTGCTCAAAGTCAGCAAAGGCGTCTTGAACAGGCAGAGCGTCAAGCTACTTTAAGAGCTACTGAAACACCTGCTCAAAGTCAGCAAAGGCTATTCGAACAAGCGAAACGTCTGGCCGCCTTAAGAGCCGCGGAAACACCTGATGAAACTCAACACAGACTCATTGAGCAAGCTGAACGTCAATCTACTATAAGGGCATCTGAAACACCAGAACAGACACAGGCGCGAAGAGATGCAAATGCACAGCTCCAAGCTGAACGTCGACAAAATTTTAAAAGAAACAATTGGTCGGTTTTTAATGACGCAGCATTCAATTATGATCAACAAGGCGTGTCGATTTTGCAGCGCTTTAAAATTGAAAGATGAGACCGCAGGCATGTGCTGTTCCAATGGCAAAGTGTCTCTTCCGTTACTTGGGGAACCAGAAGAACCTCTGAAAACTCTCTTTTTATATGATACTAATGAGTTACGGCGCTTTTTAAACAGGATCCGGAAATATAACTCATGCTTTCAAATGACGTCCTTCGGAGTTGACCGGGAAATAATAATGCCGGGATTTTTACCTACATTTACGGTGCAAGGGCAAATTTATCATAGAATAGGTTCACTTTTTCCAGCTGAAAACGAACAGCATAAATTTTACAAGTATATTTTATGGGTGACGAAGAAATTGAGGGACCGTCGCTGCCAATTTATCCAGGAGTTGAGAGAGACACAGTGTTCAAAATTCAAAGATTCTTGCATGAACGTAACATTTTAGTCAAAACATTTAAAACTGCTTTAGAAAACCCACCTGAAGAGGATTATAAAGTCGTCATTCACGCAGATGGGACCTCGAGGAGAGCATGAAAGGCGCTACAATGCACCTTTGATAAACGAAATAGCAGCCGTAATTAGTGGTGATCAATTTTCTTCACGAGATATTGTCTTGCGAGCACGTGATGATACGTTGCAACGGGTAGCCGATACACACAAGTTTTATGACGCTCTGCAATACCCATTGATTTATTGCAAAGGACAAGAGGGTTATCATTTTCAAATTCCACCATTAACCTGGTCAAAGGAGCCTACTCCGAACAAAAAGTATCATGTATGGATTTTATGTATCATATGATGTTGCGAGAAATGATTTTAACCTCTTAGCCGGTGTAGACAATTATTTCATCAATTTTGTAGACATGTATGTGAAGGTAGAAAGTGAACGTCTCCGTTATATATCTTAAATCAAAAAAGCTGCGCGTTGAGAATTATATACATTTACAAGATGCAGTTTCTAGCGACGCCAATGTAAACCCCAGAGATTTAGGTAAAATGGTAATTCTGCCCTCATCATTCGTTAACAGTCCCTGCTACCTACATGAGTACACAAGACGCATTCGCCTATGTACGAACTTACGGAAGACCTGATCTTTTGTTACTTTTACTTGCAATCCCACATGGAAAGAAATAACCGAGGAGCTAATGCCGGGCCAAAAGTACTGACAGACACGATTTAGTTGCTAGAGTATTTAGATTAAAAGTACAAAATTAATGTATGTAATTAACAAAGGGAAAATTTTCGGAGAGGTGCAGTGCTTCATGTATTCAATTGAATGGCAAGAGGATTACCGCATGCCCACATTCTAATATGGCTTAAAGAGAAGCGGCCCAGCCAAATAGACGACATAATAAGCGCCGAGATTCCGGATCCTGAGCAAGATAAAGAATTGTATGATACCATCGTCCGAAATATGATTCACGGTCCATGTGGAGCACGAAATTCAATATCGCCATGTATGAAAGTAGGAAATGTACAAAGAAATTCTAAACAGCTATTAAAAGAAACAGTGCACAATGACAACTACCTTTATACAGACGCAGAGCTCCTGAAGATGGTGGCAGGAAAGTTACAATCAAATCTCGCTCTGGAGCGTTCGAAACCTTAGATAACAGCTGGATTGTCCCGTATTCGCCCATTCTATGTAAAATGTTTAATGTCCACATTAATGTAGAAGCATGTAGCTCTGTCCGTGCAATCAAGTATATCTGTAAGCACATAAAAAGGAAGCGACCAAGCAATATTTAATCTCAGGAGTGAAGGTGAGGCAAACCCGTTAATGAAGTACAGACCCAAGCAGGGCGTTATGTCAGCAGTAACGAGGCAGCGTGGCGTCTCCTTGGCTTCCTTTACACGAAAGGCACCCAACAGTTACTCACCTTGCTGTGCACTAGAAAATGGAGAGCGTGTATTTCACCGAACGAAATTTCCAAGAAAGAATTGCATCACCACCAAAACTACACTAACAGCCTTCTTCAACTTTGTCAAACAGACCCTTTGCAAAACGTTGTTATATTCTGAAGTCCCCTATCATACTTGGAACACATCTAGGAAGGAGTGGAAACGCTGTATTCAAGGCGCGCCTGTTGCAAATTGGCCCGGTGTAAAGTCATCAGATGCCCTTGGTCGTGTATACCGTCCATGTAACTAATTTTGAATGTTTCTGTTTACGATTGCTGCACCATGTTCGGGGTCCTACAGGATATAAAGACCTTAAAACTGTCAACGGTCAGGAATGCGCAACTTATAGAGAAGCATGTGAAGCTCTGCATCTTTTAGAAAACGATAATCACTGGATGAAACCATGAAGGAAGCTGTGAAGTGCCAGTCACCAGCCAAAATTGGGATCTTTATGCAACTCTCATATCATCTTGCGGGCTATCTAATGCACATAAATTGTGGGACATATATAAAGAGTACATGGCGGAAGATATTTTATGAAGGTTACAGCAGACACGCGAACATGACATACAATGAACATATTTATAATGAAGCACTTGGAAAATTGAAGATAAAGTAATGGCAATGGTAGGCAAAAATTAAGCGACTTTGGAATGATAAGCCCTCAGCGAACAACCGAAAATGAACTAAGTGATGAAATTATATGAAACAAACTACGATATACCAGCTTTGCAGCAGTGTAGCCGAATTTGTACCCTGCTTGCTTCCTGAACAAAAACGAGTTTTTGACAAAGTATTAGGACAAATTGAATCTGGAATGGTGCACTTTTTAGATGCCCTGGAGGAACTAAACATTTTGTTAAATTTATTATTAGCAAGTACGGAAAGATAAAACATTGCTGTGTCCGTAGCTTCCTCCGGTATAGCCGCCACGCTGCTAAGCGGGGCCGCACTGCACATTCTGTTTTAAAACCCCTCTAAATCTAGCCCAGGAAGAATCGCTGATCTGCAACTTTAGCAAAATAGTACACGAGGTATAATGCTACGACAATGCAAACTTAGTGTGGACGAAAGTACAATGTCGCATAAAAGCTGTAGAAGCACCAATTTGCAGCAATACCGATGTAATGGGAGGAATGGTGGTTTTACTGGCTGGTGACTTTCGCCAAACTTTACCTGTCATTCAAAAGGGCACACCCAGATGAAATTAAAGCATGCCTCAAGTCGTCTATTTTATGGAACAAGGTGACAAACAATTCAACTACGAATATGAGAGTGCATTTGTATAATGATATCAATGCTGGAAATTATGCTGACACACTATTAAAATTGGCGATGGGCGGCTGGAAACGGATGCTGAGGGCTGCGTTAAATTGACGAGAGATTTTTGTAATTTAGTACAGAGTCATTCTGAATTAATTGCGAGCGTTTATTCAGATTTAACGAACAACATGCATGAAGACAAATGGTTATGTGAAAGGCGATTCTTGCACCAAAAAATGAGAGCGTTAATAAAAATAAATTCAGATATATTAAGTGAAGTAGCAGGAGAAATAACAGAGTATTTGCTGTAGACAAGTTATGAACACAGAACAGAGCACTTCATATCCCGTAGAGTTTCTAAAGAGTTTTCTAGAGTTGTCAGGTGCCCTAACATGCTTCAATTAAAATTAGGCGTCCCAGTCATGCATGCGAAATTTAGATGCTCGGTTATGTAACGGGACAAGGCTGTGTGTGACATCTTGGACGGAACATAATCGGTGCTACAATTTTGACAGGCGTAGGAAAAGGTGAAATGTTATTATACCACGGATCCCTATAATTCCCACAGATCTTCCTTTTCAATTCAAAAGGTTGCAGTTCCTAAAACTCAGTTTTCTTTCAATTCAAAAAGCAATGGATAGTTCATTTCCCAGTGACCATGCGGGCGAAGCCGCGGGTAACAGCTAGTTAGATTCATAAAATTGTTAGTAAAAGGAATAATCTATGTTGGTATTTTATTGATTTCGGCTCAATAATTTAATAAATATTAAGAATAATAAAAAAAAACATAACTTTTCCAAATAGGAGAGTTGTAGCTCTCCACAACAATTTTAAGAATGATGTTGGGGCTGCTTTATACCCTGTTCAGGAGTACTGTCTTTTTGCGCATGATGGCGGGTCTTCACGGTGTGATTTTGTGCAAATATCCCAGATGCGCTACAGCAGCGGGGTAACCTCAACAACATCCGGAATATGATATTATTGTATTGGTCGCGTAAAACATCTTGATGGCATACGTTCCGTGTAAAAGTTCTAACAATATGCTTTGAAAAGTGATATTTTAATTTTATCTACGGGAGCATTTGCTAGCCAACATAATAGACATGGACCGTTTGTACTTGTGAAATTTATGTATGTTAACGGTGGTAGAGCCACGCAGCAGCTTTTGCTGTTGCACGTATGGGCCGGCTCGAGCCGGGTTAGTACCACGACCTCACAGAATACCGGCGTGAAGTGGAAGCTCTGCTTTTGCGTTTCGTCTGGTGAGTGCAGGTGACCGGAGGTCCAATTTGCCCCCCCATCAACATGGTAGCGGAATTAAATTTAGATACCCCAGGAGGGTACCAGCACCCCTGGAGAATCTCTCGCTGAGCATCCACGACCATGCTACTCCACTCCTGAGCGTGGTGTTCAGGCTGCCCCGCGTATTCTGGGGAGGGGGCAAAATTCCGCTCAAAACAATAACTGCTCGGGCAAACTGAGCAACAAGACCACAGACCCCGCCACGCTATCCGTGGATTTATGCAACATCAGGACTTCACTGAACCTAAACGCCGTCCACTACCATCTCGAGACGGCGAAGCCGGCCTTGCTCTTTTCTGACCGAGACAGGTGTCCCTCCGGCTGATACTGTATCTTCCTACCCGGGGTAAAATTGAACACTTTGTGCCTCGGGCTGGAGTTTGCATACGTCAGAGAGGACATCTGTTCTCGACGCCCGGCAGTCTTAGGTTGACCTGTCCATCCTTTGGCTACGCGTAGATAGCGACGACCATCCGCGCACCATGCGCTCTATAGGTCCCATAGCGGTAATGCCGAAACAGACCGACTCATCGACCACGTCCAAATGGCTACAGATTCTTGCTACAACAGGTCCCATCCGCAGAGATCGTGATCCTGGCGATTTTAACGCCCACCACGCCGAATGGCTTGGTTCACGTTTAACCGATCATGTGGGAGATCTGTTTATGACTTTGCCTTGGCATATGGTCTGACAGCTGGTTACTTCGCCTACGCGGATTCCAGATGAAGGATCATACACCTTCCTGTTGACCTTCTGCTGACCTCCCATCCGGACGGATATCAGGTTTCCGTCGATGCCCCTGTCGGCTCTTCGGACCATTGTCTGATCCGGAGTGTGGTGCCACTCACGCCCCCTGCGGTTGCGTTCTGCAGGTTGCCGCCGTGTTTGGCATTACAGGTCGGCGGATTGGGACGGATGCGATCTTTCTTTGCATCCCACCCATGGGGGCGGGTTGCTTTCGCCGGATGATCCCAGCGCTGTTGCTGACTCTGTCACTGATGTGGTGTTACAGGAATGGAACTATTTATTCCATCATCTGTGGTACCCATCGGAGACAGATCGCAGCTTTGGTTTGGTCGCTCCTGTAAGACTGCATTGCAGTAAGCAGGAGTGCTATCAGGCCTGGGCTGAGGCTTCTGCTGCTCGGGATGTAAACACCAGCATGCCTAAAAAGAAGTATAACTTCGCCTCCAGGTCCTTCAAAGTGTTATTGCCAAGGCAAAGTCAGCACATAGGCAGAATTGGCGAGAAACTAGTTCGCCTTCCTTCGGGAACCCGTGCATTCTGGTCTCGCCAAGGCTGTCCAAGGAATTTCTGTAAGCCATCACTACCATCTCTGCACAGGAGGACGACTCACTGCCCACGCCAAAAGAGAAAGCCGACCTTTAGGCTCACTTTTGCGTCCAACTCGACTCTTGATGACGGGGAGACACACCGCCGGCCATCCTGGGTGTGAGTGCTCCATGCCGGATGTTCGGTTCTCACAGCGCTCGGTTCGCAAAGCACCTCTCCCTGGACATCCACAAGTCGAGTGGGCCTGACGTAATCCCCAATTGTGCTGAGGATGTGCCCGGAGTTGGCACCGGTTCTAACGCGTCTTTTCCGGTACCCTACTACCTAGGCGTAGTCCCGAAATCATGGAAGACAGCTTGTCCAACCGATCCCAAAAAAGGCGACCGCTCAGACCCGTCCAACTACAGGCCTATCGCCATCACCCCTTGTTCTCCAAAATAATGGAATCCATTTTAAACTGCCAGCTCATGCGGTACTTGAGGATCACCAGCTGATTAGTGACCGCCAATACGGTTTTCGTCGGGGTCGATCAGCTGGTAATCTTCTGGTCTACCTCACCATAGATGGGCGGAGGCAGTAGAGTCCAAGGGGAGGCATTGGCCGTTAGTTTGACATTGCGAAGGCTTTCGATCGGGTGGGCAAAGCGCTTTTTCAGTCCTTCCTATGGCTTCCTGAGAAATTGTGCAATTGATCACCAGCTTTGCAGATCGGAGCATCAAGGTCGTTGTAGACGGTGCATGCTCCGACTACAAGCCCATTAACGCTGGTGTTCCACAAGGCTGCGTTATCACCAACGCTGTTTCTTCTGCATATCAATGATATGTTGCAAACCGGTAGCATTCATTGCTATGCGGATGATAGCACTGGTGATGCTCTATACGCCGGCCGTGCGAATATTTCTCGGGAAAACGTCGCCGAGTACCGGAACAAACTTGTGTCTGAAGTCGAGTCTTTGCTGAACAAAGTCTCGGATTGGGGGCGACTAAATCTAGTCCAGTTTAATCCTCAGAAGACACAAATTTGCGCGTTTACCGCTAAAAGAACCCTTTGTCGTATCTCCTCAGTTTCAAGGCACTCCTTGTTGCCTCAGCCAGTATCGGAATCCTCGGCGTCGACATATCGAGTGACGTGCAGTTTCGCGGTCACTTGGAAGAGAAGGCCAAATTGGCCTCTAAAAAGCTTGGCGTGCTCAGCAGAGCGGGACAGTATTTCATGCCGGCATAACGTCTGCAACTTTACAAGGCGCAGGTTCGGCCTCTGGAATACTGTTCCCATCTCTGGGCTGGGGCTCCCCAGTGCCAGCTCCTTCCACTTGACCGCATCCAGCGCAGAGCGGCTCGAATCGTCGACGACCGAGTCCTTTCCGATCGGCTCGATTCTTTGGCGCTGCGAAGAGATGTTGCATCTCTTTGCATTTTCTTTCGCATTTACCACGGGGAGTGCTCTGAGGAATTGTTCGGATTAATCCCAGCCGCCACATTTCACGAACGCACATCGCGGCAGAACTCCCGATACCATCCACACCATCTGGATGATTGGCGGTCTACCACTGTGCGATTTAGAAGATGTTTTCTTCCTCCACAACTTACTTGTGGAATAGTTTACCACCAGCGATTTTTCCGGACCGATACGACTTAGGGACCTTCAAGAAAAGAGCCTACTCCTTTTTAAAAGGCCGGCAACGCATCTGCAATTCCTCTGGTTCCCCTGGTGTTGCAGTTGTTCATGGGCGGTGGTAGTCACTTACCATCAGGTGAGCCGCATGCTCGTTTGCCCCCTCTCCTATAAAAAAAAAATGTAAACTGCCCTCGCGATACAGGAGAAAATCCTAGTGTGGAGGTAACGTTTTTTTAAAAGATCAAATCAATTAGCTGTGGCCAATGGATTCCAGCAACCAACTTCAAAAGACAAAAGATACGATTATGTTTTTACTCCTGAAGACTAAAATGGAAAGTCTGTTAATATGCTTGATGTTCTCACTAAATGCGACAATTAGCGCATTGCTCGATAGCAGGAAGTGAGAGGGCTTTACCCATTTTACTGTTAATGCATGAAACGAATCATGCCTGCCGCCTCTAAAATTTTTTTTTTTTTATAGAATAAGGGTGACAAACGAGCACACAGTCCACCTGATGGTAAGTGGTTGCTGTTGCCCATAGACATCTACATCTATCTTCGTTAGCGAATTTAAATGCAGATGCGTTGTCAGCCGTGAGTACTAAGATAGAATGCCTCTTTTCCAGTAAAAAGGGTCTCCGGTTCTCTACACTCACCATACGAAACACAGCAGCATTAAGCTGCTATTTTACGTTGGTATTCTGTGAGAGCGTGGTCCTTCCCCGGTCCAGCCGACCCATTCGTGCTACAACTATACTATTAATATAGCTGCAGCATGGCTCTACCACGTAAAAAAATTTAATTCGTTTTTTTATGAAAAAATTTATGTCGTACTTTTTACTTCTGCACACTTCTGCATTACAAACGCGCACACAGTCCCCCTGCACGGATAGCATGGGCTAGGGACCAAAAATTATCCCCTGATTATATCCACTGACAAGAGATAAAATTATCTTGTCCTTATGCCAAATCACGGCAACGGGGAGAAGTATATCCCCGTTTGACATAACGAGTAGACATATATGCCCCGTACGTAGCATGGAGCCAAATGAAAGATAAAAATTATTCTTTTTTGACATTTGAAAGGGACAAATTTATCCTAGTTCCATTGGACGTGGGTTTAAGTTTATATTCATACAAAAATCTATCTAAGTCTAAGTCTATCTCCCATTTTATCTACTGCGGATATTATATCCACCGGTGTGCCCATGTTCGAAGGGTGGATAAAACAAAGCGAGAGGATAAACATTTTCTCCTTTCCCCGGGGATAAAATTGTCTCCTGACCATGCTAGTCCTGCTGATGGTAAGTAGATGCTGAGGCCCATAGACACAAATATCTTTCCTCGATTAAGAATCAAAATGCAGATGTGTTGTCACCCCTGAGGACTAAGATGTAATGCCTCATTTCAGTAAAAGGGTTCCGGTTATATACACTCATTATGAAACACCGCAGCAACAAGCTGCTATTCTACGCTGGTATTTTTGAGAGCGTGGTCCTTACTCATTCGTGCTCCAACTTATAATACGAGGGCGACACTGAAAGATTTTAGAACTGGCATCTTGTAAACGATATAATAAAAAAATAAGTTCAAATTTTGAAAATGGAACTCTTTGCCAATATTATTGTGTATGTATTTTATTAATTTGTCATTTGTTTACGATTTGGCGGCAAATTGAAAATTGTCTGTGTCACGTCAGCATGAATTTAACGCGAGAAAATTTTCGTACAATGATTTTTTATGACTTTCGATGTCATTTAAGTCAACAAGAAAGTTATGATAGACTTTGATTGGCTTTTCACGATGAAGCCCCATCTCGTGCCACTGTTTACACTGGTTTAATGAGTTTAAACGTGGTCGCACTAATCTCACCCATGATCTGCGTGAGGGACGGCCTTCTACGGCGACGACTGAAGATAACATCAATGTTGTGCGGCGTATAATAGAGACTGACAAAATAGTGACTTATCAGCAGATTCGGACAAGCTTAGGCATCGGTATGAGTCAAGTGAACAAAATCCTCCATGGACATTTAGCGGTCAGGAAGGTTTGTGCCCGGTGAATACCTCATAATTTGACAGAGGCCCAAAAACTCCGTCGTGTTGATTGGTGACGTAAAACGGTTCAAAGATTTAATGGAGGTGACTCAAATGCTGTGTTCGACATAGATACGGGTGACGAAAGCTGGATTTATTGTTATGATCCTGAAACTAAGAGACAGTCTGCTGTCTGGGTGTTTCCTTCCGAGGAGTTGCCAACTAAAGTGAAGAGAGGTCGAAGCGTGGGAAAAAAGATGGTGGCCTCGTTCTTCGGAAGGACAGGTCATTACGCAACAATTGTTTTAAAGGATCGAAAAATAGTTACTGCAGAGTAGTACTCTAACAATTGTTTGCCACTTGTCTTGGAAAAAGTTCGGGAGAAACGACCTCGCAGTAGGATCCTCCTTCACCACGACAATGCCTCGTCGCACACCGCCAAGCAAACAATCGACTACTTGGCGACGTCAGATGTGGAATTACTGGGTCACCCGCGCTATAGCCCCGACCTCGCACCTTGTGATTTTTATTTATTTCCGAAAATAAAAAAAACTTCGAGTAAAACGTTTTATGAAGAAGAAGCAGTGGCTGCGTTTCAAAATGCCGTCGAAGAGACCCCTAAGGACGAGTGGGCAAAGTGCTTTTCTCAGTTGTTCCATCGAATGCAGCGATGTATTGATGTAAATAGACACTATTTTGAAAAGATATAATAAAACTAATAACTTGCTAGTTTGTTCAGTTTTTGATTTTCTAAGAACTTTCAGTGTCACCCTCGTATACCTGCAACATGGCTCTACTACAATTATAATATCAAATGATTATAACAGATATCCACGCAAATGAGGACACAGGAAAAAGTAGTCTTTTACTTACTTTTTCTTTATGGATTTTATCGTTTATTTTTAATTCGTTTAAAATGTCTAAGAGCTTAAAGCCGTGGTAGTTCAGAGGTTTAGCGGTTGCTGTAAATTTCACAGTACGCGAGCAACCCGGGTTCCATCTCCGCGGGCACCAATGAAATTGTTAATAGCAATTTTAAGTGCTGATTTACCACCTGCTCGTCGGTGAAGGAATAAATCGTGAGGAAACCTACATTGAGAATTTGAAGACATGTGAAGTCCGCCAACATGCATGGGGCAGCGCGGCGGACACTTTCTTGCCCTAAAACCCTCTCAGAAGTAAGAGGAGGCCCGTGCCCAGTAGTGGGACGTGTATAGGCTGTAACTTTACTTTCCTAACAGCTATAACAAAATAAACGATGTCTTCTTCATCATCAGCTTGTAGAAATTCACAGCTATCCTCACTTACAACTATCGGTTGTGATAAGATTTTTTAGCGTTGCCCATATTCACTCTTAACACATCTACGGGATAAAATGTTGTGATGCTGTGTTCAACCATCAACTCAGTAACTTTTTAGGTTTGTATATTAAACAAGCTGTATTTCGCTTTCAACTCTCTGTACATATACGTATTATCTATGCATTTAACTACTCATTAATATTCAAATCTATGGCGACAATATCCACTCCGTATGACTGCTTGATTACAGACTATTACGTGTTTGACGTTGGTAGTATGAACGTAAACAATAATTGTTTTATTTTATTTTATTTAATATATTTGTAACACATATTAGTTCGGGGAAAAAGTTTGTTCGTATTTTATATACAAATTCAAGAAATGTTTTTTCTAAGTTTAATTACATTTAATTATAATATATATTATGTGCCATTTTGTTCGATAACTTGTAGGTAGTGACATAATCCCGTTGCTGTGGAAATCTTGGGATTTTTGATCAAAAAAATGAGACAAGTGGTTTTGACAGTCTTCTCTTGATGTTAACCTAACACTACCCAAAGAATTCTGAAGAGACCGAAGCAGGTGAAAATCTGAGGGTGCAAGGTCAGAACTATATGGTGTATGCGTCAACACACATGGTTGTGAACAACCAAGCTCTCTCAATTTTGCTGAGTGGCCAAAGATGTGTGTGGTCTGGCGTTATCATGATGAAAGACCACTCCTTTTCTGTTGATCAATTCCGGCCGTTTTTTCTTAATTTCTTGCTTGAGTCTCATTCTTAGTTAGCAGTAGAGATCCGAATCGATGGTATTGCCAGGCGGTAAATGCTCATAATAAAGGATGCCCTTCCAATCCCACCATACACACAGCATCACCTTATTGCGTGTTAATCCGGGTTTCGCTACAGTCTGTGGAGCTTGATTACCCTTTGACCATGATCTTTATCGCACGTTCTTGTCGTAGGTGATACACTTTTCATCACCAGTGATCAATCTTTTCAAAAACGGTTCGGTTTCATTACGTATCAATAGAGAATTGCAAATGAGTACACGATTCATTAGATTTCTTTCAGTGAGCTCGTGTGGTACCCAAATATCGAGCTTTTTTATATAGCCAGACTTTTTCAAATGTGTCAAAACTGTTTTGTGGTCAATTTTCAATTCTTCGGCTATGTCGTAACTACTAATATGCCGATCTTGCTCCACTTTTTCAAAAATCGCATCGACTTTATCCGTATGAGGGCGACCAGAGCGAGCTGCATCTTTGACATCAAAATTCCCGGACTGAAAACGCTTGAACCAACTTTGTGCTACTCTTACTGACACTGCATTAGGTCCATAAATGTTACAAATTTTTTTCGCGGCTTGAGTCGCATTTTTCCCTTTTTTGTAATAAAACCTCAGAATGTATCGAATTTCTTCGTTACATTCACTCATTTTGGCGGACAGAAAAACAATTGAAAAGTGGCGGGAAAGAATTTTTAATTTTTTATTTTTCTTTTTCTTAATGTCCTATATGTGTTGTCATTAAAACTAGCCAGATACAAACAGTACAACCAAAGAGATTTTTCTTCAATTTTATACAAACAAAATAAAAAGAAACTTTTTCCCGACCTTACATATAAATTTTAGCCATCTGTACTCCCTCTCCAGCAATATGCTTAAAAATGGGTACACAGTTTTCTCTTCAGGTATTAATATATATAGACTTCGAATTCCACAGATGAGACAATATTATCACGATAAATATACGCTGCAGCTTCCGCTTAATAGGTACGTATGCAAAAGAGCATTTATACAGGGTTATTTTTCAGAGAAGCCAATTTTTAAACTAAATTTTTAATTGCATTTTTTGAAAATACGAGTAAAAAAGGCTTCTATTTTTATTTGAAATTATCTCAAATTGAATGTTGTTTATGGGCAACAACGTTTTTGCCTACCAATCGACACTTACGAATGTGTGCGTGCGCAGTAAAATCAGTTAAAATATTGCATTACCGCGCATTTCGAATTTAAAAGATAAAAAGGACAGAATGTTAGATTTTTTTTTAATTAATTTTTCTTCACCATTTGGCGATATTACTTATTCTGAACCTTCTCTACAAATTTGGCCGGTTATTACAAAATAACCCTGTATAGACTTCGCATTCCACAGATGAGACAATACTATCACGGTAACTCTACGCTACAGCTTCCGCTTGGAAGGTACGTATGCAAAAGAGCAATTATATAGTGTATAATCTATGGGCAATATATTATTTTGGACAATAGGTGAATAGTTTCAGTACAGACCGATGATACATGATTTTAAACATGACTATGATAAATAGATTCAATAAACATGTAGATTTTGTATCACCCACTGTAATTAATACATTGTCAGATACTAGATTGAACAGTTTGAACAGATTGAACAGTTATTTTCTACAAAATAAGTGTGACACAGTCCACCTGATGGTAAAAAACAGATGTGGCCCATAGGCATTTACATATATCCTCAGTTAAGAATCAAAATGCATACGCGTCGTCACCCCTGACGACTAAGATAGAATACCTCGTTTCCAGTAAAAACTGTCCCTGGTTCTCTACACTCACCATACAAAACACAGCAGCATAAAGCTGCTATTTTAGGCTGGTATTCTATGAGAGCGTGTTCCTTCCCCGGTTGAGCCAATCTATTCGTATATCTATTTTATGGTTGTGCCATAAAATAACTGCAGCGTGACTATACCACGTATGCAATGTTCATATAGTGTTTGTATTAAATAAATAAAAAAACAATATCAAAAAAAGCACAATCGTGTAAGGATACCTGTTATGTAAAGTGACCATCATTTTTTTTGTCGCCATTAAATTGTTGTTTCTTTGATTATGTGAATAAAAGGAAACAGGTTTGCGCATCTGGCAACAAAACCAGCTTGATGAAATCAGTATATCTTAAAAACACGTGTGAATCGTATGTGCTCAATCGCGGTGTTTTGTATTTTGTTTTATAGTTTATATTTTTAAATATATTTCATTATTATGTAATTTTATCTATCATTATTCTATAGACAGAATATAGTAAGCAAAATGAAATACGTTACAAAATTTCTTTTAATATTTTCTTGTGGTGAGTTTTTTTTTTATAAAAATGAAGTGCCAGGTTACTTACAGTCCACATAATGTTAAGTGGATACTGCAATCCATGGACACCTGCACCCAATTTCAAACAAAGAAGGCTACAGATGCGTTGTCACCTCTGAGGACTAAGATGGAATGCCTTACAGCCTTTAATTATGCTGACCCTATGCCCTTCAGAACGCAGCTGTGAAAGCACAGCAATTTGGCAAAACAAATAGGTAAGAGGGTGATTTCTAACCAAACGGACTCCCGTCTAGAAAAATGTTATATAACGTCATACATTAGAGTATAATATGTACTACAGAAGTGATTTGTGTGATAAATACTGCTTGTTTACTTACGCCCTTAAAGCAACTTATCTTATTTTTTAGCAATATACGTGTTACCATTAAGTGGTTTGCATGAGTCACAATTTATTGCGTCTTCAAGGCTAAAAAGAGTAAGTAAGTTTACCTTTTATATTATTTGTTTAAATACACAAACACAGGATACATAATCTCATATTAAATTTATATACATCTCTATGTTACTGTGTCATGGTAGCGTAAGTGAATGCATCGCACCATATCAGACCGCGAATGATGTAATCAGTGATTGTGTTAAATGTCACAATGATCGCAGGCCTCAGATAGATTGCTAATTTTACAACATATGTTTTAACAAAAATTACTCTGAGAATTTTACATATCCGAGTTTTTTTTTAAATTTACAGACATTCAAGTTTCCTTGCGATGTTTCGCACATGGAAAATAAGCATTTAAAATCTCAATCAAAATTTTTATCGATGCTGACTGTAATCGAACTCGGTTTCTTCGAATACAAGAAATCCCTGTGAGCGATTACCCAAATTGTCTGGTCCTGCAATTGCCAAGATTCCTGCTAAGCGTGGCGATTACGGTAAACTTCGAACGAAATATTTCAACAAAATATACGAAACTTCATCATCATCATTACAGCGTTTTACAAGTCCACTGCTGCACGTAGGCTTCCTCAAAGAATGGTACAAAGCACGGTACTGAGCCAACGGCATACATTAAATTTCTCTAGGTGGTAATTCCAATAGGGGGCCGCCCTGCCCTTCGGTTACCGATACGAAGCTGCTACTCGATAACCTTTATTCCCCATCGGTTGTCGGTTCTTAGAGCTATATGGACGGCCCGTTATCATTTTCATTTTAAAACTTATATATATTATTTTAAAACTTAATTTATAATCATTTTGTTTTAGCAAAGCACTACTGGAGTGTGGATGAACAATGGTTTAAATCCGTCCAATGTAAGTATGACAAAAAGTTGTTTTAAATTTTCACCATCTTCTAATTTTTTTATTGATTTCAATAAAAATCTTAAATTTGGTGTTAAATTGCAATAACTATATAGTTACATAAATAGTGTCTTATTCATCTTACACTAATATTTACATAGATCTTACAATCTCGGTGTAAAATATTATAATAATTTTATGAAACTGATAGTACCACGTTTTTGTTATATTTAAGGCAATTCAATTTAATTTTATTTCTATTTTGATTCCTAAAAAAATGTTACCCCATACTGGAATTTGCTATTGTATCTAGAAGCAGTTTACATACATAAATTTCACACATCGAGACCCGGAACAATTATTTGTAGGCCATACAAATACTTGTACCGTGCGAGATTCGTACCCGCGGCCCTCAGCGCCGCATCTCATTACTAAGCCACTGATCCACGGTGCAGTAAATTCAATTAATTAGACTATTTAACTTCAAACTACACTTTTAGACTCATATTAATTAGGTTAGTAAAGATGTGTTTGTAGCATTTTAAAATTATCAAAAAGTATGATATAAATTTAATTTATTATGTTATTTTTAATTTATTTATTTAAAAATCTTTATTGCACTTAAAGTGTACAATTGGCCTTTATGCATTCTCTTCCAGTCAACCATACGTGAATATAAATATAAAAACATAAATAACATACGTGTAAATACAATTGTAAATACAAATAACCTAAATAATATACTCTTTACCTGATACATATCAGCCGCAATTTTTAAATAATACATAATACACACATTTTAAGCATACTTAAATACGAACATATAATACAAAATCAACATAAATAATTTATAATATCGAGCCATACAGAAACATTTAAATAAGAAAGTTGCTGGAAGAAGAAATGTAATGATCAGACACAATTCTCTTAAAGGCAGCAACAGAAGTCGGTTCCCTAATAAGTGGCACGTACGGCAGTGAACTATGTAAATAGGGGCAATTTACTTTGCTCCCTATAATTGTAAGAATGTTGTTGAGGTCGACCTGAACTCGACGCTCCAGGTATGCACATTTTTTATGTAATGTTGCGTGAAAGCAATCAAAGTACAGCCCCATCAACACCCAGAAAGTTTTACTATATCGAGTCCAAATGACTCCGAAGACCCGTATCGTGCAATACCTCCACATGCAACACGTGTATAGACAGGTAAAAATGGTCTAAATAGAGTTAATTTTACAGCCCGAAAGAACCGTGCAGAACTGCGAACCCACATATTTAATCTTGCTGACAGAGCCCTCCGCTCCCGTTCAATGTCAGTATTCCCTTCAGGTCAGACGTGGCTATATGACCCGGTGTTATAAAGAAGTTACCCCTAGTTAGCAAAGTACCGTTTTAATTAATAGGCGGCACATCACTCATACGGTCACGTCCGACCCTAACGATCACATACTCACTTTTATACACATTGTATTTAAACCCGCGTGAAGCCGCGAATATATACAAACACGTTATAATTTTCTAAAACCACATATCAACAGCACCATAAGTTCTGTAAAATTTATAACATTTACTTATAACACATCTATGTGACAACCGACGCGCATGCTGCTGAGTGTCTCAATGAGTCTATTTACGCAAAGTTTAAAAATACTAGGCTAGCTCAACCCTTCTTGCCTCACCCCGTACTTTAACATATAGGGCGAGGACAATGTAATGATCCATTTAAAAAGGTTATTCTAGCCTTTATTCTGGCTTTCATACAAACATTTCCAAATCTGAATTAGTTCTCTTGGTACCTTAATTTCCTTTAGATATCTCCAAAATATATCAAAGGAAATCAGATCAAACGCCTTATATAGTTCGAGTAAATGGGCGTAGACATATGTGTTCTTATCAATGCGGTATTTGACAGTGTGCTTAAGATACAGTCTTGCACTTTCAGAAGACAATCCGAACTGATTATCATGCAGCTTCTTTAATCAGCTATCTGACACTACCGCCATGATTGTTGCCGAATATATTGGCCTAAAGTTATATTTGTCCACATATCGCTTGTTTTCTTTTTAACTACCGGAATCACTACGGTCTTCATCAAATCAGACGGTAAATATTAATTTAAAATATAAAAATTAATTTTTGTTTGTTCGTATTTTATGTACTGCCATACCGTTCATCAGATTGCGGTAAAACTTTGTCAACTTATTCCTGGCACTTGCGGGAAGGTTATAGGCATATATGATTATACAATAAGCTAACAGTAGGTGGTGCGCGTATCGTACGAGAAATTTATTTAAAAGTTATATATCATTATCATTATCATTCCTAATTAAACAATATAACTCTTCCAAACTTAAAATGCTATTTCCATTATTATTTTTCAATGGCAGCAACGCACCGGCTAGTGTCTTATTCAAAAAGAGTAAAACATAGCCAGTACTACGATTATGCATATATGGGCAGCACATTGCAAATGCTCGATGCTGAGACAGTTACGAATTGGTGCAATTATTCTTTCTCGTACATCATCATAATTATATCAGAGTCTCGCACTCTACAACAATATGACTCTGTGACATAAATCTAGCCCTAGTGGTGTGGCTGTGTCGTCGACACGGCCGTGTGTTTTACGTAAATGCCTGTACGTAACGAAACGACTTATAGTCCTCGCTCAACGCAATGAATTCTTTAATCCTTTAGCTATCGAGTGCGAGTGGTCTAAAAATATTTCTGAATATTATTGTCGCATTTTTATTTTATTTATTACAAACAAATAGGAAATGAAACTTAGGTCACTTTTTTTTTAATTGGGTCAGTTAAAAAGTAAATAATAGTGTTAATTATTTCCCATCACTAGTCATGACAAATTTCAACGCAGCAGCTTTTGCTGTTGCACGTATGGGCCGGCTCGAGCCGGGTTAGTACCACGACCTCATAGAATACCGGCGTGAAGTGGAAGCTCTGCTTTTACGTTTCGTCTGGTGAGTGCAGGTACCGGAGGTCCAATTCCCCCCCCCCCCATCAAGATGGTAGCGGAATTAAATCATAGACTACCCCAGGAGGATACCAGCACCCCTGGAGTTTGCGTATACGTCAGAGAGGACATCTGTTCTCGACGCCTCGGCAGTCTTGAAGGTTCGGACCTGCCCATCCTTTGGCTGCGCGTAGATAGCGACGACCATCCGCGCGTCTACGGGTGCCTCTATAGGTCCCATAGCGGTAATGCCGAAACAGACCGACTCATCGACCACGTCCAAACGGCTACAGATTCCTTGCCACAACAGGTCCCATCCACACAGATCGTGATCCTTGGCGATTTTAATGCCCACCACGCCGAATGGCTCGGTTCACGTTTAACCGATCATGCGGGAGATCTGTTTATGACTTTGCCTTAGCATATGGTCTGATACAACTGGTTACTTCGCCTACGCGGAATCCAGATGTGAAGGATCATACACCTTCCCTGTTGGACCTTCTGCTGACCTCTCATCCGGACAGATAACAGGTTTCCGTCGATGCCCCTCTCGGCTCTTCGGACCATTGTCTGATCCGGAGTGTGGTGCCACTCACGCTCCCCTCGCGGTTGCGTTCTGCAGGTTGCCGCCGTGTTTGGCATTACAGGTCGGCGGATTGGGACGGACTGCGGTCTTTCTTTGCATCCTACCCATGGGGGCGGGTTTACTTCTCGCCGGATGATCCCAGCGCTGTTGCTGACTCTGTCACTGATGTGGTGCTACAGGGAATGGAACTATTTATTCCATCATCTGTGGTACCCATCGGAGGCAGATCTCAGCCTTGGTTTGGTCGCTCTTGTAAGACAGCATTACCCAGTGAGCAGGAGTGCTATCAGGCCTGGGCTGAGGCTTCGGCGGCTCGGGATGTAAACACCAGCATGCTTAAAAAGAAGTATAACTTCGCCTCCAGGTCCTTCAAAAGAGTTATTGCCAAGGCAAAGTCAGAGCACATAGGCAGAATTGGCGAGAAACTAGTTCGCCTTTCTTCAGGGAACCCGTGCATTCTGGTCTCTCGCCAAGGCTGTCCAAGGGAATTACTGTAAGCCATCACTACCATCTCTGCACAGGGAGGACGACTCACTGGCCCACGCCGCAAAAGAGAAAGCCGACCTTTTAGGCTCCCTTTTTGCGTCCAACTTGACTCTTGATGACGGGGGGAACACACCGCCGACCATCCCGCGGTGTGAGTGCTCACAGCGCTCGATTCGCAAAGCACTCCTCTCCCTGGACATACACAAGTCGAGTGGGCCTGACGTAATCCCCCCAATTGTGCTGAGGACGTGTGCTCCGGAGTTGGCACCGGTTCTAACGCGTCTTTTCCGGTACTCCTACTCCCTAAGCGTAGTCCCGAAATCATGGAAGACAGCTTTTGTCCAACCGACAGAATTTTTCGCATTGAGTTTTAACTGACTTTGTGACATAAAGTTACAGTAAACAGCATGTGATATTCCAGACGGTCCCCGCCAACATATCCGTAAAATAATTTTATCGATGTGTATTATTCGCGTAGCTATAAGAAATCATTATGATAAAAATATTTACATATTTATATCATATTTAGATACATATTTATATCATATTTAGATACATATTTATATCATATTTACATACATATTTATATCATATTTACATACATATTTATATCATATTTACATATTATATCATTCATTCCATTGCAGCCTATAAAAGTCTACTGATGAACATAGGCCTTCTCAATAGATTGCCTCATAGGATTTTGCCATATTTGCCACGCTTGGCATGCGGGTTGGCAACCGTAGTTTTCTATTATTTTTAGTTGTTATATAAAAATAATAGAAAGTTGCTGCTGTCCATATTCTGTTTTAATTTCCCCATGTCGACTCTTACGACACCCACGGGACGATGTGGGGTATTGATTATTCTTACACCGCCACTACATGGATTTTGTAAATTATATATTATATCATCTAATAAATAATTTGTAGTGAGATTTCGCAGTAAGATAGTGGCGTAAGGGAATTCATCTTATTGGAAATGCTAGAAAAATCTTCCGATAGATGTCACTACAACCATCTCGTCTACGTCGAACGGCGACGGCCGGCAACGTCAAAGGTGCAAGAAGTCTGGCACCGCAATTGTTAATCCCCCTGCCAAGCGTGACGATAAAGGCAAATCCTCCTTACAAAGGAAGGAGCCCATTGCCAGCTGTAGATTTTACGTGATATATATATCATATTATTTGAATAATCATCAAATTACAAAATAGAAAATCTACGCTAAGAGATGTTACAATATTAGTGCGAAGCCATCTTAGTTCTGTGATGTTAGTGCTGTTAGTTTTTTAGCTTTTACTGCTTTACCTGACTCGGACTGTATAAAATGGGAAATGCGATGATGATAATGATTATTAAGATTTGGTTCATGACCAATCATCAAGTCCCCAGTATGGGATTTCCAATTTTCAAGCTATCTAACTGCCATCATGGATCCTAAGAGTTCCTCTTAGATCATATCACCCACGCTGGCTTCCTGAACGATAGAGACAGCAATACTGGTAGTCATATGAAGGACACTCTTAAATCTTTTACAGGGCAGCTTACCAATTAACCAGAAAGCAATGGATTCAGGAACTTCTGACATCGAGGAAAATCCATGTAATCCCATAAAAATTGTAAAGCCAAACTTCGACGCTCCTGGTCGCAGAATAAGCGAAAGAAGTACGCTGTACAAATATCTATAAAATTAAGTAATTAGGACTTTTTAACTGAATTTATTTAGATGTTTTTATTTAAAAAAATATTATTCAAATATTCAAATTAGGATAAATTGACGTAAAAAACAATATTTAAATGAATCTATCATTTTTTATTTTATGCTGATTGGCACTTAAGTCACAAGAATAATAAAAGTTAAATTAATAAAAATTAGATGTGCAATATCCAGTCACGACCACAATTAAAATGATCAATCCAATAATTAACTTCAAAGGAATTATGTTTTTATTAGATTAGTTTTATTTTTTCTGAAAAATAGGCGTGACCAACGAACACACAGTCCCCTGACGGTAAATAGATGCTGCGACTCATAGACAACTACATTTTATCCTCGATAAAGAATCAAAATGCAGATGCGTTGTCACCTAGGACAAAGATGGAATGCATCGTTTCCAGTAAAGAGGGTCTCCGTTTCTCACCGCACGAAACACAGCAGCATTAAGCTTCGACTTTAGGCTGGTATTCTGTTAAAGCGTCGTTCTTCCTCGGTCGTGCCCACCCATTCGTACTGCAATCTGGGGGCACGGTAGTGCCCCCGCCAAGTCGAGCAAAAAAGAGGCACGACCGTACCATCCTTTTCTCGAAGCATTTCAGGCCATTTTCGAACCCCTATAACTTCGTTGTGGATAAAACTAGAAGCCTGAATTTGGCTTTGAGAGCATTTTTTCTGAGAGAGATTTTTGATATTGATGTGGTCACTATAAGATGTTGTTAAGTTAGCTAATTACGTAATACAGAAATTATTACGTAATTAGCTAACCTAACAACAAAAAATACGTAAGACAGAAGGACCCTTAAGAAGGGAGTGAATAAATTAACCGAATTGGTATTACATGGATCTCACAACTTCTTACGGTAGAAGAACTGAGTTGCGGGACTTGTTTTTTTTACAAGTTATGTTTTTGATGGCATCATAATATCTAAAGCCTGGCTCTACCACGTATAATGTTAAAAATTTGATACCATGATCATTTTTGTAAACTTTTTTTCATTTCGTAAGCTCTACGATTATTTTAGGGCCTGCGCTCACAGACGGCACGGCATGTCACGGCATGTGAAAGGATTTTTTTCGTAGACAAAAGATTTTGAGAAGAACCTTATTTTAATGAACTTAGTACTGACATTCCTTTATTTCAACACGAGTAGACCAAAACGTCTCGCGTGACACCGCGGAGTGCTGCGGCACGTCACAGAATTCCATGGGATGCCGCGCCACGCCGCTGCATCACGTGAAATGCATAGCTTACTTCATGTTGTTAAAGGAATGTGACTGCTAAGTAATTGAAACAAGGTTGAATCTAGCCCGTTGCGTCGGCAATCTCAGCGACTCGCGCGAGCGTCCGGTACAAGACCTTACAGAATACCAGCGTAAATTAGAGGTTTACCTCTGCGTTTCGCTCGGTGAATGCAGGTGGCCGGAGGCCCAATTCCTCCCCACCCCCACCCCCCTCAACATGGTAGCGGAATCAAATGTAATCAGACTACCATTAGTAGTACCATTGTTTTCTCCGGAGTGTAGTGCCATTCACTCTAACGTCGCGGTTGCATTCTGCAGGCTGAATGTGCCTTGCCACACCATGCCATGCCGTGCTGTCTGTGAGCGCAGGCCCTTAGCATATGAGTCGTGGTGACAATTTTCCTTTTTACAGAATGTTATGAATACATTTGGGAAAGAAAGATGCGCGAAAATCAGTCAAAAAGGGATGCTGACTGTAAGTATTGAAATCAATTTAAAAACATAACAATCTCTTAGTAATACCAATTTCGTTAGAAAATACTATGTTCTACGGCACATAGACAACGACCTACAAATAAAACGAATGAAAAGGAAAAAGAGGAAAGAAATATGAAGAAGAAGGATGATTGTCATGAAGTTATTTTATTGCCATCGGTTCTAAATACGTCTGCAAAATTTCAAACTATTCATACATCCGGAAATAGATAAAAACTAATTAAAAAAATCCATTAAATTCATACATATATTTTTTTATAAAATAAGGGTGACAAGCGAGAACACTGTCCATCTGATGGCAAGTAAAGCATTCTTTGGCTCATAGACATCTACATCTATCTTCCATTTACAATCGAAATGCAAATGCGTTGTCACCCCGGAGAACTAAGATGGAATACCTCGTTACCAGTAAAAAGGTCGTTTCACGCTGTTATTCTGTGAGAGCGTGGTCGAGCCGACCCATTCGTGATGCAGTCATAATATAGCTGCAGCGTGGCTCTACCACGTAGTAAATAACATACATACAGGTCAAGTTAATAAAAAAGAGGGTACTTTGGGATTATCCCGTCCACCTCTCAACACTCATAAACCAAATAAAGATAAAACATTACACCAATGTTGCAATATCAGCAACAGTAGATTGAGGTGCGACTGGGGTATAATCGTTAAATATAAATAAATTAAAATAGCGTTGTGGGGTCGACGGGATAATCTTAAAGTACTAAATAGAGTGTTAATAAAAACAACTGTTCCAATAATTTCAGGCTTACAATATAAACTAAACCAACCAGGTCCATTCAAACCGTATTTTGCCATTGGTGGTAGGATTACAGAGCCTGGTGAATTTCCGCATATGGTATGTTAATAAACATTACTACTATGAAATATTGGGTATTTATTGCTTAAAAATTACGAAGTATTAATTTTTAGGGTGCAGTAGGATGGAGAGCTACATCAGGGACGTGGGTATTTAAATGTGGTAGCTCCTTGATCAGCTCTAAGTTTATGCTGACAGCTGCACATTGCTCAAGAGTATCATCAAGAGATACAAGTATAGCAAATACTAACCCGGAAATCGTCCGATTAGGTGACAAAAATATCATTGATGTGGTAAGTTGAGGTTTATATTTTTATGATCCTGCGAGAATTTGTCCAACACAAATGTCTAATGATCTATACTAATAAATTAAATTGTAGTGTCTGTTTGTAATGTCAAAATAACAGCTTTTTACTAAATGCATATGAAAGTATATACGGTGCTTATAACACAAATACAATTTATAAAATTTTGTCTGTCTGTCCGTCTGTCTGTTTGTTCCGGCAAATTGTTTAAATTACTAGACCGATTTTGACGGGACTTTCACTGCCAGGTAGCTGATGTTATAATGAGTAACTTAGGCTAAAATTAAAAAAGAATTAGGGTTCTGCGCAAAAAAATTAAAACCCATGAAATCCAATTGTAATAAATTTCACGCGGACCAAGTCGTGGGGAACATCTAGAAATTTATAAAACTTTAATATTGTTACGAGCTTGGGGTTCCTAGTTATGCTACTCGATACTAGAAGGCGCTAGTGGTAACTAGTGTCGCCATGTACCAGACATTAATTTTGGCATGCAACAATATTGTCAAAGTGGGGAAAATTTTTGTTGCCTCTAAAATTGTTTTCTTATAATTATGTCAGACGAATTTCATTTTAATCGGTTTAAATTAAAGTTGGTTTTAAATGACTCTCACAACAGATACAGAAAAGCAGATTATCTTGCAACACTAAAACATAGCATTCATACAAAGAAACAATGGATAATTAAATGGCGAAAAATATATTGCAATATCTAATTCATTTTGCTATTATATAATTAGTCGTGACCAAAAACTCATGCATAGGGATTGTTATATAATTATATTTGTATATTGTTAAATATGTCTAGTATGTTTGGTATTGTTGAATATTGTTGAATGTAAAGAAAAGTACAAAAGTAAAATAAAGAAAAAAAGTTACTACCGTAAGAAGTCATGCAATGCAGTCTCAAGTTATACTTTTCAAGTAGGAATTTCATATCTTTTATATATTATACCTATCTAGTTAAATATGAAAGTTGTAAGAAGAAGAGGCTAACCTCAATTCAACTATCCATTTTCATTGAATATTGCAAAAAATTTACATAAGTAGAATTCAAATTTTTGTTCAAACGATGATCACTTCAACAAAATCATAACTAAACTGCTCAGCCCGCGTGTCGCCCCGCACCGTACCGCATGATTGCCCCATCTACACGCCTTCGATGACCGACTGTTAGTAGTAGTTAGACTGTGGTATTACTTATCTTCTTTATATATATACTAGCGGTCGCCCGCGGCTCCGCCCGCGTGGATGTCGGTTACCGCTGCAAAAAGCCTACCCAGGAAAGACACGGTCAGCAAACAAAATGATTCCCAGGTCAATTCACAGACACCGACACTAACATCGACGAAGCAGTCACTATCCGCAGGCTGAACAGATTTTCTTTCTGTGGATGTTATTTGTTAAGTCCCGGAGTGCAACCTGTTGTTTTAGGATAGAAAACTTAAGCTATTATTGTAGAGCTTCTATACACAACATTTGACGTTATATTATTTTCTGGTAACAAAATATACTGATGGTCGGGAGCCTCGACCCGTGATAGGGCAACGTAAAGTTGCCCATGCGTAAAACATTCTTTTCGTAAATCAATTCCTACTAATTTGAATGTTTGGCCCGGATTTGTTTATCCTGAGTGCGAAAGAAATTTTTACTGGAAATTGGAGCCTTTTGAAGGGTATAGGCAAATCAGTAGGGATCATGGTATTCTTGGTATATGAGCTAATTCACCAGCTGCAGGGCCGGTGATAATCTTCGCAACTATTAAATTATCTTTTAGCCCTTTATAAGAAGTCTCGTGCCATTACACATGTTGGGGGTCTTAATTTCTGAGAAGCATTATCGGCGTGCCAACTTTTAACGACAGTTCATGAGGTGGAAGCCCAGCGGGGTTCAGAGAATTTAAAATTCCTGGGGTAGTGCACTGCGTCCTCGATGTTAGTGACGGTGTCTATGGATTTATAGCACTTAACTTCACCCGGTACTTTCTGCATAATTAAATTGTTTATTTCGTTGACTGTTTCATTCCTGGGAGAAACTATTGCTCTACAACACAGCCAACGAAAATCATTTTGATGTAAGTTTTCGATGTCAGGATATATAGCATCTATCAGACTATCTAAATTATAGACTATTTGCCCTAGAGACTCATCCAAAGTAACCGCATAATCGGTGCCCAAATTTAAAGATGGAAAAATTCCTTCTCCCAGTTTCAGCAGCTGTTGTGGAAAATTGCTATGCGTATTTCCATGTAGATGAGCTATATTAGTACGCAAATTCAAATGTTGAACAGATGTCCAAAGGTGAGACGATTTTAAACATGCCTTCATAATATCTGCTCGCGTACCTCTGTTGACGACAGGAAGCGTTTGTTTGAAATCTCCAGCAAATACAAAAGTGATACCACCCATGACATTAGCAGAGCTGGAGGTCTTTAAAGTACGGTCCACGGCCTCCACATGAGCTCTATGACTCATGGTGCATTCATCCCATATTACCAACGACGCGTCTTGCAGCAACTTACCAAGAGGCCCATTTTTCCGAATAGAGCACGTAGACTGTTGATCTAAAGATACGGATAGCGGGAGTTTAAACGTAGAGTGAGCAGTTTTCCTTCGTTCAAGAGAGTTGCAGCAATTCCTGACGAAGCAACTGCAATCGCTATCTTCCTGATTGCCGTATCTTAAAGTATCAAATTTGCGAGAAAAGTCTTTCCGGTGCCTCCTGGTGCGTCCAAAAAAAATAATCTCCCCATGTTATTGTTCACGCTGTCCACAATAGTCTCATAAGCATGTCTTTGATCTGGTTGTGCCTCACTCGACATAGATAGGTATAGTGTGTCGCGGACTTTTTTGTAGATATTTATAAGATCTACAATTACTTAGAACATTTTATGGTTCTATCTTTAATAGTTTAGGCAGGGTACGCAAAATAAGTAACTTTTTTGGTTGATTTTTTACACCTTGTGTCCGAAAAACCCTAATATCTTACGGAACCCTATTTTTGTTCAAAATTAAATATAGCCTATATTACTCGTGGATAATGAATAGAGTAAAATAAACGCGTTTAAATGTAGTCCAAAAAAAAATCAAGATTTTTCAATAAAAAATGGTTATTGTGCCTCACTCGACATAGATAGGTATAGTGTGTCGCAGACTTTTTTGTAGATATTTATAAGATCTACAATTACTTAGAACATTTTATGGTTCTATCTTTAATAGTTTAGGCAGGGTACGCAAAATAAGTAACTTTTTTGGTTGATTTTTTACACCTTGTGTCCGAAAAACCCTAATATCTTACGGAACCCTATTTTTGTTCAAAATTAAATATAGCCTATATTACTCGTGGATAATGTAGCTTTCGAATGGTGAAAGAATTTTTAAAATCGGTCCAGTAGTTTATGAGCCTATTCATTACAATCAAACAAACAAACAAACAAACAAACAAAGTTTTCCTCTTTATAATATTAGTGTAGAAGTGTAGATTAGTGCATCTGTTAGTGATCGTGTAACTTCTGAACGACTTAAAATATTGAGGTCACATTCAGATGAAATATCTGTTTTATCGAGATGATAGCTATGCGCGAATCTGATAGGTGGCGCTGTAATCAATATATTAACAGATTATATATGGACTTAAAAACCAAAATTATCATATTCACAATAAATATTGGTTTAGTGAAAAAAAAAGAAAATCACAAAATATTGACTAAAACGTAGTGATTATAATATACTTTCTGATCTTGACTGAATTTTATATTTATGTCGCAGTCAACTAGCTTAATTAGCCTTTTAGTTAATAGCCTAGCCTTTTTACTAAACGGCGCCTGTAGTATATTGTGGGTAGATGATATTTTGTGTCGATAATGTACCTTTATAAAAATAATAAAATGAGTGTTGAACCAGCTAGCGTTTATTTTATTACATGGTGGCAGCGGTGTTGAAAATAAATTAGATAGTCAATATAAAAGTAACATTGTTGATAAGGGAACTTATTTTTGACGTAAATTGTGTACTTTCTGTAAAAGTAAGTGATGGAACATGCGCGACCTCCCGTAGAATTAATGCTCGAAAGCGGCCCCGCTGCTCGAGCAGACTCATGGCGCAAATAGCGGAAACAATTTGAGGTGTTTCTTAAAGCTAAAGAGGTGTGTTTAAAGGGAGTGGCTAAAGAGGAAAGTTCAGTGCAGGCTAGTTTACTGGTCAACCTCATTGGGTCGGCGGGTTACGAAATCTATTCGATCTTTACATACCTCAAGGATGAAACTGAAGACGATATTGAGTGTTTGTTGAAAAAGTTTGATAAGTATTTTGGGACAAAACCTAATGTCACGTTATCCCGGTTTAAGTTTTTTACGCGAGGCCAAGAGGAAGGCGTAAATATAGATCAAATATGTTACTGCACTAAAATTGCTAAGTCAATCTTGTGAGTTTGGTAATCTAAATGAAAGCTTAATACGGGATAGAATTGTCTGCGGTATCATAAGCAACATTGTACGTGATCGGCTACTTCGTACGGACGATTTAACATTAGAAAAGGCGGTCCAGATATGTAAAGTGGCAGAAATATCGAAGGAGGAAAGTACATGCATCTAGAATGGTCCTGGCAGTAGTGAAATGCGAGTTGATGCTGTAAGGGATGCAAGCGGTCGCAGCTACGGTGGTGTACGACGCAGCGGTGGAGCAAGGTGGCGCGGAGTGCGGCGCGGCGCTCGTGGCCGCGGACAGGAGTTCGGTGCCGGGTCGGCGGCTTTGCTAACACGCTGCTTGTCATGTAGCAATGGTTGGTGCTCCACCGATGACCGGTGTCCGGCGCGGGATGCATTGTGTTATGTGTGTGATAAAAAAGGGCATTTCGCTAAAGTGTGTGTGCATAAATATACATTACGCGATACGATTTTAAACTTGAATGTGTGTGAGCCCGAAGACATGTGCGATGCCGAAATGTTCTATGTGGACATGATATTAAGCCAGAATAAAAAATGTAAGTCACCTAAAGAATAGAATGTTATTTTTCAATGTAATGGTAAACAAGTGCAATTTAAACTAGATACAGGTTCTATGTTGAATGTAATTTCGAAAAATGATTATTTAAACTTAGGCATGTCGATTCATAACCTAAAATCTTTTAACAAATGTGTACAATCTTTTCTGGTAATAATTTATTTATTTATTCTGGGCATGTACGAATTACCATTTATTTATAAAAGTAAACATTACGTTTTACCATTTCTGGTAGCAGATTTAAACTGTCAAAATGTTTTGGGATTGGAAGGCTGTGTCATGTTAGAACTCGTATCCCGTGTTGACGCTATAAATATACATAAATATTCTGATCTCTTCGAAGAACTGGGTAAGTTACCTGGACAGTATTCTATTGTTGTAGATAAAAATGTACAGCCAGTGATTTACCCAATAGGAAAATACCACTGGGGATGAAAGACAAACTCTTAGCAGAGTTACGTAGAATGGAAAAATTTGCCGTTATCAGGAAAGTCACTCATCCTACGGAATGGGTTAACGCTATTGTGCTAGTAGCAAAAAAGAATGGTGATATTCGTGTATGTTTGGATCCGAGACCGCTTAACCGCGCGGTGCGGCGCGCGCATTACTCGCTGCCCATGGTGAGCGAGCTGGCAGCGCGGCTGCGCGTTGCTACGTACTTCAGCGTGCTGGACGCGCGCTCTGGTTTTTGGATGGTTAAAATTGATCCTGCCAGCGCAGATCTTTGTACATTTGGAACACCGTTTGGTCGATACCAGTTTCTAAGGCCGTATGGAGTAAATTGTGCTCCAGAAGTATTTCATGCAAAGTTAAGACAATATCTGGAAGATTTGGAGGGTGTTGACTTTTTTTTATTGATGATGTAATAGTATAGGGGAATACTAAAGAACAACATGACTTCAGGCTAAAATATTTACTAAATAGGGCTAGAGAAATTGGTATAAAATTTAATAAAGAGAAATGTATGTTTGGAGTTCGAGAAATTGTTTATTTGGGTCATAAATTCGATAAGAATGGGATTAAACCAGACGAATCTAAAGTTAAAGCTATTATGGGTATGTCGTATCCTACAGATCGGAAAGCATTGGAGAGATTTATGGGTATGGTGAATTATCTTTCCAAATTTATTCAAAACTATTCGGATAGTGTGTCTGTGCTTCGAAGTTTATTAAAAAAGAATTCTGAATGGCTGTGGGAGCCACATCACTCAGATGCTATAGACAATCTTAAAAATAAAATTTCATCTGCACCAGTGTTAGCGCTTTACTCGACGGAGCTACCGGTGGTGGTGTCGGTAGACGCGAGTGCTAGAGCGCTGGGAGCGGTGCTGCTGCAGGCCGGCCGTCCAGTGGAGTTTGCTTCGTTAACGCTCACCGACACTCAGACCCGGTATGCACAAATCGAAACAGAGATGCTGGCAATAGTGTTTGCGGCAGAAAGGTTTAAACAGTACATTTATGGCAGGTCAGATGTTACCTTACAAACTGATCACATGCCCTTGGAGCCATTGTTCAATAAAGCGTTGTCATCTGTACCGATACGACTACAACGGATGATGATGAGGATACAGGGATACGATTTCAAGGTGGTGTATACTCCGGGCAAGTATATGTATGTTGCCGATACGTTATCGAGTGCTCCTCTGCCGGAGTTCATGCACGATCGGGTGTCTGAGGATGTTGAGACGCAAACATGTTTTATGATTGAATGTATGCCGTTTAGTAAAGAAAAAATAGATAGAGTTCGAAAGGCGACAGAGGATGATGAGGAATGTCAGTTATTAATTAAATACATATTAAACGGCTGGCCAAAAATTGAGCATGATGTTCATAAAAACGTTAGAATGTTTTGGGCATATTGTGGAGAACTCGTGTGAATGGGTTAATATTTAAAAAATATTGTATATTTATTCCGGAAAGTTTACGAGCCGAAATGATTGTAAAAGTACACGAAGGTCACCTAGGCATAGAGAAGTATATGAGGCGCGCGCGTGACGTAATGTTCTGGCCATGGCTGTCAGCGGACGTGAAGCGCGCCGTGCGCCGCTGCGAGTCGTGTGCTCTGCATGCACCGGCTCCCGCGCGGGAACCACTACTTCAACATATCGTACCCAATGCACCTTGGCAAAAACTTGCCTCAGATATTTTTGAGTATAAAAAGAAATACTATGACATATTAGTAGACTATTTTACTAATTATGTTGAAGTTCAAGAAGTAAATAATATAAACAGTAGAACAATTATTCACTTTATGAAAAAACAATTTTCGAGGCATGGCATCCCTAGCGAGCTTGTTACTGATAATGGGCCGGCGTATAGTTCGCAAGAATTCAAAAAATTTCTTAGGGTATGGGAGGTTAAGCATATGACTTCATCACCTCATTACCCTCAGTCAAATGGGAAAAGTGAGCACACAGTGCAAACTATAAAAAATCTACTCAAAAAATGCGTCGATTCTGGGGATGATTTCTTTATAAGTTTATTGAACTATAGGAGTACGCCCAGGTATGGAATGGATTCTCCTGCACAAATTCTGATGGGATGTTATGTTATGTTATGTTGATAGAAATAGAAATTATGAAACGTTAATGCAACAGAGAAAATATAATAAATTACAGTATGATAAGTCGGCCAAGCCGTTGCGGACTTTATTACCAGGAAATAAAGCAGTTTTAATTGATAACGGAAATAGGAAACCCGTTTCTATTATTAGACCGTCGGAGGAACCACGTTTGTTCATAGTACAGGATTCGCGCGGACCGCGATTGAGGCGCAATCGCCGTCACTTGATAGTACGATATGCAGACAGCGATGAAACGCGTCCCGCCGCCTGCGCTGCGAGTGCAAGTAACGCTAAGTCAACTGAGTTAACGGCCAAGGCCGTAACTTCAAATCCAGAACAGTTTGGCCCTTTGTTTTCGACAAATAGTAAAACGGACACTGGCGGTCATAGCCCATGTATTAATCCTCCGATAACTAGGTCAAAAGTACGACTTATGGCTAAGATAAAAGATCAGATGAAAGAAAAATATAATAGATGTATTGTATAAAAGTTATTTACAAACTAATATACATATTCATATTAAGTGTAATTTCTTAATTTCGTTTATTTTAGGTTTTCTATTATTTTGTAACTTCAATTAAACACTATGTTCGATATTTGGTGAAGCAAAATAAATCATAAAACAAAGAAGTGATTTATATTATAACATAATATATAGAAATATGTTCATGTTACGCTTAGGCGGCTTCGTTATTATGATAGATATATTAATTTTTGTATGAGTTTGTATTTGGTATACGGTCCATTTCGAACGAATCGAAGAACGCTGCATAGCTGAGTTGAATCCGTCGATTGACCTCTCGGTCGAAGTTGGACTTACCTAGTCGGAATATTTGTCCCAGGTAGACATACTCGTCAAGAACTTCGAGCTTAGTTCTACCAACAACTACCGGCATAGTTGTGACATGGACGTTACACATGAATTTTGTTTTGTCCATGTTCATTTTAAGACCTATCCGTTGGGAGACACTATTGAGGTCATTGAGCATAGTGCTGAGGTTCTCCAGTGATTCTGCCATAAGGACTATATCGTCGGCATATCGAAGGTGAGTGATGTACTCGCCATTGACGTTAATATGCCAATGCCAATGCAGCGGTGAAGAGTTTCGGGGATATAACGTCACCCTATCTTACACCTCTCTGCAGTTGGATAGGTTTCGTACTCTGGTTATGTACTCGGATAGCCATCGTAGCCCTTCTGTACAAATATTTCAGCACTTCAATATACCGACAGTCAACTTGGCACCGCTGAAGGGACTGCAGCACGGCAAAAATTTCGACGGAATCAAAGGCTTTCTCATAGTCCACATACGCAAGACAAAGTGGCAGATTGTAATCTTCTGTCTTCTGTACAATCCGAAGGGTATGTATGCGAGACGACTTGTAATGATTCTCGAAAACAGCAGATATAGCACATAGCTCATAACTAAGCACATATTAGCGACATTACGTGGCATGGCCACCTTATTAATTTCATTCAACGAGTTTGGTAAAAAGGCTAGGCTGTTAACTGAAAGGCTAATTAAGCTAGTTGTCTGCGACATTTTAATATCCTACCGGAAAGGATAAAACTTCTGCCGGGCCTGCTAGTATATGAAATAATATTTTGATGAGTTATTGCATTTAGTCCGTTTTTTATCGGCACTATATGACGTCACATAAATTACCCGTTGTTTCAGTTTGACAAAGGACGTTTTCCATATGATGTAAAAATTCAACAATTCATCGTACATCCTCAGTACAAGGCTCCGAAAAAGTATTTCGATATAGCTATTATACAACTGCAGAATGATGTGCATTTCACTAGACATATACAACCCGCTTGCCTTTGGACCCGTCCCGATACCAGTTATCTTGGAACGAAAGCCACATTAACTGGATGGGGTGTAATAGAAACGGGTAAGTAGCAAATATTTTAAATTATCAAAGATCTGATATTGGAACAAAATTTATATTATTTACAGCAAGTTCTTCGTTCTCATTACCGATTACTAAAATTTACTTAAGTTCATGCCGATTAAGCTTCGGATATAATAAAATGGATCGTAATGAAGAACGAAACGTTCCTTGAAAATAGGACTTGGGCATTAGAGTTTCAGTTAGAGTTGACTTGGATATCAACGGGATATTCTTAATGCAAATACAATATACTACCAGTAGATTGGTAGATCCACCAACCTTCTTCCTACTGTATATATAAACACTTAAATGTAAACTACGCTTACTCAATATTGTCTTGTATCATCAGTTCCAGTCCCACATTAAACTAAATTTTTTCGATCTCGAAGAATTTGCCTCAATTTCCACTTATTCCTCAGCGTTTGATTTAAAATTATTCGCCATACATCATTTATACCAAAACTTTTGTCGGTTGTCTCGTTTGTGTAAGCGCAGTTGCTGATCATGTGGTCCCAGGTTAGAATCAGGTAGTTCGTATTCACCCTGTACTGTCTGTACTCAGTGGCAACCCGGAGACTGGAAGTTGGCGATGTTTCCCCACCCTGCCTTGAAAAGCACGTAAAACCGTCTGTTCTGCGCCTGATCTCTCTCCGGTCATGTCGGATTGCCAGGTCATCTGACTATGAGAGTGCGAGAATAGAGACTGCACATGTACCCGCACACATAATCGTGCAGTATTATCCTGTCCGGTGCAGATGGCTAGTCTCCGTGAGACAGGCAGTTTTGATCGAAATTCGGTCTGGAGGACATCATATAAAATGAGGAAGACGTGAAACTGTGTAGGGATTCCTATTATTAGGCGTTTTTCCAGAATTTTTCATAGGAAAATACGCATAATTTATTTCATACATTTTTGATATTTTTTAGCAAAGTTAACAACGTCTCCGGAACTACAAGCTGCCGTAGTAGACATACTAGATTCAACAGTGTGCGACAATTTACTGAAGTTCTCATGTAATCGATTATGGTGCGGGATGATAGAAAGTCAACTTTGTGCTGGAAAATTAGCTGGTGGCGTTGACGCTTGTCAGGTGAATTTTAACTACAAGTTTTATTGTTTCATCTTTATAGCACGTCTTTATTTATGCAATTGCCATTTTGTATGGGAAAAAAGTTAAAAAGTTAACTTGTTGGCATAGTTAATTTATTGGCATAGGCCTCCTCTCATTTCTGAGAGGGTTTTAGGGCAAGGAACTGTCCGCCGCGCTGCCCCAATGCGTGTTGGCGAACTTCACATGGCTTCGAAATATTTTTTCTTATTTCTCTGACATGCAGGTTTCCTCACGATGTTTTCCTTCACCGCCGAGCATGTGGTGGGTGTATGGGAAAATTAAAATAAATTACTTTACAAACAGAACTTAAATTACTCAAAGTATTTGCCTAAACTGCACGCACTACATACATATTCCCGCCATTTTGTGGGCAGTAAGTGTTGTTGCTCTTTCCGTACAGCTTCTTCAGAATTGAAACTGTTGCCCATCAAAAGTTATTTAACATCTTTAAGACTGATTATTCAAAAGGGTACCAAAATATACTATACACTGGAAGGTATACCGGTTTAACGAGAAACTTTTAAGCAACGACAACACGCACGACAACATGCACGAACTCACGCCTGTCACTCAGAGGGCAGCGACTACGGACTTCCATTTGGCGCGATCCTGACACTCTCGCCTCCTTTACATCCATATACCTATGCATCATGTGGTCCCAGGGTACTGTTAATCTGGCTCATTTTCGATTTATCGCCAATTTGGTCGATAAACTTTCGTCTAGGGTGTCCCTTCCCGACTCTGCCGTTCACTTAAGAATATTTCTAACACGTGTAAACATAAACAAAGTAAACTTATTAATTATACGGAAATACTATACTTCGTAGCCGTAGGTATATGCAAACAATAATCAATTCAGTTCTCATTTTCATACATAATATACATAAACACTCACGCCTGTCACCCAGAGGGGTAGGCAGAGACTACGAACTTCCATTTGGCACGATCCTGGCACATCTCTCTCGTCTCCTTTACATCCATATATCTACGCATACAGCAGCTTACTGATAACAACTCATTATTATAAAAAATTGAGCTTGCCAACCCGCCTGCCAAACGTGGCAACTATGGCGAAAACCATGAGGCAATCAATAGGGAAGGCCTATTGTTTAGCAGTGAGATTTATAGGCTATAATGTAATGTATGTAGACTACATCTTCGGAATACAATATTCAAGGTCATCGATTAAGAAAGTTTGCCCTGAATCTGTTATTATATATTATATGCATTTACATACATATATAAACTTTGACGCTTGTCACATAACCCAAAGGGGTAGGCAGAGATTACGGACTTCCATTTGGCATGATCCTGAGACCTCTCTCTCGTTTTTTTTTCACATCTTCTGTAATTCCCGAAGTGGTAGGCAGAGTTCAAAAGCAGTGAGCTACAATTCTATAAGTATGCGGAGCTTAAAGATGAAGTGACTAGAATCTGGTGACAAGAAAAAGTATATGTAGTTCCTATAGTCCTCTCCACAACAGGCGTAATCCCAAATCATCTCCTCCAAAGCTTGAAGTTATTACACCTAAAAGAAACCCTCTACATTACACTGCAAAAAGCTGCTATATTAAATACATGCAGAATTGTCAGGAAATTCGTGCAGATAGAAGAAAAGGAAATAGGACCTCATGAAAATACATAAAAATACACACCACACGCTGCATTTGCTTTGGTTTCGGCCCGTAAATGTAGTTGAATTCCAGTCTAAGGGCTGAGAAGTGAAAAACACTTTCCGAAAATAATAATAATAATAAATTTTATTGACACAAAGTAAGGTTTACATTATTTATCGTTAAGGCATTTGAACAAATGATATGAGCTATAACTTATCTACACAATTTTATGCACTAGCGTCTAAACTAGGCCAAGCCTGTATCTTAGACACTAGTCTCTTCTAATGACACCATTATTTGCAGTTATAAAAGTATACCTACGGCATATTATGATTCACTTAATCTATTACGTTACAAATTCGCAAATACATTAGGTACCACTTTTTTGCGTTAATATACCATTAGTTGTCACAATTTTTATTTTAATTCCCAATTTAAACATCGAACCTATATTTCCTAGACCAACACAATTTTTGAAAAATTCAATTAATTTATGCATATTATAGATGGTAACTTTGTTTTGCTATAAATCATTTTACCTTTTTAATTTAGGGTGATTCTGGAGGACCTTTACAAGTGAAAATAAATATACGTACTAATAATCAAGGCTCCATTCACCAATTGATTGGCGTTACGTCTTTTGGCATTGGATGTGCTCGTCCAAATACTCCGGGTGTCTACACAAGAGTGTCAAGTTTTATAGACTGGATAGAGGACATTGTATGGCGCGGAGAAACAAACATACATAAGTATGACAGGCGACTAATATAATGTAAATATACCTAATATAAAAGTATTAATTAAATCTGAGCTTTTTATTTCCTTCTTCATCATCATCAACAGGTCATTTAAGCCCCTTTAACGCATCAGTTGGTGTGCATTACTACGGAGGTGTGTTGGTGAGTACAAGGACGTTACTTAATTTTTTTAAGGTTGCTCTCTATTACTAGTCTGTGAAATTTTGATTCAGCCTTTTGAATAGACTTTCGACTATGGGCCGGTGGACAAAGACACGTTCATAAATCAGCAAATACACCGCATGCAGAACCCTCCTTGGCATTCGGGTCGCTTTTGAACATCAGTTACGCCTCAGAGTAGCATTAATCACGCCTAAATTTTTTTTCAAGTGCAGTCACGCTCTTTATACAGTCATTGAAGGCGAAAAATTCATAGAAATATTTTTTTCGTATAAATGCCTATTTAACGTACATTGCTCTTTTTAATTTAATATTTTATTTTGAGTAACAGAATACAGAAAATCGTTATCAATGGTAAAAGTTCTAGGGCACAATCACACTAGAAACACGAATGTGCCAAACGTTCCTGTTCCTATATTTATAACTCACCTTCCCCCTTATGGGATTACCATAATATTATTTTTGTTATTAATTCGAGATGATACTTCATTGATTTCCAAATTTAAAGGGCAATCGTTTAAATATGACGAAGGTAAATACCCAAATTGGAACATGGTTTAACTTCAACAGTATACATTTAAACGACACAAAACAAAGTGTATAAAGTTTAGAATCAGATAAAAATAGAGCAATCTATGATTTAAAATCTATAGTTTTTTTTTTAATGCGGATTATTGATTTCTTCGGGCTTAAACTGTGGTTTAAGAAAGTTTTAAAAGGATTTTTGATAGCTTAAACCTCAGACTAACAAAAAATTAAAAAACTAATATATTAACTTTGGCCACTCGGTAATATATTTACGAAATTGTAATGTATGTACACAAAAACATAATTTAGTTAAAAAAAGTGATATACATTCTGTAAATGCATAGAACGGACACACGCAAGTAATACCAGGAATTTGACTTCACAGAGTCAGTAATTCATGCAAAGGGCCAATGTATACGATTTTATTACATTATCCCAAAATTAAACAAAATTTGCTATTGCCAAGTTTAAATAAATTATTGACGGCTGTATAAAAAGGATCGTTATAATATTAAATAATACATTAATGATCATAGCCCTGAGAATGACGTAATCGCTACTAAGCTATTTCTAATATGATTTGTGTAATTATTTGTACAACTTAATACATGATTGTAAACTATTTTTTTTTATTTCGCCTGCTTAAAGTAGGCTAGTATAACAGATATTAGGTAAATGCACGATAAAACGTGTAAACTTAAATCGTGCGTGGTACACTTAACACAATCGCCTAATTTGATTTAAAGCTATAGGAAAGTCATAATAATTTATTTTTATTTTGAAATCACCAGCAATTTAAACCAATTAGAATCTAGGGGATTCTAATTGGTTGAAATTGCTGGTGGTGGTGGTGTGCTGGTGATGTGCTGGTGATTTATACTTACAATCACCCGGCCATATCATTGTTTGTTGCTGATTATAATACACTCACCAATTTGACGGCTCAACAGTTGTGTTTGAAGAGCAATGCATCAATTTATTGAAAATTTTGAAAAAATAACAAGTTTCGTTAAAAGCTGAATTAGAAAGTTGTTTCAACTCCTTAAGTCAACACTCTAACTACTTGATTGCTACTTACCTAGACCTGAGATTCAAAATAAACTACTTGGGAGTGGTTGAAGTTGAAAGAGCTCACCAGGAAATTCTATTGGAATACTTAAAAATGTCTTGCGAAGAGTCCTCCAGTAGCAGTTCATATTCAACACCGGCTAAAAAATGTAGAGGAGAGAAAACAGAGTCAGCTGTATCTCGCGAAGCTCATTACACATTCTGGGATTGCTTTAATGAAGTATCAAATGGAAACAATACTAGCCAGTCTCAATATAGAGAAAGAAACGAGATGGCACGTGAGATTGATTTTTATCTAAAGTCAGTGCGAACTGATCGCGATCGTGACCCTTATATTTGGTGGACAGCTAATGCTACACAATACCATAATTAATCAAAGTTTGCCAAAATCTATCTTTCAGCACCCTGCAGCAGTGTGTACAGCGAAAGACTTTTTTCTGAAGTTGGCCTTGTATATGAAGGCAGGCAAAACCGTTTGTTACTTTTTAATGCAGAGAAATTAGTAGTTAGTTAGTACGAGTACTAATTTCCTAAGGTTTAAAATGAAAATGTTGTGATTACTGATTATGTTTGTTAAGTGACATAAATAAAGTACGTAACAAAATTTTATTATTTGGTATTTTTTATATCTGGTATCCGGTCGGATAGTAATTAAGGCCGGATAGGCTGAATACCGGATAGTTACCAGATATCCGTATCATCTCTAATTGTTAACTAGGGCAAAGGCTGCGTCAGCAGTAACTAATGTCAAGGCTTTTGGTGGTATCGTGTAGAACACATCGAAAGTGAAGACGTATGAATTAAATGTAAAATTAGAAATAAAATAGACTTTAATAAATTTTAAAGTTAATTTCACGTTCCCGTAATATTACTTTTATTGTATTAATTTATAAGCAATTACACAAAATAATATTTTATTATATTTAAAAAGGAGTAAGATATCATGGAAAAAGCTACCAAAACTTATCCAATTCATCACTTTTTCTTTCATAATACGACCTACTTACTAATCTCTTGTTTAGATTCCGTTCCCCATACAACGTCCTCTATCCAATCAACAAATGTTGACAATTTTGTATAAACACCAAGCGTCTTGGAATGATCACAACCAAATGTGAAAGACCTCACACCAATAATGTAATGAATTTTCCAACCCGTGTATTCTGGAATGTCAATCGGTGCCTGTAATACGCCTCCAATATCCATCTGAAATGAAATGTTTAATTAAAGAGCCTAAGTAACTCAGGGGACTAACCACTCTCCATAAATATCAAAGTATCTACGTTAACGAACGAAGTTCAAACCAACACCACTGAAATTGTTGAGTACAATTTTAGTACAAATTTACTTGTGTATGTGTGTGGTATGTGTGTGCATTATGTGCTCGAGAATAAAAGAAAAAATCATCAGAAAACTTTTTTTTTATAGAATGAGAGTGAAAAACTAGCACACACTCTACCTGATGGTAAGTGGATTCTGCGGCCCATAGACATCTACACTTATCCTCGATTAATAATCACAATGCAGATGCGTTGTTGCCCCTGACAACTAAGATGATCTCTACACTCACTATACGAAACACAGCAGCATTAAGCTGCTATTTCACGCTTGTATTCTGCGAGATGTCATGGTGGTACGAACTAATTGTGCTACAACCATAATATACGAGTAGCTGCAACGTGGCTCTACCCGCTAAAGTCCACTAATATGGCAAATGAGTATCGTGACGGATCATCTGCTACATATTACTCTCATATATTGTGACAAGACCCCTGTGGGTCTTGTCACAATAATGAGATATAATATGATATGAGATGACTGTAACAGTATATATAAACTGTAAATAAACTTTTTACTTTTAAAGCAAACATTTTTAGAAACAGATACAAAATTGCTGCTGGAAGATGGTGCCTAAGTTAACATATTAAGGAAGAAAAATCTTTCAGTAAATATTCACAATATTTTTATCTAACATTATTTGCCTTATGTTGGTATGGTAAATGTATTGCTCCTTCTTTAATAAAAAACGTTAATTAACTATTTATGCCATTACACTGCTAGGCAAAGATCTCTCTGGTTTCTGAAAGGGCTGGTTTCTGGTTTTGGAATATACATAGAAGCTGCTGAATTTTTGATAATTTTGGAAGTCTTAAATATTCAGTTTAGATTCTCTGCAATACAGGGTCAGGGATTCACAGACAACACGTGGTAAATTAGAACTTATTTTTAATTTTTTTTTATAGAAGAGGGGCAAACGAGCATGCGGCTCACCTGATGGTAAGTGACTACCGCCGCCCATGAACAACCGCAACACCAGGGGAATTGCAGGTGCGTTGCCGGCCTTTTAGAAAGGAGTAAGCTCTTTTCTTGAAGGTCCCTAAGTCGTATCGGTCCGGAAAAATCTCCAGTGGTAAACAATTCCACAGAGAAGTTGTACGAGGAAGAAAACTCCTAGTAAAACGCATATTGGTGGATCACCAAGCATCCAGATTATGAAGATGGTATCGTGAATTTTGACGCGATGTGCGTTCGTGAAATTTGGCGGCTGGAATTAATCCGAACAATTCCTCAGAGCACTCCCCGTGGTAGATTCGATAGAAAATGCAAAGGGATGCAACATCCCTACGCAGCGCCAGTGAAACGAGCCAATCAGAAAGAACTCGGTCGGAAAAGAACTGAGGAGATACGACAAAGGGGTTCTTTTGAGCGGTAAACGCGTAAACTTGTGTCTTCTGGGGATTGAACTGGACAAAATTTAGTCGCCCCCAATCCAAGACTTTGTTCAGCAAAGACTCGACTTCAAACAAAAGTTTGTCCCGGTACTCGGCGACGTTTTCCCGAGATATATTGGCACGGCCGGTATATAAGGCATCATCAGCGCTGTCGTCTGCATGGCAATGAATGTTACCAGTTTGCAACATATCATTGATATGCAAGAGAAACAGCGTTGGTGATAACACGCAGCCTTGTGGAACACCAGCGTTGATAGGCTTGTAATCAGAGCATGCACTGTCAACTACGACCTTGATGCTCCGATCAGCAAGGAAACTGGTGATCCATTTGCACAATTTCTCGGGAAGCCCATAGGAAGGGAGCTTCGAAAGAAGCACTTTGTGCCAGACCCGATCGAAGGCCTTCGCTATGTCTAAACTAACGGCCAATGCCTCCCCCTTGGACTCTACTACCTCCGCCCATCTATGAGTCAGGTAGACCAGAAGATCATCAGCTGATCGACCCCGACGAAAACCGTACTGGCAGTCACTAATCAGCTGGTGATCCTCAAGGTACCTCATGAGCTGGCAGTTTATAAAGGATTCCATTATTTTGGAGAACAAGGAGGTGATGGCGATAGGCCTGTAGTTAGACGGGTCTGAGCGGTCGCCTTTTTTAGGGATCGGGTGGACCAAAGCTGTCTTCCATGAATTCGGGACTACCCCTTGGGAGTAGGAGTACCGGAAAAGACGCGTTTAAACCGGTGCCAACTCCGGAGCACACGTTTCAGCACAATGGGAGGGACTCCGTCAGGCCCACTCGATTTGCTGACGTCCAGAGTAAGGAGTGCTTTGCGAACCGAGCGCTGTGTAAACTGCACATCCGGCATGGAGCACTCACACCGCGGGATGGTCAGCGGTGTGTTCCCCCGTCATCAAGAGTCGAGTTGGACCAGTTGGGCCAGTGAGTCGTCCTCTCTGTGCAGAGATGAAAGATGCCGATGTGCTCAGACCTTGCCTTGGCAATGACTCTTTTGAAGGACCTGGAGGTGCAATTATACTTCTTTTTAAGAGCGCTGGTGTTTACATCCCGGGACGTTGATGCGTCAGCCCAGGCCCGGTAGCACTACTGCTTATAGCGTGATGATATTTCACAGGAGCGACCAAACCATGGCTGGGATCTGCCTCCGATGGGCACTACAGAGGATGGAATAAAAAGTTCCATACCCTGAAGTACCACATCAGCGACAGAATCAGCAACAACGCTGGGATCGTCCGGCGAGAAGCAAATCCGCCCCCAAGGGTAGGATGCGAAAAAAGACCGCATCCTATCCCAATCGGCTGACCTATAGCGCCAAACATGTCGGCAGCCTGCAGAATGTAACCGTGACGTTAGAGTGAATGGCACCACACTCCGGACAAGACAATGGTCCGATAAGCCTAGAGGGGCGTCGACGGAAACCTGATATCCGTCCGGATGAGAGGTCAGCAGAAGGTCCAACAGGGAAGGTGCATGATCCTCCACATCTGGAATCCGCGTGGGCGAAATAACCAGCTGTGTAAGACCATATGCCAAGGAAAAGTCATGAACAGATCTCCCCGCATGATCGGTTAAACGTGAACCGAGCCATTCGTCGTGGTGGGCGTTAAAATCGCCAAGGATCACGATCTCTGCGAATGGGATCTGCTGTAGCAAGGAATCTGTAGCCATTTGGACGTGGTCGATGAGTCAGTCTGTTTCGGCATTACCGCTATGGGACCTATAGAGGCATCCGTAGACGCGGGGATGGTCGTCGCTGTCTACGCGCAGCCATAGGATGGACAGATCCGTACCTTCAAGTCTGCCGAGGCGTCGAAAACAAATGTCCTCTCTGACGTATACGCAAACTCCAGCCCGGGGCACAAAGGAGTGTTCTAATTTGTACCCCGGGTAGGATAGATAGGAAGTATCAGCCGGAGAGGACACTTGAGTCTCGGTTAAAAAGAGCAAGGCCGGCTTCGCCATCTCCAGATGGTAGTGGACAGCGTCAAGAATGGAATGAAGTCCCCTGATGTTGCAAAATTTCACGGATAGTGTGACAGGGTCGCCTTGGTAATTGCAATTTTAAGTGCTGATTTACCACGTGCTCGGCGGTGAAGTAAAACATCGTGAGGAAACCTGCATGTCTGAGAAATCAAAAAAAAAATATTTCGAAAACATGTGAAGTTCGCCAACACGCATTGGGGCAGCGCGGCGGACATTTCCTTGCCCTAAAACCCTCTCTGAAATTAGAGGAGGCCTGTGCCCAGCTGTGGGACGTATATAGGCTGTAACTTTACTTTACTTTACTTTTGCCCCGAGCAGGTTTAGTCGCGAGCGGAATATCGCCCCCCCAGAATACGCGGGGCAGCCTGAGTACCCACGCTCAGGAGTGGAGTCGCTTGGTCGTGGATGCTCAGCGAGGGATTCTCCAGGGGTGCTGGTACCCTCCTGGGGTGGTCTGATTACATTTAATTCCGCTACCATGTTGATGGGGAGGGGGGGGGAGTTGGGCCTCCGGCCACCTGCACTCACCAAGCGAAACATGGTAAACCTCTACTTCACGCTGGTATTCTGTGAGCTCGTGGTACCACCCCGGTTTGAGCCGGCCCATCCGTGCGACAGCAAAAGCTACCGCGTGGCTCTACCACTGTTAAAAACAATTTTCAAGAAACAATTTCGTCGATGCTAGTGGTGATCAATCTAAGATTGTTTTTTACAGCTAATGTTGCCCCCTGAACTCATTACTATCCTCTATAAATACCATAAAATCCAACTCAGGAAATTTGCAGTAAACTGTAGATGTTTTGGAGATATGGAGTTCTGAAAAATCTAAACATACCAGTATTATATACATAGGTATACCTTAGTAAGACTGCTAAAGGAAAACATAGTCAAGTAGCAAAATATGTGTTTGTCATCTCGTTGTATAGTATCTCTCTTTTACCTTATTTAAAAAAAGTTAACTACACACTAGCTATCTCTGGTATATCTTGGAGGCATTTCACATCCACAAATTAATGATGGATAAACATACAGATCAGTAAAAATTATTTATATGTCATGCAAATAGATACTCCGTGCGGAATTAAAACCGCAGTTTGCTGTGTTACTGAGTCGTCAAACATGACATTACAACAAATGATCGTATTTTGATACCAGCCCAAGCTAAACGATAATGGTGATTTTTAAAGTAATAAAAATTCTGACTATCAAAAATATTTAAATAGGATAACTCACTTGGCAAGTGTTGTTGACATTCACCGAACGTTCAGCGCACATTTGATGGAAAAGGATACCTTTCCAACTTTTATCCATTTTTCTTCTAGTTAATTTTTCGCATTCCATTGTATTTAAAATATTGACTTTCTCAAGTTGCATCACAGGATTATTGAGGCTGTCATCTAAAAAGAATTCAAATCGAAAACATAATAACGGGATGCCGTGGCCCATAGACATCTACATCTATCCTCGATTAAGAATTAAAATGAAAATGCGTTATCACCAATGAGGACTAAGATTGAATGCATTGTATCCAGTGAAAAGGGTTTTCTAGATTCTTCACTACCTTCTTTTTCATAGAATTATTCTAGCTGATGGTAAGTAAATGCTGTGGCCCATAGACACCTACAATTATCCTCGATTAAAAATCAAAATGTACGTAGATGCGTTGTGTTACCTATAGAACTATAATAGAATACCTCGTTTACAGTAAAAAGGATCTCCGGTTCTCTAAACTCACCATAAAAACATAGCAGTATTAAGGTGCTATTTTACGCTGATATTCTGTGGGTGGTCCGTATCCGGCCGAGCCGAGCCATTTGCGCTGCAGCAAAAATACGTCTGCAACATCGCTAGTATAAAAAATTTAAAAAACAACCTGTTTATTCGGGTTACTGAATCAATGTTCATATTTAAGAATACGCATAAAATTAAAGAAAATATAGTGGAGTATAAAATATTTTTTTAAAAACACTTACTTCCATGTGTTTCCTGTTGAGTAGCCATTTGTATCAATTTTAGCCGAGTAAAAACATCGAACATATCAATATTGTATTCCTTTTTGGAAACTGTTTTATCTAATAAATGCACAATAAGTTAAGATCAAAGTTTAAATTATAATATTAAGAAATATGGACAACATGTAAGATGTAAGGTAGCTAAATACTATCTTCCTTCAAACTTTAAACTCATATACGAAAGGTACATGGTTTTTGTCGCGCAAAATTTTCATTATTTATTTTTATAGTTTAAAACTCCTGATGATTCGAGTGGCATATCGATCACCTGTACTCAATTTCCTTATCAACATTTCATATTCGAGAATCATAATCATCTATCAATAATATTATCTTCTTCTTCATCATAATCATCAACCAATAGACGTCCACTTCTGTCGACCTCTTCCATTGTACGGAAGACTTGCCTTATCATCACGTTTGACAGCGGATTGACGATCGCAGTATCAAACATCTCGCACCTACAACGCTGCTTCCTGTCTGTCACCTAACTCGGTATTATACGTCTGACAATGGAATACCACCATCTTAGCACTTGAGTCTCTATGTGCCAGACTGCTGCACAGTTGAGGTGACGAGACGGAGGCGACCGCCACTGCTCGCCTTGCCTTCAGCACAAACTAATCTCCTGTCAAAAACGCCTCTAACTCGAGCTTTCTACGTGGTCAACATGTGCATGTTAAAATTGACATATTTAGTTGCCATTATAGTGAATTAGCAATGGTCATATTATAAATTGTATGTTACTCTTAGGATATTTTTTTTAAATGATGTTACCTTTTTTTTTTTTTTAGCTGATTTTGTATATATTTTTTGCTGTTTAATGTTAATGTTTTATTAGTAGTTCGTGTAGTTTGTGTTCAGCTACATATATTTTAATATTATTTGTGTAAGATTTAGTTTATAATGAAAAAGAGGACACTATCGCATTGGGTTTGACCGGTAAAGATAGATGTCTCAAATAGTAAATAGATAAATAACTAAAATCTATCGGAAACCATAAAAGTTTTCTCCATTTCCCATAGTCGCCTCTTACAACACCCAAGGACAAAATGGGGTAATGAATTCATACACCACTATTACACGGTTAATCGATAATATTATATCTCTTTAAAATTAATTTCTGATGTTTGGAAATTTCAATCTTAGTAAAAAAGTGAAGCAGAGACTTTACTTTTTATATTGTAAATAGATACATACGCCTTTATATTCTGTCATTTCTGATAAGGCAATTATTCCGCTGCGCTGCTCCAGTGTTTTTCTAAGCGAAAATTTGTGAGTAATTTGAATAAAATTTACTTTACAGATGTTATCGTGTAAAAAGTGATTTTTTAAATATTTTTTTATTTTCACCACTTTTTTTGTCATATTCTTGCATTGCTATCCGAATTTGACCTATACTCAAAATTTCAAGTTTCCAGCTCTTCGGGAAGTTACTTTAAAACTTAGATGGGCAGCATCTTCCTGATAACAGCTGAATAAACAAACCGCTTGTCAAACGTGGCAACTATGGCAAATATCCCCCATATTAGGCAACCTATGGGGGCCTATGTTCAACAGTGGACTTTTGATTGGCTGTAAAGGTGTCGTTGGGTACGTAGGCTATTATGGAAATAGTAATGGTAATTCATCAAGGAGTTAATATTCCACGTACAAAATTATAATGCTATGGGGTTTCGAAAAGGTTCATATTCGTGGTCCTTTTCTTTTACAAGCAAAGTTTGTAAAATAAAAGAACACACTTCCGTGTGTTTAGAAAATAATTTTGTGAATCTAATTTAAGGTATACCAAAATAAAACTTTTGACTTACTTGATTTTATAACGTTCCATCCAGTTAGCTTTGCTTCTCCTGCTACGGGAAATAGATTAGTCCAAATACACGAGGGATGAACTTTAATTGAAAAAATTATAGCCTTCTGCAATTCAACTATAGCAATATCGTAATATTTCTCCAAATAACGATGGTGAGTATAGAATCTATGTATAAAAACGTCCTCGGGCGCCTTTCCTATTGCTTCCTGTAAAAAAAAATATTTGGACTGCATGAGATTCTGATTAAAACTCTTATGATAGTAAAAAATAATAAAAACTGTTTTGCATGGAAAGGTTCAATTATGGCAAGGCTTGACGATTTTTGAAATCCTTACTTAAATAATGCAAAAATAAAACATCATTTTTAAAAACCATAGGTATTAAGAACTATTAAAGTTATTAGTAAGAAGTACTTGCTAAGAAATTGCTAATAGTTGTGAGCAAACCGAGTTCGAACTCAGCCAAGCACCATTTAAAGTATTTTGGAGTAAATTTTGATTTTCGAATTCGTAGCTCGGCGGTAAGAAAACATCTTGAGAAAGCCTGCATGTTTAGAAAATTCACAATATTCAAGCCAAAAGACTTCTATGCAAACTAATAGAGGGGCACTACGGCACGAATACATTGCGTACTAAGTTACGGTCAATTCTCCGTAACTTCTTTGATCGACTGCGAGTGACGAAGGCTAGTTTTTATTTTGTAAGCCACGTTTCGTTGTTTTCGACATTCTAACACTAATTTTGTTTACTATGACTAAGTAAGAAAACGCTGTCATTATTTATGTGCGCACTTTGTTAACGTTTCAAGTTTATTTCGGAATAAGTATGCAATTTTATTTCGTATTTGCTTAAAAACAGTAACTGTCGTAAATTAAAATACAACTGCGTGGCATATTTACCGCGCCAGCTAACTACAACTATGCACAACACCTGTGGATCGCGTGGACGTGCCCGCAGTTTTGTTCTGCATTGCTGGTCTATTTATATACATAGAAGTCTTTGATTCAATTACATAAACATGAAGACCGCCAACACACATCAGGAGGCAGCACGAAGACTCCGGTCTCCCTTGTTCCAAAACACCCATTAACAAAAAAAACGTTATTTTGTTCAAACGTGTAAAATAAATATGGAGTAATGAATAAAAATGTAAACATAAATCGTTGTTTTCACAAGAAGTAAGTTGAATTCAATCCCGCTGGCACCAATGAATCTGTTGATTGAAATGTTAATTGCTGATTAGTATGTAATATGTAGTATGTAGTGAAATCTTAGGATAAACCTGCGTGTCTGTTAAATTTTAAAAAAAAATCAACCTCCACCAAACAAATTGGTGTGACGCAGCGGAATCTTCACGACCACAGCTATTATGAAATTAACAGAAAGCTTGGCAGGCGGATTAGCGGTCGCAGTAACAGACATACTTCATCCATTACAGCCTATCAAAGTTCACTGCAGAACATAGGTCTCCTCCATAGATTGTCTCATAAGGGGGATTTTGCCATAGTTGTCGCGCTAAGCAAGCGGTTTGGCAACCGCATTTTTTTATAATCTTGACTTGTTATCAGGAAGATTCTGCTAACCTTCAGTTTCCCTCTGTCACCTCTTCGAACACCCACGGAACAATATGGAATAGTAGACTACTCCGTCTTACTAGTCTTACTCCGTCATTACACGTTTAGGTTACTCCCTAGTATGTATGATGTATATACTGCAGGTATGTCTGTTACTGCGATCCCGTTACAGAGATACCTACGATCGGCTGTGTTTACTCTGTGTACTACTTGACATTGTGCTCAATTATTTATTTTTTTGTTCGTTTCTTTACAATGATTTTAATTCAATTACTAAAATCAGTTAGTTTTTTTCATAGTTCTTCAAACCTTGTCAGAAATATTCGGCTCTCCAAATCGGACTATTTTCGGCAGAGGATCGACGACCCTTACATCAGGGATAGTCAATCGTGAGCAATGCGCTGCGGTTATCATGAATTTTTCGCTGATCAATGCTCCTTCACACATGAATAGCCACGAACCGTCTATTGTTTCCCAACCAATAGCGCCCTGTGAGACATTTTAGTGTGTTAAGAACATACTTGATTTGAGGAGATATCTTAGATTTACCTTTAGTAAAAATATTTTATTATACAAAAAAAAATGTAAAAATGTAGTTTTACATTCAAAAACGATCTATGAGCTACATGCAATGAATATCAGTGAAGTAAATATTAAGATATCTCTCTGTATTTAGTCATAATTTCGCCAAAAATCGATCTCAAACTTCAACATTATAGATACAGCATTAACTTTGTATATTTTAAATAACATTCTAGATATATTGGTGTTCTAGTTAATATAAAAATAAAGCTTTGAAGAATACCATAGTATCATTAAACTTGTAAGAAACAATAGTTTTTTCTTATGAAGAGAATATTACAGAATGTGACATCATAGTATTTTGATTTTTGAGACGAAATTTTTGTTTTCTTTCTTAAAATATTTATTTAACATAATGATTTCTTATATTTACGCGAACACTACACATTAAATGAAATTATTTTACGGATTTTATCACATTTAATTTTAACTTTTTAATTCCCGACGTTTCATCGTCGTCCTGATGTCGTCGTCGTCGTCGTGATAATCGACCCCGCCATTACATCAGATTTGATAGACCACAAATCCTCGCAATAAAATACCGATTCCTACCAAGGATGATTAGCGAGGCTGTTGAAATCATCCTGATTTCAATAGAGAAGATGGATGGGTGCTACTAAAATTAAATCCAAACCCAATCATACCACTGCAAGACTTCAAGATACAGCAAGCTCGTACTCCGTTGATTGGACCAAAAATTAATATTCAAAAACTAAATGTAGCCGGGCTAACTATGACTTCGGTACGTCAAACACCACAGATACAATCCGTAAAATTAGTTTCATTTAATATTAATTTAACATGCAGTAGTCCTTCAACTGAACTTCTTTAAAAAAAGTTAAGAAAACGAGGCTCACGAAACATTTTTTCTTATAAATCAAAAACTACAATAATCAATTTTTCCTAATATAATATAATATATATTTGTTAACGTTCTAATTTCACAAATAAATTGAAATTTTTTGGTGGTAGACAACATTTCTGCTCTCAAGTGGCGTTTGGATCGCATAATTCGACTTTTTTCAGGAAAGAACGGTGTCTCCCGGATGGCTATGATCCGGACATCAACAGGCGTCATTCAGAGCGCCTTCTCAAAGATCGCCCCCCTGCCCATTCAGACGGCGTCAGTGGTCTCCGATGACCCTACGGGCAGTATCTAACGACGCGACTTCGCTTGAAAGCGGTGATTTCAAGGCTGAGGGCATGTTGACGTTCCTAGACCACTCTGAACATAGTTCTGTAGAAACAAGCCATGGCCTCTGGCAGTCGAATTTACGTTTCCGCTGTACGCATAACAACAACGTCAGAACATTACATTTCAATTCGAAATCAGCCGCTGTTGTCGACGCTTTTGCAGTCATATATACATTTAAACAAAGTTAATAAAAAGTAATAAAAATTTAATTTCCTGTAAAAATAAACGACTAAGTTTTGGAGTCAGTATCAGAAGACCCCTGTTCCCGCACAATATTTAATAACTTTATACCATATGAGGAAATTCTCCAAGTGCAGCATCATATCCTCCAAAGTGTTCATTAAGTTGTATAGTATCGTAGGGTTTTCCGCCTAAAACAATTTAAATAACTTTGATTCATACGTTAAACAACAATAAACATTAAAATTAAACAAAAACTTACACAACACCATTTTAATTAGAAATTCGTCGTAAAAACGTATTTTCCATAAGTTTTCCAAGCACTCTGAAAAAAAAAATCTAACTTTTAGTAAGTATTATTTATGATCTATATTAAATAAAACTAGTTCTATTTTTACGTGTACAGACATGCTGCAACTATATTATGGATGCAGCACGAAATGATCGGCTCGACCGGAGAAGGAACACGCTCTGACAGAATACCAGGATAAAATAGGAACTTAATGTTTCTGTGTATCTATAATGAGAATCGGAGATTATTTTACTGGAAAAGAGAGTATTCCATCTTAGGTTTCAGGGGTGACAACACATCTGAATTTTGATTCTTTTTCGTGGATAGATACAGATGTCTATGGCCCACAGCATTAACTTACCATATAAGATGGACTGTGTGCTCGTTTGTCACCCTTATTCTATAAAAAATCCTTAAACATGCCGGTTTCTCCACAACTTTAATCCTGCAATGTTGTCAACTTTTCTATTTTTTGTTTTTTGTTCTTTAGTTTTCTGGCCCACACGGCCTCACAGCTGTTAAAAATAAATTAGTAAAGACTAATAAAATGTTGTTTGCGGAGTTATGTACATTTTTATGGCGCTATGCGAACTAGCTTCGGTCGAGAAATATTTTATTATAGTATTCTTACAGAAAATTATGTTTTTTAAATATACAGTTAAAACTATTTAATACTTTTTTGTGTAATTAAAATAAAATATATATATAACATGTAATATTATGTATTGCACGCTTCATAACGCGGAGCGTTATTAGGTAGTGCTTTACTCTCGACACGTCAAGGTCAAGCAATTTTACGTTCTTAAAATGCCTCTATCATAAGCATATTGCACTTATACGATAATATGAGAAGCCTATCTTCCTCCTATCTTATATTTAGTAAAAAATCATTATATATTGCTACTTTGAAAAAAAAACTTTTATTAGCTTCAGAATTACATCAACTGGTTCCCTATTTCATATCAATAGCCTAGTACACGTATTTTTTTAATAAAATGATTTTCAAATTTTATAAGTTTTATTGCTATTAAAAATTAAAGGCGCTTTCGTATTTTTTTAGCCTTTGATAGACAAAGGACAAATAATGTACCATACAGCCTATATCGATTTTATACTTTATGTTATGGATTTATTTTGGTAAACATTATTATTTTTTTTCCCTGTAGGTGACAGTACCTGTTAAAATAATAGAGCGCTAAATTTAAAACACGTAAATAATATATTTTAAAAGTCAGTAATACTATTTTTTTTAATCAAAACTAAATGAAACGCTCATGAGGCGTGCACTTTTGGATTTTCCAAACTATTTTTATATGTACACACATCAAAAATGTTTGCGATCAGTTTGAAAAATCGATCTTTTTTGGTACGGTAGATTCTTTACTTAAAAATATAAAATTAGAATATAAAAAAATAAAACAAATTCAAATGTTTTTCAATATAAAAAGAAATTCAATCTAAGCTAACGCTCATTCAGAAATCTGACTTAGTTAATTTTAACGGATTTAAAATAGTTTTTCGAGGAAAGTTGTGATTGAAAAAATGCCAAGAGGATTATCAGAAGTTTTACGATCAAGAACTGTAACTTTGAGGGAAGAAGGATATTCCATAAGAGAAATAGCACGCAGAGTTGCTGTATCTAAATCCTGTGTCGCGGCCACGTTTCAGAGGTACCACGGCATGGATAATTTAGCTGAACAACCCCGCAGTGATCGCCCAACTGTTCTGACTGCTGCTCAGAAACGCTATATCAGATTGCTGGCAGCCCGTGACCCAATAAAAGCAGAACGCCACTACATTAAAAGCAGAAGTGCGGGCGGCCTCTGGACTTGAATTTAGCACTCAGACCATTCGAATTTGCTTACACCAGACTGGACTACGAGCACGGAGGTTTTAGCGAGCACCTCTGAATTAACGGCAACCTCAGCGACGGAGATTACAGTGGGCTAGGCTCCGACAAAATGAACAAGATGAGGAGGAAAACATTTTGCAAAACTGTCTCTTCGTTGACGAATCGCGAATCAGTTCTCATCCAGATAACTGACGTGCCCGTATCTGGAGAAGACCTGGAGACTCTGAAAGGCAAATAACTACCACTGGAACTGTTCAGCAAGGCGGGAAATCAGTGTCCTTTTGGGGTGGAATTGTGATTGGAGCTAGAACACCTTTGATCACGTATCGAGTCTCCATGACGGCAGATAGGTACAAGACAGTCGCTATTGATGGAACATGGATCATGGGCACCAATTCGTACTGGTCGATGATAATGCGCCCGCACATCGAGCTCAACGAGTCAATGCTGCTCTCCGAGAATACGACATCACAAGGTTAGACTGGCCTGCCGACTCGCCTGTCTTAAATCCAATAGAGCACGCGCGGGATGCTCTTAAGCGAACTGTTTGGAACCGTCAGCCACCTCCCCAGATAGTGCCAGAGATCAGGGAAGCCGATATTCAGGAATGGGACAGGTTACCGCAAAACATGCTGGATAACTTGATCCTCAGCATATCCAGGCGGATCTCCGCATGTGTTCGAGCCACGGGAGGAGTTATATTGTATTAAATAAAAACCTTCTATTAATAAATCTATACATATAATAAATCTGTAGAAAAGTCGTATCTGTAATTCTAATATATTCTTGAAAAAACAAGTCCAACTAAATAAAGGATTCTGAAGCCAAATTAGTTGTTTTTATAATTTTTGTCTGTCTGTCTATCTGTTTGTGTATTACGGATTCACGCAAAAACTACTGAACGGATTTACATGAAATTTTGTATGTAGGTAGTTAGTAATCAGGGACAACTTATAGGCTACTTTTTATCCGATTACGGAACTTCAAAAAAGAAGGTTAATATTTTCTTTCCTTTTGATGTTACTTTTCTATTATATCTTAGTTATAGGCGGGAGGACGGGTGTTTTTCAAATAAATACCATACTTAAAATAGATTTTAAAATATAATTATAACCTTGGTAAAATAATTTGAAACTACACCGATTTAGTTATCAAAACAGCGCCATCTATCATCAAATGGAAAAAGTAGTATATTTTACCTTCAGTTATAAATAAATTAAATCATATAAATAACTTTCTTTTCTCATTTATATGTTTAAATAATTAGATTTTTAAAATTATTCAAAAATTCTAACGTTTAGTTTTTTAGTACTTTTGTTATTGTATTTAAAAAAAAAATCAATAGATAATAGCGACGTCGATCAAAAATATGAAGATTGATAAGGTTTTTATTCAAATTACTAATCTATACGTAAACTGATTAAAACTGGTCTGTCTGCAATTATTGCAAAATTTTCATTATAATTATAGTGAATAAAACTACTTTTACGGATTATATCGCGTTTAATTAACTTATTAACTCCCGACGTTTCGGGTGCTTTACAGCACCCATGGTCACGGGGGACGTGAAAAAGTAGTTTTAATCAATGTGTAGTGTTCGCGTCAATATAAGAAATCATTATATAATTATAGTTTTATTAAAGAGATTTTTATATGATCATATACCGTAAAGTAGTCTATCATTTCATGAAAAGTTGTGGTCATTTCATGATATTTAACACTGTTTGTTGACCATGTCATGATATAGCTTGACCTAATCAATGAATAGAAATCGTTTGAAGATATTAATAACTAAATACAACGTTGCTATTTCATGATATGGTCATATGACGATATCATTAAATCGTTTTTCACAAATAATTAACAGAATTGACATCACTTTATGCCTTATTGATATAATAAATAAATGTTCGCTTCTATCGCTGATGTTACTAGATAGTATAGTTTTGGCTTTCATTATTTCATCTAATAATAGCGCCATCTACTTACTTCTAAATAAACTAAAATGGTAAGTCACTGATAAAATTAAATAATAGAATGCTACTGAATACATGATGTAAATAATTGAAAATTCGTTCGTGGCATCGTTAGATGTGTAATTACTAGGTATATCAGTGGTCAACAATCATGCAAAAGCTTAGTTTCAGTTTTTATGAATTGTATTTAAATAAATACGAGGGCCGTGTAGCTCGCCGTGAGATTTCCAACATGGCACGGGAGCAAAACGTGTACGATTCCCTCGAGGATAAATCTGTTATATAAAATTTTACGTGCTGACTAAACACATGTCCGTTAAAGTGTTGAAGAATAACTTTGTGGGGAAACCTCGATATCTGAGTAATTAAAATAGTTGTGGAGATGTAAGAACCGTTAATATGCATTGAGCATTGCAGCATACTCTATTTTTCTGTCCACAAAATACTATAGGTAATGAGAAGCCCTGTGCACAGTAGTGAGACGTATATCTTTACTTATACTGCTGCCTACTTTACTTTTTTACCTTTAATGAGACTTATAAATCAGTTTGTAATTTAAGATAGCTTTCATATTTTCAGACATATTAAGGTATTTGTGACAGTCCTGGTTTCAAATCTTATATGAGTATATGTAAATGAACAGGCTCTTGCGGAAAAGTACTTTAATTAAAGAAAGCAGATTTTACTTAAACAAAGGTTCATTTTGTTTTACTTGTCAAAGGTGGTAATCAAACTAATTAAAACTTAAATTTCATGGTACGTAAGCATTATTATATATTTAAGCATATATTTTAATTGCAATTTGAAGTGTCGATTTACTACGTTCCCGGCGGCGAAGTAAAACCTGCATATCTGTGAAGTTTCCCAGTTGAGGTCATCCCACGTTGGAATCAGCGCAGCAAACACTTTTTTGGCTAAAAACTCTGCGGCCTATGATCAATAGTAACATGTATGTAAGCTGCTACTTTTTTACTTTTCAAGGGGCAATATGTGCAGTTTTTATTTCATTTATATTTTCGGGTATGTTACTTTTTTGTTTTCACTCTACCGTAAATATTAAGGGTTGCAAAGATGAGTAGAACTCATTATCGTCAGCCTATCAAAATTCCACTGAAATGAACATAGGCCTCCCCCGAAAATTGTCAAGTAGCTGGATATTTGCTTTGTAGGCGGGTTGGCAACCGCAGCTATTATTATTTTGATCTGTTGTCAGGAAGATGATGCTGCTCATCTCCTGTTTGTTTTCCTATGTCGCCTCTTGCTTCCCACGTTCACTGTGAATAAAATTTATAAGGAATAAAATAAAATTTTATCGCGTTTAATTTTAACTTTTTTAATTCCCGATGTTTTGGGCACTTTACAGCACCCGTGGTCACGGTAGGCTGAGGTATTTGACGACCTGATGTCATAGTTAGAATAGAATAGAATAGAATAAATGCAGTAGTATGCTTGGGTTTGAATTTTATTTTATTAATTATGGGGTATTTAGCAGATGGTAGCCCTTTTTTTAGTTGACATATTTTAGACCTCCCGGAGCGTCGGTGCTTAACATCAACGATATGTTCTTTTACGCGGGCTTTTGGGGAACTTTCATCCAAAGATGCGTAAAAAACAATTAAAATTAAACGTGATAAAATCCGCAACATTAGTTTTATTCCATGTGTAGTATATATAATTATAGACCTGCATTATATATACTTTTGAATTTAAGTAGTTAATATAAAGAAATTATAAATTTTGAAGTCTACTCGAACTTAAAAAAATATCTACATCAGTTTTATGGTGCCAATCAATATTAAATAGAACCAATGATATGAATAAAATATCTCAAATAAACATTATACCGTAAATTGATAGAAGATCATAAAATTCAAACAACTAAAACTAAATTAATTTTAATTATGAGCAAATGTAAAGAGTAAAATGTAAATAATAAAAATAAATTTTTATTCCAAGACAATTTACCTTTCTTATGGATACATCGGAAGACACGCCGGATATAAAAAATAGTAGGTGTTTCTAGACATATATATTCACGTGTTCCTGTAGCATATTATATCTATGCCAAATACCAATCATCTACGTCTAATAGTCTTTTAGAATTCAAAAAAAATCTTTGACAGTCATAGAGACAGACACCGAGGTGACTCTAAAAGTGATCGAATTTCGCTAAATTTGGCACGGAACAGCATTTAATGATGTTCCTAAATTCAAGCTCACGCGAGCGAAGCCGCGGGTAAAAAGCTAGTCGTTGTATAAGTTTGATTAAACAATCTTTTTCTTTTTATCGAATTTCTGTTACAATTACATTAGGATTGAATTATTCAATGTTTGTTATTAAAAAATGAAAAAGAGTTTTATTTTTTAATTTCAAACAGTGTATTTTTATTTAAAAAAGATATATCGTAAACACTTTTTCTTGATAAAGTTAAATTTTAAAAATATATCAGCTTTTGCTAGTGATCACAAACTTTGTTGTATGTGTGTAGGTTGGTTTCTTGCAAACGCTCTTAACGATTTAGAATAAATTTTGTACTTCGATAATGTTTTACTTTACAAGTTTTTCTAGATATGTGTAATCTCCAATAAAATTATATTTTTCTTTTAGCGCCGAGCAAAGCTCGGTCGGCAAGAGAGATCTTTTGCCGACCTTAAGACCTTCGTGCTAGAAAAGTCAATCAACTATTATGGCTACCTGTGTACATGCTTAATTTTTTTCATAGATGGTAAATAGATGGTACTAGATGGTAAATCGCACTGACTTAGCGTAACAAAACTTATTATAGATAACTTCACTCGTGCCTTAGTAACACCCAGATTGTAATCGGGCCGAAAGACAGACGCCAGCAAAATATACCACTCCTCCGCTGTACGCATTACAACAGTCGAAGCAAACCGTAACGTAAAATAGAGCTTAATGTTCCTATGGTGAGTGTAGAGAAGCGGAGACCCTTTTTACTGGAAATGAGGCATTCCATCTTAGTTCTCAGAGACGACAACTCATTTTGATTCTTAATTGATACATGAAGATCTATGATCCGCAGCGTCCACTTACTATCAGGAGGACTGAGTGCTCGTTTTACACATTTATTCTATAAAATAAAATGGAAAGGAAGAATTGTAATCATGTGATTATTTTTATTTTATTTTAACGGAATATATTCTTTACAATTACTTACTAACGTCGCTGATACGACGACCTGGTGCGCGAAAGTCAGGCATAATCAGCTCTTGATTTTCGCAATCTCCAGACTCCAGATCTTTATTTTCTGGTCTTCCGTGAATTATCTTAAATAAATCTTTAGTATTCTTGTCGAAAATAGTCAGCTGTAATAACATAAGACATCTAGATTATAATGTGAATAATAATTGAGAAGTATTTTAAATGGTAGCCACGCTGTAGTATTTTGACTGCAGCATATATGAGTCATCTCGTACGGCGAATATGCTTTTTTTTATAAAAATGAAGAGACAAACGAACTTACATTCCACCTGTCCCTATACAGCCTGTGGTCATACTGGCGCTCTATACCCTCACAGAATATCACCGTAAACAAGCAGCATAATGCTGCTGTGTTTTGTATGGTGAGTGACAACACAGAAGGGCATTTTTTCGAGGCAGTATCGAGGATTAAATGTAGGTGTCCATAAGTGGTAGCAACTAGCTTGTGTGTAAAAGGTGAAATGTGAACTCCTGTACTCCCCTTACTTATATGCAAAAAAAATCAATTAACATACGACACAAAATTAAAAATGCATTTAAATAAAACTAGTTTTACGGATTTTATCGCGTATATTAACTTAAAAAAAAAGTTAATATACGAGATAAAATCCGTAAAACTAGTTTTATTTAAATGTGTAGTGTTCGCGTAAATATAAGAAATCATTATAAAAATGCATTTACTAAACTTATATATTTCATTTGGAAAAAGCCAAAAAATAATCACTTTCCAACAGACAGCCTTAAAATACATTAAATTATTTGTATTTATTTATTATTTTGAGTAATTACATATGCTGCTGCCCCAAGTTTCATTTTTCACTATCTGCATTTACTTACGGGACGATATGGGATAGTAGATTCTCTTACTCCCTCATTCACGGCATAACAATGTTGCAGTTAGAATAGAATATTTTTTATTAAATATAGATTATTACATAATACTTATTGAAAGTCATTTTTTTATTTACCACTGGTTCGGAAAATATCTCTGTCCTGGGAAGAACCAGCAAGAAACCCAGCGGTACTTTTTTTTAAACATATTTCACTTTACGATAATTTTATTTTTTTGTTTGTACAAATTTTAAATGAGTTTTAATAGAACCAGCATGGTAGCGATCACCTTATTCCCAGGGGTTTTTTCACTTATTCTTTGATATTATAATAACCCTTTTTGTACATTTTTTCTTTAATAAAACATTTAAACTTATTTATTGACAAATTTTGTAAATTTTCTGGGATTTTGGTGTAAAAGCGTATACATTGCCCCATAAATGAATTACTAATTCTGTGGAGTCTAGTAACTGGTATTACAAGCTTATGTTTGTTCCTAGTATTTAAAGTATGAACATCTTTATTCTTATCAAAGCTATTTATGTTTTTATGTATATACATTATATTTTCATAAATATATTGCGACGCCAAAGTTAATATGTTTATTTCTTTAAGTTTTTCTCTAAGGAACTCATTATAATTTAAGTTATAAATCGCTCGTACGGCTCCTTTTTACAAAACAAATATATCTTTGATGTCAGTCGCATTTCCTCATAGCAAAATTCCATAAGACGTCACGGTATAAGAGTAACTAAAATAAACTAATCTAGCTGTAATGATTTCTTATATTTACGCGAACACTACACATTTAAATAAAACTAGTTTTACGGATTTTATCGCGGATATTAACTTATTTTGTATTCCCGACGTTTCGAGTACTTTACAGCACCCATGATCACGGGGGGGACTGAGGTGTATGACTTCCCAATGTCATAGTTAATTATAAAGTAACTGCATTTTTAGACCATCTTAACTCCATAAATTCTAAAATTCAGTTCACAATAGAGTTAGAAGCAAACAATTCTTTAGCTTTTCTAAATATGTTCGTAATTCGGGATCCTGATAACACCTTGAATCACACTGTGTATAGAAAAAAGAACCATACAGATAGATATTTAAACGGTGATTCTCATCACCATCCTTCACAGTTAGATACCGTGGGTAAATCTTTGTTTCAGAGAGCACGAGGGATCTGTGACAGTAAACACCTGGCCGCCGAGCTCCAACACGTCAAGTAAGTTTTGCACGACAATAAGCTTCGGGTCCCGCGCCTACGTCACAGTGAACGAGTGACGCCGGCCACAGTCGAGCGAGTGTCTACTGTACTGCCATATGTCAGAGGTGTCACTAACAAGATTGGCTACATCTTGAAGCGTGCTTCCATTAAAACATACTTCAAGCCGCCGAAGAAGATTAGTCAGTTTTACCATCAGTCAAGTGTAATGTCCCTCTGCAAGATGCAGGAGTGTACAAGCTTGATTGTGAATGTGGTCTCTCTTATATAGGACAAACTAAAAGATCCATAAAAACCCGTGTTAAAGAACACATAGCTGATGTGAAGAGTTGACGCTCCGGGAAGTCTGCAGTCTGTGAACACGTACAGAATCGCCCCCGTCACTACATTAGATAGACCACAAATCGTCGCTAAAGAACACCGATTCCTTCCAAGGATGATTCGCGAGGCTATTGAAATCAAAAAACATCCTAATTTCAATAGAGAAGATGGCTGGATGCTACCATCTGCTTGGGATTCCATAATTGATAAAATTAAATCCCAACCCAAGCATACAACTGCAAGACTTCAGGATACTGTAAGTTCATAATACTACTGTAAGTTCGTAAAAAATTAACAATTGATCTAAAATTATCTTTTCAAAAATTTTACTGAGCGTTGGTAGTACAGAAATAGGAGTCCAATGTACTACCAGATTTAAATATAGGTATTATTATCAGTTGTAGAAGTAAGCATGGTATCAGCCTCATCATCATCATTACAGCCCTTCACAAGTCCACTGCTAGGCCTCCCCCAAGGAATCCCACAAAGCATGCTCTGAGCCACCTGCATTGATCGACTTTCTGCATCTCTTACCAGGTCGCCCTTCAATACGCTTACAGGTACGAGGCTGCCGCTCGAGAATATTTCTTCCCCATCGGTTGTCCGTTCTTCGAGCTACAAGGCTGGCTCATTACCATCTCAGCTTACTGATCCGTTGGGCTATGTCGGTTACTCTGATATCGGTCTACGTTATGTTTATTATATTAGATTAATGGCATACGCACATGATTGCAAAAATTGGCTACATCAGCCACATCAGAGCATGTCTTTTTTTGTAGGAGAGGTAGCAAACGAGCATGCTGCTCAGATAACAAAATATTTTCTCAATCTTTGATACAAAATTATCTTACATTTTTATGTTCAGCATCTTCGGAAATTGGTCTTATTCGCGATCGTTGTTTTGCTGTTAATTGATCTAATCTTTGACCAAAAGAAAGTTCTGCGAAATGAAGGAAATTAATTATAAATATTTACTTATACTCATTCTTATAATTCTTATTAAATACTCATGTGTATTTAACACATGAGTCTTCCAAGAAAAACAGTTTTTGGGTTTTTCTATCAAGAAATTCTCAGAAGCAGCGCAGGGTCTGTAAGTTAACGGAGTTTTACACCCGTGCCTGGAAAGCATCTGAAGGCGTTGGTCCTGCGCCTGATCTCTCTCCAATCGTGTCGGATTACCGTCCCATTGGACTATGATATTGCTAAAGGTAGCCTAGGATTACCGTGACAATATTAACCCTGGGCTACACATCAGTCTGCAGACATCTTAGTCTACATCATCTCAGCTTACATCTTAGTCCGCCCCCCAGTGGTTAGTAAGCATTAACGCGACATAATCCGTAAAAATTGCATTAACACAAGAAAATATTGAAATAAAATCGGTTTAATCAGTTACTAGGTATAGATACTGATACATTACTGTACCTGTTTCAGCCTATCAAAATTGCACTGCTGAACATAGCCCCCCCCCCCCATAAATTGGCTCATAGGGAGATTTTATCATAAAAATCAAAAATTTTTTTTTATTATTGTTATTAGGAAGACGCTGCTGCTCATGTAGCACTGGTTTGTTTCCCTCTGTCGCCTCTTACGAGATCTACGTGAAGATATGTGGTAGTGGACATTCTTATACCGCCACTACACGGTACGATTTTTAACGTATACAATATGTTTTTCTTTCATTACAGATTCGTTCCCCCTTCTAATGCACGGCTTGTATATCATAAACTACAACTGGTTTCTGAATTCGTTCTTCTACATCTTCAAGCAGTTCATCCCGAGGGCGGTTTGGGATTGAATGTACTTCCACGGATGACTTAATGGTACAGGAAGTTAGGGATTTAGGCTTTACTGTAGAAGACTAATTTATGCAAATAAGGACACAACCATTGCTCAGAAAAATTATAGAAATTTTTACCTTCTATTACATTTACTACAAAATTGTGGACATATATATTATAGGTTATGCACCATCACTACCCGGCATGAAATTAATACATTAAAAAATTATTTATTTCTTAATAATGAAACAATCATACCTGTTAATAAAATCACAATTAATTCCACGTAAAAGTTACGATAGATAAAAAACATTTTGAATGTTATTTACAGGTCGCGCAGTTAACAAGAAATATATACAACACACTGATATATCATATGCGGTCATCGTGTATTCCAAACGGAAGACAGTATTATCAGCTTTACGCTGCTATTATTATCCTTTCAGTACGTATGAACATCGAACAATGAGGAAAACAATGTAAACGGGCTTAAATACAACAAGTATGTTGTATTTAAGCAGATTGAATAAAACTTTTTTTACGGATTCTATCGCGTTTGATTAACTTATTTTTATTAAATTCTGGGTACAAAATAAAAATAAGAACTCCAGGTGCTGTAAAGCACCCGAAACGTCGGGAATTTAATAAAAAAAAGACGTAAAAAAAAAGTTTATTAAACGCGATAGAATCCGTAAAAGTAGTTATATTCAATGTTTAGTGTTCGCGTAAATATAAGAAATCATTATATTTGATCAGAAATAAATATTCCTCTACTAGCTATTTACTTTTACTTTACTTTTTTTTTTAATTTCTTATTTAATTTCTCTGACATGCAGCTATTCTCACGATTTATTACTTCAACAATTTAATTGGCGGGGATCGAACCTGAGCTACCCGCGTACTGTGAAATTCACAGCGAGAGCTAAACCTGCAAGTTGTGGAACCGAAGAGTAAAGTCCGAAAACACGCTTTGGTTAACAGCTCCTTAACCGTCTCTGAAATTAGAGGAGGCCGGTGCCCAGCAGTGGAACCTATATAGGCCGTTACTTTTAAAAACAACTTTAAATTTGTAAACTATTAATTATAAATAGTATATATTATATTTATATATGAGCATGCACGTTAATATTATGTTTATATGCATTTATTAATTAATAAATTAATCAATAAATTAATGCAAATAAATAGTAATTAGTAAAAAACTAATTAGTTTTTATTAATTGAATCCTTAACTGTTTACTGCATTAGGTTTCTGTATTAGGAGATGGGCAGCAGCATCTTTCTAATAACAACTCAAAATATTATAAAAAAACTGCGGTTGCCAACCCGCTTGGCAAGCGTGGCAACTATAGCAAAATCCCCCCATGAGGCAATCTATGAGGCAGGTCTATGTTCAGCAGTGGACTTTTATAGGCTGTAATAGATGGAAGGATGGATGGATTATTGTAATAAATATTTTATATATTTGATTATCCTCTTTATCAATCATCAAGAGTCATTATGAAAAAAAAAATTTTTAAAGAAATTCGGCCAGAAGTTTTCATGCAAAAGAAAAAATAAAAGGACGAAATTTCAACAAAAATCATTATTGCATAGATTATTGTACTAAGCCGCTATACTTATAGTAAAATCAAAACAATCCTTTAAAATACAAGCCTCTACGCAATTTAGCCTTAATTGAGATGTGTATTATGAAATGGTTGCGTTTCATGAAATGTTCGGTCGCTTCATTATGTGGTCAATTTAACGATAGGGCTACGACACATACATAGGGTTACCAGGTGAAAAATTGGAAAGTTCTGACAATAACCAGATTTCCATAGAAAAATTCTTACATTTTGTTACAAATGTAATTAACAAGTGTAAAAAAGAACTACTTGAGTAATTATTGGTTTTGTGCACTCTCACTCGCTGTCGCAGATTCCCCCCACCCAAAAACCTTCTGTATTTATTGATAAATCGAAAAAGCCTGACATTTCCAAAACTTGATCGCAATCCTGACAAGAGTCCAAAAGTCCTGACATGTCAGGTCAAATCCTTATATATGGTATCTCAACGCATACATAAAATTAAATCGCTGCTTAAAATATGAACGCTTCTTAATTACGGCTGAGTTGGACATTTTAAGGACGTTCTCTTATAAATATTTACAACACATCGACGGCAGCTCGTAGCTCATGTTAATGGCAACCATAAGTTACAGCCGGTCAGTGTTAGGGCTATTTTTAACTTTTGCATATACTCATTGACCTTAAACTAAATTTTTATTAGATAATAAACTTTGCGTTTTGTTTAAATAGTTTTTTGGAGTTCATTGGAATTTACTCCTTAGGATCGTTTCACATATTCCTATTTCGTAACACGTCAAAATTTTATTTTATTAATAGAATAACTTTTAACACATCTTTGCTGGATTCATTTTCACTACTTTATTTTCACAAAAATAATAATCTCTCCTCATTCCGGAGAAGATTTTGAGACATGGAAGAGCTTACATCGCTGACCAATGCGTGTTTAGCATGTCCCCGAAACATTAAAGTATAACGTACTTACGTATTGAACAGCTATTTCAAACAAAAATGTACTCACATGCGCGATTAGTTTTTGTCATCATACGAGATTATACGTAGGTAGAATGATCAGTATGATGTAATTGTTGTTTATTTAGATTGTATTGTTAATTATATCGAGTAACATTTTTTTTATAATTTGTCATATATTTTGCCAATGTGGTAATTTATTATAATAACGTAAAATTCCACAATAGGGCTTTACCTCTCTCCCAAGGTACCAAAGTTTTACCGTCAAATCTCCTGCCATCGTCTCTACTTTTTCTTGAAATTTCTATATATGTTGCAGTTGCAATTATATATTAATTCCAGTTATACGATGATTCCTTCGAATACATTGATAGACAAATAGTTTTCTTTCGGTTAGTAATCTTGGTTTTTCATACACCAGTGTAATTGGAAAGCGAAACGGAAGTAACAGCATAAATTTTAAAATACATCGTTGGGCACGTTCAGCTTCGACAAGAATTGTTTTAAAAGCTCCGCCCCATGAACAGATGATACCGTAACTAATTAAAGACTTACAGAGAGCTTTGTAAGTTTACAACAGTAACTTTGAACTTGCTACAAACCGTAGTAACTTAAAAACGTAGACAATTTTTCTTAACTTTTAACTTAGTGATATTATTTGATATTTCCACTGAGGATTTTCGACAATCATAATCCTATCCGTAATGTATATTACATTTAAGTTTTTGATCGAAAACTATTTCTTGGCGGTTTTCCAAACATAACTGTGTGATGTCGAGTTCCGAGCCCACACAATTCAATTTAAAAAAAATTCATTGCTTTCGAATGTGGAACCTTGCTTTAGCAGATTACTTTAAATTTGTTTCTGATTCAAAAACTTCGATCAAGGGGTTCTGTTCAGGCTACTCTCTAAATAAACATATCAAATTATAAATTTAAATAATTCTTTTCCTTCATCAAGCATGTTCAAACATGGGCATCTCCTATTGTAGACATATTTGCCTTAATCGCAACGCTTTCTAGGCGGACTGACGATCGCAATATCTGCATAGCCATTCATGCTTTTACCGCTATCTGTCAGAAGCTATAAGATTTTTATAAACTTTTCCATAGCGGGCAGTTTATACACCCAACAAAACCGTGTGGTGGATTCCCTTACGCGCCACCACATGGTATTAATTTCATCATGGTCACAGTCTATCAGATGTCCACCACTGAACCTAGCTGAATCTAGTAGCAGTGAACTTTTGATATTTTCCCCATACATTGCCTGATAGGGGCATATTTCAGGGGGATATTAGGGAGATATTTACCATAGTTGCCGCGCACTATTTACCATAGTGGCGGGCGGGTTGAGCTCAGTTTTTATTATTTTTAATTGCTATCAGGAGATGCTGCTGCCCATTTCTGATCTTACGACACCCACTGAATGATATGAGGACGTGGATTCTCTTGTGTGTAGAGGCGGTACTACACGGTATTTAATTTATTTCTACGGAACATCAACTTTCATAGAATTTTTATTTCTTTGATTTAGTGTAGATTCCTGGCATTAGTTCTGCGTAAATACTGTATCGACCATTAACTGATTTGAAACTGTATTTACTGTATTTGATTAGAAAGATTGTAGAATTAATAATGTCTTTATCCAGATTAACATAAAAGTTTCATTTTAAAATTTGTTAGCCCTATTTGATAGCCCTCTCCATAGCTCGCTGAGCGACCTTGAGCGTCCTCATACGGCCAGCAGTGAAGGACCACGTCTCAGATCCATAATTCATCACTGGCAACACGCACTGGTTGTACAATCTAGTTTTCAGGTTTTGAGGTATACCTGACGAGAAGATGTGTCGTAATTTCCCGAACGCTGCCCAGCCGAGTTGAATCCGTCGATTGACCTCTCGGTCGAAGTTGGACTTACCTAGTCGGACTATTTGTCCCAGGTAAACATACTCGTCAACAACTTCGAGCTTAGTGCTCCCAACAACTACTGGCATAGGTGTGACATGGACATTAAACATGATCTTTGTTTTGTCCATGTTCATCTTAAGACCTATCCATTGGGAGACACTATTGAGGTCATTGAGCATAGCGCTTAGGTCCTCCAGCGATTCTGCCATAAGGACTATATCGTCGGCAAATCGAAGGTGAGTGATGTACTCGCCATTGATGTTAATACCGTATCCTTTCCAGTCCAGTAGCTTGAAAACGTCTTCCAATGCAGCGGTGAAGAGTTTCGTGGATATACCGTCACCCTGTCTTACACCTCTGCAGTTGGATAGGTTTCATACTCTGGTTCTGTACTCGGATAGCCATCGTAGCCCTACTGTACAAACACTTCAGCACTTCGATATAACACACAGTCAGACAGTCAACTTGGATACTGCTGAAGGGACTGCAGCACCGTCCAAATTTCGACGGAATCAAAGGCTTTCTCATAGTCTACATACGCAAGGCAAAGTGGCAGATTGTACTCTTCTGTCTTCTGTACAATTTGCCGAAGGGTGTGTATGTGGTCTATAGTACTAAAGCCTCTTCGGAAACCGGCTTGTTCGGGAGGCTGGAAGTCGTCGAGTCTGCGTGCGAGACGATTCGTAATGACTCTCGAAAACAGCACGTAGACGCGGCTCAGAAGGAAATCGAGCTGTAGTTTTTCAAGAGAGCGTTGTCGCCTTTCTTGAAAAACAAGACCACCGCACTTCTGCTCCACGCCTCCGGAGTAGTGCCACCATGGAGGACGGAATTAAAGAGCTTCTGAAGGACTTCAAGTACCGGTTTTCCACCCGCTTTCAGAAGCTCCTTGTAATTCCACCCTCACCTGGAGCCTTGCCGTTTTAAGGTGCTGGAGAGCCATTCTAATCTCGCTCAGACTGACGTCTGGGATATCATCGGAATAGTGTCGGATAAGACTCGCTCTTGGATCGTTACTCACACTTTCGTGTGGCTCCAACGATGACGTGTACAGCTGCCCATAGAACCTCTCAATCTCACTCAAAATCTCAGGTGTCCCGGAAACGATGCTGCCACACTCGGTCTTCAGCTTTGACAGTTGGCTCTTTCTGGCAGACAGATCTCTGGCAAAGACTTTGGAGCCTTGGTTCCGCTCGATCGCTTCTTCAATACAAGCTGTATTGTAGTTGCGTAAGTATGCTGTCAAATCTGTTGAAGACTGCAGCTTCATTTCCCGTCTAACAGCCATGAGATTAAGAGTGTGATCGGAGAGTTTTTGTGTTCTTCTGCGGCGGCTCTTGCAGAACTTAGCTCCGACCGCATGGACAGTTTCCACGAGCTTATCATTTATATCGTCCACTTCATTGCAGTCTTCTAGGCACTGAAAACGGTTTTGTAACTCGAGCTGAAAGGTTTCGGGACTTTGGATTAGAGCACGAGGGGGACGGAGCGTTGACTTCATTAGACGAGACCTCTCCAACTTAACGTTTAGGTTCAGTGTGCCTCTAACCATTCGGTGATCGCTACCAGTTTTCACCCTCGCGATCACTGAGACATCACTGAACAGTTGTCGTATGGTCATCATAATGAAATCAATCTCATTTTTGCCGAACTGTCGGGGCTTGACCAAGTCTACTTTCTGTGGGTCCGCTTCTGGAAGAAAGAGTTCGTCATAAAGAGTCATTCTTTCTCCATGAAATCCGCCAAGTGCTGGCCTATCGGGTTTCGTTGTCCTATCCCGAATTTTGCTACCTTCAGCTCAACGTTCGCTCTTGTGAATAGTTTTGCGTTGAAGTCTCCCATTAACACCGTATAGTGGGTTTTGGAGGAATGCATGGTTTTAAAGATAACCTCATACATTTCCTCCACCTCCTCATCGAGATTTGCCGAGGTTGGTGCAAACTTGTATGACCTTCAACGAATACCGTTTGGTGATTCGAAGTATAAGGTACGCAACCCTCGTCGACACACTCACAATCTTTACAATGTTGTTAACGAGAGACTTGTGGACGATAAATCCGACACCTCCTTGAGACAGATGGTCGCCTCCCGGTGATAGAACAAGTTGCCGGATTCGAGGATTACCGTGTCCTCCCTCTTCGGATCTCGGATAATCCTATAATATGCCAGCGTAACTTGTCTATCTCTTCTTCCAGCTCCAGGACCTTCTCGTCAGTCCTCAGGGTGCGTGCGTTGTATGTTACCAGGTCGAGTCGTCTTAGGTGGCAACCGAACCTCCACCGGAGCTTCTTAGCACCCCTGCCCCACCGTTACCATGGACGCCACCGTAGCCAGGAATAGCGGGGCCACCGGGGACGGGGCCGCTTATTTGTGTCGTTGCTCATGGGGGTATTTTGCCATAGTTGCCACGCTTGGCGAGCGGGTTGGCAACCGCAGTTTTATTGCTTTTGCTTTATTAGAAAGATGCTGCTGCCCATCTTCTGTATCAGTTTCCTTTGTCGCCTCTTACGACACCCACGGGAAGACACGGGGTAGTGGATATTCTTACCGCCACTACACGGGGCGGGTAAAATACCCACTACCGTACTAATAACTAAGCTAAGCTGACCATTTATTTTTAACTCAAAACGGGACATGGGTTAATTCCAGTTAAGCAGGTTAACAATAAAAATAAACACAACTTTTAATGTTATTTATTTCGAAAAACTGTAACTTTATACAATTAGTATTCATATTAATTATAATTATTTTATTATAACAAATTGTTAAAACCAGGTCGAGTCGTCTTAGGTGGCAACCGAACCTCCACCGGAGTTTAGCACCCCTGCCCCACCGTTACCATGGACGCCACCGTAGCCAGGAATAGCAGGGCCACCGGGGACTGTGGGCCGTCTCTTCGTAACTCTCATCATGGGGATATTTGCCACAGTTGCCACGCTTGGCGAGCAGGTTGGCAACCGCAGTTTTTATTTTAATATTGCTGTTATCAGAAAGATGCTGCTGCCCATCTCCTGCCTGTTTCCATTGTCGCCTCTTACGACACCCACGGGAAGACACGGGGTAGTGGATATTCTTAACCGCAACTTCACGGTACATAACCTGGATACACCCATATAATTTTAGATACAAAAATCTAGCAAACTTGTTTGATAACCTGATACTTATCATCATTTGGAGTCCCAATCACAGCATTGCTCTCCAAATGACTTTTTACCATTTACACAAATCATTTGCTTCATACAAGGCCTTTATTGCGTTATGTGAGATCTATGAGCAACAACATTCTCTTACTTTCAGGTGTACTGGGTGATCGTATGTCGCTCTTATTCTATAAAAAAAAAATTGCATTATTCGACGAAAATTACAATCCAAGGGAAACTGAAAGAGCATTAAGATTTTTTTTAATTATTGATGATGTTCTTTTACAAACTTTGCAAGTAATATCATCAATATTGGGCTCTTCTAATGAAAATATATTATTTTATACAAGTAGCATACTTAATTTAAATGGTTGTCTTTTCTATAGTGGTTGTAGCACGAATTGGTCGGCTCGACCGGGGTCTAAATACCAGCGCAAAATAGCAGATTATTGCTGCTGTGTTTCATATGGTGAGTGTAGAGAACTGGAGAACTTTTTTACTGGAAGCGAGGCATCGATCGTCTTAGTCATCAGGGGTTACAACGCTTATGCATTTTAATCCTTAATTGATGACAAATGTGGATGTCTATGGGCCACAGCGTCCATTTACCAGCAGTTGGACTGTGTGCTCGTTTGTCACCCTTATTTTAAAAATAATAATAAGAAAGAACATTAAAAATGCGTGCAATCAGTTAAAAAATTATGAACTATATTTTTTTAATGTTTTGTAGTCTGTAATAGTTCTAGCCTAAACAGCCTTAAACATTCTATGGCAGCCGTGCCCATATCATTCCGTGAATGTTATAAAAGATATGAAAATTGAAACACGAGATAAGCATCAATAATTTAAAAACACAGTATAACAAAAACTGCGGTTGCCAACCCGTCTGCCAAGGTTGGCAACTATGGCAAAAATCACCTGTAAAGCTGTTTATACGGCAGGCCTATGCTCAGCAGTGAACTTATGGTAGGCTGTAATGAAAAATAAATTCTATGCCAGCACTACTGAAACAGTACATCGCAATTTTAAGTGTTGATGTATCACAGACTCTTCGGAGAAGAAAAATATCGTAAGTAAATCTGCATGTCTGAGAATTAAAAATTATTTTGAGAATACGTGAAGCCTGCACACTAGGGTAGAGTAAAAATGTACGAAGATTATTTTTTTCGTTAAGTTTGTAATAGCATAGAGGTAAAAAGCTGGATGTAGATAATAGAATAAAGTATGTTAAATATAATTGTTTGATATGCCCCAGCACGAAAAAATGTTGAAAAAGTATAATTTTGTTTATTTTTTACAGCCTCATTTAGATGTATACATAACCACTAATAATTCATTGGAATATTAGGTATTTTATATAGGTATTTAAAACGCTTACTAGTGACTGAAATATAGATTATTATATATTTATTTGAGACTGAAAGGTTGAACTGTGAAAATTGACGGTTACTGATGATTGGATTGGATGTGTTAAAAAAAAACAGAAGATCAATTTCAAAGATTTTTTATAAAGTTTTGAATTAACGAACATTGACATGTTTCGGACTGTTTTTTTTTTTTCAAAACCTTGTTCTATCCGGGGCACCTCTAAATATAATCTTAGATATAAAACATTTTCGCATTTGCTTATTGGCCGTATCACACAGCATTTTACGGGTATGCCTATACACATGTTTCACTGTACCCTACTGCACACATTTCTTAAGGCAGCATCGAAAGCTCTTCCCTGCTCTAAGACCCACTCAGTAACGAAAGGAGACCTGTGACCTCCAGGCGACTTAAACTATTATTAAAATCGCTAATAAAATCGCTAAGAAGCTGTACATGGGAGCTTACTCGAAGTAAGTCGTAGAATAAAAAATACAAACAATAAAACTAGCCTTAGCCTTCGCAAGCGGATACACAGAGAGTGTAGCTTTTGAGTGTCCTCCTATCAGACCGTGCAATTTTAAAAAAATTCCATATATGAAAAAACTGCAAAAATTAATCGACACTTATCTACAGTCTAAAATTAGTGAATCCACTAATATCTATTCTAAAAAGTGAAATTTCTAAAGGATTGTCGCCGCCGCTACGGACAAGAGGCGGATAAACATCCAGACAGATATCATATATGTTACATACCTAAATCTTTATTTACTGCATTTAATTTCATTTAATAAAATCATTTAAGTCCCATAGCTTCGAGCGCTTTGCAGCATCTACGCTCACGGGGAATTAAAAACAAGTAAAAATTAAATGCGATTAAATTAATTTCGCAGTTCTATATGTCATCACTGGCAACACGCACTGGTTGTACAATTTAGTTTTGTCAACTAGTCCTTCACTGCTGGCCGTATGAGGAAGTTCAAGGTCGCTCAGCGAGCTATGGAGAGGGCTATGCTCGAGGTTTCTCTGCGTGATAAACTTAGAAATGATGTTATCCGCAGTAGAACCAGAGTAACCGACATAGCCCAAAGGATTAGTAAGCTGAAGTGGCAATGAGCCGGCCATATAGCTCGAAGAACCGGCAACCGATGGGGAAGAAAGGTTCTCGAGTGGCAGCCTCGTGCCGGCTGGCGAAGTGTGGGGCGTTCCCCCACTAGATGGAGTGACGACCTGGTAAGACATGCAGGAAATCAATGGATGCAGGTGGCTCGGGACCGTGCTTTGTGGCATTCCGTGGGTGAAGCCTATGTTCAGCAGTGGACTTGTGAAAGGCTGTAATGATGATGATGATGATGATGAAATTAATTTTATTCCATGTTTCATCATCATAATAATTATAATAATGTCCTCCAGACAGAATTTCGGTCACGGCGGCCAGTCTCAACAGAGACTAATCATCTGCGCTGGACAGGTTTATAGTGGCTAAGTGCTTGCGCATAGCAAGCACAAGTGCACTCTCCATTTCCTCACTCTCATAGTCCGATGGGACGGCAATCCCACACGAGGCGGTGCGGCGTAATGTAATCCACTACACCGTGATTCAATGAAATGTATTCACTTAAATACAAAAAATCATTATCTTACCAAATGTTATAATTCTTACAAAGATATTTTTACGGACTTTTAAAACTATGTAACATACAGTATGATGAGCTTATCAGTAATCTTCTATTTGAGGAAACGATTTGTCTAGCAGACGGATTACGGCAGTCTCCCATAAGCCGCACTGATCCGCACTCATTCGCTTCGAATCGCATTTACTTATAACTGTAATATCGACTCGCTTTTCAGTGAGTGTGACTGTTTTCTATTAGATACCAGCGATCCGCCCCGGCTCAGCACGGGTGATTTCTGGATCTCGACAACAGCGCCACCTACCGGGTCCAATTGTAAATCTAAACCATCCTGGGACCCACTCAATCACACACAAAAATTTCATCAAAATCGGTCCAGCCATTTTCGAGTTATTGCAAGACTAACGAACAGCAATTGATTTTATATATGGCATAAAGTGTAACCATTTAGCGGGGAAACGCAGCCAGCGTTCTTGGCACGATACCGCGTGGAATAGGACTGTTTGATAATTAAATTACTAGTTTCAGTTTTTTTATTATAGTTTTTAATATTGTATATAATATTTTTTTAGTTAATATTTGTAATGTGATGTGTGAAAAAAATGTTTTATAATTTGTTCGTTTTTATTCCTTTCTTGAGTTCCTTCTTCGTTCCTTTCTTTAAGTTAAATAAAAAAGCATTTCACAAAAATCGAACAAAAAAAATTTAAGGTGATTTAATTGGATATACTATAATCTTTTTTATTTTATTCAATTTAAGATTATAACTAAGTTAGTGGTATATCCTTATTAAACGAACACACTGTCCACTTACAATATCTATCCACGACTAAAAACCGGCCGGCCTTAAATACATCGTCATTTTTTTTAGAGCCAATCAAAAGTCCGCTGCTGAATAAAGGACTCCCCTTAGATTTTTTCATAAGTGGCTATAATTGCTTAGTTAGTTGTTCGGCAAATAGTTGTGTCTGCAAACGCAATTTTTTATTATATACAGTTGTTATCAAGAAGATGCTGCTTCCCATCTCCTGTTGCCGTTCGTTAAAATCGAATTAATCGAAGAACATAAAAGAGAAAGGTTTCGTAAGATACCTACATAGGTAATTTAGTTATTTTAATTTTATTCCATCTAGGGTTACAGCTAAGCGGTGAAAGTTCCCAGAAGATTAAGTCACCTCAGGTAAATGAGGATATAACCATCTCGTTTATATCACACTGTTTCCCGCGACTTCGCCCGCGTGTAAGTTAGGGTTTAAATTTTTTTGCGAGGAACCCTTATTCTTTGTCTAAAATAAAAGTAGCCTAAGTTACTCCTTATGACATCAGCTATCTGCCAGTGAAAGTCCCGTCAAAATCGGTCAAGCCGTTTCGGAGATTAGCCGGAACAAACAGACAGACAGACAGACAAAAAATGTTTAAATTGTATTTTTGTTATAAGTACCGTATATACTTTCATATGCATTGAGTAAAAAGCTGTAATTTTGACGTTACAAACAGACACTTCAATTTTATTTATTTGTATAGATGTTATAGAACTTGGCGGGTCACGATTTAGTTCTAAGAAAGGGCTGACATTCGATCAGCTCAAATCTTAACCTACTGTCTTTGATATTACAATTACAAGATATTATGTACATACAATGTTGTATTAGACGCATCGGCTGAATATCATTCAGGTCGCTAGTTGGACGGCACCGATTATTATACGGCTGACTGAAAACTAAAAGACTAATTAAGCTACTTGTCTGCTACATAATATATACGTCAATTTAATTCTTCTAGTAGACTAGGCATTAAGTTAAATTCCTGCGGTAAACTAACATCCAAGATTTAAATTTCGTTTAACTTCGTTTCCACACTAGCCATCTCTACATAATATAAAACAAAGTCGCTTCTCGCCGTCTATACGCTTAGATCTTTTAAACTACGTAACGGATTTTGATGCGGTTTTCATCAATACACAGAATGATTTAAGAAAAGGTTTATATTTGTAACATATGCATAATATATTCTATATAATTCTTCTGTCCGTGTGTATGTGACTGAACTCCTTCTAAACGGCTGGACCGATTTTGATGAAATTTTGTGTGTATGATTAAGTTAATTAGAGAATGCTTTAGATTCACAATTGGAACCGGTAGGTGGCGTTGTTGTCACGATCCAGAAATCAACCGTGCGAAGCCGGGGCGGATCGATAGTTAAATATTATATAATGTGTAGTATTGATTGCATTTAATTATATAATTCAATATTTATGTATTTTATGTTTGCATGTATATATATATATATATATATATATATATATATATATATATATATATATATATATATATATATATATATATATATATATATATATATATATATATTATATATGTATGTGTATGTATATTATTTTTACCTCCTTTTTTATCACATCGTCTTACCCTACCCCTGTCATTCTTCCTGCAATCCTGTCCATTCATTGGTTGTCTGGAAGAAATTGCTGTCAGCATAAGACCGCCTTGCATATTTCTTTTGTAGAAATGATTTTTGTATGCTTTGTATGGCGTGCAATAAAGAATATTAAATTAAAAAATATCCGAACCTTTTAAATAAGTGACTGATTAATGATGTACCTAAAATATCACGACTCGCGTCCGGAATTCATATACGGAGTAAGTCGGTTGCAACAATTCTTCCCTAGTGATTTTATATTGACGCGACACTACACTTTGAATGGAACTAGTTTCTTAGATAATGATAGGGTATTTTCGCTAACCATTGAGCCTATCTGCAAGTTGGTGAGTCGTTCCGGCTCATTATTGTGGGAGTGGCGCGTTGGGTCTGTGTATTTTCGGTTACCAATAGAACTTCGGTGGTTTGACACGTTAAAATGAGTGTACAAGCTTGATTATAAATATGGACTCTCTTATATAGGACAAACTAAAAGATTAAAACTGTAAAGAACAGACGCTCCGGGAAGTCTGCAGTCAATGCGCATGTTCAAGATTGCATCCACCATTACATTAGATTTGATAGACCAATAAATTCACGCAAAAAGTAAACGATTCCTATCAAGGATGATTTGATGAAATCAAAAAACATCCTGATATCTATAGAGAAGATGGCAGCTATAGGAAATAAAATTAAATCCCAACGGAAATATACCATAACAAGACTTCAAGATACTATCAGTTCTTTCTGCGTAGATCGGACCAAAAATTTATAATTTTAAGTTGAAGGTAGCCGTGATTAACTATGGCATTCGGACGTTAAATACCTCAGTCTCCACGTGACCATGGGTGCTGGAAATTATTCGAAAGTTCGGGAAAATAAAATATTTCAATAAAACACGACAAAATCAAAAACTAGTTTCATTCAACTCTTTCCTAGTATAAGAATGTTCCATGTCCACATCTGTGGACTGTCCAAACGCTAATAACAATATACATTAAAGCTAAAGTAGCAATTTACCAGCCATTTAGCTCGTAAAACCGATAACCGTCGAGGAGTAAAAGTCTGCGGGTGGTACTTTTACGGTGTAAAACGAACGAGAATTCCGGTAGAGTCCGCATTTTTCCTACTAGACGGGGAAAGATGCTCAATACAAATCTTAAAAACAATTTCGTTATATAAATAAATGGAGGTGCAGGATTTACTAATTTCTCCAAGTGCAAACCTCGCCTGCACGTAATGTACCCTTTTAACTAACGAACGAGGTTCTCACCACCGACGATTTGCGATATTAAAAGCCACAAATTCGGGCTTATCAAGTAATTTTATTAAGTATTAACAAAGTATTTGTTCAAAATGCAAGGCAGGTGAGTTGGTAAGGCTCTGAACTTACCAACTCACCTGCCTTGCATTTTGAGTATGAACAAATCTTTCAATCAACGCTGTATACACTGATTATTTTTAAAATCAACTATATCTAGTGATAAATTTTCTAGGTGTAGGACTCTTTTTCTGCCTAGGAGTCCACAGGGTAGGTACCACTGCTGTATTCCGGTCTAAAAGGTATAGTAAGCCAGTTTAATTACAGGCTGTGAGGCATTACATCTTAGTCCTCAAAGGTGACATCGCATATATATTCTTTATTTGAAGGCTGTTCCAGGTGTCCATGGACAGCAATAGCCACTTACCATCAGTTGAGCTATGCGTTCGTTTGTCACTTCAGTTTTCTAGATAAAAATATAAAGGGTGAAAAGAAGGAGTAATGAAATTTATTTGTTACTCTGAGCCAATTTTGTTTTGATAAACTTTATTAATGATTTCTCATATATTTAATTTATACTACAAATTGAATGAAAATGATTTATAATATTTTCTTGTCTCATATTTTGAAAAAAATATTGAAAAATAGATTAAACAAAAGTTTACGACAATTAGTTACCATTGTATACCTGTATACCTGTATCTGGTGGGCCAAGATATCATTTTTATTTAAATTTCGTTTATTATTATGGCAGGTACACTATTTTTAAATTCATTTTAGTAATTCCAATTACACGATTACACAAGGAACCTAAGTTTAACTTTCGATGCCGTCACTGCTAAAATTGTATTCACCATCGGAAAATAGCGTAACGAGACTTGCAATAAAATACTTGTTTTAGAATGTATTTCTAGGATGTAAAGTTCAGCAGTAGATAAAAATAGTTTGGAAAATCCAAAAGTGCACGCCTCATGAGCGTTTCATTTAATTTTGATGAAAATAATATATAACCAAAATAAATCGATTACACAAAATATAAAATCGATATAGGCTGTACGGTACAATTGTCTTTTGTCTATCAAGGGCTAAAGAAGAAAATGAAAGCGCCTGTAAATTTTTAATAGCAATTAAATTTATAAAACTTGAAAATCATTTTATTAACAAATGACGCGTACTAGGCTATTGATATGAAATATGGAATCAGTTGACGTAATTCTGAAGCTAATAAAAAAACCTGGTGACGATACATAAATTTTTTCGGGAGTTATCGTGACCACATACAAAATCAACATACGGTCGTCGACGTAAAAAAATTTCCAAACCGTTTTTATCAAAGTAGCAATATAAAATGATTTTTTTAGAAAATATAGGATTGATTAATTAGTGTTTTCTTGAAATACAGCTACTCATATTATCGTATAAGTGTAATATGGTTATGATAGAGGCATTTTAAGACCACAAAATTGCTTGACCTTGACGTGTCGAGAGTAATACACTGCCTAATAACGCTTCGCGTTATGACCGATTAAATAATTAATTAGTAATACTATTATGTATGGACTATGTATGGACCTATGTCCATACATAGTCGAGTCACACTGCTCGAGGATGGTTACGCGATCCTTTATGATATACTAAAGACACTATACGATAATACAGGAGCTATGAGGGCGGGTCAAAAAGTTCACTAAATGGAGGGGTTATAGAGCGGAGGGGGGATTTTCGTTACTTGGTGACTCAACAAAACTATAAATACCAAGTTTCAGCCAGATCGATTCATTAACCTTTGAGATATCACAATATAAACAAGTCAATCGGCAAGTGAACATTAACTACGGAGAAAAAGTTTCATGCCGTGATTAAGTTCCTCACTAAGCAAGGAAAAACACCACATATCATTATGGAAGAGATGTCATCTGTTTACGGGGACTCTTGCCTTGGAAGAAGAATGATTTATAAATGGCAAAACCTTTTCAAGCAAGACAGAGATTCAATTGAAGACGATTAAGCACCCCGTGTAGTGGCGGGTAAGAATACCCACTACCCCATATCTTCCCGTGGGTGTCGTAAGAGGCGACAAAGGAAACTGATACAGAAGATGGGCAGCAGCCAAAAACAATAAAAACTGCGGTTGCCAACCCACTCGCCAAGCGTGGCAACTATGGCAATATACCCCCATGAGCGACGACACAAATAAACGGCCCCAGTCCCGGCGGCACCGCCATTCCTGGCTACGGTGGCGACCATGGTAACGGCGGGCAGGGGTGCTAAGAATCTCCGGTGGAGGTTCGGTTGCCACCTACGACGACTCGACCTGGCAACATATAACGCACGCACCCTGAGGACTGACAAGAAGATCCTGGAGTTGGAAGAAGAGATAGATAAGTTACGCTGGAATATAATAGGACTATCCGAGGTCGAAGAGAGGGGAGTACACGGTAATCCTCCAATCCGGCAACTTATTCTATCACCGGGTGGGCGACCATCTGTCCCAAGGAGGTGTCGGATTTATCGTCCACAAGTCTCTCGTTAACAACATTGTAAAGATTGGGAGTGTATCGACGAGGGTTGCGTACCTTATACTCAGAATCACCAAACGGTATTCGCTGAAGGTCATACAGGTTTACGCACCAACCTCGGCACACCCGATGCAGAGGTGGAGGAAATGTATGAGGATATCTCTAGAGCCATGCATTCCTCCAAAACCCACTATACGGTGTTAATGGGAGACTTCAACGCAAAACTAGGCACAAGAGAGCGGTGAGCTGAAAGTAGGAAATTCGGAATAGGGCAACGGAACACAAGGGCCAGCAGCTGGCCGACTTTATGGAGAAAGAGGACTCTTTATGATGAACTCTTTCTTCCAAAAGCGGCCCCACAGAAAGTGGACCTGGTCGAGCCCCGACGGTTCGACAAAAAATGAGATTGACTTCATTATGACGACCAGACGACAACTGTTCAGTGATGTCTCAGTGATCGCGAGGGTGAAAACTGGCAGCGATCACCGAATGGTGAGAGGCACACTGAACCTAAACGTTAAGTTGGAGAGGTCACGTCTAATGAAGTCAACGCTCCGTCCCCCTCGTGCTCTAATCCAAAGTCCCGAAAACTTTCAGCTCGAGTTACAAAATCGTTTTCAGTGCCTAGAAGTTTGCAATGAAGTGGACGATATGAATGACAAGCTTGTGGAAACTGTCCATGCGGTCGGAGCTAAGTTCTGTAAGACCCGTCGCAGAAGAACACAAAAACTCCCCGATCACACTCTTAATCTCATGGTTGTTAGACGGGAGATGAAGCTGCAGTCTTCAGCAGATTTGACAGCATACAGGCAACTGAACAGACAGATCTCCAAATGCATGCGGTGGGACTTGCGCAACTTCAATACAGCTCGTATTGAAGAAGCGATCGAGCGGAACCAGGGCTCCAAAGTCTTTGCCAGAGATCTGTCTGCCAGAAAGAGCCAACTGTCGAAGCTGAAGACCGATTGTGGCAGCATCGTTTCCGGGACACCTGAGATTTTGAGTGAGATTGAGAGGTTCTATGGGCAGCTGTACACGTCATCGTTGGAGCCACACGCAAGTGTGAGTAACGATCCAAGAGCAAGTCTTATCCGACACTATTCCGATGATATCACGGACGTCAGTCTGAGCGAGATTAGAATGGCTCTCCAGCACCTTAAAAACGGCAAGGCCCCAGGCGAGGATGGAATTACAGCGGAGCTTCTGAAAGCGGGTGGAAAACCGGTACTTGAAGTCCTTCAGAAGTTCTTTAATTCCGTCCTCCATGGTGGCATTACACCGGAGGCGTGGAGCAGAAGTGCGGTGGTCTTGTTCTTCAAGAAAGGCGATAACGCTCTCTTGAAGAACTACAGACCGATTTCCCTTCTGAGCTGCGTCTACGTGCTGTTTTCGAGAGTCATTACGAATCGTCTCGCATGCAGACTCGACGACTTCCAGCCTCCCGAACAAGCCGGTTTCCGAAAAGGCTTTAGCACCATAGACCACATACATACCCTTCGGCAAATTGTACAGAAGACCGACGAGTACAATCTGCCACTTTGCCTTGCGTATGTGGACTATGAGAAAGCCTTTGATTCCGTCGAAATTTGGGCGGTGCTGCAGTCCCTTCAGCGGTGCCAAGTGGACTGTCGGTATATCGAGGTGCTGAAGTGTTTGTAAAGTAGGGCTACGATGGCTATCCGAGTACAGAACCAGAGTACGAAACCTATCCAACTGCAGAGAGGTGTAAGACAGGGTGACGTAATATCCCCGAAACTCTTCACCGCTGCATTGGAAGACGTTTTCAAGCTACTGGACTGGAAAGGATACGGTATTAACATCAATGGCGAGTACATCACTCACCTTCGATTTGCCGACGATATAGTCCTTATGGCAGAATCGCTGGAGGACCTAAGCACTATGCTCAATGACCTCAATAGTGTCTCCGAACGGATAGGTCTCAAGATGAAAATGGACAAAACAAAAATCATGTTTAATGTCCATGTCACACCTATGCCGGTAGTTGTTGGGAGCACTAAGCTCGAAGTTGTTGACGAGTATGTTTACCTGGGACAAATAGTCCGACTAAGTAAGTTCAACTTCGTCTGATAGGTCAATCGACGGATTAAACTCGGCTGGGCAGCGTTCGGGAGATTACGACCCATCTTCTCGTCAGGCATACCTCAAAACCTCAAAACTAAATTGTACAACCAGTGCGTGTTGCCAGTGATGACATACGGAACTGAGACGTGGTTCTTCACTGCTGGCCGTATGAGGAAGCTCAAGGTCGCTCAGCGAGCTATGGAGAGGGCTATGCTCGGGGTTTCTCTGCGTGATAAACTTAGAAATGAGGATATCCGCAGTAGAACCAGAGTAACCGACATAGCCCAAAGGATTAGTAAGCTGAAGTGGCAATGGGCCGGCCATATAGCTCGAAGAACCGACAACCGATGGGGAAGAAAGGTTCTCGAGTGGCAGCCTCGTACCGGCAGGCGAAGTGTAGGGCGTCCCCCCACTAGATGGAGTGACGACCTGGTAAGACATGCAGGAAGTCAATGGATGCAGGTGGCTCGAGATAGTGTTTTGTGGCATTCCGTGGGGGAGGCCTATGTTCAGCAGTGGACTTGTGAAGGGCTGTAATGATGATGATGATGATGAACGCTCAGGCCGAACGATTGAGGCAACTTTCTCAGACATTGTTAAAAGGTTGAAAAACTTTTCTTAAAGATGCTCGCCTGAAGAAAAACAGATCGCAATAATTACTGGAGTATCATCTACGACCGTTTTAAGCATTCTTCATGACCGTCTTGGCATGTCTAAGGCCAGTACAAGATGGGTGCCAAGAATGCTCACACCGCTTCAGAAACAGATGCGGGTCGAGTTTTGGACCTGTGTAGTTAGACAGGGTTTGGACAGAGACGAAATTATGAACCGAATTTTGACTGAGGATGAAACTTGGGTTCATCACTATGAAGTCACACCCTAAGAAGTTCACGCTATCACAATCGGCTAGAATCATTATGTATATTATAATTATTTACGTGGTAGAGACATGCTGCAGCTATATTGTGGTTGCAGCACGAATGGGTCGGCTTGTCCGGCGTAAGACCACGCACAGAATACCAGCGTAAAATAGCAGCTTAATGCTGCTGTATTTTGTATGGTGAGTGTAGAGAACCAGATATTATTTTTACTGGAAACGAGGCATTCCATCTCAGTGCTCAGGGGTGACAACGCATCTGCATTTTCATTCTTAATTGAGGATAAATGTAAATGTCTATGGGCCACAGCAATCACTTACCATCAGGTGGACTGTGTGCTCGTTTGTCGCCCTTATTCTATAAAAAAATAGATTATATATATTAATCGAGATTAATTAAAGAAGATAGCAGCTTGCTAATGTCTGAGTAGGATCCCAGAATTAACAAAATTAAAACCAAACCCAAGAATACTGCCGCAAGAGATTAAGATAATGTGAACTCGTATTGTGTAGATCAGACCAAAAATTAATATTTAATAGCAGAAGATAGCTTAAGTTAACTGTGACATCAGGATGTAAATAACTTCAGCCCTTTTGTGGTTATGGTGCTATGTTACGAGTGCTAAGAGATGAAATCCTCGGACCCTTTATACTGGTAACGTCTTAGTCCTCAGGGATGACAACGTATCTCCATTTTGATGTTTATTCGATGAATAATTCAGTGAATGCTAACAGTATTGTTGAAATACGTGTAATTTTAGAGAAATCCAAGTAGTTCTCGCAATAGTTAATTAGCTTCAGAATTTGTAGTTTTATTTGTCGCCAACAGCGAACACTACACGAGAAACACGAATTACCGTCTGCAGGCGACGCGACAAACTTCCAATTCAGTGTAAAACTTGTAGTCTTTTGTATAACTTGGAACGTTTCAAGTTACAAAGTTAAACGGCTATTTTAACATCATACCTCGCGAGACGGTTTTATGATAATCAACTTTAACACTTGTTTTCCACTAAACTTATTTATTTCAAAGTTTGTAATCACTTTATGTTTTTAACATAAATATTAAGAAAGTATGTTTGGTATTTCCTGTGACATCGTCTACGTGAAAGCAATATATCTATTTTAATTCAGCAATATATCTTGGCTAGTAAACTCCCCCAGCTGAATCCAACTCATAATTTAATATCAGTTGCAACTGGAGGTGCTACACCGTCACTTACACAAATTAAATCAACAAGTACACTCGAAATTTAAAATCGATAAACTCTCGATAAACTAAATAATAATACTAATTTTGGACTAGATAACATAAACACCAAGTCTATTAAATGTTTAAAAAATGTCATTGTTAATGAACTTTCTAACTGTATAAATACATTTTTAGAAATGGGACCATAAAAACAAATAGTGCTTGGGGTATTCATAGACTTAAAAAGCTTTTGACACTATTAGTCATGAACTATTATTACGTAAGTTAAAATAACTTGACATTTGTGGATCTGCATGTGACATAATTAAATCATACCTTTCAAATTGTCGTCAAGTGATTAAGATAATGTGAACTCGTATTGTGTAGATCAGACCAAAATTAATATTTATTAGCAGAAGGTAGCTTGTTAACTTTAACATCGGGATGTAAATAACTTCAGCCCTTTGTGGTTGTGGTGCTATGTTACGAGTTCTAAGAGATGAAATCCTCGGACCCTTCATACTGGTAACGTCTTAGTCCTCAGGGATGACAACTCATCTCCATTTTGATGTTTATTCGATGAATAATTCAGTGAATGCTAACAGTATTGTTGAAATACGTGTAATTTTAGAGAAATCCAAGTCGTTCTCGCAATAGTTAATTAGCTTCGGAATTTGTAGTTTTATTTGTCGCCAACAGCGAACACTACACGAGAAACACGAATTACCGTCTGCAGGCGACGCGACAAACTTTCAATTCAGTGTAAAACTTGTAGTCTTTTGTATAAATTGGAACGTTTCAAGTTACAAAGTTAAACGGCTATTTCAACATCATACCTCGCGAGACGGTTTTATGATAATCAAATTTAACACTTGTTTTCCACTAAACTTATTTATTTTAAAGTTTGTAATTACTTTATGTTTTTAACATAAATATTAAGAAAGTATGTTTGGTATTTCCTGTGACATCGTCCACGTGAAAGCAAAATATCTATTTTAATTCAGCAATATATCTTGGCTAGTAAACTCCCCCAGCTGAATCCAACTCATAATTTAATATCAATTGCAACTGGAGGTGCTACACCGTCACTTACACAAATTAAATCAACAAGTACACTCGAAATTTAAAATCGATAAACTCTCGATAAACTAAATAATAATACTAGTTCTGGACTAGATAACATAAATACTAAGTCTATTAAATGTTTAAAAAATGTCATTGTTAATGAACATTCTAACTGTATAAATACATTTTTAGAAATAGGACCATAAAAACAAATAGTGCTTGGGGTATTCATAGACTTAAAAAAAGCTTTTGACACTATTAGTCATGAACTATTATTACGTAAGTTAAAAGAACTTGGCATTTGTGGATCTGCATGGGACATAATTAAATATTACCTTTCAAATCGTCGTCAAGTGGTTAAGATTGATCAAATGCAAAGTAGCCCTACAATAATAACTTATGGCGTACCGCAGGGCTCAGTTCTCGGGCCACTGCTAATTCTTATATAAATAAATGGCATTCATAAGCTTGTCCTAAAAGGTGACATAACCTTATATGCAGATGATACTAGTTTATTTTACTATGGTAACTGCATTCATGACATTATATGTAACACGCAAATGGACTTAGATCTACTAAATAAGTGGTTTCAAAATAATCTTTAAACCATAAATGTTTCTAAAACAAACTATATAATATATAAAGCACAAAGTAAGAAAATACCAAGGCATTCATCATTGAATATAAACAATCAAGAAGTTAAACTATTGGATCATAAAAAATATCTTGGTTTAATTTTAGATAGTAACATGACATGGAAGTCACATATTAATAAAATAAGAAGTAAACTAATTTCCTCATCGGAGCTTTACAGGCATAATTCGATGTTTACCGCGGCAAGTAAGATACACGATTTATATTTCACTTATTAAATCATACATTTAATATTTAATAGAAGTATAGGATGCGGCTGCTAAAACAAATCTGGTCGCCCTACAAACGGCCCAAAATAAACTATTAAAGATTTTGTTTAATTATGATTTTTTCACATATAATATACAAGGAAACTAAAATTATGAATATTTCACAAATATATATTTATTGTACCTGCATACTCATAAGGAAAATATCAAATAAAGATATGCATACACAAATAACCTTTACCAAGAAACAACAAACACAAAAAATTAGGCTAAGACGAGCAAACGACACAGAGTTATATACTCCCCGGACGAACTATGGTAAAAAGAGCCTTTTGTATGAAGGTGCTAGATTGTATAACAAACTTCCAAAAGAAATAAAAGAAGCAAAATCAATGACAACTTTAAAAAAATATTAAAATATTATGTCATAAACACTGCGAACACGACGCATTGATGTGTGCCACTTCCAGTTGCATTTACTTATTTTATATTACGTAGTTTGGCGCGCAAAACTCGAAACAAAATATTATTGTAATATTAACAACTGCCCTTTTTATACTTATTAAATTATTATTTTTTATGTACGATATGCCCAAAATGTTTTAAATTCTGTATCATTTAAGTTTCTCATGTAAGTGAATGTAATTCTTATGAGAAATAAATTATCTCAAACTTCAATATATCTAATTGAATTCAATATATATCTGCGAATTTAACAAACACGTAATTTTTGTCCGTGCCTATTTACACAGTTGACTTGGTTTTTTTCTTATAGAATAAGGGTGACAAACGAGCACACAGTCCACCTGATGGTAAGTGGATGCTGTGGCCCATAGACATCTACATTTATCCTCAATTAAAAATCAAAACGCAGATGCGTTGTCTCCCCTGAGGACTGAGATGGAATACTTGGTTGACGTATTCCTTCTCTCTTGCATGTAGTATTTGTAGCAATTTGAGCAGGCTACCGTAGACACTCAGAAACAAAATGATTTATTATTATTAAACTTACACTTTTATCATTCAGTACATGAGCAACCCGGGCTAGATACCCGTTGGTGCCAATGCTAATATTTTTTTTATTTTTTTTAAATGTTACCCCCACACTAGGATTTTTTCCTGTATTGTGGAGGCAGTTCGCGGCCTCCAGCGCAACAACTCATTGCTAAGCCACTGCGCCACGGAGCCGTCTACCACATACCACATGCTCGACGGTAAAGGAAAACATGATGAGGAAATCAGCATGTAAGAATTTAATAAATAATCGATGACGTGATTTGAAGACAGATAGAAAGATAACTCTTTATTGCACACCACACAAAACATTAACGAAAGAAAAATAAAAAAGGATTTAAGTGTCAACAAGTGGTCTTATCGCTAAAAGCGCGACCGTTTTCCAGGCAACCTTTGGATAGAGAGGATCGCAAAAAGCAGAAAATTGTGTGATTTGGTGATGTTAAAACAGAATATTTATAAATATTATATAGAAGAATAAAAACATATAAATACATGAAAATACGAATATACACATATAAATGGCATGAACTCAGGATTAAGATAGTCATTGTGTAAGTGAATTCCGACAACACGAGTATCCTCTGATTACTCACTAAAAGTCTCAGCAATATTTTGTAGACAAGATTACCGATATAAATGTTTTTTTTTAATATAGGACATAGGTGACAAACGAGCACACTTCACCTGAAGGTAAGTGGTTGCTGTGGCCCATAGAAATCTACATCTATCCTCGATTACGAATCAAAACGCAGATGCGTTGTCACCCGTAAGGACTAAGATGGAATGCCTTGTTTCCAGTAAAAAGGCCAGCATTAAGCTGCTATTTTACGCTGGTATTCTGTGAGAGTGTTGTCCTTCCCCTGTCGAGCCGACCCATTCGTGCCACAACCATACCAGTACTATAGCTGCAGCATAGCTCTACCACGTATTAATGTTTCAGCATATTATTTTATGTACGCTTTACGTTCACTCGTCACTTAACGTCTTAACTAATCAAAATTACCTACTTCAGAAACTAACTTAGTCTTTGTCACATTTTGAAGTAAATACACAACTGCAGGCGGATATAGCATTTATTACGTAAGTGTAAGGATTAAAATAGCAAAAAGGGAGTTGTTGCATCGTTTCTAGCTTAATTGTCTCTTAGAGGAGAAAATACCGTTGCTTTATTTCTATTATGCTTCGAGTAAGATTAACTAGTGATATTTGTTACGTCTATTTCAAAGCACATTGTTGCTGTAAAAGTACTTCAGATGGATGAGATGGACGTTAAGATTAATCAAGATTATTTTATTTTGCTACTAATCAGTGCATTGCGTGTAAGGGGGAATTTAGGATTTTTTTCACTAAATACCAACCTTACTTGCAATGATGCAATGCACCATGGTGAATGCAATGCACCATGCTTTTTTTTCAACGTGGTAGAGCTATGCTGCAGCTACATTAGTAGTATAGTTGTAGTACGAATGGGTCGGCTCGACCGGGGAAGGACTACGCTCTCACACAATACCAGCGTAAGATAGCAGCTTAACGCTGCTATGTTTCGTATAGTGAGTGCAGAGAACCGGAGACCCTTTTTACTGGAAATGAGGCATTCCATCTTAGTCCTCATGGGTAGCAACGCATCTGCATTTTGATTCGTAATCGAGGATAGATGTAGACGTGTATGGGCCACAGCAACCAACTTAATATTAGATGGTCTGTGTGCTCATTTGTCACCTTTATCCTATAAAAAAACAATGCTGATGCTAAGTATATTAGTGACGGAAGTGGCTTTGACGACCGACTGAAATTAGTATCATATCTATGCTGATAGTGAAACAGAAAGCGGAAAATTAATCTTAAATCGCAAGTAAAACACCGAGGCCAAATTCCACAAATTGATAATGTTTCTTTTTTTTTATTTATTATGCCATTGTCTACAAGGCCTTCAGCCAAAAAGAATACAAATCAAATCGTCAAATCCAGTAATATATTTTACAGAATACAATCTTCACAATATATCTTCACAATATGTTGATGTTTTTGGGAGATTTTGATGGTAGCTTATGCCAGTAGACAGACTTCGTCGTCTCCGCTAATAGTTCACGTGCGGAGACATTAAATATACAAAACTGCATTACTTTTAAGTATCAAAATCCGCATCAAACCATTGTTTAAAAGAATAAAACACAAGCAGCAAATCCAGCAGCGGTCAAATTCCCGCTAAAACAGATTTGTCACCTCTCAAGACTAAGATGGAAAGCCTTGTTATCAGTAAAAGGATCTACTTACCATCAAAATGATGGTTTGCTCGTTAATCACCTTTACTTAAAATAAATAAATAAAATAAACATATATATACACATTTAAAGTAAATACCTAAAACGTTTACTTTGCTTGTGGGCTAATGGGATAAAAACCTCATACATTATGAAAAATACATTACACTTCTCTAAATATTTGACGGCTCCATGGCGCAGTGACAGCAATGAGTTGTTGCGCTGGGGCCTGATTCGATCCACACGGAACAAGTATTTGTATGGCCTACAAATAACGATTGTTCCTCGTCTGGATGTTTGTCCTTGTGCAATTTGTGTTTGTAAACTGCCTCCACGATACAGGAAAATCATAGTGTGGGGGTAACGTTTTTTTTTAATAAAAATATAATACACCTATTTTCAAAAACTTTAATTCGAATTGAATCATAATCGGTAACTTGGTAGTCAGATACTGTAATCTATAAAACCACTATGATCTCATATTCTCAGAAATCCAGCAGTCGCGGTCTTATTATAAATTTTGTGCTACTATTTCTTCTGTGTAATAAGGAGAGTTTATCAAACACTTTTTCATATTTTAGTCTTTTAATGTACATAAGTAAACACACAAATAAGGATTCATATCATGATATCTACATTAAAAGTAACTATAAACAGAAATGTGTTGTGTTGTTAACCGTAAAAACGAAATATAAGTAGAGAAGTGATTTATTTTCTCAAGTACATTCATTTGTTAACTTTTATAGGCTAAAGCCAGATATTTTCCAAGTTTACCGTATTTTAGTTCGCCTAAAAGCTTTATCACACTAAAGTTAACTCGTAAAACTATGAGATGTATGCATTCTTCTCTCTCTTGAATACCCAAAATATACTTCTGTAGCGGCATACAGAAGCGGAGAATGGTTTATACCAAACATTATAGCTAAGACTGCAGAATAAACATTTCTGTTATATTATACTCAGATTTAAGGCATTACTTACGCGAAGTTAATGGTAAAATGCAACTTCTTTCTCAAATGTATCCCAATAGCAAATAAATCGTTGACAACAAGTAGACCAGCCTTGTATCCATTCAATGAAATCAAATATAAAAGGTGTTTCCTCGACTTAAAAATTATAATTATAACTTTTAAAAAAAGGAAAACCTACTTCAAATTACTAAAAAGAAGATATTTATTTGCTACCATTAGGGTTCAATGTTTTCTACATTTGAAACTTGAAGTATAAACTATTTAATAAAAAAGAATCATCAAAATTGATTCAAAATCTGCGAATATCGCATGTAACATACAAAAAAAAAACATACACTCAATTGAGAACCTCCTCCTTTTGAAGTTGGTTAAAATATCGTTTGTCAGTGTAATTTTTTTTACCAAGTATAAAAATTACCGAACTCATGAATATGCCAAATCTTTAAGGTTTGTAGAATTAAAGGTGGCCTAACTATAATAGGTGTATTTTGAAGAGGCTATGTAAATATCGAATGTATTAAACTAAGTTTTACGATAAATAGTAAATGAAAACGATATTCTACTGACTATTAATCTTGAATATGAACTGTAACTTTACTTAATTTTAAGCCTAGTGGACCGGCGGTGCGATTTAAGATAACAATTAACAATTTCAGTGGTCGGCGGGGATCGAAATCCGGTTGTTCGCGTACTATCAAAAAGACTTAACAGCCTCGCTGTCCAGTGATCGTAGCGTGACTGCTGATCTTGTGGTTTCAGTTCGATCCTAGAATATATTTTGGCTTTTCTGTCAATAAATTCACAGACGCAGCTGGACTCAGGAAGTTGGCAGTACCTAAAAGCTGTTTGGTCGTGCATGATCACTCTCTTTGCTCGTCTATCAAACTACCAGAGGAATAGAGGGCATATGTGATTGCACACTATGCAGCACTATTAGCACGTGGTGAATGGTGATGGATAGCCTTCATTGAAACTTGCACCGTGACCGCAATTCGATCTGGAGGACATTATAAAATTTACTGCAGCTGTTATACCCTGTATTTGTTAGCCTAGTGCTGCACTGCCCTTAATAACGCTAACTAAGCCTTAGGTTCAGTGAGTATAGCAGTGGAGCAGTTTGGAGTCAGTCTGCTTCCATCTTCGAACCTGCTCGGTTGTCTACGGACCTAAGTTAAATTCTAATCAGTTTGTAATATATAATCCATTTATCCTTTAATTAAATATCAGTGTTTTAAATAATTGTTTTTTTAAACAATCAGCCCGTCTCCGTATAACATTTTGGTGGCAGTGGGATACGGAAATCCCAGTGTCAAGTGAAGTGGAACCGCTCAGCAGACTCGCTCCGTATCCTAAAATCTTAGAAAACTAAATCTTATTCTGTGTCGTCCTGGCGCGTCCTAGTGAACCCAAATATAGTGCTATACTCATCGCTACAGCCTGGACGTCCATTCCATTACGGAACCGATTCATTCCTGGAAAGGAGTTCACATACTTACCAAGGAAGACCCGCGATTGCATCCTGAACCGCAATCACCATCTTCCATCTATACATACAGAAGAGAATCACCTAGAAGAATTAACCTGAAAAGCATCCATCGTCTTAAAAGAAATATCGTCGAAGATTTCTATAACTTTAAATTCATCGTGTCCCGTTCCAGTGCGCTACCGAAGACGCGCTTATCAATCGGAATGTTCCCTTATCGTGTTTGCAGCCGTCGCCCACGCATTACTAGTACTGTGAGTCGTTGGTCATTGTTTTGTCTAGACTTTATACCAAAACTTCTCAACCTTTTATGTTTCTTTGTTCAATTGAATTTAAATGTTTTAGAGTTTATTAATATTTTACCATTTGTGATTATTTTATATTATTGCGTGCTCCTTATTGTAATTGTTTTATATTATTGTGTGTTCTTGTATTGATTGATATATTTTATTATGCCAAAAGTGGTGAAAGGGAAGAGGCTAGTTTAACCTTCAATTCACAGAGCCGGGTGTTAGTGACGCCGAGATCCACCCAGCCACTCCAAGGTTACTAAGGCCAGCATTGCAACTACTGCAATGACCGAGATGGATTTAAACACTTTGTTCAAATTCGTTAAACCGTATGACGGTAGTAGGAGACCGTAAATTCTTTTATTATTAATTGTAATAATGCTTATGAATTAGCCACAGAATCTCAAAACAAATTTTATTTAAGTACATCATTAGTCAACTCCACGGTAAAGCAAAATCGCTTGCTCCATAAAAGAATTTAAAGACTGGGAACAGCTCAAGGTTTCTTAAAACACAATTTAGTGAACGTAAACATTATGCTCATATCCTACCGAATTACAAGAGAGCAAACAAGGCCCATGATAATGTCAGCAAATTCACTCCATGGAAACCTGTCTTTCACAACTATTAACAGAAATATCCCTATATAATACAAAGGCAAAAGAATTACCAGGTCGGGTTGCGGCCATGGAGGACCTTGCCCTCCATCATTTCCTTATGGGGTTACATCCCGCATTTCGAACATTGTTAGGTGTAGGTCTCCAAAGACCCTTAATGACCATAAACTTAGCCATCTCGGAGGAACGTATTCAACAAAGCCTATACAAACGACCACAGCCAGAAACAAGAACATGAACACAAACCTAAGCAAAACTGTAAAACTTTTAATACTAAGCCGTCTACTTATCAAAAATTCTCACAGTACCCAAATCCTAACCAACAGAGCTCCACTAACGCTTTTGTCGATATTGTAAGACGGCAGGACACGACATTATGGCCTGTAAAAACGAGTATTCCAACAATCGATTCAAGAACCAAAATATTCCACCAACCTCTCAATTCCAATATAGGCCCACCACGGGTTAACTTCATAGAGCAACCCAATGATGAGGAAGTCAAGAAGAATTCCATCCTTTACAGCGACAATCAAATTTTAAACGATCAAGAGTCTCGCCACGGTGTCGCCCGAGACTAGATCCTAAAGCCGACACCAACCATTCCTCCCTCATATCCAAGGACCGGGTAACCAGCCCCAAATAAGAGTCCAAATATCCAAGGACCACACGGGTAACCAGCCCCAAATAAAGTCCGAAAATCCATGGACCACACGGGTAACCAGCCCCAAATAAGAGTCCAAAAATCCAGGACCACACGGGTAACCAGCCCCAAATAAGAGTCAAAAATCCATGGACCACACGGGTAACCAGCCCCAAATAAGAGTCCAAGTCCAAGGACCACAGGTAACCAGAAACAAGTGTCCGAAAATCCATGGACCACACGGGTAACCAGCCCCAAATAAGGTCCAAAATCCAAGGACCACAAGGGTAACCAGCCCCAAACAAGTGTCCGAAAATCCATGGACCACCGGGTAACCAGCCCCAAACAAGTGTCCAACAATCCAAGGACCACAAGGGTAACCAGCCCCAAACAAGTGTCCAGTCATCCAAGACCCATAACTTGAGTTCCCTCTCCAACAAGCAAAATCAAATTTACGAAATAAATCTAGATACCACTAAAAGTTATTACCACATGTCCTTCTCGATTCATCCGTCACGGATATCCCACTGTCTTTGCTTGTTGATTCAGGGTCTGCCATATGTTTATTAAAACAATCTAGTATCCAGAGAAATCTCAAACTCATAAAAGAACCTATCAAACTTAAGGGTATCGACCCGGGCGATGAACCTACAACTACCGAGGGCCATTTTTCGTTGAAGTTAAAGTTAAATAAAACCACATCCGCGTCATATAAATTCCATGTCATTAAAGATGTCAATCTGCCATATGACGGCATCATAGGCTCCGACTTCCTAACCGCGTTTGGCTGTAAAATTGACTACACAAACGATACCCTCAAGATCGGTAAATTAGAAATAAAATTACATTTCGTTGATCCATTCTATATCATTCCACCACGCACCGAAACTGTCATTGAATGTTCGGTTTGCGATACCAATCTTAAAGGCCTTATCACTGATCAACACATATCAGATAATTTACTTATATCTAATTATCGTAAAAATCAAAGAAAATAAACGCGTTAATTTAACTATAAATATCTCAGAGTTTCCTGTCAACCTTAATCCAAATTTAAATCTTAAAATTACACCTTTACATTCTGACGCAGTTCAGGTGAACACGAACATCTTTAACACGACTAAAAGAACAAACGATGTAATAAACTCATTAAGAATAGAACATCTAAACCAAGAAGAGTCCAACGCCCTCATCGAACTTTGTTCCCAGTATTCCGACATTTTTCATCTGCCCGATGATCAATTAACTTATACATCCGCCCTTAACCATCAAATTAAAACGAACAGCGAGACGCCCATCCATACTAAAACGTATAGGTTCCCAGAATGTCATAAGAAAGAAGTCGAGACCCAAATCAATAAGATGCTCGACCAGGGAATAATAGAACCCTCATCCTCACCTTGGAGCTCACCAATTTGGATTGTGCCTAAGAAATTAGATTCCCAGGGACAACGTAAATGGCGAATAGTAATTGACTATCGCAAACTTAACGATATTACTATCGGCGAAACTTATCCTATTCCACAAATTTCTGAAATCCTAGACCAGCTGGAAACGACAGCAAATATTTTTCAACCTTAGACTTAGCTTCCGGGTTTCACCAATTGTTAATCAAACCTGAAGATGCACCTAAAACAGCGTTCTCTGTACCTCAGGGGCATTTCCAATTCAATAGGATGCCTTTTGGCTTGAAAAATGCTCCGTCCACCTTCCAGAAGCTCATGAATGCATGCCTATCAGGACTTCAAGGTTCACGATGTTTCGTTTATTTAGACGACATCGTTATTTACTCTTTCGATCTTACTTCTCATATAGATAACCTCAATGCTGTATTTAACAGACTCAAGTTATAATCTCAAGTTACAACCTGAAAATGCGAATTCCTTCGTAAAGTAATTTATTTAGGCCATATAATCGGTGAACATGGTGTCAAACCCAATCCCGAAAAGGTGAGGCTGTCACCGAATTTCCAGTTCAAAATCATCCAAAGACATTAAATCCTTCCTAGGTTAGTATCTTACAGACGTTTTATCCTGATTTTTCTAAATATGCAAAATCCCTTACGTCCCTGTTAAAAGGATGTCCCTTTTGAATGGAAGAATGAACAACAGCTTTCTTTCGAGACCTTGAAAGGTAAACTCGTTACAGCTCCAGTCCTTGCATATCACTTTACTAAACCTTTCCTCTTGACATGCGATGCATCAAACTATGCCATCTCTGCTATTCTCTCCAAGGTCCAGTAGGACAAGATCGACCTATTGCTTTTGCCTCACGCACACTCAATAAAGCAGAGAATAATTACAGCGTAACCGAAAGTGCCTTGCGATAGTATTCGGCACAAAACCTTTCGTCCTTATCTATAACCAACCGATTCACAATAATGACGGACCATAAACCTCTCAGTGGCTTTTAATTGCAAAGATCCTGGTTCCCGCCTTGTTCGATGGCGACTTAAATTGGAAGAATTTGAGTATGATATACATTATAAAAGGGCAAAACCAACACAAACGCTGACGCGCTATCACGGTTTCCTGTGACCCTGTCCAACCTGCAGACCCACCAACGTCCAATCCTCCTATAGTGGACCCGGGTCGAAATCTGAACAAAGATCTCATGGACTTACTAATTTCTCCACCTTCCTTTAATCCAGACGAAGCAATCTCCTACACTGGATTTAGCTGAAGATACTTCCCCATTACCCTACGTTGATTTACCTTCTAATATCCCAGACACCCTAAGGAAGAAATCGAAAACGAACCTATTAACTCTACCCTGAACAGATAGCACCACCTGAAATTCAAACCGATAATGTCCCATTTCCATCCACGAGTTCATCCCCAGAGTACCTGTTGATGATTACCCAACCTTCCTTAAATCTATGTCATACAAAGATAAAACTTTTAACACAGAAGTAGAAGAATAACGAAACTCTTATGAAATGTGCCGCGAAAGTAATCCTAGTCCCAACATCTATCGATTTAGATGAATCTAACCCGTACATTCAAGAAATATTAACCGACCCAAATTATCGTCGACGTACAGGAGTCCGAGAAAGAACTCTTCTCCTTTAAAAATAGAAACAAATAATAAATGCTATTATTTATTGTTCACCAAGGTACATCATTTTGATGAGGCCTCCTATCCAGAAATCTTTCAAACGTTAAAACAATCAAAATGAATTGATAACTTCCAGAAATTAAAGAAATCGGTATATCAGATATGAAAAATCCTTCGAAAACATTCATTCATTAAAATATATAATATTCTATGTTATCTCTTTCATGATACTCAATTAAAATTCATATATACCATAACAATATTATATCCAGCTCCGACTGAAATTAAGAAAATCCTTTTCGAAAACCATGATATCGATAGCCGGTCATTTAGGGTCTGTCAGAATGTACAACAAGATAAAACAATCGTATTACTGGAAAGGTATGCGAAGCAATATAGAATCATATAAAAAGCAATGTAAAGCATGTCAGGAAAATAAAGCACTTAGGAAAATCAACCGTGCTCCAATGCAGATCACCAGCATCTACAGAACCATGCCAAAGAATATCCTTAGACATCGTCGGCCCACTTCCAAGCCGGACCAGCGAAATTACGTTTTATTCTCACAATACAAGATGACCTTACCAAGTTCTCCTGTGCATATCCCATCCGAAGTACCACTGCTGAAGAAACTAGTGAGTGCTTACTGCATTATATATCAATCTTTGGCATTCCTAAGATGATCCTTACCGATCAGGGGACTAATTTTACTTCAGACCTATTTAGAAAAACCTGTGAATTCCTCAAAATTAAAAACTTATGGTCTTCACCATACCATCCTCAAACCCAAGGCTCCTTAGAGCGGAGCCATTCAACCCTAAAAGAATACTTAAAATCTTACATTAATGAAGAACAGTCCAATTGGCCTCGTTATGTGTACACAGCCATGCTTGCCTATAACACATCCGTTCACTCCTACACATTACACACCTCACGAACTTATGTTTGGGAGTAAACCATTATTCTAATTCCATTTATAATGAATCTCCAGGGCTACATACCCGATTATGTCCGCATGTTGCAAAACCGCCTGAAATACTCAGAGAGAAGGCTTTAATTCATAAGAAAGTCAAAGGAATCCTCGAAGTCATACTATGACACCCATACTCGACCAGTCAAATATAAAGTCGGTGAGTATGTCTATATAAAGAACCATTTGAGATTGCGGAAAGCACTCTCCCCTCTCTGGAAAGGTCCCTATAAAATAGTTAAGGTACATAGTAATAATACACTTACCCTACTAATCAATCGACGCCATGTCACGCATCACTTCGATCAGGTGAAACCTGCATCAGAAGTCGGAAATAACCTGTAAAATAAACAAACTTAGTAAATAGCTAGTGCCTGAAAGTTAATTATACTTACCTATAAGCGTAGTCTCGCCATCTGAAAAAAAAGTTATAAAAGAAAATTAGGTTAATTAATACTTACCTTTTAGTTTTAACATAGTAACTATATTTACAGAACTCCAACTCGAGGTCAATCGCACAAGATTATATTCAACAAATAACTTCGAGTGGCATCTACTTTGATTATTTAGGTACATTAAAATTAATAACGCCCAGATGAAAACGTTAATTCCAATAGATATTGCACACTTCATGAAATATAGGAAGCACGTTAGATACAATTAAATTTTATGTGACCAAACTAGGACTCTAGAATTATTGCCGAATGTCACAATACTTCAACCATTAGCGGTACATGACAGGACTTTGAATCCATCTCACACTTATTAGATAACAGAGCCAAGCGCAGGGACTTGAGGTATTGGTACAATGTTAAAACATATTTTGGTACTCTAGATGAAGACGACGCTCTAAAGTATGAAGAAGCAATAGAATCTGTACAAAATGATGAAAAACAATTGGCTTCTTTAATGAAAACATTTTGGTTACTACCTCTGTAATAACGTATTATAACGATACACTAAATAAAATAAAAACAACGAAGCAAAGCTAACTACAGCTATCGACAATCTCTCTATTAAAATTAAAAATATTTCTGAATTAACTAATGGCCTACAAATATCTGCTAATATTAATGAAATTTTGACAGTTCAGAAACTTCAATTCTTACATTATCTTTTCAATTAGAAGATATCATAAACGCTATTTTATTTAGCAGTAAGGATATTTTACATCCAGCCGTTATAACGCCACAACAGTTATACCAAGAACTTGCCGATAACTATAGTATCTACCTAATAATTTAGTATTGCCTGTTTCTTTAGATATTAAGAATATACATTTAATTTTAAGACTTTGTAAGATTATTTGCTATTATATAAATAATAAAATCATATTTTTGTTGCAAGTGCCACTGGTAGATGTGGAATTATATGTTGTTTCATAGTATAGCTCTACCTACACCATATAATCCAAAGGAACCAAATTCATTTAGTTTAATTATACCTAATAATAAATACGTCAATGACCAAAGACAAAACACATTACTGCAATATTGACGACTTAAGGAAGTGTACAATTGTGCAACGGAACATTCATCTGTGACGTAAGCAACGTGTATTCGGTGGACGCTAAACCATCCTGTGAAAGTGAACTTATGTCTAAAGTGATCAGTGAAATCCCGTTAAGTGCGAAACTAAATTTATTTTTGGAAAATTGGATATCTGGAAACCATTAATAAATAATAGATGGATTTATATAATCCGACCCAAATAAAATTTCTATAGATTGTATTAAGTCTCAATTATTTGAAGCAAATATTCTGGGCACAGGTAATTACAATTCCAGATGATTGTATTGGATTTTGTAAAAGCACCATTGTTACCTATGTATAATGTTCTAAATATTACATCACCCATAAATTATATGCCTGATTATAACCTCATCAATGACACTTGCTGTAATATTAATAAGTTTAACCATGTTGTGAAAATGTGTCTCCTATTAAGTTACAAAATGTAGATTTAGATGAATTTAATTCTAAAAATATAATAATTATTGATTCTTTATTAAGTAACCTAAATACAATAGAAATAAACCTCACATTATTAAATATGGGACACATTATTCTATCATTACTATTATTATTTCTACCCTAATTCTGTCGTATTTTGTATATTTGGGTTTTAAGCTTTTCCGTCGATCCCGTAACATCCGCGTTACAAAAATTAATACTAGTAGCACTCCTAAAGTGAAATTCATAAAACTTCACCTCAACCTCATTTAAAATTATACAACCTGTGATTGAACAAAATAGTGATTCCGAATCTGATAATGTTGCACCGCTTAGAACCCAAGTTTAAAGTTATTATTAATTAATTAGTATCTAGAGATTTTACGATATCATCCCTAAAATCTCTTCTTAAGGGGGGAGATGTTATACCCTGTATTTGTTAGTGCTGCACTGCCCTTAATAACGCTAACTAAGCCTTAAGGTTCAGTGAGTATAGCAGTGGAGCAGTTTGGCCAGTCAGTCTGCTTCCATCTTCGAACCTGCTCGGTTGTCTACGGACCTAAGTTAAATTCTAATCAGTTTGTAATATATAATCCATTTATCCTTTAATTAAATATCAGTGTTTTAAATAATTGTTTTTTTTAAAAAGCAATCAGCCCGTCTCCGTATAACAGGCGCTTGGGCCCTAAGCTACAAAATCTTTTTATATATTATATTTACCATAAATAATAATAATAGTTATTCATCATCATCTCATCATAGTCTATTAAAAGTCCAGCTAAATACCATATGAATACCATAGTTGTCATGAGGCCTTTCTTTTATCATTTGCGGTTGTTGTCAGGAAGACGCTGCCCACCTCCTGTTTCATTTCCTCTGTAATTTCTTTTGACACACAGGATGACATGTGGTAGTGAATTCTCTTACTCCGCCACCACCGTGGTAATATTTATTAATAATTAATATTTATATTAGTAAACAAAAGGTTTCTTTGTCTTTGTTTCTTCTCCGGTCAAAGGAAAACAATTTGAAACTCCTTTGAAATGTTAGCAGAGGTTGTGGTTTAAAAAATTCGTTTAACAGATGACATTTTAACGTCTTCGAAAATGAATTTCATTTCATTGTTACGATGGATTGTAGTATCCCCCATAAATAAACTATTATTGAATTAAACTACTTTTACGGATTATATCGCGTTTAATTAACTTATTTTATTAATTCCCGACGTTTCGGGTGCTTTACAGCACCCATGGTCTGAGGGACTGAGGTGGTTGACGTCCCAATGTCAAAGATTAATGGAGTACCTTTGGCTTTGGTGGTAATTTTGGTCCGATCTACGCAGAATGAACTAACTGTGTCTGAAGTCTTGCAGTGGTATGCTTGGGTTTAGTTTTAATTTTATTAATTACAGGATCCCAAGCAGGTAGTAATACCAGCCTCCTCTCTATTGAAATTAGGATGTTTTTAATTTCAATAGCCTCACGTATCATCCTTGGCAGGAATCGATGTTCTTTCGCGAGAATCTGTGGTTTATCAAATCTAATGTAATGGCGGGGCCGTCTAGGATATGATCACAAACTGCAGACTTCCGGAACGTTGGTGCTTCACGTCAGCTATGTGTTCTTTTACGCGGGTTTTAATAGATCTTTTGTTTGCTATATGAGACCACATTCACAATCAAGCTTGTACACTCCTGCATCTTGTAGAGGAATATTGCACTTGACGGATGGTAAGAAGCTAATCTTCTTCGGCGGCTTGAAGAATGTTCTTATAGAAGCTCGCTTCAAGATGTAGCCAATCTTGTCTGTGACACCTCTGACATATGGTAGCAGCAGGCACACGCTCGACTGTGGCCGGCTACTCAGTCACTGTGACGTAGGCGCGGGACCCGAAGCTTGTTGTCGTGCAGAACCTGCTTGACGTGCTGAAGCTCGGCGGCCAGGTGTTTACTGTCACAGATATCAATGCTCTCTGTAACAAAGATTTGCCCGACGCCAGCCTGGAGGATGATGGTGATTCCCATTTAAATATCTGTTTGTATGGGTCTTTTTCATACACGGTGTGACCTATGGTGTTGTTAGGTTCGAATGACTAATACAGTGCTGCACTGCCCTTAATAACTAACTAAGCCTTAAGGTTCAGTGAGTATAGCAGTGGAGATTTATTGATCAGTCTGCTTCATCTTCGAACCTGCTCGGTTGTCTGGACCTAAGTTAAATTCTAATCAGTTTGTAATATATAAATCATTTATCCTTTAATTAAATATCAGTGTTTTAAATAATTGTTTTTTTAAAAGCAATCAGCCCGTCTCCGTATAACATTTTGGTGGCAGCGGTGGGATACGGAAATCCCCAGTGTCAAGTGAAGTGGAACCGCTCAGCAGACTCGCTCCGTATCCTAAAATCTTAGAAAACTAAATCTTATTCTGTGTCGTCCTGGCGCGTCCTAGTGAACAAATATAGTGCAAGTGCTATACTCATCGCTACAGCCTGGACGTCCATTCCATTACGGAGACCCGATTCATTCCTGGAAAGGTTCACATACTTACCAAGGAAGACCCGCGATTGCATCCTGAACCGCAATCACCATCTTCCATCTACATACATACAGAAGAGAATCACCTAGAAGAATTAACCTGAAAAGCATCCATCGTCTTAAAAGAAATATCGTCGAAGATTTCTATAACTTTAAATTCATCGTGTCCCGTTCCAGTGCGCTACCGAAGACGCGCTTATCAATCGGAATGTTCCCGCTTATCGTGTTTGCAGCCGTCGCCACGCATTACTAGTACTGTGAGTCGTTGGTCATTGTTTTGTCTGACTTTATAAACCAAAGCTTCTCAACCTTTTATGTTTCTTTGTTCAATTGAATTTAAATGTTTTAGAGTTTATTAATATTTTTACCATTTGTGATTATTTTATATTATTGCGTGCTCCTTATTGTAATTGTTTTATATTATTGTGTGTTCTTGTATTGATTGATATATTTTTATTATGCCAAAAGTGGTGAAAGGGGAAGAGGTTAGTTATTCAATTCACAGAGCCGGTGTTAGTGACTTGAGATCCCCAGCCCTCCAAGAGTTACTAAGGCCAGCATTGCAACTACTGCAATGACCGAGATGGATTTAAACACTTTGTTCAAATTCGTTAAACCGTATGACAGTAGTAGGAGACCGTAAATTCTTTTATTATTAATTGTAATAATGCTTATGAATTATACAGAATCTCAAAAACAAATTTTATTTAAGTACATCATTAGTCAACTCACGGTAAAGCGGAAATCGCTTGCTCCATAAAATTTAAAGACTGGGAACAGCTCAAGGATTTCTTAAAAACACAATTTAGTGAACGTAAACATTATGCTCATATCCTTACCGAATTACAAGAAGAGCAAACAAGGCCCACATGATAATGTCAGCCAATTGCACTCCGCATGGAAACCTGTCTTTCACAACTATTAACAGAAATATCCCTATATAATACAAAGGCAAAAGAATTACCAGGTCGGGTTGCAGCCATGGAGACCTTGCCCTCCATCATTTCCTTATGGGGTTACATCCCATTTCGAACATTGTTAGTGTGAGGTCTCCAAAGACCCTTAATGAAGCCATAAACTTAGCCATCTCGGAGGAACGTATTCAACAAAGCCTATACAAACGACCACAGCCAGAAACAAGACATGAACACAAACCTAAGCAAAACTTCGTAAAACTTTTAATACTAAGCCGTCTACTTATCAAAATTCACAGTACCCAAATCCTAACCAACAGAGCTCCACTAACGCTTTTTGTCGATATTGTAAGACGGCAGGACACGACATTATGGCCTGTAAAAACGAGTATTCCAACAATCGATTCAAGAACAAAATATTCCACCAACCTCTCAATTCCAATATAGGCCACAACCACGGTTAACTTCATGAAACAACAATGATGAGAAGTCCAGAAGAATTCCATCCTTTACACAGCGACAATCAAATTTTAAACGATCAAAGTCTCGCCACGGTGTCGCCCGAGACTAGATCCTAAGCCGACACCAACCATTCCTCCCTCATCCAAGGACCACACGGGTAACCAGCCCCAAATAAAGTCCAAATATCCAGGACCACAGGTAGCCCCAAATAGAGTCCGAAAATCCATGGACCACACGGGTAACCAGCCCCAAATAAGTCCAAAATCCAAGGACCACACGGGTAACCAGCCCCAAATAAAGTCCGAAAATCCATGGACCACACAGGTAACCAGCCCCAAATAAGAGTCCAGAATCCAAGGACCACAGGGTAACCAGCCCCAAACAAGTGTCCGAAAATCCATGGACCACACAGGTAACCAGCCCCAAATAAAGTCAAAATCCAAGGACCACAGGTAACCAGCCCAAACAAGTGTCCAAAATCCATGGACCACGCGGGTAGCCCCAAACAAGTGTCCAACAATCCAAGGACCACAAGGGTAACCAGCCCAAACAAGTGTCCAGTCATCCAAGACCCATAACTTGAAAGTTCCCTCTCAACAAAAAATCAGAAATTTGAAATAAATCTAGATACCACTAAAGGTTATTACCACATGTCCTTCTCGATTCATCCGTCACGGATATCCACTGTCTTTGCTTGTCGATTCAGGGTCTGCCATATGTTTATTAAAACAATCTAGTATCCAGAAATCTCAAACTCATAAAAGAACCTATCAAACTTAAGGGTATCGACCGGGCGATGAACCTACAACTACCGAGGCCATTTTCGTTGAGTTAAAGTTAAATAAAACCACATCCGCGTCATATAAATTCCATGTCATTAAAGATGTCAATCTGCCATATGACAGCATCATAAACTCCGACTTCCTAACCGCGTTTGGCTGTAAAATTGACTACACAAACGATACCCTCAAGATCGGTAAATTAGAAATAAAATTACATTTCGTTGATCCATTCTATATCATTCCACCACGCACCGAAACTGTCATTGAATGTTCGGTTTGCGATACCAATCTTAAAGAAGGCATCACTGATCAACATATCAGATAATCTACTTATATCTAATTGTATCGTAAAAATCAAAGAAAATAAACGCGTTAATTTAACTATAGCAAATATCTCAGAGTTTCCTGTCAACCTAAATCCAAATTTAAATCTTAAAATTACACTTTACATTCTGACGCAGTTCAGGTGAACACGAACATCTTTAACGACTAAAAAAACAAACGATGTAATAAACTCATTAAGAATAGAACATCTAAACCAAGAAGGTCCAACGCCCTCATCGAACTTTGTTCCCAGTATTCCGACATTTTCATCTGCCCGATGATCAATTAACTATACATCCCCTTAACCATCAAATTAAAACGAGCGAGACGCCATCCATACTAAAACATATAGGTTCCCAGAATGTCATAAGAAAAGTCGAGACCAAATCAATAAGATGCTCGACCAGGGAATAATAGAACCCTCATCCTCACCTTGGAGCTCACCAATTTGGATTGTGCCTAAGAAATTAGATTCCCAGGGACAACGTAAATGGCGAATAGTAATTGACTATCGCAAACTTAACGATATTACTATCGGCGAAACTTATCCTATTCCACAAATTTCTGAAATCCTAGACCAGCTGGGCAACAGCAAATATTTCTCAACCTTAGACTTAGCTTCCGGGTTTCACCAATTGTTAATCAAACCTGAAGATGCACCTAAAACAGCGTTCTCTGTACCTCAGGGGCATTTCCAATTCAATAGGATGCCTTTTGGCTTGAAAAATGCTCCGTCTACCTTCCAGAAGCTCATGAATGCATGCCTATCAGGACTTCAAGGTTCACGATGTTTCGTTTATTTAGACGACATCGTTATTTACTCTTTCGATCTTACTTCTCATATAGATAACCTCAATGCTGTATTTAACAGACTCAGAGTTATAATCTCAAGTTACAACCTGAAAATGCGAATTCCTTCGTAAAGTAATTTATTTAGGCCATATAATCGGTGAACATGGTGTCAAACCCAATCCCGAAAAGGTGAGGGCTGTTACCGTATTTCCAGTTCCAAAATCATCCAAAGACATTAAATCCTGAGTTTAGTATCTTACTACAGACGTTTATCCCTGATTTTTCTAAATATGCAAAATCCTTACGTCCCTGTTAAAAAGGATGTCCTTTTGAATGGAAGAATGAACAACAGCTTTCTTTCGAGACCTTGAAAGGTAAACTCGTTACAGCTCCAGTCCTTGCATATCCGGACTTTACTAAACCTTTCCTCTTGACATGCGATGCATCAAACTATGCCATCTCTATTCTCTCCAAGGTCCAGTAGGACAAGATCGACCTATTGCTTTTGCCTCACGCACACTCAATAAAGCAGAAATAATTACAGCGTAACCGAAAAGTGCCTTGCGATAGTATTCGGCACCAAACCTTTCGTCCTTATCTATATGCAACCGATTCACAATAATGACGGACCATAAACCTCTCCAGTGGCTTTTAATTGCAAAGATCCTGGTTCCCGCCTTCGATGGCGACTTAAATTGGAAGAATTTGAGTATGATATACATTATAAAAGGGCAAAACCAACACAAACGCTGACGCTATCACGGTTTCCTGTGAACCCTGTCCAACCTGCAGACCCACCAACGTCCAATCCTCCTATAGTGGACCCGGGTCGAAATCTGAACAAAGATCTCATGGACTTACTAATTTCTCCACCTTCCTTTAATCCAGACGAAGCAATCTCTCCTACACTGGATTTAGCTGAAGATACTTCCCATTACCCTACGTTGATTTACCTTCTAATATCCCAGACACCCTAAGGAAGAAATCGAAAACGAACCTATTAACTTACCTCTACCTGAACAGATAGCACCACCTGAAATCAAACCGATAATGTCCCATTTCCATCCACGTTCATCCCCAGAGTACCTGTTGATGATTACCCATTAAATCTATGTCATACAAAGATAAAACTTTTAACACAGTAGAAAGAGCATAACGAAACTCTTATGAAATGTGCCGCGAAAGTAATCCTAGTCCCAACATCTATCGATTTAGATGAATCTAACCCGTACATTCAAAATATTAACCGACCTGAAAATTATCGACGACGACAGGAGTCGAGAAAACTCTTCTCCTTTAAAAAATAAAACAAATAATAAATGCTATTATTTATTGTTCACCAAGGTACATCATTTGATGAGGCCTCCTATCCAGAAATCTTTCAAACGTTAAAACAATCAAAAATGAATTGATAACTTCCAGAGAAATTAAAGAAATCGGTATATCAGATATGAAAATCCTCCTTCGAAATTTCATTCAAAATATATAATATTCTATGTTATCTGTTTCATGATACTCAATTAAAATTCATATATACCATAACAATATTATATATCCAGCTCCGACTGAAATTAAGAAAATCCTTTTCGAAACCATGATATCCCGATAGCCGGTCATTTAGGGTCTCAGAATGTACAACAAGATAAAACAATCGTATTACTGGAAAGGTATGCGAAGCATAGAATCATATGTAAAGCAATGTAAAGCATGTCAGGAAAATAAAGCACTTAGGAAAATCAACCATTATCAATGCAGATCACCACATCTACAGAACCATGCCAAAAATATCCTTAGACATCGTCGGCCCTTCCAAAGCCGGACCAGCGAAATTACGTTTTATTCTCACAATACAAGATGACCTTACCAAGTTCTCCTGTGCATATCCATCCGAAGTACCACTGCTGAAGAAACTAGTGAGTGCTTACTGCATTATATATCAATCTTTGGCATTCCTAAGATGATCCTTACCGATCAGGGGACTAATTTTACTTCAGACCTATTTAGAAAAACCTGTAATTCCTCAAAATTAAAAACTTATGGTCTTCACCATACCATCCTCAAACCCAAGGCTCCTTAGAGCGGAGCCATTCAACCTAAAGAATACTTAAAATCTTACATTAATGAAGAACAGTCCAATTGGCCTCGTTATGTGTACACAGCCATGCTTGCCTATAATCCGTTCACTCGACTACACACACCTCACGAACTTATGTTTGGGGAGTAAACCATTATTCTAATTCCATTTATAATGAATCTCCAGGGCTACATACCCCGATTATGTCCGCATGTTGCAAAACCGCCTAAATACTCCAGAGGCTTTAGAATTCATAAGAGTCAAAGGAATCCTCGAAGTCATACTGCACCCATACTCGACCAGTCAAATATAAAGTCGGTGGTATGTCTATATAAGAACCATTTGAGATTGCGGAAAGCACTCTCCCTCTCTGGAAAGGTCCCTATAAAATAGTTAAGGTACATAGTAATAATACACTTACCTACTAATCAATCGACGCCATGTCACATCACTTCGATCAGGTGAAACCTGCATCAGAAGTCGGAAATAACCTGTAAAATAAACAAACTTAGTAAATAGCTAGTGCCTGAAAGTTAATTATACTTACCTATAAGCGCAGTCTCGCCATCTGAAAAAAATAGTTATAAAAGAAAATTAGGTTAATTAATACTTACCTTTGTTTAGTATTAACTATAGTAATTATTTACAGAACTCCAACTCGAGGTCAATCGCACCAAGATTATATTCAACAAATAACTTCGAGTGCAGGCATCTACTTTGATTATTTAGGTACATTAAAAATTAATAACGCCAGCTGAAAACGTTAATTCAATAGATATTGCACACTTTAGCCTTCACATAAAATATAGGAAGCACGTTAGATACAATTAAATTTTTATGTGACCAAACTAGGACTCTAGAAATATTGCCAGAATGTCACAATATGCTTCAACCATTAGCGGTACGTAACCAGGACTTTGAATCCATCTCACTTATTGAATAACAGAGCCAAGCGCAGCGCATGGTTTCAGAGGTATTGGTACAATGTTAAAACATTTTTGGTACTCTAGATGAAGACGACGCTCTAAAGTATGAAGAAGCAATAGAATCTGTACAAAATGATGAAAACAATTGGCTTCTTTAATGAAAGAAAACATTTACTACCTCTGTAATAACGTATTATAACGATACACTAAATAAAATAAAAACAACGAAGCAAAGCTAACTACAGCTATCGACAATCTCTCTATTAAAATTAAAATATTTCTGAATTAACTAATGGCCTACAAATATCTGCTAATATTAATGAAATTTTGACAGTTCAGAAACTTCAATTCTTACATTATCTTTTCAATTAGAAGATATCATAAACGCTATATTTATTTGAGTAGGATATTTACATCCAGCCGTTATAACGCCACAACAGTTATACCAAGAACTTGCCGATAACTATAGGTATCTACCTAATAATTTAGTATTGCCTGTTTCTTTAGATATTAAGAATATACATTTAATTTTAAGACTTTGTAAGATTATTTGCTATTATATAAATAATAAAATCATATTTTTGCAAGTGCCACTGGTAGATGTGGAAAATTTATGTTGTTTCATAGTATAGCTCTACCTACACATATAATCCAAAGGAACCAAATTCATTTAGTTTAATTATACCTAATAATAAATACGTCGCAATGACCAAAGACAAAACACATTACTGCAATATTGACGACTTAAGGAAGTGTACAATTGTGCAACCAGGAACATTCATCTGTGACGTAAGCAACGTGTATTCGGTGGACGCTAAACCATCCTGTGAAAGTGAACTTATGTCTAAAGTGATCAGTGAAATCCGTTACAGTGCGAAACTAAATTTATTTTGGAAAATTGGATATCTGAAACCATTAATAAATAATAGATGGATTTATATCCAATCCGACCCAAATAAAATTTCTATAGATTGTATTAAGTCTCAATTATTTGAAGCAAATATTCTGGGCACAGGCATAATTACAATTCCAGATGATTGTATTGGATTTTGTAAAAGCACTACATTGTTACCTATGTATAATGTTCTAAATATTACATCACCCATAAATTATATGCCTGATTATAACCTCATCAATGACACTTGCTAATATTAATAAGTTTAACCATGTTGTAGAAAATGTGTCTCCTATTAAGTTACAAAATGTAGATTTAGATGAATTTAATTCTAAAAATAAAATAATTATTGATTCTTTATTAAGTAACCTAAATACAATAGGAAATAAACCTCACATTATTAAATATGGGACACATTATTCTATCATTACTATTATTATTTCTACCCTAATTCTGTCGTATTTTGTATATTTGGGTTTTAAGCTTTTCCGTCGATCCCGTAACATCCGCGTTACAAAAAATAATATTAGTAGCACTCCTAAAGTGAAATTCATAAAAACTTCACCTCAACCTCATTTAAAATTATACAACCTGTGATTGAACAAAATAGTGATTCCGAATCTGATAATGTTGCACCTTGAACCAAGTTTAAAGTTATTATTAATTAATTGTATCTAAGTTTTGATATCATCCTAAAATCTCTTCTTAAGGAGGAGATGTTATACCCTGTATTTGTTATAGTGCTGCACTGCCTTAATAACCTAACTAAGCCTTAAGGTTCAGTGAGTATAGCAGTGGAGCAGTTTGGCCATCAGTCTGCTTCCATCTTCGAACCTGCTCGGTTGTCTACGGACCTAAGTTAAATTCTAATCAGTTTGTAATATATAATCCATTTATCCTTTAATTAAATATCAGTGTTTTAAATAATTGTTTTTTTAAAAAGCAATCAGCCCGTCTCCGTATAAAGCGCTTGGGCTAAGCTACAAATCTTTTTATATATTATTTACCAAATAATAATAATAGTTATTCATCATCATCATCATCATAGTCTATTAAAAGTCCACAGCTAAATACCATATGAATACCATAGTTGTCATGACAGGCCTTTCTTTTATCATTTGCGGTTGTTGTCAGGAAGACGCTGCTGCCCTCCTGTTTCATTTCCTCTGTAATTTCTTACGACACCCACAGGATGACATGTGGTAGTGATTCTCTTACTCCGCCACCACCGTGGTAATATTTATTAATAATTAATATTTATATTAGTAAACAAAAAGGTTTCTTTGTCCGTTTCTTCTCGGTCAAGGAAAACAATTTAAACTTTCCTTTGAAATGTTGTGTAGCAGAGGTTAGCGGATTTAAAAATTCGTTTAACAGATGACATTTAACGTCTTCGAAAAATGAGTTCATTTCATTGTTACGATGGATTGTACAGTATCCCCCATAAATGAAAACTATTATTGAATTAAACTACTTTTACGGATTATATCGCGTTTAATTAACTTATTTTATTAATTCCCGACGTTTCGGTGCTTTACAACACCCCATGGTCACGGGGACTGGGGTGGTTGACGTCCCAATGTCAAAGGATTAATACGGAGTACCTTCAGCTTTTGGTTAAAATTTTGGTCCGATCTACGCAGAATGAACTAACTGTGTCTTGAAGTCTTGCAGTGGTATGCTTGGGTTTAGTTTTAATTTTATTAATTACAGGATCCCAAGCAGGTGGTAACAGCCTCCTCTCTATTGAAATTAGGATGTTTTTAATTTCAATAGCCTCACGTATCATCCTTGGCAGGAATCGATGTTCTTTCGCGAGAATCTGTGGTTTATCAAATCTAATGTAATGGCGGGGGCCGTCTGGGATATGATCACAAACTGCAGACTTCCCGGAACGTTGGTGCTTCACGTCAGCTATGTGTTCTTTACGCGGGTTTTAATAGATCTTTTTGTTTGCCCTATATGAGAGACCACATTCACAATCAAGCTTGTACCTCCTGCATCTTGTAGAATATTGCATGACGGATGGTAGAAGCTAATCTTCTTCGGCGGCTTGAAGGATGTTCTTATAGAAGCTCGCTTCAAGATGTAGCCAATCTTGTCTGTGACACCTCTGACATATGGTAGTACAGCAGGCACACGCTCGACTGTGGCCGGCTTCACTCGGTCACTGTGACGTGAGCGCGGGACCCAGAAAGCTTGTTGTCGTGCAGAACCTGCTTGACGTGCTGAAGCTCGGCGGCCAGGTGTTTGCTGTCTGAATCCCTCGTGCTCTCTGTAACAAAGATTTGCCCACGGTAGCCAACTGTGAAGGATGATGGTGGGATTCACCATTTAAATATCTGTTTGTATGGGTCTTTTTCTATACACGGTGTGACCTATGGTGTTGTTAGGATTCAGAACCTAATACATCTAGGAAAGCTAAAGAATATTGCCTCTAACTCCATAGTAAATTGAATTTTAGAGTTTATGGAATTAAGATGTTCTAAAAATGCAGTTACTTTGTCTGATGGTAAAATTTGAAAGTATCGTCTACATACCGCTTGTAGAACCTTGGAGTTACTGGTGCAGTAGCAGGGCTTTCTCCTCAAAGTCCTGCATGAAAATATCTGCGACAATGGGAGATACCGGTGAGCCCATTGCAACACTCTCTACTTGCTTAAACTCTTCCTTCCACAATAGATAGCCAGATGTAAGGCAATGTCTAAGCAGTACTGCATATTCTGCTGGCATGTTGTTTTCCTCTAGTTTCCTAGTTACAATTGAGATGCAGTCTTCAACAGGTAGGCATGTAAATAGAGCTGAACATCAAAACTGACCATAGTTTCATTGTCAGTAAGACATAGGTCTTTATCTCACTAACAAAATGGTATGAATCCTTAGTGTGTGCTCTTGTGTGTCCTCTGAGTGGTGATAGTGTTTTTGCTAAGAGTTGAGCCAATCTGTAAGTTGGCGACCGTTTTCAATGCCTAGAAAATTGCAATGCAGTGGACGATATGAAGGACAAGCTCGTGGAAACTGTCCATGCGGTCGGAGCTAAGTTTTGTAAACCCGCCGCAGAAGAACACTCTCAGATCACACTCTTAATCTCATGGCTGTTAGACGGGAAATGAAGCTGCAATCTTCAGTAGATTTGATAGCATACAGGCAACTGAACAGACACATCTCCGAATGCATGCGGCGGAACTTACGCAACTTTAATGCTCGTATTGAAGAAGCGATCGAGGAACCAGGGCTCCAAAGTCTTTGCTAAGATCTGTCTGCCAGAAGCCAACTGTCAGAGCTGACGACCGAGTGTGGCAGCGTCGTTTCTGGGACACCTGAAATTTTGAGTGAGATTGAGAGGTTTATGGGCAGCTGTACACATCATCGTTGGAGCCACACGCAAGTGAGTAACGATCAAAAGCAAGTCTTATCTGACACTATTCGATGATATTCCGGACGTCAGTCTGAGCGGTAGAATGGCTCTCCAGCACCTTCAGCAAGGCCCCAGGCGAGATGGAATTACAGCGGAGCTTCTGAAAGCGGGTGGAAAACCGGTACTTGATCCTTCAGAATCTTTTTTCCGTCCTCCATGGTGGCGCACTACACCGGAAACGTGGAGCAGAAGTGCGGTGGTCTTGTTCTTTGAAAAGGCAACATCTCTTGAAGAACTACAACCGATTTCCTTCTGAGCCGCGTCTACATGCTGTTTCGAAAGTCATACGAATCGTCTCGCACGCAGACTCGACGACTTCCATCTCTCCAACTAGCGGTTTCCAAAAGGCTTTGCTGCGACTACGACACATACCCTTCAGCAAATTTTATAGAAGTCCGGTACAATTTCCACTATGTCTGGCGTGTGTGGACTATGAAAGCCTTAGATTCCGTCGAAATTTGGGCGGTGCTGCGGTCCTTCAGCGGTGCCAAGTTGACTGTCGGTATATCGAAGTGCTGAAGTGTTTGTACAGTAGGGCTACGATGGCTATCCAGTACAGAACCAAGTACGAAACCTATCCAACTGCAGAAGGGTGACGTTATATCCCCGAAACTCTTCACCGCTGCATTGGAAGACGTTTTCAAGCTACTGGACTGGAAAGGATACGGTATTAACATCAACAGCGAGTATAATCACTCACCTTCGATTTGCCGACGATATAGTCTTTATGGCAGAATCGCTGGAGGACCTAAGCATTATGCTCAATGACCTCAATAGTGTCTCCCAACGGATAGGTCTTAAGATGAACATAGACAAAACAAGATCATGTTTAATGTCCATGTCACCTATTCCGGTAGTTGTTTGGAGCACTAAGCTCGAACTTGTTAACGAGTATGTCTACCTGGGACAAATAGTCCGACTAGGTAAGTCCAACTTCGACCAGAGGTCAATCGACGGATTCAACTCGGCTGGGCAGCGTTCGGGAAATTACGGCACATCTTCTCGTAAGGTATACCTCAAAACTTGAAAACTAGACTGTACAACCAGTCCTTCCTGCTGGCCGTATGAGGAAGCTCAAGGAGAGGGCTAAACTCGGGGTTTCTCTGTGTGACAAACTTAGAAACGAGGATATCCGCAGTAGAACAGAGTGACCGACATAGCCCAACGGATTAGTAAGCTGAGTGGCAATGGGCCGGCCATAGCTCAAAGAACCGATAACCGATGGAGAAAAAGGTTCTCGGTGGCGGCCGCTCGTACCGGCGGACGAAGTGTAGGACGTCCCCAACTAGATGGAGTGACGACCTGGTAAACGCAGTCGATGGATGCAAGTGGCTCAGGACCGTTCTGTGGCATTCCTTGGGGAGGCCTATGTTCAGCAGTGGACTTGTGATGGGCTGTAATATGATGATGATGATGATATATACAATACACAGAACTAATCCTTTGTCTTACAGTATACTTTTATGGAGCCTCAATGGTGACAAACGAGCACACACAGTCCACCTGATGGTAAGTGAATGCTGTGGCCCATAGACATCTATCTGTCCTCAATTGAGAATCAATATGCACATGCGTTGTTACCCTTGAGGATTAAGATGGAATGCCTCGTTTCCAGTAAAAGGTCTCCGGTTACACTCGTCATGAAACACATCAGCTTTAAGTTTTTTTAATTTTGGTATTTCTTGAAAGCGTGGTTCTACGGTTGAGCCGAGCCATTCTTTTGTTGTAGTTTAGCTCTACAAAGTATAAAATATATTATATATAGATGCAAGCTAAACAAGTAATGTTAATGTTTATTTTCATCTTACTACTTATTTAATTAACTTATCTAGCCTGAAAAAAAAAATCATGAAACAGTCTCATCATACATGTGCAAGCAATACATTAGTCATTACTAATACGTTAAACAGACGAAGAAATGTATAGTGTAATGTATGTCTGTTGTAAGGTAAAGCGTGGGGACAAATTCAAGCGTTCTTTTAGTTTCCTTTTTGGAAAAAATTTCCCTCACTAAATTTTTCCCCGTGGAGGCAGTTTACAAATTGCACATGACAAACATCAGACCGGAACAATTATTTGTAGACCATACAAATACTTGTCCCATGCGGAATTCGAACCATGGCCCTCAGAGCCGCAACAATGCTAAGCCACTGCGCGACGGTGCCGTCAGATAGATTCTGCATCTATGATCTAAATTAATAGTCAAGTTCCATTAAGTTCGATAATCGCAATAAAATATAAAGGATCAGTAATATTCTCTGAATAGTTCTATATAAAAGCCAACCATACAAAGGAAAAAGAAAGTGATTTTTTTTTATTTCATCAGCAATTTTCAACGAAGTCGAACCGTCGATTGGACATCAACGTCAAAACACAATACACCCCACCGATAACAATAGTTACGTATTTTATTATAGGTGGGACCACGGAAAATAAAAGACGTGATATTTATTGGAACCCTATTCTTAAGCCAAGAGCTTTGAGCGAAAATAATAATATAAATAATTGTATCATCATTCACTCACTTCTTAGCCGTGGTAGCTCGGAAGTGGAACGTTTGCTTTTCGTAGTACGAGAAAATCTCAATTCGATCCCGTAACCTATAAAAACGTAATTACAATTTTAAGTGGTTATTTACGATTTTCTTCACGAAGAAAAATATCATGAAGCTTTTTCGGATATGAAAACATTTTCATATCTATTTTGGAAATGTATTTCGAGTTGTTGTGAAATCCGTCATTAGTCATTACATACAGCATTGTGATGGACTTTTCTCACTTAAAAAATCAAATGGATTCTATTTACAATGCACCGCATAACTTTTGACTGCGAGATTGTCTAAAGACATTAAGTTAATTCTTAAAATCATTTATTACAATAATGTAGTAATTGTAAAATAAAATTTTAGATGTTTAATAGAAAATGGATGAAACTTGGGGAATACACCGATTTCTTCTCCTATGAGGCCACCGTGCGGAAAGTTTTTGAAGAAACTGTTTTCGTGCCTAGTTGTCGCCGCTGGTAATATAAGAACTATGTACATGCTTAAAGTCTAAGTATAGTCATTCAATAAGAAAACGCATATCGCGGAGTTTGACTTATGATATTTTTAGTATATAGTTTTTTTTGTATTATTATTATAAATATTATTAATTATATATATTAACAGGATGATTTACAATATTTAACGAATTAACAGTCCACCTGATAGTAAATATTTACTGCAATCCGTGGACACAAACAAAAAGCAAAAAAAAAGCAACAGCAGCAAACTTAAAACAAATGAGATTCCAATCAGTATCCTTATTTACTCGTATTTTCGACGGTATATCATACGCTATATCGGCGAATATTTACTATGTCTTTGTTTTAATTGGCAATTTTACAAGAACTCTTTTAATTACAAATTAGCCGAGTGCATTTGCGTTGAGGTTTTCTAATATATCAATGTGTATATATCAATGTGGATTTGAAAGTGCCAACTTCCTGCAACAATATTAAAAAATGCTTCTTACAATCGAATTGTATAATAAAATCCTTAGTGTTTTTTATTTAGAAAGACAATCATCTAAAGGCTTATTGATAGCGTTAACTCCAATTAAAGTTTAATTTTGAATCAAATTCACAGTTTTCAGATATAGATAACTAGACCCTTCTTACTGGAAACGAGGCATTCCATCTTAGTCCTCAGGGGTGAGAACGCATCTGCATTTTGATTCTTAATCGAGGATAGGTGTAGATGACTATGGCCACAGTATCCACTTACCATCAGGTAGACTGTGTGCTCGTTTGTCACATTTATTATATAAAAAAAACTTACTTAGATACCCTATCCCAGTCATTTACCATCATTATAAACTTTAAAATCATTAGCGAAGATTAAGCATTTGATGGGTTTAAAACACTCTTTGATAAAGTTTTTAAATATTATGAAATTAAGGAGGCCTAAATAAGAACCTTGGGGCACATCAGAAGAACATGGGAACATGATTGAAACCCATTAACTTACAACTTTATGCCACCTGCTAGTAAGGTAACTTTTTAAGAAATTTAGCAGTTTTTTATGTATATCAAGGTATTCAAACTTTTGAACTTATATTCTATAATATATAAGGTAAATATAAAATAATCATATAAAACACGTATGAGGCGAGGCACTCGAAAATAGTGGGGAAGCACATGCTGTTTCCTTGATGTCTCCAAGGCCTTTGACAGAATTTGGCGACTAATGCCGGTGTTCCTCAGGGTCCGATCTCACAACTCTCTCTTCCTGCTGCATATTAATGATCTGCTTATGCCCGGTATCTATGGGTATGCAGACGATAGCACAGTTGTGGAGAGATATCAACCAAGTCCTCGGGCCAGTTGGGATTAAATCCAGTCCGAAAGAGCCTGGTAGAGCGTGTGAACCTCACACTACATGCAGTCTCCGAATGGAGCAATGCCAATCTTGTGAAATTCAACGCCTCCAAAACACAAGCGTGTCTCTTGCAAAAAGAACCAGCTCATCTTGGCTCCTTCTTTCCAAAAATATCACTGGAATACGACCGCCTTCGGTTGTTGGGGTTGAGATATCCTCAAATCTGCAGCGAGTCCGGTCGTACATGGAGTATTACTGCCATAATTATATGGACTGGTGCTGCAAAATGCCACCTAGCAGCTTTGGACTCAATGGAAAGGCGTGCTAAGAGGCTTATTGGTGACCCAAATTTGGTTAAAACCAATCTTACCAGCCTCGAACACAGGCGCAAAAGTAGCTTTCGGTTTTCTACAGGATGCATTTCGGAGAGTGTGCGCAGGAATTGCATAATTTAATTCCTCCCTCTCCCTTCCACCATCGGACAACCAGACGTTCGGCCAGTCTCTACCCTTTCGTTGTTGACTTACCACGCATTCGAACCAAACGGTTTGCTACATCGTTTATGATGCGTACAGTAAAGGAGTGGAATAAATTGCCAGCATCTGTGTTTCCATCCGATTACAATATGGGTGTCTTCAAGGGAAGTGAATAGACTTTTTAAGTCCGCTTCACAATCTTTGGCTACATCACCACTTACCATCAGGTGAGATTGTAGTTAAGCCTGGCTTCGTATAAAAAAAAATACCGTGTTCAAATGACTTTTCGTCAATATAACATCTGATAGCTAGCCTAATCTAATTGAGTGTCTTAGGATAATTACAAGTTCAAGGCAACAATTAGAATGTCGTTTAAATAGATACATTAAAATGTTAATTTACCTACTAAATAGAATTTTTTCTTCAAATTAATGTGGAACCACCATAGCAATTTATTAAGAAAAAATTGGTTGCCTGTAAAGTCGTATTCGGGAAAGTTTCGTGACAACGACTTTGGTGGTAAAATAATTTATTATGTCTGTCTCTCTCGTCTTAGGCGGGCTAACCATAGAGTGGAAGGGACGCGTGCCTCTCACTCGCTCTCATTGTGAGCATAACGTGAGCGGAGCGTAACGCAGTTTCTTGAAGTGTCACCCGGCAAACCAATTTATAAGACGTTGTCAAATCAAAATTACTTTAAATCTTGGTTCAACCGTTTCGAGATATCGCGTCGATATAATACATTTACACTTAAGTGGTTGTAATTTACTGATGTATTTTGATATTAAAACAGTATTATATAGCGTTTCGAAAACAATTCAATACGTTGAGGCAGGGCACGGCGCGTCGGTCACGACGCGCCACAATTTGTCCACGAAATGGAAGAGCGCAGACACCAGTTACGTGTAACGTTGTTCAATTTAGCTTTTCCTTTGAGGAGAATGCTCTGTTACTTCTAGGAGCCGCGATTGCTTCGGAATCAAACGCAACTCTTTAAATAATATGGTTTGAGCTCGTCCCTAATTCCCGAAACACTATACTATTCATTATTATTAATTATTTTTTGGTGATTTACTTGCGAGATGCAAGGAAATTAAAACAAAGTGTGTGAACTAAAAAACTGATTGGCTTTTTTTATAGGGATGTGCCTACGCACACCCGCTTCGCGATCACAAGGACCGAAACCCCATAGTGGTAAGCCTTCGCCGCATATTGGGAGGGCCACAGGAACGCGTTCGCATACATCCCACAGGCTCCTGGGACTACAACTCCTCAGATTCTTTTCCGGAAGACAAGGCGCACTTTCTATATTTCCTATTCCTACAATTTTAATATTTCCTTGTATTTGACATACTCGTATCGTGCCTACATATTTCGTTCTTTACGTCTCAAGAAACAAGCATATTGTCGAAGAAACCGGAATATACATGTTAAAACATAAGAAATGTAAATACGAAGCTTCACGGTTTCCGCACAATCTGCAGTAAACAGTCATGCCTGTTTAAATTAATAATATCATGTAAGAGAATACTAAGCTAAGGATAATAAAACTAATCAAACAGAAACAATTTAATAGAATCTGGCGTTACTTTGCGAAAATCCATTATATTAAAGATTAAATCCATTATATTAAAGATTAAATCCATTATACTAAAAATTAAATCCATTATGTTAAAGATTAAATCCATTATATTAAAGATTAAATCCATTATATTAAACGTTCGCGTAATGCGTGCTAAGCGTTGGTTATTTAGCTAAGTCAAACTTACTGAGAAAGCCTCCTGTAGAGGCGATACACGTGTCGTATTATCGACGGTGGTGTGTCTTTCCTAGTGTTATAGTAAACTCGAACTAAAAAAGCAGCAAAATGCTTCTGTGTTTCGTTTAGCGAGAGACGATACCGTGAGACCTCTTTTATTGGTAAAGAAGCGTTCCATTTTTGACCTTAAGTGACGCATTAGCTTTTTGATTCATAAAGTTAAAGTTTACAGCCTATGAGTCTCACTGCTGGGCACAGGCCTCCTCTCACTTCTGAGAGATTTAGGGGCAAGGTGCCACCGCGCTGCCCCAATGTCTGTTGGCGGACTTCACATTTCTTCGAAATATATTTTTTTTTCGTGCGATGTTTTCCTTCGCCGTCGAGCACGTGGTAAATTAGCAGTTAAAATTACAATTAACAATTTCGTTAGTGGCGGCGGGGATCGAACTCGGATTGCTCGCATGCTGCGAAATTTACAGCGAGCGCTAAGCCCCTGAACTAAACGGCTCCTTTGATTCATAATTGAAAATATATGGACAACAGTATCTACTTACCATATACTTGAGTGTGCATGGTCGACTATGTGCTTGTAATTGTCACCACCCTTCTTTATTTAAAAATAATATGGTTTTAAGTTCAAATCCCTATTATTAATAATAACTTCTGGGCACATATCATAAAAAATGCTGCAGTATTTGTTGCCATTTTACGTTGCTATTTTATAAGAACGAGATATTTCCCTTAAAGCCTCAGTGAAGAGTGGCCTTAGGATGATATCCAGGGCATAGACCTAAGCTAATGGCCTATCACGCAGTGCCGCAGTGAAACTGTGTTACGGTTGCTATGCTGGGTAGGTTAAGAATGTAGTTAGGGTTTCTTTTTTAGGGATCCCATTTGGGTTGGTCACTCTCTTGTATATTTTTGTCTTTAAGCATCAATAGACTGTATGGGAGTGAGAAAAATATTCTATTTGTTGGTTTTCGTCACTTCTTCTCACAAGGTCTCCCGCAGCAGCTAATTGTAAAAACGATGGCGTAGCTTTCTTGACTTTTGAAAAATAAAATATTTGAAAAATTACACATGATTTGCGTACTACGATAGCTACATAATCATCATGCAATTAATAAATCATTAAGGCCTATTAAAAGTCTACTGCTAAACATAGGGACCCCTATATATTGCTTTATAAAAAAGTGTTATTCTTCGATATTTTTGAGAATAATATTAACTATAAAATAAAGTGCCCACATCTACTTTTGAAAATCCCTCGTCGAAAAGAAAATGCTTAGTCGATACTTCGTAAGCGGCGAACGGCAAAAATGAAAATACATTATATTTGAATATTCGATACAAAAATCTGACCGTAAACAGTTATGTGGGAAACGGTCAAGTTTCCAACTCAATCGGTAATAAGAGCATTTCAAGTCTAAAGGCACACCAAAACGAGACGCATCGCGACGTATTGCGCACTTTTTTGGATAGAGATAGAATATAACAGAACTTGTGGTCTGTAGCCAAGCGGCAGCCATGTTGTCCATTCTGTATCGTCGCAGTGATTAAGTTCACCTTTTCTTGAAAATTTAATTTGTGTCAGCGAAAGAAATGTCACGATCGTGCCAAATAGAAGTCCGTAGTCTCACCCTACCCCTCTGGGTAACGGGCGTGAGTTCATGTAACGTTTTATTATGTTAATATGTGTTGTCTTACCTATTTTACATATAGTCTTAGATTCACCGAGCGACGTCGCAGGGGATACGTAACGTCTGCGCAGTACTTTCTTCTACTTGTGTTTAGCTTTGTAGAGCTTATAGTGGCGGTGCTAGCACTGTAATGCGCCTCACAGCGCCAATTGACACAACTCGACTTCTCGCAAGAGCCGCTGAATCTTCCAGCTTCTGCGTGCTGCGTCGCGAGGCGATACGTATTTTTATGTACTGACTTTATATCACATTTTATTAAATTTTATGTTAATTTAATAAGTAAATATTTTCTGCAAAAAACGAATCGGTTCAATATATATTATTAGACGAAACAACTGAGATACCTACGTGAGTAGTAATTTGGTTCGCAACGTTTCACTTTTACCTTGTGGTAAGAAATTTGAAATCTTAAACTACCATTAAAAAGTATCGATGATCATTTGACGTAACTTCAAGATCCCTAAAGTCATTTTCTTCCCATACTATATTAATAATCGAAAAATTGCCTATTGATGCCGAGCGTCATTTTTCACGGCGTGTCGACGGCACATCCGACGGTTGAACGGGAACGTAAAAACAATTACTCAAACTGCTTCACCTTCGTAGCTTTTATATTTCCTTTAAAATAACGTATTCACCACGATGATGATGTCTTAAACAATGTTGAAGTGTATGAAGAAACAATTTTAACAAACAATATTGAAGCGTATGAAGAAGTTTAAAGTTGCTTAATACTATTAGGTAATATAAAAGGAAAACTGATTTTTTCTGATAATGTTAAAGAGTATTCTGATCGCAATTAAATACATTCTTAACTGAAAATGCAATCCCACTGATCTTACCATTCACAACTCTAAGGGACATAAATATAAGATCTAACACAGCATGTGTATTATTAGTGCACTGCAAATCCCAAGGCCTTGAACAATCCTGAAACAGAATAAATAAATGAAATGGACAGGTGTACGATAGAGCCCTCAACAGTTGTATCTGCAACAGAATCAGTGTTAACGTCATTGCCCAATACTAAATTAAAGTATCTACGGTTCTATCTATTTCGTATTTCATCAGATGAAAGTGTAAAGCGAAAAAGGTGTTCTTTTCTATAATTTAATTACAAACAAAATATGCCAAAAATAATGAAAGTACGTATTAACTAAAAATATACCGGGTGATTGGGAGATGGGTGCAAAGCTTTCAAGGGGCGCTAGTATAGACAATTTAGAACCATTTAAGCCATGCTAGTCTTAGATGAAGTCTAAGCATTTTTTTTAAATAAGTTTTTGTGATTTTTAGCGAAAATGCCCAAAATTTTCTAATTAACTATTATTTATGGCCAAATTAAACAATAAGAAAACATGTTTTTTATTTTATTCTATTAAAATCATGTGTAAACAATCTAATAAGAAATGTTTTAAGCACATGTATCTTAAGATAATTTTTTACAGACGTTTGAAGTTTATAAAAAAATCTAAAATTAATAAATACTGTGTTTAGCTGTCATTTAAAAAAAAAACTAGGCTAGCTTTTTTTCGTTCAAATCTCTTTGAAAATATGCTTGATTATCGTTTTTTGTTTTGAGGTATCATTCCTGCCGATATCATAAAAAATGTTGAAATTAGGACCTGCAAACCAATTTAAGAAAGAAAAAAATTTTCTTTTGATATCTAATTAAAACAAAATTTGAACTGAAATTATCAATTTTTGATGTTTAAAATAACTGCCGTGATTATTGATTAGGGTCAGTTATAATTAACTGAATGGAGCGGGAAGCCATAACATTAGTCAAATAACTACTGCCCTTGTGAGTGGACGTTATCGCATTGATACACAATTTAACCTTATTCAGTTGAAGCCCTCTGCGCTCCTGAAAGTATTGATCTCGTTAGTTGTTTACACTTACATTCTCGTTAGTGTTTGTTCACCGTGTCCAGTCGTAGCCTTGTGCTCCTGCACGTGTGGATTTTGGACTATTTTGATGTACTGAGTTGACATTTAGTGCGCTCTTACGCTGTTTTTCTTGATTATTAAGTGACTATGGCTACTTTTTCGAGTCAGGAATATGCGGATATCATCTTTATGTATGGTAGAGCAGATGGCAATGGATCATTAGCACGACGGATGTATCTAGGGCGCTATCCGAATCGCAGAGTGCCGAATGTTCGAGTATTTTACAACACGTATCGACGACTGACTCAAGATGGGATACTCCACGTGGAACCTGGGGTTGGCATGCACCCTCGCGTCGAAGATGATATTTTGCAGCGTTTGAAGATCCTACAACTAGTACTAGAGTAGTAGCTCGAAATTTAAACATTTCCCAATGGAAGGTGTGGCATACAATGCACCAAAACGACAAATATCTTTTCCATGGCAGAGGTGTGCAAGGTCTGGAAGTGCAAGATTTCCAAAGAAAGATGCAGTTCTGCCGTTTCCTACTTAACAGGGATATTGAGGATGCATGGTTTTTAAAATCGATCTTGTGGACAGATGAAAGTAAATTTTCTAGGGAGAGAATCACCAATTTTCATAACCTACACGAATGGGCGGACAAGAACAACAATCCACATCGGAAAAAACAAGTATCCTTCCAGAGAAAATTTTCAGTAAATGTGTGGGCTGGAGTAACAGGCAGAACATTGATCGGGCCCCATTTCTTGCCGGACTCTTTAAATGGCCAGAATTACTTGCAATTTTTGGAAATGGATTTACCGTTGCTTGTGGAGCAATCCGGTGCCCCGATATTTGAAACAGATCGAGAGGTCATTTTTCAACAAAATGGCTGCCCAGCGCATTGGACTTTGACCGTTCGAGAATTTTTAAATAACAGCTTCCCTCAAAGTTGAATTGGACGAGATGGACCCATCCCTTGGCCCGCACGGTCACCTGATCTGACCCCAATCGACTTTTACGTGTGGGGCCGGGCCAAAAGAACTAGTTTATACGAGCATAGAAATAAATACAAAGGAAGAACTAATAGCTCGAATAAATTCTGCATTTGAAGGCGGAGATGAAACTTAAAATCGCGACCACAAAATTGAGAAACCAGGCTCGTGCTTGTATTAGAAATAACGGCCGTCAGTTTGAACATGAATAATAAAAGATTTCAATTAAAATTTCGTTTTAATAAGTTAGCCAAAAATTTAAATTTACTCCTTCAAATTGGTTTGTAAGACTTAGATTCAACATTTTTTAAGATCTGCATGAATGATACCTCAAAACAAAGACCGATAATCAAGCATGTTTTCAAAGAGGTTTGATCGAAAAAACTTAGCCTAGTTTTTTTTTTAAAAATGAGAGCTAAAAACAGTATTTATAAATTTTAGATCTTTTTCGTGAACATCAAACGTTTTAAAAATGTCTTAAGATACATGCTAAAACATGTCTTATTAGATTGCTTACACATGACTTTAATAGAATAAAATAAAATACATGTTTTTATTAATTTGTACCATAAATAAATTAATTAGAAAATTTTGGGCATTCTAAAATCATAAAACTTATTAAAAAATGGTGAGACTTCATCTAAGAGTTATGTTAAATGGTCTAAATTCTGCCTAGCCTTGAAGCTTTCACCCATCTCTGTCGTATCCGACGGGACTTAAATTCGCGACCGACTGTATTTGGCCTGTAGTTCCACATCCACCTTATCACCTTCAAACTATCAGTGGTAAGTAACGTACGTGACCTTGAGAATTCGGACGACCGATGCAAAACTGGTTGGTCGGACGTTGCTATCGGTCGTGAACGAGAACGATGTGTGTACACGAGCGTTTGAGTTGCGTCCGAGCCTCCGAGCCGTGAATGTCCAAGCAATGTTGCCATATGGAGAAGACAGGAAATCTGTATTTTCATTTAAAAAAATCCGTAGAAAATGCGCATGACAATTATTAATGAATTCCCGTTAAAAATGGCACAAAAAATATTATTTGTTTACTTTTTATGCGTTAAGATATGTGTAAATTATTTTTTATTTATTTATAATTTTATTACAAAATGCAACCAAATCCCTCTTTTTGCTAGAAGTAAGTCTAGCCTTAAAAGAATTCTCCGTCTACCAATTTTCGTTTAAGCGATCCATTATGCGTGATGTTTTTGTTTAAAGAATAAAACACAAGCAGCAAATACGGTAGCGGTCAAATTCCCGCCAAAACAGATTTGTCACGTCTCAAGACTTAGATTGAAAGCCTCGTTATCAGTAAAAAGGATCTACTTACCATCAGAATGATGTTTCGCTCGTTAATCACCTCTACTTAAAATAAATAAATAAAAATAAACATACATATAAACTTTTGAAGTAAATATAACCTAAAAAGTTTACTTTGCTTTTGGGCTAATGGGATAAAAAACCTCATACTCTATAACAATACATGACCCTTTCTTAAATGCAAAAAAAATATATAATAACACCATACATTTTTAATAAACTTTGATTTGAATTGAATTATTTTATACTTAATTGAATTATTTATATTTTACTTAATTAAGTGGTAGAGGTATGCTGCAGCTATATTGGTAGTATAGCTATAGCACGAATAGGTCGGCTTGACCGGGGAAGGACCACGCTCTCACAGAATACCAGCGTAAAATAGCAGCTTTACGCAGCTGTGTTTCGTATGCTGAGTGTAGAGAACAGGAGACCCTTTTTACTGGAAACGAGGCATTCCATCTTAGTTCTCACGGGTGATAACGCATCTGCATTTTGATTCGTGATGAAAACCAACCACTTAAAATCAGGTGGACTGTGTGCTTGTTTGTCACCCTTATCCTATGAAAAAAAATAATCGGTGACTTGGTAGTCGGCTACTGTGACCTATAAAACCACTATGACCTCATATACACGTAAACCACGCAGTCGCGGTAGCATAATAAGGAGAGTTTATCAAACACTTTTTTCAAATTTTAGTCTGTAAATGTACATAAGAAAACACACAAACAAAGTTTCATATCATGATATCTACATTAAAAGTAACTATAAACAGAAATGTGTTGTGTTGTTAACCATAAAAACAAAATATAAAAGTAGAGAAGTGATTTATTTTTCTCAAGTACATTCATTTGTTAACTTTTATAGAAGCTAAAAGCCAGATATTTTCCAGGTTTACCGTATTTTAGTTCGCCTAAAAGCTTTATCACACTAAAGTTAACTCGTAAAACTATGAGATGTATGCATTCTTCTCTCTCCGCACACAATGAATACGCCAAAATATACTTCTGTAGCGGCATACAAGCGGAGAATGGTTTATACCAAACATTATAGCTAAGACTGCAGAATAAACATTTCTGTTATATTAAACTCAGATTTAAGGCATTACTTACGCGAAGTTAATGGTAAAATGCAACTTCTTTCTCAAATGCTAACCTCAAATGTATCCCAATAGCAAATAAATCGTTGACAACAAGTAGACCAGCCTTGTATCCATTCAATGAAATGAAATATAAAAAGGTGTTTCTTCGACTTAAGAAATTATAATTATAACTTTTAACAAAAAGTAAAAACCGACTTCAAATTGCTGAAAACGAAGATATTTATTTGCTACCCTTAGGGGTCATTGTTTTTCTACAAATTTATATGGGACCACCCTTGAAGTATAACCTATTTAATAAAAAAGAATCATCAAAATTGGTTCAAAATCTGCGAAAATATCGCGTAACATACATACAAAAAAACATACACTCGAATAGAGAACCTCCTCCATTTTGAAGTTGGTTAAAAAATATCGTTTGTCTAGTGTAATTTTTTTCCAAGTCTAAAAATTACCGAACTCATGAATATGCCAAATCTTTAAGGTTTGTAAGAATTCAAAGGTGGCCTAACTATAATAGGTGTTTTTTTTATAGGAGTTTTTAGTTCGTTTTTAGGAGAGGGGGTGAGGTTTTTTAAACGAGCATGCGGCTCACCCGATGGTAAGTGACTACCGCCGCCCATGAACAACTGCAACACCAGGGGAACGAGAGGAATTGCAGATGCGTTTAGCCTTTTAAAAGGGTAGGCTCTTCTCTTGAAGGTCCCTAAGTCGTATCGGTCCAGAAAAAACGCTGGTGGTAAACTATTCCACAAGGAAATTGTGCGAGGAAGAAAACATCTTCTAAATTGCACAGTAGTGGACCGCCAATCATCCAGATGGTGTGGATGGTATCGGAGTTCTGCCGCGATGTGCGTTCGTGAAATTTGGCGGCTGGGATTAATCGAACAATTCCTCAGAGCACTCCCGTGGTAAATGCGAAAAGAAAATGCAAAGAGATGCAACATCTTCGCAGTGCCAATGAATCGAGCCGATCGGAAAGGACTCGGTCGTCGACGATTCGAGCCGCTCTGCGCTGGATGCGGTCAAGTGGAAGGAGCTGGCACTGGGGCCCCAGCCAGAGTGGAACAGTATTCCATGTGAGGCGAACCTGCGCCTTGTAAAATTGCAGGCGTTGTGCTGGCATGAAATACTGTCCCGCTGTGCTGAGCACGCCAAGCTTTTTAAAGGCCAATTTGGCCTTCTCTTCCAAGTGACCACGAAACTGCACGTCACTCGATATGTCGACGCCAAGGATTCCGATACTGGCTGAGGCAACAAGGGAAGTACCTTGAAACTGAGGAGATACAACAAAGGGGTTCTTTTTAGCGGTAAACGCGCAAACTTGTGTCTTCTGAGGATTAAACTGGACTAGATTTAGTTGCCCATCCGAGACTTTGTTCAGCAAAGACTCGACTTCAGAACTAAGTTTGTTCCGGTACTCGGCGACGTTTTCCCGAGAAATATTGGCACGGCCGATGTATAGAGCATCACCAGTGCTGTCTTCCGCATAGCAATGAATGCTACCGGTATGCAACATATCATTGATATGCCGAAGAAACAGCGTTGGTGATAGCACGCAGCCTTGTGGAACACCAGCGTTAATAGGCTGTAGTCGGGCACCGTCTACAACGACCTTGATGCTCCGATCTGCAAAGCTGGTGATCCAATTGCAATTTCAGGAAGCCCATAGGAGGGAGCTTCGAAAGAAGCGCTTTGGCCAAACCCGATCGAAAGCCTTCGCAGTAAACTAACGTATGCCTCCCCTTGGACTCTACTGCTCTGCCCATCTATGAGTCAAGTAGACCAGAAGATCACCAGCTGATCGAACCGACGAAAACCGTATTGGTGGTCACTAATCAGTTGGTGATCTTCAAGGTACCGCAGGAGCTGGCAGTTTATAACGGACTCCATTATTTTGGAGAACAAGGGGTGATGGCGATAGGCCTGTAGTTGGACGGGTCTGAGCGGTCGCCAGGGATCGGTTGGATAAAAGCTGTCTTCCATGATTGGGACTACGCCTGGGAGTAGGTACCGGAAAGACGCGTTAGATGGTGCCAACTCCGGAGCACACGTCCTCAACACATTGGGGATTCCATTCAGGCCCACTCGACTTGTGGATGTCCAGGAGAGGCGCTTGAGGTGCCATCCGGCATGGAGCACTCACCGCGGGATGGTCGGCGGTGTGTTCCCCATCATCAAGAGTCGAGTTGGACGCAAAAAGGAACCGAAAAGGTCGGCTTTCTCTTTTGCGGCATGGGCCAGTGAGTCGTCCTCCTGCAGAGATGGTAGTGATGGCTTACAGAAATTCCTTGGACAGCCTGGCGAGACCAGAATGCACGGGTTCCCGAAGGCGAACTAGTTTCTCGCCAATTCTGCCTGCTCTGACTTTGCCTTGTAATAACTCTTCTGAAGGACCTGGAGGCGAAGTTATACTTCTTTTAAGCATGCTGGTGTTTACATCCGAGCCGCCGAAGCCTCAGCCCAGGCCTGATAGCACTCCTGCTTACTGCGTAATGCAGTCTTACAAAGCGACCAAACCAAGGCTGAGATCTGCCGATGGGTACCACAGATGATGGATAAATAGTTCCATTCCTGCAGCACCACATCAGTGACAGAGCCAGCAACAGCGCTGGGATCATTGAAGTGTATTTTTGAAGAGGCCTATATAAATATCCCAGGAGTGTATTTAACTAAGTTTTACGATAAATAAGTAACTAAGCTTGATATTCTTCTGACTATTAATCTTGAATATAAATATATTATAAGTGAGCACGTGCTCATGAGGAAACCTGCATTCAGAAAATAATATATTGAGCACATAAAGTCCATTAACATACACTGGAGCAGCACCACGGACTATCTGCTTCATAAACTGTCTGTCCAGCTGGAAACATTAACTTTACTTAATTTTAAGCCTAGTGGACCGGCGGCCACGATTTAAGATAACAATTAACAATTTCAGTGGTCACGGCGGGGATCGAAATCCGGTTGTTCGCGTACTATCAAAGTTATGACTTAACAGCCTCGCTGTCCAGTGATCGTAAGCGTGACTGCTGATCTTGTGGTCCCGGGTTCGAATCCTGGACCATAACTTTTGGCTTTTTCTGTCAATAAATTCACAGACGCAGCCCGGACTCAGGAAGTTGGCAGTACCTAAAGCTGTTGGTCGTGCACTTGATCACTCTCCGGTCGTATCGGATTGCCGTCCCATCAAACTACCAAAGGGAATAGAGAGGGCATATGTGATGGATACCCTTCATTGAAACTTGCCACCGTGACCGCAATTCGATCTGGAGGACATTATAAAATTTACTGCGAGCGCTTAGGCCCTAATCTACAAAATCTTTTTTATATATTATGTTTGCCATAAATAATAATAATATTTATTCATCATCATCATCATCATAGTCTATTAAAAGTCCACAGCTAAATACAATATGAATACCATAGTTGTCACGACAGGCCTTTCTTTTATCATTTGCGGTTGTTGTCAGGGAACTGCCCATCTCCTGTTTCATTTCCCTCTGTAATTTCTTACGACACCCACAGGATGACATGTGGTAGTGAATTCTCTTACTCCGCCACCACCGTGGTAATATTTATTATTTATTAATATTTATATTAGTAAACAAAAAAGGTTTCATTGTCCGTTTCTTCTCCGGTCAAAGGAAAACAAGTTGAAACTTTCCTTTGAAACGTTAGCAGACGTTAGCGGATTTAAAAAAAATCGTTTAACAGATGACATATTCAACGTCTTCGAAAAATGAGATTTCATTTCATTGTTGCGCTGAACTGTACAGTATCCCCCCATAAATGAAAACTATTATGTTACATATTGTGTAAATAAATGCTTATTACTATTATTTTTAACGTGTGGTATAAATATAGTTTTCTCATCTGGTTGGACTGTATAAATATATAAAAGAAAATTAATTGGCTACATTGAATGCTTTTTATTATTTTTATTTTGAATAATAACTAAGTATAGTGACATTTTCGTGTATTGTTGGGAAATATTGTTTTTTTTTTTTTAATAAAAATAAAGGTGACAACTGAGCACACATTCCACCTGACGATATGCGAGTGCCTTGGTCCACAGACACCTACATCTATCCTCGATTAAGAATCAAAATACAGATGCTTGTGTCTTAGGGCAAATGCCTCGTTTCTAGAAAAAGTGTCCATACCAACACAATTCTGGCGGTTCACCACTGTGCGATTAATCAAGTTTTCTTCCTCGCACGACTTCTTTGTGGAATCGGCTACCACCAGCGATTTTAGACCGACACGACTTAGGGACCTTCAAGAAAAAAGCTAACTCCCTTTATAAAAGCTGGCAACGCACCTGCAATTCCCGTTATGTTGCAATTGTTCATTGGCAGCGGTATTCACTTACCATCAGATGAGCCGCATGCTCGTTGGCCCTCCCTTCTATAAAAAAAATATAAACGAATTTATTGATTTTGAAAAATATAAACACTTCAATTTTATTTATTTATATATAGATATATAGACTAGTAGAGTAGTGGTAGAGTATGTTAGGGTTGAAATCTGAATAACAGGCTGAGAAATTGTGTGATAAGAGAAAAGTGTGGATTGCAAAATGATGTTGTGACTTGTGACCAGGATTAAGAAAGGAATGCTTCAGTGGTTTGATCATGTAGAAAGAATGAATGAGGAAAGAGTGACAAAGCAAATTTATGTTGCAGAAGTGAACGGCAGAGTCGGGAAGGGACGACCTAAGCGAAAGTTTATCGACTATATGATTAGCTTTTTTCTCTTCCCTTTCTCTTATCTTCAAATCTTTAAAACAGTAAATCCCACTTACTTAATAAAAAGAATCAAAGAAGGTGTCCAATGTATTGTAAATGCAATAAAAAAAACTACGGACATATTTTACAGTAGCAAAAGCACTGAGATTTACTTTACAATAAATCTCGTCGCTATCTGATCGTCTGAAATCTCGCCGGTCTCATCTCGCTTTGTGCTCAGACTGCCTTTTGATTTAAGTCTTACAAAGAAAATATTCCAAATATATCAGGCTTTAAAGAATAATGCTATAACACACAAAGTAGTATTATAAATACATGTACACTTCTTTATTCATCATAACTATGAAATTAGACGATCCTTTTGCTTCACGAAAGGATCAACACTCAATATAAAAATAATAACATATAGAAATATAACACAGAACTAATCCTTTATGTCTTACAGTATACTTTTATGGAGCCTCAGCAGGTGACAAACGAGCACACAGTCCACCTGATGGTAAGTGAACCTGGTATGAGACATCTACATCTGTCCTCAATTGAGAATCAATATGCACATGCGTTGTTACCCCTGAGGTTAAGATGGAATGCCTCGTTTCAGTAAAGGGTTCCAGTTACACTCGTCAGCGCGAACATCAGCATTAAGTTTTTTTAATTTTATTTCTTGAAAGCGTGATTCGGTTAAGCCGACCCATTGGAGCTGCAACCAATAGTTGTATCTAGCTCTACAGTATAAAATATATTAATATTAGATATGAAGCTAAACAAGTAATGTTATTTTATTTTCATATCTTACTACTTATTTAATTAACTTATCTAGCCTGATGAATGAATCAGTCTCCTCATGCATGTCAAGCAATACATTAACGTCATAACTAATACGTTAAACAGACGAAGAAAGAAAATATGTAATTAATGTATGTCTGTTGTAAGGTAAAGAGCGTGGGGACAAAATCAAGCGTTCTTTTTTTTAGTTTCCTTTTTTTGGAAAATTTTATCCCCACACAAGGATTTTCTCCTGTACCGTGGAGGCAGTTTATAAATTGCACAAGGACAAACATCCAGACCCGGAACAATTATTTGTAGACCATACAAATACTTGTCCCATGCGGAATTCGAACCCGCGGCCCTCAGAGCCGCAACTTAATGCTAAGCCACTGCGCCACGGAGCCGTCAGATAGATTCTGCATCTATCATCTAAATTAATCAAGTTCCACTAAGTTACGATAATCGCAATATTATAAAAATAGTAGAAAAAAGTATCTGGCCTATTCTCTGAATAGTTCTATAAAAAACATACAAACGAAAAGAAAGTGATTTTTTGTTTCATCAGCATTTTTCAACGAAGCCGACCGTCGATTGGACATCAACGTCACAATACCCACCAATAACAATAGATTGTATTTTATTTTAGGCGGGACCACGGAAAATAAAAGCGTGAAGATATTTATTGGACCCTATTCTTAAGCCAAGAGCTTTGAGCGAAAATAATAATATAAATAATTTAGTATCATCATAAATCACTTCTTAGCCGTGGTAGCTCGGAAGTGGAACGTTTGCTTTAGTTACTTTAGCTCGTAATACGAGAAAAATCTCAATTCGATCCCCGTAACCTATAAAAACGTAATTACAATTTTAAGTGGTTATTTACGATTTTCTTCACGGAGAAGAAAAATATCATGAAGCTTTTTCGGATATGAAAACATTTTCATATCTATTTTGGAAATGTATTTCAAGGTGTTGTGGAATCCGTCATTAATCATTACGTACAGCATTGTGATGGACTTTTCTCACTTAAAAAATCAAATGGATTCTATTAACAATGCACCGCATAATTTTGACTGCGAGAGAATGTCTAAAGACATTACGTTAACTCTTTGTAAATCATTTATTACAATAATGTGTAAATAATCGTAAAATAAAATTTTAGATGTTTAATGAAAATGGATGAAACTTGGAATACCTATTTCTTTTCCATTGGTTTTGAAGAGTTTTAAGAAACTGTTTGTGCCTTTTCTGGTAATATAAGAACTATGTACATGCTTAAAGTCTAAGTATAGTCATTCAATAAGAAAACGCATATCGCGCGGAGTTTGACTTCATGATATTTTTAGTATATAGTTTTTTTTTTTTGTATTATTATTATAAATATTATTAATTATATATATATTAACAGGATGATTTAACGAATTAACAGTCCACCTGATAGTAAATGCTTACTGCAATCCGTGGACAAAAACAAAAAGCAACAGCAGCAAACTTAAAACAAATGAGATTCCAATCAGTAGCCTTATTTACTCGTATTTTCGACGATATATCATACGGTATATCGGCGAATATTCTAATCTTTGTTTTAATTGGCATTATTAGAAGAATATAACTCTTTTTTAATAGCCAAGTGCATTTGCGTTGAGGTTTTCTAATACATCAATGTGTATCTTTTGGATTTGAAAGTGCAAACTTCCTGCCACAATATTAAAAAATGCTTCTTACAAGCGAATTGTATAATAAAATCCCTAGTGTTTTTTATTTAGAAAGACAATCATCTAAAGGCTTATGATAGCGTTAACTCAAATTAAAGCTAAATTTTAAATCATATTCACAGTTTTCAGATATAGATAACTAGACCCTTCTTACTGGAAAGGAGGCATCTTAGTCCTCAGGGGTGAGAACGCATCTGCATTTTAATTCTTAATCGAGGATAGATGTAGATGACTATAGGCCACAGTATCCACTTAGCATTAGGTAGACTGTGTGCTCGTTTGTCACAAGTATTATATAAAAAAAATTACTTAGATACCCTATCCCAGTCATTTACCATCATTAGAAACTTTAAAATCATTAGCGAAGATTAAGCATTTGATGAATTTAAAACACTCTTCGATAAAGTTTTTAAATATTATGAAATTAAGGAGGCCTAAATAAGAACCTTGGGGCACATCAGAAGAACATGGGAACATGATTGAAACCCATTAACTTACAACTTTATGCCACCTGCTAGTAAGGTATCTTTTTAATAAATTATGCAGTTTTTTATGTATATCAAGGTATTCAAACTTTTGAACTTATATATATTATAATATATAAGGTAAATATAAACTAATCACATAAACACGTATGGGAAACTCAAAATAGTGGGAAGCATGTCTTGATGTCTCAAGGCCTTTGACAGGTTGGCGACTAATGCCGGTGTTCCTCAGGGTCATTCTCACAACTCTCTTCCTGCTGTATTAATGCCTTTATGCTGCCGGTATCTATGGGTATGCAGACGATAGCACAGTTGTGGAGAGATGTCAACAAGTCCTCAGGCCAGTTGGATTTAATCCGGTCCGAAAGAGCTATCTCTACCATAGCTTCTCTTATCTCATATGGTAGAGCATGTGATCCCACTATAGGCAGTCTCCAAATGGAGCGATGCCAATCTTATGAAATTCAACGCCTCCAAAACACAAGCGTATCTCTTCACTGCAAAAAGGAGCCAGCTCATCATGGCTCCTTCTTTCCGAAATATGGAATACACCGACCGCCTTCGGTTGTTGGGGGTTGAGATATCCTCAGATCTGAACTTCGGGCGGTTCATTGAGTCCAAGGCCAAAACAGCTGCAAGGCTTTGAAGTCCTTGCAAATGTGTGGCGATACTTCACGCCGGGACAGCTGCTTACTTTATATACGCGTCCGGTCGTACATGGAGTATTACTGCCATAATTATGGACTGGTGCTGCAAAATGCCACCTAGCAGCTTTGGACTCAATGAAAAGGCGTGCTAAATATTGACCCAAATTTGGTTAAAACCAATCTTACCAGCCTCGAACACAGGGCTGTAGTGCCTTTCGATTTTCTACAGGATGCATTTCGGAGAATGTGCGCAGGAATTGCATAATTTAATTCCTCCCTCTCCCTTCCATTATCGGACAACCAGACGTTCGGCCAGTCTAGAGACTACCCTTTCTTTATTGACTTACCACGCATTCGAACCAAACGGTTTGCTACATCGTTTATGACGCCTACAGTAAAGGATTGGAATAAATTTCCAGCATCTGTGTTTCCATCCGATTACAATATGGGTGTCTTCAAGGCAAAAGTGAATAGGCTTCTTTTAAGTCAGTCCGCTTCACAATCTTAGGCTACATCACCACTTACCATCAGGTGGGATTGTAGTTAAGCGCTGGCTTAGTATAATAAAAAAAATACCGTGTTCAAATGACTTTTTCGTCAATATAACATCTGATAGCTAGCCTAACCTAATTGAGGTGTCTTAGGAATATCACAAGTTCAAGGCAACAATTAGAATGTCGTTTAAATAGGTACATTAAAATGTTCATTCACCTACTGGATAGAATTTTTTCTTCAAATTGATGTGGAACCACCCATAAGGTATAACCAATTTATTAAGAAAAATTATTTTTTAAATCTTGGTTCAACCGTTTCCGAGATATCGCGTCGAATGTAATACATTTACACTTAAGTGGTTGTAGTTGCTGATGTATTTTGATATTAAAACAGTATTATATAGCATTTCGAAAAACAATTCGCAATACAATGTCCAGAGTCCCTGAGGGAGGGGCACGGCGCACGACGTCGGTCACGAAGAGCGCAGTCACCAGTTACGTGCTTTTGAGGAGAATGCTCTGTTACTTCTAGGAGCCGCGATTGCTTCGGAATCAAACGCAACTCCTTAAATAATATGGTTTGAGCTCGTTCTAATTCCCGAAACACTATACTCATTATTAATTATTTTTGGTGATTTACTTGCGAGATGCAAGGAAATTAAAACAAAGTGTGTGAACTAAAACTGATAGGCTTTTTTTTTTTTTTTTTTCTTAAACGTTACCCACTGGATTTTCTCCTGTATCGTGGAGGCAGTTTACAAACACAAATTACTGAGACAACATCAGACCCGGAACAATTATTTGTAGGCCATACAAATACTTGTTCCGTGCGAAATCGAACCCGCGGCCCTCAGCGCAGCAAACTCATTGCTAAGCCACCGCCACGGAGCCGTCTTTATAGGGATGTGCCTATGCACACCCGCTTAGCGATCACAGGGACTGAAATCCCATGGTGGTAAGCCTTCGCCGCATGGGGAGGCCACAGGAACGCGTTCGCACATCCACAGGCTGTCTACCAGTAGGACAACTCCTCAGATTCTTTTCCGAAAGACAAGGCGCACTTTCTATATTCCTATTCACAATTTTTATATTTCCTTGTATTTTGACTTACTCGTATCGTGCCTACATATTTCGTTCTTTACGTCTCGCTACGAAACAAGCATTGTCGAAGAAACCGGGAATATACATGTTAAAACATAAGAAATGTAAATATGAAGCTTCTTCACTGTTTCCACACAATCTGCAGTAAACAGCGTCATGCGGCTGTGTATTTAAATTTTGTATCAGGTAAGAGAATAACACATTAGCTAAGACAATAAAACTAATCAAACAGGAAACTATTTAATAGAATCAGGCGTTACTTTGCGAAAATCCATTATATTAAAGATTAAATCCATTATATTAAAGATTAAATCATTATATTAAAGATTAAATCAATTATATTAAAGATTAAATCCATTATATTCAAGATTACTAAACCTGAACTAAACGGCTCCTTTGATTCATAATTGAAAATATATGGACAACAGTATCTACTTACCATATACTTGAGTCTGCATGGTCGACTATGTGCTTGTAATTGTCACCACCCTTCTTTATTTAAAAATAATATGGTTTTAAGTTCAAATCCCTATTATTAATAATAACTTCTGGCACATATAAAAATGCTGCAGATATTTGTTGCCATTATACGTTGCTATATTATAAGAACAGGTATTTCCTTAAAGCCTCAGTGAAGTGGCCTGGGATGATATCAGGGTATAGACCTAAGCTAATAGCCTATCACGCAGTGCCGCAGTGAAACTGTGTTACGGTTGCTATGATGGGTAGGTTAAGAATGTAGTGTAGGGATCCCATTTGGGTTGGTCACTCTCTAGTATATTTCTGTCTTTAAACTTCAATGGACTGTATGGGAGGGAGAAAAATTATTATCTTTGTGAGTTTTCGTCACTTCTTCTGACAAGGTCTCCCGCAGCAGCTAATTGTAAAAGCGATGGCGTAGCTTTCTCAACTTTTGAAAAATAAAATATTTGAAAAATTACACATGATTTGCGTACTACGATAGGTACATAATCATCATGCAATGAATAAATCATTAAGGCCTATTAAAAGTCTACTGCTAAACATAGGGACCTATATATTGCTTCATAAAAAGTGTTATTTTTCGATATTTTTGAGAATAATATTAACTATAAAATAAAGTGCCCACATCTACTTTTGAAAATCCCTCGTCGAAAAGGTAATGCTTAGTCGATACTTCGTAAAGCGGCGAACGGCAAAAATAAAATACATTATATTTGAATATCCGATACAAAATCTAACCGTAAACAGTTATGTGGGCAACGTCAATTTCCCGTAATCGGTATTTCCCAGTCTAAGGCACACAAAACGAGACGCATCGCGACGTAGTGCGCACGTTTTTGGATAGAGATAGAATATAACAGAAATTGTGGTCTGTAGCCAGCCTTGTGCGTTGTCATCATGTTACGTTTTATTATATTAATTCGTGTTGTCTTACCTAACATATAGTCTTAGATTCACCGAGCGACGTCGCGGGATACGTAACGTCTGCGTACTTTCTTCTGCTTGTGTTTGCTTTGAGCTTATAGTGGCGGTGCTAGCACTGTAATGCGCCGCACAGCGCCAATTGACACAACTCGACTTCTCGCAAATGCCGCTGAATCTTTCAGCGGCATTTCGAAATGATATATTTTATGTACCTTATATCACATTTGATTAAATTTTATGTTAATTTAATAAGTAAATAATTTTTGCAAAAAACAAAGCGGTTCAATATATATTATTTGACGAACCAACTGAGTTACCTAAGCGAGTAGTAATTTGGTTCGCAACGTTTCACTTTTACCTTGTTGTTAGAAAATTTGAAATCTTAAACTACCATTAAAATATCAATGATCATTTGACTTCTTCCAAGATCCCTAAAGTCATAATTTATCTTCCAATACTATATAAATAATCTGAAAATTGCCTATTGATGCCGAGCGTCATTTTCACGGCGTGTCGACGGCATCAACAGTTGAAGGAACGTAAAACAATTACTCAAACTGCTTCACCTTCCTAGCTTTTATTTCCTTTAAAATAACGTATTCACCACGATGATGATGTCTTAAACAATGTTGAAGTGTATGAAGAAACAATGTTAACAAACAATATTGAAGCGTATGAAGAAGTTTAAAGTTGCTTAATACTATTAGGTAATATAAAGGAAAACTGATTTTTCTGATAATGTTAAAGAGTATTCTGATCGCAATTAAATACATTCTTAACTGAAAATGCAATCCTACTGATCTTTCCATTCACAACTCTAAGGACATAAATATAAAATCTAACACAGCATGTGTATTATTAGTGCACTGCAAATCCCAAGGCCTGAACAATCCTGAAACAGAATAAATAAATGAAATGGACAGGTGCGATAGAGCCCTCAACAGTTGTATCTGCAATAGAATTAGTGTTAACGTCATTGCCCAATACTAAATTAAAGTATCTACAGTTCTATCTATCGTATTTCATCAGATGAAAGTGTAAAAAAGAAAAGGTGTTCTTTCTATAATTTAATTAAAACAATATGCCAAAAATGAAAGTACGTATTAACTAAAATATACCGGGTGATTGGAGATGTTGCAAAGCTTTTAGGGCGCTAGTATATACAATTTAGAACCATTTAAGCCATGCTAGTCTTAGATGAAGTCTAAGCATTTTTAAACAAGTTTTATGATTTTTAGCGAAAATGCCCAAAATTTTTAATTAACTGTTATTTATGGCCAAATTAAACAATAAAAACATGTATTTTATTTTATTCTATTAAAGTCATGTGTAAGCAACCTAATAAGACATGTTTTAAGCACATGTAACTTAAGATATTTTTTTTAAAAACGTTTGAAGTTCACGAATAAGATCTAAAATTTATAAATACTGTTTTTAGCTCTCATTTTAAAAAAACTAGGCTAGGTTTTTTCGTTCAAACCTTTTTGAAAACATGCTTGATTGTCGCTCTTTGTTTTGAGGTATCATTCATGCAGATATCATAAAAAATGTTGAATCTAAGTCTTACAAACCAATTTGAGGGAGTAAATTTAAATTTTTGGCTAACTTATTAAAACGAAATTTTAATTGAAATCTTTTATTATTCATGTTCAAACTGACGGCCGTTATTTCTAATACAAGCACGGGTCCAGTTTCTCACTTCTGTGGTCGTGATTTTACGAGTAAGTCTAGCCTTAAAAGAAGTCTACCTTCTACCAATTTTCGTTTAAGCGATCCATTATGCGTGATGTTTTTTTTTTTCGACTCCAGCCATTATTTTAAAATTCTCGAAGTTATTTATTCTTCCAATAAAGTAAAAAAAACACGGTCGGGATATAAAACTTAAAAGTGTTTCAAACAAGTAGGTATCATTGAATGAAATTATGAAAATCGCATTACTTTTACGTATCAAAATCCGCATTAAACCATTGTTTAAAGAATAAAACACAAGCAGCAAATACGGTAGCGGTCAAATTCCCGCCAAAACAGATTTGTCACGTCTCAAGACTAAGATTGAAAGCCTCGTTATCAGTAAAAAGGATCTACTTACCATCAGAATGATGTTTTGCTCGTTAATCACCTCTACTTAAAATAAATAAATAAAGATAAACATACATATAAACTTTTGAAGTAAATATAAACTAAAAAGTTTACTTTGCTTTTGAAAAAACTTCATACTTTATAACAATACATTACCCTTTCTCAAATGCAAAAAAATATATAATAACACCATACATTTTAATAAACTTTGATTTGAATTGAATTATTTTATACTTAATTGAATTATTTATATTTTACTTAATTAAGTGGTAGAGCTATGCTGCAGCTATATTAGTAGTATAGCTGTAGCACGAATGGGTCGGCTCGACCGGGGAAGGACCACGCTCTCACAGAATACCAGCGCAAAATAGCAGCTTTACGCAGCTGTATTTCATATGGTGAGTGTAGAGAACCGGAGACCCTTTTTACTGGATACGAGGCATTCCATCTTAGTTCTCACTGGTGATAACGCATCTGCATTTTGATTCGTGATGAAAAGCAACCACTTACAATCAGGTGGACTGTGTGCTCGTTTGTCGTTTGTCACACTTATCCTATGAAAAAAATCGGTGACTTGACTTGGTAGTCGGCTACTGTGACCTATAAAACCTATGACCTCATATACTCGTAAACCACGCAGTCGCGGTAGTATAATAAGGAGAGTTTATCAAACACTTTTTTCAAATTTTAGTCTGTAAATGTACATAAATAAACACACAAATGAAGTTTCATATCAAATATCTACATTAAAAGTAACTATAAACAGAAATATGTTGTGTTGTTAACCGTAAAAACAAAATATAAAAAAAAGAGAAGTTATTTATTTTTCTCAAGTACATTCATTTGTTAACTTTTATAGAAGCTAAAAGCCAGATATATTCCAGGTTTACCGTATTTTAGTTCGCCTAAAAGCTTTATCACACTAAAGTTAACTCGTAAAACTATGAGATGTATGCATTCTTCTCTCTCCGCACACAATGAATACGCCAAAATATACTTCTGTAGCGGCATACAGAAGCGGAGAATGGTTTATACCAAACATTATAGCTAAGACTGCAGAATAAACTTTTCTGTTATATTATACTCAGATTCAAAGCATTACTTACGCGAAGTTAATGGTAAAATGCAAACCTCAAATGTATCCCAATAGCAAACAAATCGTTGACAACAAGTAGACCAGCCTTGTATCCATTCAATGAAATGAAATATAAAAAGGTATTTCTTCGACTTAAGAAATTATAATTATAACTTTTAACAAAAAGTAAAAACCGACTTCAAATTGCTAAAAAAAGAAGATATTTATTTGCTACCATTAAGGTCAATGTTTTTCTACAAATTTATATGGGACCACCCTTGAAGTATAACCTATTTAATAAAAAAGAATCATCGAAATTGGTTCAAAATCTGCGAAGATATCGCGAACATACATACAAAAAAACATACACTCAATTGAGAACCTCCTCCTTATTGAAGTTGGTTAAAAATATCGTTTGTCTAGTGTAATTTTTTTTCCAAGTATTAAAATTACCGAACTCATGAATATGCCAAATCTTTAAGGTTTATAAGAATTCAAAGGTGGCCTAACTATAATAGGTGTATTTTTGAAGAGGCCTAAGTAAATATCCCAGGAGTGTATTAAACTAAGTTTTACGATAAATAAGTAGGTAAGCTTGATATTCTTCTGACTGTATTAATTTTGAATATAAATATATTCTAAGTGAGCACGTGCTCATGAGGAAACCTGCATTCAGAAAAATAATATATTTCGAGCACATGTCAAGTCCATTAACATACACTAGAGCAGCACCACGGACTATCTGCTTCATAAACTGTCTGTCCAGTTGGCAATCAAGTTGTAACTTTACTCAATTTTAAGCCTAGTGGACCGGCGGCCACGATTTAAGATAACAATTAACAATTTCAGTGGTCCCGGCGGGGATCGAAATCCGGTTGTTCGCGTACTATCAAAATATGACTTAACAGCCTCGTTGTCCAGTGATCGTAAGCGCGACTGCTGATCTTGTGGTCCCGGTTTCTGTCAATAAATTCACAGAGGCAGCCCAGACTCAGGAAGTTGGCAGTATCTAAAGCTTTTGGTCGTGCACTTGATCACTCTCCGGTCGTCTATCAAACTACCAGAGGGAATAGAGAGGGCATATGTGATTGCACACACACTTGAGCACTACAATGCTGTCCCGTGGTGAATGGTGATGGATAGCCTTCATTGAAACTTGCCACCGTGACCGCAATTCGATCTGGAGGACATTATAAAATTTACACTGAGGCCCTTTAGCTACAAAATCTTCTTTATATATTATGTTTGCCATAAATAATAATAATATTTATTCATCATCATCATCATCATAGTCTATTAAAAGTCCACAGCTAAATACAATATGAATACCATAGTTGTCACGACAGGCCTTTCTTTTATCATTTGCGGTTGTTGTCAGGAAGACGCTGCTGCCCATCTCCTGTTTCATTTCCCTCTGTAATTTCTTACGACACCCACAGGATGACATGTGGTAGTGAATTCTCTTACTCCGCCACCACCGTGATAATATTTATTATTTATTAATATTTATATATGTAAAACAAAAAAGGTTTCTTTGTCCGTTTCTTCTCCGGTCATAGGGAAACAATTTGAAACTTTCCTTTGAAACGTTAGCAGAGGTTAGCGGATTAAACAAATTCGTTTAACAGATGACATTTTCAACGTCTTCGAAAAATGAGATTTCATTTCATTGTTACGATGGATTGTACAGTATCCCCCCATAAATGAAAACTATTATGTTACATATTGTGTAAATAAATGCTTATTATTATTACTTTTAACGTGTGGTATAAATATAGTTTTCTCATCTGGTTGGACTGTATAAATAAATAAAAGAAAATGAATTGGCTACATTGCATGCTTTTTATTCTTTTTATTTTGAATAATAACTAAGTATAGTGATATTTTCGTGTATTGTTGGGAAATACTGTTTTTTATTTTTTTTTATGAAAATAAAGGTGACAAATGAGCACACATTCCACCTGACGATATGTGAGTGCCTTGGTCGACAGACACCTACATCTATCCTCGATTAAGAATCAAAATACACTTGTGTCTTGGGGCCTCGTTTCTAGAAAAAGAGTCTACCAACTCAATTCCGGTTCACCACTATGCGATTAATCAAGTTTTCTTCCTCGCACGACTTCTTTGTTGAATCGGCTACCACCAGCGATTTTAGACCGACACGACTTAGGGACCTTCAAGAAAAAGCTAACTGCCTTTATAAAAGCTGGCAACACCAATTGTGATAATTGTTCAAATTGCATTCAGTATTCATTACCACCATCAGGTGAGCCGCATGCTCGTTGGCCCTCTTCTATAAAAAAAATATAAACGAATTTAATTAGCTCTTTTCTCTTCCCTTTCTGTTATCTTCAAATCTTTACAACAGTAAATCCCACTTAATAATAAGAATCAAAGAAGGTTTCAAATGTATTGTTAATGCAAATAAAAAAAACTACGGACATATTTTAGGCAATGCTTAAAAAAGCACTGAGATTTATTTTGCTAATAAATCCCACGTCGCTATCTGATCGTCTGAAATCTCGCCGGTCTCATCTCGCTTTGTGCTCCAGACAGCCTTTTGATTTAAGTCTTTCACAAAGAAAATATTCCAAATATATCAGGCTTTAAAGAATAATGCTATAACATTACACTGAAAGCGTAGTATTTTATTAATACATGTACACTTTAACTTTAATTCATCATAACTATGAAAAGTTAGACGATCCTTTTTGTGTAACTACACAAAAAGCATCCACGCTCAATATAAAAATAATAACATATACAAATATAACACAGAACTAATCCTTTATGTCTTACAGTATACTTTTATGGAGCCTCAGCAGGTGACAAACGAGCACACAGTCCACCTGATGGTAAGTGAACGCTGTGGCCCATAGACATCTACATCTGTCCTCAATTGAGAATCAATATGCACATGCGTTGTAACCCCTGAGGATTAAGATGGAATGCCCGTTAAGGGTCTCCGGTTACACTCGTCATACGAAACACATCAGCATTGTTTTTTTTTAATTTTGGTATTTCTTGAAAGCGTGGTTCTACCCAGGTTGAGCCGACCCATTCGAGCTCCAACCAATAGTTGTAGTCTAGCTCTACAAAGTATAAAATATATTAATATTATACGAATGCAAGCTAAACAAGTAATGTTAATGTTTATTTTCATATCTTACTACTTATTTAATTAACTTATCTAGCCTGATGAAAAAAAAAACATGAAACAGTCTCCTCATGTGCAAGCAATACATTAACGTCATTACTAATACGTTAAACAGACGAGAAGAGAACGTATGGGTGTAATGTATGTCTGTTGTAAGTAAACGTGGGGACAAATTCAAGCATTCTTATTTTAGTTTCCTTTTTGGAAAATTTTACCCCACTAGGATTTTCTCCTCCTGTACCGTGGAGCAGTTTACAAATTGCACAAGACAAACATCAGACCCGGATCAATTATGTAGACCATACAAATACTTGTCCCATGCGGAATTCGTACCGCGGCTCTCAGAGCCGCAACTTAATCTTACTAAGCCACTGAGCCCCTCAGATAGATTCTGCATCTATCATCTAAATTAATAGTCAAGTTCCACTAAGTTAACCGCAATATAGAAATATAAGAAAGATGTAATATTCTCTGAATAGTTTATATAAATGCCAACCATACAAACGAAAAGTGAGTTTTTTTTATTTCATAAGCATTTTTCAACGAAGTCGAACCGTCGATTGGACATCAACGTCAAAACACAATACACCCCACCGATAACAATAGTTACGTATTTTATTATAGCGGGACCACGGAAAATAAAAGATGAAGATATTTATTGGAACCTATTCTTAAGCCAAGAGCTTTGAGCAAAAATAATAATATAAATAATTTAGTATCATCATAAATCACTTCTTAGCCGTGGTAGCTCGAAAGTGGAACGTTTGCTTTTCGTAGTACGAGAAAAATCTCAATTCGATCCCGTAACCTATAAAAACGTAATTACAATTTTAAGTGGTTATTTACGATTTTCTTCACGGAAGAAAAATATCATGAAGCTTTTTCGGATATGAAACATTTTCATCTATTTTGGAAATGTATTTCGAGTGTTGTGAAATCCGTCATTAATCATTATGTACAGCATTGTGATGGACTTTTCTCACTTAAAAATCAAATGAATTCTACTTACAACACCGCATAACTTTTGACTGCGAGAGAATGTCTAAAGACATTAAGTTAACTCTTTGTAAATCATTTATTACAATAAGGTGTAAATAATTGTAAAATAAAATTTTAGATATTTAATAGAAAATGGATGAAACTTGGGAATACACGATTTAAATAAAACTGGTTTTACGGATTTTATCATATATTAACTTATTTTATATTCCCGACGTTTCAGTACTTTGCAGCACCATGGTCACAGGGGGACTGAGGTATTGACGTCCCAATGTCATAGTTACAGTTACCTCCAGATTAAAATTATTAATTTTGTTCCGATCTACGCAGTTTGAACTTACAGTATCTTAAGTCTTGCAGTTGTATGCAGGTTGGGTTAATTTTATTAATTATAGGATCCCAAGCAGATGGTAACACCCAACCATCTTCTCTATTGAAATTAGGATGTTTTTTTTTGATTTCAATAGCCTCGCGAAATCATCCTTGGAAGGAATCGGTGTTCTTTGGCAGTTTGTGGTCTATCAAATCTAATGTAGTAGGGGCGATCCTCACATGTTCACAATCAACATGGTTGGGTGCTACATGCTTGGGATCTATAATTAACTCAAATAAATCTGTGCTCTGACAGGTTTCAAGATACCGAGATTCATACTGCGTAAGATCAGAACAAAATATGTTTTCTGGGCAACTCATGCATGGGACGTCCCCCATGGCCCCGGAATGCCTCGAGGCGTCGGGAAATAAAGATTATGCGGTAACCATCCGTAAACTATTTTATTTAAATAATAATGTTCGCGTAAATATAAGAAATCATTAAATACACCGTTTTTTCTCCTATGAGGCCACCGTGCAGAAAGTTTTGAAGAAACTGTTTTCGGTCTAGTTGTCGCCGCTGGTAATATAAGAACTATGTATGCTTAAAGTCTGAGTATAGTCATTCAATAGAAAACGCATATCGCGCGGAGTTTGATGTATGATTTTTTTGTATATAGTTCTTTTGTATTATTATTATAAATATTAATTATATATATTAACAGGATGATTTGTATTTAACGAACTAACAGTCCACCTGATAGTAAATGTTTACTGCAATCCGTGGACACAAACAAGCAAGCACCTTAAAACAAAAAGTTCCAATCAGTAGTTATTTACTCTCATTTTCGACGGTATATCATACGGTATATCGAATATTTACTATATCTTTGTTTTAACTGGCAATGATTTTAGAAGAATATAACTCTTTTTAATTTAAATTAGCCAGTGCATTTTCGTTGAGGTTTTCTAATACATCAATGTCTATTTTTGGATTTGAAAGTGCAAACTTCTGCCACAATATTAAAAACTTCTTCAAGCGAATTGTATAAAATCCTAGTGTTTTTTATTTGAAAGACAATCATCTAAAGGCTTATTGATAGCGTTAACTCCAATTAAGCAATTTTGAATCAAATTCACAGTTTTCAGATATAGATAATAGCCCTTCTTACTGGAAACGAGGCATTCCATCTAAGTCCTCAGGGGTGAGAACGCATCTGCATTTTGATTCTTAATCGAGGATAGGTGTAGATGACTATGAGCCACATATCCACTACCATCAGGTAGACTGTGTGCGTTTGTCACATTTATTATATAAAACCAGTCATTTACCATCATTATAAACTTTAAAATCATTAGCGAAGATTAAGCATTTGATGGGTTTAAAACACTCTTTGATAAAGTTTTTAAATATTATGAAATTAAGGAGGCCTAAATAAGAACCTTGGGGCACATCAGAAGAACATGGGAACATGATTGAAACCCATTAACTTACAACTTTATGCCACCTGCTAGTAAGGTAACTTTTTAAGAAATTTAGCAGTTTTTTATGTATATCAAGGTATTCAAACTTTTGAACTTATATATTATAATATATAAGGTAAATATAAAATAATCATATAAAACACGTATGGGGCGAAGCACTCGAAAATAGTGGGCAAGCACTGGCTGTTTCCCTTGATGTCTCCAAGGCCTTTGACAGAGTTTGGCGACTAATGCCGGTGTTCCTCAGGGGTCCGTTATCTCCGCAACTCTCTTCCTGCTGCATATTAATGATCTGCTTATGCCCGGTATCTATGGGTATGCAGACGATAGCACGGTTGTGGAGAGATATCAATACCAAGTCCTCGGGCCAGTCGAGATTAAATCCAGTCCGAAAGAGAAGCTATGGGAGAGCGTGTGAATCTCACACTATAGGCAGTCTCCGAATGGAGCGATGGCAATCTTGTGAAATTCAACGCCTCCAAAACCTAAGCGTGTCTCTTCACTGCAAAAAGGAGCCAGCTCATTTTCGCTCCTTCTTTCCGAAATGTATCGCTGGAATACACCGACCGCCTTCGGTTGTTGGGGGTTGAGATATCCTCAAATCTGAACTTCGGGCGTTTCATTGAGTTCAAGGCCAAATCAGCTGCAAGGAAGCTGGGAGTCCTTGCAAATGTGCGGCGATACTTCACGCCGGGACAGCTGCTTACTTTATATAAAGCGCAAGTCCGGTCGTACATGGAGTATTACTGCCATAATTATATGGACTGGTGCTGCAAAATGCCACCTAGCAGCTTTGGACTCAATGCAAAGGCGTGCTAGAGACTTATTGGTGACCCAAATTTGGTTAAAACCAATCTTACCAGCCTCGAACACAGGCGCAAAGTAGCCAGCCTTTCGGTTTTCTACAGGATGCATTTCGGAGGTGTTAACGGTGCAATTGTTCTCTCTCCTTCCACCATCGGACAACCAGACGTTCGGAGTCTCCCTGCCTTTGTTGTTGACTTACCACGCATTTGATCCAAACGGTTTGCCCATCGTTTATGATGCGTACAGAAAAGATGGAATAAATTGTCAGCATCTGTGTCCATCCGATACAATATGGTGTCTTCAAGGCAAAGTGAATAGGCTTCTTTTAAGTCAGTCCGCTTCACAATCTTAGGCTACATCACCACTTACCATCAGGTGGGATTGTAGTTAAGCGCTAGCTTAGTATAATAAAAAAAATACCGTGTTCAAATGACTTTTTCGTCAATACAACATCTGATAGCTAGGCTAACCTAATTGAGGTGTCTTGAATATCACAAATTAGGCAACAATTAGAATGTCGTTTAAATATTTACAAAATCATTCACCTACTGGATAGAATTTTTTCTTCAAATTGATGTGGAACCACCCATAGGGTATAACCAATTTATTAAGAAAAATTATTTTTTAAATCGTGTCGAATATAATACATTTACACTTAAGTGGTTGTAGTTGCTGATGTATTTTGATATTAAAACAGTATTATACAGCGTTTCGAAAAATAATTCGCAATACAATGTCCAGAGTCCCTGAGAGCGGGGCACGGCGCACGACGTCGGTCACGTCGCGCCACAATTTGCCGACGAAATGGAAGAGCGCAGTCAGTTATGTGTTGTTCGCTTTTCTTTTAGGAGAATGTCTGTTACTTTCTAGGTGCCGCGATTGCTTCGGAATCAAACGCAACTCCTTAAATAATATGGTTTGAGCTCGTTCCTAATTCCCGAAACACTATACTATTCACTATTATTAATTATTTTTGGTGACTTACTTTGCGAGATGCAAAGTAAAACAAAGTGTGTGAACTAAAAACTGTTTGGCTTTTTATAGGGATGCCACTTTTTGCCTAGCTCCATGGTGGTAAGCCTTCGCCGCATGTTGGGAGGGCCACAGGAACGCGTTCTCATACAGGCCCCTACCAGGAGGACAACAACTCCTCAGATTCTTTTCCGGAAGACAAGGCGCAATTTCTATATTTCCTATTCCTACAATTTTAATATTTCCTTGTCTTTTGAGATACTCGTATCGTGCCTACATATTTCGTTCTTTACGTCTCCTACGAAACAATCGGACGACCGATGCAAAACTGGCTGGTCGGACGTTACGATAGATCGGTCGTCAACGAGGAACGATGTGTACACGAGCGTTTGAGTTGCGTCGAGCCTCGAGCCGTGAATGTCAAGCAATGTTGCCATATGGAAGACAGAAATCTGTATTTCATTTAAAAAAATCCGTAGAAAATGGCACAAAAATATTATTTACTTTTTATGCGTTAAGATATGTGTAAATTATTTTTATTTATTTATAATTTTATTACAAATTACAAACAAATCAAAATTCGTTTAATACATTATGCGTGATGTTTTTTTTTTCGACTCCAGCCATTATTTTAAAGTTCTCCAAGTTATTTATATTTCCAATAAAGTAAAGAAACACGGTCGGGATATAAAACATAAAAGAGTTTCAAACAAGTGGGTATCATTGAATGAAATTATGAAAATCGCATTACTTTTACGTATCAAAATCCGCATCAAACCATTGTGTAAAGAATAAAACACAAGCAGCAAATACGGTAGCGGTCAAATTCCCGCCAAAACAGATTTGTCACGTCTCTAGACTAAGATTGAAAGCCGTGGTAAAAGGATCTACCCATCAGAATGATGTTTCGCTCGTTAATCACCTCTACTTAAAGAAATAAATAAAGATAAACATATATAAACTTTTGAAGTAAATATACCTAAAAAGTTTACTTTTCAGGCTAATGGGATAAAAAACTCATACTTTATAACAATACATTACTCTTTCTTAAATAAAAAAAAATTATTTTTTAAATCTTGGTTCAACCGTTTCCGAGATATCGCGTCGAATGTAATACATTTACACTTAAGTGGTTGTAGTTGCTGATGTATTTTGATATTAAAACAGTATTATATAGCGTTTCGAAAAACAATTCGCAATACAATGTCCAGAGTCCCTGAGGGCGGGGCACGGCGCACGACGTCGGTCACGTCGCGCCACAATTTGCCGACGAAATGGAAGAGCGCAGTCACCAGTTACATGTAACGTTGTTCAATTTAGCTTTTCTTTTGAGGAGAATGCTCTGTTACTTCTAGGAGCTGCGATTGCTTCGGAATCAAACGCAACTCCTGAAATGATATGGTTTGAGCTCGTTCCTAATTCCCGAAACACTATACTATTCATTATTATTAATTATTTTTTGGTGATTTACTTGCGAGATGCAAGGAAATTAAAACAAAGTGTGTGAACTAAAAAACTGTTTGGCTTTTTTTATAGGGATGTGCCTACGCACACCCGCTTCTGAAACTCCATGGTGGTAAGCCTGCCGCATGTTGGGAGGCCACAGGAACGCGTTCTCATACAGGCCCCTACCAGGAGGACAACAACTCCTCAGATTCTTTCCGGAAGACAAGGCGCAATTTCTATATTTCCTATTCCTACAATTTTAATATTTTTGTCTTTTGAGATACTCGTATCGTGCCTACATATTTCGTTCTTTACGTCTCGCTACGAAACAATCGGACGACCGATGCAAAACTGGCTGGTCGGACGTTACGATAGGATCGGTCGTCAACGAGAACGATGTGTGTACACGAGCGTTTGAGTTGCGTCGAGCCTCCGAGCCGTGAATGTCCAGCAATGTTGCCATATGGAGAAGACAGGAAATCTGTATTTTCATTTAAAAAATCCGTAGAAAATGGCACAAAAATATTGTTTGTTTACTTTTTATGCGTTAATATGTGTAAATTATTTTTATTTATTTATAATTTTATTATAAAATGCAAACAAATCAAAATTTTCGTTTAAGCGATCCATTATGCGTGATGTTTTTTTTTGGACTCCAGCCATTATTTTAAAGTTCTCCAAGTTATTTATTCTTCCAATAAAGTAAAGAAACACGGTCGGGATATAAAACTTAAAAGAGTTTCAAACAAGTAGGTATCATTGAATGAAATTATGAAAATCGCATTACTTTTACGTATCAAAATCCGCATCAAACCATTGTTTAAAGAATAAAACACAAGCAGCAAATACGGTAGCAGTCAAATTCCCGCCAAAACAGATTTGTCACGTCTCAAGACTAAGATTGAAAGCCTCGTTATCAGTAAAAAGGATCTACTTACCATCAGAATGATGTTTCGCTCGTTAATCACCTCTACTTAAAATAAATAAATAAAAATAAACATACATATAAACTTTTGAAGTAAATATTACCTAAAAAGTTTACTTTGCTTTTGGGCTAATGGGATAAAAAACCTCATACTTTATAACAATACATTACTCTTTCTTAAATACAAAAAAAAAATAACACCATACATTTTTAATAAACTTTGATTTGAATTGAATTATTTTATACTTAATTGAATTATTTATACTTTACTTAATTAAGTGGTAGAGCTATGCTGCAGCTATATTAGTAACATAGCTGTAGCACGAATGGGTCGGCTCGACCGGGGAAGGACCACGCTCTCACAGAATACCAGTGTAAAATAGCAGCTTTAAGCAGCTGTGTTTCGTATGGTGAGTGTAGAGAACCGGAGACCCTTTTTACTGGAAACGAGGCATTCCATCTTAGTTCTCACTGGTGATAACGCATCTGCATTTTGATTCGTGATGAAAAGCAACCACTTACAATCAGGTGGACTGTGTGCTCGTTTGTCGTTTGTCACCCTTATCCTATGAAAAAAAAAAGAATCGGTGACTTGGTAGTCGGCTACTGTGACCTATAAAACCACTATGACCTCATATACTCGTAAACCACGCAGTCGCGGTAGTATAATAAGGAGAGTTTATCAAACACTTTTTTCAAATTTTAGTCTGTAAATGTACATAAATAAACACACAAATGAAGTTTCATATCAAATATCTACATTAAAAGTAACTATAAACAGAAATGTGTTGTGTTGTTAACCATAAAAACAAAATATAAAAGTAGAGAAGTGATTTATTTTTCTCAAGTACATTCATTTGCTAACTTTTATAGAAGCTAAAAGCCAGATATTTTCCAGGTTTACCGTATTTTAGTTCGCCTAAAAGCTTTATCACACTAAAGTTAACTCGTTAAACTATGAGATGTATGCATTCTTCTCTCTCCGCACACAGTGAATACGCCAAAATATACTTCTGTAGCGCATACAGAAGCGGAGAATGGTTTATACCAAACACTGCAGAATAAACTTTTCTGTTATATTATACTCAGATTCAAAGCATTACTTGCGTTAAGTTAATGGTAAAATGCAACTTCTTTCTCAAATGCTAACCTCAAATGTATCCCAATAGCAAATAAATCGTTGACAACAAGTAGACCAGCCTTGTATCCATTCAATGAAATGAAATATAAAAAGGTGTTTCTTTGACTTAAGGAATTATAATTATAACTTTTAACAAAAAGTAAAAACCGACTTCAAATTGCTAAAAAAGAAGATATTTATTTGCTACCCTTAGGGGTCAATGTTTTTCTATAAATTTATATGGGACCACCCTTGAAGTATAACCTATTTAATAAAAAAGAATCATCAAAATTGGTTCAAAATCTGCGAAGATATCGCGTAACATACATACAAAAAACATACACTCGAATTGAGAACCTCCTCCATTTTGAAGTCGGTTAAAAAATATCGTTTGTCTAGTGTATTTTTTTCCAAGTATAAAAATTACCGAACTCATGAATATGCCAAATCTTTAAGGTTTGTAAGAATTCAAAGGTGGCCTAACTATAATAGGTGTATTTTTGAAGAGGCCTATGTAAATATCCCAGGAGTGTATTAAACTAAGTTTTAAGATAAATAAGTAAGTAAGCTTGATATTCTTCTGACTATTAATCTTGAATATAAATATATTATAAGTGAGCACGTGCTCATGAGGAAACCTGCATTCAGAAAAATAATATATTTCGAGCACATGTCAAGTCCATTAACATACACTAGAGCAGCACCACGGACTATCTGCTTCATAAACTGTCTGTCCAGCTGGGAATCAAGTTGTAACTTTACTTAATTTTAAGCCTAGTGGACCGGCGGCCACGATTTAAGATAACAATTAACAATTTCAGTGGTCCCGGCGGGGATCGAAATCCGGTTGTTCGCGTACTATCAAAAATATGACTTAACAGCCTCGCTGTCCAGTGATCGTAAGCGTGACTGCTGATCTTGTGGTCCCGCGTTCGAATCCTGGACCATAACCTTTGGCTTTTTCTGTCAATAAATTCACAGACGCAGCCCGGACTCAGGAAGTTGGCAGTACCTAAAGCTGTTGGTCGTGCACTTGATCACTCTCCGGTCGTGTCGGATTGCCGTCCCATCAAACTACCAGAGGGAATAGAGAGGGCATATGTGATTGCACACACACTTGAGCACTACAATGCTGTCCCGTGGTGAATGGTGAACGATAGCCTTCATTGAAACTTGCCACCGTGACCGCAATTCGATCTGGAGGACATTATAAAATTTACTTTTTTTTTACATTTACATTACAAAATCTTCTTTATATATTATGTTTGCCATAAATAATAATAATATTTATTCATCATCATCATCATCATAGTTTATTAAAAGTCCACAGCTAAATACAATATGAATACCATAGTTGTCACGACAGGCCTTTCTTTTATCATTTGCGGTTGTTGTCAGGAAGACGCTGCTGCCCATCTCCTGTTTCATTTCCCTCTGTAATTTCTTACGACACCCACAGGATGACATGTGGTAGTGAATTCTCTTACTCCGCCACCACCGTGGTAATATTTATTATTTATTAATATTTACATTAGTAAACAAAAAAGGTTTCTTTGTCCGTTTCTTCTCCGGTCAAAGGAAAACAACTTGAAACTTTCCTTTGAAACGTTAGCAGACGTTAGCGGATTTAAAAAATCATCTTCGAAAAATGAGATTTCATTTCATTGTTACGATGGATTGTACAGTATCCCCCCATAAATGAAAACTATTATGTTACATATTGTGTAAATAAATGCTTATTATTATTACTTTTAACGTGTGGTATAAATATAGTTTTCTCATCTGGTTGGACTGTATAAATATATAAAAGAAAATTAATTGGCTACATTGCATGCTTTTTATTCTTTTTTATTTTGAATAATAACTAAGTATAGTGATATTTTCGTGTATTGTTGGGAAATACTGTTTTTTTTTTAATGAAAATAAAGGTGACAAATGAGCACACATTCCACCTGACGATATGCGAGTGCCTTGGTCCACAGACACCTACATCTATCCTCGATTAAGAATCAAAATACAGATGCTTGTGTCTTAGGGCAAATGCCTCGTTTCTAGAAAAAGTGTCCATACCAACTCAATTCTGCCGGTTCACCACTATGCGATTAATCAAGTTTTCTTCCTCGCACGACTTCTTTGTGAAATCGGCTACCACCAGCGATTTTAGACCGACACGACTTAGGGACCTTCAAGAAAAAAGTTAACTCCCTTTATAAAAGCTGGCAACACACATGCAATTCCCGTGATGTTGCAATTGTTCATTGGCAGCGGTATTCACTTACTATCAGGTGAGCCGCATGCTCGTTGGCCCTCCCTTCTATAAAAAAATATAAACGAATTTAATTAGCTTTTTTCTCTTCCCTTTCTCTTATCTTCAAATCTTTACAACAGTAAATCCCACTTACTTAATAATAAGAATCAAAGAAGGTTTCAAATGTATTGTTAATGCAAATAAAAAAAAACTACGGACATATTTTAGGCAATGCTTAAAAAAGCACTGAGATTTATTTTGCTAATAAATCCCACGTCGCTATCTGATCGTCTGAAATCTCGCCGGTCTCATCTCGCTTTGTGCTCCAGACAGCCTTTTGATTTAAGTCTTTCACAAAGAAAATATTCCAAATATATCAGGCTTTAAAGAATAATGCTATAACATTACACTGAAAGCGTAGTATTTTATTAATACATGTACACTTTAACTTTAATTCATCATAACTATGAAAAATTAGACGATCCTTTTTGTGTAACTACACGAAAAGGATCAACACTCAATATAAAAATAATAACATATACAAATATAACACAGAACTAATCCTTTATGTCTTACAGTATACTTTTATGGAGCCTCAGCAGGTGACAAACGAGCACACAGTCCACCTGATGGTAAGTGAATGCTGTGGCCCATAGACATCTACATCTGTCCTCAATTGAGAATCAATATGCACATGCGTTGTTACCCCTGAGGATTAAGATGGAATGCCTCGTTTCCAGTAAAAGGGGTCTCCGGTTACACTCGTCATACGAAACACATCAGCATTAAGTTTTTTTTTAATTTTGGTATTTCTTGAAAGCGTGGTTCTACCCCGGTTGAGCCGACCCATTCGAGCTGCAACCAATAGTTGTAGTCTAGCTCTACAAAGTATAAAATATATTAATATTATACGAATGCAAGCTAAACAAGTAATGTTAATGTTTATTTTCATATCTTACTACTTATTTAATTAACTTATCTAGCCTGATGAAAAAAACATGAAACAGTCTCCTCATACATGTGCAAGCAATACATTAACGTCATTACTAATACGTTAAACAGACGAAGAGAACGAAATGTATGAGTGTAATGTATGTCTGTTGTAAGGTAAAGAGCGTGGGGACAAATTCAAGCTTTCTTTTTTTTAGTTTCCTTTTTTTGGAAAATTTTACCCCCACACTAGGATTTTCTCCTGTACCGTGGAGGCAGTTTACAAATTGCACAAGGACAAACATCCAGACCCGGAACAATTATTTGTAGACCATACAAATACTTGTCCCATGCGGAATTCGAACCCGCGGCCCTCAGAGCCGCAACTTAATGCTAAGCCACTGCGCCACGGAGCCGTCAGATAGATTCTGCATCTATCATCTAAATTAATAGTCAAGTTCCACTAAGTTACGATAATCGCAATAAATATAAGAAAGATAGTGATATTCTCTGAATAGTTCTATATAAAAGCCAACCATACAAACGAAAAAGAAAGTGATTTTTTTTTATTTCATCAGCAATTTTTCAACGAAGTCGAACCGTCGATTGGACATCAACGTCAAAACACAATACACCCCCACCGATAACAATAGTTACGTATTTTATTATAGCGGGACCACGGAAAATAAAAGACGTGAAGATATTTATTGGAACCCTATTCTTAAGCCAAGAGCTTTGAGCGAAAATAATAATATAAATAATTTAGTATCATCATAAATCACTTCTTAGCCGTGGTAGCTCGAAAGTGGAACGTTTGCTTTTCGTAGTACGAGAAAAATCTCAATTCGATCCCCGTAACCTATAAAAACGTAATTACAATTTTAAGTGGTTATTTACGATTTTCTTCACGGAGAAGAAAAATATCATGAAGCTTTTTCGGATATGAAAACATTTTCATATCTATTTTGGAAATGTATTTCGAGGTGTTGTGAAATCCGTCATTAGTCATTACGTACAGCATTGTGATGGACTTTTCTCACTTAAAAATCAAATGGATTCTACTTACAATGCACCGCATAACTTTTGACTGCGAGAGATTGTCTAAAGACATTAAGTTAACTCTTTGTAAATCATTTATTACAATAATGTGTAAATAATTGTAAAATAAAATTTTAGATGTTTAATAGAAAATGGATGAAACTTGGGGAATACACCGATTTCTTCTCCTATGAGGCCACCGTGCGGAAAGTTTTTGAAGAAACTGTTTTCGTGCCTAGTTGTCGCCGCTGGTAATATAAGAACTATGTACATGCTTAAAGTCTGAGAATAGTCATTCAATAAGAAAACGCATATCGGGCGGAGTTTGACTGTATGATATTTTTAGAAATATTATTAATTATATATATTAACAGGATGATTTACAATATTTAACGAACTAACAGTCCACCTGATAGTAAATGTTTACTGCAATCCGTGGACACAAACAAAAAGCAAAAAAAAAAACAGCAGCAAACTTAAAACAAATGAGATTCCAATCAGTAGCCTTATTTACTCGTATTTTCGACGGTATATCATACGGTATATCGGCGAATATTTACTATGTCTTTGTTTTAATTGGCAATGATTTTAGAAGAATATAACTCTTTTTAATTACAAATTAGCCAAGTGCATTTTCGTTGAGGTTTTCTAATACATCAATGTCTATTTTTTGGATTTGAAAGTGCAAACTTCCTGCCACAATATTAAAAAAAACTTCTTACAAGCGAATTGTATAAAAAAAATCCCTAGTGTTTTTTATTTAGAAAGGCAATCATCTAAAGGCTTATTGATAGCGTTAACTCCATATAAAGCTTAATTTTGAATCAAATTCACAGTTTTCAGATTCAGATCCCAGTCATTTACCATCATTATAAACTTTAAAATCATTAGCAAAGATTAAGCATTTGATGGATTTAAAACACTCTTTGATAAAGTTTTTAAATATTATGAAATTAAGGAGGCCTAAATAAGAACCTTGGGGCACATCAGAAGAACATAGGAACATGATTGAAACCCATTAACTTACAACTTTATGCCACCTGCTAGTATGGTAACTTTTTAATAAATTTAGCAGTTTTTTATGTATATCAAAGTATTCAAACTTTTGAACTTATATTTTATAATATATAAGGTAAATATAAAATAATCATATAAAACACGTATGGGGCGATGCACTCGAAAATAGTGGGGAAGCACTGACTGTTTCCCTTGATGTCTCCAAGGCTTTTGACAGATTTTGGCGACTAATGCCGGTGTTCCTCAGGATCCGTTCTCTCCGCAACTCTCTTCCTGCTGCATATTAATGATCTGCTTATGCCCGGTATCTATGGGTATGCAGACGATAGCACAGTTGTGGAGAGATATCAACCAAGTCCTCGGGCCAGTTGGGATTAAATCCGGTCCGAAAGAGAAGCTATCTCTACCATAGCTTCTCTTATCATAAGCTATGGTAGAGCGTGTGAATCTCACACTATAGGCAGTCTCCGAATGGAACCATGCCAATCTTGTGAAATTCAACGCCTCCAAAACACAAGCGTTCACTGCAAAAAGGAGCCAGCTCATCTTGGCTCCTTCTTTCCGAAATTTATCACTGGAATACACCGACCGCCTTCGGTTGTTGGGGGTTGAGATATCCTCAAATCTGAACTTCGGGCGATTCATTGAGTCCAAGGCCAAAACAGCTGCAAGGAAGCTAGGAGTCCTTGCAAATGTGCGGCGATATTTCACGCCGAGACAGCTGCTTACTTTATATAAAGCGCAAGTCCGGTCGTACATGAAGTATTACTGCCATAATTATATGGACTGGTGCTGCAAAATGCCACCTAGCAGCTTTGGACTCAATGGAAAGGCGTGCTAAGTGGCTTATTGGTGACCCAAATTTGGTTAAAACCAATCTTACCAGCCTCGAACACAGGCCCAAAGTAGCGAGCCTTTCGGTTTTCTACAGGATGCATTTCGGAGAGTGTGCGCAGGAATTGCATAATTTAATTCCCCCCTCTCCCTCCAACCATCGGACAACCAGACGTTCGGCCAGTACGGCCGAGCCGGCGTTCGGCCTCTACCCTTTCGTTGTTGACTTACCACGCATTCGAACCAAACGGTTTGCTACATCGTTTATGATGCGTACAGTAAAGGAGTGGAATAAATTGCCAGCATCTGTGTTTCCATCCGATTTCAATATGGGTGTCTTCAAGGCAGAAGTGAATAGGCTTCTTTTAAGTCAGTTCGCTTCACAATCTTTGGCTACATCACCACTTACCATCAGGTGGGATTGTAGTTAAGCGCTGGCTTCGTATAATAAAAAAAATACCGTGTTCAAATGACTTTTTCGTCAATATAACATCTGATAGCTAGCCTAACCTAATTGAGGTGTCTTAGGAATATCACAAGTTCAAGGCAACAATTAGAATGTCGTTTAAATAGATACATTCAAATGTTCATTTACCTACTAAATAGAATTTTTTCTTCAAATTAATGTGGAACCACCCATAAGGTATAAATAACCAATTTATTAAGAAAAATTACTTTTTAAATCTTGGTTCAACCGTTTCCGAGATATCGCGTCGAATGTAATACATTTACACTTAAGTGGTTGTAGTTGCTGATGTATTTTGATATTAAAACAGTATTATATAGCGTTTCGAAAAACAATTCGCAATACAATGTCCAGAGTCCCTGAGGGCGGGGCACGGCGCACGACGTCGGTCACGTCGCGCCACAATTTGCCGACGAAATGGAAGAGCGCAGTCACCAGTTACATGTAACGTTGTTCAATTTAGCTTTTCTTTTGAGGAGAATGCTCTGTTACTTCTAGGTGCCGCGATTGCTTCGGAATCAAACGCAACTCCTTAAATAATATGGTTTGAGCTCGTTCCTAATTCCCGAAACACTATACTCATTATTATTAATTATTTTTTGGTGATTTACTTGCGAGATGCAAGGAAATTAAAACAAAGTGTGTGAACTAAAAAACTGTTTGGCTTTTTTATAGGATGTGCCTACGCACACCCGCTTCGCGATCACAAGGACTGAAACCCCATGGTGGTAAGCCTTCGCCGCATATTGGGAGGGCCACAGGAACGCGTTCGCATACATCCCCTACAGGCCCCTACCAGGAGGACAACAACTCCTCAGATTCTTTTCCTGAAGACAAGGCGCACTTTCTATATTTCCTATTCCTACAATTTTAATATTTCCTTGTATTTTGACATACTCGTATCGTGCCTACATATTTCGTTCTTTACGTCTCGCTACGAAACAAGCATATTGTCGAAGAAACCGGGAATATACATGTTAAAACATAAGAAATGTAAATACGAAGCTTCACAGTTTCCGCACACAATCTGCAGTAAACAGCGTCATGCGGCTGTTTATTTAAATTGTGTATCATGTAAAGAGAATAACACACTAGCTAAGGAATAATAAAACTAATCAAACAGGAAACTATTTAATAGAATCAGGCGTTACTTTGCGAAAATCCATTATATTAAAGATTAAATCCATTATATTAAAGATTAAATCCATTATATTAAAGATTAAATCCATTATATTAAAGATTAAATCCATTATATTAAAGATTCGCGTAATAAAAAAATGCGTGCTAAGCGTTAAGGTTAAGTTTAGCCGTCAACCACCGCAGAGTCTATTTCACCTGAGAAAGCCTCGTGTAGAGGCGATACACGTGTCGTATTATCGACGGTGGTGTGTCTTTCCTAGTGTTATAGTAAACTCGAACTAAAAAAGCAGCAAAATGCTTCTGTGTTTCGTTTAGCGAGAGACGATACCTTGAGACCTCTTTTATTGGTAAAGAAGCGTTCCATTTTTGACCTTAAGTGACACGCATTAGCTTTTTGATTCATAAAGTTAAAGTTAAAGTTACAGCCTATATAAGTCTCACTGCTGGGCACAGGCCTCCTCTCACTTCTGAGAGAGGTTTAGGGCAAGAAAGTGCCCACCGCGCTGCCCCAATGCCTGTTGGCGGACTTCACATTTTTCGAAATATATTTTTTATTTATTTTTTCTAAGATATGCAGGTTTCCGCGATGTTTTCCTTCGCCGTCGCACGTGGTAAATTAGCACTTAAAATTGCAATTAACAATTTCGTTAGTGCTGGCGGGGATCGTACTCGGATTGCTCGCATGCTGCGAAATTTACAGCGAGCGCTAAGCCCCTGAACTAAACGGCTCCTTTGATTCATAATTGACAATGAAATATATGGACAACAGTATCTACTTACCGTATACTTGAGTGTGCATGGTCGACTATGTGCTTGTAATTGTCACCACCCTTCATTATTTAAAAATAACATGGTTTTAAGTTTAAATCCCTATTATTAATAATAACTTCTGGGCACATAGTATCATAGAAAATGCTGCAGATATTTGTTGCCATTTTACGTTGCTATTTTATAAGAACGAGGTATTTCCCTTAAAGCCTCAGTGAAGAGTGGCCTTAGGATGATATCGAGTGCATAGACCTAAGCTAATAGCCTATCACGCAGTGCCGCAGTGAAACTGTGTTACGGTTGCTATGCTGGGTAGGTTAAGAATGTATTGTAGGGTTTCTTTTTTACCTAGGGATCCCATTTGGGTTGGTCACTCTCTTGTATATTTCTGTCTTTAAGCATCAATAGACTGTATGGGAGGGAGAAAATATTCTATTTGTGAGTTTTCGTCACTTCTTCTCACAAGGTCTCCCGCAGCAGCTAATTGTAAAAGCATTGGCGTAGCTTTCTCGACTTTTGAAAAATAAAATATTTGAAAAATCACACATGATTTGCGTACTACGATAGGTACATAATCATCATACAATGAATAAATCATTAAGGCCTATTAAAAGTCTACTGCTAAACATAGGGACCCCTATATATTGCTTTATAAAAAAGTGTTATTCTTCGATATTTTTGAGAATAATATTAACTATAAAATAAAGTGCCCACATCTACTTTTGAAAATCCCTCGTCGAAAAGGTAATGCTTAGTCGATACTTCGTAAGCGGCGAACGGCAAAAATGAAAATACATTATATTTGAATATTCGATACAAAAATCTGAAACGGTCAAGTTTCCAACTCAATCGGTAATAAGAGCATTTCAAGTCACACCAAAACGAGACGCATCGCGACGTAGTGCGCACTTTTTTGGATAGAGATAGAATATAACAGAACTTGTGGTCTGTAGCCAAGCGGCAGCCATGTTGTCCAATTCTGTATCGTCGCAGTGATTAAGTTCACCTTTTCTTGAAAATTTAATTTGTGTCAGCGAAAGAAATGTCAGGATCGTGCCAAATAGAAGTCCGTAGTCTCACCCTACCCCTCTGGGTAACGGGCGTGAGTTCATGTTACGTTTTATTATGTTAATTTGTGTTGTCTTACCTATTTTACATATAGTCTTAGATTCACCGAGCGACCTCGCAGGTGATACGTAACGTCTGCGCAGTACTTTCTTCTGCTTGAGTTTAGCTTTGTAGAGCTTATAGTGGCGGTGCTAGCACTGTAATGCGCCGCACAGCGCCAATTGACACAACTCGACTTCTCGCAAGAGCCGCTGAATCTTCCAGCTTCTGCGTGCTGCGTCGCGAGGCGATGCGTATTTTTATGTACTGGCCTTATATCACATTTTATTAAATTTTATGTTAATTTAATAAGTAAATAATTTTGCAAAAAACGAATCGGTTCAATATATATTATTTGACGAACCAACTGAGATACCTACGCGAGTAGTAATTTGGTTCGCTACGTTTCACTTTTACCTTGTGGTAAGAAATTTGAAATCTTAAACTACCATTAAAAAGTATCGATGATCATTTGACGTAACTTCTTTCAAGATCCCCTAAAGTCATAATTTATCTTCCCATACTATATAAATAATCGGAAAATTGCCTATTGATGCCGAGCGTCATTTTTCACGGCGTGTCGACGGCACATCCGACGGTTGAACGGGAACGTAAAAACAATTACTCAAACTGCTTCACCTTCGTAGCTTTTATATTTCCTTTAAAATAACGTATTCACCACGATGATGATGTCTTAAACAATGTTGAAGTGTATGAAGAAACAATGTTAACAAACAATATTGAAGCGTATGAAGAAGTTTAAAGTTGCTTAATACTATTAGGTAATATAAAAGGAAAACTGTTTTTTTCTGATAATGTTAAAGAGTATTCTGATCGCAATTAAATACATTCTTAACTGAAAATGCAATCCCACTGATCTTACCATTCACAACTCTAAGGGACATAAATATAAGATCTAACACAGCATGTGTATTATTAGTGCACTGCAAATCCCAAGGCCTTGAACAAACCTGAAACAGAATAAATAAATGAAATGGACAGGTGTACGATAGAGCCCTTAACATTTGTATCTGCAACAGAATCAGTGTTAATGTTACTACCCAATACTAAATTAAAGTATCTACGGTTCTATCTATTTAGTATTTCATCAGATGAAAGTGTAAAGCGAAAAAGGTGTTCTTTTGTATAATTTAATTACAAACAAAATATGCCAAAAATAATTAAAGTACGTATTAACTAAAAATATACCGGGTGATTGGGAGATGGGTGCAAAGATTTCGAGGGGCGCTAGTATAGACAGTTTAGAACCATTTAAGCCATGCTTGTCTTAGATGAATTCTAACCATTTTTTTTAATAAGTTTTATGATTTTTAGCGAAAATGCCCAAAATTTTCTAATTAACTGTTATTCATGGCCAAATTAAACAATTAAAAACATGTGTTTTATTTGATTCTATTAAAGTCATGTGTAAGCAATCTAATAACCCATGTTTTAAGCACATGTATCTTAAGATAATTTTTTTAAAAACGTTTGAAGTTCACGAGAAAGATCTCAAATTTATAAATACTGTTTTTAGCTCTCATTTTAAAAAAAACTAGGCTAGGTTTATTCGTTCAAACCTTTTTGAAAACATGCTTGATTGTCGCTCTTTGTTTTGAGGTATCATTCATGCAGATATCTTAAAAATGTTGAATCTAAGTCTTACAAACCAATTTGAGGGAGTAAATTTAAATTTTTGGCTAACTTATTAAAACGAAATTTTAATTGAAATCTTTTATTATTCATGTTCAAACTGACGGCCGTTATATCTAATACAAGCACGAACCCGGTTTCTCACTTCTGTGGTCGTGATTTTAAAACTTATTTAAAAAAATGGTTAGACTTCATCTAAGACAAGCATGGCTTAAATGGTTCTAAATTGTCTATACTAGCGCCCCTTGAAAGCTTTGCACCCATCTCCCAATCACATTGTATTATCCGACGGGACTTAAATTCGCGACCGACTGTATTTGGCCTGTAGTAACGTACGTGACCTTGAGAATTCGGACGACCGATGCAAAACTGGCTGGTCGGACGTTACGATAGGAACGGTCGTGAACGAGAACGATGTGTGCACACGAGCGTTTGAGTTGCGTCCGAGCCTCCGAGCCGTGAATGTCCAAGCAATGTTGCCATATGGAGAAGACAGGAAATCTGTATTTTCATTAAAAAAATCCGTAGAAAATGCGCATGACAATTATTAATGAATTCCCGTTAAAAATGGCACAAAAATATTATTTGTTTACTTTTTATGCGTTAAGATATGTGTAAATAATTTTTTCTTTATTTATAATTTTATTACAAAATGCAAACAAATTCCTCTTTTTGCTACGAGTAAGTCTAGCCTTAAAAGAATTCTCCGTCTACCAATTTTCGTTTAAGCAATACATTATGCGTGATGTTACCGGTGAGCCCATTGCAACACCATCTACTTGCTTGTAAAACTCTTCCTTCCACAATAGATAGCCAATGTAAGGCAATGTCTAAGCAATACTGCATATTCTGCTGGCATGTTGTTTTCTTCTAGTTTCCTAGTTACAATTGAGATGCAGTCTTCAACAGGTAGGCATGTAAATAGAGACTGAACATCAAAGCTTCGGGTCCCGCGCCTACGTCACAGTGACCGAGTGAAGCCGGCCACAGTCGAGCGTGTGCCTGCTGTACTACCATATGTCAGAGGTGTCACAGACAAGATATGCTACATCTTGAAGCGAGCTTCTATTAGAACATTCTTCAAGCCGCCAAAGAAGATTAGTCAGTTCTTACCATCCGTCAAGTGCAATATTCCTCTACAAGATGCAGGAGTGTACAAGCTTGATTGTGAATGTGGTCTCTCATATAGGGCAAATAAAACGATCTATTTAAACCCCGTAAAAACACATAGCTGACGTGAAGCACCAACGTTCCGAGAAGTCTGCAGTTTGTGATCATATCCTAGACGGCCCCGCCATTACATTAGATTTGATAAACCACAGATTCTCGCGAAAGAACATCGATTCCTGCCAAGGATGATACGTGAGGCTATTGAAATTAAAACACATCCTAATTTCAATAGAGAGGAGGCTGGTACTACCACCTGCTTGGGATCCTGTAATTAATAAAATTAAAACTAAACCCAAGCATACCACTGCAAGACCTCAAGACACAGTTAGTTCATTCTGCGTAGATCGGACCAAAATTAATAATTAAAAGCTGCTCGACTACTAGCTTTTCGACTTTTGAAAAATAAAATATTTGAAAAATTACACATGATTTGCGTACTACGATAGGTACATAATCATCATGCAATGAATAAATCATTAAGGCCTATTAAAAGTCTACTGTTAAACATAGGGACCCCTATATATTGCTTCACAAAAAAGTGTTATTCTTCGATATTTTTGAGAATAATATTAACTATAAAATAAAGTGCCCACATCTACTTTTGAAAATCCCTCGTCGAAAAGGTAATGCTTAGTCGATACTTCGTAAGCGGCGAACGGCAAAAATGAAAATACATTATATTTGAATATTCGATACAAAAATCTGACCGTAAACAGTTATGTGGGAAACGGTCAAGTTTCCAACTCAATCGGTAATAAGAGCATTTCAAGTCTAAAGGCATACCAAAACGAGACGCATCGCGACGTAGTGCGCACTTTTTTGGATAGAGATAGAATATAACAGAACTTGTGGTCTGTAGCCAAGCGGCAGCCATGTCGTCCAATGCTATATCGACCTGATTTATGACCTTGATTAACCTTTTCTTAAAATTTATTTGTGTCAGCGAAAGAAATGTCTGAAACGTACCAAATGGAAGTCTCAGTCTCATCCTATCCCTCTGGGTAACGGGCGTGAGTTTATGTTATATTTATTATGTTAATTTGTGTTTTCTTATCTATTTTATATAGAGTCTTATATTAAAATGTCATATTGTATTATATTTTTCATGGTTATTTTTGTTTATTTTTCTATATTATTATATCATGTATAATGTTTTTTTTGTTTCTCATGCTTTCTCCTAGTGTTTTAAAAATAAATATTTTCTTTCTTTCTTTCTTTATTATACTGAGATGTAAGATATCTATATGAGAACACAGAAGAGGGTGAGGATATGCCGTAAGATTCACCGAGCGACATCGCAGGGGATACGTAACGTCTGCGCGGTACTTTCTTCTACTTGCGGTGGAAGCACTGTAATGCGCCACACAGCGCAGCGCCAATTGACACAACTCGACTTCTCAGAAAAGCCGGTGACTCTTCCAGCCTCTGCGTGCTGCGTCTCGAGGAGTTAATTTATTATATCATTTGATGAACCAACTGAGACACCTACGCGAGTAGTAATTTGGTTCGCAACGTTTCACTTTTACCTTGTGTTAAGAAACTTTAAATGTTAAACTACCATTAGAAAGAATCGATGATTATTTCACGTAACTTCTTTCAAGATCCCCTAAAGTCATAATTTATCTTCCCATACTATATCAATAATCGGAAAATTGCCTATTGATGGCGAGCGTCATTTTTCACGGCGTGTCGACGGCACATCCGACGGTTGAACGGGAACGTAAAAACAATTACTCAAACTGGATTTCACCTTAGCAGCTTTTATATTTCTTTTAAAATAACGTATTTACCACGATGATGATGATATCCTAAATAATGTTGAAGTGTATAAAAAAACATTGTTAAACAATATTGAAGCGTATGAAGAAGTTCAAAGTTGCTCAATACTACTATGTAAAATAACATGAAAACTGTTTTTTCCGAAAATGTTAAAGAGCGTTCTGATAAAAATTTAAAAATACTCTTAAATGTATTATAATCCCACTGATCTTACCTTCTATCCTTAACTCTAAAGGGAATAAATATAATATCTGACACAGCATGAGTATCGGTTCATCCAGAAAAAAGTTATGAGGTAACACACATAAAAAAAACATACAGTCGAATTGAGTACCGTCTCCTTTTTGAAGTCGGTAGACAAAATCAGTGTTAACGACATTGCCCAATGCTAAATTAAAATACCAATTTTATAGGATGCTAAAGAGCTTCTGCACTTTGCAGCTTAACGTAAAACGTATTGATTATTTAATATTCCTTGGCTTAACGTACCTACTTGCCAAGATTCATACTTTCATTGTATAATAAATGTACCCACTTACCACGCTAGACAAGTTAAATAATGTATAAAAGTGATACCCTTGCATTAGTAATGCTGCTTCCTATCACCAGTCTAGATGGCTTAGGCTGCGCATTAAGATCTAATATGTCCACAATTCTTGGGGCGATGTATACGCTTTTACAACAAAATCCCAGAAAATATACAAAATTCGACCTGCTCAAAATTCAAAAACTTTATTAAAAATACTTTGTATAAAAAGGGTTATTATAATATTAAGGAATTTATGGATGATAATAACCCCTGGGAATGAGGTGTTCGCTACCAAGCTATTTCTAATTTGTTTTGTGTGGTTAATTGTGTAACATACATGATTGTAAGCTGTTATTTTTAAAAAGTCCTGCTGGGTTCCTTGCTGGTTCTTCCCAGGACAGAGGTTTTTTCGAACCAGTGGTAATTAAACAAAGAGTGACTTTCAATAAGTATTATTTATAATCTATATTGAATAAAAAAGTTTCTGTTTCCGTTTCTGTTCCACCACTTGTCTTGTAAAGAATGCATTTAGCGAAAAAGATGTTCTTTTGGATAATTTAATTACATCCAAAATATGCCAAAAATAATGAAAGTACGTATTAACTAAAAATATATTATCAGACGTGACTTAAATCCGCGACCGACTGTATTTTTTTTTCTCTTTATTTATTTAGGGATTTTTATTTCTTAATATATCAATCCCATTATAACTAACTTAAAATCTATACATTTACTATTAATCTGCACATACTCAATGCAATATCCGAGGTGGGAGCATGTAGAATGCCTTGCGCAATACCCATATTGTACACATTTATCTTATAGGTCCTTACAAATAATTCCCTTGCCCCTCGGTTCCGCTCACATTCCATTAAAAAATGATGTAAGTCTTCTATTACTCCACACGTTTCGCAATTAGGTGAATCAGTTCTTTTCATCAGATAAAAAATTTTTTTTGATGGAATGTGACCTGTTCTTATTCTAAACAGTATTTTAATAATATTTCTATTTAATTTCGTGTCTATAAACCAGGGTATTCGGGGCGGCTCACTCTGTATCGTTTTGTACCAAATACCTTTCGTTTTGAGCGTTCATTGAAAATTCTTTCCATTCAATATAACATGAATTTTTGAATTTTGGCAGTACTTCTGAGTAACAAGGGTTAATATTATACTCTACACCATTTACACAAGCAGAATTCGCTAATCTATCTGCCTCCTCATTACCCAATAGACCAATGTGTGATGGAATCCATTGCACTCTTGCACAGATATCGCGTAGACTGAACTGATATAATTGGGAAAGTATGGTATAGGCTATCGAAACACCTCTGATACCAGAGGCGGATCGAGCCAAATGTTGGATAGCAGTTTTGCTGTCCGAGTATATAATAATTTTGTTCCAGTTATAGCTTGCGGCATACCTTAGGGCTTCGGATATTGCAATGAGTTCAAGGGTCATAATACAAACGTCATTAGTAACTTTATAACATCTAGAAACTGCTCGAGATGAGTCGAAAAAAGCTGCTCCTTGCAACTTAGCACTCTTTGATCCGTCTGTGTAGATTTTATGCCAATCGTGATATTTATTTTCAAGTTCTTCAATAACATTCACTTTAAGATAATTTTTTTCATATAATTTTTTGGATTGTTTAACAGACTCTAATTTACTTAATAATATATTTTCAATATCAATGCGGGATAACCAAGTGCTAAGCGAAAATGATTCAAGAAAAGGAGATGAATGTATATTTATAATTTTAGTCTTATTATAAGATTTAACTAATAGTGGATTTTCTTGCGTTGCCAATATCTTGTTTCACAGAGAGTGCTAAGTTGCTTCAACAAATCAATTGTAACATTATTCGAAAAGAGCTGGCTTTTAAAACATATTTATAAGCTAGATATAATCTTCTAATATACAGTGGAGGTACGCTAAGTTCGCTTTCCATTACATGTATTGAGAACTTTTGATAAAACCACCAATAACCCTTAAAGCTTTATTTTGTATTTTATCTAATTTTGATAAGTGGACATTAGCGCAATTATCAAATATATGTTTGGATGAACTCCCACGATGACCCAGACAATACTATTAGTAGATTTAAAACTTATTACATTTTCTGTGATCTCATTAATGTGTTTGTTCCAGAGTAAGTTACTATCTAGCCACAACCCCAAGTATTTTAAGCAATTTAAGGAAGTCAATGAGCGTTCGTTAACTGTTACATTAGGCAGAAATCGTCTACGTCCTCGACTAAACAGGCATAATTTTGTTTTGTCAGTTGACAGCTGTAAACCTAGGTCATTTAACATTTCCACTATACAATATAACGCATTATTGATCTTTGACTCACAGATTTTTATATCTTTGTCTTTTATATAAATAACAAAGTCATCAGCATAATGAATAATGTTTACGTTGTGTTGTGATAGTAAATGGCAGATTCTATAAGTCGCTACATTGAATAGGAAAGGGATATTGGGTCTCCTTGTGCTAATACTTTATTTGTGCTTCTTTTAAGTACCTTATTTTCAACTTGAGATTTCACCCATAAATGTCTTTCGCTTAGAATGACCATAAATATGTACAGAACTTACTACCAACTTGCAATTTATCTAATATTTTTAAGACACTATTTATATCAACATTATTATAAGCGTTTTCAATATCTAAAAAGCAAGCTAACATCATGTGCTCTTTGGTAGTAGGTATACGTAATTACAATAATATACTAAATATATTATACAATATACTAATACGTTATTAAACAATTTTTGCTCAATAACAATTTTCAACTTTTTGATAGATAAGTTTTGCATATTTTCTGGGACTTTGTTCTAAAAGCGTATAAATTTCTCCATGAAGGAATTACTGACTCTTTGGAGTTAGTTACAGGTATAAGCAACTTGTGCTTGTTCCTAATATTTACCGAATGTACATCACTATTTATAATAAAACTTTTTTGTTTCGTGAACATACATTAAATTTTCGTAAATATACTGAAAGAATTAAGTTAATATATTTATTTCTTTAAAATTTTCTAGATTTAATTTTCTATAGACCTAGGTTATAAATTACTTTTATGGTTCTCTTCTGCAAAACAAAGATAGTTTCAATTTTAGTCGCATTAACCCATAGCATGATTCCATATGACTGATGAAATAACTAAAAATAAATAAAATAATAATACACGCTCTAATATTTTTTACAGCATATGCTGCAGAACTAAGTTTGCTAGCTAGTTTAGATATATGGGGGCCCCATTGAAGCTTCGCGTCCACTGTAATACCAAGAAAAACGGTGAATTCAACAAGGCTTAGCTCTTCCCCATTTAAAAGCACACTGCACACTACTATATATAACCTGATATTATTATATTTACAGCCTTATACGTGACCAGTTACTTTTACCAAGTCTTTAATGAATCATTATTATTATATATATTGGTAAAATAAGAATAAAACAGTTAAGAATAAAAAATTACTGTGTTTTGTTTATTTTTGTGTTTTTTTTTTATAGAATAAGGGTGACAAACGAGCACACAGTCCACCTGATGGTAAGTGGTTGCTGTTGCCCATAGACATCTACATCTATCTTTGTTAGCGAATTTAAATGCAGATGCGTTGTTAGCCGTGAGGACTAAGATAGAATGCCTCTTTTCCAGTAAAAAGGGTCTCCGGTTCTCTACACTCACCATACGAAACACAGCAGCATTAAGCTGCTATTTTACGTTGGTATTCTGTGAGAGCGTGGTCCTTCCCCGGTCGAGCCGACCCATTCGTGCTACAATTATACTATTAATATAGCTGCAGCATGGCTCTACCACGTAAAACATATATATATCACTAGGGGCTGATTTTTCCATCCTCAGATAAATGTTTAATAACTCTCTAAGGAATAAAATAATTTGGCTGATTGATCATCAAATAATAGGTTGTCTATTTTTAAATGTAATTTATTACAGAATAGCTATCCGACCGATTTATTGAACTATAATTACGCCAACTTCTGAGGGGTGAAACAAAAATATGATTGCTTAAGCAAAAGTTAGAGCAGAACAAACTATTTCTATTTTCTGTGACGGGAAAACGTCACTATTAATTATCAAGGTGTCAGTTTAAGTTCTAGGTTATGTTGTTCAAGTTATAGCATGTCCTATTTTCAAAGAAAAGATTCAAAAAAAAAGAGAGAGCATACAGCTCATTTTAATACTGCTGAGATTCAGTACCTATGAACGATTGAAAACTTATCGTGTTATATATTTCTTAATGTCCTGATTCTTAATGTATTGATATTAAAACCGGCCAGTTACAAACAGTACAACCAAAGAGATTTTTCTTCAATTTTATTCAAACATAATACGAAGAAACTTTTTCTCCGACCTATTACAATATTTTATCTTTCATCATGGGAAGTAAATATTGCACAGACTCTTTTATATCCCGGACTAGACGATTAAATAGTTTTTAAATCCCAAATAGTAGAATGATCTTGCACGGATCTGACAATTTTTATTCAGGTCATCAGGTCAATTCTATCAAAAATATCCGTAACTCTAACACTTAACTTTGTAATGAACGCAAAGTCAAGAAATCAAGAAATATCATAAAAAATAATGAACAAATAAATATTGTTGCCACATTTGAAAAACAAATTTATATAAAAAAAACTTAAAAGGAAAATGTTTTGTGTAACGTCATTTGTCATCAAATGAAACTTACTGTCAAATAACTGGTTAAGTATCATATTTATTACGAAACAATAATAATAATTAATTGTCAAATAAAGCCTATCGAACGATTCAAAAATTCATTTGTATATTATCTGTCGATCTGTTTTTTTATCTAAAGATTGAAAAATTAGCCCTTATTTAATCACTATGAATTTAGCTAACTGGTTAATTAAGACACTGTGACATAAATATAAAACTGCGGGCTTAATATTTTATGTAATTTAAGATACAAAATATTTTTCATTGCCGCCCTAAAACATTTACGGTCTATAAAAGTTCGTTTCGGCTAAATTACTTATGAAAGATCCATTAATGTCCACTGAACTTTCGCGTCAGTCACTTTAAACTGAATGAGTCTGTCAGTGTCGCATTGTTACAGGACAGCCATGTTCTCGTGTCATCTGTCAAGAGACTAGAATTAGAGAATTAGACTAAATTCATAGACTTAGAACGGACTAAATTAAACTGTTAAGATCATCTAATACATTAAATTTGCATTATATTTTTTGATATTGGCTAAAATATAACAGTTTCACTTTTGCAGGTTATTTATCATATAAAAATTGATCGCGAATACTTTTACGATATAGTTTCGTATTTTTTAATTAATATAACAATAATTGGATAGGTATTAGATTTGAAATAATTAAAACACTCATAATAGATGATCTTCTTTTTTTTCTTGATAAACCCCTAAAAGTCCACTGGTGGATGTTACTGGCACACTGGTTAGTATTTTATAGTATTTTTTTTATTTTATCATTCGGTGGCTAATTGTATTTAGGTTATGATTGTCTAAAATAAGTAAAGAATCAATTTTTATTAATTAATTAATTAATTCATTCATTCATTACAGCCTATCAAAATTCCATTGTTGAACATATTTCCTATAGATTGCCTCATGGGGGAGATTTTGCCATAGTTACCACTCTTGTCAGGCGGGTTGGCAACCGCAGTTTTTTTTTTTTTGAGTTATCGGGAAAATACTGCGGCCCTTCTGTTTGATTTCCCTCTGTCGCCTCTTACGTTACTCACAGGGCGATATGGGGTGGTAGATATTCTTACACCGCTGCTACTCGGTTATTACACCGACAATATTGGTTAGATGATACGGAACTTTATGGGGTAGTGGGTTCCCTTACGCTTACGTAGCGGTTTACTCATCATAACATTATATCAAATCGATTTTATTACAAACTTATGGCGAAATACTCAAACGCTGCTCAATTTTGATGATTGAGATTTGAGATGTTGTTAAGTCTCGTGGTGTCACAGTCACTTTGACTTAAAGTGATAGAGACAGCACGAGACTTAAAGGCATCTTAAAATCGAGTAGCGTTTGAGTATATGGACATTAATCAGGTATTCATTATACCATAAATCGTCAATATATACTCATCCTATTTTTTAGCCTGGGAGCCTTCTTATCTTAAAGATAAATTTTAGTAACTTTCTTCGTTTCAAGAAGAGATCTTCGTTCCTCGTCCAATTACGTGTTGAAAATTTCTTCAACACTTCACCAATTTTGTTGGTTAATCTTTCACCATTCAAGCTCCATTTCTCTGGAACTTTTTGCCCGAAGACATTAGAAAAGCTCTTAATAAATTAGTATTTAAAAAGTTAGTACGCGAACACTTTTTAAAAGCAACGGGATAATTGATATGGATTATTGACAGTGCTTTCGTTAAGTTGTACCTATTTTATGCTTGATGTGTGATAAACTTAGAAATGAGGATATCCGCAGTAGAATCAGAGTAACCGACATAGCCCAACGGATTAGTAAGCTGAAGTGGCAATGGGCTGGCCGTAGGTATAGCTCGAAGAACCGATAACCGATGGGTAAGAAAGGTTCTCCAGTGGCAGCCTCGTACCGGTAGGTAAAGTGTGGCGGACCCCACTAGATGGAGTGATGACCTGGTGAGATATGCAGGAAGTCGATGTAGATCATCGTGTAGGTGGCTCAGGACCGTGCCTTGTGTTATTTTTTGGGGGAGGCATATGTTCAGCAGTGGACTTGTGAAGAGCTGTGATAATGATGATGAATGATGTATATGTATGTATTTTATATATTACATATATAGGTGATCATTTTCTTCATTTCATAATTTTAACTTTGGTAATTAATGTCTTTTGTTATTTATTTGTTAAATAGGATTTTTAAGCAATATTCTGTTAGACTTTTATTGTGTTCAATATATCATTTTCATACAAATTTTACTTACACAAAATGCACCAATCACATTATCTCAGCTCGCCCAGGGTTGTCTGGGAGAGAATGCCTAAAGGCATTAAGTCCGTCCTTTGTAACCCTTTTGTTAAGGTGTAAACAATAAAATGTAAATAAATAAATATTCAAACTTACATCACTATCAGCGTTTTTATGACCGGGAAAGACTATATAAATATTTTTGACTGACTTCAAAAAGTAAATGAAATTAATTTTAGGGATTTTATCGCGTTTAATTTTAACTTTTTGCCATGGAGCAATTAGCCACCATACTACCCCAGTGCGACATGGCGGACATCACATGTCCTCTTATATTTAATATTTATATTATTTTATTCCTCACGATGTTTTCCTTCACCTCCGAAGCCCATAGTAAGTCAGCTTCGGGTCAGGATTATGGTGAGCCCCAGCTCTAAGCGACGCCTGAAATAAACGAGAACTAAATCTACAAATTCTTGTTATATACTGCATACTAGTAAATTACACCAAACTTTACTGCATTGCTACAAGGTCTTTCTTCACTACTGGTGTAATTACGTTAGCTGGCAACTGTTCCATAAAACTGTTCCATTCCAATTCGTCTAGTTAAAACAATTTTGAAGGAGCAAAGAAACAGTTAGACTGGCCGTTAGTTCGCGATATCGAATTAGAACGCGCAGTACGATTATTTCAAACTGAGTTTTACTCTTAAGTGAGGCACAAAATCAATGTTTGTGTGCATAGGCTGCATGTTAATACTTAGTTCGACACACATTACACCCACACACACGCACACGCGCGCGCACACACACACACACTCACATTCACGCTCGCATTCACGTCACCGTTACTCTGCTCCTAAAATTGCAAGGTTTTAGAACTTTTTTAATACTACAGTAGAAAAAAGATACCGGTCCACCTAATACTCTGTGGTCTAAACGTTAGCCGTAAAATTTCATAGCACGCGACAAACCCGGTTTCGAGCCGGCACCAATAAAATAGTTTTAGTATCGCAATTTTAAGTATTGACTTATCACGTGCACGGCTGATGCCAGAAAACATCCTGAGGAGATCTGAATGTATGAGGAGTAAAATACTTCGAAGACATGTGAAGTCCGCCAACACACCCTGGAGCAGTGCCCAGGGGTTGGACGTATATAGGTTTATAGGCTGAAACTTCAATTTACTTAGAGATAGACATACATACTATAGATAGACTATAGACATATTACTATAGATCATATAATTGGGTAATATCTTAAATTTAAAAATTTAAAAACCCCCGAACCAAAATCGGTTCATCCGTTCAAGAGCTATGATGCCGCAGACAGACACACAGATACACACTACAAACATATAACACCACTCTGTTTTCGTCGGGGGTTAATAAATTAACGTACGTAGGGGAGATAAATTTACCAAAAGCCCATTAAACTATACATTTTAGACTTCATACCTTTTTACCACTCTAAGCCAGCGCTTGACTACAATCCCACATAATGGTAAGTGGTGATATTGCCGAAGATATCAAAGACACCCACATTGTAATCGGATGGAAAGACAGATGCTGGCAACTTATTATTCAACTTTATAGTGGGCACGGAAACACGGCGACGGCGAGACAGCTAGCACAACCGCGCGGGGCGGCTGTGCGAGCCGAGCGGGAGGGCAAACTCAACCGTGCGGGGACGGGAGTATGGGAGGGCACTCAACCGTACAGGGACGGGAGAGTGGTCAGCTAACACAACCGCACGGGGGCGGCGGCGCTAGCTGAGGGGGACGGGACGGGACTGACGTTCTATTTCAAGAAACTGTACTGACTGAGAGAGAACATCCGTACGGGGACGGGTGCTCGGTCAGCGGCGGACTCCGCTAGCGCACGACCGCATGGGGGCGACGGCGCAAGCGGAAAATCCTTCATAGTTCGAAGAACCGACATCCGGTTTGACAGTCGCATGGATGAGCCGGCTCAAGCCGGGGTGGTACCACGACCTGACAGAATACCAGCGTGAAGTAGAGGTTTACTTCTGCATTTCGCCTGGTGAGTGCAGGTGGTCGGAGGCCCAATCCCCCAATCAACATGGTAGTGGAATTAAACAGAAGACTACCCCAGGAGGGTACCACCATCCCTGGAGAATCCTCGCTGAGCATCCACGCCTACCCTACTTTTTGAGCGTGGGTGCTCAGGCTGCCCCGCGTATTCTGGGGGTGAAATTCGCTCAAGACGAAACCTGCTCGGGGCAAGCGGAGCAAAAGACAAAGGCAACCCTGCTACGCTTTCCGTGGATTTCTGCAGATCAGGGGACTTCATTCAAACCTTAACGCCGTCCACTACCATCTGGAGACGGCAAAGCCGGGCTTGCTCTTTCTAACCGAGACACAGGTGTCCTCTCCGTCTGATACTTCGTATCTCTCCTGCCCGGATACAAATTGAACACCCTTTGTGCCCTGGCCAGAGTTTGCGTGTACGTTAGAGAGGACATCTGTTTTCAACGCCTCGGCAGTCTTGAAGGTAGGGACCTATCCATCCTATGGCTGCGCGTAGACAGCGACGACCATCCCGCGTCTACGGGTGCCTCTATAGGTCCCATAGCGGTAATGCCGACACAGACCGACTCTCGACCACGTCCAAATGGCTGCAGACTCCGTGCTACAACAGGTCCCTTCCGCAGAGATCGTGATGCTCGGTGATTTTAACGCCCACCACGCTGAATGGCTTGGTTCCCGTTTAACCGATCATGCGGGTAGATCTGTTTATGACTTTGCCTTGGAATATGGTCTGACACAACTGGTTACTTCGCCTACGCAGATCCCAGATGTGGAAGACCATGTACCTTCCCTGTTGGACCTTCTGCTGACCTCTCATCCGGACAGATATCAGGTCTCCGTCGATACCCCTCTTGACTCTTCGGACCATTGTCTGATCCGGAGTACGGTGCCACTCACGCTCCCATCGCAGTTGCGATCTGCAGCTCGCCGCCGTGTTTGGCACTATAGGTCAGCCGATTGGGATGGGATGCGGTCTTTTTTTGCATCCTACCCTTGGGGGCGGGTTTACTTCTCGCCGGATGATCCCAACGTTGTTGCTGATTCTGTCGCTGATGTGGTACTTCAGGGAATGGAATTATTTATTCCATCATCTGTGGTGCCTATCGGAGGCAGAACTCAGCCATGGTTTGGTCGCTCCTGTAAAATTGCATCACGCTATAAGCAGGAGTGCTACCGGGCCTGGGCTGACGCATCAACGTCCCGGGATGTAAACACCAGCGCTCTTAAAAAGAAGTATAATTCCGCCTCCAGGTCCTTTCAAAAGTGTCATTGCCAAGGCAAAGTCAGAGCACATCGGCAGAATTGGCGAGAAACTAGTTCGCCTCCCTTCGGGAACATGTGCATTCTGGTCTCTCGCCAAGGCTGTCCAAGGGAACTTCTGTCAACCATCTCTGCCATCTATGCACAGGGTGGACGACTCAGTGGCCCATGACGCAAAGGAGAAAGTCGATCTGCTAGGCTCTCTTTTTGCTTTTAACTCGACTCTTGATGACGGGGTGAACACACCGCCTACCATCCCGCGGTGTGAGTGCTCCATGCGGGAAGTGCTGTTTACACAGCGCTCGGTGCGTAAAGCACTTCTCTCCCTGGACGTCAACAAGTCGAGTGGGCCTGACGGAGTCCCACCTATTGTGCTCCGGAGTTGGCACCGGTTTTAACACGTCTTTTCCGGTACTCTTACTCCCTAGGCGTAGTCCCGAACTCATGGAAGACAGCTTTGGTGCACCCAATCCCTAAAAAAGGCGACCGCTCAGATCCGTCCAACTACAGGCCTATCGCTATCACCTCCTTGTTCTCCAAAGTAATGGAAACTGTTATCAACTGCCAGCTCATGCGGTACCTTGAGGATCACCAGCTGATTAGTGACCGCCAGTACGGTTTCCGTCGACGTCGCTCAGCTGGTGATCTTCTAGGTTACCTAACTCATAGATGGGCGGAGGCAGTGGAGTCCAAGGGAGAGGCGTGGGCCGTTAGTTTGGACGTAGCGAAGGCCTTCGATCGGGTTTGGCACAAAGCGCTTCTTTCGAAGCTCCCTTCCTATGGGCTTCCCGAGAAATTGTGCAATTGGATTACCAGTTTTCTTGCAGATCGGAGCATCAAGGTCGTAGTAGACGGTACATGCTCCGATTACAAGCCCATTAACGCTGGTGTTCCACAAGGCTGCGTGCTATCACCAACGCTGTTTCTTCTGCATATCAATGATATGTTGCAAACCGGTAACATTCATTGCTATGCGGACGACAGCACTGGTGATGCTTTATACACCGGCCGTGCCAATATTTCTCGGGAAAACGTCACTGAGTACCGGAAAAAACTTGTGTCTGAAGTCGAGACTTTGTTGAATAAAGTCTCAGACTCGGGGCGACTAAATCTAGTCCAGTTCAATCCCCAGAAGAAACAAGTTTGCGCGTTTACCGCTAAAAAGAACCCCTTTGTCGTGTCTCCTCAGTTTCAAGGCACTCCATTTGTTGCCTCAGCCAGTATCGGAATCCTCGGTGTCGACATATCGAGTGATGTGCAGTTTCGTGATCACTTGGAAGAGAAGGCCAAATTGGCTTCTAAAAATCTTGGCGTGCTCAGCAGAGCGGGATAGTCCGCTTGCAACTTTACAAGGCGCAGGTTCAGCCCCACATGGAATACTGTTCCCATCTCTGGGCAGGGGCTCCCCAGTGCCAGCTCCTTCCACTTGACCGCATCCAGCGCAGAGCGGCTCGAATCGTTGACGACCGAGTTCTTTCCGATCGGCTGGACTCACTGGCACTGCGTAGAGATGTTGCATCTCTTTGCGTATTTTATCGCATGTACCACGGGGAGTGCTCTGAGGTATTGTTCGGACTAATTCCAGCCGCTCAATTTCACCATCGCACATCGCGACAGAACTCGAGATACCATCCATACCATCTGGATGATTGGCGGTCCACCACTGTGCGATTTAGAAGAAGTTTTCTTCCTCGCACAACTTCCTTGTGGAATCGATTACCACCAGCGATTTTTCCGGACCGATACGATTAAGGAACTTCAAGAAAAGAGCCTACTCCTTCTTAAAAGGCCGGCAACGCATCTGCAATTCCCCTGGTGTTGCAGTAGTTCATGGGCGGCGGTAGTCACTTACCATCAGGTGAGCCGCATGCTCGTTTGCCCCCTCTCCTGTAAAAAAAAACCGATGGGGAAAAAAGGTTCTCAAGTGGCAGCCTCGTACAGGTAAGTGAAGTGTAGGGCGACCCCCCACTAGATGAAGTGACGACCTGGTAAGACATGCAGGCAGTCGATGGATGCAGGTGACTCAGGAACGTGCTTTGTGGCATTCCTTGGGGGAGGCCTATGTTCAGCAGTGGACTTGTGAAAGGCTGTAATGATGATGATGATTTATGCTAGAATATATAATGGCTTCGATAAGATGGCGGTATACATTATTTTTACTTCAAACGTAAAATTTATAGACCGGCGACGCGACGGTCAGAAGCGTTAAATGTGCGAGACATCTGGCACTGCGATCGTCAATCTGTCTGCCGAGCGTAACCTTTTTGGCAAAATTTTCCTACAACGATAGAGGTCTACGTCCAACTGTGAACTATTTACAGATAGGCGGAAAAAAGTAGAATGGAAGTAATTGCTCTATTTGTGCTTGCTCCAACTGCCATTTATATTACAAAATAATGGTAACAAATCAACAAAATTCCATCTGACGGTAAGTGGATGCTGTGGCGCATAGACATTACATCTATCCTAGATTGAGAATCAAAATTCAGATACGTTATCTCCCTTAAGAACTAAGATGGAATGCCTCGTTTCCAGTTCTCTGCACTCATCATACGAAATACGAAACATAACAGCATTAAGCTGCTGTTTCACGCTGGCATTCTGTGAAAGCATGGTCCTTCTCCAGTTAATCCGACCCATTCGGCAACCATAATATAACTGGAGCATCTATACCATATACTGTGTAAGAAAATATATAAAAGTCGATTCTAAATCCTACATCCACCAGCAACCAACAAAAGAAGGCTACTGATGCGTAGATATTAATAAAAACTTTTTTTAATGTAACTTTTAATAAAAAAATAAACTTCACAGAACTAAGATGAATAAAATAATTACACATTCTAAAGACTGACTTCAACTTAAACCAAGTGTATAGAAGAATTTAAGCCTCACTTCAGAACGTGAAAGTGTTTAATTCTGTTAGTTGTTTGAAGTTAAAGCCAACCTTTTATCAAAAGGTTTTTTTAAATCCTTTGAGTGGACTGGAGGATATCACAATCTCAATGTCGTCTAGACAGACATATCAAAACCTTAATTCCCGACTTGGGTACCCCAAAATGTGAAATTTTTTTCCTACAAATTTATTTGGTACCACCCTGAAGCCTATTAAATAAAAAAGAATCATCAAAATCAGTTCACAATTGACGAAGACATCACGTAACATACATACAAAAAACATACAGTCTTATTGTAAACCTCGTCCTTTCTTTGAAGTGGGCTAAACACTAAGATAAAATGGCCTTATAGGTTAAAGTGCCAACAGCCCACATAGACTCTTACGCAAAAAGGAGCCCTCTACCTTATTTTTACTAATTGTAAGCTATTATAAGCCAGTTACCGTTACCGTTACAGCCTATTAAAGTCCACTGCTGAATATAGGCCTCCCCCATAGATTGCCTCATAGGGGGAGTATTTTCCTTAGTTCACGCTTGGCAAGTGGGTTAGCAACCGTAGTTTTTTATTTTTAGTCGTTATTAGGAAGACGCTGCTGCCCATCTCCTGATTTGTTTCCCTCTGTCGCCTCTTACGACACCCACGGGATGGTATAGCCAGTGGCTGACTACAATACCACCTGGTGGTAAGTTGTGATGAAGCCCTTGATGGTAAATCGCACTATATACTAGCGCAACAAATGAACCTAACACTACAAATAAGTAACTTAAATATTACAAACAGATTTGCGCCAAAGCCTGCGTAAAATGTAGCTTTAAAGTATCTAACAACTGGAAAGTTCGGCGAAAAGTACGAAGAAATTATATTTCCATAAAATTATATTTATTATGTAAAATGTGAAGGAAGTTATAGTTTTCGATTCCAATTTTGAGAAAGAGAGTTTTCATCAGATCTCCACATTTTTAGGTCCTAGGAAGCCGTTCCGACTATTCCCGACTGGACGTCCGGCCGTGTGTATGTGTGTGTGTGTGTATGTATATTTGTATGTATGTAAACAAAATTTTGTCGTACAATATGTTTAGAATGAATCAACTCATCGAGATGGGCGACACGGCGTTCGAAAATGTTCATTGAGACTTCGAGCTGATTATATTTTCAAGTCAATCGGTCTAGCCGTTTCAAAGATTTTCAAAAAATAAAAACCAAAAAAATAAAAATTAAATAGATTTTTGAACATTACGCTCGAAAATAAGCGGGAAGTTCCAGGGATGGTTTGCAGGGTCAACCGTTTTTCAGATTTTTCTAAATAAAGTTCATCTTAATACTTGGTATTTTAAGGATATTTCAATCATAACAAACAATTGGACTTTGACTTTGGGTAATTAACATAATAAGTAGATATGTCAAAATTTTTCAACTGTCAAAAGCTACGTATATTTAACTTATTTTATTTTGTTATTTAGAGGCCAATTCTAGCTTACAAATTTCAACAAAAAGATCAGTAAATATAAAAGACAGTTATTGTAATAATTATTTTTTGATTTCAGACATAATACTCATTTATAAAGGAAAATATTTCTGCTGCGTCGTTGTCAACTGTCAAAGCATAACAACTACATACAATTTTTATCAATATGGAATAAATCCAGGGAAGTAATGTGATAATATTTCATTTATAGAGTAAAGTGCTTTTATTTAGGCCGTAAACGATAGTGTTTCAGGGAAAGATACGGGGTACAGCAGATTTCAAGTCAATATGAACTAAGTATGAAGCTATGTAATATAAAGACTTTTGAGTGCTGTAGAGATCTGTTTAGATTTTTTAATGAATATCTCCGCTCCGCTACATTCACAGCCGGATTTCCTAGAGTGTCAAAATTGTACCGACGGTAGGCTGTTTAAAGGTAAAAGGGGATTAAATATACATATCAAACGATGCCATAGTAAAAGTATTTCGGCTTCACAGCCTACCGTAGAAATTCATAACTCTATTAGTAATTCCTCTAATGACACAAATTTTCCCTTTTTTCGGAGCAAAATTTACAATTATCATCGTAATGTACCAGTGGTTAAAAGAATTCCTAGAGGTGCGAGGATGCAGCTTGCTAAAGCATTGTCATGCACTATTCAAAATTGTTTCACTAATAGTGAAAAGAGTTGGCAAAAATTATTTACTTTCGCGTATTCTCATTTTCATTTTGATAAAACAATAAATAAATCAATTACGTCTCAACTAAAAGAGACAACTTTTCAAAATTTAGATTACCCAATTAATACTCATTTATCTCGATCTCATTCTAAATTTGATTTAAAAAGTAGTTGAGTCGAAAGTAATGGATGGCGACTTAAAAATGCATCCGTATTTTATTCTCAGACGACATCCTGGCTCCTCGTAATGTCGAAACTCTTGAAAGCCTTCGTCAGAAGCATCCTTCAGTCAATCCTTCTCAGGGTTTACCGCTGCCTCCCAAGACTTCTATGCAACCTTTACAAATTTCTGAAAAAGACACTTTAGAAGCAATTATGTCATTTTCGAATAGCTCTACTGGCGGCATTGACGGAATTACGCCTCAACATCTTAAAAATCTTGTAAGCACTTCTGCCGGTGACGCCGGCGGAGTACTTCTTAATGAAATTACAATATTATGTAACTTTGTGCTTTCTGGTAATGTTAATCCGAATTTCATTGCATTCTTATATGGGGCAAGATTACGTGCCTTCAAAAAAAAAAGATAACGGTATCCGTCCTATTGCCGTTGGTTCCACATTTCGACGCTTAACTTCAAAATTAGCTTGCAGGCACATAATCTCTAACCTTAAGACAAAATTTCAGCCTACTCAACTAGACTTTGGCACTAGAAGTGGCTGTGAGGCGGCGGTACATTCAGCGCGTACATTTTTAACAAACTCTGATGCAGATTTTCTTGTGAAGGTTGACCTAAGGAATGCTTTTAACTCTATCGACAGGGTAACCCTGCTGAAAAAAGTGGCTAACAATACCCCCGAAATTTATCACTACGTTTGGCAATGTTACAGTCAAAATACTAACTTGTTCTACGAAAACCATGTTATCGATTCTGCAGTCGGTGTTCAGCAGGGTGACCCACTAGGTCCAGCACTTTTCAGTTTGGGAATGCAACCCATATTTCAAATTTGAAATCCAAGCTGAATGTCTGGTACCTGGACGATGGTACACTGGGAGGTAGAGCAGATGACGTCCTCAGTGATCTTACTTATATTTTCGAAATTTTAAAAATATTGGTCTTGAACCAAATAGCAATAAATGTGAAATATTTTTTCCAATAATTTATCTACTTCTCACAGAGACACTTTAATTCAAAATTTCAATCATATTTCTCCAGGAATAAAACACTATACCTTCTAGGTGCCCCGTTGTTTTCGATAGTATTAAACCTGTTTTAAAACAAAATTTGATCAGTTTTAAACCACGTTGATAAATTGTATAAATTAAGCCCCCACATTGCGCTTACTATCTTAAAATATTGTCTCCTTGTACCTAGATTTACATACTTACTCCGCTCGAGTCCAGTCTGGAAATGTTCGGATATTTTAAAAGATATTGATAATAATCTTAAAATAGCAATAGAAAAATTCTAAATTTAACTTTAAATACAACAGCCTGGACTCAAGCTACTTTACCTATAAAATTTGGTGATATTGGTGAGAAATCTTTCTAGCGTTGCATTGCCTGCTTTCCTTGCTTCCGTGCATAGTGTCAGTGACTTAAGTAACATACTTTTAAATAATAAAGTAGACCTGTACTTTGCTACGGAGGCAGGGCAGACATGGCGAACGCTCTGTCTCGGCGAGAATGTTCCACTGGAGGTTAACCAACAAAACAGTGAGATATTCCATTGGTACAGACTATGCAGAAAGATTTGTTTGATAATTTCCATAGTGACAAAGATCAGGCACGTCTTCTAGCTGTTTCTACTAAGGAATCTAGTCACTGGTTATATGCTTTAACATCAAGTAATCTCGGCACATTACTTGATGGGGAAAGCTGCGCATCGCTGTAGGAACTGACTAGGAGCGGCGATTTGTCAACCCCATCAGTGCCCCTGTGGTAGCAGGGTCGACAAGTTTGGGCTCCACGGACTTTCATGTAAGAAAAGTGCTGGTAGGTTTTCACGGCACGGTTCTTTGAACGATGTCATCCGAAGGGCTCTTGTCTCTATAAATGTTCCTCGGTTTTAGAGCCTTGTAGAATATTTAGAGACGATGGCAGGAGAACCGATGGTACGACTTTGGTGGGAGAGATGTAAAAGATTTAGTGTAGGATGCTACTTGCGTAGACACTTTGGCAGCCTGTCATCTCAGGTACCTTGTTTAGAGCCGAGACGGCATCAGAGGCAGCTGAACTGAGTAAGTGGCGCAAATATGAGTCTCTGAGAGATGACTACATATTTTTGCCATTTGCTGTAGAGACTATCGGTCCGTGGGGTCCACGTGCGGTGAAGTTCTTAAAGGAACTCCATCCGCGGCTGGTCGATGCTGCTGGTGATAAGAGGGCTGGCTCTTTTCTCGCTCAAAGGCTAAGTATAGCCATTCAGCGGGGAAACGCAGCCAGCGTTCTTGGCACGATACCGCGTGGAGTAGGACTGTTTGATAATTAAATTACTAGTTATTAATTATTATAATTATTATTAAAATAACGAAAAAATAAAAATTGTTATTAAAATAAATTTTGTGTACATATAACTATCAAAGTTAACTGTATTTGTTTCCAAAAGTAGCACAGACGCAGAAGAAGTATAGTATCGCGCTAGCCAGTATCACAACGCGGTTCAATAAAAAAATCAACAAAAGCTTCCAACAATTTCACCGGGGATTTTGTTCTGGAGTCCCGCCCGCATGAAAATAAATGATCGCTACGTGCTCCGGTCAATTTAACGCACTATATTTGGATACGGCGAAAAGCCTATAAAATTTTGAATTATTTATTTTGACTGTGTAATAAAACCAGACTTTTACTTATTTAAAAGTATTGTTAAACTGTAAATTTTCATACAAAAATCGAAAACGTTTTCCCCCCCGTAAGCATTGTTTTATTTTCTTAATTTTTGGGAATGTTGTAGATTTAATGAAAAACTACGTCCGTACGTTTTTATTTTAAATAAATATTGCGTACAACATAAGTTAGAAAAAAGTTAAAAGGTTATAGCCTATATATGTTCCACTGCTGGGCACAGGCCTCCTCTCATTTCTGTGAGGGTTTTAGGGCAAGGAAATGTCCGCCGCGCTGCCCCAATGCATGTTGGCGAACTTCACATGTCTTCGAAATATATTTTTTTTCTTATTTCTCAGACATGCAGGTTTCCTCACGATGTTTTCCTTCACCGCCGAGCACGTGGTAAATCAGCACTTAAAATAGCAATTAACAATTTCATTGGTGCCGGCGGGGATCGAACCCGGGTTGCTCGCGTAATGTGAAATTTACAGCGAGCGCGAACCATCTGAGCTACCACGGCCCTTACAACATAAGTTGTTTGACCTAGATTAAGATGTACTGAATCTTATGAGATTTTTCAAAAAACGAAAAAAAAAAGATCTGGAAAAAATTCTCTGTTTTCACAAAGGTGTAGGGGGAAAGGGGGTGTAAACGTTATCGCCCGAAATAATATTTCAAAAAGGAAATGTAGGCAATTGCCTCCAAGTCTTGCAACTCTCTCTATCACGCCCGGAGGGAGGCAGATCGAGCGGTATGAAACAAACAGCATTTTTGAAAATACCTCATTCGTAATGTTTTTGACGTGATTGTGAAGTGTCAATACGGCACGTATCGGCACTTCACAATCCTCTTAACAACTAAATATTATCATCATTATCTCGATGGCTGGCGGTCCACTAATGTCCGATTTACGCGGACTTTTCTGTCTTGATCGACCAAACTATGGAATTACTGTCGGCAGCGGTTTTTTCAGACCAATGCGACTTTCAGGCCGGCAACGCACTTGCGATTCCCCTGAATGCAGATTTTCAAGGACGACGATGATCACTTACCATCAGGTGAGCCGCATGCTCGTTTGCCTCTTCTTCCATAAAAAAAAAGAAACAAAGAATCTGTTTTCTTTTACTTATAAAACTGAGGTGATAAAAGAACTTACAGTCCACCTGATGGTAAGTAGATACTGCAGCCCATGGACGTCTGTAGAAGGCGCTAATGAGCATGCGGATTACCTGATATCAAGGGACCACCACCATCCATAGACATCAGCAACACTAGAGGAATGGCTGGTGCATTGCCGGCTTTGTAAAAAGGAGAGCTAGGCTCTATTCTTGAAGGTCCTTTAGTCAAAATGCATTATGGCCCTTAAGTCATTATTATGTATATCTCCTTAAGTTCATTACAGAACCGGCCTACTCCCGACAGAATCGAGATGGAAATCAATCGAATTTTTTTCGAACTCATTTAAATTTAAATATAATGTTTTTTCTTGGTTACTTAATTTTATTTTTCCTATTGACATATGTAATACAATATTTAAAAAGTAAATTTTTAGTTTATAGAAAATGATCTCTCCGGATAATGAAATATCCTTAAGTGCCTAACGGCGCTAATAATACCTGATCAAAACTCTATCGCCTTTCTCGATTCGAATTGGTTCAGGAGTAAGCTCTTAAAATTATTTTAATTAAAAATTGAATCAATTCGAAAACAATTCGATAGTAAGCCCACAGGTCCTAAAGACTGAGAGATCGTCTTATAATGCACTTATCGTTATAAGGCTACTCGTAGATCTGATAGAGATCAATTGTCAAATTTTCTATATATGGCCGTTTCATTGCTGCTTCACCTTTTTATTATCTGATAAGGCTAAGTAATATTTAGGTGTTTATTAAGCAAACTTCAAAACGAAAGTGATAATAACTTATCAAAATTCAAAACTAAAATGATAAATTAAATTTACTAAGGTGGAAGTTGTGGGAAGAATAATATATAAGATATGTTTTTTTTGCACAACATTTTTAATAAAAATAATAATATAATTAGCAGCGTAGTATCCGTCAGTTCATTTTGTCCCGTGGATATCGTATAAGACGATTATCAAAAATGCGAGAAATATTTCATGACGTCCGAAAGATGGCGGTGTAACGAACTCGCTTACAACTGGCGTAAAATACCCAGACAGGCGACAAGGTGCAGCATCAAAGGCGTGAGAGACCTGGTGCTGTGATTGTCAATCCGCTTGCCGACCGTGACGATTAAGGCAAATCCTTCCTACAACAGGAGAGTCTTATGTCCAGCAGTGGCCTTGTAGACTTCAAACGGCTGATGATGAATAATATTATTAAATAAAAACAAACAGACTCTGCACTCACAATTGAATTAAATTGAACTCACCAACCCGCACAAGGTAGGCACTAGTGAGTATGGACAAATCTTTCATGAAACTCGGCATTCTTCAAATGTCATAGTGCCACGCTGCAACTATATTATGGTTGTAGCACGAAAAGGTCGACTCGACCGGGGTAGAACCACGCCCTTACAGAATACCAGTGTAAAATAGCAGCTTAATGTTGCTGTGTTTCATATGGTGAGTGTAGAGAACCAGAGACTCTTTTTACTAGAAAGGAGGCAGTCTATCTTAGTCTCAGGGGTGACAAAAGACATCCACTTACCATCAGGTGGACTGTGTGCTCGTTTGTCACCCTTATTCTATAAAAAAATCTCTTAGCCAGCAGTGGATTTAAAATGCCGACAAATAAGAAAAATATAAAGTTTGCCACTGTGCAATTGTTTATACCACATCCGATCCGAAGATGTTTGCTTAGTAATTTCAGGTTGCAAACTAAACTTACTTTGTTGATCTCAAGTCAAGCCGACAGCTAGTTTAGTTTAGAGTATTGCATGTGTAACGACCTATTTACAATCCTAGTGTTGGTATTCCGGGCACGTATCCCTATCTTTTTAACAAGAGAGCGTAAGGTGAAACTAGAAATGTTATTAGAAACATGAAATATGAAAGCGAACTGAAATAATATCAAGTTTATATTCTGCGAAAATAGTTTTTGGAACGGTACATATAAATTAAAGTGAAACATTAGTATTATTTAAGTGAATATAAGCCGCATGAATAGTAATGTTGCATACTACTCTATTAATTATATACAAAAACCGTGGTAACTCAGGGAATAAGCGCTGCATGAGAGCAACACGAATACGATTCTTGTCGGCTTCAATTAAAATTTTAATTAAGATATTTGTTGCTGATTAACTATGTGTTTGGTGATGAAAGAAAATATCTTGAGGTTACCTATATATCTGAAAAGTAAAAATAATACGGAGGCATGTGAAACACGCATTGAGTCAGCACGAGCGGACTATATCTTCAAAACCCTCTCAGATATAAGAGGAGGTCTATGCCCAGCTGTAAGATGTATTTAGATTATTACTTACTAAAAGAGAGATAAAGTTATTGACAATATACAAATATCAGATAAAAACATAATTAAATCGATTTTATATCAATTTCATCCTAAATATGTTAAGTATTAAAATTAGAAATTCAACTTTTTTTATATATTGTAGTACAGTTCACTGATTATTAATAACAAATACAATAAATAATTAGATTGGTTAATAACGAAAACTGGAAGCCCTTTTAACTGATAACGAGAAATTCTATCTTAATCCTCAAAGGTAAGCCAAGCATGTGTGTGTCATGTGTATTTAATAATAATTCTCAATCGATTATTCTGCACGTATAAACTTGATTATTTGTGCACGGGCATAAGGACTTCAACATCCACTTAATTAGATAAATTTTGATAAACAATGACTTAAATGTAACAAATTTTCATTTTATGTGTTTCGATTTCAGGATAAGAAACAATTACCCAGTTCAAACGTAAATTACAAAGTATGAGAACATTCGAGACCTCACTCCAAAATTATTGCCGAAGTTTTCGGAAGAACTTTGGAAATGAATTAAATGAGCGATAGAGGTCATACATTTAATAGAATATCAAACATTTAATAATAAACTACATGAATTAATTCCTTTGCTTCCTTCTAAAATTGGTTAACCAGATGCTCGGGTCAGCCAGTTTCCACCACTTTGTTGTCGACGTATCACACATTTGAACCAAACGTTTTCCTTCGTCATTTGTCATGCGTTCAGCAAGGGATTCCACTCCTCTATTGCAAGCTGCCAATCCCAATTTGTCAGTATCTGTTTTTCCATCTTATTACAAAGTAGGTGTCTTCAAGGCAAGTGTTAATAGGCTTTTGTTAAGCTCGCAGTTGAGCATTAAGTCAGTACGTTTTACCATCTTCAGCTACACCCCCACTTACCATCAGGTGGGATAGTAGATTAGCACTGTGTTATAATAATTTGAATAGTTAAGAAACGTGCAAATATAGCTAATTTCGCCCTTTGAGATATTCCTTGAAAGAGGCGTAACTGTGGACTTTTCATAGGCTATAATGATAATGATAATAATTAATCTAAATATTTATGTTTCGAAGATTATATTATGTATTATTAAACTGTGTGATGCAGTCAAACAAATTCTGTATTTAATTTACGACAAAGATAACTTAATTGCGTGCGCACCCGTCAACAAGTACGTAGTTAATCAAGTTTGGTGAAGCGTCCTAACCGTGTTTGTCGCTTCACTGAATATATGAGGAGGCCTTGCGGGATTCTCGGTACAAATATGCCAATAACATCCAATAACTTACAATTATTCTCATAGCGGCAAGGATGTATCAAATTATCCAACGTATATTTGAGCCCTTAATGTGAAACCAAAGTAGCTCAGAGGCCAAATATCTATCTATCTCTATCACTTTAAATCAAAATCACTGTGACACCAAGAGACTTAACGACATCTTAAAATTGAGTTGAGTTGAGCATTTGAGTACTTGGCCGTAAACGTTTGCCGTATATTTCACAGTGCGCAACTTTGCAAGGATTCGATCCTCCCCAGTACCAATGAAATTATTAATTGCTGTTTTACCACGTGCGCGGTGGTGAATCTAAGAAAAAATATATTTGGAGAACGTGTCCGAAGTCCGCTTACACATATCACATATCTCGACTAATTGGTATATATACCCATAAGAAATGAGATGAGGCCTGTGCCCTACAGCGGGAGGTATAAAGGCTGTAATTTTGTTTACATTACTACAATTTTTTTAAGAAGAGTGGGCAAAGGAACATCCAGCTCACCTGATGTTAAGTGGCGACCGTGGCTTATGAACAAGTGCAACATCAGGGGAATTGCAGGTGCGTTACCGGACGTTTTAAAAATAAATTAGCTCGTTTCTTGAAGGTTCCAGTCTTGAAGGTATCGGTACTGAGATATCGCCGGTGGTAAAAGATTCCACAAAGGAGTCGGGCGAGGAAGATATCATTTACCGAACTCGCGTAACCTGGGATGGAAAGTCGGTTCCAAATGTCGTCACGGTTCTTCATTACGGTTTTAATAACGGTTCCACTTTTAAGTAGGGTCCAATTCCAATTCTGGTTGAGATATCGATTATGAAATACCGGTTACAAAACATCAAAATTTTTCAGGTTCCAAGTCGAATGGCCTTTGCGGCCTTCTTGTTTAGCCGCAGTATTAGTCCAATCGTAACATAAGAGTGTATAGTATATAACTGCATGCATTGACTGCCTCGTTGACGTCATAATCGCGGTTGCTGAACCTGAGGTCCCAGATTCGAAGCCCGGGTCGGGCCAAAATCTATTATTGGGGTTTTCTGTAAAGAAACTCTCAATAGCATCCCTGAGTCAGAAAAGCAAGTGCCTCGGAAAGCACGTAAATCCTTTGGTTCTGCGCCTGTGTCTCTCGGGTCGTGTTGGATTACCGTCTCATCGGACTATGAAAGTGACTGAATAGAAAATGCACCTGTGCGTACGCATACACTCGGACAAATTCTGTCCTTTGTAGATGGCTAGTTTCCGTTGAGACTGGCCACCGTGATCAAAATTCGGTTTGGAGGACATTCAATAACTGCATGATGTCGAATATCAAAAATATTATTCTGTGGCTGTCACTCTATAAAATCAAACAAGTTACATCTGTTTTAGCTCTTATATCGGTAAATCATGATACAAATTATACTGCCTAACGGTTCTTATTTAAGTTATGTTTTAAGTTTTCTTTCTATTATCATATTAACATACCATGGTGTTTTTGGTATTTTGAATATTTTCAATCCTTACATATAACGCTTTAGTAGTTTTAGTAAATTTTTCATCTTTGGTTTATTTTTAACTGTTGGTTATCCACTGCAGGTATTATCTACGTATAATAGTAAATTCTAGTCTTCATAGATCTCACTGCTGCCCACAAGCCTCTTCTTATTTTTTTGACGATTTTAGAGCAATGAAGAGACGCCTCACTGCCTTGTATGTTGGTGGACTTTAAGGCCCGTATTAATAAACGTTACTCAGCTCAAGTACACGCACTTGAGTACAATCTTAAGGTTATGATCTTATTAATAAACATATCTCAAGATGCGGTTTAGGTTCACGATATCAGCTGAGTGCCACAATGATTAATAAACGAAACTCGACTCTCAAGTGTGTATACTTGAGTGCAAGTCACAGAACAGTATTCATAAGTACAGCGTTTTAAGATACTGTTTTTATGTGTTTATTAATTAGCAATGATCTTGAGATGCTGATTTCGTAATGAGGGCGTATCAAATGATTACGCACTTGAGTTCGTCGTTGAGTAACGTTTATTAATACGGGCCTAAAAGTCCTTGAAATGTACATATGTATTTTAAATTATTTATACATGCAACCTCAAGGTCTCCTCTTGTTTATGAGAGGGTTTTAGTGAAATTAAGATTCCGTCTCACATGTCCTTGATTTTTTTATAACTTCTCAAACACGATTACGGTCTTTTCATCACCGCCGAATTCGTTGTTTAACAGCACCGGTATGGACTTCACTAGAATTGACGAGTCCTGAGCTCAAAACTCCTAGTAATAAAGTATTTTTTATAGAATGGGTGTGACAAACGAGCACACAGCCCACCTGATGGTAAATGGTTGCTGTGGCTCATAGACATCTACATCTATCCTCGATTTAGTATCAAAATGCTGATGCGTTGTCACCCCTGAAGACTAAGATGGAATGCCTCGTTTCCAGTAAAAAGGGTCTCCGGTTCTCTATACTCACCTTACGAAACACAATAGAATTAAGCTGTTATTTTACGCTGGTATACTGTGAGAGTATGGTCCCACCCCGACACATTCACGCTACAACCATAATATAGCTGCAGCGTGGCTCTACTACGTATAAAAAACGTATAAAAACTGAATAGAATACAATAATTTTCACATAATAGCTTATGAAATCAATGCTAAAACACCAGAGGGTGGAAGTATTAAAGCCCCCGACTTCAGAAGCCATTATGTGGAAATTATTTTATCATTTCTTATTCCTTCAAGTCAGGTTTTTTTTTATAGAATAAGAGTGACAAACAGGCACACAGTCCACCTGATGGTAAGTGGATGCTGTGGCCCATAGACATCTACATTTATCCTCAATTAAGAATCAAAATGCAGATGCGTTGTCACCCCTGAGGACTGAGATGGAATGCCTCGTTTTCCAGTAAAAAAGGGTATCCGGTTCTCTATACTCACCATACGAAACACAGCAGCATTAAGCTGCTATTTTACGCTGGTATTCTGTAAGAGCGTGGTCCCACCCCGGACGAGCCGACCCATTCGTGCTGCAACCACAATGTAGCTGCAGCATGGCTCTACCACGTAACAAAACTTTTACTAAGGTTTTACTTTTTATTGCAAATTTAACTATTTCCTATGGACTAATAAATATCACAAGCTCAAGGTAACAACTAAAGTATCGGCTTACCATTTACATTAAATAATTCACATATTAAAAAAATATATTATTACATAATTCATAACATAATTTTAGGAATATTAGACATTAGTTTTAGCCTATACCATTATGTTCAGTTTGACTAATGATCACTGTGCCCCAATGTGCCTTCATATTTATTAATTTACACACAGAATACCAGCGTAATATAGCAGCTAAACGCTGCTGTGTTTCGTATGGTGAGTGTAGAGAACTGGAGATCTTTTTACTGGAAACGAAGCATTCTATCTTAGTCCTCACGGGTGACAACCCATCTGCATTTTGATTCGTAATCGAAGATAGATGTAGATGTCTATGGGCCACAGCAACCACTTACCATCAGGTGGACTGTGTGCTCGTTCGTCACCCTTATCCTATAAAAATATTCTATATTATTCTATATTCTATATTATTCTAAGCTATACAACCGACATTTAGTTACCTTATTTAGTATTTTGTCCTTATATTATTTGATTATTTTGCTGGCGCGGTAATTTTTAGGTAACATACAGGTTTACCGTAAATTTAATTTTGCATTTTTATTTCACCAATTATCATCGTCAAAACTCAACTCCAATCTAAGTATAATATTAATATGTTAAATATATTCACAAATATTATATATTCACCCATAGGAGTGAATTTTTTCTTCAAATTTAAATAGAACTAGGTACCCTTGAAATATAAACCTATTTAATAAAAAAACACTCATTAAAATCACAATTTACGAAGCTATCGCGTTACATCTACATAAAAAAAACATAGTGGAATTGTAAACCTCTCCCATTTTTGAAGTTGACTGTAAAACAGAAGGCTCTCGGCAATTTCACGAGGGATTTCATTCCGAAGTTCTTTGTATCAAAATAAATGGTTGTTACGTGATGCAGTAATTAACTTCCTTTTAATAAAAATAAAATTACTGCTTTTACTTCGGAACTTTGATAGCGCGATTTAGGCTTCGATGTATTTTCGCTTGTGACGCTACGACAGCGCCGCCACATATATATGTGACATATGGAACAACGATTATCAACCCGCCAGCAAAACATGGCGATTACGTCGATTTCTTTCTAGGATGGAACAGACCCATTTTATCTCATGATGGCGGGTTGATCGCTGGACATGCACTTTGTTGTAAGTATTTTTTTTTGAAGTAACGTCGAGTAAAGTAAACGGAGAAAAGTGATATAAAAAAATAATTAATGTGTCCTTTGCTGGGCAGCAGAGCAAGGCTCGCCCCATAGAATTATTACGTACAGAATCCTAGCACACGCACCGAAAGTGAAGCAAGTAAAACTAACGCGAAACCGCGTAAGTTCGCTCAGCGGCCCGTCAGTGCACAACGTCTCGTCTTACGGAGAAGAGCTCGCGACAAATTGTAAAAATTACTTAAAATATTGTCACAACAGTGATGACAAACATAAAAAAGTGATGGTATTACATTTCAGAGATAATTTCATATATGTAATATACGTAAATCACTCGTAAAGGAAAAAAAAATTGCACAATGTTCATTTAAAAATCTTTAATTTCTATTATTTCTTTTAAACGTTAAATCGCAACGCTCTGTGTAAAACTCAAACGTTTAAATGTAGATACCTACTTATCTAAGTATTATCATAATATTTACAATGGGTGCCTCATGGGTGCCTATTTGAAACGATCTATTGACGCCATTTTAACGCTAACTGTTTTATTTTTATTGCGTTGTTCATTGACCAAGTAAAAGTTTTAGACGATAGAATAAAGACTTTTTATTTACTATCAATTAAAAGCGAGTAACTTTAAAAACAACCATTAAAATTTTTGCGTGTATATTTTCTTTCAAATAAGAAAAAAATTCAAATCAGTTTATAAGTGAACGAATTCTGAGGTAACAAATATAAAAAGTACACTGAAGTGAGAACCTCCTCCTTTTTTGAAGTTGGTTAAAATTAAACTTTACACGATGTCCTTATTGTATTCGATCGAATAATTGTGTGTAACATAATATCCTTAAATTTTATTACGTCTGCATTTTTGTACCATTAAAATATGTATAATAAAGTTATATTAGTACCATCATTATCATGTTCATGTTATTACATTTTATATTCTCGCAATATTCGTCATCGTACGTAATACCTAATCTTTATTTTATCGATTAATTATAATTAATCAATAAAATTGTGATTTGCACAATTTGATTGCAAACGCTAGAAACTGGTATCACTGAATGCCGTGTATGTGTGCGTATGATGAGCGTAGGCACATTCGACTCGCGCACACTAACATAATAACCTTGCGTCACTTTGACGCTCGTGTTTTGTACTAGACTGCGTTTCTACTGGGTGATAATTCTATGGCTCGCCCGCATTCGTGAGATAAAACATCTATACGTGCGGGTAAAGACAAAAAAAATCCGAAACCAGCAAACACTTTTTAAATCACATTGAATAATTTTTTTATACATTTGTCCTAAATGGACTGAAAACGTGTGTGTTCGAAGAGGTTCTGGAGGATCTTTAATACATGATAAAGCCCGGCTGCAGCTATGTCATGGTGTTAGCATGAATGGGTCGCTTCGACCTGTGAAGGACTACGCTCTCACAGAATACCAATTTCGTAAGGTAAGTGTATAGAACCGGAGACTTTTCACTGGTAACGAGGCATTCCATCATAGGTCTCAGGGGTAACAACGCATTCTGCATTCTTAATTCTTAATCGAAGATAGTTTTAGATGGGTGACAGCATCCACTTATTCTCAGGTGGACTGTGTTCTCGTTTGTTACCTTTATTTTATTAAAAATACCTACACCCTCACAATATTGATATAACTTATTTTCCTTATGTGAAAATAAACCTTGAAAAATCCATCGGTGTAAACAGACCCATAAAAAGTAGGCACAGTATCGTAAACCTTGTAACTGTAGTGTAGCAAAGAAAGGGTTAATGGATTTTCGTCTGACATTTCATAATAAATTGTTTCTGACGTAACCGTTTTATAAAAGATCCCGAATATTCCGATAGGATTTCTGTAATACTTTATTTAGAATTCAATCATCGAAGTTGTTAACGATTGTTGTTGTTGACGACTGCTCCGTGGTGCAGTCGCTTAGCAATGAGTTGCAGCGCTGGTGGCCGCGGGTTCGAATCCCGCACGGAACAAGTATTTTTATGGCCTACAAATAATTGTTTGGTTCTGGATGTTTGTCCCTGCCTCCACAATACAGGAGAAAATCTTAGTATGGGGAGTAACGTTTTTAAAAAAATGCAAGAAAATTCAAAAAAATCTACACTCATCATAGGAAACACAGCTGCATTTTACCCTAATATTCTGTATGAGCGTGGTTCTTCTCTATTCGATTCGACCCATTCGTATAGTACGAACTACGAACACATGAGTAGTTTATTTTATTTATTTATTTAAACTTTAATGCACAAAAGAAAAAATCGTACATATGGCGGACTTACTGCCATAAGGCATTCTCTCCCAATCAACCACTAGGCTAAGCAGAGATAAACATATGGGAGGTAGTGCAGCAAAATTAAACTAATAATGAGAAAAAAGGTAACGAAGTTCGAATAAATCAGAAGTAGTAAGTAGTTCCGTTTATCTACTCATGTGGTGTGAATGGGTATTCGTACTTATTTACGTAAGGTTTAAACTTTAATTTGAAATCTCGTATTATCATCGCCGCTCCACACTGCATGAATATTGAAGCCACAGTTAATGACACTAAATTAAGGTGTACGGATTGCAGTACAGTTCAGTTGAACATAGTGAATGTTCGGGATGCGAAATCTAGTGCGTAGTACATATATATCTATGGCTGCAGCCCATCTCCTACTGCCATATCTACACAGGGCACCGCCACTTTAATCTTGTAATGTTACTACCCTTTTATCCACTACTCTATTTAATTTCGTGGGTGTCGTAAGAGGCGACAGAGGGAACCTGAAACAGGGGATGGTCAGCAGCATATTCTTGATAACAACCAAAAATAAAAAAACTGCGGTTGCTAATCCGTCTGCCAAGAGTGGCAACTATTGCAATATTTGATGATTGCCTGAAATATTGCCATAGTTGCCACGCTTGGAAACGATGGCGGGAAAACTTTTATTCAGCAGTGGTCCTTTGAAAGGAATTAATGAAAATGAAAATGATAATATTTACGGGATATGCAGACTACTTAAGTACAAACATAAACAGATTACTTAAGTACAAACGAAAAAACATACTCGAAACATGCAATGTACAAATGCATGATCTAACGCACGCAGACACGTACACAAATACAAAGTTACATTGTTGTTAAAACAGACCGAGGACCTGAAAATGTAATTATGTTAATAATTGGACTTCCAAAAAGTAATTATATCTTAATGGGGAGCTAATTATACGAAATATCTAAATTTATTTAATTCTTAATATATTTTATTCAAAGTAAACAGTGAAAAAGCTTTTTCGAAACTAATCTTCATCTTAATTATATCAAAACACTGACGAAATTATTTCCTCAACTCGAATTAGTTATTTTCCGTTCAGAAATGGACGCTAAGTGTGTCACTTAAGTTAAAAAGCACTCAACAGGTGTCTTGTTCCTTAAAGTCTGAAGAGCAATGTTTTTCATAAATATTTCATAAACACTTCTGCTTTTCATCTTATTATACGAACAAATTTTATAAAAATTATTCTTTAAAATAATATAATATAATATTAACACATTGTCATGTCATGTGTAAGCTGAAGTTGCAATGGGCTGGCTGGGGATGGGTTTGATTTAATTAAAGTTTATTTTCTTCTTTTTAGAGCATTTCAATAAAAGCTTGTTTCAAAAATGTTTTTACTATCAATTTATTTTTTATTTTTTAGTTATTGCTGGACATGTTTTAAAGTCTGTTAATTTAATTGAATGCATGGTTGTTGGTTTTTGCCATCTTAGATCCACCATCTTGATTTTTTATCGCCAGCAGTTGACCCTTGGCGGTCCCTACAACATTAATTTGTTCGAGCACCACCAAACGATCCCTAACCTTTGCCGGGTTATATCTCTTTAAATTTGGTATACCATTTCCTCAAAGAGCTGAATGCGGACGTCATTTTATTCGTATTCTTCTCAGCGAACGCTATCATTTGATATCCATATCATGGGGGTGAATAAAAAAACATAGTCCGCCATCTTTGGGAGTCCACCATATTGGATTTGGAGTGAAGTCATTTTATTTTTGTTTCTTCTCAGCAAACCCTTTCATTTGATATCCATATCATTGGAGTGCATAAAAAAAACATAGTCCGCTATCTTTGGGTGTCCACCATATTGGATTTAATTTGATGTACTTACTAACCATGCATTGTCTTCCAACCTAAACATGTATGCACAATTTCAGCTCAATCGGTTGAGGTTGCAAAGATTTAACCCTAACAAACAAACATTGCAAGTTAAATAAAAGCTTTCAAAAAGTAAAACCGACTTCAAAATATCTAAAATAATTAAAAATAATCCACAATCTAGCTTCTGAAGCGGTACTAAAATACAGTGGGCAAAGATGTCGCCCGTAACATACATTTTTAGCAGTATATTTCACTCCCAAAATTGAAGAACTTCTTAAGGTAATTTAATTGAATGAATTGTACTTTGTTGAAATTCATTAAATGTATTAATTTATTCATTTTATCATTAATTTCATTACAACCTATAGATAGTCCACTTCATGTCCACTGGTACCATTTCTAACTGCAGTTTTTATTCTTTTAAGATGTTATCAGAAAGATTGAATAAAACTATTTTACGGATTTTATCGCGTTTAATTTTACTAATTTTGATTCCCGACGTTTCGGTGCTTTACAGCACCCATGGTCACGGGGGGACTAAGGTGTTTGACGTCCTAATGTCATAGTTAGCCCGGCTACCTTCAGTTTTTGAATATTAATTTTGGTCCGATCTACGCAGAATGAGCTTACAGTATCTTGAAGTCTTGCAGTGGTATGCTTGGGTTTGGATTTAATTTTCTTAATTATAGGATCCCAAGCAGATGGCAGCACCCATCCATCTTCTCTATTGAAAGTAGGATGTTTTTTAATTTCAATAGCCTCGCGTATCATCCTTGGTAGGAATCGGTGTTCTTTGCGAGGATTTGTGGTCTATCAAATCTGATGTAATGGCGGGACGATCTTGAACATGTTCACAGACTGCAGACTTCCCAGAGCGTCGGTACCTCACGTCAGCTATATGTTCTTTCACGCGGGTTTTAATGGATCTTTTGTTTGTCCTATGTAAGAGAGACCACATTCACAATCAAGCTTGTACCTCCTGCATCTTGTAGAGGATATTACACTTGACGGATGGTAAAATTGACTAATCTTCTTCGGCGGCTTGAAGTATGTTTTAATAGAAGCTCGCTTCAAAATATAGCCAACCTTGTCTGTGACTGCTCTGACATAGGGTAGTACAGCAGGCACACGCTCGACTGTGGCCGGCTTCACTCGGTCACTGTGACATTGGCGCGGGACCCGAAGCTTGTTGTCTTGCAATACTTGCTCGACGTGCTGAAGCTTGGCGGCCAGATGTTTTCTGTCACAGATCCCTCGTGCTCTCTGAAACAAAGATTTTCCCACGGTAGCTAACTGTGATGGATGATGGTGCGATTCACCATTTAAATATCGGTTGGTATGGGTCTTTTCCTATACACAGTGTGACCAATAGTGTTATCAGGATTTCGGTCTATTACATATATATACACAGTGTGACTATTGGTCACTTACAGTTATAGGAAAAGACCCATACCAACCGATTTCGGTCTATTACATATATACATACATACATACATACATATAATCACGCCTCTTTCCCGTAGGGGTTGCAGAGACCACTTCTTTCCACTTGCTACGATCCTTACATACTTGTTTCGCTTCGTCCACTTTCATTATTCCCTTCATACATGCTCTTCGGTTTAGGGTACTCTTGACCTGGCCTTTTTTCAAGACGTCCCTGATTTGGTCGAGAAACGTCCTCCTAGGTCTACCCCTTCCAACACTTTCATTCACACTCGACTTATACACTTTTTTCGTCAATCGTTCTTCATTCATTCTCTCGACATGGCCAAACCATCTCAGCATACCTTTCTCAATTTTTGTCACTACATCTTCATTCAAATCACAACGTTTCCTTATCTCACTATTTCTTATCCTGTCACTCAATTTAACTCCTATCATACTTCTTAACGCTCTCATCTCAACTGCATTTATTCTGCTTTCATGTTTCTTCTGCCATACCCAACTTTCACTTCCGTACATGAGTTTGGAACCAACACCCCTCATGCACAGCCAAACGAGCCTTGTTAGACAACTTCCGACTGCTCATAAAGGAGTGCAAAGCTCCATTCACCATGTTTCCTGCATTCACTCTTCTTTCGATATCACTCTCACACTTTCCATCTCTTGTAAACTTTGAACCCAGATACAAACTCCTTCACCTGTTCAATTTGTTCATCTCCAATCACGATATTGCAGTCTGTCACTGCCTCATCTCTTTCAAACACCATCACTTTCGTCTTCTTTACATTCATCTTCATTCCTTTCTAACAAAAGCTCCACTCATAGCAGTTACCATCTCCTGCAACTCCTCGGCCGAAGACGCAAGTAGTACTTGGTCATCAGCATAGAGAAAACATTTGACGAGTAACTCATTCATTCTCAACCCACTTTCATTCTCTTTTAAATCTGTCAAGCAATTGTCCATGAACAGATTAAACAGCCACAGTGACGCTATGGTCACACTGTGTATATATATGTAATAGACCGAAATCCTGATAACACTATTGGTCACACTGTGTATAGGAAAAGACCCATACCAACCGATATTTAAATGGTGAATCGCACCATCATCCATCACAGTTAGCTACCGTGGAAAATCTTTGTTTCAGAGAGCACAAGGGATCTGTGACAGAAAACATCTGGCCGCCAAGCTTCAGCACGTCGAGCAAGTATTGCAAGACAACAAGCTGGGTCCCGCGCCAATGTCACAGTGACCGAGTGAAGCCGGCCACAGTCGAGCGTGTGCCTGCTGTACTACCCTATGTCAGAGCAGTCACAGACAAGGTTGGCTATATTTTGAAGCGAGCTTCTATTAAAACATACTTCAAGCCGCCGAAGAAGATTAGTCAATTTTTACCATCCGTCAAGTGTAATATCTCTACAAGATGCAGGAGTGTACAAGCTTGATTGTGAATGTGGTCTCTCTTACATAGGACAAACAAAAAGATCCATTAAAACCGCGTGAAAGAACATATAGCTGACGTGAGGTACCGACGCTCTGGGAAGTCTGCAGTCTGTGAACATGTTCAAGATCGTCCGCGCCATTACATCAGATTTGATAGACCACAAATCCTCGCAAAAGAACACCGATTCCTACCAAGGATGATACGCGAGGCTATTGAAATTAAAAACATCCTAATTTCAATAGAGAAGATGGATGGTGCTGCCATCTGCTTGGGATCCTATAATTAACAAAATTAAATCCAAACCCAAGCATACCACTGCAAGACTTCAAGATACTGTAAGCTCATTCTGCGTAGATCGGACCAAAATTAATATTCAAAAACTGAAGGTAGCCGGGCTAACTATGACGTCAAACACCTCAGTCCCCACGTGACCATGGGTGCTGTAAAGCACCCGAAACGTCGGGAATCAAAATTAGTAAAATTAAACGCGATAAAATCCGTAAAAATAGTTTAATCAATGTGTAGTGTTCGCGTAAATATAAGAAACCATTATCAGAAAGATGCCGCTGCCCACCTACTTCATTTCCCTCTGTCGCCTCTTACAATACCCATGCGATGATATGGGGTGGTGGATTCTTTTACGCCGCCATTACACGGCGAGGCAATTTTTTCATGATAACAACGATGTTAGCAATGATCTTCTTAAAAATATATAAAATCACGTGTCTCGCCCAACTTGAAAAGCTTATAATAAATAGCGTCCCAATTCCTAACAAAAAAGTTTTGTTGCAAAAAAAAGTTCAATGTCGTATTATTAAAAATTGTGACATAAATCATCACTTTGTATAAAAGTTGGCAGTGCAACGCGAAACATTTTTTAAGAAATGTTGTCCAATCATTCAACTAAATTAACTTGAATCTGGACGGTTGCTTATAAATAAATTAGAGCCATTTACTTCAATTGATTAAAAGCTTCAAGTTTTTCCGACGAAATAGCTAATTTAAAATTGTAGAAAATACGTACGACTGGCGATCAATGACCGCTTAAGTTCCAGCGTTCAGTCGCACAGGTCACTGCGAAAAGCACGCTGCGGTAACGTTTTAATATTTTTTATAATTTAATACACAAATTCACAGTCACCTCTAAAACAAATAAGATTTGAATAATCGTGTGTAAGAAACAATATTAGGGCTTTTCATTACAGTTAAAAATACCACCTTAAATATAAAAAGTGCACTTTTTTCGATAATTATTGTGAGTGAGATAATTTATTACGTTAGACAACCAAATTACAATGTCAATTTGAATATAATAATTGTAATCAGACCATACTTTGCGGAAATTTGTTTTTTTTTAAATATAAACACCTTAAGGATTACATTGGTTGGACTCAATTCCATGTGGCATTCTCTACCCTAGGAGACAAGAAAAATGTATATCGTATGTAATAATATTCACGTGAAAAATGAGGTGTGTGTTAACTAGTTCGATGTTATTTCATGCATTTCACAATATTTAACATTTTGCATTTAACATGTGTTTTGTTTTCATTTCAAAAGTGCATAGTTAATTAATAGTTATGAAACTATAAAATGTACTGTATGATAATTTAAGTTATTAGTTGTTTTTTTGTTCTTTTTAGCATTACCACTACCCACTACCACAAAATAAATAATAGTAGGTACTACGACACTACACCCAACACTACTACCACAACACTAGGAAGCACATCACCGCCGATAATGTTTCGAGAAATATACTGCAATAGCCAACCTAAGAGCTCGTAATTGTGGGAGGAAGGAAGGTGCTCATTAAACTAAACAATATGATAATCAGTTACGGACTTATCAACTCCTGGTACTTTTGAATTCCATCCCTGTATCATTATAAATCCGAGTACTATAATTTAGGTTTCTGTTTTCATATTGAAGTACAGGGTGGGCCATCTGTTGGTCCTTTTTTCAATCGATGCATTCAAATTTTTAGCACTTCACGTTATCAGTTCTAAAAAATATTTGATATATAAAAAGTAAAAATATGCTATTTATAATCATGGAGTCACTAACATCACAACAGCGCATTTCGATTGTCCTAATTTGTTATGAAACTGGGCGTTCAAAAGAGAACAACATTTCATAAATTACGTGAGAGTTTTGGTCGACATGGACGTCCTACTGAGCGTGCAATTGGCAAAATTATTTATCGTTTTGAAGAAACTGGTTCAGTGGAAGGTTGTAGACCATCTTGGTTGCAGTCGCATCTGTTAGTGGAAGTGTTCGTAATGTACCAAGCACATCAACCAGGCATCGTTCACAGGAACTAAACATTTCACGAACCACATTACGACGCATGTTGACACACAGCAACACCTGGTTTTATTCATGAATAGATAGAATACACCTAAGTTTAATCATCCGCAATCAGCTGTACCCAGTTCAGTAGTGATGTAAGAATATCCATTATCCTGAATATGGACAGCAGTATCTTCTACTCATAACTCCTGAATAAAAATAACAAACTGCGATTACCAACCCGCTAGCCAAGCGTGACAACTATAGCGAATAATAATAATATCTTCCAGACCGAATTTCGGTCATGGCTACCACTCTCAACGGAGACTAGCCGAGCGCAGGACAGGATTATCACTCTCATAGTCCGATGGGACGGTTATCCGACACGACCAGAGAGTTTTCCGAAGCACGGGCACACCGCCAACTTTCTGACACCGGGCTGCTACTGAGAACTTTTTAACAGAAAAACCCAATAACTGACTTCGGCCCAGCCCAAAATTCGAACCCGGGACCTCATGATCAGCAACTACGTTTACGACCACTGGACCAACTGTTGGGGAGACTTATGTTCAGCAGTGGACTTCTGATAGGCTGTAATGATAATTGTGATGTCAAACGTAGGTAGATTTTGGCCGTGGCATTTAAATAACCACGATTTCAACATCAGATAAAAGGAAATTCCATTATAAATAACTCATTTCAAAAGTACGAAACAATTACCAAAGCCAGACGTAAATTACAAAGTAACAAAGTATGAGCGGCGAACTTCTCAAAATTATCGCCAGAGTTCCCGACAGAAACTTTTAAAATGGAATTAAACAAGAGAAATGAAGCTCTTAAAAATATACGACTTCGTAAATGTCCGTAACCGAATGGGTTTACTGAAAAAGAATTATTTTTAAGTGAATTATAGTTATATTTATATTATTACTAAATATCCACTGTGTACGTGAGCAACCCGAGTTCGATTCCCGCCGGTAGCTATGATATTATTAATTGCAGTTTTAAGTGTTGATTTACCACGTGCTTGGCAGTAAAGGACAAAATCGTGGGGAAAAACCTGCATCTCTGAGAAATTGAAACAAAATATTTCGTCAAAACGCATTGGAGCAGTGCGGCGGACATTTCCTTAGCCAAGCTCTCTCAGAAATTAGAGAACACCTCTGCACATCCTAACTGATTGCGGACCCATAAACGTAACACTTATTTGGAAACACACAACAAGTGAAAATGCTCACAGCTAAGCAAATCCTTCAATTCATTGAAGATATAGCAGTGTATATATATATATCATCATCATCATCATCATCATTACAGCCCTTCACAAGTCCACTGCTGAACATAGGCCTCCCCAAGGAATGCCACAAAGCACGGTCCTGAGCCACCCGCATCCATCGACTTCTGCATGTCTTACCATATATATATATATATATATATATATATATATATATATATATATACATATATATTCATTGTAGCCATAGCAGAGATCACAATAGATCTATACAGGTCGCAGTGACACAGTAGGACCGACATAGCGGCTCGCACAAAATAAATGCAAAGCAAAGTACAGTAAAAGGAGTTCTTTTATTGATTTTAATTACCTTGAAAAACTGAACACTAATATTATTGTATAAAACTAATTTTACGGATTGTACCTATCACGTTTAACTTAATAAATTTTTACTTCCGACATTTCGAGTGCCCCGCAGCACCAATAGTTACTTAGGAGAACCATGATTGCCAATAATTTAAACTAAACGCGATAAAATCTGTAAAAGCAGTTTTATTCGATGTTAGTTTTGTAGGTAGTAGTTACGTAGTAACATTATTTAATCTGTGGTAGTAGTTAGTATAATTACAAACTGGAGTTTTGGCGGGAACTTGATCGGCGGCGGTTTGCTGCTCCTGTATTATTGTTTGAATAATGGTTTGAAGTGGATTTTGATATGTAAAAGTGGTGCGATTTTGTTTATTAAGTGTCTGCGCATGTGAACTATTAGTGGAAACGGTGATACAAGTGCTCTGATGGTGATGTGATTCTCAAGATAAGGTGTCTATCTGCTTAAGGCGCTTTGAGATACCATCGCCAACTGTCAGCTGTCTGCTGACTCAAGTTGCCGTCAAAATCTCCCAAGGGCTGCACAATGTGACGCATCAACATATTGTGAAGCTGTGTACTATGAAGAAAATTATAATAAACCGAATAAAAATACCTAATACTTGGTCTAAAGGTCTAGATACCAGGCCATAAACTCCAAAAAAAAAATTACAAACTGTGACATAAAATGTCATGTTAATCCTCAGGTAACAACGCATTTGTAGTCGTCTTGCTTTAAAGTTCACTGGTGTTGGCAGGTGCCCATAAACTGCAGTAGCCACTTACCATCAATTGGACTGTAAGTTCGTTTGTCACTTTAGTTTTATTAAAAAAAAATTAGTGTCCGTGTAAATATAATAAATCATAAATTATATTATTAATTAACTACTACGTTTAAAACGCTCAAGTCGTTTGCTTGACGAAAGGAAACAATAAACGCAGCATGTTTCTGACAGTCTTAATAATTTCGTTTTACGTCAAAACAAAAGAACTCTTTAGGAATCTGTTAGATAAGTAAGATAGTCCAAAATAATTATGAAGTTCTTAAAAGCGTTTTGTTTTAAGAATATCGTGTCAAACTGTCTCGTAATATTAGAATTTGAAATTTTAATAATGTTGGTAGTTTTTTTTTATAAAACTGAAATTATTAAAGAATGTACAGTCTAGCTGATGGCCTGATGGTAAGTGGCTACTGCAGTCCATAGACACTGGCAGCCAACTTCAAACGAAGTGCCTCAGAGGTGACAACGCATTCAGATGGAACGCATCTGAATGCGTTGTCACCTCTGAGGACTAAGATGAGATCGCAGCCTACGTACGTTGCATATTTATAGAATAAGGGTTACAAACGAGCACACAGTCCACCTGATGGTAAGTGGTTGCTGCGGCCCATCTACATCTATCTTCACCTACCTATTAGGTGAATACGTGTAGTACATACCTATATATTATGATGTTATCGCTGTGTTTATCGCTACGACAAACAAAAGGTACACAAGGTAGGAAGAACTAAGGAAAGTCATAATTAGTTGTTTATTATAACAGAATTCATGAGAAATCAACCCTTTTAATACGCTTTTATTTATTTCTTTCGTGACTTACTTCCTCTTAGTCGGGGGTTTTTAAAAATTTTATTTAATCCTTTTTCAAATACAACTTTTATATCCGTCGTGGGTTTTTCAAAATTTTTAATTTTGGTTTTTATTTTAGACTTTTAAGAGAATAAATATTTGTATAACTTTCTATCTACTCAACAATTTACGAGTGGAAGAACTGAGCATGGAACAGTATCAGCTACTTCTGTTGAGGATTCGTGTTCCTATAGAGAAAAACTTTGTCGATGGGGAAGCTGTTCGTATATATCCCAACTTACAACTCGTCAACGCATTCAATCAGACAATGTTAATTATGTTAACCAAACTAAAACGAAATTGTACGTGATTAATGCAAGAGATGGGTCCAGGGAACCCAATAACTATGGACAGAAACCTCCACCTGCTGCTATTCCAGTGGATCAAAATAACACAGGAGGCCTAGTATCACACATAAAGTTGGGTATCGGTACACGAGTGATGTTAATTATCATTGAAAAGGATTAAGAAGAGGCCAGTCGGAAAGGGTTAAGAAGAGAGCTGCCCAAAAAAGTTTTAATCCAATTTGATAACCGCTTTATCGACAGAATTTACCATGATGGGTTATGATATGGTTGGGTAGGTATAACTCCAATGAGTGTATCATTTTAAGGCAACCAAGGTGCTGGCTAAATAGAAAGGGTAAAAAGGTTCCACTCATGTTAGGTTGTCCCGTTACAGTGCATGAATTCGACGGCACTACAGTCGATAAGTCGGTCATACATCTTAGACCCAAAACATTTGCTAAAGGGCAAGCTTATGTGACTTTTACTAGAGTACAATCTTTAGATCGTGTAGTAGTAACCGATCTGAATCAAAGAAAACTCTTCAAAAATCCACGTAATAGCATAGCGTTGGAAGTGTTAGAGCGATTGAGAAGCACGTTGCGCGGGTCACAAATCGAAGAAGCCGAAGAAAGGCCACAAAGCTGTCTTTGATCTAGATCTGTTATAATGGCATTAAGATAGTGATTACTCTAAGAACCCAAATATGATATGTGATATCAATAACCGCATCTAAATCGGTCAAGCAGTCTCGGAGAAAAATTTGCCAAAATGAGTAAAAATTTTATTTCAGTACTCCTGGCAAGTTAACACCATAGCACCTATCTAAGAACCATCGCCGATGACTCATAAACCCTGTACAGAAAAATGCATCTAAATCCGTTTAACCGTTTTGAGATAAATGTGAACATTCGTTTGCACAAATATGCTTATTGCAGCGCCCTGGTAAACTACCACCATAAGAACTATCTAAGAACTATTGCCGATGAATTACAAACCCTTTGCAGAAAACCGTATCTAAATCAGTCGAACCATTTTGGAGATAAACGCGAACATTGATTTCTAAGAACCATCGCCGATGATTCACAAGATTTTTACAGTAAACTGCATCTAAATCCGTTAAACCGTTTTGGAGATAAATGGGAACATTCGTTTGCACAAATATGCTTACTTCAGCGCCCCTGGTGAGCTAACACCATAACACCTATTTAAAAACCATCGCCGATGAACTACAAACTTTTTGCAGAAAACCGTATCTAAATCAGTGCAACCGTTTTGGAGATAAATGGGAACATTCATTTGCACACACAAACAAACAAACAAACAACCTCTCACCCTAAACGCATACACCTTCTTCGTTCCGTCGCGGTTAACAAAAACGTACAAAAAGCGGCCAAAATACTACAAAGTATACCCACCCTAAGTCTGCCTCTAGATCAAGAAAATATATAAAGGGTGAAATGTGCAAACATTTAAGAAATGATTTTGATAACAATAGAAAATACTAAAGGTATAAAAATATAATTCAGGGATATTAAAATATAGCACACATAATTCGAAACGTGCTAAGATATATAAATAAATATATAAACATTCCAGATTCAATGTGTTAGAGCCTGTTACATAAGCTAATGTACATAAATATTCCCACTCATATATTACTCATACACTAGCGACCCACCTGTATAGTATCTATTAACTTGGCTTTATTTAGATTTAAGTTAATCGAAGACCATTTATTTTATCAATTGTTTATTTTTACAACAATAAACTTCAACTTTTTCGAATAGCATATGGCTAGATTTCTCCTGGTATTGCTTGGTTCTAGATTCGGCCAAACAGACAAACGGACAGACCGCGAAAAATTTAAAATAGTTATTTTTGTCTTAGCATACAAATAAGCTAGATAGACACTTACATTTTATTTAGGTGTATAGCATATATCAATTGCAATTAAAATTTTAAAAATTACTCTTCTGGCTCGCATCAACAAAGGTAGCTCTAATATCAGTCGCGTTACCCCATAGCAAGATTCGATACAACATTATGCTATGGAAATAACTAAAATAAACTAAACAGGCTGTTTCATTTGGACGTTACTTACCTTACTCTGTTAATCTGGCTGATTACTAACCTACATAAGTACATTTCAATTAGTGTAACAGATATCTACCACTGGTAGAGAAATTAAGACTAATAAACGAGTTCAAATTGGCAATTACATAATTATCTTGTACCGTTTCTTTTTCCAATTGTTCTTGCTCCGATAACTAATGGCTTCCCTTCCTTATTTTACTTGCGTCTTTAGGGAAAATTTATCGAAGAGGCTTAACCAGTAATTTCTTCTTCGCAGCCTTATCTTATCTTATATCCTATTTCTATCGCAGTCAGTTACTTAATCTAAAAGCTTGACAACAGCATTTATCTTTATACAAATTGACACCACCATAAACAAATACCTACGAGTACATCTTTTAAGTAATTTGTAATTATTTACTTTCAATAACGTCTTAATGTATGATCGATTTGCTATTTTAAGTTAAATTACATTTGGTCATGTAGAAAGAATGAATGAGGAAAGAGTGACAAAGCAAATTTATGTTGCAGAAGTGAACGACAGAGTCGGGAAGGGACGCCTTAGGCGAAAGTTTATCGACCAAATTGGTGATATATTGAAAATGGGCCAAATTAAGAGTATCCTTAACCAACGAGCATGTATGCGTAGGTATGTGGATGTGGAGGAAACGAGAGAGGTGTGTCAGGATCGTGCCAAATGGAAGTCCGTAGTCTCTGTCTACCCCTCTGGATGACAGACGTAAGTGTTTTATGTATGTAGATTTTGATATTTAAAAATAAACAAATGATTATTTGACTATAAAAAAGTGTAACGCCATTACCCAGCCCTATATTCTTGTTTCCTGGACCTGTCTAGGGCTTTCGAGCTTGTATCATACTGTATTACTTTATTACTACTTGTCTATACTCTCTTGTGAAGAAAATTAATGAAACAAGACCACTAGAGTTAACTTCACTCTTTAGGCAATGGTATCTTAACCAGGAGAACTACTATAGATAGAGAGAGACTATAAGAGTAAGGGAATAAAGAGTGCACCTGTTCTTGCGCATAATAATAAATTAATACTCTGGCACTATAATCCTGCCCTGCTCAGATGGCTAGTCTGCGTTTAGACGGGCAGCCGTGACGGAAATTAAGTCTGGAGCTGGCGGACATTATCATTATTAAGTAAGCAGTCAACTGCTGCGGCCCTTTCATATTAGGGGAATCTTCAATATTCAAGAGTATTAAAGGTAAAGTTGCAATTAACAATTTCATTGGTGCCGGCGGAGATCGAACCCGGCTTTTAAAACACACGTTTTTTCATCTGCTCATTGTATTTATGTCAGTTCAATATTGTTCTGTGAGCACATGTAGCGACACATAATTAAGACAAATAGCTGCCGAACTGTAAGTACTTTACTATCTCTGTATTATTATTATTATTATTTATGGGGTATTTATATAGTTTTCTCATCTGGTTGAGCTGTATAAATATATGAATGGAAATCATAAATATACATATAGTGAAATAAATACATAAACCATACGTAATTACATATATAAAAAGCCAACCAGATGGAAGCCTTCGGCAGGGGTGACCAAACTGCCGAGGGTTAGGGGGAAAGGGAAAGAAATCGGCGGACGATGCGATCATTATTATTACTTATTATTATTTTATTAGTATTACATGGTTTGTTAAAATAGATACATTAATCCGTTGTTGGGACATCCTTTTAAGTAAATATATACCTGTGCCGGGAACTTTTAAATAATATCAAAAATAGTCCTATAATAACAAAACTTAAATTTAAATTATAACAAAAATAGTTTGTGTGTATGTGTGTGTGTGTGTTTGTGTTCGTGTGTGTGTTGTTGTTGTTTTATCAAACTATTCACCTTCTTGTATATATAAGCTGATTGCTTAGTATACTGATGACCAGCAAATTTAGTTTTTACAATATCTGTTTCTATTCCTATGTTTACTCTTCTTTTCGTCTACGAGTTTATATCTATAGTTACTGTTTCATGCCTCTTTAGTATTAGTTGCAATATGTATATCTTTCTCACACTTAATAAGTTGTTTATGGAGTATAGCTCTTTTGTAGGGAAACGATAAGGTTTACAGTACATAATTTTTAGTAAGGCTCGTTTAATACGTTCTAATTCAAGGAAATTATTTTTTGATGCTCCTCCCCACACTGGAATGCAGTAAGGCAGCTTATTGATTCAACAAGAGCTGTATAAACTTGGGTTAGAACTTTATTTGTTGCAACATATCTTAAGGTTTTAAAAATCCAAATAAGTTTTCTAATTCTGCTACCTAGTAGTTCCAGATGAGAGTGCCAAGGTAATCTTTGATCAATAATTATGCCTAAATATTTAGTTGCATCTATTTTATCAATGGTAGGACACGTACAATTTATATTCTGGTCGTTACAGTCGTATATTTGTAGATTTGATATTGTAGGTTGAGTTTTTTTTTATTTATTGAGTAACATATATAATTTGTCTTATTCATGTTAAGTGTCAGAACGTTAGATTTAAGCCAACTAGATATTTTTAAGCTTGTTTCGGCAAAAACTATAGCAGTATCAGCTGCATGTGAATAAATATGCCCATTAACAATTTTAAAGTTACATAGGTCGTTTATATATATTAAAAACAAGGTAGGTCCTAAAACACTACCTTTTGGTACACTGAAAGTCATTTCGAGGTCAATACTGGTATAGTCTCCTATTTTCACGCGCTGAGTCCGATCATTTCGATAGTCCTTCATCAAGTTAACCTGATTTTCTCTATTACCAATATTTTCTAGCTTTTTAATAAGGATGGGGATAGATACTGTGTCAGATGCCTTCTTTAGGTCCAAAAAGACAGTCAGACATTTATTTTTACGATCAAGATCGTCAACAATACGCGAAGTTAAATCTAGAATGGCATCTTGCGTACATTTTCCTTGCCTAAAGCCATATTGAGACGCTGACAAAATGTTAAATTTATTAAGGTATTGAATTAGTCTGTTATTAATAAGTTTTTTTCCATTACTTTAGAGATACCCGTTAATACTGAAATTGGTCTGTAGTTATTGATTTGAGCTCGATCCCCATTCTTATACACAGGACTAATAATTGATTGCTTCATCAGCGAAGGGAAGACACCTTTAGTAAAACAAAGATTTCCTAATTAAGTAACAATAGGAACTATTAAGCCTTTTGAGCGTTTTAGAAATTTTGTAGGGATATTGTCAAAGCCAGAAGCACTATCTGATTTTAAAGTCATGAGGATTGAAGTGACCTCTTCGTGATCGTGAGTATTAGAATTAGAGGGGGACCTATACACACCTAGTATGATATGGTTAAATATGTCTATCTGTAAACATGACGCTTGATCAAGGTTAATTTCTTTTATTTTAGCATTGAGATTTCTTTTAACAAATATTACTACCCCATCGTTTTGATTCATATGGTTAAAGTTTAAAGTTTATTGTTATTAATGTACCTGTATTCTATTAAAAAAAAAAGTTTAACTGCTGGATACCTGTATTTCTTGTTAATCATAACTATCAGGACCGAACGTTGAGCTCTCTCAATCCTCATTATGACTGTTTTGGAAACGCTTCCCCAACAAAAAATACAATACGTTAACAATGACTGATATAAGGCATAATAGATGGTCATTAATGTGCTCAGGGGTGCAGAGTTTGTTAATCGTCTCATGTTGTAGACTATGTTATAAATTCCTTGAAGTTAAAGTTGTGATCAACTATTATACCGAGATATTTAATGGTTTCCACTCTCTGAATTTTTCATATCTACACAAATTCTTCTCAGTCGTGCAAAAATGCAATTTTATGTGTTTGTCAGTAGGTGGTATTGATAAACAAGTGTTATGAAAGCACATACAATTCGTTTTCTCGATATTTAAAGTTAACAGGTTTGAGTTTAACCAATAAGCATCCTGTGAAATATGGCGTTCCACCGCAGAAATGGCATAACCCCATCTTTTTTCACTGTATAAAATGACCGTATCATTAGCATAACATATCATTTCTGAATGTTTTGAGTTGAACAAATGTATGTCCTTCATGTATATGATAAAGATAGTGGGACCGAGAATACTTTCCTGAGGTACACTATAGCTAAACCATAGGTTAACCTTCAGCATTTCACTTATATAATTGCCCACTCTCACGCACTGTTTCCGTTCCTTCAAATAGCTTTCGAACTAGTCTAATCCTCTGATTCTCGCGTTTTCAAGCTTTTTACATAATAAAGGAATGGAAACAGTGCCGAAGGCCTTGGCTAAGTCCAGGAATATGCCAATACAGCATTCGTTATTGTCAAGGCAAGAAGATATATGTGAAATTAAGGTGGTCACAGTGTCCTCGGTACATTTTCTTTTCCTAAATCCAAATAAAAAGAGAGCAGATTATGTGCTGCTAAGTAATTCATCAGTTTTTTTTAACCAATTTCTCAAGGAGTTTGGAAAAAGCACTCAGCAGATAAATGGGTCGATAGTTATCTGGAGAGTTTTTAGGCCCTTTTTATATACAGGATACACCATTGCAGTTTTCCAAACTTCTGGAAAACAGATTAAAGGCTATTATTGAAGCAAATGGCAGTTACACTAAATATCGTCCTCTACCAAATCTATATATTATAAATATATCGTTTTATAAAAACCACCCTTTATAACCCTTATTCTATAAAAAAAAACGTATTTTCATCTACGTCATTTTAGAATTTTGATGGATTTTTTATTTATTATCTTATATATAAAAATGAATTGCTGTCCGTTAGTCTCGCTAAAACTCAAAAACGGCTCGAACGATTTTGATGAAATTTTTTGTGTGCGTTTGAATTAGTTTAGATTCACAATTGGACCCGATAGATGGCGCTGTTGTCGAGATCCAGAAATCACCCTTGCAAACCCGGGGCGGATCGCTAGTAATAAAGTAAAGTATATAAATTGTTTTATTTGAACGCGTGCCGAACAAAGTCAGAGAAAAAAGGGGCGAGCAGAGTGCATAAAACTTCCGTAATGGACTCGGACTCATTTGCTCCTACGTCCCATCGTATCTTTCTTCATTTCACTATTGCCCTTTACTGGGTTTTACTTACTAAAAGCGTGCTAAGTAATTACGATAGTTATATATCTCATATGAGTACCTGCCGTGCAGTGGTGATTTAAGAGGATCCACTACCCCATATCATCCCGTGGTGTCGTAAGATAGAGGGAAACTAAAATAGGAAATGAGCGGCAGCAACTTTCTGACATCAACCCAATAATCAGCGGTTGCCAACCCACTTGCCAAGCGGCGCAACTATGGCAAATATCCTCTATGCAGTAGATTTTGACGGGCTGTAATGAAGTAATGACTATAAGTGCGGTATATGATTCCTCAGCACTAGAACTAGGAGACGTGACTCATTTCTGCCTAGAAATCCACCTCGTTAGGTAGTTAGTCTTCCCTCTTACCTATTTTTGCCACCAAGCAGCAGTGCGTGCACTGTTTGTGTTCCGACACAAAAGTTCCGGTCTGATGGGTAAAAAAATCACGCTCTCACATAATATCAGCGTGAAACAGCAGAATAATGCTGTTTCGTATGTTGAGTTTAGAGAACCGTAGACCCTTTTTCAGTAAAATGTAGTAATGAGTTACCAGTGTAACTCAGATGTGGTTGTCTGTGAACCACTACGAGGGTGATCCAAAAGTAATGATAATCAGTTACTTCAGGTCCGCATAAAATCCAAAAAATATTTTTGCTTGCTTATATACTCACTACGTCAGCCTAAAAAATCATATAAATAGATCACGATTTCTGGGAGATACATTCATTTGAATACGAACTGTCAAAGAGATAACATCAACATGGAAAAACGAAATTAGAGCTGTCATCAAGTACCTCTGTTTGAAAAAAATGTCTTCAAAAGACATATACAGTGACTTAGTGGAAACATTGGGGACTCTGCTCCTCGATATTCTACAGTTGCACGCTGGGCCAAGGAGTTTAAACTGGGCAGAACATCCACTGAAGATGAACATCGCAAAGGACGCCCATCCACGTCCTCACTGAAGACAATGTGAAAAAGTCGAAGATGTTGTGTTGGCAGATCGAAGAGTGACCATCAGGCATGTAGTTGAGTCGAGTCGAGTCGAGTTGCATATGAAAAGGTCTCTGCGCGTTGGGTACCCAGAATGTTAACCGACGAGCAAAAGAAAATCGAGTTGATATTTCGAGGGTCAATCTCGAAAGGTGAAACCATGCTGCAGCTATATTACTGGTATAGTTGTAGCACGAATGGGTCAGCTCGACCGGGAAGGACCACGCTCTCACAGAATACCAGCGTAAAATAGCAGCTTAACGCTGCTGTGTTTCGTATGGTGAGTGTAGAGAACCGGAGACCCTTTTACTGGAAAAGAGGCATTCCATCTTAGTCCTCACGGGTGACAACGCATCTGCATTTTGATTCTTTATTGAAGATAGATGTAGATGTCTATGGGTCACAGCAACCACTTACCATCAGGTGGACTGTGTGCTCGTTTGTCACCCTATCCTATAAAAAAAAAAAAAGAAAAGTTCCAAGCAGATCAAGAAAATTTTTGTTCCGTTTTGTGACTATGGACGAGACCTGGATCTACCATTATGATCCTGAAACGAATAAACAATCGATGACTTGGAAGCGAGCCTCCTCACCGACGCCAAAGAAATTCAAAGTTTCAAGTTCGGCGGGAAAGGTTATGGCATCTGTTTTTGGGACGCTCAAAGCATAATTATGGTGGAATATTTAGAAAAGGGAGCCACTATTACGGGCTCTTACTACGCAGACCAAATAAGAAGATCACGGAGGCCATTAAGGAAAAAGACGCGGCAAACTGCGAGCTGGAGTGCTGTTTCACCAAGACAACGCACCGGCTCACAAAGCCGCAGTTGCGATGGCTGCCATTCAAGAAACGGATTCGAACTGCTCGAACACCTCCTATTCGCCAGATCTAACTCCTAGTGATTTCTACCTCTTTCCTCGGCTCAAGGAACGCCTCCGAGGCAAGAAATTCGAAGACGATAGCGAAGTAATGGCCGCTGTTGAAGCGTTTTGGGAGGGTCAAGACAAAGAATTTTTTTTCAAAGGGAATCCTGGGTTTAGAAAAAGATGGACTAAATTTATTTATTTGTTAGGAGACTATGTAGAAAAATAAATTATTATTTTAACTTTAATTACCGTGTTTTATTTTCATTATCATTACTTTTGGATCACCCTCGTATGTCCAATTATCATCGTTACTTTTTTAAACTAAATTGCGCGCATTCGATAGCTTCTAGCACTCGAAAGTATACGCGAACTTGAATATTTCATGACAAATACCTCTAAGTGTCCATCCATTGATTTATTACAGCCTATAAAAGTTCACTGCAGAACATAGGCCTCCCCCATAGATTGCCTGTTTCAATTTCCTCTCGCCTCTTCTGATACCGGGTACGGAACGATTTATTTTTATAGGTGAGGGGCAAACGAGCATGCGGCTCACCTGATGGTAGTGACTACCGCCGCCCATGAACAACTGCAACACCAGGGGAACCAGAGGAATTGCAGATGCGTTGCCGGCCTTTTAAAAGGGTAGGCTCTTTTCTTGAAGGTCCCTAAGTCGTATCGGTCCGGAAAAATCGCTGGTGGTAAACTATTCCACAAGGAAGTTGTGCGAGGAAGAAGACATCTTCTAAATCGCACAGTGGTGGACCGCCAATCATTAAGATGGTGTGGATGGTATCGGAGTTCTGCCGCGATGTGCGTTCGTGAAATTTGGCGGCTGGAATTAATCCGAACAATTCCTCAGAGCACCCGCGTGGTAAATGCGAAAGAAAATGCAAAGAGATGCAACATCTCTTCGCAGCGCCAATGAATCGAGCCGATCGAAAGGACTCAGTCGTCGTCGATTCGAGCCGCTCTGCGCTGGATGCGGTCAAGTGGAAGGAGCTGGCACTGGGGAGCCCCAGCTCAGAATGGGAACAGTATTCATGTGAGGCCGAACCTGCGCCTTGTAAAGTTGCAGGCGTTGTGCCGGCATGAAATACTGTCCGTTCTGCTGAGCACGCCAAGCTTTTAGAGGCCAATTTGGCCTTCTTCCAAGTGACCACGAAACTGCACGTCACTCGATATGTCGACGCCGAGGATTCCGATACTGGGTGAGGCAACAAGGAGTGCCTTGAAACTGAGGAGATACGAGAAAGGGTTCTTTTAGCGGTAAACGCGCAAACTTGTGTCTTCTGAGGATTAAACTGGACTAGATTTAGTCGCCCTAATCCGAGACTTTGTTCAGCAAAGACTCGACTTCAGACACAAGTTTGTTCCGGTACTCGGCGACGTTTTCCGAGAAATATTGGCACGGCCGGTGTATAGAGCATCACCAGTGCTGTCATCCGCATAGCAATGAATGCTACCGGTTTGCAACATATTATTGATATGCAGAAGAAACAGCGTTGGTGATAGCACGCAACCTTGTGGAACACCAGCGTTAATAGGTTTGTAGTCGGAGCATGCACCGTCTACAACGACCTTGATGCTCCGATCTGCAAGAAAGCTGGTGATCCAATTGCACAATTCTCGGGAAGCCCATAGGAAGGAGCTTCGAAAGAAGCACTTTGTGCCAAACCCGATCGAAAGCCTTCGCAATGTCCAAACTAACGGCCAATGTCTCCCTTGGACTCTACTGCCTCCACCCATCTATGAGTCAGGTAGACCAGAAGATCACCAACTGATCGACCCCGACGAAAACCGTATTGGCGGTCACTAATCAGCTTGTGATCCTCAAGGTACCGCATGAGCTGGCAGCATAACGGACTCCATTATTTTGGAGAACAAGGGGTGATGGCGATAGGCCTGTAGTTGGACGGGTCTGAGCGGTCGCCTTTTAGGGATCGGTTGGACAAAAGCTGTCTTTTGTCCAACCGATGATATCGGGACTACGCCTAGGGAGTAGGATTACCGGAAAAGACGTGTTAGAACCGGTGCCAACTCCGGAGCACACGTGCTCAGCACAATTGGGGATTCTGTCAGGCCCACTCGACTTGTGGATGTCCAGGAGAGGAGTGCTTTGCGAACCGAGCGCTGTGAGAACCGCACATCTGGCATGGAGCACTCACACCGCGGGATGGTCGGCGGTGTGTTCCCCGTCATCAAGAATCGAGTTGAACGCAAAAGGGAGCCTAAAAGGTCGGCTTTCTCTTTGCGGCGTGGGCCAGTGAGTCGTCCTTCCTGTGCAGAGATGGTAGTGATGGCTTACAGAAATTCCTTGGACAGCCTTGGCGAGACCAGAATGCACGGGTTCCCGAAGGAAGGCGAACTAGTTTCTCGCCAATTCTGCCTCTGTGCTCTGACTTTGCCTTGGCAATAACTCTTTGAAGGACCTGGGCGAAGTTATACTTCTTTTTAAGCATGATGGTGTTTACATCCCGAGCCGCCGAAGCCTCAGCCCAGGCTTGATAGCACTCCTGTTTACTGCGTAATGCAGTCTTACAGGAGCAACCAAACCAAGGCTGAGATCTGCCTCCGATGGGTACCACAGATGATAGAATAAATAGTTCCATTCCTGTAGCACCATATCAGTGACAGAGTCAGCAACAGCGCTTGGATCATCCGGCGAGAAGCAAACCTGCCCCCATGGGTAGGATGCAAAGAAAGACCGCATTCCGTCCCAATCCGCCGACCTGTAATGCCAAACACGGTGGCAACCTGCAGAACGCAAACGCGAGGGGCGTGAGTGGCACCACACTCCGGATCAGACAATGGTGCGAAGAGCCGAGAGGGGCATGGACCGAAACCTGATATCCGTCCGGATGAGAAGTCAGCAGAAGGTCCAACAGGAAAGTGTATGATCCTTCACGAATCACATGAATCCGCGTCGGCGAAGTAACCAGTTGTGTCAGACCATATGCCAAGGCAAAGTCATAAACAGATCTCCCCGCATGATCGGTTAAACGTGAACCGAGCCATTCGGCGTGGTGGGCGTTAAAATCGCCAAGAATCACGATCTCTGCGGATGGGACCTGTTGTAGCAAGGAATCTGTAGCCATTTGGGACCTATAGAGGCACCCGTAGACGCGCGGATCGTAGACGCGCCGTCGTCGCTATCTACGCGTAGCCAAAGGATGGACAGGTCCGAACCTTCAAGACTGCCGAGGCGTCGAGAACAGATGTCCTCTCTGACGTATACGCAAACTCCAGCCCGAGGCACAAAGGAGTGTTCCAATTTGTACCCCGGGTAGGAGAGATACGAAGTATCAGCCGGAGAGGACACCTGCGTCTCGGTCAGAAAGAGCAAGGCCGGCTTTGCTGTCTCGAGATGGTAGTGGACGGCGTTTAGGTTCGAGTGAAGTCCCCTGATGTTGCAGAAATTCACGGATAGCATGGCAGGGGTCGCCTTGGTCTTGTTGCTCAGTTTGCCCCGAGCAGTTATTGTTTTGAGCGGAATTTGCCCCCACCCCAGAATACGCGGGGCAGTCTGAGCACCCACGCTCAGGAGGAGTAGCATGATCGTGGATGCTCAGCGAGGATTCTCCAGGGTGCTGGTACCCTCTGGGTAGTCTATGATTTAATTCCGCTACCATGTTGATGGGGAGAATTGGGCCTCCGGTCACCTGCACTCACCAGACGAAACGCAAAAGCAGAGATTTCACCACGCTGGTATTCTGTGAGGTCGTGGTACTAACCCGGCTCGAGCCGGCCCATACGTGCGACAGCGAAAGCTGCTGCGTGGCTCTACCACCGTTAAGATATGGGGTAGTAGATATTCTTACACCGCCGCTATAAGGTAGGCTCTAACTGTAAATAGTAGAAAATGTTTGTGAAAATCATATGTTTACTCTAACATTTCGATAAGGTGTAAACTTACTTTGTTGATTTAGATTTTATTGTTGCTATATTACGTTATATCTAATATATAAAAAATAATTTTTATTTGTTCGTATTTTATGCGCTGCCATACCGTTCATCAGATTGCGGTAAAACTTTGTCAACTTATTGCTTGCACTTATTCGAAGGTTATAGGCATAGGACAAATAACTTACAGTAGGTGACGCGAGTATCGTACCGACAAATTTATTTGAAAGTTATACATCACTCAACTTCAATGAATGTATTATCATTCCTAATTAAATTATATAACTCTTCCAAATTTAAAATGATATTCGACAATTATTTCTTTTGCGGCAGCAACGCGACGGGTACCAGATAATTAATTAATAAAAGAAATTTTAAGTTGTTAATTTGAGTTACCCGGTTAGTTATTACTATTGAAAATGCAAACAAATTGTATCCTCATTTCAGCGCAGATAAATTAACGGGCTGTGAGACATTTCATCTCAGTCTTCAGAAGTGACAACGGATTTTTGTAGCCTTTTTTGTTTAAAGTTGGTAGCAGTTTTCCATGGGCTGAGGTCACTCACTATCAGAAGGACTGTAATTTGTAACTTCGTTTATCATTTTAATTTTATGTGAAATTATCTTACATGTTTAGCAACAATTCCAAAGAAAACGCTGAAATATTAATTATTTTTTAACCGATTATAAATTCAGCTCGTACCTTTGCAACTTTATTTAAACAAGTACGACTGGGGACGACAAGAAGTTAACCTCAAGGCGTTTGAATAACTTCAAGTTTTGCTTAAATGTTCCTTTCAGTGTATTTCTTTTCTTTGTTTTAATTGCAAAGAAATATCCCCGTTCCATGAAAACCAATTACGTCGTGAGCGACTCGAACGAAAATATTCAAGTTTTTGTTAGCTTAATAGATTAATTTGTATTGTTATATTTTTTCATAGAATAGGGGTAATGGATGCTGTAGCCCATAGACATTTATATCTATACTCGATTAAGAATCAAAATGCAGAATGCATTGTCACACTTTGTGGGAACTAAGATGGAATGCCTCGTTTCCAATAAAAAGGGTATCCGGTTCTCTACACTCACCATACGAAACACAGCAGCATTAAGTTCCTAATATTTTGTGAGAGATTTCTGGTAGGATATTTTGTGAGAGATTTCCGGTCTTCTCCGGTCGAGCCGACCCATTTGTGCTACAAACATTATATAGCTGCAGCGTGGCTCTACTACGTATTAAAAGGTTATTATTTATAAGTCGTAGTAAATAAAGATTTTGAAGTCAATAGAATCCAATTCTAATGTTTTTTTAAATTTCCGTATTTGTATATTATTTGTGTTTATACCTACGTTTTGTCCGTTAATGATCTTATTTACCTCAGGTAGGAGTATCTATTGAGAAGAAACGAATGTCTCCAAAACAGTTTCATTCAACGCTTAATTACTGTTACCGTTACAGCCTATTAACGTCAATTGCTCCCCATAGATTGCCTTGGGGGGGGGGATATTTGTCATAGTTGAGCCATAGTTGTCACGCTAGCCAAGCTGTTTGGCAACCGCTATTTTTAGTCGTTATTAGGAAGACGCTGCTGCCCGTCTGCTGATTTGTTTCCCTCTGTCGCCTCTTACGACACCCACGGGATGATATGGGCTAGTGGATATTCTTACACCGCCACTACATGGTAAATACGCTTAATTGCATTAATAATTTATTTATTTTATTTTATTTATTTATTTATTTCTGAAACTTACAACTATCATTACAGGATTACCTAATGCGATAGTGTAGCTGTCTAACTGATTTGTATTCATGCTTTATTTTTTGTAACAAATTACAAACAATGCTGTCTTTGTGAATTCACTCAGAGTACAACAGAACAGGTCCGTCTCACTAGCTATTAAGTTGAGCGTATGGAGTGCGCGCGTCAGAGGTGCCTTACCCAGAAGGTTGGTCCGACAGCTTGATTGAGTGTTTACTATGTGATAGTACTCCTTTTGTGCCTAGGTGTCCGTCTGAGTAGATACCACTCCTTACCTAATTCTGCCATCAAGCAGCGATGCGTGCACTGCTGTGTTCCGCTCTGAAAGTTATTAAGAGCCAGTATAAATTACAGGCTGAGAGATTACATCTTTGTTTTAAAGTTGTTTGTCGTGGTCTAGAGCCACATTATCATCTATCCATCAGGTTAACTGTAAGTTTGGTTGTTACTTCAATTTCCGAAAAAAAAATCAAATGATAGATATTTTTGTAACAAAAAATTTGAACTTACAATTAGACACCAAATAGAAATTGATAACAAGCTCAGCCTAAATTATTACAACCACGCCCATTTTCTTGTTCTTACGCAGTTATATAGGGATCAATCGTTTGCTCGTTATATTATTTAATATTGACATAAACACAAACAGGAAATTGTCAGAAAAATATTTGCTGAAAGCAATATAATAAAAAGATCTTTTGAAATAAAAACTATTTGTGACGATCGTAAAATTCCTTCTTTAAATGTGTCGTAGAACAATTGGTTAAAACAGTAATTAAAAATGCCGTCTGCGTCACGTCAAAAGTTTACTAAAACGAGAAGAATTTTATAGCCTACGACCTGTGCCTCCATAACATAATGTTAAAATCCATCAAGCCGTTTAGTCTACAAATGATGATGATCAATGAAATAGACATACAAACATATATACATACAAACATTCATACATACAAACATACATACAAACAGACATACATAGATACATACATATACATACATACATATACCCGAAAAACATTATCCCCTTCTAGTGCAATCGAGTAAAAACACATCTCCATTTTCATCAGCCCCTCGGCACCACAAATTGGTCTTGGACTTTTGCTATAATACGGAGGATGTTCCGTAATCGTGGCCTTTTGTAGACGGATTAAACACTAATACTAGAAGACCCGCATTTATAAAACTGATTCTAGTCGATGGTATGAGGATATTATTTCTCATATTACAAACATGAGATGGTTATACCAAAATCCAATAGATTGCCTTTCTCGTAGATGCCTCTTACAACATCCACATGCTAAAATGAGTGATGAATACACCACACAACAGTTTCCCCATAGTTTCACACAACGAGGTCCCTCAATATCTCATCACATTGTTTTTCCATGTAATGGGGGTTTGCCCTGATTGCGCTTGCTGTTTACGAGGCTGCCACTCATAAGTGATGTCGTTGTTATAACTAAGATGTAATATATCAATTACCATACTATTACTAATCTATATCTTCTATACTAATACAATAAAGCGGAAGAGATTTTTTGTTTTTTTAAACACGCTAATATCTGGAACTACCAGTCCAATTTGAAAAAAATCTATATTAAAGCCAGATGTTTGAGGGATAGTATAGGCTATCTAGCATTACGCTACACCTATAAGCTAGCTTTAAATAAGAAAAAGCGTTCGCGAACTGCTTTATCCGCGTGCGCTTGTGTAATGGTTAATGAAACGTAAATACAACGTTCCACTAAAATATTGATATATACGAGTATAGTAGATAATGAAAAATTATTTAGGTTGTTGGTGCTGAACCAGGATCTAATTAACTTGCTGAGCGCTTGCGATTGTCAAACAGAATCCACTTTTCGTCGCAGGTAACAATGCGGTTCAAAATTCCTTCGTTTGTGTGCCTGTTGAGCAGAGAACAGCAAGGCACGTCTCGACGCGTACTTCGCGCTGGCGATCATTGAGTTCGTGGGGCACCCATTTGTCAAGCTTTTTTACCAAGCCAGTTTGACGCAAATGGACCAATATTGTTTTGATTCTAACGTCGAAAGCTGCTGCTAATTCAGCCGTAGAATGATTATCATCAGCTTCCATAATCACCTTTAATTCGTCATTGTCGACCAAAATTTTCGGACGACGACGAGGTTCATTTTTCAGGTCGAATTTTCCAGAACGGAAGCGAGCAAACTAATAACAGGTGGTGTGTTCGTTTGTAGTATTCGCTCCGTAAACGTCGTTGAGGTTGCGTGTCACTTGTGCCAAGACGGTAATCATATTCCATAATAACTCGAATTTTTAACGTATCCATGATGACGGAAAAGATTATGCGATGAAAACATATGCTAATCAATAAACAAATAACTAATTTTGAAAAAATAATTCCATATTTTTAAAATAATATTATATAATTTGAAATTAGAATTCTTAGCCAAACAAAAATTATTTTGGTTTGAAATGGCCAGTACTGTAGAACGGAAATTTCTGCAGTACTATTATCTTATGTTATGTCTGTAAATTTTTGACGGATTAAGTCCGCCTGATGGGAAGTGGCTACAGCAGTCCACTGACATCTTAGCATTGTAGCATTTAAAGAAGGCTACACTTTCGTTGTCACTTCTAAGGACTAATATGCAAGCTTCACAACCTGTAATCATACTGACTTTCTATACTCTTCAAAGTGGAATTATCATCATTCGCATATCAAAAGTCCACTAGTGAACCTCGCTAACCCCATAGATTTTCTCATATATCCCCCATATTTGCTATAATTGCAACAATTCTCAAGAAATAGCCGCTTTATGACTAATGTTTGTGACGAAATTCGGTGTGGGAGACATTAAGAAAAATCGTTTGACAGCTAATTAATTCTTTCAATTTAATTAGTGTCAGCCTATGTTGCTATACAACAGAAATATATTATGGGATCAAAAAATTATTTATATTATTTTAATAGAAAACGATTGACGTTTTTAAGTAAACTTCTTTCAAAACATATTAAGATTTGTGCTGGTATAATTTACACCGCCGAAACAAAGTTGAAAAGTAACAAGTAAGAGACGGATTTCTTTAAATTATCGCCGAAGCTTCAGACCCAAAAGTTTTTCAACGGAATTTAACAAGAAAAGAAAACTTTCTTCATTAAATTCATAGTATTCGTCCTAATATCTCTTTATATAATTGACGTAAATTATTTTTGAAACTTTTATTTACATTATTTATTTTTAAGAACTGTATACTCCTTATTTTTCATCATCACCATCATCATCTGGGAATGTAAGTAAATAACCATATTTGGGTCACTGTCGCAACTGAAAGATTGCCATGTGATGGCTACGTGTAGAAAATGGACTGAAGACCGCAGTCAAACCCCGTTGCCAGTCCGAATTAGGTCTTGCAGAACAGGATTCGGTTTCTCATTTTTTATACCCGGTTCTAAAAGAGGTTCGCAACTGGGTATAGAATAGAATAGAATGTACATTTTTTTTATTCAATATGGATTACAAGTAATTCTTATTGAGTAATTTATTACTTTTACGACTGGTTCAGAAAAACCACTGTCCTGGGAAGAACCAGCAAGAAAAACAGCGAGACTTATTTTTTCAATATAAATTATACAATAATAGCCTATAACTATAATCTTTCGGTTGTAAAAACTATTTACAAAACTTATAGGAACAGCTCGGAAACGACCACCTCATTCCAAGGGTTATTATCAACCATGATGTATTATAATAACCCTTACCTAAAGGGATGTTATAATTACCCTTTTTATACAGTTTTTGTTTATTAAATATTTTAACTTGTTACAAGAGAGGAGATACCTTAATAATTTTCTGGGACTTTGATGTAATAGCGTATACATTGCGCCATCAATGAATAACTGACTCTGTGGAGTTAAAAAACTGGTATCACTAGCTTGTGTTTGTTCCTAGTATTTACAGAGTGTATATCAAAACTGAAGGTAGCCGGGCTAACTATGACATCGGGATGTCAAACACCTCAGTCCCCCCCCCCCGTGACCATGGGTGCTGTAAAGCACCCGAAACGTCGGGAATTAAAAAGTTAAAATTAAACGCGATATAATCCGCAAAATTTAGTTTCGTTTAGAGTGTATATCATTTTATTTTATTGAAACAACTTTTGTTTTTGCGAGTACACATAAAATTTTCGTAAATATACTGAGAAGCCAAAGTTATGTATAAAAATTTTCTCTTAGAGACTCTCTCAGTTTTAGGTTGTAAATATTTCTTATAGCCTTTTTCTACAAAACAAATACAGTTTCTAAATCAGCCGCATTATCCCATAGCAAAATCCGATAAGAGAAATAAACTAATCTGTGAGACTGACTGACAGTGAGGACGTATATAGAATGTAACGTTACTTTACTTGACAAAAAGAAATAGGAAATACTCAATAGGATATTTCAAAAGGTTACTAAAACACGCCTCTAAAGCGTACACCAAACATCCTTTAATCATCCCTTTAAATGTATAAGCCATATTCTGTTGACAGTAATAAAATATTGGATTTTTGCCTCATCTTTTTGGGTTACAAAATTAATTAAATTAATAAACTAGGTAGCAGAGCTCCATATTTCTTCCTAAGAGTCACCTAAATTGTTACGTTCTTGTCTATGTATGTCTTGGCTGTGATCTGATTTGAAAAGTTAATTAAGCAGTAGGATTCCTTTTCTACCGACTTCAAAAAGGAAGGGGTACTTAATTCGACTGTATGTTTTTTTTTATAGGATAGGGTGACAAACGAGCACACAGTCCACCTGATGGTAAGTGGTTACTGTGACCCATAGACATCTACATCTATCTTCAACAAAGAATCAAAATGCAGATGCGTTGTCACTCGTGAGAACTAAGATGGAATGCCTCTTTTCCAGTAAAAAGTGTCTCCGGTTCTCTACACTCACCATACGAAACAAAGCAGTGTTAAGCTGCTATTTTACGCTGGTATTCTGCGAGAGCGTGGTCCTTCCCCGGTCGAGCCGACCCATTCGTGCTACAACTATACTATTAATATAGCTACAGCATGGCTCTACCACGTTTTTTATGTGTGTTACCTCATAACTTTTTTCTGGGTGAACCGATTTCAATGATTCTTTTTTTATTTAAAAGCTGGTGCTTCTCGTGTGGTCCCATATACATTAATCAAGGTCTGACCAATAGTTTTTGAGTTATTCTTAATAATTTATATTGAAGTCGGTTGAACAAAATTTTTAATTTTAAATTATCTATCTAGCATTCTACCTGGATTACCATCCTCTTACCTATTTCAGCCGCCGAGTAGAAATGTCTGCACTGCTGTGATCCGGTCTGAACGATACCTTGCTCCTCAGAGGTAAACACGCATCTATAGCCTTCTTTGTTTGAAGTTGGTTGCAGATGTTCATGGGCTGCAGTAGCCAATCACCATCAGTGAACTGTTGTTTTACTGTTACTCTAATGTTATAAACAAATAAACACATAATTTCCTTTTTCTCTGTCAGCACTTAAGAATATTACTAATGTGCATGAGCCATTCACTTATGCCTGATTCAAGTAAAATTAAAAATTTTGCACAACCGACTTCAATATAAATAAAATGATAACATCATCAATGTAGTCGAAGTCAATTAAATACGCATTATTAAGGATAACTCAAAAACTACTGGTCAGATTTACTGTTTAAATGGACCACATGAGAAGCATCAGCTTTAAAATAAAAAAGAATCATCGAAATCGGTTCACCTAGAAAAAAGTTCTGAGGTAACACATAAAAAAATACAGTCGAATTGAGAATCTTCTCCTTTTTTGAATTCGGTTAAAAAATCCATAAAATTTGCTTTTTCAATACTTGAAGTCTACTTTTGCTATTTAATAAAAGTTTTTTTTTTACCATCTTGAGTAGATCGAGGAATTCCTTGTATTTACAATCTCAATGCTGTCTAAATACCTAGTTACATTAACAACTTCATAGCCTATTTTGCCACCCATAGTATAATTATTGCTCAAAATTTTATTTGAACCGTTCCTAAGTTATAAGCGAAAATAAATCATCAATATCGGATTATAATTGACGAAGTTATCGCGTAACAACATACAAAAAACATGCAGTCGAATTGTAAAAAACCTCTTTTTTTTAAGTTGTCTAAAACGTGGTAAAGCCATGCTGCAGCTGTATCATAGTTCTAGCACGAATAGGTCGGCTCGCACCGTAGAACCACAGACTACCACTCTCACAGAATACCAGCGTGAAATAGCAGCTTAGTGCTACTTTGTTTCGTACTACAGGGAACCGGATATTACCGGTGTACCCTTCTTACTGAAAACGAAGCATTACATCGGTCAAAAGAGTCTACGGTTCTTTACACTCGCCATACGAAAGACAATATTTTTTTAAGCTCCTATTTTAGGCTAATATTCTGTGAGAGATCCTTCCTCGGTCGAGACGAAATGGATGCTGTAAAGCGATTGAAATAAAAAGGAAGAAAATTTTAAATTAAAGGCGGTTAAATTTATAAAATTAGTGTTAATCAATCAATGACCTTTGTTTGAAATTGATGATTGCAAGATGCAGCTGCCACTGACCATAAGGTTGACTATTATGTTGTTTCATCATCATCATTACAGCCCTTCACAGTCCACTGCTGAACATAGGCCTCCCCAAGGAATGCCACAAGCACGGTCCTGAGCCACCCGCATCCATCGACTTCCTGCATGTCTTACCAGGTCGTCACTCCATCTAGTGGGGACGCCCACACTTCGTCCGCCGGTACGAGGCCGCCACTCGAGAACCTTTTTCCCCATCGGTTGTCGGTTCTTCGAGCTATATGGCCGGCCCATTGCCACTTCAGCTTACTAATCTGTTGGGCTATGTCGGTCACTCTGGTTCTACTGCGGATATCCTCATTTCTAAGTATATCATGGCCATCAATGAGACGTGGCTGCGGGAGGGCGAAGAGGGGCGCGCGGCCGCGGTGCCCGGTTACCGGCTGCGGCACGCGCCGCGTCCGCCCGACGTGCGCTCGCGCGGCGGCGGCGTTGGCTTCTATGTGAAGCGAGGCGTCGGCGTTCGCGAGCTGCCCCCCCCCCCGGCCCCGCGAGTAGAACAAATGTGGATCTCGATCTCTAGCGGCGGAAGCAACACGTTGTCGGTACCGCGTATAGACCGCCGTGGCTGAATGTCGATACATTCATAGACGCGCTTACCGTTACTATGGGGACTTTTTCATGGAGCCAAAACTTACTTCTTCTCGGTGATTTCAACATTAATATGTTAAATATGACGCATAATACCACTATAAAGCTAAACAATTTTCTTACTTGCTTCAAATTAAAACAGCATGTAACTAAGCCAACCCACTTTACGGAATATAGCGAGACTTTAATTGACGTAATATGTACCGACATAAATGTAAACGCAGTTACTGTAGAACTTATACGTGAATTAAGTAGTCATGCTTTTATTACATGTCAAATTGATATAATTGACAGTAACAATAATGAGTAGGAGAATTTCTGACATAGACGAGGAGACTTTCATAGGACCTTACATCAATAAATTGGAAAGAAATTGAGAGTATCGCGGATGTAAATAATCAGGTAGTGCCATTTAACACAGCAATACTTACACTATTTGAAATTCACGCGCCTCTTAGAAAAAATTATTAAACATCAGCAATTCCGTGGCTAACCTTTAATATAAAATTGATGATGAAAAACGTGATGACGCATACATTAAAATGAGAAAAGTAAGAACGACATACATATTAAATACTATAAGGATCTAAAAGCTGCGTCAATAAAGCAATATATAGTGAAAAACAAGCCTACTATAATTTTTATGTTAATCGTAATATAAATAACCCCATTTCAATGTGAAACATATAAAGTCCAATGTTAACATAAAACCAAAACACAATATCCCAATAGACTTGTTTAATGATCCAAATAAAATAAACGACTATTTTTTAAACGTGCCTGGAAATAGAAACGTCTCGTTGTCATATTTAACGTACTTTGAGTTCCACTGCTGCGTTAATGACATATTTGAGATAAAGGAGGTAAATGAACTAGAGGTACTAAAAGTTATTACAAGTTTAAAATCTAAAGCCATAGGCATTGATGGGATTTCTCTTGATATGATTCGTATGACCCTACCGAAAACACTATCAACTATTACTGCTATGGTGAACAAATCCATTAACTCTAAAATCTATCCGACATTATGGCAACATGCGTTAGTCAAACCCATACCTAAGAACTCAAATCCATTGTCTGAAAAAGACCTTCGGCCCATCAGTATTCTCCCCTGTGTCTCTAAAATTATTGAAAAAATTGTCGCAGAACAGCTAAACATGTATTTAGATAGAAACAAAATTCTACCGGAAATGCAGTCGGGATTTCGTAAGAACCATAGCACCACGACGGCCCCTAGCCCAACTTACTGACGATGTACTAACCGCTCAAGATGAAGGAAAAGGCACAATACTAGTATTACTTGATTTTTCTCGTGCATTTGACTGTATAAACGTTTCCCTTCTCTTATCAAAGCTTCATTACTATGGATTCAGTAGCAGCGCAGTACAATGGTTCGTTAGTTATTTTAAAAACCGACTACAAACTGTAGAACTGAGCGATGACCGAGGAACATTAATACGTTCGCAATCAAAAAAAATCAAAGCCGGTGCGCCCCAGGGATCGAACCTGGCTCCAATATTGTTTTCAGTTTACAGTGCTGACTTAGTAAAAAACATTAAGCACTGTAAATTCCATTTATACGCAGATGATCTGCAAGTCTACATGTCATGTAATCCGCGTGATACTCAAGAAGTCGTTAATAAAATAAACGAAGACCTTGAAAGTATAGCCGCGTGGTGCGACTCAAACTGCCTTGTACTAAACGGAACTAAATCTAAACTACTAATTATGGGTTCTAAAAATCAAATAAAAAATATATCAGAAAGAGGGGCATGCATCCAAATTCGAGGGGGGAAATCGTAGAACGTGTAAATGAGATTCGCAATCTGGGCCTACTAATGGATGACAAACTACAGTTTGAGAACCACATAATAAGTACTAGCAGAAACTGCTTTTATAGACTTAAGGTTCTTTATCAAATAAGGGAGTTTTTAAATTCGGATATTCAGGTAAAATGTGTGACACACTTGTCCTTTCGAATTTAATTATATGGACATTGTATATGGTCCGAGACTTTTAGCGCGGTCGCGGTGTCTAGTGCAACGAGTTCAAAATGCATGTGCAAGATTTAGTTTTACAATACCGCCCCGCACGCACGTCACCTTACATTAACAATGCCAAAATGTTAAAAATGGAATATCGCCGAAAACTGCACATGGCAACTCTCCTATTCGGGGTATTAAAAGATAAAACACCTCCTTATCTTGCTGACAAACTCATATGGTCACGTGATGTAAAAACTTATAATACGCACACTAGAGGGAATACTCTCGTCGTGCCTCGTCACCGCACTCACGCTTTCCGAGGAAGTTTCAAATACGCCGCATCCAAGTGCTGGAACGATATACCGCCTCCTTTTCGAAATCTGAAAGCAGTACACACATTCAAAAATAAATATAGAACACAATTACTGCAAAGTCAGATTAACTTTGATCAAAGTTTATAACGCTTTGCACGATTACGTACCTCATCGTCATAGATTATTAACAACGGAGCATCAAAATCGTCCTCTTGAATGCGGCTTTTGTCTTCTTTGTCTTCTTATATACTTTTATATTCTTTAATAATTACATAGTGTAGTATATAGCCCCTTATAGTATCTTAATAATCTCCCCTTTTGTAGCGTCCGTATAGACCTTCTAGAGCATCTGAAAGCAACATAAACGGAACGTGCTGTGTCGAAGTGGCATTCGACCTTGAATGCTACTCCTCTCACTTAAAATAATTACTGTCTCTTTCCCCCGTGTTGTGCATAATTCTGTCATCATAATTTTGTTTAAAACATAATAAAATGAGTATACATATAGCACTGACTTCGGTAAGTCACTAGTTGGACACACTGAAAATCAGCGCCATGGAAAAAAAATTCATGGCATTATGCTGAGTGTGCTCTGTTCCCAGATGACATGCCTTTACACGTACAGTATAGGTATTGTGTAGTTTGTAATATGTAGTATGTTGTAATTTATATTGTATAGCCAATATTATTTGTAAATTATGTGTTTTTTTTTTTTTTATGTTATCTATGATGGCGTCATTTTGGAGAATAAACCTTTCTTTCTTTCTTTCTTTCTTTCTTTCTAAGTTTATCACGCAGTGAGACTCCAGCATAGCCTCTCCATAGCTCGCTGAGCGACCTTGAGCTTCCTCATCCGGCCAGCAGTGAAGGACCACGTCTCAGTTCTAGGTCATCACTGGCAACACGCACTGGTTGTACAGCCTCGTTTTCAAGTTTTGAGGTATACCCGAGGAAGATGTGCCGTAATTTCCCGAACGCTGCCCAGCCGAGTTGAATCCGTCGATTGACCTCTCGGTCGAAGTTGGACTTACCTAGTCGGACTATTTGTCCCAGGTAAACATATTCGTCAACAACTTCGAGCTTAGTGCTCCAACAACTACCGGCATAGGTGTGACATGGACATTAAACATGATCTTTGTTTTGTCCATGTTCATCTTAAGACCTATCCGTTGGGAGGCACTATTGAGGTCGTGAGCATAGTGTTAGGTCCTCCAGCGATTCTGCCATAAGGACTATATCGTCGGCAAATCGAAGGTGAGTGATGTACTCGCCATTGATGTTAATGCCGTATCCTTTCCAGTCCAGAAGCTTGAAAACGTCTTCCAATGCAGCGGTGAAGAGTTTCAGGATATAACGTCACCCTGTCTTACACTCTCTGCAGTTGGATAGGTTTTGTACTCTGGTTCTGTACTCGGATAGCCATCGTAGCCCTACTGTACAAGCACTTCAACACTTCGATACCGACAGTCAACTTGGCACCGCTGAAGGACTGCAGCACCGCCAAATTTCGACGGAATCAAAGCTTTCTCATAGTCCACATACGCCAGACATAGTGGCAAATTGTACTCCTCGGACTTCTGTACAATTTGCCGAAAAGTATATGTGGTCTATGGTGCTAAAGCCTTTTCGGAAACCGGCTTGTTCGGGAGGCTGGAAGTCGTCGAGTCTGCGTGCGAGACGATTCGTAATGACTCTCGAAAACAGCACGTAGACGCGGCTCAGAAGGAAATCGGTCTGTAGTTCTTCAAGAGAGCGTTGTCGCCTTTCTTGAAGAACAAGACCACCGCACTTCTGCTCCACGCCTCCGGTGTAGTGCCACCATGTGGGACGGAATTAAAGAGCTTCTGAAGGACTTCGGTACCGGTTTTCCACCCGCTTTCAGAAGCTCCGCCGTAATTCCATCCTCGCCTGGGGCCTTGCCGTTTTAAGGTGCTGGAGAGCCATTCTAATCTCGCTCAGACTGACGTCCGGGATATCATCGGAATAGTGTCGGATAAGACTCGCTCTTGGATCGTTACTCACACTTGCGTGTGGCTCCAACGATGATGTGTACAGCTGCCCATAGAACCCTCAATCTCACTCAAAATCTCAGGTGTCCGGAAACGACGCTGCCACTCGGTCTTCAGGTTCGACAGTTGGCTCTTTCTGGCAGACAGATCTCTGAAAACTTTGGAGCCCTGCTTCCGCTCGATCGCTTCTTCAATACGAGCTGTATTGAAGTTGCGCAAATCCCGCCGCATGCATTTGGAGATCTGTCTGTTCAGTTGCCTATGCTATCAAATCTACTGAAGATTGCAGCTTCATTTCCCGTCTAACAGCCATGAGATTAAGAGTGTGATCGGAGAGTTTTGTGTTCTTCTGCGGCGGGTCTTACAAAACTTAGCTCCGACCGCATGGACAGTTTCCACGAGCTTGTCATTCATATCGTCCACTGCATTGCAATCTTCTAGGCACTGAAAACGGTTTTGTAACTCGAGCTGAAAGGTTTCGGGACTTTGGATTAGAGCACGAGGGGACGGGCGTTGACTTCATTAGACGACACCTCTCCAACTTAACGTTTAGGTTCAGTGTGCCTCTAACCATTCGGTGATCGCTACCAGTTTTCACCCTCGCGATCACTGAGACATCACTGAACAGTTGGCGTCTAGTCGTCATAATGAAGTCAATCTCATTTTTGTCGAACCGTCGGGGCTCGACCAGGTCCACTTCCTGTGGGGCCGCTTCTGGAAGAAAGAGTTCATCATAAAGGTTCCTCTTTCTCCATGAAGTCGGCCAGCTGCTGGCCCCTGGGTTCCGTTGCCTAATCCGAATTTCCCTACTTTCAGCTCAGTTCTCTCTTGTGCCTAGCTTTGCGTTGAAGTCTCCCATTAACACCGTATAGTGGGTTTTAGAGGAATGCATGGCTCTAGAGATATCCTCATACATTTTCTCTACCTCCTCATCAGGGGTGTGCCGAAGTTGGTGCGTAAACCTGTATGACCTTCAGCGAATACCGTTTGGTGATTCTGAGTATAAGGTACAACCCTCGTCGACACTCCCAATTTTCAACGTTGTTAACAGAGACTTGTGACGATAAATCCGACACCTCCTTGGGACAGATGGTCGCCCTCCGGTGATAGAACAAGTTGCCGATTCGAGGATTACCGTGTCCTCCCTCTCTTCGGACCTCGGATAATCCTATAATATTCCAGCGCAACTTGTCTATCTCTTCTTCAACTCAGGATCTTCTCGTCAGTCCTCAGGTGCGTGCGTTATAAGTTGCCAGGTCGAGTCGTCGTAGGTGGCAACCGAACCTCCACCGGAATTCTTAGCACCCCCTGCCCCGCCGTTACCATGGTCGCCACCGTAGCCAGGAATAGCGGGGCCGCCGAGAACTGGGGCCGTCTCTTCGTAACTTTCTTCATTGGAGGATATTGCCGTAGTTGCCACCTTGGCGAGCGGGTTGGCAACCGCAGTTTTTATTGTTGTTGCTGTTATCAGAAGATGCTGCCCATCTTCTGCCTCAGTTTCCCTCTGTCGCCTCTTACGACACCCACGGGAAGATATGGGGTGAGTGGGTATTCTAACCCGCCACTACGGGTAACTCAATATTATTAAAACAAAACAAAACAAATTCAAAATAAAAGATAAAAAAAACCCTTTGGTCCGTATTAAAGTACCTTTGTCCATAAAGAACGTAAATCAATCAAGGTACTGTCGAAACACGCCAACCCTATTATAATCGTGTTAATATAATTTTCAGAATACATACTCTGGTACGTACTTAAAGGTTTTTACGTCTCAAGTTGTTCCTATTACACAGACTTTCGATAAAATATGTTTCAATTTAGTTTACCGTTTAAATCTAAAATGCATTTCTTTACCAGTCCTTAAAGTCTGGAGGATAAATACAAAGAAAGAAAGACCATATTAATTGCAACTTACTTTAACAATACATTACTTATATAAAAAGAAAAACTTAATAAAATATTTAAAAATAAATGATTTAGCAACTTAAGGCCACCGACTCAGCATAATGCCCAGTATAGCTCAAAAGTAACCGAGTAACCGCAGCGCTAATATTCTGTCAAACCAGATATATCGATTAGCGAGCAATATGGGTATCAGCGAAATCTCTTGTGTTAACTCAGTAACTCAGGCGCAGTTAACTGCATCGCTCATTGCGTTAACTCAAAATTGCGCTATGGCGCATGAAAGTTCACAGCTGTCAACTCAGCCAACTGTCAAAATAACACCTTGTGGCCAGTAAGTAAAATAAAATGTAGAAAAGAAAGATTACCTATCACTATTATTCCTTTTACATTTCACGGAGTTACATAATCTAATATACTAATTTAGATATAGCATTATTTACTTCGTCATATTTTAATAATTGTCGTTTTAATTTGAAAATTAATGAAGTGTCATCAGCAAATAATACTATATTATGGTTATCCCTACTATGTAAGGTAAGTCATTAATATATACAAGAAACAGAAGGGGCCGAGGTGAGCCTTGAGGCTCAATTCTCGGTATTGTCATCGGTATTCTCAATATTGAAGTCAGTTATACAAAATTTTAATTTTACCACTTGTTTTGAATTTATTTTTGTTAATAATGGAATCAGGCATAAGTGAATGGCTCATGCACACTAGTAATATTCTTAAGTGCTGACCGAAGAAAAGGAAATTATGTGTTTATTTGTTTATAACATTAGAGTAACAGTAAAACAACAGTTCACTGATGGTGATTGGCTACTGCAGCCCATGAACATCTGCAACCAACTTCAAACAAAGAAGGCTATAGATGCGTGTTTACCTCTGAGGAGCAAGGTATCGTTCAGACCGGATCACAGCAGTGCAGACATTTCTACTCGGCGGCAGAAATAGGCAAGAGGATGGTAATCCAGGTAGAATGCTAGATAGATAATTTAAAATTAAAAATTTTGTTCAACCGACTTCAATATAAATTATTAAGAATAACTCAAAAACTATTGGTCAGACCTTGATCAAATTTATATGGGACCACATGAGAAGCACCAGCTTTCAAATAAAAAAGAATCATTGAAATCGGTTCACCCAGAAAAAAGTTATGAGGTAACACACATAAAAAAAACATACAGTCGAATTGAGTAACTCTTCCTTTTTGAAGTCGGTAGAAAAGGAATCCTACTGCTTAGTTAACTTTTCAAATCAGATCACAGCCAAGACATACATAGACAAGAACGTAACAATTTAGGCGACTCTTAGGAAGAAATATCGAGCTCTGCCACCTAGTTTATTAATTTAATTACCTTTTGTAACCCAAAAGATGAGGCAAAAATCTAATATATTATTACTGTCAACAGAATATGGCTTATACATTTAAAGGGACACTATGTTTGGTGTACGCTTTAGAGGCGTGTCTTAGTAACCTTTTGAAATATCCTATTGAGTATTTCCTATTTCTTTTTGTCAAGTAAAATAACGTTACAGTCTATATACGTCCTCACTGTCAGTCTCACAGATTAGTTTATTTCTCTTATCGGATTTTGCTATGGGAAAATGCGGCTGATTTAGAAACTGTATTTGTTTTGTAGAAAAAGGCTATAAGAACTATTTACAACCTAAAACTGAGAGAGTCTCTAAGAGAAAATTTTTATACATAACTTTGGCATCTCAGTATATTTACGAAAATTTTATGTGTGCTCGTAAAAACAAAAGTTGTTTCAATAAAATAAAATGATATACACTCTGTAAATACTAGGAACAAACACAAGCTAGTGATACCAGTTTCTCAACTCCACAGAGTCAGTTATTCATTGATGGCGCAATGTATACGCTATTACATCAAAGTCCCAGAAAACTATTAAGGTCTCTACTCTCGTAACAAGTATAATAATTTAATAAACAAAACTGTATAAAAGGTAATTATAATATCCCTTTAGGTAAGGGATATTATAAAGGTGGCTTTTTGCTGTGGCAACCCAGTGACTAGTTGTAAAATACTTGCTCCCAACTATTTTAAAAATTAAAAATTGTAAATTGATAATATCCACTAGAGGTGTAAAAGTAACGAAAAAGCGTACCCGTATGTATTCGTTACTATAACAATTAGAACTCGTTACTATCGTATCGTTACGTTACTCGTTACTTCTGATACCTCATAACATGCTATGTTATGTTAAAGCATCGAATCAAGTCGTATTGCGTACGCGTACACGCGTACAGTATGACGTCACGGCATCGCAACATTCATAATTTGTAGAGAATATACCGATACATTAACAAAACTTTGTCTAACCACACAATACCTTTAATAAACAATAAACAACTTGGACGACGAATTTCCAAATTATACTTGACTTAATAAAGAAACATCGCTCTTTGTAACGTACGTTTTGAAATTCATTGAATAAGCGTGCGCATGCGTAAAACATACGATCAGCAAATGTTTACACGCATCAATGGTACTTGCGTGAACTGAAACAGTGTAGGTACCCATCCTACGAAAAATGCGAGTAACGAAATGCATTCGTGTGTAACGTTTCGTTACTCGGTACTAGATGGCGCACCCGTTACTCAGTACCGAATACATACGGTTTGCTACAGCTTTAATATCCACCTCAATTATGAGTTACAGTTGTTAAATACGACTTATTTTTATTTGTAAAATAAGTAAAAGTCATAAGTATTTTAATTAAATTGTGTTTAGTGTTCTAACCAAAAGTGACAGCTGTAACGAACATCGTTTAAACTTACTGTAAGTGTTATTCTTGTTATTCCTTTAACATTTTAAGATTTACCTTTAAGTAAGTGTTGTTCTGGATTTCATTTTGAATTATTTACATGATAATTTAATTTGAGATCTGTAACAAACCCATAGATCTGGACATTTGCTTACTCTGCTTCTTCGGTTTTCTTTCTTTGTTTTCTTTTGCTATTTACACTTAATAGTAAATGAATACACGTAACGCCAAAACGCGCCAATTGAGAACCAACTTCAAATGGCGCTTCAAGAACTTAAGGCGTCAAAGGAGCAGTGTGAGCTGTTGTGTAAAGAAAGGATGATAACGAAAAGGAAATAATAAATATAATTGCTAAAAATACTCAGCTAAAAAGTGATATGGTTAAGTTGCATAAAGAATATACTTTTGTTTTAAAAGAAAGGATGAACTTCAGAGAACAGTCGATGAGTTTGACCAATGCAGCAAGGAATATGAGGAATCCTCAGATTAATTGCTGCATTGCAGTTACAGTTAAGTGAGGCTAATGAGCAGATTGTGCAATTAAAACAATACATAGATAACTTGAAAGCGTCCCAAACTCAAAGTCTGTTCAATGAGCTCATAGAATGTGAATCTTCTAAATCATTGCAACCTCCACAACAATCGATTTGACTGGTGATGATTATGTCACATCAAGAACAGCAGCAAGGATTACCTGCAGTAGAAGAAAATTAAAGAAATACATAAAATTAATAAATATATTAGGAAAGTACAAAGTTAATTAAAACTAAAATTAATGTCAAAAATTATGTAAACATATGTAAAGAAAAGCAAGAATTAATTAATAAACTTAAATTATATTTAATTGAGGTGGAAAATATGAATAACTGTTATGAGACTGATATAGAGTGTCTAAATTTAACAATTTTATCACTTAAAAACTCCTACAAAGTATATCGAATAAATATGAATCGGCTCAGGATGAGATAAAAGAACACACATTGGCCATGAATGATCTGGTAAAGTCATGTAAGATAATGAGGAGCGCTTTGACCTTAATTAAATATCAGAGTGAGTATCAGCGCTCCATACCAGGTTCATCGGGGACAATATGTAAAAATAATGATAACAGTAAGGACTCATTATTTTCACCTACACTCTATGACAGTACCATAACAAAGAATATTAACTTAAAAGTAATTTAAATATTAATAAAATAAAGTTATTATGTATTGTGATGACATAGGCAAAAATTTGGGCACAATGTTAAATAACTGTTTAAAAGGACATCAGGTTAGTAATTGTTGTATGCCTGGAGCATCCTTTAGTCATATAATGAATAAAGTTTTAACTAGTAAGTTTTGCCCTAATAGCACATTAATAATTCTTGTTGGGAGAAGAGGCAATGTAAACAAAACTCAATTATTAAAATATATTGATCATCTAAATACTTTAAATGTACATAAAATTATCTTGTTTACATTGCCTTACATACAGGGTTGGCAGGAAAATAAAATAAGATACAATTTAAATTTATTAATGAATAACTTTTCATTTAATAACAATATAAACTTGACATCTAATTGTTATAATTATAATAATATAATTAATTTAATAGACATAAATAATTTAATTAAGAAATTTTTGACTAGAGATAGGTATTACCTATCAAAATATATTTAAGACAGATAGCAAATGTGCTATCTTACAGCCCTATTAATAAACATAGACTTGAGCAAGATTAACTTTACTCCTAGTTTAAAGTTTAAAATAACTAATTTCAGTATTAATAAACATAGAGTAAGGAGGAGTAAACTAATCCGAATCTACTCTGAATAAAAGTTAATCCTGGCGTTACATAGTTTAACGACAGACTAAGCATAGACTAGCCGCGTATTTTGACATTTAATAAAACTTTACGCACGTTGTAGCTACCTAGTAAGTTCTTATTTCGGTAGGTAACAACAACCTTAAGATGGATAGAGATTATTTGATTGATGATATGAGAGTGATAGATGAAATTAATGAAGTGGTTAATCAGATTCCATTGATGAGACGTGTAAAATTTTATAAAATTGTAAGAATCCACTGGAAGAACTTCAAGAAGCCGAATTTAAAATTAAATACAGATTTTCTCGCAGTACTGCCGTTTTATTATTGACATGGTGAAAATGATTTAGCTGGTGATTCAAGAGGTGGATTTATACCACCCCATCTGAAAGTTTTGACTGCATAAGAACATGGGCCCGTGGAGAGGTAATTACTATGTACCTACCTACTATCAATTTTATAGGTTTTACCTTCATTTACATTAACATCTTCCATTATCAATAGTTTTACAATTAAATGTATAATTATTAGTTATGATTTCTAATTCAATTATTTACTTTTGTTTTCAACAGATACAAGATGATGCAGGAGATCTAAGTGGAATGAGTCAGCAAACAATATCACTTGTATGCAAACAAGTTGCTTTAGCACTAGTAGCACAAAGAGCACAGTGGATTAAAATGCCACAAAGTGATGTGGAGCAGAACCATGTGATTGCAGGTTTTATTCAATATGCGGATTTAGACAAGTGATAGGGGCTATTGATTGCACATATTCGAATCCCGAAAGTCGGTGGAAATATCGGACAATACTATATAAACAGGAAAGGATACAGTTCAATAAATGTACAAGTAAGTTTTATAGCACCTAGCTAGCCCATCTTTGCCATATAGTTACCTAAAGTTATATCTTAGTCAGAATCAGTACAATCTCCTTAATCTATTATTTCATATTAACGAAGCTATGAGTACTTTGTTCCAGGTTGTGTCAATGCTAATTTAGAGATCATGGATATAGTGCCACATTGGCGAGGCAGCACACATGACTCAAGAATATTTAACGTGAGTCACATAAAACAAAGGTTTGAGCAGTCAGAATTTAAAGGCAGGCTTCTCGGAGATTCTGGTTATGCTTGTACTCCTTATTTATTCACTCCTATCCTGCGTCCCAATACACAAAAGGAAGAAATTTACAACCGGTCGCACATCAGGACCCGAAACACTGTAGAACGATGCTTTGGAGTGGAAGCAAAGGTTTCGGTGTTTACTGCGAGAACTTAATTCTAAATTAGAGCGTACAAAATTATATATTGTTGCATTGGCAATACTGCACAACATTGCAATGCACAAGCAAGATCTGCTTGAGGATGTAGTAGAAGGAGATGATGGAAATGTTCCAGTCACACAATTGGTAAATAACTCCCTAAGAGGAAATTCAGTACGGGCAGCATTTATTAATGAAAATTTTTAAAATAAATATACAATATTTACATCTATAAAAGATTTTATTTATCCTTAAAAAATAAAACTAAAATGTTATTTTATTAATTTATAATCTAACAAGGACTTGTTCAGACATTCAGCTATTTTAAATAATATATACAATATTGAAAACTATAATTAAAAAAAAAACTAGTAACTTAATTATTATACGGTTCTACTCTCAAATAATTTTGACACTGTAGGAAATCTGGCTGTGAATGTGGCGGAGCGGAGATATTCATTAAAAATTTAACAGATCTCAGCACTCAAAAGTCTTTATATTACATAGCTTCATATTGACTTGAAATGTGCTACCCCGCATCTTCCCTGAAACACTATCATTTACGGCCTAAATAAAAGCACTTTACTCTATAAATGAAATATTATCACAGGACTTCCTGGATTTATTCCATATTGATAAAATTGTATGTTGTCATTATGCTTTCACAGTTGACAATGACGCAGCAGAAAAAATTCCTTTATTAATGAGTATTATGTCTGAAATCAAAAATTATTATTATTATAATTGTCTTATATATTTACTGATCTTTTGTTGAAATTTTAAGCCATAATTGGCCTCTAATTAACAAAATAAAATAAGTTAAATATAGGTAGCTTTTGACAGTGAAAATTTTGACTTTTTTGCTTTATATTAATTTTGCTCTTCACGCACTTTTCTTAATTCTAAAATTCTCTTCGAGTATTGCACATTTTAGTTGTTCTTTATGTATTTCCATTTTAATTGCATGTTCCTTCAGCCATTTCCAAACGTCTCTTATGTTCTTCCTCTTCAACATTTTGCTATGGCTTATCATGTTGTTTACATAGTCATCATGGTTCTGTAAACGAAAACCAGTTTTATTAAAAAATATTAGTTGATAATCATAATCTTTATTGCATTGATTGATAAACAGAGCAAATTTAACAAAACTTGCAGTATAAATATTATTACCTTTTTATTATTTGAGATAAGTTTTCGTTTGGGCACCTGTAAAAATAAGAATTAGGTTTGTAAGAAAGTATTTAAGGATTTTGCACGGGTAAATTAATAATCATTCAAGCACTGAGAAATAACAATTTAAAATCTATTGTTATAAAACCCAATATTGGGTAAAAGTGCCTCACAATTAATTACACACCTTCTTTGCTGAAAACATGCCCATATTTTTGTTAATTGAGTGGCACAGTTGCATCAGCTTGAGATACCTGTGAGATATTATAAAATTTAAAGTACACCATTGATTTCATACTATGTACCTAGCAGCTATATTATTATTGTTGTAAGCTCACCACTGATGAAATAAATTCCTTGGCATTCTCTTGTGCATCAACATCTTCAATAGTTTCTATAATGATATCCTAAAAAATGTAAAAAAGAGTATTTAATATTTTAGTATTGTTTTTCATTATTTATTTTTAGCTTTCTGCTATATAATCTCATAAATCAATAGCTATTGTGACTTACAGCTATCTGCTGATTTTCTGGGTTAATATTCTCATTCACACATTGTATATCCAAAGCTTTATATGTCATTGGTTTTGCATCCTGAAATAACAAGTAAAAGTAATAACACACTAAAGATAATTTTGTATGTCATCAATGTTATTCATTATTACTGCCTGACATTTTTGACCAACTAACCTGTAATGTGACGTCACATGTCTCGTTGGTAGTTGCCAATATAACTTTATTTGATGATGAACTTTGGATCTATTGAAAACAGAATAACAATTATTGCTTACATAATTAAATAGAATACGAATGATTGATGAATGAATGAATTGAGTAATTAGTCTTCTAAAATGTTATAAGCAGTATAGCAGTACGTAGGTATACATTTGCTAAGAAACTAAAGAATAAAAAATGTACTCACAATCCCATCTGAATCATATATATTATGATCCCTCAACAGCTCTGCTGGATTCAACAAATCTTTGATTTCTATTACTCCATCATTAGGAGTTGCTGGTCTTGCCCCACCACCTGTTTTAGTCAATTCTTTTTTGTAGGTGCTGTATTTCTTTCGAGCATTTACCTTCATCGTTTTCCACTGTATTTTCAGCTGACTTAATTGTCGATGTCTGCTATTTAACTCATTAAACCTGTAAGTACAGAAGATGAAATTAGTGGTATGAATATAAACCAAATAGACCCAATTAAAAAAAAATAGTTTATTTTTTTTTTGTGTTTTTGGTTGTTGGGTTAAATTTATGACATCTGTATTTGAACCTACTTTTCAAATGCTTGTCAATTTTATGCTTAAATTGAATAAAAGATTTGGGACAAATTTAGCAGAAATATAGATCATACTCTGGAAAAATAAACTGGCACCTAAAAGTCCTAAACTAGGTAGATCATAAAATCACAAAACCAATAATCATCTTACTTTTGTGAACCTCTTCCCACGCTTTAGTTTTTATCTTGATTGTATTTGTATCTAGGGATTTATTTTCAATAATGTCCGCATATTCTTTGAGCACAAACCGAAATAAAAGCTGAAACAGTAAAAGATATCAATAAAGACCACGGTACAACGATTCATTAATAATAAATTAATAAAACTATTGACTTAAATTACCTTTTCTTCTTCATCCCAATTTTGAGAGCGATTGCGTTTTTGATCCATTTTAAGGCGTGATTAAAAGATTTAATTTAGAACTTAGTTTTTCCACCGCGTCCGAAAACAAGACGAGGAACAACACGTATAAACTATTCAAAGAGAATATAATCACTACGTTTAAAACTATTTTTCAGCTCTTGTCAAGTTGTCAAACTCAAAATATTGCCTGTCACTGTCATTAATGTCCACTGACTTAGAAGATCTCTATGTTAATGTCATCAAGCGTTGAGTTCATTCAACAATCATTCACTGACTCACCATTTTACTTTTAAAATAAGTGGTTGCCATAGCGCTCGCGTAAATCCCGGCGTAAGGAATGTATTGTTAGTCCGAGGTTACCCATGTTTATTAATAACATTGTAATAAAGAAGTTAATACTCAGATACTCTGAGATTAACTAGTCCAAGTGTAACTTGAATTGCTTGGAATAAGCAATTTTATTAATAAGGCAGTTATTGTTTATATATTAACCTGCCAAGGACTTGGCTACACCGACATCTGCTTCTTTTGAGCAGTGTAATGACTTAATATGTAATTTGGAATCAGTTCCAAGTAATTTAAATTAGAAAATGAGACAATAGAGGTAATCTCTAGCAGTTATAATAATTTAAATAATTTAGAATGTAGCTTACAAAACCTTCATTGTATGACTCCACAGAGTGATAATAAAATTGTTTACACCTGGTGCATCAGAATATACAAGGCATGATAGGCAAGAGCTAGAAATTGAATTGTTCTTAAATAGCAACAATATTCATATTTTATGGTTACTGAACATTGGTTAAAAGCTTATAACATAATATTTAATTTCAGTAATCACCAGGTGGTCAGTTCGTTCAATAGAGAAACGGTTTTAAGAGGTGGCTCGTTAATATTAGCTAGTAAATTATTATCATGTAAGGAACGTAAAGATATTGTGAGCCTCTCTGGAGCGAACTGTAGAAATGGCATGTGTTGAGTTTGAGCACCTCATTGTTGTGTGCATCTACAGACCCCCATGTTCTATATAATACTTTTGAAAAAAATTGGAGGAAGTTTTGTTAATAATAAACAGAATAAATCTGTTGTAATATGTGGAGACTTTAATATCAATCTCCTAGGCTTCCTCCACCAATATTAAATTTAGATCATTGTTGAAATCATATGGTCTTTTAATTTATTTTAGAGCCAACGCGTATTACTGAATGTAGTGCAACATGTATAGATAACATTTTTACAAATGTTAAGCCGTTGCATAAATGTATAATTCAAAATTGAGTTCTGATCACTGTGGACAGTTAGTTTCGTTACCTTATGTTCACAAAAGCAAGTAGATGAGAAAATTGTGTTTGTTCCTGTAAATGCACGTCGCTTGGAGAAGTTTAGAAGTAACATAGTGAAGAAACTTCCATCACTTTCATACCAAAATGATCCTAATTTTTTTATGGAACAGTGTTTAAACTTATTTGCAATGAATTTGATATTATTTTACTTCAAACGTTCTCCTTGAACAGTCAAGGCTTTCAATGAATGGGCGACAGTAGAGTCCATAAGAACGAACAAAGGTTATATGAACTTTACCAGAAAGGTCATATAACCCTAGCGTCGAATTTAGAATATGTTAAAAATATTCAAAAATATTTAAGGAGTGTGCTCAAAGCCAAGTCTTTGCATTTGAGCAACAAAATTAAGACGGCTTCTAATAAAATTAAAATGACGTGGAGTATAATTAATAGTGAAACTGGTAAGGTCAACTCTCGCAATTCAAACTACCGGTTGAGTTTTAACAACAAATTAACGGAATCAGGTCAGGATGTTGCAATGGTTTTTGAGAAGTATTTTGGATATTCCGATCTTAACCACTATGTCACTGTATTCTTCTCCTGCCGTCGCCGAATCATTGCTTAAACAAAATGTAAATGCATGTACAAAGAATTTTACATCTCATAAAATATCATCAAAAGATATTGTAAAATATTTTAAAACTATTGATGTTAAGAAAACTGCGGATCTGTGGGGTATTTCCGTTAAAGTTATTGCGTCTATAATCGATATAATCGCGCCTCAACTAGCTATTATTTTTAATACTAGTATCGAATATGGTGTGTTTCTGATTTGATGAAGCATAGTAAATAATACCTTTATTTAAATCTGGTAGTACATTAGACCCCGCCAATTTTAGACCCATTTCTGTACTGCCAACACTAAGTAAAATTTTGAAAAATTATTCTTGATCAAATGTTAATTTTTTTAATGTTAATAATTTACTTCATAAAAATCAATTCGGTTTCACAAGGGTCGCTCGACAACTGATGCTGGTGTTGAGCTGATTAAATATATTTTCAATGCATGGGAGAATTCACAGGATGCTTTGGGTATATTCTGTGACCTATCCAAAGCCTTCGATTGTGTTCACCATGAAACATTAATCAGGAAACTACAGCACTACGGTGTAAGTAATGCTCTTAATTAATTGTTTCATATTTAATAACAGAACTCAAAAGTTGTCATTAATAGTATGAGCTCTTCCGGGTCGATAGTACAAATGGGCGTGCCTCAAGGCTCAATTCTCGGCCCTTTCTGTTTTTTATATATTTATGACTTGCCTTACATAGTAGGGATAACCATAATATAGTATTATTTGCTGATGACACTTCATTAATTTTCATATTAAAACGACAATTATTAAAATATGATGAAGTAAATAATGCTATATCTAAATTAGTAAATTGGTTTAATGTTAATAACTTGCATTTAAATAGCACTAAAACGAAATGTATGAAGTTCATGACTCAAATGTCAGACAATTAAATACTAATGTCACTAGCTTGTGTTTGTTCCTAGTATTTACAGAGTGTATATCAAAACTGAAGGTAGCCGGGCTAACTATGACATCGGGATGTCAAACACCTCAGTCCCCCGTGACCATGGGTGCTGTAAAGCACCCGAAACGTCGGGAATTAAAAAGTTAAAATTAAACGCGATATAATCCGCAAAATTTAGTTTCGTTTAGAGTGTATATCATTTTATTTTATTGAAACAACTTTTGTTTTTTTGAGTACACATAAAATTTTCGTAAATATACTGAGATGCCAAAGTTATGTATAAAATTTTCTCTTAGAGAATCTCTCAGTTTTAGGTTGTAAATAGTTCTTATAGCCTTTTTCTACAAAACAAATACAGTTTCTAAATCAGCCGCATTATCCCATAGCAAAATCCGATAAGAAATAAACTAATCTGTGAGACTGACTGACAGTGAGGACGTATATAGACTGTAACGTTACTTTACTTGACAAAAGAAATAGGAAATACTCAATAGGATATTTCAAAGGTTACTAAAACACGCCTCTAAGCGTACACCAAACATAGTGTCCCTTTAAATGTATAAGCCATATTCTGTTGACAGTAATAATATATTGGATTTGCCTCATCTTTTGGGTTACAAAGGTAATTAAATTAATAAACTAGGTGGCAGAGCTCGATATTTCTTCCTAAGAGTCGCCTAAATTGTTACGTTCTTGTCTATGTATGTCTTGGCTGTGATCTGATTTGAAAAGTTAACTAAGCAGTAGGATTCCTTTTCTACCGACTTCAAAAAGGAAGAGGTACTCAATTCGACTGTATGTTTTTTTTATGTGTGTTACCTCATAACTTTTTTCTGGGTGAACCGATTTCAATGATTCTTTATTTATTTGAAAGCTGGTGCTTCTCATGTGGTCCCATATAAATTTGGTCAAGGTCTGACCAACAGTTTTTGAGTTCTCTTAATAATTTATATTGAAGTCGGTTGAACAAAATTTTTAATTTTAAATTATCTATCTAGCATTCTACCTGGATTACCATCCTCTTGCCGATTTCTGCCGCCGAGTAGAAATGTCTGCACTGCTGTGATCCGGTCTGAACGATACCTTGCTCCTCAGAGGTAAACACGCATCTATAGCCTTCTTTGTTTGAAGTTGGTTGCAGATGTTCATGGGCTGCAGTAGCCAATCACCATCAGTGAACTGTTGTTTTACTGTTACTCTAATGTTATAAACAAATAAACACATAATTTCCTTTTTCTCTGTCAGCACTTAAGAATATTACTAATCTGCATGAGCCATTCACTTATGCCTGATTCCATTATTAAAGAAATAAATTAAAACAAGTGGTAAAATTAAAATTTTGTACAACCGACTTCAATATAAATAAAATGATAACATCATCAATGTAGTCGAAGTCAATTAAATACGCATTATTAAGGATAACTCAAAAACTACTGGTCAGATTTACTGTTTAAATGGGACCACATGAGAAGCATCAGCTTTCAAATAAAAAAGAATCATCGAAATCGGTTCACCTAGAAAAAAGTTCTGAGGTAACACATAAAAAAATACAGTCGAATTGAGAATCTCCTCCTTTTTTGAAGTTGGTTAAAAAATCCATAAAATTTGCTTTTCAATACTTGAAGTCTACTTTTGCTATTTAATAAAAGTTTTTTTACCCCCTTGAGTAGATCGAGGAATTACAATCTCAATGCTGTCAAAATACCTAGTTACATTAAAAACTTCATAGCCTATTTTGCCACCCATAGTATAATTATTGCTCAAAATTTTATTTGAACCGTTTTTAAGTTATAACCGAAAATAAATCATCAATATCGGATTACAATTGACGAAGTTATCGCGTAACAACATACAAAAAACATGCAGTCGAATTGTAAACCACCTCTTTTTTTTTAAGTTGTCTAAAACGTGGTAGAGCCATGCTGCAGCTATATCATAGTTGTAGCACGAATAGGTTGGCTCGCACCGTAGAACCACAGACTACCACTCTCACAGAATACCAGCGTGAAATTGCAGCTTATTGCTACTTTGTTTCGTACTACAGGGAACCGGATATTACCGGTGTACCCTTCTTACTGAAAACGAAGCATTACATCGGTCAAAAGAGTCTAAGGTTCTTTACACTCACCATACGAAAGACAATATTTTTTTTATTAAGCTCCTATTTTAGGCTAATATTCTGTGAGAGATCCTTCCCCGATCAAGCTTAAATGGATGCTGTAAAGCGATTGAAATATCGGGTTAAGGGAAGAAAATTTTAAATTAAAGGCGGTTAAATTTATAAAATTAGTGTTAATCAATCAATGACCTTTGTTTGAAATTGATGATTGCAAGATGCAGCTGCCACTGACCATAAGGTTGACTATTATGTTGTTTGTAACTCCAATATTATTAAAACAAAAACAAAACAAATTCAAAAATAAAAGACATAAAAAAAACCCCTTTGGTCCGTATTAAAGTACCCTTTGTCCATAAAGAACGTAAATCAAGGTACTGTCGGAAACACGCCAACCCTATTATAATCGTGTTAATATAATTTTTCAGAATACATACTCTGATACGTACTTAAAGGTTTTTACGTCTCAAGTTGTTCCTATTACACACCAGACTTTCGATAAAATATGTTTTCAATTTAGTTTACCGTTTAAATCTAAAATGCATTTCTTTACCAGTCCTTAAAAGTCTGGAGGATAAATACAAAGAAAGAAAGAACATATTTATTAACTGCCGCAACTTACTTTAACAATACATTACTTTTATAAAAAAGAAAAAAACTTAATAAAATATTTAAAAAATGAAATAAGGATTGCTGCAACTTAAAGGCCACCGACTCAGCATAATGCCCAGTATAGCTCAGCAAAGTAACCGAGTAACCGCAGCGCTAATATTCTGTCGTAGCCAGATATATCGATTAGCGAGCAATATGAGTAACTCAGCGAAATCTCTTGTGTTAACTCAGTAACTCAGGCGCAGTTAACTGCATCGCTCATTGCGTTAACTCAAAATTGCACTATGGCGCATGAAAGTTCACAGCTGTCAACTCAGCCATCTGTCAAAATAACACCTTGTGGCCAGTAAGTAAAATAAAATGTAGAAAAGAAAGATTACCTATCACTATTATTCCTTTTACATTTCACGGAGTTGCATAATCTAATATATAAAAATAAATTTTTGTTTGTTCGTATTTTATGCGCTATTTCGCTATTCCGTTCATCAGATTGCGCTAGAACTTTGTCAACTTATTGCTTGCACTTGTGGGAAGGTGATAAGCTCATAGTACAATCTACTTACAGTAGGTGGCGCACGTATCGTACCGATGAATTTATTTGAAAGTCATATATCAATCAATTTCAATGAATATATTATCATTCCTTATTATAATTAAAGAAAATAACTTCCAAATTCAAAACGATATTTCGACACTTATTTTTTCTGTGGCAGCAACGCGGCGGGTGCCAGCTAGTATAAAATAAGATTCTTGCAATAACACAAGTGTTCAACAACACTCCTCTCTATACTGCGGGCAACTCAACAGCATAATACCTTTCGAATTTAACGGTCCTGCGCTGTGTGCCAACACATTTTGAACAAGTGAGTTAACACTTCCGGCGCAGCGAACTGAGTTGACGCAATTGCGCGGCGTAGCGCAGTGCTACACATGGCTACGCGCAATCGCAAATGAATTCCTTGTTAAAGAGCATTTTTCTATAGTGGTCACACTTGGCCCATGGATTGACGATCACTGTACCAGGCTGCTCGATAATCTGTGTTCATCGGATTGATGAAGTCCGCCTGATGGGAAGTGGCTACAGCAGTCCACTGACATCTTAGCATTGTAGCATTTAAAGAAGGCTACAGATTCGTTGTCACTTCTGAGGACTAAGATGCAAGCTTCACAACCTGTAATCATAATGGCTCTCTATACTCTTCAAACTGGAATAATCATATTTCGCCTATCAAAAGTCCACTAATGAACCTCGGTAACCCCATAGATTTTCTCATATATCCCCCATATTTGCTATAATTGCAACAATTCTCAAGAAATAGCCGCTTTATAACTAATGTTTGTGACGAAATTCGGTGTGGGAGACATTAAGAAAAATCGTTTGACAGCTAATTAATTCTTTCAATTTAATTAGTGTCAGTGCTATACAAAAAAATATATCATAATATACAGTATCATACATACAGTATCCATAGGATCAAAAATTATTTATATTATTTTAATAGAAAACGATTGACGTTTTAAGTAAACTTCTTTCAAAACATATTAAGATTTACATACATAACATAACATACATAAACACTCACGCCTGTCACCCAGAGGGTAGGCAGAGACTACGGACTTCCACTTGGCACGATCCTGGCACACCTCTCGCCCTTTACATCCATATATCTACGCATACACGCTCGTCGGTTGGTACTCCTAATCTGGTCCATTTCCAATATATCGCCATTTGGTCGATAAACCTTCGTCTAGGCGTCCTTTCCGACTCTGCCGTTCACTTCTGCAGCATAAATTTGCTTTGTCACTCTTTCTTCGTTCATCCTTTCTACATGACCAAACCACTGAAGCATTCCTTTCTTAATTTGGTCACAACGTCATCTTGCAAACCACACTTTTCTTATCACACTATTTTCACCCTGTCATTCAGATTCAGCCCTAGCATACTCCTTAATGACCGCATTTCTACAGCATTTATTCTACTCATGCTTCTTCTGCCAGACCCAACTTTCACTACCATACATAAAGTAGGGACTAACACAGCATTGTGAATTGCCAAACGTGCCTTTTGACACATTCTGACTCTCACATAGCGTGTAGAGCCCCATTCACTCTATTTCTGCGTTCACTGTCGTTCTATATCCTTATCATATCTACCATCCCTACTAAATAAACATCCCAAATATACAAACTCATCCACTTGCTCAATCAACTCACCTTCTATTCTTATTTCACATAACGTTTTACTTTCTTCTCTTTCAAAAACCATCACTTTCGTCTTACTTGCGTTCACTTTCATACCTTTCTTTAATGATCGGTTCATTAAAGTAACCATCATTTGCAACTCGGCCGCCGACGATGCAAATATGACTTGATCATCGGCGTACAAAAGGCATTTGACGGTTAACTCACCCATTCTCAACCCACATTCTTCAACTTTCAAAGTTTGCAAACAACTGTCCATAAATAGGTTAAACAGCCAGGGAAGCTACACAGCCCTGTCTGACACCTTTGGATGCCAAACCAGTCCGAGTAGACCCTGTTGATCCTGACACAAGCACTAGAGTCCCTATAAAGAGACTTCAATGCCTGTATCAAACCAGCGCTCAAACCAAATGAGTTAAGTGTTTGCCATAACACATTCCTGTCCACTCTGTCATAAGCCTTTCCAAGTCCATGAAAGCACAAAACTTTCTGGTTTTGGCCAAAACTTCTCCGCAATCATGCGCATGGAAAATACTTGATCCGTACACCCATTCCTTTCTAAATCCAGCTTGCACATCCCAAATTTTTCCATCAGTTTCTTCCATAACTCTTTCAATTAACACCTTAGCATACAGTTTACCCACAATGCTGCAAGCTGATACCACGGTAGTTTTACAGTCCTGTTGTGACCCTTTTCTTTATATATTGGGACTATAACGGCTTTGCACCAGTCTTCCGGTACCGCTTCAGTTCCCAACATAAATTAAACAAGGTGTACAGCAGGCCTGCCACCACTCCTCTCCAGCCCTTAGCATTTCGAGTGATACTCATCATATCCGGCTGCCTTACCTGCTTTCATGCTTTTCATTGCTTCATTATTTCATCTACACTTATCTCCCTACCTCTCCACTTCTTTCGAAATTTTTTTTCACTTAATTCAGACGACCTTCACCATAAACACGCTTTCAAAGTATTCTTCCATCTCTTTAAATTGAAACTTCATCATTCAGCATACAGCCATTCTCGTCTCGTATAGCATTCATTCTAGGCTGTTTTGAATTTCTAGCAGTTCTTACGAGTTTCCAGAACATTTTAATATTTGCCTGGAAGTTATCAGATATCCTTCTATCATTCTTATCCGTTCTTTCTTGCTTTTTCCTTTCAACAACTTCTTTTACTCTTATTTATAAGTCTAAAGTCTGCCTTTTTTTTCAATCATTCATACCGCCAGAATTACCAGCTTTGGTTGCCAGTAAATCTAGCCATGCTCTTCTTTGCTTCAACTTCCATCCGAATCTCATCATCCCACCACAACGTATTATTTTCCTTTCTTCGTTCTTCACTTACACTACATACTTCGGTGGCTGCATCCACCAAAACTTTCTTAACATTATTCCATACAGTCTTCAGGTCTAAATCATTCATACATATTTCATTCAAACCATTTATATTCTCCTCAGTCTACATTTTTATACTTTCACACCTTCATCTTGTAACTCTCTGTTCTTATACGTTGTAACGCAGTGGTAGACAGATGTCCGATGCCGCCAACGCCTGAATAGACCATTAATTCGGCATAAGACCAGGTAATGATCCGTCCCTACGTTGGATCCCCGGTAAACTCTTTATCACCACTGCGCCGCATTCTTTCATCCACAATTATGAAATCTATCATGCTTCTATCATTACCTTTCTTCCCATATATACATGAATCCTCTTATGGCGAAAGAAAGTATTCGTCACAAAAGATTCTTTTTCCTCAGGAGGTCTCACCATTCACATTTACACTTTCGTCGCCAAACATTCCTAATATCCTTTCATAACCAGACCTCTTCACCCCAACCCTTCCATAAAATCTCCTAACATAATGATATTTTCATTTCACATTTCATCAACACCATCTTACCATGTCCCAAAACTGCTCTCGGATATAAGTGGGTTTAGATGTCTGGGGCGTACACCCTAGCACAAACAACTTTTAAGCCCACTTTCATTGTATCCACAGCAGCCTTGGGCTTACATTCATACTTTCACACATTGACCATTCTTTTCAGGATGACACCGACTCCTGGCATGCCTGCTCGGTCTCGTCTACACCAGACCAGTAAGCGGTATACATGCCATGCAGTGGCATCCTTTCGTTTCGTCTCATTTACACACAACACATCTATTCCTCTATCATTCATCATTTCGTATATTTCATCCATCTTATCATTCATTGCTCCACATACATCAGCAGCGTAGCCAGACGGGCCTCCGCAATCCACTTTTCGTTCTCCGGGAGACAGAACGTGACGGGTGGCGAACCCGCGCCGGTTTTACTCCCGAGATTTTCGCACCCTGCCCCATTAAAGGCGCCGAACTCAGCCATTCCTTTAACGTGTTGGCTCATGGTGCGGTCTAAGGGTGGTAGATTTTACGCCGCTACCATACGGCGAGGAGCCGAGTCTATCCTTTCGGCTTTGTCGCTCGTTTAGCACCACCCGGGGACACGTGTAGGGTGGGCCTAGGGTTAGGTGGTCGCTTCACGGACGCGAGCGACTCATCCCATATTAAGATTTGTGCTGGTATAATTTACACCGCCGAAACAAAGTTGAAAAGTAACAAGTAAGAGACGGATTTCTTTAAATTATCGCCGAAGCTTCAGACCCAAAAGTTTTTCAACGGAATTTAACAAGAAAAGAAAACTTTCTTCATTAAATTCATAGTATTCGTCCTAATATCTCTTTATATAATTGACGTAAATTATTTTTGAAACTTTTATTTACATTATTTATTTTTAAGAACTGTATACTCCTTATTTTTCATCATCACCATCATCATCTGGGAATGTAAGTAAATAACCATATTTGGGTCACTGTCACAACTGAAAGATTGCCATGTGATACATGTAGAAAATGGACTGAAGACCGCAGTCAAACCCTGTTGCTAGTCCGATTTAGTTCTTGCAGAACAGGATTCGGTTTCTCATTTTTTATACCCGGTTCTAAAAGAGGTTCGCAACTGGGTATAGAATAGAATAGAATGTACATTTTTTATTCAATATGGATTACAAGTAATTCTTATTGAGTAATTTATTACTTTTACGACTGGTTCAGAAAAACCACTGTCCTGGGAAGAACCAGCAAGAAAAACAGCGAGACTTATTTTTTCAATATAAATTATACAATAATAGCCTATAACTATAATGTTTCGGTTGTAAAAACTATTTACAAAACTTATAGGAACAGCTCGGAAACGACCTCCTCATTCCAAGAGTTATTATCAACCATGATGTATTATAATAACCCTTACCTAAAGGGATATTATAATTACCCTTTTTGTACAGTTTTTGTTTATTAAATTATTAAACTTGTTACGAGAGAGTAGAGACCTTAATAGTTTTCTGGGACTTTGATGTAATAGCGTATACATTGCGCCATCAATGAATAACTGACTCTGTGGAGTTAAAAAACTGGTATCACTAGCTTGTGTTTGTTCCTAGTATTTACAGAGTGTATATCAAAACTGAAGGTAGCCGGGCTAACTATGACATCGGGATGTCAAACACCTCAGTCCCCCCCCCCCGTGACCATGGGTGCTGTAAAGCACCCGAAACGTCGGGAATTAAAAAGTTAAAATTAAACGCGATATAATCCGCAAAATTTAGTTTCGTTTAGAGTGTATATCATTTTATTTTATTGAAACAACTTTTGTTTTTTTGAGTACACATAAAATTTTCGTAAATATACTGAGATGCCAAAGTTATGTATAATAATTTTCTCTTAGAGAATCTCTCAGTTTTAGGTTGTAAATAGTTCTTATAACCTTTTTCTACAAAACAAATACAGTTTCTAAATCAGCCGCATTATCCCATAGCAAAATCCGATAAGAGAAATAAACTAATCTGTGAGACTGACTGACAGTGAGGACGTATATAGACTGTAACGTTACTTTACTTGACAAAAAGAAATAGGAAATACTCAATAGGATATTTCAAAAGGTTACTAAAACACGCCTCTAAAGCGTACACCAAACATAGTGTCCCTTTAAATGTATAAGCCATATTCTGTTGACAGTAATATCTTTTTGGGTTACAAAAGGTGATTAATAAACTAGGTAGCAGAGCTCGATATTTCTTCCTAAGAGTCGCCTAAATTGTTACGTTCTTGTCTATGTATGTCTTGGCTGTGATCTGATTTGAAAAGTTAACTAAGCAGTAGGATTCCTTTTCTACCGACTTCAAAAAGGAAGAGGTACTCAATTCGACTGTATGTTTTTTTATGTGTGTTACCTCATAACTTTTTTCTGGGTGAACCGATTTCAATGATTTTTTTTTTATTTGAAAGCTGGTGCTTCTCATGTGGTCCCATATAAATTTGGTCAAGGTCTGACCAACAGTTTTTGAGTTCTCTTAATAATTTATATTGAAGTCGGTTGAACAAAATTTTTAATTTTAAATTATCTATCTAGCATTCTACCTGGATTACCATCCTCTTGCCGATTTCTGCCGCCGAGTAGAAATGTCTGCACTGCTGTGATCCGGTCTGAACGATACCTTGCTCCTCAGAGGTAAACACGCATCTATAGCCTTCTTTGTTTGAAGTTGGTTGCAGATGTTCATGGGCTGCAGTAGCCAATCACCATCAGTGAACTGTTGTTTTACTGTTACTCTAATGTTATAAACAAATAAACACATAATTTCCTTTTTCACTGTCAGCACTTAAGAATATTACTAATGTGCATGAGCCATTCACTTATGCATGATTCCATTATTAACAAAAATAAATTCAAACAAGTGGTAAAATTAAAAATTTTGTATAACCGACTTCAATATAAATAAAATGATAACATCATCAATGTAGTCGAAGTCAATTAAATACGCATTATTAAGTATAACTCAAAAACTACTGGTCAGATTTACTGTTTAAATGGGACCATGATAGAACATCAGTCAAATAAAAGAATCATCGAAATCGGTTCACCTAGAAAAGTTCTGAGGTAACACATAAAAAAATACAGTCGAATTGAGAATCTCCTCCTTTTTTGAAGTTGGTTAAAAAATCCATAAAATTTGCTTTTTCATTACTTGAAGTCTACTTTTGCTATTTAATAAAAGTTTTTTACCATCTTGAGGATCGAGGAAACTTGTAATTACAATCTCAATGCTGTCTAAATACCTAGTTACATTAAAAACTTCATAGCCTATTTTGCCATCCATAGTATAATTATTGCTCAAAATTTTATTTGAACCGTTCCTAAGTTATAACCGAAAATAAATCATCAATATCGGATTACAATTGACGAAGTTATCGCGTAACAACATACAAAAAACATGCAGTCGAATTGTAAACCACCTCTTTTTTTTTAAGTTGTCTAAAACGTGGTAGAGCCATGCTGCAGCTGTATCATAGTTGTAGCACGAATAGGACGGCTCGCACCGTAGAACCACAGACCACCACTCTCACAGAATACCAGCGTGAAATAGCAGCTTAGTGCTACTTTGTTTCGTACTACAGGGAACCGGATATTACCGGTGTACCCTTCTTACTGAAAACGAAGCATTACATCGGTCAAAAGAGTCTACGGTTCTTTACACTCGCCATACGAAAGACAATATTTTTTTAAGCTCCTATTTTAGGCTAATATTCTGTGAGAGATCCTTCCTCGGTCGAGACGAAATGGATGCTGTAAAGCGATTGAAATAAAAAGGAAGAAGATTTTAAATTATAGGCGGTTAATTTTTTTAAAAATTTATGTTAATCAATCAATGATCTTTGTTTGAAATTGATGATTGCAAGATGCAGCTGCCACTGACCATAAGGTTGACTATTATGTTGTTTGTAACTCCAATATTATTAAAACAAAAACAAAACAAATTCAAAAATAAAAGACATAAAAACCCCTTTGGTCCGTATTAAAGTACCCTTTGTCCATAAAGAACGTAAATCAAGGTACTGTCGGAAACACACCAACCCTATTATAATCGTGTTAATATAATTTTTCAGAATACATACTCTCATACGTACTTAAAGGTTTTTACGTCTCAAGTTGTTCCTATTACACACCAGACTTTCGATAAAATATGTTTTCAATTTAGTTTACCGTTTAAATCTAAAATGCATTTCTTTACCAGTCCTTAAAAGTCTGGAGGATAAATACAAAGAAAGAAAGAACATTTACTAATGGCCGCAACTTACTTTAACAATACATTACTTATATAAAAAAGAAAAAAACTTAATAAAATATTTAAAAAATGAAATAAGGATTGCAGCAACAAAAAGGCCACCGACTCAGCATAATGCCCAGTATAGCTCAGCAAAGTAACCGAGTAACCGCAGCGCTAATATTCTGTCGTAGCCAGATATATCGATTAGCGAGCAATATGGGTAACTCAGCGAAATCTCTTGTGTTAACTCAGTAACTCAGGCGCAGTTTACTGCTTCGCTCATTGCGTTAACTCAAAATTGCGCTATGGCGCATGAAAGTTCACTCAGCTGTCAACTCAGCCAACTGTCAAAATAACACCTTGTGGCCAGTAAGTAATATAAAATGTAGAAAAGAAAGATTACCTATCACTATTATTCCTTTTACATTTCACGGAGTTGCATAATCTAATATATAAAAATAAATTTTTGTTTGTTCGTATTTTATGCGCTTTTTCGCTATTCCGTTCATCAGATTGCGCTAGAACTTTCTCAACTTATTGCTTGCACTTGTGGGAAGGTGATAAGCTCATAGTACAATTTACTTACAGTATAGGTGAGGCATTTATCGTACCGATAAATTTATTTGAAAGTCATATATCAATCAATTTCAATGAATATATTATCATTCCTAATTATAATTAAACAAAATAACACTTCCAAATTCAAAACGATATTTCGACACTTATTTTTTCTGTGGCAGCAACGCGGCGGGTGCCAGCTAGTATAAAATAAGATTCTTGCAATAACACAAGTGTTCAACAACACTCCTCTATATACTGCGGGTTACTCAACACCATAATACCTTTCGAATTTAACGGTCCTGCGCTGTGTGCCAACACATTTTGAACAAGTGAGTTAACACTTCCGGCGCAGCGAATTGAGTTGGCGCAATTGCGCGGCGTAGCGCAGTGCTACACATGGCTACGCGCAACCGCAAATGAATTCCTTGTTAAAGAGCATTTTTCTATAGTGGTCACACTTGGCCCATGGATTGACGATCTTTGTACCAAGCTGCTCGATAATCTGTGTTCATCGGATTGATGAATCTGGCAAGGGCAAATCCTTCAATCCAAAACTTTAATTAAAATGTACGAGTTAATTTCGGTCACGATAGCCACTCATAACGAAGACTAGCCATCTGCGCAGGATAGGATTATATTGCTTGAGTGTATGCGCAAACACAGGTGCATTCTCTATAACCTCACTCTCATAATCCGTTGGGACGACAAACCGACACGACCGAAAAGAGATCAGGCGCTCAACTTTCTGATGCCTTCCTGATTCCTCCGGGATGCTACTGAGAATTTCTTGATAAACTCAATAAGTAACTTTTTGGCCTAATCTAGGATTCAAACCAAGGTCCTCATGATCAGCAGTCGCGTTTAGAACCACTAGAACAACAAGGCAGTCACCTTCTCTCTTCAGTTTGAATCAAAAACTTTAACAGGCTTATGAAGAAAATATACTAGAAGCCAATAGTGCCATCTGCCGACGGCGATGAATCTTCTTATTAGCCATAGTAAATATTTATCTAATCAGTGCTATAGCCCTCTACACCCAAAGGACAAATCTCATTTCGTCCTTTAGGTGTACCCTTACGCCGCCACCACATGCGGTATAAAAGTATAATTCCAAACACGTAGAAAAATTCTAATAAAAATATCGTGTCCACTATACAATAACTTTTTGCAAGTGCAGTTTACTGTACTGCGAATTTTATCTAAATTAAACTCGAACCATTTCTAAGAAAAGTATCTCCTAATAGCCCAAAGAGTGGCATTGAGTCGAATTGCTTTCCTTTGTGTGCGAGTGAACTAAATCAAGCTGATGTCTGCAACACGCGACGTGAGGTGCTCTCGCGAGACTTTATTGTACTGAGCTGCATAGGAAGGTATCTGAATATTTCGACCATAAAATCTGTTTGGAATCACCTTTTACTGATACACTTTTCAAATGTTTAAATTTCTCCACCCATTCATTTATTGAGTTTATAGACTTCACTGCTGAACATAGGCCTCCCCATAGATTGACTCATAGGAGTAATTTCGCCATAGTTGCCTTTTAGCAGGCGAATTGTCTTTTAATTATGTTTTGAATTTTTATCAAGAAGATACTGCATCATAAAGATACTGTTTCATTTTCCCTCTGTTGCCTCTTACGACACCCACGGTATGATAACGTGCGGTATTAAATTCTCCTGCACCACCACTACATAGTGGAATTAATTTTTTTAAACTTTTATAACCAAACAAAACTCCCTGACATGATTCTCTCCAAAGATCATCACAAAGTACCTAAGCCACAACAACAAGTCGTAGCTGTGATTAGTGTTTCTTTTTTTTATAGAATAAGGGTGACAAACGAGCACACAGTCCACCTGATGGTAAGTGGATGCTGTGGCCCATAGGCATCTACATTTATTCTTAATTAAAAATCAAAATGCAGATGCGTTGTCACCCCTGAGGACTAAGATGGAATGCCTCGTTTCCAGTAAAAACACAGCAGCATTAAATTTTTATTTTACGCTGGTATTCTGTGAGAGCGTGGTCTTACCCCGGTCGAGCTGACCTATTCGTGCTACAGACATGGGCCTCTTGCGTTATAGGGAGGCTTTGAGTTTACCCTCACGCTTGGCAGGCGGATAGACGATCGCAGCGCCAGATGTTTCGTACCTTCTTGAGACGTCAGTGCGTGCACTGTTGTGTTCAGGTCTGAAGGATATAGAGAGCCAGTGAGCCAGTATAATAACAGTGTGAGGCATTCCATCTTAGTCCTCAGAAGTAAGAGCCATCTGTTGCCTTCTTTGTTCAAAATTGGCTGCAGGTGTCCTTAGGCTGCAATAGCCACTTATCAGTAGGTGGACTTTAAGTTCATTTGACTCTTTTTGTAAAAAGAAACCACACAACTTCTTTCCTCTGTCAAAAAGTAGATAATAAGTACTTTGTACATAAATAATGTACTTTATAATGAAAGAGAACTTTATTTTCATCAATGACGTTCAAATAAAAGTCTATTAACACATTAACACTTTTTCCGAGAGTAAATGCAGCGTGAATCAGCCGACACGTAGGCGGCGACCGCGTTCCTCCATTTCGCCAGCTAATTGTGATCCTACGTGACCGACGCCGCTCGTGACTGTACTCACTAGTCTTTAGTTTTATGACTAAAACAATGTTGCGTTTCCGACTTGCTTTATTTCGGACATAAAGTGATAATTGGTTGAACAGAATAGAATAGGATCATTTTTATTCAATATTACAACTGACACTTACTATTACCATAACAGCCCATATAAGTCCACTGCTGAACATAAGACTCCCATAGATTGCCTCATAGGGGAATTTTGCCATAGTTGCCACGCTTAGCAGGTGGACTGGCAACCGCAGTTTTTTAATAATTTTGAGTTGTTATCAGGAAGATGCTGCTGCCCATCTCCTGTTTCAGTTTCCCTCTGTCGCCTCTTACGACACCCACGGGACGATATGGGGTAGTGGATATTCTTTTACCGCCACTACACGGTTAACAAGTGATACTCATTGAATATCAATTATGCGTTTACCAATGAGTGAGAAAAAACCTCTGCTCTGGGAAATTCCAGCAAGAAACCCAGCGGAACTCTTTTTTAAATAATATTAATATAATTTACTATGTAGTCCAATTGAATACTGTTTCTAATGTAGTCAAACATTAGAAACAGTATGGCAGCGATCATGTCATTCCCATGGGCTATTATAAATCATGTATTCTTTAATAAGTAACCCTTTTTATACAGCTCTTAATTAGTAAAAAAAGTTTTGATTAAAAATATGTATAAATAAAACTGTAGCATTAAAAGTTCTGGAAATAGAGATAATCTGCGCACATAGACATAATATATAATTGCCAAAGGTAAAATAATAGGCAAGGGTAAGTCTGCGTTTCCACCAGAGATGTGCGAGGTAGCTGGGCGGTGCGAGGATGCGTAACGAGGCTGTGGAACGGTGTGAGCGTTTCCAACAGAGATGTGCTAGGCCGCTGAGCGGTGCGAGAATGCGTAACAACGCTGTGAAACGGTGCGCAGATGAGTGGTGCGAGGATGTGTAGCGGGCTCGTTTCAGACACGAGCTGGGTGAGGTGTGGTGTGAGCGGAGCAACACATCCCTCGCACACATCCTTCTCTTATTTTGTATATACAAAAACCTCGCTCCGCTGAGCCGTTTCCACCAGAGCTGCGCTGAGCGAGGCTAGGTAAATGAAGTGATTATATTGGTTCTTAACAAACACATCCCTCACTACGCATTCTCGCACATCTCTGGTGGAAACGCAGCCTTAAGATGGGAATGAGTACAACAAATATAATATTTTTATCGGTTTTTAAAAACAATTATCATCATCATCATCATTACAGCCCTTCACAAGTCCACTGCTGAACATAGGCCTTCTCCAAGGAATGCCACAAAGCACGGTACTGAGCCACCTGCATCCATCGACTTCCTGCATGTCTTACCAGGTCGTCACTTCATCTAATGGGGTCGCCCTACACTTCGCCTACCGGTACAAGGCTGCCACTCGAGAACCTTTTTTCCCCATCGGTTGCCGGTTCTTCGAGCTATATGACCGGCCCATTGCCACTTCAGCTTACTAATCCGTTGGGCTATGTCTGTCATTCTGGTTTTACTGCGGATATCTCCATTTCTAAATTAGTAGTTTTTAATAATACAACAATGTAATTAAAGAATTCTACCGATTTTATGTTTTTAGGACAGCGGGCGAGCTATTCCCGTGAGGCAGCAACGTGCCAGCAGATGTGATGTCAGCAAAGTAAACTCCATCATGACAACTCGTCCCATGAGTGATGCAATGCTGCCAATTGCCAAAATTGGATACAAAAACTCTATAATCGAGTGGCTGCCGCAATTTTCTTAGTAGCCTAAACTTTTCTGTGTATATAGCTTCATATCTTGATGAAATACAAATTTATGGTCTTTTTCAATCTGAAGTGCCGTCTAAGACCGATTAATATTAATGAAAAAAAAATTGTGCTTAAACTAACGTAGGAAGTTTAACCAGTGCGTGTTGCCAGTGATGACATATGGATCTGAGACGTGGTCCTTCACTGCTGGCCATTTGAGGAAGCTCGCAGTCACTCAGCGAGCTTCAAGAGTTTCTCTGCGTGATAGTCTTCGTAACGAGGATATCCAAAGTAAAACAAGAGTAACCGACATAGCCCAACGGAATTAGTATGCTGAAATGGCAATAAACTGGCCATATAGAGAACCGACAACTGATGGGGAAAAAAGTTCTCTGGTGGCAGCATAATTCCAGTAACCGAAGTGTAGGGCGGCCCCCCACTAGATGCAGTATGAGACGCAGGAAGTCGATGAATGCAGTTGACTTAGGACCGTCTTTGTGGGATTCCCTGGGGGAGACCTAGGTTCAGCTGTGGACATGTACGCCATGTTTCGCCATGTCCGTCCGTCCGTCCGTCCGCGGTTTTGCTCAGAGATCCTAGGTGCTACAAATCTGTAATTTGGCATAGCTATAGATATTAATCATGCCTAGAAAACTGTGTAATAAAATCTTAAAAAAATATTTTTATTTTGGGTGCTTCCCATACAAGTAAATGGAGGATGATTTTTTTTTACCCGTCTATTTCATCATGTGGGGTATCGTTGGATATAATAGTAGTACATATAATGAAGTTAAAAGGAAAACTATCCCAGCTAAGTAGAGTTCAGAAGTTAACGAGTAATAGTTGACCAACTTATAAAATGCACTTGGATTAGTAAAAATTTCGTTACAACTCCATAGAAAATGACCTAAAACTAGCTGCATTAATAACTTTGTAATGTTATTGTAAACTGTTAAAAATAAACATTTTATGATGAAAACGACTTATAATATACATTACTACTATTAGCTTTACTTTCTCATTTGCGGGATAGATAGAGTGTTATTATCAAAATCGAAAAGTTTTTTTAATCTTTTTTGAATACCATTCCCTATAAGGCTGATTTGAAAATAAGTTCTTCAGTTACGATCTTCCTATTTGGGCCCATTTTAGTCGTTATAGCGGTCAAACCGCGAACTCACTTAATATGCTAATTATTAAGGAAGCCCACGTAATTGTCACGGGCAACTGCGGAACCCTACCTCTACATTGTGCGTGGCCCGACACGCACTTGGCCAGTTTTTATTTGTATTTCTTTTTTTACTTATGATAAGCCAGTGATCTACCAGAATCCCACCTGGTGGTAAGTGGTGATGAAACCCTACATGGTAAATCTCCCTGTCTTGGCGCAACAACAGCCCATACACTCTTGCGTTGTAGGCACCCATATTATAATCTTTCTTCTCTATTTCTTTTAACAAATGGTACCTTACATGGCAGGCAATGATAATATAATATGTGTAATTTCCATTGCCGAATTACGGCAATTTTCTTGCATGTCTTTAATGGTAGGGTTTTATAGGACGAAATAATCAGTTTAAAATCGAGTCAAAAAGCGGAACCAACCCATGCCCAAAGAAGTGGACAACAGCCGTATCCTGTCAATTCACAAAATACGATTCTTGGGAAGTACAAACAAATGCAACAAAACAAACGATTCAGCGTGTTGCAAAAGACAGTGGAAGCTTTACTTTTAAGCATCTTTTTGTCTTATTCGTTTTCCTTTTATGCTACGGCAATGGAACGGTATTTCACTCAAGCAACATTGACCACAGCACTGCTGCTTGGCGGCAGGAATGGGTAAAAGAGTGGTTGAAGCAAAAACAAACCTCCACACAGGAAAGGAGAGGCCAAGTTTTGGAAGCCTAAAACTTTGTATAAAATGCTATAAATATTTAAATACCCTATATATACAAAAACTACACCTATATATACAAAAAAAAACTGAAATAATAAAAACGTAGCAGTATTTTCATTAATTGTAGTAATTGTGCATGTACGCAATAGAGCCATACTGTAAAGTTGCAACATTGCTCTAATGAAATACATTTTCTAATTTTTATTTTTGTTTTTATTTTTAGCGTTCGAAGGCAATCAAATAACGTACCTAACTTCAAACAATTTCCATTTTCATGCTAATTAATCAGAATTAAGCCCCGGGCAGTAAAATTAACGTCATTCGACTACTAAGACCGGTGTTAATGACCCTAACTTCCCTCAAGTTGGGTTATGAAGTCACAAAACATCAATTATTTAGACGTAAGCAACGTAATAGCCCTTAGGCGTTAATTCTGCCGCCGGTCAGTACCGCACCGCAACACAGCTGCGGGTAGTGACCGTCTTAGCCACGAATGGCTCTTTATTTATTCACTCATATAGTCATATATTAAAGCCCGAAGAGCATCTATTATGTTTAGGGCTAATTTCTCAATCGTCAGATAAAACATTAACTATTTTACATTTTGTAGGTTGTTGTAGCACGAATGGGTCTGCTCGACCGGGGAGGACCACGCTCTCACATAATACCAGCGTAAAATAGCATCTTAACGCTGCTGTGTTTCGTATGGTGAGTGTAGAGAACCGGAGACCCTTTTTACTGGGTACGAGGCATTTCATCTTAGTCCTCAGGATTGACAACGCATCTGCATTTTGATTCTTAATCGAGGATAAATGTAGATGTCTATGGGCCACCGCAACCACTTATCACCAGGTGGACTATGTGCTCGCTTGTCACCAATATTCTATAAAAAGATATACAACTATTATTTTTATTTAAAAAATGTACACAGTTCAATTATTTAATTTTTAATACAACCAGGTTATATTATTCATCCGACGAATAACTTTTCTGACGGTTGAAAAATCAGTCCTTAGTTAAATTGATGAAATTTCTTGGTATTATAATTATTAAAATTTCATGAATAAACATTCAAAAATAACTAAAACAAATGTCGATTTTAGAGGTTGGTTTGACCAACAATGTTACAGTCCACCTGATGGTAAGTGACTATGGGTCATGCCACATCATGCTATCATGGCTATGGTCTTTTACTACTGAAATCGGTCTAAGACCTCAGACATTATTTACATTACTATTTACATTAAATGAAAAAGAACTTGCCATTCTCGAGCACAGGCGTAGTGTCCCTAGCCTTTTGGTATTCGACAGGATACATTTCGGAGCAGGAATTACATGACTTAATTTCGCCCTCTCACTTCAACTTTCGAACAACTAAGCCTCCGGCGGGTGTTTTTATCTTGTAGGCAGCATTGTTTATAGAATCCTGTATCAGGCAGAGTTATTTGTTCTTTTTCGGACGCACACTAAGTAACTAAACATTTATCTGCGGCACACAGTGCGTGCAAATAAATGTTTAGCCACTTTTCCACTAAATTGTCAGCCGTTTAATAAAGTGTCAGACCTAAAGGAGTTTAGTCAATTTTTAAATTATTACTCAAAAAAATATTTTACAAATCCACATTACTTATATCTTTATCTGTGCTTCGCATTGAGATGCAGTACGCGTCAGTAAAATAGCAATCATTGTAGTGAGAGGATATTGTAAGCTTTCATAACGTTTCTGATCACGCACGAAACGCGTCCACAGATACACGCTCGATTGGTTATTAAGTTCTTCTTCCACTGAATGATATATGCTGATAACATAATATGATTGCTTCTTCTTTATCAGCCTGTAATAGTTCACTGCTTGACATGGGTCTCTTCTATTGTAGGAAGAATTTGTCATAATGGCCACGCATGATAGGTCGATTGGCGATCACAGTATCAGACGTAGAAAATGAACCATTTTGCACAGTCACCTACGGTAATGATGTGGGTACATTTTACTATGCCGCCACCATACGGCATACAAAATGATGATATGATAACAATTCTTGTTGAATATTACTTAAAAAGACTTCTTCTTTATTTTCTTATTCTACTATTAAAATAAAATTCATTAATTTTATAGCAATAAAAAGATTAGAAAATAGAGAAATACTTTATGTGTGATGCAACAAAGTGAAACTTAATTTTTATAAAAATAAATCGAGCAAGAACAATTCCAGGAATTAATCTTTCATGGGAAATTATTCCCGCAAATTATATTAACACGCATATATAACAGCGCAAACAGTATTCTGGGGGTAATAGCACAAAAATATGACTGTCCTATAATAAGGCAAATTGTTAAGGTCCTGTGTAACTTACTTACCTGTGTGTGTGTGTGTGTGTGCGTGTGTTATTTTACCTCCTCCGTCCACCAGCTGTATGATTATTAATATTTTGTGATTTTATAACTTCTTCTTCTTGTCTGATTTAGATCTCATTTGTAATCCGAAATAAAGATTACATTATTATTATTATTATAAATAGGTACCTACTTATAAAATGAATGTTTATCGTTTTTATTCGCAACCAATAGCATTGCTTGTGGTGTAACAATATCTTAAAAAATATTATTATCTTTATGTCGTGCTCTCTCTGATGAAATTATAGTTTTGCCTTTAGGGAGACAGGACACCTTTACCCATACCTAGTTTCCTTCTATGATATTAGTTTATGTGTGTAAATGTTAATGTAAATTTTGTACTTAAATAAAATTACTTTTAAATTAATTATTAATTATTAATAACTATATTTACGTACTTCTATATGAAACACCGTGTAGTGGGGGTGTAAGAACATCCACTACCCTATATCTTCCCGTGCGTGTCGTAAGAGGCGACAGAGGGAAACTGGGGCAGAAGATGGGCAGCAGCATCTTTCTGATAACAGCAAAATTACAATAAATATTGCGGTTGACAACCCGCTCGTCAAATGTGCCGACTATGGCAACCCATGACCGATCGTGGAAGGGAACAGGGAGGAATTTAGCCGCGATGGTTTTCGATCTGAGCGAGATGGATTTAGATGTTGCGATGGTCGCGTATTTGGCGGAAGAGGATTTGGTAACCGTGACCAAATACCTCGGGAAGAAAACAAACCTCGTCCAAAATTAAAAACTATGAAACAAAATAATTACCAAATTAAAAGTTTGAACCAATTGTAACGTAGTTTTTAACAATATATTAAGGTGCTTGAATATATTGTCTTGTATTTATTATATTACGTATATTTAAATTTATGTATGAAAATTACGCCAAGTTAAGTCTACCTGGGTTACTTTCTGTATAACATTTTAACACCTAACTCGATGTTAAACATTATAAAATGGAAGAGTTATGAATATACCGCGATGCCGAACTTAGTGTTATATTTATTTATATAAGTAAATAAAGGCAACAAACGAGCGCACAGTCAGGAGTATAAGTAGACAGAAGCAGATGGCTCAAGATCGTTCTTAGTGGCAATCTTAGTCTTTTCATTCCATCTTAGTCCTCACAGGTGACAACGCATCTGCATTCTGATTCGTAATCGAGGATATATTTAGATGTCTATGGGCCACAGCAAGCACTTACCATCAGGTGGAATGTGTGCTCGTTTGTCACGCCTATAAAAAAATATGCAAAAACACTGCTGAAGTGAACTTCTGAATATAAATTTTACTAACAATTTGATTACATAATGATTTCACAATCACGCGAATAAAACACATTAAAAAAACTAATTTTATGCATTTTATCGCGTTTAATTTTAACTTTTATAATTTCCGACGTTCCATTATATAATTTGACGTCACAGAGAGGACCGAGGCGTTGGACGTGCCGAATTAAAAAGTGAAAATGAAACGCGATAAAATCCGTAAAATTAGTTGTATTTAATAGTTGATCATATATGTAAATGATCATACATTTGTATATAGATACAGTGAACGTAAAAACTTTAGTTGATTTGATAATATCATATCGATGTATTTAGCATGAAATGGATTCCAAACGAGTGTAGGGCACTCTAACTGGAATCTAGTCAATGATTTATAAAGTAAGTATAAGTAAAATAAAGAGAGGTTTGCTTGAAGGAAATAAGTATTAGAGTTAAGTAATTGTAAAACCTTTATTGACTATGTTATTAGTACATGACTATCAAAATGAAGCTTTATGAACGATAAATACACCTAAATCGGACGTTATTATAGGAATTTCTTGCACAGATTTATTACGCAGTTAATAAGTGAACTTGATTATTTTTCTTTTGATCTTTATTTAATAATACCGCTGCCACATAAAAAGGCCAAAAAAGAAGACATAAATACTTGGGAACAAAAATTTTTAACTCACCTCCGTTTGAAATCCGAGTAAATTAAATCGGTGAGCGTCGACTGAAAACCGGCCCTCCATAACCGGATAATCCGGTTACCACTGGCCGCGCCGTGAAAAAGAGCGACGGATTTCTGCGGTCTGATAAATTAGTTACTTTTAGGTAGGGTCTTCAAAGCTATTATGGAAATTCGCATTAATAGATATTGAACAAATCTAATAAATTACATGCGAGCAGGAGATTGTTAAAACCTTATATCTAAAAGGTAAAAGCTTGATAGGTAAAACGTTTTTAAAATTTTTGTCGTACTAACTGTCTGTCTGTCTCTCCGGTCTAATCTTCGGAATGGCTAAACCGATTGTAATGAAACTTCACGCACTGATAGAGAGCATTACCAGGAGTGATCTAGGATATATTTTATACGAAAATCTTGCACAATGTTTTTTTTAGAGATTGAAAAATTGATAAAATAAATGTTTTTTACGATTATTTAAATAATGCCACATTAATAGATACCACCCAAGCGAAGCCGGGGCGGGTCACTAGTGTGTGAATAAAAGTGATTAAAATTGATATCAATACGAAGTGAACTATCAATGGCCAAGCATGAACGCGTTTCATAAAACCGTCATCGTTTCGATGCGCATCGATCAATCAGCCCCTTTAACGTCAATTCAAGTAATGCATATCGAATTCACCCGATATGGGGTTATTTTCAGCTTTGACATTTTTATTGCGACGTAGTTCGAACGCACATTTTAGTGGAATCAAAAGACAATTTTAATTTGAACATCTGATTGTAAATGATTTTTAACTGAATAGAATGGTGTCTTAGCTATCGTAGCTCAAGGATCCACCTCACTGAATTCCAGAAGTATGCATCCGTACCTACTCTCCTTATCTCACCATGAGGTAAATGTTTTTTTTTTATAGGATAAGGATAACAAACGAGCACGCAGTCCACTTGATGGTAAGTGGTTGCTGTGGCCCATAGACATCTACATCTATTCTCGGTTACGAATCAAAATACAGATGCGTTGTCAGCCGTGAGGACTAAGATGGAATGCCTCGTTTCTAATAAAAAGGATCTCCGGTTCTCTTCACTCACCATACGAAACACAACAGTGTTAAGCTGCTATTTTACACTGGTATTATGTGAGAGCGTGGTCCCCGGTCGAACCGACCCATTCGTGCTACAACTATACCACTAATATAGCTGCAGCATGACTCTACCACGTATTACGGCATCACTCTATCACGGGTTACACCGCATCTGTTGCCTTCTTTGTATGGAGTTAACTGCAGGTGTCTATGGACTGCCGTAGTCACTTACCATCAAGTGAACTGTAAGTTCGTATGTCACTTCAGTTTTATAAATAAAACAGGTGTTAAGCACGGGGTGGTCAGTGCTCCATTGTTAGATTACGCATGTTGTATTGTGAATGATAGCATATCCAAAAATACACTGACCGGCACAAAAAACGACTCACTTTGAATTTTAAGTAATTAATTGTCTTAGAAATTTTTTTTGGTATCATATCTTATTGATAAGTGTTATTTAAGTTATTCTTTGGCAAAGAATATCCGACAAACAAAACTCGTAAGCAAAATCGGGACTCATCTATGAACAGTACTTGGCTCCACTGTTCCATATCCCAATTCACATGTTCATGTGCGAAGGCAAGTCTGCCTACTCGATGCTGCCTGGTAAGCTCTGGGCTATGTGTAGGTCTTCTGGCCATGATATCAGTTTCATTGAGGCGTCTCCTGATAGTCCTGTCACTTACATGCCCATCTCGAACTTCAGCAAGGCGATTCCTGACTTCAACAGCAATCAGGGCCCTGTTACGTAGTATTGCGAGGGTAAGGGTGTTTGGCGATCTGTTCCTGGCCGAAAATAAACACAAATATAATTTCAAGATTATTTATTTAAAGAAATAATATAGATATTTATGTTCTCAGTGAGGCAGTTTGTAGGAACAATTGTAATTACCATTGTCTTATTTTACTTTGTATGTTTTTTTTCATACCTTTTGTTTCTGTTTTGTCCCCAATAAAGTAAATAATAAAATAATAAATAAATAATAATAAATCATAGTGAGTCGTTTTTTGTGCCGGTCAGTTTATAATATTGTATTAAGCATATTATAATCAAAAGCAGTGGTAAATCCATATCTACTACTCGCTTTAAAACATTATAGAATAGAATGGAATCGTTTTTATTTAATATAGATTACAATAATACTTATTGAAAGTCATTTAAGCTTTACCACTGGTTCGGAATAAAACCTCTGTCCTGGGAAGAACCAACTAGAAACCCAGCGGGACATTTTTCTTTAAAAAAATATAATTTAAAATATAATATTTTATACAATTAGCAGGAAAACCTTTAGAAACAGCATGGTAGCGACTTCCTTAGTCCCAGGGGTTATAATCAACCATGTACTCTTTAGTAATATAATAACCTTTACTAAATAATTTCTGCTTAATAATTTTTAAGCCATTTAATAGATAAGGCCTGCATTATTTCTGGGACTTTGTTGTAAAAGCGTATTCATTCCCCATGAATGAATTACTGACTCTTTGAAGTTGAGTAAGTGGTATAATTAACTTGTGCTTGTTCCTAGTATTTACAGAACGTTGCACATCACTATTTTATAGTACGCGAGCAATTTGAGTTCGGTCACTGCCGGCACCATGATATCATTGGTTAAAATTTGATTTACTATATGCATTGAAGAGACGCATTTTACGTGGTAGAGCCACGCTGCAGCTATATTATGTTTGTAGCACGAATGGGTCGGCTCGACCGGGTTAGGACCACGCTCTCACAGAATACCAGAAAAAAATAGCAGCTTAATGCTGCTGTGTTTCGTATGGTGAGTGTAGAGAGTGTAGAGAACCGATCTCAGTCCTCAGGGGTGACAACGCATCTGCATTTTGATTCTAAATCGAGAATAAATGTAGATGTCTATGGGCTACAGCATCCACTTACCATTAGGTGGAATGTGTGCTCGTTTGTTACCCTTATGCTACAAAAAAAAACTTTACGTAAACAAGATAGGCCCGATAATTAGTATTCTCGGCATTGAGCAGCGCAACGGATTTTGCTTCATAATCATTTTTAAAAATAAAAGAGTTAGAGGAATTAAAAAGACCTACTCAGTTATTATAAAAAATGAATTTAATGAAAAGTTTTAACCGTGTAACTTTTTAATCTAATACTTATCCTAATTTCTTGCAAACAAAATAAAACTAATTTTGATTATAATGAATGGCGCAAGGCATCTTAAAAGTACAAACAACCATTTTTTACGTTAATTTTCCCGCCCTTTTCCCCTAAAGCTGAAGTTCGAAGTTCAACCTTGTTTCTTTAAGTAAATAAATGACTTATACAAAATTATATTAGAAATTAATTTTCTAAAACTTTTTTCTCTCTAGGTAATTAAAGTTGACTGTTTGTTATTAATCATGCCACATCCAGCGTCGAGAGTAAAGCCTCTCAACGAGAGAGGCCCATGTACCACAGTGAGCTTTTTTGGGCTAACGAAGAAGAGGAAACCAATATGCATTTTTAAAATAATAAGGATAAACGCATTAACCGCAGTTGTCACACTCAACATGAAGATCAGTCATCGCTGGTCGTCGTTGCTGAAGCACTGGAACCAGTTGTGTTGCTGTTGTAGCAATGTGCGACCAGTAGTCTGCTTCGACCCTCATTTGATTAAGGTCGGGGAAGGCTGCTGGTCAAGGTTAATTAGGTTGACCTGTATGTATGTATATGTATATCTGTATACCAGTTTCCACAAACTTACGGACGTTTTAATATTGAGTATTGGCGTCTCATTACCTCCCATGCCCCCTCGTACGGAAAAGGTCTTTTAAAAAAAACATGCGTGAGTGTCGTGGAATACTCGGTTGGAGCGAAGTTCCTTTCGTAGTATATTATTATTGATAAACGTATTATATTATTGATTAACAAATACAAATAAATGAATTACTACCGTCTATTAAAATGAAGCGTTATTTAAAATAAAATAATATTTCTTTCATGGCAAGATAAGAAAAAGTGCGAGGGAGATGGATATTATTCCATTTCGTTTCCTTATAGCCGTCAAGGCCGTCTACACTACGTCAGAAGGGATCGTGACGGTAAAATCTTACACTTTTTCTCGTCTAGCCCCCATCCGCCAAATTCGTACCGTCCGATAAGGAACTTCATTTCAAAAGACAATTTAATAATTTTAAAAATATTCGAAACTATGACTTAGTGTTTTCACTAACATCACCATAGCTCATTATCAATGCGTGTTGTTTATTTTTTTCAACTTTAATATTATTGAGTCAAATGTCAAAAGTAAAAAGATTAAACCATTCAAAGCGTCTCAAGTTAGAAGAACAATTCATACGGGAACAGTAAAGATAATATACCGTGACGTAGCACATACGCGAACTGCTTTTTAAGTTTTATGATTTAACTTTAGCACGAAAATCCTCTTTAAAAGGAGTTCAGAAAGAAAGAAAGAAAATCTTTATTTTGGTAGAAACCATTGACGTATACAACACAACAACAATTTATAAAAAACTCCACAAACATTAAAAAAATCTTTGCACGTCGTAAGTCATCCAAAAAAAGGTCATCACTCTGCATAAGTTACGGTAAACCACAACGCTGATTTTCAGTGATTTCCCTTGGATAATACAGTCCCAAACTTTGAAATTACTGAATTTTTTTAACAAATATTAAGTATTTTTCATTGTATTTTTCCCGCCCGTAAGGCAGTTACTTTTTGATAGCATGCTCTGTGATAACCTAAATCAGCCAGAGACTCTTGGTTAAAAGAACATCACCATACTTAAAGCCACTTTCTTTACGAAATTGAATTTTCAAATAACAATTTTTAAAAAATTGTTCATCAAAATCACGATTTTTTAATTTATCACCACAAAAAAACACTTTGTTTTTTTATTGTAAACTTTCAACACAATACACTAATAAATGTTCGATGCAGTAGAGCACGTTGAGAAATATAAAACATATATATTAAAAACATAACAGAAAAATTCACACTCATGAAAAGAAGATATAGAACTTTGCCCCACCTAAAAGTGTGGTGTACATCAATGCCGTATGCGTCATTTTTTTTGCTGTTTTATTACTTTATTCAAATTGTATAAGTCAAAGTTTCTAGAACTTGCTATTCTTTTTTAAAATGTACTTTTATAATTACATTTACCAATTTTCGGTGGGAGAATATATTTATCTTTCTCTATTACACAGAGAACTGAACGCGCGCCTTTCTCTTTTTCGGCAAGCGTCTCACGCGCAGCTGCTATCGTGCATCCTTCCCTACCGCACATAATAATATATTGTCACGCTCTACTTTAAAACAAAATTATTGAAACGTTAAATCGTGTCAATCACTAGTCTTGCCACGATTTGAAAAGTAATTTTCAATTAAAAATAGCCTTGCCAAAACATAGGCTGTCAATCACCCCGATTTGTATTTATTTATATATTTTATTATAAAAAAAAATTCATCAAGGAAAAGAATGAGGGGGTATTTTCTTAAGCCGGATCTTAGACTATATTATTCCTATGGTCAGCTCAACGTAACTTTTGAACCCAAAATTTGCACGTTTTCGATGAACGTAACGAATATTTTAATGTAGTAGAGAATTATTCAACATTTAGTTAAAATAATTTCAGGAATAAAAAATTCGTCGGTTTTTAAATAAATACGAGCGGAGTAAACGCTAGTTTAAATAAAACTTGTCTATGCTAACATCCCTGTGGTGGTGGTGTGGTATGTTCTCGTTATCTTACATTGCAATTTCAACATTCTATGCCAGCTCTTGCATATACGAAACAATACTCGAGCATTTAGTATTCTCTTTAATCCGGAAATATACAGTGTAATGTAAATAAAAATTTGCTCTTTGATAACCTTAACGTAATAAACATTTATATGATTATAAAGATTGCGTATACTTTGCACATATCTTATCAAACTTAAACAGTACTTGTGATTATGATTTAAGATTGTATTTTACTAACAAAATAAATTAGATCAGTATAATTGTAACTTAACAAGCTCTTCTTATCAAGTAGCTGCAATGCAACCAGTGGCGTATCCCGCCCGTTCATTAACTAATTCTTGAGTAACTCTCCCCACTCCCCGAGTCTACAAGAAACAAAACTAATGGCGTTAGCAACACGACACTGGGATTATGATGGGGAAGCCACAGGCGAAAGCGGAAGCGGTGCGAATCACAATAGGCAGAAACGCGTACGATTAATAGGCGGATTGGTGGTTGACTTTGACTTTACAAAAAATCTACAGCCTATGGCCTTTATTTTTTATATGGGGAATACCTACGCATACCCGCCTCGCGGGCTAAGGACGGGTTATGTCGGACTCACACCGACTAAAACCCCATGGTTTTCCACCTTCGTCGCATATTGACAGGACCATGGGAACGCTTTCGCACACATCCGCGGCCCCATCAGCGGCGGCCGCCTCATTGCAGCCGCTCCTCGGCGAGGACCTCTCCTCCCCTTTTTTCTTCTCAGGTAAGGCACACCAGGAACACAAGGTGCGCCTTCCTCCTCGGCCTCTAACTCCACCTGCGCAACGGACCTCCCGGAGTCCGATACGCAGAGGCCATGGGGCCAGGAAAAACGAGCACTCGGAGGCACTAGCTTTCCAAACGCCAGCGGCAAATCTAGTCTCTGACTCCATCGCCAACCAAGTTTCGGCCGCGGGGTGTAGGGAGAGTGGCGCCTCACAATACCGACACTCCTCTCCCCGCGCGGCGCCACTACCACCGCATCAACGGTGCGGCCCCGCCAGAGTCGCGGAGGATTGGGCGAGTGGCACAGCGCCATATCAACACTTCTCTTCCCTGCGACTCCACCTCGGCTGCAGCAGTAGAAGGAGAGGACACCCCCCTCGCCGCAGTCCACTAACACCTTGAGCCAGCCAAGTGGGTTCTCAGCGCGGGTGGCCAAGCCACGACTACTAAGCCCACCCGCCACGACAAGGTGGGAACCCGTTCAGGGGAGACGGCCTGTGCCCTAAGGTGGACTTAAAAATTATAGTGATGATAATGATAACAATATTTATGGTGACCTTGTTTTACGTTTGTAACCCTCTATTAAGAGGAAATACGGGCCGAGAGACTTTTGAAAATTAGGTATTTGAAGAAACTATCGCTGTCACTCTGCGAGCGCTCGGCGTCATAAGGACAACTGCAGATCCGACTGAATAGCCTAAGTAAAAAGTCATAATTAGAGTTATTTTTCTTATTTTTCCTTACTTACAATAATTTTCTTTTATTTTTGGCACCTATCACATAATTTGCACACTTCCCGGGTTGACTGGGAGAGAATGCCAAAAGGCATTAAGTCCGCCCTTTGTAATCCTTTTAGTTAAGGTGTACAATTAAGAATAAATAAATAAATACTCGTCTAGATGCTATTCTCCTTCACAATGATTATTTCCCATTAACAAAATACTTTTTAATAGAAGCAGACATGATCACACAGCCCTCTTGTTGGTAAGTGGATGCTGTGGCCCAAAGACACCGACATCTAACCTCTGTTAAGATTCAAAATGCAAACGTGTTGTCGCCCCTGAAGATTAAGAAGTTAGTAAAAGGATTCTACTACGTATACTGAGAATACAATTCTTTTATTTATTTATTTTAGCAACAAACAGTCGTATACAAATGAAAAAAAAATATACAAATAATTCTATGTGTAAAATGTCAAATACTGGTTCAAAATAAGAAATCAGTAATCTCGTATGTGTAATTCCATTTTGTGTTAAAAATACCATTATATAATTAGCAATAGCGTAAAACGCGTTTGGTGGGTGTTTATTTTAAAATGGTGAGGTAGTAGAAGACATTTTATCAAAATCGCATCCCACACCGAAGAAGTAGTTCACGAAAGGGGACGCCCAGAATGACGTGAAGTTTTGTGTAAGTCTAATAATCAGTGTGTCTCTGTCTTCACAGATTGGCTAACCCTTCTATCACGATAGCAAATTAAATCACTAAGATTTTTTTTTATATAATAGAATGGAAATGTTAATGTGTCAAAGGCGGCGAACAATTTGTTGCACGCCACTATTAATGTCTTGCACATGGCAACACTAGTTACCACTAGCGCCCTCTAGTATCGAGTAGCAGAACTAGGAGAGTCAAGATCCTTCTAGAAATTTCGGGACCGATATGTACTCGAACATTCTATATGTTTCTACAGTAGAAGGTTCTGGAAAGTATCTGAGGCGCTATATAAGGCCGGTATAGACCACGACCGAGTCAGTATTGAATTGGCGATACAAGCGAAGACTTCGAAGCGATACAACTGCGAACTAAAGCGATCTGTAGTAAAATTGTGTTTTGTTATGAGTGTGGTTGAAAGTTGTAATTAGTGTTGTGTAATTAAAGTGTCAATTTTAGTAATTCACTCGGCAGTTTTTAATTGTCTCGAACCCCAAGCTCGTAACAGATTCCATTCGCCGGTCAAAAGTTACATAGTCTATTTCAACAAAAAAGGCGTCTGGATTGCGGGGTAACATATTATTTATTCAAACTCCCCAGAATTATATCTGAAGTTGTCAACTATACAGGGCATGTGTACAAATCATAGAAAACCTGTCTACAAGTGTATGCGCAAACATTGGAACACTTACAACTCAATGTTCCAACATTCAAAAGAGCATTTTACGTAATTATTCAGATCAAATGACTTCTTTTGGGCTACTTTATCTTAGCAAAACTAAAAAACTCTAAAACACATCAAGCGTTTCAGAGTCTTGATGAAGCAGTGTTGACAGATACTGTTCAGTTAATTTACATATGCGATCGTAAGGCCCTCTTTTCTTATTGCTAATTCTAACGTTTTTCTATGCAGACTTAACCGCTTATAACTTGTACCAAATTATAATTTATGGTCGGAAGCTAGGACAGGGACGCAGCAATTAGCCGCCTTAACTAACGCTTGAAATATATATCATTTCGTGATTAATGTTACGCCTTGATAAATATGTTGATATTATTCATCGGACGAGTCCTGCGGTCGTTCGCTGTGGGTGACCGTCGTTGTGTGGAGAAAAATGGTTGTCATTATTAAAATGTTGTTTAAAAGAGTTAAGAGGAAAATGGTACATCATGTAATAATAATATACGAGTATTAATAAAATTATTAGCGATTAAAGGTCGCGCGCCAGAACGTATGTCCTACGTAGTGTGGAGCAGAGACAGGAACAGTAATAAGCAAAGCAGGGCAAAACTAACATGAACTCTCACAGAATACAAGCGTAAAATAGTAACTTAATGCTGTGTTTTGTATGGTGAGTGTAGGGAACCGGAAACCTTTAATCTCGGAGGAAGATCATTTGTATGTTCTAATAGTTAATTTAGCTCAAGTTAATTGTATGTACCTACTTCAAATATTAGTGCTTTTAATGAATCCAAAGTATCGAAGTATGTGTGACAAACGAATACACAGAAAGTTCACCGTCATCTATATTCGCTTAAGAATCAAAATGCAAAGGTGTCGTCACCCCCGAGGACTAAGATGGAATGCCTACAGTAAAAATGATCTCCTGTTTCTACACTCACCATTCGAAACTAAGCAGCACTATGCTACCCTTTCACGCTGGTATTTTTTGAGAGCGTGTTCCTTCCCCGGTCAAGCCAACCCATTCATGCCGTAGCCATTAAATAGCTGCAGTGTGGCTCTACCGCGTTTTTAGTTTTAAAAATTAGTGCTTTAGTTTATCACAGACACACTACGCCACTATTCTAAGACGTCATTTAATACCTTATTAAAGGTATGATATAATTTTTTTTACCTATAAGGTATAAAATTTATACCTTTGAATTTTCAAATTAAATTATATATAAAATATTTATATTATATCAATATATATAAATTATACATATTTATATATTTTTCGCGTTAATCGTCAATGCCCAACAGTGGACAGCCACAGGCTGATTATCTAGTCTTAATACACACATAGAAATAAAATTGAAGTATCTGTCTGTAATATAAAACTGCCTTATATTAAGCTGAGGGCTTATTTGCATGCCATTAAGATATAAATAACCATTTTTAATATTTTTGTCTGTGTGTCCGGGCTAATCTTCGGAATGGCTAAACCGACTGTAATGAAACTTCACGAACAGATAGAGATCAATGCCTGGAGTGCTTTATTTTACCCGAAAACATTGGAATTTAAAAAGAAAACGAAAAATGAATATAATGTCTTTCGTTATCTTAAACCTTGATAACGCCACATTTATAGATCCTACCCAGGCGAAGCCATAGCGGGTAAATAAAATACATAATCAAAATAAGAACAAAATATGGTTTTCGATATAATGGTATAAGAATCTCGTTTACGACAGACGTAAAATTTCAAAATGTACTAACTAAGTTTGTACTGATTAATATAATATAGCCATATTATATTAACCAGTACAAACTTAGTTCAGCTCGTTGACTGCATCCGAAGATTTCTCAAGAGGCTTTCGAGTCATAATGGGATAGGTTTTGAACTTGTCGCCTGCGGTAGCGTTGGAGAACTGCCAAGATTTACTTTCCGATTAAAAATAAACGAGATATTCCACTTGATATCCTATAAAATATTTCGTACCTACCTTCCCTTAGCGTTCTGTTCGCAACATCATAACTTTCATCACGACCATTAATATGTTATATAATATAATATATTATATTATATAACATATTAATGGTCGTGATGAAAGTGATTGTGATATTATACTATAATTGATATATTATAATATAATTGATATATTATAATATATTATACTGTGTGTTACAAAACTACCCGTAAAGCCGAAAGGAGGTTAAAAGGGGCCTTATAACGAGTCCATTCACAATATTTAAGAACCGTAGTAACGCTGTATAACATACCCCAAAAAAAAATATTTTCACTGATGTGCAAACCCTATTTCAGTAAAATTAAAGAATAAACTACGCAGAATGTACCTACATTTCTACCTACTTCGCGGAACGACAAAAATTTTAAAAGACCTAACCTAACGAAACAACCTAAACGAACACTTATTTTTTCATAATAAACGTCAAATTTACAGAAACGGCTCAAAGTGTGCTCCGCCTTGCTCAATAAACAACCTCGCTCGTCGGGATATAGCTTATGTGGCATTTCGCACCATCGTCGGTGTTATTGATGCGAAAACCGATCTAACACGCTGTTCCATCTCGGCAACCGTTGGGCAATCGGAGAAATACACTCTGTCCTGAAGGACATAACTCCACAAAAAGAAGTCCAAGGGTGTGAGGTCTGGAGAACGAGCAGGCCATAGCACCGGTCCCCCGATAGCCGATACAGGGCGATACATAGCCGATCCATCCTCGCGGAAAGCGAACGTTAAGATGTTCTCGTACGTTGCGAGAAAAATGTGCCGGAGCTCCATCATGCTGAAACACCATGTTTCTTTGGTTCTCAAAGTAATCCCAGTCATCCACAGGAAAGTCGTCAATCGCCTCTTCGAATTCCGTTTGTAAAAACGTTAGATAGTTGCTACCGTCGCTGTTCAGTGGGGGGTCTACCATCGATAAATCGTTGCCGATACAGTTCGCGAGCACGATTTAAATTGCTATATTATATTAAAAGCATCGTTATTTTGCAAAAAATGTTAGAAAAAAACCCGAAACAGTTGTAGGATATCGATTAGAAGATTTGAAATTGACAACATTTTTTTCCAACTTGACATTTTTTTGCAGCCAGTACTTGATGGAGTATAATGACATCCTTGTATTGAGGTAGCAAGCATTTATGAATGAAAAATAGAAAAATTATTAAAGTAGACAATTATTAGGTAAAATAGGTACGTAGGCCTTTCTGTTAAATAATCTGGTTCCCTGACATGACAGCTTACTAGGGTTGACAACATTTTTGGCTTTGATAATTAATTATATTTTTTACGGGGTATTTTGTAACACGTTGTATAATATATTATGGAATTGTATATTAATATAATTTAACATTATTATTATTATTTGCCTTGCGTATGTGAACTATGAGAAAGCCTTTGATTCCGTCGAAATTTGGGCGGTGCTACAGTCCCTTCAGCGGTGCCAAGTTGACTGTCGGTATATCGAAGTGCTGAAGTGTTTGTACAGTAGGGCTACGATGGCTATCCGAGTACAGAACCAGAGTACGAAACCTATCCAACTGCAGAGAGGTGTAAGACAGGGTGACGTTATATCCCCGAAACTCTTCACCGCTGCATTGGAAGACGTTTTCAAACTACTGGACTGGAAAGGATACGGTATTAACATCAATGGCGAGTACATCACTCACCTTCGATTTGCCGACGATATAGTCCTTATGGCAGGATCTCTGGAGGACCTAAACACTATGCTCAATGACCTCAATAGTGTCTAACAACGAATAGATCTTAAGATGAACATGGACAAAACAAAAATCATGTTTAATGTCCATGTCACACCTATACCAGTAGTTGCTGGGAGCACTAAGTTGTTGACGAATATGTTTACCTGGGACAAATAGTCCGACTAGGTAAGTCCAACTTCGACCGAGAGGTCAATCGACGGATTCAATTGGCTGGGCAGCGTTCGGGAAATTACGACACATCTTCTCGTCAGGTATACCTCAAAACCTGAAAACTAGATTGTACAACCAGTGCGTGTTGCCAGTGATGACTTATGGATCTGAGACGTGGTCCTTCACTGCTGGCCGTATGAGGACGCTCAAGGTCGCTCAGCGAGCTATGGAGAGGGCTATACTCGGAGTTTCTCTGCGTGATAAACTTAGAAATGAGGATATCCGCAGTAGAACCAGAGTAACCGACATAGCCCAACGGATTAGTAAGCTGAAGTGGCAATGGGCCGGCCATATAGCTCGAAGAACCGACAACCGATGGGGAAAAAAGGTTCTCGAGTGGCAGCCTCGTAACGGTAGGCGAAGTGTAGGACGACCCCCTACTAGATGGAGTGACGACCTGGTAAGACATGCAGGAAGTCGATGGATGGAGGTGGCTCAGGACCGTGCTTTGTGGCATTCCTTGGGGGAGGCCTATGTTCAGCAGTGGACTTGTGAAGGACTGTAATGATGATGATGATGATGATAATTTAACAGTGGTAGAGCCACGCGGCAGCTCTTGCTGTCGCACGGATGGGCCGCCTCGAACCGGGGTGGTACCACGACCACACAGAATACCGTGAATTTTTGCAACATCAGGGGACTTCATTCCAACCTTAACGCTGTCCACTTCCATCTGTAGACGGCGAAGCCGGCCTTACTCTTCATATTTCTCCTTCCCGGGGTACAAATTAGAACACTCCTTTGTGCCCCGGGCTAGACGTATTTATTGCGTATACGTCAGAGAGGATATCTGTTTTCGACGCCTCGGCGTAGACAGCGACGACCATCCCCGCGTATACGGGTGCTTCTATAGGTCCCATAGTGGTAATGCCGAAACAGACCGACTCATCGACCACGTCCAAATGGCTACAGATTCCTTGTTAGAGCAGATCCCATCCGCAGACATCGTGATCCTTGGCGATTTTAACGCCCACCACGCCGGATGGCTTGGTTTACGTTCAACCGATCATGCGGGGAGATCTGTTTATGACTTTACCTTGGATAATGGGCTTACAGCTGATTACTTCGTCTACGCGGATTCCAGATGTGGCGGATCATGCAACTTCCCTGTTGGACCTTCTGCTGACCTCGGATATCAGGCTTTCGTCGACGCTACTTTAGGCTCGTCGGACCATTGTCTTGTCCGGAGTGTGGTGCCACTCACACTAACGTCGCGGTTGCATTCTGCAGGCTGCCGCCGTGCTTGGCACTATAGGTCGGCCGATTGGGATAGGATGCGGTCTTTTTTGCATCCTACCCTTGGGGGCGGGTTTGCTTCTCGCCGGAAGATCCCAGCGTTGTTGCTGATTCTGTTGCTGATGTGGTACTTCAGGGTATGGAACTTTTTATTCCATCCTCTGTGGTTCCAATCGGAGGCAGATCCCAGCCATGGTTTGGTCGCTCCTGTAAAATAACGTCATGCTATAAGCAATAGTGCTACCGGGCCTGGACTGACGCATCAACATCTCGGGATGTAAACACCAGCGCTCTCAAAAAGAAGTATTATTTCGCCTCCAGGTCCATCAAAAGAGTCATTGCCAAGGCAAGGTCTGAGCACATCGGCAGAATTGGCGAGAAACTAGTCCATCTTCCTTCGGGAACCCGTGCATTCTGTTCTCTCGCCAAGGCTGTCCAAGGGAACTTCTGTCAGCCATCTCTACCATCTCTGCACAGAGAGGACGACTCACTGGCCCATGCCGCAAAGGAGAAAGCCGATCTGTTAGGCTCTCTCTTTGCGTCCAACTCGACTCTGAATGACGGGGGGAACACACCGCCGACTATCCCGCGGTGTGAGTGCTCCATGCCGGACGTGCGGTTTATACAGCGGTTGGTTTGCAAAGCACTCCTCTCCCTGGACGTCAGCAAGTCGAGTGGGCCTGATGGAGTCCCTCCCATTGTGCTGAAGACGTGTTGACGAGTTGGCACCGGTTTTAACGCGTCTTTTCCGGTACTCCTACTCCCAAGGCGTAGTCCTGAATTCATGGAAGACAGCTTTGGTCCACCAGATCCCTAAAAATGGCGACCGCTCAGACCCGTCCAACTACAGGCCTATCGCCATCACCTCCTTGTTCTCCAAAATAACGGAGTTCATTATAAACTGCCAGCTCATGAGGTACCTTGAGGATCACCAGCTGATTAGTGACCGCCAATACCGGAGGCAGTAGAGTCCAAGGGCCGTCAGTTTGGACATTGCGAAGGCCTTCGATCGGGTCTGGCACAAAGCGCTTCTTTCGTAGCTCCCTTCCTATGGGCTTCCCGAGAAATTGTGCAATTGGATCACCAGTTTCCTCGCTGATCGGAGCATCAAGGTCGTAATAGACGGTGCATGTTCTGATTACAAGCCTACTAACGCTGGTGCTTCACAAGGCTGCGTGCTATCACCAACGCTGTTTCTTTTGCATATCAATGATATGTTGCAAACTGGTAAGATTCATTGCTATGCAGACGATAGCACTGGTGATGCTTTATACACCGGCCCACCGGCCGTGCCCATATTTCTCGGGAAATCGTCGCCGAGTACCGGGACAAACTTGTGTCCTGAAATCGAGTCTTTGCTGAACAAAGTCTCGGATTGGGGGCGACTAAATCTAGTTTACCGCTAAAAAGAACCCCTTTGTCGTATCTCCTCAGTTTCAAGGCACTCCTCTTGCTGCCTCAGCTAGCATCGGAATCCTCGGCGTCGACATGTCGAATAGTGTGCAGTTTCGTGGTCACTTGGAAGGGAAGGCCAAATTGGCCTCTAAAAAGCTTGGCGTGCTCAGCAGAGCGAGACAGTATTTCATGCCGGCACAACGCTTTCAACTTTACAAAGCGCAAGTTCGGCCTCACATGGAATACTATTCTCATCTCTGGGCCGGGGCACCCCAGTGCCAGCTCCCTCCACTTGACCTCATCCAGCGCAGAGCGGTTCGAATCGTCGACGACCGAGTTCTTTCTGATCGGCTCGATTCACTAGCGTTACGAAGGGATGTTGCATCCCTTTGCATTTTCTATCGAATCTACCACGGGGAGTGCTCTGAGGAGTTGTTCGGATTAATTCCAGCCGCAAAATTTCACGAACGCACATAGCGTCAAAATTTACGATACCATCCTCACCATCTGGATGCTTGACGGTCCACCACTGTGCGTTTTACTAGGAGTTTTCTTCCTCGTACAACTTCTCTGTGGAATTGTTTACCACCGGCGATTTTCCCGACCGATACGACTTAGGGACCTTCAAGAAAAGAGCTTACTCCTTTCTAAAAGGCCGGCAACACACCTGCAATTCCCCTGGTGTTGCAGTTGTTCATGGGCGGCGGTAGTCACTTACCATCAGGTGAGCCGCATGCTCGTTTGCCCTCTCTTCTATAAAAAAAACATAATATATCAATTATATGATATAATATATTTCATTAATGGTCGTGATGAAAGTCATGATTTTGCGAACAGAAAGCTAAGGGAAGGTAGGTACGAAATATTTTATACGATATCAAGTGGAATATCTCGTTTATTTTTAATCGGAAAGTAAATCTTGGCAGTTCTCCAACGTTACCGCAGGCGACAAGTTCAAAACCTATCCTATTATGACTCGAAAGCCTCTTGAGAAATCTTCGGATGCAGTCAACGAGCAGAACTAAGTTTGTACTGGATTTAATACATATAGCCACATATTGAAATTTTACGTCTGTCGTAAACGAGATTCTTATACCATCATATATCGGAAACCAGTATTTTTTTCTGGTGTTTCTCGTAGTCGCCTTTTACGACACCCACGAGACGAAATGGGGGGGTAGATATTAATACTCTGCCACCACACGGCATACTCAAATTGGCGGCGGTGAACAGCGTTGAAGGTGCGAGATGTTTAGTACTGCGATCGCCAATTCGACTGCCAAGAGTGGTGATTGAGGTAAATCGTTCTTACCTGGAGAGACTCATCTCCAGGTGTGGACTATTACGAGTTGATAAGTAAATGAAAAAGAACATATACTTATAGGTATTAAAGTAATGGTACTAAGTTTACCGTGTATAAAGGCGGTGTAAAAATATCCACTAACTGCAGTTTTAAGTACTAATTTAGTGCTAGACAGTAATAGAAAACATCAACAACCGAGAGTCTCTTAGAGAAAATCAAAAAAAAAATATTAAGTTTGGCCTCTCAGTATATTTACGAAGATTTAATTAATGTTCCCAAAAACAAAAGTAGTTTTAGTCAAAAAAGGGATATACACTCTGTTAGGAACAAGGAACACTAGGAACAAACACAAGCTAGTGATACTAGTTTCTCGACTCCATAGAGTCAATAATTCATTTTTGGGGCAATGTATACGCTATTACAACAAAGTCCCAGAAAATATACAAGGCGTCTCTATTGCCAAGTTTAAATATTTTATTACACAAAAACTGTATAAAAAGGTTTATTATAACGTATAAATGAATACATGGTTGATCGCTTCCAAGCTGTTTCTAAAATAAATGTTGTAAATAGTTTATACAACCTTTCATATAAAATTTACTTTAAAAAAAAGTCCCGCTGGGTTTCTTGTAGTCCAAGATCCCAGGGCCATCAGACGTCACTTATTTTCTGACGAAAGAAATGTGTAAGATTGAGTAGTGTTAGTGTGTACTATGATCGCATGCCTACCTCCTCGCTTAGCCAGTGGGCCATTTTCCAGATATCAGATAATCAAGATACGTAAAAACATTGCTCACCTCACGTTAATTATCCCAGCTGATGTTTACGTATATGTTAGATAATATCGTTAAAAATCAGTCATCAATACTCCCAGACACTTTCCGTCGGCAGTATCGCTTTGCAGACGCTTTAAAGCTCTCAAAAAATTCTTCAATTTCACTTACATTCTGGAGCTCCATTTTTATATATGTTAGCCAGACAACTATTTTAAAACGTTTTACAAAAAGGCAGACCGATACAAGGGGTCAATCATCCCCAAACAAGCCTAATGGGCGGTTTTCCATTTACCGGCACGGCGCGGCGACGGCACGGCGACGGCGCGGTGCCGTGGCTTTGTTTTTCCACTGCGCCGGTGTCAATGCCGGTCTACGCTCGGTTTTTGGTCAGTACTAACACAGACTTCAGTTCTACAGCACGTAAAAATGGTCTCGTCAAGTCGTCGTATTTATTTATTATATCTCTTACATTTAAGACTAATATATAATCAACGCAGAGAAGTCAAATTTTGAATTCATCCAATCTTAAAAATAAAATACTTAGAAGGAACATATTATACCCTATTTTAAAAGTTGGAAATGGACTCTAAAAAATATTTCAACTACTTCCGCAAAAACGAGGATACATTTCATCATTTCACAAGTCAATTTCGCGTCTCAATCTCAACGCGTCCCTTCTACTTCGGCCCGCGCACACGCACACACGCACACGGCTGCAATACGTACACAATACACATGCAGTTTTGCCACATGAGTAAAGAAACCGTACAGAGGCAAAGCTTCTAAGGAGCTGTCAAAATTGTTACCTATTTTGGTAGGGTTGTCACAATAGGTGAAGACAAATTAAACAAAACCATATCTATCATATTATTGCATTGTCACTGAAATTACGGTATACAAAATTTCAAGTCAATCAGACATCGGGAGGTGGTTCAAATCTTACTTGCAATATGTGAACTTAACCCACATACCTACTACATACAAACGGTTACCAACCCACCCACATACTTACAAATGTTTAGTAAAAGCTTGTAATAACAATAAAAAGGTAAAAACACACCGTTTAGTACCCTCTTCTTATTAAAAATAGGATCATACAATAAAATAAAGATACTTATTTGAAAAAGTAATAATCAAATTTACATAACATAATATACAATATTTTATTATATACAATATTAAAAACTATAATTATAAATTAAAAAAAAACTAAAATAATTAAATATTTACTTATAAATAAATTTAACTAAAATAACCAAATATATACTTACCTACTACTCCTTGGGATATTTAAAGTATGATATATTTTTTTTTTATATTATTATTCATACAACAGTACAATAAACAACCATTATTAATAATACCACGTTTTTACATTAAAATATTCAAACTTGCAACTAACAAAACAAACAACGTGCGTCGCACTGACCCTGAGATTGTTGTCCACTGGCTCTGCCAGCGAACCGGTTTTTTCCAGTCTCGCCGCGTACGTGACAAGCGGCCAGTGGTCACGCACACATGCCCTGCGTGCTTGTAGTTGTACAACTGATTCGCGTGGTTGAATGAAGCTTTGCCTCTGTACGGTTTTGCCGGCCGGCAACGAGTGGGAAGCTTGCTGTCACGGCACCAGCGACGGCACCGGTGGAAGTGCTCGCGTGGAAGTCACTGCTCGCCGTACCGTTTCCGGTGCCAGTAAGTGGAAAAACATGCCGTATATTTCATACATTTGATATATTTTTGCTTCCCTGGCAGCCTTGCCGTTGCCGTCGCCATCGCCGTGCCGGTAAATGGAATACCGCCCATTGGCAATGTCAGATACTCTCGGCAATCACAATACGTGCTGTTGTAATAAAAATTTACGTCTTCTATAATCTGTGCTCGGCTTTAGTAGTATATATATGATTTTACAACTCTCTCCCTCTCTCTCTCTCTCTCTTTCTCTCTCTATCTCTCTCTCTCTGTGGTCATTACTAGCAGAAAGTATTGTATTTCGTCTTAAATAAAGTTTTGTCAAATTGTTTAGAAAATAATAATATTATCATTTAATAATAGCACATATACCCGAAATCTACAATAGAAATCAGGACCCTTAGTAACCGAGTTACCAGACCACTGAACCACGCGGACACAATTTTTTTTTTCAATCATTCATTAGACTTCAGCCCTATCAAAAGTCCGCTGCTAAACATAGGCCTCCCCCATAAATTGGCTCGTAGTCGCCAATATTACGTATTTGTCATAGTTGCCAAGCTTGGCAGGGTGGCAATTGCAGTTTTTTATTCTTTCTGAGTTTTTATTAGAAAAATAAGTATTACTTAGTATTACCTATCTCCTGTTTCATTTCCCTCTGTCGAATCTTACGACAATCTCAGAATGCTATGGGATAGTGAATTTCCATTACGTCGCCATTACCTTGCGATCATAATTTAGTGCCCTCATAACATTCATAATGGTAATATAATAATAAATTCAGTAAAATTAATCTTAATAGAAGTGGTAAAATTAAAAATTTTGTACAACCGACTTCAATATAAATTATTAAAGATAACTCAAAAACTACAGGTCAGACCTTAATCAAATTTGTATGGGATCACATGAGAAGCACCAGCTTTCAAATACAAAAAGAATCATCGAAATCGGTTCACCAAGAAAAAAAATTATGAGATAACACACATGAAAAAAAACATACAGTCGAATTGAGTATCTCCAGCTTTTGAAGTCGGTTGAAAAATAACCGCTACACTAGAAATTTCACCTGTATCGTAGAAACATTTTACATACATAAATTGCTTATGGACAAAGACCAAGACCCGTAACAATTATTTGTAGGCCATAAGTAATAGAAATTCGGTGTGGGATTAAAACCCGTAACCAGCAGCGTGTCAAATGTCTCAGTGGTGCAGAGGCTATTGCAATTGCTTTATGACAAAATAAAACAAAAATCTTGATGATTGTTTTAAAGAGAAAAAGAAGCATATTCATTCTGTACGCTTATGGAATCACTCCTTTGATACTTGATGCTCACTAATCAGCTTAGTTCTTAATCTAAAGGTACAATCGCATCGGTTGAATGCAACATGGAATGCTACTCAACTCAAACCGTTATAAAGGCTCGGCACGTGCTAAAGAGCTACATCAGCACTCAACTCAAACCATAGAGCTAAAACTAAAACTGGATCCAGGAAGTACCACTTTAGTTGCGTGTACCTACTTCGCCTACTGGTTACACAAAGCTAGAAATATTATTCTTGTCTAAATAAAGATTGTGTATGTGGAATTAATATCGCTGACGTAGAATAGAGATCGCTCTGCTAGAGATGCATCGGAACTTATATATAACAGTATAACTAAGTTGACAAATCTATCAGTCTAAAGTAAGATGAATAAACTGGGTCGTAGAAAAAGTGCATAACAATGATATAATAATTAAATCCAAAAAAAATTGTTGTGAGTGAGAATGCGTCCGGTTTGCCTAAGGTCGACTAATGAAAACGCGTGTCGTTTATATGTTATGCGATAAGGTCAAAGGATTCGGTCGAAGATAATTATTAGCATAGTGTTTTTTTTTTATATCTTGGAACTATCAAATATAACCGAGATGAGGTGTACATAATTTAAAAAAAAAACATTACCTTTCTTAAGTATTTGAATATTGTAATTTATATAATATTTAGATATTGTATAAATGTCACAACCATTTTCGTTCAAAACTCAATTTCTTCCTATTTGTTTTACAGAGGAAATAAGCATAATTCCAATAACTTTTTAAATTCATCATTGTGGAGAGCCAAGGAGCCTCCTTGGCTAGGCTAAAAATATTTTTCCAAATTCGTTGCTCGGCAGTAAGTGAAAACTGAAGGAAGGTAGGATCTATGAGTAAGGTACCTGCGGGTAATAAAGCCTAGCTAAGGGAAATTCAGGTCTACTGATTTTAATAAAAATCATTGGTTTAGTACAGTTTCTATAAAGAATGAACGAAAAATTGTAACATTTGCCATAAAGAAAAACTAAATTAAACATAATGATTTCTTATATTTACGTGAACACTACACATTTAAATAAAACTAGTTTTACGGATTTTATCGCGTATATTAACTTATTTTATATTCCCGACGTTTCGAGTACTTTACTTCAAGATACTGTTCATACTGCGTAGATCGGAACAAAAATTAATAATTTTTAATCTGGAGGTAACCGTGGTTAACTATGACATTTGGACGTAAAATACCTCAGTCCCCCCGTGACCATGGGTGCTGTAAAGTGCTCGAAACGTCGGGAATATAAAATAAGTTAATATACGCGATAAAATCCGTAAAACTAGTTTTATTTAAATAAATTAAACATTTCTAAAAACCTTGCTAGTAGGCCTTATTTTACTATGGTAGGATAATAAGGCTTTAACGAACTCAAATAATCAAACTATACGTAATATATTTAATATTTGTGATCAATAATCACATGAATGAAGCAATTATGACTCAAAATTCTAAAAAAAATATAAATTGCCTCGCCTAACAGCACTTAGGCCCGTATTAATAAACGTTACTCAGCTCAAGTACACGCACTTGAGTACAATCTTGAGGTTATGATCTTATTAATAAACATATCTCAAGATGCGGTTTAGGTTTACGATATCAGCTGAGTGCCACACTGATTAATAAACGAAACTCGACTCTCAAGTGTGTATACTTGAGTGCAAGTCACAGAACAGTATTCCTAAGTACAGCGTTTTGAGATACTGCTTTTATGTGTTTATTAATTAGCAACGATCTTGAGATGCTGATTTCGTAATGAGGGCGTATCAAATGATTACGCACTTGAGTTCGTCGTTGAGTAACGTTTATTAATACGGGCCTAAAAGTCATTAGTATAATGATGAACAAACTGACGAACAAAGGCACTCCTCGTGAATATCAATGTCATCAGTGCGTAGGTTGTGTCTCGAGTTGAGTTGAGTGTTAGGCTGAGATGAGTATTGGGTTGATTGTTGGGTTGAGTGTCCCCCCAACCGAATTTCTGTCACAGCGGACAGTCTCAACGGAGACTAGCCTATTTGCGCAGTACAGAATTATAGTGTCCGAATGTACTGCGCAAGCACAAGTGCATTCTCTATTCCCTCACAATCATCAAATCGCAATCCAACACGGTCCGAGAGAGCTTAGGCACAGGACCAATAATTTACACATAATTTAATAGCTTCTAATGTCAAAGCCTACACACTGTCTTTGCACTTTTTCGACAGCTGAAACTTTTTCTGACTACGACATTAGTTTAATAACACCGGTCGACACGATTTTTCGGTCTGACTTCTGAATGTCAAATTTTGGTTTCTTCTACGTTACTGATAAAGGGAAAAATAATGTTTTTAATTTAAGTTTGCTTTTGTAGAAACCAGAGCAATTTTTCGAATTTTAAGAAAAATGACTGATTTTTTCAGTTTTTTACAAATTAGTACAATCAGAAAAATGTTTGCTGAGTCTTTTTAATTCAAGAATAATGATTAGTAATATTATACAAAAATGTAAAATAATAAAAAAATCAAGTTCAAAAATTAAGATTTTTAGTGATTTTCTTATGCTTGTACGGACTTTCTCACATTAAATCCCAAAAGGGTATTCTCCCATCATAATCCTCGCACCAGCTGGCTTGGTGTCAGCAGTCTTCGCGGCCCCAGCAATCGGCACCCGCCACTGGTGGAATACGCCGCATGCGTTGGACAATGCAGATGAATAGCAACGCATTGCGGGCGTATTTTAGAGCGAAAGGGAGAGAAATTGGAGGTTTTGCGTACCGGGGTAGGATGCATCGACTTTTTGCTGAGCTGGAGCCATCTATAACCATCACCGAGCAAAACCTGGCAGACCGAGTTCGGTATATCCTGCGCTCAAACATATTTGATCTGTTGGAATTGCTAAACATCACTTGTGATTTTAGTAATTCTATTGAATGGAGCTGAGGACGGATAAGTATGTGGTCCTCCATGTTGAAAGGGGAAGGGTTGCTAACTCTGAGGGCATAGACTTATCTATGCCCATCAACATAAGGACCCTTTCCGAGGCTGAAACATACCGATACCTGGGTATTTCACAGAACATCGGTGTCGATGAGGCGGGTATGAAACAGTCATTTTGCGATGTGTTTTATGCACGCTTGACCAAAGTGCTTAACAGCCTTTTGTCCGGTGTGAATAAGATACACGCATATAACGGTTGGGTCATGCCTGTTCTCATGTATACCTTTGGCATACTTAGATGTACTCAAACTGAACTTAATAGAACAGTCCCCACTACTATGACGTCCCATAGGATACATCACCCGAGATCGTCGATTATGAGGCTGTACTTGCCGCGGAAACATGGTGGGCGTGGCTTTTTAAGCGCGCTTACCATGCATAATCGCGAAGTGTGCAGCCTCCATAATTACTTTCTGACGAGAGCGGATGATCCATTCTATAAGGACTTACCCCTCTATCCTGAGACAACGAGCAATGGCAAGATCCGGCGGTACTGAGCATTTCCGATCGTTAGACCGTATGGAAGGAGAAGGAGCTCCATGGGAGATTCTACAAGACTCTAAATGAGCCTTTCGTAGACACAGTCGCCTCTCTCCACTGGCTACGTTTCAGTGACCTTTGGGGAAATAGAGGGTTTTGTCTGTGCGATACAGGATCAGGTTATTAAGACCAACAATTATCGGAAATACATCCTAAAGTATGGCGCCGTCGACATCTGTCGAGCTTGTCGCCATTCCGGTGAGTCACTTAGGCATGTCATCTCCGGTTGTTCGGCGCTTTCTAACTCTGAGTACTTGCTCAGGCACAACCTAGTAGCCAAAACTCTACACCAGGAGCTCGCTCTGAAATACGGTCTCGTGTACCGGAAATTGCCTTATTACAAGTACTTGCCGGAAGCCTTTTTTTGAAAATGACCGCGCCAGGCTCTACTGGGACCGGGCCATCATCACAGACAGGACTATTCTTGCGGATAAGCCTGATATTGTGCTGATGGACTGGGCACAGTTAAGGATATTTTTGGTAGACATTACTATTCCATATGATGAGAGCCTCGTGAAAGCCGAAACAGATAAGCGAATAAAATATCTGGGCCTGGCTCAAGAGGTGACCGATATTTGGGGTGGTCTGTCAACCGAAATTATTCCTGTGGTCATTTCTGCGAACGGGCTAATCCCGGTCAGCCTCTCGGGTCATCTGAGTTGACTGGGACTCCGTGATGGACTGCACCGGGCTCAAATGCAGAAGGCGGTGTCCTCAATACCGCCCGTATAGTCCGCCGGTTTCTTTCCCTTTCCCCCTAACCCTCGGCCGTTTGGTCTCCCCTGCCGAGGGCTTCCATCTAGTTGGGTTTTTATTTATGTATGAATTTTTTATGTATTTATTTTACGTAATTGATATTTATGTATATTTATCATTTTCATTTATAAATTTATATAGCTAAACCAGATGAGAAAACTATATAAATAACCCAAAATAATAATAATAATATATTGACACGCGATATAATATAATGGAAAGAATGGTATAGGAACGTATAGAACAATAAATTTTACAACGCATCCAAATTTTGATTCTAAATCGAGGTTAGACGTAAAATCTATGGACTATAATGTGTCCATGGTTCACAACACACAGCGACCATGGGCGCTGTAAAGTGCTCGAAACGTGCAGAATATAAAATAAGTTAATATACGCGATAAAATCCGTAAAACCTAGTTTTATTTAAATGTGTAGTGTTCACGTAAATATAAGAAGGTGATACATATTATAATACATATACAATACAAGATAATAAAATGTAGGTATAGTAGTCTTATTTCTTTAGAATATAATTATAATCTATTATCTCATCACACTAACTAAGCTGGAGTGTATAAACCAGGGTGGATTGTTCTGTGGTCCTCCCACTAGACATGCCTGTCGTGATGGCCTGCTACGATTTCATCTTCACACATGGCATTTATAAATTGACACTGGGTCGACGTCCGATTAATATGTTACGTAAGTTTATTACGTAACATATTAATCGTTACGTAATTAACTTACGTAACATAAGTTTATTACCTAATCTATTAATCTATTTTTGTATGATTGGCATTGACATTGGCATCGGCAGCTCGTAGTTACTCGTCAAGAGCATCGATGGCCCAAGGGGGGAGGGGCGCAAGTTGATATATAAAGTATGGGAAAGTGTAGTTACAAGAGTGTACAAGAGTGGAGTGTAGGTACACTTCCATCGCGAGTCTTACCTTTATGGCCATTATAATAAGAACCGTACAAATTCCAATATGCACTCCACGAGTTTTTACTGTACAATAAATAACACTGGTTTCTTTGCATATGACATTTTTTTTTTTGAGTCTCTAGGGGGCAGCAGCCTCTCCGTGCCCCCCCTCCCCTTTCTTGTCTTGAATGCCTATAATACCTGAGAAGGTGAGCGTAATGACAACACATTCAGCCTAGAAAATAATTTGAGTCTTAACACTTCAGCGTCGACCCGGTAAAATTCAAAAACGTAGAATATACTAACACAGTGCAACTAATTTTTATAGGTATTTGACGAAGGGTTTGGACCACGGAACACTAAGGCCGTATGTAAAAGCAACTTTTTCCACATAGCTCAGTATATCACGACACCATTTAAGTTACTTTAATCACCTACCGTCTCTTAGCAAAGATTTCCTTAACAAGTAGCGAAGGCAGCGAAAGGTATGCAAGGAGATATAGGAAACATGTGGAAATCAAACAACACTATTATAGAATCGAAATCCCCTATATTTAAAGCTGTAACAAAGGAAATCGTGAGAATATCACAAGTATACATATTTCGTATTATTTTAATATTATTCATTAAACAACAGTTGCCGAACAGTTAGCAAAATCGATTTTAAATAGAAAAATCGATTTAAAAGGTTTACGAACAGAAAAATGTAAGTCAAAAATTAAAGTTACAAAATGTACATTCAACTTCACAAAATTTCAATGATACTAGGAATCTTTTACATTAACAAATTTACAATTTAAAAAGCGTTATTTAGACAAATTGATAACAGAAAAATCTCCGCTTTTATTGCATAAATTTCTTTTATTTTTCTTTAATTCACAATGTGAAAAATATAATTAAGGGTATCTTTATTTTACAAAATTTCAACGTCGGTATTTACATAAACGTATAGTCGTGTGGATATTGCAGCCCGATGGTCTCCATTCAACTTAATGCCTAGCCTTTTAAACAAATTGCAATTACACATATAAGCCAGCCCTTTTGTTACGACAAATTTGAATTTATTTCCTTATTTGTGACAATGCGGCGCTAATAGTATTTAATAAGATAAAAGTGAACAAATGAAGTAATATTACGAACGCAAGTATAGCTTTAGTAAAATTTTAACAACAGAAATATTGAATTTGTTTTTTATCAAATATAATTGAATTTTACACAAAATTAAATTAAACTAATTTACGGATTTCATCGCTTTTAATTTAACTTTTTAATTCCCGACGTTTCGAGTGCTTTATAGCACCCATGGTCACGGGGGGGAATGCGTCGGGAATTAAAAACTTAAATTAAACGAGTATAATATATATATAAAATTAATTTAATGTCATATGTAGTGTTTACACAAAATGTTTAAATAAAACTTCCATCAAACTCGTGAAAAATCTCGCAAACTAATAATGTACGTGTGAATATTGGCTAATTGCAACAGTTTGCGAGATTAATATGATAGCTAAATATTGGCTAACTCTTTTGGTAAATGTTACGTTACACAATGTAGCTAAGCTTACTTTAGACATTCAATCAAATGCCGGCATTTAAAGGACATGCTATTCTGCCCCATTACCGGCTGACTACGACAATGGACTGCGACATGAACACACCTTTCACTATCGAATAATTTTCTCATTATTATGCTTTTTCTGTTCTGTTTTTTAATATCGTAAAGTCATAGTTTTTTTTTAATTGAATACTTAGTTCAAATGTTATTAAATCAAGAACTAAATAAGACGTAGATAAAATAACAATAACATTGCTTACTACAGCTAATTGTAGAAATTAAACATGGCCGAATACAAGGCCCCTAAATGCTGACTCATATTAAAATATATCGATATTATAATAAATTACAAACGTATCGACAAAAAAATTCAATACAAAATGTACAAATAAACGTATTGTATACTTAGGATGGTAAAGTTGGTTTTATGTATGACCCTTGAGTTATAATCCACGTGTTTCTGTACAGCGGCAATAAACTTCAAAGGCCTTAGCCTCATCTTACAATGAAGGCTGTTCTAAAATAAGTCGTTCAACGATCTAAAACCGAGGCTTTACACGTGGCTTAACGAGTGACTCCATCTGGCGACAACAAGACGCAACTTTTATCGTGTATAAATATATTTTGCGTACAATTTCATTAACGATCGAAACGCTCTCTAGAGATCGTCACCACGCTTAGCAACATCACAGTCTAACTACTACTAACAGTCGGTCATCGAAGGCGTCTAGACCTAGGCGTCTAGTCTAGATATCATGCGGTGCGGTGCGGGGCGAGACGTAGGCTCAGCACTGTCCGCTAGGGTTGTCCTGTCACGCAAATAAATTAAAATGGTTCACACTATACGTGCGGTAAAAAACTGAGGGTCGTCCTCATTTAAAGATAAGGAATTAGTTTCATTAGTTTCCACTTACACATTAATTTGTTTAAACGTGAAATAAAATAAAATCAGTTTTTTTTTATTACTTCCCGTTCTCACAGCCCTAGCAATTTATTGTTTATGTCGGCTTTTCCGACAACATCAAACGTGATGACTGACTGTATGTTCTTGTTAGGCTGTGGCAACATTGTCATTTTACTCTGTTTACAGACAACTACGCACCGTGAGCGTATGGTTATAATAAAAGATTCTTTTGGGATTTCATCAAGTGTTTAATAATAGTACTCAGTTTTATAATTTAATATTTTAATTTATAAAACTAAGTGCTAAAAACTTCGATTTACGATGGGATTAAAATATTTAAACGCTAAATACGAGGAAGTGGACTATGCGAGAACTTAGAAATTGGCAGTGCCAGTATATAAATTTTTTTAAGAAATTAAAAATAATAGTTTACTCTTCCTAATTAAACTTAACTGTCGCCATTTTTGCAAACGCAAACTTACTTTCACCCAAAACATCATGCTAACGGAAGACATTCGCGATAGACTGGTGCAAAAAATCCATCCGTAAATTCCAACCCTAAATTGCAATTTGATGAAGAAGCTTGGCGAGTTCGGACAAATTAAAAAAAAATCTTGCCACTTGATATGCCTTTATAGCATATAATGGGGAACTTTAAGAGGGCTGGAGATTTTGTCGGGAACTTGGCCGCTTATGGATTGCTGGTGCTGTATTAATAATTTGAAGTTTATTTAGATATGTAAAAGGGGCTTGATTTTGTGTTTTGAATGTCTGCGCATGTGGTAAGTGGGATCGATGAAACAAGTATCATGATAGAGATAAAACCTTGAGTTATTTTGTTCACTTCGTCGCCTAGAGATACTATCATCATAGATTTATCGACTGCCTGCCGTCTGATGCCTGACAATGCCATTGTCAAAACTTTACAATGTGGCGCATCAACATATAGTAAAAATTGTTGTAAATAAATTATTCTAAAGGATAATTTCCAATTACTTATCACTGGCGAAAGTACTAATCATACAAGTCCATGACGAAGAAAAAAAGGCTAATGACTGTCAAATGGTAAGAGTAGACGTCATGAGCGAATACAATCTGGGCGTCTTCAAGCCAAGAGTGAATAGGCTTTTTTTACGTTAAGGCAGTGCGATTTACCATCAAAGGCTACATCACCACTTACTACTTAAAGTTTAAAAAAATAGCAAATTTTGGAGCTAATTAGGGTTTTGTGATGCTACAGCTTAAAGAAGTTGCTGGAGATTAGTAATTGGCACAAGTCCAGTTAAATTCCGAGCGTATTTATGTACAGAATGTAGCATAATATTATATGGTCAAATAGCTGGACGAATATTATTTGCAATGCTTCTGTCTATATTAAACAAAATATGACTGCTTCGCATGAGCTGTATGCGAAAGCCAGAGATTTGAACTGCATGACTGGTTATACCAGGAACTCTGACAGTACAAGGACACTATTCCTGATCCAGATTAGACAAGACAATATAAAAATTTGTATAATAATTAAGTTTAAAAAAAATAAAAAGCAATCACACAAGCTCAAAGACATCTAGAACGTCGTCTTCGTCGTACTTTTTCTTCAAATTTAAATGGGGACCACTCTCAAGGTCTATTCAATAAAAATCACTAATATCGGTTCACAATCGGCGAAGATATCGCGTAACATCAAAACAAAAAAATACAGTCGAATTGAGAATCAGCATTTAATAATATAAAAAGTATAAAAAATCTGCATCGTTAAAACTATTTTATTCAAATATGACTATAATTATAAGTGGCACTTCAAGTAAGCGTATACCTTGGAAACAGAACTTTGGGACTTCTGTTTTATAATTGACATAATAAATTACTAATTTGATAGAAAGACTTCTATCTAGTAAATTACTATCCAATGTAGGCATTAGATATTCTATTGAATATTTTCTTAATATCAAGCATGGATCATTTTTGTCATTTCTACTATTTTCATTTTTCATCCGGTTCCCTACCGATAACTAAAAAAACTACGGAACAACTAGCGTTCAAACGAACTTAGTAACAGATTTAAAGGGTAACATGCAACATCAGTACTGCAACAATAGAATCCATTTGTTCTGTACAAAATAGCAACTCAATAAGGCCCATGTTTCCTTGACAAGTAAAGTTTTCGCATAGTCCACTATGCGTTATTTATCATATTCAAAGCGGTATATATTCTCTAATTTGTTGCAAAGTGTCGCGTTCCGTGGATTGCAGGAGGCGCTCGAACGTTTCCGCTCCAACTTGATTCTTTAACGTTTCTAACTGTAATCAAAATAAACAAATAATTGATTATAAAGCTCCTGTTCTACCAAGGAGTCATCTAATCTTCTACCCTTTCTAGCTAAGCAAAATGTATCTTTGTGAAAACAAAGGTACATTTTGCTTACAGTTGGAATAATCGCCGATATAAAAATGTTACCAACACATGAACTGTGTTATTAGCACAGTTTAGACCTTACAGTTGGGAAACGAATATACTTGTGCAGAGAAATGGTGGGGGCACTGTGGGGCAGGGGCGGGCCGATCACCACTTCACTGAGTCTGCTATACAATACATGCGGTTGGTGCGAGCGTGTTTTATAGTACTTAATTAGCTAATTTTAAATGTCGTTTTCGAAAAATATAATATCTATAATGGTGAATTATTGTTATAATTACTAAGTAAATTTAATTAAAATGACGGCCATGCTTATGTTTCCCCTCATTTTTTTTTTGATAAAATTGTTTATCCGAATACGAATACACTACATTTTTTTTCATAGGATAAAGACGAAAAGCGAGCACACATTCCACCTGATGCTAAGTGGTTCCTGTGGCCCATAAGCGGCTATCACACGCCTAGGCAAGCGTCAATCAGTTCGATCAATCATGATCGATGTTTGAATGATAGAATAATTTCGACATTACACGCCCATTCTGACTGATCGTCAGTCAAACCCAAAATTTCAGAGGGAAAGGATGGATATTCATAAAAAAGTTGTTGCAATATTGTTTGCAATTTTGTGTAAAAAAACGTATAAAAAGAAGGTGCTGGGTAAAAGACTGGCATTTAAAAAGGGATTTCTATACCCATATTAACTTATTAATTGACATACGGGTTTCAAAAGAGGATAAAGAGAGCAAATTATTTTCGCATGAAAGAGGCTTGTCTTGGTAACACCATAACTAAAAAAACAAGATAAATATGTATGCGAAAAGCTATAACTCCCGAAGAAAAGCTAGGAGCAAAACGACGCGTGATTGACGAAATGCCATTACACGTTCAATCAAAATTCGTGACTGATAGTTGATTGACGTAAAAATCAAAATATCCAGATATTTGTCAATGAATTTCATGCAACCGTAAATCACCGCATCACACGGTAGGTTATTCGTCAATCACAACCGTGATTGTTGTAAAACTGACAGCAAAACCTACTGTGAATGGGCACCATTACACAGTAGGTTTTGCTGTTTTTGTGTTTTTAAGGATACCTGATGGTGTGTTAATCAGACGACAGCGTGCTTGAAGAGGTAGTGTGAAATTTCAGAATCCCTTCCAAACCTGTTCATCTATCATCTACCAGGAGAACATAAGTTACCTGGTTATTCGTGAAGAGATAAATCTGTTCATCTATCATCTACCAGGAGCACATAAGTTACGTGGTGATTCATGAAGAGATGCAGGTCAACCACATGCGTGGTTGTATCACGCGAGTCTAGACTTACAAGTCTTTTCAAGTTAAGGTTATGGTTGTAATCTACCATGCGAGCATAAGGTAGGTAGGTACCTGATGTTGTGTAACCAACCAGTCGACAGCGTGCGTAGGTTACTTGGGGAGAGAAATGCAATGGAAATTTCAGAATCCCAAGCCTGTTCTTGCTTTTTAATCTACCAGGAGTGCATAAGTTGCCTGGTGATGCGTGACGAAACGCAAGTCAACCAAACGCATGGTTGCATATCGCGCGAATCTAGACTTGCAAGTCTGGCTGTGGTAGGTACGTGGTAATCTACCATACGGGAATAAGATACATCTAGCTGCTGAAGTTGTGGTGATCAGACGACAGAGTGATTAGGGAGAAGTGCAGTGTGAAAATTATCAGAGTCCTTTCTAAGCCTAGTTGTGCTTGCGTTCTACCAGGAGTACAAAAGTTACCTGGTGATGCGTGACAAGTCGTAGGTCCACCGCGTGCGCGGGATTGAGTGCGGAGAGACGGCGACGACGACGCTCGTGCGGCGAGTCGCCAGTAGCACCGCCCGCCCAGCGCGCAGCGCCGCCGCGACCTTCCAGCGGAGACGCCGGCCGCGATCCAGGCGGCGCTACCAGCCCACTGCAAAAAAACAAAGCCCGCTTTCTTATGCGCTCCTGGTAGTTTACAAAAATAAATATTTACTAGGTGATTTTTCTGCCTAGGAGCCGTCTGGCTAACCAACCTTACCCATTTCTGCAGCCAAAACGCAGTCTGAAAAGTATCTATCCGGAATATCCATGGTCCTCAGAGGTGACAACGCAAACTGTTTGTAGCTGGATAAAGATGTCCATGGACTGCATTAGCCACTAATAGGCTATTATATTTATAATATTATTATGTGGATGGTTATGGAAGAGTCGCTCGCGTCCGTAGGCTACGACCACCTAACCCTAGGCCCACCCTACACGTGTCCCCAGGTGGTGCTAAACGAGCGACAAAGCCGAAAGGATAGACTCGGCTCCTCGCCGTATGGTAGCGGCGTAAAATCTACCACCCCTTAGATCGCACCATGAGCCAACACATTAAAGAAATGGCCCCTGAGTTCCCGGCGCCCTTTAATGGGGCAGGGTGCGAAGAATCTCCGGGAGTAAAACTGGCGTAAGGTTCGCCACCGTCACGTTCTGTATCCCGGAGGGGCGAAAAGTGGATTGCGGAGGCCCGTCTGGCTACGCTGAATGTATGTGGAGCAATGGATGATAAGATGGATGAAATATGCGAAATGATGAATGATAGAGGAATAGATGTGTTATGTGTAAATGAGACGAAACGAAAGGAAAGGATGCCACTGCACATGGCATGTATACCGCTTACTGGTCTGGTGTAGACGAGACCGAGCGGGCATGCCAGGGAGTCGGTGTCATCCTTTCAGAAAGAATGGGTCAATGTGAAAGAGTATGAATGTGTAAGCCCAAGGCTGCTGTGGATACGAATGAAAGTGGGCTTAAAGAAGTTGTTTGTGCTAGGGTACGCCCCAGACATGTCTAAGCCCACTTATATCCGAGAGCAGTTTTGGGACATGGTAAGGATGGTGTTGATGAAATGTAAGGAAATGAAAATATCATTATGTTAGGAGATTTTAATGGAAGGGTTAGGGTGAAGAGGTCTGGTTATGAAAGGATATTAGGAATGTTTGGCGATGAAAGTGTAAATGAGAATGGTGAAGACCTCCTCGCCGTATGTGAGAAAAGAATCTTTTGTGACGAATACTTTTCGCCATAAGAGGATTCACATGTATACATGGGAAAGAGGTGATGATAGAAGCATGATAGATTTCATAATTGTGGATGAAAGAATGCGGAGCGCAGTGGTAGATACAAGAGTTTACCGGGGTCCAACGTAGGGACGGATCATTACTTGGTCTTATGCCGAATTAATGGTCTATTCAGGCGTTGGCGGCATCGGACATCTGTGTCTACCACTGCGTTACAGCGTATAAGAACAGAGAAGTTACAAGATGAAGGTGTGAAAGAGAAGTATAAATGTAGACTGAGGAGAATATAAATGGTTTGAATGAAATATGTATGAATGATTTAGACCTGAAGACTGTATGGAATAATGTTAAGAAAGCTTTGGTGGATGCAGCCACCGAAGTATGTGGTGTAAGTAAGAGAACGAATGAAAGGAAAAATAATACGTTGTGGTGGGATGATGAGATTCGGATGGAAGTTGAAGCAAAGAAGAAAGCATGGCTAGATTTACTGGCAACCAAAGCTGGTAATTCTGGCGGTATGAATGATGAGATTGAAAGAAAAAGGCAGACTTTAGACTTATAAATAAGAGAGTAAAAGAAGTTGTTGAAAGGAAAAGCAAGAAAGAACGGATAAGAATGATAGAAGGATATCTGATAACTTCCAAGCAAATATTAAAATGTTCTTGAAACTCGTAAGAACTGCTAGAGGAAATTCAAAACAGCCTAAAATGAATGCTATACGAGACAAGAATGGTTGTATGCTGAATGATGAAGTTTCGAATTTAAAGAGATGGAAGGAATACTTTGAAAGCGTGTTTATGAGTGAAGGGTCGTCTGAATTAAGTGAAAAAGAAATTCCGAAAGAAGTGGAGAGAGGTGGGGAGATAAGTGTAGATGAAATAATCATCATCATCATCATCATCATCATCATCATCATCATTACAGCCCTTCACAAGTCCACTGCTGAACATAGGCCTCCCCAAGGAATGTCACAGCACGGTCCTGAGCCACCCGCATCCATCGACTTCCTGCATGTCTTACCAGGTCGTCACCCATCTAGTGGGGACGCCCTACACTTCGTCCGCCGGTACGAGGCCGCCACTCGAGAACCTTTTTCCCCATCGGTTGTCGGTTCTTCGAGCTATATGGCCGGCCCATTGCCACTTCAGCTTACTAATCTGTTGGGCTATGTCGGTCACTCTGGTTCTACTGCGGATATCCCCATTTCTAAGTTTATCACACAGTGAGACTCCGAGCATAGCCCTCTCCATAGCTCGCTGAGCGACCTTGAGCTTCCTCATCCGGCCAGCAGTGAAGGACCACGTCTCAGTTCCGTAGGTCATCACTGGCAACACGCACTGGTTGTACAGCCTCGTTTTCAAGTTTTGAGGTATATCTGACGAGAAGATGTGCCGTAATTTCCGAACGCTGCCCAGCCGAGTTGAATCCGTCGATTGACCTCTCGGTCAAGTTGGACTTACCTAGTTGGACTATTTGTCGCAGGTAAACATATTCGTCAACAACTTCGAGCTTAGTGCTCCGAAAAACTACCGGCATAGGTGTGACATGGACATTAAAAATGATCATTTTTTTTTCCATGTTCATCTTAAGACCTATCCGTTGGGAGGCACTATTGAGGTCATTGAGCATAGTGCTTAGGTCCTCCAGCGATTCTGCCATAAGGACTATATCGTCGGCAAATCGAAGGTGAGTGATGTAGTCGCCATTTATACCGTATCTTTTCCAGTTCAGTAGCTTTAAAACGTCTTCCAATGCAGCGGTGAAGAGTTTCGGGGATACTACGTCACCCTCTCTTACACCTCTGTGCTGTTGGATGGGTTTTGTACTCTGGTTCTGTGTACTCTGATAACCATCGTAGCCCTACTGTACAAACACTTCAGCACTTCGATATATCGATAGTCAAAGGGAATGCAGCACCGCCCAAATTTCGACGGAATCAAAGGCTTTCTTATAGTCCACATACGCAAGACAAAGTGGCAGATTGTCTCTTCGGTCTTCTGTATAATTTGCCGAAGGGTATGTATGTGGTCTATGGTGCTAAAGCCTTTTCGGAAACCGGCTTGTTCGGGAGGCTGGAAGTCGTCGAGTCTGCGTGCGAGACGATTCGTAATGACTCTTGAAAACAGCACATAGACGCGGCTCAGAAGGGAAATCGGTCTGTAATTCTTCAAGAGTGCGTTGTCGCCTTTCTTGAAGAACAAGACCACCGCACTTCTGCTTCACGCCTCCGTTGTAGTCCCGTCATATAGGACGGAATTAAAGAGCTTCTGAAGGACTTCAAGTACCGGTTTTCCACCCGCTTTCAGAAGCTCCGCTGTAATTCCATCCTCGCCTGGGGCCTTGCCGTTTTTAAGGTGCTGGAGAGCCATTCTAATCTCGCTCAGACTGACGTCCGGGATATCATCGGAATAGTGTCGGATAAGACTTGCTCTTGGATCGTTACTCACACTTGCGTGTGGCTCCAACGATGATGTGTACAGCTGCCCATAGAACCTCTCAATCTCACTCAAAATCTCAGGTGTCCGGAAACGACGCTACCAGACTCGGTCTTCAGCTTCGACAGTTGGCTCTTTCTGGCAGACAGATCTCTGGCAAAGACTTTGGAGCCCTGGTTCCGCTCGATCGCTTCTTCAATACGAGCAGTATTAAAGTTGCGTAAGTCCCGCCGCATGCATTTGGAGATCTGTCTGTTCAGTTGCCTGTACGCTATCAAATCTACTGACGACTGCAGCTTCATTTGCCGTCTAACAGCCATGAGATGAAGAGTGTAATCGGAGAGCTTTTGTGTTCTTCTGCAGCGGGTCTTGCAAAACTTAGCTCCGACCGCATGGACAGTTTCCATGAGCTTATCATTCATATCATCCACTGCATTGCAATCTTCTAGGCACTGAAAACGGTTTTGTAACTCGAGCTGAAAGGTTTCGGGACTTTGGATTAGAGCACGAGGGGACGGGCGTTGACTTCATTGACGACACCTCTCAACTTAACGTTTAGCTTCAGTGTGCCTCTAACCATTCGGTGATCGCTACCAGTTTTCACCCTCGCGATCACTGAGACGTCACTGAACAGGTGCCGTTTAGTCGTCATAATAAAGTCAATCTCATTTTTTGTTGAACCGTCGGTGCTCGACCAGGTCCACTCCCTGTGGGGCCGCTTCTGGAAGAAAGAGTTCATCATAAAGAGTCCCTCTTTCTCCATGAAGTCGGCCAGCTGCTGGCCCCTTGGGTTCCGTTGCCCTAATCCGAATTTCCTACTTTCAGCTCACCGTTCTCTCTTGTGCCTAGCTTTGCGTTGAAGTCTCCCATTAACACCGTATAGTGGGTTTTAGAGGAATGCATGGCTCTAGAGATATCCTCATACATTCCTCCACCTCCTCATCAGGATGTGCCGAGGTTGGTGCGTAAACCTGTATGACCTTCAGCGAATACCGTTTGGTGATTCTGAGTATAAGGTACGCAACCCTCGTCGACACACTCCCAATCTTTACAACGTTGTTAACGAGAGACTTGTGGACGATAAATCCGACACCTCCTTGGGACAGATGGTCGCCCTCCCGGTGATAGAACAAATTGCCGGATTCGAGGATTACCGTGTCCTCCCCTCTCTTCGGACCTCGGATAATCCTATAATATTCCAGCGCAACTTGTCTATCTCTTCTTCCAGCTCCAGGATCTTCTCGTCAGTCCTCAGAGTGCGTGCGTTATAAGTTGCCAGGTCGAGTCGTCGTAGGTGGCAACCGAACCTCCACCGGAGATTCTTAGCACCCCCTGCCCCGCCGTTGCCATGGTCGCCACCGTAGCCAGGAATAGCGGGGCCGCCGGGGACTGGGGGCCGTCTCTTCGTAACTTTCTTCATTGGGGGGATATTGCCGTAGTTGCCACGCTTGGCGAGCGGGTTGGCAACCGCAGTTTTATTGTTGCTGTTATCAGAAAGATGCTGCTGCCCATCTTCTGCCTCAGTTTCCCTCTGTCGCCTTTTACGACACCCACGGGAAGATATGGGGTAGTGGGTATTCTAACCCGCCACTACACGGGAAATAATGAAATAATGAAAGCAATGAAAGCATGAAAACAGGTAAGGCAGCCGGATATGATAGAGTATCACTCGAAATGCTAAGGGCTGGAGAGGGGTGGTGGCAGGCCAGCTGTACACCTTGTTTAATTTATGTTGGGAACTGAAGCGGGTACCGGAAGACTGGTGCAAAGCCGTTATAGTCCCAATATATAAAGGAAAAGGGTCACAGCAGGACTGTAAAACTACCGTGGTATCAGCTTGCTTAGCATTGTGGGTAAACTGTATGCTAAGGTGTTAATTGAAAGAGTTATCGAAGAAACTGATGGAAAAATTTGGGATGTGCAAGCTGGATTTAGAAAGGAATGGGGTGTACGGATCAAGTATTTTCCATGCGCATGATTGCGGAGAAGTTTTTGGCCAAAACCAGAAAGTTTTTGTGCTTTCATGGACTTGGAAAAGGCTTATGACAGAGTGGACAGGAATGTGTTATGGCAAACACTTAACTCATTTGGTTTGAGCGCTGGTTTGATACAGGCATTGAAGTCTCTTTATAGGGACTCTAGTGCTTGTGTCAGGATCAACAGGGTCTACTCGGACTGGTTAGGCATCCAAAAGGTGTCAGACAGGGCTGTGTAGCTTCCCCTGGCTGTTTAACCTATTTATGGACAGTTGTTTGCAAACTTTGAAAGTTGAAGAATGTGGGTTGAGAATGGGTGAGTTAACCGTCAAATGCCTTTTGTACGCCGATGATCAAGTCATATTTGCATCGTCGGCGGCCGAGTTGCAAATGATGGTTACTTTAATGAACCGGTCATTAAAGAAAGAGGTATGAAAGTGAACGCAAGTAAGACGAAAGTGATGGTTTTTGAAAGAGAAGAAAGTAAAACGTTATGTGAAATAAGAATAGAAGGGGAGTTGATTGAGCAAGTGGATGAGTTTGTATATTTGGGATGTTTATTTAGCAGGGATGGTAGATATGATAAGGATATAGAACGACGAGTGAACGCAGGAAATAGAGTGAATGGGGCTCTACACGCTATTGTGAAGAGTCAGAATGTGTCAAAAAAGGCACGTTTGGCAATTCACAATGCTGTGTTAGTCCCTATTTTAATGTATGGTAGTGAAAGTTGGGTCTGGCAGAAGAAGCATGAGAGTAGAATAAATGCTGTAGAAATGCGGTCATTAAGGAGTATACTAGGCTGAATCTGAATGACAGGGTGAGAAACAGTGTGATAAGAGAAAAGTGTGGTTTGCAAGATGACGTTGTGACCAGGATTAAGAAAGGAATGCTTCGGTGGTTTGGTCATGTAGAAAGAATGAACGAAGAAACAGTGACAAAGCAAATTTATGCTGCAGAAGTGAACGGCAGAGTCGGAAAGGGACGCCCTAGACGAAGGTTTATCGACCAAATTGGCGATATATTGAAAATGGGCCAGATTAGGAGTACTCTTAACCGACGAGCGTGTATGCGTAGATATATGGATGTAAATGAAGCGAGAGGTGTGCCAGGATCGTGCCAAGTGGAAGTCCGTAGTCTCTGCCTACCCTCTGGGTGACAGGCGTGAGTGTTTATGTATATGTATGTTATGTAATATTATTATGTTACAATAGTCGATATCAGTGGACGCAAATAAAATTTGATATCACAAAAAAGTACGCATGATTTTATTTATATGTGCCTTGATTATTTCAAATTCCATTACTCAAAAATTATTTTTGTTGTTTATTAATCTTTTTCCTCAAAATCGACACCTCACTCATTTATTTTTGCTGCAAAATACATAATCTCGATACTTACTTGAACTATTTTTAATCGAGTCGTTCACTCACTCACTGTGCGCGAGGCCGTGAACGAGTGAGTGAGGTGTTTCAATGTTAAACTTCGAGTAACTCTTTCGATTTGCCGTCATGAGGACCTCAAACGAGGTAACTCATGAATGAGGGACACATCACTAAAAACCATTTTAAATGATTCTTTATTACATAATAAGCACATTAGACTGATATTTCGGGGAGATCTACTGTATTAAAAATAAAAATCAAAGTTAAAGTTTAAATTTCTAAAACCGCGCAAAAAACGCTGATTCTGTAATGGTGCTGATCATGTGATATGTGTGACGTCACACACATGTAAACAAGTCAATAACTATAATAAAACAGTGCCGCTGAAATGAATTATATTATTTTTCTTCAAATTTATTAGATAAAATAGCCACAATGTACTAATACGACTATAAGTAGTCCACAGAAACAGTTTGTTTCCATTCCAACGAATCCCAAATTAGGTCGAAGAGACCCAAAGAGCATTTTAGCTCATACCAATGTTTTTGTGTGAAGTTCACTTTAATGTAAGTAATATTTTATATGTGGTATTTTTATACGTGGTAGAGCCATACTGCAGCTATATTAGTAATATAGTTGTAGCACGAATGGGTCGGCTCGACCGGGGAAGGGCCACGCTCTCACGGAATACCAGCGTAAAATAGCAGCTTAACACTGCTGTGTTTCGTATGGTAAGTGTAGAAAACCGGAGACCCTTTTTACTGGAAAAGAGGCATTCTATCTTAGTCCTCACGGGTGACAACGCATCTGCATTTTGATTCGCAAACGAGGATAGATGTAGATGTCTATGGGCCACAGCAACCACTTACCATCAGGTGGACTGTGTGCTCGTTTGTCACCCTATCCTATAAAAAAAAATTAACTTTACATATACCTACTAGATAGTAGGTAAATATCGGTTTTAATATAAAGTAATAACATATTTTATACCTAACCTCTTAATATGGCATTTTCAACCAAACCCTACAGGATAGGGTTTCAAATGTTTTCTGTTATGTTGTTTAGCTATCTTTATAGTTTCATTTAATTTTTTAATATACAAGAAATTTCTAAGTACATCAACATAACCTAAAATGAGATTTAACAAAACTTCTGAATGATGATAAAGGGTTGTTAATAATTCCTACGTGGTATTTATACTGCTGTTTTCAGATTCTTATGTTCCACAGCATAGTAATCACTGTTATTCTTAAAGAAATCTGCAACCATAAGTCCGTCTACCTTAGGTAGATTGCTGTTATCGGCTCGCACAAAATTTGACTACATTTTGATATTCAAAACGAATATTTATGCATCTAGTTATAAGATTTATCAAAAAATTGTTTCAGCAATAGCTCAAAGATCGAATATAACACCCAAAAACATAGAACGCGAACTACAATCAGTCAAGGCAGCTATGTTTACTATATTGCAACCAATCACAGGGCGTTCCCGCCACAGATAAATTTTCAAAAATTATTATGTTTTATTTTCGTTTATTTAGAATAAAATAACATAATATTTAAGTTTTAAAATAAATGAAATATATTTTTTTACGCTATTATCTGAAAGAATGACCACAATTTGTAGTATATTTTTAAAGTTGTCAAATAGCCTATTAATTACTTTCTGTTTGATAAAAAAAAACGTATCGACGGAATATTCACGTACACCCAGTGACACATTAAATCCTGCGCAGTAGAATATTCCGAACAAATTCATAGTAAAGATGAACCACTATTCGGCACGTTTGGGGAATAATACATGGTCTTTAAAATATGTAATTGCAAAAGCTTAAAATGAGTCTATATCAGGACATAGATAACGCTAGGTGTGTTCGCAGTACCAGACATCTCGCACCAACTTTAACACTGCTATCCATTCACCGTGAATCACCATCATTCTAGCATTTCAGATCCTATTCCTATAAAAAAGCAAAGCTTTACGACATCCACGGTAAGAGATAGCTAATGGATTTTCATATGCCATCACTACTCGACAAAGAACGAGAAAATTATATCCAAAATCGCTCTTTGTCACAAAGCACAAACAACTCAAACTTAGCTCTAGAACGTTCCGGACTTCATTAGAGCTAAAGATTGACCCAGAGTACTAGAAGACATGGCCTGCTCAAAACGTAACTTCATCTTTGGGCCTCTGAAGAAATCTTTAAAACTTGCTTCGGTAAATATACACATAAGTTTTATTATCATTATACTTTCCTTTAAATATAATTTAATACATTTGTAATACATGTGTAAAAGAATATAATATACCTGTGCGTAGCCTCTGGCCTAAACACACTTTGAATCATAAAAATAATATTCACGATAAAACTTACTCAACGTATGTCCCATTCTCTTCGGTTTTCATAATATCATTCAAAACTTCCGTTAGATTCAGCAGAATCGCAGGAAATCGCTGTAATACTGTCGCGTTCTGTGTCGTCAATAGAGCGGCTAAACCTAATCCTAAAAACAAAATTCACAAAAAAAATTAAATTCATTGTCATACAGTAACAAAACTTTAATAACTTATGGCTTCGTCTGTATAAAAATTTAAAAAAAAAAGTTAAAAACAGTCTGTATTCATCTTCAGGATACGAACTATCTTCATGCCAATGATCTTTGAGATTGGTTCAAATTAAAACGTGTAGACGTAAAAATGAAACAAACATATAATATAATGCAAGTAATAACAGTATACTCACCAACAACTTTCCACCTTTCAACTTGAGTCACTAGGTTCATCTTCTCGGTCCAAACATGCAGGACCCTGTTGAGTACTTTGGCGGGGTCTGAGTCATATTCGACGAGACCGTGCGCGGCTTCTTCTATCGCCTTATAGAATAGGTCAGAAGAGAGAAGTATGACCCGCGACAGAAGGCATAACTGGACCGATAACACCATTGGTAGGTCATCTCCTTCTAACAGACACCTAAAAGTTAATAAAATTCATTTTTATTACATTAATTAATTCATTTATAGCCTAACAAAAGTCCCACAGCTGGACATAGGCCTCCCCCGTAGATTGCTTCATAGCGGGGATATTTACCATTTTTTTTATAGAATAAGGATGACAAAAGAGCACAGTCTACTTGATGGTAACATCTACATCTATCCTCGATTAAGAATCAAAACGCAGATGCGTTGTCACCCCTGAGGACTAAAATAGGATGCCTCGTTTTAACGCTGGTATGCTGGGGAGCGTGGTTCTTCCCTGGTCGTGCCGATCTATTCGTGCTACAACCATAATATAGCTGCAGCGTGGCTCTACCACATAACACAGTGGTGGCCGTAGTTACCATGTTTGGCAGGAGGCTTAACAACTGCAGATTTTTATTACTTTGAGTTGTTTTCAGGAAGATGCTGTGCCCATCTCCTGTTCATGCTCCCTCCATCGCCCTTTGCGACACCCTCGAAATTGGGTAGTTGATTCTCTTACTTACTAACCTATCTAAATATCTTATTATTAATAAAATTGCATTGTAGTAATAAAAGCTTCTTTGGGTATTTATATTCCACTTCCAAAAACAAATTGAATTTGTAAGATAATAAAATAACATAAAATAAAGTAAGAAAAACTGGTTAGTAAAAAATAAACAAAAATTTATCTTAGGAACAATAATAGGAAAAATAGTTAATAAACATACCTGATTACCCTAATTAGTATCGGCCAAATAACCTTAACGCCTAAGAAAGCATTCCTCTCCGGAAACGTCACACTAATGCATATCTCCGCCATCTTGAGAACTGTTATAACGCCTTCTGTCCTCATGTCACTGAGCATGTCATCTAGTAAGGCCATGCACTTTGCTCCCGCTCCTAAGAAAAACTCTTCAGGACATAGAAGAGTGTATGCTTGCATTATATACACAACTATCCTAAGGTGCTCTGTTGATTGTTCTGAAATGAAAATCAACTTTTAGTATATAGAAAGAATTGTCTTGGACCTTTGTTTTTAAATAAACGAGGCCTAAAATTATATACATTGTCATGAAATACGATGAAAAAGTAAAAACATTTTTTTATAATTTACACACTGTCGGAACATTAGTAGTGTGACGTACTCTGCCGTACCCCAAAATGCTCAAAAATTAGAGAAGATCTCAGCCCAGCAGTGGGCCATATGTAGACAGTTACTTTAATCAAACTATTAATTTACAAATTCAAAATGTACCAAGGGAAATTAGTTTTAAAGCAGTAACAATTAATGATTTATTCTATATATATATATATATATATATATATATATATATATATATATATATATATATATATATATAAGCGTAAGCAAAATACCACTGACTCACTCATCACGAAATCTCCAAAACTATACGCCCGATTGACTTGAAATTTGGCACATGTACTCCTTTCTCGACGTAGACACCCACTAAGAACGAATTATACGGAACTCCTATCCAAAACGGATTTTTGAGGTGTTGTTATCGAGCTCCAGAAAGCACCCGTACGAAGCAGGACCGGATCGCTAGTATAACAATATCGACTTACCTAAAATAGGGTATAGATTGTCAGCCAATTGCAATGTCGCCGGGTCCGCTGTCTGCGATGTTTCTAAGATAGCAAGCCACAGTTCCAGGGCGTCTTCTAGAAGATACACGTGCGCCGGTTCGCTGAGCTTAGTTGATTCGTTCACCACATTTAGAATCAAGGCCGCATATTTGGTGCGCATTCGCCTAGTGCCTAAAAATTTAAAGTAAATTAATAAGTATCTTATATTAATAAACATAAGCAAGATTGAATTCTTGCAATTCACGGAAGTTTTAATTTTTTAAGACTGACTGTTTACGTACTTTGTATTAGCTTGACCTGTACGTATGTATTTATGTATGTAGGTTTATATGAATGTAAATTTCATTTCATTACATCATCATCATCATCATCATCATCATTATCATCATCATTACACCTCTTCACAAGTCCACTGCTGAACATAGGCCTGCTCTAAGGAATGCCACAAAGCACGGTCCTGACCCACCTGCAAATTACATTACATTAATATGTATTGTAATTTTGTATTTCAGTTTTTTTATAGAATAAGGGTGACAAACGGGCACACAGTCCGCCTGATGGTAAGTGGTTGCTGTGGCCCATAGACATCTACATCTATCTTCGTTTGCGAATTAAAATGCAGATTCGTTGTCAGCCGTGAGGACTAAGATAGAATGCCTCTTTTCCAGTAAAAGGGTCTCCAGTTCTCTACACTCACCATACGAAACACAGCAGCATTAAGCTGCTATTCTGTGAGCGTGGTCCTTCCCGGTCGAGCCGACCCATTCGTGCTACAACTATACTATTAATATAGCTGCAGCATGGCTCTACCACGTATAAACGTTTTCATGTATTCTTTTCTTCGAATTTTATTTTCTTCTTCCTCTGCCAATAAGCAGGCTATTACAAAAAAAATTCCAAAGCGATCCGAGCGATTCCGAACGATCAATGTCACTATACCGTTTCACACCAGTGGGTGGAAAAATCCACAAAAGTTGTTGTCAATATAAAAGATTTGCGTACGGCGCGTGCGTGCAAATGTGCGAGGCGATCAGTAAATGCGGCACGTACGGCGCGTGCCTCGCGTACGGTCATAGAGATATACCTATGGAGGCGGCATATTCTACTATAGAAATAATAGTTATACAAATATCTATAATATCGACACACACTTGTCAAAACAGTTTTGTCTCTTTTTAACAAAGCAGTAGCTGCAATAGAAAAGAGAGACAACTACACTTTGTCAAGTGCTTATTTTCGTAACGCTTTCGTGTGACGTCATTAGCGTATCCATGCGTGACTGCGCCGCCATGTTAAGCGCCAAGTTTTGTGGTAGATCTGCTGTCAAACTGTCAAAAGCAGTGCCAAAGTGTTGTACTAGAAATTATTTTAATAGATTAATTTTGTTCAGAAATGAATAAATAATATCTATTAATATATTATAATTCCGGATATCATGTTTCATGATCATGCCAGATTTTGGAATTCAAATAAACAAAATGAATGTACCTACCTGCGAAAATAATATTTTCATTTAAAATCTGATTTTATATATATTATTTTATATTAAAAATACTATAATATGGGATCAGGGATCTCCATCCCAGTAATATTGTACAGTAAATAAATTTGGTATACAAGCAAAAAATCTTCTCAAGAATCTTCCCACTACTCTGTCAATATTCATTTTTATTGTGTGCGTTATAACTTTTTAACTTTGTTCACAATTATATAAATGATGTAAAAACTTGAGTAAGTACTTAGCACACTCAGAACATTGTTTAAAACAAGTTGCAAGTTAGCTGCCTGCATACTTAACTCTTTGTTTGACTGTACCTAATACAAGAAATCTGTAGCAGAGTATGCACTGCGTAAGTGTACATATGCGGTGAAGCCTGGTGAAGCAGCTCAAGCGAAACTTAACGGATAGCAATCCAAATCTAATTTGACAACCCAACAATATCCATTGCTTCATGTGATTGAAAAATTCGTTTGCTCGACAACAAAAACAACGCAATGGATATTGTTAAACTGTCAAATTGGTATGGTTTGTCATTTTGGTGTGTTACACAATTAGCTACGGATTTAATTTTATCTACACAAAAGCCATAAACTGCCAGACACATTATTTATTCCTCAGATAAGTTATTTGACGATTGAAAATATAGCCTGTACCTATATAAATACCTACGGATTAAAATAAATAAAGCAACAAATTCAATTATATGAAATGAGAACAAATTCATATTAGTAAAAATATCGATATCAGCTGCCCATATTGCTGAGTTACAACCCTATAAAGGCGGCCATTTTATGCGCCAGTGTATTGTAGGTAGTCACGCTAATTCTGTAGGTATGCCCAGTCCATATACTTCTAAGTCAGTGCGTACGGTGCTGACAAATGTGCGTTCATATAAAATATAATCTAAACCTTTTCGAAAAATTATTTTCCCGCTATGAAATCTGTCAAATACTACTCCTCATTTTAAGTGGCAGAAAAGTCGTTGACGGCGCGCAGCATGGTGGTGCGCGGCGTGGTGCCACAGCTGCGGCAGGTGCGGCAGGTGCGGCAGGTGCGCGTGACGTCACGTTACCTTGACGAGGTGCACGACTGCGGCGAGCGCGGCGGCGCGCAGCATGGTGGTGCGCGGCGTGGTGCCACAGCTGCGGCAGGTGCGGCAGGTGGTGGAAGTCAAATGACTGTTCACTCCGAGGAGCGCATTTTAGATGTCGTTCGCCGGTATCCGAACCTAGGTACACAAGTATCGCTAAATGTTAAGACGTCGGGATGGAACAAATGTGTCATACTGTTCAGTTCACAAAGTGTTAAAGCGTAACCGAATGCGGCCATACAAAGTGCACAAAGTGCAAGCTGAGTTCCGGCGATCACGACCGCCGACGAGTTTTCTGCCGTTGGTTATTAGACCAACAACAACGTGCCCTGGTTCCATTGAGCACGTTATCTGGACGGACGAGTCGACATTTTACCAGAAACGGCATGTGGAACCGAAGAAATACACACGTGTATTCAGAGGTTAACCCGTACGCTGTTCGACAAACCGGGCACAAACCCGATGGTCGGTTAACGTATGGGCAGGTTCATTTAAGGATCGCATACTGGGACCAGTGTTTCTGCCACAGCGACTTAACGGACAGGATACCTAAACTTTATAAATGAACAGTTGGTTGACCAGATCTGGCCCCGTTAGACTTCTTTCTGTGGGGTATGTGAAAGAAAGGGTTTTTAATCGTGAGTGTGATAGTGCTGACGAAATGCGCCAAAGGATCGTGGATGTTTTCGACAAACTACGTGCGGACTGTGTCGAAGACCACGATAATGCCCTGCCTGCATGAGGAGACGCACCAGGCCCACATCTGCCTCGAAATGAATGGAGCACAATTTGAGCCGCATCTCATAAGACCACGGAGGATTTAGAGCGTAAGCTGTTTCATATCTATTTTTTTTAAATAACTTGGTACTGAACTGATCTGAATAGGTACATAACTGAATACATCAGAATAATAAACATACCTACACGATGAATAAAAACGCATAACTCTAACCTTGTTAACTTTTCATTTAAGTATTTTTTTTCATTAGCGGGAATCGAACCAGTTATTTGGTTTATTTAACCTGTAATTTGAATTAAAGTGGCTGCGTGGAGACAAGCACAGTGTCAAAATAGTAGGTTAAGTGATAAGTTAGAGTATTTAGACAAGTGTTGTAAATTATTATGTATTGTGGTACCATCCTGAGTTACGGGCCGCGCGAATTCGGCGTTCGCGTACATTGACCCTAGTCAGCTGATTGTAATTCAGTAATTCCACTGCTGCTTTTATGTTTAAGTATTTTCATGTTTTATTTTAATGAAATTAACGTTTTATTTAACACGATGATTTATACTAACACGATGGAGCGTGAATAAAGCTAATAAAACGTTGTGAAAAGATGAATTTTTTTCATCAGGATCGATTTTATATTTCACCCATCATCTAAGATATAGTTAGTACTGTCGTCTGTCTTCGTTTTCGGGAGCGTTTCAAAATACCCTATATATATATATATATATATATATATATATATATATATATATATATATATATATATATATATATATATATATATATATATATATATATATATATATATATATATAAGCATAAGCAAAATACCACTGACTCACTCATCACGAAATCTCCAAAACTATACGCCCGATTGACTTGAAATTTGGCACATGTACTCCTTTCTCGACGTAAACACCCACTAAGAACGGATTTTACGGAACTCCGATCCAAAACGGATTTTTGAGGTGTTGTTGTCGAGCTCCAGAAATCACCCGTACGAAGCAGGGGCGTATCGCTAGTATAACAATATCGACTTACCTAAAATAGGGTATAGATTGTCAGCCAATTGCAATGTCGCCGGGTCCGCTGTCTGCGATGTTTCTAAGATAGCAAGCCACAGTTCCAGGGCGTCTTCTAGAAGATACACGTGCGCCGGTTCGCTGAGTTTAGTTGATTCATTCACCACATTTAGAATCCACGGCCGCATATTTGGTGCGCATTCGCCTAGTGCCTAAAAATTGAAAGAAGTAAATTAATAAGTATCTTATTTATATTAATAAACAGAAGCAAGATTGAATTCTTGCAATTCACGGAAGTTTTAATTTTTTAAGACTGACTGTTAAGTACATACTTTGTATTAGCTTAACCTGTACGTATGTATTTATGTATGTAGGTTTATATGAATGTAAATTTCATTTCATTACATCATCATCATCATCATCATCATTACAGCTCCTCACAAGTCCACTGCTGAACATAAGCCTGCCCTAAAGAATGCCACAAAGCACGGTCCTGACCCACCTGCAAATTACATTACATTAATATGTATTGTAATTTTGTATTTCAGTTTTATTTTTTTATAGAATAAGGGGACAAACGAGCACACAGTCCGCCTGATGGTAAGTGGTTGCTGTGGCCCATAGACATCTACATCTATCTTCGTTTGCGAATTAAAATGCAGATTCATTGTCAGCTGTGAGGACTAAGATAGAATGCCTCTTTTCCAGTAAAAAGGGTTTCCGGTTCTCTACACTCACCATACGAAACACAGCAGCATTAAGCTGCTATTTTACGCTGGTATTCTGTAAGAGCGTGGTCCTTCCTCGGTCGAGCCGACCCATTCGTGCTACATCTATACTATTAATATAGCTGCAGCATGGCTCTACCACGTATAAACGTTTTCATGTATTCTTTTTCTTCGAATTTTATTTTCTTCTTTCTCTGCCAATAAGCAGGCTACTACAACAAATTTTTCCAAAGCGATCCGAGCTATTCCGAACGATCAATGTCACTATATCGTTTCACACCAGTGGGTGGAAAAAATCTACAAAAGTTGTTGTCAATACAAAAGATTTGCGTACGGCGCGTGCGTGCATATGTGCGAGGCCATCAGTAAATGCGGCGCGTACGGCACGTGCCGCGCGTACGGTGCTGACAAATGTGCGTTCAGCAATCAATACCAATTTAATCTTACTAATATAAAATATAATCTAAACATTTTTCGAAAAAATTATTTTCCCCGCTATGAAATCTGTCAAATATTACTCCTCATTTTTAAAAGTCGTTGACGGCGCGCAGCATGTGGTGGTGCGCGGCGTGGTGCCACAGCTGCGGCAGGTGCGGCAGGTGCGCGTGACGTCACGTTACCTTGACGAGGTGCACGACTGCGGCGAGCGCGGCGGCGCGCAGCATGTGGTGGTGCGCGGCGTGGTGCCACAGCTGCGGCAGGTGCGGCAGGTGCGCGTGACGTCACGTTACCTTGACGGGTGCACGACTGCGGCGAGCGCGCGGCGCGCGCAGCGTGGTGGTGCGCGGCGTGGTGCCACAGCTGCGGCAGGTGCGGCAGGTGCGCGTGACGTCACGTTACCTTGACGAGGTGCACGACTGCGGCGAGCGCGGCGGCGCGCAGCATGTGGTGGTGCGCGGCGTGGTGCCACAGCTGCGGCAGGTGCGGCAGGTGCGCGTGACGTCACGTTACCTTGACGAGGTGCACGACTGCGGCGAGCGCGGCGGCGCGCAGCATGTGGTGGTGCGCGGCGTGGTGCCACAGCTGCGGCAGGTGCGGCAGGTGCGCGTGACGTCACGTTACCTTGACGAGGTGCACGACTGCGGCGAGCGCGGCGGCGCGCAGCATGTGGTGGTGCGCGGCGTGGTGCCACAGCTGCGGCAGGTGCGGCAGGTGCGCGTGACGTCACGTTACCTTGACGAGGTGCACGACTGCGGCGAGCGCGGCGGCGCGCAGCATGTGGTGGTGCGCGGCGTGGTGCCACAGCTGCGGCAGGTGCGGCAGGTGCGCGTGACGTCACGTTACCTTGACGAGGTGCACGACTGCGGCGAGCGCGGCGGCGCGCAGCGTGGTGGTGCGCGGCGTGGTGCCAGCTGCGGCAGGTGCGGCAGGTGCGCGTGACGTCACGTTACCTTGACGAGGTGCACGACTGCGGCGAGGCGCGGCGGCGCGCAGCATGGTGGTGCGCGGCGTGGTGCCACAGCTGCGGCAGGTGCGGCAGGTGCGCGTGACGTCACGTTACCTTGACGAGGTGCACGACTGCGGCGAGCGCGGCGGCGCGCAGCATGTGGTGGTGCGCGGCGTGGTGCCACAGCTGCGGCAGGTACGCGAACAGCGGGCCTGCGCCGCCACCCCGCGCCACGCGCGCGCCGCACCGCTCCGTCACGTACGACACCACGTGCAGCACGTGCATCTTCGTGTCGCACTCCTCTGATTCAACCTGCAAATTAGTTAATTGTAACCCTCGGACTACTTCTGCCGCTAGATAGCAGTGCTTGCACTGCTGTAAAGAGAGCTAGTATAGTTTTTTTTTATACAGGAGAGGGGGGCAAACGAGCATGCGGCTCACCTGATGGTAAGTGACTACCGCCACCCATGAACAACTGCAACACCTGGGGAGTTGCAGATGCGTTGCCAGCCTTTTAAAAAAGGAGTACTCTTTTCGTGAAGGTCCCTAAGTCGTATCGGTCCGGAAAAATCGCTGGTGGTAGTCGATTCCACAACAAAGTAGTGCGAGAAAGAAAACCTCTCGTAAATCGCACAGTGGTGGACCGCCAATCATTCAGATGGTATGGATGGTATCGCGAGTTTTGTCGCGATGTGCGATGGTGAATTTGAGCGGCTGGAATTAGGCCGAACAACTCTTCTGAGCACTCTCCGTGGTAGATAGGATAGAATACGCAAAGAGATGCAACATCTCTTCGCATTGCCAGTGAGTCAAGCCGATTAGAAAGAGCTCGGTCGCCGACGATTCGAACCGCTCTGCGCTGGATGCGATCAAATGGAAGGAGCTGGCATTGGGGAGCCGCAGCCCAGAGACATTCCATCTTAGTAATCTGAGGTATCAACGTACCTGTGGTTTTATTTGTTAGAAGTTGGCTGCAAGTGTCTATAGACTGGAGCCAATTACCATCGGGTGGACTTACTTGGTGTACGGTGGTGTGGTGGCGGTATAAGACAATTCATTACCCTATTTAGTTCAAAAACATTTTTTTTAAAGAAGCGGGGGCAAACGAGCATATGGCTCACCTGATGGTAACTGATCACCACTGTCCATAAACATCTGCAACACCAAAAGAATTGAGGATGCTTTGACGGCGTTTTAGAAAGTAGAAGACTCTATTCTTGAAGGTCCCGACGTCGTATCATCGAAAAAACCGCTTGCAACAGTAAATTCTACAATATGGTATTGCGCGGCAAAAAAAAATCTCGTAAAACGCACGCCAGTGGACTGCCAACCATCGAGATGACGTAAATAGAGTTTAAAATTCTGTCGCAGTGTACGATTTTTTACACGTGGTAGAGCCATGCTGCAGCTATATTATTAGTATAATTGTAGCACGAATGGGTCAGCTCGACCGGGGAAGGACCACGCTCTCACAGAATACCAGCGTAAAATAGCAGCTTAATGCTGCTGTGTTTTGTATGGTGAGTGTAGAGAACCGGAGACCCTTTTTATTGGAAAAGAGGCATTCCATCTTAGTCCTCACGGCTGACAACGCATCTGCATTTTAATTCGCAAACGAAGATAGATGTAGATGTCTATGGGCCACAGCAACCACTTACCATCAGGTGGACTGTGTGCTCATTTGTCACCCTAATTCTATATAAAAAAAAAAAACGATGGTAAAATTTAGCAGCTGGAATATGCCGAACAATTCTTCTGAGCACTCTCCGTGGACATGTACAATAGAAGGTCCCCAGTAAGCATTTTATGAAATTTCGAATTGAAGATGTAACGTCGTCGTAAAATAAGTACCAGGAGATCATAAAGCGCGGCGAGTGCGTGCGGTGCGAACGGCGCGAACTGCTCCACGTCGAAGTTGAAGTCGTCGATCGTACTCCGCAGCGCCTCGGCCGCGGCCAGCTTCACCGCGGCGTCCTCGTCGGCGCGTGTCAGCGGCTCGATCAGCGCGCCGTACATCGCCGGCCGCAGCGACTTTGACGCACGGACGCCGCTCCATTGGCCTGAAATGTATTGGTGTTTAGACGATAGTATCGTTAACAAATATTTATTGTAAATAAGAATATCGTATTTAATCAACACTACTAATATATTAATAATATTTTTTAAACAAATTAGAGTTTTCTGGTTGGGGATCTTCGGAATAATTCATTATGCAACATAAAGTTTTTTTTCAAATAAGCTTAGTTTGTTGATATAAATTCTTGTCGTTTTAGTCGTTCGACAATATGACTAATAATAAAAATTTTGTGATCGCAATAAATATGAATGAAAAAATAATGATTCGAACTACCTGTGACGAAACTAGCTCTGAATCTGAACTAGATATAAGTTATAATTAATACAAAATCTCCAAACATAAATGTCATCAATTCCTAATAGTGGTGACATACTTTACCTCATTGTTGACTTCAGTAAAGTAATTTAATAATTTATTATGGAAAGGAAGAACAACTCACTCAATTCTCATTGAATAACAATTAAGATAGTAGGTGTTATGTCGTCTCTGAAAACAAAGATTGGAGAATGAGAATACCTAATAGAAAACATTTACTCACCAATCAATTGACAGACTCGCCTCCTAATTATCCTATAATTGTTGTCTTTAATTTTAAGCTCCTGACTCAGAACATTTGTGAACCATTCGTCGAAATCCACCTGCAAACAAATTTACTTTTAATCTGCTTCACTGTGTGAGCTGGAATTCAGGAGAAAATGCTCGCCTTAAGATTCCACAGTATTCGAACAAACCTAGTTTGATTTAATTTAATTGCTTGGTGGTATAGGAAAATATAAGACATAAGTAGTATTTTTTTTTTACAAATAATAAATATCTATTTTCAACCGACTTCAAAATCACCGATTACTCGAAGATGCCTGAACCGATTTGGAAAATTCTTTTTTTGTTTCAAAGGGTATACTTCCCAGGTGGTCCCATATAAATTTGATCAAGGTCTGACCAATAGTTTTTGAGTTATCCTTAATTATTTTTTATATTGAGGTCGGTTGTACAAATTTTTTAATTTTACCACTTGTCTCTATTACTACTACCACTTTACTAAGTTACTAGAATATAAACAATTGACCAAATAAAGTATTTATGTACTTGGTAATATTAATCATAAAATAAATAAAAAATCGAGCTACATGCTCGTTGACTCATGAATGTATAATGTAACCGGTAAATTGACCTTTATCATCATCATCATTACAGCCGTTTACAAGTCCACAGCTAAACACGGGCCTCCCCAAGGAATGCAAATGCTCCTGAGCCACCTGCAAACATCGGCTTCCTCATGGTAAGAGATTTACCAGCAAGCTTACTCTTGAATCCAATAACAATTCCGATCCAATGTCAATTTCAATCCAATGTAATTACAATCTTGACAAATTACCGTACTCTCGAAAACAATTTTGTTAACATTGGATTGAAATTGGAATTGCGCTTGTATTGGCCAAAAATTTTGTCGTAACACATGAAGTTAGCTGCGTTACTCTTAGCAAAAGGCATGTTTTATTTATCGTTAAACCGGTGAAACCATAATAAACCCTTTGTAACTTTCATAAATGAGCATTTAAGTAGTAAAAACATTTAAGAAATTGTATAATTCGTCAAACATATCATATTTTCACACATTTCTTATAAAAAAACGCTATATTTGCGAGTTTTAAAAATTATATGGCTGTATGGAGCGTGCCTTTGCCTAGTTCTTTTTGTTATGTCAGAAAAAAAATTGTTATCACGAAACAAAGTAAACAAAGATCAACTTTTGATTTTGTTTAAAGCTTAAAGGTGAAGTGCTTTTTAAGTATGTGTGAATTACTAAAAGACCTTTCAATTTGGGTATAACCATAAGCAGCTTGAAATAGTTAATTGCCGCCATAACACGGCTTGCCGTACCCAAGCATGCATGCCGCATCCAACTTTCAAGCACAGTTAAGAATCTTATGAAACAGAGGAAGTGAGCATCCATCTCTAAGCTCATTAAGAGGAACAAAATAAATAATAATGGTCATGGTTGGCTAAAGTAAGTATAATAATGTTTTTAAGAATAGTACATATGAGTAAATAATATTTTTGTTTTAATTGGGCACATAAAAATGTGCCTTAAATAAATTGTGTTTAGTATAGCAATTTACAGCAGCATAGGCCTCTGATAACCCACCCATTTTGTCAACATTAGACAAGGGATTTATAGCAGGCACAGTGGTCAGTGTTACTTTTAGAGACTCAACTTACAATTGACCTTTCTCACCACTCAGTTATAACAAATAACAATGTTATGATTCATTAACTTCTCTCAGAATAACTGTATTTTATCCTCAGCTTTATAGATGGATTATTTTAATATTGTTTTATTTATTTTAGGAACATCAAATGTACACTCCTAAGAAACTTGCAAATTGCAATATGTATGCCTTGCACTCAAGTGGTACAAAAAGGTAACCCACCGTTTTTTAATTGCAATAATTTACATAAATTAACATCATATAAGTATGTCATTTCTTAGTGTGGAGAATATAGATGTTTTAATAAATCTTAAACATCCTTTTAAATGGCTTGCGATGGTTTAAAACTTTCAATTCAAATATTCCATCTTAATTTTGTCATTAAGTTATAATATATTATTTCAGTTTTAAAATATTTGTTATTCTAATTTCAGAATCACAACTTAATTCCATATCACATTTCCCAAGCAACAACACTGAAAGAAAGTAAGAAGCAAATGCAATGTACCAAATAGCTAGGACAATTGAGGGTTATCAGCAGTTATTAATAGTTCTGTAACTTGAAATAAAAAAAGACTCATTAAATTTTATCAATGTTTTCATGTTATTTTAATTTTTTTTTTGAAACTGATTTTTGTTCTTTTTAAATATAGTTTTAATACTGATATTTAAATATTAATTATATTTTATTAATTTATTGAAGAATAGATACTAATGATGATAGGTTGTTAAAATATTGTTGTATTAAATAAATGGTTAAACTTTGTATCATAATTTTATTTATAATTTATTAAAATTACTTTACCTATATAATTTTATTTTCAATTTTATAAAATCATACATTTAAAGTAATTTAACAATATATTCATATTTCCTGCTACATGTGAATACGCCAATTAACCTTTTAGAAATGAGAATAGAGCTCTGCCCAAAAGTGGGACATATATAGATAGAGGATGTAAATGAACTTTATTTAGACTAACATTGATTAACAGTACTTCATTCGTAATATATCTTCTTTTCGGAGGTTGCATATTTAGGTTTCTATTCATGCACTATTATCTCAGTAGTCTTTAATAATAAAATAATTAGCCCTAAACTCATCATCACTCATAGAAAAAACTAAGTTTTTAATACGCATTATTTGAAGCTCATTTTGTCTTTATTTTAATTGTAATGCACGATTACGGCGTAGAATATTAAACGCAAGAGCTAAACGTGCCATTATTTTATAGCAAAGAACAAGATAATTGCAGAAAACAAACGATTAATATGAACACAATTCCTAAAACGTTACTGTTTTGCTATTGCCTAAATTCCAATCCCAACGCAATACAAACACAATACGCAGCTGTCAACTAACTGTCAAAACTGCGTCAAGAGTGCCGATTTTGCTTACAATCGGATTGGACAATTTCAATTCCAATCTCAATTAGTTCACAAAATCACCACACAACATTAAACTAATTTAGCGCTAGAGTCGCTTTCAAGAGTACGAAACGTTATAATTTCAATCCCGATCGATCGGAATTGTTTTCAAGAGTAAGCTTGCAGGTCGTCATCCATTTAGTGGCCGGCCGCCCTACACTTCGCGTACGAGGCTGCCATTCGAGAACCTTTGTACCCCATCAGTTGTCTGACCCATTGCCACTTCAGCTATGTCGGTTACTCTGGTTCTACTGCGGATACCCTCATTTCTAAGTCTATCACGCAGAGAAGCCAGAAGGACCACGTCTCAGATCATATAATATGGATAAAATAATATGGGTACCGGACATGTACTAGTATTTTTTACTAAAACCATCACTCACATCATCATACAAGTCGAAGGCTGCCAAGCCGACTGCATTGTACACTGCGTCCTTTTTCAATATGGCGGGCAAGTCGTCCGGCGCTATTTGAGTCTGCTGCAAGGAGGCGAGCAGCCGCACTAGTTCCGGGGCGAGGATGTCCCGGTACAGGTGGAACAGCTCCATGAACACAGCTTCTGTGCACGGCTGGTGAGAAAATATAACCTTTGTTAGTTTTTTCGCCTTTCTTTCTTTTCATTGAACCCGATTGAGAAGCGTGACGATGAAGGCAAATCCTCCCTTCAACGGGAGAGGCCCATGTCCAGAAATTGACCTTTACTAACTTATAAAAAAGATAAAGGAGTTTATTCGCCGTAAAAGAACCCACTTCACTTAAGCAGTAGTAACAAATAATGTAAAATAATGTAAGCAATTAATTATAACCAAAGTTACATTACTTTGGTTATAATCCCGATCATGACCCAGCTCAGATGGTTAGCGCTAAGTAAGTTTCACAGTACGCGAGCAACTGGGGTTCAATCCCCGCCGGCACCAATGAAATTGTTAATTGCAATTTTAAGTACTCATTTACCACGTGCTCGGCGGTGAAGCAAAACATTGTGAGGAAACCTGCATGTCTGAGAAATAACAAAAATTATATTTCGAAGACATGCGAAGTGCAGCGCAGCGCGGCGGACATTTCCTTGCCCTAAAACCCTCTCAGAAATGAGAGGAGGCCTTTGCCCAACAGTGGAACGTATATAGGCTGTAACTTTAACCTAATTTTTAACTTTTACATTACTTTTGTATCGAGTGAGTATGAAATATACCACATTATCAAGCGCACATCTTTTATTTGAATAATCATAGTACGCTTCGTCGTTCTGTAGCTCTCGTAAATGTTTACTCAAAATAAATGGCAGGAAAATCTCTTGACATTAAAGTGTATGGATGTAACGGTACAAAATATCATAAGAAGCGGCATCCAACTTATAGAAAAGGTCGAAGTAGTTAGCTAATTTGCTGCGGACCCTCAGTTCGCACAATTTGCTGCTTTTCGAGTCCCTTTGAGTTGTGATCGTTCATATGTCTCTAACACTACATCCTCGACTACAAGTGTTGACGCATGTACGGAGGCACATAGATGCTCTGCTCTTTTCAAATAACGGTTCTAGGTCTGGATGTTTGCTCATGTGTAATTTATGTATGTAAAACGCCTCCTTGATACAGGTGAAAATCCTCCTGTAGGGGTAACGTTTTCGTTATTTTCATTTAAAGAAATTGCACGCTGCTATATTGACCACAGCGCAAGTAAATCAGCTCGACCGGGAAAGAGCCACACTCGCAAAGCATAAAATAGCCAATAACCAGCATAATGCTGCTATATCGTGTATTGAGTGACGAGAAATTAAGGTACTTTTTACTGGTACGAGGCATTTAATCTTAATACTTAAGGTAGTGCTATACAACAAATCTGCATTTTGATTCTGATTCGAAGATAGATGTAGGTGTCATGAATTACTATCAGCTAGATTGTGTGTTCTCACCTAAGCTTGTATAAACAATGCCCGAAAACAAATCTGGGGCATTTTCCAACCACCTACCCTTAGACTATACTTCCAAGACTCCCCGGCCTCATCGGTGGCAAAGCTCTCTGGTTCAGCATCCCAGAGCGCCAGGTCGTCAGCACTGAGCAGGAAGTAGTGAGTGACGAGGTGCCGGCACATATGGCACACAGTGTTCTGGTCTAGCACTTCAGACTTCACTTGGTGTGCCTGTAGTGTCACTGCGATACCACAGAAGGTGCTTTAATGTGAAGTGAATTATTTAACAATCACACAAAATTTAAGATACAGGTTTTATAATCTAATTTATTCTTAAAAATTACTTAAAATTAATCATAACTTGTGTATGATTGCATAAATATGCACGTAATCGCGTGCGTCTGCATGAGCGTGTACGTGTGTGTGCAAGGTGTGCGTGAGCGTGTGGTGTGCGTGGGTATGTGGTGTGTGTGTGTGTGTGTGTGTGTGTGTGTGTGTGTGTGTGTGTGTGTGTGTGTGTGTGTGTGTGTGTGTGTGTGTGTGTGTGTGTGTGTGTGCATGTGCGTGTGCATTTGCGTATGCGTGTGCGTGTACGTGAGCGTGTGCATTTGTATATGCGTATGCGTGTGCGTGAACGTGATCTAGTGGGATGCGCGTGCGTGAGCGTGTGGTGTGTGTGTAGTGTGTGTGTGTGTGTGTGTGTGTGTGTGTGTGTGTGTGTGTGTGTGTGTGTGTGTGTGTGTGTGTGTGTGTGTGTGTGTGCGTGTGTGTGTGCGTGTGTGTGTGCGTGTGTGTGTGTGTGTGTGTGTGTGTGTGTGTGTGCGTGTGCGCCCGCGTGTGCGTGAACATGAACATAAATTATTTACGGCCTTATTTATAATCGTAGATAACTTACTTAAATTAAGTATTAATTATCGATATACTTGTCTCTTTCTATTGTCATTTAGTAAAAAGAGAGAAAGCAACTTTAAGCACAAATTGCCTTCGTTGTTTCAAGTGAGGTCGTGCATTCTAAAATATATGAGTACTTACACGGCTCCTTAACCTGTTCCATTCCTTTAGGTAGTTTGTACTCGACGCATTGAAGTATTGCCTTCACAATGTTCAAGCACTGTATTGTGAACCTTTCGTATATGAGAGACATGCCTTGCTCGGTGAAACAGTAGAAGAGGGCGAACTCGAGTGAAGGTCGTATGAGGGGCACGTAGGAGAAGGGTTGGAAAGACAGAACCCCCAATGCTACTTTCGTCAGATGTATAATGAACTTTTCGCATAGCTCTAGTGGGTAGATACCGCGCCCTTTTAGCAGTTTACCTGAAAAAAAAATACTGTCTGTGTGTATGTTCGGGGAACAGCGTCAAAGGTGTTCACATCTTAAAGACTTAAGACCCCCAATCCGACTGCCATGCTTCCCCTATAGATCGCCTCATTGGGAAGATATTTACCATGCTTGGCAGGTGGACTGGCAACCGAAGATTTTTTATTATTTTGAGTGAGAGAGAGAGAGAGACCAACAAAAGTCCACTGCTGAACATATGCCTCCCCGATAGATAGACAGACTCCCCAAAGACTGAAAGGCGGTCTATTTACCAGAGTTGCCAAGAATGGCAAGCGGGGACATCAATTGCTAATGGACAAACACACAGAACAATTGTGGGTATGATTTTCAATTTTTCTGGGTCAGGATGTTTATCCGTGTGCATTTTATGTTTATTAAACGCTTCTACAGAAGAAAATAATAGCAGTGTTGCATTTTACAAAAAAAAAATGTTCCATGCAGGAATGAAATTCGTGATCCGCATCACAGTAGCCAACGCTTAGCCAAAGGTCTACCTAGCCGCTCTCAGTACAAATCCTTGCTGCCATTATTTGAAACTTTTGCAGTATTTAAGACGTTATTAAGTTTACAACAATATAACAATATTTTTCTTTTTTCCTCCTCTCTTCTCTCATTGAGGGGGTGATTTGCTATAAACGCCACGATTGGGTTGGATTGGTGACCACAGTATGTCTTGTACTTTTAGCATTCAAATAAAAAAAAACAGTTAAATTCTCACAAATACATAAAACAATGAAGAAAATTATAAAATAGAGATTTACATATTTTCATTGCTCTTTGTCACTGGTGTATACAGAATAGTTATAATGCCATCTGTCGGAAGCCATATTACTTCTACATAGAAAGATTTAACATAAAATAACATAAACACTCACGCCTGTCACTCAGAGGGGTAGGCAGAGACTATGGACCTCCATTTGGCACGATCCTGACACACCTCTCTCGCCTCCTCCACATCCATATACCTATGCATACACGCTCGTCGGTTAAGGGTACTCTTAATTTGGCCCATTTTCAATATATCGCCAATTTGGTCGATAAACTTCCCGACTCTGCCATTCACCTCTGCAACATAAATTTGCTTTGTCACTCTTTCCTCATTCATTCTTTCTACATGACCAAACCACCGAAGCATTCCTTTCTTAATCCTGGTCACAAAATCATCTTGCAAACCACACTCGTCTTTCATCAGATTTCTAGCATTATATTACGATACCCACGGAACTAAAAAGGGGCGAAGGAGTCTGTTACGCCACAACCACACGGCATTACCACATAATATCACAAGAATACTCACGACACTCTAAACTAGTCTTGGCTCTATCGAAGACGACGTTGAGGAAAGCGATCGCGTCCTGACTGTCATGTGCGTTCTTAAAACCAAATACAGTGAGTTTCCTCAGGATCCTCAAGCAGAGTAACGCCTTCTCCAAATGCTCGGTGATTTGTTCCGTCGCAGCGCCCTCTTGTATGTGACGCAGGAACAACTCTGTGTTCTCATGCCACAGTTGCAATATGAAAGCGTATACCGAATTTGTTAATTCCTGAAATTATACATTTATGTAAGCTATTTTAGTTTCTAAACCTAACTGTATCTGAGACTGATCCAGAGTCTAGGGAAAGAAAGATAGACGAAGAAGATAAAATATAATAAATCTGAATCCAAAAACAGAAGTATCTTATAAATGAGCAATGTTTATTTCTGTATTGATATGATTGAAATTGATTTGTAGAAAATGGATTAAATTTTAACATTTCACGAATTTTAAGCTAAGAAGTTGTTAGCATGAATACTTTTTCACTGTTTTTGTACTGGAATGGAAAAGATTATAATGGAATGTGCAATGAAGCGCCTATAATTGTTTTAATGTGTTCCTCGCACTTTAATGTGCATTATATAGCTCTTAACTATATTTATTATATAATGGCAAATCCTCCCTACAATATGGAGTCTGAAGAAAAATAAGATATGAATGAATACTGTTGTACTTTAAGGATATTAGAAGAAGGGGAAAAGGAGGAGACTTAAAATGTATGTTTTTAACGATCACACACCAAAAAAGTTCTTCTATCGCCAATCAGTCTTTTCGAAGCCAGTGCTTTAACCACGTGATGGAATATCAGCAAGGACCTATGCTGAACTAGTGGCTGTGGCGCTTTTAACGCTCCAATCAACTCTGGCACCAGATTCGGCCAATTGGTCGGACAGTCAAACCTGGAAGTATAAAAAAATAATAGTTATAATAATGTACATTTTGTAAATGCGTGGTAGAGATGTAAAGTATACATCAGTCCATTTCGTTTTACAGATGTCGTAAGGGCCGATAATGTTAAACGCATTGAAGATTACGAACTTTTCGATAGAAGGTTGTCTAAGAAATTAAGTTCAAGATTAGCTAAAATCAATAATATAAATGACTATTAAACTCGTAAATTAAAGTTTTTTTTGACAGTATAATATAGAAAGGTAATTTAAATCATCCCTAGAAGTTGATCTAGAGATGGTAAAAATTGTCGGCACGTCTATTGCGGTGTCGCTCATACGTAACAGCTTGTTCAATTTCAGCGCTTGCTAGAAACCTTCAGCTTCAGCCAAAACTTCGGCCCACTTTGTCCGAAGACGAGGGTTTCGCCGAAGGTTTTTTTTGGCAAAAGGTGGCCAGAGCCGAAGCTTCGGTCGGACACTAAAGGTGGACCATCTTGTGAGTAAACAAGGTGCAAAATAGCCAACTCGTCAAAGGTAAAATATAGCAATGCGTTTGCCAAATTACCAACTCGGCGATTACGGCAAATTTTCTCCGCTATGGGAGAAGCCCATATGTTTAAGTTTTATTAAAATAATAATATAAGTATAAAGGATAGATATATAAGGATAGATTGTCTCATGGGAGGTCTTTTTGCCATAGTTGCGACTCTTGGCTGGCTTGTTGGCATTACAGTTTTTAGGGTTCCGTAACCAAAGGGTAACCAACGGGACCCTATTACTAAGCCTCCGCTGTCCGTCCGTCCGTCCGTCCGTCTGTCAGTCTGTCAGCGGGCTGTATCTCATGATCCGTAGTAGGTAGACAGTTGAAATTTTCATAGTATGTGTATTTCTGTTACCGCTATAACAACCAATAATAAAAATAAAAGTAAATTAAAAATTAAAGGGGGCTCCCGTACTAAAAACGTGTTTTACGCTGGTACGGAACCCTTCATGCGCGAGTCCGACTCGCACTTGGCCGGCTTTTATTTTATCATTTAGGGCTGTCATTGGGAAGTTGCTGCCGCCCATTTTCTGTTACAGTTTACCTCTGTCGCCTCTTACGACACCCACTGGATGATATGGATTAATGGGTTATCTTACGCCGCCACTCACAGCATTAAGGATTATATAATCGCTGGCATTTCCATTTCCCTTTTAAATAAATAGATTTGCACTAAAAACTTAGCAATTACTCAACTGACCTTGCTATCTTAGCAATCAGCACGGCCTGTTGGGTAGCAATCTGGGCAACAGGTTCACTCAAGATGGTTGTAGTGAGTAGTCCCTGCCTCAGCTTCTGTTTCTCGTCATCGGTTATGGCATGGGGCGCGTTCCTGCGCCAATAGCGTTCGACTCCATTCTTGAAGCACATTACCGCCAACCAGCGAACATTTACATCGATTGAGTGATTTGAGAGAACATTCTGAAAGGGAGAAGCAGTGCTCATAAAATTATCGTCAATTATTTTTTATAGAATAATGGTGACAAATGAGCACACAGTCCATCTGATGGTAAGTAGATGCTACATTTATCCTCAATTAAGAATCAAAAATGCGTTGTCACCCCTGAGGACTAAGATAGAATGAATCGTGTCCAGTAAAAAGGGTCTCCGGTTCTCTACACTCACCATACGAAACACAGCAGCATAAAGCTGCTATTTTACGCTGGTATTCGGTGAGAGTGTGGTCATACCCCGGTCGAGCCTAACCATTCGTGCTACAACCATAATATAGTTGCAGCGTGGCTCTGCCACGTATAATTTGTTTTAATTTACGTTTTTATTACATTAAGGCGATATCTCGGCGGTATTTCTGCCATACCATAGTATTCCTTTGTTTAGTCCGTGGATGACAATAGGGCAATTTTTTTTTATGATACTATCTGTATCTATCACTGCCATGTTCCTATGCTTTGCCTTTTCATTTCTATTTCTTCAGATTTCTAGTTTATAAAATAATTCCATAAAGCAATTATTTTATAAGCTATGAATCTACTGAAATTACCTTAAAATTAATTATACCGCCCCAAGAATCTAAGAGTAACAACAAGAAGAGAGAAAACAAAAAAATATTCTTATAACGAATTGAAAAAATTACAAAATAAATATTTACCAGAAGAACTGAATAGAATCCAGGTTCCGTCTCCCATTCTTGTAATTTCTTTTCAGCCGGTTTCAGAACTTCAGTGTCCTGACTCGTAGCCCGGTTCAGTGTATCCAATACCAAGGCATAGATGTTTGGATCCATTGTAGTTATCTGTAGTAAAACAATCTTCATATCTTCAGTCATATATGTGCAAGAAAGCTGGTTGGAACATGTGGGATTCACTTTGATTTGCTAGTGTTGATGATTTTAATCAAAAGTTTGCAGTACATTAGTGCCCTTTTTCAGATTTTTTCAGATTATTTGCACCCAGTATTTATAAAGTAGGTAGAGGGACATTGCATGTTACTTTGTAGCCATTGAATTTTAAGTATAATGTTCCTATGTACCAGAACAGCTATTTCAAACTAAAAATGTGCGCTACTCTATGTTCTAGTACATGACAAAATCTATATAAATAAAATGATAGAGGTTTGCAGTTGTGCGCGCATCACGGAAAAAATACTAGATAGATTTCAATTAGGTTTTGTATGTTTTATTTCTTAGACACTTGGCCCTTATCTAAAAAAATATTGCAATATCTTCATTTTAATATAAAGTTAAAGTCCGAAGGGGAGGGTCACAGGGAACATGACACCCCCCCAAATCGTACACGTCAAATTGAAAAATCTTCTAAAAATTACTGAAAGACTCTTCGCAATAATTATCAAGGAAATTACGAGGAATATTTTCGGAGGACTGTTTATATTCCACTGATAGATAGCATAATGACTGACCTAAAGGACCGACTTTCTGCGGATACGATGAACCTGTTCGGATTAGGCATTTTTATGCCTAAATCTGAATATACAGAAGAAGATCTTCTTAATGTGAAGAAAGTATCAGAATGTTATTCCCATTTGTTGAGTGTTCCTGCTGCCACTCTCACAGACTTACAGAGTATCATCTATGGATTTCAAAGTGGAAACGGGAGCTCAAAGAAAATACTGATACAAAATTTCCTAAGTGTGTGGTTTCTACAATCGAAGTTTGCGACGATGATCTCTACCCAAATATAAATACTTTGCTGAAAATTCTGGCAACTCTTCCTATAAGCGGTGCGACATCAGAGAACATTTTTTACACTAAGGCGCGTAAAAACTTGGTTGAGAGCAAACATGTTAGAAGAGAGGCTGACAGGTTTAGCTCTTCTAAATATACAACCAGAGATAGCCTCAGACGTCTCAAATATTATCACCCGATTTGCCAATGAAAATAGAAGACTTCCATTTGTTTTATAATGTGTGCAATAAAATTGTGTATTGTGCAATAAAGTCTAATTTACTCGACATATTTTATTATTAGTGTACCCTCCAAAATTTCAGGCTGTAACCGCGCCTGGGACGAAGTCGCGGGTATCAGCTAGTCTGTAATAGTTGTATTCAGCATGTTTATAGTAAACACCTAAATAAGCCAAGCTTTAGTTTCGAATTTTAGCATTATTTTTTATATGTCTTCTTCTGCTTTTTACAAAACTTTCCCCCACATTAGGATTTTCCCCTGTATCGTGGCGGCGGTTTGCATACATAAATTGCACAAGGACACAAATCCAGACCCGATATGGAAGATATCCGAAGATAATAATGAAAGATGACCATTGTTAAAAGAAACAACTCAAAGAAATGGTTGATGCAGCCATTTCAATGGCATGTCAAAAGTGTGCGCAAAATGGGCGGCGAGGATGCTATACCGCACCAAAAGCAGTGAACCGTAGCGAACTGTCGCAAGTGAGACCTTTTTAGCGAGAGCAAAGAAGACTGGGTTGGTTTGTAACTAGAGATAATAAATAGTTGAGTTCATAATTAGCCAGAGTCTAAGCAAAACTCTATATAGTGACGCATAAAAGAAGTTCTTAAGTTCAAGGTCCAATTGGCAAGAAATCACACTTACGCCTTATGGCTACAGTTTTTAGTCGACTCCAAAAAAGTAAAAAGGAGAAAGGTCCTTAATTTGACTGTATGCTTTTTTTTTGTATGCACGAATATGTTACGATATGATGTGACTTGTTACTATATCTTCGTCAATTTTGACCCGATTTTGATGTCTTTTTATTATATAGGTTATACTTTGTGTGGTCCCATATAAATTTAGAAAAAAGACGTCACCTAAGGTTGAAAAAATAGGAGATTAATTTTTTTATATAACTTTTTAGACATCATTTTTGTTGGTTCCTGCGAGCTTGTGATATTCATTACACCACTCAAGAGGGTCAAAATATTGAAGTTTTAATGTATATAAAACCTTCGGTTTATATGTAACACTGTAAAATGTCTCACTTACCGGTGCCCTACCAATAAAGCTCGTGGAGCGCGATACACGGACGTCATACGTTAAGATTTCACCAAATAATCTTTTCAGCTTCGCCCAAATCTTCAGCTGATTTTTGCTAGACTGAATTTGCTGAACGTGTTTCTTTTGCCGAAACGAAAGCTAAAGCTTCCGCCAGCCGCATATACATAAGACTTGTAAGAGCACTGTAGAAACTCCCGTGGAGCTCTTTCTCTTACCATACAGCCCCGATCGGATATATTTGTATTCGCTGATTGTACACGTGTGTACAATCAGCGAATCTGATTCAGAAAAATCTGATTCTGAAATCTGAATTTGCGACCCCACCCCTTTCGAAATGGAGGACCGCACACTTATCCGTCGCCTGCTCCATTCTGATAGAATTACTAAAATCACAAGAGATGTTTAACAATTCCTTATGATGGGAACGACTGGCACGAATAACTTGAGATCATCCATATAAAAAATGTGTGTCACTTTTGTCTCTCCTTTCCGATATGATATAGAGCCATGCTGCAGCTATATTAGAAGTATAGTTGCAGCACGAATGGGTCGGCTCGACCGGGGAAGGACCACGCTCTCACAGAATACCAACGTCAAATAGCAGCTTAACGCTGCTGTGTTTCGTATGGTGAGTGTAGAGAACCGCAAACCCTTTTTACTGGAAACGAGGCATTCCATCTTAGTCCTCACGGGTGACAACGCATCTGCATTTTGATTCGTAATCGAGGATAGATGTAGATGTCTATAGGCCGCAGCAGCCACTTACCATCACGTGGATTGTGTGCTCGTTTGTCACCCTTATCCTATAAAAAAAGCCTCTCAGTAAGGTACTAATAGGGCTCAGAGAGGGGCAGAACCAGAATGGACTCAAACAATCGCCTTGGAAGATACCCCTTGTTATCGTTATGCGGCTCTTCACAGCAGTCATCCACTCGCCTAGACTACACTACTCGAGGAAGTCTCTTACAGTACAGTCAACCTTTTACAGCTCAAGGACCCTCTTTAGCCATGTACAGGGTGGACCCTGGCAGATTTACAACTTGAAATTGAAATAGTTTTTTAACCGTTGCGTTAGGGAGCGGGGGAGGGGTGGCATTCGACGCCGCATTCGTGCGGTTTGTTTAGTCACGATAGTGGACCGGTGAGCAACGCGCGTTCGCAGTAGAAGCGTACTTTAAAAGTAACGATTCCTGTACCATTGCCCGTCGACTATTTAGCACACGTTTTGATATTCAACGTTTAAGTGACGGACCAAGTGTAAATTTAATTAGAACGTGGGTGCAGAAGTTCCGAGCAACTGGTTCAACCATAAACAACCCTCGGCCAGGCCCTAGCCGGCCTTTCAACGTGTTGAAAGCAGCGTACTGCAAAATCCGAGCCAGTCCGTGCGCAAGAGAGCATCGTCTTTGGCGCTACCAAAAACGACCGTGCAGCGAATTTTAAGCAAGGACATGAAACTTCATCCATATAAGGTCCAATTGGTGCAGGCTCTTAAACCAGATTACTTCATAGCGCGTAAAAAGTTCTGTGAAAACATGCTAAGCCGATTTAAAACTGTAAACACAATTTGGTTCAGTGACGAAACACATTTCCATTTAAATGGGTTTGTCAACAAACAAAACTGCCGGTATTGAGCACCAAGAGGACAAAACCCGCGATTAAAGCACCAACTAGCCCTGTACAGCCCGAAAGTCACCGTTTGGGGAGCTTTATCAACGAATGGAATGATTAGACATTTTTTCTTTGAAAATTCCCGTGGAGCAACAGTAACCGTTGATGGTGATGCTTACCGACGCATGATAAGCGAATATTTTTTGCCGAAACTTCGGAGCACCAATCGTACAGTTCATACACGTGGTTCCAACAAGATGGCGCCACAGCTCACACGGCGAGAGCCACCATGAGCTTCCTCCGCGAACAGTTCCCTAGAAAACTAATTAGTCAATATGGTGACATCGTGTGGCCACCCAGATCGCAGGATCTCACCCCCTTGGACTTTTTCTGTGGGGGTATCTTAAGGCAAAAGTCTATGATAACAATCCAACAAACATATTAGAATTAAAAGAAAATATAGAGCGAGAAATTAATGCTATTCCGCAATCAATATTGCAACGCGTCGCTCGGAATTGTGTCGAGAGGTTCCATGAATGTGTACGCCGCGACGGAAAACATTTAAACGGCATAATATTTAAAAAGTAAAACCCGCATGTGTGAAGATTGATTTGGTAGGCAATACATAATTTTCGTTCACATCTAATATCTATTTGTTTCATTTACTAATCGTAAACCTGCCACGGTACACCCGGTATAAGACATTAAGTCGAATGCCTTTCTATGATCTATCCAGGCGGCCGAGAAGTTCCGACGGTTGCGCTTAACCACCTTGCTAATGACCGCAGTGGTGCCTTGGTTCTACGACCACCGCCCCGGCATCCATTCTGAGCGCGTGACATCACCTGATTTAAGTCCAGGTGACGAGTGATTCGCACGCTAAAAATGGATATCAGTGTCTTATACGTATAATGGGTAGACACGTAATGCGGCGAAATTTGCTCTGGTCTGTGGTATACTGGTGTTTAAGGACCAAATAAGTGATTCCAGTAGTGAAGAGGCTTGGATGCGACTTCGTGTCGTGAGCCTCTTGAAACTGTTGTGCGAGCACAGCGTGATATACCACGAAACCTTTCGGCCAGTAGTGATGCAGCCCCTCTACGGACCACTTCAGCTAACTCGTCCGGCGTTATGATGACGGGGTCCATGATCGTAACATTCGCACACTGACTCGTCACAACTTCTGTCTAAAGGCGGCTGTGGTTTACGGGCTCTGACCACAGGCCGCACCAGAATACAACTGTGTTAGTCGCTCCAATAATCATTGGATATAAATCTATAGAGCCCGTTCTCATCACTCTGGAAGCAGCGATTCTGGTTGAACCATGTCGGTATATCACCAAATCCGGCTTCCCCTAGCAGCGATTCTCTGCTTCAGGTCGTCTATGTGCTCCGTCAGTTTTGTGTTATGTCCGGCTGGAACAAACTGATATTTGTCCATCACCATCCTGACAGAGCTCACAAATGAAATGAAATGAAATGAAGATTTATTTGCTTTGAAAAAGGGGTCATTTAGGTGGTTATTAAACACAACTCTCGGCCTATTATTGCTCAACCTGAAACTTATAACTCCTGCGATAAAGACCAATTATTTTTCTTCAGGCTGGGACGGTGCGACATTATTTAGTAGGGCGTCCAATCGTGGAAAATTTGATGTAAATAATACGGCAGAATATATATCAATGCGGCTCCAAATGAATTGAGTCGTCTCGCAACGCGGGACCGTTGATGTTGACCGCTGGTGACCTATTGGACTCCAAATAGGTCACCAGCATTGGGGTCAGTGTCTTCACAGCAGCCTGATTCCGCTTACTTAGGGGCGGATGGTCGATTTTCGCGAGAACACTTACTTGTAAGTACTAAATGTATAAACGGCAGACTTAATAATGCCTATGGCATTTTCTACCAGCTAACCGGAACGTCAGTGGGAAAGCGAGTACTGCAGTGGGCTAGGGGAAAACATAATATTGATAAAATACATAAAATTAACACCGCACACAAATACACAAACGCGTACACGTACAAATATATGTAGACCATATTTATTTAAAAATCATTATTCATCATACACTTGTGAAGGACTGTAATGATGAATAATGATTCATCATCATCATTACAGCCCTTTATAAGTCCACTGTTGAACGTAGGCCTCCCCCAAGGAATGCTCCAAAGCAAAGTCCTGAGCCACCTGCATCTATCGACTTCCTGTATGTCTTACCAGGTCGTCACTCTAGGAGACGCTCTACATTTCGTCTACTGGTACGAAGCTGCCATTCTGAGAACCTTCCCCATCGGTTGTCGGTTCTCCGAGCTATATGGCTGGCCCATTGCCACTTCGGCTTACTGCGGATAACATAACCCTCTCCATAGCTCGCTGGGCGACCTTGAGCTTTCTCATACGGCCAGCAGTGAAAAACACGTCTCAGATCCATAAGTCATCACTGGCAATACGCACTGATTGTACAATCTCGTTTTCAAGTTTTAAGGTATACCTGACGAGAAGATGTGTCGTAATCTCACGAACGCTGCCCAGCCGAGTTGAATCCGTCGATTGACCTTTCGGTCAAAGTTGGACTTACCTAGTCGGATTATTTGTCCTAGGTAAACGTACTCGTCGACAACTTCGAGCGTAAAGCACCCAACAACTACCGTCATAGGTCACATGGACGTTATAGTTATAGGTGTGACATGGACGTTACACATGACCTTTGTTTTGTCCATGTTCATCTCAAAAACTGTACGTTGGGAGACACTATTAAGGTCATTGAGCTGGAGGACACAAGGACTATTTACGTCCTCCAGCGATCCTGTCATAAGGACAATGTCGTCATAAAATCGAAGGTGAATTATGTATTCGCCATTGATGTTTATACTGTATCCTTTCCAGTCCAGTAGCTTGAAAAAGTTTGAAGCGGTGAAGAGTTTCGGGGATATAACGTCACTTTGTCTTACACCTCTCTGCAGTTGGATGGGTTTCGTAATCTGATTCTGTACTCGGATAGCCATCGTAACCCTCCGGTACAAACTCTTCAACACTTCGATAAATCGACAGTCAACTTGGCACCGCTGAAGGGACTTGCACCGGCCAAATTTCGACGAAATCAAAGGTAGTCAAATAATCAATCATAGTCCACATACGCAAGGCAAAGTGATAGATTGTACTATTCGGGCTTATGTACAATTTGCCGAACGGTTTGTATGTGGTCTATGGTACTAAAGCCTTTTCGGAAACCGAATTATTTGGGAGACTGGAAGTCGTAGAATCTGCGTGCGAGGCGATTCGTAAAGACTCTCGAAAACAGCACAAATCGGTCTGTAGTTCTTCAACAGAGCGTTGTTGCCTTTCTTGAAGAATAAGACCACCGCACTTCAGCTCCATGCCTCAGAAGTAGTGCCACCATGGAGGACGGAATTAAAGAGCTTCTGAAGGACTTCAAGTAATGGTTTTCCACCCGCTTTCAGATGCTACGCTGTAGTTCCATCGTCGCGTCGCCCGGAGCTTTGCCGTTTTTAAGGTGCTGGAAAGTCATTTTAATCTCGCTTACTGACGGCCGGGATATAAATCTATACCTCATTTAAAATCTCAGGTGTCCCGGAAACGATGCTACCACATTTGGTCTTAGTTGGCTCTTTCGGCTAACAGATATATGGCAGACTTTGGAGCCTTGGTTTCGCACAATCGCTTTTTCAATACGAGCTGTATTGAAGTTGCGTAAGTCCCGCCGCACCGTATGCATTTGGAGATCTGTCTGTTCAGTTGCCTGTATGCTGTCAAATCTGCTGAAGACTGCAGCTTCATTTGCCGTCTAACAGCCATGAGGTTAAGAGTGTGATCGGAGTTTTCGGATTCTTCTTGCGGAACTTAGCTCCGACCGCATGAACAGTTTCCACGAAATTATCATTTATATCGTCCACAGAATTGCAACCTTGTAGGTATTGACAACGGTTTTGTAATTCGAGCTGAAAGATTTCAGGGCTTTGGATTAGAGCACGAGGGGGACGGAGCGTTGACTTCATTAGACGTGACCTTGGTAACTAAACATTAAGTTTCAATATGCCTCTTACCGTGTAGTGACGGTGTAAGAATATCCACTACCCCATATCATCCCGTGGGTGTCGTAAGAGGCAACAGAGGGAAACAAATCAGTCAATCAGAAGATGGACAGCAGCGCCTTCCTAATCTATGTAAATAAAATGATAGAGGTTTGCAGTTGTTCGCGCATCACAGAAAAACTACTGGATAGATTTCAATAAGATTTTCTAAGTTTTATTTCTTAGAGTCTTAGACACTTGGCCCTTATCTAAAAAAATTGCGATATCTTCATTTACTATAAAGTTTTAAAAAACACCGATTTTTATAAGCACCACGTGTTCAGTGACGGACGAAGTCGCGGGTATCAGCTAGTAATGACTAAAAATAAAGAACTGCGGTTGCCAACCCACTTGCCAAGCGGTGGCAACTATGGCAAATATCCCACCATCAGGCAGCAATCTATAGGGGAGGCCTACGAGGGGAGGTCAAAAAGTTCGCGGAATGGCGGGGTTGGCGAGGGTGAGTTTACTCATCCAGGTAGGCGCTAGTTGAGTGACTCATTATTAGTATATATACCAAGTTTCAGCCTAATCGGGTCATTAGCTTTTGAGTTATCAACGAGTAAACAAGTCAATCGGGAAGAAACTAGCCATTATGGAGAATATTGAATATCGCGCCGTCATTAAGTTTCTCATCAAACAAGGAAAGACACCTCAAACCATTTTTCAAGAAATGTTAGCTGTTTATGGGGAATCTGCTCCTGGGAAAACCATAATTTATAAATGGCACGCCCTTTTGAAACAAGGGAGGGACTCCATTGATGACGACCCTCGACCTCGACGGCCTATTGAGGCTACCACGCCAGAAATAATCGAAAAAGTTGAAAAACTTGTATCGGAAATTGCCCGGCAAAAGAAAAAACAGCTTGCAGCATTAGTTGGGAGTATCAGAAACAACCATTTTAAACATCCTACATCAACACCTTGGCATGATTAAAGTCTGTGCAAGATGGGTTCCGAGAATGCTTTCTGCGCATCAAAAACACGAGCGCGTCGAAAGTTGTCGCGAGTTTTTGGACCGCTGTGGAGAGCAAAGGGAGTTTATTATAACTGAGTTAATTGTAACTGGCAATGAAACTTAGGTTTTTTTTTATATAAGAGAGGGGGCAAACGAGCATGCGGCTCACCTGATGGTAAGTGACTACCGCCGCCCATGAACAACCGCAACACCAGGGGAATTGCAGATGCGTTGCCGGCCTTTTAGAAAGGTAGGCTCTTTTCTTGAAGGTCCCTAAGTCGTATCGGTCCGGAAAAATCGCTGGTGGTAATCGATTCCACAAGGAAGTTGTGTGAGGAAGAAAACTTCTTCTAAATCGCATAGTGGTGGAGCGCCAATCATCCAGGCGGTATGGATGGTATCGCGAGTTTTGTCGCAATGTGCGATGGTGAAATTGAGCGGCTGGAATTAGTCCGAACAATTCCTCAGAGCACTCCCCCGTAGTAGATGCGATAAAATACGCAAAGAGATGCAACATCTCTACGCAGTGGCAGTGAGTCAAGCCGATCGGAAAGAACTCGGTCGTCGACGATTCGAACCGCTCTGCGCTGGATGCGGTCAAGTGGAAGGAGCTGGCACTGGGGAGCCCCTGCCCAGAGATGGGAACAGTATTCCATGTGGGGCCGAACCTGCGCCTTGTAAAGTTGCAAGCGGTGTACCGGCATGAAATACTGTCCCGCTCTGCTGAGCACGCCAAGCTTCTTAGAGGCCAATTTGGCCTTCTCTTCCAAATGACCACGAAATTGCACATCACTCGATATGTTGACACCGAGGATTCCAATACTGGCTGAAGCAACAAGGGGAGTGCCTTGAAACTGAGGAGATACGAAAAAGGGGTTCTTTTTAGCGGTAAACGCGCAAACTTGTGTCTTCTGGGGATTGAAATGGACTAGATTTAGTCGCCCCCAATCCGAGACTTTGTTCAGCAAAGACTCGACTTCCGACCAAGTTTGTCCCGGTACTCGGCGACGTTTTCCCGGGAAATATTTGCACGGCCGGTATATAAGGCATCACCAGTGCTGTCGTCTGCATAGCAATGAATGTTATCAGTTTGCAACATATCATTGATATGCAGGAGAAACAGCGTTGGTGATAGCACGCAGCCTTGTGGAACACCAGCGTTGATAGGCTTGTAATCAGAGCATGCACCGTCTAACCTCTTGCTTTGACTTAGGTTCATAATGGTGACTTTGGTTCACCATTATGAACCTAAGTCAAAGCAAGAGTCGATGCAGTGGCATAAAAAAGGCATACCCCCTCCTAAGAAGTATAAGGTGTCTCAATCGGCCGGAAAGATCATGGCGAGTGGCGACGATCTTTTGGGATACAGAAGGTATCCTTTTGATTGATTATAAGGAATGTGGTGTTATCGTAACGGGAGAATACTGCGCTTCTTTACTAGATCAATTAAAAGAAGCTATTAAAGAAAAAAGGCGAGGAAAGCTCACAAAAGGCGTGCTGCTTTTGCACGACAATGCGCCCGTGCACACAAGCCCTATTGCGACGGCTGCCATTTACCGGTGCGGTTTTGAACAACTGCGCCACCCACCCTACAGCCCAGACCTGGCTCCAAGCGACTATTATTTGTTTCTAAAAATGAAGAAAGAACTGCGTGGGAAAAAATTTGGCGACGATGAAGAAGTGAAGTCGGTAATTTCGGCCTATTTTGACGCCCAAGACAAATCTTTTTTTTTAGACGGTATTAATAAGTTATTTGACAGATGTAATAAATGTATTAGGGTTAAGGGAGAATACATTGAAAAGGAAAAATAGTTTAATGTTTCATTTCATTATCCTTCCCTGTCATTCCGCGAACTTTTTGACCCCCCTCGTATGTTCAGCAGTGGAACTTAATAGGCAGTAGCAGTAACGGTAACGGGCGCCTCATACCATTTAGTGATCGCTACAAATTTTCTCTTGCACAATCACTGAGACATCTCTGAACAGTTGCCGTCTGGTCATCATAATGAAGTCAATCTCATTTGTTCGAACCGTCGGGTCTTGACCAGGTCCACTTTATGTGAGGCCACTTCTGGAAGAAAGAGTTCATCACAAAGAGTCCCTCTTTCTCCATGAAGTTGGCCAGCTGCTTTCCAAGGGGAAACTAAGGAGTTTCCGTTGCCCTATCTTGAATTTTCCTACCTTCAGCTCACCATTCTTTCTTGTGCCTAGTTTTGCGAAGTCTCCCATTAACACTGTATAGTGGATTTTGGAGGAATAAATGGCTCTAGAGATATCCTCATACATTTCCTCCACCTCTTCATCGGATGTTTTTTTTTATAGAATAAGGGTGACCAATTAGCACACAGTCCACCTGATGGTAAGTGGATGCTGTAGTCCATAGTCCATACATCTATCCTCGATTAAGAATCAAAATGCAGATGCATTGTCACCCCCTAGGACTAAAAAGGATTGCCTCGTTTCCAGTAAAAGGGGTCTCTACACTCACCATACGAAACACAACAGCATTAAGCTGCTATTTTACGCTGGTATTCTGTGAGAGCATGGTCCTTTCCCGGTCGAGGTGACCCATTTGTGTACTACAGCCATAATATATGTAGCTGCAGCATGGCTCTACCACGTAAAATCTGCAGTGTTTTCACCATGTAAAAATATGGCAAGGTTGGTGCTGTATGACATTCAACAAAACCATTTGGTGATTCTGAGTATAAGGTATGTAACCTTCATCTACACACTCCCAGTCTTTACAATGTTATTAACGAGAGACTTGTGGATGATAAATCTGTGTATTGGTGGTCGCCCTCCTGGTGATATAAAAAGTTGCTGGATTCGAGGATTACCTTGTCCTTCACTCCTTTCGGACCTGAGATAATCTTTTAATATCCCAGTGCAACTTGTCTATCTCTTCTTCCAGCTTCGGGATTTTCTTGTCTTTAAAATATCTATGAGGATATATTTTTTATAAGTTATTTAAGGATATTTAATTAACTGTTATTTTAAGGTCACTAGTTATTGCCTCAGGTTACATTTAAATTCATAGTTAAATTCACAGAATATAAAAAACAAGAGGAAGCCCAAAGTGGGCGGGGCAGGCGTGTCACAATTAGTGACAGTAGAGCGTAATTGACTGTCAGTCGCAGGCTCAAATTGTTGCGAGCTGATGGATCGCTGCTTAAGTGATATATGCGAAAATATGCCGTTTTGTGCAATATTGAAGTGTAACAACGAAAGTAAAAAGAAAAATATTTTGAATGGAGGTGTTTCGTACCAAAGGCATGTGTAATTTTTTCCTTTTTTGAATAGAAACTTGACTAAACATGGACAAAATGTCAAATTGACTTTATCACAAGAAATATTCAACCTTATTTTGTTAAACTAAGATTCATTTGTAAATACATTTTGGATAAAAGTAGCTGCGACAGTGTTGTGACTTCGCCGATATTACAGTTTTCGATAAAATTTTATCACAGTCCTGTTCATTCTCTAACATATTAATGAAAATTTGCAAATACTGGATGTCTATGGAAATATACGAAATTATAGGGTGATACCCTATGAATGAACATTTGTTAGGTTTGCTAAGCCAGAAAAGTAAGTAAGTAGTTTAGTAGTACTCATGACTTTTGGAAAGAACCTGAAATAAAAGTGATCTTAATATCATGATCTACATTAGTATCCGAATTCATTATCGTCTAAATTTAATATTAAAGTGTGAAAACAATAATTTTTAACAAATATGTGTTAATTCAATGACAATAAACAATTGCAAAATTATTGTTTTTTATTATTTTCCTTGTTTCCATTTCATAAATGATAATTTAGCTAACTGTCAATAAATTTTCATTAAAGACAATTAATTATATGCCGGCTATATGAATTACGGGAATATACGTAGTACATCAAGGCAATTTCCGATAAATTTTGCTATTTTACTCATTTTATAATTTTTTTTTCAATTCAATTTCTTCAGTCAATTTAATTCATATACATGATAATAATCATAAAATATTGATATAAGCCAGATCACGTTCAGGGAGAGTAACTACCTCACTAACATCATTCACGTAGCAGTACAGGTAAGTTAGGGCAATGTCAACGTTATATCTATTAGCATTGTGTCTATAATAATGTGAATGTATTTTTGCGAGATCTAGCGTTAAGAAGCTAAATTCGCTCATTAATTCTAAAAACTTTGTTGATGAAAAGTAATATGATCTCTATTTTTAAGGACTTATGGTTCGTACTCAAGTGAATGGTGAGTAACATAATGTCTTTCTCTTTTATTTTTTAATAGCCAATCATGTGAAAATTATTGAAATGGTACACAATTGTCGGTACACATTTCTTTCTTGCACATGTGTGAGTTTGGTGACAGCGGTTCCGCTACAAATGATGTGTTTTGCTACTTCCTCTTGTTTTTATATTCCGTGGTTAAATTCATGCATTTTTCATAAAATAATTGCCGTCCTTTATTTTTAAGACTTTTTAACAGTAAAATAGGGTTTATAAATGAACAATCTTGAAATGGTTTCAAAATCAGCATGTCTTATAATTTTCTTATCATACTGAATGTGTTTTTACATGGCTGGATTCAATCAAACTAAGGATCCTTTGATATTTGGATACTAGCTTTTACTTTTATGAAAAATAATGTAGGAAGGATATAGCTTCCTACATTGTTTTTCAGAAAGGTAATAGTTTTTTTTTTTTTTTTTTTTTTTGCTGTGGCAACCCTAGTGATAAGTTGTAAAAGTAATTGGTCCCGATAAATTTTAATAATTTAAATATTGTAAATTCATAATATCCACCTCAATTTTATGTTATAGTTAATAATTACTGCCGCTTTGTATTTAAAATTTAAGAAAGTCGGTACATAAATATTATAACAACATTTTGGTGTTGGAACAAAAAGTGACAGGTAACGAACATTATTTTAAATTCATTGTAATTCTTATTTCATATCATTCCTTTTATAAATTATAGATCTATTCTATTAATATTACTCGGATTTTTACATTCTTTTGCGGGTTTCTTTTCGAATTGTTTTAACGATAATTTGATTTGAGATCTGTAAATAGAAAAAAAAAAAACAACTCGACATTGGCTTACTCTGCTCCTTCTGTTTTCGATCCTTGTTTTCTTTTATTATTTACAATAAATAGTAAAATGAATACTCGCAACGCCAAGACGCGCCAGATGGAGAACCAACTCAGCTTGCGCTCCAAGAACTTAAGGCGTCAAGGAGCAGTGTGAACTGTTGCTTAAGGAAAGGGATGATAATGAAAAGAAATAGTTAACATAATTGCCAAAAACACACAATTGAAATGTGATATGGTTAAGTTACATACAGAATACACAAGTGTTATAAAGAAAGAGATCAGCTACAGGAGCGGTTAATGAGTTTGACCAATGCAGCAAGGAATATGAGGAAGCTCTCAGGTTTATTGCTGCATTGAAGTTACAGTTGAATGAGGCTAATGAGCAAAAACACAATTTAAAACATATATAGATAACCTTAACGCCTCCCAGACTCAAAGCCTGTTCTCTGAGCTTGTGCAATGTAATACTTCAAGAATTTTACAGCAACCTGCAACTATAGATTTGACTGGTGACGACTCTTCCACTTCAGGAAACACAGTAAGGATTAATTGCAGCAAAACCAAATTGAAGAAGTATATAAAAGTTAATAAATACATAAGGAAAGTACAAAATTAATAAAAATAAGATTAATACCAAAAATTATGTTAATTTATGTGAAAAACAAGCATTGATATATGAACTTAAGTTGTATTCAATTGAGGTGGATAACATAAAAATGTTATGAGACTGACGTAGAGTGCCTTAAATCACAAATGTTATCACTTACTAACTCCTTCAAACTGTGTCCAATAAATATAAATCAGCCCAAAACGAAATAAAAGAACACATACTGGCTATGGATAATCTGGTAAAGACATGTAAATATAATGAGGCGTTTTGACTCCTTAGTTAAACATCAATGTAGTGTCAGCATTCAATACCAGCTTCTTCAGAGTCGGTGTGTGCTAATATTATACCACCACCAAAACTCTATGACAGTGCCATAGCAGAGGAGCTTAAAATAAAAATGACTCAAATATTAACAAAAATAATATAATTGTGTATAAGCGATGACATGGGAAAAATCTAGGCATAACTTTAAATAACTCTTTAAAGGGACAAAAATTACAAATTGCTGCATGCCTGGAGCATCTTTTAGTGACATCCTAAATAAAATAATAGTAACTAAATTTTGCCCAAATAGTACAATAATAATTTTATTGGTAGAAGAGGCAGTGTAAACAACAAACAGTTATTAAAATATATTGAACACCTTAATAACTTAAATGTACACAAAATTGTCTTGTTCACACTGCCTTACATACAGGGATTGCCACAGGAAAATAATCTAAGACATAATTTAAATATACAAATGAATAATTTAATATGTAACAATAATTTAAATTTGACATGTAATTGTGATAATAATGACAAATTTCATTTAATTGACATAAATAATTTAATAAAAAAGTTTTGGACAAAAGATAGGTATTACCTATCCAAATATAATTAAGACTGGTAGCAAATTTGCTATCTTATTATTTACTTTTAACTCAGCCAAGTTTTGGCTACCAAGACTACTTTTATTGAGCATGATAATCATTTGACATTTAATTTGGAATCAGTTCCAACTAATTTAAATTAGTAAATGCGACAATAGAGGCAATCTCTAGCAATAATAAGAGTTTAATTAATTTTGAATGCAGCCCACAAATAAGTAATAAAATTGTTTACACCTGGTGCATCAAAATATACAAGGCATGATGGGCAAAGAATTGGAAGTTGAATTGTTTTAAATAGTAACAATATACATATCCTTTGTATTACTGAACATTGGCTAAAAGATTATAATTTAATGTTTAATTTCAGAAATCATCAGGTGGTCAGTTCCTTCAATAAAGAAAAAAGTTTACGTGGTGACTCCTTAATATTAGCTGATAAATCATTATTATATAAAGAACGTAAGGATATTGTGAGCCTCTCTGTTGAGTGAACTGTAGAAATGGCTTGTGTCGAACTCGAGCACCTCATTTTTGTAAGTGTTTACAGACCTCCATGTGCCACGTACGAATATTTTGAAAAGATTGTGGAAGAAGTTTTGCTCAAACTTAGTAAACAGAACAAGTCTGTTGTAATTTGTGGAGACTTTAACATCAATCTCCTTGAAACTTCTTCCATTAGTATTAAGTTTAGCTCATTATTTAAATCGTATAATCTTGTTAATATATTCTTAGAACCGACACGTATTGCTGGGCCTAGTGCAACCTGTATAGATAATATTTTACAGATATTAAGCCCTTGCATAAATCAATTATTCAAAATTTAAGTTCAGATCACTGTGGACAGTTGGTATCATTGCCTTACATACACAAAAACAGAAAAATAAGGAAGTTGTGTTTGTTCCAATAAATGACCATCGCTTGGAGAGGTTTAGAAGTAATATAATAAAAGACTTCCATCACTTTCATTTAAAAATAGTGCTAATTATTTGTATAGTATGTTATTTAAAATTATAACTTGAATTTAGTAGAATATTTACTTCTAAAACTTTCTCTTTGAACAGTCGCAAATCATTTAATGAATGGGCGACAGTAGGAATTATAAAAGTAGGCGAAAGTTATATGAGCTTTATAATGAAAGATCATATAATACTAGTGTTATATTTAGAGATTATGTAAAACATATTCTAAAATATTTAAAAAGTGTGCTACACAGCTAAGGCTTTACATTTAAGTAACAAAATTAAAACTGCATCCAACAAAATTAAAATGACCTGGAGAATAATAAATAGTGAACGGGCAAGGTCAAACCGCGCAACTCGGATTTTCAATTGAATATTAACAACAGTTTAACTCGATCTGATGAAGAAGTTGCTATGGCTTTTGAAACATTTTACTGATGTTCCTTTTTGACAACAAAATCATTAAATTCTTCTCCTACTGTCGCCGAATCATTGCTTAAACAAAATGTAAAGGCTTGTTCAAATACTTTTAAATTCCATAGAGTATTGCCAAAAGATATCGTTAAATATTTTAAAACAATTGATGTTAAGAAAACGGCAGACTTATGGGGATTTCCGTTAAAGTTATTTTATCTATAATAGATATAATAGCACCTTATCTAGCCACTATATTTAATACAAGCGTCGAATCTGGTGTGTTTCCTGATTTAATGAAACATAGTAAAGTCATACCTTTATTTAAATCTGGTAGTACATTAGACCCCGCCAACTTTAGACCGATTTCTGTACTACCAACATTTAGTAAAATTTTTGAAAAATAATTTTAGATCAGATCTTAAGTTTCTTTAATATTAATAAATTGCTACATAAAAATCAATTCGGTTTTACAAGGGTCGCTCGACAACTGACGCTGGAGTTGAGCTTATTAAACATATTTTTGTGCATGGGAGAATTCGGAGGATGCTTTGGTATATTTTGTGACCTTTCCAAGGCCTTCGACTGTGTTCACCATGAGACATTAATCAGGCTACAGTACTATGGTGTCAAGAACACAGCGCTTAAACTTATTATTTCATATTTAAGTAATAGAATGCAGAAAGTTATTATCAATGGTAAAAGTTCTTCCGGTCACCTGTACTAATGGGTGTCCCTCAGGGCTCGATTCTCGGCCCATTCCTATTTCTGGTATATATTAATGACTTACCTTCCTTGTAGGGATAATCATGATATAGTATTATTGCTGATGATACTTCCTTGATTTTTAAACAAGCGTCAATCATTTAAATGTGACGAAGTGAATAATGCTATATCAAAATTAGTGCATTGGTTTAACGTTAATAATCTACATTTAAACGGAAATAAAACTAAATGTATTAAATTTACAACAACTAATGTTAAAAATCTGGGTACCAATGTGTTTTAAATGGGAAGAACTGAGCCCTGTTGAATCCACTGTTTTCTTGGCATCACTCTCGCATTAACTTCAGTGGGGCCCCATATATCAAACTAGCAAGCAGACTAAGTTCTGCAGCCTATGCTGTAAAAAGATTAGAGGTCTCACTAGTGTCGAGACAGCTAGACTAGTTTATTTCAGTTATTTCCATAGCATAATGTCTTATGGGATTTTGCTATGGGGAAATGCGCTGATTCAGAAACTATTTTTGTTTTACAGAAGAGGCCATTAGAGCTATTTACAACCTAAAACCAGAGAGTCTCTTAGAGATAAATTTAAAGAAATAAATATATTAACTTTGGCCTCTCAGTATATTTACGAAAATTTAATGTATGTTCACAAAAACAAAGGTAGTTTTAGTAAAAAGTGATATACATTCTGTAAACACTAGGAACAAACACAAGCTAGTGATACCAGTTTCTCGACTCCACAGAGTCAGTAATTCATTCTTGGGGCAATGTATACGCTATTACAACAAGGTCCCGGAAAGTGTACAGGCTCTCTCTATTACCAAGTTTAAATGTTTTGTTAAGCTGAAATTGTATAAAAGGGTTATTATAGTATAAATGAATATATGATTGATAATAACCCTGGGAATGAGGTGGTCGCTACCAAGCAGTTTTTAAAATAAATTTTGTACTTAAATAGTTTGTACAACCATTAATGTAAAACTTACTTTAAAAAAAAGTCCCGCTGGGTTTCTTGCTGGTTCTTCCCAGGACAGAGGTTTTTTTTTGAACCAGTGGTAAAGTAAAAATGACTTTCAATAAAATTACATGTAATCTATATTGAATAAAAATTATTCTATTCTATTCTATTCTAGTAAATAGAAAAAATTATCACTTTTATGTTTTTATTTACTTTATCCATAGACCATCAATAGCCACGAATCTATGCCATAATATATGCTGAGCAATTAAGCGTGATGACAATTACAATATAATGTTATTGAAGAAGATATGTACAGAAAGTACAATTTATTACACCGTAGTTTGCGTTTAATGCAATATTCAAATAGATCCTGACGGTGCACAAAAAGCGCAGGCAAAAACAAAATCGAGGGCATTTTACGTTCTTGTTTCAAAATACATACATATTTTATTAATACAGAATAAACAATATAAATGTATGAGGTAATCAAACTCACTTACTCTTCACGGCGAAAAAACAGATCACACAACATAACCTAATATTATTTGGGTCTTGAGACGCATAACGTTCGATTAACTAACACTCTCAAAATCAACTTTTAAGACTGAAAAAAAGTTAAGAAAATAGATTATAAATTAATTAAAAACTTTCATGACGTATATTCAGAGGAAGAGTCCGCAAATCTTGACGAATTTTCAATTTCATCTAAATTATGACAAACCAATTGTCAAATTATCAGCTTGACAAATTGTTGCTGTTTTTATTATTCGCTCGAGAGAGCAGGCAAAGGAACTAGGCCATACAGCCTTGTTTTTTTATTTTGAATATATAGAATTTTAAGGTGTAAAGGCCGGAACCAAGTCTTATTTTTCTTCTTTCCGTCTCTTCAAAATCCATAAAGGCCGAAGTTAAGTCTTATTTTCTTTAACTCTTTATATTGTCAAAAACCGTAAAGGCTAAAGCCAAGTCTTCTTTATATTATGAGTTGAGTGATCAGTGACAGGCTGACAGGTAAACAAAAACAAAATATTTTTTTTATAACTGGCTTTACGGCTCCTCATATCCTTCATAGTACACTGCTTCACAATATGTTGATGCGTCACATTATGCAGCCCTTGAGAGATTTTGACGGCAACTTGGCCAGCAGACAGCTGACTGTTGGCGATGGTATCTCAAGGCGCCTAAGCAGACAGACACATTATTTTGAGAATCACATCACCATCAGAGCACTTGTTTCACCGTTTCCACTAATAGTTCACATGCGCAGACATTTAATACACAAAATCGCACCACTTTTACATATCAAAATCCACTTCAAACCATTATTTAAACAATAATACAGGAGCAGCAAACCGCCGCCGGTCATGTTCCCGCCAAAACCCGCTTGACAAATTGAACTTGACACCTTGACAGAGGCTTAGGCATGCGTCAGATATATCAAAACGAATCTAAAATCCGATTTCAAACACAAATCGAATCAGATCGATTTCTCAAACTAGAAAATCCGATTTCAAAAATCGACCTAACTAAGCTACGATCATACGATCTGTACCAACAAACGAATCCAAATCGACAATATCCAAATCCAAACGCAAACTGATGAAACTGAAATCCGTTTGCTCAGTTTCTCTCTTTCTAACCAAACACGACATAGCGGAATGAAAAGGATGGCGTGAATTTTGCGATTCGGATTTCGGTTTGTCGGCTATGGAAATCTATTGAAATATGCGATCAATATTATCCATACTGCTAAGTACTTAAAGTCTATATTTGCTTTACGAGATTATGCGTTGATGAATTTTTGGTTCCGTGTTTGGGTGTTTGCTTACTAGAACCTTTGAAATATGCGATCAATTTCGTTCTTATTATTAAGTTGTTAAAGACTATATTTGCGAGATTGTGTGATGATTTATTTTGGTTTTTAGTTTAGTGTTTGTTTACTAGAAATAATCTTTTGTTTTCATGTTGATTTCGTTTAGATGCAAATTTGACCTTGGTGACAAGTGCGCGCGTGCCGGTCAGTCGTTTCAGTGAATTACAGGATATTTACCTGATGTTTATAATCTGTTTGTTTAACAGAGTTTAGAGTATAAAATAAAATAAGTTAAGTAACTTAATTGTGTACGTTACCTACAGTTAAGTTACCTACAGGACAGAACTCAGCAAGTAAAATAAATAATTTACATAGTGATAAAGCCACGCCTAGTTTTGGAGTCCTGCAGGGTAGTGTCCTGGGCCCGACTCTCTTTTTAATATACATAAATGATCTATGTAATCTACGAGATGTCGGGGCAGGATATACTCCTACGCGGACGACACTGCTCTGTTTTTACTGGTAGCACCTGGAATACTGTCCAAGCAGGTACTGAAAGGGTTTAATCATCGTATCTAATTGGCTTAGAGATAACCTTCTTACCTTGAACACCCAAAAACAAACTACATCTGCTTCCTCCTTCTAACAAATCCCAACCTGACCATTACTTGCCATAAAAATCACACTTGCTCAAACCCTGGAAACATCATTTGCGACTGCCCTACTATTGATAAAGTCAGCAAACTAAATACCTAGGTATAATGTTGGACCAACGACTTAACTGGCACTCACATTTGGAACTATTAACTAACCGCATTAGGAAACTCATATGGGTATTCAAATCACTACGGCAGGTCATGTGCAACAAACTTAAAAACCGAATCTATGTAGCCCTGGCCCAATCTGTGCTCACATACTGTATCTCGATTTGGGGAGGAGCTGACAAAACTCACTTCCTTGCACTCGAAAGAGCTCAGAGATCACTTATCAAAGTCATCTACTCCAAACCTTATCGTTTTCCCACTGACACACTATATAGAATGAGTGACCTACTCACAGTACGAAAACTCTACGTTCTGAATCTCATCTTAACGTGCCACAAATCATTGCCTTATGTCGACCTAAGTCATAAAAGAAAGAAGGATGTTGTTGCCCCCGTCACTGCTGTACGTACTGCTTTCGCTAGAAGACAATATAGTTGTCAGTCCGTCCATATATACAACAAAGTAAATAAATTACTTAAAATATACCCTATGTCATCTTACACTTGCAAGAAAACTTTAAAAGAATGGTTGGACTCACTTAGTTATGAAGATGTTGAAAAACTTTTCATAAGAATAAATTAAAACTCCGGTTAAACTTAATGTCGGTACCTGTATGCGGAACACCCATACCGATCCCAAGGAACCTCACCCGTAGGGATTGCAGGTGACCGACACACACATGCACACACGCACGCACACACACACAGACACACACACGCACGCACGCACACACACACACACACACACACACACACACACACACACACACACACACACACACACACACACACACACACACACACACACACACTAAATATATACACACTAACTAATTTTCCCACCCACATTTCTATAATTGTAAACTTCTAGATATAATATAGTTTAATAGTCTTTTTGAGCAAACCGTAAGGGAAGTAGCGAGTTATTCCCAACACAAGTGTCTATAACAACTTAAAGGGAAAACTCGATAAATCTTTGTTATAAGACTTTTGAAAATAAAGGAATTATAAGACTTTTTGTTTTAATTGTGTATGAAAATAACATTTAAATATGTTTAATTTTGACTATCAAGGTTTTTCTTTAAACTTTTTAATTGATTAGACGAGAACTGTTTCGATTATCAAAATATCGCGAAAACCCAGTGAAGTATGGACTCATTTTGACAAAAAAGAAAATGCTTCTGGTTTTGCAGTGTGTAAATATTGTAGTCAAAATATATCATATAAATCTACAACGGGTAATCTAGAAGCTCATTTAAAACGATCTCATGCTTAAATTTATTTGGCCCAAAAGACAAGTACCGATTTTGGAAATAAAAAAATATATATTACGAAAACATTTTAAATATGCCGATTTTAAAATACGCCGGAAAAGTTTTAATTTCAAACAAAACTTTTCTGCTAGTCCAAAGCCTAGATTGAAACATAAAGGATAATCGCGCAAATCTGTTTCTGTATTACATTCGCGTTTGCCGTTTTGTTAACTTATAAAACGAAATCTAAATACGCAAACGAATTGGCGTGGCTAAGCGCTACTGAAATCGGATTTTTAAAAACGGATTTTGAAATCGATTTTGAAATCTGAAATCGGATAAATATCGGTTTGCGTTCAAATCTAAAAACGCCCATGACTACAGAGGCTTAAATAATATATTTTTAATAAAATATCATAGACTTAGAATATACTGGCGTATAGACCAACATAGTGTGCAAGGGAGAAGAAAATTCCTTATGGCAAAAATGAAAGATAGAAAAGGATACCAAATCTCATGACTCTGTAACCGATTTTGAATGACAGGTCGGCACAATTCGGCACGCAAGGAATAGCTCCGAAATATTTTGTAATTTTTTAAAGTGTAATAGTGGTTATTTTTAGTAAGTAACTTTTTTCCAAAATGCCTACTTGTTCTGTAAGTGATTGTGGTGCTAATAATAGAAATAATTCTGATAATTGCACATTTTACAGGTAAATTCTCAAAATGTCGTCAATGTTATGAAGCGTTTATTTTTGGTTACAATTTATGTTATATACTGTTTAAAATATAGAATGTTTTCAATTATTTTGTTAATTTTGATATTTTGCAAAGAAAAAAGTCACGTTGTTGATAATTTGCATGAATTTGGTAAATACATTTTTATACAAAATATTTTACATGTACGCTAGGGATTGACTCAACTATATCAAAATTAATGTCGATATTTATCTTGAACGTTTATAATGAATCGATAGATTTGCCTACACAACAAGAAAATAAATCCTCGGTTTGCGTTCTATAAATGTAATTTTATTTTGCCGTTTGTCAAACAGATTCCCTCCGGATTCTATAATTAGAAAAAGTGGTTAAGGTTCATTGGACGGGTTGGTTGGAATGCAAAGAAGAACTCAACAATTTGCAGCAAACATTTTCTTGAGAAGTATAAAAGAAAAAGTAGAATAAAAACAATTTTATTAAAAGGAGTCATTTCTACATTATTTGTACAAGTAAGTAAAATATTGTTATAATAAGACTTCAAAAATTTAACTTTCAAAACTTTAGATAAATATAGAGACAGATTTTCATACATTATAAAACTGTAGTACATTAAAGACAAAAAAATCTTGAGATTATCCTCTTTAAGCCTTTATGAACCCAACTAAGTATCTATTTATCAACCAAAATAAATTTATAACCTTACTTAACCAACCGCACAGCCTCACGGTCACACTAGTACAATATTCATAGCATCACGCTATTTTCCATAAGGGGTTGAGCGGAGCTTCGGAACTTCGGTCGATGCCCGATTCATGCTTGATCCCCTACAGCGCTAGTCGAAGATAAGAGGAACTCGTGATTTAGTAATAGCTGCGCAGATCAATAGATCTGCGAGATTAAGTTGCATTTGCCGCGGTCAGTCCATCAATGAGTGACCATTTTCTTAACATACTGAGATTGAGAGAATAGAGAGTGCATCTGTATCCTCAGACACTTAGTGCACTTTACTGTGTTAAGATCATTATGTTTTTAAAATCCATGCAGCTAAAATGATAATAAGTTTATTATTACTTTATACTTTTCAGGGACAGATGAAGGAATATAAATATGAAGCATGATGAAGTTTCATAAACATATTGGCCTTTAAACAGAGCAATCTTATTTAACTGATTCCTACAAGTTTTCTTCCTTAAATTATTAAGTTTACATTCATAATTAAGTCGAATGTTAAAATAAACTTCTATAATGTATTTAATTATTAATTATTAAATGTTTGTAATTATAGTTTTATAAAATGATGTCAAAAACTAATAAATCTACTTAGGTAACTACTAACTTAGTATCTATTAAGGAAACTTAGTATTGTTGTAAAATATGGATGAGGTACCTGTGTACCGTTCTGAGTCGGAGGATGAAGAAGAGGGAGCTGGTCCATCGGTACCGGCGAAGAAGAATCGTCGTAACAAAAGTTGGGTGTTGATCAAACGGTGCTATAATGTACAAGAAGCGGAGAAATTTGTGAGTAATGAAAAGACTTGGTCAAGAAATTATACTCGGGACAGTGATGAAGGCCAAAAACGTTTCTATCGTTGTAACAAGGTAAAATCCAAGGGGCCACAGTGTGATTGTGCGTTGTATTTATTGTTTGTGAACGACTGTAATGATATTCTTATTTTTAAGACCACTTCAGAGCACAACCATGACCAGATAGGTACGCGAAGTGAGTACGGAATTCTGGAAAACGTTAAAAGAGAAATAAATAAGCTGTTTGATTTACGCCTAAAGCCAAAAGCTATATTAGAGGCTCTAAACAACATGACAGGGATAAAGGCGCCTTCGAAACGGCAACTTAACAACTACTTATAAGACAGAAGGCGCGAGAAATTCGGAAGAGCTGCAATTTACTTAGGTGAACTTGAAAAATGGATTTTCCATCGAACAACTATTCCCGATGATGAAAATGAAGTTTTCGTGTTCAGCTATCACGTGATAGAAGAGCAAGAACCAAGTTTTCGTCTGGCATTGTCAACTAAAAATTACTCAACATAGTTTGTTCCACGGACATACTGCACATAGACGCCACATACAAACTCATATGGCAAGGGTTCCCCGTTTTAGTTCTTGGTACCACTGATAAGAACCGCAAGTACCATCCGCTTTGTCTTGGTGTGTCCACGAATGAACGTCAAGAAGATTTTCAAATGATTTTTGATGGCCTTAAAGAAAAGGTTCTGTCTTTATTTGATCACGTGATGCAACCTAAAGTTTTAGTTTGTGACGCTGCTCAGAGTATAAGAAATGCTTTCATCGCAGTTTTTGGTACCACACCAGTTATTCGTATGTGCTGGGCTCACGCGAAGAAAAATATGCACCAAAAAGTTCAGAAAACCGTCAACAATAAAACGAAACAGAAAGAAATCATACAAGACATAGACGCACTACATAATGCTACATCATATGAAGTATTTAATGCTGCATCACAGGCTTTTGTTGAAAAATGGCAGACTCAAACCGAGTTCATTCACTACTTTAAAGAAGAATGGTTAAAGAAACATCCAAATTGGTTTTAGGCGCAGCGCCGTGTTCACCCGCCACAAATAATGCATTAGAAGCATTCAATCGGAACATAAAAGACCAAAACACCTTACGTGAACGTCTTCCACTTTCACATTTCTTGACCATTGCCACTGAGATGGTTGCTCAGTGGTCTTTACAAAGCTGCAAAGAACCTTTACCTGAAACATCTACTATTGAGCTGAAGGACTGGACCGATGGGTATTGCTGGGCAAGGAAAGATTTAAGAATAAAGATTTTATCATCCAACACGGCATACACTGAATACTTGATCCCAAGTAGTAGCCAAGTAGGAGAGATATCGTACGGTGAGCAGTGTTTAAACTTTGAAGATTACAAGATGAAACATTTTGCTTTCTGGAAAGTCACAGTGCCTAAAAACGAAACACAAAATGTAGAATGGAGAAAAGGATCCTGCTCTTGCCCACAGTTTCATAAAAAATACATTCGTAAACACCTTCTAGGGCTCGCTATTAGATTGAAGCTCGCGACTCCACCTATGGAAGCGAAAGCACTACCTATAGGACAAAAAAGGAAACGGGGTCGTCCTACTAAATCCAGACCTGCTCTTATAATACAATGAAGATAATTAAGATACTGACAACTAACTACCTACCTCCCTATTTAGTTCATAAGTACAGTTATGTATGACATTTCGTACTACCTATCAAACAATATTTTTATAATGAACTGAATTTTGTTTTATTTTTATCTCTTTTCTCGCTAACATTATAAAAACAAGGGAATTTGTCGATTAAAAAAAAACAGGATAATAGTAAAATATTGTAGGAAACCAAAATCCACCACCGCCACCACCAGCCCACCACCAGAGTTTAGATTTATCTATATGACTGTTTTGAATTTTTAACGCCTGCCCTAGTAGCATGGTTTGTAAAACACGATATAATAAAGCGATTTATCAGTTTGAACTTTCAAAATTCCATTGTATTTTGACAGTTCATAGCGATAAATCGCTTTGTCATATCGTGTTTCGATGGTCATGTAATAAATAAATAAATAAAATAGCCTCTATTTCTACTACAATACAAACTTGACTTATGATTAATGTAGGTAATAATAGTAAAGAATAGTTAATATGTATTTTTTACGTATAATTATGTATGTATATATATGACTTAGTTAATGTTAGTAGTAGTCGCCTCTGCGGCGTAGGCCTCTCCCAAACCTTTCCACATATCTCTATCCCGAGCTACTCGCATCCATAGCGGTCCACATCTCTGATTAAAAATATGGTCGATGGTCATGTAATGGGGGCTAAAGTAAGTACTGATATCGAAGCATACCTGTGGTAAGTATAATTCATGATAAGTAAAAGGTGATATTATTACAAGTACATTTTTATATTTTTTATAAGTTTCTGTATAACCACTCAGAATAGTATTTTCAGTATAACGTTGTAGTTAAAACAGCACCACAGTCTATGAAATATGGAAAGTAATTTATATATTAATAGTAGGTAAGTACAGATAAAAATTACAAAGCATAGTTTTCAGTAAAACCTAATTTAAGCTGGTAGAAAAGTATTATAGCACTAAAGCTTAATATTCAATTTTCGAAGATTTCAGTATTTCATTCGGTCGTTTCGTCATTTTTATTCGGACAAAAGTAGTCGGAAAGTTAGTATTTGAGGCAGTATTTGAGAAAGTTAGTAGTTATTACTACCCCTTCCTAAACAATAATGTTCGATAGTCCTTGTAAGTAAAATATACATCACTAGCTAACGCACACAATGACAAATCAAAATTGGTCACGCGTTTTCGGGCTGTCAGGTGGTCTATACGCCAGTATATTCTAAGTCTATGTAAAATATGCCTCAAGGCTTCATGTTCTTTGGCCAAAAACCCACAGACTAATTTGTGGATTCTTCCGAAACAAAAACCTTTCCATCATAGTGCAGTTATATATTATATTGGATTGGATATAAAATTATCATGGACGTATTATACAAACCGGACTGAGTACTCTACCAAAAAAAGGAGCCGATAGGGATATGTACTACCGAAGCCGTTTATCTCTTTCTAGCAAGGTGACCAAACTTTTTATTACACATAGAAAAGGTCGCTTTGAAATACGACTTATTTCAATCATTTCAATCAAAAGTCAAAAGTTAAATATCACTTTATTTAACATTAAACTATGTAGTATTCAATAATTTTTGTTTCACAGTGTTCTGTTCTATATCGATGTAAGATCATGTAATCTGTATTTTCAAGAAAAAGTTAAGGTGAAGGCAGGAATACACATGCCTGTACCTTGCACATGCCAGCTACTATCATGTTTATATGTTAAAAGGCATACCTGTAGCTAGCAAGCAAGTAAATTGTAATATAATTGATTTTTGTCTGCAAATTGAATAACAAAAGACATATGCGTACGCACGCGATGCGAGCTACGGGCGAGCCTGATTACAGTAGCTAGTAAGATATCGCCACGTTTTTGTTTAATTAAATTAGCTACGCATTCCATTGGAAGTATCAATATAATATTATTAAATTCACTTCAAATGCTTTCTATGATTTACCCGTTGTGAAAACATAATAAATGTGCTATAGAGGTAATCGGTAGCATACAAGTAGCGTGATATACTGGTTTGTGTATGTCTTGTACACGTTACACGTATGCCACGAAGAAACTTGTATAAAATTTTACTTGCCAATGTATCCAGTGGGCTATTTTTAGGTATATAAGCTACTTGTCCAATTTGAAGACATGTGTTTTTCTGCTTTTATGTTAGCTAGACTAGCTAGCATATGCGTAGCGTAAGAGAGTAGGCAAGGACGCACGTAGGATTTCGCTCAAGGAGCATGGGACATTCCTTGCTCTCGCGTACGACCTTGAAAGCAGATATTTGCGTACATAGAATTATTACGTATAGAAGCGCAGTCTAGTACAAAACACGAGCGTTAAAGTGGAGCAAGGTCATTATATTATGTGGGCGCGAGTAGAATGTGCCTACGCTCGTCACACGCACACATACACGCCATTCAGTGATACCAGTTTCTGGCGTTTGCAATCAAATTGTGCAAATCACTATTTTATTGATTAATTTTAAATAATCGATATAATAAAGATTACGTATTGCGTACGAAGACGTATTTTATGAGAATAATAAATGGAATAAAATAAACACGATAATGATGGTACTAATATAACTTTATTATACATATTTTAATGGTACAAAAATGCAGACGTAATAAAATTTAAGAATATTATTAAACACAATTAATTTGCTCGAATACAATAAGCACATCGTGTAATGTTTAATTTTAACCGACTTCAAAAAAGGAGAAGGTTCTCAATTCGGTGTATTTTTTTAATGTTTTTACCTCAGAATTTTGTTATTTCTAAACCGATTTAGATTTTTTTTATTTGAAAGGATATACACACAGATTGATCCCATATACACGCTGAAATTTTAATGGTTGTTTTCCCGAAGTCAAATGATTTTGTCTTGGTAGTACAATAGATTTATTAATATAAAAATTATTAGGATTCAAAAATGGCAGATTTACAATAGAGAAAAACAAAACTCGAATGCGACCTCAAACCAATAGCAATATCTCGCGAGTAGGTTGGACGTGCAGTCTAGCTTATGCCGTATTACTACGCGTAAGAATTTATTTAGCTCTGAATATTTATTAAAAATAAGTCATTATTTGTTAAAACAAGTGATATACATCCTCGAAATCGACATGACCCTGAACGACTTGTCCTATATGTCATTCCTAGGCTCGTTAAATATAACAAAAATTATCTTAATACGAGTATGTGTGTAATAATATTTAATAAAATACCTAAAGAATTTAAATTATTAAGCGAAAGATTATATAACAAATATTTGTATAATTGGTTAAAAATTGAATTTATATATAATATTGTCATTATATACCTAAATATTTTAAAATTATAATTTGCATTGAGTCAGGAATGCGGGAAAACAACCACTAAAATTACAGCATGTATATACGAATTGATCTAGAATCGTCTTAGAAATCAGCGTACATACATAATTGATAACCTCCTTTTGGGAGTCGGTTAAAAATAGACTATGTTTGGGTGTAAAGTGACATCTGCTTAGTAAAGGCGTTCTTATTAATAATCTCTTGATGTAGTAAATAAAAAGTTTTATTCTATACTCTAAAACGTCGACTTGGTCAATGAACAAAGCAATAAAAATACATTTAGTTGCTATAATAGTTGCGTTAAAATGGCGTCGACGGATCGTGATCAGCTGATCACTCAGTATTAGTTTTAAATAAAATCAAATCAAATCAAAAAAAAAAATCAAAAATCGTATTGTGAAATTTCTGTCGTCTTACTACCTAAGTTTCTCAAGGCATTACATTTTGCATGATGGAACATTATAAAATTTAAATAAAAATTAGCCGATGCTTTAACTTTTGCAATTCGTGTGGTTCTTCATCTGTTATACATTGGATAGGATGCGGTGGACTAAGTGTTAAAGCGAGTACTTACCTAATGAATGTTACCTATAACTAGCTATCGATATGTAGCAAAATCATACAGTCCGCTAAGAAATGTTATATGTTATGTTAGTTCAAAATAAAATCTCGTATCGGCCGAATGTCTATTTATTACAAAATCCTTCTAAATCAAACTTAACCTTATCGCTACAGACATTTGGTCCTAAATCGTACCGGATTCGGGTCGTCGACCGGCCCAGTGCAAGCGCCGAGTCACTCCGCGAGAACAATAGCATCCCTGAGCGATAAGGCAATGCAGAGTATTTAACGTAATTAAATTGTAGTGAATATTGTTTTAAATAAACAATATAACGTGTTGTTAACTTTGAAAGACTGTTTGAAGTAGGTACTGTGGAACTATTATTTACGAATTGAGTAATTGTTAGATTGTTTTAGTAAATCAGTGAGAAATCGGGTTATAACGAGTTATAATACGAAAAATACAAACTAAAGCATACTTTCTTACTACCTACCTCGTACTTAAGGAATTTGTTGAACTTACCTAGCTTACCTACTTGAAACGAGATTGGAACAATTGGAATTATTACGGCAAGAGTTTCAAGAAGGTCATAAAAGCATTATTTTGAAAATTACCAAAGAGGAAGAAAAGAATATTCTTATTTTAAGGACGATGTTTATGAGGTATTTGAGGAATTCTATATTGACTATAAGTCGACTTTGAAAGAAGCTCTTCAGTCTTTTGTGGAAGCACCAAAGTTACTACTCTCTGTGTATTCTCAATCTTCCCCAATGGCTGATATGCAGGAATTAATAAAGAATAGAGGAGTTAAGTTACCCACGATAAAAATACCCATATTTACAGGAAAATATCAAGAGTGGCAAACATTTTACGACTTATTCGGAACTCTTATTCACAAAAATGAGTACCTATCACCCGTACAGAAATTACATTATTTGAAGACGAATTTATCAGGAGAACCAGAGGCACTGTTACGTAACTTTTCTACGACTGACGTGAACTATGAAGAGGCGTGGAATCAATTCATAAAACGTTATAATAATAAGAGATTTAACTGCAACGCAATTTTGAAGATTTTATTTACACAAAAGCCTATACACATAGAATCGGCGAGTTTAATTAAACAACTAGTAGACACAACTTTAACCTGTTTGAAGGCATTGAAGAACGTTGGTGTGGAGACTGATACATGGGACATGATTATTAGCTACTTAGTTGTGTCGAAATTAGATTCTGAATATATAAAGCTGTGGGAACAACAAATTTGTGCAATTATTGCGTAGATGCAAGCAATTGCGATCTACCTACTTGATTAGAATTGAGAGATTTTTTAGAACGTTAGAAATGATAAAAAGTAATAAAATGAAAGCGGTGCAACCTAAACCTGTAGCTAAACCTAAAGTCTTCCATTCAAATGTTAACAAAGATGAGAAAAAGAACGAAATCAAATGTACCTTGTGCGGTGAAGAGCATTATGTATATTCCTGCACAAATGTCGACACTCATTGTGCTGTGGCATCACAATCTTAGTTATCTGTAGACAGAAAAACATTGTTCGATTATACAGCATAGGAACAGCGTCTGGTCCGGTCTATATTGACCCTTCAGACTTGTGCGACAATCAGTTTTGGTCCGGCAGTAATCCCTACAAAACTATAATCATCTTTATGCTAGATCGGAATGATTAGTCTCTGTAGCCATATCATTGGACCGGCACAAGTCCTGCAATGATACCTGTCTAGCAACACCGGCGCCGCCGCATGTGCAATGGCGCAGGCGCCGTCATATTCATTTAAAAAGTAAAGAAACGGTCATAATATGACGGTTTGGCGGTCGCGTTTTCCATACTAGAAAAACTAGCCCCATTTATTAGAACTAATTTGAACTACCGTGTGATCGGTGTGATGGGTGTGAGCTGTCTTGGAAACATATCCTTGTAAGAGCGTAACCGAGGTTGCTAAGAAAGAAAAAAAACTCTCATTTCCAGGAGTAACATTTATTGAAATATCATAGATTTTTAATGTAACGAAGTAATAAAAATATCTTATAAGTTTACGCCAACGCCAGAAATATAAAAAAGACACCACTTATGGGGCCTTAATTATTATGATAAATAAGTGTTCTTAGATTATTCCTAATTTAATAATAATAAATAACAGTTGTTATACTAAATTATCTTTCATTTCATACAACCAAGACAAAAGTTCTACCTTATATAAAATTTTCACTAAATAATATTATTTGGTGTGGGGTCTCGTAGCACAATTTAGCAAAATTTTTCTCGAGCACACATGCGCAAAACCTTATCGTGTCTTACACTGAGTCTCTCACACGAAGCTTACACTAGTCATTACTTATTTCGTAACGAATGTTTACGACGACTCTGTTTTACTTCTTTATTGGTCTCAGAATGGGGGTTAAAATTACATAGCGGTGTTACTAAGTCAAGTGGGTTATCATGTGAAAGATTTTTATTTACAAACTCTAAGACAGATTTCTATTGCTTATGTTATGCTTATGAAAATAAAACATGTGTTCACAAGCGGTAGAAGTGAAACCTTCAAATGAAATGAAATATAAAATAAGAATATTTTACGGCAAATGATTTATTTTTTCAACCACAAGTTGGCTTAAAATATAACGTAAAAATTTAATTTTATTGCAAATAAATGTTGTGATCCTTATTTTTAGACTAAATTTTAGTGTAATAAATCAAATGTTGAAAAGTATGAGATTAGGTAAGGCTGCAGGGCATGACAGGATTACCGTCGAGATGCTGAGGGCTGGACAGGGCATAGTGGCTAGTCAGCTGTACCGCCTTTTCAATTTGTGCTGGCGAAATGGGCAAGTACCGGGAGACTGGTGCAAAGCCGTAATCGTGCCATTGTATAAGGGAAAAGGGTCACGGCAGGACTGCATAAATTACCGCGGTATAAGCCTTCTCAGCGTCGTCGGTAAATTGTATGCGAAAGTGTTGATTGAAAGGGTTGTGAATGAAACAGACGAAAAGTACAGGATGCACAAGCGGGATTTAGAAAGGAATGGGATGTATGGATCAGGTCTTTTCCTTGCGGTGCATAGCCGAAAAGTGTTTGGCTAAAAACAAGACGGTCTATTGCGCATTCGTGGATCTAGAAAAGGCCTATGATAGAGTAATGAGGAATGAATTGTGGTCAGCACTGTCCGTGAACCGTGTGAGCAGTATCCTCATACGAGCACTGCAATCTCTTTATAGGGATTCTAGTGCTTGTGTAAGGATAAACGGGGCATACACTGAATGGTTTAATATCGAAAAAGGTGTTAGACAGGGATGTGTAGCATCACCGTGGCTGTTTAATCTGTTCATGGACAATTGCTTGACAGATTTAAAAGAGAATGAAAGTGGGTTGAGAATGAATGAGTTACTCGTCAAATGTTTTCTCTATGCTGATGACCAAGTACTACTTGCGTCTTCGGCCGAGGAGTTGCAGGAGATGGTAACTGCTATGAGTGGAGCTTTTGTTAGAAAAGGAATGAAAATGAATGTAAAGAAGACGAAAGTGATGGTGTTTGAAAGAGATGAGGCAGTGACAGACTGCAATATCGTGATTGGAGATGAACAAATTGAACAGGTGAAGGAGTTTGTGTATCTGGGTTCAAAGTTTACAAGAGATGGAAAGTGTGAGAGTGATATCGAAAGAAGAGTGAATGCAGGAAACATGGTGAATGGAGCTTTGCACTCCTTTATGAGCAGTCGGAAGTTGTCTAACAAGGCTCGTTTGGCTGTGCATGAGGGGGTGTTGGTTCCGACACTCATGTACAAAAGTGAAAGTTGGGTATGGCAGAAGAAACTTCAAAGCAGAATAAATGCAGTTGAGATGAGAGCGTTTAGAAGTATGATAGGAGTTAAATTGAGTGACAGGATAAGAAATAGTGAGATAAGGAAACGTTGTGATTTGAAAGAAGATGTAGTGACAAAAATTGAGAAAGGTATGCTGAGATGGTTTGGCCATGTCGAGAGAATGAAGGAAGAACGATTGACGAAAAAGTGTATAAGGCGAGTGTGAATGAAAGTGTTGGAAGGGTAGACCTAGGAGGACGTTTCTCGACCAAATCAGGGACGTCTTGAAAAAAGGCCAGGTCAAGAGTACCCTAAACCGAAGAGCATGTATGAAGGGAATAATGAAAGTGGACGAAGCGAAACAAGTATGTAAGGATCGTAGCAAGTGGAAAGAAGTGGTCTCTGCCTACCCCTACGGGAAAGAGGCGTGATTATATGTATGTATGTATAAATCAAAATAATATTTTCTTTCAATAAAATTGGTACGTAAAATAGACGCTATATGGCCTGAAGTTATGAAATCGTGGATAGTTATGAATGGATTGGTGTATTAAGATAATTTTATTCAATATTAATTTTCAATTTTATTTATTTAATAATTTTTTTAATTTTTAATTTGTTTATTTTATCAGTTAAAATTTATATTAACCATCTTTAAAACCCTTAGGTGAGTGAATAATCAACTATTTTTTACCCAGCGGCGACGAGCAGTCCTGGATACCGTTCCTTTAGAAACATCAACTTACAATTGAAGATTTCTGAGTACTGACTATACTGGCGCTCGAGTAAAATACACTAATATTAGCTTAATTTTGTTCTATATTGAGGAGTATAAAGCACCGCACAAAGAGAACATCGAGATAATAGGAACTAATTTTTTTTAAATACTGGCAATGCTTTTAACATTACTATTATTCCCTTTAACCTCTACTGGTAAGCTGAAAATGTTAATCGAAGTCGAATGGCGGATTCGAACCCACAAGCTTTTAAGTTCGCGTTCCGCATCCTGCCCTAGTCTGATCCAATCAGTAAGAACACCACTAAATATCGATATCGATGATTTGAAGGGTGTGTGCTTGACATCACTAAGCTATACATAGCCATACTAAATATGTATAGTCATTAACCATCTGTCAAAATGGGCGACTGCAGCGCCAAAACGCGTAGTTGGGAAACTTGACTAAAAGTCACTGTCGTATCTGTAGCTTGTATATATTTATACAAGCTACAGATACGACACATATGTAGATATTTATTTATCTATGGTCTGATCTCTGATCAATTCCATAAAAAAAATCTGGCAGTTGATATAAATAATAAACATTACATCCATATTTTTTATAACACTATACGGAACAGCATGTTTGGTGATTGTAACTGCCATTCTTTAGCAAATATACGGACTTATCGCATCCAAAATTGCTTCCGGAATCAACACCAAGGTTAGACATAAGTTTCCTATTAAAAATTTGGGATTTTTGAGAAATAAAACTGAAATTAATATTATTGCTATTTTCAGGTTTATTGCAAAACAAATAAAAGTAAAATTTATGTTACTATAAACAAAATTGTAGATTCCATCTATGCATACTTAAGTGTATGTATTACTTGTTTTGAATTTACATTTACACAAGATTACGATAAATGTGGCAGTACCAAGGAATTTATATACTATTAACATAGTAGCCTAAGATAGTAGATAGTGCCAAGGAATTTATACATATACTACCACTGACCTCAAATTGTAATAGTACGCTGGACTGGATATACGCTACAAACGTTTGTGACGGTTTGAAGCGCTGCCATCGAGTGTACCGGGAACTAATTGTCCCACACCGAATTTCGGCCACGGCGGCCAGACTCAACAAAGACTATAGTGCACGATTATAGCAATTATAGTGCCCAAGTGTATGCGCAAGCACAGGTGCACTCTATATTCCTTCACTCTCATAGTCCGATGGGACGGTAAGCCGGTTGGCCCGACCTGGGATTTGATCCCGGGACCTCATGATCAGCACTATTACAACTACTAGACCGACGAGGCAGTCAAAAAGATAATTATAAAATATTTATTAAATTACAGGTTTTCAACTGACTCTATACTTCAACTGTGACTAAAAAGCATAAAACTTGTGAATTGGGGTACGAAGTAAATTGGTTATGATGTCAATGATTTGTGGTAGGGGATTCTTTAATGAAATTTAAAGTTTGTAAAATGCTAATTGTACCTATTGATATTGTTGAAATAGGCATTATTTTGGCAGCTTATTGATTTTCTCTAGTACGAGGACTAAATGAATGGTTAACAATAAATTGTTTACAAAATTATATTTTTTATTTTGTAGTTACCTACTCCATTTTTTCCTACTCATTGGACCTTTTTAAACCTCTCAAATGAATCATATATATCCAATGGTGAGACCCGGAACAAAACCCGTTTATATAAACGATATATTTTGTCACACTGCCTTATCTTTATTATTAGTTCCGTGGACGCTCACTACTGCTATCAGCGCCAATGGCGAAAATCAAATCGCCTCATTATAGCACGGCCAGTTGTTTTTTGCGCCCAATGCAAGGACACCCTCCGGAAGCGGGGAGGGAGGTGGTGAATGCTCATAGCATACGGTTATGTGGGACTCACTTTGAAGAAGTGCCTTACCCACTAAACACCACCTGGGAACGGCTTTGGTCTGTATGGCCTTTCCGTCGAATCCGATGCGACCCCTTAAGGGAAAAGGGGGCACACGGCCAGTCCAGCGTACTTGTATGTATAGAGGTCAGTGTATACTACTTAGTCTGTAGTATATAATTTTCTTGGACAATACGAACTGCGACACTTATAAATGAGCATAAACAAACATCTGGACCTCTTTGTCGATGACGACAGTATCTCAAGTTCTTAAGGTGCCTAAGCAGACTGAATAACTTGAGGCTCATAATATCAACATCAGAGCACTTGTTTCGTCGTTTCCATTATTAGTTTACATACGCTGACACTTAATACCAAAAATTGCATTACTTTAGGTATCAAAATGCACTTCAAGCTATTATTTAAACGATAAAACAGGAACGACAATCCACGGACGCTCCAGTTTTCGCAAAATCTCTCATGAATATTTGATATAAACTTGGATGTTATTTTGTTTGACATATATATTATAATGTTTATAGTAAAAAATTAATCTCCATTAGTTTTTAATCTAACTGGAAAGTGGTTAGTCTATGGCTATTTGCATTTTATTGTTCATTTTTCGCATAGATATAAGAATAATAGTATCACTACTATATATATGCTATTATTCTTATATCTATGATTTATCGATACTTTTATTAATATTTTTTCTCTGTATAATGACATGAATACATTGTAATTCATTCTGTGGCGTGTTTTATAATTTTAATGGTAACACTATTGCTTCAGACTGCCATCTTGTAGAATTTTTAAATCATTTTTTTTCTTTTTAATTGTTCCTAGTTCCTTATATCCTAATTGTCATAAATAGATTAAAAAAATTGCGGTTTGTTTGATTACTTGTAACTAATTATACGTTTTTTGTTTTCATTACAGATATAAATTTAAATTATTATTTCAGACTTTGTATTGACTACATCCTGTTTTCATGACTTTTGAGAAAGCGGATATGGTTGGTCCGCCATAATCATTCGTGTGGGTCTGTGGTTGTGTGGTTTGGGTGTCTTACCGGTGCCAAGCATTATTTTTAATTAGTAATAAGTTATGCGTATGAATCCAGACATGGACGATGACGAGAAGGGGTGAGTATATTTTTACCCATTTTTTTCCAGAGTTTTAAGGTTTTTGAGAACGTCAAACTATAATAGGTCAAACTGCATGTCGCTTGCTGTGTCGCATTTCATGAAAGGCCAGCACAGCTAGGCTAAGTAGGGTTACGTGTACAATAGTCTTGCACTAAATCAGGATTTTTGACGAATACTAAGGAAGATTTGATGGTGTGTTTTGGCGTGTAAGAGTTCAATTCATATTTGTACAATTAGCCTTTTACCGGCGAGCGGCCACCGACCCCAAGCCTTAGTGTGCGACTTGCGTGCTAACGATCATGGCAGCTTTACTTTCTCATTGTTTTTATCTTATTTTAACATTGTTCTTCTGAAATTGAAATATCTATGTATAATTGTTTATATAACTGTACGTAGCCGAAATGCCTGCGATGCGGAAACGTCGCAGTAAGTACATAAGATTTAACCTTTTTGTGACGAATTATTACTTTCTCTTATCGTTTATTTCAAGGTATGGCGTTTTTAATATCTCATTTAAATTTATGTTTCAATTTCTAATCACTTTCAATATAATGTGAATGAGGTTATTGGAGCGACGGAGTGCCGCGTAGCTCAATCTGATTTACAAGACACGGCTAAAACATGCTGATTCATTTGCATGTGGTTACCTACGTCGACCGTATAAAATGTCTTCATCGTTTGCACGCATTTTTCGCAAATCTGGCATGTGTTTACTTTATAAAAGCACGTTCTTTGCAAGATAACGCGCTCGGGCGCATTATTGACGTCTGGCAAACTGCGATAGTCTCGGGATCATTGTTTCATTATAGTCTTGATTTATTTTAAGGTTTTATTAAAGATTTTATGTGAGCTTGAACATCAGTTTGAATTTTGATTATCCTACTTAATTATTCATATTACAAAGAATAAGTCCTTTACTAAAACCTAAAATGAGGACAGATATGGTATATAGAAATTTTCCATGCATAAAATAATATGAACAATCACATTCAAGATTAAAGTGAATGTTACTTTCACCATTTGGATAATTATGTTCTGTAGTGTGGATGTTTAATATACATTTTACAACTTATTCAAAGAACACTACTGTAACACCAAGTGGAAGTTGCAATATGCATGTGATTTATTTTCAAATTTTTTTCAGCATGAGTTTTGTCATTACACCTGGTCACAATATTAGTACTTATCACATCCTATATTACAAATATGTTTAAAAAAGTTAATGAATATTTGAACTACTTATTTAGGTCAACTTACACACAACAACAATAACAAAACTAAAGAAAGGAAATCCATGTAACAGTAAAGCATTATACTTTATGTTGACATTTTTCATTTTCAAATTCCACTTTCAATGCATTTCTTATTAGAAAATCAAAAAATTTATCATAACAAGATACTATGTTATATGAAAATATTGGCTTTAGCTATCACTGATAACTAAAATTAAAACTTTCCAAAACTCCCGAAACAAAAAGAGCTGATGATATTCAAACGGCTGAACAGATTTTCTTGAAACATAGCTTAGAACACTCTCGATTAAGGCACCTTTCAAACAAAAAAAAAACTTAATCAAAATAGGTTCATCCGTTCAGGAGCCATGATGCCATAGACAGACACACAGATACATAGATACACACTACAAACATATGACACCACTCTGTTTTCATCGGGGGTTAAAAAGATTTTGACATATTTATCATTCCAGGTAAGAAGGAAGGTTGGTGAACACAACTAATACCTTTACACTGAATATGTTGGTTCCCATCACCTGTCTGTACAATTTGATTTTTTAAATTCATTAGTAACTAGTTGGTAGTTCAATAATAATAATGTTTGTTCTTATGACAGAAAACTGTTTGTTGGTGGTCTGTCATGGGAGACGTCACAGGAGAACCTGCAGCGCTATTTCTCGCGCTATGGCGATGTCATTGATTGTGTGGTTATGAAGAACAGTGAGTCGGGCAGGTCAAGGGGCTTCGGTTTCGTCACTTTCGCCGAGCCGTCGCTGGTCAATGTTGTGCTGCAGAATGGACCTCATCAACTTGATGGAAGGTTAGTGATGTTTTTGCTCTAGGTTGATTTTATTAGCTGCTCTGTAAATGTAAGTAAAAATCCCATGTAATGAATGAAAAAAGGGTTTCTCTTCTCTGTTTCTTCTCTGGTCAGAGGAACCTCAATAAACCCATTTTGAAACTTTAGTAGAATAAAAAGCATTTTGATGTTTTACAAATGGCATTTAAATTTCTTACATCGAACAATAAGAGTTTTTAATTTAATTTACACTTTTTATTACACTTATTATTTTAATTTGTTTTTTGTTTAAAGAGTGATAACAAAGTTTGTCAGTACAGAGATAACACAACTTTATGCTTTTAATTGCTGGAGATATATCTTTTTATCTGTAATATTTATTTCTACTTTTTTATTGTTTTCATTTCATCTAGTCCAATATTAATATTAGTATCCTAAAAACAAAATAATTACAAATTCAAAATTCAATCTATCTAAAGACAACCTATCTAAAGGCCTCCACCATAGATTGCCTCATAGGGGGCAGAGGATTTTGCTATAGTTGCTCCACTTAGCAGATAGGTTGGCAACCACAAATTTTTATGGTAGTGGTAGTAGATATGCCAAAACACGGCATTCAAAATGGCGACAATTTTGCAATCTTTAGCTCATTGGGTTAGTTAGTTAGTTAGAGGGTTAGTTTAAATTTGATTGTAAAATTTGAATCAAACCGAAGAAAGCAAGTTAATTAAGTAGTCATTTAAAAGAATCCTTCCCCCTAGTTCATCCCATGGGTCTAATGATTATTTAAGGAAATGAATATTAAATTAGTCTTGATTCTTCTGACAAATTCTTTTTGGGTAAATTATTGTGTTATTGCCAAACCACCTGCCAAGTGAAGTAAAAATTTTGATATTTTGAGTTTTTGATATTTTTTCTCTTTTAAATGAATTGGGTGTAATATCAGTTTTTTTTTTGTCAGTGGCAGTTTCAAGCCAGTGCTTAACTACAATCCCATCAAATTGGTGATGGGGCCATAGTTGGTAAATCGCACCTCAATCGACCTTTAGTAAACAACCATTACTGTTACAGTCTATTAAGTCCACTGCTGAACATAGGCCTCATAGATTGCCTCACAGGAGGGATGTTTGCCATAGTTGCCACGCTTGACAAACGGGTTGGCAACCCCAGTTTTCTATTTTTAGTCGTTATTAGGAGGACGCTGCTGCCGCCCATCTCCTGATTTGTTTCCCTCTGTCGTCACCTCTTACTGACACCCATGGGATGATATGGGGTTAGTAAACAAGCCATGAGATGAATAGTAATAATAATGTAATCTTAGTTTCAGTCTGTATATCCAGTTTTGTTAGTAAATATGTAATCTAAGAAATTCGAATACTACAGGAAAATAATGTTTAAGAATTTAAGTAGCAAGCGGAACCCAATAATTTACTTTCGGTTTATAATTTGCACATGGGTCCCGCCTGCTACTAAACTTAATGCGGGTATTTAACTTAGGCTTTCAGCTCTTAATATAGTCTGTTAAACCGAAGTAGAGTTTACTTTGTTTATAGTTTATTTAAATTTTGTTTTCTATTCTCAATCTTGTTTCGGTCTTTTTAGTGCATTACTTTTTAATTGTCTTTTTTGTAATGTCTTTTTTGCAGTCGGGTTTTTGATTTTTTAAATTATTTATTTGTTTTTAGACTTTCGACACACTCATATGAACTAAATTTCTATGATAGCACGAGGTCCGACACAAACATGGCCAATTTTTACGCTATTAAAAACATTTCAATTTATTATTCCTAATTAAATTTTAACATATAACTTATATATATATTTTTGTAATCCCCTTTTAATTTTCTTTATTTTGATACCCTACTCGATAGGTTTGGTTATTTTTTTTTTATTAACGTATTACTATTTTGCGCCAATATTCCGTCATTTTGTTTATTTTTTTCAAACAACTATCTAAGAACACTTTGGTTTTTAAGACAAATAAAACGATACCTTAATTGTCGAAATCCATCCAGCCGTTTGGTAGATACGAGGTAATAAAGAAATTTACAAACACATACAAGATACGCGCGAAAAACATAACCCTTCCTTGGCAGTCGGGTAAAAAAAATTCAAAAAGATTTATAGCATTTTAAAGACTTGAAGTTTATTTTAAGTTACCTTTTAACCACGAGCTCTGCGGTGAAGGAAGACATCGTGAAGAAACCTGCATGTCTGAGAAATTAGAAAAAAATATTTCGAAGACATGTGAAGTTCGCCAACACGCATTGGAACAGTGCGGCGGACATTTCCTTGCCCTAAAACCCTCTCAGAAATGAGAAGGCCAGTGCTCAGCAGTGGGACGTATATAGGCTGTAACTGGATCTAGCTCAAGCTTAAACCTAAAACTGTAGTTAGTCCTCGCGAATATAGAATTGGGTTGAAATAGCAGTGATGAAATGAAAATAAACGTCAGATGTGCGAGACTTCTGGTACAATCCACCTGCCAAGCATGACGACTAGTAATGTAATGACTATGCATTCGCTTTACTACTTACAAGTTTACATTCATTACATCACTAATGCCGGCAAATCCTCCCTATAATAGAAGACTCCGGTTCAGTAGTAAACTTATACGGAAAAAGTTGATAAAAATGAAAAATAGCAATATTTCTATCATCTGCTTGGGCTCGTCTAGCAGGCAAACTCGCGTTGGCAGCAATTATTAAACGCTTCCATTTTGTCGTCTTAAATGTAATAAGGAATTCGCGGAGATTGTGTCCTAAAATAAGTCGCGAATACAGAAAACGGTAATAGAATACGTAATGGTAAATTATATTAATTTGTAAAGATTCGTTTCATGGTTGCAAATAAAAATATGTAATTCTTAACTAAACTTTGTAAGTTGTATGGATGCAGGTGGCTTAGGACCGTGTTTTGTGGCATTCCTTGGAGGTCTATGTTGGTAGACTATTGAAGGGCTCTAATAATGGTGATGATGATTTAGGTTTTAGGCCCTGGTTAAACAATGTGTGTAATTATGTTAAATGATATGGTTGAAAATTATACCTTCTTTATGGTAAAAATATTGTAGTGGGTTCATTTTTTGTCATTCTAATTTAACTTTATATTTAGGAACGGTAAATAGCGAATTTACGTAATCACTTCCTTATCACCAAAGCTATTAAGGAAGGTTAGGTAGTTTTGGCAAAATCTTTTATCGTATTATAAAAGATAACGAGCTTTTGTTTTTGTCTGGATATTCAAGGTCGATAGAGTACCGTGAAACCTGGCAACTTTGCCATTTTTGGAAGGACTTAAAAGTTTAACACCAATTTTCCAACAAAAAATGTACTGTGACACTGGGCGTCAATGTTAAATGTGACATTATATTCTTCATAGATTTGGTATTTATTAATGATTTAAACAAATACTAACATTAAATAGACAAAATACTCAAAAATAGAAAATGGCAAAGTTAACCTCACTTCGTGGCAACTTTGCCATCAGGGTTTATAATGAAAATAATAGGATTTGACTTCAAGGTTGAAGGTAAGTGTACCTCATAATATAATACAGAACACCCAGAGTTATGATTTGCTTCTTTAATTGTGTTGCAAATATTGCTATTTGCAACAAATTAAAGTTTAAGCTTGTGGCAAAGTTGCCCTCCCGTTTTTCAATTTTTCATACAAACTTGAAAATATGTGTCAGGGTTGTCAAAAATCCTTGATTACATACTTAACTTAATTTTTTTATTTAAATCTTGTCACAATAATTTCTTAAGAAAAAATCTAAAATATATCAAATAAAAATACTCTCGTCTAAAATTAAAAATAAAATTGGTGAAATAATAAGCTTAAATCAATTATAGTATAGAATAAAAAAAAAAGCTTATAACAGTCATTTTTAACAAGTATTCATTTTTTTATTAATCATCATCGCCATTTTATTACGGGTCATAATAAAATGATGTCAGGTCATAATTATTGTAATCAATCTAAATATTGTTTTCCCACAATAGCAAAACATTAATAATCATTAAAAATAACAATTAATGTTTTGCTTAATATCAATACACTAAGTTGAAATTAAGAAAAATTTTGAGTAATAATAATATTATTAATGCCCGACAACGCAGTAAAAATAATATAGGTTTCTCTATTCTTTTCCTATTCTTTTAAAAGTGAATTTTAATAAAGATAAATTGATTGACGACTCATTTGGTAAAATCGGTCTAATGGGCTGCTACGGTGAAACATCGATACAAACATAGAATGTCAAGTGCAGAACACTTTGTTTAAATAGTTGTAATCGGTTAAAAATATAGGTTGAAAGTGACAACCCTTGGTTGCAACAAAACATGGCAAAGTAACCGTCACATCGTAGCATCACTAGTATGGTAACTTTGCCAAGTTAGTTTTATAGATAAATATTAAGACCAACATGTTAAAAACGATATACTACATTTGATAACCATTAATATTACGTTACTACAAAGATATAGATACCTACATTCAGTATTTCAAACAAAAAAAACTGAAGTTCTGGAGCACTGAACAAAGAGGTTATTTCACCAGCACAATTGCGCGTTAAAATAAAATGCCAAAATTAACTCTCATGTTACCATATCGAAAGCAACGCTGTCAATTAGTTAATGTATTTTCATCCAAAACATGGCTTATCTCGAAAAACGTTACGTTTTCCGTGTTAATCATAATTTTATACCAGTACACCCCTGATGGCAAAGTTAACATCCATTGGTAAAGTTGCCAGACCTGACAGTAACCGAAAGATATGTTATTAGATTGGAATAAGTCGATTTTGTACTTAAATAGCAAGCACTAAATGCTGCTTTTACTAAATTGAATTACATTTTACACGAGCAAACACAGTTCGATCCCATCCGGCTCTAATAAAATTATTATTTTAAATCTTCAAGTGCTGATTTACTATCGGTTCGGCATGAAGAGAACATCTTGGTGTACCCGACATGTCTGAGAAATGAAAAAAAAAAAATATTTCGAGGACATCTGAAGTCACTCAAGGAGGACAAGGATTTATCCTAAAACCCATTGAGAAATGAAAGAATGACTCAAATTCTGTAAAAAGCATATTATTTTTTTGGAATATGAGCACCTCTGATCATATTTTTTTAAATATTTCAAAGTTAAATGATAATTTTTAATTTAAGATATTTCCGAAAAGTATACTACTAAATTGTTAAAATCTCCGAAAGTATCCCTGTGAAAAATATGTAATGAAAGCTGTTTTGAAGGTTTTTTTTTTTCATTTAGACAGTTGGCACAGACACTGAACACTACTTGTTATGTGGAAGTATAAAAAAATTCTTATCAACCTGTGCTTAAAACTTTAGATCACAAACAACAAAAAGGTTGCATAGATCAAACTAGACGATTAACATTACTTGTTTAACCACTATATTATATATATTATATTAAAAAAATATGACAGTAGTCCAATAACGGGTTCGAACCCACGATTTATTAGTTTCTCGGTCTTAACCTACTAAATCTGATTAAGTCGCCTAAATAAATAGCTCCTAAAAGTTTCTTCCTGAAGACACTGATAGTGATTTAGTTTTATCTGGTTAAAAACCACTCGTACTGCACAACACTTCAAGGTTGTAATGTGTGGCGCCAATCCCTTCACTGTATTTACGATACCTTATCTTAATACACCCAGTTTGTCTATATGTAAATGTAGTTACTAAAAAGTTTAGTTTTAAACTTTGTACTTGTAGGAATGGCCTGTGGATGAACTACCGTCACTAAATATTCAACTTTTATACATATAGGTTTTAGGACCATCGTAGGATCCACCACAAGACATCGGTAAGATCGTCACGCTTGGCAGGCGGGTTTACGATCGCAGTGCCAGACTTTCACGCCTATGAGACTCTGCTGCCTTTCGCCCATCTAGGTGTTTTACCCCTGGCGTGATTGAGTTATCGTCTATCGGAAGTCATAATATTTTTCCGAAGTTGGGTGATGAATTCTCTTACACCACCATCACACGGTGAACTAAATATTTAAAGTAAGTTAAAATGTGTAAACGGTATATGGTAATCTTATAAGAATGTTTAATGTCCTACAGCAGAATAACCACGTCAATTATGTCTCGTCACCACAATTATTCGCTTGCATGTAACCCTTATTCTATAAATAAAAACTTGCTCTCTTCGTATTATGTCTTTCCAGTTCAATATTTTTAATCAATTTTTGAAGCACTTTATGACATCCGATTATATAATGCAATTATATGGTACCATGGAGCTGATACGATGATGGATCCGAATGCTGGCCCTAGCAACGCCTATATTATTTTTTTTATATCGATTTCATTGAATAACTCTAAACATTTTTTTTAATTGAAAGTTTAGTGAGACCTTCTGCTACATGTACTTATTTACTTACTAGAAGGTCTCAATATTGTTCTATAAATGTAAGAATGAAATTAATAAACATTTATTATAAAAGAAGCCGATCATGAAAAAATACTACTAAAAGTAGCAAATACAAAATTAGATGTAGTAATTTTTCAGCTACTTAATTGATCATAACGTTTACGGAAGTTGCGGCAATGTGTGTCGAATTTCGGTTAAAATTATAAGAATCATCAGTGGCTAAATTTAATATTAAATTAAAACAATTGCCGCTGATATGTATGTAAGATTCAGTCCAAACCCCGGTAACAAAATGTGACCCATATAAACGAAAATAAACCGCCAGTCGGCACCGCCTTTGACTCTGTATTAAAATTGCAAACATGTGAATAAACACGCTAAAATGAGCCGGATTTTATTAAAAGGTAAATGTGAGGTGATACACTATTTCGGCCCAAAATTTCAATGAAATTCAAAACAAAAGTTGTTAACTCACTCTGTTCTTCCCAAGGTTAGCTGGTAGCCAGTTTGTATATAAGACGAGCATATAACATTAAGCTCGTCTTATATACAAACTGGCTATTCCCCGCGTCCTCGCCCGCGTGGTATTTATTATGATTGAATTTCATGGGTTTTAATTTTTTTGCGCGGAACCCTAATTATTTTTCTAGTTTCTATAAAAGTAGCCTAAGTTACTCCTTATAACATCAGCTGTCTGCCAGTGAAAGTCCCGTCAAAATCGGTCCAGCCGTTTCAGAGATTAACCGGAACAGACAGACCGACAAAAACTAAAAAAGAAATTTTTGTTATAAGTACCGTATAAACTTTCATATGCATTTAGTAAAAAGCTGTTATTTTGACATTACAAGCAGACACTTCAATTTTATTTATTTTTTGGTTCAATAAAGAATAAAATAAATAAATAAAAGTTGTTGATGCTAAGGATTTGTAAACGCGCTTATGGGAAATCAATGTTAAAATAGATTGTGCTACATTTTTCAGTTTTAATTTTATCATATTTATATATTCATGTTTAATATAAGTCTACGCGGGTAAAATTATGAGAGAGGTACCACGAGTGCCGCAGATATTGGATTCCTTAACTCTAAAAATATAGTGGTATTGATAAAGCTATGACTTTTATAGCACTGCTATTAATCTATAAAGCCATTTTATGATTTAAATACTAGTGCTTCTGTTGCAAGTTTATGCATGCGCGTTTATCGGTTCCAAAAACATTTATCGGTACCAATATAAAAGTAAAAATACAGCCTATAAACATCCCTACTGTCACAGGCCTCTCATTTCTAATAGGGTTATGCCTTAAGGAGCGATTAGTTCGCCGCGTTCATGGCTTCGAAAAAAGTTACCAACATTTACCGATATAGTTGAATTAAATTTAAATCCGGATTGGGCTCGTTTCCGAAATACATATTCGAAATGGCTGTGTGCAATAATATGTGTAAATTAAGGGAATATTTGATGGTGTTAATATCTCACATAAGTTGTATACATAGGTATGTATCTATGACAAATAATATGTCAAACATTGATTTGTATGTTGGAAGAGCACAACGATGAGCTTGTGTTTGCGTCTGGCTACAATTGTAACTTTATTCCATCCGTTCATACAGAGTTAGCGGTAAAACTTTTAGCTAGTAAGCTCGTTTAACACTACCCACATTACTTAAGTTTGGTTCTTCGAAGGAGTTTGCTGTCTTTACTCGTAAGAGCTCATAGTAAAATGCAGAGATGTGGTGTTCAGCTATATTTTAGGGAACCAAAAATAATAATTGAAACCCTATAGAGTGATGGTAAGGGCGTTTTTGGGACAGTAATTACCGTACTGGTACAAATTCCTGGCCGCCGCTAAAGCGTTGCCATGAATTGATTAAGGGCAGTTATGCGAAGTGCGCATTAAGGTCGCGCGGGTCGATTGCGTTAGATCGGCATCCATATATTTTTGTGGAATAGACTATTTTCGACTTGACTGCTTGTAATTTTTTAATCCCCTATAATTATACGCAATATTAAAATTAGTATACAATGTTAGCGATTTTATGATGAAAAAAAGAATAATGATGTGAGTCTTTGATTTTGATTTCGATAGTTAGAACTCACGGATGAATATATTAAAAGTTATTATTAACTAACAAAGATAATTAACCATTTATAGAGTGGATTGATTAGCCTATTACAATGTTTAGAGACACTAGAACAGCAACAGCAATAGATATAAATCCGAAAACTAATTGTGTTTTGTCAAAATGTCTCTCTGTCAGGTCAGCTGACCTAGCTACGTGGTTATTGTTTCAGAATAAATTAAGATTTTTATTTTTAATAACGATCGATAAAACTGTTTACAGAATCATCGGTCTTTATATCCATAAGAGCCTAATTTCATAATTAGTCAATTACGTACGGTGTTTGGAAATAGCATAGATTAGGATAATTTTTAGTCTTATTCTATAAAACATCCACAATTTTCCGTTTGTAACCATGATGATAAAAAGCAAGTACCCGGTAACAATGAGTACGAAAAGACAATTGGAACGGGTAACAATGGTACTGCAATGGTGGCTTTACAGAGTAGTGGGGTGCAAACGGACAATTGCATTTGACGTCTCGCGAAATGTAGAATTGTACAAGTCTTTATTTATTTAGGATTAGCGTAAAATAGCAGCTTAACGCTGCTGTGTTTCGTACGGTGAGTGTAGAGAACCGGAGACGCCTTTTACTGGAAACGAGGCATTCCATCTTAGTCCTCACGGGTGACAACGCATCTGCATTTTGATTCGTAGTTGAGGATGGATGTAGATGTGTATGGGCCACAGCAAATACTTTATACCATCAGGTGGACTGTGTGTTCGTTTGTCACCATCATCCTATAAAAACTTATACCTCGCTTGTGAGTGGACTGTTGTATCAAATGGGTATCCATTCATGTGATTCGACGGACCGTCCACAGGTGGTATACCCTATCTAACCGATAATTTTTTATAGAATAACGGTGACAAACGATCACACAGTCCACCTGATGTTAAGTGGATGCTGTGGCTCATAATCTCACAAAATCATCTACATATATCTTCAATTAAGATTCAAAATGCAGATGCGTTGTCAACTCTAAGGACTAAGATGAAATACCTTGTTTTCTAGTAAAAAGTGTCCAGTTCTCTACACTCACCATACGAATTACAACAGCATTAAGCCGCTATTTTACGCTGGTAATCTGTGAGAGCGTGATCCTTCCTGGATAATATTATAGCTGCAGCGTGGCTCTACCGCGTGTAAATGCCGCTAACATTATAAAACAAAAAGGTTATTTAACACTTTTCATGCCTTGAAATAAAGAGCAAATGGACGTGAAACGGCAGCTTCACTTGAAGAGGTGTAAAACTCATCTCAGTCCGAGCATAGACGTGGAGACTAAAAGGGGTTAGAAGAGCTGCGGGCTGCGGCACTCTTCTCCTTAGCATGGATGTAAAACCTTGGCAGAGCTTTTCGGAACATCTTTCAATATCATTTACTGAAAAAATTTAACAAACAATAAAAATGAACTAAGTAAAAACAATCCTTTCGATACGCATTTATTACTAAGTACTTAAAATAATAATAAAATTGATCACCAGATTTGTAATTACACTATTACTTTTTTTTATAGAATAAGGGTGACAATCGAGCACAATCCACCTGATTATATAGGTAATATTATATAGGTGATAGGTAAGCGGGTGCTGAGGCTCATAGACATCTATATTTATCATCAACTAGCTGTGCCCCGCGGTTTCACCCGCGTATATCACGCGTCTGCGCCTCGCGACATGCGAACTTCTAGAGAGACATCACGACGGACGGTTGCTGGATTAACAAAGATTTAAAAAGTGAAAAATGTTACTTAAATTACATGGTTAACGTAATTGGTGGTTATGCATGGTACAGGTACTGATATAGCCTTGAATACAAGGTGATTTATTTGGATATAAGGATTAATACCAAGGTACGAATAATGTGGCCTAGTTTTTACCGGCGTTACTGTAGGATATTTTAACATGAAAAAGTATTTATTTTGACATAACTGTAACAGTTAGACATATGGTATCGCAAACTTTTTTGTAGATATTGATGTCCTCTATAAAACTGAAGTAGGATCACTTTGCTCTATTGTCAATAGTTTCCGCAGCGTACGCAATATAAGGATTCTTTTTGGTATTTTTTTCACACCTTGGGTTACATTAGCGAAGTTTTCATACGGATCCCTAACTTTTTTGAAAATATTCTATCGCCTATGTTCATCAGGGATTATGTAGGATTCTAATGGTGAAAGAATTTTTCAAATCGGTCCAGTAGTTTCGGAGCCTATTCAATTCAAACAAACAAACAAATCTTTCCTCTTTATAATATTAGTGTAGACAAATTTCATTTCCCATGGAGGTACTATTTAGAATTTTACCTCACTGCCCAAAAGCCTTGTAGTATAAGTTAATTGAGTGATGATTTAAAAAGAAACGAAATGGTTCATTAAGGATATAAGACGTGAATAGTTTATGTAAATAACTAATAACAGCGCCAGTGAATAAACTACGTCGACTTCGCAGGTCGAAGATGGCGCTTTTACAGAATTCTTTCATTAGTGAAAAAACATGATAGTATTTTAAAATCAATAGATTGATACAAAATCAATAGGTGAATACTCTCATTTTAAAGGTTTAAGATAGAAATCTTTTACAACAAATTTTACAAATAAAATAATTATTCAACAGCGCCATCTAGACGGTTTACCAAGTACTACATCGACCTGCGAAGCTGACGTAGTTCTAATAGTAAAGTAGCATAATGGCGGAAGGTCGTCATTTGAAGTAAATTCTCTTATCTATGTTTCTGAGGGGTCTAATGCGGCATGTGCTAATCTGATGTGTTGGAAAGAGACTCCACAGATTGTCATATTTCCTTAATCCAAAGGACATTTTTTTTTAACAAAACTCAATAACCTTTACTATGTAAACGGATAAGCTTCCTACATATTCAGTCATGGAATGAACACAAAATATTGGATATCCAAAACTGATTATATTGATACTGTTTAACTGACACAGACATAATAGATAACTAGTAATTTATATAGCACCTGTGACCGCAAGGTCCCGATAGAGATAAGATCCGGATCTGCTGAACCACACTAAACTCCGATCAATTGATGCACTAACCGTTAACAAACAGCATTCTTCCTATCTTAGCGTCGTTGTGATGACAGCTTTCACGTGACCGCTTGAATGGGTATGTGGCATTATGCGGTTAAAACTATAGACGAGGCATATATTAATTTTGCAATGAGGATATCTAGCGAATGACTATTAATTACTCATGAACAATTTCGGTAAGCGTTGTGCAGAATATTGTAGACGTATTGTGTCCGTGCAGTCAAAAAGACTACTTGTTTACACCAACACATTCCTTGCGTCATATTTTTAAGAATAAGAGTTAAACAAAATAAAGTTGACTCCTTTTCTGCTCAGACAGCCGTTTCGGTTGGTACTAATTCTGCCACCAAACACCAATGCACGCATTGGCATGGTTTTTGGTTTGAAGGGTAAGGAACCAGAATGATAACAGATTAGGTGACATTTCACCCTTATACTTAAGGGTGATAATATGTATTTGTGGCCTTCTTGGTTTAATATGATTGGCGATTTCCATGGGTTGCAGTAACCACTTACCATCAGGTGAGCTATTAGCTGTGGGCTGTTTGACACTTTTATATTAATATATGTACTTCTATTCACTTAACTTAGTAAGCAAATAATAATAATATAGAGTAGCAATACTTTGTGAAAGACTTGTTTTATTTATTTAACTTTTATTATAAACCTTACAATAAGGGATATAAAGGGCGGACTCAATGCATTATGGCATTCTCTACCAGTCAACCCTGGACAGCGTATCGTATAATACTGAAAATAGGAACTTGTTGTTCAACATATTCCTATTTTCAGTATTATCCAATACGCAATAAATATCATAAAATATGTAATACTTTCTTGCCGAATAAATATTAATTTGAATACATATAATAACATATCAAATATACAAATTAAAAAGTTAACGTAATCGAATGATAAAATACTTGCATGAAATAATTAATACAATCACAAATGTATTTTTCTTTATTAGACCGTGTTATTACCATTATAATATTTAATAAAAATATAATTTTGTGTGATGGTACAAAGGTGTCCAAATGATAATTAGTCATATTTTGATAAGTAACATTGAGATCATTATAATTAATATTCCTGATATAATTGAAAATGAGGCTCCGAAGGACCAAAAAAATAAGGTGCTTCCCGAACACTATAATAATGCTAAGAGATATGGACGGTAAATGATAATATATAATAAATAAAATCGACTGCACTGAGAGCTGAAAATACATTGGTTTATTAGGTAAACATATGATATAATTTGCTTACAAAATAATGATATATATATAGTCTGTTCGCGTACACCCGCAGTAGAATTTGGCATTTATTTATATTATTTATCTAGAGTAACATTTATTTAACAAACACAATAAGAAATAAGAAAATAGAGCAAAATAATAAATGCGCCTCCGGGTGTACCGACACTTTTTTAGTGAACAGACTATACACATGTAGCTCGTACACAATGAAATGAATATAATTTAAATTCATATTAGATAGAATTCTTTACTAAGTGCGATTGCGGTTATCAAAAACATAACTTCATTGTCAAATACAAAAACAAAACACCGAGTGTATTCACCCAAGCAAAGCAAAGAGAAGATGTTTTCATAAAAAATCAATAAAATCGATAATGCCTATAAATAATAGTTAAGGAGTGGCACTAAAAATCGTGTGTTCGAATTCGCTATTCGACATCAGATATATACCAGTCTTAGCACTGGCATTAATGTTATTAGTGTTTTAACTGGAATAATATTAAAGTTAAGATCGTCACTACTACTATTTTTTTAAACAATATTACAACTTCAGTGGAATCTGCTCTCCGCGTCCTGTCCTTTGCATGAAAAGTCTCTCTCTTCTTCTCTCTTTCGCCTTCGTTGAATTGTGCCCTAATTAGTAAAATAAAATGAAAACTTATAAAAATGAGTAAAAAACCTCGCTTACTCACGCTTCACCGCATAATATTACATCAACAAAATCGTTCACGCGAAAAAGAATGCTAAATAATATTAAAATAACTCTTAAGGAAATGAATTTTTCTTTTTTTTCGAGAGAAGCAGTATACCTAATCAATTCGGTATGTAAAGAAATTTGTTAAGTCGTGCTGATTTTGAAACCGTTGCAAGATTGTTCATTTTTATAAACCCAACTTTGTTATCTAAAGGTCTTATAAATGAGGGATGGCATTTATTTTATCAACAATGCATGAAATTAATTGACCTCTATTACACCTCCAAAATATGCGTTTAAAAAGAAATATATTGACTTCTTTCTTGCGAAGTTGTCAAAAGTCAACGTATCGGTTTCATTTATAAAATACGATTAAGTATATTTTTTAGTTTCTTACTCGATTTCTAATTTATTTGATCTCTACATAGTATAAAACAAAGTGGCTTCCCGCTGTCTGTACGCTTTAGATCTTTTAAACTACTCAGTTCTCACTCTTGAGTCCGCCTTCATTTCACAATGTTTTTAAACAAAGTTTTCGCAGTCATAAAATTTAACTGCCGAGATTTTTACAAAATTTTGCAGCACGTCTTAATTAGTTTTGTTAAGTTTTTCTATCACATTTATACTTGTCATTTTAATCCATATCATCATCATTGTCATCACCATTATTATGTCCCGTCACAAGTCCACTTCTAAGAAAGCCATGAAACACGGCCCTGAGCCACCTGCAATAAAATATAAAAACTTATTGTAAAATTTATCACATTTTACGTCATGTACTTAACTTTATGTTCATAAACAACGTTTCAACGTAGTGTAATGATATAAAGTTTATATTAAAAACAGAGGTACATATATTTTATTTTATATTTTAAATTATTTATTATGTTTATCCCTGTTGTACATTACAGAATTTACATACATATATGATAAAATTTCAATTGACCAACAGTTTGTAGGCCCAATATTTAGAAAAAAATCTTTATACTCTATAATAAGTCTAGTTAACAAATAAAAAGTATCACCAATTACATCTTCATTAGCTGATCCTCTATCCACCCGCCGCGCCGCGACCTTGATTTGAAACCTTCAGTATCACGTGAGTTGCGTTTCGTTTCACTAAATGTTAAAAATAAATTAAAAAATATAAAAAAAAAAACTCATATAAGAAAGTTTTAATTGTTTATAATAAAAATGTGTGCTCAAAAATTAAATATAAAATGTGTGTTCTTCATCTTAATCAGCCTCATCCTCACAGACAGTCCTCTGAACCTGGACTTGCTGGAAGAGAAAGAACTCTATTAGGATTAAAAACTAAAATAAAATGAATTTATTTCAGACTTTTGGTCCATAAGAGGGTTAATACAAAATATGAACTTACAAATTATGTTAGTAAAACAGAATAAAAACTACACTGATATTAATTTTAATATTTTCTGGGCCAGTTTGTGACACTTGTTATACACGTATGTGTGTATACCTGTGTATACCTGGCTTATCACTAATGACCTTCAGAATAGTGTTGGAGCTCCTTCGCATTCTGCGCATAACAGACGCGATTCATTGGCGTATTACAGCGTGAAAGCCGTCAGTATGCGCTAGCAGAAACATCTTTGATGCACTGGGGAGTCCCAACATCACTCTGAAGACATTATTATATTGAACTCTGAGAGCATTGATAGCCCGCTGCGTATAGTTAATCCACAGATTACACGTGTACATTGTATGGCAGAAGGCTTTAAACATTGTAATTTTAACTTCTGTGTTACACCGAGCAAATCTGCGTGCCAACATGTTCTCTTTCAATATCACTGTCATCCTTCAAGTCTTCGGTAACTATGTGGCCAAGGTACTTGAAAGACGACACTCTCGTAAGAGGGCCACCCCGTTTAAATTTACTGGTGGAACACAAGCCACTTAACGTTCCTTTGTTTGAAACACCATAGCTTGCTCTTCCTTATATTATGAATAAGGCCATGTGAGTAAGCTCGCCTTTGTATATCTTATTTAAATGTTTAAAATTGTTAACATCTTATAATGTGTATAATAAGGAATAAAGAAAAAGAACCCATGCTAAAGAGGTTTGTCATTGTAGCCACGCCTGCCATGCGTATTGGCTATTGTTCTATCAGATACCCCTTTAATGTTAAAATAATCATACATAAAATATAATTTAAAATTAAAAATTTTGTACAACCGACTTCAATGTTAATTATTAAGAATAACTCAAAAACTATTGGTCAGACCTTAATCAAATTTATATGGGACCACATGTGAGGCATCAGCTTTCAAACAAAAAAAGAATTATCGAAATCGGTTCACCCAGTAAAAAGTTATGAGGTAACACACATAAAAAAAAAACCATACAGTCGAATTGAATACCTCCTCCTGTTGAAGTCTGTAGAAAATAAGTTTTTTTTTTAACTGTTGAAATAGATTATCACAAATTCATAATAACAAAATACTAGTACATAATTTAACATCAATATAATATATTGTTTTCTACGGTATTACTTGTGTGGCTAAGGAAATACACATAAATTTTTGTCTACAGAACTATCGACCCTAAGCCGTGCAATCCTCGCACGCTGCAGAAACCAAAACGCGGTGGCGGCTACCCCAAGGTGTTCCTTGGAGGTCTCCCGTCCAACATCACCGAGACCGACTTGAGAATGTTCTTCGGTCGTTACGGAAAGGTCATGGAGGTCGTTATCATGTACGACCAGGAGAAAAAGAAGTCGAGAGGTAAGTGTATAAGTCATTTTAGTTGAAAAGAAATCACAAAGTTAAATTTACCTTATCTTGTAGTATAAAATTGATGCATTAATGAAATTTTTAAAACGTAAATAGATGTCCTTAAAATTTGGTATTAGTTACCAATGTTAATTTGGGATATAATAAAATATAATCAACTTTCTGCCACCTTTTTGCTGGATTCCTTCTTCCACAATACAGGCACATCATTTACGTTAGTTTTCATGATTACATCCTTAAATGATATAAAATTGTGTTTTTCGTTAAATTTTAATAAAAACAATATATGACCTCAAATGTTACAATAGTGTTATAGTGAGAGAAATGCTTTTATGCTTGGTCAAAGACCTAGACGTAATGAAATATTTGGCATCCTTTGTTCTTTGACAAATATTTAGCACCCGATATTTATTGAAACTTTCGTAGTAGTGAATAGTAATTTTACAGCTCTATATTTGATCTGTTATTCAGTTTTCCACTGGGTTTTAGATTAGTTTTGTAATAATATCATGGCTATAGTATATTGGTAATTTACAATATTCTAAACAAACTTTCTTTTGCCACCTAGTTGAACGAAGTCTAGGTATGTAATAATAGATATGACATATTTTGTAAAGTGAATGAAGCCTGGATAATAATTGTAGTAGAAATGCATTATTATCTATTATAAATATATAAACTGAAATGTTGTAATATTATATGTAAAATCTTTGCTTGTTTGTTATTTCATGTGTAACTGCAAGCAAATATAATTTATATATATAGATATATATTAAAAAATGTTATATCCAGAAATATTTGATTGGTATTAGTGATATTAAAGCTTTATTACGTTATTATATTTAATACTATTGATATTTTTATTTTATATATAAACAACAACCACAATGAAAGAGCTGTCACACTGTCGTTTTTGTTGCGTTTTCGTCTATTTAGACTTGTTAATAGGAAAACCATTTCCTCCTTAGAATAATTACCCAATTATTCTAAGTGTTCTTCCTTCCCTAGTAAATTAGAAGTACTATTTCTAACTTGTAGCATGCATCTAACTTTACAAAATAAATGTTTGTGAGTGGAAATGCATTCATGTCTGTATGTGCTCTCAATGTATGCATAAATATTAATATTTTTTAACCCACAAAATGATGGTATATGTCCTAAGGTCATTTAAATATTCTAGGGACTATTAGTTGTATACAATATATACAACAATAATATACAACAAGACCTTGAAGTATTTTTTTAACTTGTTGGTTTTAATTTGATTTTATTTATCTATTTGAAATATTATAAATGTAAATTTCATAGTATCAATGATATTAGATTAATTCAATACACTTAATGTTGACGAAAACACCATTGTTAAAACTGTGAACTTATATATTTACTATAAAAGTGAGGCTATCCTCACTGCCATATACTATTCTGATTTAACTTGTTATTTTTCTTTATAGGCTTCGGTTTCTTGTCATTTGAGGATGAGGTGTCAGTCGAGAGAGTGACCCAGGAGCATTTCATCAATCTCAATGGGAAACAGGTAATAACTATTAAAAGTCAATACGAATGTATGAAAACTCCACATCCAGGCAGTGCCCTCAACTATACCTGTTTTGGGTACGTTCAGATGTTTGTGGGATATTAATGCAGATCAGCATATGCTCTTTATTCATGTGGATTATAAGAGTCTTCTAAATTTGCAACAAGATTTTTATAACAGATTAATTTTTATAATTTTCAAATATGTGTAATGTATGATTAAAAAATGTTACTTTAAATTATTTGAATATTTTAAAATTTACTTTTTCTCAAGAATTCATTGTATTTTATTTGTAAGTTGATATCATTCTTACACCTGTGTATTCTTTACCCTATTGGTTCATTAATCTATAAAATAATAGAATTCGTTTAAGTGTAGTATTTGAAAAAGATCATAAATTGTATGTTAAATGCTTAGATAGCAATACAGCCCAAGCTACATAAAAATGTTCAACATTCGAAAGCAAAACTTTGGAGGATATTAACGCTTGGGGATTTCCAGGTGGAGATAAAGCGTGCGGAGCCCCGCGATGGGTCCGGCAAGCTGGGGTCTGGGTCTGGTGGCATGGGCGGAGGCGCCATGGGCGGGGCGCCCGGGGACGCGCCCGCCGCCGGCCAGTGGGGCCCGCCCCAGGCCGCGCCCATCAACATGATACAGGGCCACAACGGACAGATGGGTGGACCGCCCATCAACATGCCCATGGCCGGCCCCAACATTATGCAGGGGTCAGTGTAAAATTTATCATTACCATACCAATTTTTCAGTTGAATCTTTTCCTTCAGCTTTAAGTATTAGAATTTTTTTTATTGAATTTTGTAATTTCTTAGGTATGTAGTCTTAGTGTATTATTTTTTACGTTTCTTCTATTTTAGCTTTTAACTCCTCTTAGTAAAGAGCACAAATCAAAATACAAAATTTGATTTGATAATTTTGTAGAATTCATACTACAGTCCGAATCTAAATAAAACGTATCTTACCATGTTAACCTTGTCAGTCTTATAGATAGTTTCATTGATTTGGAACGATTTGAACTCGGGTGCTTATGTATTATGTTTCAAATTTGTTTTATTGATAGCCTCCCCCATAGCAAAAACCCTCCAAAAACTTATAAGTTGCAAAATTAATTTAAGATTATTATATGAATTTAAGATGATTATTGTAAGAATGAAACAAGTTTCCGTCGTTTGCATAAAGTTATGTAGTATCTATTTGCCAACAAGCAGAAATTCATCAACTGCTATTTTGTAATTTTGCACAGCTTCGCACCGGCAAGCGCCGTGTTGGTTGACTCCCTCACTAAATGGAGTGGTGGCGTGATCAAATACACAGTAGTGTAAATTGTTAGTGTATGTGTATGATATATGTGGCTTAAGTGAGTGATGTGGTTGCAGGTACCAGGGGTGGGGCACGTCGCCGGGGCAGACGTCGTACGCGGGGTACGGCGCGGCGGGCGGCGGCGCGGGCCCGGGCAACTACCAGGGCTGGGGCGCGCCGCCGGCCCCGCAGGCGCCGCCGCACGCGCCCGCCTGGCCCGCCACCAACAACTACACGCAGCACGCGCAGCCGCCCGCGCAGGGCTACGGCAGCTACGGTACGTACACTGCTCGCCTGGTACTCATATATACTATGATATGATATATATACATGTAGCAGCAGCCCGCGCAGAGCTACGACCGCTACGATAACATGCTCAGTGCATATGGCTACAAGTTGTCTATGATTTATATATGTGCAGGGCGCTGGCGGCTACGGTACGTGAGCCATGCGCTCATTTTACAACGCTACAAATTACATATGATTGTTATATAAATACATGTAACAGCCCACGCAGGGCTACGGCAGCTACGGTACATACACTGCTCGCCTGCTGCTCACTGGGGCTTACTGCACATGGCTATTATTTATTTATTTATTTTCATCCAACTTATATCTAACATTACAGGTTTCTACCCAATGCGATAGATAAAGCACTATTTACAATCTTATATTACCTATATTACTATATTACCTTATAACTAATTATCCATTAGTGAATTCGTTCAGAGTACAAAAGAATAAATCTGTTTCTCTGTCGATCAGGTTTAATGTTCGAAAAGCTCGCGTCAGGGGTGCCCCTCGCAGTAAGTTAGTGCGACATCTAGGGACGGCCAGTAGGTCTGGCTGACGCCGCCACCATATATATATATCCGGAACACAAATATTAATCTTCTTCAACATATTCTCATTAATAATCATACTCCTTAGGACCATAAAAATATATGAAACTAGTCTAAATTCTCTCCTTACCCTGAGCTGATTGTATGCCACCATACCCAGAACAAATAATGTGGGGTATTGCAGTGGGTAAAAAGGGTACACCCTTTATAACTTGAGACACAAATACCTTACAAATTATATACTATGATATGATATATATACATATAGCAGCAGCCCGCGCAGAGCTACGACCGCTACTATAACATGCTCAGTGCATATGGCTACAAGTTGTCTATGATTATTATATATGTGCAGGGCTATGGCAGCTACGGTACGTAAGCTATGCGCTCATTTTACAACGCTACAAGTTACATATAATTGTTATATAAATACATGTAACAGCCCACGCAGGGCTACGGCCACTGCTGCTACTAGCGTATTCTGTGATGCGTATTCCATCTTAGTCAACAAGATTATTATCTTCGATCAATAATCTTGTTGTGATGTAGGTGTGACAACACAACAAGATTATTAATCGAAGATAGATGTACCTGCCTGTGGATCACCGTTTCCACTTACCTTGGTCTCTTTACTTGTTTTTACTCTTATTCTATAAATCTAATATACACTTAATATTAAATTATAATACAAAACTAGATTAAATTATGGTATGTGCGCTCGAAACTGCAACACTGCATATTTATTACGCAAGGCTCAAGTAATCTAAAAATTCCTTTTAATATTATAATACAAAACTACACAGTCTAATTACAAACTCACAACTTATTTATATTTAGTGTATATTACAAAACTGGATTTAATATAAAGTTTGATGATGCGAAATACAACCTGTATGCAATCTTAATTTCAAATCAACATATTATATACTTTAAACTACATCCAAGTTTACGCCAAGTAACCAGTCTTATAAATTGATTTATGGTTGAAGAACATCCAGTTACATTGTATTGATACACAAGTGGTAAAATTAAAAATCTTTTACAACCGACTTCAATATAAATAAAATGAGAACATCAGAGAACCTCCTTCTTTTTTTGAAGTCGGTTGAAAACTAGACTTAGTAAGACTTACTAGGCTCATACGCACTACGTGGATAAACAAACTACACAGAAAAAAATGCAAAATAAAATACTTAGTAATTCTATCGCTACCATGCTGTTTCTATACAATTTATTTTTACACAAATCTACAGACGTTTTATTACTTCAAGACAAAAATGTATAAAATTCTACACAATATAATTACAAAGTACACAGAAAAAAAATGCAAAATAAAATGCGTAGTAATTCTATCGCTACCATGCTGTTTCTATACAATTTATTTTCACACAAATCTACCGACGTTTTATTACTTCAAGACAAAAATGTATAAAATTCTACACAATATAATTACAAAGTACACAGAAAAAAAATGCAAAATAAAATGCGTAGTAATTCTATCGCTACCATGCTGTTTCTATACAATTTATTTTCACACAAATCTACCGACGTTTTATTACTTCAAGACAAAAATGTATAAAATTCTACACAATATAATTACAAAGTACACAGAAAAAAAATGCAAAATAAAATGCGTAGTAATTCTATCGCTACCATGCTGTTTCTATACAATTTATTTTCACACAAATCTACCGACGTTTTATTACTTCAAGACAAAAATGTATAAAATTCTACACAATATAATTACAAAGTACACAGAAAAAAAAAGCAAAATAAAATGCGTAGTAATTCTATCGCTACCATGCTGTTTCTATACAATTTATTTTCACACAAATCTACCGACGTTTTATTACTTCAAGACAAAAAAGTATAAAATTCTACACAATATAATTACAAACTACACAGAAAAAAATGCAAAATAAAATGCGTTGTAATGCTATCACTACCATGCTGTTTCTATACAATTTATTTTGACACAAATCTACAGACATTTAATGACTTCAAAACAAAAAAGTACAATATACTACACAATATAATGACAAACTACACGGAAAAAATACAAAATAAAATGCGTAGTAATTCTATCGCCACCATGCAGTTTCTGTACAATTTATTTTGACACAAATCTACAGACATTTAATGACTTCAAAACAAAAAAGTACAATATACTACACAATATAATGACAAACTACACGGAAAAAATACAAAATAAAATGCATAGTAATTCTATCGCCACCATGCTGTTTTTGTACAATTTATTTTTACACAAACTTACAGACATTTTATTACTTCAAAACAAAAAAGTATAAAATTCTACACAATATAATTACAAACTACACAGAAAAAAAATGCAAAATAGAATGCGTAGTAAATCTATCGCTACCATGCTGTTTCTATACAATTTATTTTGACACAAAACAAAACAAAAAAGTATAAAATACTACACAATATTATAATTACAAACTACACAGAAAAAAATGCAAAATAAATTGCGTAGTAATTCTATCGCTACCATGCTGTTTCTTAATGTTTCATAGTTAATTGTATAAAATATTGTATTGTAATTATTGTTTAAAATAAAAGTTCCACTGGGTTCCCAGGACAGAGGTCTTTTTCCGAACCACATTGGTAAGGCTTAAATGACTTTTAATAAGTTATTCTTGTAATCTATATTCAATAAAAATGATTCTATTCTAATTAATCAAATCTACGCAATTTTTTTTACAAAATGGTATTTTTAAATGCAAAACTTCTAATAGGAAACTATACAAAGTTTAATCAGTTAAAACTTGTCATAGGGTGTATGATTAATAAAAACTATGTTTGAACTTGAACCATATCTGATCAACAAATCAAACAACATTTTTACAATACAATATACAGTCAAATTCAACTACAGTTGCATGTGATTAATAAAATATAGTTATGAGCTCAATATACAGGGTTCAGAATAAGTAATATAGGCAAATGGTAAAGAAAAAAATAATTAAAAAAAAAATCAAACATTCTGTCCTTTTTATGTTTTAAATTCAAAATGCGTGGTAATGCATTATTTTAACTGATTTTACAGCGCACGCACACATTTGTAAGGGTCGATCGTTAGACAAAAATGTTGTTGCCTATAAATCACATTCAATTTGGGATCATTTCAAATAAAAGTAGAAGCCTTATTTAATCGTATTTTCAAAGACTGCTTTATAGGTATATCATTATTTATATATTTGAACTTAAGTTTAAAATTTGGCCACTCTTTGAAAAATAACCCTGTATACAAAAATACATGTATCCACATCCAGGCAGTGCCCTCAACAATATCTGTTGCCGGTACGTTCAGATGTTTGTGGAATATCAACGCAGACCAGCATATTCTCTTTGTTCATGTGAACTTTGGAGTCTACAAAGTTTGCAACAAAGTTTGGAGACTATGATAAAAACTAGTGGGTTTAATGCATTTATTGAAGTGACTGTGCTACAAAACATGAAAGTAATGATAATGAAATTATTTATTTATTTTAAACTCTACAGATTAATATTATGTTTTCAAGTATATTAAGAAAATAATAGATTTTAGTCCGATTTTTCAAACATCAAATAAAAGTTATCCATTAAACGTGGTAGAACCATGCTACAGCTATATTAATTGTATAGTTGTAGCACGAATGGGTTGGCTCACACAGTACTGGTATTCTGTGAGAGTGTGGTCAACAATACCAGCGTAAAATAGCAGCTCAAAGCTGCTGTTTTGTATAGTGAGTGTAGAGAACCGGAGACCCTTTTTACTGGAAAGGAGGCATTCCATCTTGGACCTCACGGCTGACAACGCATCTCCATTTTGATTCGCAGACGAGGATAGAAGTAGATGTCTATGGGACACAGCAACCACTTACCATCAGATGGACTGTGTGCTCGCTTGTCACCTCTAACCTATAAAAGAAAATTATTATAATCTGACTATATAGCAATCCCATATCGGTAAGCAACATGTTGGGTGACCCCCCAATAGGCGGTGTGACGACCTGGTCAGAGATGCAGAAAGTTGAAGGATGCAGGTGACTCTGGACCATTATTTAGGGTATTTCTTGGGGGAGGCTATGTTCAGCAGTGTCATGTGAGTGTAATGATGATGATGATGAAATATAAAATTGAAATAATTGAACTGTTTCATTCATACAACTGTAATTTTTTTTTTATGTTGTATTTTGTCTTTTGAATAACTTCTGTCTTCTGTGAATAAGTCTGCCAATACACTACAGTGAAGGACTCTTTGCATTTCAGTGTTAAATGACAGGGCCCTATTGTCAAAAGAAGGATGATGTTTTAAAATGTTCAATCTTCTTTGTTTCCCTATTGAGGCCACTACAAGCTTCTTCAAGAATGCTGATACATTTCTTGAAAGTTTTGCCCATACTCAATATTCTGGGCAGGCATACCTGTCGGTAGGCGCAGTGCCGACAGGTATGCCTGCGCGTTGGTAATACCTCTCTTCATAATCAGCCTATAGGGTTTAGGTTTTTCATAGTAGCTCGCCAATGCCTTGTCCATCAGCAGAGTTCACCGCGTGTAAGAGGCATTGACATTTGGAGAAAAAGTTGACACATTCTATTTTCACCAACAGCCTTATGTGTTCTTATGGGTTATCTTTTAGGTGTTACAAGTCTCATTTTCTACATAGTAGCTCAGCGGGGTGGTACTACTGTCTTACCTATTAATGTCGCCAAGCAGCAGTGTACACCCATTGCAGTGTTCCGGTTTGGATGGTAAGAGAGGATAATCATAGGATATCTTAGTCCTGTAGGTGAGGATTCGTCTGAAACCTCTATGTGAAGTTGTTTGCGGAGGTCCATTGCCTGCAGTATTCACTTACCTTCAAGTGAACTTTCAGCTTCAGTGTCTTCAAAAAATATACAAATATAATTCCAATTCAATTCATGGGCATAATAAGTGATTGCCGCTCGCTGACGTAATGTTTTGTTGTGCAGCGAACTACAGCTCGGCGCCGGCGGGCGCGTCGGCGGGCGGCAGCTGGACCACCTGGAACATGCCGCAGAACTCCAACTCCACCGGCTCCGGTGAGTCACGCCATTCCTTAAACTGATGCCTTGGCAAACCATACCCTCTCCTTAAATATTTAAAGCCCAGACGCTTGCTTCGGTACAGTTTAGGCAAATACATATTTTGTATTGCATCATTGTATTATGCCCATTTTCGTTCACTTGTAGTGTGATTTTCCACGACTTATTCAATTTCGTGTATGTTGTCAGTTAAAATTAAAAGCAAATTTGAAAATTAATTACGCAGATTTCATACATACATACATAAACACTCACGACTGTCACCCAGAGGGGTAGGCAGAGACTATGGACTTCCATTAGGCACGTTCCTGACACACCTCTCGCCTCCTCCACATCCATATACCTACGCATACACGCTCGTCGGTTAAAAACTCTTAATTTGGCCCATTTTCAATATATCGCCAATTTGGTCGATAAACTTTCGCCTAGAGCGTCCCTTCCCGACTCTGCCGTTCACCGCAGATTTCACAATTGTATTTTTACCCATTATGTGGTTTTCTCTCATTGATAGTATTTGTTATAGTTAATTTTTGCTTGACTTAGTTGTTAGAGCCTAGGGTACTTCTTTGAGTTGGTTTTTGACAGTGATCTTTGGCTCTCTTCTTTCAGAGGATCCTTTTAATTATTTTGAAAATATTGTGTTATTGTTGGAGTTTTTGACAGCACAACCATGATTGGTTTATCCTCAGACAGTGGCTACAAGAGACAAATTTGTCTTTTAAAGATGTGAAAAACTGGTTAATTTTTTATTATTTTCCACATCCAGGCAGTGCCCTCAGCCATATCTGTTGTTGGTACGTTCAGATGTTTGTGGAATATAATGGCAAACAAGCATATACTCTTTGTTCATGTGAATAACAGAGTCTACAAAGCTTGCTACAAGATCACTACTATTAATCACCTTGGAAATGTGTTTATATATTCGCCCAGTAATCATATTTTTACATAAAACTACCATTAAATAACCTTATCATATGATTGAGTGTTGATTGATTAATTACCAAATAACTGGTTACCGACGCATTCTATTTCAGTTGTTTCGATGTGGTAACTCATTCGGTCTTGGTTCTTTATTAGATGAACAGTTCTTTATCATTTGACTGATTCAACCAAATGAGATGCATTATTTGGAAGAGATTGTTTTATACTCACAGCTGTACACAAAAATTAGTAAGTGTCAAATGTCAAAACCCAATGTGTGAAAATTTGGTTTGTTTGCATATTTGGATAGATTTTTTATTGTCAATTGTAAAAACTTGTGTGTAATTTGGTTTGTTTGCATACTTAGATAGACTTTTTATTGTCAATTGTAAAAAACCTTGTCCGTACACGTAAACTCTTTTTTATTCTTATGATAACAAAGATAAACGTCGTAGTGTAACACACTGAGAGTGTGATAAAAGCGTTAAAGAATCTATTGTCTATCTCGTGAGCGTAGTAAAAGTTTACTATAAATAGGTGATGTTAGGAAGATGTCATAGGCTTTGATAAACGGTGGTATAACATCATATATATCACATGAAAATAGACTGTCGACGGGCAGCTGAATTGAATGCGTCCCGCGTGTTGATACTGCAATTGGTGATGCTATTAAGCGTGAAGTTACGGCAAATTTTCCCTAATATGATAAGTAAAATTATTATGTACGGAAGTTGTGGACATACTGTGGTGGCTGATAAGATTTTTTTCTTGATTACATTTACATTATTTTATATATTATATTTTATATAATATTTTAGAATAATTCTAACTAACCATACCATACCATTCATAGATTGTAGAGATTATTTAAAGTGGTGATCGCGTAGCCTTAATTGTCAGAGTACTTGGAATTCACATTTTTTCACATCCCATTTGTGCAATAATAATTTGTTGGTTTTCGGGTTTGGTGGTATTGATTATTACTATTCAATGTTTACACTTGTTTAAAAAATTGTTTGGTCTGAGGATAGTTGCCCCATATATGCCAGTGTTAGATGCGTAAGTGCATTCGTACTTTCATTTGCTGTGATGTGTAACATACGTTGCTAGCACTATAATATTCGACTACATTCGAGACAAACAAGTTTATAGTCCACTTGATGGTGTGGCTACTGCAGAGTTCATGGACACTGCAGTCAACTTCATACAAATAAAACTACAGATGTGTTGTCTCCTCTGAAGGCGAAGATGAAATGCCTCACACCCTGTAATCATACTGGCTCTCCTCTATACCCTTCAGACCGAAACACAGCGGTGCAAGCACTGCTATTTGGCGGCAGAAATTGTTAAAGGGGTGGTATATACCCAGACGGACTCCTAGGCAGAAAAGAACCGTATAAATTACTGCACTCATTTAACTATTGTAGACTTTTAAGTTTATTAGTTAAATCACTGCTATTTGGAAACCCACCCAGACGGATTCTAGTTAGAAAAGGCGTCCTACCACCTAGGACTGGGATGATTAGTAATAGGTGGTTTGGTTCAGGGTTGTACTACTCGGACGGATTCCTAGACAGAAAAGGAGTCCTACCAATTAGGACTGTTTTTTTTATAATAAGACACCTTGCATCTTCAATTACGAATCAAATTACAGATGTGTTGTCACACTTTAGGACTAAGATGGAATTCCTCATTTTCAGTAATAGGGTCTCTGGTACTTTGGGCTCTGGGTTGATTAGTAATGAGCGGTTTGTTAGTGCGTAGGGTCGTAGTACTCAGACGGACCCCTAGACAGAAAAAGCGTCTTACCACTAAAGGAATGGGTTGATTAGTAAGCGGTGTGTCGGTGCGCATGGTCCTACTCCTCAGACGGACTCCTAGACAGAAAACCATTTAGAAGAGTTATACTCAAATGTTGCTCAAATTTAAGATGCCGTTAAGTCTCGTGTTGTTTCTATCACTTTAAGTCAAAGTGACTGTGACACCACGAGAGTTAACGACATCTTAAAACTGAGTAGCGTTTGAGTATTTGGCCATAAGCGTGGCATTAGCATACAGGCACATCGTCCGCCTGATAGTAAGTGGATGTTGTGGTCCATAGAAGACACCTAAATCAATCTTCAATTAAGTATCAAAATGAGTGGGGAGTTTTGGCGGGAACTTGACCGGCGGTGGATTGCTGCTCCTGTATTATAGTTTAAATAATGGTTTGAAGTGGATTTTGATATGTAAAAGTGGTGCGATTTTGTGTATTAAATGTCTGCGCATGTTAACTATTAGTGGAAACGGTGAAGCAAGTGCTTCGATGGTGATGTGAATCTCAAGATAAGGTGTCTGTCTGCTTTGAGATACTATCGCCAACTGTCCGTTGGCTCAAGTTGCCGTCAAAATCTTCCAAAGCCTACGCAATGTGACGCATCAATATATTGTGAAGCAGTGTACTATGAAAGATTATTATCACTTAATACTGAGATAAATGAAGGAACGGCTTAAAGGACAAGTGTCCAAGTCATAAATGTTAATCAAAAAAATATCAATGTGAGCGGTGTGTGCGCGTGCGCGCAGGGTCGTACGTGCCGCTGTCGGAGAGCGGCGAGATGTACGGGCGCAGCGCGGGCGGCGCGGGCGGCGGCGCGGCCCCCGCGCTCACCGGCGCGCTCTCCTCCGCCGCGCTCAACAAGTCCTCCTCCGACTACTCCACCTACCAGCAGTACCCGCCCGCCTACCAGCAGGACCAGGTACGTGCCCGCCGCGCGCACCTACACACCTACACACATACACACCTACACACCCACACACACACACCTCCACACACACACACACGCGCAAACGTTGACCGTTTTAAGCCCTTATGCCGATAGTGGTACAGTCGATATTTGAGCGATTTTTTAAAATTAAATACAGTAAATTTATTTGAACAAAATTATAAACACAATACTTCGGTTATTGTTGGATCTAGTTGAAGTTTATATAATAATAATAATAAAATATTTATACATTGAACCATAGTTGCAAAACGTATAAAAAGTAAAACGAATAACTTAGCTTATGTTGCAGTGAATCTACAATGCTGTTATTCTGTCAGCACTCATATAGTTGACCAACTAACTATGACAGGCCTCTCTAAATTGAATACATTTGTATCTCCAGTACATTACTTCTACCAATATTAGATAATTAAATTAGAAGGTCACTGCGTCAACCAGTTGGCGGTACGCAAATATTAAGGTATAAATGCATTAAATTAGTTAATTATATTACTATATTAAATAAATAATTAATAATCATCACTATTGTTATAATTTGAAATTGTAGCTATAAAGTAAATTCTATACGCAGTTCACTGTAGAATTAACTATGTTTTTTAACCCACAGTATCTCCTTAACTTGTTAATATATTTACCTGAGATTCTATAAAAACTTATCATTAGCAGTGGTCACATATGAGTTTCATAATGATTCAATAATAATTAAAATCATTTTATACGTTTATAAAATCTATTTTGAGTTTTTTTTCATTGCCTTTGTGGACAATCAATACCTGTCTTTATCGAGCTAGCTTTCAGTCTATTATCACTTAAACTAAACTTAAAATGGTCAACGACAAATAGTCGCGACCGTATGCTTACGGATCGCGACGCGTGTAATATTTTAAAAGTAAAACTATTTTCCCACTTTTAATAGTCATTGCAGAATTATATACAGAAAACAAGTTATGTTGTTTATCAAATCAATTTTATATAGAAATTAAATCTTGTAGGTTGCTGCTATAATAACAATTCAAACTTGCAATGATTATATGAAAGCATACAATATTCATTTGTATCATTTCTTATTTGGCGAAACGTTTTTTTGTCCAGAGCGATTATACGATTTACATTAATTTTTTTAATAATATTAGTGTAAGTAGCCAATTGCAAGTTGAATTGGAAATGATACAAGTTCAGTGCATTGCATCATTTGTTAGTTTATTTAACATTAGAATCTAGAAGTGACAAATAATATTCATTGGTCTCATTAAAACTTCTTAAAATTAATATTTATATTTTTTTAATAAACTAATATTTGATACTAATTAATATTTGAGATCGAAAGTGTTAATTTGTTTGTCTGTTCTAGTATTTTATAAAAATATTTTTTTTCAGTTTATAGTCATCAAAGTTCATACTCGCATTTATTTTTCCGAATTAAAACATGTTTTATAGTCTCTATGTTATTACAGATATTTTGATGACTGTATATTGAAAACTTAGTTAAGTTTTTGTTTGACCTTGCATGGATAATATTTACTGCATATTTTTAACCTGGTGTTGGTTGAAAGATAAGTTCACAATTTTATAACCTATAGAAATGAAGGTTGTGGCAATTGAGAATTTAAGGCACCAACATAACATACATTTCAAGAATTAAACGGTACCAGAAAAAGGTATGTTGGAGCCTTATGTGTGTACCTCATGCTTCAGAAAAGGTAATTTCATAATTTGTTCAATTGTCATTGCCTCACGTATTAGTTATGAAGCACTTTTTTTAATTTTTTCTTAATATGTTTCTGCGGCGTTCTTGATTATTGCAATAACAATTGAACAATGTTTATATCACATTCTTTGATATCGAAAATGTTTTAAGTTTCAATAATTGGTTTGTAGATTTTACATTGAACTCTAAGGAGTTGTAATAAAGTTAAATTTAAGTTGCATATTGTAAATTAATGACTGAAATTATTGAAACATATTTGTCAGGGGGACTGTGAAATCTGACAATCTAATTAAAATTTTAGAATGGGCAAGAAAATAAAAAAAAGCATATCAATTTGTGAAGAAGCATTTGTTGCCCATTTTATTTTTTATTCTGTTTAATAACACAATTTGGATTAAAATATTACTTTATAAATATATGTGATGTTGTCCAACCTGTGTTGAAAACAGAAGTATGCTAATCCTATCACTGTATCTTGGATAAATACATCATTTCTTTATTTAAACAATACAAATGTGAAATACTTGTCCAAGATATAGTTATACTGTATAATTTATGCTCATAGCGCTTGAAATCGCTTTGAGCGATTCTATTAATCATTACTAAAGTACAGCCAAGTTGATTTAGATTGTATTGTATTTTTGCTCGAAACCCAGGGGCTTGCTTCCTTTCTTCCCATATCCCACCATGCCCATGCTTTATCTTATTTTATCCTGCATTTTTCCCATACATTTGTTTGGTGTGGTATTGCAGTATGTGAGAACGCATGGTTGACGAATTCTCTTGACCCCTTTTTACTTTGTCACCGTTTGTTTTTGTGAAGATGGTTGGGAGATGTATGGATGACGTTTGTAGCAGCATTCAATTTGGTTGTACTTACTGAGTTTGTTTGCGATTCATGAATGATAGTGCGATGTAACGTCGGTGAGCGAGTGAAATTCAGCGAAGTTTACTACTTGAATGCAAACAAACAATATTGCGGTCGAAATGAAGCATGAATTATATACCATAGAGCCCATATTAGTTTGCCTCCTCCCTCTGCTGTTGTGTGCTGTTTTGAGATATAATAAAACGCTTTCGATATCGAAGACATCGACCTTCTCTGCATGTTTTCAGTGGCGAGATTAAAACGTGCGATGTCTTTTTGATTTTACGAGCTATGTTGCGGTCCGTATTGCGAACGGTATTGCTAATAACTCCGTCGACCGCGAGCCGGCTCTCTCGAGGCAAAAAAGCTCACCGCACCGCTATCCATAGTGAAAAATCAAGAAGATTAACAAAGTTGTCAACTTTCGCTGAAGGTCTCTCACCGCCGCCCCTCACTCCCCCCGCCATCCCATTCCTGGTCATCATCCCGCCCCGGGGGTTAATTTACATGCTTTCTCCGCGTCCATTTTCACGCGTTACGCTACTTACATAAAACTGCCTAAGTCAGGTCGTGCATTTTGGCGAGTGGGACTTTGATGTCTTGTAATTCTTCTTTTCCAGTTGGTCGATCAGGGTCCACAAGAGTGGCTCCTCCAGAAAGACAATTAGAGATAAGGGTGGGTTCGGATGAGGGTATGTCGCGAAACTCTGGGGATTTCTCACTATGGACGGTTCGGTTATTGCGACGATCACGCGGGCTCACCTAAAAGGCATCGCACCGCACTAGATGTTAAGCTTATACTTATAGTTTCATTCAGAATGTTCGTATTGCATTTTTGTAGTCGTGCGAGATGATTCAATTGCTTTGTGTCATCTCAACACATGTAAATTGGCATTTAAAGTACAAATTAGTAAAACTTGGATTTTTCTCGTATTGTTACAGGTTCATTAATAGTTAATTTTAACGATAAAAATAATGTTAAGAGAGCTGTACTTTAAGTGTTCAGAGACGAAATCCATAATTCTGTTGAATGTAACGAGAGATCATAATATTATAATATGTAGGAGCAAAACTGTGTTAAAACATCATGGGGCATCGTTGAATGCGGCCTCCAAGGACAACTTTTTATGACATTAAATCGATTGACATTATAATGATTTGGCCTCATTTCGATCCCTCATGACGTGATCTGACGCGCCGAAGCCGAAGCCTCGGCCAATTGCGCGGTTCTATTTTTGTAATAAGTAACGGCAACTCTTGCGCGTAGTTCTTAGTAGAAACGTGGCGGTGGGCTGAGGTCATGTTATAACAGCGAACCGGTTCAATGTTATTTCATAAAAAACTACTATAAAAATTAATACTTCTAAAAGATATACAGAGTCCAGCACATTACAGTGCTGCATTATGAAATTATCAAATCAAGCCGGATCAAACAACAATTCTGGTACTGTCAGAGTGGGGTACAAATTTATTGAATGGTAATATTAGTATTTTCAAAGAATTCGGTTCGCCTATAACACAGTCTCCGTCTATTGCGCGGCCTCTACGAGGCTTCGGCCGGCCGGTCGTCGCGCGCGTAGAGCCGCAACGTTGCGTTTCGCGATATCGATCCACGCGACCGGAGATTAGGGTTGCCACCTTCTATTTTAGAACACTGTGTTTGATTGTTAGTTTAGGAAAATTTACTTTTATCATTCTTTTTTTACAAAATTATTTTAGATATTTTAAACAATAATAAACATTTGTTACCATTAAAAATCTTGACTACTTTCTTGCGTCTTTGTCAAGGTAAACAATTCGTTTGCCGAATTCAGAAATGCTTTGTTTCTGTGCCCCGTTTTCGTTGTCCATCGTAGGATAGTGTATGTTTTCATAAAGCGTTAAAGTAGGGGGTGGCAGCCCCTCGGCGCGGCGTGTGTGACGCGTTCCGTCGCGTACCGTTGCGGCTCTGGCGGCGTGTGCGCGGTGCGCTAACGTGTGCGCGTGGTAGGGGTCGTCGTACGGCGGGTCGCGCGCGTACAGCGGCGAGTACCACGGCGCGGCGGGCGGCGCGCAGCCGCCAGGTGTGCACGCGCACCCGCACCACGCGCCCAAACACTTCGCCGCCGCTGACTTTAACAAGGAGTGGCCCGCCGCCTAGGGCGACACCGAGCACCCGCACACCCCGCCCCCGCCCCCGCACTCCCCTCCCCCACACCGACACGCAGCATTGAAGCAACGTGTACCACGCGCGCCTACACCACGCGCCCAATCATTTCGCCGCTGCTTACTTTAACAAGCAGTGGCCTATGGCGTATTGCGACACCGCACGCCCGCACCCATACCCCGGCCCCCGCATCCCCTCGTCCGCACCTTCCGACACGCAGCCCAGTGAACGCGTGTCGTACACAACTCTCCACCATTGAAGTAACATGTATCACGTGCTAGAAGAGACGCCGTGATTTGTGGTTCGCAACACGCGTTACAGCCGACGGGCTCAAACCAAGTCCGTGTCATAGAAACCACTCTGTCTCCTTCCACCCGCACTGCCGCACAGATTTTGTTCGCGGTGTCCGTTCTTGTACGTAGTATATATTATTTCAATGTTCATAACTATGTTTTTGTTACATTCAGTATAAAATTACAGTTTGCTAGTAGCCTAGCTTGGCCCATATTTTAACCCACATAAATAAACTATGCATTTCGTTTGATGTCCTTGTATTCGACAAGAGCGCGTTTCTGCTGTCGGTGTTCCCCAATCCAACTAAATGGTCGACTCGATACATGAATTCTGACACAGCCCGAGCCCCGATGAGTTCGATCTATCCCCAACCCCCCCCATCACTTTACGACCTCAATATATACAAAACATAACATTATACAACACATTTTAATTAAGTATATTTTTAAAAAGGGAGGGATTTATACAATGCAATATAACATTGATTTTAAAGTGAATATTGCATGCGATTTAAAAAAAATATAATAAATTGAAGGCATCCTTTACGACTGCATTAACACAAACCCACACGCGTAAGTAAGGTGTTGTTTTTTTAAAATAAGATATAAAACGTAATTTAACGATTAAAAAAAATCAAGTTTTCTAGATGTTGTAGCTCGCGTCAACTAAACCTTAAAGGATTAGGCCTCTTCACGTTTTATGAAACTATTAAACGGGCATACGAATGAATGTGTTCACATTATGTTTCTCTCTTGCGCTAAGTAATGTTTGTGTTCTCTGATATTATTTCCCCCAAAGTTTTCGCGGCCCCACCTTTCTTGATCCGAAAGGTCAATTTTCGTACATCTAATGTACACAATTTTTGTCTTTTTTAATTCTTTTAGTTTGGATGTGGGCTCTTTTAAATGTTTTTAATTTTACTTATAATCATGAATTTCTTCGTTCTTTGGAAGTTTGATGATTTCTTTTAATAACGTCGTATATTGAGCGTTGGGGACTTGGTACATTACGTGAAGTCGCCCGACACTTCCGCGCACATTTGACAGAATTGTTAACAAGGCCAATTTAGGGAAAATGACCTAAAACAACTTAACTTAAGCTAATGACTTGTATAAATATTTGGTATATATATCGGTATGTATGTTTAATATTAGAATTTTGGTTATTTACCACCCACTAGACTTAGGAAAAATGGTAGGAATGTAATGAAATAATTATGTGTTAATATTTAAACAAAACAGAATGACTGAACGTGATTTAATAATATATTATAATTTTCCCATGTTTTTTAATTTCTTTAAAGGGGAGCAATTCTGTATAAATATTCGTAATTTTAATGGATATGAATTTTTAGTTTTTTATCGCAATTTTTTAAGTTGATAATTGATTTTTTAATAATTATAATATGAATTAAATTTACCTGCCAAATTGTTAAAGCGAGCAAACGGTTAAGTGTTAAGTAATGAAGCTCAATCATTTAGGATATAGTTGTCGGACTCGATTCCGGCCGCACCCCTCGCGCGGACGCCTGTACATATACTTACTTGTGTGTAAAACATAATTTTAATCGATTCTCTCGTCACATAGTTTTAAATTTTTTAATTTATGCGGATTGCCAAATATTTTTAAAACTGTATAGAGCTTCCGATGGCCGATACGGGCGTCGGTATAGGAGTATCTTTATCTTAAAATACGGGACGTCGTCGCCGCGCGCCCTCTCCTCCCGTAGCAAAGTGAGTTATAATTTAAAATAACATTGTTAGATTAAATTTAATATTAGTCCTTTACTGTACTATATCGCTCAATCATTTGACCGATCGACTGATTAAAATTTTAGTGATAAGCTAAGTAATTAATAGCGGGAGGGGAGAGCTGGTGCGCGGCTCAACGACGCCCCGACATTCTTTGTTGTAATTAACTTAAGAGTTTACGTCGGTCGAAACGGCTAGGTACGCCCCAGTAGGCACTCGATAAGATTTGTTATAAACGTTTTTTAAATAGATGAATTGTTGAATATTACATTGCAAATGCATAATTTGGTATCGTATAGTATAGGGTTATTTAAGATCGCACCATAAGTAAAGTATAATTTATCTACGTGAGGTTATAAGCAAATTTGTAAGCGCGACGGTCCGACGTGACGGGTGCGGCGTCCCAAATTTAAAGCTAAAACATAGTGAGGAAATGAAAACGCCTTTACATTGTGATGTTCATAGATAACGCAAATATTGGTACATTTCTTATAGCTCTGTATATTACATTAACGACTGAAACAAAGGACATTATGTAGGAAATTGAAACTTGTACCTTAAAACAATATATTGAAATAATGTTAATGAATAATCAACATCGGTGCCTAACTGCCCTCTAAGTTACGTATGTACTCGTGCCCGCTTTGTTCCGCTATGTTTTATTATAACTCTTAATCTGTTCGTTCCTATGTTAGTTAGGTTTAATTTGTCTCGATTCATTCCTCTGCTGGCGTACGGTGCGCGTATCGTTAGTCTGTCACTAACCCGTTCGTTTCCCGCGCCTCCGTTGGTCACGCACGTTCGCGCACGCGCCCGTTCGTGCGTCCGCGCACGCGAACGTTCGTACGAACATTCTATTCGCACGATAATCGTTTCCATGTCTTCGGTTATGATAATTTACTCACCGTAGGTTTAATGTACAACCACCGATAACGGATGACGTTGTTCATGCCCGTTTAATATTAGGAAACGATGCCTTACAAAAAGTTAAGTGAATATATAGATGTTTTATATTATGTTATTTTCAGTGATATTGAATTAGCACTAAGGTGTTTTAAGATACGGGCCTGGGCCCCGCACTCATAAACCTTCGGAACAATTTAAGAACTTAGTTTGTAATGAACCATCGTGGCAATCTTCTAAGTAAACATAAAGAGTATAATTTATTTAAAATAAAGTATAATATGTATTAGAAATTTTAGATTTACTCAACATTAAACTTAGTGCAAATTATTGTGAAAAATCAATTGAAACTATTTATATGGGTTTTTAATTATTATTATATAGGAGAAGAGCATTAAAATATTGGATGAATTTATTAATTAAAATAGTTAGCAAAATACAAATACGGTAAGACTCGTTAGAGGCTCATCTGTCAAATGTGAAGCGGCTGCGGAAACAACGGCGACTTGTCACACCCAACGCTCAATACAACAAAATTGTACAAACCGTGAGTGACACTTGCATCCTCTGTATTTTAATATAACGCCGAGTAATATCGACATAAGATATACACTGTATCTTAATTATAATGTTTATGGAATAATATTTTAATCATGGCTTAACAGTAGTACTGTTGTGTAGTTAACCTTTCGACTCTTGTTTGTATTACATTATATTATAGTGTACACGGTTTTTATATGTGTATGTTTATTCAGTAGACATGTTTGTGTAAAAGTGTATTTTTGGTATTTGATATGGCACACGCGCGGAGGCGTCCGAACTCCGCCGTGCGTATTATACATTAAATATACTTATGATCGTAATTGACTAATTATATTATACAAGACCCCTAGTGTTAACGTTAGGTTAGCAGGACTTTTTTTTAAGTTCACTCTTCTACTCGTCTAAAAGAATTTTGCATTTAATTGCATCGGCAGCCAGCAGTCGATTATTAACTGTAGTCGAATCTAAAATTATTTTAAAACAATGCAGGTATTATTACTATAAATCCTCATATTTATACTAGTTTATACTAGAATATTATAATATAAATGTAATTATTGAACACACTCTTATCGTAAATTAAAATTGCACGGGCTTTACGATTAATTATAACATTAAAACTAGGGCAAGTTGTTATTTATTTCTGTTTTAATTAAAAATTTGATGTTGATTATTTTTAAACTATATTTTTTTCATTATAGTGGATTAAAGTACATAATTCTCGATCGATTAGATTACAAAAATTATTAGGTGAACTATCGACTGATGTACAATATTAAAAATAATGGTTATTTACGGCAGTATATAAGTTTTACTTTACGCCCGTTAGGGGGTGTTTATATTTATAACAGATTTATATTAATTTCCTAAAATGTAATTAATTGGAAGCGGCGACCGCGACCGAGCCACAAACTAAGTATATAACGATTGTAAGACTATTATCTAGATTTGTTGTAATCTTATAACGTGTAAACTATTATACTTAGCCCTAATGAGTGCGTAGCGCGCTTTGCGTCGCGCCGGCTGTCGGTCGCGACGGTCTACTGGCGACCACCGGCGGTCTACCGGTCTCCGCGACGGTCTCCTGGCCATCGCCGACGGTCTACCGGCCACCGCTGACGGTCCACTTTAGAGCGTCAGCCTCGGCAGCCGGCGCGATCGCGCTCGATTTACTTTATGTTCGTTATATAAAAAGGAAAATTATGATAGACTTACATGGACGTCCTTGTTAATTCTTTTTTTACGATGATAACCTAATGATAATTAGTTAATTACGGTTTTAATTATTAATTTTAACCGAAGCACTAATAAAATATTAAGACGAGAAGCTTGTACGCAAAGAGTATTCGATGTAATAATTAAAAAAGTGCTATCACAGATCATAACACTTAAGGTTTTTCGAAGTAGAAATTATGCATTATTCATATTAGGTATTTTGGGTATATATTAATTAGCTATAGTTTTAACAGATAACATAAGTATGTAGTTTGTAATGTAATGGAAAAGAATAAAACAGTTTTGTCGTAGTTTCCTATAATTAAGCTTCTTCTATCTTAATGGTTTAAGTAATACTACTGGTTGATTAATTAAAATATTAATATTACCACTGCAAATATTTGAGATATCTTATGATGAAATATATATCTACTATAAGGACATTATAAAACGTAGATAATTAAAAGAAATCAAAAGTTTCAAAATAAAACTGGCTTTTTAATGTTCGCCTTCATCCCTTTCCCCCCTTTAGAATAGTGAACCCCCTCCCTTTCTACTAGGATATCATAATTTTTGTTTTTATACGATCGCATAAAGTACACATTTCGGATCATAGCGTTCCTTAATAATAGTCTTACTAAATGACTCGTGTGAAACGTAACGAAAAACGTTGCCGTTTCCAATAATTATGTTCTCTGTACACATTTTTAGTCTATCCTCTATATGCATGCTAACACATACACACTTGATATGGTAAAGTATCGCAAACTTAAAGTTCATTACACACATTATTTTCCTCTTATATTATTTCTTGACTTGAGTGATTGTGTAACAGTGGTAAGGATTGTTGCCAGTGGAAATAACTGCAACTGCGTTGTTTTTCACTATGACAACACTGGAATATATTATGACAACAGCTTATAATCTTTACTGATATATTTACACATTACAACTAAGTAAATCACGATTCTCGCCCGAGTTACACAGTCTTACTTAATCGCGCTGGTTGATAAACGTAGCAATGGTTTCAAAACAAATGTGACACAAAATTTGAAGAGTGAAATTCATAATATTAACGCCAAATGATAAAAGACGTCGGCTTGTAATTTTTTAAGGTGCGATTACTTGCATTGCTGCGTTTTAGCCAGTGTGTCGAAATTTTATAAAACTGCTTCATAGTTCAATTTCAATTATTTTTGCTCCATCACAGAGGATGTCAGTTATTCCTTCGGTAAAGCTGTATATTATAAGAAAAAATATTTTTTCCTAAAGGATATCCGGGCTACTAGAAATTTGAAGAATAGGTTTTTAATGATTTTTTTGTTGTCGATCTGTGCCCAAATGACCAAGTCTGTAATCGAGCGAGGCAACTGCAGCGAGGACTGAATATAACAAAACAGACAAATCTACACTGGCCTCCAAAAATCGACCCACCTACGTTTTTCGCAAAAGAGTGTCCTATGGGTTTTTACCACAAACGATAGATATTTTTTATCTTGATAATGTAATAATGCAATTATAGGGTTGTAAAAAACTAAAAAACGGCGCGTGAAGCGGGATATTTTACGTACAAATGTGATGAGACATTGAAACCGTAACATTTTACTGTGAAGATCGATATTTACATTTTTTGACAATTAAAAAAATGTAAACTTTACTCTAATATGGGGTGTTTCCTCCTCTTGCTTTTATCACCGCCTGCATACGCCTATTAAGGGAACGGATCAGCTTTTTTATGTCTTCTTGGGGTGTCTGTTCCCATTCTTCTGTTAAGGCGAATTCCAGTTGACTCAACGTCTCGGGAACTGGATTTCGGGCTCTAACCTTTCTTTTTATCTGATCCCAGAGATGCTCGATGGGATTTAAGACTTTTAGCTGGCCACTGCATAACTGTAATTCCGACTTCCTGAAAATATCCAGTTACAATTGTAGCGACGTGCGATCTTGCGTTATCATGCATGAGTTGAAAATTGTCCCCAATATATCCGGTTAAAGATATGCCACCCCAAAACATTGTAGAGCCTCCACCAAACCGGACTGTTTCTCTTATGCAACACAGCATAACGTTCACCTGGTCTTCGCATAACGTTACGACGTCCATCAGAGCCTACAAGGGTCATTCGGCTTTCATCGCTGAAGAGAACTGTCTCCCATTGACCAAGATTGCACGTGTTGCCTAGCAAATTCTAACCTTGCTTGCCGATGAGATGCAGTGAGTTTTGGTGCCGTCGCTGGCTTGTGTGGTGTCAGGTTTTGCTCCCGAAGTCTTCTCACCGTATTCTCACAGACACTCCACGAGTTTCAGCCTACCCTGAACATCAACAGTAGAAAGATGCCGATTTCGCAAAGAAGTCAAGGCAATAGAACGGTCATCCGTCGGGTTTGTGAGACGTCCTCTTCCAGACCCTGGTCTCCGGCGGTACTCTCCCGTCTCTAAGTATCGCTTATAAACTCTACGCACTGCTGATCGACTCAAATTTAATCTCCTTACCACATTTCGCTGACTTAGCCCTTCACGAACGAGAGCTACCACTTGAGCGGCTTCTGCTTCAATGGTATCCATATTTTATGGTTAAAAGTAACGATATGTCTGCTCCAACAAATAATTAAAATATTAAGTCATTTCGATGCACAGAACCAAGAATATTACGCGTCAAAAGTCCGAAATAAACTAACCTTGCTCATCTATGCACAAGTCGACCATTTTTATCAGTGCGCTTAAAATATTACGAATACCCACAATAGCACTTTTATTCCTCTAAAACAATGTCAAGCTTTATCATGCTGGAGAGGGCAGTAGAAACCTGACACGATGTCTCGTGTAATGCGCTAGATAATACAAATTGTTTTTCTACTATGCGCGTATAGATAAATAAAATATGAAAATATTTAATTAGTTATCTCAAATCATCATAATAAGTTGTACACAAGTTCACTGTTGAACCTTGATACTTGACACCTTACCATGAATTGCCACAGAGTACGATCCAAGGTCACCTGCGTTCATCGACACGTTAGGTACATACATATTTCTGTTAAGTCGTCACTTCATATGATTGAGATTACTAAACATAGCAATTTAGAAAATCGTACGAGGCTGCCACATGGACCCATGGGGTGCATGACCCCATGAAAAACTATTTAATTGAATAAATTTAATTTAATTAGCTCGAGTCCCTGAATATATAATACTGATAATAAATACAATTTTATACCAGGCCTGGAAAATATAATTTTTTCATTAATTTAACAAGAGTAGCATGATACAAATGCTTAGTAAAGGTCTAAAACTAGCGAGTTGATAGTCTGATTGTTATTTAAATCGTTATCGTAAATGTAATGTTGTGAGAATCAATTCGTTTATGTTTTAAAATTACCACGCACATGTAAAATTCGAATCTAGAGCAGTAGCAGTGCCCAGAGTGGGACGTAAGGTTGTTCTTATTTAAATAACTGTCAAACTCCGTCAGGTTCCTTTGATGTATTGCGGCATGGTGTCGCCACAGCCGTCGTTCTGTAACGTGTCCGACATGTCGGCTTCAGCGTCAGGTTTCTATCAATACTTTAGAAAATGGTTTAGTATTTTAAAACTCAATTAATGCCGCATTTAACTTAACTTTATAGTACGTTCTTAGAAACTATGTACCTATGCTCTAGCTCATAGTCGTAATTCTAGATAGTCGTCTCGTTATGTTGATTCATTTCCTATATACATTTTTTAATTAGGTATAATCTTTAGTTTTTAAATGTATTGCCCTCATTGTAGTAACTGTAGACATAAATCTGTAGGTTCATTTCATCCTTAAAGATTACTATTCAGTGCCTCTGCCAGTTACTATTTCTCGAGGTCCCATCTTATTGCCTTCGATAGATTGAGTTATGTTATTTACATTTGTATATATATAACATTGGCGCTGCAAAATGCCATCTAGCAACTTAGACTCTGGGGAGAGACGTGCTAAGAGTCTTTTTGTAACATTGATTTGTTTGAAACCATTCTTGAATCTAATCTTGTCAGGCTCGAGCACTGGCGCAGAGTATCCAGTCTCTCGGTATGATATAGAATGCATTATGAGGAATGTGCGCAGGAATTACATGCTTTGGTTCCTCCCTCCCCTTTACATCATCGGACAACCAGGTGGTCGGCGTGTCTTCATCCCTTTGTTGTCAATATTCCAAGCATTCGAATCAGTTTGTTTCGTCTTTCGTAATGCGTACAACGAAGGAGTGGATCTGTCGCCGTCTTACTGTCCGGATAATCTGGGCGTACCTATTCAAGGCAAGACTGAATAAGTTTTCGATTTACCATCTAGGGCTTCATCATCACTTATCACCAGGTGGAATTGTAGTCAAGCACTGGCTTATTACAGGTAAAAAAAATGCCCATGTAATATATGGCTTATAGAAAGTAATTTAGATCCTTAAAATACATAATTTCATTATAAGTTAATATCCAGAGCGACGAGTAGCGCCAAAAGCGCCAAAACAGCTTTGTACGGCGATCCCCTACAATGGGGGTACGTCTATGTCCAGAAGTGGACCGTTACGGACTGGTGAAAAAAAAAAGCCGAAAGAACGATTGTACGTTGTGTAGGCGGTTTAATAGAGCCCACCCGATCTTGATCATATACGTTACGTATCTTCGACAGATGAGGGAAAATGTTACAAAAATGATTATCAGACTAAAATACCCAGAGCGATAGGTAATTAGACATCATCGGGGGTTCGCGAGGAGTGGATCACAAACGAAACTAAAAAAGTGGCGTAAGAATATTTTTTTAATAGAAATAAAGGCAAAGTCCATAACAGGGTGATTATGGTGGGTTGTATTTTTTAGCTTACATCATTATTATTAAAAGTAATATCTAGAATTTGGAACTTGGTTTCATACGAGTAAATTAACATTAGAAGGATAAATAATTATTTTACTTATGAAATACATATTATACATAATATGATGTAATACATAAAAATTGGGCTGGTTAATATTTGGCGAAACGACTGGCGTGTGGTGCGGTGAGTTATTTACTTTTTTCTTTAATAACAAAGCTTGCAATATTGCTTTTTTAGGATTAGATTTTGATTTAAATTTCTAAATTATTTTCATTTTTAACTAACATAGGTGATGACTATGAATACACCGGTGGCTCTGGAGATGGGTATCAGCGGTCATCGAAGCGAAGCTATCACGCATCGTCGTCAAGTGGCACCGCATCGGCACCTTCATACCATCCCTATCGGCGTTAACGAGTGACACGGAGCAAACTGCTTTTTTCTATACCACCCTGGTACTTTTGACGCGTTTCCTAGCGGTTCTGTGCTTTTCTTGTGAGTGCTAATAATATTTATTTCTTAAAAGCCGAGTATTTATATTTTTGATAAGAATGGTAAATAGTATTGGCAACCACAGACTGCAAAAAATTTCTAAAGGACCGACATATCAAATATTTGTATGATAGTTTTTGTACTCACGCAATCATCGAGTTTGTAAATGGTTTTTACTGGGCGGCGGTCTTATGAGAAGTCTGAAGTTACTGATATTTTGTCGAAATAAAATAATACTTTACTTGACATAAAATGATGGAACATATGTGGCTTCTTATAATCTCGTTCCCGGATTTAAGTTAATACAGGTTTTTCTTTTAGATATATTTGTCGTGTTTTCGGACTGTTGAGCGTCCCAAAAGCTTTGGGAACTAAAATTAATAGTTGTAACGAACTTTTCCAATAGACTAACGGATACATTTATTTTTGATATCTTCATCCAGTTTACACATTGTTAAGTATTTTAAAGCTACCTACTCGATTTAATTTAGAATGTAAGATTCTTACGATATGCTATTTTCTCTAAAAAATTAGGTGTGAATAATGTCCTGATGTACTTTTGTACAACAATTTTTGCTCTTGCAGTTAAGGAATATTCGTTAATCGTTATATGAATATTTTAATGACAATGGTTTAGTTTATGGTATAAAACACTTAACTATATCAACAACTCAAAAACAAGCGCGGGTGCATTCACAATATTTTTTTTTAATTTTATCTTAACAATATGACTGTGTAATAGAAATTCCAGGGGATTTCTATAAAATGTTTAGAAATGAATGGATTTCTAAAAAATGCTTCTAAAATATTAGGTATAATATTATATTATAGGCACCTATTTGTTTTCGCATTCAAATTCGCATTACTTGAAAATGTTAAAGAACTAAGAGACATTTATAAATTTTACAATCGTTACGTGAAAATTCAAATTGAACCAATCCAGAAAAGTAAACATGTAATAACCAAAGAAAATTCAGCCATATCTGTATTTTAGCATTTAAAATACGCACGTCACAAAATCACTGTATCTTAACGCACCCGTGTTTGTAAATATGTAAAAAAAAAAACAACTAGGACGTCATTTTTAAGCAAATAGTCAACCTATGTTTATTTCGCATGTTATGCTTATAAAAGCAAAAGTTTTAATTATAGTTTTCAGACGAATTGTCTCCAGAGATCATGTCAAACTAAAATTAACGTACGTTTTAAGTACCTATATTCAGAAGGATCTGCATTTATGACATAATTAAGTCAAATTTTGGTAAATTAATTTAGGTGTATGTATGCCTGATGAATGAGTAATTTTAAGTATTTGTTCCACTTCCGTTTCATTTGAACATAATATTAATATGTTGATTACATATTCAACTGGAAATTCCTGTTAATAATGGTTGCACTCTCGCCAAATATAAATATTTATAAAAATAGCAAGTATCCGAATTTTTTTATTGCATATCGGTTTCACAAAACGTGTTCTTCCACTGAGCTGATAAATCTCTAGTTAGGTATATAGACAATTTTGCGATATGCAGCCACTTTTCTTTGTTCTCACTTGACATGTGGTTTTTGTTTACTTAAATAAATGTACTAATAAATTTAAGTTTTATTTAAATTTAAGTGTATGTGCCCTCCTTGTAACCTTGACTACAATATTTATCTAGTCTAACGATTTATAACAATATTAATTCTAATTTAGTCCAAGTTTTTGTGTATTTTTTAAATAATTTTACAAATTTTTTAAGCATTTTTCAATTTCACTCGTGATAAGAGACATAGGTTTACCTCGTTATGTTTTAATTTTATGAATTAAAGTTTGGGTAAGTACAAATGAAATTACTAAAATCAAGATGTAATAAATGTAATTAAAAATTAGAAATGATAGTAGTAACTTTATAAAATAGAATGAAAGTACCTTACATTTTAAAATACCTAGTTATTAAATTTAAAGACTGTCCAAGCTAAATATAGAGAACACATCAGAACTTATTCTTAATACATTTATTATTTAACGTTATTATTAGCCTTTAAAAATAAGAAATTAAATTTATAGGGCAAGGATAAAGCTAACCCGTTAGTATTAATCTAGTGATTAATTTAAAAACGTCCGATACATCTAAACGTTATTTGTATGTTGCCAAATATTTAAATACAATGTTTTCTCGAATAAGAAATAGTTTTTATGAAAAATTCACATGTAGCAATGATTGGTCTAAATAAATTGTGTAAAGTTTTATTTTTACATTATTTCTAATTATTAAAGCTTAGCTAAACAATTAAGATTATTTTTATAAAATTTTATATAAATGGACAGACAAATCGAATTTGACTTACCTACATAATTTTATCTAAAATTTAATTTGACTATACATAACTATTTGTACCTTAAAAGGTCAAAGCAGTTTCAGATTACAAACATCAAAGTTACAATGTGCTTTTCTGTAGGTATGTGTGTATTAAAAAGGGAAATCATCGAATGGCTAGCAAAGAGGATGAGTACAAGAAACACGGTAAGTCAGTAAGGCACTAGAATAAAAGCAAGACCTACAAACCTCTAGTAGATTCTTTATTATCCAAGAAATTAAAAATTAAGAAAGGAGTGGCAAATTACTATTGGCGTTTGTCTACATACAAGGATTTGCTGACCTCTGAGATAGATTGCGGTGTTTATATTATGCCAGATATGTACTAAACAGGTAACAGCAAGCAGCGTTAGAGGTGTCCCACATGCCCGGTACTGTGATGCCTGTGGCATTCACGGCAAATCTTACAGTGGGATAGACCGGCGGTATACTGTTACTGGCCAATAAGAAAAGGGCGCGGAGTCCGAGGCGCCCAATCATGTCGTTTGAGGATCAAGACGGGTTTGCCGATACCTTTTGCACCTAGACGCGGCTTACTGTCAACAGGTTAAATATTTCAAAATGATTGTCTGGAATTCATAAGATCTGCCACTGCCGCTACACAATACGTAATTAGGTACTTTGTTGCTTCATTAATGTTTGTGTCTGAGATAATGGCTGAACAAAATTGTATATTAACGTCCCATATAGGGCTCATTTTTATTTTCACTATTAAATAAAATATACAAGAACCTTTGGCAAATAAATAGGATATTAATGTACAGAGTTACCTACTAAAGGTATGATTTACAAATATACTTTGGAAAGAGAAAGTATGTAAGATTTGTATACGGAACCTGTACGATATTTAGTTACCTAATTATAATTTTTTTGGTCAAGGATTAACATTATTAGTCAATTACAGATTAATTAATATATCTAGTAATCTAATACTTAAACTGCCCACAGGAATTCTTTCTGCATCATGTATAATATTGGACTAATAATAACACATATTAAAGACCAATTTTGTTAAAAGGTAAGTACTTAGGTATGTCATCTATTTAATTGAATTACAAATATAAAATTTAGTAGGAAAAATACGCATATGTTAACATTTCATCTTATATAGGTAACGAGCATGCGGCTCACCTGATGGTGACTACCGCCGCCCATGAACAACTGCAACACCAGGTGTACGGTGAAACCGCACATATCGACCGATCAGCATTTTTGCTCAGTTCACATAGCATCGTCACAAAGCGCGTTCGTGTACTCACCATGAGCTATTAGTTTATCTTATCAGCAGCAGCATCTTAGGTGCAACGTACACCAGGGGAGTTTCATGTTGCCGGCCTTTTTTAGAATAAGCTTTTTCTTGAAGGGCATACGTAGGTACCTATAATGTGCTCGGGATAAGTACCTACCCATTTTATTTAAAGGAAAATACAAGATGCGGTTTGACGGTCATACAAATAATAGTTACGAATTTTAATGAAAAAAAATGTAGTTGATGTTTGCACATTTACAACGCGTTTGAGTTATTGTACACTACTACTACTACTACTGTGTACTTAGATACTATAATACAACCAGGGATTGGAAAACGGTTCCAAATTTTGGTACATACGGTTCTTCGTTTATGTTCTAAAAAGTTTAAACCGGAACCATACCTGTATGTGTCAATAATGTAAAATTTTCAGAATCCAAGTCTAGGTCGGCGAGGGAAACCTTCGTGTTGTAGTTTAGCTTTAAATTATGTCTTCGATCGTATCATGGTACAAAGAAATTTATTAGGTAGGTACTGCATTATGTCCTTTTTACCGACATTAAGAATAGTTTTTATAACTATTCTTAATGTCACTTAATAAAATCAAGCAAGTTTTATTTGCTCGTTTGAAATAAAAGTGAGCTCATATATATTTCAGTTTCGGTTCAAGTGTCAGAACCGCTAGATACCGGTAATTTTGGAGCCTTTTCAGTCCCTGTTACAATGGCTATCTGCGTGTTAATTTTTAAGAAACCAGGATATGCATTAATTCATCAAGCATATCCTTGTTTTCAATTCAATATGGCAATGACGATCTGGTTATAAAGTGCAGGAAGTCGATAGATGCAGGTGGCTCAGGACCATCATTTGAGGCTAGATGATGCTTGTGATAGCAAGGATCTTTACAAGAAAAAAGTATACCTACAGTCTGTTCGCTAAGAAAGTGTCGGTATACCCGGAGGAGCACTTATTATTTTGCTTTTTATTATTTTTTTACTGCTAAATGTTATTCTGTTGTAAGAATAAAATAGAATATTATTATGGTTATTGTAATAAAATACGAATATAAATAATAAAAACAAGTTAGGTAGCAAAGAACCTTTCGCTATGGCGCTTCGTTTCAAAATGCCAAATTCTTCGGGTGTACGCCGCACGCGGCGCCCTTTGATGTCGCGGCGGCGCCTTTGATAAAATGCGACACGTGCCAAGGCGGCGCGACACAAAGGCGACCGTATCTAAGGCTCAATTTACATTGCAGCGGAATGGAATGGAAGCGAATTTTTGTAACGAAATTGTAAATAGTAAAATGAATTCTATATTAATTGTGTAACGTGCAAACTAGATATGTTAAAAGAAGTCGCGCGTCTTCCGTGGAATTCCCGACAATTAATTTTACTATGTACAATTTCGTTACAAAAATTCGCTTCCATTTCATTACGCCGCAATGTAAATTGAGCCTAAGCGAACATACTATACAAACAAAAAGTATACCTACCTACAATAATTTCATCACTCGCAACAATCCAATTAACATAAATGTCAACACTGCGCTGGTAAATGTTGTTTACAAACGTAGAATAAAAATTAAACGAGCATTTTGTTTAATTTTACTTTTGAATTTATAAAATTCCTTCGTAGACTGGAAGTGCTGGCCGCCATGGTTGTACTTTATTTCAGGGCTCATTGCAAGAATTGCGCCTCGAGGTACAGTTGACGCAGTCACATGGACGCGGCGACATTTCATCTGGAAGATGCGCCTGCGACGCTCTGTAGCACAGCTCCCTGTAGCGAGCGCAGCCTGAAAGTTTTACGTGTGCACTCTATAAAACATTGATTAAAATATGTACTTATTAACCGTGTAGTGGTGGTGTAGGTATAAGTATATCCACTACACTATATCGTACCGTGCGTGTCGTAAGAGGCTGCTGAGGGAAACTTAAACAGGATAAAGGTAGCAGCATATTTCTGAAACAACTAAATAATAAAAAAACTGCGGTTGCCAACCCGCCTGCCAAGGGTGGCATCTATGGTAAAATCCCCCCTATAAGGTCATATATGAGTAGGCCCTTTAGTAGTGGACTTTTGATAGGCTGTAACGAAAAATATATAAGTATATATATAATATTTCACTCACAGCAAAAGACTATACCTGCAAGTATTTAAGCAAGTACCTAACCGAAGAAAATTGTTTTGATTTGTCTTTCGATTAAATAATATTTTTATGATAGGAAACAACCAAACGTGATAGACCAACGCCGTAAATACTGTTATAAGTAGGTACGTTAATGAGTCTCTGACTAGACGAGAAGGATCACATTCTCACAGAAGGCATACTAATGCCTTAGTGATTTAATTTTGTGTCTAAGACGTGTAACTGGATTAAGAGAATACATCTCTTATCTTGTCTCCTGCGTGTCGTTAGAGGCGACTAAAGAAAATGAAGATGATCTCGTGGCCTACGATACAATAATATTCGGTAAAACCACTCGATTAAAAATATTCTAAAATGTGTAATGCTTGGTACTGCAATGGCCAGCCAATTTGTTAGTGTCAGATGTGGGGCGATTACAGTTTATACTACTAGATGTCGAGGCCTCTGTTCAGTAATGGACTTTTTACGAGCTCGTGAAAGTATCAAGATGCAGAGCATGATCTACAATCGATCATTATTTACTACTTTCTTGTCAATGATATGCGAAGTAAGGTCTATATTATATTATTCAAACTGCGAAAATATAGGTACCTGTCGGCGGAAGAGCTAGCCGAGTATCTGCTGCAAAACCCCGCTGCGCCAGTCGATCCAAGAGCGTCGAGGCTGACCATCACCGTTCCCCACATTCTGCAATTGTTTAACAGGGTTAACCTAAGTTGTATAGATACTACTAATAGTACCTACACTTCTTTATCTGTATGGAGCGTTCTTCTGACCTTTCATACTCACCTTTGTATATTCGTATTCCTAACTGTTGAAAAGAAAAACCTTAATTTTGGAAAGGTAATATGTTATAACGTACAAAAGTTAAAGTTACGGCCTATATACATTTCACTACTGGGCACAGGCCTCCTCTCATTTCTGAGAGGGTTTTAGGGCAAGGATAACGTACAAATCTAACATTAAAAAAGTGGCGTCTAGTATAGGGAATAGGGTCACGTGCGATTGAAATACAGTTTTATGATAATTTTTGAGTTTGAGTAATAAGTGATTCTTTCTGCAGTAATTCTTTCTTTCATTAAAATCTTATTGTAACTTTTGAAAAAACAAGACCCCACACTAGGAATATTTTTGTATCGCGGAGCCGTCTAACATATTTGTACACGGATAAACATTCAAATCCGCAAAATAGGCTTGATCTAACAATGTCTAAATCTACACCGGTTCGCAAAAACAAGACCTCAGAGAAAAACCGGCAAGAATCTCCATTTGCATTGAAATCATATGGCATATCACATGGTTATTAGATATTCTGATGTATGAGCTATATTATTGTAAAATTTCATTAAAATCCATTTAGTAGTTTTTGCGTGAATTTTCTTAACCAAATGGCTTAAATCATTAGACTACGAACAGACAAAAACTATTTGAACGTATTGTTTAAATATATATTATTACACACCACATGCATACTCACACACATACACACACACACCACATTATTAACACTTAATACCTGCTTACCTTTACTAGTATTTAAAGCATGTTTTTCTCCTTTGTATATACCTAATAAGTAATTTTTACACAGTTTCTCCAAACTGAACAAGTATATTTTAATGTAAATTTATTACACATAGCTGTATTGATTATTAAGTGTTTTACAACAATATCACTTCTGTTGAGGGAGGGGCCTGGTGATCCAATAGCACAGGGCAACCTAGTTTGGGCACCACCAGTCTCCCACCTAGATCTTATTTAGCTAATATTTATAGCTGTTATTTAGTTGTATAGTTCATTGTTACTAAATTTATTGTTATGTACTGATCATAATATGTGGGAGAAAATAAATACCAATTATTATTATTATGGTGGGTATTTAAATAGTTTTCTCATCTGGCTGGGCTGCACAAATATATAAAGGGAAATGATAAATATACATAAATAAATACATAAAGAATACGTAAATAACTAAAAATCCAACCAGATGGAAGCCCTAGGCAGGGGTGACCAAACGGCCGAGGGTTAGGGGGAAAGGGAGAGAAACCGGCGGGCGGTATCGAGGAGCACCGCCTTCTGCATTTGAGCCCGGAGCGGTCCGTCACGGAGTCCCAGTCGCCTCAGATAACTCGAGTGGCTGACTGGGATTGGCCCGTTCGCAGAATCGACTACAGGTATAATTTCGGTCGGCAGGCCACCCCACATGTCGGTCACCTCGTGAGCCAGGTCCAGATATTTTGTTCGCTTGTCTGTTTCGGCTTTCACGAGGCTCTCGTCATACGGAATAGTAATCTCGACCAAAAATATCCTTCACTGTGCCCGGTCCATCACCACAATATCAGGCTTATTCGCAAGAATAGTCCTGTCTGTGATGATGGCCCGGTCCCAGTAGAGGCTGGCGCGGTCATTTTCGAGCACGGCTTCCGGCAAGTACTTGTAATAAGGCAATTTTCGGTCCACGAGACCGTATTTCAGATGTAGAATTCTGGCTACTAGGTTGTGCCTGTGCAAGTACTCAGAGTTAGAAAGTGCCGAACTACCGGAGATGACATGCCTAAGTGACTCTCCGGGATGGCAACAAGCTCGACAGATGTCGACGGTGCCATCCCTTAGGATGTATCTCCGATAGTTGTTGGTCTTAATAACCTGATCCTGTATCGCACAAACAAAACTTCGGTTTCCCCAAAGAGGTCACCAAAACGTAGCCAATGGAGGGAGGCAACTGTGTCTACGAAAGGCTCATGTAGAGCCTTGTAGAACCTCCCGTGGAACTCTTTCTCCTTCCATACCGTCTCCTGGTCGGAAATGGTCTGTACTGCCGGGTCTTGCCATTCCTCGTTGGCTAAGGATAGAGGGGTAAGCCCTTTATCACAAGAGATGACGTCCCTATAGAATGGATCATCCGATCACGTCAGAAAGTAATTATGGAGGCTGCACACTTCCCGATTATGCATGGTAAGCGCGCTTAAAAAGCCACGCCCACCATGTTTCCGCGGCAAGTATAGCCTCATAATCAACGATCTCGGGTGATGTATCCTATGGGACGTCATAGTAGTGCGGACTTTTCTATTTAGGGCGTTAAGTTCAGTTTGAGTCCACATAAGTATGCAAAGGTATACATGAGAACAGGCATGACCCAACCGTTATATGCGTGTATCTTATTCACACCGGACAAAAGGCTGTTAAGCACTTTGGTCAAGCGCGCATAAAACACATCGCAAACTGACTGTTTCATACTCGCCTCATCGATACCGTTGTTCTGTGACATACCCAGGTATCGGTATGTTTCAGCTTCGGAAAGGGTCCTTAAGTTGATGGGCATTGACTTATCTATCAGAGACTTATCTCAGAGTTAGCAACCCTTCCCCTTTCAACATGGAGGACTGCACACTTATCCGTCCCCAGCTCCATTCTAATAGAATTACTTAAATCACAAGTGATGTTTAGCAATTCCATAAGATGGGAGCGACTGGAGGCGAATAACTTGAGATCATCCATATAGAAAAAGGTGGGTCACTTTTTGTACCTCCTTTCCGAAGCTGAAATCCCCTCCCGGAATCCTCCAGTAAGGTACTGAGAGGGTTCAGGGACAGGCAAAACCAGATTGGACTCAAACAATCGCCCTGGAAGATATACCCCTTTATATCCCTATGCGGCTTTCCGCATCCGTCATCCGCTAGCCTAGTTCGTACTCCACTGCCCCATACATTGCTCGAGGACCCTCTTTAGCCATATATGGGGCACCGAGTCGAATGCCTTTCTATAGTCTATCCAGGCGGCGGAGAAGTTCCGACGATTGTTTTGACGGTTTATTACTATTATTATTAAATAAAAAATCGGTTCACCTAAAAAAAAGTTATAAAGTAAGCACAAAAAAATATAGTCGGATTGAATACCTCCTCCTTTTTGAAGTCGGTTAAATAATAAAATAATTTCACATTCTGTAGTCGGTGCTAAGTCATAGTGTATAGTAGAATTAAAGCCCCGACTTCAGAATGTGAATTTTTTTTTTAGTTCTAAGTCTGCTATTTTATTAAGTTTTTTTTACCCTTTTGAGTGCACTTAAGAATATCACAATCTCAATGTCGCCTAAATTTGTAACCCAACGCCCAACGGATCAGTAAGCTGAAGTAGCAATGAGCCGGCCATATAGTTCGGAGAACCGACGACCGATGTGGAAGAAAGGTTCTCGAGTGGCAGCCTCGTACCGCTAAGCGAAGTATTTAATGGCTCACCACTAGATGGAGAGACGACCTGATAAGATATGAAGGGAGTCGTGCAGGTGGCTCAGGACCGTGCTTTGTGGCATCCCTTGGGGGAGGCCTGTGTTCAGCAGTGGACTTGTGAAGGGCTGTAATGAGGATGATGAATGTCATCTAAATAGTTACATTAATAATTTCATCCTCTTTTTGACATCCTTAATTTTCTCACTAAATTTATATGGAACTACCTATGTTGTATAAATTATACAATAAAAAAAGAATTATAAATTCGGTTCACAATTGACGAGTATATCGCGTAACAAAAACACAGTCGAACTGTACGCGTGGTACCTTTTTTTAAGTTCTATAATATACGTCATTTAGTAATAAAGAGATTTTGTCGTCATGAGTAGTTCCAAGCAGTGTTAAAGGCATCGTTATAGCAAGAGGCTTATTTGAGGCCTTGATTTGTAGTCTATATAAAGCTGCTTAGCCTAGACCCTAGAGCATAGGCGTAAAATGAATAGCCTCTCTATGTTTATAGAATCCTTCTATGGTGCCATTTACCATCAGGGGAGATATAAGTTAAGCAATAGCTTATAATTCATATCTAAATATTTGGACATATCTTCTAGCACAGTACCTACTACTTTACATCTTCGCGTTGGGCAGGCGAAGACTTAAAGTATTACTCCTTCCTGTTATGGGAGAGATCCATGCCCATCTGTGGACTGTTCACGGGGTAAAGGGGAGAAGGTGGATGATAAAATCTTATAAAAAATACCTTCACTCGGAGCAGGTGAATGACCGCCTGATTTGTCATCAGCACGTGGCGTTGTCGATCCATCTGATTGATCCTGTTCAAGTTTAAAATAATGTTTTATTGATTCATCAACATTTATGACGTTTTAACAATATCACATGAAGAACGCGACGAATCTACACAATCGCTCTAGAGCGGCGCGCGGCGGGGCGTAACACTGACGCACACTACAATGTTCTCCTTGTGTGCGTGAGCGCTAAGCCACGAGCACATGAGTAACACGAGTACGAATTATTTTAATACAATTTTTTTTTATATGAATAATAATTTAATTGTTAAAAAAACAAAGACAAAGTTTCATTCAGCCTTATATTTAAAAATCGCAAAAATTGACATTGACCGACATTTTCTGGGCTCAATCATGTCAGGCATAAGACAAAGATGCTGCTGACCATAACTTATTTCATTTTCCTCTTTTTTTTCACTTTCCTCGCCTATTGAGACACAAACGAGATGAAATGGGGGTAGTGAACTCTCTCACACCGTCACATGTCCGTCTCTTACACCGTTTCAATTATCTAGATGTAAAATACTCAAGGCAAACCCTGCATACAATAGGAGCGGCCTATGGACAGCTGTAGACTTTTTACAGGCTGGAGTAGGACAAAATGACAGACGTCTCATCCCATGAAGTACGACTTGATGAGGTATGCTGGGAGTCTATGGATGCAGAATGGAACACAGGCCTCCGGCGGACCTGAGGGAAGTAGCCATGGCGTTTTTCCTCGATACAGAACTGTCTGTCATTTTTTGCGGGGGAAATCTGCGCACACAAAAACAATCGCCTGTCACTACGAAACTCAAACAACAATTAAAATAACAAATTAACAATTTCACACACACACACATAAATACATTATAACAGTATTGCTCAACCGATGTGCATATTATTGTATAACAGCGAGCGGCCTGTGTTGGTAAACAAATCCGAAACAACACGACCTCTATTATTGTAATTTTCAAGTTTAAAAAGAAGTGAATAGCAACAATGTGATTATATATGAAAAGTAACGCCATCGTTTTGTAGATTTGACGGGGCAGATCTCTTTTTGCAGAAAAAACTGAACAATACCGAACTTTTGCATGACATCAATTCAACCGCGCAACGAGATTTAGTCTAGTGAGCATTGTGGGTTGCGGCTGCAGCTACGAATAGGACCGTGTGGACTTATACTTTGACATAGGGGAACGCCTGCGTATGGCGGGATCTGTCCCCTCCAGATTATAATCCAGCGTTGGATATATGGGCTGCAATGGCGACGATAAAACGTTCTGTATCTGTACCTCCTTTATGTAAACTCATCACACGTAATCTTAAATAAACTATTAGAATATAGGTCGCACATATACTTTTTACGACAGTATATAGAAATAGAGGCATATAAAAGGTTTATTACTAAGGCAGATACTTCCATATTATTTTGGATTCCTTTGTCCGTTTTCAACAATTTAACAAAGAAACTCGCTGTCGTCGAGTGAACGACCCATGTAAACATTAAATATAGAAAATGATTTGCGGGTATTTAAATATCTTATTTGAATGTCATGTTCACGAATATTACAAAATCATATCTGACATATTCTTATTTATTCAGTATCAAGTGGTTGAGTGGTTTTAAGAGCAAACGAAAAGGTAAAATACCTAAGGAACGTCGTGTAGGTAAAACAGTATATTATTTGTTACTATATTTAATACTGATTTATTGACGCAGTGTTTTAATTTACATTTGATTGTAAGTTTGCGTCCTACTATTGTAGATTACATATAGTATTACTGGCGATCCGCACCGGCTTCGCATGGGTGATTTCTGGATCTCGACAACAGCGCCACCTACCAGGTCCACACACACACGAAATTTCATTAAAACCGGTCCAGTCGTTTAGGAGGAGTTCAGTCACATACACACTAACTAACTAACACAAGAATTATATACATGTCACAGTCAAAACTCATAACCGGTCAAAACCACTTTTGACAGCAAAAATTATGCAAAAATGGTTTTGTCCGATTCCCTTTGTCAAAAACAGTTTTGACTGATTTTTGTAGTCAAAAGTGGTTTTGATCTACGTTCTTATTCAAAAGTGGTGTTGTCTGATTTAAAGTTCAGACTATCGGTCAAAACTCGCAATATCAGTGACAGTAGGTCAAGGTGCGGCTGGGGTGGCCCTTGGGCCACCATAAAGCCGCGTACATTATAATGATATAACATATTATATTGAAAGAACTGAACTTTTTGATTTTAAAAATTCAAAAAGTATAAGTCAAAAGCAGTTTTGACTAACATTCTTAGGCATAACCACTTTTGACCGATATAATTTGGTCATTAACCAATGTTTTTGTAGTTAAAAGTTGTTTTGTCCAAGTCCTTAGTCAAAACTACTTTTGCCTGATTTTTGCAATCCAAAGTGGTTTTGACCGGTTATGAGTTTTGACTGCAACATATATGTTATATAAAGATGTCATATTATGGATTATGAATAGTGCATAATCTGTTCAAATGCACCAAACCCAGATTTCAGACTGGTGATGGCATCACCAATGAGTGTGTCAGCTCTGCGTTCACCTACACAAAAAAGCTAAATATTCTTAGTCATGCTTGCCATCTCATCACTATCATCGTTACAGCCCACCAATAGTCCACAAAACCTAAGCCTATCGCAAGGTGCGCTACATAGAGTAGAATAACTACTAAAACAAGTACAATCGACTTCAATATGAATAAAATGAGAATCATAATTAAGGGTAACTCAAAAACACAGATCAGATCTTGATCAAACTTATATTGGGAACACATGAGACCACACCAGATTTCAAATAAAAAATGAATCATCAAAATCGGTAGACCTGGAAAAAAGTTCTGAGGTAACACATAATAAATACAGTCGAATTGAGAACCTTCTCCTTTTTAAGTCGGTTGAAAAAAGTGTGCTACTTATCACGAAGAATGACGACCTTGCGCAGGTCGACGCTTTATCTATTTATTACTTGCTTCGTCTTTGTATTACGTACTCTAACCTTATTATTCATCGAAACGGACCTCACTTCACTTCGGCTTTTAAACAATTATGTAAAAGTAATTGATAAAAAGTAGGGACAAAACGTCATAACAGAATTAAGTGCTCTTATGAATAAGGGGAATATATTGTACCTTGAGGTAAGCTAATTAACTTGTCACATTCATGTCCATGCAATAAGTAAAGCGTATCTAATTATTATAATTTATGGAAAGTAAATAAATTTCCATTTTTAAATTAAATAAAGTATGTAGATAATGATTACTTTCATTTTATAATATCACAGAATACCAACGTAAAATAGCAGCTCGGTGCTGCTATGATTCGTATGGTGAGTGTAGAGAACCGGAGACCCTTTTACTGGAAACGAGGCATTCCATCTAAGTCGAGGATTTTTAATAGATTTAGATGTCTATGGGCCACAGCATTCACTTACCATCAGGTTTGTTGTGTGCTCCTTTGTCACCATTATACTATAAAAAAAGTTTTTTTAAATTACATAAAACGAACAAAGGTGGTAAGTGGCTATTGCGGTTCATAAAAACCATCAGCCAACATCCAATAAAGCAGGCCACAGATGCGTTGTCACCTCTAAGAAGTTGGATGGAGCGCCTCACAGCTTGTTATTACACTGTCTCTCCATACTCTTCACACCGAAACAGTACTGCAAGCAAGGCTTTTTGGCAGCAGATGTGCAGGAACCTACCCAGATGGACTACTAGACAATCACTGCCACCAATAAGCCCACCACCACTACAATAGGAAACACACCATCGTCGACAATACGACACGTGTTTTGCCTCTGAATGAGACATCATGTTCTTAAAATCTCAAGAAATAATGTTCTTGTTTGATTTAATTAACTTCAGTAAAATAACGCGCGAGTATATTAATTCTCTTTTAAAGTTAAAAAAGTGTACGAGTAGAGCCATGCTGCAGCTATATTAGTAGTATAGTTGTAGCACGAATGGGTCGGCTCGACCGGGGAAGGACCACGTTCTCACAAAATACCAGCGTAAAATAGCAGCTTAACACTGCTGTGTTTCGTTTGGTGAGTGTAGAGAACCAGAGACCCTTTTTACTGGAAAAGAGGCATTCCATCTTAGTCCTCACGAGTGACAACGCATCTGCATTTTGATTCTTTATTTTAGATGTCTATGGGTCACAGCAACCACTTACCATCAGGTGGACTGTGTGCTCGTTTGTCACCCTATCCCATAAAAAAAGTTACAGCCTATATACGTCCCACTGCTGGGCACTGGCCTCCCCTCATTTCTGCGAGGGTTTTAGGGCAAGGAAATGTCCGCCGCGCTGCTCCAATGCGTGTTGGCGAATTTCACATGTTTTCGAATTTTTTTTCTCAGACATGCAGGTTTCCTCACGATGTTTTCCTTCACCGCCGAGCACGTGGTAAGTCAAGCACTTAAAATTGCAATTAACAATTTCGTTGGTGCCGGCGGGGATCTAACCCGGGTAAAATTTACAGCGAGCGCTAACCATCTGAGCTACCACAGCTCGGAATTCTCTTTTATCATCATTATAATTATTACATCCCTTCACAAGCCCACAACTTTTTCACTAAACGGGATTCAAAAACAAAAACCTCCACTACACGGGAATCAAAATCCCGTGTAGTGGCGGGTAAGAATACCCACTACCCCATATCTTCCCGTGGGTGTCGTAAGAGGCCACAGAGGGAAACTGAGGCAGAAGATGGGCAGCAGCATCTTTCTGATAACAGCAAATAACAATAAAAAAACTGCGGTTGCCACCCGCTCGCCAAGCGTGGCAACTACGGCAATATACCCCCCATGATTGAATAAAGTTACGAAGAGACGGCTCCCAGTCCCCGGCGGCCCCGCTATTCCTAACTACGGTGGCGACCATAATAACGGCGGGGCAGGGGGTGCTAAGAATCTCCGGTGGAGGTTCGGTTGCCACCTACGACAACTCGACCTGGCAACTTATAACGCACGCACTCTGAGGACTGACGAGAAGATCCTGGAGCTGGAAGAAGAGATAGACAAGTTGCGCTGGAATATTATAGGATTATCCGAGGTCCGAAGAGAGGGGGAAGACACGGTAATCCTCGAATCCGGCAATTTGTTCTATCCTTGCGACCATCTGTGCCAAGGAGGTGTCGGATTTATCGTCCACAAGTCTCTCGTTAACAACGTTGTAAAGATTGGGAGTGTCGACGAGGGTTGCGTACCTTATACTCAGAATCACCAAACGGTATTCGCTGAAGGTCATACAGGTTTACGCACCAACTTCGGCACACCCCGATGAAGAGGTGGAGGAAATGCATGAAGATATCTCTGGAGCCATGCATTCCTCCAAAACCGGTGTTAATGGGAGATTTCAACGCAAAGCTAGGCACAAGAGAGAACGGTGAGCTGAAAGTAGGGAAATTCGGATTAGGGCAACGGAACCCAAGGGGCCAGCAGCTGGCCGACTTCATGGAGAAAGAGGAACTCTTTATGATGAACTCTTTCTTCGAGAAGCGGCCCCACAGGAAGTGGACCTGGTCGAGCCCCGACGGTTCGACAAAAAATGAGATTGATTTCATGATGACGACTAGACGCCAATTGTTCAGTGATGTCTCAGTGATCGCGAGGGTGAAAACTGGTAGCGATCACCGAATGGTTAGAGGCACACTGAACCTAAACGTTAAGTTGGAGAGGTGTCGTCTAATGAAGTCAAGCCTCCGTCCCCCTTCGTGCTTTAATCCAAAGTCCCAAAACCTTTCAGCTCGAGTTACAAAACCGTTTTCAGTGCCTAGAAGACTGCAATGAAGTGGATGCTATAAATGGCAAGCTCGTGGAAACTGTCCATGCGGTCGGAGCTAAGTTTTGTAAGACCCGCCGCAGAAGAACACAAAAACTCTCCGATCACACTCTTAATCTCATGGCTGTTAGACGGGAAATAATCCGGACATCAGTCTAGCGAGATTAGAATGGCTCTACAGCACCTTTAAAACGGCAAGGCCCCAGGCGAGGATGGAATTACAGCGGAGCTTCTGAAAGCGGGTGGAAAACCGGTACTTGTAGTCCTTCAGAAGCTCTTTAATTCCGTCCTCTATGGTGGCACTACACCGGAGGCGTGGAGCAGAAGTGCGGTGGTCTTGTTCTTTAAGAAAGGTGACAACGCTCTCTTGAAGAACTACAGACCGATTTCCCTTCTAAGCTGCGTCTACGTGCTGTTTTCGAGAGTCATTACGAATCGTCTCGCATGCAGACTCGACGACTTCCAGCCTCCCGAACAAGCCGGTTTCCGAAAAGGCTTTAGTACTATAGACCACATACATACCCTTCGCCAAATTGTACAGAAGTCCGAAGAGTACAATTTGCCACTATGTCTGGCGTATGTGGACTATGAGAATGCCTTTGATTCCGTCGAAATTTGGGCGGTGCTGCAGTCCCTTCAGCGGTGCCAAGTTGACTGTCGGTATATCGAGGTGCTGAAGTGTTTGTACAGTAAGGCTACGATGGCTATCCGAGTACAGAACCAGAGTACGAAACCTATCCAACTGCAGAAAGGTGTAAGACAGGGTGACGTTATATCCCCAAACTCTTCACCACTGTATTGGAAGACGTTTTCAAGTTACTGGACTGGAAAGGATACGGTATTAACATCAACGGCGAGTACATCACTCACCTTCGATTTGCCGACGATAAAGTCCTTATGGCAGAATCGCTGGAGGACCTAAGCACTATGCTCAATGACCTCAATAGTGTCTCCCAACGGATAGGTCTTAAGATGAACATGGACAAAACGAAGATCATGTATAACGTCCATGTCACACCTATGCCGGTAGTTGTTGGGAGCACTAAGCTCGAAGTTGTTGACGAGTATGTTTACCTGGGACAAATACTCCGACTAGGTAAGTCCAACTTCGACCGAGAGGTCAATCGACGGATTCAACTCGGCTGGGCAGCGTTCGGGAAATTACGGCACATCTTCTCGTCAGGTATACCTCAAAACTTGAAAACTAGACTGTACAACCAGTGCGTGTTGCCAGTGATGACCTATGGAACTCAGACGTGGTCCTTCACTGCTGGCCATATGAGGAAGCTCAAGGTCGCTCGGCGAGCTATGGAGAGGGCTATGCTCGGGGTTTCTCTGCGTGATATACTTAGAAATGAGGATATCCGCAGTAGAACCAGAGTGACCGACATAGCCCAACGGATTAGTAATCTGAAGTGGCAATGGGCCGGCCATATAGATCGAAGAACCGATAACCGATGGGGAAAAAAGGTTCTCGAGTGGCGGCCTCGTGCCGGCGGACGAAGTGTAGGGCGTCCCCCCAATAGATGGAGTGACGATCTGGTAAGACTCAGGACCGTGCTTTTTGGCATTCCTTGGGGGAGGCCTATGTTCAGCAGTGGACTTGTGATGGGCTGTAATGATGATGATGATGATGATGACAAGACCACAACTGAACGTAGGTCTCCCCCAAGGAATGTCACGAAGCACGGCCACCAGCATCCATTGACTTCTTACATCTCCTACCAGTCCGTAACTCCATCTAGTGGGGGCCACCCTACACTTCCCTTACCGGTATGAAACTGCAGATTTATAAGGCAGACTTCTGGCACTTGCTCCGGCCCATCGTTCTCACCGGCATCACTTGCAAGTGATGCCGGTGAGACTTACGGCATGCATTACACACCGGCATATTGTTCGCACCGGCGTCACTTGCCCTTACGCAGACAGCATGCATTCTCCACCGGCATTAAAGGACGCACCGGCAATCGGACTGCACTATTGACCTCCGGTCTGAGCAAGGCGGTGATGTGGCGGCGCTGTCGTCGCGCCACAAGTGAAACACATCGAAGCCTAAATCGCGCTATCAAAGTTCCGAAGTAAAGCAGTATATATAGAATAGCTCCGAACTACTACTTGGAGCGTTGGCCGCTCCCCGGGCAAGACACCTTGCCCGGCGGCAGATCTCCTCTTTTCCTTCCACGGCCACACTGCTGTGTTTCGCAATGTGAGTGTAGGAACCGGAGACCATTTTTACTGGATACGAAGCATTCAATCCTAGTCCTCAGGGGTGACAACGCATCTGAATTTTGATTCATAATTATGGATAAATGTAGATGTCTATTGGACTGGGTGGTCGTTTGTCACCCTTATTCTATACAAATGGTCCTTGCGTCGCACTTAAAAGTTATCGAGAGTTTAAATTTCTGAATTATAAAAGGTATTGGTGTCGGTGACAGTTTGCATTATAAAAAACAAAGGTGTATAATAAAACTGCATTAATAATTATTATTCTGCCGTCTACAACCTTTTAACACTTGCAGGCCGCGAGGCCTGCGTTGGATAACGTTGTAAAAGCCAAAAATCCAAAAAAAACTAACATCTCAGAACAACGACAATCATTATGAAAATGCTGTCGCAATCGACAGCATTTTCATAATAAGGACCATAACAAAATATGAAATTGTGTCGTTATATATTTAAGATGAAAAAGGGAGAAAAAAAACATGTGTGCAGTTCACACGCGGTAGAAGTGAAACCTTCAAATGTAATGAAATATAAAATAAAAACATTTCACGGCAAATGATTTAATTTAATATGATCATTTTCAACCACAAGTGCGGCATAAAATAAAAGATAAAATTTTAATTTTATAGCAAATAAATGTTACAATTCTTATTTTTAAACTTAATTTTTGTGTAGTAGATCCATGATCGATGAGTAGATCAAAAGAATATTTTCTTTCGAGCAAAATTGCAAGAATATTTTCTTTCGAGCAAAATTGCTTTGTAATAGCGCCATCTACTTCATTCTATAGGTCAAGTCATTTTATCGAACAAAAATTAATTGACTCTAATAACTACGAAAAATAAACACGAATGATTTAATATAAATCGGTAAGCTATGAAATCGTGGAATGAGTTGGATATGATTATTTTATTTATTTAATAAATTTGTTATTTTTTAACTGCTTATTTTAAAAGTTAAATTTTATATTAACTATCTTTAAACCAAAGGAAAAAGAGGCGACCGAAATAATAGAAAACAGTATATTCAAAAAAACTAGCAATGTAAATTAACATTACTAAAATTCAATTTAACCACTATTGGTAAATTTAAAAATAAAAAATGGCGGATTCGAAACCACAACCTTTTGAGTTCGCGGTCCGCAACTTTCCATTAGGCTACTGTCGCTTACTACACTGTATTCTATCTCATTCTCTCGCAGGCTAAATCCTATACATGTATATGTTTGTCTCTTTTTAGTGTCGCTTTTTCGTTTCATCCAGTTTCAAAACACAACAATAAACGATCATATTTGTTGAGGAGATCTGCATTCAGAAAAAAAATTAAACTTTGCACAAGCATTGTCTTGATTCCAGTGGAGAAAATCCGTACTTTTTAAATAAAACTAGATTTGTAAAGGCAGAAAAGAGAAATCAAGTAAAGAGGTAAAATAGATATAGTCTGTTCGCTTAGATACGGTCGCCTTTGTGTCGCGCCGCCTTGGCAAGTGTCAAAGGCGCCGCGTACACCCGCAGTAGAATTTGGCATTTTAAAACGAAGCGCCATAGAGAAAGGTTCTTTGCTACCTAACTGGTGTTTATTACTTATATTCGTATTATATTACAATAACCATAACAATAAAATAGTATTCTATTTTATTCTTAGAATATAATAAAATATTTAACAAACACAATAAAAATAATAAAATAAAAGCAAAATAACAAGTGCACCTCCAGGTGTAACGACACTATCTAAGTGAACAGACTATACTAAAGACTGAACATAAAGGTATTGACTCAAATTGGTTTCCTATATAATATTGTAGTCTTTGAATTGGTCTGCGCGCACAGATCACAACAGTCTTACTAGTTCAACGGTTGAACTTATCAGTCAAACTAATGGAAACTAACCGCTTGTAAACGAAGTTATGCGTGAACATAATATAATCTGGCGAGTACGCCCCAACTGAACTCAAAACTTTTGCTAGCAAACAATTTTAACAAGTTAACCCTATGTACCTTTTGTTACAAAATTGAAGTGCATTAAATCTTCTCTGAATTAATCGAGACCATTATATCTATTACTTTTTAAGAAAATACTAGAGATGAGCCGACTAGTCACCGACTATTCGGCATCTTTTACAGTCGGTGACTAGTCGGCAACTAATCGGCAAAATATGCCGATTATAATCGGTGGTTAGCAAATTAATTAAACCAACATTTATTTCTAATAATTGTTTTTTATTATACTTATTCATTAATCCACTGTGATAGCTGTTTTTATCATAATTACCTAGCTGCGCTTTATTATATTAATTATTATAAATCTGTTACCATATTATAAGGAATTTAACAACCAGTCAGTGATTAAGTATAATCAATCAATGACACATACACAACAAATAAAACAAAATAATATAGGTACCTTAATAACATTTTCAATGTATCATAGAGCCATGGTATTACTTTAAATTTACTTAGTCTTTATTCAAGAATAATAAAATATAAAAAATAGTGTGATGGAATCATTGTACAATATTAAAATAAATTGGCAACAAGATGTTTAGGGCTAATGAATGCTTAAAAAGTACTTAAATATCTTTGTTTTTAATTAGTGGCAAGTTATGATGCAAAAATAAAGAATAAGAAAAAAAGTTATGTTTCGGCGCGATCTGGAAGTAAGTGGTTCCTTTTTGTCTCATTTACATTACCAGCTTCTGAAAAGAGACGCTCGCTATAAACTATGCTGGCGGGACAACACAGATATACTTTGGCTATACGAGCCATTTCAGAATATCTAGAGCTGTTGTCATGCTTAAATGGATCTTCAGTTCGCTTTTAGACTGGCAATGTGCAGTAAGAATGAAGTTCGTGAGCTGAACTAGATGTTTCGTCGTCAATATTGTGCACTTATCACGTAACCATTTCTTGGTAAACTCCCCAAAAGTTGCGATGAGCTGTCATTTCGGAAGTAGGATTTTGGGTATTGGTCTTGTCGTTATTTGGGTCGCTGTCATCATCATCACTCATACTGTTCTTTAAGGCTTCCAGCAAAAACTGTGATCTTACTGATACTTTATATATTCATTATCAAAAAAAACTGTAGTTTGTACCTTGGATCGAGCAAAGTTGCAAGTGAAAATTCTGTACCAAATTTCTGCATCTAGTTTTCAAGCCCTTTTGCAATACAGTTTTCATTTCCATTAATTGCTCATCGCATGCGCGAGCGAGCCGAGTGATGACGACATAGTCCGAATACCTCCGAATGGCTAGTATTAAAATGATCGGCATCGCCGACTAGTCGGCCGAATGATCGGCAATTTGAAAACCGATTAGTCGGCTAGTCGGCAAATACCATAGTCGGCCCATCTCTAGAAATACCCTACTTGTGATTTTGCACATTTAAGTGTTATTTTGATCTTTTGATTTTTATTATAATAATGTCTTGATTTTTTGATCTTTATTTGAATAGGTGAAACAAAACCACTTCCAGATACTCTTGTTCGAAATTTCGTTGTCTCTCTTATATCCCCTATCTCTACATAGTATAAAACAAAGTCGCTTCCCGCCATCTGTACTCTTAGATCTTTTAAACTACGCAACGGATTTTGATGCGCTTTTCATTATTAGACAGAATTATTCAAGATAAAAGTTTATATGTATAATACATGCATATTATGTATTATATAATTCTTCTGTCTGTGTGCATGTGACTGAACTCCTCTGACTAAAATTTTGTGTTTTTTTTTAATAGTATAAGTGTAACAAACGAGCACAGAGTCCACCTGATGGTAAGTGTTTGCTGTGGTCCATAGACATCTACATCTATCCTCGATTACGAATCAAAATGTAGATGCGTTGCCACCCGTGAGGACTAAGATGGAATGCCTCGTTTCCAGTAAAAAGGGTCTCCGGTTCTCTACACTCACTATACGAAATACAGCAATGTTAAGCTGCTATTTTACGCTGATATTCTGCGAGAGCGTGGTCCTTCCCCGGTCGAGCCGTCCCATTCGTGCTACAACTATACCAATAATATAGCTGCAGCATGGCTCTACCACGTAAAAGTGTGCGATTAAGTTGATTTAAGAATGGTTTAGATTCACAATTAGACCCGGTAGGTGGCGTTGTTGTCGAGATCCGGATATCGACCTTGCGAAGCCGGGGCGGAACACTAGTATATAATAAAACGCGACAATTGGCGTCCCGCATACATCTTTCGCATCCGTTAACGCTCCAGAAACGGGAAGTCCCGGCTATTGCGGGCAACATGCAACAAACTTCAAACAAAGAAGCCTACATAAGATGCATTGTCTCCTCAAAGGACTAAGTCATGCCTAACCACACTGAACTCTCTATATCCTATAAATTGAAACGCTATCTATGTAAGCACTTCTGCTTGCCAGTGAAATAGGTAGAGGATTGTATAAGTCTAGACGGACGGAAAAGGAGTTTTAAAGTTTCATCATCATCATCATCATCATTACAGCCCTTCACAAGTCCACTGCTGAACATATCCCTCCCCCAAGTTATGCCACAAAGAGTCGAGAGATGCCTGAGCCACCTGCATCCGTCGACTGCCTGCATGTCTTACCAAGTCGTCACTCCATCTAGTGGGGGGTCGCACTACACTTCGCCTACCGGTACGAGGCTGCCACTTGAGAACCTTTTTTCCCCATCGATTGTCGGTTCTTCGAGCTATATGGCCGACCCATTGAACCAAAGAAACCCCAAGCATAGCCCTCTCCATAGCTCGCTGAGCGACCTTGAGCGTCCTCATACGGCCAGCAGTGAAGGACCACGTCTCAGATCCATAAGTCATCACTAGCAACACGCACTGGTTGTACAATTTCGTTTTCAGGTTTTGAGGTATACCTGACGAGAAGATGTGCCGTAATTTCCCGAACGCTGCTCAGCCGAGTTGAATCCGTCGATTGACCTCTCGGTCGAAGTTGGACTTACCTAGTCGGAGTATTTGTCCCAGGTAAACATACTCGTCAACAACTTCGAGCTTAGTGCTCCCAACAACTACCGGCATAGGTGTGACATGGCCATTATACATGATCTTTGTTTTGTCCATGTTCATCTTAAGACCTATCCGTGGGGAGACACTATTGAGGTGGCATAGTTCTAAAGTTTGCAACGGTTTAATAAGATAGAAGTAAGAAAAATTAAATACGATGTTATTCGTAAAATATTTATTATATTTTACAAACTTATTTTATTTTATTTAAAAAAGTTTTTACCAACGCAAAGCAAACTTTTGAAACTGTAACACAACAAAAAAAAATATACTTACGTATATATATATATATTTTTTATATGATGGGGTGACAAACGAGCACACAGTCCACGTGATGGTAAGTGGTTGCTGTGACCCATAGACATCTACATCTATCCTCAATAAAGAATCAAAATGCAGATGCGTTGTCATCCGTGAGGACTAAGATGGAATGCCTCTTTTCCAGTAAAAAGGGTCTCCGGTTCTCTACACTCACCATACGAAACACAGCAGTATTAAGCTGCTATTTTACGTTGGCATTCTGTGAGAGCGTGGTCCTACCCCGGTCGAGCCGACCCATTCGTGCTACAACTATACTACTAATATAGCTGCAGCATGGCTCTACCACGTATAAGATACCACGTATATGATCGGAAATCGATGTTGGCGACAGGATATTAATAATTTCACTGCTTCACTCATGTTCTACCTGCATAATACTGTAACTTATCCGTTAGGGGTATAATAATGGTTGCCAGCTACCGTTTTATGTTTTAGCGATTTGGTTAAATAAAGGACATAAGATAAAAATAGAAGATATCATATTGTTTTCAATAAAATATTGTTATGGTAGCGACATTTATTAATAAAAAAAGCAATGTACTCAATGTAACATAATTTGTCTCCCTAACATCGCGCGTCACCTCAATGTGATTTTTAAGCTCTTTGACCTCAACTAGGAGAGGGAATGTCGAATACTCTTCTTTCTTCTTATTCTTTTTAAAAAGATATATAAATACGCGTGATATTACCTTGTCCTTTATTAAAGATTTTAAATTAAGGGACAAGATCAATTTTTGGGTATGACAAAATGGACGTCGGGCAACCCTAGGTATAGGTAATGCATCCAATAATATAGGTTTACCTTGTACCAATAGCAGTCGGTTGATTCTTTCATTACAGCCTGTCATAGTCCTGAACATATAGGCCTCCCCATTGCTAACTTCATAAAAGGGATAATACCTTATTAATACATAACCTTATTAATAATACCTTATTAAAACATAACCTTATTAATAATACCTTATTAATACATAACCTTATTAATAATACCTTATTAAAACATAACCTTATTAATAATACCTTATTAATACATAACCTTATTAATAATACCTTATTAAAACATAACCTTATTAATAATACCTTATTAATACATAACCTTAATAATACCTTATTAATACATAACCTTATTAATAACTCCTTATTAATACATAACCTTATTAATAATACCTTATTAATACACAATCTTATTAATAATACCTTATTAATACATTATGTTATTAATAATACCTTATTACAAAATAATGCCTTAGTTGCCACGCTTAGCAGGCGGGTTGGCGACCGCAGTTTTTTGATTTTTAAGTCGTTATTGGGAAGATGCTGCTGTCTTTCTCCCGATTTGTTTCCCTCTGTCGCCCCTTACGGCACCCACGGGATCATGTGGGGTTGTGGATATTCTTCATCAAATTGTAATGTAGTGTTTATATTATTTTTTATTTTTCTGTCTAATAGTTATATGGATCACGTAATACTGAGCAAACATGCTGAAGCTTCTAAAGTAAGTTCTGTTTAATTAGTTATCTGTTATAACAGGAAGCGGGAAATTGTCGTCGGTGAGAGGATATTGGCGCGCCAATGTACAACACAATATCGGGCTACTTCCGTTTGCTTTTCAACTCAAAACCAATAACTTGTTCGTTCGTTTGTTTTAGTTATACAGGGTTATTTTGCAATAACCGGCCAAATTTGCAGAGAACGTTCCGAATAAGTAATATAGGCAAATGGTAAAGAAAAATTAATTTTAAAAAATCTCAATAATTCTGTCCTTTTTATCTTTTAAATTCAAATTATTTTAACTGGTTTTACTGCGCACGCACAAGTTTTTATGGGACGGGATATTTTCAAATAAAAGTAGAAGCCGTATTTACTCGTATTTTTAAAAACTGCAATAACGGTAGGTAGGTATATCATTATTTATATATTTGAAAAATAACCCTGTATGTTGCTAATGTCTAATATAAACATAAAGTAACCAAGGTAGCTCAGGATAATGTACAACTTGTTCCAAAGTAAACATTTTAATGTATAGGCTCAGTGCTTGGCGTAAATTTTCACAGTAGGCACAGAACCCGGATTCGATCCCAACATCAATGATATTGTTAATTACAATTTTAAGTGGAATTTACGGCGAGCGCTTAGCCCTTGAGCTACTACGGCTCCCCTAAGGAGTATGGAATACGACTTTAGCAGTAAAAGGGCCTCTGCTTCTCGTCACTTTCAATACAAAACCCATCAGCATTATGCAACTATGCGAGTGTGGTCCTTCCCCGGTCGAACCGACCTATTCGTGCTGCAGCCGTATTAGGCTATACGTAGGGAAGAATCTACTGCTTTGCTTCATTATAAATTGAAAACTTCACATAAAATCTCTTTTATTTTTAATTTCTGCCTATTATGCAAGTGTTTTTATTATGTTTTTTGTTTCACCGCAAACCCGGCGGTAAATCAGATCTTAAAATTAATTAAAGCAAAAACAAGCACGTGCTTAGCCCCTGAGCTACCAGGGCTGTAGTAAGGTAAGATGGTCTGAACTGAAAACAGTACCTGGTGGTAATCCACGTTTGCCGTAGCTGTGAGCAAGTCCAGAATGGCAGAAAAGGAACCTCTAGCTGCTCGACGGAAGCCTTCCGGAGGCGACTCTGCTGCGCTGCCTGCGACACTCACTGGTGATTGGGACCACTGGAAAAAATATGTTCATTATAATAAACTCCTGCAAAGAGAAATATTTTCTTTTTAATCGACGTTAAAGCAGAATGAATTTCTCAAAACTTAGTGCATTTTTAAAAATATATTATCGTATTAGCTCGGATGTTGGTTAACCTAAATATGAATTTGGTTAAACAAAAATTTAACTTAAACGTAACTTAAAACAAAATTTTAATTAAAAAAAATTTAATTTCATCCGAAGAGCTCTTGTTTCTACAACTGTTCCCTCGGTTTTAGAGCCTTGTGGAATATTTAGTGACAATGGCAAGAGACCCGACGGTATGATATTGGACGCTTGGGAGAGAGATAAAGCCCTAGTGTGGGATTCTACTAGCTACTTGCGTAGACACTTTGGCAGCCTCTCATCTCAGGGGTACTTCGTTTAGAGCCGGGGCGGCATCAGAGGCAGCTGAACTGAGTAAGTGGCGCAAATATGAGTATCTGAGAGATGACTACATATTTGTGCCATTTGCCGTAGAGACTCTCAGTCAGTGGGGTCCACGTGCAGTGAAGTTCCTAAAGGTACTGTATCCGCGACTGCTCGTCGCTTCTGATGATAAGAGGGCTGGTTCTTGTCTCGCTCAAAGGCTAAGTATAGCCATTCAGCGAGGAAACGCAGCCAGCGTTCTTGGCAAGATACCGCGGGGAGTAGGACTGTATGATAATTTATGCTATTAGTTTTAGTTTTTTTCAATTATAGTTTTTTAATATTGTATATTTTTCAATGTTATGTAATATAAGATTATTAAAAGAAAATAAAATTGTCATTCTCAAACAGGCAGGTTTCCTCACAATGTTCTCCTTCACCGTCGAGCATGTGGTAAATTAACAATTGAAATTTTAAGTGCTCTAAGTGTATTTTTATTATTGGTAAAATTGTTTTATACTCATGGAATCTTTTCCCAAGAGTAAAGAAAAGTTATTAGGAGGGGTGCTTTTCCTAGGCATGACAGCGTTTTTGTTTCCACACAGGTTACGTAGTAACTATCAGTTAATCTGTGACACAGGCGAAGCCACAAGCAGAAGCTAGGAAACAATAACTGAATATTGAGAGCAATAAAATACAGAAATCGGCACAGTGGAATGTATTAATCGGTTCGCTGAGTCCAATCATAAAATATGGATCGCTGCACTGTTGAATTTTCCATTACGCGGGAAAAGTTATAAGGTTACTGTAATTTGGCGCGGTGGTAGCGCTAATAACAAATTACATTATTTTGGAAGCGTTATATATTTATAACAAACCCCGCTTGCGAAGTTGCTAGTACCTGATTTAAAATTTATTAAAAACTTCGATAATTTGATAGAATATTTACGTCATAGAGACACGCTGTAGCTGAATTATGGCTGCAACACGAAAGGGGTCTGCTAACTGGGGGAGGACCACGCTTTCACAGAAGACCAGAAGAATAGCAGCATAATGCTACTGTGTTCGTTACGGGATGTGACAAGAACCAGAAACCTTGACTGGCAAAGAGGCATCCCATCTTAGTAATTAGGGCTGTCAACGCACTTTTTCAAGTGGACTGCAAACTTGTTTGTTCCTTTAAGTGTATTTAATAAAATATTGCGATGAGGTATTTTTATACGTGTTAGACCCACGGACCCAAGACCACGGTTTCGTATGAGTGTACAGAGCCGGAGACACTTTTTAAAGCATACGAGCCATTCCATCTTAGCACTCAGGTGGGACTTTGCTCGTTCGTCACCCTTAATCTATAAAAAAGAGTATAGATTGGTGTCTCTCATCTCAATCGTTCGACTTTGTCTCGAGTTTACAGTGAGCATGTTTTATACGTTTATTCACAACTAGCTGTTCCCCGCGACTTCGTTCGCGTGGAATTTATAACGATTTTATTTTATTGGTTTTAATTTTTTTTTGCGCGGAATAATTCTTTTTCTAAAATAAAAGTAACCTAAGTTACTCCTTATAATATTAGCTATCTGCCAGTGGCAGTCCCGTCAAAATCGGTTCAGCCGTTTCGGAGATTAGCCGGAACAAACAGACAGACAGACAGGCAAAAATTTTAAAAATTGGTTTTTTTTTTGTTATAAGTATCGTATATACTTTCATATGCATTTTGTGAAAAGCTGTCATTTTAACATTACAAACAGACACTCCAAGTTTATTTATTTGCACAGATTTTCAGGCCTCCATTTCAAATTCGTAAAAAAGCGTAGAAACTTGCAATCGGACGATGGAGAACTAACCTTCATCATAAAATAAATATAAAAGAGTATCATGTTTAAGTTATCTGTATTAATTGTTTTGAATATTGTATTAATACAATATTCATATTTTAAAACATTACCATATAATACAAACATATGTTTGAATTAATGTTTTCTTATATTTACGCGAAGATTATTAATGAAACTAATTTTTACGGACTATATCGCGTTTAATTTTACTTTTTAATTCCCGACGTTTCGTGCTTTACAGCACCCATGGAACGTCGGGAATTAAAAAGAAAAATTAAACGCGATATAATCCGTAAAAATTAGTTTCATTTAATATGTTTGAATTAAGTAAGAAAAAGTGTAACAAATTAATTAAGGATATATAAGACATAAAACATGACATAAAACAACGAGAATTATATAATGCATGATACCGTGTAAATACTGTTAATATTATTTTGTATGTATACTTAATATCTGTAAAAGTGAACAGTGTTCTTTAAGAGAAAATGTCTTTAACCCGAATTACTTATCTTGTTTCAAAGTTATAGAGTATACCAATCAACGGATTGACTTGTTAACCGAGACCAGTAATTTGTCAAAACTTGAAGCAAACTTGAGACAGGAATTTAATTTAATAATACCTAAGCTGTATACTGTGAGGTATTAAGTTGTAATAAGAGTTTTAGTGATGTGTATTAACCTATTCGTATGTTTGCTAAGTGGTGGCAACATAGAATATATTAGCTAATAAAATATATTTTTTTAATTTTACATAGAACGTAAATATATATTTATTGTCATTTCGTTCTTTTAACACAGGTCCGGAAAAACCTCTGCATTGGAACCAGCAAGAAACCCAGCGAGGTTTTTCAAATTATCACAAATTTTTGGAGTCTAGACGCTCTCTTATTATGGCCATGATGCTACATGGGTTGTGCATTTGTTGTTTGTGTTGTGATGCATCATGGCCATATGTGCAAAGAAAAACAAATTGACTGTAGTTATATTAGCAACAAGTTATGTTATTTTGTACCGGGATAGTGTTATCCACGAATTTTTCTGCCACCAGAGCACCCCACTTCGAAATAGGGTGAAATATTTCATAGGTTTCATGGCGGGTAGTTAATTTGTTAGAAAATGTAAGGGTTAATGTTTCTTTCAAATTTCAATAATAACTTTTATATTAATTTTGTATTAATTTGATTAGAAATGAATAAATTAAACTGCGGATATTCCTAAAAGTAGAAAAATAAAAATAAAATAAAAATGTGCAAAAATTATAGAGCGAACCACTGAGGTATTGCTTTGTATATTTTTACCTTAGAGTAAGCAAGCTAGTATTTACATTAATACTCTAGAAACCAATAAACTTATATTTAAAACGCAACTTCTCAATTATAATGGTATTGTAATAAAAAATTCACCTCAGTCCCAACTAGCGACATCTGTTGAATGGAAGATTATTAGTCGTCATTAGAAACGTGGTGCGGGCGCCTTGGTTGTTTTACACCAGGAGGTGTAGAACAAATACTGAAGTCCGGACACAAAGGCTTCTTAGGCTCAATTTACATTGCCGCGGAACGGAATGGAAGGAATTTTCGTAACGAAGTTGTACATAGTAAAATGAATTTTATGTTAATTGTGTAACGTGCAAACTAGATATGAGCCAAAAAGAAGTCGCGTCTTCCGTGGAATTCTCGCACATTCTCGAGAATTCCGTAGCTACTGTCGACAGTCTGTGAAATCCGCGGAAAATGGCGCGAAGGGTGACGTTTCATTTCTTCCATAGATCGAACCCAAATATTTTTCCTTTTCCTGATATTCTTCCTTTTCTCATCATTTTCTTCTTCTGCCTCACAAAGAAGCAATATGAAAATAATATCCAATCAATCATTCTTGTCAAATAAAAGATCTAGACTAAATAACTGAATGGTGTATATAGGATCAAGGGTCGCGGGAATGCTCGAGCATTCCCGCCATTCCTGAATTCGCGCGCCTTCCCGCGCGACGAGGCGAAATTGACGCTTCCGTTCCATTGCATTCCGCCGCAATGTAAATTGAGCCTTAGATAATAATTATAACACACTTCATAGACTGTGATACTTTTGCTTTGTCACCTACGAAGTTCAAAACAATGATAACAAAGTCGCCGACTGACCGTAATGACTTATTAATTATGCATTAATCAGCATAATTTCCTGCCCTTTCACAAATTTCGCAACTGTGTTAAACATAAGGTTAAGGCAGGTTAAGGTACTTATATAATATTACTTTGTGGAATTGATGTCAGTTACACGTTATGTAGTCCTAGTATAAATTTAGTGTTTTGTATTATGTACTTAACTGTTTTTTGCCAATAAAATAAAAATAAAATAAAAATAAAGTAAGAGAACACTAGTAACTTCATCTCATCCCGTAGTCACGCAAGAGAGGACTTGGTGAAAAGCCTGAAAGATCTTGTGAGTTCCGATAGAGGCGGTATCGTGTCATATTATGGGCGTCGGGACGGCAAGCCCTGCTTAACAGGAGAGGCCTATTTACCGTAGTGGAATGATATGATGATGATAATGAATGTTATAAAAAATTACTAAAGGAAGTTTGTGAGAATAGAGAGTAGTTATACAATACTATTAAACCTGCTGTTACCATAGTTACAGTCCATAAAGTCCAGTGCTTGAACTTTAACCCTGAAATACTGCCACGCTTAGCAAGCGAGTTGGCAACAGCAGTTTTTAATTATTTTGAAATGTTATCAGGAAGATGTTCCTTCCATGGCCATATACTGTTGCAGTTTCCTGTGTCATCTTACGACACCCAACGGACGATATAATGGTGTAGTGGACATTCTTAAACCGCCACTAAACGAAACCTGCTGTATATTACAAAAAGTTTTTCTTATTTAGGTAGGTACATAACTTACTTGAATAATTTCTCATGGTATGATATTGATTTACTACTCCAAATTAATCTAAAAATTAATGTTACGAGCTTGGGGTTCGAGACAATTAAAACTGCCGAGTGAATTACCAAAATTGACACTTTAATTACACAACACTAATTACAACTTTAAACCACACTAATAACAAAACACAATTTTACTACAGATCGCTTTAGTTCGAAGTTGTATCGCTTCGAAGTCTTCGCTTGTATCGCCAATTCAATACTGACCCGGTCGTGGTCTATACCGGCCTTATATAGAGCCTCAGATACTTCCAGAGCCTTCTATAACTGTAGAAACATCTAGAATATTCGAGTACATATCGGTCCCGAAATTTCTAGAAGGATCTTGACTCTCCTAGTTCTGCTACTCGATACCAGAGGGGCTAGTGGCTAGTGTTGCCATGTACAAAACATTAATAGTGGCGCGCAACATTAATAATAGAATAGAATAGAATAGTTTTTATAATGGAATAGAATAATTTTATTCAATATAGATTATTAAATCGATACTCAGTCCTCTCTTGAAGATTTGTCTAAAGCAGTTGTCACTATTAACGCTGATCTGACTTGTATTTCGAACTGGAGTAAATGTTATGGTTTAAAGATTAATCCTAAGAAAATTCAGGCTATTGTCACCGGTAATTATAGATTAATTGGAAAAATTTACTGATCTTCCCTACGTCCTATTATACTAGACTTCACTAAAATCCCTTACAGTAACAAAGTTAAAAACCTCGGGTTGTATCTCGACTCCTGTATGTCTTGGAACTCACATGTTCATGAGGTTACTAGAAAAATGTTTGCTGCGTTAAGTTCTTTATGTAGATTAAGTAATTTTCTTCCCACAGTAACTAAAGTTACGCTCACCCATTCTCTATTTCTGCCTACCCTTGACTATGCTGATATTTGCTATCTTGACATTACCGAGAAGCAACTTAATAAGCTTGAACGTATTCAAAATTTATGTATTAGATTTATATTTGGGCTTCAAATATGATCATATCTCTGAATTTCGCAAACAGCTCAAATGGCTCCTGATCCGCCTTCGCAGGAATACTCACATTCTCTCCACATTGTATGGCGTGCTGTTTAATCCTTCCACCTCATTATTTAAAAGACCGTTTCAGTATCTTTCCTTACCCATAATCGGTTCCTTCGATCCTCTGTTAATCTTTCTCTACTATTTTGCACTCTTCCCTTTTTAAGAAATCCTTTACTGTAACTGCTGTGCGTTTGTGGAACTCTTTACCTCTCCACATTCGTCGTGCTAAATCTTTACACTCTTTCAAAAGTCTTGTTAAATCGTATTACTTAGAACGGTATTAGATAAATTACTTTTCCTTTTTCGTACTCTTTTCATTTAATCTATTATATGATATTATATATAATTTTCACTTATGTTTATTTATATGTATTTTTATATTTTTATTTTTATTTTGTACACCCCCTCTATTTTTAACTATTGTTTGCATCAGTTCTCTACGATAAGGTTGTCTGGAAGAGATCACTTTCAGAGTGATAAGACCGCCTGTTGTACATTTTCTATTTTAGATTTAACTTAACCAAAATACAAAATGACGAGTATCATTTTGTATTTTGGTGTACAATAAATAATAAATAAATAAAGAAATTACATGTAATTCTTATTAACTACCACGTGCTCGGCGTTGAAGGAAAACATCGTGAGGAAATCTGCATGTATGAGAAATAAGAAAAAATATTTAGAAGACATGTGAAGTTCGCCAAACGGATTAGGACAGCGCGGCGGACATTTTCTTGCCCTAAAACCCTCTCAAAAAAGAGAGGAGGCCTGTGCCCAGCAGTGGGTCTTGTATATAGGCTGTAAATTTAACTAATTCTTGTTGAATTACTTTACCACTGGTTCGGAAAAAAAACCTCTGTCCTGGGAAGAACCAGCAAGAAACCCAGCGGGAAGCAAGTATTATAGTATAAGATATTGATATGCATATCAGGGAGTATAAAAATGCGTATGTTTTTGTGATAATGTCATATAAGAGTCTAATGTTAGTGTACTTGTTAAATAAATAAATAGATAAATAAACAAAACTTGCTTTCTTTTATAGGCTTATCTCAAATTTCACTTAGAAATAAACTTGCCTAAAGATAAAGTCAGCCTAAAATGTATCGTGACTTGTTGATGTTTTGCTCAAAATTTCGCTGGAGGCAATATGTTAACGCGAAACTTACGAACTGACAGTCTTATATCTTGTTACCTTGTATAAGTTATATATAAGTTATACCTAATAAAAAGAATATGTTATACCTAACAAGTTTTGTGGCGATCCTTAATATATCGCGATATTTAAATAAAAATTTTACAAGGTAATTTTGACTAAGTTAATAGTATTAATTTATAGCAGACTAGCTGGCCAGGCAGACGTTGTACTGCACTTTCCGACGATCCTTTGTCCAATAAAAAAAACTATAAATTTGCAATAAATAATAATGAGAGTCACTTATCGGGATAAAGACTATGCTATCTCTCAAGTTGGACCAAACTGCACACAAACACACAAAATTTCATTGACATCAGTTCAGTAGTTTAGGAGTTCATCGCGGACAAACAATGTGACACATGTGAACATGTGACATCTTTATTGGAAGTAAAGACTTTAGAAATGAGTTGGGGGACTCGAACTTTAGGCCTAGTCAGTTTGAATAGCCTATCATGTAGAGAATGTCATGGGGTCATGGTTGAATAGGGGCAAAAAGTTCTCATTACACTCCTAGGGGGTCAAAATGGCCAAAAACCAAAAAATTAAAAATTCTTATTTCTGCTATTACTCCGCCTCCTTCGGAGGTTCTTACACAGTCTTTACTTCCCGCATCCCACTAGTTACATAGTATAAAACTAAGTCGCTTCACGTCGTCTGTACGCTTAGATCTTTTAAACTACGCAACGGATTTTGATGCAATTTCGGTCAATAGACAGAATGATTTAAGGGAAATGTTCATATGTATAACACATTTATATTATATATTATATTATTCTTTTGTACGTGTGTATGTGACTGAACTCCTCCTAAACGGCTGGACCGATTTTGTTGAAATTTTGGGTGTGTGATTAAGTTGATTAGAGAATAGTTTAGATTCACAATTAGACCCGGTAGGTGGCGTTGTTGTCGAGATCCAGAAATCAACCGTGTGAAGCCGGGGCGGATCGCTATATAGTTTTTATATAATATGAAGACTAGCTGTTATTCGCCCATTTTGCTTGGCGTAGATTAAAAATTTAGTAATAGTAATGATAAAAAAGTATCCTATGTGTCCTATTACGAAGTGGTAGAACTCCTTTTCTAGCTATAAGTCAGTCTGAGTAGGTACAATCCTCTTACCCATTTTTGAAGCCAAGCAGCTGCTTGCTTGCTGCAGTGCTTGCACTGCTGGGTTCTGGTCTGAAGTGTCTAGAAAGCTAGTATAATTATAGTCTAAGAGGCATTCCGTCTTAGGCCCGTGTCACTTGTAAAAAACCAAACCATAGTATTAATTTTTAATCTAATTAATATAAAATATAACTAATAGTGCAGAAAGAAACCTTAACAATTACATTTTTCGAACAAATTAACTTCCCCGCTATGGAATCTGTCAAATATTACACCTCATTATTAAGTGGCACCACTCTGGTGGTTCTCAAAATGTAAACCGGGCCTTAGTATTCAGAGGTGACAACCACAGAGTACTTTTTATAAGCCGGAAGTGACAACGAAAATGTATTCTTTTTTAATGATTTCTTATATTTACGCGAACACTACACATTGAATAAAACTATTTTTACGGATTTTATCGTGTTTAATTTACTATTTTAATTCCCGACGTTTCGGGTGCTTCAAGATACTGTAAGCTCATTCTGCGTAGATCGGACCAAAAATTAATATTCAAAAAACTGAAGGTAGCCGGGCTAACTATGACGTTGGGACGTCAAACACCTCAGTCCCCCCTGTGACCATGGGTGCTGTAAAGCACCCGAAACGTCGGAAATTAAAATAGTAAATTAAACGCGATAAAATCCGTAAAAATAGTTTTATTCAATGTAGTGTTCGCGTAAATATAAGAAATCATTAAAAGAATACATTTGCGTTGTCACCCGGCTTATAAAAGTACTCTGTGGTTGTCACCTCTGAATACTAAGGCCCGGTTTACATTTTGAGAACCACCAGAGTGGTGCCACTTAATAATGAGGTGTAATATTTGACAGATTCCATAGCGGGGAAGTTAATTTGTTCGAAAATGTAAAGATTAATGTTTTTCTGCACTATTAGTTATATTTTATATTAATTAGATTAAAAATTAATACTATGGTTTGGTTTTTTACAAGTGACACGGGCCTAAGACGGAATGCCTCTTAGACTATAATTATACTAGCTTTCTAGACACTTCAGACCAGAACCCAGCAGTGCAAGCACTGCAGCAAGCAGCTGCTTGGCTTCAAAATGGGTAAGAGGATGGTACCTACTCAGACTGACTTATAGCTAGAAAAGGAGTTCTACCACTTCGTAATAGGACACATAGGATACTTTTATCATTACTATTACAAAATTTTTAATTCGCCAACCAAAATGGGCGAATAACAGCTAGTCTTTATATTATATAAAACTATATAGCGATCCGCCCCGGCTTCACACGGTTGATTCTGGATCTCGGCAACAACGCCACCTACCGGGTCTAATTGTGAATCTAAACCATTCTCTAATCAACAATCACTCACCCAAAATTTCATCAAAATCGGTCCAGCCGTTTAGAAGGAGTCACATACACACGGACAAAAGAATAATATAATATATAATATGCATGTGCTATACATATAAACATTTCTCTTAAATCATTCTGTCTACTGACTGAAACCGCATCAAAATCGTTGCGTAGTTTAAAAGATCTAAGCGTACAGACGGCGGGAAGCGACTTAGTTTTATACTATGTAACTAGTGTAGGCTGCCATACGTCCGGTACACCGGGACATGTCCCGGTTTGAAGCGTTGTGTCCCGGTGTCCCGGTCAACAGGTCATTTGTCCCGGTGTGCACACACCGCAAGCTACCCTGTGTAGTTATGCAGCGTCTGCGATCGGCGAGTGGTTGAAGTGGAGCGGAGTCGAGCGAGCGAGCCTAGCTGCCTTCTTTGATTATTAACACGTGCGCGTAGGTTGCCAACTTTTCAAAGGAAAATAACGTATATTCCTTTCAGACGGTTATATACACTATAATTATTACTATTCCACCGAAACAACAAACGTTGAGCATAGAGTACAGAGTACAATATATACTGGAGACATTGACTGACACTTGAGTGTACTGACAGTACAGATTTTTCGAAAGTTGTATGATAATGTATTTTGTTGTTATTCTGTTCTGTGTATGTGAAAGTATAAAATGATTGGAAATTTGAGTAATGGACTGAGTTAAATTCAGAAATTTGGCAGAATTCTTGCTTTCATTCAATTCACACAATATTTCACGCATAAGTTAGAATAAAGTATTTTAGATACTTTTTCTTATTCAAAAGTATAGTATAATCAAGCAAAATACCGTAAGATACGTTATTTTAAAGTATAGTTGGCAACACTACGTGCGCGTCCGCGCCGCGTGCCCCTCCGCCCTCGCGCCTTGAACGTCACGCGTCGTCGCAGTGTTTCGTTTGATTGCTTTAGAGAACAACGTACTTAATTTGCGCTGCGTTATCCTGTATTTCGTAGTTTAGTTTTTTATTACCAGTCTGGTATTTTGCTAAAAGTCATGCCAAAAAGAAAGTGTTTGTTTTGGACGATTATACTAAAGAGTGGTCATTCATTAAAAGAGGAAGAAATGATTATGAAGCCTTTTGTTCAATTTGCGGCTTTCATATATCTGTCAGTCACGGCGGTAAGTCAAGTGTCAAAGACCATATCCAAAGTAAAATCACAAGACGAAATTATCAGTTGCATCAACTTCTAGAGATATATCGACATTTATGATCACGCAATGTACTGCCGAAGACATGTTAATATGCGCTGCCGAACTGACCACAGCTTATAAAGTCGTAAAGCACCACCAATCGTTTAGCTCTTTAGATTGTACGACAAAACTGAATGCCGTAATGTATCCTGATTCAAGTATCGCAGCAAAACAATCAACTGCAAGAACAAAAGCTACTGCTATCATTAAACACATTTTAGCTCCACACTCGATCGCGCAAATTAAAACAGAAGTCGAAAAAGTTCCTTTTTACGGCATTTCAACCGATTCTAGCAATCACAAAGCCGAAAAGTTATTTCCACTGCTGATACAGTACTTTACGGAAAAAGAAGGACTGCAAATTATATTACTAAAAATAGACTCATTGCCGAATGAAACATCTGATACAATCACTTCATTTTGTATAAAATCGTTGCAGGATCAGAACATCCCCGTACAAAATATTGTTGCTTTCAGCGGGGATAACACAAACACTAACTTTGGCGGAAGAGATAGGTACGGAGTTAACAATGTTTTTTTTAAATTAAAGGAGATTTTGTCCAAAGACATTGAAGGCATCGGTTGCCCAGCGCACATTCTGCACAATACAGCGTCCACTGCTGCCGATGTGATGTCGATTGACGTGGAGTCTATTGTTCTGAAAATTTTCAAGTATTTTTCCATATTCACTGTAAGAGTGGAACGGCTTAAAGATTTTTGTGAGCAAGCAGCAATAGAATACAACAATATACTCTCACATTCCAGAAGTCGGTGGCTTTCACTACTTCCAGCAATTGAACGCATACTAAAGTTATGGCTGCCATTGAAAGAATTTTTCGCTAAGGAAGCAAAAGCCCCAAAAGCTGTAGTCGATTTTTTTGCTGATCCCTTATCAGAAGTTTACACACTTTTTGTGCACAGTCAAGCATTTCTGATTGAAAAACAAATTAAAAAGATTGAAAAATCAGTTATTACCATTGTTGAAGTGAAAAATGTATTACAGGATACAAAAAAACAGTTGAGTGACAGATTGATAAATAAATATTTAGGCAATCAAACAACACAACTTTATAACAAACTAAAGAATGAAGGCACAATTAATACAAGTCAATCCGAAACATTTGACAAAGAAACAGGAGATTTCTTTAACACTGCTATATGTTATCTCGAACAGTGGACAGAGCCGATGACAAAATTTGATGTTTTCGCTTGGATGATTTTAAATGATATTCCTCAATGGCAACAAGTAGAAGAAACTACAAAATATTTAAATGAAAAGGATATAGGAATAGATGATTCAATGTATGAAGAATTTATATACTTAAAATCGTTTATTGAATGTGAAATCAGCGATGAATGGAAAGCTAAAAATATGGAAGCAAAATGGAAACACTTTTTGAAAAACCGAAGAACTGGAAAGAAAAGCAAATCTTCTTAAAATGTGTCAATATATTTTTGCAATCCCAGGCCACAATGCTCACGTAGAACGAGTGTTTTCGTTAATTTCAGCGCAGTGGACGAAAGAACGAAGTTCACTCAGTAAGCACAATCGAAAGCATCATTCAATGCGTTTATAATTATAAAATGTCATGCACGGAATTTTATAATTACGTCAAAGGAAAAGAATTACTGAAAAGGTTAAAAGTACAGAGAAATATGAATGGGCAAAAAAGGACGTAGTGTAAGAGTTTATTTTTGATTAAATTTTCTTAAATATTACCAGTGTTTTGTATAATCCATGATTTACCCTATTTCTGTTCTAAATGTCCGGTCGGCGTCTCGGAATTTATGGCAGGCCTAAACTAGTGGGATGCGGGAAGTAAAGACTGTGTAAGAACCTCCGAAGGAGGCGGAGTAATAGCAGAAATAAGAATTTTTAATTTTTTGGTTTTTGGCCATTTTGACCCCCTAGGAGTGTAATGAGAACTTTTTGCCCCTATTCAACCATGACCCCATGACATTCTCTACATGATAGGCTATTCAAACTGACTAGGCCTAAAGTTCGAGTCCCCCAACTCATTTCTAAAGTCTTTACTTCCAATAAAGATGTCACATGTTCACATGTGTCACATTGTTTGTCCGCGATGAACTCCTAAACTACTGAACTGATGTCAATGAAATTTTGTGTGTTTGTGTGCAGTTTGGTCCAACTTGAGAGATAGCATAGTCTTTATCCCGATAAGTGACTCTCATTATTTTTATTGAAAATTTATGGTTTTTCATTGGACAAAGGATCGTCGGAAAGTGCAATACAACGTCTGCCAGGCCAGCTAATCTGCTATAAATTAATACTATTAACTTAGTCAAAATTACCTTGTAAAATTTTAATTTAAATATCGCGATATATTAAGGATCGCCACAAAATTGTTAGGTATAACATATTCTTTTGTTAGGTATAACTTATACAAGGTAACAAGATATAAGACTGTCAGTTCGTAAGTTTCATGTTAACATATTGCCTCCAGCGAAATTTTGAGCAAAACTATTTTACGGATTTTATCGTGTTTAATTTATTTTTAATTCCCGACGTTTCGTGTTTCAAGATACTGTAAGTTCATTCTGCGTAGATCGGACCAAAAATTAATATTCAAAAAACTGAAGGTAGCCGGGCTAACTATGACGTTGGGACGTCAAACACCTCAGTCCCCCCTGTGACCATGGGTGCTGTAAAGCACCCGAAACGTCGGAAATTAAAATAGTAAATTAAACGCGATAAAATCCGTAAAAATAGTTTTATTCAATGTATTCTTTTTTATTTAAAGTTCGTTGCTAATGGCCATTGGCTGATTAGTAACTTACCATCAGGTGAACTGTAAGTTCGTTTGAACTTCAGTTTTATTAAGAACGCATTATAAATAATAGAAACCGTATAATTTAGGTTTTTAATTTTTTTGCGCGGAACCCTAAATCGTTTTCTTAAATAAAAGTAGCCTAAGTTACTCCTTATAATATCAGCTGTCTGCCAGTGAAAGTCCCGTCAAAATCGGTCAAGTCGTTTCGGAGATCAGCCGGAACAGACAGACAGACAAACAGACAAACAGACAAACAGACAAAAATTTAAAAAATTGTGTTTTTGTTATTAGTACCGTATATACCTTCATGTGCATTTAGTGAAAAGCTATTACTTTGACATTACAAACAGATACTCCAATTTTATTTATTTGTATGTAGTATGTATGTATAAATTTATCGTAAATCTGTCAAACATAATATTCTCTTTCTTTTACTTAATTATTATTAATTTTACTTATTATAAGCCAGTGTTTGACCACAGTCCCACCTGGTGGTAAGTGGTGACGTAGCTCTAGATCTGTCTTAACTCTGTTGATGTAGCTCTAGATCTGTCTTAAATCGCACTGTCTTAGCGTAACAAAGGCCTATTAAAAGTATATTCTCTTGCTTACCAGACTCATAGGTATGTAATTAAAAATTACTTATATAGTAATTACATTACCAAACGTAATAAGTAATCGAAGTTGCCGTAATAACTGGTGTCTATATCTATGTACGGATCCCCTAAAATCTCGATTTGTTTTCGCAAATAAGGGATAGGGGCAAAAACTTTGTTTGTCACTTACACCTTTTAAAAAAAGTATAAAAATCTTTTAAGTATTACAAGCCAGTGCTTGATAACTATCCTAAATACCACCTGATGGTAAATAATGATGCAACGTAAGATGATTAATTTCACTGAAAGCTTAACAAACGACTTCTCTTACTTTGAAGACACCCACATTGTAATCGGACGGAATGATAGATTTTGACAAATGATTCCAATACAATTTTAATAATGAATACGCGTGGTATTTACTTAAGGCACAGTGAGTTAGTAGAGTTCTACTTTATTAATTAAGATCAATATAGAGTTTATATAACTTAATTTAATTCAAAGTCACTGTACTCAAAAACGCAAATATAATAACTTCAATGTGAAAATGCTTACTTTGGAACAAGTCAAACATTATGAATGACACGCCCTCGCTTCGCTCAGACTGTTTCTAAGATATTTTTCTTACAAATAAAATATTATCTTTACATCCATTTATTATTGTGAGTTTATACTAACGAAACATTCACGGAAGAATGTGCTTAAAAGTAGAACACTTAGTGTGACACATTTTCAGTGTAACGATAAGTCAGTATTTTTTTTTACATTTTTTTATAGGATAGGGTGATAAACGAGCACACAGTTCACCTGATAGTAAGTGGTTGCTGTGACCCATAGACATCTACATCTATCCTCAATAAAGAATCAAAAAGCAGATGCGTTGTCATCCGTGAGGAATAAGATGGGATGTCTCGTTTCCAGTAAAATGGTCTCCGGTTCTCTACACTCACCATACGAAACACAGCAGTATTAAGCTGCTATTTTCGCTGGTATTTTGTGCGAGCGTGGTCCTACCCCGGTCGAGCCGACTCATTCGTGATACAACCATAATGCAGCTACAGCGTGGCTCTACCACTCTACCTTTTGAGAAGAGGCTCTCATCCAGCAGTGAACTTACTTACACGTAATCAGTATGGACTTAACCTTTGATATTATATTATTTTATTTGGACACTTTCTTTATTTGTTCGATGTGGGCGTTAATGCCTGTGATTCGGTTCTCGCACCAACGTAGTTAATGTCGTGCCCACGTAGCTACGTCATTACTAAAATTTGTTTTGTTCCATTAATGTTACTGTTTTTGTATTAGTATCTTCTACCACGATAGATTAATAGCCGTAGTAATTCAGGGAGAAAGTGCTCGCTGTAAATTTTACTTTACGCGAGGAACCCAAATCTGATCCTCACTAATTTGATTAAAATCCAATTATGATAAATCTAATTTCCTACTGGCACCAATAAAATGTTAAGTGCTGATTTAACACGTGAAGGAAAACCTCGTGAAGAAACTTAGGTACATGACTAAGGAATAAAATACATTTCAAATACATTTCGAAGACAAGTGTGAAGTTCGTCAACACGCACTGGATCAGCGCGATAGACTAAAGTTAAAAGTTAAAGTTATAGCCTATATACGTTCCACTGCTGGGCACAGGCCTCCTCAGATTCCTGAGAGGGTTTTAGGGCAAGAAAATATCCACCGTGCTGCTCGAATGTGTGTTGGAGAACTTCACATGTCTTGGAAATATTTTTTTCTTATTTCTCAGACATGCAGGTTTCCTCACGATATTTCCATTCACCGCCGAGCACGTGGTAAATCAGCACTTAAAATTGCAATTAACAATTTCATTGGCGCCGCCGGCGGGAATCGAACCCCGGTTGCTCGGGTACTGTGAACTTTACAGCGAGCGCTTATTACCCGAGCTACCACGGCTCCACTACGGTAGACTAATTGTTCTGTAATCCTCTCATAATTCAGAGGAGAATAGTGTTTAGCAATAAGATGTATATAGGCTATAAGTTAGCTTTTTATGTAAGGAAGGGTGCAGGCGAGTTGATCGCGTTTTCTGGTTTCCTAGTCTTTGATAGTACTCAGATGGGCAATTCTGTCCTCTCTCAAAAAGATAACGCCAACAAAATTTTCAGTTTCATATAATATATTTATGTATCTTTAATTACCGACCGCCTGAATAAACCGCTAGTACCTTAGTATTGTAGGATTAATTTGGTAGTGTCAGATTAACTTTTAAATTTCCATGGAATTTCAAATGCAAAGAGAAGAAAAATATGCTAAAATGTATACTTATAGTTTAATTTTTATACGTGATATAATTTTTTTTATACATGGTAGAGCCACGCTGCAGCTATATTATGGTTGTAGCACGAATGGATCGACTCTACCGGGGAAGGACCACGCTCTCATAGAATACCAGCCTGATATAGTGAGTGTAGACCCTTTTTAATGGAAACGAAGCATTCCATCTTCGTCCTCAGGGGTGACAATACGTCTACATTTTGAGTTTTAATCAAGGATAGATGCAGACGTCTATGAGCCACAGCATTCACTAATCATCAGGTGGACTGTGTGCTCGTTTACCATCCTTATTCTATAAAAATATCTTCTAACTTCGATATTTTGTCCATGCAATTACAATATAATATATTATACTAGTTTTTAAAATAGAGACATTATTTTCATGACCCCACTGTGTTTATTAATAAAAAACGAACTCCCATCAACAGAACCGTTCCTAAGAGATTCTAGCCATATAAGGTAATCCTGTACAGTCAATAAAACTTACTAGCACGTGTGTATAAAACATACAAAATTGTCTTAAAAATAAAAAAGTCTCAGATACATTTATACCAAAATAGCTTCAAGCAATTTGAGATGAAATTTACATGGAGGGTGAAGGCCAACGGTTCCGACCTCATGCATTATTAAGTTGTATTTATCCGCGATCCGTGTGCGTTTAACCTATGTGCCTTTTGTAATTTCCTATCTGTAGTATGTAGTAAATATTTAACGATCATGTGTTACTATGATAAAACGAACATTCTTTGTTTTTTTTTTTTAATTAAACAGATTTTTTTTTATTTACCCATACACATACAGCCTAGTTTCACGTGGTCACAAAATTCTTCACAATTTTGTTCGCTCACAAAACTCTTTAAATACATTGTAAAGTTTTGGTAGGTTTTGACGACATCTTAACCCAATGGACAGTCGATGACGATAGTACCTCATGGCACAAAATAAATAGAGTATGTACTTTATTTTGTGTTCAAGGCACGAGGCTACTTAACGGATTAAATTAACTTTTGGGAGCGATCAACTTCCCACCAAATCTCCGAACTTTCTTCGTAAACATAGACTTACGTTCGTAAATAACATTCCTTTTAATTTTTTTCAGACAATGAAAAAAAATTACGGTAAATATTAGTAGCAATAACAGTACAATCAAAGAATTTCATAAATAAATAATGAATAAGAACGAAAAGTGTTTTTTCCCCGAGTTAGTAACAAGATCTTACATCAAATATTCTAATTACTGAATCTGTTTGAAGTTTATACATCATTATATTATGTGATCGCTATGAAATTGTACTCTTTACAGTCGAATAGCGAATGTCCTCTTTTTTTAAAAAAAAGGAAACTACTTCCACACTAGAGATTTCTCCTTTATCGTGGAGGCGTTTAAATACATAATTTCAATATGTGAACAAACCACTAGACTCGGAACTGGAACAATTATTTTTTTTGAAGTCTAGGCAATTTAAAACCGTGGCTGCAACTAAACGCAAAGATTATAAATACGGTTTTTTCTCTTAAAAACTGCGGGAAGCCACTGCGCTACGCGTTACCAAGCCTTCGCTTTTTAAAATCCGGTTAAGAGTAAAATCATAGCATTGTTTTTTTTCTTCATAGAATAAGGGTGACAAGCGGGGACACAGTCCTGGTGGTAAGTGGATGCTGCGACCCACAGACATCTACATCTATTCTCCTAGATTTGTTACCGACTAAGATGGATTGCCTCGTTACCAGTCTCCGGTTCTCTACACTCACGGCTCACCATACGAAACAGAGCATTTTAGGCAGTTTCACGCGGTTATTCTTTGAGAGCGTGGTCCTACCCCGGTGTTGACCTATTCGTGTTACAACCAAAATATTGCTGCCACTTGGCTCTACACAACATTGATAAGTATCGTGATGATTCCGTTCATGTAATCCTTTACAGAGAATTAATAAAAAAATACCCCGTAAAATTAAATTAAATGGGGAATCTTACATGGCCAATGGCAATACATGCGGGCGCAGTCGGGTAGATCTTTTATAGTATAAAGGTGATAAATGAGTACACAATCCACCTGATGGTAAGTAGATGCTGTGGCCCATAGACATCTACATCTATACTCGATTAAAAATCAAAATGAAGATGCGTTGTCACCCTTGAGGACTAAGATGGAATGTCTCATTCCCAGTAAAAATGGTCTCCGGTTCTCTACACTCACCATACGAAACAAAGCAGCATTAAGCTACCATTTTACGCTGGTATTCTGTGGGAGCGTGGTCCTTCCCTGGCCGACCCATTTGTGACCATAATATAGCTACAGCGTGGCTCTATCGCGTACAAAAAATAACTACTCCGATGCTACCAGATTTTCAAAATTTGCTGAATTTTAAACAAATTGTAGAAGAAACATGTATTTTATATATGTCATTGCGGTAACTTTGTATAATTAGTAATTACCAAAAACAAGTAAAAGTAAAAAGGGGCTTTCGCCGATAAGATAATTGAGATCTGAAGGCGTGCCAGGTTCCATAGCGTTTGCTTAAAGCATAGGCTCTATAGGAATTTATTTAGTGTCGTTGCATGGAATCTTTGTAAGAGACTCGTGTCCTGATATAACCAGCGTGACCATTATGAGATTGATGGTTTGAAAGTGCAGTGGCCAAGCGTCTAGTTGCGAAGGCTACGGACCGCAGGTTTGATTCACACATGGAACAAATTATTAGTATGGCTTGTAAATAATTATTTTCGGTATGGATATTTGTCTTTATGCAATTTATGTACTTATGTAAAACTCTTTGATGACAGGAGAAATAACTATTGTGTAACTGTATGTGGGAACGTTATTAAAAAGAACACCAAACTACGTGACCAGGGGGCATCAGCCTTAGATTCGAATACGAATACTAACCAAACATTTCTGAGATCTGACCTTCATCTGGATTTATCTAGATTATGTGATGTTAGTGCTGTGGCATTTACAGCATCATCGGACTCAGGGCTCGCGGCCTCGCGGCCTACAAGGCCGTGCTAATGACATCGGTCTTGTGCTGTTATTTTTTCCGAAAAAAAAAAATGTTTTGGGACCTTAATTCTGATAGTATAAAATTATTTAACTTTTAAATGCTATTCATGTTTTAAACAAGTAATTAATATTTGTGATAGTAAGTATTAATATAAATGGAAAATATCTTGAATGTAAATTACTTTGTCGGAGCTCAAAAAAGACGATTTCCAATTTAGTAGAATAATATTATCTTATAATTTAGTGATAAGATTAGATAACTTCTAACTTGTTTCGAGTATAATCATTATCATTAGGTATGTGAAAGGTCAAGGTCATTTAGCGAGCCTCTATAGAGAGGGCTTTGCTCGGGGTTTCTCTGCGTATTAGACATCGCAATGAGGATATTCGTAGTAGAATCAGAGTAACCGACATATCCCAACGGATCAGTAAGGTAAAGTGGCAATGGGCCGGCCATATAGCTCGAAGAACCGATAACCGATGGGTAAGGTAGGTTCTCGAGTGGCAGCCGCGTACATATAAGCGAAGTGTAGGGCGGCCAACAACTCGATGGAGTAGTGACCTGGTAAGAGATGAAGAAATTCGATGGATGCAAGTGGCTCGGGACCGTGCTTTGTGGCATTCCTCCAAGGCGGCCTATTTTCAGTAGTGGACTTTTGTTGGCCTGTAATAATAATCGCTATGATGATCATTAGGTACAATAGAGTCAATCGCGACTTATTTTTTTAAACTTAGACTCTTTCGTCATTAGCCGGTGCGATAGCGATGCGCAGTCTGTCTCGTCGAGGTCTCTCGATATCGATACCTCGTACAGCTGATTGCCTGGTATGATTCGGCAAGGCATGTGACATTTTTTATTATCAAACAAGGTTTGCGAACAAATCGATTGATTGATTATTTATTACATTGCAATTAAATTAGGCAACAGTTACATCGGCAACTTACGACGAGCACTTATTACTAATTTGTTATTGTAAAGTAACTACTATTAGTACTTTTCAATTACGTAGGTACTGCAAGTGATTATTATGTTTGACAGATGTACGATAAATAAATATCAAACAAAGCAGCGGATCGTGTCGAACAATGAAAAGGTCTCTAACTCTATTATTTATTATACGTTATTTTTTAAATTAAAGTGAAAGGACAAACGAATTTACAGCCACCTGATGGTAAGTGGCTACTGCAGTCTATAGACTCCTTCAACTTCAAACAAAGAAGGCCACAGATGCGTATCTCCTCCTCTGAGGAATAAGAAAGAATGCCTCCAGCCTGTCATTATACCGGCTCTTTTTACCCGGAACACAGCAATGCACTGCTGTTTGTATAATAATATTATGTAAGAGTATGGTACCTATCCAAACGGACGAAAAGGAGTGCTTTACTATATAGACTCTAGAGTGTTCTAGAGAGACTTCTAGAGAGTATACACTAATTAAGAAACGGCCTCAATCCAATATCCAATATTATTTAATAATACTATGAAAAGATTTTTGTAAACTTGTCTATACTAATATTATAATAAATCTACACTTTATTTTGTTTGAACACGTTTGTTTGTTTGAATTGAATTGGCACCGAAACTACTGGACCGATTTGAAAAATTCTTTCACCATTAGAATCCTACATTATCCCTGATGAACATAGGCGATAGAATATTTCCAAAAAGTTTGGGATCCGTATAAAAACTTCGTTAATGTAACCCAAGGTGTGAAAAAAATACCAAAAAGGATCATTATATCGCGTACGCTGCGGAAACTATGTACAATAGAGCAAAGTGATGTACTACAGTTTTATACAGGACATCAACATCTACAAAAAAGTCTGCAATATCGTATGTCTAACTATTACAGTTATGTCACAATAACTGCTTTTCCTATTTTCTTTCGTACGCTGCGGAAACTATTGACAATAGAGCAAAGTGATGTACTTCAGTTTTATAGAGGGTACCAATATCTACAAAAAAGTCTGCGATACCATATGTCTAACTATTACAGTTATGTCACAATAACTACTTTTTCATGTTAAAATATGCAATAGTAACGCCGAAAATTCCTTATATCGCGTACGCTGCGGAAACTATTGACAATAGAGCAAAGTGATGTACTTCAGTTTTATAGAGGACATCAATATCTACAAAAAAGTCTGCGATACCATATGTTTAACTATTACAGTTATGCCACAATAACTACTTTTTCATGTTAAAATATGCAATAGTAACGCCGAAAAATCCTTATATCGCGTACGCTGCGGAAACTATTGACAATAGAGCAAAGTGATGTACTTCAGTTTTATAGAGGACATCAATATCTACAAAAAATCTAGAATATCATATGTCTAACTATTACAGTTATGTCACAACAACTACTTTTCATGTTAAAATATGCAATAGTAACGCCAGTACAAACAGTACAGCAGTACAGCAGTACAGCCACACTACACACTAGTGCAACTGGCGCTGGCGGGCGGGCCGCCGCCGCGACACCTGGCGGCGCTGTTGCGAAGCCTGCAGCTGCCGCCCGACTGCACCGCACGAGCACACCACAAGGTATATTGTGTAGCAGTACAGCAGTACAGCAGTATAGCCACACTACACTCGAGTTACTAGTACATAGTTATATGCGAATCTAAAGTCAATCCGCCTGATGGTATGCACATTAGGCCACATTATTCGTACCTTGATATTAATCCTTATATCCAAATAGGTAAATCACTTTGTATTCAAGGCTATATCAGTACCTGTACCATGCATAACCACCAATTACGTTAACCATGTAATTTAAGTTACATTTTTCACTATTTAAATCTTTGTTAATTCAGCAACCGTCCGTCGTGATGTCTCTCTCGAAGTTCACATGTCGCGAGGCGCAGACGAGTGATATATGCGGGTGAAACCGCGGGGCACAGCTAGTTTTTGTATAAAAATAGTTGATACTTTATTATGCCGACCGAATTTACAAGTCTGCGTCTCACACTATCGTGTGTTGTCCCTGAGTCACTGGCGCTAATTATGCAAGGTAAACAAATATCGCATGGGCGGACGTCACGTCATACTGACTGATATTTTGCAACTCCACTGTTTCCTTAGCAAACATATTGATAAGCTATGTTGCCCTGGTAACTAGATAGCACTAAATAGTATTGTTTAAAAACACTTTATAATTAATTAATTAAACCTTTCAAACCTTTCCTTGTATCGTTTGCATGCAACTATAAAAAGTTCACCGCTGAACATAGGCCTCCTCATAGATTTCCTCATAAGGGGGATACTTGCCATAGTTGCCACGCTTGGCAAGACGGGTTGGCAACTGCAGTCTATTTTTATTTTAGTTGTTATTTGGAAGATACAGCTGCTTGGTTTCTTTCTTTCTGTCGCCTCCTAATACACCCACGGGACGATAATTTATGGGATAGTGCATATTCTCACACCGCCGCTACACGGTAATGTGTGTATGAACTTATTGATCTAAAAATGAAAAGAAATTGTAAAGTAAAGTAAAGTTACAGCCTATATAAGTCCCACTGCTGGGCACAGGCGTCCTCTCATTTCTGAGAGGGTTTTAGGGTAAGGAAATGTCCGCCGCGCTGCCCCAATGCGTGTTGGCGAACTTCACATGCCTTCGAAACATTTTTTTTATTTCTCAGACATGCAGGTTTCCTCACGATGTTATCCTTCACCGCCGAGCACGTGGTAAATCAGCACTTAAAATTGCAATTAACAATTTCATTGGTGCCGGCGGGGATCGAACCCGGGTTGCTCGCGTACTGTGAAACTTACAGCGAGCGCTAACCATCTGAGCTACCACGGCTTGATAGAAGATTTATGATTAGAAAAACAGCAGGAACTAAGTGTTACCGATAAGGCTTAGACCATTCCACCAAAATTGGGTTAAATGGTCTAAGCGATAAGGTTATCAATATTAATTATAAACTATGTTATTTTCTTATTTTGATATTTTATTTAAAAAAAAGGTCTTCTTAATATCTTTAATAATTTTACTTGCTTTAGTAGATGGGGATATAGCTCAGTGGTAGAGCATTCGACTGCAGATCGAGAGGTCCCCGGTTCAAACCCGGGTGTCCCCTGGTCAAATACGTTTTGAGTTTTTTTGGAAAAGGTTTTTCGAAAAAACACCGTGCTATCATTTCTTTTCAACTGTTATTTTTCTGGTTGAAGTCACGTTTTTCTTACGTAGCAGATTTTGTCAAAATTCAGAAAATTGTGAAATAATACTAAACAGGTTACCATAACATATTTTCTTTTATTTCGTGATTTAAATAGAATCTATCACCCCATTTTATTACGGGAGTCGTAAGAGCTATTATTTGAATTGCCAGAAAAATGTTACGGTTTCTGATAGATATAGCGAAATCTCCATCCATATCGTTTACGCCAGGCGTAAAGAATGTATGCCGGGGACGGGCAGCTGCGTTAAAGGTGCAAGACGTCTGGAACTACGATCGTCAATCCGACTGCCAAGCGTGATGATTAAGTCAAATTCTACCTACAACGGGAGAGGCTAATTATTAAATTATTAAGTATATCTACGGATTAGTCAATTGACAGAGATTATTATTACATAATGGGTCTGGAACCAGGTGCGGTCGCAGCCTGAAATTTTGGAGGGGTTCACTAATAATAAAATATGTCGAGTAAATTAGACTTTATTGCACAATACACAATTTTATTGCACATATTATTAAAAAAATGGATGAATATTTAGAAGAGCTGAAGAGCTAAACCTGTTAGCCTCTCTTCTAACATGTTTGCTCTGAACCAAGTTTTTACACTTCTTAGCGTAGAACATGATCTATGTTCTACGCTAAGGCACCGCTTATAGGATGTCGCACCGCTTATAGGAAGAGTTGCCAGAATTTTCAGCAAATTCTATATTATATTTGGGTAGAGATCATTATAAATAATATATTTAGTTTCTTATATAAAACATTATATTATCCATTTCACTGTCCTGTGAGTCATAATATATGAACATTTAAATTGTCTAACTACTCGTATTATGTCTTTTTCGCGGAAAGAGCAACTGTTGAAAATATATATTTACCATTCACAACAATGAAAATAAAAATTATCAGACTACCCCACGCGGTATCACAATATTGACTGATTTTTCTCGTTGAATGACTGTACTTAGTCTGTGCCTTGGAAAATGAGAAAAGAACCAACCCTCTTGTCATCAGCTGCGACTAGTCGCGGATACGGTTCCTGTAGAAACTTTAGTTTCATGTTATATTTTATACAGGGTTATTTTACAATAACCGGCCAAATTTGCAGGGAAGGTTCAAATAAGTAATATAGGCAAATGGTGAAGAAAAATTAATTAAAAAAATCTCAAACATTCTTTTTTATTCTTTAAATTCAAAATGCGTGATAATGCATTATTTTAACTGATTTTACTGCGCACGCATATATTCGTAAGGGTCGATCGGTAGACAAAAATGTTGTTGCCCATAAATCACATTCAATTTGGAATAATTTAATATAAAAGTAGAAGCCTTATTTACTCGTATTTTCAAAAACTGCATTAACGGTATATCATTATTTATATATTTGAACTTAAGTTTAAAATTTGGCTACCCTTTGAAAAATAACCCTGTATATTAGAATTCATTCACATACCTTGTCAGTGAGTGCAGGGTCAGCCCCGTGCGCCAGCAAAAGTTCAACGATGTCTGCCGCGTCAGCAGCGCACGCCGCGTGCAAGGCTGATGAGCCAACCTGGTAATTGGTAGTCATTATCATTATTATTGAGGTATTAGTATTTATCTAATGTGGTTGGGTTGTATAAATATATAAATATATATACATATATAAAAGAAAATGATAAATATACATTAAATATTGTAAAATAAATCTATATAAATAAAATTATAGAGGTTTGCAGTTGTGCGCGCATCACGGAAAAACTACTGGATAGATTTCAATTCGGTTTTCTAAGTTTTATTTCTTAGACACTTGACCCTTATCTAAAAAAAAAATATTGCGATATCTTCAATTAATATAAACTTATTAAAGTTTTAAGAAACAACGATTTTTATAAGCACTACGTGTTCAGTGATGTGTGTTTTCTTGCCACGGAGAAGTGGGGCAAGCGGTGTAGCGCGCATGCGTAGGAGAGGGGAAGTCTCTTCTACCTCTGCCTCATGATAAAGTTAGGGCCAGCCGCGCATTACTTGCGCGAGCGACCTGATGCTGTTCAGTTGTACCTTGATCAATTGCCCCCCGTAGTTTAATATAGTTTTCTCAGTAATTTTTCACCGTTAAATAACTAAGTTTCATATAATTCGTTTTCTTACAGTCGTATTTATATATACCGAAAACTTTGTTAATATATCAAGCAAAACAGACGAAGTCGAGGGTATCAGCTAGTAAATAATGCATAAAAATTAAAAACCCAACCAGGTGGAAGCCCTCGGCAGAGAGACCAAACTTTAGCGGGAAAAAAAAATGGTGTATTTGATTCGGTATTACGCCTGTTGTTGATAGTACAATTGCCACTATAATTAGTTTTTGAAGATGCCAGAGTCGGGTTATTCCATCTTGTTTAGAGTTTTTAAGATATCGTAGTTAGATTTTTTTTATAGCATTAGGGTGACAAACGAGCACACATTCCACCTGATGGTAAGTGGTTGCTGTGGCCCATAGACATCTACACCTATCCTCGTTTGGAAATAAAATGCAGATGCGTTGTCTTGTCAGCCGTGAGGACTAAGATGCAATACCTCTTTTCCAGTAAAAAGGGTCTCCAGTTCTCTAAACTCACCAAACGAAACACAACAGCATTAAGCTGCTATTTTACGCTGGTATTCTGTGAGAGCGTGGTCCTTCTCCGGTCGAGCCGACCCATTCGTGCTACAACTATACTATTAATATAGCTGCAGCATGGCTCTACCACGTATTAAAGTAGTTTGTAGATTATGCGTATTATTAGGGAAGGCTATATTCACAAGTCCACTGCTGAACATAGGCCTCCCCCAAGGAATGCCACAAAGCACGGTCCTAAGCCACTAGCATCCATCGACTTCGTGCATCTCTAACCAGGTCGTCACTCCATCTAGTGAGGGGCCATCCTACACTTCGCTTTCCGGTTCTTCGTGCCATATGGCCGGCCCATCGCCACTTCAGTTTACCGATCCGTTGGGCTATGTCGGTTAATCTGGTTTTACTGCGGATATCCTCATTTCTAAGCCTATCACGCAGATAATTGATAAATTTCTTATTTAATAAAAGTTTTACCACAGAGTAAATAATACATTTTACTAACATTATTCTGCAAATGAACATCCGCACCAAATGCAAGTAAGTGCTCCACAATACCTCTGCAGCCCTGGGCGCACGCCATTTGTAACGCCGTTACGCCATTCTGTATATAAAAAACACGTTTGTTTACATTTTAAAGATAATAATTTTCAATTTGCGTACATAGCTTAACAGGCGATCAAAGTCCACTGCTGAACGTAGGTCTTCCCCATATATTGCCTCATAAGAAGGATATTTTTGCTATAGTTGCTTACACATAATCTTTGTTTTATTTATGTTCATCATACCCTCTGTGCCACAACATAATGCATTCTGTATGATCACTCTAACCGGAAATTCTTAGAGATTGTTACACAACTCTCGTTTATTTCCAACTCACTTTATTTTTATCTCAAATTGTTGAATTTTTGGCACGCGATACTTACGGTGATACTATGTGATTTTTCTAAGTTAATTTTTTTTACTATTACAGAAAAATACAGTTAAAATTAGATTTTAGAAAAATTCCTCCTTTAAATTAATATTAGCGTTCTGAGATGCGTTACGAGTTTTCATAGAAGTGAGTTGGCGTGTGGCGTAGGCGTAGCCTACACAATAAATGATATAATGCAAAATATCAGTCACAGTGACGAGTTATATCGTCACTGTGGCTGTTTTTTGCCTTATATTAAATAAAATGTTATCAAAATAAAAATTAAACAAGCCCAATGGATAAAACAGGTTATATAAAAATACCCGACAGCGTAAAAATTATTGAAAGAGAGAAATTTTATACATCCTATCCATCCATCAATCCATAGACTACAGAGCCTGGCAAAGAAATAGACACACATACCCAAGCACATACATTACCATATCTCGAGAAATATCAATCACTCCTTGTGTGTCATAAAATGAAAAAAGTATGACCGACCATGAGCAATGTCGTGATTACTGGGAGTACATAAAAACACTATATACTTATACCTACTTGTTCTTTTGAATACCACAGTATTATCACAGTTTAGATATACCTTATCTCTCTCTCTTAGTAGTATTATTAATTCTGTGACCACAGTATAAAGAGGTTATATTTATTGTCTTTAAACTGTTGTACAACCTAACCTATGTGAAGTTAGGAGTCCGCACAAAATCACTGTTTAAATTTATAAAATATTATTTTTAAAATTTTAAAAACTCACAAGCAACAAATTATGTGTGAGGAATTTTTTACTCCAGTCCACATCTATATTTTAATTACTAGGTAAACATAATTAAACTAACATTATCAGTAGTATCGACTTGACAGTCCGTCTCGAGTAGAGTTCGTACGAGTTCAGTGTGTCTGTGAACAGCGGCAATATGGAGAGGAGTGCGACCTGAGTTGTCTCTCGCTTCACGCGATGCTCCTTTGGATACTAGGAGAACAGCGGTGTCTGAGTGACCTCCTTCACATGCTACATGTAGCGCTGTACGTCCAGTCTGTAAAAATAACAGCATGTTAATTAAATAAATAATGGAAATAGCTGCAATCTAGGAGCAAACAAAAGGTCGGTTAGTCCATTTTTTACTCCTCTATAATTTCCTCTAGGAGTAATTATGCTGTTTGTGTATTAATTTGTTTCTCCTAGATTACTCGTACAAATTAATACACATTTAAAAAAAATATTGTAATACAAAAACTTGTATTACAAGTCAATATAATAATACTATTTATAATCATTCGAATATCAATGCATTTAATGATTTAATGTAGGTTATATAGACTTATGAATCAGTTTGATCAAAGACACGCTCATTTAATTCTAAAAGAAGTATTGCGAGTTTTACTTAGGGTCGCCATCTTTTTGTTTGAACAAATATAAGTAGTATTTTTCCCAAAAAAGATGCAAAAATATAGTACTTTCGGTAAATTCAGGAAAAAAGTATTTTTTTTAATCTTTGTGTATTTTTTCATATATATTTGTTATTGCTCTTCGCTTTGGCCATCAATGATCTATTGATTTTAAAATAGTTATAGGAATCTGAGCAATTTAGATTTATTTTAAAATAAATTAACAATACATTTTTAATTCAATTAATACCTTCACGGTCTATTTCTTTCCTCTTTCAATTTTACATTAATGTCGGAAAAAATTATTTCCGTAAAACTTACTAGTTTCAGACTTCCAGTCACAGTTAACATAAAAAGCGCAACAGTTGAATTAGGGATAAAAATATAATATTTTTGTATTATATTATTTTTCTATAATATATAGTACAATTGACTGAAATATAGTACGATACTATATATTATAGTACGGGTGGCAACCTTAGTCTTACTGTTTATTTCTAAGCATTATTAAATTTCTTTATAACGGTGTACATAAAATATTGCTTAATTTATATTTAATTTTTACATTTCATACAACTTAATAATTTAATGATAATTAAGAAAATTGAATCCATAAAAATAAAAAATTAATTAACTTATTTTCTTACATTAAAGTATTTAAATTATAACGGACTGCTTCACTCAAATGACCTCCTAACATTATTATGTTTTTACAATTTATGTACTTTATGATACCTGTGTAACATTTAGTTAGATTTAATTTTATACTATGTTTTAACAATGTAAATAAATGAATTTAAATAAAAACTTATTATTAGTACAAAATATGTTTTCCAATAATCGCTTTTTTTATTTCATTGAGCCATCTTGATTTAACAAGGAAATCGGGAAGACAATTTTAGGCAAAGAAAACCTCATTAAATAATTATGAAACATAATGAAACTCGCTTGAAGACGATTCCAGGGCGGGACAACCTGTCTAGACAACCACTGCGGATAGTGTGAAAAAAAACGTAACATAAAAAAATTGTTTAGAAAGCTTTAAATGTTTTAAAATTGCAGAAATGGTTGGATTATCAGAATCACCATTTTTGCATTATCGCCTCGGCATATCAAAGGTGTGCACAATATAGGATATAGGCGACAATGCCGGAAGTACTCAAGCCGCATCAAAAGCTGCGATGAATAGATTGTTGCCGCGAGATATTGGATCTTTGTAGTGGTCTGAAAAATCTAGACCCATTTTTTTGAGATTAAAAACCAATATTTTTGATTGATTACAAAGAAAATGGTGTTTTCATAGCGGGAGTATATGTAAAGAAAACATTGAGGAGAATTGAGGGTTTTTTTGCACGTCAACGCGCTTTTTTTATATAGAATAAGGGTGACAAACGAGCACAGAGTCCACCTGATGGTAAGTAAATGGCCCACAGACACCTACATCTATCCTCAGTTAAGATTCAAAATGCAGATGCTTTGTCACCCCTGAGGACTGAGATGGAATGCCTATTTCCAGTAAAAACATTTTCTGGTTCCCTACGCTCACCATACAAAACACAGCAGCATAAAGCTGCTATTTAATGCTGGTATTCTGTGAGAGCGTGCTCCTTACCCGGTCGGGCCGATCTATTCGTGCTACAACCATAATATAGCTGCAGCATTGTTCTACCATATATAAGTTCATATTTGCCATAGTTCGGTAGTATTGTAAAAGTATTGGAAAATTAAATATATATTTTGTAACTACTTTTAAATTAAATAGTTACTTTTTAATTAAATTGGAATTCTCTTGCGACACACTTAAATATGCATCGCGGCCCGGATTTGGGATAAAAATGTATATTTACAGTAACAGGTAACTACAGTACTAGTTACTAAGGATTATTATAATTATTGGTATTCCTTCGATTTATGATTCGTTGTTACTTTTTAATTAAACTGGAACTCCCTTGCGACATACTTATACAGGGTTATTTTGCAATAACCGGCCAAATTTGCAGAGAAGGTTTAAGTAATATAGGCAACTGGTGAAGAGAAACTAATTTAAAAAAAATCTCAAACATTCTGTCCTTTTTATCTTTTAAATATTCAAAATGCGTGGTAATGCATTATTTTCGGTAGGCAAAACGTTGTTGCCCATAAATCACATTCAATTTTGGATAATTTCAAATAAAAGTCCCGTACTTTCAAAACTGCACTCTGAAAAATAACCTGTATATCCATCACGGACTAAATTTAGGTTGCAAGCTGTAACAGAGGTTAAAAACTGTACGGATAAGAATTTATATATAAAGTAATAAATATCTTCGGTCCTTGTTAGTAACTAAGGATCATTATTATTAATAATATGTCGATCAGAGGCGGATTAAATGTTAACAGCGCCTTAGACTAGCACCACCTCATCGGCGCCATACTGGCGGCCATATAATATATTAAATTATTATAATTATAATCTGTAATATAGTTTAGTTGCAAAATAATTAAGACACATGTAATGATGTAACCTTAACAAGTAGGCGTGAATGAAAATGTGATGAGAGAGTAAATGCGATGTAGGAGTAATCAAGTAGTCGGGACGTGCTTCAGAAATTCTACATCTCTACATCACTACAGAAAGTATGATTTTTATTTTACGAAAGTGAAAATAAAGAAAAATCAAGAAAAAAAATGTTTATTTATATTGCTAGGTGGTATATATTATTATAGGAAATATAAGATGATAAAATGGAGGTAAAATAGTCTTATTTCTTCAACCGACTTCAAATAGGAAGAGGTACTCAATTCGATTGTTTTTTTAATGTGTGTTACCTCATAACTTTTTCTAGGTAAACCGACTTTGATGATACTTATTTTATTTGAAAGCTGGTGCTTCTCATGTGATCCTATATAAATTTGATCAAGGTCTAACTTGTAGTTTTTGAGTTATCCTTAATAATTTATATTGAAGTCGGTTGTACAAAATTTCTAATTTTATCACTTTTTAGTATATTATGATCATAAAATATTATCTTATCACACCAAGCTGGAGTGTATAAACTAGGGAGTGTAATTCTGTGGTCCTCGCACAACGCATGCCTGTGTCTTGAAGGCCTGTTACGAATTTCTTTTCACAAATGGCTTTCATAAATTAACAATGAGTCGACGTGCGATTAATAAGTTACGAAACCTTTAAAAAAGTATTCTAATTAAATAAAAGTTAGGTAGTTACTTATTTTTTCTTCGTTTAAGAACTTTTAAGCTAGCGCCCTTAGGCACATATCCGCCACTGACTTCGATTTTACAGCCTTTTGGAATTTTTGAAATGTCATGAGACACGACGGCATTTCTTTGGTCTCTTAGAGGAGGTAAAGCCTCTGCGTGGGAAGCTTCGTTCGTAAACATTTTGCAGCTCACATCTAGTATTACCTCCAGGGCGTAGCTACCGCCGTATCAGCCGTATCAATGATACGGGTCCCTGGGCCACAGGGGCCCCGAAAGTGTGTAAGCAAAATTCTAAGGACTTCTATGGGACAGGAAAGTTTATCAGACTTGTCACTATTGTCTATAGAAGCAGGTAATTTAAATAATGTTTTCTTATATTTACGCGAAGACTACATTAAATGAAACTAATTTTACGAATTATATCGCGTTTAATTTTAACTTTTAATTCCCGACGTTTCGGGTGCTTTACAGCACCCATGGTCAGGGGGACTGAGGTGTTTGACGTCCCGATGTCATAGTTAGCCCGGCTACCTTCAGTTTTTAATATTAATTTTGCTTCGATCTACGCAGAATGAGCTTACAGTATCTTGAAGTCTAGCAGTGGTATACATGGGTTTGCATTTAATTTTATTAATTATAGGATCCCAAGCAGATGGCAGCACCCATCCATCTTCTCTATTGAAATTAGGATGTTTTTTAATTTCAATAGCCTCGCGAATCATCCTTGGTAGGAATCGGTGTTCTTTTGCAAGGAAATGTGGTCTATCAAATCTAATGTAATGGCGGGACGATCTTAGACATGTTCACAAACTGCAGACTTCCCGATACGTCGGTGTTTCAAGTCAGCTATATGTTCTTTTACGCGGGTTTTATAGATCTTTTGTTTGTCCTATGTAAGGGTGATCACATTCACAATCCAGCTTGTACACCCTGCATCTTGTAGAGGATATGACACTTGACGGATGGTAAAAATTGACTAATCTTCTTCGGCGGCTTGAAGTATGTTTTAATGGAAGCTCGCTTCAAGATGTAGCCAACCTTGTCTGTGACTCCTCTGACATAGGATAGTACAGCAGGCACACGCTCGACTGTGGCCGGCTTCACTCGGTCACTGTGACGTAGGCGCGGGACCCGAAGCTTGTTGTCTTACAGTACTTGCTCGCAATTTTAGGTTATTTAAGTAAATAGTTTTTTAAACATACCTACCGCCTTTTCGACACCGTCGTCTCAAATTCCGTCTGTTACAATTTTTTAATCAAAATAACCAAAGACTTAGATTATAAAATGGCATCACAATACTAGAGACCCATAAGTAGCTAGTATTTTCCAATAATCGTGCCAGTACCTATTATTTATTCTGTGCCGGTACTTCGACAGGACAGCTGTTTGAAACGAGTTATAGGTCGAAGCAACACTAATATGACGATATAATGCCAAAAAAACTTCGCCCTTGACCTTCCTAACCGCGCTCATAAACGGCATATTTATGACTGGTCCCCCCTCCCTTATGGAATGAGGGTTAATAATCTTCCCCTCACCATACTCAGATGTCGCCAGTTGGGACTGAGATGAATTTAAATGTCACACAATGTCATGATAATGAGGGCTTCCACTACTTTTTGAAAAATTTGACAGATTTCATAGTGGGGGAAGTTAATTTGTAAGAAAAATGTAGAGAATTATTGTTTCTTTCTAAAATATTAGTTATATTTTATATTGATTAGATTAGAAATGGATAAACCAAACTACGGATATTCCTAAAAGCAGAAGAATTTTAAAAAAATCTGTAAAAAATTAAAGGAAACAGCTTTGTAGCATTGTTTTGTGAATACTAACACATACTAGAAAGCGAAAAACTTTTATTTAAAACCCAACTTTTCAGTAACGATGACACTGTTTGACCATCTGCTTAACAAATAAGTTAAAAAGCGTAAGACATAAAAAATTGAGGGCTGATAATCTTCCGCTCACCAGATGTCTCTAGTAGGGACTGAGGTAAATTTTTTGTCACACAATGCCATTTCATAGAGAAATTAGTTTTAAGTAAATATTTATCAGTTCTAGAGTATTAATACACAAAACAATGCCTAAGTAGTTTGCTTTTAAGTTTTTGCACATTTTAAAATCATTTTTATAAATTTTTCAAATTTTAGGAATATCCGGACATTGGTTTATTTATTTCTAATCTAATTAATGTAAAATAAAATATAACTTATATTTCTGAAAGAAACAATTCATCTGTAAGAAATTAACTTCCTCCGCTTTTTTTTAAATATTTCACCTTATCCAAAGTAAAAAAAAAATGGCAGAAAAAGTCGTGGATGCCCTCAAAACAATTCCTCAATGGCTTGCTCTTTATTTTTTGCTCATTTTTAACTCTTTTATTATTCTAATTTTAGGAATATCCGTTGTTCGGTTTATTCGTTTCTAATCCTCATTAATATAAAATAAAACTAATATTTCAGAAACATTAACAACTCTTTCTATGTAAAATATTTTTCACCTCATTCCTAAGTGGCGCCGCCCAAATATTTGACCTCACGTTAAAATATTTCACCTCAGAAAAAGTCGTGCTCGTGATTAAATAATCTACGCGAAACGCGAACAATAAAAAAATTTATATAGATTTTTTTTTAAATATACGGTGTGTCGATCAACGCATAACGTTCTCTTAGTACCAGGCGCCCATAACGTTGAAGTAGAATAATAAAAATAAGCATTTTCCAATAACGGTATGTGCTCTGGCATCGGACAGTTCGTTCCATTTCCAATCTAGCGTCACTTAAATGAACGATTTTTTTGACAACGTTTAACATTGGGTATTTACCTACAGAAACAGAAACTGAAACAGAAACTTTTTTATTCAATATGAATTATAAATTATACTTATTTGAAAGTCACTCTTTTGTTTAATTACCACTGCACTGGTTCGAAAAAAAAACCTCTGTCCTGGGAAGAACCAGCAAGAAACCCAGCGGGACTTTTTTTTAAAAATAACAGCTTACAATCATGTATGTTACACAATTAACAACACAAACAAATTATTAACGTTGGAAAAATTTACTTTGCCAATATCCGCTCAATAAAATAAAATGATGTGTCTTACCTAGTTTGAAGAGCACCTCCCGCCCTCCCTTAATTGCGTGCACTATCCCCGTCACCACTAATCCCAGCACCACTACTCCCACCACTACACTAGAAAAGACACACCACCAACGAAAATACGACACGTGTTTCGCCTCTACACGAGGCATCATCAGGTGTAGTAGACTCTGCGGTGGAATCTACACCTGAAGATGCCTCGTGTAGAGGATTTCCTCAAAGTAACGTCTGATTCTATTAATTAACAAAACAAATTAGAAATAGCTTGGTAGCTAGCGATATTCGATAGCGATAGCGATAGCGATCACCTATATTTTTTTTACTAAGACTTCATGTTCATATTGATTTACTACTCATTAGTTATAAATCATTAATCATTGGCTTATATTATATTACCTATCGTTACCACGTAATAAATAATATAAAAAAATCTTTATATTTTTAGTTCAATCATATAAACCTAAATAGCTTCATGTGCATTTCGGTGGGTACTGGGTACAATAAATTAGCTATAGCTTAAAATTTTAAAGGTAATTTTTAAATTCGCACTATATTGCGAAAGTTAATCAGTATGGTAGAAAATTAAAATGTCACAAACAAAAGCGACCAAGCAAATGAAATATCAACCAATGACAACGCCTGATAACAAAAACAAAGCAAAAATCAGACAGTAACGAGGGCTAATAATCTTACACTCAACAGATGTCGCTAGTTAGGACTAAAGTAAACTTATTTTTGTTACACAGATGGTCACACAGTGCCATCATTACTTGAAAGTTGCATTTAAAATAAAAGTTTGTCAATTTCTAGTGTAATTATAATTAATATATTATAAGTAATTTAAAACATAACTTATATTTCAGAAAGAAACATTAATCTCTACATTTTTCATACAAATAATTTCCCCCGCTATGAAATCTGTCAGATATCTCACCTCATTTCTCAGTGGTGTCGCCCTGATGGCAGAAAAAATCGTGGATGCCCATTGACAAGTTCCCACTCACATACTAGAGCACTTTGCTATGTTAAAAGCACAATGTCAAATATTTCGTGAAATTAGTGACAAAAAGTTTTGTGTTGTACGCAGCTTTCAACGCACAACGTAATTTTTTGTCTGTCTTACTTATCGACTACTGTTTATACGGTATTACGTTCTCATAATATTCCATATTATTCAGATTAGTTAATAGGCAGGCTTTTGGTACGCTAACTCAGTGCGTTTTACTATCTTCGGCTGCATCACCACTTTTTTTTTATAGGATAAGGGTGACAAACGAGCACACAGTCCACCTGATGGTAAGTGCTTGCTGTGGCCCATAGACACGTTTAAATCAAAATGCAGATAGATGCGTTGTCACCCTGAGGACTAAGATGTCTCGTTTCCAGTAAAAAGGGTCTCCGGTTCTCTACACTCACCATACGAAATACAGCAGCGTTAATCTGCTATTTTACACTGGTATTCTGTGAGAGCGTCTTCCTTCCCCGGTCGAGCCGACCCATTAGTGCTACAACTATACTACTAATATAGCTGCAGCATGGCTCTACCACGTATAAAAACCACTTACCATCAGGTAGGATAGTACTCAAGCACTGATTCATAATAGTAAAAAGTATTCACAATGTTTATACAGAAAGCAAAATGTTGGTGCAGTAATATTATTTAACACCATTACATTGATTGAAGAAATTGAATTATACTAAAATGGTTTGAAGGACATTTTTGGTTGCTCAACGGAAAAAGTTCTCGATAAAATCTAACGAAAAAACGTTCGTCCGCTTTAAAAACAAATAATTGGACGCTACAATGAACATTATTAAACAATTTCTTTTTCTTTAAATACAATTTAAATTCGAATACTTCTTTTTGGGCATTGTTTTACGGCTTCTTTATTCAATGTGCCTTTGAAAACGGGTTTCAACTGAATTTTATAGTCGTAGAATTTTTCCGTAGTCCATTATTCGTCCGTTGTATACAAATTCGTGAGGTTGTTATAAGAGTAGCTTTTAAAAAAGAATATATTTTTTTTAAATAAATACTAGCAATGCTATTCACATTACTAATATTCTATGTAACCGCTCCTGGTAAGCTTAAAATGCTTGTGTTAGTAGTGGTTCCCGACTGTAGTCGAATGGCGGATTCGAATCCACGACCTTTTGAGACCGCGGTCCGCACCCTGCCATCAGGTTACTGGCGCTTATATGTTATTTATTTATTTAAAACGTCATATGCACACGTGGTATATAGGCGGACTTAATGCCTGAGGCATTCACTAGACTACGTGTACCTTGTGGTAGGTTGGATGGAGACTTGATCACCCTATTGTGTCCGGTGGGTGGTGTACGACTCGATGATAGAAACTCCCAGAAATATCTCATGTTTATACCCATCCTCTTTATCATGTGCCCCTAAAAGTCCACTGCTGGGTAAACGTCTGTCCTTTTTTTTCTAGAATAAGGATGACAAGCCAGCACACGGCCCACCTCATGGTAAGTGGATGCTGTGGCCCATAGACATCTACATCTATCCTCGATTAAGAATCAAAATGCAGATGCGTTGTCACCCCTGAGGATTAAGATGGAGTGTCTCGTATTCAATAAAAAGGATCTCCGGTTCTTTACATTCACCATACGAAAGACAGCAATGAGTACGCTGGTATTCTGTGACAGCGTGGTCCTTCCAAGCTCGAGCCGACCCATTCGTGCTACAACTATAATATAGCTCCAGCATGGCTCTACCACGTATAATCCTATTGTAGAGAGGACTTGCTTTAATCGCTACAAACTTAGTAGGCGGATTGTTTATCGCAGTACCCACCTTTGACTCTGATGTCTGTCGCCATTCTGGATATTATACATCTGGCGTAGAGCAGATTTTTAACGTGGTAGAGCTAAGCTGTAGCTTTTTTATGCGTCACCATCAGAAATGTACGACGCGACGTGCGGTCCTCTCGTATACTCCTTTCACAAAAAAAAATTAACAACTTACACTTGAAGGCTCAGTGGCGCAGTGGCTTAGCATTGAGTTGCGGCGCTAAGGGCCACGGGTTCGATTTCCGCACGGAACAAGTAATTGTCTGGATTTTTGCCCTTGTGCAATTTATGTTTGAAAACTGCCTCCACGATACAGGAGAAAATACTATTTTATAAAAAAAATAAAACAACATGATATAAAGCTCACATTTCAATGCTTTACTTTGAGTCGAGCCAGATTTGAGTCGATATGGTGTGCTAAGGCCCTTATTCCTTATAAAAAGATGGTTATTATAGTATAGTTATTCCCATAGTCGCCTTATTACGACATTTACAGGACGGAATGGAGTAATGAATTTTGTTACGCCGTTATTACAAGGCTGTCGCATGCATATCTTTACCGTTACCGTTACAGACTATTAAATTCCACTGCTGAACATAGGCCTCCCCCATAGTACGCCTCATAGGGGGGATATTTGCCATAGTTGCCACGGCTGGCAAGCGGGTTGGCAAACGTAGTTTTTTATTTTTTGTCGTTATTAGGAGGTCGCTGCTGGCCATCTCATGATTTGTTTCCCTATATCTATCTGTATACACATAAAATATTGTAAAAAAAGTAAAGAAGTAAAGAGGACTACAAGAGCTAAGTGACGACGAATCGAATGACGCACGCACACATTTACACAATTTCTGTCAGGCCTCGGCTGGCATTGTCGGCACAAAGGCACATTGAAGCACATGCGTACATATTATGTTCAGAAATAAGAATATGCGATTTAAAAAATCTACTAATTGGACTAAAAAATTATAATACTATTACGTTAATATGTTGCTTGTAGAATAATCTGACAAAAATTCAGAATGATTGCATATATATTAGTATGGTTTTTAATCGTAGCCCCTTAAGTGATAACTCCCCCCCCCCATCCCCCACCCTTAAATGGAGTGACGACCTGGTAAGACATGCGGGAAGTCGATCGCGGGAGTTCGACTTCCCTCGGGACCGTGCTTTGTGGCATTCCTTGGGAGGCCTATGATCAGCAGTAGACTTGTAAAGGGCTGTAATGATGTTGATGATGATGAGAACAGTAACTGTTTAGAGACGTGGTAACTAAGGGGCTAAGCACTCGTCGTGAACAGTACACGAGCAGCCCGGGTGCGATCTCCGCCGGCACCAATCAAATTGTTAATTACAATTTAATGTGCTGATTTACCACGCGCTCGGCGGTAAAAGAAAACATTGTAAAGAATACTGCATATTATCTGAAAAATTAAAAAGTAAGAAAACCTACATGTCTGAAAAATTAAAAAAAGGACATGTGTTTAACCCGCCGCGAAGTCCGCCAACACGTGTTATGACAGCGCGTCGGCCGTTTGCCATAAAAATCCTCTCAGAAATGTGAGGAGACCTTAGCCTTGTTCTGGGACGTTATGTGCTTTTCTTTTCTGTTTTGTTTATAAGGCTGTAACTTTACTTTTTTATAGGATAAGAGTAACAAACGAGCACACAGTCCACCTGACGGTAAGTGGTTGCTGTGGCCCATAGACATCTACATCTATCCTCGATTACGAATCAAAATGCAGATGCGTTGTCACCCATGAGGACTAAGATGGAATGCCTCGTTTCCAGTAAAAGGGTATCCGGTTCTCTACGTTCACCATACGAAACACAGCAGTGTTAAGCTGCTACTTTGCACTGGTATTCTGTGAGAGCGTGGTCCTTCCTCGGTCGAGCCGAGCCATTCGTCCAACAACTATACCACTGATATAACTGCAGCATGGCTCTACCACGTAAAATTACTTTTTTATAGTCTATTACTTACTTTATGAGAACAGTATTTTTTTAAATAATTTTGTCTTTGAATATTTAAAAACTGATACTTTGTTGGGAAATAATTACCTGTTTTTATATTATACTTATAAAATATTTTTCTATTTTGCATCATTAACTGAGTCCTGAAGCCCAATATAAAAGGCCATAACACTGGTAAGCCTGCGGCAATCTGACTTTTCTTACTTGAATACAACAAAGTCGTTAAAAGTGGATGTTACATTTTAAATTATACCGCCTTGTTACACAAGACCGTGTTTTGTAAAATACGTAATTATATTATATGTTCATTTTTACACTAAATAAATCTTCGAAAATATTTATTTTATTTACTCGAATTTTCATTATTATATATTCACTTAATTTCAAGGCAAATTAAGATTAAAAAATAAAAATACAATGATGTGAATAATTGTTACACTTATTTCAAAATCCAATAAATTTTAGGCTACAAGCGACTCACTCCCATTCACAAGCCTAATTTTTAAGAAAGTTATGGAGAGAAGCACTTGTTAATTTCAAGCTCTTTTAATTTTTCAAATAATATGCACAATTCCAAGAGATGTTTTTGAAGTAAAATTCTTTAGGCGCGATTTGATAATTTTTCGGGCGCAAGCAACGGAAGTAACGTTCAATAACATCTTACTGAGTCCGTTCACGCAGTTTCCGCATTTTTAAAGGCAACGGTTGACTGTCTAATGTCCAGTGACTCTATTTGCACTAACACAATTTTCCGACATACATTATACTATATTTGTTTTTATAGAAGAGGAGGCAAACAGGCATGCAGCTCACCTGATGGTAAGTGTCGACCGCCGTCCATGAACAACTAGGGGAATTGCAGGTGCGTTTCTGGATATTAAAAAAGGAGTAAAGGAGCATTGAAGGTCCCTAAGACGTATTGGTTCGGAAAAATCGCCGGTGGTAAACAATTTCACAATGAAGTCGTCCGAAGAAGAAAACTCCTAGTAAATCGCACAGACCGCTAAGCATCCAGATGGTGTGGATGGTAACGTGAGTTTTGGAGCGATATGCGTTGGTGAAATTTGGCGGCTGAAATTAATCCAAACAATTTCTAAAATCATTTCTATTCTATGTTTAAATAATGATATACTAAAAATAACAATTATTTTGTTGATAAATATTTTACTAATAAGTAAAAGACTATCAATTATTCAGAAATAATAAATAAATAATAACAGAAATAAATATTAGTATTTATTAATTTAAATAAGTTTCACTTCAACCAAGGTTACACGCAGTAATTATTAACAATCAATCAGGGCGGTAAACATCATTGCGAGGATCATTACAATACAACCAGAACCGTAACTATTCTGTGTTCTTGCACAAACTCTCGGAGTTGTCTCTTTTTAATACTTGTAACGAGACATTCCACCTCATACCTTCCAACTTTAACTGCTGTAACTTTCTTGTAAACACCCAAAGCGATTCAGATCAATAAGTAAAGTAATTCATAAGAATCCGTTTCAGTCGCGTATATAAAGCTAGGTCTTAAAATAGACCTGACTGAGTTTCAACAAAGGCGTTGCTGGTGGGAACTTTTACGCAAGCGAACTGCTGTCCCTGCATTATCGCTGATAATATTATAAAATGAAATTTTAAAAGTAAAATTTCTTATAAAAGACTAGCTGAATCCGGCAGACGTCGTCCTGCCAGTTAATATCATAGGTTGTGTTCAGCAACGTTTTTTTATTTTAGCGCATGCAATTTAATTTATTAGTTGCCGCGCTTGATTGAAAACAAAAGCAAATAAAATCAAAATTTTTAAATTTTGTTTGTACTTTTAATTTTTTTTTAATTTTTTTTTTAATTTTATAAATATAAATCTTCTCCATTGATATATACACCAATTTTCATGGTGGTCTATCAAATAGATTTTGACTTAAACGATTTCATATATATACAAAAATCCTCCTTTATATGTATACTCGTAGATAAAAACCGGCAGAACAACTAAAAAGACAAAATTATTTTCACATAACAGGATAAAAAATTTCGTCGAATATAGAACCTCCTACTTTTTGAAGTCGGTTAAAAATTATAGTGAATTTATGTATTAAATGTCAGCGCGTTGGAATTATTAGTGGAAACTTAATTCCATACTCTCCCTTCCACCATCAGACAACTAGACGCTCGGTAAGTCTCCACCCTTTCGTCTCACCACGCATTCGAACCAAACGGTTTGCTTCATCATTCGTCATGCGTACAGTAAAGGAGTGGAATAAGTTGCCAGCTGTATCTGTCTTTCACAATGTGGGTGTTTTCAAGGCAAGAGGGAATAATAGGCTTTTGTTAAATCATTGCGTTTAACCATCTTCGGCTGCATCACCCCTTACCATCAGGTGGGCTAGTAGCCAAGTACCGGCTTAGAATAGTAAAAAAGATAAAACAAATGTTTTGAAGTAATAAAAACTTAAGCAGTTTCGTGTGTTTTGGTGCCTTAATCCTTTCGCTGTCCCGTGTACTACTTATAGGTCATTGCTATTGTTTTACTTTTGTGTCTGAAAACCGGACAGTGAAAGTTTTAAGATACTATCGTCTTCGACATTCAAGCTCAATTGCGGTCAACCACCGCAGAGTCTACTTCACCTAAGGATGCTTCGTGTAGAGGCGAAACACGACACATGTTTCGCGTATAATGTCGTGTTTAGCCTCTATACGACGGCGGTGTGTCTTTCCTAGTGTAGTGGTGTTGCGAGTAATGGTGCTGGGATTAATGGTGACGTAGACAGTGCACGCAATTGAGGGAGGGCGGGAGGTGCTCTTCAAACTAGGTAAGACATCTCATTTTATTTTATTACGCCGATCTAAGCAAATTGATTTTTAACAACTTAAATATAACGTTAAGCTTCATTCATCCATTACAGCCTATCCAAAGTCCACTGCTGAACACAGGTTCCGCTTATAGACTGCACGAAGGCTATAGTTGCCACGCTTGGATCGGAAACTAACAAATAACGAATAATAATTAAGGTAATATGATTAATAATTAATTACATACATTAGAAAATCAAGAAATATATATGAAATAAAAAAATATCCATAATCCATCAATTACAGCCTATAAAAGTCGACGGCTGAATATGGGCATCGTCTATAGGTTGCTTCATTTTTTTTTATTGAGGGACTTTCGTTATTATTAACATGTCAGTCCCATTGTATCTTATAACTAAATAACACAAACCAATTTATTAAATTACTTGTAGAATATACTAAGTAAGTGATACACCATTTGAGCAGCGTCTGACAGGGAGGTTGCCTCATAAAGGGCGATATTGAAAAATAATATAATATCATTAATGTCAAGACTTTGATGGACGTCGCTTTGAGCAACTCAAAGTCGATAAATCTTATTTAGACCTTTCAAAATCAGTAGGTACACAATTTTTAATAACACTACCTGGATAATAGAAAAAAAAAGATCAATATTGAAGACAGGTTTAACTGTCATTAGCTGTCTCCGGGTACATGAGCTCCGGGTAATAAATAATTTTAATGGTATGTCAGGTATTTAGAGGTATATTGTAACTTGACTAGAGATGCATTTCTACAGCTTAGATATCGATATTAATCTCTTCCATTTTTATCGCGTTTAATCCAAAAGCAGTTTGTATAATATAAGTTTGTTTATAATGTTCTAATAGAAGAAGATAAATTTTATGGAATAAGGGTGACAAACGAGCACACAGTTCACCTGGACAGTAAGTGGATGCTGTGGCCCATGCCATGCCATGCATACGTCTACATTAAATTTATCCTCAATTAAGAATCAAAATGCAGATGTGTTGTCACCCGTGAGGACTAAGATGGAATGCCTCACTTCCAGTAAAAGGGTCTCCGGTTCTCTACACTCACCAAACGTAACACAGCAGCATTAAGCTACTTTTACGCTGGTATTCCGTGAGGGCGTGGTCCTATCTCGCTACTACCCATGCGTGCTACAACATTAATATAGCTGCAGCGTGGCTCTGCCATGTATAATAAGTGTAGAAAATAAAAGAAAATACGAAGTGAGGGTAGAGTTCTAATCCCCACTCGTCCTAGCAGTATCAAATATGTCGCGGGCGACTAACTTCGATCAGTAATTCCAGGAGTCTCAATATAGTACTGGCAATGCTGTTAACATTACTAATATTCCTTTAACCGCTTCTGGTAAGCTTAAAATGATTGCGGATTGGCGGTTCGAACCCACGACCTTTTTGAGTTTGCGGGCCACAACCTGCCATTAGGCTACTGTCGCTTAAAAGTAATTTAATATTATCTTGTATTGACTACTAACTGCTTACTGTGTTGCATTGTTCCATATGTTTTACCGAATAATATTCTTTTAATTCTAACAACACAATATTTCTTCTATTTTACAGTTCTTCATTTCCTTTCCTAATACATGCCCAATTTTGGGATCTTTACGTTAGTTCATCCATGTTGGCAGTTTAAAAATTAAAATTAAGTTATGTGTAATGAATGCCGTCACACAACGGTACAGAAGTATAAAGATATTATATTGTATTGCATTGTATTATAATAAAGTTACTCATTATCATATTATGCTCGCTTTCTTTGTTCGTTACAATTTGTAATGCTCAGGCTACACTAACGAGAAATGCCGTTAATTATCGCGTTGATGGGCGTTGAATGTGGGTGTGGCCACCACTTAACGCGATATTTTACAACGGCATTAACAATGCCGTTTGCCGTTGAGCGATAACTCGAGTGGCGGTACAGAATAAAAACAGGACGCAGTAAATGCCGTGTCAAACATAACTGCGAACCGAACCGAACCGAAACGTGGCGAATATATGTGCTATGTATGGAGGTATCGGTTTATTTTTGCTTATTATATGCGACTAGATTCAAACGATACCATACATAACAAAATAAAAACGTTTCGCCACGCTATCGGTTCGCTGTCTATTTGACTCGGGCTTAATAGAGTTGCAATAGTAAAATTAATATGTAGTGAAAATAGCTTAAATGAAATTCAAATAATGATAATAATTATATTTTTTAATATACTTTTATTATTATTGAATAAAATTATTAAAATATAAAACAAACGCTTTAGTTTGTAACCAATTCTTTAAATTTAGGTAAGTTATAGTTAAAAAAGTGCCACACGAATTTTAAAATGCATGACCTTATCAGGGCACTTTAAAAACTATCCAGGACATCCCAGGACACTACAAAAACTAGAACATGTCCTGGGAAAACAGGACGGTTGGCAACCCTAATTAACGGCAACTTTAACGCCGTTCAACGGCATTGAAATTGAAATGACATTGACTGTTCAAGTGTAGCCACTCACTTTATCGCGTTAAAATTAAAGCAATAATTGTTGCGTTTATGGGCATTGACGTTTCCCGTTACTGTGGCCCGAGCATAACGAGGATATCCGCAGTAGAACTAAAGTAACACAAATGGTCACACAGTGTCATCATCATTGAAAGGTTGCTGCTTAATTAAGTTTTTCGGTTTCTAGTGCATGTATATACACAAAACAATGCCTCAGTGCTGTATTCTTTAATATTTTCGTTTTTTTTAAATTTACTACTTTTAGGAATATCCGTAGTTTGATATATCCATTTCCAATCTAATTCATATAAATATAACTAATATTTCAGAAAGTAACATTAATCTATACACTTTTCTCACAAATTAACTTTTCCCGCCTTGCAATCTGTCAAATATTTTACCTTATTCTTAAGTGGCGCCGGCCTGGGCAGAAAAAGTCGTGGATGCGTTTGATGCATTTGGCTCAGGACCGTGGTTTGTGGCAATCTAGGGGGGTGGTCGATGGGCAGCGGTGGACTTGTGATGAGCGGATAACCGCGTCATTACACGATGATGATGTTATATCTCACATACATACACAAGGCACCTATGTATATAACTATATTATTACAACGAAATATTTTGTTAAGTATCAATATACATACTTAACATATAGGCCTATGATGTATTATGGTAATATTATTCATTTAAAATTGTGTCTTTTGGTCAAGGTTGACCGTATAGTCGCGTTGTGAGAATATTCACTGTCTCATATCGTCCCGTGGTTTCGTAAGAGGCGACAAAGGGAAACAAAACAGGCGTTGGGCAGCAGCGTCTTCATCAGCAAAAAAAACTTATTTTGCCAATCCGCCTGTCAAGCAACTATGGCAAAATGAGGCAAACAACGAGGGAGGCCTATGTTCAGCAGTGGACTTCTATAGACTGTAATCGAGAGAATGGACAGATTAACATATAACTAAATATTTTATGAAATATGTGTAGATATGATATTTATTCCTATGATATTTAGTCGGAATTGCGTTTTTAGTCAACTTTTAATGTTCAATTATTTCAAATTTGGTCTACTCTTCGAGGTTACACCCGCCGATTGAACAAAAGATAAGAAAACATTAACAACGAGAACGGCAAAACACAGGCGAATTAATTATGTCAGTCAGAAATAATGTTTCGACAAGAAAATTTAATTTCGACTTTCCCTCATTACAGCGTACTGGATTACGTTTTGTGACTTTTATGTATTCCGTGCCATAATTAGAAAAATAAGTCAAGTTAAAAATTTGACTTTAAGGTCAATTCTGTCACAGGTGTTCGCTGTCTCTTCCATTTTAGATTAATTTGTATATTATTTTCTCCTAATTATTTTAATTAATACAATATTTGAGTAAAACTGCTCTAATACTGCCAATCTATGCTAAAAGAGCTCTGTCTTTTTAACTGCGTTTTACGAGATGGGAGAACTCCAAAAGCGTGGAGCAGAAGCTTCACAGTCTTGACTCCATCGAAACTTGGGCTGTTATGGATTCCTTGCAGCGTTGCCGGATTGACTGGCAACACATAGATGTCTTGAGACATTTAAACATCACAAACTCGATGTCCGTCCAAGTACAGGGTGGTCTCACAAAACCTATCCAATTGCATCGTGGAGTGAGACAGGGGGACACAATATCCCCAAAACTGTTCACAAATGCACTGGAAGATGTTTTTAAGACGCTAAACTGGAATGGGCGCGGCATCAATATAAATGGCGAACACATCTCTCACTTACGATTTGCCGATGATATCGTTGTCATGGCAGAATCGCTGCAGGAACTACAAGACATGTTTAGCAGCCTAAATGAATCCCCCCAACGTGTCGGACTGCGTATGAATTTAAATAAGACGAAAGTTATGTTTAACGGTCACGTCATACCAGATTCGATTATCGTTGATGGTGAGATTCTTGTAGTTGTTCAAGAGTATATCTACCTCGGCCAGATAGTGCAGTCAGATAGAAAGAACTTCGAGAAAGAAACCGATAGGCAGATTCAGTTGGGCTGGGCAGCATTAGGGAAGCTTCGTCAGGTCTTCTCGTCGCCCATATCGCAAAGCTTGAAGACGAATGTGTGACCAGTGCGTCCTGTCTGTACTCACATATGGTGCCGAAACGTAGACACTAACGGTACGACTACTCCATAAACTCAAAGTCATCCAGCGGGCGATGGAAAGAGCTATGCTCGGAGTTTCTCTGGTGGGTAAGATTCGTAACGAAGAATTCCGCCGGAGAACCAAGGTCACCGACGTAGCCTTCCGTATTTGCAGGCTGAAGTGGCAATGGGCTGGTCACATTTGTCGCAGAAGCGATAACCGTTGAAGTAGGCGTGTCATAGAGTGGAGACCGCGTTTAGGCAAACGTAGTGTGGGACGCCCTCTAGCTAGATGGAGCGGCAGCAACTGGATGCGTGTAGCCGAAGATCGGGCTAAGTGGCGCGCCTTGGAAGAGGCCTATGTCCAGCAGTGGACTGCAGCAGGCTGATGATAATGATGAATACTGCCATATGTCAGAGGAGTCACAGACAAGATTGGCTACATCTTGAAGCGAACTTCTATTAGAACATTCAACAAGCCGCTGAAGAATATTAGTCAGTTCTTACCATCCGTCAAGTGTAATATCCCTCTACAAGATGCAGGAGTGTATAAGATTGATTGTGAATGTGGTATCTCTTATAAAGGGCAAACAAAAAGATCTATACCCCGCGTAAAATAACATATTTTATAACTGTCGTGAAACACCAACGCTCCGGGAAGTCTGTAGTTTGTGATCATATCCTAGATGATATGTGAGGCCATTAAAATTAAAAAAACATCCTAATTTCAATAGTGAAACAGGCTGGGACTACCACCACCTGGTTGACATCAGTGATTAAGAATCTTAAAACTAAACCCATGCATACCACCAAAAGACTTCAAGATACAGTAAGCTCATGCTGTCAAAATTAAGAATTAAAAGCTGAAGGTACTCCTCGATAACTTTGACATCGGGACGTCAATTACTCCAGCCCCCCGTGGCCTTGGTTGCTGCAAAGCACCCGAAACGTCGGGAATCAAAGATAACTAAAATTATACGCGATAAAATCCGTAAAAAAATAGTTTTATTCAATGTATTTGTTTGCATAAAATTAAGAAATCATTAATACAATATCTTATTACTTAATTGAGGACTGTATTGTGTTATGTTTATAGAAGTTATGATATAAATAAATATACATATACCTTAACGACACCAAGCCATGTTCTCGAAGATGAAATTAGGATGTTTTCAACCGACTTCAAAAAAGGGAGGAGGTTCTCAACTCGACTGTAATTTTTTTTATATGTGTTACCTCAGAACTTTTTTCTAGGTGAACCGATTTAGATGATTCTTTTTATTTGAAAGCTGGTGCTTCTCATGTGGTCCCATAGGGCATGAGTTCTTTATGGTATTGCCATAGGCGCCTCTTACAACACTCCTGGGAAGAAATGGAGTAATGGATTCTCTTACTCCACCACCACATGGGAAATATAATCAAATATAAATTATAGAATAGAATAGAATATAATAGACAAATTTTTATTCAATATTGATTACAAGTAAGTCTTATTGAAAGTCATTTTTTTACTTTACCACTGGTTCGAAAAAATCCTCTGTCCTGGGAAGAACCAGCAAGAAACCCAGCGGGACTCTTTTTTTAAATAAATTTTACAATATAAATTGATACAAACTGTTTATAGGCAATTATTCCGAAACATTACCTGAAAGACTGTACAAACTAGAGATGGTGTAACGTGCAATAACAGGGTTCTTGTTAATGCATAGGTTACTTGGCTTTCAATGTCACCAACGCAACGAGCCTGAGAAGAGGCTACAGAGTCCACATTTGTTTTTATATTGGTAGTCAAGTTTATTAATTACGAGAATATAACATTTTAGTGGTAGAGCCACGTTGCAGTTATATAATGATTGTAGCAAAAATGGGTCGGCTCGACCGGGGTAAGACCGCGCTCTCACAGAATACCAGCGCAAAATACGAGAATAATGCTGCTGGCTGCTGTATCGTATGGTGAGTGTAGAAAACCGTAGACGGTTTTTAATGGAAACAAGGCATTCCATCTTAGTCCTCAGGAGTGACTACACATCTCATTCTTAATTGTTGATAAATGTAGATGTCACAGCATCCACTTACCATCAGGTGGACTGTGTGCTCGTTATTCTATAAAAACATATTATTAAGCTGGTCATATTTGGAAATGCATATAAATAATATGGTATCTTATTTTTACTAGTGGTTGTCCAGTGCTCGAAACTCGACCATAATTTATAAAATTCCACTTTCACCTCTTTGTACATATGTATAATATATATTCTTTCTTTTACATATGTACAAAGGTTACATAACTGCACATCAATGTATAAAACACAGATACTTTGCATACACTCCAGACAATTGAAAAAGGAACACATTAGAAATCATACAAAATTCATAATTCATTCATTAAATTTGTCAGAAATTATTCTGTTGGCAACATTGTAAAATCTTTACTCTGTGCGACTGTTTCTCCATAGACTACCTACTGTGTTTGACAAGTGACACTGGCAGTATGAACGTAATTAATGAATGTTTAATTTAATTTAATTTAATGTATTTGTAACACATATTATATATAAATTTTAGCTTTCTGCACTCCTTCTCTATATAAACTTTAACTATGCCAAGTTTCACACTCCTCCATCCGCGCAATATGCTTAAAAATGGGTACAAAGTTTTCTCTTTACGTATGAATAAATATATACCTAATATACGAAATACACCAATCATAGAACCTCTGCACAATGATAATTTTGTGGGGAGTTATCTGTAATTGGTAATAAGTTAGAGGTGGAGGGCCTATAAAGCAATCATCGCGGGAAAAATCGCTGGCCGTGTTTTTTTTATAGGATATGACAAACGAGCACACAGTCCACCTGATGGTAAGTGGTTGCTGTGACCCATAGACATCTACATCCATCCTCAATAAAGAATCAAAGTTCAGATGCGTTGTCACCTGTGAGGACTAAGATTTTCACCCTCGCGATCACTGAGACATCACTGAACAGATGTCGTCATAATGAAGTCAATCTCATTTTTTGTCGAACCGTCGGGGCTCGACCAGGTCTATTTTTCATCATAAAGAGTTCATCATAAAGAGTCCCTCTTTCTCTATAAAGTCGGCCAGCTGCTGGCCCCTTGGGTTCCGTTGCCCTATTCCGAATTTCCCTACCTTCAGCTCACCGTTCTCTCTTGTGCCTTGTTTTGCGTTGAAGTCTTCCATTAACACCGTGTAGTGTAGAGAGGGGGAGGACACGGTAATCCTCGAATTACCGTGTCCTCCCGCTCTCTTCGGACCTCGGATAATCCTATAATATTCCAACACAACTTGTCTATCCCCTCTTCCAGCTCCAGGATCTTCTCGTCAGTCCTCAGGTTGCGTGCGTTATATGTTGCCAGGTCGAGTCGTCGTAGGTGGCAACCGAACCTCGATTCTTAGCACCCCCTGCCCCGCCGTTACCATAGTTGCCACCGTAGCCAGGAATAGCGGGGCCGCCGGGGACTGGGGGCCGTTTATTTGTGTCGTTGCTGATGGGGGGTATATTGCCATAGTTGCCACGCTTGGCGAGCGGGTTGGCAACCGCAGTTTTTTATTGCTTTTTATTGCTTTTTTCTGTTATCAGAAAGATGCTGCTGCCCATCTCCTGCCTCAGTTTCCCTCTGTCGCCTCTTACGACACCCACGGGATGTTATGGGGTAGTGGATATTCTTATACCGCCTCTACATAATAAATGTGGATATTATAGTATTAAACAAACGCTCTAAAAGTACATATTTTGCCTCAAATTGTCACAGAGACGCTCTCAATCGGTTTGAGTGCTGTTTGTTTTGGACAGTTGTATTAACGGATGACACGGACCCGACACTGATGAAATTGGAAATAGGCTAGCTACCATAATTGATTCCCAAATAAGGAGGATTTGGATTTGTATTTTTTTAATGATTTCTTACAATTACGTTGAATAAAATTTTTACGGATTTTGTCGTAAAAATAGTTTATAATAATATAATCCGTAAAAATAGTTTTATTCAATGTTTTTTTTGTTTTGTTTTTGAATTTGAGGGAAACTTTTTCAATGTTTATATTGTTTTTACGAGGCACTGTCCTTAGATAAGATTTAAGTTAATAATTTATTAATATTTCTATATTGTTTTTTTTTGTATAGAGCCTTTATGGCCATTAATAACGTGTTTTTACACAAATGTTCATTTCATCTGGAATTCGTGGAGTGCGAAATCCTATAAACAAGGTGGAGCCATCGTATGATGATAATTATTGATCTAAGATGCAAACATAACACCATTATCCAGCATCGATTTTTTTAATCTACATAATTTTGTCGTGTATATAAATGTATTTTTATAGTTTCATTAATATACAGAGCATGGACAGAGTGAACTGATTCATGCCAGCAGTAAAATCAATAACGTCTGTTTCTACTTTAGATTAATATAAAAATAGTAGAATTTAAAAACGGCAGATGAGTGGCCGGAAAAACTGAAGAGCAATAACTAGGTTTTTAAAAGAGTAATGAATTTTAATCTTCATCGAATATAGTTTAAATTATACTTAAAATATTATCATTAGTGCTGCAACTTACCACGAAAGGACTTACATGGTAAAAAACATGGAAGAAGCACATCTCCAAGAATTTCAAGGTCAAATAGCACTATAATGCTCATGCCCTTTTACAAGGCTTTTCATCCTTTTTTACATGGGGTGCCTAAGCATACTCGCTTAGTGGGCGCGAGGACGGACTATGACGGAATCGCGAATCGCAGCGACTAAAACCTCATGGTGTTCCACATTCGCCCCATATTGACAGCGCCATGATGGCTGTACTATGCCAGACCCTCCTCGGGAGAGGACAACTCCTAGAACCAGAACACTAAGCGCGCCTTCCTCCGCAGCCGTCAACTCGACCTTCGCAACGAATTCCTCCGAGTCCGATACGTGGATGCCATGGGTCAGAAAAAATGAGCACTCGGAAGCACCAGCTTTTTGACTCCTTCGGCGGAATCTGATCTATGGCTCCACTGCCAACCACGTTTCGGCCGCGGAAGGTATAGAGAGCGGCGCATCGTAATACCAACACTCCTCCTGCCCTGCGACCTCACCACCACCGCGTCAGCGTCAGCGTTTGGCTCCACCACAGTTCGTTCAGGATAGGGCGAGTAGTGCATCGCCATATCAACATAATTCATTCTCAGTAGTCAACCAACCTCGCTGCAGTCAACCAATACGCATACGGAGTGGGCTCATCAAGCCTACTCGGAGTCGCCACCTGGGGCCAGCCATGTGGATTCGTCTTAGGTCGTCGTGGCTAATAAGTCCTCCCGCCACGACAACACGGAAACTCGTTCGGGGGGGGGGAGGGGTTATCATTCTATCCTAGTTCTCAGGGTAATATCGCATCTGCATATTCATTTATAATCGAGACTAATTGTGTGTTCTTTTGTCATCCAAACTTGTATAAAAAAACGATTAACTACTAACGACGGTTCGTAGGAGCAAAATACCTTTGTCCTGTGAAAAACCAATAAGAAAACCAACGTAACTTTTTTCGTACGTGGTAGAGCCATGCTGCAGCTATATTAGTAGTATAGTTGTAGCACGAATGGGTCGGCTCGACCGGGGAAGGACCACGCTCTCACAGAATACCAGCGTAAAATAGCAGCTTAATGCTGCTGTGTTTCGTATGGTGAGTGTAGAGAACCGGAGACCCTTTTTACTGGAAATGAGGCATTCCAACTTAGTCCTCACGGATGACAACGCATCTGCATTTTGATTTGTAATCGAGGATAGATGTAGATGTCTACGGACCGCAGCAACCACTTACCATTAGGTGGACTGTGTGCTCGTTTGTCACCCTTATCCATAAAAAAAGTATTGTACAACCTATTGTACAATGTATAGACAACCTTTGTAATAAATTCTTTGAACCTGGCCATAGACAAACTTTTCTCACATTACCTCATGAATTAATTATTATCGACTCTGTGGAGTCGAGTAACTGGTGTTGCGAGTTTGTGTTTGTTCCTAGTATTTACAAAATTTATGTACCTGTATTATTATTTTTTAATTATATTTAATAGATGGGAAGAATGTTTCTGGAGTAGCGGACTGGTACTAGCGATTTCGTACGTTACGTTTCCGTCATACGTTAATACATTAAATGCACGATTAGTTAGATCACGTTTGTCTTGTTTATGTTATCAAAGATGCGCGTTTCTCTAGGAATTTCCTTTCCCCGTACGACCACATCCGGAACGATATGACTGATGCACTTTAAATAAAGAGTCTACTCGTTTTACTATATGACATGACTATCTCATGGAATATGCAGAGAGCTCAGAACTCCGCTTTGGGTTAAGCTTATAAAGCCTATGTGATGCTCTGTAATAATGATGAAGAAGGTTGGAAGAAGATTCAATAAATTCTGTCATGTAGTTTGCTAATAAATAATTATTTAACGCGAATTAGGTTCATTAACTTTGGGAAGTATTCTCCAGGGAGCTCGACAAGCGCAAACGCAATATTTGCTAGATAATAATTCCGTTACCTTAGAATTTCCCTTGAGAGTCGATTTTGTTTAGTAATTCAAAATTAAAGATGTTAAAAATAACTTATTTTAGTAATTCAACATGAAATTGCAAACATTTTTCATTAGTAAGTTTGAAATGTTGTTCCCATGTCGTAAGGGAATCCACTACTTCCTCTTTGTATTCGGGGGAAATCCTCCCTTCAACAAACAATAAGGGGAACAAATGAACACACAGTCCACCTGATGGTAATTGGGCGCTGTTGGCAATAGACACTTACATCTGTCCTCGATTAAGAATCAAAATGCAGATGCGTTGCTGATTAAGATGGAATGCCTCGTTTCCAGTAAAAATTGATATTCCACGCATTAGAACCAAACGTTTTGCTTCGTCTTTTGTAATGCGTACAGCAAAGGAGTGGTATAATTTGCCGGCGTCTATCTTTCTGTCCGAATACAATCTGGGCGTCTTCAAGGCAAGAGTGAATAGGCTTTTGTTGCGCTAATACGGTGCGATTTACCATCTAAGGCTGCATCACCACTTTCCACCAGGTGGGATTGTGGTCAAGCACTGGCTTATAATAAGTAAAAAGCGGGTCTCCGGTTCTCTACACTCACCATACGAAACACAACAGCATTAAGCTGCTATTTTACGCTGGTATTCTGTGAGAGTGGTCCTTCCCCGGCCCAGCCGACCCATTCGTGCTACAACCACAATATAGCTGCAATGTGGTTTTACCACGTAACACTTTGACGGCAAACGTAAAGCTACTGCCTTTATACGTCCCTTTCCTGGGCACAAGTCTCCTCTCATTTCTGAGACTGCCCCAATGCGTGCGTGTTGACGGACTTCAAATGTCTTTACATCTGTTTTTTCTACTTTTCATGTTTCCTCACGTCGTTTCCCTTCACCTCCGAGCACGTGGTAAATCATTATTTAAAATTGCAATTAACAATTTCATTGGTGCCGGCAGGGAACGAGCCCGGGTGGCTGTGGTACTGTGAAATTTACAGTAAGCGTTTAGCACCTGAGCTATCATGGCACGTACTCTTACGGACCGTTGAGGAGAAATATAAAGAAGGTTCAAATTATTTTTGGCAGGTCTTACCTTGTTAACGGTATCGATGTACGCGCCTTTCTCCAGTAGCAACTCCACAACAGGTGTGTGTCCAGCTCTCGCAGCCAGTGCCAGTGGCGTGTCCCCAGCAGCGTCCGTACCTTGTACACTCGCTCCAAGAGTTATTGCATATGCGACGACGTCCACTGAACCTTTGACACAGGCGCATTGTAGGAGGTCGTTGTGTTTCTGCAAGATTTTTTCTGTTATTATTTTCAAGACTATAAAATATGGTATGGTTTTTAAAATATTTTTGTTTAAAAAAAACGTTACCCCCACGCTGGGATTTTCTCCTGTATCGTGTAGGCAGTTTACAAACATAAATTGCACAAGGACAAACATCCAGACCCAGAACAATTATTTGTAGGCCATACAAATACTTGTTCCGTGCGGCATTCGAACCCGCGGCCCGAAGCGCCGTAACACAATGCCAACAGACCACTGCGCCATGGAGCCGTCTATATAGGGTTACTACGCATTATTTTTCTTCGAATCCAGTCTGGGTTGACACCACCCTCGCTCAACTCTATAACCCAAGCAGCACCTACTGCTGTGTTCCGTTTTTAACAATAAGAGAACCAGCTTAGTTATCAGTGGACTTCTTTGTTTGAATTAAGTCAGATGTTATGGGTTACAGAAGCGAATTGCCATCATGTGGACTGTTGGTGCGTTTGTCGTTGAAATATCATCGATCACCAATCTAATTCCCAAGAGCGACGCCACCCTAATATTTTAAAAAGTTATTTACTTAAAAAAAATTACAAAATCAACAACCGAAATACTAGTAGTGTGAGAGGCTTAGATACTCGCAACGTTTCTCACGGGAAACTGTTCGTTTGTTGTACCCAAGACACAGAACGTCCGCGTTTCGTGGTAGCTTTCGGTATGCTGCCACAAAGTACTGGAATAACGTACCAGCTCCGGTCAACAATAGCACACAGTTCACGGCGGTGCCGGTGTAAGAATATCCACTACCCCATATCATCCCGTGGGTCGTAAGAGGCGACAGAGGGAAACAAATCAGGAAATGTGCAGCAGCGTCTTCCTAATAACAACTAAAAAAAAAACTGCGGTTGCCAACTTGCTTGCCAAGCGTGGTAACTATAGCAAATGAGGATCCGTATGAGGCAGGCCTATGTTCAGCAGTGGACTTTAATAGACTGTAACGGCACTGTAATGAATGAATGAAAGCACTGCTAAATATTGATTATTATTCACAGATAACGATGGAGGGTCGACAACGCGTGCAGCAGAACGACCTGCTACTACATGAGGCTACCTTTTAAATTTGTAAAATTAACAGAATTCTGTGTCGATGTATCACACCTTTCTTTTGAAGTATACTGTGCCTGTGTATTATATACCTTAAATTAAAAAAAATAAAAACCCTCGAAACAAAAAGAGCTGATGGTCTTCAAACGGCTGAACAGATTTTCTTGATACATAGCTACGAACGCTCTCGATTAAGACACCTTTCAAGCGAAAAAATCTTGATCAGAATCGGTTTATTCGTTTAGGAGCTATGATATATGTAGTTATTCTATTTCACGATGAAGTTTTGACTTTGGTGGTTGTTAGCCATGCACATATACATTGTGTTAGTGTGCGTAGGCCTCGGGAGCGCCACTCCCGAGCACCCGCAGCCTACGCAAACTAACACAATGTGTATGTGCACGGCTAATAACAACCAAAGTCAAAACTTCATCGTGAAATAGAATAACTATACCACAGACAGACACACAGATATACAGATACACAGATACACACTACAGACTTATAAAACCCCTCCGGTTTCGTCGGGGGTTAAAACTTAAGAAAAAAGTACTTACTTAATTTACTTCCTATATTTGCATTCCTATCTTATGAAATAATTTATTTATGTGCCCTTTTTTTTAAATGTGAAAGATTTTTAAATTTTTTCATCGTTATTTAGTTATGTTATTCGTGATTAGTTACGTTTAGTTTATTGCAAAATTAAATTACCTAAAAGCAACGTTATAGTTACCTCTAGAGGCCATTTTAGTTCCTAAATTACTTTGTGTTATGTTAATTTATATTTATAATTGGAACTAAATAAATTATATTATTATTATTAAGTATTAATATTATTAATATGTAAAAAAAACACATAAAATCAGACTCCATGGTATCATGGTGATCACCAGATGATCGAACAATAGTCCGAGTAATTTTAAAAATTAAAAAAACCTAAAATGTCTAATCTTTTAAAACATCGAAGTTGTGAGGGAATCCTTAGCGAATATAAGCCGTTTGGTTTGGTAGACTTTCTTAACCTTTAAACAGTTTTATAAAAAGATACAAAAAATGTCTAGAGGTCGCATAGAAAACTTTTCTTCGAAAATCTGTATTATAAGAATAAATTTAAGTAAAGCATAATCCGACTTCAACTTTAAATAAGTAAATAGAATTTAGAATCATCGATTTAGATTCACTACGCAGGTATATTCTTTTATTAAATAAAATATTCAAAATTGGTAACTTATGTCAGAGATATCGCGTCACGTCATCATCATCATTACATCCCCATCGCTGAACATAGGTTAACGCAGTGGTTCCCATACATTTTAGTTCGCGGCGCACTTACAGGTATCGTATTTTGTCTCGCGCCCTAGCAAGTCGAAATAGGTACAACGATACTAGGTAAGAAAGGTACAAAAATTAAAACATTCACAATATGAAACTGAGATTTTGTATTAAGTTGACACACAAGAATACATTTATTATTTTTAAAAAAATAGGAAATAAAATAGAATGGCAACTTAGTCAATGTGATGTGTGAGCTTGGTGATCTCCACACATTTTTTCCAAGCGTGGATAAAGCTTGCACCGCTACTCTCATTTCTTGCTTCACAATGATCTTTGAGCGATATTTGCTCTTTATTACTCAAAATCCGGCTTTACATAAATACGATATTGCAGAGAATTCTTAGGCTTTTGAACTTAAAGTTGGATATTCATTTTGGACCCGTTTCTAAGCGTAAGTACCTATCGGCGAGTGATAAAATAATGAACGCATGCAGCGCGCGATTTGTATTGTTTATTTTGTACCCGCGAATACCTAAGTTTCTTTTCCGGAGAATGGTAAACAGGAGTGAATAACGGCGCCCCTCTTAACTCTCTACGGCACACCGGGGAGCCGCGGCGCACACTTTGGGAACCCCTGGGTTATCGAATGTCATAAAACACGGCCCTGAGCTCTCGGTAGAGAGTAATGGCCCTGAGTCGTTTAAATATGTATGTAACCGCGTTGTCATCGTGCCACAAGCGCTTAAACGGAACATATTATCCTAAATCACGCTATCGAGGCTTCCGAACGACTCTGTTTAAACGAAGCTCTATATTACCACCGCAACATACTACCACTACTAAGAAATCAAATATAATAGAAATCACTTTGCACCACGGAATATAAATTTATATTCCGCGCTACTCTTGGTAATGATTGTTGTGTACTCTATGTATCATAGACCACAGAATACTTTTACTCCTAGCGGAGATCATAGACTTAGTTCAGTAATGTAAATCTTTGGTATACTCTATGCTTATTACAACGTCTTAAAACTACAAATAAATGTGAGGTTAAGACCAAAGAGAATATAATCACTACGTTTAAGAGGCGGGACTTCCTAAGAAAAAGTAAATGTATGACATTGCGCCAAGCTACTCTACCAACATCAAGACATGACATTTATTTTTTAACAAACAGTGCTGATAACATAGGCGAATTATAATAGTGCTGCAAATGTCTATGCTCGAATAATTTTATCGATATAACTTTTATCGATATATTGTTTATCGATATTTTTTAATAAAAGTTAGATTCCTATACTGAATAATGAGAAACATTTTTTTTAACGGAGGGATTGAGTAAAAATGCCCATGAGGATAAGAAATAAATGTATTTTACACACAGAAATTTGTAATTATAACTACAATTATTGGGTACAAAATTATGTATAAAGAAAATATAAAAAAAACGCACTATTATACTAATAATTAATTAAGTAAAAAATAAACGACGACTCCGTAGCGCAGTGGCTAAGCGTTTGGCTGCGGCATTGCAGGACCGAGGCTTCGTTCCCGCACTGAACAAGTGTTGCTATGCTGTAAAATAAATAGTCTGCGTCTGGATGCTTGTTTTCATTCAACATTAGTTCTTTTTAAAGGGTACAAATATTGGGTTTTTTAACACTGATTGGATTAAATTCCTTTTAAGTGTAACAAATACTATGTACAAATCGCTAGGCTTCTTCACAGAGGTACCTATGTACATACTACTCGCAGAGATTGTTTACTAATTGTCGCTTTCAAAATGAGTGCTCATTATAGCTAATGTTTGTAGATGAATACAGGGTATTTTGAAACGCTCCCGAAAACGAAGACAGATGATAGTACTAAGGATACCTATGATGATGGGTCACAAAATTCGATCCCGAGGAAAAATCATCTTTTCACAACGTTTTATTAACTTTTTCACGCTCCATCATGTTATTACAGTTATTTGAAACGATCTTTCACAAAAAAATCATGAAAATACTGAAAAATAAAACCAGCAGTGGAATTACTGAATTACAATCAGCTGACTAGGGGTCAATGTACGCGAACGCCGAATTCGCGCGGCCCGCAACTAACGATGGTACCACAATACCTAATAATTTACAACACTTGTCTAAATACCTAACTTATCTACTTAACCTACTAATTTGCCACTGTGCTTGTCTCCACGTAGTCACTTTAATTCGAATTCATAGGTTAAATAAACCAAATAACTGGTTCGATTCCCCGCTAATGAAAAAATACTTAAATAAAATGTTTACAAGGTTAGAGTCATGCTTTGTTATCCATTGTGTAGGTATTTTTATTATTCTGATTACGTGGTAAACCATGCTGCAGCTATATTAGTAGTATAGTTGTAGCACAGAATGGGTCGGCTCGACCGAGGAAGGACCACGCTCTCACAGAATACCACCGTAAAATAGCAGCTTAACACTGCTGTGTTTCGTATGGTGAGTGTAGAGAACCGGAGACCCTTTTACTGGAAAAAGGCATTCCATCTTAGTCCTCACGGGTGACAACGCATCTGCATTTGAGTCTTTATTGAGGATAGATGTAGATGTCTATGGTCACAGCAACCACTTACCATCAGGTGGACTGTGTGCTCGTTTGTCACCCTATACTATAAAAAAATTATAGTCCAGAATAAGTTAGTATTCAGTTATGTACCTATTCAGATCAGTTCAGTACTAAGTTATTTAAAAAATTAGGTATGAAACAGCTTACCGATCCTCCGTGACCTTATGAGATTCTTCAAGGCACATTAACATGTTGCCGTATTCACGACACTATAAACGTACCTACGCGTTAGACATTATTAAAACCAAACAAAAACACAAAACGTAACAACAAGAACAACATCATTAATTAATAAATAACAAGTAATAACGATAATAATTTAATAAACAAAACAATTCAACTATCGCTCGTGATAGTCAACATGGCACTGTCTCAAAACTAAAATTATTGTAATGTCCTTGAAGCATGTAAATTCCACAGCGCGAGGCGACACGAAGCAGTGTGTGTGTGAAAGGGAAGGGTAGAGTGAGTAAGTAGTATAACCTAATGCATTGTTTCGTACCGATCTAGGAAAGAGTTCGGCGCCCGCGAGATATTGACCCTATTGTCAGCTGATTTTCTTTTTAAAGTTTCACTGCTGGTTTTATTTTTCAGTATTTTCATGATTTTTTTGTGTGAAATATCGTTTCAAATAACTGTAATAACATGATGGAGCGTGAATAAAGTTAATAAAACGTTGTGAAAAGATGATTTTTTTTCCTCGGGATCGAATTTCTTTGTGACCCATCATCATAGGTATCCTTAGTACTATCATCTGTCTTCGTTTTCGGGAGCGTTTCAAAAATACCCTGTATATAAAAAAAATTATAACCAGGTAATTACGAATAACTTTGAGTTTAGTAATAATTCTTACCAAAATGTATCTTTAGAGGGATATTATCTTTTGCTACATGTAAATGAAACCTAATTAACATACAAATAATAGTGGAAGTTTAAATTAAGTCCACTGATGAAATAACAGTTCGTTTTAGTTGGGTTCAAAATCCTCGGATTTGCAATGTTTGCCCCAAATTTTAACATGTGAATGTTTTTAATTGGTGCATGTGCCAGCTATTTCAACCATTGCTTGCATCTGAAAAAATAATATAAATAAAATCACATTTTTATTGAACAAATAGAATGTTAGCAGTCACAACTGATAATGTAGTTTCTAAGTATAGTTCGTTTCGGATTGCCATCTCATCGAACTATCAGATTTAGGAAATAGTGTGTTTGTATTTGTGCACACAATCGTACACTATAAAAACCTGTCCTACATAGATGGCTAGTCCATAAATGTACTCGCGTTAAATATCATATTACAATTAAAATTGAAATCACCACAAACCTATCATCATCTAAGGGAAATATTGCTACGAATAGCCTTTTCTTGTTATTATTTTTTCCGCTTCTTGCACCATTTAATTCGCAAGTTTTATAATGTATATTTTTTTTTTACAATTCTGTAAATGAACAACGGCTTCTATAACAAAATTTAAAGCAATCTTAATAAATAAAATTATACAAACGTAATTGTTTGATTTGACATTTGAACCCATTTGATTTGACAATGTCGTTAATAGACATATTACGAAAAGCAGAAAGAAGAGATAACCGTCATTAAAATTTGACCAATCTCGTACGTATAATTTTTACTATGGAAGTTGCACCAGCCTGGTTAAGACTTTGATCGTACAACCTAGACGTATTAATTATCCATAATATTTTTTATTTACTTTTTATTACTAATTGCTTTTTTTACATTAATGTCCGGTTGTTCGTGAGTCAATTAACCCTTTCGCTGTCCCGTGCACTACATATAGGTCATTGCTATTGTCTTACCATTGTGTCTGAAAACCGGACAGTGAAAGTGTTAAGGTCCCGACTGAAACCCAGTTCTGTGGTACCCCACAAATTATCATCACTGAGGCGGGATCCTTTTTGACATTACACAAACAGCATTGTTACCAATTTGTAATTCATACTACGAATTTCATGTTTCTTAATGTTGTGTGTTGGTCAAATAAATATTTCTTTCTTTCTTTTCACACGTTGGCCGCTCCCCGGACTGAACGCCTTACCCAGCGGGAGATCCCTCTTTTCCCTTTAAGCATATATACCTCAGTTGCTATGATGACATCTTATTTTACAACGCAATCTACATAGTAGTAGTACTAGTTTACCCAATGCTCGGTGCGCAGAGCACTCCTTTCCCTGGACGTCAACAAGTCGAGTGGGCCTGATAGCGTCCCTCCTATTGTGCTGAAGACGTGTGCTCCGGAATTTATACCGGTTTAACGCGTCTTTTCCGGTACTCCTACTCCCTAGGCGTAGTCCCGAAATCATTAGAAGGAAGACAGCTTTCTTACACCCGATCCCTAAAAAAGGTAACCGCTCTGATCCGTCCAACTATAGGCCTATCGCCATCACCTCCTTGTTCTCTAAAATAATGGAGTCCATTATAAACAGCCAGCTCATGCGGTACCTTTAGGATCACCAGCTGATTAGTGACCGCCAGTACGGTTTCCGTCGCGGTCGCTCGGCTAGTGATCTTCTAAGTTACCTAACTCATAAATGGGCGGAGGCAGTAGAGTCCAAGGGGGAGACGTTGGCCGTTAGTTTGAACATAGCGAAGGCGTTCGATCGGGTTTGGCACAAAGCGCTTCTTACGAAGCTTCCTTCCTATGAGCTTCCCGAGAAATTGTGCAATTGGATCACCAGTTTTCTTGCTGATAAGAGCATCAAGGTTGTAATAGACGGTGCATGCTCCGATTACAAGCCCATTAACACTGGTGTTCCACAAGCTATCACCAACGCTGTTTCTTCTACATATCAATGACATGTTGCAAACCGGTAACATTCATTGCTATCACAGAACACCTAATATAGCGGAATAGAAATGCCTTTGTTTCAATTTACTTGCAGTACCACTGCCGCCGCTAGTCTCCCCACTCCTTGCAGGTAGTTAACACACTCAACTCATATACGCTAGTGCTTGACAAAAAACTATCGATAAAATATCGACACGGAATAATGTAGGTAATAAATATGTGATAAAATAAAACAGTTTAATGATATAATATGAAACGTAAATTTAATGAAATAAACTTAATGCTATAAAAAAGCGTAAAGTAGAAAAAATAATTAATTACAAGGAGTAAAATTTATACAGTAAAATAGAAAAAAAATTTAAGACATTTTCGTCATTTCAAAACAAAATATTTATTGAAATATTTATTTATTTATTTATTGTCCTGTAAAATGCAAATATTTATTTAAATAGTTGTCTTTTTGATACTTTTTGTGCTGAGGTTTTGATCAAATGGTGAAGGCGAATATCTGTATACCTTTCTATAATACATTTTGTTAACAATATTACATGGTTTTCCATTGGTCCTGATCAAATTGATGAAAATCGATTTCTCTGAATATTTCAATGCCAATGAAATGACGTAAAGCTCTGGATGTTACCTGCTTTTAAACTTTTCAAAATTTTGACTAATTGAGCATCTACAGTAAAAGTTTTAAGAATTGATTCAATTTTTTACAAATCAAAATTACGTCGGCGCTAGGAAAAATAAGACCACCGTTGTCTTTCAACCGTATCAATTTAAAATTGTCTTTAATAGCACTGGAATTCAAAGAGCCGAAATGCAAGTTTCGCATTTAATTTTGTTTAGTAAAAATGTACCATTTCCTGCTATGTAACACTACTTCCAAACTAAATTCTGTCATGATATTTTCCGTTTTAAAAACTTCATCAAATTCTTTAATGTATTCTTCATTTTCCATTTCTTCTTCAAACATTGGTGATTTATTCATTTTTTCCACTGATGAAGAACGAGTCAAAATTGAAATATTTTCAAGTGCCATGCAATTACCACTTTCAAAATTATTCAATTCTAGTTTGACTATTAGTTTTTTATAAATAGCCATGAACTGTCGCGCTGTCGGGTTGTTGTTACATCCACCATGAGCTCTTATATTACCGAATAATCTTTAGACAACTTATAGGTGGGCAAATATTTTAATTTTTTTTCTTCTTCGACAAGTCTTAAGTATAAATTTTTGACACTATTGATGCATGCCAAAAGACTTAAAAACCCGGTTTTTTTTAGGTGATTTAATTATTTCCGTTTCGTAATACATTTTAGGTTTTTATATATGCTTCCATTTTGTTTAAAAAAATTAACACCTTATCTTTGTTTTTGAAATTTATGGGTTTCTTAAAGTGTAACTGATTAATATTTCGTGAATTTAAAATATCAAACAAGTCATTAAAAATTTTCAAAAAATCTACTGTGCCTTGAACATCGGTGAACCCCGGTTGGTTAGTTTTGGAACAAAAAATTAAAGCTCTAGCCACACTACTGCTCATCAGTTGTGTCGCCAGCAACTTTCATTTTGGTTGTAGAAATAAATATGGCGACGTCTTAACTTATTTGCAAGATGCAAATGTTCTTTTTCCTGTAAATGGTTAAGATGAACCAGGTACGACCACTTTATTGATCTACCAAAATTGTCTTTTAATGTTGCACTTGATTCCAATGCATTTCTTACTAGTTTTACCATGTGGCAAGCATCCAACAAAACGTAAACTGGTTTTTGTGAAACGGGATGGCTAAAACAAGTCTTTATATTATTGATGTCAAAAGAGCATCCGAGAATTTTGCCATTGTAAGATTAGCAGGACAACCGTCAAACGTCAGAGAAACAACTTCAACGCCAGTTTTGCTTAAAGTTCAAGACACTGTTTCACTCGGTTTGACTTTTGCTCACCTGTTACACCGTCTGTCAGAAAGTATCCGACAGGAATTTTCTATGCCCCATTAATTGCAGTAATAAGGAATACTAAAGCCTCTTTAGCTTCACACAAATTATCCCCACCATCGTTTACATTGTTTCCGAAATTGACATAACCATGCATACGTTTCCCATCCCATTCGATGAGCTGACGAATCGCCATCTCATACAACACCAAATTACATAATATTGGATATTGTGTAGATTGAACTTTAGATTTTATAGCATCAAGGGACTCTGTGGTAAAACCAGGTTCTGCGTCAAAAGATTGATACCATTTTTTAATGGTTCTGGGGTGAGGCAAGCAGGTCTCAAACTTGCGCCTTACATAAAGATATGCCTTCGGCGAATAAAAATGTAGCGTCATCGCAAAACTCCTAAGGCTCGGTGAGTATTTTTCACGTGTTAATTTTTTGGATTTTAATTTTTTCTCACATCTTTTAAATAACTCTTTTGTGTTAACGTTGGTGTTTTCTAAAAAAAGGCTTGGTCGCTATTAATTAATCTATTTGATTGTAATTCCTTTATTATTTCTTGCAACTCTTTAATTTTTTTATATATCTCGGTTTTTACCTTGTAAACTTTTTATTTTCGATCGTTGAATTTTATAACATTTTCCTTTTCGTTTATAATACGCTGCATTTTTCGTTTTCTGGGGTTTCCATTATGTCCGGATCTAACTGTATCGCTCGCTTAGCAGATTTATATGACATAGAAGGTAACGGAGATTTTGATGGTGTTACGTTAACTTGGTTATCTGCGACCTGAAATAACATGTTTGGTAACTTAATGGTTACTTTGGAAAAAGTAGCAAGGTGACAGTTATAGAATTAAAGACAATGATTAACAAACATTTTCCATTCATCATTCTCAAAAGGTTTTAAGGTGGTACGACACGCACACTAGCGCCGCAAATAGAAATGATTTTCTTATATTTAGAACATCAATCGACTTGTTCGAGTATTTTGCGAGCAGTTACAATGAAGTAATAAGTTACAGTAACAAAAACAAACCATTCATTTGCGAGCTGAAACTATCATAAATAGATAGAATTTTGTTTGTATTGACTGACTTCATGTCAGTATAATTATGCAAAATGTCGTAAAGGGTTTCGTTTCCGAATTATAAAGTATCAAAAATGTACTAGTGGCGCCACATAATTTCATTACTGTTTTGCATAATAGAGCCACGGGATGGTTTGTATTTTACTAAAATACTTTATTTATTTAGAAGATACTTACATTTTCAGAAGTTGTCCAAACGTGAATAGTCGGATAAGCATGATCCAAAAGAACACGGCGTTTTCTTGTAGGATTAAAATCCTTTTCTTGAAAATGTGCTGAACATATTTTGCTATGTTTAGAAGGAAACCAATTTTTTTTCCCTGTCGCCAAAATCCATTTTTCCTTAACTTCTGGGTTTATCGGAAAACTAAAAAAATATAAGCATATTGATTGAATAAGAAAAAATATTTATTGTTAAATAAAAAGTTACGCTTTTTATTTAACAGCAAAATTTATTTCTAAAAATAACCTGCTAGAATTGATTATACAAGGCATAGAATATCGATAGCGTCGATAAACTAAAATTTAAGCACATCCTTAATTGGCGTCTGGGACCAGCTGCCATACTACGATGCGTTGACGCAGGGCGAAGTATCGTTCAATAAAATCGATTTAAAAATGTATTATTTTACTCACCAATGATAAGAAATTCCTTTAGAAGAACAATAACCCTTTCCTGAACAGTTTGAACAGTTCGAAACACTGCAATAGACCATTTTTAACCACGTGCACCACGACTAACACGTGACCACGGTTTGTTTCGAACTGAGTCACGAAATTCTAGTAGTTGGCTTTTAAGCCATATACACGGCGCGCGTTCCCGGCTCGTATAACATTTCTATTGCGCTATATATTAGGTGTTCTGTGATTGCTATGCAGATGACAGCACTGGTGATGCTCTATACACCGGCCGTGCCAATATTTCTCGGGAAAACGTCGCCGAGTACCGGAACAAACTTGTATCTGACGTCGAGACTTTGTTGGACAAAGTCTCGGACTGGGGGCGACAAAATCTAGTCCAGTTCAATCCCCGGAAGACACAATTTTGCGCGTTTACCGCTAAAAAGAACCCCTTTGTCGTATCTCCTCAGTTTCAAGGTACTCCCCTTGTTGCCTCAGCCAGTATCGGAATTATCAGCGTCGACATACGTCGAGTGACGTGCAGTTTCGTGGTCACTTGGAAGAGAAGGCCAAATTGGCCTCTAAAAAGCTTGCGTGCTCAGCAGAGCGGGACAGTATTTCATGCCGGCACACCGCCTCAACTTTACAAGGCGCAGGTTCGGCCGCACATGGAATACTGTTCCCTTCTCTGGGCTGGGGCTCCCCAGCACCAGCTCCTTCCATTTGATCCCATCCAGCGAAGAGCTGTTCGAATCGTCGGCGACCGAACTCTTTCCGATCAGCTTGACTCACTGGCACCGCGAAGAGATGTTGCATCTCTTTGCGTATTTTATCGCATTTACCACGGGGAGTACTCTGAGGAATTGTTCGGACTAATTCCAGCTGCACAATTTCACCATCGCACATCGCGACAAAACTCGCGATACCATCCATACCATCTGGATGACTGGCGGTCCACCACTGTGCAATTTAGAAGATGTTTTCTTCCTCGTACAACTTCCTTGTGGAATCGACTACCACCAGAGATTTTTCCGGACCGATACGACTTAGGGACCTTCAAGAAAAGAGCGTACTCCTTTTTAAAAGGCCGGCAACGCATCTGCAATTCCCCTGGTGTTGCAGTTGTTCATGGGCGGCGGTAATCACTTACCATCAGGTGAGTCGTATGCTCGTTTAGGTTAGGTTAGGTTAGGTTAAAAAAATTGTAAATAAAACTTATTTGATCTTAAACCATTAAACTTTGTAAACTTTGCAGCTTTATTTACAGGAAATTGGGATTTTAAAACATTTAGTAAATAGTAGATTTTAAATTTAGAAATTTTCGTAACATTGGAAAGATTAAAAATCCGGATCGAAGCCCAAAACGCAAATCTCATGAATATAGAACAGGAAACTAAGATATTTTTTTTACGTTCAAATACGTTCCGTTTAATATTACAATTTATATATTTACGTCCTAATGCTGCTAACCTGCACTCATTTCAGAGAAGAATTGGGTGCATGGAAGAGTTGGTGGACTGGTTTTCAATATTAGATAAAAGTTATCCATCAAATAAATTATAAAAAGTGAAGTTAAATAAAAGCTTTTACGAGGGTGGATTGAAAAGTACTCGGCCTAACACAGATCCATTCAATTCTAAAAATCAAATCTACCCATTATTTAGTTCAGTTCAGACTAGTTCATTGTGTGAAGTTCGAAACGTGTGCGATAATTAGTTGTGATTTTATAAATTTATTAACAAAGTAATCGGACATAATTTCCGCGAATGGAGCAAATCGAGCAGCGTGCCGTCATTAAGTACCTACATAAGAAGGGCTATCATCAAAAGCCCTCCATGATGACATGGTCAGTACATTGAGCGATTGTGCTCTGTCATATTCATCCGTCAAAAATGGATAGCAGAATTTAAGCGTGGTAGAGAGTGTGAAAGATGAACCCCGCTCTGGAAGGCCTTCGACGTCAACTACTGACGAAAATATTAAAAAGTACTTGATTTAATAATGGAGACCGCAGATTAAAATTAGAGATAGCCGAGATTATAGGCATCTCTTATGAACGAACTCAAAACATCATTGTCAACGAGGTTGGGTTTCCACAAGGTGTCTGCGAGGTGGGTTCCGCGACTGCTTTCAGTTGAACAAAAAGGACGCGATTGACTATTTCACGCGACTGTTTGAGTTATTTGAAGCCGATGCAGATGATTTTTGAATCGTTTTGTTACTATGGACGAAACATGGGTTCATTACTGTACACCGAAACAAAACAACAATCAAAACAGTGGAAGACCTGGTTCACCACCCCAAAAAGGCTAAGTCGATTTTGTCGGCAAATAAGGTGATGGCTTCAGTATTCTGGGACTCGAAAGGTGTGATTATGATTGATTATCTTGAAAGGGGTCAGACTATAAACTCTGATTACTACTGCACCTTACTACGTCGTTTACGAGAGGAAATAAAAGAAAAACGTCGAGGAATGCTCAGAAGAAAAGTCCTGTTTCATCAAGATAACGCCCGTGTTCACAAGTCAGTACAGTCAATGGCTGAAATTCACAACTGTGGCTTTGAACTGTTACCGCATACGCCGTATTCACCTGATCTGGCACCATCAGACTTCTTTCTTTTCCCTAACCTAAAAAAGCACTTGGGAGGTCAAAGATTTTCGACAAACGACGAGGTCAAAGCAGCTGTAGACGCATATTTTGACTCTAAGGAAGAATCATTTTTTTTCAACGGTCTAAATGCTTGGAAGGGGAGGTGGCAAAAGTGTATTGAACTTGATGGTGATTATGTAGAAAAATAAAAATATTACTGATTTAGTATGTGTTTATTTTCTTGGTTAGGCCAGTACTTTTCAATCCACCCTCGTAAAAGTGAAACTATTGAACTATTTTATTCATACCAACTGTTAGTTTGAATTTATGTTGTATTTTTACCTTATGAATAACTTTTATCTGATTATTGTAAAATCAGTCCATAGATCTTTATTAAATGAGAGACCTAATTTTATAATTTTTAATTTGTCGGGTTCCTAACGTTTATAAAACTTGGTACTCGACACTACTGCAAACACTTGAACTCGTTTAACTACGAGTTGTTATCGGTGCCCGGAGTGAGAATTACTCATACGAGCGGAAAAGCTTTAATTACGTTTTTAAATTTCCTTCACGGAACTCTAACCAAATAATAATTTCAATTAAATTTGTTTTAATTTAGAAATATATTTTACTTTATTATTATATGAATTATACAGGGTATTTTTGAAACGCTCCCGAAAACGAAGACAGACGACAGTACTAACTATATCTTTGATGATGGGTGAAATATAAAATCGATCCTGATGAAAAAAAATCATCTTTTCACAACGTTTTATTAGCTTTATTCACGCTCCATCGTGTTAGTATAGTTAAATAAAACGTTAATTTCATTTAAAAAAATCATGAAAATACTTAAACATAAAACCAGCAGTGGAATTACTGAATTACAGCTGACTAGGGTCAATGTACGCGCAATATCTACTTAACCTTTGCCACTGTGCTTATCTCCACGTAGCCACTTTAATTCGAATTCACAGGTTAAATAAACCAAATAACTGGTTCGATTCCCCGCTAATGAAAAAAATATTTAAATAAAATGTTAACAAGGTTAGAGTCACGCTTTTTTATCCATTGTGTAGGTATGTTTATTATTTTAATGTATTCAGTTATGTACCTTTTCAGATCAGTTCAGTACTAAGTTATTAAAAAAAATTAGGTATTAAACAGCTTACCGATCCTCCGTGGCCTTATGAGATTCTCCAAAGCACATTAACATGTTGCCGTATTCACGAGCACTATAAACGTACCTACGCGTTAGGCATTATTAAAACAAAACTAAAAATACAAAACGTAACAATAAGAACAATATCATTAAGTAATAAATAACAAGTAATAACGACAATAATTTAATAAACAAAACAATTGAACTGTCGCTTGTGATAGTCAACACGGAACTGTCTCAAAAACTAAAATTATTAATCAATCCCGCCAAAGCAAATGCGCACGGAGGTAACGTCCTTGAAGCATGTGTAAATTCCACAGCGCGAGGCGACACGAGGCAGCGTGTGTGTGAAAGGGAAAGGTAGAGTGGAAGGTAGTAGTAGAAGTAGAGTGGTAGAAGGGTGAGTGGTAAGGGTAGTATACCTAATGCATTGTTTCGTACCGATCTAGATAAGAGTTCGGGGCCCGCGAGGATATTGACCCTATTGTCAGCTGATTTTCTTTTTTAAGTTTCACTGCTGGTTTTATGTTTAAGTATTTTCATGATTATTCGGGATCGAATTTCTTTGTGACCCATCATCATAGGTATCCTTAGTACTATCATCTGTCTTCGTTTTCGGGAGCGTTTCACAAACACCCGGTATATTAGGACAATTCCAAAAATAAATAAACGATTATGTAATTTTTGTTTAATTTCATATAAAATTATAATATAATAAATGAAATAATTTTGTGCGCAATTAAAACAAAAATGGTTTACAAGTCATAACATAATTCAAATACGTGGTAGAGCCATGCTGCAGCTATATTATATTTGTAGCACGAATGGGTCGGCTCGACCGGGGAAGGACCACTCTCTTACAGAATACCTGCGTAAAATAGCAATTTAATGCTGTTGTGTTTGGTATGGTAAGTGTAAAAAACCGGAAACCCTTTTAACTGGTAACGAGGCATTCCATCTTAGTATTCAGGGGTAACAACGCATCTGCATTTTCATTCTTGATCGAGGATAGATGTTGTTTAAGGGCCACACCATCTACTTACCATCAGGTGGACAGTGTGCTCATTTTTTACAAAAAAAAAAAAACTTTAAAAATTAAAAATTAAAACACGGAATACGAGAAGTTAGAGTCACAAATTATAAATTAATATGTACATGAGTTGGATTTTGGGAACTTGACCTCCAGTGGATTGCCACTCTAGTATTCATGGTTTTATGGTTAGAAGCGGATTGTGATATGTAAAAATAATGCGATTTTATTTATTCAATGTAAGCAAATATGAACTATTATTTGAGACAATGAAACAAATGTTCTGATAGAGATATAAACATCAGGTTGTTATGTTACCTTAGGCGCCTTGAGATACTATCCCCATCAAAGTGCCTGTTAAGTTAAGCTGTCATCAAAATCTATGAAGAACTTTGCAATACGCACAAAATTGTAAACACTACCGTTAACAAACGATCATAATGGATAATTTCCAGTTCTTAGCACTACGAAAAGTTCTAATCGTACGAATCCATAATCGAATAAAAAAATACGAGGGGCATAGTTGCATTTTACTGTTTTCATACCAGCCGATTTATAATTCAAGTAGAAGATTAGGCATACTAAGAGAAATGAGGTCAGGCGTCGCACCCGCGGCAAGGTGAATTGCAGTAAAATATTTAACTTGTAAAACTACTTTGTAGAGACTTTATACCGCACCAAAACTTATGATTATAAATATTCTGTAGTATTAATTCAAAATGTATAAATAATTTGCTGTTTTGTCGACGGGGGATTAGAAGTCAGTTTTTAACATTATATCAAAAAATAAATAAATAATGAGGTGATTATTAATAACTAGTACGATAGTTGTAATTAAATAATGAATTTTTTTTACTATTCCAAGCCAGCACTTAACTACAATCCCGCCTGATGGTAAGTGGTGATGTAGGTGAAGATGGTGAAGCGCACTGATTTAACAAAAGCTAATTCGCTATTGCCTTGAATACACCCACATTGTAAAGGATGTAATGACATTGCATCCAAAGCTACTAGGTGGTATTTTATGCATGATCGGACTTGCGCTTTATATAGTGTAAGCAGCTGTCCCGGCGTGAAGTACCGCCGCAGCTTTGCAAGGACTCGTAGCCTTCTCGCTCGACCTTGGACACAATGAACCGCCCAAAGTTCAGGTTTGAGAATATCTCAACCCCCAACAACTGTAGGCGGTCGGTGTATTCCAGTGATACATATCGGAAAGTAGGAGTCAATGTGAGCTGGCTCCTTTTGCAGTGAAGAGACACGATTGTGATTTGGAGGCGTTGAATTTCACAAGATTGGCATTGCCCCATTCGGAGACTGCCTGTAGTGCGAGATTCACACGCTCAACCATAGCTTCTCTTTCGGACTGGATTTCATTTCGACCTGCACAAGCACTTGGTTAGTATGTCTCCACAACTGTGCTGTCGTCTGCAAACCAGATCATAAGCAGATCATTAATATGCAGCAGGAAGAGAGTCGCGGAGACACGGAGCCCTGAGGAACTCCGGCGTTAGACGCCATAGGATCGGATGATCCACCGACGAGAGTCAGAAAGTCCTTTACTCAGTCAATCAGGCCAGGTTATAAGCTGTACGCTGTAAGCTTACCCGAAAAGCTAGCGTGCTAAGCTCTGTCAAAGGGCTCCGAGATATCAAGCGAAACAGCAAGTGCTTCCCCACTGTTCTTAAGTGCCTCGCCCCATATGTGCGTGTCATACGCCAGAAGTTAGCTGACCGATTTCGGCGAAACCCGTACTGACGGTCACTGAGGAGGTCATTCTGTTCTAGGTATGTCATGAGGTTAGCGTTAAATATACGCGCCATGATCCTACAGAGTATGAAGGTATTTGAGATTTGCCGATAATTGGCATGGTCACTTGACCAGCTTGCAGGACTTTGGCACTATTCCAGTCCTAAATGAGAGGCTGAACAAGCGTGTCAGCACAGGAGACAACTCAGGTACACAAGCCTTTGGAACTATAGCTGGTATACCATCTGGTCCACCCGCTTTATTCCTGTTTAGATTCCGCAAGGTTATGAGAATCTCCTTGCTTGTGATACGATTGCACTACTATGGATAAAAGTCTGAACGTAATAGATGTATTGCAAAGATTCAAGATATTTTATTCAAGAACGGCCCACGGGCTGGTCGCACAACCCACATAGTATAAAATCAAAAGAAGTAATACTCTTCTCAGCATCTCGATGGCAAATTAAGGAATAACTCGCTGATGGGCCAGGTTGTGCTAGACATCACTACGCTACGTCACTCGACTACGAGACCGAGCGTTCCATAGGATAAATGGCTAGTTAAATTATTGTCTAACAGACGGTGACCAATCAATGGCTTTCAACCTTTTAGTTATTGCTCTTGGTTTTGCAGAAATAGTTTATGAATTATAATTAAATACGAATAAAATTTTACTCCGGACACTTCTGCCTGTCACAAAATAATACCTAGTGGGCATGCAAATTAATTTATTCAAATTAAATAATGCATGTTATCAAAGTATAAGTTGGTACTGCGGTCATCAATCTGCCATGCGTGACGATTAATTAAAATCCTCCCTACGCAGGATAGGCTGATTTACAGCAGTGGCTTCTATGGGCTTTTAAAGAAGGATGGAGCATAAGAAGAGATTATTAATGAAGGTACATATCGATAGATACAGATATTGCGATAGAGGTAACGGTTAGTAACACAAAGAAATATTCGGGATTGGGTGAACGCTATGTGCTTTAAATTTTAAGGTTCAATTTCAGACCTAGATTTTGTATATACCTTAACTAAAAATATCTGTTATATTTGTACTTATATCTCTATCTCTGCCACTGTAGCTGACCTTACTTTTTTCTAAAAATTACGGAAACTTCAAAATGTGAAGATATTTTTACATGATTAAAGTAATGAAAATTATTTACGTCGTTGAGCGAAGCTGTAGCTATATTATGGTTGCAGCACGAAAGGGTCGGCTCGGCTGTGGAGGGACCTCATAGATTACAAGCTTAAAATAGCAGCTTAATGCTACTGTGTTTCGTATGGTGAGTGTAGAAAACCGGAGACCCTTTTTACTGGAAACGAGGCATTCTATCTTAGTTATCAGGGGTGACAACGCATTTGCATTCTGATTCTTAATCGAGGATAAATGTAGATGTCTATGGTCCACAGCATCAGGTGGACTGTGTGCCCGTTTGTACCCTTATTCTATAAAAAAAAAACTATTGTAGCAGTATAATCGAGTTTACTTTCAATACGATACATATACACTTGTTTTATTTTTAAAATTCTTAATTATTTTCAAATTATTTGAGATTTAACAAAGAAACAAGAGCGATTTGGTTTCAAGATTATCAAATCTAAGCAGAAAACAGGAATTTTGGAAAATCACAATATTAAATACAACAGGAAAAAACGCTAAAATTCGGAAAACCGTAAGGTAAGATTTAAGGTAACCTTATGGTTAAAAGGAATTCGGTTCTCGTACTTACGATACAATACAAGCATCATTATGTTGCTATTTTACGTAGGCATTCTGTGCGAGCGTAGTCCCCTAGTCAATCCGACTCATTCATGCTGCAGTCATAATACTGCTGCAGCGTGGTTCTACCATGTCAGATAATAAGTATTTAATGGCTTAAACTTAATATACGTGAAAAAAAAAACTCAGACGCAAAGTAGCCAGCCTTTCGGTTTTCTACAGGAACAGGGTGCATTTCGAAATGTTTTTTTTTTAAATATAGCATAAGGGTGCGCAGGAATTGCATTATTCAATTCCCCCTCACCCTTTCACCATCGGACAACCAGACGTTCGGCCAGTCTCCACCCTTTCGTTGTTGACTTACCACGCATTTGCACAAAACGGTTTGCTACATCGTTCGTCATGCGTACAGCAAAGGAGTGGAATAAGTTGCCAGCATCGGTCTTTCCATCCGATTACAATGTAGGCGTCTTCAAGGCAAGAGCGAATAGGCTTTTGTTAAGTCAGTGCGCTTCACCATATTCGGCTTCATCATCACTTACCATCGGGCGTAAAATAGTAAAAAAAATCGAATAATTAAAATAACACTATATTTGATTTCTTAGTAAAACACGTAACTCCCTAAACGTCAGCCATTAAATTATCTGCCAATCTATTTTTATATTGGCTTTCTAGCAGTTGACCATTTCTCAGGGCGACTCAGTCGCTACGTTAAACGTGACAAAAATACTTAATACCTTAAGACGCTTACACGAAATTTGCCATATTGGTATATGATATTACGATTTGTAAAGCATAAGTGTTATTATTGCATTAATATTTTCAGTATCCGAAGTTTTATTAAACTTTTCACATTTTCTTGGAACTACCTCACTATTGTTTCATAAATAAATCTAAAAAGATTTAAGTTGACTATAAATTTAAGTTGCATACATATAAATAAAATTGAAGTGTCTGTATGTAATATAATATGTAATATTTAAAAAAAACTGGCTTGTATTTAGCTCAGGTGGTTAATTGAATGCTATTAAGACATAAATAACCATTCTTAAAAATTTTGACTGTCTATCGATCTGTCTGTCTGTTCGGGCAAATCTTCGGAATGGCTGAACCGATTGTGATAAAATTTGTACAAACAGATAGAAAGCAATGCCAGGATGGATATTGGCTATATTTATGTGAATAATTTCAACCACATTAATAGAACCTATACAGGCGGGGCTAGCATAAAATTAACATTTAATTTCATTAAAAAAAAATCATTTCATTGCTTGTGATTCGTGAATTGCAGGCAAAGATAGACAAGTCCTCTTTCTCCTTAGCCGTATGCGCTAGTGTCATCATCATCACAACAGCCCTTCACAAGACCACTGCTGAACATAGGCCTCCCCCAAGGAATGCCACAAAACACGGTCCTGAGCCACCTGTATCCATCGACTTCCTGCATGTCATACCGGGTCGTCACTTCATCTAGTGGGAGGACGCCCTACACTTCGTCCGCCGGTACGAGGCCGCCACTCGAGAACCTTTTTTCCCCATCGGTTGTTATGGCCGGCCCATTGCCACTTCAGCTTACTAATCCGTTGGGCTATGTCGGTCACTCTGGTTCTACTGCGGATATCCTCATTTCTAAGTTTATCACGCAGAGAAACTCCGAGCATAGCCCTCTCCATAGCTCACCGAGCGACCTTGAGCTTCCTCATCCGGCCAGCAGTGAAGGACCACGTCTCAGTTCCATAGGTCATCACTGGCAACACGCACTGGTTGTGCAGTCTCCTTTTCAAGTTTTGAGGTATACCTGACGAGAAGATGTGCCGTAATTTCCCGAACGCTGCCCAGCCGAGTTGAATCCGTCGATTGACCTCTCGTTCGAAGTTGGACTTCCTAGTCGCACTATTTGTCCCAGGTAAACATACTCATCAACAACTTCGAGCTTAGTGCTCCCAACAACTACCGGCATAAGTGTGACATGAACGTTATACATTATCTTTGTTTTGTCCATGTTCATCTTAAGACAGTTGGGAGGCACTGTTGAGGTCATTGAGCATAGTGCTTATGTGCTTATGCGTGGTTTATGTTGCTAAAGCCTTTTCAGAAACCGGCTTTTTCGGGAGGCTGGAAGTCGTCGAGTCTGCATGCGAGACGATTCGTAATGACTCTCGAAAACAGCACGTAGACGCGGCTCAGAAGGTAAATCGATCTGTAGTTTTTCAATAGAGCGTTGTCGCCTTTCTTGAAGAACAAGACCACCGCACTTCTGCTCCACGCCTCCGGAGTAGTGCCACCATGGAGGACGGAATTAAAGAGTTTCTGAAGAACTTCAAGTACCGGTTTTCCACCCGCTTTCAGAAGCTCCGCAGTAATTCCATCCTCGCCCGGGGACTTCCCGTTTTTAAGGTGCTGGAGAGCCATTCTAATCCCGCTCAGACTAACGTCCGGGATATCATCGGAATAGTGTCGGATAAGAATTGCTCTTGGATCGTTACTCACACTTGCGTGTAGCTCCAACGATGACGCGTACAGCTGCCCATAGAACCTCTCAATCTCACTCAAAATCTCAGGTGTCCCGGAAACGACGCTGCCACACTCGGTCTTCAGCTTCGACAGTTGGCTCTTTCTGGCAGACAGATCTCTAGCAAAGACTTTGGAGCCCTGGTTCCGCTCGATCGCTTCTTCGATACTAGCAGTATTAAAGTAAGTCAGTGTTAAAAGTAGTAAGTTAGTAAGTCCCGCCGCGTGCATTTGGAGATCTGTCTGTTCAGTTGCCTGTATGCTGTCAAATCTACTGAAGACTGCAGCTTCATTTCCCATCTAATAGCCATGAGATTAAGAGTGTGATCGGAGAGTTTTTGTGTTCTTCTGCGGCGGGTCTTGTAAAACTTAGCTCCGACCGACGAACTTTACGACATACATTTCCTTTTTGAAATATTGTTTCGGGCGATAACGTTTTCAATCCCCTAAACCTTTACAAAATGAAACAATTTTGGTCTCAATAGATTTAGTACACCTTAATCTAGGAATGTATGTTTTTGTTTTTTAGTAATTCAGTTTAGTTTAATTAAAAAAATAAAAACGCTCGAGGAAATTTTTAAGTCAAAAATATAGATACTCAGATGCTAATAACTTATATCGTACGCAATATTTTTTTTAATAAAAACGTACGGATCTAGTTTTTCATTATATCTACAACATTTCCAAAAATTATGAAAATTGGACTATGCTTACGGGGGAAAAAACTACTACTAAACTTATTTTTATCTTATTTTGTACGATAAGCTTTAATTTCAACAGGTATTTAATTAATATTATATATATACTTCGTCTCCTTAAGCCCGTAACAGACATTGCTTGAGATGGCTTCTCTCTTAATACCTTTGTTGCTGCTACATCTGGCGTAATAGGGATGGTTATAGCGGGCAGAATGTCGTACGGAGGCGTTGTTAAAAGCGTGTAGGGCATGCTTGAAGAATCTTATAGCTTCTGATAGGTTGTAATCTCTTTCAGCCCAGACATAAAATATCCAATCTGACGACCAGCAGCAGTGTCCAAGGTGCGAGTATTCTAGTACTGCAATTGTAAATCCACCTGCCAAGCGTGACAATAAAGGCAAATCTTCCATACAAAGGAAGGGAACCATGTCCATGGGAAGATACCATACGACTGACCGTGACCACGATTGTGAAAGATTCCATACTATTAAACCATTACTTTGGCCCGGCATGCTACTGTAGCGTGTTCGAGTGAATGCGAAAAGGCCATAAAACCCATTCAATTAATATGTACTACGTACAAATTTTTTTTCCTGGTAAGCTTAAAATGCTTGTGTTAGGAGTAGTTCACGACAGGAGTCGAATGGCTGATTCGAACCCACGATTTATTGAGTTCGCGGTCGGCACCATACCATTAGACTACTGTAACATTAGAAAGCATTTAAATATATACTCGTATATCAAATAAAAATATAATTGAAGCGTCTCTCTGTAATATCAAAATAACTGTCTTGTACTAAGTTGAGGGGGTGATTTGTATGATGTTAAAACATGAATAAACATTTTTTTAAATGTTGTCTATCTGTTTGTCCGGGCTAATCTTCGGCATGACTGAACCGATTGTAATGAAACTATACGAAAAGAAAGAGAGCAATACTAGGAGTGATCTAGGCTATATTATATCCGAACAACTTGGAGATATTTTGTGAAAAAAACGAAAACTGATAAAATAAATGATCGTTTATTATCTTAAATATAAATAACGCCAGATAATAGATCCTACCCAGGCAAAGCAGGGGCGGATCGCTAGTATTTTAATGAAATCGAAAGCCGCATCATGCAAATACATTTGTCTTGAAAATTTATTTTGACTTAGCCTCTTTCTGCTTGATGTCGTTTCATAGACTCATAAAGTCGCACATAAACTCAACGCGGTCCCAAGACCGCTGCGTAAATATCCGACATTTCGCAAAATTACAGACTGTTTTTATTAATATTGCCGGATTTGCATTATGCTTTTAACTTACTGTCGTAAAGCAAAGTAATGTGGCGTAAGGAATTACTTTGTGAGCTAGAACAGAATGTAATGTGTAACCTACTCAGTATCCCGACTTATTAATACGTGTATAGAGTAATTAATTAAAATGAGTTTTTTTTTAAAAATAAACTGTCAAAAGATCTAATAATTCGCTTTACTTTCGGGTAAAGAGGCATTCGACCTTTATCCTCAGAGATAACAGCACATCTGCATTTGACTTCATAATGGATTTATGGAGGTGTCTGTAGACCACAAAATCCTCTTACAATCACGGGAACTGTAGATTAATTTTTTTTTTTAGTTGAATTTAATTAAAATTTGATAGTAATTGTACATCCACTGCGTGTTTCCAGTGATTACATATGGATCTGAGACGTGGTCTTTCACTGCTAGCCGTATGAGGAAGCACAAGATCGCTCAGAGAACTATTTAGAGGGCTATGCTCAGAGTTTCTCTGCGTGATAGACTTTTACATGAGGATATCCGCAATAGAACCACAGTAACCGACATAGCTCAACGGATCAGTAATTTGAATTGACAAGGGGCCGGCCATATAGCTCGAAGAACCGAAATCCGTAAGGAAGAAAAGTTCTCAAGTGGCAGCCTCGTACCGGTAGGCGAAGTGTGGGGCGGCCCTCCACTAGATGGAGTGACGAACTGGTAAGAAATGCAGGAAGTCGATCTATGCAGTTGGCTGAGGACCGTGCTTTGACATTCTTTGGGGGAGGCCTTTGTTTAGCAGTGGACTTGTGGATGGCTGTAATAATAATTTACATAACACATGCAACTTCAAACAAGCTCACATATCCTACGTCACCGATGACTAAAATGAAGTACCACATTGCCTCTGAACACAGGAGTGGATACTGAAAGTTGTCTGATGAAATAGGCAAGGTACCAATGCGGATTTCAGAAAAGGAGTCCTATCACTACCGAATAGTATAAGAGTCGTGGCATAAGACCGTGCAGTACGGCTTAAGATTCTACCCCATATCATCCCGTGGGTGTCGTAAGAGGCGACTGAGGGAAACAAATCAGGAGATGGGCAGCAGCGTCTTCCTTATAACGTCTATAAATAAAAACCGCGGTTGCCAACCCGCTTGCCAAGCGTGGCAACTATGGCAAATATCCCTCTTCTATGGGGGAGGCCTATGTTCAGCAGTGGGCTTCAATAGGCTGTAACGGTAACGGCGGCATAAGAGAATCCATGACTCTACTTCAGACATATCATTTGGCTTGTGGTGTATAACTGTGTGGTAGCCTGGAGTCAGGAAGTTGGCGTTTCACCCCTCGGAAAGCACGTAAAGACATTGGTCTCTCTCCGCTCGTGTCGCATTACCATCCCATCGGACTATGAGAGTGAGGGAATAGAGTGCACCTGTGCTTGCGCATACACTTGGGCACTATAATCCTGTCCTGGCTAGTCTCCGTTGAGACTGACCGCCGTTATACCGAAAATCGGTTTGGAGGACATTATTATTATATAACTGTAGAATACTTTGACCAACGACAGGAATGGGCGGCGTCAAAGATAAGAGACGTCTGGTACTGCAAAACTTACGAGTCTTCCGGACTTATATAGTATGATGGATTTCTTATGCAGGAACCAGGCATCGATATATATGTACTACGTACTAGACTTGGCATTCCAAACATTCACTATGTTCAAATGAACTGTACTGCAATCCGTACACCTTTAGTGTCATTTAGTGTGGCTCTCTTGGTAGAGAGTAATTGTGTTCTGTGGTGTGGCTTCAATATTAATAGAGTGTGGAGCTGCGCTAATAATACGAGATTTCAAATTAAAGTCTAAACCTGAACGTAATTAATAATTCAGTAGTCAAATAAGTAAAATTATTTGTTGTTCAAGTGAATAAATAGGTAATAATATTACAATAGAAAAAATAAATTTCTTCATTTATATGCCACGCTATCTACAATCATAGACTAAAATCTACTCCCGCGCATGCGCAAAAACAGAGTAGTGCACATTTTTTGTTTGGAATAGCTTCTCTAGTACGTAGTACCTAGAACTCAATGGTACCAGGCAACCTTACAGAATCCAACAATATAATATATTATAATAATTTTGGTTCGTTTTACAAACATTCCCTTACCGTTACAGCCTATCAAAGTCCACCGCTGAATATAGACCTCCCACATAGATTGCCTTATAGGAGGATACTTGTCATAGTTGCCACGCTTGGCAGGCGATTTGGCAACCGCAGTTTTGTATTTTTATAGTTGTTATTAAGAAGATGCTCCATGTCCTGGTTTGTTTCTCTCTGTCGCCTGTAACGACACCCACGGGACGATATGGTGCATTAGATATTCTTACATCACCACTACATGGTATTTACAAACATATGTTAAATATTTTATTAATACTAGCTGGTTCCCGGCGCGTTACTACCGCAGAAGAAACAATTGTGGAAATATCGTTTTAAATTTGGAAGAGATATTTTTAACTAGCTTTTTACCCGCGGTTTCGCTCGCGTTGGCTTCAAATTTTTTTTTATAGAATAAGGGTGACAAACAAGCACACAGTCCACCTGATGGTAAGTGGTTGCTGTGGCACATAGACGTCTACATCTATCTTCGTTTGCGAATTTAAATGCAGATGCGTTAAAGATAGAATGCCTCTTTTTCAGTAAAAAGGGTCTCCGGTTCTCTACACTCACCATACGAAACACAGCAGCATTAAGCTGCTATTTTACGCTGGTATTCTGTGAGAGCGTGGTCCTTCCCCGGTCGAGCCGACCCATTCGTGCTATAACTATACTATTAATATAGCTGTAGCATGGCTCAATTAATACTACTTCAATTAAAGTTAATATTTCATAAATATAGTTCTATTCACGATGAACGTGTGACGGGGACTATATTCATGAATGGGAGTAGAAATATAGAGAAGATGGACAGCAGCGTCTTTCTGATTACGGCTCAAAATAATAAAAAGATGCAGTTGGCAACCCGCCTGCCAAGCGTGGCAACAACGGCTAATATCCAACTTATTTCGTAATCTATGGTGGGAATCGAAATGATGAACGGGAGTAGAAATATATTAGCAATGTAGAGGCGGCGAAATAGAAACCAATACCTCATTTCGTCTCGTGGGTGTCGTAAGAGGCGACAGAAGGGAAACTGAAACAGGAGATGGGTGGCAGCATCTTCCTGATAACAGTGCAGAGTAATAAAAAGCTGCGGTTGCCAACCCACTTGCCAAGCGTGGCTACTACTGCAAATATCCGGCCTATTTGACAAACAATGGGAGAAGCCTATGATCAGCAGTGGATAGGCCTATTAAAAGTAAAAAAGTAGCAGCCTACATACATCCCACTACTGGGGACAGGCCGCAGCGAGTTTTAGGACAAAAAAGAGTTGATTGAGTTGACTCCAACGCGGGTTGACCGACTTCACATAAGTATACCTAAAAATGATTTCCGAAATATTTCTTTAACTTCTCAAATATGTTTTCTCGCGATATTTTGCTTCACCACCGAGAACGTGGTAAAACGAAACTTCAAATTGCAATTAAAATATTATCGGTGCGGATCGAATTTGGGTTGCTTTTGTACTATGAAATTTACGTTTGGATCGGTTCGATTACCGGATAACTTTCAAGATTCTATCAATGTAGTTTTACTCATAGTTAAAATTCAAAATAAACATGCGTTTAAAATTTGCTGTCTTTGATATTTATAGTACTTTTTCGCAAGAGCCTGTTCATTTACTCATGTCAGCTATGAAACCGGGACTGTCACAAAAATCTCAATAGGTAGGTATGTCTGAAAACATGAAAGCTATCTTAATATATGAAAAACTGTTTTAAAAGTCTCATTAAAAGTAAAAAAAGTAAAGAAGCAGCTTACATACGTCTTATGACTGTGCACAGGGCTGCTAATTACCCATGTGCAAAATAGTGGTTTCACATGTCCACGATTTTTTTTTAAAACTACTTAGACATCAAGGTTTCGCCGCCAAGGTATTCTTTACAACTTCACTGAGCACGTGGAAAATAAGCAAATAAAAATTCCTTACCAGTTTCATTGCTCCTCGCGGGAATCAAACTCTTTTGTTCCTGTGCTTTGAAATCTTACGGCGAGCTACACAGCTCTCGTATTTGCTTAAATAAAACTCATAAAAACTGTAAAGAAGCTTTTGCACTATTGTGGACCCCATCTACGTTGTAATTAGTCAATCAAACTTTTCCATTATTAAAATATGAAAATCTTACAGTCCACTTAATTTTCAATTACTTACATCTGACTTGATACAAAAAGAAGTTGGTGAAATATTGCTATGCTGATAGACACCCAACACATTCAACTAGAGAAATTCTGTCTTAATCACAGTTTTGTGTACACAGTTCTGTTAGTCATTTTGCTAAAAGTGACAATAACATTAAATCATCCCGACAGCGGTTTGGATATTTTAAGTCTGACAATTTTTGATGCTGGAAGAATAAGTATTCAATAGAATTCTCATTAATTTCATCAGGTACTTATTATTAGTTTACTTAGCAGTAAGTAGATGGCGGTATTATGAAATTAAAACAATGAAAACAAAACTGTACCCTCTAGTACTCAGCGACAATAAGTTGAGGTGCGACTGGGGTGGCCCAATCACACAACAAAGCCGCCAACATTTATATAATACGAGTACATAAATTGGGCATAAAGTGATGTACTTAGATTCTATTAAAAATTCTGCTTCTGTCAAAAATATCAGCTGTCAAATATATCAGCGCTGCTAGCGGTGTATAATGAAATTATTTTACGATATAACAATATGAAGAAATAGCAACGTTGTGTTTAGTTGTTAATATCGCCAAACGATCTCTATTCATTGATTTCGTCAAGCTATATCATGTTATAGTCAAAAAACAATGTTAAATTTAATTAAATGCCACCATTTCGTGCCATAATTGACTACTTTATATTATTAATTCTAAGATTTGGCTAATACATATATGAAAATCTCTTTATTTAAACTATATGGATAGTGAGAGTTTTGCAATAATTACAGCTTTATCAGTTTATTTATAGATAATCAAAACTATTTTATAGATTAGAAATTAAACTTAGAAACATCTCACATTTTATGATTTTCGATAGACGTCACTATTATCTACTATTTAAGTAGTAATTAGTTACTATAAACTTTATTAATTCCTACTAAAATTAAATAACGAAAGAACTGAAAAATGAACGTCAGAATTTTCAAATAATTATGAATTAAATTATTAAAACATATAAATGTAAGTTATATATTTTATTTTATTTATTAGTACCTGTAGGTAAAATGTTACTACTTTTTAAATTTCACGTTAGATGGCACTGTTTTGATTGTGGCGTAGTTAAAATTATTCGCAACGGTTAAAACTAATTTTAGGCTTTATTTATAAATATGTTATTTATTTAAAAAAAAAAAAAACATTAATAATCAATAATATAAAATAGAAATTAACATCTTGAGGAACTCCTCATTTTTTGAAGTTCCGTAATCGGATAAAAAGTAGCCTATACGTTGTCACAGATCCCTAACTATCTACACACAAAATTTCATGGAAATCTGTGTAATAGTTTTTGCGTGAATCGGGAATACACAGACAGACAGACAGACAGACAAAAATTCTAAAAACCACTAATTTGAAATCAGTGCCCTTTATTTAGTCCCCTGGAATTGTTTTTTCCAGAAAATATTAGAATTACAGACACGACTTTTCTACAGATTTATTATATGTATAGATGTATAAATTAGGAATACATTCATTCTATGAAATGGAATGATATATAACTTTCAAATAAATTTGCCGGTACGATACTCACACCACCTAGTGTAAGTTGATTGTATTATACCTATAACCTGTTGCAACAACTGCAACAACTTCACAGTTTTAGCGCAATCTGATGAACGGTATGGCAGCGCATAAAATACAAACAATCAAACATTATAGATAACTTTAAAACGTATTCGTACTAAGATTACCTTATTAGTAGCCGCAAGACAAGCGCCGGCTTGTACCAGCGTCTTCACAGCTTCCAGGTGCCCGTGCCAAGCTGCCATCAGCAGAGGCCGCATTCCAAACTGTTACCAAATGTGTTGTTTAGTAGTGCCGCTTAGATATTTTTTTATATTTTCATGATTCAGGTATGTATTTGGACGATTTTAAAATTATATAAATGTTGTTCAATATTTTGATGGATATAGCTTTAACCAAATTCTCCACTTTAAGGCGCTACTCCTAGCGAACAACCTTGAGAAATTTTATTTAATTAAATTCATTTATGATACGAAAAAAAAATAGAACGCATTTCTATAACTCATCGATAAGTGTCCTATTCCGAAAACTTATTTCTCAACCTACTATTTACTATCGCTACTTAAGACATGTAATTCATCTCCAATTTAACTGGGCGATTTTACAGTCGGACAGATTATATAAACATTTCAACGCACATATTTAGCTAAAAGGCCGGCAACGCACCTGCAATTCCCCTGGTGTTGCAGATGTTCATGAGCGACGGTGATCACTTACCATGAGGTGAAACGCATACTCGTTTGCCTCCTCTTCCATAAAAAAAAAGATGTTCGTCATGAGACATCGGGCTCAGTAGACGTCACTAGACAACTATTGGCAGTTGGTCTACTTTATTTTTTTATTTCATAAAATATCTACAAACGTTATGACAACGTTAGCTGTGCAGAAAATAATTGCTCCACTACGTAAATGTTTATATATATGTATATATATTGGGTGTTACAAAACTACCCGTAAAGCCGAAAGGAGGTTAAATGGGGCCTTATAACGAGTCCATTCACAATATTTAAGAACCGTAGTAACGCTGTATAACATACCCCAAAAAAATAAAAAATATTATTATTTTCACTGATGTGCAAACCCTATTTTAGTAAAATTAAAGAGTAAACTACGTAGAATGTACCTACATTTCACAAAAATTTTAAAAGATCTAACCTAACGAAACAACCTAAACGAACACTTACTTTTTCATAATAAACGTCCAATTTACAGAAACGGCTCAAAGTGTGCTCCGCCTTGCTCAATACACAACCTCGCTCGTCGGGATATGGCTTGTGTGGCATTTCTCACCATCTTCGGTGTTATTGATGCGAAAACCGATCTAACACGCTGTTCCATCTCGGCTACCGTGGGCAATCGGAGAAATACACTCTGTCCTTCACATAACCCCACAAAAAGAAGTCCAAGGGTGTGAGGTCCAGAGAACGAGCAGGCCATAGCACCTGTCCCCGCGGCCACACAAAGGAAAGCGAACGTTAAGATGTTCTCGTACGTTGCGAGCAAAATGTGCCGGAGCTCCATCATGCTAAAACACGATGTTTCTTTGGTTCTCAAAGTAATCCCAGTCAGCCACAGGAAAGTCGTCAATCGCCCCTTCGAATTCCGTTTGTAAAAACGTTAGATAGTTGCTACCGTTCAGACGTGATGGTATAATGACGGTACCGATGACATGCCCGTCATAAAGGCCAGCCCACACATTTAGCCGCCACTGGTGTTGGAATCTGCCCTGCCGTGAAGCATGTAGATTCACGCGAGCTAAAACGTGATCGTTATGCATATTTGAAAGTCCTGACCTCGTGAATGTTGCCTCGTCCGTCCAAAGAACATAGTTTACGTAATTAGGGTTTTCCTCTAACTGCCTGAGGTACCACTCGCAGAAGTAGAAATCGGAAGATATCAGCTCCTGTGTACGGCGATAGTGATAAGGGTGACGATTGTCGTCACGAAGAATTTGCCAAACTGCAACATGGTTTATACCGAATCTTGTTCCGGCTAGCCTCGTACTTGTGGTCGGCTCTTCTTCAAATGCTCTAACACTAATTCAGCCTGCCTGGCGTCGACTGAAAAATGAACGTCAGAATTTTCAAATAATTATGAATTAAATTATTAAAACATATAAATGTAAGTTATATATTTTATTTTATTTATTAGTACCTGGAGGTAAAATGTTACTACTTTTGAATTTCGTTAGATGGCACTGTTTTGATTGTGGCGTAGTTAAAATTATTCGCAACGGTTAAAACTAATTTTAGGCTTTATTTATAAATATGTTATTTATTTTAAAAACATTAATAATCAATAATATAAAATAGAAATTAACATCTTGAGGAAGGAAAATACTCAACCCTCCTTTTTTGAAGTTCCGTAATCGGATAAAAAGTAGCCTATACGTTGCCACAGATCCCTAACTATCTACACACAAAATTTCATGGAAATCTGTATAATAGTTTTTGCGTGAATCGGGAATACACAGACAGACAGACAGACAAAAATTCTAAAAACCACTAATTTGGCCTCAGTGCCCTTTATTTAGTCCCCTGGAATTGTTTATTTCAGAAAATATTAGAATTACAGACACTACTTTTCTACAGATTTATTATATGTATAGATGTATAGATTAGGAATATATTCATTTATTGAAATGGAATGATTTATAACTTTCAAATAAATTTGCCGGTACGATACTCACACCACCTAGTGTAAGTTGATTGTACTATAGCTATAACCTTCGTGCAAGTGCAAGCAACATCTTGACAGTTTTAGCGCAATCTGATGAACGGTATGGCAGCGCATAAAATACGAACAATCAAACATTATAGATAACTTTAAAACGTGTTCGTACTAAGATTACCTTATTAGTAGCCGCAAGACAAGCGCCGGCTTGTACCAGCGTCTTCACAGCTTCCAGGTGCCCGTGCCAAGCTGCCATCAGCAGAGGCCGCATTCCAAACTGTTATCAAATGTGTTGTTTAGTAGTGCCGCTTAGATATTTTTTTATATTTTCATGATTCAGGTATGTATTTGGACGATTTTAAAATTATATAAATTATGTTCAATATTTTGATGGATAAAGCTTTAACCAAATCCTCCACTGACATGTAATTCACCTCCAATTTAACTGGGCGATTTTACAGTCGGACAGATTACAGACAGGACAGATTACAGGACAGTTTTGCTCAGAGACCCTAGTTGCTACATATTTGTAATTTGGCATAGTTATAGATATTAATCACGCCTAGAAAACTGTGAAATAAAATCTTAAAAATGTTTTTGGGTACTTTATACAAGTAAATGGAGGATGATTTTTTACCCGTCTCTTCCATCATGTGGGGTATCGTTGGATAGGTATTTCAAAACACTGGGGTGTGGAACAACATCTTTTGGGTTTAGGAATCCGTTTGCGAAATATTTAGCTTTAAAGTGGTATTTTCCATTAGAGTCATGTGTGGTGGGGCCTCTACCAACTAAAACGCTGTTTTTGGAAATGTGAAAAGTATACACGTCAGTAGTTTATATAATGTAGTTAAAAGAAAAACTATCACAGCCAAGCAGAATTAAGAGGTTAACGAGTAATAGCCGACCAACTTATAAAATGCACTTGAATAAAAAATTCGTTACAACTCCATAGAAAAAGACCTAAAACTAGCTGCATTATAAATTTGTAATGTTATTGTAAACTGTTAAAATAAACATTTTATGAAAACGACTATATGCATTACTACTATAGATTTACTATTTCATTTGCGGGATAGGCAGGAGGATCTTTCTTGCTTACTTTCTTCTTTCACTTATTTTTTAGTTGGTAGTTATTGTAGGCCTCATTCAAAGTATTCATACAATCATATAGCCTCATACAGTTTCATTCGTCACACTCCAGCGAGTGACCTCAGGATAATTTAGGGCAGTGGTGGTTTACGTGAACGTTCGTTACGGTCATATATGTATATCTTAGGGTTGCACTGCCGGGAATATATAGATAGATAGTCAACTATGATCATCTTTGTACCTTTGCATGTGAATGATTTGATGTAAATTGTATTATTTTCAAAATCGAAAAGTTTTTAAAACTTTTTTGAATACTACTCCCTATAAGTCTGATTTCAAAATAAGTTCTTCAGTTACGATCTTCCTATTTGCGCCAGTTTTTATTCGTTATAGCTGTCAAACCGCGAACTCACTTATTATGCTCATTATCAAGAAAGCCCACGTATTATGACCGGCAACTACGGAACCCTGCCTCTAGATTGTGCGTGGCCCGACACGCACTTGGCCAGTTTTTTGATAACTAACAGAATACGTTTGAAACATATATTCTAATACGCTCTTACCTTGTCTACAGCTTCTATGTCGCATTTGGCATCGATGAGTAAATTTATAATTTCCACATTTCCTCTGCTAGCTGCCCAGTGAATTGGAGCTCTTCCGTACTAAAAACAATACATGCATTACGTTTCAAAGAAATATAAAACTAACAATATTACGTTTTTTTAGAGTATTTTTCTATCAAGAATTTAAAAAATCTTAAAACCTTGTTGAATATATTTAGTTAAAATAATTTATTTTATTATATACAATATTAAAAACTATAATAAAAAAAAAACTAAAACTAGTAATTTAATTATCAAACAGTCCTACTCCACGCGGTATCGTGCCAGGAACGCTGGCTGCGTTTCCCCGCTGAATGGCTATACTTAGCCTTTGAGCGAGAAAAGAACCAGCCCTCTTATCACCAGCAGCAACGACCAGCCGCGTATGGAGTTCCTTTAAGAACTTTACCGCAGGTGGACCCCACGGACCGATAGTCTCTATAGCAAATGGCACATCTCTGAGAGATGCCTACATAAGTCATATCTCAGAGACTCATATTTGCGCCACTTACTCAGTTCAGCTGCCTCTGATGCCGCTCCGGCTTTAAACGAGGTGCCCCTGAGATGAGAGGTCGCCAAAGTGTCTACGCAAGTAGCATCCCACACTAGGGCTTTACCTCTCTCCCAAGGGACCAATGTCATACCGTCGGGTCTCCTGCCATCGTCTCTAAATATTCCACAAGGCTCTAAAACCGAGGGAACATTTATAGAGACAAGAGCCCTTCGGATGACATCGTTCAAAGAACCGTGCCGTGAAAACCTATCAGCACTTTTCTTACAAGAAAGTCCGTGGAGCCCAAACTTGTCGACGCTGCTACCACAGGGGCACTATAGCCAGCGTACTTGGCACGATACCGCGTGGAGTAGGACTGTTTGATAATTAAATTACTAGTTTTAGTTTTTTTTTAATTATATTTTTTAATATTGTATATAATAAAATATTGTATATTATGTTATTTATTTTATTATTAATTATAATATGTAATTTTTTTATTAATTAGTTAATTTTATACCAGCTTAATGTTTATTTGGGTCACCTGTAAAGGCTACTAGGCAAGGTACTGCTGTGTTATGATCAGAAGGACATAGAGAGACGGTATAAGAACAGGCTGTGAGGCGTTCCATCTAAGTCTACAAGGTAACACCGTATCTGTATCCTTCTTTGTTTGAAGTTGGTTGCAAGTGTCCGTGAGTTTTTTTAAAGATTAAGGCGACAAACGAGCACACAGTCCACTTAATGTCATACTGTGGCTTATAGACATCTACATTTATCTTCCATTACAATTCAAAATGCTGATGCGTTGTCTTTAGTATTATGGGTCTCCGGTTCTCTACACTCACCATACGAAACACAGCAGCATTGAGCTGCTATTTTACGCTGGTATAAATGGTTACAGTAGCCACTTGCTATCAGGTGGACTGTAAGTTCATTTGTCATTTCAGTTTTATAAAAAATTGAGTTCTTGCAAGAGAATACAAAGGAAGAATTAGAACTAACATTATTCCTACAGTTGACGTCTGTAGGTCTCTGCAACGCTTCCCTTACGGCCGCCGGTTCGTTCTTAATGACCGCCTCATGTAGCAGCAGGTCGTTCTGCTGCACGCGTTGTCGACCCTCCATCGTTATCTGTGAAGAATAATCAATATTTAGCAGTGCTTTCATTCATTCATTACCGTTCCGTTACAGTCTATTAAAGTCCACTGCTGAACATAGGCCTCCCCCATAGATTGCCTCATATGGGGATATTTGCCATAGTTCCCACGCTTGGTAAGCTAGTTGGCAACCGCAGTTTTAATTTTTAGTCGTTATTAGGAAGACGAAGCTGCCTTCTCCTGATTTGTTTCCCTCTACCGCCTCTTACGACACCCACGGGATGATATGGGGTAGTGGATATTCTTATACCGTCATTACACAGTCAGTACATTCACAATACATTCATTAGTTACAGCCTATCAAAAGGTCACTGCTGAACATAGGCCTCCCCATAGATTGCCTCATATCCTCTATGAGGCAGTCTATATTAGTCTATTTGTCATAGTTGTCATGCTTATATTATCAGGCGGGTTGGCAATCGCATTTTTTTATTATTTCAAGTTAAGGTGTTTCTGCTCATCTCCTGTTTCATTTCTGAAAATCTGTAACCTTCTTTCTTTGAAGGTTGCTTCAGGTGTCCATGGACGGCAGTAGCTACTTGCCAATCTGTGTGAGATCGATCGATTGTAACTTCTGTAAAAAAGAAAAAGAGAAAGTTCTAGTTCTCTTGTAAAATAAAAAACAAAGAGTTGAATTGAATTCAAAAAAATGGCCAAGTGCGTGTCGGGCCACGCACAATGCAGAGGTAGGGTTCCTTAGTTGCTCGACACAATACGTGAACTTAGAAGGGGCCTTCTTGATACTAAAAATGGGGCCCAAATAGGACGATAGTACCTGAAGGTCTTATTTTCCAAGCAGATTTATAATTAAGGAATGGTATTCAAAAAAGATTATTTTGAAAATAATGCAATCTACATCAAATCATGCACGTGCCAAGTCCGTACAAAAATTATTATAATCCTATCCATCTATTATTTCCCGGCAATGCAATCCTAAGATATACATGACCGTAACGAACCTTTTCGTAAACCACCAGTGCCCTAAACTATCCTGAGGGTCGCCCGCGTAAACCAAGAGTACCACGTATGAAATTGTAGCCCTACAATAACTACTAACTAAAATATGCGGAAGTGGTACGTCAGGATCGGTTACTTGGCGCGATCTTCTCTGCCTCCCCGCAAAGGAAAACGTAAAGCTATAATCTATAATAGTAATGCATAAGTCGTTTCTTATTAAAAGCTTAATATTTCGAAAACGGATCCTAGAATCGAAAAAATGTTCCATACTCCCAATAAATCCCTCTAAATCCTTCGGGGTCGATCAGCTGGTGATCTTCTAGTCTACTGAGGCAGTAAAATCCAAGAGGGAGGCATTACTCTTACATTCATTGGCATTAGACTTGGCGAAGGCCTTCGATCGGGTTTGGCACAAAGCGCTTCTTTCGAAGCTTCCTTCACATCAAGGTCATAGTAGACGGTGCATGCTCCGATTACAAGCCTATCAATGCTAGTGTTCCTCAAGGCTGCGTGATATCATCTACGCTGTTCCTTCTGCATATCAATGATATGAACTCAGTGAAACCAGTAGCATTCATTGCTATGCGGATGACAGCACAGGTGATGCTTTTTACACCGACCGTGCCAATATTTCTCTGGAAAACTGGTTTGTTCCGGTACTCGGCGTACGTCGCCGCGTACCGGAACAAACTTGTGTTTAAAGTCGAGACTTTGATGAACAAAGTCACAAAAAAGACGCGCGTTTTGCGTGTTTATCGCCAAAAAGAACCACTTTGTCGTATTTCTTCAGTTTCAGGGCACTCCCCTTGTTGCTTTAGCCGGTATCGGAATCCTCGGCGTCGACATATCGAATGACGTGCAATTTCATGGTCACTTGGAAGAGAATGCTAAATTGTCCTCTAAAAAGCTTGGCGTGCTCAGCAGAGCGGGACAGTATTTCATGACGACACACCACTTGCAACTTTACAAGGCACAAGTTCGGCATCACATGGAATACTGTTCTGATCTCTGGGCCGGGGCACCCTAGTGCTAGCTCCTTCCATTTGGCCGCATCCAGGCCAAAGCGGCTCGAATATTCCACGACCGAGTTTTTCTGATCGGCTGGATTCACTCGCGCTCCAAAGGGATGTAGCATCCCTTTGCATTTTCTATCGTATCTACCACGGGGACTCTGAAGAATTGTTCGGATTAATTCCAGCCGCCAAATTTCGCGAACGCACATCGCGACTAAACTCACGATACCATCCACACCATCTGGATGCTTGGCGGTACACCACTGTGCGTTTTTCTAGGAGTTTTCTTTCTCGTACGACCTCCCTGTGGAATTGTTTACTTCAAGAAAAGAGCTTACTCCATTTTCAAAGGCCGGCAACACACCTGGCATTTCTCTTGGTGTTGCAGTTGTTCATGGGCGGTAGTCTACACCTACCATGGTGAACCGTATATTCGTTTGCCTCCTCATCTATAAAAAAAATTTGAAAGACCTATCTAACTACACTCCTCACGATGGAATTTTTTTTACCCGTCCAGCTTAAAAAAAATCACCTGCATGGGAGGTACCCAAATTAAAAGTTTTTTTTTAAAGATTTTATTTCACAACTTTGTAGGCGTGATTAATATCTATAACTATGCCAAATTACAGTTTTGTAGCACCTAAGGTCTCTGAGCAAAACCGCGGATGGACGGACGGACGGACATGGCAAAACTATAAGTGTTCCTTGTTGTTTAACTACGGAAACCTAATGAGTCTATTTATACATTCTCATCATTGAAAAATTACCTTTAAATAAAACTGGTCCCCCCCGTGACCATGGGTGCTGTAAAGTAATCGAAACGTCGGGAATATAAAATAAGTTAATATACCCGATAAAATGCGTAAAACTAGTTTTATTTAAATGTGTAGTGTTCGCGTAAATATAAGAAATCATTAAATTACCTTTATTTTGAAAATAAGTAGCAAATTGGGCACTGATCGAAAACACTTAGATAAATCATAGTAGTAAAGAAGACGGTATACATGACTGTATAGTAGGAATATTCTATGTAATCGTATGTTGCTGTCTGAACTTTTATTGGAAAAGTTTTGCGGTCAGCGCTGGAAAACTTTCCCCGTATGGTAATAAAACAGAATGGTAATATAAAGTTCGTGCAATAGTGACATCTATACTGCTTCCGTTGTTGAAACTTGTTTTAAAGAAGTAATAATATTTCTAATCTTAATTTACGTTTTAATATTACATATATTTTAGTTATATCATCATTACAGCCCATTACAAGTCTACTGTTGAACATTTGTCACCCCCAAGTAATACCACAAAGGATCGTTTTCAGGTACCTACACCTATTGACTTCCTCCATGTCTTACCAAGTCGTGACTCCATCTAGTAGGAATCCGTCCTAGATTTCCCTAACCGATACGAGGCTGCAGGCTGCCTTTCTAGAAACTTTCTTCCGAACTTTTTTCAGATAGAACGGCGGAAAGCAGTTCATAAATCGCGCCCCTTCTTGCGTAAGGGTAACGCTTTCTAGAAACACATTGGTGGCAAATTCTCGGGATGGTCTCCAGAAGTAAACTATAACTAGCCGAAGATGAATGAGAATGTTGTTTTAATCTAACATTTACAAAATTCACTACACGCAACGTGATTTCTTAATTAGTACATAATCTTAAAGTGAGTTACAATTTTAAGTGGTCATTTGCCACGTGTTTAGAGCTCAAGGAAAACATCGTGAGGAAACCCGCATGTCTGAAAATTATAAATATTTCGACATATGATATCCACCCACAAGCTTCTTTACATTTACTACAACTAGAAAATAATTTTTTCACTTTTATTTACGCAATGTTTCTACACCTAACGACTTATTTCAGTGACAGAACGACAGCGTGCACTGTGAAGAGTGTGAACTGGTAGAGAGCTAGACAGTAATATTGTTCTGTGGTGTGGACGCTTAATATTATATGGAAACTTATTTACAATTAGTGTGACTATCGGTCCGTGAGGTCCACGTGCGGTGAAGTTCCTAAAGGAACTCCATCCGCGACTGGTTGTTGCTGCTGGTAATAAGAGGGCTGGTTCTGTTCTCGCTCAAAGGCCAAGTATAGCCATTCAGCGGGGAAACGCAGCCAGCGTTCTTGGCACGATACCGCGGGGAGTAGGACTGTAGGATAATTAAGTTACTAGTTTTAGTTTTTTTTTTATTAAAGTTTTTAATATTGTATATAATAAAATATTGTATATTGTGTTATGTAAATAAATTAGTGATTATATTACGATTAATGAGACAATATCTTTTAAAGTTTAACATATCTTATAAGAAAATGACGAACAAGAAGACAATTTAATTATTTTCAATAGGAACATAAAGTTTTAAGTTCCATTTCACCTTACCGTGATAGGGTTTCGTTATCTCTGTACTAGGATGTCATGGCTATAGAGAGTTAATAGAATTTCAACATAAAGCCTTCAGTTGATTGCTTTATTGAGTACCAGAAATGCAATAACCCGTAGCCGATATCTAGTTACTGGTTATTACGGGCCATTAGCGCGTGAGGGCAAAATGGCATCTCTTTATTATGGTGTAATTTATATAGGTATCGCAACAAAAAGCCGTGAAATTAAAAAAAATATCAAGTATTTGCTTTAAATTCTAGCATATTCTAGCTATATATCAATATAGCTAAATATATTAAAATACGTATTGTGAAAACAGGTACAACAAATGATGCTGTAGCTATGTTATTGTTGTAGCACAAATAGGTAGGCTCGACCGGGGAACGACCACGCTCTCACAGAATACTAGCGTAAAATAGCAGCTCAATGCTGCTGTGTTTTGTATGGTGAGTATAAAGAACCAGAGACCCTTTTTACTGGAAACGAGGCATTCCATCTTAGTCCTCAGGGGTGGCAACGCATCTGCATTTTGATTCTTAATCGAGGATAGATAGATAGATGTTTACGGGCCACAGCATCAACTTACCATCAGGTGAACTGTGTGCTCGTTTGTCACCCTTATTCTATATAAACATAATTTAAAATTAAAAAATTTGTACAACCGGCTTCAATATAAATTATTAAGAATAACTCAAAAACTACTTGTCAGACCTTGATCAAATTTATGCAGAGAAGCACCAGCTTTCAAATAAAAAAGGATCATCGAAATCACAGAAAACTGTGTGAACGGATTTCGATGAGGTAACACACATAAAAAAAAAGAAAAAAACATACAGTCGAATTGAGTACCGTCTTCTTTATGAAGTCGGTAGAAAAAAGAAACACACGACAAAGAAAAATTCGTGACATGGTATTTGATCAGCATGCGTTGCGGCGATTAAGACGAGCATTAACGCGAATATTGCGTTTTAGATGGACTAAAAGCCTATAACGAGTTGAGGACATTCATCATTTACACTTACTCAGCGACACAGAACTCGGCCCCGAGCTGGACAGTCATTCGGAGCGTCAATGTCAAGGGGGCGTCATATGCCCAGGGTTTTTCCCATGATATTTATTCAAGCCTAGATTCGTATTCGTATTCGCGCAGTGCCAGTTATCGGGGACGCACTCCGTTAATAAGTAATCACAGACAAGCAGAAATCAGACAATCTTGGGCTTCATTACAAATAACCATCAGGTGGATAACATTACTAAACAGATGAGATTTTACTTAAGCACTGGCTCAAATAGTAAAAGGGGCGGGCAAATTTTCTCGCCCGGGGCATTCAGTTAGCCACGGTTTGTGCTGAAGACCTCCTATCATTTCTCAGAAAGCCAGTGCGTTTACTATATAATAATATTTTTGATTTCAGATGTTTTTAGAGGTTTCTTACGTGGTAGAGCCACGCTACAGCTATTATACCACGCTCTCACAGAATACTAGCGAAAATAGCTGCTTAATGCTGCTGTGTTTCGCGTATGGTGAGTGTAGCGAACCGGAGTCCCCTTTTACTGGAAACGAGGCATTCTATCTTAGTCCTCAGGGATGACAACGCATCTGCATTTTGATTCTTAATTGAGGATAAATGTAGACGTTTATGGTTCACAGCATCCACTTACCATCAGGTGGACTGTGTGCTCGTTTGTCACCGTTATTCAACAAAAAAGCAGATACAAGACAATCTATGACTTCATTAAAAATAACCATCAGGTGTATTAGATTACTAAACAGGTGGAATTTTACTCAAGCACTGGCTCTCATAATGTAAAGGGGACGGGCAAATTTTCTCGCCCGGGGCATCCAGGTGCTTAGGTTTGTTTTTAGACCTCCTTTCATTTCTCAGAAAGCCAGTACGTTCACATATCCAACACACCCTTGAAATATTTTTGATTTCTCAAATATTTTAGAGATTACATACGTAGCAGAGCTACGCTGCAGCTATTATAGTAGTAGCACGTCGAGTACGTGGAAAATCGGCACATAAAATCGTGGTTAACGTTCCAGTAACGCCAGCGGGGAGCAAACTCAGTTTGTTAGCGTACTTTAAATTTTACGGCGAGCACAAAGCTCATAAATAAATTATTTCATACCATCACGGTGTTAGTAATAAATAATTTACTTTTGAACTTTACGCCTGCTATAAAGTTTTCTAATTGAATGTGTATCAAAGTATGAAAAAGCTTCTAAGTATTAAAAAGTTTCTAAGTATGAAAAATTTTTCAATCTAGAAAAATTAACATACGACGATAACGTTATTAAAAGTTGGAGCAAATGAAGCCACGCCATACTTAATTGAGGTGCAGTTATTACATATGGTAGAGCCACGCTGCATCTATATTATGGTTGCAGCACGAATGGGTCGGCTCGAATGGGGAAAGACCACGCTTTCACAGAATACCAGCGTAAAATAGCAGCTTAATGCTGCTGTGTTTCTATACATACATAGCACAGATATTCTTAAACATTTGTATTATGATTGTACAACATAACTCTTAATATCTAGGTTATGCAGCAAAATTAATAAACTTTGGACGCCAGTTTAATTTAACATGATAGAGTCAATGAGCCGTAGCGAATTAAATTTTAAATTTCATTCCGAGACCTCATTAGATAGCATAAAAAGAGATGATTTAAACGCGGAGGCGCACGTGCTCTTTAAGCCGCTCATTAGCCGACGCTGCCCGGACACAGATTATTCGCTTTGCAGTATTATGCCCCGTTTTCTTTCTAACTTAATCTTACTTTATTTTATTTTTATATTATGGAAAACCAACAGCTAAAAATCTTAAGTAAATGACATATTAAATTCAAGAAACCAATAATAGGTTTCACCTTAGAGTAATTACATATTCAATAATAGAATTCAGTATATAACATAATCTTTCATCGTTTGAATTTAACATTGCACATTTCCGAACATCAAAAATGGATTAAAATTACAATGTACAACATGCATATTAGGTTTAATAAGTGAATAAGGCAATAATACCTAAAAAGATAAGAAAAGCATGACAATATGCACTACGTAATTTTTTCTAAATATTTATAGCTAGTAAAGAATGAGCTGCTGTTTCGTATAGTGAGTCTAGAGAAACGGAGACCCTTTTACTGGTAAAACGAGGCATTCCATCACAGTTCTAAGGGGTGACGATGCATTTGCATTTTGATTCTTTATCTAGGATAGATGTAGATTCCTTACGTGGTAGAGCCACGCTGCAACTATATTATGGTTGTAGCGCGAATGGGTCGGCTCTACCGGGGTAGGACCACGTTCTGACAGAATACCAGCGTAAAATAGTAGCTGAATGCTGCTGTGTTTCGTATGGTGAGTGTAGGGAACCGGAGACCCTTTTTACTGGAAAAGAGGCATTCCATCTTAGTCCTCACGGGTGACAACGCATCTGCATTTTGATTCCTAATTGAGGATAAATGTAGATGTCTATGGGCCACAGTACCCATTTTCCATCAGGTGGACTGTGTGCTCGTTTGTCACCCTATACTATAAAAAAAGATGTCTATGAGGCACATTATCCACTTCCTATCAGTGGATTTTGGCTCGTATGTCACCTTTATTCTATAACAAAAAATATATTACGACAAAAACTAACGAACCCCACGTTACTTTTTGTTGTATAATGAAAAAGCTATACTTTAACCAACTTGCTAACGTTTCCGTTCGTTCTTCTTAACACTAGCCCGTAACAGTTCACCCATGTGCCTCCGCCACTTTTGGTATGATTTTCCTTATTCTGCTGCCTGTCGCCGATATGCGTAATTTTACGTCTAGCGTAAACGAGATATTAATTTGACATTAAGATTTTAATTATTGTTTTACAACTGTAAACTGGTTTACAATCCGCTCTACAATGAAAAGAAACATCGTAAGTAAACCAGCATGTCTGAGAAACAAATATGGAAATATAAGAATATAAGGCGTAATTTTCATAAATTCTTAGTTTTGATCACAATCACCCACGGCGTTTCACTCGCTGTTGTGGTGCTAGATTGCACTTATTGTTGTGGACTCTAGAGTATGATACGTGGGTAGGTGGCAAAAACTTGTTACATAACGGACTAAGAATGGTCCATTTTTTTTTATATGATTTTTTTGGAGCTACATCCAAATTATGTTTAAATAAATATATTTAGCTGTATTTTGTCTCTTAGGGGGATGAGTCGCTCGCGTCCGTAGGCTTCGACCACCTAACCTAGGCCCACCCTACACGTGTCCCCTGGTGGTGCTAAACGAGCGACAAAGCCGAAAAGATTAGACTCGGCTCCTCGCCATATGGTAGCGGCGTAAAATCTACCACCCTTAGTCGCACCATGAGCCAACAAATAAAAAAATGGCCCTGAGTTCCGGCGCCCCTTTAATGGGGCAGGGTGCGAAGAATCTCCGGGAGTAAAACCGGCGACGAGGTTCGCCACCCGTCACGTTCTTGTTCCCGGAGGGGCGAAAAGTGGATTGCAGGCCCGTCTGGCTACGCTGAATGTATGTGGAGCAATGAATGATAAGATGGATGAAGTATGCGAAATGATGAATGATAGAGGAATAGATGTGTTATGTGTAAATGAGACGAATGAAAGGGAAAGGATGCCACTGCATGGCATGTATACCGCTTACTGGTCTGGTGTAGACGAGACCGAGCGGGCATGCCAGGGAGTCGGTGTCATCCTTTCAGAAAGAATGGTCAATGTGTGAAAGAGTATGAATGTGTAAGCCCAAGGCTGCTATGGATACGAATGAAAGTGGGCTTAAAGAAGTTGTTTGTGCTAGGGTGTACGCCCCAGACATGTCTAAGCCCACTTATATCCGAGAGCAGTTTTGGGACATGGTAAGGATGGTGTTGAGGAAATGTAAGAGAAATGAAAATATTATTATGTTAGGAGATTTTAATGGAAGGGTTGGGGTGAAGAGGTCTGGTTATGAAAGGATATTAGGAACGTTCGGCGATGAAAGTGTAAATGAGAATGGTGAAGACCTCCTCGCCGTATGTGTGAAAAGAATCTTTTGTGACGAACACTTTCTTTCGCCATAAAAGGATTCACATGTATACATGGGAAAGAGGTGATGATAGAAGCATGATAGATTTCATAATTGTGGATGAAAGAATGCGGAGCGCAGTGGTAGATACAAGGGTTTACCGGGGGTCCAACGTTGGGACGGATCATTACTTGGTCTTATGTCGAATTAATGGTCTATTCAAGCGTTGGCGGCATCGGACATCTGTGTCTACCACTGCGTTACAGCGTATAAGAATAGAGAGGTTACAAGATGAAGATGTGAAAGTATAAATGTAGACTGAGAGAATATTAGTGGTTTGAATGAAATATGTATGAATGATTTAGACCTGAAGACTGTATGGAATAATGTTAAGAAAGTTTTAGTGGATGCAGCCACCGAAGTATGTGGTGTAAGTAAGAGAACGAATGAAAGGAAAATAATACGTTGTGGTGGGATGATGAGGTACGGATGGAAGTTGAAGCAAAGAAGAGAGCATGGCTAGATTTACTGGCAACCAAAGCTGGTAATTCTGGCGGTATGAATGATGAGATTGAAAGAAAAAGGCAGACTTTAGACTTATAAATAAGAGAGTAAAAGAAGTTGTTGAAAGGAAAAGCAGGAAAGAACGGATAAGAATGATAGAAGGATATCTGATAACTTCCAGGCAAATATTAAAATGTTCTGGAAACTCGTAAGAACTGCCAGGGGAAATTCAAAACAGCCTAGAATGAATGCTATACGAGACGAGAATGGCTGTATGCTGAATGATGAAGCTTGAGTTTAAAGAGATGGAAGGAATACTTTGAAAGCGTGTTTATGAGTGAAGAGTCGTCTGAATTAAGTGAAATAGAAATTTCGAAAGAAGTGGAGAGGTAGGGAGATAAGTGTAGATGAAATAATGAAAGCAATGAAAAGCATGAAAGCAGGTAAGGCAGGCGGATATGATAGAGTATCACTCGAAATGCTAAGGGCTGGAGAGGGAGTGGTGGCAGGCCTGCTGTACACCTTGTTTAATTTATGTTGGGAACTGAAGCGGGTACCGGAAGACTGGTGCAAAGCCGTTATAGTCCCAATATATAAGGGAAAAGGGTCACAGCAGGACTGTAAAAACTACTGTGGCATCAGCTTGCTTAGCATTGTGGGTAAACTGTATGCTAAGGTGTTAATTGAAAGAGTTATGAAAGACACTGATGGAAAATTTGGGATATGCAAGCTGGATTTAGAAAGGGATGGGGTGTACGGATCAAGTCTTTTCCATGCGCATGATTGCGGAGAAGTTTTGGCCAAAACCAGAAAGTTTTTGTGCGTTCATGGACTTGGAAAAGGCTTATGACAGAGTGGACAGGAATATGTTATGGCAAACACTGAACTCATTTGGTTTGAGCGCTGGTTTGATACAGGCATTAAGGTCTCTTTATAGGGACTCTAGTGCTTGTGTCAGGATCAACGGGGTCTACTGGACTGGTTTGGCATCCAAAAGGTGTCAGACAGGGCTGTGTAGCTTCCCGTGGCTGTTTAACCTATTTATGGACAGTTGTTTGCAAACTTTGAAAGTTGAAGAATGTGGGTTGAGAATGGGTGAGTTAACCGTCAAATGCCTTTTGTACGCCGATGATCAAGTCATATTTGCATCGTCGGCGGCCGAGTTGCAATGATGGTTACTTTAATGAACTGGTCATTAAAAGAAAGGGGTATGAAAGTGAACGCAAGTAAAACGAAAGTGATGGTTTTGAAAGAGAAGAAAGTAAAACGTTATGTGAAATAAGAATAGAAGGTGATTGAGCAAGTGGATGAGTTTGTTTATTTGGGATGTTTATTTAGCAGGGATGGTAGATATGATAAGGATATAGAACGACGAGTGAACGCAGGAAATAGAGTGAATGGGGCTCTACACGCTATTGTGAGGAGTCAAAATGTGTCAAAAGGCACGTTTGGCAATTCATAATGCTGTGTTAGTCCCTACTTTAATGTATGGTAGTGAAAGTTGGGTGTGGCAGAAGAAGCTCGAGAGTAGAATAAATGCTGTAGAAATGCGGTTCTTAAGGAGTATGCTAGGGCTGAATCTGAATGACAGGGTGAGAAATAGTGATAAGAGAAAAGTGTGGTTTGCAAGATGACGTTGTGACCAGGATTAAGAAAGGAATGCTTCGGTGGTTTGGTCATGTAGAAAGAATGAACGAAGAAAGAGTGACAAAGCAAATTTATGCTGCAGAAGTGAACGGCAGAGTCGGAAAGGACGCCCTAGACGAAGGTTTATCGACCAAATTGGCGATATATTAAAATGGGCCAGATTAGAGTACCTTAACCGACGTGCGTGTATGCGTAGATATATGGATGTAAAGGAGGCGAGAGAGGTGTGCCAGGATCGTGCCAAATGGAAGTCCGTAGTCTCTGCCTACCCTCTGGGTGACAGGCGTGAGTGTTTATGTTATGTTTATGTTATGTTATGTCGTAAACGAGATAGTATACAGCTATCTTTAATAAACTTAGATTTTTCTACATAATATAATATGTTAGGAAAGAAAATATACATGTAAGGATCGGCATGTAAAATTACATATGAAAAGGACAAAAAAATCTGAAATTGTGTATAATTTTTTCTTATTATTAAAATCTGCATCGAATGTCCTCATATTTTGCAAGACAGATAATAGGCAGAAAAAATCTTGTAGTAGTAAATTAAGTATAAAGTAGTAATTGGTAAACATTTGTAACTTTTTATCACTTTGATAAAGATTATGGCAATGTTAATGCTTAAGAGCTCTTAGAAAAAACAACCCTCCAACGTGACTTGGTGTGCCGAAAGCGAAAGATTTGCGTATTTAGAAATACATTTTACAAGAGCTACAATTTGCCTAATGAACAGGGTTGACTGGGAGAGAGTGCCTAAAGGCATTAAGACCGGCCTTTGTAATCCTTTTCTTAAGGTTAAATCAATTAATGTAAATAAATTAATAAATATTTTGAAGCCCTGAAGTACACCATTCCAAACTGGATCAGATTTCCCTGCTCCATAATTTTAGAGCGTTTACACACATTAACAGCTTATTATTAAAAAATAAAGTGTGAGAGATAATATTCAGCTTCTTTTTATAGAATAAGGGTAACAAACGAGCACACAGTCCACCTGATGGTAAGTGGAACCTTGGTCTCTTGCATAAGCAATTAATCACCAACATCAATGAAACAGCGTAATGCACTACGCATTTGTAGCGCTATAAGTATACGACAATACCGTAATACGTTCCGGTCACAACACAATCACATATGTATTGTATTTTGATGGACATCATAACATAATAACACTAAAATAGTAAAAGTATGCAAACCAACAGCAATACTGCCTATCACGATGTACACTAATCTGCTTCACCGCAGAATAGCCGTACACTTTTATAGGGTGTAATGAATGAATGAATGACAGAGGCAATACAAGGAGAGGCCTATGTCTCAGGCTCTCAGGGCCTATGTTTAGCCGTGCAATTTCGACAGGCTGTAAAGAATTAATGAATTAATGTTTAACGGGGAGCCATTTTGTACGCTTTTGTGGCTTCTTCAATACCCTTATATATTGATATATTATGATGATTAATTATACGATTCAAGACAATATTTTATCAAGGTATTTGCTGTTAAAGATTGTCGACTCAAATTATCACAGTTTTATTTAAATTATGTACCTATACAAATTATTACAATTTACTGAAAATGTAGTTATTTTATTATTTTATAATGAAGTACATAGTTAATTTAAAATGGAATTAAAGTTTTAGTCCTCACTTCAGAAAACAAGTAAGCGATATTAATATTGTAAGTACACTCGAGAAAAACCTTCAAACGGCACCGTTGTACGTAACAGCATATCTAACACATATTCAGTTACTTTTTTAACATTTCGTCTTGCAAATGTATCACCTTTTTAAACTTTTTAAACTTTTAATCCACGAATATTACACATTGAATTAAAAAAATTACGGATTTTATCTCGTTTAAAAATAAGTCAAATTAAACACGATAAAATTCGTAAATTAAAATATAATATTAATAGTGAAGTAGTTTCATTCAATTATGGAAGTTTTGTAAATATTCAAGAGTCTAAATATAGACATGTATAAATATAGACATGTATAAATATAGACATGTATAAATATAGACATGTATAAATATAGACATGTATAAATATAGACATGTATAAATATAGACATGTATAAATATAGACATGTATAAATATAGACATGTATAAATATAGACATGTATAAATATAGACATGTATAAATATAGACATGTATAAATACACTAACTATTATAAATGAACACTACTTATATTATCACAAATAAATTAATTACTAAAAAATATTACAAACAAATTAACGCCCAAATATATAATATACTAAATAAATAAACACTACTTAATTATATTATCATAAAACGTACAGCAATAATTTTAAAAGATGAACACACAAACAAGAAGAGCTAAAACAATAAATTATTTTTTAACGCAATGAAACAGTTAATGAAACAGTTAAAGTCATAGGCATTTGACCGAAGTGACGATGTCCTGCTTAGCTTTAGTACGAAGATTTTTGCAATTACCCTGTTTCTGGTAACTATTAGTAATCATATTATTAAGCACTTAATCAGCAAATAAGTTTTAGCGACCTATTATAATACTAATACTTAATACTTATAATACTATAAATACTTTTTTATTATAAGTATTTTGTCTCTTTCTTATCTTTCTCTCTTTAAGTGATTTGCTCTGCAGTGGGAAGAGTATAATGCCTATAATCTTCCCACTGCAGAGGATGGGCCATGCATGGCCTTTACTTTACTTTAGAGAAATTGTAAGGTTTTCTTTATATATATATAAAGAACACATATAGACACATATATATACGGGGTTATTTTGCAATAACCGGCCAAATTTGCAGAGAAGATTCAGAATAAGTAATATATGCAAATAGTGAAGAAAAATTAATTAATAAAAAATCTGAAATGTTCTGTCCTTTTTATCTTTTAAATACAAAATGCGTGGTAATGCATTATTTTAACTGATTTTACTGCGCACGCACAAATTCGCAAGGGTCGATCGGTAGGCAAAAACGTTGTTTGGGATAATTTCAAATAAAAGTAAAGCCTTATTTATATATTTGAATTTGGCTACTCTTTGAAAAACAACCCTGTATGTATTATTGGTACGTTCATAGGCTTAGTTAATGAATATGAGACCGGAGTAAGTCAGTTACTTTAAATTGACACACTGCGGCTCCGGTTACTTAGATTCAGTGCTTTATAACTCTATGATATGCATTAAATGTCGTGACATCAAAATGAGTCTTTTGTTATTACTCTAAGGTCATAAGAAAAAGACCCATACCAACCGATATTTAAATGGTGAATCGCACCATCATCCATCACATTTAGCTACCGTGGGAAAATCTTTGTTCCAGAGAGCACGAGGGATCTGTGACAGAAAAAATCTGGCCGCCGAGCTTCAGCACGTCGAGCAAGTATTGCAAGACAACAAGCTTCGGGTCCCGCGCCTACGTCACAGTGACCGAGTGAAGCCGGCCACAGTCTAGCTACCCTATGTCAGAGGAGTCACAGACAAGGTTGGCTACATTTTGAAGCGAGCTTCTATTAAAAAATACTTCAAGCCGCCGAAGAAGATTAGTCAATTTTTACCATCCGTCAAGTGTAATATCCCTCTACAAGATGCAGGGGTGTACAAGCTTCATTGTGAATGTGGTCTCTCTTACATAGGACAAACAAAAGATCCATTAAAACCCGCGTGAAAGAACATATAGCTGACGTTAGCACCGACGCTCTGGGAAGTCTGCAGTCTGTGAACATGTTCAAGATCGTCCCCGCCATTACATCAGATTTGATAGACCACAAATCCTCGCAAAAGAACACAGTTTCCTACCAAGGATGATACGCGAGGCTATTGAAATTAAAAAACATCCTAATTTCAATAGAGAAGATGGATGGGTGCTGCCATCTGCTTGGGATCCTATAATTAACAAAATTAAATCCAAACCCAAGCATACCACTGCAAGACTTCAAGATACTGTAAGCTCATTCTGCGTAGATCGGACCAAAAATTAATATTCAAAAAACTGAAGGTAGCCGGGCTAACTATGACATTGGGACGTCAAACACCTCAGTCCCCCCCGTGACCATGGGTGCTGTAAAGCACCCGAAACGTCGGGAATCAAAATAGTAAAATTAAACGCGATAAAATCCGTAAAAATAGTTTTATTCAAAGTATTTTTATAATTTTAAGACATTAAATCCTATAAGTAGTAGAGCCACCCTATAGCTATGTTATGGTTGTAGCACGAATGGGTTAACTCGCCCGGGGAAGGACCACGCTCTCACAGAATACCAGTGTTAAATAGCATCTTAATTCTGCTGTTTCGTATGGTGAGTGTAGAGAACCGGGGAACCCTTTTACTGAAAGCGAATCCATCTAAGTTCTCAGAGGTGATAAAGCATCTGCATTTTGATTCTTAATCGAGGGTAGATGTAGATTTCTATGAGCAACAGCATCCACTATCCATCAGGTGAATTGTACGCTCGTTTGTCACCTTTATACTATAAACAAATGGAATTACAGTGTTATTTAATGTTTTTTTTAAAGTAGATTGCAAGTTAATTTGGGAAAGCTGATCTGACAGAAAATAACAGTAAATGCAATGATAGAAATTGGTTAGATTGTTATCGTCGTCATTATTAAAACGACAAATTGTATAAAAATATTTCGACGATCTTTCGAAAGAATGAACTGAGAGTTGAGGCGCACGCTCATTACTTACTTAATTATTTTCCTTGTTTATGACCCTGTAAAGAATCGTGACTACGTGTTTATGTCTTCGCTTAGAAATAGTAGTAAGCCTTCTTTTGAATACCCTTAGATCCACCTGACTTTACTAACAATACTTTATTGTACACACAGGAAACATTAATAATAATAAAATAAAATAAACAAAATATTGCAGCATTATAGCAATCTCTTTCAGAATCCAAAAAAACCGGCCAAGTGCGAGTCGTACACGCGCATGAAGGTAAAACAAGTTTCTAGTAGGGGAGCCCTCTTTAATTTTAAATTTATTTTTATTTTTAATATTGTTGCACGCCACTATTAATGTCTTTTACATGGCAACACTAGTTACCACTAGCGCCCTCTAGTATCGAGTAGCAGAACTAGGATAGTCAAGATCCTTCTAGAAATTTCGGGACCGATATGTACTCGAATATTCTAGATGTTTCTACAATAGAAGGTTCTGGAAACTATCTGAGGCCCTATATAAGGCCGGTATCGACCGCGACCGAGTCAGTATTGAATTGGCGATACAAGCGAATACTTCGAAGCGATACAACTGTGAATTAAAGTGATCTGTAGTACAATTGTATTTTGTTATTAGTGTGGTTTTTAGTTGTAATTAGTGTTCTGTAATTAAAGTGTCAATTTTGGTAATTCACTCGGCAGTTTTTAATTGTCTCGAACCCCAAGCTCGTAACAATTGGTGTCAGAAGTGGGATTTAATCATGCCGATTTTACTTAAAGATGACACGGAGGTATCCGTACCCGAAGTCAACGCCAACAGGAGACGGACCAGAGACGATTTGGTGGTACAACATCGCAAGCGTCGGAGGCCAGCTGCCGACCACGGAGGTCGGCCCGTCAACAGCTCCTGCATTTGCAGCACCTGACTTAGGTGCTCTGATGATGATGCTGCAGGGCAGGCCCGCCGACAGGAGGAACAGGCCCGCCGACAGGAAGAACAGGCCCGTCGGTTGGAAGAGGCTGCAGCGGGGACAGGAGGAGCAGATGCTTCTCATGAAGGACCTTCACGCTACCTTCGGGAAAGAGATAAGGAGGTGAAGGATAGGGTTGCTCAACATGACAACCGCCTGTCGGAAGCTGAAACCCGAATCAACCAAGTGAACAATCGGGTTAACAACGTGATGGCTGACGTGAAGAAAACGCTGGACGAACTAAAATTGGGGATGGAATTACAGCTCCGTGGTAGCTACAACACCTTCGCTACGTGGATTCAAAGTGCCGCCGTTCGACGGGACTTCTTCCTGGTCGGCCTACAAAATCCAGTTCGAGGCTGTCATGAAGGCGAACGGCTGGAATAAAAGTCAGGCCATGACTGTTTCACCCTAGGCCTGCGCGACCAGGCCTTAACTGTTCTGGAAGCTCTCGGTAAGGAAGTGACTTACGAGCAGCTCCTTGAGGCATTGGAGGCGAGATATGGCGACGCTCACCTGGAACACGTCTTTCGTGCGCAGCTCAAAGATCGCGTGCAACGCAGCAACGAAAACCTGCAGCAGTGGGCCCTTGAGGTGGAAAAGCTGGTTCGAAAAGCATACCAGTCTGTACCTGCGCTCATTGTAGGGAACCTGGTGCAGACATTCATCGACGGCATCCGCGACCCTGAAGTCAGAGCTGATGTGAGGCTCGGGCACAACGAGACGCATAATGACGCGTTAGCCCATGCACTGGTGGTGGAAGCCGTGCGGCAGGATCATCGTTCCCATAGCGTCAGGGAGGTTGCAGCAGCTACAGTTCGCGACCGCAATAAAGGATACAGCCCTAGGTGCTACGGTTGTGGGGAAAGGGGCCATCTTCGATCCAGTTGCCCTGAGCGAACTGTAGAAAGGGAAGGTGAACTATCTCGAGAGGGCAGTGCGGCTAACAGCACCGCCGAGCACAGCGGGAAATCTCATGGCAACGCAGATGCATTGTCAAGAAGACCTTTTCCTGAAGATTGCAAGCATTGTACTAGGCAAGAGGGTAAGGAAGTGGTGTCTCTGAGGATGCTTAAGACAGGGCAGCTCAGCAATGAGTGGAAGGACAGCCTACAACATGCACAGCAGGAAGATCCGGACATCAAGCCGATTCTGGAATGGATGAAGGCCAGTGCTCCTAAGCCCAAGTGGAGTGACGTCTCAGCTATGAGCTCGACTACGAAAAGCTATTGGGCCCAATGGGACAGCTTGCTGATTCAGGATGGAGTCCTGTGCCGAAAATGGTAAAATGTTCGGGGAGACAGTTGTCATTTGCAAATGGTTGTCCCCAAAGCTAAAGTACCGGATGTTCTACAGCTGTACCATAATGGTTGTTCAAGAGGAAATGACCGCAAAATGAACAACAAAGGGTTTGACGAAGGTTCACTAGTGTGGTTACACAATCCAGTTCGCAGCAAAGGGAAATCTTCTAAGCTTCAAGCTAAATGGGACGGACCGTACCGGATTGTGACAAGGATCAATGACGTAACCTACCGGATACAGAAAGGTGCAAGAGGTACTCCTAAGATCGTCCATGTGGATCGACTGGCGCGTTATTATGGGGCCAATAATGCTCGGGACGAGCATGTCTTAGGAGGGGGCAGTGTTGCACGCCACTATTAATGTCTTTTACATGGCAACACTAGTTACCACTAGCGCCCTCTAGTATCGAGTAGCAGAACTAGGATAGTCAAGATCCTTCTAGAAATTTCGGGACCGATATGTACTCGAATATTCTAGATGTTTCTACAATAGAAGGTTCTGGAAACTATCTGAGGCCCTATATAAGGCCGGTATCGACCGCGACCGAGTCAGTATTGAATTGGCGATACAAGCGAATACTTCGAAGCGATACAACTGTGAATTAAAGTGATCTGTAGTACAATTGTATTTTGTTATTAGTGTGGTTTTTAGTTGTAATTAGTGTTCTGTAATTAAAGTGTCAATTTTGGTAATTCACTCGGCAGTTTTTAATTGTCTCGAACCCCAAGCTCGTAACAATATCATCGTAGTATATCAGAATCGACCCTTAAGACACCCACGGGACAAGCTGAGTTGACAGATTCTCTTATAATGACACCGCGCAGTCTTAAGACTGAATGACTGACTGCATTAATTTATTACTCTCTTACAAAACTTATAAGCGGTTTTAGCTTTATTTTAGACTAGCGACTCGCCCTGGCTTCACCTGGATCATCATCATCATCATCATTACAGCCCTTCACAAGTCCACAGTTGAACATAGGCCTCCCCCAAGGAATGCCACAAAGCACGGTCCTGAGCCACCTGCATCCATCGACTTCCTGCATGTCTTACCATTTCGTCACTCTATCTAGTGGGGAGTCAACCTACACTTTGCCTATCGGTACGAGGCTGCCACTCGAGAACCTTTTCCCCCAACGGTTGTCGGTTCTTCGAGCTATATGGCCAGCCCATTGCCACTTCAGCTTACTAATCCGTTGTGCTATGTTGGTCACTCTGGTTATACTGCGGATATCTTCATTTCTAAGTTTATCACGCAGAGAAACCCCGAGCATAGCCCTCTCCATAGCTCGCTGAGCGACCTTGAGCGTCCTGATACGGCCAGCAGTGAAGGACCACACTAAACATACTCGTCAACAACTTCGAGCTTAGTGCTCCCAACAACTACCGGCATAGGTGTGACATGGACGTTATACATAATCTTTGTTTTGTCCATGTTCATCTTAAGACCTATCCGTTGGGAGGCACTATTGAGGTCATTGAGCATAGTGCTTAGTTTCTCCAGCAATTCTGCCATAAGGACTATATCGTCGGCAAATCGAAGGTGAGTGATGTACTCGCCATTGATGTTAATACCGTATCCTTTCCAGTCCAGTAGCTTGAAAACGTCTTCAAATGCAGCGGTGAAGAGTTTTGGGTATATTACGTCACCCTCTGTTGGATAGGTTTCGTACTGTGGTTCTGTACTCGAATAGTTATCGTAGCCCTACTGTACAAACACTTCATTACTTCGATATACCAACAGTCAACTTGGCACCGCTAAAGGGACTGCAGCACCGCCCGAATTTCGACGAAATCAAAGGCTTTCTCATAGTCCACATACGCAAGACATAGTGGCAAATTGTACTCCTCGGACTTCTGTACAATTTGCCGAAGGGTATGTATGTGGCCTATGGTGCCTATAAAGCCTTTTCAGAAACCGGGAGGTTTGTTTAGGAGGCTGGAGTGTGCATGCGAGACGATTCGTAATGACTCTCGAAAACAGCACGTAGACGCGGCTCAGAAGGGAAATCGGTCAGTAGTTCTTCAAGGGAGCTTTGTCGCCTTTCTTGAAGAACAAGACCACCGCACTTCTACTCCACGCCTCCGGAGTCGTGCCACCATGGAGGACGGAATTAAAGAGCCTCTGAAGGACTTCAGCCTCTGAAGGCTTCACCTGGATAGGAATTATTAATGTGGCGGTATTTAGATTTAAGTTAATCAAAGACCATTTATTTAATCAATTTTTCCTTTTAATTTTAATTTTTTTAACTCCTGACGTTTCGGGCACTATAAAGAACCCATGGAGACGGGGGAGGGGGGGGGGGTCAGGGCTGAGTTGTTTAACGTCCTGATGTCATAGTTTAGGAAGACTACAATCAACTTTTAACTAATAATGTTTGGTCCGATCTACGCAGGCCGAGCTTATAGTATCTTGAAGTCTTCAAGTAGTATGCTTGAGTTTAAAGTTAGGATGTTTTTAATTTCAATAGCCTCAGGAATCATCCTTGGTAGGAATCGGAGTTCTACTGCGAAGATTTGTTGTCTATCAGATCTGATATAATAGTTGGGACGATACTGAACATGTTGACATACTTCATACTTCTCGGAGCGTCGGTGCTTCACATCAGCAATATGTTCTTTTACGCAAATTTTTATGGAACTTTCTTCCAAAATGTGTTTTGTACAACCCACTTAAATAAAAGATAAAATGTAACGTAATTTATTAAAATTTGTTTTATTACATGTGTAGTATTCATCATTATCAGAACTGCGTTTATGAAATTTTGAAGTCTACTGGAACGTAGAAAAAATATCAGAATCTATTTTATGGTGCCAATCAATATTAAATGGGAACAATGATATGAATCAAATATCGCATATAAGACCATGAATTCATCATTATTTTGTTAAAACTAAATTAACTTTAATTATGAATGAATGTAAAGAGTAAATAATAATAGTGAATTTCGATTCCAAAACAATTTGTCTTTTTTTATGGATACATCGGAAGGTATGTCCAATATAAAAAATTGTAGATGTTTCTAGACATATGATATTAATGCAATTCTGAAAAACTTATTTATTCACGTGTTCCTGTAGCATATTATACAACATGTAACAAAAATCCTGTGGTTCCCGTTAAGTGCGTTATCAGAATCAGTATTCAAATGTATAGAAATAGTTTTTTTTGTAATATTTCTATACGTTTGGATACTGATTCTGGTAACGCACTTAACGGGAACCACAGGGTTTTTGTTACATGTTGTATATATGCCAATTATCAATGATCTAGGTCCAATAGTCTTTGGGAATTCAAAAAAATTCTTTGACAAACTGACTTAGATACACAGACACCGAAGTGACTCTAAAAGTGATTGAATTTTGCTAAATTTGGCGGGGAATAGCATTTAATGATGTTTCTAAATTGAAGACCACGCGAGAGAAGCCGCGGGTAAAAAGATAGTATATATATATCACAGTCAAAACTCATAACCGGTGAAAACCACTTGTGACTGCAAAAATCAGGCAAAAATGGTTTTGACCGATACCCTTAGTCAAAAACAGTTTTAACTGATTTTTGTAGTCAAAAGTGGTTTTAACCAACGTTCTTAGTCAAAAGTGGTGTTGTCTGATTTAAACTTCAGACTATCGGTCAAAACTCGCAATATCAGTAACAGTAAGTTAAGGTGCGGCTGGGGTTGCCCGTGAGCCACCCTAAAGCCTTATAATGATATAAAATATAATATTGAAGAAATTGAACTTTTTAATTTCAGAAATTCAAATAGTATAAGTCAAAAGAAGTTTTGACTAACATTGTTGGTATTTTTTAACTTTTAACCGATGTAATTTGGTCAAAATCACTATTAGCCGATATTTTTTCAGTTAAAAGTGGATTTAACCAACGGCCTTAGTCAAAACTACTTTTGACTGCAAAAATAAATTAAAAGTGGTATTCACAAACGTTTGCCTGATTTTTTACAGTCTAAAGTGGTTTTAACTGGTTATGAGTTTTGACTGTAACATAAACATTTAAAATATTAATAACATGTAGCTTATTTGAAATAAGCGCCTCTCAATAATAAGTTATTCAAAATGAACACATGCAACAAAACTCCACAATATGTATTTAGTCCATAGGTAACAAACAGAGTCCATTGTGCTCCACAATTCTGCTTGTAGTTTCAAAACATAATGAATTATTCAAGAGTCGCGCTCCCGTCCGCAGTGCGAAACAGTTTACCTTCATTCTTGCATATGGCATGAAATCCGTTGTGACGTCACCGATTGTCTTTTAATAAAAAAAATAGAATAAGTTTGTTGCCGGGCGCTCACTTTATTATATTTTGTACGCGAGAAACACATTTGCTACCCAGTGCTGGCACAAGTGAATTTGTAAAATTCAATTTTGCTGATAAAATCTCACCGCCTATTGTACCTAATGTTTCACATTTATAGTAAATTAAATTTTAACCTATTCTATTTTTTATGTGAAAATTGACTACAGAACCAACTTTAATGAACAAATTACACTTTTATTGAAAACTACCGATCCGCTCCGACTTCGCACGGTTGATTTCTGGATCTCGACAACAACGTCACCAACCGGATCCAATCCAGAATTTAAACCATACTCTAATCAACTTTATCACATACATAAAATTTCATTAAAATCGGTTCAGCCGTTCAGGAGGAGTTCAGTCACATACACACGGATAAAAGAATCATATAATATATAATATGCAGGTATTATACACATGAGCCGTGGTAGCTCAGATGGTTAGCGCTCGCTGCAAGTTTCACAGTACGCGAGCAACCCGGTTCGATCCCCGCCGGCACCAATGAAATTGTTAATTGCAATTTTAAGTGCTGATTTACCACGTGCTCGGCGGTGAAGGAAAATATCGTGAGGAAACCTGCATGTCTGAGAAATCAAAAAAAAAATATTTCGAAGACATGTGAAGTTCGCCAACACGCATTGGGGCAGCGCGGCGAACATTTCCTTGGCCTAAAACCCTCTCAGAAATAAGAGGAGGCCTGTGCCCAGCAGTGGGACGTAATATAGGCTGTAACTTTACTTTTACTTTTATTATACATATAAACCTTTTCTTTGAATCATTCTATCTATTGATGAAAATTGCATTAAAATCCGTTGCGAAGTTTAAAAGACCTTAGCGTACAGATAGTAGGAAGCGACTCTGTTTTATACTATGTAGAGATAGAGATAGAGAAGTTAAAGTCGACGTATAAGAACTAAAATATGAACGTATGAGTTTGATTCCATGGAAGATGGGCCGGGTGCTGGTATGGGATGCAACCTGTTTAGACACGCTGGCCCCTTCCCATCTACATGGAACCAACAACAGAGCTGGTGCGGCTTGTGAAGCTGCTGAAAAAGCTAAAGCATGCAAATACAGGGGTCTAGGCTCCGAATATGTTTTTGTTCCATTCGATGTCGAGACCCTTAGTCCGTGGGGTCCTAGCGCTATAAGGCTTTTCAAAGAAATAGCAAAAAGGTTAGTCGACGTCACAGGAGACCGAAGAGCTGGCAGCTACCTCGGACAAATAATTAGTCTAGCTATTCAAATGGGGAACGTTGCCAGTATCTTCGGAACCTTGCCTAAAGGGCCTCTTTTTAATAATATATTTTAGTTACTATAATATATTTTTTTAAGGTTTTTAGTTTTAGGTTCATTGTTCTAGTATATATTTTATTCCATATTACATAACATAAAAATAGAACTAAAAAGTATAAAATAATGCTACCTCCCAAATTGGTGCTAAGACATAGTGTATGGAGGAATTAAGCCCTGACTTCAGAAGCTGTTATGTGCTTTTGAGTATGCTCGAGTTAACGTTGATGGATATCGTTACCTTTAAAACATAACAAAGCGTAAAATAGCAGCTTAATGCCGCTGTGTTTCGCATGGTGAGTGCAGAGAATCGGAGACCCCTTTACTGGAAACGAGGGATTCCATCTTAGTAATTAGAGGAGACAACGCATCTGTAGCCTTCTCTGTTTAAAATTTATTGCAGGTGTACATGGGCTACATACAGTAGCGAATTACCATCAGATGGACTGTAAGTTCGTTAGCCACTTAAATTTTATAAAATACACAGACAGAACAAAACGAAAAACGATTTTTGAAAATATTGAATAATTTCGCAAGCGGTCAGCCGGCGTACGAAATGAAATGGTTTCAACATGGCGCGCTATGTGAAATAAAAAACAATGCCTTGTTTGTTTTCAATTTTTTCCTAAAACAATGAATAATATTGAGTTTGACTACCTCGTTGTTCTAGGAGTCGTGGCACGACGGTTAATCATGTTTTTTTTTTAAAGAATAAAGGTGACAAACAAGCATACAGTCCACCTGATGATAAGTGGATGCTGCAGCCCATAGACATCTACATCTATCCTCAATAAAATGCAGATGCTTTGTCATCCCTTTTTTACCTTTTAACTTTTATTCTGTGAGAGCGTGGTCCTTCCCCGGTCGGGCAGGCTCATTCGTGGTACAACCATAATATATCTACAGCACGGTTCTACCACGCATAACGGTTCGAGGTAAATTAACTAAAGTACTATAAATATAAGTGTTACCCAGATAAAACTAAAGTTACTACTTAACCTACTTTACTGGATATCTGAGTAAAGATCACATTATATTTTCCACCAATTTTAAGTGCTGATTCGCTTTGTGCTCAGCGGTATGGAACACGTCGTGAGACCTGTGACATTTGAAGTGTACCAACATGACAGGAGCACTCAGAAATGAGAGTAAGTCTATGCTCAAGAGTGGGACGCAAGTACGCTGTAACTTTACTTAAGTGATCGCTCGATTTCCAATTCCCTAACGATAATAATTTCCTCCGGTCCTAATTTTGGTCACGGCAGCCAGTCTCAATTAGGGATACCATACTCGTATATCAGGATTTGTCCTGACATTTCAGGTCTTTTGGGCCATCAGGTAGAGAGTGCTCGTTTGTCACCTTTATTCTATAAAATAAGCCCGGGTTGCCCCGTACGGCAAAATTTACAGAGAGCGCTATTCCCTGAACGAACACGGCTCTTTGTTCAGTAAATATCCGTTAATTTATTACTTGTACCATTTTCTCTCTTTGAGGCATTAAAATGTCACACGGGCTCCTACTTTATTAAGAGGAAGTGGAACTGGAGTAAAATGATATTAATAAAATATAAACTTCGTAAAAATCTTAATCAAATTTTAATTTTATACCAGTAAAAGTGCCAAACGAGATTTCACCTGATTGTAATTTGACTGCTTGGTTGATTCTTCTAGTGGTCGTAAACGCGGCGGCATGAGATCTCGGGTTCGAGCCCAGTTGAGACAAAAATCAGCTACTGAGATTTTCTTAATTCTCAGTAGCAGCTCGTAGTTAGGAAGTTGGCAGTATTTCACCCCGGTGCATCAGAAAGCACGCATGAGACAATGAGATTGAGGAAGAACTAGATAGTGCACCTGTGTCTGCGCACACACTTGATTACTTTAATCCTGTGCTGCGCAGATGGCTAGTCTCCGTTGTGACTGACCAACTAGACCGAAATGTGTTCTAGAGGACGTTATTATTATTATAAGGAAAGGCTGTGATCACAGAGACATTTAAATCTATTATCAATTGAGAATCAAAATACGTTTACACGCCTGACGACTGAAAAGTGCCTCGTTACTAATAAAGAGGGTCTCCAGTTCTCTATGCTTGCCATACAAAACACAGCAGTACAATAATAATTCTTTTGTGCTGGTATTCTATAAGAGAATGGCCCTTCCCAAAAGAGCGTGAGAAAACCTGAGAATTAAAAAAATATTTCGAAGTCATAAGAAGTCCTCCAATACTCCTTGAGGCAGTGCGGTGTATACTTCCTTGCCCTAAAACCTCTCAAACATGAGAGGAGGCCTGTGCCCAGCTGTGGGACGTATTAGGCAGTAACTTTAGTTTTTTATGGTCCTTCCCAGATGTTCGTTCAATAGCACGTTCCTGCTGCATTACACAACTGCAGCGTGGCTCTACCACGTAAATAATTAAAAAAATTACATTTTAATAGAAAAATATTGAGTTGACGTTATGTCGTCATTATGATCATTGATCATTCTATTTTGTTTTTTGTTGATTATACAAAGAAAACAATGAAATAAAAACAGTACTATAGTAATGGAACAGGTCGTGTGGTGTCGGTGTAAGAGCATCCATCTTTCCACTTTTTTCTGTGCGTGTACGAGGCGACTATAAATTCTAGCAAGACTTTTCGATTTCCGATATATAGCGGTCTCAGACCAACGGAGAAAGATACGCTGATGATAAAAGCTCTGTGTGCATTTCAAGTGATGCTTAAACCATGCTCAACTTCTTGACACGCACTCACGCAAACGTCTTTTTTTTTATTTATCAGCCCATAAAGTTAATTGCTGGTCGCATGCATTTCTAACCGTGTTGTTGGTTACTACTTATTTAGATGCATATGTGTTTTTTGGAACGAAGTTCTTTATCGGACGGTACGGAATTGGCGGATGGGGGCTAGACGACAAAAAGTTTAAGATTTTTCCGTCATGACGCCTTCTGACGTAGTGTTGACGGCCTTGGTGGCTATAAGGAAGCGAGATGTAATAATATCCCTCTATCGCACTTTTTCTTATCTTGCCATGAAAGAAATATTATTTTATTTTAAATTTCTCTTTATTTTAATAGATGCTAGTAATTCATTTATTTGTATTTGTTAATCAATAATATAATACGTTTATCAATAATAATGTACTACGAAAGGAACTTCGTTCAAACCGAGTGTTCCAAGACACTCACGCATTTTTTTTATTGAATAAGGGTGATAAACGAGCACACAGTCCACCTGGTGGCAAATGGATTCCGTAGCCCATAGACGTCTACATCTATCTTCAATTAAGTACCAAAATACGGATGCGTTGTCACCCCTGTGATTGATTGATGAAGATGGAATACCTCATTTCTAGTAAAAAGAGTCTCCGGTTCTTTGCACCCGGTCTACACTCAGTATACGAAACACAGCAGCATTGAGCTGTTATTTTACGTTGGTATTCTTTGAGAGCGTGGTACTACCCCGGTTGAGCCAATCCATTCGTATTACAACTATAATTTAGCTGCAACATAGCTCTACCACGTATTATGCACTCCCAGTGCATGCTCTTATTCAGTAATAAGTTGGAGTAATGAGTTATACTCGTAGTAGTGAGCATAGTTTTGGCTCGGTATTTACGTCACTTGAAACGTACGCATCGCTTCGTCTTACTTTCTTTGTTAGTCTGAGATGGCGGTATCTCTTTTACGCCAGACCCAAAATAATCGGACCAGCGACAAGGAGTAGCGTCAAAGGTGCGAGACCGTCTGCCACGCGCGACGATTGAGGCAAATCAAAAATCTACAAAATTCAAATCAGGAGAGGCCTGTGTTCACCGATAGACCTTTGCGGGCCGATGGTGATGAAGGAGTATGGAACAAATGTTTACATGGTAGAGCCATGCTGCAGATATATTAGTGGTATAGTTGTAGCACGAGTCAGCTCGACCGGACCACACTCTCATAGAATACCAGCGTAAAATAGCAGCGTAACGCTGTTGTGTTTCGTATGGTGAGTGTAGAGAACCGGAGACCCTTTTTACTGGAAAAGAGGAATTCCATCTTAGTCTTCACGGGTGACGACGCATCTGAATTTTGATTCGTAATCGAGGATAGATGTAGATGTCTATGGACCACAGCAACCACTTACCATTAGGTGGACTGTGTGCTCGTTTGTCAGCCTTATGCTATAAAAAAGAAATATTGGTGGGTCCGTGGCGTTCCGCACGGGTTTGAATCCCGCACGGAACAATTATTTGTATGGCCTACAAATAATTGTTCCGCGTCTGGATGTTTGTCCTTGTGATATTTATGTATGTAAACTGCCCCCACAATACCGGAGAAAATTCTAGTGTGGTGGAAGGTAGTAAAAAATTTAACAAGCAAAGGAACTTATAATTTAAAAAAAAATTATCCTCCGTTAAACACTCCAATGACGTTTTTAATTATTGTAAGTATTGATTGTTTCTAAAAAATATTGGACACATGTAAAGAAATTAACTTGGAAACAAATTAAGCCCGAACAAGAATAGCGCTCTGATAAGCTAATAAGTCACTTGGCTTAAAGTGGGTCAAGCGTGTGTGTTGTGTTCCAACTTGTAATACTTTGACAATATTTTTTTTATAGAATATGGTTGACAAACGAGCACACAGTCCACCTGATGGTAAGCGGATGCTGTGGCCCATAGACATCTACATCTATCCTCGATTAAGAATAATTATGCAGATGCGTTGTCACCCTGAGGACTAAGATGGAATGTATCCAGTAAAAAAGATCTCCGGTTCTCTACACTCACCATACGAAACAGCAGCATTGAGCTGCTATTTCACGCTGGTATTCTGTTCTCTTTATCTGTTATTACTGAGATCGGTTTTTGGTTCTACAAGTTACATTTATCCGGCCCATTGCCGCTTCAGCTTTCTTGTTCTTTGATCTCACAGAAGCCATATTACAAGAAAACTTTGAGCATAATCCGTTCCATCGCTTACTTCATAAGACTTTAAATAATTTAAATAAGGCTAATCCGCCTGCTAAGCTCAAGGGTTGCGGCAAACCTCTTTGAGAAAGATAAATATGAGATGCTCTTGTTCTAGTAATACGTGTTTTTAATGCGATATTTTCTGAAGACGAATGTTATAAAGAAATATTTAAAAGGAAGTTGAAAGCGTGGTTGCTAGATAATTATACGTGTAATAGTAAATATTATCTAAATTAAAAATAATAGTTTTAATTAATATTTCTGTGTGTAATTATTAAAAGTTTAAAGATAATGTGGTATGTATAAAACACTGCTAAGTTTAAATATAATTTTTCTATTATAAGTTTTAAACCCAAGATTAGAATATTAATTACAGTAGGTATAGAATGTAAGTGGGTGATGGATTCGCCAACAAACTGCCCTGTAGATTGGCGAAAGTAGTATAGGAAACAACCGACTGTATTTTCCTAACAATAACACATTAAAAAAACACAGTGTAAACTATTTTCGTTGCTTTTTCAAACATACTGAATAAGAAGAATACAAACAAATTCGATCAATGTTTAAATTTTATCTTAGTATTTAGTATTTGATTTACATTGTATTAGAACACTGCCGCTCGGAATTTCTCTGCGAGATAAAATCCGTAACATGGATATCCGCAGAAGAACAAGAGTAACTGATCGGTAAGCTGAAGTGGCAGTAGGCCGGCCATATAACTCGAAAAACCCACCATCGATGGGGAAGAAAAGTTTTCGAGTGACAGCCTCGTATTGGCGAGCGCAGTGTAGGGAGACTCCCCCACTCACTAGATGGAATTACCTGATTAAACAAGCATGTCGATGAATGCAGGTGACTCGGTACCGTACATTTTTTATAGGATAAGGGTGACAAACGTGCACACAGTTCAACTGATGGTAAGTAGTTGCTGTGGTCCATAGACATCTACATCTATTCTCGACTACGAATCAAAATGCAGATGCGTTGTCACCCGTGAGGACTAAGATTGAATGCCTCGTTTCTCTATTTTACGCTGGTATTCTCTGAGAGTGTGGTCCGGTCGAGCCGACCCATTCGTGCTACAACTGTACTACTATATACTTTGTGTGTATACTTTGTGGTAATATATGGGGAGACCATGATCAGCAGTGCTCTTGTGATGTATGAAGTGATACTGAAACATTTGACGTATATCGACGTGATACACCGTAATTTAGTTCCCACGAACGTAACCTGCGATCTTCAAGGAAATTATTTTATGTGTCTTTCCTCGCCGTACCAAATTCATGTCTTAGTCTTTCACCGTTGAGGTTTTGGAATAAATTACCTCCACTTATTAGGAAACCCTATTACGTTGCTGGGTTTAAGAGAATTATTTTTACTTATTTTACGACGTTTCGGGTGCTTTGCAGCACATGGTAAAGGGGCGATATATAGGAATTGCAGTCTTTATTATTAATGTAAAATTCGTGATAATAATATAATAAATTATCATCTGCTTTTTTATTTTTAATCAAAGGTGTCAATAGGCCACTTACAATTAGATGGACGGTATGCTCTTTTGTTATCCTTACTTGAATAAGAAATGCATGTTAAATTAAATTTTCAAAGTACATTACTTGTATATTCATTTCATTAAATATAGCCGTGTGGCGGCGTACGAGATTCCATTACGTGCGAGAATTATAAATTTCACTCCAATTAGTCTTTCTTTTAGCTATTATTTATTTATACGGTTAAAACTAAGGTAGGTATCTACGCGAATATAAATTTCAAACGCGATTTCACGGTTGCGTACAGCAAAGGAGTTGAATAATTTGCTTGCTATCTTTCCACTTGATTACAATATACATAGACGCCCACATCAAGACAAGAGGGAATATGCTTTTGTTAAGCTAAGCCTTGCCATCCACCATAATAGTTAAAAAAAACAGTACGATAATTAGAATCAAATCTCCCAGAAAACCAACAATACAAAATTACAAAGACGAAACAAATCCCATTACATAATTCTCCATTGTGTTCTTATCAATTCGTTGGGAGAGAACCCAGGTTGGAATAATGGAGTGGCGAGGGTCTATATTTTCGAATATATTTATACATCTGCAGAAACCTTCTTTATATTGGAAGCGTGATTTTTATTGAAATTATGGAACTGAATACCCAACAATAATATTGTTTATAGCAATAGTAACTTTAGAATGTCGAAATTCTAGTAGTTATCGAGATATTTTTGTTAGGTACTAACCCTATCTACCTTCCGAGGTTTATTACCAGTGATGAATACTTAATTTTCAATTTGCGCCAGCAAAAGTCAAAGTTAAAATTTAAGAGAATTTATTCGACTAACATTATAAATACCGTTTTATTTTATGGAATAAGGGTGGCAAAAGAGCACACAAGTAATCTGGATGGATGCTGTGACCCATAGACTATATAAAATATAGAAGCGTTGTCATCCCTGAGGACTAAGACGGAACGGCTCCTTACCAGTAAAAATTATGTCCGATTCTCCTTAATATCCATAAGAACGCTCCTTCTCACGCTCACAGGTTCTTAGCACATACAGCGAACTGCATTGGCATTTGGCACATTGTTCACTCAGCGAGTGAGTAAGAGAGAGAATGAATGAGATTGGGCGTGTTGATTCTGCGGGCAAATCAACACCATTCGAATTTCCCGGTCCTGCGCTGAGCGCCAGCACATTTCAAATTGTTAGTTAACACATCCGGCGCTGTGAACTAAGTTAGCGCAATTGCGCGGTGCAGCGCAGTGTTACACATGTCTATTTAGATTAATGCTACCGAAATGAGAGTAGTTCATCCATTAAACTGCACTGAAAGTAAATGACTCTGTCATTAGAAAAGTACCTAAGCTATGCTATTTATTGTATGTACGGCTGTAACGTGTGCCGACATTCAATGCAAGTTTTCTGCTTTTAGTTTTTATAGCAATACGCCGAGCCAACATAACATAAATTATATAAAACGCAAAAATATTATATAAACAATTTTTTTAACAAAACTGTGCAAATGAAAGAAAGAAAGAAATAATATTTATTAATATATATATTATGCGGCACACGAAACATGACTTAACGACGAAAAAAGTTTATATTTAAGGTTAACCTGCAATAATGAAATTATAAACTATCAAAATCAAATGTAGTTTAGTTTGTGGTCAAAGTCAAAATGTTTTTATTCAATTAAGGCTTGTTTAAAGCTGTCATTAACGTCAAAAACAGTTCGCAAAAACAAGACCTAAGAGAAGACCGGCAAGAAACTCTGGGGTCCTTTTTACCATGTATTGGTTGCTTTCGTATATTTCAAGTCGAATTTCGTAATTGATTTTAAACTAACACCCCGATGAGCTAGAGAAGAAATTTTGAACATAGCTCAGAATCGGATGGCAACGTAAAATTATGGAAAATAAATATGAAAATATAAAAATATGAAGATATTTTTTAATCTCAACAAATATTTTAAAGCCGTGTTCACAATTTCATTTACAATAATTACAATTTAATGCAATGTTCAAGGTCAATAAAAATTATATCAGCAGCCGGGCGACCTGCAAGTGAAGAATAACATACGTAATTTTCTCTTCACAAAATTTCATAGTTTCTTTTTATCTGATTGTTACACTATATTTTTAGGAATTTTATTGTAAAGTTTTATGAATTTACTCAAAATATAATTCAAAAGAGTATTGTTTCCAATCCCACTGCTGATTCCTATAGTAATAAAAGTGGAAGTAACTAATTTAGCGGTTGCTATATTATTCAGCTTTCTAATCCTTCTGACGGCGAAGTTTGCAGAACTTAATTAATTTATCAATATGTGCTCACCACAGGAGCTTAGAATCAATATAAATTTCGATAAATACGGTCGAACTTTCGAAATCTAATTTCTTAGCTTATAAATTAATTAGAGCGGAGCTTTTGAAAGCGGGTGGAAAACCGATACTTAAAGTCTTTCCGAGGCTCTTCAATTCCGTCCTCTATGGTGACACTACTTCGGAGGCGTGGAGCAGAAATACGGTGGTCTTGTTCTTCAAGAAATGTGCAAGGCTCTATTGAAGAAATATAGACCGAGTTACCTTCTGAGCCGCGTCTATGTGCTGTTTTCAAGAGTCATTACGAATCGTCTCGCACTCAGAATTCCAGCTTCCCGATCAAGATAACTTCCGAAAAAAAGCCTTTGATCCCGTCAAATGTAGGTACATTGAATTGCGGAAATATATATAATAGAGTCTACACTTATGTATTTTTTTTTTATATAGGATAGGGTGACAAACGAGCACACAGTCCACCTGATGGTAAGTGGTTGCTGTGACCCATAGACATCTACATTTATCCTCAATAAAGAATCAAAATGCAGATGCGTCGTCACCCGTGAGGACTAAGATGGAATGCCTCTTTTCCAGTAAAATGGGTCTCCGGTTCTCTACACTCACCATACGAAACACAGCAATGTCAAGCTGCCATTTTACGCTGGTATTCTGTGAGAGCGTGGTCCTTCCCCGGTCGAGCCGACCCATTCGTGCTACAACTATACTACTAATATAGCTGCAGCATGGCTCTACCAAATGTATGTTTGTACAATAGGGCTACCAATCCAACTAATATCCAACTGCAGAGAACTGTAAAATAGGGTGACGTTATATTCCCAAAACTCTTCAAAGTTGCATTGGAAGACGTTTTATTCTACTTCACTGAAAAGGATACGGTATCAAGATCAATGGCAAGTACATCACTCACCTTCGATTTGCCAACGATATACTCATTATATAATTGCTGAGAATTGCTCAATACTATGCTCAATGTCCTCAATAGTGTCACCAAAAGGATAGATAGATAGACAACACTTTATCCTACGCCAAAAAATATGGAAATATAAACAAAAAAGGGAGCAAAAATATATGTGGTAGAATGGGTGGTTTTATCGCTAATAGCGATTTCTTCCAGACGACCATTGGATGGACAAAATTGCAAAAGAACAAAAAAAACATCTGTGTGGTTTGGCGAAAACTATAACATTATTTTTATTATAAAACATGAAATAATAATATAAATGGAGAATAGTAATAGAACTGGAAAATAGTAGCATAAAAAAGTAATACAAATGAAAAGGTCTTAAAATGAACATGGGCAAAAGGTCATGTATAATGTCCATATCACACCTACGCTGGTAGTTATTGGGAACACTATGCTCGAAGTAGTTGACGAATATGTTTACCTAGGACAAATAGTCCGACTAGGTAAGTTTAACTTCGACCGAGAAGTCAGTCGACGGATTCAATTCGGCTAGAAAGCGTTCGGGAGAATACGACACATCTTTTTTTTAAGAATAAGGGTGACAAACGAGCACACAGTCCACCTGATGGTAAGTGGATGATGTAGCCCTTAGACATCTGCATCTATCTTCAATAAAGAACGAAAATACATAATCATTGTTACCCCTGAAGACTAAGATGGAATGCTTCGTTTCTAGTAAAAAGTGTCTCCGGTTTTCTATACTTACCATACGAAACACAGCAGCATTAAGTTACTATTTCACGCTGGTATTCTGTGAGAGCGTGATCCTTCCCCGGTCTAGCTGATCCATTCGTGCTACAACTATAGCTGCAGCATGGCTTTACCACGTATAAAATGAGTGCTGATTTAAAAATTACTTTAAAAAGATTACCATAGTTGTCGTAACTAATATTAATTATAATACGTAACTAAATGTTGTGATTAGTGACGTGAGAATTTGAACTGTTAAAAACAGTTACTACACTTACAGTTACAAATTAAAAGCAGTTAGTTATTAACTCGTACGATAATAATGACTCGGCAACTCTGTAATATTCGAGACCGGGAAATACAAAGTAATTTGCAGCGATACCCGATAACGATCACGTATCATTGAATCGAGGTGACACGTGCCATTAATCGCGTCTCGATCTTTTGACGCCCTGATTTTTTTTTAATGAAAAGTCAGTGAATTAAGAAAATGCTTTTAATTACTGCAGTTAATTAATTATGTTGTGTATCATATGGAGAGTGTAGAGGACCCTTTTTAATCGAAATGAGGCATTGCATCTTAGTCCTCAAAGGTGACAACGCGTCTGCATTTTGATTCTTAATCGAGGAATGATGTGGATGTCTATGGACCGCAGCACCTACTTGCCATCGGGTGGACTCGTTTGTCATTCTTATTCTATTTAAAAAAAAAACTTTTATTTCATTCTACGCATTCGATCGTTTCCAGCCAGCACTAATGAGATTTTTAATTGGAATTTTAAATGTTTATTTACCACTTGCACGATCGCGATGGAAATAACATAAAGCGGGTAAGAGTATGCGCCGGAATCACATGATTTAATTCCTACCTATCCTTACAGCCATCGGACAACTAGACGTTTGGCGGGTTTTATTGTCGATACTCTACACGTTTAAACCAATGATATACCATGTCTTTTATAATGCGTACAGCGAAGGAGTGTAATAATTTACCACCATCTGTCTTTCCGTCCGATTATAATCTGATTGTGTAAAGCCAGAGTGAATAGGCTTTCGGTATTACGTAAAGACTAGATTTACCATCTAGAAATTCATCACCGCTTACCAAAGAAATGGTGAAATGGTAGTCAAGCACTGGCTTATAATTAGTAAATAACTTAAATTAAAAAAATTTAAAACCCCCGAAACAAAAACAAGTGATGATCTTCAAACTGCTATACAGATTTTCTTGAAACATAGCTAAGAACACTCTAGAAAAAAACTTAATCAAAATCGGTTCATCCGTTCAGGAGCTATGATGCCACAGACACACAGATACACACATGCACACACACACAGATACACACTACAAACATATAACACCCCTCTGTTTTCGTCGGGGGTTAAAAAGATAGACAAAGAAAAATAACAAATGAGAGGTAAGTAAAATAGTTTTAAGGCTTTTGCTTTCCAAAGGAAGGATATTCGGAAGGTATTTGGATATAGATGGTTTAGAACCGTGTAAGAATATCGATTACCCTATATCGTCCCAAGGGCGTCGTAAGAGGCGACAGAGGGAAAATGCAACAGGAGATAGGCAGCGGCATCTTCCTGATTATAACTCAAAATAATATAAAACTTCAGTTGCCGCTTGACAGGCGTGGCAACTATGGCAAAAACCCCATGAGGCAATCTATGAGAGATGGCTATGTTCAGCAATGGACTTTCATAGGCTGTAATGGATGTGATGGAATTGATGGATTAGAAATGTTCAGAAGAGGCGATAGATAAGTTAAAAAAAAACCTTAAATTGATACAGTTTAATCAGTACGATTGAAGAATTAGATTTGTATAAATGAATACAAATCCAATTCCTCAATGGATTCGTAATTTTTGCAATATACAAATGTCAAATGAGCCGACTGACGGAGTGCGTCGTTACCCCTCAGTTGTGGGGGTTGTCGAAATTTATTTATTTCATCATCGGGGATTAGTAGAAAGTTTTTAGGATATCAGGACATCCCAAAAACTTTCGCACCATCCCCTCGGGGTAGTACCCGCCTCTGCCACTAAAGTTTTGATGAACCCTAATCGAGTTTAAGTATCTTATCGATAATTCTATTTCTTTTACGACTGAAATGTTGGGATTTTGAGGTCGGGGTTGTTAATGCACATTCCTCACAATAAAGTGAAGAGTTTATATACATCGCACAACTGGACTCAGGCCTCCTCTTATTTCTGAGTTAGTTGAAGAGTCCGTGACGCAGTGGCTTAGCAATGAGTTGCGGCGCTGAGGATCGCGGGTTCAAATCCCGCACGCAACAAGTATTTGTATGGCCTACAAATAATTGTTCCGGATCTGGTTGTTTGTCCTTGTGAAATATATGTGTATGTTGGCAGACTTCACATGTCCTCGAAATATGTTAACAATTTCAGTGGTAACGGAAATCGAACTTACATTGCTCGTGTACTATGAAATTGCTTGATTAATTTTAATCTAAATATTTAAAAAGTAACTCACATTTTTTTTTAAAAAGGTCCTATGCGATCACTATGACGGTTCTACAATGTTTAAAAATGTTGCTACAAACATATAATTGTATACGCTTTTTTATATAAACAAATACAAGGTAAACATTTAAATTAAATAAAGTTTAGGGCCGATTTTTTCATCATCAGAAAAAAGTTATCCATATAATTAAATACAATATAAACAAATAACTCTAAATAATAAAAAAAACTGCAGTTGCCAACTCGTCTGCCAAGCGTGGTAACTATGACAACTATCAACCTCTGTGAGGCAATCTGAAAAATCTGGAAAATAATAGTATTACAATGTTAATAATTACAGTATTAAAATACTTACGTCTATATGAAATACTTTTCGCGTTAGACTTCTCAAATAAACGGCCAGAATTGAATCAAAAAATGTAATTTAGAAGCAATCCTAATTAAACTTCAAAAGTCTGGTTTATTTATTTGAAAGCTCTCATTAAAAACTTTTCTTAGGAAACAACATTTCGTTACACTGCTACGTAGTAATCAGACGTAGCGGACGTCTAAGCTACGCCGTAGCCCGCGGGGTACTGGCGACCTGTAAAGCTGCTACAAGTCATTATAAAGGGTTGACATAGTAAATAGGTTTTTTTCAAAGAGCGCGTATAATGGCTTTCAGCTTGTTTAATTTTAATCGAGATATTTAAAAAAACTCATATTTTAAAGCGAGAAAAGGATACACACTAACGTCCTCGCAGAACTTTCATTTTATTTTCGTAATTTTATTTAGAAAAGCCTACATATCTTGATCATAAATTAATAAAAATACCATTCTTCTTCCTTTAACCCTTATCCCAAGTTATTTGGGGTCGAAACAGTATGTCTTCGTCTTCTACTGTCTTCTTATAGTTGTCATCTCATCACTCACTCCTTTCTTACGTACATCATCCCTTGCACTGTCCATCCATCTTTTCTTAGGCCCCTCTACTCTTGTATCTATCCAATTTTATATTTAACAATAAGTAAACATCAACAAAATAATATACATTTTTTATATTATAGAATAAGGGTGACAAACAAGCACACAGGCCACCTGTTAGCAAGTGGAGGCTGTGTCCTATAAACATCTACATCTATCCTCGATTAAGAGTCAAAATGCAGATGCGTTGCTACCACCCCTGATGACTAAGATGAAATGCCTCGTTTCCAGTAAAAAGGGTCTCGGGTTTTCTACACTCACCATACGAAACAGCATTGAGCTGCTATTTTACGCTGGTATTCTGTGAGAGCGTGGTCCTGCATGTTATTTAATGTACATAAACGGTTTTTGGAATGGTAAAGGAAGTTTTGGATGCAGGTGGATCAAGATCGTGGCCTAAGTTCAGCAGTGGACTTGTGAATGGCTGTAACTATTGTGTTAATGATGATTATGAAATGGTTTCATTATTATTTCTTGATGGCACGAGTAATATACAGTGACCCAAATACACCTATATATTTACTCGGTCGATGTAGATCGATTTAGAGAGATTAAATTGATCGATCTAAAAGTAGATGCCTTGTCATCACCCAAATACTAAAATGGAATGCCAAATATTAATGAATCTTCTATTTTGCACAACACCATAATAAAAGGGATTACAATCAGGCGGACTTCATAGCTTTCTCCACTAGTCAACCAGGGCATGGTGAAATATATAATAATAATAATAAACTGCCTATGTTCAGCAATGGACTTGTAATATGCTGTGATGATGATGATGATGATGATGATGATGATAAAAAACTAAATAAATTAGCCACACAACTATAGGATGTGTGCAGATATTCATAGATCATAAAGACATCATAAAGATTAAAAATTGACATTCATGCTCCTACTAAGAAAAATATCAGAAAATCTATCGTGTATAAACCTCCTTACATTCTAGTATAAGGATATTGTTTGTTTTCTTCTTAAGATTTACTTAAAACCTATTATTGGGAGATACTTTTGATGTTAATATTTTAATACTAGCGACTCGTCCCGTCTGCGGCCTGGTTACCAGTAAAAGGCCATTTATCTCTTATCACAATGGCTTAAAAATTCTAAAAAGTAAAAATAAAAGTGATACGAATAATACGAAACGATAGCGATACATGGCAATCGCCTAAAAGCGCACGGTCTAAAAATATGAACACAAATACAGCCTAGTTTTGATGGTTTAAGCTAATCTGAGTGTAACGTTAATTCCTTTTTGAAGCTTAATTTTTTTAAAGCAGAATATGCGTGCTTGTACATTTGTTTATAAGTACGCTATTGGAGTAATTATCAACTTATATTATGTATTTAAAATATTATTTCTTACTCCAGCGTTCTGCGACTGGAGTTCAAATCTACTTTATGTCATTCTTATTATTTTCTGACTAGTCGTCTTTCTCTATTACTAATAATATTGAATTTAATATATATTATATTATATAAATATAGTATAACTACCTCTGAATTTTAAATATCAACTAAATACTAACAATATACAAGCCCAATCATTTATTGCGTCTTTTGAAATGCCAAGCTTTTACAAATGTTAACAATTCAATGGGCAGCTTAGTGGCACGTAAATCATAGAATTATTTACAGACAATAATAGCCCGGATATTGGCAGATGTCTTAAGTATATATAAAGTAACATAAAATAACGTAAAATCTCACAGTCTCACACCTGTCACCCAAAGGGGTAGGTAGAGACTAAAACTTCTCTCGCTTTTTTCACATCCTTCATTCAACCTTCGCATTAAATGCTCGTCGGTTAAGGGTACCCTTAATTTGGCCCATCTTCAATATGGCGTCCTTTGCCGACTCTGCCACTCATTTCTGCAGCATAAATTCTCAAAGATAATATATATTATTTGACATGCTTATAATATAACCTCTTATATAATTGCCACACAGTTCATTCAAGATGATATTGTGACCAGGATTAAGAAAGGAATGTTTCGGTGGTTTGGTCATGTAGAGAGATTGAATGAGGAAAGAGTGACAAAGCAAATTTATGTTGCAGAAGTGAACGGCATATTCGGAAGGGACGCTCTAGGCGAAAGCTTATCGAACAAATTGGCGATATATTGAAAATGGGCCAAATTAAGAGTAACCCTAACCGACGAGCGTGTATGCGGAGGTATATGGATGTGGAGGAGGCGAGAGAGGTGTGCCAGGATCGTGCCAAATGGAAGTCCGTTGTCTCTGCCTACCCCTCTGGGAGACAAGCGTGAGTGTTTATGTATGTATTCATTCATCATTACAATCCATCTTAAGTTCATACGTAAGCCTAGATAGCATAGACCTCTCGAGAGACCTATTTTAGTAAAAATTATTTTAAAACCGTATATTAAAATAATTTGACGATTGATGTAAAAAAATATATATTCAAACCGTGGCAATTTAAGTGTTTATTTATCTTCTTCCTCATCAGCCCCCATATCCTCCCCAATAACAACTTTCCTCTTCCCCTGCATTTCCGGTTTCCGATTCGACTGCGGCGGTCAGGATGGGAGCTGAGAGTACATCCTTCCGTAGCAGTACACCAACCCGTATTAGAAGTGGGTTCGCCAAACCCACTCGTTCAGGGCGGTCCTTTGTGACAGTCCTTGGGCTCTCCCAATGTTACAGAAACAGAAACTTTTTTATTCAATATAGATTATAAATAATACTTATTGAAAGTCACTCTTTTGTTTAATTACCACTGGTTCGAAAAAAAAACCTCTCTCCTGGGAAGAACCAGCAAGAAACCCAGCGTGACTTTTTTTTAAATAACAGCTTACAATCATGTATGTTACACAATTAACACCACAAAACAAATTAGAAATAGCTTGGTAGCGATCACCTCATTCCCAGGGGTTATTATCATCCATAAATTCTTTAATATTATAATAACCCTTTTTATACAAACTTAGTTTAATAAAGTTTTTGAACTTTGAGCAGGTCATATTTTATATATTTTCTGGAATTTTGTTGTAAAAGCGTATACATGGCCCCAAGAATCAATTACTGACTCGGTGGAGTCGAGTAACTGGTACTACTAGCTTGTGTCTGTTCCTAATAATTACAGAATGAATATCACTTATTTTTGTAAAACTATTTTTATTTTTGTGTACGTACATTACATTTTCATAAATGTATTAAGAGGCCAAAGTTAATATATTAATTTCCTTAAATTTTTATCGCAGCGACTCTTTAGGCTTTAAATCATAAATTGCACTTATGGCCCTCTTCTGTAAAACAAATATAATTTCAGTGTCAGCCGCGTGCCCCATAGCAAAATACCATACGACATAATGCTATGCAAATAGCTAAAGTAAACTAGTCTAACTTTTTCAACACTGGTAAGATTTCTAATCTTTTTTACAGCATATGCTGCAGAACTAAGTCCGCTTGCTGGTTTTGATATATGGGTGCTCCATTAAAGCTTCGCGTCTAGTGTGATTCCAAGAAAAATTGTGATTTATCGGGGAACTTGATGAACTGTAATGATGATGAAGATGTTGAACATCGCATCCATTTTGTTATTGCAATTACGAAACATAAAAACAGTCATAAAAACTCTACAGTGTTTTGAATACAAATAGAAGCTTTGTAAGCACCCTCGGGGACCTTCAACCTCCACACAATACAGCTGCCCTCAGGCGCGTATACATAATATAAAAAATGCGCTCTTTTTAGCTTGTATTTCTGTTTTCCTGATACACCATTGACGTATTTGACCTTGCGCTTTAACTAGGTAAAATGGTAGAAATTAAAGCGCATTTAGCAGCTTTACACTCTTCTATTTACATTATATAGTTTTACTTTATATGTAGTTTCAGAATTTTAAAAAGCCTAATATACTTTTTTATTCCTCAAAAAAGAAGAGACAACGTTCTAAAATACTAATATTGTAAAGAAAACAATGATAACAAAAACTAAAGTTGCTAAAAAGCTTAAAACTCCGGATGCGGGGGAGGGAGGTGGTGAATGCTCATAGCATACCACGCATCCGGCTGCGTGGTTATGTGGGACTCACTTTGAAGAAGTGCCTTACCCACTAAACACCACCAGTGAGACTGGCACAATTTCAGCAACTAGTTAGAGAAAGTTGTGAACGTGAACGTGACGTGATTTCAATTCAAAATAAAATGAGCCTTTATAAGACTTTTATCTCTACATAGTAAAAAGCAAAGTCGCTTCCCGCCGTCTGTACGCTTAGATTTTTTAAACTACGCAACGAATCTTGATGAAATTTTTTTGGCAATACATGGGGAGTTAATGCCAGTATGTATATTGTATAGTACCCAAATCCTCCGCCCACTGGTAAGAGGCATAGCCCCGGCACAGTTTCAAATCGGCGCTCTTCGTTTCAATTACCACTCGTCACAGGGATCTTGTTCTTGATCGTGAGACTCGGTTGAACGTCTGAGGTATCTGCTTTCCTCAGAAAATAGAAGCAAGAAGAACCATGAAATAGGTCGCCACTACCTTCTATCTGTAGTATGTTGATTTCATCGCTCAGCTATTGGTCAGCTAACGCCCGCACGCGACGTACCGCTTTATAAAGTGAGCTTTCACAAGAAGCCGCGCTACCAAGAGAACCTGCAGCGCAGCGTGACGTTGACGATGGCTGGCCTCCAGTAATCCTAACGAAAAAACTGCCTACATCTATGCCTGCCCGCGGGCGTGCATGCTGGAGAGTCACATTGCAAAGTTACACTAACTGAGATAAGTTCGATATTATTAAAAAACATGTGGGCAGTTCACACGCGGTAGAAGTGAAACTTTCAGAAAAGGAAACCGAGATAATAGGAAACACTCCATATTGTATTCTATCTCGTTCTCTCGCAAGCTAAATCCTGTAGATGTACATATTTGTCCTTTTAGTGTCGCTTTTTCGTTTCATCGAGTTTCAATTCACAACGATGCTAAAGAAGCTTTCAGTTCAAAAAAATATTTTTAATAGTACCTTTTACCCGCGACTGCATCCGCGTAGAAATCGATACCTGTAGATCAACAATGGTCTTTGGGCAAATATTGAAATTATCGAAAAACCACTTTGAACTTAGTTTTTTGCTAATGTTAAAATTATATGCGATTATGGAACAAAAAAAAGTATTTGTCACCTTATCCTCTAAAATTAATATACATTTGTTGTAAAAAAAATCACAACTACAATAAAAAATATTTAAAAATCGATTTAAAAAACTTTAAGAAATAGCAGACAAAGTGCGAGACATTTTTTTTGAATATTTTTTATGTGTATAGATTAGTATTAAATATTTAAAAAAGAAACTGCCTCTGCGTTGTCGCAGACACGCTGCGACAACGCATAGATAGAAATATATATACGCATATATATACACATAAGAATGCCGAGACTCGGCATGTCTTAGAATATTATAGCGGCATGTCTGTGTGAACTGACCCTTCTACTTTACATCATTTTGCACTTCCTGTAACTTCTTATCGATGCTAATATTAATATCATATTTACTTTACCTATAAAACCTTTCAATAAACAATGACCCAGGCGAGACTCGAAACCGCAAAGCTGCAATTAAATCCTTAATTGTTAAGTTCGAGACAGCTTTGAATTCATCGCTTTGATAAATATATACATTGTTTGCCTTTGATCCTCGACCCGGGGGCATCCTTAAATTTATATGTCCAGCAAAGCTAACACCGTTCGAGTGAAATATTCGGAGCTTTAATACTTATAAGACTTTGTATTGATATAACACTGCCTTTACTGTATCATTATTGTGTAACTTTAGGGTTTAAATTATTTTTGTTAAAAAAAACATTTTTAAAATGTTAGAGTGACAGTTGCGCTAAAATTCCAGCTAAAGCTCCTGCAACCTATAGACGTCTGCAACCAATTTTAAGAAAAGATGGAATAAAATGCATTGTTTCCGCTAAGGACTAGGAAGAGTTGCTTCAGTTGTGATACAAATCACTTTTGAAATTCTCAGTAGCAAGTCGGAGCTCGGAGCCAAGAAGTTATCGGGATTTCACCCCCGTGCCTCGGAAAGCACGTAAAGCCGTTGGTCCTGCGTCTGATTTCTCCCCGGTCGTGTAGGGTTATCGTCCCATCGGAATATGAGAGTGAGGTAATAGAGAGTGCACCTGTGCTTGCGCACGCACACGTGCACAATAATTTTTATACCTGGTAGAGCCATGCTGCAGCTATATTAGTAGTATAGTTGTAGCACGAATGGGTCGGCTCGAACGGGGAAGGACCACGCTCTCACAGAATACCAGCGTAAAATAGCAGCTTAATGCTGCTGTGTTTCGAATGGTGAGTGCAGAGAACCGGAGACGCTTTTTACTGGAAAAGAGGCATTCCATCTTAGTCCTCACGGGTGACAACGCATCTGCATTTTGATTCTTTATTGAGGATAGATGTAGATGTCTATGGGTCACAGCAACCACTTACTATCAGGTGGACTGTGTGCTCGTTTGTCATCCTATCCTATAAAAAATCAAGTCTGGCGCAGATGGTTAGTCTCCGTTGAGGCTGGCCACCGTGAACGTAATTCAGTCCGGAGGACATTATTATTATTAATTATACTGACTTTCTTCAAACTAGAACAGAGTAGTTGTTGCACTAGCTTGAAAAGGAAATAGGTAAGAGGGTGGTACGAACTCAAAAGGAGTTCTAGACAGACGAGAGATAGAGCCCTACCAACAAGGTTTATCATGTTTTGTGTTTTCAGAAATATACAGCTTAAAAGGTTCTGGGAAGACGTGTTTGGACTATATATTAAAGGAAAAAAAAACAGACCGGTAAATGTGAAAACTCAATGATATATGCGTATACATGTACGCAGGCCGCTGTACTACGCGTCGCTAGTCTGGCGCAAGCGCAATACGTCACGAGCATGTCGAAGTCAACGGTGACGCGAACCCATACGTTTTTCCCCTACCAAAAATCGCTCAACGCGGCTAAAGAAGTTTTCACATCAACAAAGCTTCGTACCCAATTTGTTTTTTATCGTGATTGGAAAAGTGTCTTGTACCACGAGAAGATTTGCTGCAATCCTACAGAGTTACATCACCCCTTTTCTTGCCGTGGATGTGGCAAAAAGCGATTATTGGAAGTGTGATCAATTCCGATCGCTAATCCAGCTGTCAAGCGTGGTACTTCAAACAAAACCTCCCCATAACAAGAGAGGCCCGTGTTCAGCAGCAGCAGACGGAAGAAGAATAAGATTTCAGCAACAATATAAGTTTTCATAAGTGTGTCCTTTTTTATCTTGCCATTACGAATAAATATAATTTTGTTTAACTTTCCACCAATCTCTTACATAGTATAAAACAAAGTCGCTTACCACTGTCTGTACGCCTAGATCTTTTAAACTACACAACGGATTTGATACAATTTTCATCAATAGACAAAAAGATCCAAGAGGATAGTTTCTATGTATAATACATGTATATTATCTCTATATATAAAAATCAATTGTTGTCCGTTAGTCTCGCTAAAACTCGAAACTGGCTCGATCGATTCTGATGAAATTTTTTGTGTATGTTTGAGTGGGTCCGTGGATGGCTTAAATTCATAACTGGGCCCGGTAGGTAGCGCTATAGTCGCGATCCAGAAATCTCTCGTGCGAAGCCGGGGCGGATCGCTAGTAAATTATATAATTCTTCAGTCCGTGTGTATGTGACTGAACTCCCCATAAACGGCTGGACCGATTTTGATAAAATTTTGTGTGTGTGTGATTAAGTTGATTCGATAATGGTTTAGATTCACAATTGGATCCGGTAGGTGGTGCTGTTGTCGAGATCCAGAAATCACCCGTGCGAAGCCGGGGCGGATCGCTAGTAACATATAATTATATATTTTAGGGTTGATTTTTAAATCGTCAGATAACAGTTAATCATCTAATAACCCGGCCGAATATAGGCTGATGTGTTGATAAGGCTGATTTTTCAATAATTAGATCAAAGTTATACAGTGAATGAAATATAACATAAATTAAAATTTAAAGTCGTATGAATAAAATAGTTCAATTGTTTCATTGAATAAAACTGCTTTTACGGATTATATCGCGTTTAATTAACTTATTTTTATTAATTCCCGACGTTTCGGGTGCTTTACAGTTTTATTCAATGTGTAGTGTTCGCGTAAATATAAGAAATCAATTGTTTCATTTTTATATTCTAGTATTTTATCCTATAAATAATTTTAATAATTGAAACATCGGCCATAGTATAAGGCTAGTATGATCCAAGTACGAGTACCAAGTTCTTTATAAAATATTAAAAGAGGCCTATTTTATTTCTTTCAATTCTCATTTCTCCATCGTAATTTTTCAACGTTCATCTGACTGAATTATTGATAATTTTGACTCACAGCTCTTTCTTATCAGATTCTAATATATTTTTGTCGGAGTCTTTGTGATTCTTTTCCTTTCGTCTTTTATTAATATTTTAAATAATAAATCTACTTTCGTAGTGTGTTTTTTCATTTCTTTTTTGATAATTTTAAAAAAGGTGATTTTGCTTTCATTAATTTGTTATACAGATATAGTTGCAATTTTTGGGTCTACAAGAACAACAATCTGCCCACAAACTGTTCATCAGTAAGGCAGACAATATTCTTAAATTTATACTACGATTTCAAAAATTTAAATAAATAAGTTTAAGACGGTTTCAAACAAAGAAGTATCCAAAGGAACCTTCAAATACGCTTTAACCGGAACACAGCAGGTAATGACGTCCATTACTCCTGCCCGTCGGCAGAATAGGTAAGAGAATGGTACTTATCCAAACTAACTTCTAGGCAAAAAGACTCATCGTCATCATCATCATCATTGGTATTAGAAATTCCAGCCTGAAATAGCAGCACAATGTTGCTATGTTATTGCATAATACCGGAGACCCTTCACCACACTCTTGCATTCCATCATATTCTTCAGGAGCCATACCGCATTTTGATTCTTAATCGATGTTAGATGTATATATAGACTACAACATACACTTACCATCAGGTTGACTGTGTGCTCGTTTGTCATCTATTTCAATACTCACTACTTCATTAAATAAAGTATTTTCCAAAAAAATTAAAAACAACTTCATAACTTTGCTAACACTACTAAAAAGTTAAAAATAATATTTTTTGGTTGCTAAGAAAAGATGAAATTTATAAGGAAAAATTATTGTTACTTAAATATTTACAATACCTAACCAGTCATTTTTGGAGTCGGTGCCCTTCTCATTGTCAATTTTAATTTTTAATTATAATTTGACTGTGAGGGGTATTTACGAGTATATAGGTTTCTGGTACGATTAATTCTTACTATTTTTAAGTTTTAACAATTTCTAAGTCAAATTAATATGTCTTTACATATGAAATTGCCCTTCTGCAGTACTGGCCATTTCAAATCAAAATAATTTTTGTTTGGCTAAGAATTCTAACATCAAATGTATTTTATTTTAAAAACATGGGATTCTTTTTTCCAAATTTGTCATTTGTTTATTGATTTGCGTTATGTTTTCATCGCATTTGAATCTTTTTCCTCATCATGGATACGTTAAAAATTCGAGTAATTATGGAATATGAGTAACCGTCGTGGCAACAACGCGGCACGAACGGCACGCAACATCAACGACGTTTACGGAGCGAGTACTACAAACGAACGCACCAAGTGTTATTGGTTTGCCCGCTTCCATTCTGGAAATATCGACCTGAAAAATGAACCCCTTAAAGATTCCATCTTAGTCCACACGGGTGAAAACGCATCTGCATTTTGATTCTTTATTGAAGATAGATGTAGATGTCTATGGGTCACAGCAACCACTTACCATCAGGTGGACTGTGTGCTCGTTTGTCACCCTATTCTATTTTTAAAAAAACCCCCATGGTTGTCCGAAATCTTTGGTCGACAATGAAGAATAGAAGGCGATTGTGGAAGGCTGATAATGCTCAATCTTCGGCTGAATTAGCAGCAGCTTTCGACGTTAGCAACAAAACAATATTGGTCTATATGCTTCAAATTGGCAAGGTAAACAAGTGGTAAATTTAAAATTTTGTACAAACGACTTCAATACGAATACAATTTATTGTTGATTTTTTTAAAACCACTCCACCGATTTCATACATTGAACATACATAAAAAAAAAGATTCTGACGTATTTAGAACCTCCTCCTTTTTTGAAGTCGTTTGAAAAAAGCTTGACAAATGGGTGCCCCACGAACTCAACGATCGCCAGCGCCAAGTACGCGTCGAGACGTGCCTTGCACTGCTCAGCATCAGCAGGCACACAAACGAAGGAATTTTGTACCGCATTGTTACCTGCAACGAAAAATGGTTTCTGTTTGTCAATCGCAAGCAAGCGCTCAGCAAGTTGGTTGAATTCTAGTTCAACACCTAAACAATGCCCTGAACGGAAACTTACCCCTAAAAAATTGATGGTCACTGTTTGGTGGTCTAGCGCCGGTGTGATTCATCACAGCTTCTCATCAAACGGGATGAGCATTACTGCAGATGTGTACTGCGAAGAACTGAACACAATGATGAAGAAGCTCGCACGTCTCCAACCATCTTTGGTCATTCGCTCGTCCCCGCTGCTCTACACGACAACGCGCGACCTCATACTGCACATCAAACGGTCTCCAAGTTACAAGAGCTGGGGTTGGAAGCTCTCCGTTATCCACTGTACTCACCAGACCTAGCGCCTACAGACTTCTACTTTTTCCAGAATTTGGATAAATTTTTGGCGGGAAAAAATTCAATACCGAGAGGCAGTACAAAATGCCTTTGAAGGGTTTGTTGCCTCCCGTCCAGCTGATTTCTTCAAGAGGGGCATCAATAAACTGCCACTGTTTTGACAAAGATGCATCGATTGCATGAGTGATTACTTTGATTGATAGAAATAAAAAATATAGAAAAAAAATACATTAACTCATTTCATAAAAAACTGCAATTTCATAGGTATAGACTTAATATAGAAATATATACATTTTGAAACTATATATTTCTATATTTAAAATTAACTTAAGATATAAATTTTGTCTTATTTATATCTTAAGTTATTAAAATAGGTATCTCGTAAGTTATCTTTTGTTTTTCATGCTTTGGCTGGCACCGACTCCAAAAATTACTGGTTAGGTGTTGTAAACATTTAAATAACAATAATTGAAATTTTCCTTATAAACTGCTTTTCTTAGCAACCAAAAAATATTATTTCTAACTTTTTGGGTTTGGTAAGGTTTATATTTTTTTTAAATTACTTTATTTTTAAATTTTTTGTGGTAAGCTTAGAGTATAAAAGCAAAGCTTGCTTATGTATACTCTAAGGTGTTAAGTATTATAGTAAATATGCGTAGGCTTTCTAAATGCGCTGCTCTAATGAGACAGCGACAGTTGAAGCTAACAAATGACAAAATGAAAGATCGTTTAAGAAAAAATAAGGTTAAAAGTTCAATAAGTATTCCAAAAGAGAGTGATGAGCAGAATGCTTATAGGTTTTACAAATGAGAGCTACGCGAATTCAAACCAGACGCAATGAAAGTCCAGGACATCGTGCTAAGCAATTCCGCCTGATACAAGGGCGCTTATCAAACGAAACGGAAGAGCAACGTCCTCACCGGATCGGCTTGATACACGAATGTTTATCAAACTAAACTGAAGAGCAACGTTCTCACCAACTCGGATTGTTTTTTTTTAAATAGAATAAGGGTGACAAACGAGCACACAGTCCACCTTATGGTAAGTGGATGCTGTGGCCCATAGACATCTACATTTATCCTCAATTAAGAATTAAAATGCAGATGCATTGTCACCCCTGAGGGCTGAGATGGAATGCCTCGTTTCCAGTAAAAAGGGTGTCCGGTTCTCTACACTCACAATACGAATACGAAACGAAGCAGCATTAAGGAGGTTTTTTTTCGCTAGTGTTCTGCGAGAGCGTAGTCCTACTCCGCCCCGGTCGAGCTGACTAATTCATGCTGCAACCATCATATCTGCAGCATGATTCCACCACGTAAACATATGTGACACACGAGCGTTTATCAAACGTAACTGAAGAGCAACGTTCTCACCGACTCGATACACGAATTTTTATCAAATGAACGGACGATCAACACTCTCATCGAATCATCTTTATACACATATGAGCGTTCCTCAAATGAAACGGAAGGGAAACGTTCGCGCCGAATCAGCTTGATAAACGAGAGTTTATCAAATGAAATGAAAGACCAACATTTTCACCAAATCAGCTTGATACACGAATGTTTATCAAACGAAACTGAAGAGCAACGTTCTCACCGAATCCACTTGTCACGCGAGAGCTTATCAAATGAAAACAGAAGAGTAACATTCTCACCGAATCAGCTTGAGTCAATACACGAGCTTTTATCAAATGAATCCAAGATTGATTCGATTAGACGCTATGCAGCAAGCGAGTCGCAATTGCGGGGAGGTTTCTAGTAAAAATGATTACGAAAGGGCTATTATATTTCCACAGATTTTTCCATGTACCGTTTGTAATAAACTGTTATATCCATAACGCGACGCAATTCACAAAATAAATGGATTTCATCGGAACTGTCTCACAGAATACCAGCGTAAAATAGCAGCTTAACGCTGCTCTGTTTCGTATGGTCAGTGTAGGGAACCGGAGACCCTTTTTACTGGAAACGAGGCATTCCATCTTAGTCCTCACGGGTGACAACGCATCTACATTTTGATTCGCAAACGAGGATAGATTTAGATGTCTATGGGCCACAGCAACCACTTACCATCAGATGAACTGTGTGCTCGTTTGTCACCATTATCCTATAAAAAAGACCTACAGTTGAAACTCAAAGAGGTTTAAAGTTCTCGTCAATACAAATCATAAGAGCCGGAACACGCAACAAAAATTAGCTATTTCCACGTTTCAGGGTATCCCTCAACTGCCTTCAATTTCTATTACGACATTACATTCCTATTACAGCTTGAAGTTACCATTAAATTGTCAAGTCATGTAAACTACGCCTATGTGCCAAGTTTCATTAAAATCGGTTAACCGGAAGTAGGTAAAAATAAAAAATTACTTAAGCAGGAGTCCAATATTAGTCCCTATATTTTCCACCCTTGGCGCCAGAATTTTTTCTTCAAAATTAAATGCAACCACCTTGAAGGTAAAGCCTATTCAGTAAAAAAATAATCACTGGAATCGGTTTACAATCTGCGAAGATATCATATAAAATTCCTTAAACAATAGTCCAATATGAAACATTTCCCCTATTTTCCACCCTTAGGGAAGGAATTTTTTCTTCAAAATTTATTGCGACCACCCTTAAGGTAAAGCCTATTTAATTTAAAAAAATCATTAAAATCGGTTCACAATCTGCGAAGATATCGCGTAACATACATACAAAAAAAACATACACTCGAATTGAGAACCTCCTCCTTTTTGAAGTCGGTTAAAAAGTTGTCAAAATTGATAACCATGAATAGCATTTGTCCTTACTTTCCTCACGTTTCCCCGTTGATCTATACACCAGACCCGCTGGATTCACTATATATGAACCTAGCCATAAAATTCCCGATAAATCCCTACTGTGGTCTCACTACCTACTTTGTGGTGAAATTTATTTGCTGTAAAACTTTTATGTGTTGCAGTAAACATAAAATTGGTTTTATCCGCATTGCCAGCGAGATATTTACCTTCAATGATATTGTATGGTTAACTTTTCAACAGTATTTTGCCTGAATGTAATCAATATCTATATATTATAGTACTCGTACATCGGTTGCGTAAACATAGTTCGGGTAAGGCCTTAGTGGAGAGCGTTTGGCGAGGCGTTCGGCGTGCATGACAAACATTTGTATTGTAGCTATGACCTATGGATCTGAGACGTGGTCCTTCACTGCTGGCCGTATGAGGAAGCTCAAAGTCGCTCAGCAAGCTATGGAGAGGGCTATGCTCGGCGTTTCTCTGCGTGATAGACTTTAAAACGAGGATATCCGCAGTAGAACCAGAGTAACCGACATAGCCCAAAGAATTAGTATGCTGAAGTGGCAATTGGCCGGCCATATAACTCGAAGAACCGACAACCGATGGGGAAGAAAGGTTCTCGAGTGGCAGCCTCATACCGGCTGGCGAAGTGTAGGGCGTCCCCTCACTAGATGAAGTGAGGACCTGGTAAGACATGCAGGAAGTCAATGGATGCAGGTGGCTCGGGACCTTGCTTTGTGGCATTCCTTGGGGGAGGCCTATGTTCAGCAGTGGACTTGTGAAGGGCTGTAATGATGATGATAATGGAGCTTATGTGACTTTTACTAGAGTACAATCTTTAGATGGTGTAGTAGTAACCGAACTGAATCAAAGAAAACTCTTCAAAAATCCACGCAATAGCATAGCGTTGGAAGTGTTAGAGCGATTGAGAAGCACGTTGCGCGGGTCACAAGAAGCCGAAGAAAGGACACAAAGCTGTCTTTGATCTAGATCTGTTATTATGGCATTAACATAGTGATTACTCTAAGAACCCAAATATGCTATGTGATTTCAATAACCGGAATCAATCAATAACCCTGGTGCCTATCTAAAATCCATCGCCAATGAATCATAAACCCTTTACAGAAAATCGTATTTCAATCGGTCAAACCGTTTTGGAGGTAAATGGGAACATTCGTTTGCACAAATGTGTTTATTGCAGCACCCCCTGTTGGGCTAACACCTTAAAAACTAACTAAGAACTATCGCCAATGAGTCACAAGCCTTCTACAGAAAACTGCATCTAAATCCGTTAAACCGTTTTGGAGACAAATGGGAACATTCGTTTGCACAAATATGCTTATTGCAGCGTCCCCTGGTGAGCTAACACCATAACATCTAACTAAAAACCATCGCCAATGAATCACAAACCCTTTACGGAAAACTGTATCTCAATCGGTCAAACCCTTTTGGAGATAAATGGGAACATACGTTTGCACAAATATGCTTATTGCAGCGCTCCCTGGTGAATTAAAACCATAAAAACTATAAAAGAACCATCGCCAATGAATCACAACCCCTTTACGGAAAACTGAATCTCAATCGGTCAAACCCTTTTGGAGATAAATGGGAACATACGTTTGCACAAATATGCTTATTGCAGCGTCCCCTGGTGAGCTAACACCATAACATCTAACTAAAAACCATCGCCAATGAATCACAAACTCTTTACAGAAAACCGTATCTCAATCGGTCAAACCGTTTTGGAGATAAATGGGAACATTCGTTTGCACGCACAAACAAACAAACTCTCACCCTAAACGCATACACCTTCTCCGTTCCGTCGCTGGTAAAGAGAGCCGTACGGGCGATTTAAAACTTAAATAAAATAAATATTTAAAAAAATCAAAAACCCAACTGCAAAAAAGACAATTTAAAAGAAATTGTCAAAATTTATCAACTGTCATAAGCTACGTATATTCAACTTATTTTATTTTGTTATTTAGAGGCCAATTTTGGCTTACAAATTTCAACAAAAAGATCAGTAAATATATAACGTCGTTCGGCATTCAGTACCGCGAATGTGTAATTGAGTCACTTTACAGGAGAGACAAAAAACTGATTTATTTATAATGTACGCTTTATTAGTTGTTGGAAAGTGTTTTTTAAGTATTAATACTATCAACTTTTGCTGCCAACGCAATAACCGTATAACTCAATTTATTATATTTTATAATAATGCACATCAGCGGTATTTACCGAAGATTATTGGTCAAATGTTTAACATTCGCGGTTTTTGCAAGTCTATTTGGTCATTTTATAGTGACATTCGCTGTTATACTTACAATAAAAGTAAATAAAAAAACAGTTACTGTGAAATGTACATATTTATTTAGTAAAAAAATCAGTCTGAACTAGTAACAAAATATGTCTAACGTGTTATGAATCCTATTATCACAGTGTACTTATAAAATAATTATCAACGTTAAAAAAATCAGTTCAAAAATTAACGGTTTTCTAAAGTGTCATAGTAACAATCAAATTAAGTTCTCTTCTTCTTCTTCTTCTGTAAAAATTAATAAATAAATGCAACGTTTTCGATTATAAACAAATATTAAAAAAAACTGTGTAATTTCCAAAAATAATGCAGAAAGAAGTAAGTTAAAGCTTATTCTTATTCTAAATGGGGTAAGTTGTCATAAAAAGCATGGCAGTCTCGGGGCAAAAACTGTTTTAACTCTTTTAAATGTTGGTATTTTTGTTTTTTTATTGGTGAAATTAAGGTTCGCGGTCTCCTGGGTAGGTCTTCATATGGGGTGTCTAAATCATGGGTGAATTTAAATTTTATTTTTCCAGCAGGATCGTATAGTAAAGCCTTAATATCCGTCACTACTGCACCTTGTCTTTGAGATGGTCTTATCGAGTCATATTTCAAGACTTCCTTTATAGAAAAATATTTAAAAAAATCATAAGTGACCATCTTTTGCTCATATGGAAATGGCTTGCTTCTTGCTGCACTAGCCACACTGGCATATTGAATAGGCAAATATATTTCTATATTTTTTAATCTGCGTTCAATGCAGCTATGTGCAGAATCACACTACATCTGTGTGTGGCCTTTAACGAGATATTTTTGGTAGATCACGACATTCTTTTGAATAGCCAACTCAAGTAAGGCATTTGAGATTACTGCATTTCGATTTTGTTAAGTACACCCATCAGAATAAACTATTATTGGTATCGGTTTTTCTGCTAGATATTCAGATAAAATATCTATCAGACAACTGGCAAATGTCGAAGCTGATAAGTCCGTATCAGTTTCAGTGAACCAATAGCATCTCACCCGACGATCTGTCAAATTGTATACCGTATAGTTGTATACACAAAGTTTTATCTTGTAGTACATACTGCTAGTATTTAAATTTGGAGATAATTTAACAGCTTGAAGATCAACTGTGAAGACGTAACAATGACCATCAATTGCGTCTTGTTTATCTTTGGTTTTAGCACCTTTGGCCAGATATTTTTCTAATAAATGGGCATCATAAACCGATTTTAAAATGTTTCCAACTTTAAATTGGCTACACGTGTCACAGGCATCTTTCTTTGGCTGAAATATCCCAATTTTTTTTAAATGCTCTCTCAAAGGTTCTTTTGCTTGCTATTGAATCTTCTCCTTGACGTTGATGATCACAGTATAATGTATATAAATGGTTAATATTTCGTACGATTGGTTCAAGATGCAACTTGCTAGAGGACTTTCTACAGTAATGTGACGGAACTTTCGGTAAGGAATTTATAAAATTAACAATAGAGTCCTCCTTCTTGCTATTCTGTCTTTTTCTAGTCAGAGCGACATTTGCCTCTCTGGTCTCCTGAGTAGGTTTGTTATGTGTATCTATCCAATATCTTACTGCTCACTCTTTGATGCCTAATGTATTCAAAAACAAAATTCTACAAACACGAAGTCGACAGTGCCTAACCAATAAATGATAAATTTTAGTTGAGCCTTTCCTTGAATTACTATCATCATGATTTTTTCTTCTACTAGCAGGCAACTTTACATCTATCATGGATTTTACATACACCTTCTTTTCACTCCAATTCATATTTCAAAATTGTTTGAAAATCTCTTTTCTATCATCCTCTGAAATTTTTTTGCATTTTAAACCTCCTTTCAAACACACATTAGAAGAAAAGCGCATTTTCATTACTCTTTCTTCTCTTGCAACGTCTTGAAACCATTTAATTCCGTCCTTTCTGAATCCAGTATATTTTTTTCCTTCCATCCGTTTTATCTTTTCAATAGTACGTTTTGGTAATGATCTCTCATTAATCTGGTTGGTATTATTATCACTACCATCCTGTCGTGGATTTAGGCAATCTTTAAACTCGGATAGTAAGGCAACTGGAACGTAGTCGGTATAATTGATTTCTACATTTTCAGATCGTGAATCGGGCAGTTATGTTGTACTATGATCAATATTATTAGGTTCTCTACTTTCAAGGTATGGTTTTAGAAGAATTAAAGAACCCGAGACGAAGTTTTCAAGGTTTAATGAATCTGGTAAATTTTCTTTTTCAGAACATGACGCAAAATAATAGTCAGGTACATTATTATTAAGTTCATTGACCACGGGTTCCATTTTTTTAACTGTCTTGAAATAGCAACAGGTGAAACAGGCTTCAACAAAGATAATAATTTATGGGTTCGAGGATTTTTAGCACGAGCCCTATCTAAAAAGGGCTTGCTAAACCCCATTTCCTTCATTAGTTCTTCGTCTGAAGAAGAAGATCCCTGTGTATCTGCCATGATTCTACAACAAAAAATACGTTTTTATTAAATACTTGAATAATAATGCGACCATGAAATAGGTACGTAAAGAAATCGTTAAATAGTTACTTATTAACCATCTTGTTATTCTCTAGTGAGCGGTAACACATTGACTTTTTATAAAATTTGTAGGAAATTTATGATTAACAACCTGGCAAACTACAGCCTTCAATTTACCAAAATTAACAACAAACAAAATACATACTCAAAATAAATACTCGAATTATGAATATACTTATGTGAAAACCGCGAACGTAACAGTTACGGATAGAAAACGATCAAATCAAATCCGCGATTGTGACATCAAATATTAAAGTAAAGTTTATGGAATTATAATTGGAATATGGTTGAAAAACTTTGCCTTATGACAATGTACATACTTTAACCTTTCTGGTTAATATAGTTTCAATCAAAAATTATTTAATTAGCATTTTAAAACTTACCTTCAAACGTGGCACGCAACTTACTCCTTCATTTACTATGGCGGCACTGGCGAATTCGCGGTAATGCGGAAGCGAGAGGGAGGTAGTTATATTCGCGGTAATACTTTCATTGTATTTTCTCTATTTTGGACAGCTTTTTGGTCATATTTTAAATACAAAATCGCGTATTTGATTGAATACTATCGAATAAAGAAAAAATAAAAATTTGGAATTTTTTCACATTCGCGGTACTGAATGCCGAACGACGATAAGACAGTTATTATAATAATTATTTTTTGATTTCAAACATAATACTCATTTATAAAGGAAATATTTCTGCTGCGTCGTTGTCAACTGTCAAAGCATAGCGACTACATGCAATTTTTATCAATATGGAATAAATCCAGGGAAGTAATGCGATAATATTTCATTTATAGAGTAAAGTGCTTTTATTTAGGCCGTAAATGATTGTGTTTCAGGGAAAGATGCGGGGTACAGCACATTTCAAGTCAATATGAAGCTATGTAATATAAAGACTTTTGAGTGCTGTAGAGATCTGTTTAGAATTTTTTAATGAATATCTCCGCTCCGCTACATTCACATCCGGATTTCCTAATCTATCTATTTAATTTAATTTAATCTTATCCAATTTAATTCAATTCAATTTAACTTAATTCGATTGTTTACCATAAAAATTACTTAATAATAATTACTTGAATAATATATATATATATATATATATAAAATATACATATTAAACGATGCAATAGTAAAAGTATTTCGGTTTCACAGCCTACCGTAGAAATTCATAACTCTATTAGTAATTCCTCTAAGGACACAAATTTTTCCCTTTTTCCGGAGCAAATTTACAATTATCATCCTAATGTACCAGTGGTTAAAAGAATTCCTAGAGCTGCGAGGATGCAGCTTGCTGTAGCATTGTCATGCACTATTCAAAATTGTTTCACTAATAGTGAAAAGAGTTAGCAAAAATTATTTACTTTCGCGTATTCCCATTTTCATTTTGATAAAACAATAAATAAATCAATTAGGTCTCAACTAAAAGGACATCTTTTCAAAATTTAGATTACCCAATTAATACTCGTTTATCTCGACCACGTCCTAAGTTTGATTAAAAAAAAGTAGTTGAGTCGAAAGTAATTGATGGCGACTTAAAAAATGCATCCCGTATTTTATTCTCAGACGACATCCTGGCTCCTCGTAATGTCGAAACTCTTTAAAGCCTTCGTCAGAAGCATCCTTCGGTCAATCCTTCTCAGGGTTTACCGCTGCCTCCCAAGACTTATATGCAACCTTTACAAATTACTGAAAAAGACACTTTAGAAGCAATTATGTCATTTTCGCGGCGGCCTCTCATCTCAGGGGTACCTCGTTTAGAGCCGGGGCGGCATTAGAGGCAGCTGAACTGAGTAAGTGGCGCAAATATGAGTCTCTGACAGATGACTACATATTTGTGCCATTTGCTGTAGAGACTATCGTTCCTAAAGGAACTCCATCCGCGGTTGGTCGTTGCTGCTGGTGATAAGAGGGCTGGTTCTTTTCTCGCTCAAAGGCTAAGTATAGCCATTCAGCGGGGAAACGCAGCCAGCGTTCTTGGCACGATACCGCGGGGAGTAGGACTGTATGATCATTAAGTTACTAGTTTTAGTTTTTTTTTATTATAGATTTTAATATTGTATATAATAAGATGAATAATTTAAAAGTAATGCACTAAAAAGACGCGTAACCCATTAATTTTCCTTCTACTAAACTTAATGCGGGTATTTAACTTAGGCTTTCAGGTCATAATATAGTCTGTTAAACCGAAGTAGAGTTTACTTTGTTTATGGTTTATTTTAATTTTGTTTTCTATTCTCAATCATGTTTCGATCTTTTTAGTGCATTACTTTTAAATTGTCTTTTTTGCAGTCGGGTTTTTGATTTTTTTAATTATTTATTTTATTTTAGACTTTTTAGTGTCTCGACATACTCTTATGAACTAAATTTCATATGATAGCACGAGATCCGACACAAACATGGCCCATTTTTAAAATTGGTTTAAAAACTTTTTAAACCAATTTATAATTCGCAATTAAATTTAAACATATAACTTATATATAGTTTTGTAATGCCCTTTTAATTTCCTTTATTTTGATACCCTATTCGATAGGTTTGGTTATTTTTTTTTTATTAACGTATATTATTACTTACTAGTACCATTTTGCGCCAAAAATCCGCCACACAAACAGCTATCTAAGAACACTTGGGTTTTTAAGACGAATAAAATGATTCCTTAATTGTCGAAATCCATCCAGCTGTTTGGAAGATACGAGGTAATATATAGTAAAGAAATTTACAAACATACAAGATCGCGCGAAAAACATAACCCTTCCTTGGCAGTCGGGTAATTATAAAGAGACCCTTAGAGAAAAATTTAAGGAAATAAACATATTAACTTTGGCATCGCAATATATTTATGAAAATGTAATGTATGTACATAAAAAACATAAATAGCTTTGATAAGAATAACGAATTTCATACTTTAAACGCTAGGAACAAACTTAAGCTTGTAATGTCAGTTACTAGACTTCAACAGAATTAGTAATTCATTTATGGAGCAATGTATACGCTTTTACAACAAAATCCCAGAAAATGTACAAAATTTGTCAATAAACAAGTTTAAATGTTTTATTGAAGGAAACTTGTACAAAAAGGGTTATTATAATATCAAAGAATACATAAATGAAAATAACCCCTGGGAATAAGGTGATCGCCACCATGCTGGTTCTATTGAAATTCATTTAAAAATTGTGCAAACAAAATTATTGCAAAGTGATATTATGGTTATGTTTAAAAAAAGTCTCGCTGGGTTTTTTGCTGGTTCTTCCCAGGACAGAGGTATTTTCCAAACCAATGGTTAATAAAAAATTATTTTCAATAAGTATGTATTATGTAATAATCTATATTGAATAAAAATTATTCTATTCTATTCTATCTATGTCGGATTGGTTTTAAGGTTTGAAGCGAGTCAAGGATTATGTAAAGCAACGCCAAATCTCATAATTTTCCAGTACTAAACGTAGACAACGCCTCATTGAGATTAAACGGTTAAAAGCTTAACAACGCAGCCACGACCCTCGTCACACTGACTGACTCATATCTTAATTCAAGCATTTCTGATTGATAAACATTACTTTGTTATTCGAAATACGAATATGATGAATTACTGCTATGGAGGAAAAGTAAGCAAATTATTACATATTTAACAAAGTAAATACTAATATTGTATTTCAAAATACTTTGAGTGTTGCATTTTAGAAATCATTGAGTCCTCATGGAAAAATATCGAGTACTTTCCTTTCGATACTGATGCGTTTGTACTCGATACTTTTTTCGTATTAGTAAGTTTTGACAAGTATCATATCGTTTTAAATAATTCCTACTTAGTATGAGGCCTAAGCCAAACTACTCACCAAACTTTCTTTAAGCCGCATTTTGGATTTTTTTTAGTTTCTGCTTACTTAATACTCACCCAATTACAAAAGACTCAGCTATGTATTATGTTTAGAATGATATGTCACGCTTCACCCCTTTGATGAATGAAGATAATTAAAAAACTTGAATTGAATAATAAAAAGAATCTATTATTCGATAATACTCATGAGTACAGTATCGACACTTTTTTTATACAATACCGTGTCCCAATCATGCCTACTTAAGGTAATTAAAAGCAGTCAATAATGCGCTCATATGTACATGGATGGAATAATAATGAATATATAACCCGATATAATATATAAATATTATATGTTTGCTTTTTTTTAAAGAAAAATAATTTTTTACCTAACTTTACATTCTTGTCCACTACAATCACAGACTAATGTTTTTTGCTATTTACTATTGGTTTTTACTATTATACGAGACGTTTACTGAAAGATAAGCAATAAATAGTTTTAACCTATTGTTAAAGTAAAAAAATTGCCAAATTTAAGCAGTTAAAAAATAACATTTATTCGTAAATTTAGGTGCAGAGCCTGCAATAGAGTGGGTGGCAGAAAATTCGAACATTTACTGTAGTTTAAAATATTAATTCAAATTAAAAATAAAACAGCAGACATACTACTATAATAGTAATAAAAACCAATGGATTTCGTGAATTCGTGGCCGTGGTGTACAAAAATGTAAAAAAATAAACCATTAAATATCGCACAACCTGTATATAATATTATATCATTATAATATCTTATAGTATATTGTATTACTTATACATCTATCACCTCAACTAGGTAGGTGGGTAGTCTAGAGCCTATCAAAATCAATCAGTAACATATTATTATGTTTTTATATAATAGGCCCTACAAGCGTAGGGCAACAAAAATTGAGTAAGACTCATTTGAGTGTTCCCCTCCACGGAAATCTTTAGTAAAAGGCGAAAGATTTATACGTTTTGAAGGGAAACCAGAGTGACTTTAGCAAGTCTGTAAATTATTATATATATCCTGATAGTGAACAAAACCATAGCGTGTTATATCCTTGGTAAAACGCCATCTAGTGAAATAACTCAGAAAATCGCAGTGCTTGCACTGTTGTGTTTCGGTCTAAAGAGTAAAGAAAGCTAGTCTAAACGCCGAACCTTCTTGTTTGAAATTGGTTGTCCATGGGCTACAATAGCCACTTACTGTAATTCGATGGTCACATCAGTTTTATGAAAATAATGTTAAAAGACTTTTATAAATTACTTTTCGACACACTTTATTTTGCCCTTGCATTGCTCAGTAGGTGGCGCAACGAGTTTCAAGTTTTGAAATAATCTTTACTCATTTACAGAGCCACCTATCGGGTCCAAATTTTGTGACTTTCTTTTTTGGCACTAAACCAACGTAATATATTGTAAATATTTAAGTCATTTGGGCCATGTGCATAGAATTTGTTAATAACTTGACTACAGCGCCACTTATCGGATCTAAATATTGCGAACAATTGTCTGGACAAAAAATTTTTTGTCACAGAATAAAACCTTCTATATTCACTTTAATCGTTAATTTTATTCTTAATTTTCAATAAATGTTTTTGGTTTGAAAGTGCCTAAACCTCTTTTGAAAATATAAACCCTTTTAAAAATATACTTTTAACATCATTGTGGAACAAAACCAAAAATAAATACATTTCTACAACAGTAACAAATACACAAAACGGAAAAAAAGAAAACCTATCATTATTACCCAGAAACAAAACAAAATACTGAAATGCCCTGTCAAAATTTCGAGGTTGTAAAACCTTGAACCAAGAACTTGGAAGAAATAGACTTAAATATTAAATTAATAAGTTTGAAAATGTTTATTTGAAACAATAATATTAATTTTTTAAATTTACTATATAAAGTGTACAATTTAATATGAAAACACTTAGAAACAGCATGCTTTCGAAAAGTTTATGTATAATTATTAATAAGCCTAAAACTTAGAGTATTTATAAGCATTTGCTTATAAATACTCTAAGCACTTGCTTATAAATAATCTTAGCCCTAAAAGGGGTAATCATACATAAACCTTTCAAACAACTTTTGTATAATAATTATTTCTACCTTTTCTATGAATGCAAATTTTCTAGGAATTTTGTTGTAAAAGCGTCTTTGCCACATGAAAGAATTATTAACTGTTTGGAATCGAAGAACATTGCCGGCTTGTGCTTGTTCCTAGTATTTACAGGATGTGCTTCACTATTTTTAATAAAACTATTTTTGGTCATGTAGAAAGAATGAACGAAGAAAGAGTGACAAAGCAAATTTATGCTGCAGAAGTGAACGGCAGAGTCGGAAAGGGACGCCCTAGACGAAGGTTTATCGACCAAATTGGCGATATATTGAAATGGGGCAGATTAGAGTACCCTTAACCGACGAGCGTGTATGCGTAGATATATGGATGTAAAGGAGGCGAGAGAGGTGTGCCAGGATCGTGCCAAGTGGAAGTCCGTAGTCTCTGCCTACCCCTCTGGGTGACAGGCGTGAGTGTTTATGTATGTATATGTATGTATATTTTTATTACATGCATGCATGTATAGTATAATCTCTAAATATACAAAAATATCTATGCATGCAGCATACTAAGATTAATGCTGTTTTTCAAGTTTATTGAAGTAATTAAAACGTTAATAAGACTGTGATAACACTACTTACGGACTTACGGACGCCTTCATTCTATAAAAAAAATGAGGACTGATTTATTTGCTACACGGAATATAAAAAACAACTTGTTTTTTATATTCCGTGATTTGTTATGAGCTTCGGCGCATGTTTTTAGGCAATCGATTAAGTTTTTAGTACCTATAATTCTGTCTCTCTTCTGAACTAGGTTCCATTAATGTCCATTGATATAACACAGATATTCTATTCAAATCTAGGCTTGCGGTCATGTTGAATAAATCATATTTATGAAATGAGAAAAAAAATGGGCATCCAACACTTTTTCTACCACCAGGGCGGCGTCACTTAAAAATGAGGTGTAATATTTGACAGATTTCATAGTGGTGAAGATAATTTGTTCGGAAAATGTAAAGATTAATGTTTATTTCAGTACTATTAGTTATATTTTATATTAATTACATTAAAAAAGAAATAAACCAAATCACAGATATTCATAAAGGTAGAAAAGTTAAAAAACGTGCAAAAATTAAAGAGCATACCACTCAGGCATTGTTTTATGTATTAATATAATAGGTACTCTAGAAACTGATAAACATGTATGTAGGGGGTTTTGTGAGTTGTGACCCTCTACATATAATTGATATGTAGTATATTAATGTAGGTTGTATCTTCTACGTTACGGGATGTGGTAATTAAAACTGTGTCCGTTTCCGAGAGAGCGTTTATTGTACTGAAAATACTTATGAATGAAAAATGTAATTATAGTGAACGTGTCGCGCGCAGGCGCAATATCAACATTATTTTCTAAACTGTTGAAATATCATGTACTTGCTCGTACATCTTGCCAATTTTATAAACAAGAAGAAAGTTTAAGGCGATGAACCCTATTGAGTTTACGGGCAGCCGTTGCGATCACCGCATCCACTATCGATGTCCGAGACTCCATGCTCCGATGAATGTCCTTGGGTTGGCTGCTCGACATTGTTGGGGTCTGGCTTGTCGCGAAGAATTCACGCTGCAGCCTTGACATCTTCTTTTCAGCCGGAATGTCCCCATGCAATGAAGGCTACAATAATAAATCCGACTACGGTGTACAACACATAGTTGTGTGTGTCATGTGTGGTGATTGTACACTCAGTGTTTGTTGCTGTTCCTTGACCTTATCAATGTTGTTTTCAGCTCTTGTAAGGCGTCTTTATGATCTTCAGGTCCAAATGTATGATTAAAGTCTGTCAGTATGTGGTTCAGGCTTGATTCACGCATGTACATTCTTTCTTCACTGCCTGTTAGTTTCAACTCGCTGTGATAGTCGTTGCGAGCATGAATGATGAAGCTTTCTCCTTGAGCATACACCCAAGTCCGAGTAACATAATCCCCGTGCCGTGTAAGTGCTGTGACGTCACTCCAGCTGGGCAGAAAATGCGCATCGTGCAGTCTTCGCAACAGGAGAACAGCCACGCGCCACGATTGTGTAATCGCACCCACCTGTCGTTGCAATCCAATACTCTTGTGCGGCATGTTGATAAGTCGCCATTGTTTAATATTTGCGCTTCACATAATGTATCGGCTACCTTAATGTTGTAAATAGGTTGATTGATAGCACATAACATTTTGTTTTCTTGCAGATTTAAGCATGATGATACATCTCGGTTTTCTAGGGTATTATCATGTCCCCTTTTAGGTTTACAGCAAGGTATTCAGATGTAGTACTATAGTTTTCTCTGTGTCCAGTTATTTGCGGAATAGGAATGATGCGGTTAAGTTCATATTGTTCGTTGTTTATTAGCGGTAGCTTCACTTCGAATATTATGTATGCACTTGTTAAGCACGTGCACTCGCGCCAGCTTGTATAGCTTCGCGTGCAATGGCGTGTGTTCACACAGGTAGCGATAACTCGCGGTAAATGACCGGAGATGATGTTGAGCTGATCTTCAAATTGGTTGGGCTTGATGAGATGGGTGTCAACTCTCCCGTCCTTCACGTCAGTTACTAGGTCTAGGAGTTGCTGTTGTATTTGTCGTATGTTTGAAATGATCAAGTTCACGGCCAGAGCGGTAGCTGTTATGTACATAGCATTGTCATGGCTGATTTGTATGCGTTTTCCGTTTCAGCGAGATGATTGTCGATGATACGAAATTGTGTGTTCATTACTTCCTCGTTTCTTTTAGAAGATTATATTCACTTTCGATGATCGATGTGTGATTTTGTAGAGATTCAATAGATGATTTTCGTTTGACTGGATTATGTTGATATCCTTCACGTACTGATTGGCAAATCTCTCATCCAGAGTACCAAAAAGGGAGTTTGCTAGGTATCCTATTCCATTCACTAGTCCTCTTTTTCTTCGAGACGGTCCATGTTCTGATCGTAAGATATCGTTATAGTGTTGAATTTCGTTAAGTTCGTGTTGAAACTGGGATGAAATTGTAAGATAGGCTGCTTCATTCTTGCATAATGTGTTCAAATGGTTGACATAGTTTTGTATGTTGTCCAAACTCCGCCAATATGTCGTCATGTTGTAGTATACAACCATTTTCCACTTATCTTGAATAATCTGCACATCAGACACCTTGTCAAAATAAACGACTCTTGAACTGCTAAGCCTTGTTATGTTGATCATTTGTTGCGTAGTAGGTCCAACACACATCGAAAATATAAGTAGTAACGTACAAAAAGTTGTTGAAGTGTTTTTGCCGTTGTTGTTTCTTCGTTTTCTTTGTGTATTTATTGCAGGCTTCGTAGTGTCAACGTCAGAAGATGCAGTTGTATAAGATGACGGATCCAACGGAAGGCGTGACAATTTTGTAATCGGTCGCTTCATATTACTTGTTTTAGTTTTCAGTGTGACGACTCGTACCCGGCCGTCCGCACCTGGGTGAGTCTCAACACCCGTCCCAGGATCCATTTGGCAGGAGGAATGTTGTCTTCTCTGACGATAACGACGTCCCCAACTTCTAAGTTTTTAGTAGGAAAGTGCCATTTGCTTCGAGTTTGTAGAGTTTGAAGATAGTCAGTAGACCACCTTCTCCAGAAGTCCTTGTACATTTTCTCCGTAAGTTGCCATCTTGTAGAAGGTCATGTCATTACCCTCAGCGGATGTGTGATTCTAGAGAAGGCTCGCCGATTAGGAAGTGAGCTGGTGTCAAGCAGTCAAGGTCTTCGATATTCTCTGACAACGCCACCAGGGGCGAGGTTGAGACATCCTTCAATCTGCGCCAACAGTGTAGAAAATTCCTCGAACGTAAGTTTTGATCCCCAAGTACTCGTTTGAGGTGATGTTTCAGGCTTTTACTGCAGCTTCGTAGAGTCCACCAGCAGTAGGCCAGGAAGGAGCGTTAAAATGCCATTCAATGCCCCACTCTGACATGTTAGTTATGACGTCATTGTTTATGTAGCATTGTAATGCCTCCTTTCGTTGTTTTTCCAATGCTCTTGCTGCGCCCACGAAGTTGGTGCCGTTGTCGCTGTAGATGTGACGAGGCTTTCCTCGGCGGGCACACATTCGTTTCAAGGCGTTCAGAAAAGCCACTGTGCTGAGATCGGAGACAAGTTCGAGGTGAAGAGCTTTTGTGCACAGAACACAAATACAGCTACGTAGGCCTTCATTGTCTTTATTCCTCTGCCTTGTTAGCCTTTACCTCCATGCCCAGTGAAATCTACGGTGTGTGTGAAAGGCCGGGATGGTGTGACGCGTGGAGGTAAATCACCCATAAGTTGGTTGTTGTTGATAGTTTTGAAGCGATGACACGTGATGCACCGTATAAGTCGTTTTTTCACTGCTCTCAAACCGCTGATAATCCAATATCTGTTGCGTAGATATGATAGAGTTAGTCTGGCTCCACCATGCAGGGTCCTCTTGTGCGCTTGGTCGATCAGTAACTCCGTTAACCTGTCATTGTAAGGTAAGATAATTGGATGTTTTTGTTCTTGACTTAAGTTGGCATTTTCCAGACGTCCTCCTACACGTAAGATTTCGTGTTTGTCCAGGAATGGATTTAAGTTTAAAATGCTGCTTGTTATTCGCACTTTATGATGTTTATTGAGTTGTGCAATGTCGTCGGCGAAATGATTAGTTTGTATAGCCTTGATAATTGCATTATGTGCGTTCTGCAGGTCACTCGTTGCTAAGTACGATGACCGCATGGCATTATTGACGTCACGTGCATTGTTTATGAACCGAAGTATCCAACTTAGGATTCGAGTTACGCGTGCCATACAGCTGTGTTTGTTTAAAAGTTCTCCGATTAATGGCATCGACCTTTGTGACACGCAAACTTGTTTGACCTTTTTCTCTTCAACAGTTGTGTGGAATTGGTCTTGAAGTGGGAGGTCGTTGTCTTTTAGCAAATAGGTCCCCATAAATGATGATTCGCCAGTTGTAGTGGAGTTAGGCCTCTGCTGGCACAATCTGCTGGGTTATATTCAGACTTGACGTGCCTCCAGCATCCCGATGGCATGATGACAGTGATCTGTGTTGCGATTAGCCACAAATGTGGTCCATCTTGAAGGCCCCCTTGTAACCAACCCATCACGATCATAGAATCTGTCCAACCATGTATTGTTACACTCTGTGAGTTTATTGACTCTATGACCTTTTCATAAGTCGAGACAGTAGTAGGACATAGTTCAAGCCGTGGTAAAGACGGGGTTTTCTTAATGGTGCGAGCTTAGTTTTCCTGCCACCAGCGTGATAATTTGTTGCCCTTCTTCACTAATAGATTTACAGTAGATAGCAGCCGTAGGCTTTCTCGGAGGCGTCACTGAATCCGTGTAACTCGATGGGTTGTTTAGTGTTACCAATCCAGCGTTGTAAAGCGATGGTATTGATAGTGGGCAATTCTTGTTGAAAGGTTGTCCACTCTTGTTGTATGTCTTCCGGAAGAGGTTCATCCCAATTTGTTGAAGCAAGCCAAGCTTGTTGAAATATGAGTTTTGCCTTCATTGTTACCGGAGACAGCCAACCAGTGGGTCATATAATTTTGATAGGTCAGAGAGCAATGTCCGCTTCGTTGTGACGTCGTGTGTTACTAAGTGGCGCCTTGAATGTAAACTGATCAGTGTGCGGATTCCAGGTTAAGCCGAGTGTTTTGTTACTCTCTGCGTCCTTGAAGTCAAACATATTCTGGCTTATGGATTTCAGGTAAAGTTTGAAGCAATCTGGGGTGGTTACTAGCCCATTTGCGAAGATTGAACCCACCGCCTTTAACAGGTCAATCAATTGGTTTTGAGCGTCTTGTGCTTCTAACATGTCGTTGCTGCCACCAAGTAGGTCATCCACATACAGCTGGTGAGTAAGGATCTCTGCCGCGAGAGGATAGCGGTGTCCATCGTCCATTACGAGTTGTATTATGGTGCGCATTGCAAAAATGGTGCAGCTTTGGTACCATATGTTACAGTGCACAGTTGGTATTCTTTGATGAGATCTGTAGCAGAGTCACGCCATACAATTTTTGCAGGTGTTGATCTTCATCGTGTATCAGTACTTGACGGTAAAACTTCTCAATGTCTGCAGTGTAGACGTATTGAAAGGCTCGCCAACGTAGAATCATAGATTGTAGGTCTTGTTGGAGGTTAGGCCCCTCCATGAGATCGTTCAAGCTTTGTCCTGTACTTGTCTTGGCAGAGGCATTAAAGACTACGCGCAATTTGTAGTTGTTGAGTCCAGCTTTTGTACGCCGTGATGAGGTAGAAGTAGCTTGGCTTATGGTGTTCAGTGCATGGCGTCATGTGGCCGAGTTGTAGATATTCGTCAATAAACTTCTTGTATGACGTAGAAAATGTTTCCTGTTTGGCCAATCGTTTTTCTAACTGCCGAAATTGTGCGATTGCCTGTGGCTTAGAAGTGCCCAAGGTTTGTTCAGTTTATTTTCATTGGAAGTCTGACTGCATATCGTCCGTCTTCTTTTCTTGTTGTTGTGGTTGAATAAATAGATTCACAGTATTCTTCCTCTGATGTTAGATTGTGATTGGTTTCGGTTATCTCCTCCATCTCCCAAAATCGAGATACATCGTCAAGATTAATGAGCACGTGGCAGTTGAAGGTTTTGATATTGCCCAGCAGTACCCAGCCCACTTTTGTCTGTTGAGCCATGGGTGTGTGTGGGTCCTCGTAGCATACCACTCATTACTATGTCAGCATACACTCCATCTAACAGAACGTCCACTGGTCTCGAGATGTTGAAGTCAGGATCCGCCAGTTGTATGTTCTGAATATGTGGCCAGTCTTGTTTTCGAAGGTGTAATTAGGCAGGTTGCTGAGCATGTTGGCCATTACCATGGCTTCGATTGTAAATGAATGGCCTCCGTACAAAGACTCACAGTCTAACCGTACGGTTCCGTTGCTATGATGTGCTGACGTCCCTATGCCTGAGACTGTGGCGTTTCGATTTTGTCTTTGCAGTCCCAGCCGTTGCAGCATCTTCAGTTATTAGATTTATCTGTGATCCTTGGTCGAGAAGGCATCGCAATTGAACAGTCGATCCATCAGCTGCCATCACCTTTAATTGAACGGTCGCTAGTAGGACTTCGTTATAATTTCCAGACACGTGGTTTGCCTTTTGCTGTGACGTATGTGGCTTGTTGCTAGGTATAACGTTATTTGAGACCGCGATTTCAACTTTGCGGTAAATATCGTGCAATGTTGTGTGGTGTGCTTCTTTGCACGCGGCATCTTTGTTGGAGTTGCATTTATTGTCGTTGTGTAAGTACAGGCAATTGCGACAAATATGTAGTTGCGAAATTGACCTCATTTTGTCTTCCGGTGACATGTCTTGAAACGACTTGCAGTAGAGTAAAATATGATTGTTTTTACAGCGGGCAATTTTTTCTGTGCTTGTATGATATGCTCGAAGAAAACTACGCCTGTTGGTGTTGTTAAAGTCCTTCTTAAATTGAGCTGTTGCCTCCTTGTTGGTCGAATTGTTTGACTTGTGGTGTCTGTCTCTTCTTTTGAACAGGTTCAAGCGCAGTAAACTTGTTTTCCAAGAGTTTATCAGCTCATCCAAAAGGTAGCTCTCAGGAGCCTTTCTGATCTCCATAGGCTGCATACGTGTCAGGTCCAATTTGCCAGTGAGAATGTGCACGGATCGGATCCCAAGTCGTTGTGTCGATGCCCAGATTGTGAATAGCATGTATGGTCTCGACACTTGTGTCATGTAGCTTCTTCAGCTCGTATGCATTCTGTGTTTGCAACGCCGGTTGTCCCATAAGGGTTTGTATATGTTTTGTAAACAAAAGTTGTCGGTTGTTGTACCTATGGGTGAGTATCTCCCAACAGGTGTCGTAATTATCAGCTGATACTGTAAGATGCTGTACGATGCGCTCCGCCTCGCCTAAGTTTGCCCTTGAGGTGCCATCTTTTGCGTTTTTTCAACATGACATTGTTGTGGATGGCTTCAGTATAGGTCCATGAATGTAGGCCACTGGGTATAATTACGAAAAGAAGGAATCTCAATTGTAGGCACTTGCTGATGCTGTTGAGATACTGAGTTAAGCTTACGATTCAAATCCTTTTGTAGTTTCGTACAGGGTTTCGTATGCAGAAAACTCTTCTTCGTAGCCTACATCACCGCCAGAGTCAGGTTATCGATTTGCCAGTGGAGCTCGTCGATCAGTTTCCAGCGAGACTGCAGCGAATTCAGTTTGTCACAATTTCCCACTTCTCAACTCTTTGGTGTTGATGTTTTAATCACCCTAGAGAGCGCCCGGAAATTAGTGCGTTGTTGGCTAATGAACTCATCAGACCTTGATGGTACTCCAGTTTCCGCAGTTTTCACCTCGTAGTTCGTCAGCATGTCACGAATCGCTTCGTACCTTCTTTGTGGTGGTAGGTATCATTGATGAAATAGTCGTCATCAAGTCACTGTCTGTTTTTAGAACCCCATGATTCATGTTGAACACCTCCTTGAGCATTCAAAGCATCCAACCTTTTCTGTATGTATGTTCCTGACTTGCGTGAATCAGAATCCTTTTGAAGTTAGCCTCAATTTTAGATAGATTCAATGATTGTTCTCTGTTGTTGAAGTAGGTTCTCCATGGTTTAAGGACGATGTTGTAAATAGTTGGTTTCAGATACGTGTGACTGCGACTCTTACCGTAGTATGCACCTCAATCAAGCTGGTGAGACCCGCTTGTGGGAGGCCAGCAACCAAAGTGACACTACAGATAGAATCACGAATTACACTTTTTTTTTTTTTTTTTACAAATACACTTTAATGTTGAACTATTGTAGACGTAATATGCAAGTCTTAGTTCACGTCGAAAGCTCGAAGGACCAAAATGGGGGTTTTGTGAGTTGTGACCCTCACATATAATTGATATGTAGTATATTAATGTAGGTTGTATCTTCTACGTTACGGGATGTGGTAATTAAAACTGTGTCCGTTTCCGTAGAGAGCGTTTATTGTACTGAAAATACTTATGAATGAAAAATGTAATTATAGTGAACGTGTCGCGCAGGCGCGATATCAGCATTATTTTCTAAACTGTTGAAATATCATGTACTTGCTCGTACAATGTATTTAAAATTAATTTCTCAACTAAATGACCTTGTGTAATAAAATACTTCAACTCAGTATCAACTAGCGACATCTGGTGAGCGAAAGATTATCATCATCTTATTCAATGAGGGCTAATAACCTTTTTAATTAAATTACTTATATGTCAATTAAATCAAATTTGTCAATATTATCATTACAATTTATGTCATATTTAAATTATTATAACATATTAAATTATTATTCATTTATTGTATATCTCTAAATAGTATATTATAAGTATAGTATACCTATTGTCTTTGGAACACAGGCGTGTTTTGCTTGACATGGCTTTGTTAGGTAAATGATGTAATAAACAGTAATATTAAGGCGACACCGCGAGAAAATGCACCTCCTTTCATCGAATAGTATAGGATTATGACACGACTAACGAAACTGGAATTTTGATATAGATAAATTCATGTCTTTATCTTGAATTTGCTTATTCAAAAACACGATTGTATAATTTTGACTCGATCATAATTATTTGCGAAAACACCTCTAAAAAATCACAATAGTTGAAATTACAACGAAATTACTTAATCTATATGCTTGGGACTAATCACTCAAATACATTCATAACATCAATATTCGTAATTTGCTTGCCCAATATTTTGATTACTTAAATCAATAATTATTAAAAAATATTTTAAAATTCTAAGGGATTTCTAAGCGGTCTTAATCGTCGCGGGCGCTACGCAATATTAGACCTTATGACGACGTTTTTTAAGTCTTAACTGTCCATATCTTGTCTCAAGAATCACCTTTCGTACTCCAAAATACTACCGCACCCGCAATACTACATTGTTACAGACTCCCTGTCATCATTCAAACTACTGCCGAAACACTGTTCTTTCGCGACTCGCTCGTAGGTACGTATAATGAACAGTTTGGACACATTGAGCTCTTTGCGAAATCTAAATTCATGTTTAAAGATGACATCAAGAAAACGATTAAGAAATAGAGCAGTTTAAGTTAAAGTCACATATAACTACTCTCTTCTATTTTTTGTATATATATTTTTGATGCTGTTAATATAAGTACCTACTTAGGTTATTTTATTTAATATATATTATAATTAATTATTTGTATTATGTTTATAAATTTATACATTTTATGTGTGTGTGTATGAATGTATATAAGTATGTATGTGTGTATATGTACATATATATATATATATATATATATATATATATATATATGTGTGTGTGTGTGTGTGTGTATGTGTGTGTATATATATATATATGTGTAAATGTAATGTAAAATATCAATCTACCTGTCTCTCCAAAGGATTCTTTCAAGATATCTGTAAGCTTATGATCACCTTCATTACATTGAATTGCTTATAATTTGTCTATCAGATTGTTCTTATTTCATTTTCTTCCAACAACAATATGCTCACCATCAAGCAACATAAGGGAAACCTGTTATTGGCCATACTTTTAGTTTGTTACATTAATGTTAATATTTACTATATACGCTGTTGGTTTTCTAAATAAATTAAAATAAAATAAAAACAAAAGATATAACACAAAGTCGCTTCTGTACGCTTAGATCTTTTAAACTACGCAACGGATTTTGATGCGGTTTTCATCAATAGACAGAATGATTCAAGAGAAAGGTTTATATGTATAATACATGCATATTATATAATTCTTCCGTCCGTGTGTATGTGACTGAATTCCTCCTAAACGGCTGGACCGATTTTGATGAAATTTTGTGTGTGTGATTAAGTTGATTAGAGAATACTTGAGATTCACAATTGGACCCGATAGGTGGCATTGTTGCCGAAATTCAGAAATCAATCGTGCGAAACCGGGGCGGATCGCTAATTTAAATTATGTCTTAGCTCATTTTCATGATGTAGTAACCGACGATCATAATAAATCACACAGGTTAATGACATAGCGCTAGCTTCCGAATAAAAAGGAAATTATCAACAATGCAACAACTCAGAGCTCCGCCACGCTGCAGCTGTATTTATTTTAACTATTCGAAGCCAGTGCTTGACTACTATCCCACCTGATGGTAAGTGGTGATGCACCCGAAGATGGTAAAGCGCACTGTCTTAGCATAACAAAAGCCTATTCACTATTGCCTTGAAGACACCGAGGTTGTAATCAGAAAGATAGATATCATTACCATTACAGCCTATCAAAAGACCACTGCTAAATATAGGCTCCATCACACGTTGCCTCATATGAAGGATATTTGCCACAGTTGCCACACTTGGCAATCCGGTAGACAACAGTAATTTTTCATAATTATTTTCCTCTATTGCTTCTTACGACATACACCCGTGTATGATATATGGTAGTGGATTCTCTAATGCGGCCACTCCACGGCGAAATGGAAAGATGCTGGCATATTATTCCACTCATTGCTGTATGCAATACGAACGACGAAGCATACCGTTTGGTTCGAATGCGTGGTATGTCGCTATACGCGTATTGTGCCGAGTATCGAACCCAGTTTGCGGTTCGTGCTCGTAATTAGATTACCTATATTTCCTCAGGGGCGACACAACGCATCTTCATTTTGTTTCTCAATCGAAAATAGAATGCAGATGTTTGTGGACCATAGAATACACAAACAACTTTGTAAAGTATAGCGGTGAACTACACACATTCATTTAAAGTGATAGGATTCCTCTCTGTGTAGATTTCCGTCTAGGTAAATACATTGTTATTACTCATAACTGCATCCTGCCACACCACTTTACCTATACATCACAAGGACATTTTATTTTGAGTTATTAAACGTGCATGGTATATTAATTTATACCTAATGTTATACTTGTACGATAAAATTAGAGAAAGGTAGGATGGAGTATTAAATATATAATCAGGAAAACAAATCAAATATATTCGAAAACAAAAAACTTAAATAATTTTAAACTATATCTATTAATAATTTTATTTTATTTTATTTAATAAGGCTTACCAACTAAATACATAAACGGAACTTATGATATCACACTTTTTGGAGAAATACATTTTACATATGCATTTTTATTTATTAATTTATTAAAGGTATGCACAACATTCTTATTATAATAAAGACGTTGTTTTACAGATTACAAATTAAACATTTTAAATTAGTATAAATATAAAAGGATTTTATTTTACAATAATGGCAAAACTAAAAAACAAAAAACTAAAAATGAATCTTACAACAATCCACAATCGATTTTTTAAAAGTATCTATCTTTTCACAGAAGATATCTAAATTACCATTTTGAAATAAAAGGTTAAATTTTTTTAACATTGTACAAATAGGAGAGGAACTACCATATTTCGTTTTTCTCAAGGACACTGAAAATGGTTTATAATTATGCAGACGAGCCGTAACTCTAGGAACTAATATATTAATTTGTGATAGGAGAGATGGACAATCCACTTCATGGTTCAGTAACTTATACAAAAAAATTATGGACAGCTGTTCCTTACGTTGCTTTAGTGATAGTAAATTTAATTGGTTTAACCTATCAGAATAACTACTGAGGCTGCGGTAACTACCATTGATAAAAGAGATTCTTTTCACAAACTTTTTTTGAATATTTTCGATACGGTGAACATTATTCTGATAAAATGGATACCAAACAGAACTACAATAATCCACATGGCTACGCACGAAGGCGGTATACAAAACTTTCATTGCCTGAACAGATTTGAATTCTTTGAATTTCTTAAGACAAACGCTAACATTCTGAAACATTTGCTAACCGTGTTATCAATATGGTTAGTGAATCTCATTTCAGAATCGAGAGCAATACAAATCTCTAACCTGATCGACTCTGTTCAACACAGTTCCGTTTATGTTGTAAGAGCTAGGAAATTTGTTAAATTTTCGGAAAATTTTATGTGACAACATTTATTAATGTTCAAAGTCATACAGTTTAGTCGACACCATTCCGTAACCCTGTCTATCCGCTTGAAGTTTTATCTGATCGACACTGTTATTAACTGTTGGATAGCTTTAAATCATCTGCGTAAAGTTCAAATTGAGAATTAAAAATACAGTGTTTTATGTCGTCAATGAACATAACAAACAAATCGGCGAGATGGGAGCCTTGTGGAACTCGGAGGCAGGTAAATATCCTAGATGTAAAACCATTCACTACTACTCGCTGCATACGACTACTAAGTAAGATGAGAACCAATTCAAAAGTGGCCCATGAATACCAAAATTGTTGTGAAGTTTATGTATTAATAATGCGATTCACCTTTTCGGAACCTTTACTAAAGTCTGTATAGATTGCGTCTACTTCATTACCCGAACTCATACTACTAATTATTCTATCCACAAATGTTAAAAGGTTGGTTGCTGTAGAACGTTTCTTTAAAACCATGTTGTTGCTCTGCCACGGTTTGCTTTTATGCCACGATAAACTAGGCATACTAATGATTCAAAAACTTTGGCAAGAACTGGGAGAATACTAATGGGTCTATAGTTATTTACATTGCTTTTATCACCCGCTTTATGGATTGGAATAATTACAGCATCTTTCCACAGGTTGGAAACAACCTTCTACAAAGATCGATTGTAAATGATATGCAAGGGTCTTGTTAAGTTAGTAGCACAGTTTTGATAAATATTGATGAATACCGTCGCTTCCTGCTCCTTTACTGGAATCAAGAGTTTTTAAACACTTTTCTATTCTATCACTAGTTATGTTAATCTGACCTAATGTTACAGTTGCATGAGATATACTTTCATCAACCAAAACAACATCACTAGCCGATTCATACGCTAAAGCAAAATTGTCTGCAAAAAGATTGGTAATGCTGTCACCGTCTCTAGCAACTCTGTCTCCGAACTTCATGACTGATGGTATGTCACTCCTTACTTTACGTTTATTCTTAATATAAGCCCAAAAGTATTTTGGATTTTTTACAACATTACTGACAACTTTTTCTATATAACTACTGTAGCATTTTTTTATCATGGTCGACGTTCGTTCTTTCAATATATTATATTCCAATTCATCTAAGCCATTTTTAAATTTTTTGTACTTTTGGCGAGCTTTTTCCTTTTCACGCAACAAACGAATGAGGTTGTAGGAAAACCATGGTGGATATTTCTTAATATTACGTTTCCGGATGGGCACATACTCAGCAATAATTTGATTTAAAATATTGTAAAATTTAGATACAGCGTCATCTATTTTTAAACATGATTCCAATTCTGAGCTCCAGTCCACTTCGTTCAAACGATTTCTTATTATCCCATAATCTGCTAGAAGAAGTTGTACCTAGGTATAAATTTGGGAGGCAGTAGTCGAGGCCCCCGCACAGATAAAAGCACTTGCAAAGGGGGATGATATAAGTCTATTCGAGAAATTATATTTTGTGACTCTTGCACTATAATACCACATCTAGAATTACTTAATACTAAATCGAGTATTTTTTGTTGATGGTTCAATACATGGTTGAACTGTCTCAGATCTAAGCAGAGAAAAGTCAACAAGGTCACGGGCGATAGTGCTGTCATAATTAGTAGGTCTTAGAAATGCATCCGCAGTGGAGACCAGACAATTTCTCGCTGGTTAAAGTCACCAAACAAAAGCACGTCATCATCCAAGTTATCCATAACGCTACTACATTTATCTAAAACTGCTCAAGATGAGTACGTTTAAGAGGGACGGTAATAAACACAGCATAGGTGTAGCTTGAGTGCCCAAAATTAAAGTTATCCATAAATCCTCACAGCGACTTTCGAAAGTGTAATTTCTATATGCATGGATAGACTTCTTAACCAATAAGTACACCTCCACCATCAGCAGCCATTACATTAGTATTTGATGATCTGTCTCTCCTAAAACCGATAACGGTCGTCAAAAATTTCGCTGTCGTATATACCATCGTTGAGCCAAGTCTCCGTTAATACAATCAAATCAAAATCATTGACACTAACTTCAAGAAAAATGTCATTTAATTTTGTCCGCATGCCGCGAATATTTTGATAATAAATGGAAAAATTGAACTTTAATACTAAAAGCACTAATCACTTTATGAAATAGTAATATCTAATACTAATTAAACTAAAGACTTTAAAAAATCCTGATGCAATACCAACTTTGCTGGGTGTTCGTCGTCCTTTCTTAGAAAGATTTTTCCATTTCTCACCCATACATATTTGAATTTGTGTTCTTTGGCCCATATTCTTGTTATTGCGTGAGGTGATTTGTTAGCTTGTTAGATGCTCGAGATGTAGACCGGTGACTCCTGGTCACCATAACCTAGTAGTTTTGTGTTTAACTTTTCATTGGGATGGGATCTGTTGTACTTATATACAGCTGCAAGTAGATTGTCACGTTTCAGCTTATTAACGAGTCTGCATACAACTGTTTTAGGCAAATTCGACGTCTTATTTTGCTTTTGTACGATTACAAGATAAAACATCAGTTTCAGATAGAGGAAAACCTATCACTTTGCCAATTTGCATCACTGCATTAATCAGGTTTTCTTGTTTATGCTCTGGAAGACAGTGGATTTCTATGTTATTCTGCCGGGAATCTTGTTCCATTACTGACAATCTTGATTCTAGGTCTTTAACTTTGCGTTGGAGCAATTCACTTTCAGTACAGGTTGCTTGGTATCTTGCATGTAGGCCTCTACTTTAGTCTTCATATCCTCAAATTTGGCATTCATGTAGCTTATAGAATCCTCAAAGCTGCGCATCTCTTTTCTCAAGGATGAGAACTCTTCTCTAATTGCCTCCCTTACTATATGTAGCTCTTCTTGCATGATGGTTCTCATAGTTAAGCGCAAATTTTCCGAATCATTATAAGTGTTGCCACTCTCGTGCGTTTGTATTGACGTTACATTTATTTCAGTAGGACTGGCAGCTGTCGTCGTAGAACTCTTAAATGGTGTGTCATCATTCTTTGTCTGCCGCTGCGTAGATAACATTTCTATAGAACAATCAGGACATTTCCAGTTCGACTTCCTTTTAAAGTTCGCACTGGTAAGATTTACACACAGATAATGAAACTGCTTTTTACAGCGGGGTTGAGTACATGTGATTTTTTCAGTACTTTTTAGGGTGTTATTACAACCGCTACAAATATTATTACTCATTTTATATGATACGGTTATTTAGGTATTTGATACGGTTTTCACTTTTTTGTTCGTAGATGTGTAGGCTACAAAAGTATAATAAACAAAGCACCAGATATTAAGAGTTTACTATGGTAGGGAAAATAATTTCACGGAGCAAAACAACACACGTCTTTCCGTCTTTCGCGTTATTCAACAATGAATAATAAAATTGTAAACTACGAAATAATACATTCATGGAAGACAGCTTACATGTAACCGATCTCTAAAATAGTTAACCACTCTGATCCTCCCAACTACAGACTTATCGTCATCACCTCTTTGTTCTCGAAAATAATGGAGTCCATCATTGATTGCCAGCTCATGCGGTATCTCGAGGAGCATCAGTTGATTAGTGACCCCCAGTACTGTTTCCGTCGGGGTCACTCAGCTGGTGATATTCTTGTTTAACTAACACACCGATGGGCACAGGCGGTCGAGTCTAAGGCTTCAATCGAGTTTGGCATATTAGCGCTTCTTTCTAAGCTTCCATCTTTTGGAATTTCCGATAAATTATCCAATTGGATCACCAGTTTTCTCTCAGATCAGAGCATTAAGGTCGTAGTCGACGGTGCATGTTCCAAGCCTGTGAATGCTGGTGTACCGCAAGACTGTGTGCCTACCCTGTTCCTTCTACATATAAACGATATGTTACAAACCAGTAACATTCATTGTTATGCAGATGACAGCACTGGCGATGCCTTATACGCAGGTAGTGCTAATATTTCTTGGAAACACGTTGTCGAGTGTCGGAATAAACTTCTGTCTGAAATCGAGACTTTGTTGATCAAAGTCTCGGATTGGGGGCGACCAAATCTAGTCCAGTTCAATCCCAAGAAGACGCAAATTTACCGGTAAAAATAACTGGTTTGTCGTATCTCCTCTGTTTCATGGCACAAAACCCTCGTTGCCTCAGCTAGCATCGAAATCCTTCCTCGGCGTCGATATATCGAATGACGTTCAGTTCCGCGGTCACTTGAAAGGGAAGGCCAAATTGGCCTCTATAAAGCTTGGCGTGCTTAGTAGATTGGATGAGAAATTCAAGGTCATATTTAGCGACTCATCAAAGAAAATAATATGACGTTTCTAAAAGTCTTAAAAGTCAAATACCAGTACTGCTTATTACGTCAAAAGATTTTAGAGTTCCTTCACATAACCAAACGAGTTTCATAATTTATTCCATTTCGGCGGTATTTGTATGTAGATAATAAAGGGTTTTGTCATGTCTTCTTTTGAAGATGACATGCAAACATAATTTCTTTGCTTTTCCTCAAACTCGTTATACTTTCACGAGCTCTACTGTCTTATTTCAACGGTAAGATTTAAATCTTTGGCTTTGTTAATTAGGTACCTAAGCAAAGTAATTTCCATTTTACTATCCAAGATTGAATCTTAAACTTATTATAAAATTCACAGACATGGGAGAATGCCTGTGCCCAGCCTCAGGACACAAAATACTAATATACCTAGTCTATTAGTTTGTCTTTTTTATTCATTCATTTGATAGCCCTTAATATAAATAATTTCTCTGTTGCGGTGACCTTGGTGTATATATACATAAATCTCATTTTAATCTATATAAAGGAGTCAGTCGTTTTGGGCCCACAGAAATTTTAACGACCCTTAATGGTATTACATACAAAAAAAGTTACCAATTTATTATAATAAATGACCTATATTTTATGAATATCTAAACGGAATCAAGAAATCTAAAAAATGAGTGGTTTTGATATTCCGTGTTCTAGTTAATGTAACATGGGGAAAAATGCGTAATGAATCATTTTGCAGTTTCTATTAAAAGAAAAATGTATTTTTACCAAGATAACTTATTATACATATTATATTTGTACTTATTTGTATATTATATATTTATTACTAAAAGGGATACCACTGAGATTTTTATCCTATTTCTAAAAGTGTTAGCTTATATCATATAACATGGTTCAAAGACACCGTGGAACGTACTATTTGTCATTGACTTCTGTGCTGGGTAAAACCGACGGCCATTATCATAATATAAGCATCATATCTATGTCTGTGCCGGCGACCGGGTATTACTTTACGGCATTGACATTCGTCAGGCTGCTGTTTTTGTACTTACTTACTTATCTCAAAGATCAGCATGCACTGAAAACAATTAAATAATATTTGTGCATTTCAACGCACTGTGCGAAGACAATAACTAGCCGAGACAGGAGCAGATGCGCCAATTTTATATTTGTGGATTTCTCAAGAGGTGAGTATTCTTATCTTATGGAATGCGAAGAATTCAACTGTACAAAACCTACAATTGATTTAATGTTTCAAACTTTTATGTGAAATATATCTTATTTTGTCACTCGAAGTTCTAGTCCAAAATATTATACTACGGAAACGAAAACTACTAATTTTCGTTTATAATGTATTACATTTTATTTTATTTTTACTGAATATTGAGATATGGTACGATTTTTAGAAATAAAAATAAACGACCCACACCCACAGACACTTAACGATCTATACATGTTTTAGTACTTAATTATTTTAAGTTTGTAAAATACTAATAAATATCCTTCATATTACTAACAAATTAATATGTCAATGTCTAATCAATGCAACAAGTGTTGGATTATATTATACAGGTTAGCCAAATATTCCACATTATGTATTTAATTCACAATGACATTCGAAAATGAAAACTGACGAGTTTAATTAAAAGTATATGTGAGTGTATAATACTAGAATTTTGGAAAATCTATAATTTATGTTGAATTAACTAAAACATATGACAAACACAATTTTATTAGTATGTTAAAAGTGTCAAAGTATTGAAGTGTTATGTTATTGGTAAAATCTAATTTAATTAATAGAGAAAATAAAATCACACAAAATACACAAATCTATGTTAAAAGTGTCTGTCAGAGTAACTATATCCACAACTGTTACATCCTATCAAAAGCCCATTGCTGAACATAGACCTTCCTCAGATTTCCTCAAGGAGGATACTTGCTAGTTGCCATGCTTAGTAGACGAGTCGGCAACCACAGTTTTTATTGGTAGTTGTTAATAGGAAGACGTTGCTTAAATTCAGAAGGAATGTACACACATTCCTTCTGAATTTAATATTATAGATATAGATAACATAAAAATAAATGGATGTTATTAGGAATACATATTAGTGTTAATATTTAATTAAATCAAAAAATCAAAAATCTTTATTCTCAAACCAGTAATACTTAAAATTAAATACATTATTGGAACATTCCTTTTAAGTTAGGAAACTTGTGTTAGGAGGTTCCGCTCTTCCGTCCTTCATTTATATAAGTTAGTGTTTAGAACTTGGGTAACACATAGATTTTTGTCTTACAGTTAAACTTATGTAGTATTTTCAATAAAATATCCGTTGGTGTTAGTTGTGTGATTGTGTAGTGTATGTGTATGTGGTGTGTATGTTGAGGTATGGTATATTTAGTAAATTATTGATTATGTGTAACAAGTTAAGTAATTTTGTCTAAAGTGTTTCGGTTTCGTTGTAATTTAAAGTTTTCAACCATTCTATTGTTTTCTTTTAACTTCTATGCTATGCAATGGATATGCTTAAGATTTTATTTATTTTATTATATAAGTATACTGCCTTTTCTCATATTGTATTGAAGCAAATGTCGTTTTACAGCGATCAGTATATAGAACTAAGTCGTTTCTTCTTTTGTTTGTCTTGTCACGTTCATACCTAGTAGATTTGTGAATTTTAAGCAATAAGAATAAAATATATAACTTTCGAACTGACAAGACACCAGACAAATTATAAAGGTCAGTAGTGGGGAATCGGTATGGTTTGAAATAGCAGACCTTAAGCAGGGCTCTTGAGCTCGCTCAACCTCAAGGAATCTTGTTTTAAAGCTACATACATCTATTATATTTATTATATTTAAACTCCATCAGGGAAGCAAAATTTTGTTTACATTATTTTATGTTATTTTGTTGATTGTAGGTAATGTACATTCTTTCTGAATTTAATATTTTTTACTTATTTATTTTTATTTGCATTACCAATTTTTCAGTTACATCTACTTGATGCAGTTTGTTGTAACTACCTAATAATATTGCAAGAAAGTATTGAAACTGCTCATTCCATTAGAAGATTTGTATTCCATGTGGATCTTCAATTTTAAGAGCTCATTTTAAGAACTCAGCAGAAAGAGATATTATTTTGCAGTGGATACCATCACACCAGGTACTTACTTTACTTTAACAGCCTGTAAGTGATCCCCTGCCTGAAATAGGCTTGCCCGGAGAGTTGGCATAATTGCTTTGCACACAGATTGATGTTTGTATCATACACCGCACTACAAACAATTTGGCTATTCACCACCAGGTTATCTTTAACTTACAGCCTATCAAAAGTCTACTGCTGAACATAGACCTCAACTCCCACAGATTGCCTTATAGGGAGATAGATAACCACAGTTTTTTTTCTTTAGTTGCTACTTCTTCCTTACCTTACCCCATATTTGTCTGCCTTTGTACTTAATACACAAGTAATATTTTTACCTTAAATGAAATTAGTGTAAATGTAAAACGTCTAGGAACTTGTACTTAGTCAAATAATTTTATAATTCTAAAATAACTACTTCACTTGTTTACCTTCTGATTTGATGTATTTTTATTTCTTTTACCTTAGTGGAATCTGGTTTACTACAAAAGTATTATGAAGGAAACGAGTACATGCTATTTATATATAATTTAAGAGACATTAAGACTGTTTATTAGTAATAAAGATTGAAATAAATAAAATATTAATAAATATCATTATTTAGGTGGAAGACACTGTAAAACTATAGTCTGTTCGGTTAGTTGATGAAAAAAAAACACTTTTCAGGTGGATCATTTAGAATGAGTCTGCAATCTTGTCGGCCGAGAGCTTCTACAACTGTAAGTAAATTGTGTAAGTACAACTATATGTAAAGTACAACTGTGTGAGACACAAATGATAACAGGGATATGGAATTACAATCCATGAATATTGAAGACATCGGTAACATCCAACAAACACCCCTTATGCCTGTAACTGTAATTCCTGCCATTTCCAGAGAGGCATCAACAATTACTATAATATGCAGACCTTTTCTATCAAAAGGTTTAAATTATTTCTTAAGCAAAAATTATCTAGTAAGGGTTATTATACTACTAGAGAGTAAATGACTGATAATAACCCCTGGGAATGAGGTGATCGCTACCATGCTGTTTCTAAATGTTTTCAAAACAATTGTATAAAAATTATATTGTAAATGTGCTTTTTTTTAAAAAGTCTCGCTGGGTTTCTTGCTGATTCTTCCCAGGACAGAGGTTTTATGAACCAGTGGTAAAAGTAAAAATGACTTTTAATAAGTATTATGCGTTGTAATCTATATTGAATAAAATGATTCTATTCTATTCTGTGGCTAGTTATGTGCGTTGCTTCTACTCCTGACACTGTATTTTTAAGTTATGTAATCATTTATCTAGATTCTTAATAACTAAACTAAAAGAACTACTAACCTAAGAGAGATTGCTGATTGATAACTCATTTTATGTGCCACTGTGCGCTCGTATTTGTGAATACCACTTAAATGAACCTCACAATGATTGAATAATTTATATTATTAGTAATGATGCATATTTATATAGTAATATAAATATGCATCATTACTATATGGTAGTTTTTGCCACAGTTGCTACGCTTGTGGCAACCAAAGCTTTTTGTGGTATTCTATAGGGAGATGTTGCTGCTCATCTCCTGGTATCTTTATTTTACTCTGTTACGACTTTTACGACCACCATACGGAACGAAACGCGATGGCAGTTGACGGAAGGGCTATACAATATTTTACATTATATATTTAATTTAGGGAAGACCTATGTTCAGCAGCGAATTGTTGTAATGATGACGAATAATAATCAATAAAACTTGTAATTATTGTTGCTTACTTGACCTGTTTCTACTATGTGCCTTATTATAAATAAAGCGCCTAATTTATAAATAAACGCCGAGCAAGTTGAATAGATGCTCTGGTACCTTTTCGTATCTCTTTCAATTGACTATTTCTTTTTGTTTTTATAGAATAAGTGAGACAAACGAGCGCACGGTCCACCTGATGGTAGTAGATGCTGTGGCTCATAGACATCTACATTTATCCTCGTTTAAGAATCAAAATGCAGATGCATTGTCACTGAGGACTAAGATGGAGTGCTTCGTTTCAGTAAAAAGGACTCCGGTTCTCTACACTCACCATACGAAACACAGGAGCAAGTTACTATTTTACGCTGGTAGCGTTTTCCGTGAGCGTGTCCTACGGTCGAGCCGTATCCGTACACAACTAGTTTAAAACTTCTTCATCATTACAGCCTATAGGCCTCCCCCAAGGAATTATACAAAGCACGGTCCTGAGCCACCTGCATCCATAGACTTTTTGAATATCTTACCAGGTCGTCACTCCAACTAGAGGGTAGCCGTCCCACACTGAGCTTACCGGAGAGACTGCTACTGAGAATTTTACATTTTAGCTTTAATTGCAGTTGGATGTAAACATGCTAATCAATGAACACATATTAAAAGAATGTCCTGGCACTGCACCTCACGGCCTGTGATACTTATAATAGACTGCTTTAAGAATATGATGATTTTACAATAATAAACAATAAAAATGCAGTGACAATACAGTGTTTCTTTTTATCCTAACACAAATAGTTCAAAACACCTTACATGCTATTTATTTTTCGTGGTTAATATCGTAAAAATCGGATATGTTACTATCCAGTCATTTTGGTTTTAATGGTGCTTGGAATGTAAACATGTTATTTAATCAATACAAATTAATAACAATGTCCTGACACTGCACCTGGTGGCATGTGTCACTTTTAATACTGCTTTAAGAATGTGATGATTTTACAATAACAAATACAGTGACAATACAGAGTTTTTTTTTTATCCTTACACGACCAGTTCAAAACATCTTACGTGCTATTTATTTTCTCAATCGCTGTATAGTTCACTGTTGGACGCACACATTCACCTAAAACCGTGTTACTGGTTGCAAATGATATTAGATAAATAAGTACATGTGTGCTTGTTTCAATATTCATTAACTTTTTTCAGGTGGGTTGCTTAGAATAAATGTGTATGTCTTGTAGGCTGAAATCTTGCCGAGCTGCTCGTAAGCAGAGACAAAAAGTATATGGATATTGAAGACAACAGTCTTATATCACATAAAATATCCTTATGATTCCTAACAATTTCATAAATGGACATGTTATTAAAGTTATTTTGAAAAAATCTTTTGGAATGATAATGACTGACAATAATAAATACAATTAAATTATACATGTGTTTTGTAATCCTTACAACTAGTTTAAAACATCTCACTTCATATTTATCAACATAAATAAACATGATATTACCTAGTCATTTTGGCTTTAATGGTGTTTGGGGTATAATAACTAATCAGTTAATATATTTTAAAGCAAAGTTTACACTGCACCTTTACTAACCAACAAAGATATATCAAAATAAAGTCTTAACACCGCGCCTGTATGTCTGTTCCACTATTAATAGACTACTTTTGAAATGATTACAGTAATAAATACAGTGGTATTTTACTTGTGTTTTATCCTTTTACAACCAGATTAAAACATCTTTCTTACTATATAGCATGTAAGGTAATATTATAAATGAACATATTATCTTTTATTCATTTTGGCTTTAATCATATTTATTTAATTACTGTAATGGTGTTTGTGATGTATATTCACTAATCAATCAATACATGTAAAAAATAGCCTCCACGCCATGTTTCTTGGTCAGTGTACTATTTTTTGCCGGAACTACTAAAAGATTTTCCATCAGTCTAAAAGTACCTATAAATGTTAAATGTACCTGCAACTTTGTTTTATGCTATTAATTATTTAGCTGTCCTATTCTATTCTATATACACTATTCTAACTCACAATACTAATAGAAAACAACTTTTAGTTTAGGCTCAGAAGGGCTAGAACCCAGAGCCGTAAAGCCAGATAAAAAAAATAGCGTTTAGTTTCTTTTTAGGTTATTGTGATATTCATATTTTAATTTCTCTGAATTCCCTTTAGATGCGATAAAACTAATATTAATTTTGCAATCTATAGATTATAAGGAATAAATCGACATACATTTCATTAAGTATCCCTAAAATTTGTAGTGGGCCCATTCTCCATACAAAAAGAAATTGTCTCCTTTGAGAGGCCTATATTTAGCACTACTACGTAGACTACCGCATACCGATGATGATGATTATGAAGAAGATGGTTTCATCATTGACGTATGGCACAAAGTAGTACATATGACGGACTTAATGCCATAGGGCATTCTCTCCCAGTCAACCATTAGGCTAAACATTGAGATATATAAGAGGAGGTGCAGCAATAATGAAACTAGAAAGGGATGACATAAAGTAAAATTATATATATAAATATATTATATACTTAAATACATTTATGGTTTTCCTTTTCTATATTTTTATGTATTTATACTCGTCATTCCAGTTCTCTAGCGTAATAAGTATATGATTTTAGAAAATACATCATGTACCAAAACTTAAATAGGCTGAAGTAAACAAAGAATCCTTACAAAATTTAAATGATTATGGAGTAAGAATATCGGAAACCTATACTTAATAATAGGACGTTTCTAGGTTGTTACTTAGGTTAATTTTTTACTTACATACTCGTAGTTTGAATGCGTTAGATGAAACTGGACCAATACGTATTATAATATTTTTTATTTATTATAAAACTATAATAAAAAAAACTAAAACTAATAACTTAATTATCATAGAGTCCTACTCCCAGTGGTATTGTGCCAAGAACGCTGGCTGCGTTTCTCGCTGAATGGCTATACTAAGCCTTTGAGCGAGAAAAGAACCTGCACTCTCACTACCAGCAGCAACAACCAGTCGTGGGTAGAGTTCCTTTAGGAACTTCACCGCACGTGGACCCCATGGACTGATAGTCTCTATAGCAAATGGCCACAAATATGTAGTCATCTCTCAGAGACTCATATTTGTGCCACTTAGTTCAGCTGCCTCTGATGCCACTACGGCTCTAGACGAGGTACCCCTGAGTTGAGAGGCTGCCAAATTGTCTACGCAAGTAGTATCCTACACTAGGGCTTTACCTCTCTCCCAAGAAACCAATGTCATTCCGTCGGGTTTACTGCCATCGTCTCTATATATCCCAAAAGGCTCTAAAACCGAGTGAACATTTATAGAGATAAGATCCCTTCGAATGACGTCGTTCAAAGAACCGTGCCGTGAAAACCTACCTGCACATTTCTTACATGAAAGTCCGTGGGGCCCAAATTCATCGACGCTGCTACCACAGGGGCACTGATGGGGTTGACAAATTGCCACTCCTAGTCGGATTCCTACGGCAATGCGCAAGCTTTCACAATCAAGTAATGTACCGCGATTACTTGATGGTAAAGCGTGTAACCAGTGACTAGATTCCTTAGTCGAAACAGCTAAAAGGCGTGCCTGATCTTGGTTATTATGGAAATTATGAAACAAATCTTTCTGCACACTCTGTACTGTTGGTACAGACAGAGTGTGCAGAAATATCCCACTGTTTTTGTTGGTTAACTTCCAGTGGAACATTCTCGCCGGGACAGAACGTTTGCCATGTCTTTCTTGCCTCCGTAGCAAAGCACAGGTCTACTTTATTATTTAAAATTATGTTACATAAGTCACTGACACTATGCACGGAAGCAAGGAAAGCAGGCAATGCAACGCTAGAAAGAATTCTAACACCAATACCACCAAATTTTATAGGTAAACTAGCTTGATTCCAGGCTGTTGTATTTAAAGTTAAATTTAGAATATTCTCTATAGCTATTTTAAGATTATTATCAATATCTTTTAAAATATCCGAATATTTCCAGACTGGACTCGAGCGGAGTAAGTATCTAAATCTAAGTACAAGGAAACAATGTTTTAAAATAGTAAGAGCTATGTGGGGGTTTAAGATATACAATTTATCAACGTGGTTTAAAAACTGTTCAAATTTTGATTTTAAAACAGGTTTAATACTATCGAAAAACAACGGGGCACCTAGCAGGTATAGCGATTCCGTACTGACAGTTTTTATTCCTGGAGAAATAAACTTTAAATTTTGAATTAAAGTGTCTCTATTAGAACTAGATAAATTTTTTGAAAAAAATATTTCACATTTATTGCTATTTGGTTCAAGACCAAAATTATTAAAATTGCGTAAAATATAAGTTAGATCACTGAGGACGTCATCAAGATTACGACACATCTTCACGTCAGAGATACCTCAAAACCTCAAAACTAGATTGTACAACCAGTGCGTGTTGCCAGTGATGACCTATGGATCTGAGACGTGGTCCTTCACTGCTGGCCGTATGAGGAAGCTCAAAGTCGCTCAGCGAGCTATAGAGAGGGCTATGTTCGGCGTTTCTCTGCTTGATAGACTTTAAAACGAGGATATCCGCAGTAGAACCAGAGTAACCGACATAGCCCAAAGAATTAGTATGCTGAAGTGGCAATTGGCCGGCCATATAGCTCGAAGAACCGACAACCGATGGGGAAGAAAGGTTCTCGAGTGGAAGCCTCATACCGGCTGGCGAAGTGTAGGGCGTCCCCTCACTAGATGAAGTGACGACCTGGTAAGACATGCAGGAAGTCAATGGATGCAGGTGGCTCGGGACCGTGCTTTGTGGCATTCCTTGGGGGAGGCCTATGTTCAGCAGTGGACTAATGAAGTGATGTAATGATGATGATAATGGAGCTTATGTGACTTTTATTAGAGTACAATCTTTAGATGTCGTAGTAGTAACCGAACTGAATCAAAGAAAACTCTTCAAAAATCCACGTAATAGCATAGCGTTGGAAGTGTTAGAGCGATTGAGAAGCACGTTGCGCGGGTCACAAATCGAAGAAGCCGATGAAAGGACACAAAGCTGTCTTTGATCTAGATCTGTTATTATGGCATTAACATAGTGATTACTCTAAGAACCCAAATATGCTATGTGATTTCAATAACCGCAATCAATCAATAACCCTGGTGAGCTAACGCCATAACGCCTATCTAAAAACCATCGCCAATGAATCACAAACCCTTTACAGAAAATCGTATTTCAATCGGTCAAACCGTTTTGGAGGTAAATGGGAACATTCGTTTGCACAAATATGCTTATTGCAGCGCCCCCTGGTGAACTAACACTATAAAAACTATCCAAAAACCATCGCCGATAAGTCACAAACCACTTTCAGAAAACTGCATCTAAATCCGTTTAACTGTTTTAGAGATAAATGGGAACATTTGTTTGCACAAATATGCTTATTGAAGCGCCCTCTGGTAAGCTAACACCATAAAATCTATCTAAAAACCATCGCTGATAAGTCACAAACCCTTTACAGAAAACTGCATCTAAATCCGTTAAACCGTTTTGGAGACAAATGGGAACATTCGTTTGCACAAATATGCTTATTGCAGTGCTCCCTGGTGAATTAAAACCATAAAAACTATAAAAGAGCCATCGCCAATGAGTCACAAACCCTTTACGGAAAACTGTATCTCAACCGGTCAAACCCTTTTGGAGATAAATGGGAAAATTCGTTTGCACAAATATGCTTATTGCAGCATCACCTGTTGAGCTAACACCATAACATCTATCTAAAAACCATCGCCAATGAATCACAAACCCTTTACAGAAAAACGTATCTCAATCGGTCAAACCGTTTTGGAGTTAAATAGGAACATTTGTTTGCACACACAAACAAACAAGCTCTCACCCTAAACGCATACACCTTCTCCGTTCCGTCGCTGGTAAAGAGAGCCGTACGGGCGTTTGGCAATGTTACAGTCAAAATACTAACTTGTTTTTTTACGAAAACCATGTTATAGATTCTGCTGTCGGTGTCCAGCAGGGTGACCCACTAGGTCCAGCACTTTTCAGTTTGGGAATTCAACCCATTATTTGAATAAGTTGAATTTCTGGTACCTGGAGGACGGTATACTGGGAAGTAGAGTAGATGACGTCCTCAGTGATCTTACTCACATTTTTAGTATTAAACCTGTTTTAAAAACAAAATTTGATCAGTTTTTAAACCACGTTGATAAATTGTATAAATTAAACCCCCACATTGCTCTTACTATTTTAAAATATTGTCTCCTTGTACCTAGATTTACATACTTACTCCGCTCGTGTCCGGTCTGGAAATGTTCGGATATTTTAAAAGATATCTTAAAATAGCTATAGAAAAAGTTCTAAATTTAACTTTAAATACAACAGCCTGTACTCAAGCTACTTTACCTTTAAAATTTGGTGGTATTGGTGTGAGAAATCTTTCTAGCGTTGCATTGCCTGCTTTCCTTGCTTCCGTGCATAGTGTCAGTGATTTATGTAACATAATTTTAAATAATAAAGTAAACCTATGCTTTGCTACGGAGGCAGGGCAGCCATGGCAAATGCTCTGTCCCGGCGAAAATGTTCCACTGGAAGTTAACCAACAAAAACAGTGGGATATTCCGTTGGTACAGAACGTGCAGAAAGATTTGTTTCATAATTTCCATAGTGATCAAGATAAGGCACGCCTTCTAGCTGTTTCGACTAAGAATCTAGTCACTGGTTACGCTTTACCATCAAGTAATCTCGGCACATTACTTGATGGGGAAAGTGTAGTAAGACTAGGGCGATTTGTCAACCCCATCAGTGCCCCTGTGGTAGCAGCGTCGACAAGTTTGGGCTCCATGGACTTTCATGTAAGAAAAGTGCTGGTAGGTTTTCACGGCACGATTCTTTGAACGATGTCATCCGAAGGGCTCTTGTCTCTATAAATGTTTCCTCGGTTTTAGAGCCCTGTGGAATATTTAGAGACGATGGCAGGAGATCCGACGGTATGACATTGGTCCCTTGGGAGAGAGATAAAGTCCTAGTGTAGGATGCTACTTGCGTAGACACTTTGGCGGCCTCTCATCTCAGGGGTACCTCGTTTAGAGCCGGGGCGGAGTAAGTGGCGCAAATATGAGTCTCTGAGAGATGACTACATATTTGTGCCATTTGCTGTAGAGACTATCGTTCCTAAAGGAACTCCATCCGCGGCTGGTGGTTACTGCTGGTGATAAGAGGGCTGGTTCTTTTCTCGCTCAAAGACTAAGTATAGCCATTCAGCGGGGAAACGCAGCTAGCGTTCTTGGCACGATACCGCGGGGAGTAGGACTGTATGATAATTAAGTTACTAGTTTTAGTTTTTTTTTTTTTTATTATAAGATGAATAATTTAAAAGTAATGCACTAAAAAGACGCGGAACCCATTAATTTTCTTTCGGTTTATAATTTGCACATGGGTCCCGCCTGCTACTAAACTTAATGCGGGTATTTAACTTAGGCTTTCAGCTCTTAATAAAGTCTGTTAAGCCGAAGTAGAGTTTACTTTGTTTATAGTTTATTTTAATTTTGTTTTCTATTCTCAATCTTGTTTCGGTCTTTTTAGTGCATTACTTTTAAAATGTTTTTTTGCAGTCGGGTTTTTGATTTTTTTAATTATTTATTTTATTTTAGACTTTTTAGTGTCCCGACATACTCTTATGAACTAAATTTCATATGATAGCACGAGGTCCGACACAAACATGGCCCATTTTTACGCTATCAAAAACTTTTTAAACCAATTTATAATTCCCAATTAAATTTAAACATATAACTTATATATATTTTTGTAATGCCCTTTTAATTTCCTTTATTTTGATACGCTATTCGATAGGTTTAGTTTTTTTTTTTTTATTAACGTATATTATTACATACTAGTACCATTTTGCGCCAAAAATCCGCCACATAAACAGCTATATAAGAACACTTGGGTTGTTAAGACGAATATATGATATACTTGATGATAGCTTAATTGTCGAAATCCATCCAGCCGTTTGGAAGATACGAGGTAATATATAATAAAGAAATTTACAACTTATTTAAACTTCCTTGGCAGTCGGGTAATCATAAAGAGTCCCTTAGAGAAAAAATTAAGAAAATAAACATATTAACTTTGGCATCGCAATATATTTATGAAAATGTAATGTATGTACATAAAAACATAAATAGCTTTGATAAGGATAACGATTTTCATACTTTAAACGCTAGGAACAAACTTAAGCTTGTACTGTCAGTTACTAGACTTCAACAGAATTAGTAATTCATTTATGGAGCAAAGTAGGTATACGCTTTTACAAAAAAATCCCAGAAAATGTACAAAATTTGTCAATAAACAAGTTTAAATGTTTTATTGAAGGAAACTTGTACAAAAAGGGTTATTATAATATCAAAGAATACATAAATGAAAATAACCCCTGGGAATAAGGTGATCGCCACCATGCTGGTTCTATTAAAATTCATTTAAAAATTGTGATATTATGGTTATGTTTAAAAAAAAAGTCTCGCTGGGTTTTTTGCTGGTTCTTCCCAGGACAGAGGTATTTTCCAAACCAATGGTTAATAAAAAATTACTTTCAATAAGTATGTATTATGTAATAATCTATATTGAATAAAATTATTCTATTCTATTCTATCTATGTCGGATTGGTTTTAGGTTTGAAGCGAGTCAAGGATTATGTAAAAATAAAGCCAAATCTCATAATTTTCCCGTAATAAACGTAGACAACGCCTCATTGAGATTAAACGGTTAGAGGCTTAACAACGCAGCCACGACCCTCGTCACTGACTGACTCATATCTTAATTCAAGCATTTCTGATGATGATAAACATTACCTTGTTATTCGAAATAGAATATGATGAATTACTGCTATGGAGGAAAAGTAAGCAATTATTACATATTTAACAAAGTAATTACTAATATTGTATTTCAAAATACTTTGAGTGTTGCATTTTAGAAATCATTGAGTCCTCATGGAAAAATATCGAGTACTTTCCTTTCGATACTGATGCGTTTGTACTCGATACTTTTACTGGTATTAGTAAGTTTTAACAAGTATCATATCGTTTAAATAATTTCGACTTAGTCTGAGGCCTAAGCCAAACTACTCATCAAACTTTCTTTAAGCCGCATTTGGTTGTTTTGGTTTCTGCTTACTCACCCAAATGAAAGACTCAACTATATATTATGTTTAGTATGATGTCACGCTTCACCCTTTGATGAATGAAGATAATTAAAAACTTGAATTGAATAATAAAAGAATCTATTATTCGATAATACTCATGAGTACAGTATCGACACTTTTTTATACAACACCGTGTCCCAATCATGCCTACTTAAGGTAATTAAAAGCAGTCAATAATGCGCTCATATGTACATGGATGGAATAATAATGAATATATAACCCGATATAATATATAAGTATTATATCGGATGTCCAGTAATTACTGGATAACCTTGAAATTGGGCAGAACTTATGGCCATTCTGAAAAATTTTTTATCCCAAGTAACTAAGATGTTTGCTTTTTTTTAAAGAAAAATTATTTTTTTTCCTAACTTTACATTCTTGTCCACCACAATCACAGACTAATGTTTTTTGCTATGTACTATTGGCTTTTACTATTATAGTATATCACGTTAACTGAAAGATAAGCAATAAATAGTTTTATAAAACTGAATCACCTATTGTTATAGTAAAAAATTTGCCAAATTTAAGTATACGTTGTATAAAAAATAGCATTTATTCGTAATTTTAGGTGCAGAGCCTGCAATAGAGTGGGTGGCAGAAAATTCGAACATTTACTATAGTTTAAAATATTAATTCAAATTTAAAAAAACAGCAGACATACTACTATAATAATAAAAAACCAATGGATTTCGTGAATTCGTGGCCGTGGTGTACAAAAATGTAAAAAAATAAACAATTAAATATCGCACAACCAACCTGTATATAATATTATATCATTATAATATCTTATAGTATATTGTATTACATATATACCTATCACCTCAACTAGGTAGGTGGGTAGTCTAGAATCAACATTTTGTATTATGTAACATATTATGTATTTATAAAATAGGCCCTACGAGCGTAGGGCAACAAAAATTGAATAAGACTCATTTGAGTGTTCCCTCGGAAATCTTTAGTAAAGGCGAAAGATTTATACGTTTTGAAGGAAACCAGAGTGACTGTAGAAAGTCTGTAAATTATTATATATATGGTCATGGTGAACAAAACCATAGCGTGTTATATCCTTGGTAAACGTCATCTAGTGAAATAACTCAGAAAATAGCAGTGCTTGCACTGCTGTGTCAGTCTAAAGAGTAAAAAGCATTTCTTAAGCCTTAGTCTTAAAACTCGAGCCTTCTTATTTAAAATTGGTTGTCCATGGGCTACAATAGCCACTTACTGTAATTCGATGGTCACATCAGTTTTATGAAAATAATGTTAAGACTTTTATAAATTACTTTTTTTATAAATTACTTTTTACACACTTTATTTTGCCCTTGCATTGCTCAGTAGGTGGCGCAACGAGTTTCAAGTTTTGAAATAATCTTTACTCATTTACAGAGCCACCTATCGGGTCCAAATTTTGTGACTTTCTTTTTTGGCACTAAACCAACGCAATATATTGTAAATATTTAAGTCATTTGGGCCATGTTCATAGAATTTGTTAATAACTTGACTACAGCGTCACTTATCGGATCTAAATATTGCGAACAATTGTCTGGACAAAAAAATTTTGTCACAGAATAAAACCTTCTTAATTTTATTCTTAATTTTCAATAAATGTTTTGGTTTGAAAGTGCCTAAACCTCTTTGAAAATCCTTTTAAAAATATAATTTTAACATCATTGTGGAACAAAACCAAAATAAATACATTTCTACAACAGTAAATACACAAAACGGAAAAAAAACCTATCATTATTATCCAGAAACAAAACAAAATACTGAAATGCCCTGTCAAAATTTCGAGGTTGTAAAACCTTTGAAATTTGGAAGAAATAAACTTAAATATTTAATTAATAAGTTTGAAAATGTTTATTTGAAACAATAATATTATTTTTAAATTTACTATATAAAGTTATTATTAATGACAAACGAGTATTTATAAGCATTTGTTATAAATACTCTAACTTCTTTTCTTATAAATAATCTTAGCCCTAAAGGGGTAATCATACATAAACTTTTCAAACAACTTTTGTATAATAATTATTTTTACCTTTTCTATGAATGCAAATTTTCTGGGAATTTTGTTGTAAAAGCGTCTTTGCCACATGAAAGAATTATTAACTGTTTGGAATCGAAGAACATTTAGTATTTACAGAATGTGCATCGCTATTTTTAATAAAACTATTTTTATTACATGCATGCATGTATAGTATAATCTTAGATTATTGAGTAAATAATCTAAGAGTATAATCTCTAAATATACAAAAATATCTATGCATGCAGCATACTAAGATCAATGCTGTTTTTCAAGTTTATTGAAGTAATTAAAACGTTAATAAGACTGTGACAACACTACTTACGGACTTACAGACGCCTTCATTCTATTTAAAAAAATGAGGACTGATTTATTTGCTACACGGAATATAAAAAACAACTTGTTTTTTATATTCCGTGATTTGTTTGAGCTTGGCGCATCTTTTTAGGCAAACGATTAAGTTTTAGCAATTTATAATTCTGTCTCTCTTCTGAACTAGGTTCCATTAATGTCCATTGATATCCCACAGATATTCTATTCAAATCTAGGCTTGCGGTCATGTTGAATAATTCATATTTATGAAATGAGAAAAAAAATGGGCATCAACACTTACTACCAGGGGGCGGCGCACTTAAAAATGAGGTGTAATATTTGACAGATTTCATAGTGGGAATTAATTAGTTCGGAAAATGTAAAGATTAATGTTTCTTTCAGTACTATTAGTTATATTTTATATTAATTACATTAAAAGAAATAAACCAAATCACAGATATTCATAAGGTAGAAAATTAAAAACGTGCAAAATTAAAGAGCATACCACTCAGGCATTGTTTTATGTATTAATATAATAGGTGCTCTAGAAACTGATAAACATGTATTTAAAACTAATTATTCAACTAAATGACCTTGTGTAATAAAATACTTCAACTCAGTATCAACTAGCGACATGTGGTGAGCGAATTATCATCATCTTATTCAATGAGGGCTTATAACCTTTTTACATAAATTATACGTATAGAAGCGCAGTCTGTACAAAACACGAGCGTTAAAGGTAAGCAAAGTCATTATGTTAGTGGGCGCAGTCAGATGTGCCTACGCTCGTCACACGCACCATACACGCCATTCAGTGATACCAGTTTCTGGCGTTTGCAATCAAATGTGCAAATCACTATTTTATTGATTAATTTTAAATAATCGATATAATAAGGATTGCGTATTGCGTACGAAGACGTATTTAAAGAATAATAAATGGAATAAAATAAACACGATAATGATGGCTAATATAACTTTATTATACATATTTTAATGGTACAAAAATGCAGAATTAATAAAATTTAAGAATATTATTAAACACAATTAATTGCTCAGAATACAATTAGCACATCGTGTAATGTTTAATTTTAACCGACTTCAATAAGAAGGTTCTCAATTCGGTGTATTTTTTAATATTTTACCTCAAATTCTGTTATTTCTAAACCGATTTAGATTTTTATTTGAATGGATATACAGTACACATAATGATCCCATATACTGAAATATTAATGGTTGTTTCCCAAGTCAAATGATTTTGTCTTGGTAGTACAATAGATTATTTATTAATATAAAAAATATTAGGATGCAAAATGGCAGATTACAATGAGAAAAACAAAACTCGAATGCGACCTCAAACCAATAGCCTCTCATGAGTAGGTTGGACGTGCAGTCTAGCTTATGCCGTATAACTACGCGTAAATTTATTTAGCTCTGAATATTTATTAAAATAAATCATTATTTGTTAAAGCAAGTGATATACATCCTCGAAATCGACATGACCCTGACCAACTTGTCTAGATGTCATTCTAGGCTCGTTAAATATAACAAACATTGTCTTAATACGAGTATGTGTGTAAAAATATTTAATAAAATACCTAAAAAATTTAATTTAATTTAATTAATTTAATTTTGACTCGATCATAATTATTTGCGAAAATACCTCTAAAATCACTATAGTTGAAATTACAACATGATTACTTAATCTATATGCTTGGAATCACTCAAACACATTCATAACATCAATATTCGTAATTTGCTCTCATTATTTTGATTACTTAAATCAATATTTTTTTTAAATATTTTAGATTCTAAAGTTTCTAAGCGATCTTAATCGTCGCAGGCGCTACGCAATATTAGACCTATATACGGCGTTTTTAGTTTATAGAAATTATGTACTAACTCGGATTCAGTCGCGATAGCCCCTTAAACGGTTTTCGATGTGTTATTAATTCTTTCATGTGGCAAAGACGCTTTTACAACAAAATTCCCAGAAAATTTTCATTCATAGAAAATTAAAAATAATTATTATACAAAAGTTGTTTGAAAAGTTTATGTATGATTACCCCTTTTAGGGCTAAGATTATTTATAAGCAAGTGCTTAGAGTATTTATAAGCAAATGCTTATAAATACTCTAAGTTTTAGGCTAATTAATAATAACTTTATATAGTAAATTTAAAAAATTAATATTATTGTTTCAAATAAACATTTTCAAACTTATTAATTAAATATTTAAGTTTATTTCTTCCAAGTTCTTGGTACAAGGTTTTACAACCTCGAAATTTTGACAGGACGTTTCAGTAGGTATTTTCTTTTGTTTCTGGATAATAATGATAGGTTTTCTTTTTTTCGTTTTGTGTATTTGTTACTGTTGTAGAAATGTATTTATTTTTGGTTTTGTTCCACAATGATGTTAAAAGTATATTTTTAAAAGGATTTATATTTTCAAAAGAGGTTTAGACTTTCAAACCAAAACATTTATTGAAAATTAAGAATAAAATTAAGAAGGTTTTATTCTGTGACAATTTTGTCCAGACAATTGTTCGCAATATTTAGATCCGATAATGACGCTAGTCAAGTTATTAACAAATTCTATGAACATGGCCCAAATGACTTAAATATTTACAATATATTGCGTTGGTTTAGTGCCAAAAAGAAAGTCACAAAATTTGGATCCGATAGGTGGCTCTGTAAATGAGTAAAGATTATTTCAAAACTTGAAACTCGTTGCGCCACCTACTGAGCAATGCAAGGCAAAATAAAGTGCATAAAAAGTAATTTATAAAAAGTAATTTATAAAAGTCTTAACATTATTTTCATAAAACTGATGTGACCATCGCATTACAGGTGGCTATTGTAGCCCATGGACAACCAATTTTAAATAAGAAGGCTCGGAGTTTTAAGACTAAGGCTTGAAGAAATGCTTTCTTTACTCTTTAGATGAAACACAGCAGCAAGCACTGCGATTTTCTGAGTTATTTCACTAGATGGCGTTTCACCAGGATATAACACGCTATGGTTTTGTTCACTATCACCATATATATAATAATTTACAGACTTTCTACAGTCACTCTGGTTTCCTTCAAAACGTATAAATCTTTCGCCTTTACTAAAGATTTCGTGAGGGAACACTCAAATGAGTCTTACTCACTTTTTGTTGCCCTACGCTCTAGGGCCTGTTTATAAATACATAATATGTTACATAATACAAAATGTAGATTCTAGACTACCCACCTACCTAGTTGAGGTGATAGGTATATGTAATACAATATACTATAAGATATTATAATGATATAATATTATATACAGGTTGGTTGTGCGATATTTTATTTTACATTTTGTACATTTTTACGAATTCACGAACCATTGGTTTTTATTATTCAATAGTATGTTCTGTTTTTTAAATTTGAATTAATATTTTAAACTATAATAATGTTCGAATTTTCTGCCACCCACTCTATTGCAGGCTCTGCACCAAAATTACGAATAAATGCTATTTTTATACAACGTATGCTTAAATTTGGCAATTTTTACTGTAACAATAGGTGATTCAGTTTTATAAAACTATTTATTGCTTATCTTTCAGTTAACGTGATATACTATAATAGTAAAACCAATAGTAAATAGCAAAAACATTAGTCTGTGATTGTGGTGACAAGAATGTAAAGTTAGAAAAAATATTTTTCTTTAAAAAAGCAAACATCTTATGTTACTTGGGATAAAAAAATTTTCAGAATGGCCATAAGTTCTGCCCAATTTCAAGGTTATCCAGTAATTATTGGACATCCGATATAATACTTATATATTATATCGGGTTATATATTCATTATTATTCCATCCATGTACATATGAGCGCATTATTGATTGCTTTAATTACCTTAAGTAGGCATGATTGGGACACGGTGTTGTATAAAAAAAGTATCGATACTGTACTCATGAGTATTATCGAATAATAGATTATTTTTATTATTAAATTCAAGTTTTTTAATTATCTTCATTCATCAAAGGGGTGAAGCGTGACATATCATACTAAACATAATATATAGCTGAGTCTTTTGTAATTGGGTGAGTATTGAGTAAGCAGAAACTAAAAAAACAACCAAAATGCGGCTTAAAGAAAGTTTGATGAGTAGTTTGGCTTAGGCCTCAGACTAAGTAGAAATTATTTAAAACGATATGATACTTGTCAAAACTTACTAATACCAGTAAAAGTATCGAGTACAAACGCATCAGTATCGAAAGGAAAGTACTCGATATTTTTCCATGAGGACGCAATGATTTCTAAAATGCAACACTCAAAGTATTTTGAAATACAATATTAGTAATTACTTTGTTAAATATGTAATAATTTGCTTACTTTTCCTCCATAGCAGTAATTCATCATATTCGTATTTCGAATAACAAAGTAATGTTTATCAATCACAAATGCTTGAATTAAGATATGAGTCAGTCAGTGTGACGAGGGTCGGCTGTGTTATTAAGCCTCTAACCGTTTAATCTCAATGAGGCGTTGTCTACGTTTATTACTGAAAATTATGAGATTTGGCTTTGCTTTACATAATCCTTGACTGCTTCAAACCTTAAAACCAATCCGACATAGATAGAATAGAATAGAATATTTTTATTCAATATAGATTATTACATAATACATACTTATTGAAAATAATTTTTTATTAACCATTGGTTTGGAAAATACCTCTGTCCTGGGAAGAACCAGCAAAAAACCCAGCGAGACTTTTTTTAAACATAACCATAATATCACTTTGCAATAATTTTGTTTGCACAATTTTTAAATGAATTTTAATAGAACCAGCATGGTATCACCTTATTCCAGGGGTTATTTTCATTTATGTATTCTTTGATATTATAATAACCCTTTTGTGTCAATTTTTCTTCAATAAAGCATTTAAACTTGTTTATTGACAAATTTTGTACATTTTCTGGGATTTTGTTGTAAAGCGTATACATTGCTCCATAAATGAATTACTAATTCTGTTGAAGTCTAGTAACTGACATTAAGCTTAAGTTTGTTCCTAGCGTTTAAAGTATGAAAATCGTTATCCTTATCAAAGCTATTTATGTTTTTATGTACATACATTACATTTTCATAAATATATTGCGATGCCAAAGTTAATATGTTTATTTCTTAATTTTTCTCTAAGGGACTCTTTATAATTACCCGACTGCTAAGGAAGGGTTATGTTTTCGCGTATCTTGTATGTTTGAATTTCTTTTATATATATATTACCTCGTATCTTCCAAACGGTTGGATGGATTTCGACAATTAAGGTATCATTTTATTCGTCTTAACAACCCAAGTGTTTTACTTACTAGTATGGTACTAGTATGTAATAATATACGTTAATAAAAAAAATTAACCAAACCTATCGAATAGGGTATCAAAATAAAGGAAATTAAAAGGCATTACAAAAATATATATGTTATATGTTTAAATTTAATTGGGAATTATAAATTGGTTTAAAAAGGTTTTGATAGCGTAAAAATGGGCCATGTTTGTGTCGAACCTCGTGCTACCATATGAAATTTAGTTCATAAGAGTGTGTCGGGACACTAAAAAGTCTAAAATAAAATAAATAATTAAAAAATCAAAACCCGACTGCAAAAAGACAATTTAAAAGTAATGCACTAAAAAGACCGAAACAAGATTGAGAATAAAACAAAATTAAAATAAACTATAAACAAAGTAAACTCTACTTCGGTTTAACAGACTATATTATGAGCTGAAAGCCTGTTAAATACCCGCCTTAAGTTTAGTAGCAGGCGGGACCCATGTGCAAATTATAAACCGAAAGATTAATGGGTTCCGCGTCTTTTAGTGCATTACTTTTAAATTATTCATCTTATTATATACAATATTAAAATTATAATAAAAAATTAAATAAAACTAGTAACTTAATTATCATACAGTCCTACCTCCGCGGTATCGTGCCAAGAATGCTGGCTGCGTTTCCCGCTGAATGGCTATACTTAGCCTTTGAGCGAGAAAAGAACCAGCCCTCTTATCACCAGCAGTAACGACCAGCCGCGGATGGAGTTCCTTTAGAACGATAGTCTCTTAGCAAATGGCACAAATATGTAGTCTCTCAGAGACTCATATTTGCCACTTACTCAGTTCAGCTGCCCTAATGCCGCCCCGGCTCTAAACGAGGTACCCTGAGATGAGAGGCCGCCAAAGTGTCTACGCAAGTAGCATCCTACACTAGGGCTTTACCTTCTCCAAGGACCAATGTCATACCGTCGGATCTCCTGACATCGTCTCTAAATATTCCACAGGGCTCTAAAACCGAGGAAACATTTATAGAGACAAGAGCCCTTCGGATGACATCGTTCAAAGAATCGTGTCGTGAAACCTACCTGCACTTTTCTTATATGAAAGTCCATGGAGCCCAAACTTGTCGACGTTGCTACCACAGGGCACTAATGGGGTTGACAAATCGTCGCTCTAGTCGGATACTACGGCGATGCGCAAACTTCCCATCAAGTAATGTGCCGAGATTACTTGATGGTAAAGTGTAACCAGTGACTAGATTCCTTAGTCGAAAGAGCTAGAAGGCGTGCCTTATCTTAGTCACTATGGAAATTATGAAACAAGTCTTTCATCGTTCTGTACCAACGCAATATCCCACTGCTTTTGTTGGTTAACTTCCAGTGGAACATTTTAGTATTTGACATGGCTGCCCTGCCCGTAGCAAAGCACAGGTCTACTTTATTATTTAAAATTATGTTACATAAATCACTGACACTAAGCACGGAAGCAAGGAAAGCAGGCAATGCAATGCTAGAAAGATTTTCACACAATACCACCAAATTTTAAAGGTAAAGTAGTTTGAGTTCAGGCTGTATTTAAAGTTAAATTTAGAACTTTTTCTATAGCTATTTTAAGATTATTATCGATATCTTTAAAATATCCGAACATTTCCGGACTGGACTCGAGCGGAGTAAGTATGTAAATCTAGGTACAAGGAGACAATATTTTAAAACAATAGTAAGAGCAATGGGGGTTTAATTTATACAATTTATCAACGTGGTTTAAAAACTGATCAAATTTTGTTTTTAAACAGGTTTAATACTATCGAAAACAACGGGCACCTAGCAGGTATAGTGATTCCGTACTGACAGTGTTTATTCCTGAAAAATATGATTGAAATTTTGATTTAAAGTGTCTCTGTGAGAAGTAGATAAATTATTGGAAAAAATGTTTCATTTATTGCTATTTGGTTCAAGACCAATATTTTAAAAATTTCGAAAATGTGAGTAAGATCACTGAGGACGTCATCTACTCTACCTCCCAGTATACCGTCGTCAGGTACCAGAAATTCAGCTTGACTTCGAATTTGAAATAATGGGTTGAACCAAACTGAAAAGTGCTGGACCTACTGGGTCACCCTGCTGAACACCGATAGCAGAATCGATAACATGGTTTTCGTAAAACAAGTTAATATTTTGACTGTAAAATTGCCAAACGTAATGATTAATTTCAGGGTATTGTTAGCCACTTTTCAGCAGGGTTACCCTATCGATAGAGTTACACACAGAGTACAGCAGACATACTAGAGGTGGGCACGAAATCTATATATTGGTACAATACCTAAAAACCGCTTACTGGTTCGTTTTCAAAACTATGTATTACAAAATCTGATATTTGCGTACCGCCGCGATGCCTATATCGTTTCGCATCGGTCGGTGGCTAGATTCGCCGTGTGCGACAGAGCGCGAGCGATATGGTTATTAGAATAGACATGGCGGAAAATTAAAGTCTAACTAAAATCTTATATTTGTACACTACACTAAATAATAAAAAAACAATTTCGCTAAATCTTAATTAACTCCCGAGTATTTATTTTTTCAACTTTTTATATAAATCCTTCCAATATTTTGATGAAAATGTAAACTAAACAAAATAATATTAAACTGGCTCGCTTCTTGTTTAAATTACTACCTACCAACCAATATTTGAGCCAATATCGTAACAACAAAGTACGTACATAAAATGAACATCAACTATTAATGAATTCAGTCAATAGCGTTACATCTATGTGTTAAAAATATCATTTCCTACGGTTTAATAAAAATAACACTTCAGAAGATTTAACGGCAAAAGATTTATTTATTATGATAATTTTCAACCGCAATTTCAGCATAAAATTTTGGATATAAGTTTAACTTTAAGTATAATATATTTAGCAAATAATTGTAAAATCCTTACTTTAGACATGTAGCCTAAATTTTAATGTAATAAATCAAAAGATACATGTTTGTATTGATGTTTTTAAAAATATTTTTTCCAATAAAATTGCTTTGTAAACCGTCATCTACTCCATTCTATGGGTAAAGTCATTTTACCGAACGAAAATTGATTGACTCTCAAGGTGGTACGTAAAGAAGACGCTAGATGGCAAAAATACGGCTAGGTAAGAAATCGATCGTGGATGGTTTTGAATGAATTTATTATTAAAGTGAAACGTCTTCGCTAATCCTTTTTCTAAAATAAAAGTAGCCTATGTTACTCCTTATCCTATCCTATTACTCCTTATAATATCAGCTATCTGCCAGTGAAAGTCCCGTCAAAATCGGCCCAGCCATTTCGGAGATTAGCCGGAACAAACAGACAGAATTTAAAAAATTTTTTTGTTAGTACTTTCATGCATCAGTATATAAAATCTGTTATTTTGACAGTACAAACAGACACAATTTTATTAGATATATATCTATACCAAGATTTGTTGATAAATTTATAATCACATACGTTAAACAGGTGTATAAAGTTAGTTATACATTTTTATTCTTTGTTTTGTATTTATTCTAATTTAATTTCTAAAATTAGGATTTTAATATTTCTTCTGTTCGCGTGCCAGGCGATTTGCGAACTAATTGACTCCGTATAAGCACAAAAATACGGTGGATAGGCGTCGGGTCAGGTGGTCGTAGGTCGCCCGCTTCGTGCTTGGCCTCACGTTTTTCAGCTAAAACTGTATTGTACACACGAATTTTTTTGTTTAATTACTTAATGCATCTAATAAGCTCATCATTCATATTAAGATCATATGAATATTACTTCCAAAAAAGAATAGCTAACTCCAACCGACCTTTATGAAGATTAAGTTAGTAAAATATAATGAAAACTGGTTCATTGGTTTTTTAGAATTCCGAAAATCTCAAACATTGATACATACATACGGGTCGAATACAGAACTTCCTTTTTTTTAAGTCGGTAGGTTCTCTATATAATATATCTACAAAAGTAGATCCGCTCAAAGAAAGGATTTTGAGAAATCCCAACGGTATCTTTTTAAATTGGTTTTCACGCGGCCAAAGTCGCGGTAATCGGCTATTTAATTTATTAACATTTATGTACCATAAATACGTTATTTACAGCCATCGATATATATATGTAGGTAAAACAAAATGTACTAAATTGACTTTACCGAAACCGAGCTCAAAACTTTAAAATAATAAAGTTAAAACTACAATTAACTACCTATACCTGCATTAGCTGCAAAAAGGTAACATAATATACATTTACTCTAAAACTATACATCTACAATACTTATTCGCATCGAATAGGTAAGAGTAACTATAAAATCTTCGTATCGGATTTCAACAGCGTATCGGAGTTGAAAATAATATAAACGCGTACGCAGAATATATAGATATTGAAATATATAGTTTTGATATCAAATATTGAAACTCGAAATCTGATACAGATACGATTCTCAGAAAATGATACGACCCAGGCCTAAGACATACTAACTACTATAATAATAAAAACCTATGGATTTCGTGAATTCGTGGTCAAAGATGTACAAAATGTAAAAAATTAACCATTAAATATCGCACAACCCACCTGTATATAATATTATATCATATATATCATAGTATAATATTACATATACACCTATCACCTCAACTAGGTAGGGGGTACTGGATAGTCTAGAATCTACATTTTGTATAATGTAACATATTATGTATTATATAATAATAGGCCCTACGAGCGTAGGGCAACAAAAATTGAGTAAGACTCATTTGAGTGTTCCCCTCCACGGAAATCTTTAGTAAAAGGCGAAAGATTTATACGTTTTGAAGGGAAACCAGAGTGAATCTAGCAATACTGTAAATTATTATATATATGGTGATGGTGAACAAAACCATAGCGTGTTATATCCTTGGTAAAACGCCATCTAGTGAAATAATTCAAAAAATCGCAGTGCTTGCACTGCTGTGTTTCGGTCTAAACAGTAAAGAAAGCATTCTATCTTAAGCCTTAGTCTTAAAAACTCGGAGCCTTCTTGTTCAAAATTGGTTGTCCATGGGCTACAATACTTACTGTAATTCGATGGTCACATCAGTTTTATGAAAATAATGTTAAGACTTTTATAAATTACTTTTTGGCACACTTTATTTTGCCCTTGCATTGCTCAGTAGGTGGCGCAACGAGTTTCAAGTTCTGAAATAATCTTTACTCATTTACAGAGCCACCTATCGGGTCCAAATTTTGTGACTTTCTTTTTTAGCACTAAACTAACGTAATATATAGTAAATATTTAAGTCATTTGGACCATGTTCATAGAATTTGTTAATAACTTGACTACAGTGCCACTTATCGGATCTGAATATTGCGAACCATTGTCTGGACAAAAAAAAAATTTGTCACAGAATAAAACCTTCTATATTCACTTTAATCGTTAATTTTATTCTTAATTTTCAATAAATTCTTTCGCCTAATTGATTTACAAATGTTTTTGGTTTGAAAGTGCCTAAACCTCTTTAAAATATAAACCTTTAAAAATATACTTTTAACATCATTGTGGAACAAAATCAAAAATAAATACATTTCTACAACAGTAACAAATACAAAACGGAAAAAAGAAAACCTATCATTATTATCCAGAAACAAAAGAAAATACTGAAATGTCCTGTCAAAATTTCGAGGTTCTAAAACTTTGAACCAAGAACTTGGAAGAAATAAACTTAAATATTTAATTAATAAGTTTGAAAATGTTTATTTGAAACAATATTAATTTTTAAATTTACTATATAAAGTGTACAATTTAATATGAAAACACTTAGAAACAGCATGCTATCGAAAAGTTTATGTATAATTATTAATTAGTCTAAACTTAGAGTATTTATAAGCACTTGCTTATAAATAATCTTAGCCCTAAAAGGGTAATCATACATAAACTTTTCAAACAACTTTGTATAATAATTATTTCTACCTTTTCTATGAATGCAAATTTTCTGGGAATTTGTAAAAGCGTCTTTGCCACATGAAAGAATTATTAACTGTTTGGAATCGAAGAATTACCGGCTTGTACTTGTTCCTAGTATTTACAGAATGTGCATCACTATTTTAATAAAACTATATTTACTTATAAATAAACTGCCACTTACGGACTTACAGACGCCTTCATTCTATTTAAAAAAATGAGGACTGATTTATTTGCTACACGGAATATAAAAAACAACTTGTTTTTTATATTCCGTGATTTGTTATGAGCTTCGGCGCATCTTTTTAGGCAATCGATTAAGTTTTTAGTACCTATAATTCTGTCTCTCTTCTGAACTAGGTTCCATTAATGTCCATTGATATGCCACAGATATTCTATTCAAATCTAGGCTTGCGGTCATGTTGAATAATTCATATTTATGAAATGAGAAAAAAATGGGCATCCAACACTTTTTCTACCACCAGGGCGGCGCCACTTAAAAAAGAGGTGTAATATTTGACAGATTTCATAGTGGGGAAGTTAATTTGTTCGGAAAATGTAAAAATTAATGTTTCTTTCAGTACTATTAGTTATATTTTATATTAATTACATTAAAAAAGAAATAAATCATACAGATACTCAAAGGTAGAAAATTAAAAAGTGCAAAATTAAAGAGCATACCACTCAGGCATTGTTTTATGTATTAATATAATAGGTGCTCTAGAAACTGATCACATGTATTTAAAACTAATTTCTCAACTAAATGACCTTGTAATAAAATACTTCAACTCAGTATCAACTGGCGACATCTGGTGAGCGGAAGATTATCATCATCTTATTCAATGAGGCTTATAACCTTTTAATTAAATTACTTATATGTCAATTAAATCAAATTTATTATTATTATCATTACAATTTATATCTTGTCTCAAGAATCACCTTCGTACTAAATACTACATTGTTACAGACTCCCTGTCATCATTCAAACTACTGCCGAAACTTTGCGATCTTCGCTCGTAGGTACGTATAATGAACAGTTTGGACACATTGAGCTCTTTGCGAAATCTAAATTCATGTTTAAAGATGACATCAAGAAAACGATTAAGAAATAGAGCAGTTTAAGTTAAAGTCACATATAACTACTCTCTTCTATTTTTTGTATATATATTTTTGATGCTGTTAATATAAGTACCTACTTAGGTTATTTTATTTAATATATATTATAATTAATTATTTGTATTATGTTTATAAACTTATACATTTTATGTGTGTATATATTTATGTATGTATGTAAGTATATATGTGTGTATATGTACATATATATATATATATGTGTGTGTGTGTAAATGTAATGTAAAATATCAATCTACCTGTCTCTCCAAAGAATTCTTTCAAGATATCTGTAAGCTTATGACCACCTTCATTACATTGAATTGCTTTATAATTTGTCTATCAGATTGTTCTTATTTCATTTTCTTCTAACAACAATATACCCACCATCAAGCAACATAAGGGAAACCTGTTATTGGCCATACTTTTAGTTTGTTACATTAATGTTAATAATTACTATATACGCTGTTGGTTTTCTAAATAAATTAAAATAAAATAAAAAATAAGTTGTAACACAAAGTCGCTTCCCGCCCTTTGTACGCGTAGATCTTTTAAACTACGCAACGGATTTTGATGCGGGGTTCATCAATAGACAGAACGATTCAAGAGAAAGGTTTATATGTATAATACATGCATATTATATATTATATAATTCTTCCGTCCGTGTGTGTGTATGTGACTGAACTCCTCCTAAACGACTGGACCGATTTTGATGAAATTTTGTGTGTGTAATTAAGTTGATTAGAGAATGCTTGAGATTCACAATTGGACCCGATAGGTGGCATTGTTGCCGAAATCCAGAAATCAATCGTGCGAAACCGGGGCGGATCGCTAATTTAAATTATGTCTTAGCTCATTTTCATGATGTAGTAACCGACGATCATAATAAATCACACAGTTAATGACATAGCGCTAGCCTGAAAAAAAAGGAAATTATCAACAATGCAACAACTCAGCTCCGCAGCTGGGTATTTATTTTAACTATTCAGCCAGTGCTTGACTACTATCCCACCTGATGGTAAGTGGTGATGCACCCGAAGATGGTAAAGCGCACTGTCTTAGCATAGCAAAAGCCTATTCACTATTGCCTTGAAGACACCGAGGTTGTAATCAGAAAGATAGATATCATTACCATTACAGCTTATCAAAAGACCACTGCTAAATATAGGCTCCATCACACGTTGCCTTGAAGGATATTTGCCACAGTTGCTACACTTCGCAATCCGGTAGACAACAGTAGTTTTCATAATTATTTTCTTTATTGCTTCTTATGACATACACGGATGATATGGTGGATTCTAATGCGGCCACTCCACGGCGAAATGGAAAGATGCTGGCATATTATTCCACTATTGCTGTATGCAATACGAACGACGAAGCACATTTTGGTTCGAATGCGTGGTATGTCGCTATACGAGTATTTGTGCTGAGTATCGAACCCAGTTTGCGGTTCGTGTCAATTAGATTACCTATATTTCCTCAGGGCGACACAACGCATCTTCATTTTGTTTCTCAATCGAAAATAGAATGCAGATGTTTGGGACCAGAATACACACAAACAACTTTGTAAAGTATAGCGGTGAACTACACATTCATTTAAAGTGATAGGATTCCTCTGTGTAGATTTCCGTCTAGGTAAATACATTGTTATTACTCATAACTGCATCCTGCCACACCACTTTACCTATACATCACAAGGACATTTTATTTGAGTTATTAAACGTATGGTATATTAATTTATACCTAATGTTATACTTGTACGATAAAATTAGAGAAAGGTAGGATGGAGTATTAAATATATAATCAGGAAAACAAATCAAATATATTCGAAAACAAAAAACTTAAATATTTTAAAACTATATCTATTAATAATAAAATTGTAAACTACTAAATAATACATTCATGGAAGACAGCTTTCATGTACACGATCTCTAAAATAGTTAACCGCTCTGATCCTCCCAACTACAGACTTATCGTCATCACCTCTTTGTTCTCGAAAATAATGGAGTCCATCATTGATTGCCAGCTCATGCGGTATCTCGAGGAGCATCAGTTGTTTAGTGACCCCAGTACTGTTTCGTCGGGTCACTCAGCTGGTGATCTTCTTGTTTAACTAACACACCGATGGGCACAGGCGGTCGAGTCTATGGGGAGGCTTATGGTTAGTTTGGACATAACGAACATCTGATCGAGTGGCATATTAGCGCTTTTCTAAGCTTCCATCTTATGGGCTTTCCGATAAATTATGCAATTGATCACCAGTTTTCTCAGATCAGAGCATTAAGGTCGTAGTCGACGGTGCATGCTCCAAGTTTGTGAATGCTGGTGTTCCGCAAGACTGTGTGCTACCCTGTTCTTCTACATATAAACGATATGTTACAAACCAGTAACATTCATTGTTATGCAGATGACAGCACTGGCGATGCCTTATACGCAGGTAGTGCTAATATTTGAAACACGTTGTCGAGTGTCGGAATAAACTTTGTCGAAGTCGAGACTTTGTTGATCAAAGTCTCGGATTGGGGGACCAAATCTACTCCAGTTCAATCCAAGAAGACGCAAGTTTACCGGTAAAAATAACTGGTTTGTCGTATCTCCTCTGTTTCATGGCACAAACCCTCGTTGCCTCAGCTAGCATCGAAATCCTTCCTCGGCGTCGATATATCGAATGACGTTCAGTTCCATGGTCACTTGAAAGGAAGGCCAAATTGGCCTCTATAAAGCTTATGTGCTTAGTAGATTGGATAAGAAATTCAAGGTCATATTTAGTGACTCATCAAAGAAAATAATATGACGTTTCTAAAAGTCTTAAAAGTCAAATACCAGTACTGCTTATTACGTCAAAAGATTTTAGAGTCCTTCACATAACCAAACGAGTTTCATAATTTATTCCATTTCGGCGGTATTTGTATGTAGATAAAAGGGTTTTGTCATGTCTTTGAAGATGACATGCAAACATAATTTTCTTGCTTTCTTCTCAAACTCGTTATACTTTCACGAGCTCACTGTCTTATTTCAACGGTAAGATTTAAATCTTTGGCTTTGTTAATTAGATACCTAAGCAAAGTAATTTCCATTTTACTATCCAAGATTGAATCTTAAACTTATTATAAAATTCACAGACATGGGAGAATGCCTGTGCTCAGCCTCAGGACACAATATATACCTAGTCTATTAGTTTGTCTTTTTTTATTCATTCATTTGATAGCCCTTAATATAAATAATTGCCCTGTGGCAGTGACCTTGGTGTATATATACATAAATCTTATTTTAATCTATATAAATTTGAGAGGCCTATATTTAGCAGTAGACTACCGCATGCCGATGATGATGATTAGGAAGAAGATGGTTTCATCATTGACGTATACAAAATAGTACATATGCGGACTTAATGCCATAGGGCATTCTCTCCCAGTCAACCATTAGGCTAAACATTGAGACATATAAGAGGAGGTAAGCAATAATGAAACTAGAAAGGGATGACATAATGTAAAATTATATATATAAATATATTATATATACTTAAATACATTTATGGTTTCTCTTTTCTATATTTTTATGTATTTATACTGTCATTCCAGTTCTCTAGCGTAATAAGTATATGATTTAGAAAATACATCATGTACCACAATTGTCATGTTCTTGAAAATCAGCCATGAAACATAAAAGGCTGAAGTAGACAAAGAATCCTTACAAAATTTAAAGGATTATGGAGTAAGAATATCGGAAACCTGTACTTAATAATAGGACGTTTCTAGGTTGTTACTAGGTTAATTACTAACATACTGTAGTTTGAATGCGTTAGATGAGACTGGACCAATACGTATTAAAATATTTTTTATTTATTATAAAACTATAATTTAAAAAAAAACTAAACTAATAACTTAATTATCATAGAGTCCTACCCCAGTGGTATTGTGCCAAGAACGTTGGCTGCGTTTCCTCGCTGAATGGTATACTAAGCCTTTGAGCGAGAAAAGAACCCACACTCTTATTACCAGCAGCAACAACCAGTCGTGGGTTGAGTTCCCTTAGAACTTCACCGCACGTGAGCCCATGGACTGATAGTTCTATAGCAAATGGCACAAATATGTAGTCATCTCTCAGAGACTCATATTTGTGCCACTTAGTTCAGCTGCCTCTGATGCCACTACGGCTCTAGACGAAAACCCTGAGTTGAGAGGCTGCCAAATTGTCCATGCAAGTGGTATCCCACACTAGAGCTTTACCTCTCCCCAAGAAACCAATATCATACCGTCGGGTCTACTGCCATCGTTTCTATATATTCCAAAAGGCTCTAAAACCGAGCAACATTTATAGAGATAAGATCCTCTGAATGACGTCGTTCTAAGAACCGTGCCGTGAAAACCTACCTGCACTTTCTTATGAAAGTCAGTGGGGCCCAAATTCATCGACGCTACCACAGGGCACTGATGGGGTTGACAACTGCCACCCTAGTCGGATTCCTACGGCAATGCGCAAGCTTTCACAATCAAGTAATGTACCGCGATTACTTGATGGTAGCGTGTAACCAGTGACTAGATTCCTAGTCGAAACAGCCAGAAGGCGTGCCTTATCTTGATCACTATGGAAATTATGAAACAAATCTTTCTGCACACTTCTGTACCAACGGAATATCCCACTGTTTTTGTTGGTTAACTTCCAGTGGAACATTCGCCGGGACAGAACGTTGTTATGTCTTCTTGCCTGCAGCAAAAGCACAGGTCTACTTTATTATTTAAAATTATGTTACATAAGTCACTGACGCTATGCACGGAAGCAAGGAAAGCAGGTTTTACGTGGTAGAGTCATGCTGCAGCTAGATTAGTAGTATTAGTTGTAGCACGACGTAACGTGGTTTTGACCGGGGAAGGACCACGCCTCACAGAATACCAGCGTAAATAGCAGCTTAATGCTGCTGTACTTGCATGGTGAGTGTAGATAACCGGAGACCCTTTTACTGAAAAGAGGCATTCTATCTTTAGTCTCACGGCTGACAACACATTTGCATATAAATTCGTAAACGAAGATAGATGTAGATGTCTATGGGCCACAGCAACCACTTACAATCAGTAAGTTGTCCTAAGTAATCTTTAGATGATGTAGAACTGAACTGAATCAAAGAAACCTCAAAAATCCACGTATACATAGCGTTGGAAGTGTTAGAGCGATTGAGAAGCACGTTGCGCGGGTCACAAATCGAAGAAGCTGATGAAAGGATACAAAGTCGTTTTGATCTAGATCTGTTATTATGGCATTAACATAGTGATTACTTCAAGAACCTAAATAGCAGTGATTTCAATAACCGCAATCAATCATAGTCCTGGTGAGCTAACGCCATAACGCCTAATCTAAAAACCATCGCCAATGAATCACAAACCCTTTACAGAAAATCGTATTTCAATCGGTCAAACCTTTTGAGGTAAATGAATATCTTGCACAAATATGCTATTTCAGCGCCCCTGGTGAACTAACACTATAAAACTATCCAAAACCATCGCCGATAAGTCACAAACCATTTTCAGAAACTGCACCAAACTGTTTAACTGTTTTAGATAAATGGAACATTTGTTTGCACAAATATGCTTATTGAAGCGCCCTCTGGTGAGCTAACACCATAAAATTTATCTAAAACCATCGCTGATAAGTGACAAACCCTTTACAGAAAACTGCATCTTAACTGTTAAACCGTTTTGGAGACAAATGGGAACATCTGTTTGCACAAATATGCTTATTGCAGCGCTCCCTGGTGAATTAAACCATAAAAACTATAAAAGAACCATCGCCAATGAGTCACAAACCCTTTACGGAAAACTGTATCTCAATCGGTCAAACCTTTTGGAGATAAATGAAAATTCATTGCACAAATATGCTTATTGCAGCGTCCCTGGTGAGCTAACACCATAACATCTATCTAAATACCATCGCCAATGAATCACAAACCCTTTACAGAAAACGTATCTCAATCGGTCAAACCCTTGGAGATAATGGGAACATTTGTTTGCACAATATGCTTATTTGCGTCCCTGGTGAGCTAACACCATAATATCTATCTAAAACCATCGCCAATGAATCACAAACCTTTACAGAAAAACGTATCTCAATCGGTCAAACGCTTTTGGAGATAAATGAATTTGTTTGCACAAATATGCTTATTTCAGCGTCCCCTGGTGAGCTAACACCATAATATCTATCTAAAACCATCGCCAATGAATCATAAACCCTTTACAGAAAACTGTATCTCAATCGGTCAAACCGTTTTGAGAGATAAATAGGAACATTTGTTTGCACACAAACAAACAAACTCTCACCCTAAACGCATATACACCTCTCCGTTCCGACGCTGGTAGAGAGAGAGCCGTACGGGCGTTTGGCAATGTTACAGTCAAAATACTAACTTGTTTTTACGAAACCATGTTATCGATTCTTGTCGGTGTTCAGCAGGGTGACCCACTAGGTCCACTTTCAGTTTGGGAATTCAACCCATTATTTCAAATTCAAAGTCCAAGCTGAATTTCTGGTATCTGGAGGATATATGGAAGTAGAGTAGATGACGTCCTTATGATCTTACTCACATTTTTTCGAAATTTTAAAACTTTGAACCAAATAGCAATAAATGTGAAACATTTTTTTTCCAATAATTTATCTATTTCACAGAGACACTTAATTCAAAATTTCAATCATATTTCTCCAGGAATAAAACTGTCAGTACGGAATCACTATACCTGTTAGGTGCCCCGTTGTTCGATAGTATTAAACCTGTTTTAAAACAAAATTTGATCAGTTTTTAAACCACGTTGATAAATTGTATAAATTAACCCCAACATTTTACTATTTTAAAATATTGTCTCCGTGTACCTAGATTTACATACTTACTCCGCTCGAGTCCAGTCTGGAAATGTTCGATATTTTAAAGATATTGATATAATCTTAAAATAGCTACAGAAAAGTTCTAAATTTAACTTTAAATACAACAGCCTGAACTCAAGTTACTTACCTTTAAAATTTGGTGGTATTGGTGAGAAATTTTTCTAGCGTTGCATTGCCTGCTTTCCTTGCTTCCCGCATGTGTCAGTGATTTATGTACAATTTTAAATAATAAAGTAGACCTGTGCTTTGCTACGGAGGCAGGGCAGTTATGGTAATGCTCTGTCCCGGCGAAAATGTTCCACTGGAAGTTAACCAACAAAAACAGTGGGATATTCCGCTGGTACAGAACGTGCAGAAAGATTTGTTTCATAATTTATAGTGATCAAGATAGGCACGCCTTCTAGCTGTTTCGACTAAGGAATCTAGTCACTGGTTACACGCTTTACCATCAAGTAATCTCGGCACATTACTTGATGGGGAAAGCTGCGCATCGCCGTAGGTATCCGACCAGGAGCGGCGATTTGTCAACCCCATCAGTGCCCCTGTGGTAGCAGCGTCGACAAGTTTGGGCCCATGGACTTTCATGTAAGAAAAGTGCTGGTAGGTTTTCACGACACGATCTTGAACGATGTCATCCGAAGGGCCTTGTCTCTATAAATGTTTCCTCGGTTTTAGCCCTGTGAATATTTAGACGATGGACGATCCGACGGTATGACATTGGTCCTTGGAGAGAGGAAGTCCTAGTGTAGGATGCGCCTGGTGTAGACACTTTGGAGGCCTCTCATCTCAGGGTATTTAGTTTGAGCCGGGCGGCATTAGGAGGCTGAACTGAGTAAGTGGCGCAATATGAGTCTCTGAGAGATGACTACATATTTGTGCCATTTGTTGTAGAGACTATCGTTCCTAAAGGAACTCCATCCGCGGCTGGTTTACTGCTGGTGATAAGAGGGCTGGTTCTTTCTCGCCAAAGGCTAAGTATAGCCATTCAGCGTGGAAACGCAGACAGCGTTCTTGGCACGATACCGCGGGGAGTAGGAATGTATGATAATTAAGTTACTAGTTTTATTTCTTTTTTATTATAATTTTTAATATTGTATATAATAAGATGAATAATTTAAAGTAATGCACTAAAAGACGAGAAACCCATTAATTTTCGGTTTATAATTTCCACATGGGTCCCGCCTGCTACTAAACTTAATGCGGGTATTTAACTTAGGCTCAGCTCTTAATATAGTCTGTTGCCGAAGTAGAGTTTACTTTTGTTTATAGTTTATTTTAATTTTGTTTTCTATTCTCAATCTTGTTTCGGTCTTTTTAGTGCATTACTTTTTAAATGTCTAAGTCGGTTTTGATTTTAATTATTTACTTTATTTTATATTTTTAGTGTCCCGATACTTTATGAACTAAATTTCATATGATAGCACGAGTCCGACACAAACATGGCCCATTTTACGCCATGAAAATTTTTAAACCAATTTATAATTCCCATTAAATTTAAAACATACAGTATATATTTTGTAATGCCTCTTTAATTTTTTATTTTGATAATTTATTCGAAAGGTTGGCTTTTATTAACGGCGATAAAAAAAAATAACAAACAGCTATCTAAGAACACTTGGTTTTGACGAATAAATGATATTTAATTGTCGAACCATCCAGCGTTTGATACGAGGTATATAATAAAGAAATTTACAAACATACAAGATACGCGCTGAAAATATAACCCTTCCTTGGCAGTCGGTAATTATAAACAGTCCCTTAGAGAAAAATTAGGGGAAATAATAACTTTGGCATGGCAATATATTTATGAAAATGTAATGTATGTACATAAAAACATAAATAGCTTTGATAAGGATAACATTTTATAATTTAAACGCTAGGAACAACTTAAGCTTGTAATATCAGTTGCCAGACTTCAACAGAATTAATTCATTTATGAGCAATGTATACGCTTACAACAAAATCCAGAAAATGTACAAAATTTGTCAATAAACAAGTTTAAATGTTTTATTGAAGAAAACTTTACAAAAAGGTTATTATAATATCAAAGAATACATAAATGAAAATAACCCTGGGAATATGATCGCCACCATGCTGGTTCTATTAAAATTCATTTAAAATTGTGCAAACAAAATTATTGTAAAGGATATTATGGTTATGTTTAAAAATCTCGCTGGGTTTTTTTGTTGATTCTTCAGGATTAAGTATTCCGAAACCAATGGTTAATAAAACATTACATGTATTATGTAATAATCTATTGAATAAAATTATTCTATTCTATTCTATCTATGGGATTGGTTTTAGGTTTGAAGCGAGTCATGATTATGTAGCAACGCCAATTCATAATTTTCCAGTAATAAACGTAGACAACGCCTCATTGAGATTGGTTAGAGGCAGAATTACGCAGCCACGACTCGTCACACTGACTGACCCATATTTAATCAAGCATTTTGATTGATAAACATTACCTTGTTATTCGAAATACGAATATGATGAATTACTGCTATGGAGGAAAAGTAAGCAAATTATTACATATTTAACAAAGTAATTACTAATATTGTATTTCAAAATACTTTGAGTGTTGCATTTTAGAAATCATTGCGTCCTCATGGAAAAATATCGAGTACTTTCCTTTCGATACTGATGCGTTTGTACTGATACTTTTTCGTATTAGTGTTTTGACAAGTATCATATCGTTTTAAATAATTCCTACTTAGTATGAGGCCTAGCCAAACTACTCACCAAACTTTCTTTAAGCCGCATTTTGGTTTTTTTGTTTCTGCTTACTTAATACTCCCCATTAAAAGACAGCTATATATTATGTTTAGTATGATATGTCACGCTTCACCTTTGATGAATGAAGATAATTAAAAACTTTAATTGAATAATAAAAGAATCTATTATTCTCATTCTTATATCTATTATTCTTATTATAATAAAAGAATCTATTATCCCCGTGTAGTGGCGGGTTAGAATACCCACTACCCCATATCTTCCCGTGGGTGTCGTAAGAGGCGACAGAGGAAACTGAGGCAGAAGATGGGCAGCAGCATCTTTCTGATAACAGCAAATAATAAAACTGCGGTTGCCAACCCGCTCGCCAAGCGGCAACTACGGCAATATCCCCAATGAAGAAAGTTACGAAGAAACGGCCCCTCAGTTCGGCGGCCCTGCTATTCCTGGCTACGGTGGCGACCATGGTAACGGCGGGGCAGGGGTGCTAAGAATCGGTGGAGGTTCGGTGCCACCTACGACGACTCGACCTGGCAACTTATAACGCACGCACTCTGAGGACTGACGAGAAGATCCTGGAGCTGAAGAAGAGATAGACAAGTTGCGCTGGAATATTATAGGATTATCCGAGGTCCGAAGAGAGGGGAGGACACGGTAATCCTCGAATCCGGCAACTTGTTCTATCACCGAGGGCGACCATCTGTCCCAAGGAGGTGTCGGATTTATCGTCCAAGTCTCTCGTTAACAACGTTAAAAATTGGAGTGTGTCGACGAGGGTTGCGTACCTTATACTCAGAATCACCAAACGGTATTCGCTGAAGGTCATACAGGTTTACGCACCAACTCGGCACACCCTGATGAGGAGGTGGAGGAAATATGAGGATATCTCAGAGCCATGCATTCCTCTAAAACCCACTATACGGTGTTAATGGAGACTTCAACGCAAAGCTAGGCACAAGAGAGAACGGTGAGCTGAAAGTAGGAAATTCGGATTAGGGCAACGGAACCCAAGGTTAGCAGCTGGCCGACTTCATGGAGAAAGAGGGACCTTTATGATGAACTCTTTCTTCCAGAAGCGGGCCCAGGAAGTGGACCTGGTCGAGCCCCGACGGTTCGACAAAAATGAGATTGACTTCATTATGACGACTAGACGCCAACTGTTCAGTGATGTCTCAGTGATCGCGAGGGTGAAAACTGGTAGCGATCACCGAATGGTTAGAGGCACACTGAACTAAAACGTTAAGTTGGAGAGGTGTCGTCTAATGAAGTCAACGCCCGTCCTCGTGCTCTAATCCAAAGTCCCGAAACCTTCAGCTCGAGTTACAAAACCGTTTTCAGTGCCTAGAAGATTGCAATGCAGTGGACGATATGAATGACAAGCTCGTGGAAACTGTCCATGCGGTCGAGCTGTTTTGTAAGACCCGCCGCAGAAGAACACAAAACTCTCCGATCACACTCTTAATCTCATGGCTGTTAGACGGGAAAAAGCTGCAATCTTCAGTAGATTTGATAGCATACAGGCAACTGAACAGACAGATCTCCAAATGCATGCGGCGGATTTGCGCAACTTCAATACAGCTCGTATTGAAGAAGCGATCGAGCGGAACCAGGGCTCCAAAGTCTTTGCCAGAGATCTGTCTGCTAGAGCCAACTGTCGAAGCTGAAGACCGAGTGTGGCAGCGTCGTTTCCGGACACCTGAGATTTTGAGTGAGATTGAGAGGTTCTATGGGCAGCTGTACACATCATCGTTGAGCCACACGCAAGTGTGAGTAACGATCCAAGAGCGAGTCTTATCCGACACTATTCCGATGATATCCCGGACGTCAGTCTGAGCGAGATTAGAATGGCTCCAGCACCTTAAAACGGCAAGGCCCCAGGCGAGGATGGAATTACAGCGAGCTTCTGAAAGCGGGTGGAAAACCGGTACTTGAAGTCCTTCAGAAGCTCTTTAATTCCGTCCCACATGGTGGCACTACACCGGAGGCGGAGCAGAAGTGCGGTGGTCTTGTTCTTCAAGAAAGGCGACAACGCTCTTTGAAGAACTACAGACCGATTTCCTTCTGAGCCGCGTCTACGTGCTGTTTTCGAGAGTCATTACGAATCGTCTCGCACGCAGACTCGACGACTTCCAGCCTCCCGAACAAGTTGAGTTCCGAAAAGGCTTTAGCACCAGACCACATACCCTTCGGCAAATTGTACAGAAGTCCGAGGAGTACAATTTGCCACCATGTCTGGCGTATGTGGACTATGAGAAAGCCTTTGATTCCGTCGAAATTTGGCGGTGCTGCAGTCCTTCAGCGGTGCCAAGTTGACTGTCGGTATATCGAAGTGCTGAAGTGCTTGTACAGTAGGCCGATGGCTATCCGAGTACAGAACCAGAGTACAAACCATCCAACTGCAGAGGTGTAAGACAGGTGACGTTATATCCCCGAAACTCTTCACCGCTGCATTGGAAGACGTTTTCAAGCTTCTGGACTGGAAAGGATACGGTATTAACATCAATGGCGAGTACATCACCACCTTCGATTTGCCGACGATATAGTCTTATGGCAGAATCGCTGGAGGACCTAAGCACTATGCTCAATGACCTCAATAGTGCCTCCCAACGGATAGGTCTTAAGATGAACATGGACAAAACAAAGATCATGTTTAATGTCCATGTCACACCTATGCCGGTAGTTGTTGAGCACTAAGCTCGAAGTTGTTGACGAATATGTTTACCTGGGACAAATAGTCCGACTAGGTAAGTCCAACTCGACCGAGAGGTCAATCGACGGATTCAACTCGGCTGGGCAGCGTTCGGGAAATTACGGCACATCTTCTCGTCAGGTATACCTCAAAACTTGAAAACGAGGCTGTACAACCAGTGCGTGTTGCCAGTGATGACCTACGGAACTGAGACGTGGTCCTTCACTGCTGGCCGGATGAGGAAGCTCAAGGTCGCTCAGCGAGCTATGGAGAGGGCTATGCTCGGGTCTCACTGCGTGATAAACTTAGAAATGAGGATATCGCAGAACCAGAGTGACCGACATAGCCCAACAGATTAGTAAGCTGAAGTGGCAATGGGTATAGCCAAGAACCGACAACCGATGGGGAAAAAAGGTTCTCGAGTGGCGGCTCCGTACCGGCGGACGAAGTGTAGGGCGTCCCACTAGATGGAGTGACGACCTGGTAAGACATGCAGGAAGTCGATGGATGCGGGTGGCTCAGGACCGTGCTTTGGTATTCCTTGGGGAGGCCTATGTTCAGCAGGACTTGAAGGGCTGTAATGATGATGATGATGATGATGATGATTATTCGATAATACTCACACAGTATCGATACTTTTATACAATAATGGGTCCCACTCATGCCTACTTAAGGTAATTAAAGCAATCTATAATGCGCTCATATGTACATGGATGGAATAATAATGAATATATAACCCGATATAATATATAAGTATTATATCGGATGTCCAGTATTATGGATAACCTTGAAATTGGGCAGAACTTATGGCCATTCTGAAAAAATTTTTTATACCTAAGATGTTTGCTTTTTTAAAGAAAATTATTTTTTTCCTAACTTTACATTCTTGTCCACCACAATCACAGACTAATGTTTTTGTTATTTACTATTGGTTTTTTACTATTATAGTATATCACGTTAACTGAAAGATAAGCAATAAATAGTTTTATAAAATTTGAATCACCTATTGTTACAGTAAAAATTTATAAATTTAAGTATATTGTATAAAAATAGCATTTATTCTGTAATTTTAGGTGCAGAGCCTGCAATAGTGGGTGGCAGAAAATTCGAACATTTACTATAGTTTAAAATATTAATTCAAATTTAAAAAAAACAGCAGACATACTACTATAATAATAAAAAACCAATGGATTTCGTGAATTCGTGGCCGTGGTGTACAAAAATGTAAAAAAATAAAATATCGCACAACCAACCTGTATATAATATTATATCATTATAATATCTTATAGTATATTGTATTACATATACACCTATCACCTCAACTAGGTAGGTGGGTAGTCTAGAATCAACATTTTGTATTATGTAACATATTATGTATTTATAAAATAGGCCCTACGAGCGTAGGGCAACAAAAATTGAGTAAGACTCATTTGAGTGTTCCCCTCCACGGAAATCTTTAGTAAAAGGCGAAAGATTTATACGTTTTGAAGGGAAACCAGAGTGACTGTAGCAAGTCTGTAAATTATTATATATATGGTGATGGTGAACAAAACCATAGCGTGTTATATCCTTGGTAAAACGCCATCTAGTGAAATAACTTAGAAAATAGCAGTGCTTGCACTGCTGTGTTTCGGTCTAAAGAGTAAAGAAAGCATTTCTTCTTAAGCCTTAGTCTTAAAAACTCCGAGCCTTCTTATTTAAAATTAGTTGTCCATGGGCTACAATAGCCACTTACTGTAATTCGATGGTCACATCAGTTTTATGAAAATAATGTTAAGACTTTTATAAATTACTTTTTTTATAAATTACTTTTTACACACTTTATTTTGCCCTTGCATTGCTCAGTAGGTGGCGCAACGAGTTTCAAGTTTTGAAATAATCTTTACTCATTTACAGAGCCACCTATCGGGTCCAAATTTTGTGACTTTCTTTTTTGGCACTAAACCAACGCAATATATTGTAAATATTTAAGTCATTTGGGCCATGTTCATAGAATTTGTTAATAACTTGACTACAGGGCCACTTATCGGATCTGAATATTGCGAACCATTGTCTGGACAAAAAAAATTGTCACAGAATAAAACCTTCTATATTCACTTTAATCGTTAATTTTATTCTTAATTTTCAATAAATTCTTTCGCCTAATTGATTTACAAATGTTTTTGGTTTGAAAGTGCCTATAAACCTCTTTTAAAAATATAAATCCTTTTAAAAATATACTTTTAACATCATTGTGGAACAAAACCAAAAATAAATACATTTCTACAACAGTAACAAATACACAAAACGGAAAAAAAGAAAACCTATCATTATTATCCACAAACAAAACAAAATACTGAAATGCCCTGTCAAAATTTCGAGGTTGTAAAACCTTGTACCAAGAACTTGGAAGAAATAAACTTAAATATTTAATTAATAAGTTTGAAAATGTTTATTTGAAACAATAACATTAATTTTTCTAAATTTACTATATAAAGTTATTATTAATTAGCCTAAAACTTAGATTGTTTATAAGCATTTGCTTATAAATACTCTAAGCACTTGCTTATAAATAATCTTAGCCCTAAAAGGGGTAATCATACATAAACTTTTCAAACAACTTTTGTATAATAATTATTTTTACCTTTTCTATGAATGCAAATTTTCTGGGAATTTTGTTGTAAAAGCGTCTTTGCCACATGAAAGAATTATTAACACATCGAAAACCGTTTAAGCGGGCTATCGCGACTGAATCCGAGTTAGTACATAATTTCTATAAAAACTTAAAAAAACGCCGTCATAAGGTCTAATATTGCGTAGCGCCTGCGACGATTAAGATCGCTTAAAAATCCCTTAGAATCTTAAAATATTTACAAAAAATTATTGATTTAAGTAATCAAAATAATGAGCAAGCAAATTACGAATATTGATGTTATGAATGTGTTTGAGTGATTCCCAAGCATATAGATTAAGTAATTTCGTTGTAATTTCAACTATAGTGATTTTTAGAGTATTTTCGCAAATAATTATTATCGAGTCAAAATTAAATTAATTAAATTTAATTTAAATTCTTTAGGTATTTTATTAAATATTTTTACACATACTCGTATTAAGACAATGTTTGTTATATTTAACGAGCCTAGGAATGACATCTAGGACAAGTTGGTCAGGGTCATGTCGATTTCGAGGATGTATATCACTTGCTTTAACAAATAATGATTTATTTTAATAAATATTCAGAGCTAAATAAATTCTTACGCGTAGTTATACGGCATAAGCTAGCCTGCACGTCCAATCTACTCGCGAGATATTGCTATTGGTTTGAGGTCGCATTCGAGTTTTGTTTTTCTCTATTGTAAATCTGCCATTTTTGCATCCTAATAATTTTTATATTAATAAATCTATTGTACTACCAAGACAAAATCATTTGACTTCAGGAAAACAACCATTAATATTTCAGCGTGTATGTAACCTACCTAGTTGAGGTGATAGGTGTATATGTAATACAATATACTATAAGATATTATAATGATATAATATTATATACAGGTGGGTTGTGCGATATTTAATGGTTTATTTTTGTACATCACGGCCACGAATTCACGAAATCCATGGTTTTTTATTATTGTAGTAGTTAGTATGTCTGCTGTTTTTTTTAATTTGAATTAATATTTTAAACTATAGTAAATGTTCGAATTTTCTGCCACCCACTCTATTGCAGGCTCTGCACCTAAAATTACGAATAAATGCTATTTTTTATACAACGTATACTTAAATTTGGCAAATTTTTTACTGTAACAATAGGTGATTCAAATTTTATAAAACTATTTATTGCTTATCTTTCAGTTAACGTGATATACTATAATAGTAAAAACCAATAGTAAATAGCAAAAAACATTAGTCTGTGATTGTGGTGGACAAGAATGTAAAGTTAGGTAAAAAAATAATTTTTCTTTAAAAAAAGCAAACATCTTAGGTACTTGGGATAAAAAAAAATTTTTTCAGAATGGCCCTAAGTTCTGCCCAATTTCAAGATTATCTAGTAATTACTGGACATCCGATATAATACTTATATATTATATCGGGTTATATATTCATTATTATTCCATCCATGTACATATGAGCGCATTATTGATTGCTTTTAATTACCTTAAGTAGGCATGAGTGGGACACGGTATTGTATAAAAAAAAGTATCGATACTGTACTCATGAGTATTATCGAATAATAGATTCTTTTTATTATTCAATTCAAGTTTTTTAATTATCTTCATTCATCAAAGGGGTGAAGCGTGACATATCATACTAAACATAATATATAGGTGAGTCTTTTGTAATTGGGTGAGTATTGAGTAAGCAGAAACTAAAAAAAAAAACGAAAATGCGGCTTAAAGAAAGTTCGGTGAGTAGTTTGGCTTAGGCCTCATATTAAGTAGAAATTATTTAAAACGATATGATACTTGTCAAAACTTACTAATGCCAGTAAAAGTATCGAGTACAAACGTATCAGTATCGAAAGGAAAGTACTCGATATTTTTCCATGAGGACTCAATGATTTCTAAAATGCAACACTCAAAGTATTTTGAAATACAATATTAGTAATTACTTTGTTAAATATGTAATAATTTGCTTACTTTTCCTCCATAGCAGTAATTCATCATATTCGTATTTCGAATAACAAGGTAATGTTTATCAATCAGAAATGCTTGAATTAAGATATGAGTCAGTCAGTGTGACGAGGGTCGTGGCTGCGTTGTTAAGCCTCTAACCGTTTAATCTCAATGAGGCGTTGTCTACGTTTATTACTGGAAAATTATGAGATTTGGCGTTGCTTTACATAATCCTTGACTCGCTTCAAACCTTAAAACCAATCCGACATAGATAGAATAGAATAGAATAATTTTTATTCAATATAGATTATTACATAATACATACTTATTGAAAGTAATTTTTTATTAACCATTGGTTTGGAAAATACCTCTGTCCTGGGAAGAACCAGCAAAAAACCCAGCGAGACTTTTTTTTTAAACATAACCATAATATCACAATTTTTAAATGAATTTTAATAGAACCAGCATGGTGGCGATCACCTTATTCCCAGGGGTTATTTTCATTTATGTATTCTTTGATATTATAATAACCCTTTTTGTACAATTTTTCTTCAATAAAGTATTTAAACTTGTTTATTGACAAATTTTGTACATTTTCTGGGATTTTGTTGTAAAAGCGTATACATTGCTCCATAAATGAAATACTAATTCTGTTGAAGTCTAGTAACTGACATTACAAGCTTAAGTTTGTTCCTAGCGTTTAAAGTATGAAAATCGGTATCCTTATCAAAGCTATTTATGTTTTTTATGTACATACATTACATTTTCATAAATATATTGCGATGTCAAAGCTAATATATTCATTTTCTTAAATTTTTCTCTAAGGGACTCTTTATAATTACCCGACTGCCAAGGAAGGGTTATGTTTTTCGCACGATCTTGTATGTTTGTAAATTTCTTTATTATATATTACCTCGTATCTTCCAAACGGCTGGATGGATTTCGACAATTAAGCTATCATTTTATTCGTCTTAACAACCCAAGTGTTCTTAGATAGCTGTTTGTGTGGCGGATTTTTGGCGCAAAATGGTACTAGTATGTAATAATATACGTTAATAAAAAAAAAATAACCAAACCTATCGAATAGGGTATCAAAATAAAGGAAATTAAAAGGGCATTACAAAAATATATATAAGTAATATGTTTAAATTTAGTTGGGAATTATAAATTGGTTTAAAAAGTTTTTGATAGCGTAAAAATGGGCCATGTTTGTGTCGGACCTCGTGCTATCATATGAAATTTAGTTCATAAGAGTGTGTCGGGACACTAAAAAGTCTAAAATAAAATAAATAATTAAAAAAATCAAAAACCCGACTGCAAAAAAGACAATTTAAAAGTAATGCACTAAAAAGACCGAAACAAGATTGAGAATAGAAAACAAAATTAAAATAAACTATAAACAAAGTAAACTCTACTTCGGTTTAACAGACTATATTATGAGCTGAAAGCCTAAGTTAAATACCCGCGTTAAGTTTAGTAGCAGGCGGGACCCATGTGCAAATTATAAACCGAAAGAAAATTAATGGGTTACGCGTCTTTTTAGTGCATTACTTTTAAATTATTCATCTTATTATATACAATATTAAAAACTATAATTTAAAAAAAAACTAAAACTAATAACTTAATGATCATACAGTCCTACTCCCCGCGGTATCGTGCCAAGAACGCTGGCTGCGTTTCCCCGCTGAATGGCCATACTTAGCCTTTCAGCAAGAAAAGAACCAGCCCTCTTATCACCAGCAGCAACGACCAGCCGCGGATGGAGTTCCTTTAGGAACGATAGTCTCTACAGCAAATGGCACAAATATGTAGTCATCTCTCAGAGACTCATATTTGCGCCACTTATTCAGTTCAGCTGCCTCTAATGCCGCCCGGCTCTAAACGAGGTACCCCTGAGATGAGAGGCCGCCAAAGTGTCTACGTAAGTAGCATCCTACACTAGGGCTTTACCTCTCTCCCAAGGGACCAATGTCATACCGTCGGATCTCCTGCCATCGTCTCTAAATATTCCACAGGGCTCTAAAACCGAGGAAACATTTATAGAGACAAGAGCCCTTCGGATGACATCGTTCAAAGAACCGTGGCGTGAAAACCTATCAGCACTTTTCTTACATGAAAGTCCATGGAGCCCAAACTTGTCGACGCTGCTACCACAGGGCACTGATGGGGTTGTAAAGTAAATTATTATATATATGCATATAGCAGATGCGTTGTCACCCGTAAGGACTAAGATGGAATGCCTCGTTTCCAGTAAAAATGGTCTCCGGTTCTCTACACTCACCATACGGAACACAGCGGTGTTCAGCTGCTATTTTATGCTGGTATTCTGTGAGAGCGTGGTCCTTCCCCGGTCGAGCCGACCTATTCGTGCTACAACTATACTACTAATATAGCTGCACCATGGTTCTACCACGTATCAAAATGTTCGTATTTTATGCGCTGCCATACCGTTCATCAGATTGCGGTAAAACTTTGTCAACTTATTGCTTGCACTTCCGCGAAGGTTATAAGCATACCGTAAAACCGTACAACTTTGCCGAATTTTCTTGCGATTTTGTATTCTACTTTATTTTTTATTTTTTTTAATAATATTATTTTCAATTTGTAATTGCACTACACCATTGATAAATGTATTTTTCTTTGCATAGAACTTATGATAATATCAAGACAGTTAATGTTTATTTGCTAAAAACCTTAATTTGGACGGCGGGCCAAATAATATAGTACTTTTTAGAAGTTTGCCCATTTTGCAGAAACCTCCGTAACTTCGTTATTTTCTACTTTAAAAACGTTAGATTTAGGGGTCATTTTAGTAAAATAATCAATCTATCATAGGACCTTAATACTAAACGTTAAAAGTTCATTTTAGCTGTAAAATTTGAGTGGGCAAAGTCGCAACAATTTTTTTGTAATTTTTCATTCAAATGAAAGGTTGAACTAGGGTTGTCACTTTTTATTGATAAAAGTACGGTGTACGTAGGTACGTTACGATCACGTAGCTTGCTCTTAAACATTAATCTAAAAATATTGAAACAGTCATAGGAAGTATTTTAAAGCAAATGCTTACTAGCTTTAAAACAAACAATACCTATTGGTAATATTAAGCTTAATATAAACTCTTAATATAAACTTTGACTCATATAAATCTATATTGAAGATAAAAATTTCTAAAACAAACAATATAATACTATAGATTAACAGTACCTCTTAGCATGTCTAAGTAATAGGAATTAAACATTTTTTAGCCTTATCAAAATTAAATTAAATATAACTTAATTTTACTTTTCTAACAACTTGCAGTTATATTACAGAAGTGATACAAAACAGAGACCTGTACTATACCTGTGATTGGACTGTGTTTTACAACTATAGTGCAGATCTATGTTTTCAATGACTTATATATTACTTAAATCTATATATAGTAAAGTCAACATTATATTTTTACGGCAGTAACAATTAACATAAACAATGCAAAATTCAACGACTAATAAGACAACCTAGTAAAAAATCAACAATAATCATCTAGGAACATTTTTTGGTGAAATGACCTTATTGCTGGAAGATTTCGAGAAGAGCTTTGCGTGTTGGCAATTCCTTTAAATAAATTAAAATATTTTATTATTGTATGTTGTAGGAAGGATTAAAGTTAATATCAAACAATATTTGGCCTCGTCTAGAAATACTTGGTGGAGGTAATACTATTTCCACATCATCACGATTCACTTCACACAGGACCTCCACATTCGGATACGTAAAAAATCACTGCCATCTTTTGCATTTTTCACTTTTCTTGCAAATTTTACAGTAGGAGTACTGTTTTTTATATATAAAATACGGCCGACAAATTGCTTTTTATTGTCGCAAATTTTACAACTACCCAGTCCTCTTCTCTTAAATCTACATCGCTTGTAAATAATAATAATAATATATAATAATAATAATATTTAAAATAGTTGATATCACTGAATCCAAAGTGTGCAGTGAAGTTTTCTGGCTCACAGTTTTCCTTGTTGTCTACCTCTTGTAAACATGATATATTCATCAAATGTCTCATATTCCGAATCATCTGTGTTTGCAATACTCAGAATATCCGATTCAGAACTCGTTTCACAATAATATTATCTCAATTTCTTCCGTTTCGCTACCTTTGTTTTTCTTTCATTAGTTACATTTTCCCGTTTTCTTTTATTTTTTTCATATAAGACCACATTACCATTTTCATTGCCCACTTTCTTCGTAAGTATTTTCATCTGCAAAGCTGATTATCCGATGACTTCAGTACCTAATTTTATTTTTTTCTTGATGTCCTTCATTTGCTTAGGGTTTACTTTAACATCTGAGGTTATTATAACTTTAGATTTAGATGAACTATTCGTTACACTTACGTAAACACTCTGGAATATCATTTTCATAAGCTACAAAAGGCTGATTCTGGCTGTCATTTATCAATTTTTTATTTAATACATCGGATAGCTGAGCGTTAGTATCATGCGCTGGTGAACCTAAATGAATGTTGATAATTTTGATACTAAGTGCATCAAATGTGGCTGGATTATAGATCACCGGTGAAAATTGGGGTCGTAGTGCTGGTTTTTCCCAAGCGATGATTTCTGAGGTCGACGGCATATCGTATTTAATTGTTTCCACCCTTCTTATCACTTCACCTGTAATTTCATCTAAGTATATCGCATTTTCTGTATCCCACGATGCCATAATATCTTTTGTCTCTCTTTCTTGGTTGGTTTTATTGTATCTTCCTTAGTATTTTTCACAGATGATTTTTCGTGCTGTTAGTAGAATATTGACCGTCGAGATATCATCAGCACATACCAACTTTCCGGGTTCTGTGCGTAATTACTTATTTCTTTCACTTGCATTCGCTTAGCAGCCCTTGATTCCGAGATAATCCAATGAAGTCGTATGAAATCCATATTCTGAATCCTCGAAATACTCTGGGATTCTCTAAAAACATTTTGATTTACAGGCCATATTCCTGTGGCTCTGAAGCCACTTATTATGTTATGGCTTTCGTTATGTTTCATATTTTCTAGTAATTGAGCCAAAGTTTTGAAATCCAATTTTACTACGTATTTATAGACCAACATTTGTATATCCATTTTCGACATGGGACTGCCGTAATCTGCTGAAGCTAACAACACATTTGCCAGTTTTTCTCTCTTCTTCAGTGAGTTTCTTTTGTCCTCCAGGTGGTTTCAAGTGATTTTTTAACTTTGTTCAATATCGTCTGTCGAGGGATTCGAACCTCTTTTCTGCCTCCTGACTTGATATCCTGCTATTTTCTACCATGTCAACTGCTAATTCTAACATTTTCTCTGAATAATTTCTGTATGCTCTCGATCCTAATTTTCTACGTATTTCTTTTTTGTGTTTTTAGGCTTAGTATTATTCATCCTGAAAAAGAGACCTGTAAAATTAACAAATACGCTTAACCAAAATATAAGGTTACTGCACTCCTAAAAAACCACTATATTTATGAGAAAAAAAAACAATTTTTGGCTTAATAGCATCAAAAATAAATACAGTTAACATAATGAGAGACTTGATACACTGCTTAGTACCTTTAAGAGATAGCATAATGATACTTATTTAAGATGTTTCAGATTTAGCGACATTTAAACGAAAATTTCAACGAGATCAGTGTACAAAATACAAAGAAATCAACAAACGTACAAAAAAATTAAACTTAGTCAACCTAATTATTTTGCAAATAGGTACATTCAATACTTTTACAACAACGTTTACTTTTTATCATATGTATTGATTATTGTAATCCTTTGTATATCCTCTCATTCTGTCAACATTACTTAGGTAGTTTCGTAATGAATGTAATTTAACATTGATGTGACAACCCTAACGGTAATATTTTAGTAAGCAAAAGTCGTAATGACTGCTTTGAATAACCAATTTGACATTGCCCACCGTGATATTTTCAACTTTAAGAGAGATTTCGCGTTGGATATTTGATATTTCTTGTGTATTTATTACAAACTAACAGTGAAAAAACTTACTAACTGCTGTAATTACAAATTGAGTTTTGAAGAAAGTTTTTGCACGACTTTGGCCCGCAAAATACACCAACAACTTCGACACAGTTTAACAGCCGAGTGAAGTGACGTTAGAAAAACAGTTACGTAGTGTTGCTGGAGACGTATTCTTTGTTCCATAAATTAAATAATAAACGCAACTAAAATGTTGCCAGTTTTTTTAATATTTGAAAAGTACTTGCTGGGCAAACTCAGATTAGTTAGGCAAACTTGTAAGGTTTTACTGTAGTACATTTAACTTACAGTAGGTGGCGTGCGTATCGTATCCGACTAATTTATTTGAAGGTATAAATATATATTATTCAACTTCAATGTATGTATTATCATTTCTTATTAAACAATATAACTGTTCCAAATTTTACACGATATTCTTCCCACAATTATTTCTTCTGCAGCTGCAACGCGCCGACCGCCGAGTACCAACTAGTTATAAAATATTGTATTACATAGAAAGTATAAACCTATCATCTCAACTAGATAATCTAGATGTTTATACATTGGGTATTAGATGTTATATATTTATATATAGGCCCACGAGCGTAGGGACAAAAATTGCGCCCCTTACCCCGCTAAGGGGTCGCTTCCGATTCGGAGAAAAGGCCAATAGGCTAATACTGTCCCCATAAGTGGCACAGTACACATTTCTAAGGAATTATATATATGCTGATAGTGAACAAAACCGTAGCGTGTTATGTCCTTAGTAAAACGCCATCTAGTGAAATAAATAAGAAAATGGCAGTGCTTGCACGTGTGTGTTCCGGTCTAAAGAGTAAAGGAAGCATTCCATCTTAAGCCTTAGTCCTAATAACGCCGAGCCTTCTTGTTTAAAATTGGTTGTCTATTGTTTACTGCAATTCGATGGTCACATCAGTTTTATGAAAAGAATGTTAAAAGACTTTTATAAATTACTTTTTGGCATACTTTATTTTGCCCTTGCATTGTCCAGGAGGTAGCTCAATGAGTTTCAAGTTTTCAAATAATGTTTACTCAAGTACAGCGCCACCTTTTTCAGAGGTCCAGATTTTGTGATTTTCTTTTTTGGCACTAAACCAATATTATAATATATTGTAAGCATAAAAATCATTTTGGTCCATATTGATGGCAAATGTTCATAACTGGGTACAGCGCCACTTATCGGATCCAAGTATTGCTATGAATCATCCTTCCGACTATAAAACTTAGAAGTCACGGAATAAAACCGTCTAAATCCACTATAACCGCGAACCGTTTATTTTATTCTTAATTTTTTATCGCCTGATCGATTTGCAAATCTTTTTGGTTTGGAAGTGCCTAAGCCCCCTTTAAAATCGCATATTTTAAATGACGTTTCGGACCATAAACAGATAAATCCAGTAAAAATAAACATAGATCTAAGTATCATTTTATTGCAACAAAATTGGATAAATCCTTTGAAAATATTTCCTTTTAACATTTTTGTGGAACAAAACCACGTAAATACATTTTGCTAAAACTACAAGAGACAGTTTTAAAGAAAACGTAAAACAATAAAACATATCATCAACTAGAAAAAAATTAAATACTGAGTTGCTCTGTTAAAATTTCGAGGTTTTTACAAGAAGTTAGAGGAGATCAAATATATTTAAATATATTTAAATCTCTTTGGAGGAGATAGACTTAAATATTTAATTAATAATTTTGAGGGTATTTTTCCCGAATTATTTAGGTATTTAAGTAGGTAATTAAGTAGGTACAAATTAATATGAAAACATTTAGAAGCAGCATGTTAGCGATCACCTCATCGTACACATGATTTATTCCTTAGGAACCCTAAAAGGGGTAATTTCACATAAACATTTTAAACACCTTTTGTATAATAAAATTTTCTTATACATCTTATTTATGGAAGCATATTTTCTGGGAATTTTGTTGTAAAAGCACACATGAAGGAATTACTAACTTTTTGGAATCGTAGATTATTAACACCTAGCTTGCGCTTGTTCCTCGTATTTACAAAATGTGCATCAATATTTTTCATGTATATTGCCATCGATTACGTTATGTGTCATCATTCTGTCTCTCTTCTGAACTAGGTTCCATTAAAATCCATTGATATCTCATAGATATTCTATTCAAATCTATGGGGGTGGTCATGTTGAATAATTCATATTTATGTATTTTGATATTTTTATGTAGTTACGAATCACACGAACAATGTGTAGGACAAAGCATTTTCTCGCAATTAAACTTTTGATCTATTGATGGGGTGTGACATTACATGGGGTCTTAGAATTTCTATACTGCATTTTATTGGATATACACCGTAAATAGTAGTGACATTGACCATCAATGACGATCAAATTCATTCGCGTTTCCAAACTAATATGCCACCCTACAACGCAACGAACGTTTATGAGATAATCATTAAAACTATTTATTTTATCAGTTCTTCAGCTTCACAAAAAATACTGATTTAAAAAAAAATAGTCTACAATACTCGTGGCACTGATGTCTATCTATTTACATAGTTTCACCACCATCGATTCAGCCATTCCAAAGATTAGCCCGGAAACACAATTTTTTTTTAAATGTTTATTCGTGTCTTAACAACACGCAAATAACCCCTTGAGCTTAATAGTCGCCAGTTATTTCAATATTACAGATGAACACTTCAATTTTATTTATATGGTATGGATAATTTAAGTATACATATAATAAATCTGTAGAAAAGTCAACAACAATTTTCTATTAAAAAACAAGTCCAGGGGACTAAAGAAAGGATACTGAAGAAAAATTAGTGGTTTCTATCATTTTTGTCAGTCTGTCTGTCTGCATAAACCACTACACAGATTTCCATGCAATTTTGTGTGTAGATAGGATCCGGGGCAACTTACAGGCTACCAACTTACGGAATTATTATTTTATTACGGAACTTCAAAAAAGGATACTTAAGAGTTTTACTTCCTTTAGATATTAATTTATATTTTAAATGATTCTGTTAGTAATAAGAGGGACAACGTAGTGTTTTATTTTTATTTTAAATAAATATCATATTTATAAATATTCCTAAAATAAGTTTAAAAACATTCAGTTTTCAAAACAGCGCCATCTATCATTAAATAAAAAAGTAGTACATTTTTCCTTAAGTTTAACTAAAGTTCACTAATAAAGTTAACTTAGTTAAAACTAACTTCTCAATGTTATTTAATTGAGAAGTTAGTTTTAAAGAGAAGTTAATCAGTTTCTAGATTAGTGCATCACATCTTAATGCACAAAACAGAGCCTCAGTGATTTTCTTTTTAATTTATTCCACATTTTTAACTCTTTTTTTTAAGTGTTCTAATTTTATGAATATATATACACAAAGCAACATTAACCTTTACCTTTTTCGAACAAACTAACTTCCCTGCTATGTAATTTTCAAAATATTACACCTCATTTTTAAGTGGTACCGCCCCGGTGGCAGATATAGACATGGGTGCCCTCATTATATAAATGTTCGCTGCTTAGTTGCGCAATTGGGCCACCCCAATCACACCTCAACTTACTGTCGATGTTTTTTTTATAACTGGCTTTACGGCTCTGGGTTCTAGCCCTTCTGACCCTGAAGTTACAATGTCTAATTATCTCTCATAGTACACTGCTTCACAATATGTTGATGCGTCACATTGTGCAGCCCTTGGGAGATTTTGACGGCAACTTGAGTCAGCAGACAGCTGAAAGTTGGCGATGTTATCTCAAGGAGCAGACAGACACCTTATCTTGAGAATCACATCACCATCAGAGCACTTGTTTCACCGTTTCCACTAATAGTTCACATGCGCAGACACTTAATACACAAAAATCGCACCACTTTTACATATCAAAATCCACTTCAAACCATTATTTAAACAATAATACAGGAGCAGCAAACCGCCGCCGATCAAGTTCCCGCCAAAACTTTACTATCGATGATATTACTAGATACTTAGAGTATATAATTACACTAAGACTAGATAGTACTGTTTTGGCTTTCATAGTTTCAATCTATTATTAGCGCCATCTAGTTATTGCTTAATAAACTAAAAATAAGTAACTGATAAAATGAGGGCATCCACGACTTTTTTGCCACCAGGGCGGCGCCACAAGAAAGTGAGGTATAATATTTGAGAGATTTCATAGCGGGGAAGTTAATTTGTTCGGAAAATGTAAAAGTTATTGTTTCTTTCTGTACTATTAGCTATATTTTATATTAATAACATTAAAAATAAATAAACCAAACCACAGATATTAATAAAAGTAGAAAATTAAAAAAAGTTACAAATGTGCAAAAAGAAAGAACAAACCACTGACGCATTGTTTTGTGTATTAATATAATACTCTAGAAACTGATAAACTTTTATTAAAAACAACTTCTCAATTAAATTACATTGTGTAACAAAAAACTTTACCTCAGTGTCAACTAGCGACATCTGGTGAGCAGAAAATTATTAGCCCTCATTAAAAAGAATGCCAATGAACACTTTATAAATAAAACTGTGATCCAGAGAGCAAGAGAAAAACTCTTTAGTTGAATATATTGGGTGTCTATCGGCATAGCAATAATTTCACTAACATCATTTGTTATCAAGTTATATGATGTAAGTAATTGAAAATTAAGTACATTGTGAGATTTTTTTTTCTGATGGAATAGTTAGTGGTAAGAAATGCTTCCTGTCCGTGGACATCGCACACCTACCGGTTGGGCGGCGTCTTAGCGCATAGCGTTATGATACGTCGGCTATCTTTCGGATTAGGTGAGTGTGTTTGGTAGTACTTTTTGCAGTGCATACTCAACTCCATGTCTCAGTGCAATAGCGTTATGATACGTGGAGTTTTGGCTACTGACGTCTTAGTGGCGTGCTACTATGATACGCTGGTGGTATTTTTAGTTAACAACAGTATCAATTTTGTTCCAAAGTCGATAGGGATCATGGGTGTGTTGTGAGGGGTGCCATCCGTATGATAGTTGCATTGATTCTTACTGCTACTTGCGGTATTGCGTCTTGTGATGGATCTGCGGTGTGTTACGCCTGATTCGACGCATCTTGTGGTTCTGGTCGATGGAGGTATGTGGATGGTGATATCTGCTGGGATTGTATGGGGACCTTGGGATGGTGTAAGCCGACGATAGTCGTATTGATTCTGTTCTGCGGCATTGCGTCTCTGCGATGGTTGTTTGGCGGGTCGCTATTCTCAATGGCGTCTTAGTTTGACTCACAACCCAAGTAGTTTTGTCCCGTCATCATCAGCCTGCGGCAATCCACTGCTGGACATAGGCTCTCCCAAGGCGCGCCACTTAGCTCGATCTTCGGCTACACGCATCCAGTTGCTGCCAGCCGCCTTGCGCAGATCGTCGCTCCATCTAGCCAAGGGCGTCCCACACTACGTTTGCCTAAACGTGGTTCCACTCTATGACACGCCTACTCCAACGGTTATCGCTTCTGCGACAAATGTGACCAGCCCATTGCCACCAGCCTGCAAATACGAAAGGCTATGTCGGTGACCTTGGTTCTGCGGCGGATTTTTTCGTTACGAATCTTATCCACCAGAGAAACCTGAGCATAGCTCTTTCCATCGCCCGCTGGGTGACTTTGAGTTTATGGAGTAGTCGTACCGTTAGTGTCCACGTTTCAGCACCATATGTGAGTACAGGCAGGACGCACTGGTCAAAGACTTTCGTCTTCAAGCTTTGCGGTATGGGCGACGAAAAGACCTGACGAAGCTTCCTGAATGCTGCCCAGCCCAACTGAATCCGCCTATCGGCTTCTTTCTCGAAGTTGTTTTATCTAACTGCACTATCTGGCCGAGGTAGATATACTCTTGAACAACTTCAAGTCTCACCATCAACGATAATCGAATCTGGTATGACGTGACCGTTAAACATGACTTTCGTCTTATTTAAATTCATACGCAGTCCGACACGTTGAGAGGATTCATTTAGGCTGCTAAGCATGTCTTGTAGTTCCTGCAGCGATTCGGCCATGACGACGATATCATCGGCAAAGCGCAAGTGAGAGATGTGTTCGCCATTTATATTGATGCCGCGTCCATTCCAGTTTAGCGTCTTAAAAACATCTTCCAATGCATTTGTGAACAGTTTTGGGGATATTGTGTCCCCCTGTCTCACTCCACGATGCAACTGGACAGGTTTTGTAAGACCACCCTGTATGAACGGACATCGAGCTTGTGGTGTTTAAATGTCTCAAGACATCTATGTATCGCCAGTCAATCCGGCAGCGCTGCAAGGAATTCATAACAGCCCAAGTTTCGATGGAGTCAAAGGCTTTCTCATAGTCCACAAAGGCCATACAAAGAGGCTGATTATACTCATTCGTCTTCTGTATAATTTGCCTCACCGTATTAATGTGGTCTATGGTGCCATAGCCTCCTCGAAACCCAGCCTGCTCGGGTGGTTGAAATTCGTCAAGTCTCCGCGCGAGTCGATTCGTGATGACCCTCGAAAACAACTTATAGACATGGCTCCAGAAGCGAGATGGGCCGATAATTCTTTAGCAATGTCTTGTCGCCTTCTTATGAAACAAGACTGTGATGCTTCTGCTCCACGCCTTTGGAGTTCTCCATCTCGTAAAACGCAGTTAAAAATTCGACAGAGCTCTTTTAGCAATGGTTGTCCGCCCGCTTTCAAGAGCTCTGTTGTAACTCCGTCCTCTCCTGGGGCTTTTCCATTTTTAAGTTGCGTGAGGGCCAACTCGATCTCCTCCAGACAGATATCTGGCAGCTCGTCGGTAAAGTGGCGGGTTAGTGTGGCTCTGAGATCGTCGCATTTCAGGTCAGGTTGCTGATTTTGGGAGGCATATAGTGTACTGTAATAGCCTTCGATCTCAGCGAGAATCTCAGGCTTTGACGTGAGGTTTTGCCATCGCATGTTTTAGTTTCGTAATGTGGCTGCTCCCAAGCTTACGAGCAAAGACTTTGGGACCCTTGTTTCGCTCTATTGCCTCTTGAATAAAGTTTGCATTGGAGCGCCGCAGGTCCCGCCGTACAGCTTTCCTTACGATTCTGGTGAGTGCCAGCTGTTCTGATGGCGCGGCTGTTGTTCCCTCACGTCTCTTTTGCATAAGCTGAAGTGTCTCGTCTGAGAGCTTAGATTTCCGGCCTATATGTTGCCTACTACACAACCTATTCCCCTCATCCCTTAAGATCTTGACCACACTAGTGAGATCCTCGTCAATGTCCAATGTGGGTTTTAGGGCATCGAATCGATTCCGGAGTTCCAATTGGAAACGTTGGGATGCCGCTATGGTTTGAAAACCATTTGGTCGGAGCGTGGACTTTACCAGACGGGCTCTTTCAATCTTGAAATCGATATTCAGAGTACCTCGAACAAGTCGGTGATCACTTCCTGTATTAAACCTATTGATCACTGGACATCTCTGAATATGTACTTTTGTCCGTCATGATGAAGTCGATCTCATTTTTCGTCACGTTGTCGGGGCTGCGCCAGGTCCACTTCCTTTGGGGCTTTTTGAAAATAAGTATTCATTAGATGAAGCCTCTCTTTTCGAGGAAGTTGATCAGCATTTGCCCCTGTGGTTTCTACTTCCAAACCATGCGGTCCCATAATCGATTCAACACCTGTATGCTTCCAACTTTGGCGTTAAGGTCCCCATGACGACATTAAACTGGGCTTTAGTAGTGTTGTGTAAAGCCTTCGCTATATCTTCATACATAGCTTCAACTTCATCGTCCGGTGTGTCGACGTTGGTGCGTAAACTTGTACAACTTTAACAGTATATTTTCAGTTAGTTTTAAAACAAGATACGCCACTCGTCGACACACTGAGATTTCAAAATGTTGTCACGGAGAACTCTATTGACGAGAAAGCCCACTCCACCCTGGGAAAGATCATGTCCTCGTGATAGTAGAGTAGGTGGCCTGATTCTAGGATTAGTGTGTCCTCTCCCTCTCTTCGAACTTCACTCAATCCCAGAACATGCCACCTTACATTTTTCAACTCTACTTAATTCTGCAATGTTCTCGTCGTGCCGCAGAGTTCGTCCATTGTACGTCGCCAGGTCCAGTTTGTGGTGGTATCCTGCCCTCTCCCGGGGATTCTTAGCACCCCCTGTCCCACAGTTGCCATGACCGCCACCACGGTCAGGTACATAGGGACGGCCGGGAACTGGGGGCCGTGTTTTTGGTGCTACCATTGGGAGGTTTTGCCTTAATCGCCACGCTGGGCAAGCGGTTGGCGATCGCAGTATCAGACACGTCGCACCTGTAACGCTGCAGCCCATCACAGATCTGGATATTTTTGGCCTGACATAAGAATTGAGATGGTTATTCCGCCATCTGTCGGATGCCAAAGCTTGTTTTTTTTTTTTTTTTTACTTTGGTCTTTCTCCCTTAGTCGCCTCGTACGACACCCACGGGAAGAGAGGGGGTGGCAGGATTCTAAAGCCGCTGCCACACGGCAGATTTGTCCAAGTCGGGTCCCTTCATTACGGGGCTGCAGATTATCTGACCTCCATGATGTTTTATATAACAACATAATAATATATCTCTGTAAAGTTTCCACCTTTGAATGATTGAAGGCAACTTGTTGGTGGGTGAGACAAACATGATCGAAAAATGCATATACTTAACGTCAGTGACACAAACCCCTTCTGATGGCGAATTATTACTAATATCTTATAACTGCCTATTGGCTATATCTGCCATTGTACTGGTTGGTGGAGCATTTGTGTCGAGCTCATGCGGGTGATAGCTGGAGGGAGGATCTAAGGAGACTCTCAAGGCTGCGGCCGAAAGCCGCGCAACGAGGGACCCCATTCCCTTGAGGTGAGCGGTAAACTCATGACACGCTCTGCGGCCAATTGGTCGTGCTAATCATGCAATTGGTGGTGATGCCTTACACTTACATCACGTCTGCAGGAACGGCAGTCTGGCAGATGGTGGCGCTCACGGACGGCTTTTTATGGCCAGTGTGCCTATTGTTGCCTAACCCGTGTGACGTACATTCACTGTGGCTTTATTTGATCGTATTCTGTATGGCGTTTACACACATTAACATGCGCGACTTCGGTCGATGTTTGTGCTTACGCACTACCAAGGGGCCAAGTCCTCTTTTACTGGTACGCCAGTTATTTTGCTGTGGACTACGGTCCAGTTCCCAACTTAACGTACCCTTCGGGGGGAGCGCGTTGGTTGTTTGGCGCTCACCGCACGCGGCGTGTGTGGAGCCGTGTGCCTTTAAAATGTGGGAGAGCGAAGCCCTTGTATCTGGTATTTGATATAAAAATTGTGAGACTTTTCCAAGCGGGAAGGGATTAATTAATAAGGAATTGATTGATGTGAACCTGATACAAGTGGAATAGGGACGATTTAATGTTCTAAACCTTTTCAGCTCTGTCTTCGTGAACGGGATTATAAGTCACTACCAACGGCTTTCGATTGCTCTAGTGAATATTCATTCTTCAAAAGACACCTAAAAGAACTAAGTTACTAAACAAACACAACGTAAATAAGGGTCCTAACTAAGACGATCACGCCAGATTTATAAACGGCCTATATTTAAACCTTTAGAAAGATCAATATATGAATAATATACTGGTCACGTAAATTTTATATATCTTAAATTCAAATTTTAATGAAATAAACATAAATAAAGTAATGAGGAGGGGGGGGAACGTTACAATTGCAGGTTGACCAGGACCGTGCTTTCTGACATTTCTTGGGGGAGGCTTATATTCAGCAGTGGACTTGTGGAGGGCTGTAATGATGATGACAATAATGATTGTTGGATGATTAATTATTAGGTAGACGTAGTCCACAATCGTGCAGAAGCTTCTTTTCAGTTTTTATGAATTTTATTTTAACAAATACGAGAGCTGTGTCGTCGCCGTAAGATTTCATGGCACATGAAACTGGTATAAATTTTATGTGCCGATTTACCACGTGTTCGGTGAAGAGGTGAAGAATAAGTTCGTCGGGAAGCCTAGATGTCTGAGTAGTTAAAAAAAATTCGTGGACATGTGAAAACCGCTAATACGCTTTGAAGCATTGCGGCGAACTCTTTTATCCCCACAAAACACTACGGATAATAAGAAGCTCTGTGCACAGTCGTGAGACGTATGTAGCTGCTGATTGTTAAGGTAATCCGACAAACGTTTTGCACGGCGGTGTCGGATTATCAAATTGTCGGACTATAGAGTACCACAGCCTGGTAGTCCAGGTACCTTGTAGTCCGACAATTTACATATAAATTACATAAATATAAAATAATAAAAATGAAAAATCATGTGATACACAATGAATACCTAAACAGTAAATAATGAATGCTAGCGGGCATTCATTATTTACTATTTAGGCCGCTACCATAGTCACATTTAAACTGATATAATACGCGTCAAACTAGATTCGTGGTGGCGCTATTTTGCTTGCAACCTGTTTGTCCACGTATTTGCGAAAGATCGATTATACCTACATGTTAAAGGCATGCCGGATTACAATGGGGGGATGCCGGATTACAATGGGGGTTAGCCATGCATATTATATTTATGCCAAATTTCAACATCTATGTCCAATAGTCTCTGAGAATTCAAAAAAAACCTGTGGCGAACAGACATAGAGACACAGACATCGAGGTGACTCTACAGATACAGTATTTAATTTTGCTAATTTTGGTTCAGGTAGTATTAATTACATATTGTACCACACACATAGTTGAGTTTTTATCATTATAATGAGAATATTTAATTTTTATGGATTTTATTACATTTAAATGTACACAAAATTAAAAACTATAATAAAATAATTAAACTTAAAACTAAAGTTATCATACAGTCCTACTCCCGTGCAGAACGCTGCTGCGTTTCTCGCTGAATGGCTATACTTAGCCTTTGAGCGAGAAAAGAACCAGCCCTCTTATCACCAGCAGCGACGACCAGTCACGGATACAGACCCCACGGACCGATAGTCTCTACAGCAAATGGCACAAATATATAGTCATCTCTCAGAGATTTGCCACTTAGTTCGGCCTCTGATGCCGCCCCGGCTCTAAACGAGAGAATTATTTAATAACAAAATTATTGGTAATGATTAATAAAACACAAGATATATTTCATATTTATTTAACTTTTCATTGCAAAATATAAACTTCCTAATAACTCGAAACTTTTTGATGTAACGAAAAAATTCGTTATTTACTAGGTTTTTATCACAGGATTAAGGAATTTTCATAAACTATTGTAAACCTTCAATAACATATAACTCCTTAACCTTCCTTAAAATATTTCTCTTGAGATTTATATACTTATAATTTTTTACCATTACAATAACTTTTCGAAGCAGAATTTTTCTAAACTATTTTAGTAAAGCGATCTTATTTATTAAAACATTAATAAATAAGATAAGATACATTTAATGATAATAGGTATTTGATAAGATCTCAATTTCCAATCACTAGCCTTTTTTAATATTTAACACCATTATAAACCCAAAATTTTATAATTATGCGTAATTCATTAAATTCATTCTTTAACATTCATTCCTTCACAAGGTACCCTAGCGCTTTCATCTCCTTGTCAAACTGAGCGTCTCTGTACTTCTTCACCTTCTGGAACCACTTCCCAATAGACACGTGGTTCCTGCAAGTGCCTCCATATCTCGTCGGGAGACATGCAGGGTCTATATGCTGGTGCAGGGACTTGAGGTCGTGACCGTGGAAGAATATCCGATCCCACGTTTGTTGAGGGATGAACCGCTTGAAGATGTAGAAGAAAGTGTTGAGTAGCCAGTTGTAGTTAATGATATGACAGGATCGACGACGGGCTGCATTGCACCTACGAAAAATTATATGCTGATAATTGTTGTTTGTTTATTATTAATGTCTGTTTTGGACGAAGTCAAAGACGAAGCCGTTGTGCGGCTTTATCGGCTGAAGCAAAGGCGATGATGTAATTTAAAATCTATAATGTATTCTATTATGTGTTAAAATGATGGCTGATTGCAATTATACAGGTAAATTGTATTTTAGTTAATATTTTAATAATTGAAATTAAAATATTATAGTAGAAATAATTAATTTAGTCAAATATAAATTTTACAATAAGATAAAATAAAAATTTGCTGTTCGAATCGTATCGAAATCTGAAACCTTTCGAGTTGTAACTTCGGTCAATCAAATACACATTATTTCATTCTTACTTATTCTTATAACATATAATAAAACATTATTTAAAAAAACTCCTAAAACTAAAACATAACGAATGTTTTATTACATGTTATAAAGTTCAAATGTGCTTGTTTAAAAGTAGGTATCTAATCCATTTGTGTCTTTTAACTAATGGATTAGATACCTACTTTAAACCTTTATTCTTTAAATAATGGGTGCCATTAAGCAAACTATCTGGTGAGCGATAGTTGAGTCAAGGCAGAAACGTGTTTTAGGGTGATCCTCGAGATCGACAATCACCGTCCCGCCCAAGACTTGGATCTTAGGTTGTCGGATTCCTATTTCAGTTATAGCCATCCCAGCCCGTACCAGGTCATCAACGGAAAACTCGCTTGGATCCCATGTTCCTTAAAACACAGAATTATATTATTTTACATAATAGGGCAGTCAGAGAACCGTGATAGTTCAGAAGCTAAGCGCACTGAGTAAATTTCACAGTACGCGAGCACCCTGGGTTCATTCTTCGCTGAGGAATGAAAGTTTTTACATGGTAGAACCATACTGCAGCTATTTTATGTCTGTAACACGAATGGACCCGAGCCGATGGGAAGGACCACGCTCTCACAGAATACCAACGTAAAATAGCAGCTTAATGCAGCTGTGTTTGCTAGAGTGTAAATAACAGCAGCGAACCGGAAAATTTTACTGCAAATGAGGCATTTCATCTTGGCCCTCATGGGTGTCAAAGCATCTGCTTTTTGATTATTAATCGAGGATAGATTTAGATGTCTATAGTTCACAACATCTACTTACTACCATCAGGTGGACTGTGTTGCTAGATTGCCACCCTTGTGCTATAAAAAAAATTGTTAAAAATGCTTTAAGTTTTGATGTACCACTTTCCCTGGGGTTAATTAAAACATCGCGTGCAAAATTTTATGAAAAATAAAAATATTTTCAGATATGTAACGTATGCTAAAATGCACTGCACCATACTGGGCCGCGGTGGGTTATAAAGTAACTCTCTGTGCTCTTTCCAACCATAGTAACAAACATTTTCCAATACTGTATCCCAGGCTGTTATGCAGTATGTAATATGTAATATGTAGAATGCGCCACAGAGCAAAATATAAAGTTTTAAAAGTCGTTAAGTCGATATTACTCTACTACTCTTATTTTTAAAAGCAACAAATTAATTTGCTCATTCCATAACGACATTCTGTGAATAAATATAACACCAAACTATGAAAAGTCCACTGCTAATTATAGGTGGTCCCCATAGATTGCCTCATATTGGCGATATTTTCCATAGTTGCCACGCTCGACAAGCTCAGTTGGCGACCCCAGTTTTTTATTTTTCGTTGTTATCAGGAAAACATCTCCTGTCTCCTGATTCAAATTCCTCTGTCGTCTCTTACGACACCCACGGGATGATACGGGTATATTCTTAAACCGCCACTACAAGATTTAACACCTAAAACCTAAATATCTTTAGAGTATACCTACTTAAGCAAGCTATAATTATGTATACAGTATACTCAAAGTATATACATCTGATATTATTTTGAACGCGCAATTAAAGGACAGTTACCGTGTAACCTGATGAAACACACAGGTAGTCGATGGATGCAGGTGGCTCAGAACTACACTTTGTGTCGATGTATGGGGAAGACCTATGTTCCGCATTGGACTTGTAATGGACTGTAGTGATAGTGACAGTTTGATAGTTGGCAAAAATTTTCAATTCGCCCCTTGGTTGTGGAAAGAGGAAAACCAGAAATATGTTATGGGTTATCATTATTGGCGGTATAACCATTATTTTGAGACAGGTGCAAAATTACCCGATCGGCGACGGCAGGGTTACTGATACGAGGCGTCTGGTACCGTGACCGTCCATCTAGCCTGATAAGCGTGGTCCTCCATATAACGGGGTAGACTAGTAGTGACGTAGCATTGGTTGCTCTCGCCCGGAGCCGCTAGAGCCAATAATGCTGCCCCTTATTCTCACCCTTCCCCCTCCTTTTTTAGCAAATCTTAAAAAATTGGTAACGGCATTCTGTAATCTTTGTAACATTATTTCAGAATGAAAAAAGCTGGCCTACTCAGTAACTTAATGCATTTTTAGTACTTGTTCATACCCTTGGACAAGTGTGGTTGCAGTCTGCAGATTATCTCGGTTTTCAGAACTTTTATTACTACAATTTTTGTTAAATTATGATCAAACTATTCAGTAAGAGGTACCTATTTTTCATACTTTTGAGATATGTTTTACAGAATTATTTATAAGATATCGACAAGGTGGGAAAATCTACTAACCCACCTCCTTGCTACGTCACCGGAAGGTATATCGAAGGTCGTAATCAATAGACCTTATTAATTCAATTTATTTATTACTACCCTCCCCTCCCATACTCACAAAACATTTCAACATAACCAGTCAAATCAGCTTCAAGACAAGACGTAACGGACAGCAAATCAAATGGCTTTTATTTAAAAAGCAATTTTACGATTTTAATGATTTAATATAGGCTGAGCGTAGGGCAACAAAAATGAGTAAGACTCATTTAAGTGTTCCCCTCACAATCTTTAGTAAAGGCGAAAGATTTATACGTTTTTAAAACCAGAGTGACTGTAGCAAGTCTGTAAATTATTATATATATGCTGATAGTGAACAAAACCATAGCGTGTTATATCCTTCGTAAAACGCCATCTAGTGAAATAACTCAGAAAATAGCAGTGCTTGCACTGCTGTGTTTCGGTCTAAAGAGTAAAGAAAGCATTTCTTCTTAAGCCTTAGTCTTAAAAACTCCGAGCCTTCTTATTTAAAATTAGTTGTCCATGGGCTACAATAGCCACTTACTGTAATTCGATGGTCACATCAGTTTTATGAAAATAATGTTAAAAGACTTTTATAAATTACTTTTTGGCACACTTTATTTTGCCCTTGCATTGCTCAGTAGGTGGCGCAACGAGTTTCAAGTTTTGAAATAATCTTTACTCATTTACAGAGCCACCTATCGGGTCCAAATTTTGTGACTTTCTTTTTTGGTACTAATCCAACTTAATATATTGTAAATATTTAAGTCATTTGGGCCATGTTCATAGAATTTGTTAATAACTTGACTACAGCGCCACTTATCGGATCTAAATATTGCGAACAATTGTCTGGACAAAAAAATTTTTGTCACAGAATAAAACCTTCTATATTCACTTTAATCGTTAATTTTATTCTTAATTTTCAAAAAATATTTTTGGTTTGAAAGTGCCTAAACCTCTTTTGAAAATATAAATCCTTTTAAAAATACACTTTTAGAAAATTTTAAAAAAATTACCTAACTTTACATTCTTGTCCACCACAATCACAGACTAATGTTTTTTGCTATTGACTATTGGTTTTTAATATTATAGTATATCACGTTTATTGAAAGATAAGCAATAAATAGTTAGTAGTATAGTAAAAAAATTGCAGAAATCCTCACTTTGACAAATTTAAGCATACGTTGTATAAAAATAGCATTTATTCGTAATTTTAGGTGCAGAGCCTGCAACAGAGTGGGTGGCAGAAAATTCGAACATTTACTATAGTTTAAAATATTAATTCAAGTTAAAAAAAAACAGCAGACACTACTATAATAATAAAAAACCAATGGATTTCGTGAACTCGTGACCGTGGTGTACAAAAATGTAAAAAAGTAAACCATTAATTATCACACAACCTGTATATTATATTATATCATCTAATATATAAAAAATAATTATTGTTTGTTCGTTTTTTTTATAGTATAAGGTTGACAAACGAGCACACAGTCCACCTGATGGTAAATGGTTGCTGAGGCCCATAGACATCTACGAGTACATCTATCTTCGATTACGAATCAAAATTCAGATGCGCTGTCACCCGTGAGGACTAAGATGGAATGCCTCGTTTCCAGTAAAAATAAAAAGGGTCTCCGGTTCTCTCCATACCTCTCTACTCACCATACGAAACACAGCAGCGTTAATTATTATAGTGTAAATTATTATATATATGCATATAGCAGATGCGTTGTCACCCGTGAGGACTAAGATGGAATGCCTCGTTTCCAGTAAAAATAAAAAGAGTCTCCGGTTCTCTCCATACCTCTCTACGCACCATACGAAACACAGCAGCGTTAATTATTATAGTGTAAATTATTATATATATGCATATAGCAGATGCGTTGTCACCCGTAAGGACTAAGATGGAATGCCTCGTTTCCAGTAAAAAGGGTCTCCGGTTTTCTACACTCACCATACGAAACACAGCGGTGTTCAGCTGCTATTTTACGCTGGTATTCTGTGAGAGCGTGGTCCTTCCCCGGTCGAGCCGACCCATTCGTGCTACAACTATACTACTAATATAGCTGCACCATGGTTCTACCACGTATCAAAATGTTCGTATTTTATGCGCTGCCATACCGTTCATCAGATTGCGGTAAAACTTGTTGCTTGTTTTGTCAACTTATTGCTTGCACTTCCGCGAAGGTTATAGGCATACCGTAAAACCGTACAACTTTGCCCAAATTTCTTGCGATTTTGTATTCTACTTTAAATATTTTTTTAAATAATATTATTTTCAATTTGTAATTGCACTACACCATTGATAAATGTATTTTTCTTTGCATAGAACTTATGATAATATCAAGACAGTTAATGTTTATGTGCTAAAAACCTTAATTTGGACGGCGGGCCAAACCTCCGTAACTTCGTTATTTTCTACTTTAAAAACGTTAGATTTAGGGGTCATTGTAGTAAAATAATCAATCTATCATAGGACCTTAATACTAAACGTTAAAAGTTCATTTTAGCTGTAAAATTTGAGTGGACAAAGTCGCAACAATTTTTTTGTAATTTTTCATTCAAATGAAAGGTGAACTAGGGTTGTCACTTTTTTATTGATAAAAGTACGGTGTACTTAGGTACGTTACGATCACGTAGCTCGCTCTTAAACATTAATCTAAAAATATTGAAACAGTCATAGGAAGTATTTTAAAGCAAATGCTTACTAGCTTTAAAACAAACAATACCTATAGGTAATATTAAGCTTAATATCAACTCTTAATATAAACTTTGACTCATATAAATCTATATTGAAGATAAAAATTTCTAAAACAAACAATATAATACTATAGATTAACAGTACCTCTTAGCATGTCTAAGTAATAGGAATTAAACATTTTTTAGCCTTATCAAAATTAAATAAAATATAACTTAATTTTACTTTTCTAATAACTTGCAGTTATACTACAGAAGCGATACAAAACAGAGACCTGTACTATACCTGTAAACACTCTGGAATATCATTTTCATCATAAGCTATAAAAGGCTGATTCTGGCTGTCATTTATCAATTTTTTATTTAATACACAGACATCAGATAGCTGAGCGCTACTATCATGCGCTGGTGAACCTAAATGAATGTTGATAATTTTGATACTAAGTGCATTAAGTGTGGCTGGATTATAGATCACCGGTGAAAATTGGGGTCGTAGTGCTGGTTTTTCCCAAGCGATGATTTCTGAGGTCGACGACATATCTTATTTAATCGTTTCCTCCCTTCTTATCACTTCACCTGTTATTTCATCTAAGTATATCGCATTTTCTGTATCCCACGGTCTCTCTTTCTTGGTTGGTCTTTATTGTATCTTCCTTAGTATTTTTTCTTACAGATGATTTTTTTCGTGCTGTTAGTAGAATATTTACTGTCGAGATATCATCAGCACATACCAACTTTCCGGGTTCTGTGCATAATTACTTATTTCTTTTCACTTGCATTGGCTTAGCAGCCCTTGATTCCTTGAGATAATCCAATAAAGTCGTATGAAATCCATATTCTGAATCCTCGAAATACTCTGGGATTCTCTTAAAAACATTTCGTGGATTTACAGGCCATATTCCTGTGGTTCTAAAGCCACTTAATATGTTATGGCTTTCCTTATGTTTCATATTTCTAATAATGAGCCAAAGTTTTGAAAGTGTTTTTTTGTTCAAGGTGATCTGTCCAGGATTCTTCCATTTGTAATCCAACAAGATCATTTTCCACTCTCTTTTTAGTGGGCCAAAGTATGCTACATCAAGCGGTTGTGTTAGGTGAGTGGAGTTTGGTAGTAAAAATACCAACCTTATATTGTGTTTTTGACACAATTCTACAACTTCAATATTTATGTGGGAAGACAAATTATCACAAATGACTACATTTGGCCCGGAAATTTGTCTCACCCAGTCAACCACTATAGTTTTGAAATAATCTTCAAATGAAGACGTATCAAGCCAACCGGATTTCGAACAATTATATCTGGTTCCAGCTGGTCCACTCCTTCAAGCCTCTGAAGATATAAATTTAATTTATAAACCACATATGTTGGTAAACATGTCCCAGCTGCACTTGCAGTAAACATAATAGAAATGCAACTTTTTGTGTTATTTAGAATTCTTTCAGGATATTTAACGCCCCTTCTGAATACACATTTTGAAGTACCTGGATTGTCGGAGAAGTTAGTCTCGTCGTAGTTCAGTATATTCATCGGTGGTACACCATTTAGCGTTTCACGTAAATTAGTATAAAATTGCTCCATTTCTTCCAATCCTTTCTCGGCCCGTACTTTTTTATATTTTGGGTTGTTCTAATGGTTAATATCCTTCCACCCAAGTATCACTGGGTAATTTGCCATCGAACAAATCAGTCCGTTAATTTTTTTCTACGTATTTATAGACCAACATTTATATATCCATTTTTGACATGGGACTGCCGTAATCTGCTGAAGCTAACAACACATTTGCCAGTTTTTCTTCCTCTTCGTCAGTGAGTTTCTTTTGTCCTCCAGGTGGTTTCAAGTGAATTTTTTTAACTTTGTTCAATATCGTCCGTCGAGGGATTCCGAACCTCTTTTCTGCCTCCGACTTGATATCCTGCTATTTTACCATGTCAACCGCTAATTCTAACATTTTCTCTGAATAATTTCTGTATGCTCTCGATCCTAATTTTCTATTTCTTTTCTTGTGTTTTAGGCTTAGTATTATTCATCCTGAAAAAGACCTCAGTAAAATTAACAAGCGCTTAACCAAAATAAGGTTACTGCACTCCTAAAAAACACTATATTTGTATGAGAAAAAAAATTTTTTGGCTAATAGCATCAAAATAAATATAGTTAACATAATGAGAGACTTGATACACTGCTTAGTACCTTTAAGAGATAACATATGATACTTATTTAAGATGTTTCTCAGACCATTTAGCGACATTTAAACGAAAATTTCAACGAGATCAGTGTACAAAATACAAAGAAATCAACAAACGTACAAAAATTGAACTTAGTCAACCTAATTATTTTGCAAATAGGTACATTCAATACTTTTACAACAACGTTTACTTTTTATCATATGTATTGATTATTGTAATCCTTTGTATATTCTCTCATTCTGTCAACATTACTTAGGTAGTTTCGTAATGAATGTAATTTAACATTGAGTGACAACTAACGGTAATATTTTAGGGGGCAAAGTCGTAATGACTGCTTTAGAATAACCAATTTGACATTGCCCACCGTGATATTTTCAACTTTAAGAGAGATTTCGCGTTGGATATTTGATATTTCTTGTGTATTTATTACAAACTAACAGTGAAAAAAACTTCCTTAACTGCTGTAATTACAAATTGAGTTTTGAAGAAAGTTTTTTGCACGACTTTTGGCCCGCAAAATACACCACCAACTTCGACACAGTTTAACAGCCGAGTGAAGTGACGTTAGAAAAAAACAGTTACGTAGTGTTGCCGGAGACGTATTCAAATTTGTTCCATAAATTAGTTAGGCAAACTTGTAAGGTTTTACGGTAGTACATTTAACTTACAGTAGGTGGCGTGCGTATCGTACCAACTAATTTATTTGAAGGTATAAATATATATCATTCAACTTCAATGTATGTATTATCATTCCTTATTAAACAATATAACTGTTCCAAATTTAACACGATATTCTTCCCACAATTATTTCTTCTGCACTCTGCAGCTGCATCGCGCTGACTGCCGAGTACCAGCTAGTTATATAATATTGTATTACATAGAAAGTGTAAACCTATCATCTCAACTAGATAATCTAGATGTTTATTGTTTATACATTGGGTATTATATGTTATATATTTATATATAGGCCCTACGAGCGTAGGGCAACAAAAATTGCACCCCCTTACCCTGCTAAGGGGGTCGCTTCCGACTCGGAGAAAAGGCCAAATAGGCTAAAGCCGATCCCAAAGGTGGCACAGTACACATTATTAAGGAATTATATATATATGCTGATAGAACAAAAACCGTAGCGTGTTATGTCCTTAGTAAAAACCATCTAGTGAAATAAATAAGAAAATGGCAGTGCTTGCACGTGTGTGTTCAGTCTAAAGTAAAGGAATCATTCCATCTTAAGCCTTAGTCCTAATAACGCCGAGCCTTCTTGTTTAAAATTGGTTGTCTATTGTTAACTGTAATTCGATGGTCACATCAGTTTTATGAAAAGAATGTTAAAAGACTTTTATAAATTACTTTTGGCATACTTTATTTTGCCCTTTATTGTCAGTAGCTAGCGCAATGAGTTTCAAGTTTTCAAATAATGTTTACTCAAGTACAGCGCCACCTTTTCAGAGGTCCAGATTTTGTGATTTTCTTTTTGGCTCTAAACCAATATTATAATATATTGTAAGCATAAAATGATTTTGGTCCATATTGATGGCAAATGTTCATAACTTGGTACAGCGCCACCTATCGGATCCAAGTATTGCTATGAATCATCCTTCCGACTATAAAACTTAGAAGTCACGGAATAAAACCGTCTAAATCCACTTTAACCGCGAACCGTTTATTTTATTCTTAATTTTTTATCGCCTGATCGATTTGCAAATCTTTTTGGTTTGGAAGTGCTTAAGCCCCCTTTAAAATCGCATATTTTAAATGACGTTTCGGACCATAAACAGATAAATCTAGTAAAAAAAAAACATAGATCTAAGTATCATTTTATTGCAACAAAATTGGATAAATCCTTTGAAAATATTTCCTTTTAACATTTTTGTGGGACAAAACCACATAAATACATTTTGCTAAAACTACAAGAGACAGTTTTAAAGAAAACGTAAAAAAATAAAACATTATCAACTAGAAAAAAATTAAATACTGAGTTGCTCTGTTAAAATTTCGAGGTTTTTACAAGAAGTTAGAGGAGATCAAATATATTTAAATATATTTAAATCTCTTTGGAGGATATAGACTTAAATATTTAATTAATAATTTTGAGGATATTTTTTCCGAATTATAATAACATAATTTATTAAATTTACAATATAAAAAGTAGGTACAAATTAATATGAAAGCATTTAGAAGCAGCATGTTAGCGATCACCTCATCGTACACATGATTTATTCCTTAGGAACCCTAAAAGAGGTAATTTCACATAAACATTTTAAAAACCTTTTGTATAATAAAATTTTCTTATACATCTTATTTATGGAAGCATATTTTCTGGGAATTTTGTTGTAAAAGCACACATGAAAGAATTACTAACTTTTTGGAATCGTAGATTATTAACACCTAGCTTGCGCTTGTTCCTAGTATTTACAAAATGTGCATCAATATTTTTCATGTATATTGCCATCGATTACGTTATGTGTACGTATCATTCTGTCTCTTCTGAACTAGGTTCCATTAATGTCCATTGATATCCCATAGATATTCTATTCAAATCTATGGGGGTGGTCACGTTGAATAATTCATATTTATGTATTTTGATATTTTTATGTAGTTACGAATCACACGAACAATGTGTAGGACAAAGCATTTTCTCGAAATTAAACTTTTGATCTATTGATGGGGTGTGACATTACATGGGGTCTTAGAATTTCTATACTGCATTTTATTGGATATACACCGTAAATAGTAGTGACATTGACCATCAATGACGATCAAATTCATTCGCGTTTCCAAACTAATATGCCACCCTACAACAAATGCCTTCACAAAAATACTGATTTAAAAAAATAGTCTACAATACTCGTGGCACTGATATCTATCTATTTACATAGTTTCACCACCATCGATTCAGCCATTCCAAAGATTAGCGGACACACAATTTTTTAAAATGTTTATTCGTGTCTTAACAACACGCAAATAACCCCTTGAGCTTAATAGTCGCCAGTTATTTCAATATTACAGATGAACACTTCAATTTTATTTATATGGTATGGATAATTTAAGTATACATATAATTAATCTGTAGAAAAGTCGTGTCTGTAATTTTAATATTTTCTATTAAAAAACAAGTCCAGGAGACTAAAGAAAGGATACTGAAGAAAAATTAGTGGTTTCTATCATTTTGTCAGTCTGTCTGTCTGTCTGTCTGCCTGTTAACGTATGATTCACATAAACCACTACAGATTTCCATGCAATTTTGTGTGTAGATAGGATCCGGCAACTTACAGGCTACCAACACGGAATTATTATTTTATTACGGAACTAAAAAGGATACTTAAGCGTTTTACTTCCTTTAGATATTCATTTCTATTTTAAATGATTCTGTTAGTAATAAGAGGGACAACGTAGTGTTTTATTTTTATTTTAAATAAATATCATATTTATAAATATTCCTAAAATAAGTTTAATAACATTCAGTTTTCAAAAATATCTATCATTAAATAAAAAGTAGTACATTTTCCTTAAGTTTAACTAAAGTTCACTAAAAAAGTTAACTTAGTTAGTTAAAACTAACTTCTCAATGTTATTTAATTGAGAAGTTAGTTTTAAAGAAAAGTTAATCAGTTTCTAGATTAGTGCATCACATCTTAATGCACAAAACAGAGCCTCAGTGATTTGCTTTTTAATTTATTCCACATTTTTAACTCTTTTTTTTAAGTGTTCTAATTTTATGAATATATATACACAAAACAACATTAACCTTTACCTTTCGAACAAACTAACTTCCCTTATGTAATTTTTCAAATATTACACCTCATTTTTAAGTGGTACCGCCCCGGTGGAATATAGACATGGGTGCCCTCATTATATAAATGTTCGCTGCTTAGTTGCGCAATTGGGCCACCCCAATCACACCTCAACTTACTGTCGATGTTTTTTTTATAACTGGCTTTACGGCTCTGGGTTCTAGCCCTTCTGACCCTGAAGTTACAATGTAATTATCTTTCATAGTACACTGCTTCACAATATGTTGATGCGTCTGTACATGCAGCCCTTGGGAGATTTTGACGGCAACGGGTCAGCAGACAGCTGAAAGTTGGCGATGGTATCTCAAGGAGCAGACAGACACCTTATCTTGAGAATCACATCACCATCAGAGCACTTGTTTCACCGTTTCCACTAATAGTTCACATGCACAGACACTTAATACACAAAATCGCACCACTTTTACATATCAAAATCCACTTCAAACCATTATTTAAACAATAATACAGGAGCAGCAAACCGCCGCCGATCAAGTTCCCGCCAAAACTTTACTATCGATGATAAACTAAAAATAAGTAACTGATAAAATGAGGCATCCGACTTTTTGCCACCAGGGCAGCGCCACTAGAAAGTGAGTATAATATTTGAGAGATTTCATAGCGGAAGTTAATTTGTTCGGAAAATGTAAAGTTATTGTTTCTTTCTGTACTATTAGCTATATTTTATATTAATAACATTAAAAATAAATAAACCAAACCACAGATATTCATAAAAGTAGAAAATTAAAAAAGTTACAAATGTGCAAAAGAAAAAGAACAAACTACTGACGCATTGTTTTGTGTATTAATATAATACTCTAGAAACTGATAAACTTTTATTAAAAACAACTTCTCAATTAAATTACATTGTAACAAAAACTTTACCTCAGTGTCAACTAGCGACATCTGGTGCGCAGAAAATTATTAGCCCTCATTGAAAAGAATGCCAATGAACACTTAAAATAAAACTGTGATCGAGAGCAAGAGAAAAACTCTTTAGTTGAATATATTGGGTGTCTATCGGCATAGCAATAATTTCACTAACATCATTTGTTATCAAGTTATATGATGTAAGTAATTGAAAATTAAGTACATTGTGAGATTTTATTTTTTCTGATGGAATAGTTAGTGGTAAAATGCTTCCTGTCCATGGACATCGCACACCTCTACCGGTTGTGGGCGGCGTCTTGCGCATAGCGTTATGATACGTCGGCTATCTTTCGGATTAGGGTGAGTGTGTTTGGTAGTACTTTTAAGTTTTAAGTGCACCAAGGATACTCAACCCCATGTCTTAGTGCAATAGCGTTATGATACGTGGAGTTTTGGCTACTGACGTCTTAGTGGCGTGCTACTATGATACGCTGGTGGTATTTTTAGTTAACAACATTATCAATTTTGTTCCAAAGTCGATAGGGATCATGTAGGTGTGTTGTGAGGGGGTGCCATCCGTATGGTAGTTGCATTGATTCTTACTGCTACTTGCGGTATTGCGTCTTGTGATGGATCTGCGGGTGTGTTACGCCTGATTCGACGCATCTTGTGGTTCTGGTCGATGGAGGTATGTGGATGGTGATGTCTGCTGGGATTGTATGGGGACCTTGGAATGGTGTAAACCGACGATAGTCGTATTGATTCTTGTTGCGTTCTGCGGCATTGCGTCTCTGCGATGGTTGTTTGGCGGGTCGCTATTCTCAATGGCGTCTTAGTTTGACTCACAACCTAAGTAGTTTTGTCAAGTCGGGTCCCTTCATTACGGGGCTGCAGACTGTCTGACCTCCATGATGTTTTATATAACAACATAATAATATATCTCTGTAAAGTTTCCACCTTTGAATGATTGAAGGCAACTTGTTGGTGGGTGAGACAAACATGATCGAAAAATGCATATACTCAACGTCAGTGTCACAAACCCTGATGGTGGTTATTACTAATATCTTATAACTGGCTATTGGCTATATCTGCCATTGTATTGGTTGGCGGAGCATATGTGTCGACCTCATGCGGGTGGTAGCTGGAGGGAAGATCTGAGGAGACTCTCAAGGCTGCGGCCGAAAGCCGCGCAACGTGGGACCCCATTCCCCATGGTGAGCGGTAGACTCATGACACGCTCGGCGGCCAATTGGTCGTGCTAATCGTGCAATTGGTGGTGATGCCACACTTACATCACGTCTGCAGGAACGGCGGTCTGGCAGGTGGTGGCGCTCACGGACGGCTTTTTGGCCAGTGTGCCTATTGTTGCCTAACCCGTGTGACGTACATTCACTGTGGCTGGATTTGATCGTATTCTGTATGGCGTTTACATTAACATGCGCGACTTCGGTCGATGTTTGTGCTTACGCACTACCAAGGGGCAAGTCCTCTTTTACTGGTTCGCCAGTTATTTTGCTGTGAACTACGGTCCAGTTTCCAACAACGTACCCTTCGGGGGCGCGTTGGTTGTTTGGCGCTCACCACGCGGCGTGTGTGGAGCCGTGTGCCTTTAAAATGTGGGGAGCGAAGCCTTGTATCTGGTATTTGATATAAAATTGAGACTTTTCCAAGCGGGAGGATTCATTAATAAGGAATTGATTTATGTGAACCTGATACAAGTGGAATAGGGACGATTTAATGTTCTAAACCTTTTTTGAGCTCTGTCTTCGTGAACGGGGTTATAAGTCACTACCAACGGCTTTCGATTGCTCTAGTGAATATTCATTCTTCCAAAAGACACCTAAAAGAACTAAGTTACTAAACAAACACAACGTAAATAAGGGTCCTAACTAAGACGATCACGCCAGATTATAAACGGCCTATATTTAAACCTTTAGAAAGATCAATATATGAATAATATACTGGTCACGTAAATTTTATATATCTTAAATTCAAATTTAAATGAAATAAACAAAAATAAAGTAATGAGGGAACGTTGCAATTGCAGGTTGACCAGGACCGGTCAACCTGCAATTGTCTTTCACTCCTGAACCGATTTACCACGTGTTCGGTGAAGTGGTGAAGAATAAGTTCGTCGGAAAGCCTAGATGTCTGAATAGTTAAAACTTTCGTGGACATGTGAAAACGCTAATACGCTTTGAAGCACGGCGAACTCTTTCATGCCCACAAAACACTACGGATATTAAGGAGCTCTGTGCACAGTCGTGAGACGTATGTAGCTGCAGTTGATTGGGTAATCCGACAAACGGTGCGGTGTCGGATTATCAAATGTCGGACTATAGAGTACCACAGCCCTGGTAGTCCGGAAGTACCTTGTAATCCGACAATTTACATATAAATTACATAAATATAAAATAATAAAATGAAAAAATCATGATACACAATGAATACCTAAACAGTAAATAATGAATGCCCGCTAGCACTACTACTATTTACTACTTAGACTTAGCTACTATTTAGCCGCTACCATAGTCACATTCAAACTGATATAATACGCGTCAAACTAGATTCGTGGTGGCGCTATTTTGCTTGCAACCTGTTTGTCCATGTATTTGCGAAAGATCGATTATACCTACATGTTAAAGGCATGTCGGATTACAAGGGGGGGGAGGATGCCGGATTACAATTGGGGGGGGGGATTAGCCAGGGGCATATTATATCTATGCCAAATTTCAACATCTATGTCCAATAATCTCTGAGAATTCAAAAAAAACCTGTGGCAAACAGACATAGAGACACAGACATCGAGGTGACTCTACAAGTATTTAATTTTGCTAATTTTGGTTCGGAGTAGTATTAATTACATATTGTACCACACACATAGTTGAGTTTTATCATTATAATGAGATTATTTAATTTTTTATGGATTTTATTACATTTAATTGTACACAAAATTAAAAAAATTGTAAAGTTATCATACAGTCCTACTTCCCGTGCCAAGAACGCTGGTTGCGTTTCTCCTGAATGACTATACTTAGCCTTTAGCGAGAAAAGAACCAGCCCTCTTATCACCAGCAGCGACGACCAGTCACGGATACAGACCCCACGGACCGATAGTCTCTACAGCAAATGGCACAAATATATAGTCATCTCTCAGAGATTTGCGCCACTTAGTTCGGCTGCCTCTGATGCCGCCCGGCTCTAAACGAGAGAGATTATTTCAATGTAACAAAATTATTGGTAATGATTAATAAAACACAAGATATATTTAATTTTATTTAATTTTTCATCCAAAATATAAACTTCCTAATAACTCGAAAATTTTTGAATGTAACGAAAAAATTCGCGTTATTTTTAGGTTTTTATCACAGGATTAAGGAAATTTTCATAAACTATTGTAAACCTTCAATAACATATAACTCCGCTTAACCTTCCTTAAAATATTTCTCTTGAGATTTATATACTTATAATTTTTTACCATTACAATAGCTTTTCGAAGCAGAATTTTTCTAACCTATTTTAGTAAAGCGATCTTATTTATTAAAACATTAATAAATAAGATAAGATACATTTAATGATAATAGGTATTTGATAAAATTTCAATTTCCAATCACTAGCCTTTTTTAATATTTAACACCATTATAAACCCAAAATTTTATAATTATGCGTAATTCATAAAATTCATTCTTTAACATTCATTCCTTCACAAGGTACCCTAACGCTTTCATCTCCTTGTCAAACTGACCGTCTCTGTACTTCTTCACCTTCTGAAACCACTTCCCAATAGACACGTGGTTCCTGCAAGTGTCTCCATATCTCGTCGGGAGACATGCAGGGTCTATATGCTGGTGCAGGGACTTGAGGTCGTGACCGTGGAAGAATATCCGATCCCACGTTTGTTGAGGGATGAACCGCTTGAAGATGTAGAAAAGTGTTGAGTAGCCAGTTGTAGTTAATGATATGACAGGATCGAAGACGGGCTGGCATTGCTACCTACAGAAAAATTATATGCTGATAATTGTTGTTTGTTTATTATTAATGTCTGTTTTGGACGAAGTCAAAGACAAACCGTTGTGCGGCTTTATCGGCTGAAGCCAAAGGCGATGATGTAATTACACTTAAAAATCTATAATGTATTCTATTATGTGTTAAAATGATGGCATTGATTGCAATTATACAGGTAAATTGTATTTTAGTTAATATTTTAATAATTGAAATTAAAATATTATAGTAGAAATAATTAATTTAGTCAAATATAAATTTTACAATAAGATAAAATAAGAAATTTGCTGTTCGAATCGAATCGAAATCTGAAACCTTTCGAGTTGTAACTTCGGTCAATCAAATACACATTATTTCATTCTTACTTATTCTTATAACATATAATAAAACATTATTTATAAAAACTCCTAAAAACTAAAACATAACGAATGTTTTTATTACATGTTATAAAGTTCAAATGTGCTTGTTTAAAAGTAGGTATCTAATCCATTTGTGTCTTTTAACTTACCCCCATTAAGCAAACTATCTGGTGAGCGATAGTTGGAGTCAAGGCAGAAACGTGTTTTAGGGTGATCCCCTCGAGATCGACAATCACCGTTCCGCCCAAGACTTGGATCTTAGGTTGTCGGATTCCTATTTCAGTTATAGCCATCCCAGCCCGTACCAGGTCATCAACGGAAAACTCGCTTGGATCCCATGTTCCTTAAAACACAGAATTATATTATTTTACATAATAGGGGCATTCAGAGAACCGTGATAGTTCAGAAGCTAAGCGCACTGAGTAAATTTCACAGTACGCGAGCACCCTGGGTTCATTCTTCGCTGAGGAATGAAAGTTTTTACATGGTAGAACCATACTGCAGCTATTTTATGGCTGAACTATCGATGGGAAGGACCACGCTCTCACAGAATACCAACGTAAAATAGCAGCTTAATGCAGCTGTGTTTGCTAGAGTGTAAATAACAGCAGCGAACCGGAAAATTTTACTGCAAATGAGGCATTTCATCTTGGCCCTCATGGGTGTCAAAGCATCTGCTTTTTGATTATTAATCGAGGATAGATTTAGATGTCTATAGTTCACAACATCTACTTACTACCATCAGGTGGACTGTGCTGCTAGATTGCCACCCTTGTGCTATAAAAAAAATTTTTAAAAATGCTTTAAGTTTTGATGTACCACTTTCCCTGGGGTTAATTAAAACATCGCGTGCAAAATTTTATGAAAAATAAAAATATTTTCAGATATGTAACGTATGCTAAAATGCACTGCACCATACTGGGCATGGTGGGTTATAAAGTAACTCTCTGTGCTCTTTCCAACCATAGTAACAAACATTTTCCAATACTGTATCCCAGGCTGTTATACAGTATGTAATATGTAATATGTAGAATGCGCCACAGACCAAAATATAAAGTTTTAAAAGTCGTTAAGTCGATATTACTCTACTACTCTTATTTTTAAAAGCAACAAATTAATTTGCTCATTCCATAACGACATTCTGTGAATAAATATAACACCAAACTATGAAAAGTCCACTGCTAATTATAGGTGGTCCCCATAGATTGCCTCATATTGGCGATATTTTCCATAGTTGCCACGCTCGACAAGCTCAGTTGGCGACCCCAGTTTTTTATTATTTTTCGTTGTTATCAGAAACACGCTGCTGCCCATCTCCTGATTCAAATTCCCTCTGTCGTCTCTTACGACACCCACGGGATGATACGGAGTATATTCTTAAACCGCCACTACAAGATTTAACACCTAAAACCTAAATATCTTTAGAGTATACCTACTTAAGCAAGCTATAATTATGTATACAGTATACTCAAAGTATATACATCTGATATTATTTTGAACGCGCAATTAAAGGACAGTTACCGTGTAACCTGATGAAACACACAGGTAGTCGATGGATGCAGGTGGCTCAGAACTACACTTTGTGTCGATGTATGGGGAAGACCTATGTTCCGCATTGGACTTGTAATGGACTGTATTGATAGTGACAGTTTGATAGTTGGCAAAAATTTTCAACAAACTGTAGGCGGCGAAGAGTAAAAACCACGGTTCTCTTTTACGTTTACCGCCTGTAGGGTATTATCTGCATGAGTACGAGCCTCGCCCTAAGACACTTTGCCATAATCCCATTTCGCCCCTTGGTTGTGGAAGAAAACCAGAAATATGTTATGGCCTATCATTGTGATAACCATTATTTTGAGACAGGTGCAAAATTACCCGATCGGCGAGCAGGGTTACTGATACAGGCGTCTGGTACCGTGACCGTCCATCTAGCCTGATAAGCGTGGTCCTCCATATAACGGGGTAGACTAGTAGTGACGTAGCATTGGTTGCTATCTTGGAGCCACTAGAGCAATAATGCCCTTATATTCTCACCCTTCCCCCTCCCTTTTTAGCAAATCTTAAAAAATTGGTAACGGCATTCTGTAATCTTTGTAATATTATTTCAGAATGAAAAAAACAATACCTAATCTGTAACTTAATGCATTTTAGTACTTGTTCATACGCTTGACAAGTGTGGTTGCAGTCTGCAGATTATCTCTGTTTTCAAAACTTTTATTACTACAATTTTTGTTAAATTATGATCAAACTATTCAGTAAGAGGTACCTATTTTTCATACTTTTTGAGATATGTTTTTACCAGAATTATTTATAAGATATCGATAAGGTGGGAAAATCTACTAACCCACCTCCTTTCTACGTCACCGGGAAGGTATATCGAAAGGTCGTAATCAATAGACCTTATTAATTCAATTTATTTATTACTACCCACTCCCCATTCATACTCACAAAACATTTCAACATAACCAGTCAAATCAGCTTCAAGACAAAACGTAACGGACATCAAATCAAATGGCTTTTATTTAAATAGCAATTTAACGATTTTAATGATTTAATAGGCCCTACGAGCGTAGAGCAACAAAAATTGAGTAAGACTTATTTGAGTGTTCCCCTCCACGGAAATCTTTAGTAAAAGGCGAAAGATTTATACGTTTTGAAGGGAAACCAGAGTGATTGTAGCAAGTCTGTAAATTATTATATATATCCTGATAGTGAACAAAACCATAGCGTGTTATATCCTTGGTAAGACGCCATCTAGTGAAATAACTCAGAAAATCGCAGTGCTTGCACTGCTGTGTTTCGGTCTAAAGAGTAAAGAAAGCTAGTCTAAACGCCGAGCCTTCTTGTTTAAAATTGGTTGTCCATGGGCTACAATAGCCACTTACTGTAATTCGATGGTCACATCAGTTTTATGAAAATAATGTTAAAAGACTTTTATAAATTACTTTTTGGCACACTTTATTTTGCCCTTGCATTGCTCAGTAGGTGGCGCAACGAGTTTCAAGTTTTGAAATAATCTTTACTCATTTATAGAGGAGCCACCTATCGGGTCCAAATTTTGTGACTTTCTTTTTTGGCACTAAACCAACTTAATATATTGTAAATATTTAAGTCATTTGGGCCATGTTCATAGAATTTGTTAATAACTTGACTACAGCGCCACTTATCGGATCTAAATATTGCGAACAATTGTCTGGACAAAAAAATTTTTGTCACAGAATAAAACCTTCTATATTCACTTTAATCGTTAATTTTATTCTTAATTTTCAATAAATGTTTTTGGTTTGAAAGTGCCTAAACCTCTTTTGAAAATATAAATCCTTTTAAAAATACACTTTTAGAAAATTTAAAAAAAATTACCTAACTTTACATTCTTGTACACCACAATCACAGACTAATGTTTTTTGCTATTGAATATTGGTTTTTAATATTATAGTATATCACGTTTATTGAAAGATAAGCAACAAATAGTTTTATAAAACTTGAATCACCTATTGTTATAGTAAAAAAATTGCAGAAATCCTCACTTTGACAAATTTAAGCATACGTTGTATGAAAATAGCATTTATTCGTAATATTAGGTGCAGAGCCTGCAACAGAGTGGGTGGCAGAAAATTCGAACATTTACTATAGTTTAAAATATTAATTCAAGTTAAAAAAAAACAGCAGACATACTACTATAATAATAAAAAACCAATGAATTTCGTGAACTCATGGCCGTGGTGTACAAAAATGTAAAAAAGTAAACCATTAATTATCACACAACCTGTATATAATATTATATCATCTAATATATAAAAAATAATTATTGTTTGTTCGTTTTTTTTATAGTATAAGGTTGACAAACGAGCACACAGTCCACCTGATGGTAAATGGTTGCTGAGGCCCATAGACATCTACGAGTACATCTATCTTCGATTACGAATCAAAATTCAGATGCGCTGTCACCCGTGAGGACTAAGATGGAATGCCTCGTTTCCAGTAAAAAAATAAAAAGGGTCTCCGGTTCTCTCCATACCACTCTCTACTCACTACGAAACAGCAGCGTTAATTATTATAGTGTAAATTATTATATATATGCATATAGCAGATGCGTTGTCACCCGTGAGGACTAAGATGGAATGCCTCGTTTCCAGTAAAAATAAAAAGGTCTCCGGATCTCTCCATACCTCTCTACTCACCATACGAAACACAGCAGCGTTAATTATTATAGTGTAAATTATTATATATATGCATATAGCAGATGCGTTGTCACCCGTAAGGACTAAGATGGAATGCCTCGTTTCCAGTAAAAAGGGTCTCCGGTTCTCTACACTCACCATACGAAACACAGCGGTGTTCAGCTGCTATTTTACGCTGGTATTCTGTGAGAGCGTGGTCCTTCCCCAGTCGAGCCGACCCATTCGTGCTACAACTATACTACTAATATAGCTGCACCATGGTTCTACCACGTATCAAAATGTTCGTATTTTATGCGCTTCCATACCGTTCATCAGATTGCGGTAAAACTTTGTGAACTTATTGCTTGCACTTCCGCGAAGGTTATAGGCATCTCGTCGTAGTTCAGTATATTCATCGGTGGTACACCATTTAGCGTTTCACGTAAATTGGTATAAAATTGCTCCATTTCTTCCAATCCTTTCTCGGCCCGTACTTTTTTTATATTTTGAGTTGTTTTAATGGTTAATATGGAACGATGTCTGTTTTAAAATCCTTCCACCCAAGTATCACTGGGTAATTTGCCATCGAACAAATCAGTCCGTGAATTTTTTTCTACGTATTTATATACCAACATTTTTATTTTTCGACATGGGACTGCCGTAATCTGCTTGACAACAACACATTGCCAGTTTTCTTCCTCTTTGTCAGTGAGTTTCTTTTGTCCTCCAGGTGGTTTCAAGTGAATTTTTAACTTTGTTCAATATCGTCCGTCGAGGTTCGAACCTCTTTTCTGCCTCCGACTTGATATCCTGTTTTCTACCATGTCAACCGCTAATTCTAACATTTTCTCTGAATAATTTCTGTATGCTCTCGATCCTAATTTTCTATTTCTTTTTCTTGTGTTTTTAGGCTTAGTATTATTCATCCTGAAAGAGAGACCACAGTAAAATTAACAAATACGCTTAACCAAAATAAGGTTATTGCACTCCTAAAAAACACTATATTTATATGAGAAAAAAAATTTTTTGGCTTAATAGCATCAAAATAAATATAGTTAACATAATGAGAGACTTGATACACTGCTTAGTACCTTAAGAGATAACATAATGATACTTATTTAAGATGTTTTCAGACCATTTAGCGACATTTAAACGAAAATTTCAACGAGATCAGTGTACAAAATACAAAGAAATCAACAAACGTACAAAAAAATTGAACTTAGTCAACCTAATTATTTTGCAAATAGGTACATTCAATACTTTTACAACAACGTTTACTTTTTATCATATGTATTGATTATTGTAATCCTTTGTATATTCTCTCATTCTGTCAACATTACTTAGGTAGTTTCGTAATGAATGTAATTTAACATTGAGGTGACAACCTAACGGTAATATTTTAGGGCAAAGTCATAATGACTGCTTTAGAATAACCAATTTGACATTGCCCACCGTGATATTTTCAACTTTAAGAAAGATTTCGCGTTGGATATTTGATATTTCTTGTGTATTTATTACAAACCAGTGAAAAAACTTCCTTAACTGCTGTAATTACAAATTGAGTTTTTGAAAGTTTTTGCACGACTTTGCGCCCAAAACAGGGCTCAAAACCGGTTTAAATTCGAAACCGGTTTCGGTCATTGACCCTAAACCGGTTTAGAATTTAAACCGGTATTCTACAAACCGGTTTTGTGGAATACCGGTTTTCTAAATTAACTTTGTTCAATATCGTCCGTCGAGTTCGAACCTCTTTCCTCCCGACTTGATATCCTGCTATTTCTCTACATGTCAACCGCTAATTCTAACATTTTCTGAATAATTTCTGTATGCTCTCGATCCTAATTTTCTATTTCTTTTCTTGTGTTTTAGGCTTAGTATTATTCATCCTGAAAGAGACCACAGTAAAATTAACAAATACGCTTAACCAAAATAAGGTTATGCATCTAAAAAAAACACTATATTTGTATGAGAAAAAAAATTTTTTGGCTTAATAGCATCAAAAATAAATACAGTTAACATAATGAGAGACTTGATACACTGCTTAGTACCTTTAAGAGATAGCATAATGATACTTATTTAAGATGTTTCTCAGACCATTTAGCGACATTTAAACGAAAATTTCAACGAGATCAGTGTACAAAATACAAAATCAACAAACGTACCTACAAAAAAATTGAAATTAGTCAACCTAATTATTTTGCAAAAAGGTACATTCAATACTTTTTACAACAACGTTTACTTTTTTATCATATGTATTGATTATTGTAATCCTTTGTATATCCTCTCATTCTGTCAACATTACTAGGTAGTTTCGTAATGAATGTAATTTAACATTGAGGTGACAACCTAACGGTAATATTTTAGGGCAAAGTCGTAATGACTGCTTTAGAATAACCAATTTGACATTGCCCACCGTGATATTTTCAACTTTAAGAAAGATTTCGCGTTGGATATTTGATATTTCTTGTGTATTTATTACAAACTAACAGTGAAAAAACTTCCTTAACTGCTGTAATTACAAATTGAGTTTGAAGAAAGTTTTTGCACGACTTTTGCCCAAAAACAGGGCTCGAAACCGGTTTAAATTGAAACCGGTTTCGGTCATTGACCCTAAACCGGTTTAGAATTTAAACCGGTATTCCTAAACCGGTTTTGTGGAATACCGGTTTCACAAATTTAGGTTTAGGTAGTAACAATTAACCGGTTAAAACCAAGCTTTGTAATGTCCCTTCTTCCTTACCCCGCTTGTATTCAACTTTGTACGGCTGCGCTCTGTTGAATTCACGAAGTTTTAGACGCACGTACGATATATTCATTGCATCAACGCGACTTCCTTATAACGACATCCCTCATATTTTTCATCTTTCAGCAATTACCATATTATAAATAACAGAGATAAGTTTTGTTTCAATTAATTATGCGTTATCTCCACTTTAAAATTAAGTTCCGATATCATGTTTAATTTGACCTTATATATTTATATTGACTTTAATTATATTGAAAGTTTTCTACTAAAATTACGCTTTGCATCTTTAATTCAATGCCTTTAGTTTTAGTAATAATCGCAATAAATGATGAACTTTCTTAACAGAAAACACGATTTTTTTAAAAGTTGATGAAATTATATGTTACAGTATTTGTTCTTTTTAGGACTGAAGTGAGGCAGATCACCAGATTTTTTAGATTTAGAAGCTCGTGATTAGAACCAACCTCTATCTCGGTCTTTGCAAAAACTAATAATTACCACTTCTGAGGTAAATAAAGTTTAATTAGAAGTCGTGTCTTTACACGATAAAAAAAATTGTTATTATATTTATTAATAAAAATAAATTACCATTTTTCACATCTCTTTAATGAGGAACTGAAGCATATCTTAATATGTTGTATACGTTCAAGATGCTACTAAAAATATTAGTTTTTTTTAAATAGAGTAGAAGGTAACCACATAGACGAAATTGACTTTACTGATACTGAAGTCAATAAAGAAAGATAATAATTTGAATCTAACAAATCATTATTATTAAAATCGGCTATATTTTGCTGTCGACTGTCACGAAATACATATACTGAAAATTCCTGTCATTTACTAAGAGTAATTATTAATAACTCCCAATAAACTAGATACTCAACAGTATAAATCACACTGATATTTACGATCTTGTATTGAATTATAAAAGAGAATGATTAAAAGTGCAACCAAGTTTCCTCACGCCTCAAGATCAAAATAATATAGTGATCGCTTTTGAATTTTTTACAACCTTTCATACTTTACCAATATCAAAGAAAATATACACTACGCGAACCAATATGGAATTAAATCTATTTAAATAAATAAAATTGAAGTATCTGTTTGTAATGTCAAAATAACAGATTTTTACCAAATACATATTATGAAAGTTGGGTGCGTTGCCGGCCTTTGAGAAGGAGTAAGCTTTTTTCTTGAAGGTCCCTAAGTCGTATCGGTCCGGAAAAATCGCCGGTGGTAAACAATTCCACAGAGAAGTTGAGCAAGGAATTATTTAAGGAATTATTAGTTTTATACGTGGTAGAGCCATGCTGCAGCTATATTAGTAGTATAGCTGTAGCACGAATGGGCTGGCTCTACCGAATAAGGACCACGCTCTCACAGAATATTAGCGTAAAATAGCAGCTTAACACTGCTGTGTTTCGTATGGTGAGTTTAGAGAACCGGAGACCCTTTTTACTGGAAGAGAGGCATTCCATCTTAGTCCTCACGGGTGACAACGTATCTGCATTTTGATTCCCAAACGAGGATATGTGTAGATATCTAAGGGCCACAGCAACCACTTACCATCAAGTGGACTGTGTGCTTGTTTGTCACCCTATCCTATAAAAAAGGAAGAAAACTCTAGTAAAACGCAGAGTGGTGGACCGTCGAGCATCCAGATGGAAAGGATGGTATTGTGAATTTTGACGCGATGTGCGTTCGTGAAATATGGCGGCTGGAATTATCAAACCTCAGAGTACTCCTGTGGTAGATGTGATAGAAAATGCGAAGGGATGCAACATCCCTACGCAGTGCCAGTGAATCGACGCGATCAGAAAGAACTCGGACGTCAACGATTCGAACCGCTCTGCGCTGGATGCGGTCAAATGGAAGGAGCTGGCACTGGGGTGCCCAGGCCTAGAGATGAGAACAGTATTCCATGTGAAGCCGAATTTGCACTTTGTAAAGTTGCAAGCGATATGCCGACATGAAATACTGCCCCGCTCTGCTGAGCACGTTAAGCTTTTTAGAGGCCAATTTGCCTTCCCTTCCAAGTGACCACGAAACTGCACACTATTCAATATGTCGTCGACGATTCCGATGCTACCTAAGGCAGCAAAGGAGTGCCTTGAAACTGTGAAGGTACGACAAAGGAAAGGACATAAGTTTGTTCTGGTACTCGGCAACGTTTTCCCGAGAAATATTGGCACGGCTTGTATATAAAGCATCACCATTGCTGTCGTCCACATAGCAATGAAAGTTACCAGTTGCAACATATCATTTATATGCAGAAAAGCGTTGATGATAGCACGCAGCCTTGTGGAACATCAGCCTTAATAGGCTTATAATCAGAGCATACACCGTTTACTACAACCTTGATGCTTCGATCAGCAAGGAAACTGTTGATCCAATTGCACAATTTCTCGGGAAGCCCATAGGAATAGAGCTTCGAAAGAAGCGCTTTGTGCCAGAACCGATCGAAGGCCTTCGCTATGTCCAAACTAACGGCCAATGCCTTCCCTTTAGACTCTACTACCTACGCCCATCTATGAGTTAGGTAAACCAGAAGATCACCAGCTGATCGACCCCGACAAAAACCGTTTACAATAGATTCCATTATTTTTGAGAAGGAGGAGCGGACGGCTTTTAAGGGATTGGGTGGACCAAAGCTGTCTTCCATGAATTCGAAACTACACCTTAGGAGTAGGAGTACCGGAAAAGACGCGTTAAAACCGGTGCCAACTTCGGAGCACACATGTTCAGCACAATGGGTGGGACTCCATAAGTCCCACTCGTCTTGTTGACGTTCAGGGAGAGGATTGCTTTGCGAACCGTGCGCTGTGTAAACCGCACATCCGGCATAGAGCAATCACACCGCGGGATGGTCGGCGGTGTGTTCCCTCCGTCATCGAGAGTCGAGTTCGAGTCGAGAGGAAGATTAACAGATCGGCTTTCTCCTTTGCGGCATGGGCCAGTGAGTCCCTCTCTGTGCTAAGATGGAAGAGATGGCTGACAGAAGTTCCGTTAGACAGCCTTGGCAAGAGACCAGAATGCACGGGTTCCCGAAGGAAGGCGAACTAGCTTCTCGCCAATCCTGCCGATGTGCTCTGACCTTGCCTTGGCAATGACTATTTTGAAGGACCTGGAGGCGGAATTATACTTCTTTTAAAGAGCGCTGGTATTTACATCCCGAGATGTTGATGCGTCAGTCTATGCCCGGTATATTGTGATGCTATTTTACTGAGATCTGCCTCCGATGGGCACCACAGAAGTTGGAATAAAAAGTTCCATATCCTGAAGTACCACATCAGTAACAGCATCAGCAACAACCCTGGGAGTATCCAGCGAGTAAACCCGCACCCAACGGTAGGATGCAAAGAAAGACCGCATTCCGTCTCAATCCGCCGACCTGTAATGCCAAACACGGCGGTAGTCTGCAGAACGCAACTGCAAGGGGAGCGTAGGTGGCACCACACTCCGGACAAGACAATGGTCCTAGGAGTCAAGAGGGCGTCTTCAGAAACCTGATATCCATCCGGTTGAGAGGTCAGCAGAAGGTCCAATAGGAAGGTGCATAATCCTCCACATCTGGAATCCGAGTAGGCGAAGTAACCAGCTGTGTAAAACCATATGCCAACGCAAAGTCATAAACAGATCTCCCAGCATGATCGGTTAAATGAACCGAGCCATTCGACGTGGTGGGCGTTAAAATTGCCAAGGATAACGATCTCTGCTGTAGCAAAGAATCTGTAGCCATTTGGACGTGTTCAATGAGTCGGTCTGTTTCGGCATTACCGCTATGGGACCTACAGAGGCACCCGTAGACACGGGGATAGTCGTCGCCGTCTACGCGCAGCCATAGGATGGACAGGTCCGTACCTTCAAGACTGCCGAGGAGTTGAAAACAGATTTCTTCTCTGACGCATACGCAAACTCTCCAGAGGGAGTGTTCTAATTTGTACCCCGGGTAGGTCTATGAGAGATATGAAGTATCAGCCTTTAAGCGACACTTAAGGACACCTGAGTCTCGATTAAAAAAAGAAAGGTCGGCTTCGTCCCCCCCTCCCTTCGTCCCCCCCGTATACGCGGGGCACGAAGGGTGGGGGCACCCACGCTCAGGAAGAGTAGGGCAGCCTTGGGCGTGGATGCTCAGCGAGGGATTCTCCGTCACCAGGGTGTTGGTACCTCCTAGGGTAGTTTTGTTTGATTCCGCTACCATTCATGGTATTCGGCGAGGTCGTGGTATTACCCTTGTTCGGGCCGGCCCATCCGTGTGACATCAAAAGCTGCCGCGTGGCTCACTGTTAAAACGTAAACATGGAACAAATTCCATTTACATCATAAATAAACAACCGATACACAAAATGAATTATTTTCTTCGTATGAGACAAGTCCAGTCTTAACGAATAAACCAAACACAATAACTGCCTTTCCACCGGGCTCTTTTTGCGCGAATACTTCTCTAATACTTTAACGTTTTCGTTAATGCCAAACTCCCACTAGATACTCTGATCGCGAGTGAAAGAACGTGTCGCTTAAAGGCAGATAATTGACCATAAGTATGCACGCATGCGGCGACACGGCATAAGCACCTCACAACATGAATCTACCTATCCCATTCATAATTACTTTTACGTTTTACGGAATTAACCGGTTAATTAGGGTGTCAAAACCGGTAGTAACCGGTAACCTTTACCGTTTAGGTTAGTTAAAACCGGTTACTTGTTTAACCGGTAATTGAAGGAGCGATATATTTACCGGTAATTAATCGAAATTAACCGCTCTTTTAAACCGGTTCCGAGCCCTGCCGGGATATCAGTTCTTTTGGTATCTGAACAGAACCAGTTTTGCAGAGCGTCATCGGTTCTTCAAATAAATTAATTGTATCAATGGAGCGATGACCTGGGAATAAATGTAGGACTACCTAGTTGCTCTAGTGGTCGTAAGCGCGTCTGCTGATTACGAGGTGCGAATTTCGTAACGGGCCTAAAAATCAGTTATTCGGTTTTTCTGTCAAGAAATTTTTCAGCGTGTTTCATTTGTCCCCATTGGTCCTAAGCCTGAGCTCTTTCCAGTCGTGTAAGTCGTCTTTATCGGAGAGTTAAGGAATAGGGAGTACATCTGTGCTTAGGCACTATAGTGCTGTCCTGTGCAGATGGCTAGCTTCCGTTGAGACTGTCTGCCCTGACCAAAATTTGGTCTGGAAGACATTATAAATATAAGAAATTTTTGTAGGTTAAGGAACGAGTTTTGTGATTGTCTTTGAGGTAAACCAATCTGCAACAGTATACTTGTGATGTGCTGTAA